>OY754339.1:82967837-85467837 GCA_963573305.1 Pyrrhosoma nymphula
CCAATACCAGCGAGTATACCTACAAAATATATCATACATATATCCGTATTCCCGTGACATATCATATAAACTTCGTTAACAACCATAATTTTGCTTATCGTTTTGTATCAGAGCGCAGCAACCGGATAAGTATCGTGAATTATCAATCAATAATCAAATAATTACTAATCGTATTTAATGCTATTTTAAATATTTCCGTTCAGTGTATCTGTGCATTATAACTCAAAAAAATAAACAGTAGCACTCATGCCAGCGGATGGTACGCGAATTGGTTGTTCACTCGGAGAAATATACCGTTAACCACTTCCCGCGAAAGCTATGGCACCATAAATGCCACCGTGTGCACAGGACTTTATTGCTCCCGCAAAAGTTCCTGGCGCTGAGCTGTGAGGCAGAAAGGGGGGTAGATGAGGAGGGGGTGAGGCAACGAGAGACAAACAGAGAGAGAGAGAGAGCAGGGGAATCAAACTACTTCGCGAACAAGACACGCACTAGAAAATCTAATCGGCAAGTGGTTTCAAGCACTCATCGCAATGACTTTACCAGGCACCTTATCTTGAGGTCTCATTGAGATATGAGTCAAAATGGGACGTCAGGTAGTGGTAAGTCATGCCAATTCTCAAAACTCATGTGTTCACAACTATTAGAAAGGTTTTCTGACTTGACTCCTGCACTAAACAACCTTCATCCCACGTTTTGCAGGATTTTTTAAAGTTCCTTAGCCCACGTCCCAAAACCATCCTCTGCGCAGAGCCAGGAACTTTTGCCTGTGCTATACTGTCTTATCACATCACATGAACACCCTTTCCTTGGGGGTCTGACGTCACCTCCAGGTGGGACTAGAACTGTTGAGGACTTAACCCCGCGTATGAGGGCTTTGACCTATCGTCACCAGCGTCGCTCCCTATCCCATTCTCGGTATCCACCCGGGCAGCCTCGCCTTCTGAAACGTCGCCTTTGCCCAGCCGAGGGAAATCTCTCATCCTCCGGCTCACAATTCGCTTCCTCGTGCAGACGACGGTCCGTTTCGAGCTCATTTCGTCTCTTTCATTCCCCCTTCTAGCACACCGGCTCGATTTGTCAAAGATACTGACCCTAAATTCTCCCCCACTACTGGAGAGAGAAATTTTGCTCAGAATTTCGCCCACCATCCTAACATATACCCCACCCGCCTCTTTAAACCACTTCCTCCGACTGCGTTCCACGTTTTGAAACCATCCCTCCCCCCCACGTACCCCTCTCGGCCAGCAGCAGCAGATCACAATGCTCTGATTTCCATGCCCCTCTAGCTTTCACGCTCGGCCCCCTCCTATTTTGTCACCCGGGCGCTTATAACATTAAAAAGTTTCTCCCCTGCGGTGAAAGAGGGCGTGCTCTTCAGTCTTCACCAAAGTTGTTCCTCATATTACAGCTGTCGGATATGAGTGAGTGTGGCCCCTTGGATTCGCTCGAATAGGTGACTGATGACCGCTTGTAGACAGCTTATTCCTCTGAGGGATTTACACGACCATTTTTTTCAGTACCGCCTGCTAAAAATTCTATTCACGTCTCCGTGGATAATAATGGAAAGACATATTTGGCGCAAGCAGCTTCAATTCTTTTTCTCCACGTGCATGCGTGATTGTGCTTACGAAGTGTGTGACACCCATAGTCTACGGGGATGCTTTTCACGTTGATAGAAGAATTATTACAAAACTAATCCCGTTTTCCCAAACTCCATTCCGTACTGGGATGTATTACTTCGGAATAGTTTGATAGGTTTTCACTAAGAATTCATCTTTTCCTTCCAACAATAGAAATTTTGAAATGTAAAAGTAGACTGATTGAGAATAATTAGGGAGGAAAATATGGAGAAAACGTTTTCTAATGAACTCAACAAGTAGTCCTGTGGAGTCCTTTGTATAAATCAAGGTTATTATAAACTTAATAATAATGATCTTATGTGATGGTATGGGACCTCAACTACATATATTTTCAATAACTTCTATGGAATTTTCGTTACAACTACATACATACGGGTCTCCTTCCAAAGTAAGAGAAATATCGAGAAATACCATGTTATAAAAATGTCCATAGCACACAGGAGATCATTGAGAGTCATTTTTTCCTAACTGAGTTGCTATTAACCTTTGCTAGAAGTCAATTAATCTAATAATTCCATCTCAGAATGCAATAAATAGTTACTTATACATTAGAAGAATAATACCCATTCCTAAGAATTAGCCTACGACAGCCCACAAGGATGTTTGATCGCCTCAATCTTTTTTATAGTTATCGTAAATGATATTAATGAAGAAGTAATGAGTTGCATTCCAATGCTTGTTCATTTAAATACCATGCATCGTAATTAAAAACCACATGAATATCAATTTATCTTGTTTTAAGGAGTTGATTTTATCATTTTTACATTTCAAAATGACTGTAAATGAAGCAGAAAAAATAGTACTTGAGACACAATATTTACTTAAGTTGTGTCTAACAAAGGAAAGTCGCGCTCAATATAATTACGACACTTAAACAGAGAAAGTTAGAGTGAATGAATAAATAAAAGAGAATTGTTTGGTTGAAATATATCATGCGGAGTTTTTTAGCTTGCATAAGTTAGGTTCCATCTTGAATGCGCCTCCGTCATCTGGCAACAGCCCCAGATTTAACATCCAACCCGGTAAAAAGTATTAAAGAAAGCTGCCCAACACGCACAAAATTGCAATGAACGAACAGAAAATCCATTATTGTCTATTTATATATTTACCAGCAGAGGGACATGGCTTTGCACGGAAAGCTTAGATATAAATGCCCAAAACCATGGATTTAAAAATTATGCTTGAGTTGGGAATTAAAATTTTCTCGGAATAATAGAAATGTTTACATAAAGTGAAATTTGAGTACATATTTCCGTAATATTTAAATGGCATATTATTTTGACATTCCAGAAGTATAAAACCCCAAGTGTACTAATTGGTGAAATATTAACATAATGGGGCCAGAAATAACGCTAATAAGGGTAGGCTGAGGGTGCCAGTTTATTTTCATAAGGAGGGAGAAATCATGTAAAAAGTTTCACATGGATATAAAAAAAATAAATGTGAAGTGCAAAATGCATGTATTATGTAAAAGTTGTTATTTTTTTCCTGTGGCAACATCTCCGTTATTTCATCGACGTATTTGCGGCAGGCGTAAATATCTTCATTCATGGCGTAGCACGGCGTCAGTGCTGTAGTAACGGATGCAACCGCATGGGTTGTGGCTTCCAAGAAGTCCGTTGCTCCCTTGCGTTGCTATCTTTGATGGACCGCAAGGGCACAGTGGCAAGGGCTTAACATCCAGTCCCCTCGTATCCTACCAGGAAGTTTGGTTAGCTTAGTGGTCTGCGCATTGGCCCGCCAAGCAAAAGGTCCGTGGTGCGATTCCAGGCCGATTTTTTCCGGTGGCAACTTCTACGTTAAAACGGTTTTGGTTTGAGTTCTAAATTTTAAGGGTTCATAGTATGCACACATTCATGCACACATTAGACTCAGCATGTATGTGGCAATAACTATAAATAATGAAATATAAATATAAATAAATTAAATATAAAAAATGAAGAGGCAACAACTATTTGGTAATTCAGGAGATCGGAAACGGAATGACACTATATTATATAGAGTCTAGCAGAGGGACCCGGCTTTGCTAGGGAAGCTGAAAAGGCGCTAATCCATGCATTTAAGAACTAGAAGAATACATAATTTGGCTTCGTATTTAAGGGACCCGTCGCCTACCTATTGAAGTTAGGCAGCAAAATCTACTGCATTATCACCGTATAAACGTTTTGCTCTCATATCAGTAGTGAGTTTAAATTATATTATACTTCCCCACAAAAATTCCATTAAAAAGCAAGCATAAATTTCATCCTAAAGTATTCTAATAGCTTGGAATGTGAGCGTGTCTGAAATCTCCAGCCAGTACGGCAACCAAGCCTTCAATTAGTTCAGTTAGTTCAATGACTTTACTCCGTCAGATCTCATCTTGGCGCTATACGTGATGAGCATGGTGAGAGATTCCGAAAGGAGATATCAAAGATAGAATCCAGGTACCAGGATCAAAATGGTTCAAGCATGATGGGTGATTTTCCTAATTCCTACAACGATAAGCCGCATGCTAACATAAGGGGAAAATCAAAAGCCTGAAGCACTTATAGCAGTATAATGCTTACTACAAATTGTAATAGTATATCTTCTTATAAGTGTACTAGCGTAAGGTGCCCGTTGATATTCAACGGGTGTGAAAAACATTGAACTTATTTTATAAGATAACCACAAAGCTTGGAGAATACTTTCGGCGTGGTCATTTGAGGAGTTTGTATCCTATCTTGTACGTTGTGTTCTATATAGTAGACATGCTGACCGTTTTCCAGTTGCACGGAGAGAAAAGTGTTCTTTCATACACGATAAACCCAAAAATGAGTGAATGTAAGTTAACTGCACTTTAACACCTTTAAACATATATAAATAACTCGCAAAGTTTATGATGTGGAAATTGGTCTACAAAACAATTCGCAATCGTAATGAGAGGCAGACGGTTCCACTACGTGCAATACATCTGAGTATTAAACGATGATAAAAAACGATGTGTTTATTGTAGCAACTTATACATTATTACCATTACTATTCGCTGGACCTAAGTATTCTCGCACATTTATTTTAGTGTTTAGTACATTTAATTCCTTTATGTGTATCGTTTAGAACGCAAGAGGTCTCTCATATACATGCAGTGCCCCTATTAGAGCTACTATGAGAATAGACATCGAAGACTATACTTGTGGTAAATATGCATTAAATTTATCGATTACCCCATGAAGAAATCTATCATAGGGCCCTTGGGACTCTGGGCCCTTCTTAGACAGATTTTCTTCCTACGTGCTATCATCGGCCTGCAGGAAAACGTGATATTAAAATACTAGAAGCGTGAATATTCTTTGAAAATCAAATCTTTGGTTGTCAAAGAAATAGGCTATTGTTGACTTCAGAAAGAAATGTGAGATTTTTCAGCTAAAATCATGATTTTTAGGCAAATATGAAGCGCAAAAGAAAATCGAATTAAAGAATAAGAAACTTCATTTATTCAGCCATCCGATTAAAAAAATGTTAGCCCTATATCTTGAGCGGAAGTGATTTTAAAAAGCAAAATATTATACCACTGCACAAAACCCAAAACTTAGCGTACCAAAGGGCCGGCCCCTTTTTGGGACCTTTTGGGACCCTGAGAACTTTTTAAAATAGCCTACAATTACCTCATGTCATGAACTATTAGTTTGCAAAATTTCAGCACGATCAAAGTAAAACTGTGGATTTGTATAAAAACAAAAACAGACAAAAATACAAACATTAATTATATTAATCAATTACTTATACAAATCAATCAATTATCTATATTACTTATATACAAAACTGACTGACTGACTCACTCACTCATTGATATGAATTCCTGGGCATTTCTAATCGAGCTAGAAAGTTGACATTTTCAGGGGACGGTTGGAATTTGGTGTCGAGTTAGGAAAAAATCGAAAATCCCAGCATTTTTTATTCAATTCGAGCCCAAATAGGATTTTGTTTTTTAAATGGATTAAAGGGAAAAACAAATAATTTCAGTAAAGAGTAATTTTCTTTCATTAAGTAAAATATGAAATAATTGAGATACAAGTTTCATTCTGCGACCAAAATGAGGCCAAATCATCAAAGAATTAAATTTTTGCAACCGATTTTTCTCTATCGATCAATAAACTGAATTAATTGAAGTTTAAGCGCAAAATTAATGCAAATTTCGATCTTTTTTCATTTTCTTTGCTAGGCAATTTTTACAATGTTTCCGAGACTTCCAGTACCTTATACACTGGCTATAAAGGCTGCATTTAAGGGAAATTAACTTCTCGGTGCGTATTTCATATCGCTTTTAACGATATTATGCCTTCAAACTACACGATTTACAATGTCATATGATGATATACATAACTTATGGTCGTTTATAAACCTGTATTCTTGCAACCTATCGCAGCTTTTATACTCTCCTCTACTCGATCATGCCTACAGCATCCATTGGGATCGCACAGCATACCTCCATTGTACTTCTGAAGCAAACCCTTCCACCTTATCCTGAGTTTCCATCTCACTTTTTTTCCGGGGAACTTAAATCCATGCTCCTCCTTTCCCAGTGTGAAATCTACTGTCCAAAATGTGGTCAAAGAACGTTCATTGAACACTGTTAAAACAATCAAATGTTATTCTCGAAGGACATTATATGAACGTTCAAAGGGAACTCATAGATCGAATAAAGGATATTCAATGGAATACTTCATGGATTGTTCAAAGAATGTTTGACGTAAATGATTCTCTAAATGTAAAAAGTAGTTTCATCTCCGTAGGCTACTATCATAGAACCACAATGTATACTTATACCATAGAATCATCATATCTCCTCATAACTATCGGAATAATATTGTTATAACATGCCTACTTATGATGCCATACTCGCAAATGATTTCCAAGTAATTCAAGGTAAGAAGTTCTTGGATATATCACGTAACCTTCAGAAGTATGAAGAGGTTCATAAGCATGTTGCTCTCGCATTTCAGGTTTTACAGAGAAACATCATATCTAAAACTTGCTTGCAATTTTCAATTACAACGTCATTTTCATCTTCAAGAGTCCACTCAATCAAGCCTAGTTTTAGCCAATTCTCTTAGCTTGCATATAAATCGATACTTGGAGAATGTTTGTGGAATTTATAAGCATATTTATTACGCATTTATATTTTTTTCAATGCATTATTATGTAAAAATAACCTCGTTGTTTCCCCGAATTCCGGAACAGAAAGGATTCCGTTTTTTTAAGTCATTAAAAGGGTAAAATTAAAATTTTCCATGCATAACAACGTTCTCTCTCGAATTTTTACATGAAAAATCCCTACAAACATGAAACTTAGAGAACAATATGCCCAATAGACCAAGGTTTGAATTTTTTCCGCCAATTAAAAGAATTGGCTTAAAAATTATGCTATTTTAGTTTAACCGCTTTGATATAATGATCGCTAAGACCTTATTGCTTTCGTTTTTAATAATTTACCATGTACTATCATACACTCTACCCCTTCCGCTTTCAAACTGCAAGCGCTTATTTACTAGTTCTTCTTTATATATATTGATTAAATAATTTAATGTAACTAAACTATGCTCCCGTGGGTGAGGCCAATGGTGAAGAAGAGAATATCGGATGACAGCCGGTTTAATTTATTGAACCACGGCCTGGGGACGGACGTGAACTCGAACGGTCGTGAAACAGGGAAGGAAGTGGATGGTAGGGGTATCTGGTCGGTGGCTTCTCGCAGTTGGGCGGCGGATGGTGGCGAGGACACGGCAGCGTTGAGCTTCAGCGGGTCCCGGGACGTCCACTCCCGTCAACCAAAAACAGCAAAAACCGCCCAGTGCCGAGGCATGCCCCCTCTTATATACTCAGAGGAGGCAGGGCAGGCCCTTTTGACACTAGCCCCTCCCGGTGACTAGGCCGACTCACGGGCTGGGAGGGACAAAGAGCACGGTACCTCCACCCCCGTTGCCCCCGCGGCTAAGCATATTGAGATAAGGAACCGCGGGCACGGTTCATAACAACTTGCAAAGAATATATAAACTAATCTAAATTTATTTCTCTGACTTTACGGTACTGAGTGAGTGATTTATGTACTGAGTGATAAGATTTAGACCTATGGTTACAGTCCCATAATTTAGATAATTCACGTGCTACGATAAAATCTGATTTCAGATCAGGAATCAGTTAAATTTCCTTAGTAGCAGGAAAAAAGTTTTATTTTGTTGACCATTGTAAAGTAACCGAGTAAATTAGCCTAATCGTACCGTTTTCTAACGTGCATACAGCACCACTGACATCCGTCCTCGTTTTCCCGCCCTGCTACAAGAGCCCAGAGCTCTCTCCTCCTCCAGGCTCACACCTCTCACCCCGTGCTCTTCTGCAACTCTGGTATCTTAATTCGCTAATTGCCTTCGGCTAATTGAACGGCTGTCTTCGGCCGTGATTCATTGTTTCCCGGGCTTTACACCAGAGGACCCGCCAGTGCATCGCGCCATGCGGTCTCTCGTTCCCGCCTAGAGGCGTGATGGGAATGCTGGCTATAACCCGGAGGCGAGCTGCTCCCAATCTCAACCGCGTTTGGTCATGTAACATGTTTAAATTCAAGTATACATACTTCCCACTTTTTTCTTAGGATTTCGCCTGTTTCCATCAGTGCTATCTCAGATTATTCCATCCCTATATCGTCTCACCATCTTTTCTTCGGTCTGACCATACCTTTTCTACCACATTGTAACTTATCTACGGCAATCTCAACTATTCTTCCGTCTTCCATTCGATATGACTATTCAATTTCTGCCCGTTGGTTCGTTCATATTCTCTACATGGATCCTTCTCCTATTTCCATATTACTCAATATGATATCACTGAGGAAGCCTGCTATTTTATTAGCCTCTATAGTTAACTTTGGATTAATTTCTCGTCGAACAAGGCGTCAAACTCATAAGTGAGGGCGACCGTAACCTTAAACCTCCGGATATAACGTAAAGAACAGAATAAAAGGTACAAATAAATGTACTTGTTGAGCATTAGGAGAATATTTTTGACATTTCATGATCTGAAGTGTATTGAAGTAATTACTATACATAATAAGATATACCCAGGCTACCATACTGTGGCTTGTGTGGGGTAATTGTTAGATGCGAATAGGTAATTACGACCTGAATTTTGGTGACTAGATATACACTATAGTGGTGAAGTTTGACATCTCAAAGATAAATATGAAAGAACTCTTAAGTGTGGTAGAGGTGGAGTTTTGGTGGAGAGCCACAGGAATATCTCTACTCGAAACTTCCGGTACAACAGAATTGGAGATATTATTGGCGTCCCGCTTGACATTATCGACGATATAAGAGAAAAGCAGCTAGAATGGTACGACCAGATCTATCGAGTGGGACATGGGAAGTAACCAAATGAAGTCGTATTTTGGACTGATATCGGTAAGAGGAATAGAGGCCAGGACCTTTAGAGGCCGTCATATAGACTTTTCTGGGCATTTTACGTATTCCGCCTTTCTGAATTCAGCTGGATTGAAGGGATTAAAACCTACATGCAGGAGGAGGATCGTTGGAACGACCGACAACAATCAAGATTGGGAAAACGCTGTAGAGCGTTATAAAACTGTTCAATAAAAAACATTTTGGGTGACCTTTTTTCCAACAACTTTAAACACATTTAGGCCCACTTTTATAATCCCTGGTAAAATATTTTCTCGGAAGAAAAAGTAAAGTTAAAAAGTCTCCCATTTAAATCCCTCGCTTCAACAGACAGACAGTCAGATGCTGTTATACAAAACCCGAACTCTAGTATGACATGAAGTTACCGAAAAAGCTGCGTCATCTTGCGTCTTACGTTAAAGACATTATAAAACTCGGCCATAGTATGCGTTGGTGTGCCTATTTATTTTTACTAAGTATTCCATCTTAACCATCTATGATGTAAGGATGCTGATAGTATTTTATTGAGCATGGTTTGTATGCAAAATCTTCTCAAATATTCGTCTTTGACATGGCAATCGCTTGCCTCTAAACTTTCTGGAAAGCTCTTTAAGCCAAAAGTTTCCCATCTGGCCTTTACTTGGGTGGCGACTGAATTCTAATGATGTTTTTGCTCATGGTCATTTCCGTCCACATGGAGAAAGTCACATATACCTTTCTGGGGCTTTACATATTTCGCCATTCTGGTATTTTTGTAACAATTTTTCCAAAATGTAGTTAATAATGCAAAATATTTCGCATCATTATTGTTTTCTATTGTATATAAATCTACTCAGGCATATGCCTATGCTGACGGCATAGTTCTAGTGGTACGGAGTATGCATTCTCTGAAATAAATATTCAAAATTATAGAACAGAAGAGTAAGAATATAGGGCTTAGAATCAATGAGAGAAAAACGAAATACATGACAATCTCGGCCATGGAAGATAGAAGGTGGACTCAAACCATCACAATTGGGCAGTACAACTTTGTAATTGTAAAATATTTCAGTTACCTCGGAACTAATTTAAACTGTAAGAACTCGATGACAGAAGAGCTCAACAAGAGGGTAATGGCCGGAAATAGGGCTTACTTTGCTAATAGTAAGCTCCTGAAGTCCACCCTGCTCTCTAAGGAGATGAAAATCAAGATCTATAAGACACTTATCAGACCGGTCGTGACATACGGAGCAGAAACGTGGACCATCTCAGCTGAAAATGAGCAAGCTCTACTGGTTTTTGGACGGAAGTTTTTACGACGGATATAAGTATGGCCTCGTGACAGATGGTGTAACATGGAAGATAAGAACAAACAGGGAAATAGAAAATATTATCAGAGGTGAAGACATAGTGAGATTTGTGAAAACCTAAAGGTTAGCTTGGCTAGGCCATGTAGAAAGAATGAGTGAAGAAAGGGTGCCTAAGAAGCTGCTACAATGAAAAATGGATGGAAAAAGAAAACAAGGAAGGCCAAAGAAAATATTGATGAAGGATTTGGAAGAAGACATAAAGACTAATAGGATCGTCAGATGGTGGGAGAAAGTGCAGAATAGAAGAAAATGGACAGGCGTCTTAAGGGAGACCAAAGCCCATACCAGGCTGCAGCGCCGAGGAAGTAAGTAAGCATTGTTTTCTCGCAGTTCTGAGGAACTTCAATCTGGTTAAACCAATCCGGTTAGCGCTCTTGCCCTGCTAGCCTAATAAATAGGTGCTATAAGTGCTATAAACACCTAACGATAAGGCAATCCATAATGGCACTGAACAGGATTACATATCGCAATCGTTTGTATCTTTGCCTTAGTATGCTGACGACATACATGATTTTGCCATGAACAAACGGACATGAGGAGATTACACGCAGGAAAGGTAATTTCAAGCACTTTCACGATCGACAAGAACATCAAACTATCGTATTTCCTATGCTCAAGAATGTCGTAAAGATGAAGAGTGGATGTTTTGAGTTTACCCCCCTCTAAAATTTCCATATACGTCACTAATTCAATCCTTGTACCGCGTGCCCCATATAACAGATTACGACAAGTTTTCCCTGGCAAATATAGCTCTGTAATTACGCCCTTCCACAGCTATCAAATCTCAAATTGCTCCAGCGAACCGCAGTATTTCAAGAGCTAATGCATTCCCGTTCATTATAGCTCGTTTTGAAACGATTTTCCTGGTAATTTTTCTTTCTTCTCCCCCATTGATTTCATCCCAAATACAGCTAAAAACGCACACATTTCCGTCCCTAATTTGTGATGTTGTGCGAGTGAAGGCCTATACAAAAGACAGCCGGGTATTCGTGGCCTCGGTGTTTTGGGGTTCTTTCAATCTCTCATAGTAACGGCGGGATGGAAAAGGTTTTTTTCACAAGGGAAACCCAATATTTGATGTGCCTTTAAAACTATTAATCATAATAGGGAAAGGACCAGTTGGTATCGAACTCACGATTATTTGGAAATGCACTGCCCTTGTGATTCATTTCGTGGGGCATCGAAAATTGTTGAGACCCCCAATAGTGAAAGTAAGAGGAGATCACACGAAGATAGACGTGAATGGACGCAAAAGGGAAGGTTTTAAAAATGTATTTTATGCGAGAACCGTTATAACGGAGTCTCTCTTATTTCGCCTCGGAAACAAGCTTGTCATTTCATCCGGAGACCTCCCGAGCGGCGCGTCACCTCCGTTGACTTCTCGGAATAAATGATCCGCGATTCTCTGGAATCATGTTGGGCCGGGCGCTGTCGTCGCCTTTCGCACCTTCGGCTGTTCACTCCGGTATTCTTTCTGTGAATGACATGTATTTCAGTGTTGAATTCCCAGACATATTTCTTAGTATCCAATAAGCATGTGGAATACGCCGCAAGCATTTCGGACCATCGACAAAAAGATTAACCCTCAAAGTGCTGCGAGCCGAGACGTATCGCCATCAGGCTCTCAGATGAAAATTGACGAGGGCCGATATAATGCCTACTCACGCGTTCAACAATAATGAATGCTTTGTAACTGACATTATCACACATAACACTATCACAAAAAATACTCTATATTTTTGTTCAAGTTTATATAACCGACAAGTTTTTACAAACACTTGCCAGTATCAAGGATCATTGCAGGAAATTTACAAAGTATTGTTTTTGATAGCGTTATCTGTCAACGATTTCCATAAATTGTCGCCTGACAATTTAAAACGTATTTAACTTTGTTTTCACGGAAATTCCTTAAAATTATATTTAGAACATGCCATCGTTTAGATGCGGTGCATAATCTTCAGGTGGATATGCATAAAATATGTCCTTGTGTATACGTTGAGGGAAGGAAAGGGTTGGAAGTTTAGTGGAGGAAAGGGGAATGTAGGAAGTTGGTGAATGGGATGAGGGGGATAGAAAGGTTGGTGGAGGGGGTAGGGAGAGAAGAAGGAAGATAAGTACCTATTATTTCGAGGAATTTAGGGTTTCTTAGTCATTGTATAGTGAAGCAGTGGAATTTCGTGGAATTGTAATGTTTTCTATACCCTCATCATGAAGGCACTCCGCTTAGTAAAGGCAGAGGCTGTCACCTTTGTTTTCACTGTTAATGTGATTAAATATATTTGTCTTCTTATGTTGGACTATTGGATACTCCTCTGCGTTGGCTTGTGTCTGCTCGGCCACAGCTTCACCAGACATCCTGTCGGCGCCTTCAGGTCAAAAATGGCACTTTCAACCTCAAGATGCCAGCAGGGGAAACTAAAACAGAAGACACAAACCAACGCGAAGGAGAACCCGATAGTCCAACATAAGAATAATTAAAAGCTCCGCAATAAATCTGAAACAAAAATTGAAATATATTTGCTAAACAAATAAATATCAGCAGGTGAAATTAAACTGAAGATTTAAATTTCAAAATATTAATAATACGACTGCCATCTAATGGGTTACATTACATTAAATTTGGCTTGCATTTTTCAAAGATTTCCTTAAATTGGCTAAGAGGGTTAATTTTATAACTTTAAATAAAATACATAGAAAAGAGGCACTCTGACAATTACGTTAAAACCTGCCACTGTTAAAAATTGAGGCCCTGCTCCAAAATTTGTGGTTAACGTTAACCGCACGATTATGTAGACTTTACCTTAATTTCCTAGCTTGATGTTAAATGGGAGTTCGGATTTTTAAAATTGGGAGGGCGTACTCCTATTCGGTTATCATAGCGAGAAAATATTTAGCCAGAGATAATTAATACAGGCCTATAAATACACAGCTGATAAAAGAACTATGCTGGGAGAAGCTTGGGACTTAAAGGCTACGCGCTAGGGCTAGGCTAATATTACTTTAAAAATCCATATCAGGTGAGTTTATGGGTGAAAACGACAATGTTATTGTAATTACGAACACAATCTCTTTACCAGGCAGGAGCTTCAAAAAATGAGAGATAGAAAAGGTACAAAATTCCTTTTTCCCACTCACCATTAATAAAGAAAACGAAAAGAGTGACACGCTAATACATCTAGTTGCATCTCACTTTCTTCCTTCTTATCCTCCTATTCATTTTCTCCATTCCCTCTTTTCTTCATATCTGTTGGGCTAAAACCCCTTCCACAGGCCCTAGGGTGGCTCAGACTGTAGTATGTATATGTTATCCAACTTTTTTTTCCTCAATAATAACACGGTAATGTACTCAAAAATCAATTTCATTTGTTCCATCAATTCAATACGAGTCTTATTTACAAGAATCATATGTGAATCAAAATGGTAAACTTGTAATTTCATTAATTTAATATTGAATAGAGCCCAAAATCATTACAAATGGTTGGTTCATGAAGGTCACAAGTAGTTTCAATAGATCGCTTAATAGTCTAGCCTTTACTGTAGATAACCTGCCTTAGTCACTCTCATTATTCAAATTTTAAAATGAATTACACAAATATGCTAACTTAGGATTAATGGCAGGAGAGTAGTAAATTCAGGATCAGAATTTGTTGGCAAAAGTGAGAAATTTGTAAGTAAAATCACTTTCCTGACTGATCAATCTACGAGAAAATTTAATGGAGCGCTCAATTTAAAGTGTATCCCGCAATTTTTACCAAAAACTGATTCTAGGGAACTGAAAGCGTGAGAGAGCTAAAGAAGTGGGTCGGAAGCCACAAGAGTTTCGTAGTCTACGCTCTAGGCTAAGGTTTCTTCTAAAAATCGTATCTCACTAGCTTTTGGTCAACACGATTGATCTCATTTTAACCCCACTCAACTTTTAAAATGGCAAAATTGACGGAATAAGATAGATTTATTGCCAAACAGATAGGCTCATGAATTTCATCTGAGCTGATCGAGACACTAATTCTTTCTAAACACCCCTCTCGCTAATCATGTCTTTCTTCCGACCATTCTCATTCCACACACCCTTCCCTGTTATGGCTGTTGTCACCAGGGTTGCTGTGGTGACTAGAGGCTGGCTTCCATACTCAAGGTCTTGGGCTCGAATCCAGGCAGGGGATGAGATTTTTAAATTTATATGCGGATCCCTGCTTGAGTGCATTATGGAGAGTTCTTTTAAGGTATAGCACTCCATCCGTAGGATAGGATGTTAAACTGTGGCCTAGTTGGACCCTTTCGTTAAGAGCAGGCGAATGCCGACGCCAGTTTATTGCCAGCCTTCCTCGATTCCCCAAGTAATAATCCTTCCCTTTCCTACCTACTCATCTCTCCTTATTGGCGCAAATGATCTCAGCTGTCGGTAATCTCCGCAAAAAACCAACCAAGCAATTGTTATGGCTGTTTTCCTAGCACTTCTTGCCGTGTGCCCTTAAGGCCACTCATGGAGTAGAGCGTAGCATGTCTCGTGGTTGAAAAGTCTCACAACCACTATAATCAAAATCTGAAACTACCTACTGTATTAGGATCAAGTTGAATGTCAATAAGTCTACTGAAAGTGAAACAGTGCTTTAATCAGAGAAAAGTACTTGCGAGTTAAGCGCCACGACTACAGTAGCCATGATTTTTCCAACAACGACCGTTGTCGTCCGCGTTCAGTCTCGAAACTTGGAGACGCAACGCAGATGCAAAAGTAACCAACTCTTTGTTTCAGTTCCGCTCCATCGACGCCCTCCTGACTCACGTCACAGCGGGACCTTGAACTCGTAATTTTCGAGAGTGACATTGGCAGCGGAGAGGTGGAAAGATACGGTTACGATTTCACGTTTTTTCGAAGTGGAGAGTAAAGAGGTCGCCTTTGATCTCGTGGTGAAAACCACAACTCCCACTATGGCACTTTATCAGCTTGAGTTTTCGACACAGACCCCGGAGGGGCCATTATGAATGCGGGTCACTGATGGATAGTCTATGGAAAATATTTCATCGAGGATTATGACTTAAGAACTGAGGCACGCAATATCCTTTTGAGTGCTAGCAAGCGGAAACGTGTAAGAGGAAAAGCAGCCAGGATTTATTTAATAAATTAAGAAATCGTAAACTCTCACGTGGCGAAATTCTGTAGAGTATTTTTATATCCCACCCCATTTTCATATTGCTGAGTGATCGTCAATAGTGCGGAACCTTAAAATTGAGAATTCTTAAATACCACTACAGAGATATTTAAATTAGATTCTCTGTTTTTGCATAACTTAGCAGTTTTAGTTTTCTGTTGAAGATTTATTATATTTTTCCCTTTAATTGGAAATTCCTTTGAATAAAGCTACTTCAAAGCACACCATTACCTTTCGAAAATGGTTAAAGCAGGAATACATGATTTTGTCTGTTTTTTATGTTTGTCCAATATAAGTTTCGCTATTTTTTCGTATTCCCAGTTCAAAATTCGTTCATTACCTGTGCGTTTTTGGCACAGATATTCAACCTGTAAAAACTATATCTGCATTTTGTCTCTGTTAGACGTCGATGTTCATGGTTTGTTTCTTTATTTTTTTATGTTACGGGAGAAAACTAAATCACTTCAATGCAGATAGCCCCCAAAATGTCTCCGAAATGAGCCCCCATCCTGCAAATGTGTGCTTATAGTATCAAAAATTTGTAATCAGCTTTAAAATTTAAACGTCTATACAAATACTTTATATTTTCGAACAACCTCTGTTAAATACGTTTATTTTCGTTTAAGACACATGAAGTAAAAACATTAGGTCTTATTGCCTTAACGCCATAGTCTGTAGGATGGAATGATGAGGAACTCAAGGTAATCACTGATACATAGGAATATTAGCTTTCTACTGCCTTAATTAAAGTAGTATTTTCTGGGTTGGGTTCTGGTCTGGGTCTGAGCCTTACAAACCAAGTCAACCGAGAAAAGAGCCGAGTATATTTGTAGTACTTATATCCCTTACAAACTATGAAAACATCATTCAAGAATAATATAAGCCTCAATGCGGAAGTTAGGTTCATTATTATTCATATTACATATTATAAGAATAATTCCGAGTGAATCCTTCTTAATGTGATAAGTAGTCCCACTCAATATTCGTTATCCCTAATTGGCCCAATATTCACCCATTTTACGTCCTATGCTCAAAGTTTGGCACGATGCGTATCACCGAATCAAAGCTTAAGATAAATTTTTATGTCAGTGTTTTGATGAGCCATTTAAAGAGAAATACACGTCAGGATTTACATTTACACGAACGTTATTTACGTTTCACGGCTCAGGTATTTGGAGCTAAAACATAAGTGCTAACTAAGGTAACATATTCTATCCAAGTTTCCGAAAAAACATTGCATACGAGTTGCCTTAAGCGCGCAGTGTAACGTCAGAGGCGATAAAATTTAATGATGGTCGAGTCATCGTAAATTGCACGCATTTATTTAAATTGGAAACCTGCCCGAAGTGAGCAAAAGCTGGAAACATTCTTCTCACCTTGTCGTTCGAGTGCTTAGTGCTTTGTGGACCTCCCTCTCATCCATCCACAGAACGTGACACGTTGAGACAGCCATTAAATTCCATTCGCAGGATAATAAAATAAAAAAAGCGTTGCACCGATTAGTAAAACAAACATCATGGCGCAAAAGAAATTTTCCTCTCGGCCTCAGTATTTTCTTTAATTTCTCGTCGGCGATAACATCAGCAAGATCTTAACCTTCTGCCCCGTTAACCTCCGCCTCTACCCACCGCCATTCTCTCGCCTGCATCCCGGTCTTCTTTTGATCTCTGTTGCTCCGCCCTCTAACCTCAGTCCCCTCAAGCCCTTTCTTATTTCCTTCGCGAATTCTGCACCAACCCCATTTCCACCCCGCCTCCACGTCCCTCCAATTCCCTCTCTCGTCCCGCTAAAGATCTAAATCCTTTCACCTACAATACGACCTTTCTCCCTTTCACATGCAACACGCTTATTTCATTCAAATGAGCCTTAAAAAGTCGGATTCATCTGTCGCAATCTCCGGTGCACCTCGAGATATGAGGGTCAATTACACGGTCTCCCGTACATCCTCCACTCTCCGGGATGCCTTCAAGGCAGAGATGTGGGCGCTAATTCAAACCGAAGACACGTTCAGCCGTCCATGGATCCAGCAAAGTTGTGTATCCGCGCTGTTGGCTTTAAAAAGAAAAGTAAAGAAAAACACGCTCATAAGCTCTGCACCACGGTGCAGCAACGATTGTCTCACCGTCCATCTAACGCCCACTCTTCGTCTAGGCTAGAGTGAAGTGGACCCCGATAAACAAGAAGATATATTGGCAATGCTTGACCCGTATTACTTGGATTTCCGAGGCTCTCCTTTGAATTACCATTGTTTGAGTATGTGGTTCGTTTTCTTTGTTCCTTCGTTTTCCTTTTTTACGGGACTCCCTTTTTTTGTTATGCCTCGTTTCCACGGCAAATAAACTTCGTTCAGTTCCTACTGATGAGTTAAGACTCAAGTAAATTCAGGCCTTGTTGTACGAACGCTATTGTCTCTTTTTCCCTGAGTTTAGCGCGTAAAATGGAATTAGAGCTAAAATTTGAATCACCCAAGTTACAGTAAAATTATTTCCGCATCTGTGCTTCCTCCTTACCATCGTTGAAAATATGCTTGAGCCTTCGCGAACTCCTCCCCTAGAGACCTTTTGACCTGCATTTAAGTATTTATGATAAGTAAAGACCCATGAAAATTCATACCACGTTATCATAGCGTTCTTTCTTTTGTTTTGGGATTCGTACGAAAATCAAATTTTAACCCAAATTTGAATTACTCTACATTTTTCTAAAATATGTTTAAGCCTTAGATAATTTCTCCTTTAGGGATAAAATAACGTAAACACAAGCATTGCCGTAGATTATCTGATTAAACTATTCTAACTTGAAGGCAGATTCATCCAAAGGCAAAGAAAGACGGGATCTTGTGTAGTCCCCTGTATGCCCGCACCAACACACAAAAACTGCATGTTTTGGTGCGTTGAGTAACAGAAACCTGCCCATTCTGCACAGACCATTAAATGTCATAAATCCCTATTAACAAGAACAATAAAATCACTATTAAAAGTTTTCCCAAAGTCATCCAATTCTGCAGCGGGCTGTGTACTAATTGTAAGCAGAAGTGGAAAGCGATTCCCCCACAAGCCGCGGCGAATCCCATGAAAATATCCACGAGCGTGATTGTAGCTCACGCTCGTTAAGTTTTCTATAAATTTTCTTGAGTGATCAGTGAGTTGTCATGCCAAGCAGAGTTGCGTGCTGGTGATATATAAATGCGTATTGAATCGAAAATCACATGATTTTGTTTTACTTATATGCTAAACGTTATGCCATGATTTTTTAACAAACCTAAGATTTATAAAAAATAATGATTTCATACAACTATCCTGTATCATCAGTGCCGAGCGTCTCACAGCAGTGCCGGGAGGAATATGTTGCATCTAGCTAAAGATATCATAGAAGTATGGTGCTATAGTATCCCGTTGCGTTTTCCGACCCTGGGTATTTTCATTTTAAACTAATTCTAAAACGGCATCACGTTATATTGAAATAAGAATGCCACAAATGGGTCCTAAGAATGAGTTTCTCTTCATTAAGGCAATGCAAAATAGAGGAACATTAGGATATATGAGGAGATAACATTTTACATTAACACCAATTTTTCAACGCTCACTAGAAGCTCAAAGCTAGCTCACCGAGTCATAAAAAATATATGTTTTCTAGATATATGCTAGGAAGTCACTATCTTGATAGGAATATTTGATGAGCAGTTTCGTTGACCAAACCGAAGGGTTGAAATGAAAGAAATTCATGGGGACCACCATGAATTTCTTTCATTTCAACCCTTCGGTTACGGAAACTTTCTCCAATTTCTGTTGACGTCCGTCCAATGTCATCGTTTAAAGTACTGTATAACCGAAAATGTTCCAATAAAAACGGTTTGGAAATAAATGCATATTCTGAGCCGTATTTACTGTCTATTTCCCATAAATGTTTACCTGATATGGTTAACATTCATATGCTTTGAACTGCGAAAAGAGGGCTCTATTATTTCTGCAGCATGTTTAAAGTAGTTTTTTCAGTTAAATTTCTGGTCCATTCGTATTTTTTCTGTTATCTCCACTGTGCCTCTATTATTGAAGGCCATTTATGTCCTCACAATAGCAACGGGAACCTAAAAATATTCACTGTTCCGTAAAATGAAGTAACAGTATTAATTTCAACGGTTGAAAATTTTCAAACGCTCAGGAGAAACTTAGCTGGCAGTGTCAAGAAGGAAAGAAAAACCACAGCATTAATTTTGGATGGAGGTTAAGTCTTGGAATTTTAACGTCATAATTTGTAACCGAGTGATTAGTAGCTATGCTAAACGGGCTAGGGGTGGAGGTGTATCTTTATCTCAGCAAGCCATGCACTAGGTTCATTTTTTCATAATTACAGGCAAATAACCTTCAGCGGTGGTATTTCATGGGAAAGTACGTATAAAATCAACTTGCAACATCAACATGCAAAATATACATTCATAAGAGATTGACAAATTGCATTAAATGTAAATTTGGGTCCAGATATTTTCCATAAATAGAATATATTTGCATTAAGCTACTAATCACCCAACAAGCTTGCTAATGGCAGTGTGGACAATATTTTTACGTTTAGAATCTGAATATGCATAGAGAAGTGACAGTTTTTCTTATCACTGCCATTAACAGTAATTATATTTTTGCTGAACTTGTACGTACACATGATCATCTTCATTTTATGAATCAAACGAAGAATGCCGCAAAACACTTCTTCCTTTAATGTCTTGAATGGCCATTCTGAACTCATGACCTGAAGAGAAGTTTTATGCCCATCATTTATCCGACTATTTGCCGTCCATTTTTTTAAGGGGCCTATCATCCATCTTTGGATTACTCTTCCAATGAGGTTAATCGCAAGATTTCCGTAGCAATGTCAATTTCAGAAATTGTATAGATCATTTTGCCAATTTTTTTGACACTTTGACCAGATTCCATTACGCTCATTACTCTTCTTGAAAGAAGGCGTAAATATTGGCGCTTGCAGAAAAGGCCTACTTAAGTTATCATGAATGTTATATGGTTTTCTTGTTTTCCCACAAAGATTTTCGAGAGCTCTTTCATAAAATCCTGGTTACACGATGTATTAACAAGTACGAGTTAATGTACAAATGCATGTCTCATCAAAAATGTATCATGAAACCACCCCTACTTGTGCGGGTGCATGAATACAAGCCCAGAAAATAGAATAAGTTCTAATTTCGTTCATTCATTCGTACAAATATATTTCAGGGAGACCTAGCGGCAGAAAACGGAAGCGACTTATCCAGTTTGTTGCGACTCGGCTTCTTATATTATCTAATATTTTGACCTCTGCTTCGAACCCTGTGTTGACCTCTTGCCTTCATTAGACCCGCACCACAAATGTATGATTGGGCGTTAATCACTTATTTTTTACTTGAACAACAATTTGATGCTTGCACGACTGTCTCATTGATCTATTTTCAAAGGTAGTTCGGTCACTGGCAGAGTATTCATGAACTCGTACGTGTTAATGTTTCGTGTAACCAGGCCTTAAGAACGCTTACTAACAGATACTATCCCTAGTATTTTAGCATTCCTCAACAAGCACTTTTCAATCAAACGATTTTTCTTTTGAATTGATATAGCAAGGAGTGGTGCATGAACGCATGGTATAAGTAACTCTAATCATGACGAATTTAGAAAAGAGAAACTCGGGTGGCGCCACTCCACAATAATGGGTAAAAAATATTAAGTGCAAATGCCGATGGTCATTGGTATGCTATGTATTAGGCTAATGCAGTACTTTGTTTTTGAGAGTTTTGATTAACAGATCAACTAATAACAATGAAATTATGAATCCAGTGTTTTTACTTATTAAAAAAATTATTTACTATATTCAGAGTAGGTACTACTCATACAAGGTGGGGCGTTCCCGTGACCCAAATGAGTCCGCTCTGCGCATGACGTCATTCGAATGACACGGGCAGCAAACGACTCGAGAATTATCAGCACATTAGGAACAATGAATGGATGAAAGTTGAGATAATTTAGTATTGAGCAACGACAGAATGGAGTCAAGTAGATATTTTCATCCTTTCATACTTATATACGACATATTTCATCAGTTATAATTATTAAATGTTTAGTTATGGAATACAATCTTGTTTACAGTGGCAATAACCCTAGCAACATTTTATTTACAAATTGAAGATGAAACGCTTTCCAATTTTAAAATTAAAGTAGTCTCCGGTTAACCTGAATCCACTTCGGCCGCGTGTGGATGTATTTAAAATTGTATACCTAAAGCAAACTCTCTCTTCCCTCATAATATGTTTCAATCTCATTACTGTTGCTTTCATATACCACACACGTAAGTATCAGTAATGCGCAATGCATTCCGTACCTGGGTAGCGCTTGATAAGTAACCCAAACTACGTCAGAACGTTAGACGCAAACGATGCACGACCTACCTTTTTATTAGTAGTAGCAGCATCACGAATAAAGTACTACTTCACTTGTTTACAACTAGTGACGTTAAAAGCATTTTCAATGGCTCTCAAAAACTGTCATTCGAGCTCAATGTTGTCCCTTCACCTTACACCGCACCATGAAAACTATTCAGCGTAGCATTTAACATTGAGTGCCCAGCCAAAATTAAGTTAGCCGAAAGAAGAAAAAAGTTAAATTGTAAAAACTTTCTTCTGACATCTAAATGGGGAATAACGTGATCCAACAAATTAAATAAAACTTTGCGACTACTAATTTTTCCGAAACGCTGACCTTAATGGACGGGGAGAGTGTCCACTTCTTGGTTTAATGGCAATGCCTATCTAAACGGCCAACTTTTCCTCACTAAGTGTTCCCATCAATTTTTATTCTCTTGTTTCCTTTGTTGTAAACCGTTTCCAGCCACTTTAAAGTTGCCCATACATCTGAATTCAAAGTTATGACTGAAGTTTCGAAGCTGATAGCAACGAACGAAAGGTTTTCGGCCATGAATTTAGGGATCCGGAAACCTCTGGAAATATAGCACTGATCGATTTGTGTTCATGGACTCGCGTGTAATTTAATACCGTCCTATTTTGTCCCACGGCGTGAAAAGGCCAGAACTTTCTTCCATTCATGTATGCAGACAGTGACCGCATTAAAGTGAAAAGAAACTTTGAAAAACTGTGCTTATTCATTTAATAATTTGCCTATGTCGGCTTCTAATTTGCACGCTATTTAAAGAAAGAAACCAAAATATATTTAGTCAAGACAAAATTGTGCATATTTGTGCTTTTTTGATGGTATGTACAAATATTACTGTAATTTTTTTAATTAGCTGGAAAGGTGATTCTTATTTCACACGAAAAAAAGGAGACTGAAAATTATAAAATGAATGGAAGTATTCCTCCTTAAGATCCGCATGGTTTGCTATGAATATATTTAATCAAGACGAAATGGCGCATATTTGTGCTTTTATTGATGGTACAAATATTATTGTCATTTTTTAATTCATTGGAAAGAGGATTCTTATTTGACACGAAATATTGAGACTGAAAATTATAAAATGGATGGAAGTATTCCTCCTTAAGATCCGCATGGTTTGCTACGAAGATTGGGTTTCTTTAAGCAGAAGTATCTTAATGATATTCCAAGAATGTCATCAAACTTTGACATACTCTACCTAAAGGCAGTTTAAGACAGGTAAGTGCAACATTCTTTAGGTGTGTAGGTATCGGAAATAGTTGAAATAAGGACATTTCTGAATCAGAAAAAAACCTGGTAATTTTTAATATATTTTAATTATTATCCGACCATTTTCATTGAAACGGCAACATCATAAGGACTGGTGAAACCGGTAAACAAATAAATCTAATAATTACAAAGTTTACTGATTAAATCATCATTAATGGTCACTAAGTTTAGCCTGGGAATATTGTGTTCATAATAGTATCCCGTTGAATATCACTGATTCCTTGCATTACCAGAGGCTAGAAGAGAGTATAATACGCAGTGTAGTGTTGTATGACGCAGAGCCGGGGACCCTGAATAGACGTCACTAGGTCGCAGGCGTTTGAGATGTGAGTGTGGAGGAGATTGGATAAAGTGCGGTGGACGGAAAGGAAGACAAACAAGGAAGTACTTTACGTAACTATAGAGATAAAAGAGAGCCCTCTTCTGCTCCCGTTTCTATATCTCACTTACATGCTGAAGTTCTACCGTCTAAAGTTGTTTTTTTAAAGTTGTGTTTAATGTGAATCTGTGATAACACAGCGCGATCGAGGTATACCTATCGGGTGATTGGACTAATGCGAGGAAATTATTACGGAGACTATTTTTTTCATTTGGTAAGAAGACGATGGTGAAGAGTTTAGTTTGGAGTGTAGCCTTGTATTGAGTAGAAACGTGGAATCTAAGAAAAGAAGACAATAATAGGCTGCAGACGCTCGAGATGTATGTAGGAGGATGGTGGTGGATGGATAGGATGGCAAACGTAGAAGCACTTAGTACTGTGGGTGAGGAGAGGACACTTCTGGATGAGATTAAGAAGAGGCCAAGTAGACGGTTGGAGGAGTTAATTAGGGGCAATGGGATGTCTTTGGCTCTGGTTGAGGAGAGGATATCGGGTAAGTAAAGAAGCGGAAGAAAGACAAATGGACGAGATAAAGAAGGGTAGAACGTATGTTGAGAAGAAGAAAGAAATTGCGTCGGTAGGTAGATCAGGGTGAGTGGGTTTTTACTCATTTTCATTTAATCCTACCTTGACCAATAAACTTCCTTAATAATGAACTGCTTCCACATTTTTATGTTATCTTGGCTTTGACCATTCGACATTGCAGCCGTTTTAACCGGCCAGTTGCGTAATCGGAATCAAATGCTCATTCGACAGATTCCATTTTTATTTTCCTTCGTTCAAATAAAAAGATTTGGGACGGGTATTTGGGGATTTTTAAGAGTTGCACGCTTTGGTCGAAACTCACAATCAAGAGTAGAAAGTCAATCCTCGTGGTTTTCAACTGGAAAGGAGTCTTTTCCCCGACGAAAAGGGGGTCGAAAATGTTTTTCCTCCCCGTTCTCTTCTTCCACAGCTGTTTCATCGCACCTGAACCTCGCTCTTTTACCCTTTTCCGATGAAAACGTCGGTATACAAGAGGTTCCTTAAATAACGAAAAAACAAACGAAATGAAAGTAAATAGCTGAGACGAAGTACAAGATCTTTGCAGACTGAGACAAAATTTATCGTCGCTCGTCGCTTTGGTTCGGTCGGATTGAGCGAGGGAGAAAAGGAATGTTCTTTCGGTGAAATTGGGGGAAACGGGTGGTCCCGAATAGTTTAACTAGTGTCCTTCCCGTCACCTTAACTCCTCCACTCCTTGCCACAGAGATTTAAATGGGAACATACCATACGCCATGGCCTCAATTTCGTTTGATTTTGCAGGCCGGTTCCTATTGAACCTACAGGCTAAAAAATGCGTTCTCAGACCACTGGGGTTTCCATCGTCACGGTTCCATGCTAATGTACGTTGAAAAAAAAATCATGATTTCACCATTCGGCGCTTACAAAAATGGAACAATTAAATCGTTTATTTTTTTAAGTTGACACATAATATCAGAAAGAAAAGAGTCGCAACTTTTCGCAACAAGAAAAAAGACAATTTTTAATGGAGCAGTACTCGGTAATGGGGAGTGATACGAACAAAAATAACTTGAGGTTCATGCAATAATGCTTCGCCTTAAAATTAAGTCATTTTTCAAGGACGTAAATTTGACGTAATTTTTGTAACTGTGATGGGTGGGACCTGAACTGGATGGGATCATATGTCATACTTGGTGAGCTTCCGTGCAGGCAGCACCGTTTCACCGTCATAGCCCAGCAGTCCGCCTAAATCGCGACCCCTTTATCAGTTATATAACCCTTTGGAAATCCTTTTGCATTTTCACTAATTTCCATTGACACTTTCTAAAAGTATCAGCTACTATTAAGAACGTTACCTACTAATAACTTAACGTAGCTTACGCTCAAGCGACCATTGCCCGTGTCTTCAAACAAAGTAATAAAATCATTTCTCTTTTCTAATTCTTTCTAAGATTCCCATTCGTTATGAGGTTAACGATGAAAGCACCGGTTAGGGGCTCCAAGTTCATTCACCACTCTTTAATTTCTGAGCTCAAGGACCTCCTAATGGCTCCCAAGCTTTACTGCATACACCTGCAACACTGCGAAATCCTGGTGAAGCAGACACTGCATCGCCCGGAGGGCCCACTTCGAAGCCCTGGGTCTTCTCTTTAGATCACCGTCTACTACAGTGCTCTTTCATCTACTTGCGCGCCAATTTTCAAGATTTTTGATTTATCAGATTGTCCGTCATGATGTAAGAAACGAATAAATTTACTTTCTCTTAACCCTGACAGTATCTGGCACAAGCCTGTTACGAACTTCCTTAGTCTTGGTCTTTCCATCTCTTGCATGGACGGGAGATCTTCTGCCTCTCGTTCTATATTTCCATATTTACTTGAGTATTATTCCTTTATCCATTCTTTCCACGGATTCTCTCCTTCTATTTCTGTATTTTC
Source organism: Pyrrhosoma nymphula (assembly GCA_963573305.1). Taxonomy (NCBI): domain Eukaryota; kingdom Metazoa; phylum Arthropoda; class Insecta; order Odonata; family Coenagrionidae; genus Pyrrhosoma; species Pyrrhosoma nymphula. Next base: position 82,993,897 of record OY754339.1, read on the forward strand.
GTTACGTTTTCTTGATTCCTTGTACACCGAGCTCTTGCCTTATATCCGTATTTGTTTTCCTGTCCGTTCATGTAGAGCCGGTAGCTTTTCCTAACACTTAAACTTACTCCCAAATGTATGTACTTAAATTAGTAGGAAAGGATTATACGTAGTCAACTTAGTTTGGATACGTTGGATACATAAAAAAACTACCTTTATTATCTTTTATGCATGGAGCTTTATTAATATAATTCAGTTTCATGCCACTATCCTGCCCACCATCACTACGACGCGACGGCAATACGCACGAACGATAGGTGAAAGCAGATGGGATTTTAGTCGTTAACTGAAGTTTAGGAATTATAGTCATAAAATGTCGAAAAACTCTTAAAATGTGAACTGCACGTTTAGTCGTGACATTACTCAAGAAGTGCGAGAGTTAAAAGTAGTGGTAGAGGTATTTTTTTATGAGCGGCTTAACATTTACAATTCTCTCGAAACTTAGAGCATAATATTACCTCTCGTACAGCATGAAGGTTCGATCGAAAAAATTTCAAAGTTCGTGACACATCGTGGAAATCATTGCGTTTCCATCTTTACTAAAATTACCCTCGTATTACTCGTAGAGTTTTCATTCACTCGTGAACTAATTGGCACCCAAAGTGGGGATTGCTATCCCACAGAATTGTTAAAAAAATAACCTTTTTGTAAATTAAAGTTAGTCGTTTTCAAAAACTTCTCATTCCAAATGGCAACCCATTAACCTACCTCTGACAATCATCCTCACTTCCCTTTTTCACATGTGACGCATCGTGCCTACAAGACTAGAAAACGCTCGCATCCTCAAGAATGAGTTCTTGAACGTAGTTCAGGGTGGTTAAGAGTACCAACATAAGTCATAAGATTTCCAGGCCAGACGGTTATTCCTGTTTCTCCTCCGAAGGAGGGTCATCACACTTGAGACCAAAAGGGCGATTTGACAAGTTTATATCGAAATATTTATTTTTTCTCTCAAGCCTCCGTGCTGATCCCACAAAGTTTCTCCTCGCGGTTTTACTACGCCTAATCCACCGCATACACGTCGGTAACATCCATTATGAGCCATGCGCGGTGGCTCTGGTCCAAGTCGGGAAGAGAAAACCACGAAGGCATTTTCTCCCGTGTCTCATGAAGCTGAGGTTGGGGTTGGTCGCGTGGGGGGGTAGGAGGGTATGGGGAGGAAGAAAGAGAGGGAGAGAGGAAGGGAGAAGACGGTACCATGGTGTGGGACAACCAGACGGCGGTGGCGGTGGCGGCCGCGGGATGGTCACAGAGGAGAGGACCGGAATCAGAAATGAAAATGTCACAGGCTAAAGTGGCAATGTTATACACACACATGTTTGTATTAAAAAAAAAGAAATTTCTCGTTTTGCGTGCCTCTAAAGTAGCCAAAGTGCGTCGTTAATAGGTTGTGAACTACGGTGATGGCGTTGTCTTTTTCCAGTATTTTCCTCATTAACGATCTTCATTTTTTTTCCGTCTGAAGCCCCCCCTTTGAGAGACTGGGAGTATTGGGAGTGGAGGTTGGGTGGAGGAGTTTTACCGGGGAGATTATGGACAACGGGATGGCCTGGACGGCCGTGGCAGCGCGGAGGTATGACTGCATGAGACAAGGCGGGGTGAATATAATATAAGATTCGCGAAAGGTTTGCCTTTCGAAGGTTTTCGCGGATGTACATAAAGTCGCCGTTGAAATGAAGAGACGGTCGGTCGTACTGTGCGGAATTGTGGACTTTAAATCCGTGTTGTGATTCTCTTATTATGGCTCCATTGGCCAAAAGTTATAGGCACGGTAAGGACGAGGAAAGAGAGGTCGTTTGGGGTGAGCGGGACGCTGGAGAATACATGGGTTAAACAAAGATGAAACATACAGTACACGACAAAAACTACCTGGAAGCTAGCAGTAGAAAAGGAAGGATGAATAGTTGAGTCCAACCAATTTAAGGTTTGAACGACCAATGAATGAATGGCCAGGTGGTACTCCATAGTTGGTATTTGGTCTTGCATTACACATTTTCTCCATTTCTTCTTGGAACTTCGCGTCCTTCTCGGTAATTTTCATCTTGTTCATGTCGTGTTACACCTGGCGTTTCCATCGATTTTTTTGTCTCCCGATTGGTTTTCTTCCTCTTGTGTTTTGGTTCCAGATATATTTTACTCTGCCTTCTTCTGTACTTCTGATGGCCTGATTCGCCCACCTCATTCTCCTGCTAATGGCTTATGACATTTTGTCAGTTGCTCTGAAGAACTCTCTACTCTCAAATTGGTATTTGATTTTTGTGTGTTTCTGTACCTTTTTCGTTCACATATCATTCAAAACTATTAATTATATAATGTAAAGAAAATTTTCTCCGCATCATTCAGTAAATTTAGCGTTCCGACTCCATGTTGCAAATCTGTTTCCAAAGTATATTTTGCTCTCTTTTGGCTCATACATTGTCTTTATCAGGTGGGGTAGTTCTGAGTGTCTTCAAGTCAATTATCAAAATATATAAAATTATTTTTATGAATATCGAATTTACCGTCTTTAACAATGTTGTATCTGCGTTTTAGTGTTTTTCAAAAGATTTTTTGGGATCCAATTTTCTCAGCTCCCTCTCTCCAAGTATCTTAAAATTACACGAACGTAGACACATTGTGAATACCTGCAGTCTACAGTTTTCATGTTCTTAGATGTTTGTTAGTAAGTTTGACTCCATAGGAAAAACATGTACAAGACCATAATTGCCAGTACCTAGGGGAGCGTGGTGGCCTAGTGGGTAGAGCGCTTGGCTGTTGAAGGGTCCCGGGTTCAAATCCGGGTGAAGCCTTTGAACGCCCTCGAACAAAAATCCTCGGAGTGCATGGTGGCCCAGGGAAAGGAACTGGCCCCCCTACCCTGAATGTGTGAAATTCACACGCCTATGGCTTAGTCCGGGTTGAACTCTACCCTCAACTATCCAAACCAACCTTCGGGTTGAATCACTGAGTGAGTGAAGACCATAATGAATACTATAGGGCACGACTATAATTCAAATATTCATTGCGATCTCTATATTTCATCGCAATGTGTTCGTTCATACTTAAAAAATATAAAGAATTTCAATTCCCTTTAAAATTGCAGATGTCACAGCATGCAAAGACTTTAAATAGCCTTTAGAGCTTTTAGAGGTTTTCAAAATTATTGCGAAATTATGAAAATTCTTTTTGTGTAATTGCCAGTACCTAGAATTTTGGGCTTCTGAAAACAGGGAAAAGATATGAGTACCTCCTGGTGTGCTATTTGTCGGCACGTAGTCCTGTCCTATGAGTAAGAGTGTTATAAATCTGCGATGTAGCCACGGAAGCGCCTTCGACGCGTGAAGAACATGCGATGGCAATCCAAGCTAGCAATCGCTGTGAAATCTACCAATCAGATGGTAAAATAGATAAATCAGGCTTTTTACAAATGCTCTGGAATTTCCATCACACTAGGATATGAAGGTAGTCATTGAAAGGTCTGTATTTCCTTCTTTCACATAAATAAATAATAGTTTATTATGTAAACAAAAGAAGCCTGCTGTAGGGAATAATATGGGATCACTAATACCTATGCAGTTCGCGGTTCTGATTTTTCCTTTATTAGTATAGCGTATTTTGTAAAATAGTTTTGTACATATTAATATCTCTGCGAAAGGAAAACTTTTTAAGTTCCGGTATGATATAGGCCATCTGTTTTATCAAAAGAAACTTCGTGTTTTAATGATATTACACCCACAAAAAATGTATCACCCTTGATTCAACCTGAAATTTCCTCTGCAATTTAGTTATGCCGTAATATTTGCAACAGATAAGAAACATTTTAATTTGAGAGGTTTTTATGTTCTTACTCCAATATTATTTTTTTGTCAATATAATAATTCAAGTACAGTATTTTCTCAAATTAGGAGATTGCATCCTCTGAAATTAATAATATTATTCATATGATATTTTAATTTTTAATGACGTTAGAGCCTCTTGCTGCTAGAGGATCCAACTTTACTGTAGAATATATCTTTAGGGGAACTCTTTGATAGGAAGTGTCAAGAGATAGTTGAAAATACGAGAACGCCCGAGGCTTCGTGTCCCGCTGGGCAATCTCCGCGAATGCGTTTAAAGGCACTGAGTCAACGCCGAATGCAAATTCTCTCTCGTGTGCCGAAAGGGCTCATTAGAGAGTGGGTGCAGTGACGCACCGGAGGAAAGGAGCGGAAGATATCATCGCATTAACGAGATTCCTCTCCGGGGCATTGCAAAAAAGCGTCCAGGGGCGGGAGCAGCGGGGTGTGAGGGGGAGGGAAGTGGAGGTGACGCAAGATGGACCCAAAACACTGCTTTATAGAGAGAGTCGTGTGACGCCCTGAAGTTATAGGTTTTGTGCTGGGCCGAACGAGTTCCCACGGTTGGTTAGACAGATCTTAGATCTCAGCGCGCAGAGAGTCCGCCTTCACGCGGTGGGAGGGAGGGGTGGAAAGGGGAGGGAATGAAGGGATAGAGAGTGCGAGTTTGAGTGAGTAAAAGCAAATCGTTATTTCAACTCGGGAGAAGGGAGTTTTATGGCTAAGAGGGTGGGGTAAAGGAGTGGCCCAAGTCGATCCTAAGCACTTCGTTGCATTTTCCTATCCCAGGATATGGATTAAGGCGAGCCGCCCAAAATCGTTAGCGTTAGGAAATCCAGTGGAGGGGATACCAGAATTGCGGGGTATTATGCAGGGTTTGAAAGCCACACCACCAGCCTCCTCGTGGCGTACCTGGTAACGGCTTTTTCCGGTTAATGGTGGACCAGCCCACAGGCAGTAATACTGGTTCCAAAAATTCAAACAAGGAAAGCAACCCACAACCGGCTCATCTCCAGTGGGGGCCCTAGTAGTGTTGGGAGTGGCATGATTATGACCAACACCGTAAAGGGAGCTCCTAAGAAGTGGACGGAATCCCTGAGAGGCAACCTCCTTGAATGCCATGCTGCAAGTGAGCCCGATCCCAGGGGGTACATGGCAATAATGCACTATTTGTGGTAAAAGATGCATCCAGAACACGAACTCCTATCGCAGCAAAATCTGCGTGACTTCGCCAGCCACCTACGGAAAAAGGAGACTCTCCACCAACCGAAAGTTCAGAGGAATACATCACCGCACAGACCACCCTCTCCGATACCGGCAGTCTCTGAAACGGCTGACTTGACAGCAGCTTCCATGTCAGTATCAACGACAAATAAGGAGGATGCTGGTCAGACCAACGCTGATCTCCGCTCGTGGTTATTGATCAAAATGACATATTATTAAGGACAAATTGAGCAAAAGAACATCTATTGCAAGATCTCTCTGCGGGGTAACCATCTGTCTTGGTTGAATGGCCTTATCGACGAAATCCTGACGGAGACGTCGGACCTATGAACGGTAAATTGCGTGATCAATGCTGTTGCCAAAATAATGGTCCACTCCTAAAAGAATACCTCTTGTGAGATCAAAGAAGCAAAAAGGCTGTAGGAATTGGAGGCCAAGATCACGCAGGCGAGAATATAGGCGTTGAGGAATCAGAATGTGATGGAATACATCACATTCTGATTCCTCAACGCCTATCTTCCTCCAGTCTCTTTCTACCTCCTCCGCCTGTCGTCAAATCTCCGCCACCCGTCCAAGAGGTTGAACGTTTCTGGAAGCATACCTACGAAAAGTCAAAGTCATTCCACGAAGATATTCCGGCAACAGCTCTCTTTTAAGAGTTTGGTTGCCGCCATTTATATAACCTCTTTCAGTTTCAGAAAGCGACGTGAATAAGGCCTTCTCTGGCAAGAAGAAATTCTGGACTCCAGAAATGGAACAACTTCTGGAGGAAGAATTTCACTTCCATTCCCCAACACCTTGCAAGACTCTTCAAGTCCTTTCTGTTAGGTAGATAACTAATTCCACCTAGGCTGAAGTTGATAAAATTCCACCCAGAGGTTCTGTCTTGCATCCAACGCCTGTTACCACTCTGGAAAAGCGCTTCGTCCTTAATTCAGTGAAGCGGTCATTTCAACAGACTTGGTAACATATCACCGTGGTGTTTTTCAAGATGATAGCTTGACACCCATACTGTTCTGTATTTTCCTACTACCCCTTTCCCTAAAGTTGCAACGAGGTAGAGGGTATATGCGTGGTGTTCCAGGTGACAGGAAGCATAAAGTCGCATATATATACATCATATGAATCACCTGAATCCAAACGCTTCACACGGGAAGACCTTCAGCTGCCGTGGACATCGTACCAGAATACAGTTAGGCTATAGGGATGAAGTTCGATTTGGACAAGTGTGCTTCCATGCACCCGAGGAGAGATATTCGGAGATATCCGTTGAACAAGAATGAAGTGCAACTCATTGACAAAATGCAGGCGGCGACAGCAGTGAAGGAAAGACTCTCCGCCAAGTACAGACAGACTCTCAGGAAAATATTATAAAACATACTCGTGGCTCCTACACATTTGGATGCTTTAGGTGGAACGTAGACGATTTGGAGAACCTTGATATGATAACGAGGAAGATGATGACCATCTACAGAATTCTTCATCGAAAATCTATTATCGTCATATTGTATCCCCTTCGCAATGTCGATGGTAGAAGGCTATTAAGCCTAGTGTCTCCACAACAGAGTTTTCTTGGATACAGTATACCGAGTGTTAAAAGGTAGAGACTCACTGCCCAGTCTTGTGAGAGAGCACGAGAGTGCCGGAGTAGGGACGTTTATCTTCCAGGTGGCAATGAGGGCAGCGGACAAAACCGATATGGACTTAGGCCTGTCATCTGACGGAAGCCACGGACATTGAAGGTAGATTTTCTCAAGATCGAAATAAAAAAGCCTAGCAGTGAGGCTATAGGGATGGAGCTCGGATTGGACAAGTGTGAATCCATCCCTACTCACGTGACAGCCTTGCTCAAGGTGCATACTGTTAAAACTATGCATGGATGTTTCTACCGAAGCATGGAAAAGCATTGGCTATCGAGTGAGCTGATGTTTGACTTCTTCCGCTTCGCCGGTCTTAAGACCGAGGGATTCGTCCTCGCATGACAGGATGGTGTCATAACCACCCTCGTGCACCATCGAGTTATATTCAAGACGGAGGTTACGGACACAAGATGCAGGTCATGCCGAGCCCAGCCGGAGACTTAAGATTCATCTTATCTCCGGCTGCAGTTATTACACCAGATCAACGTATTAAACTCGGCTCAACGCGACTCTGCGGATATTATCCTTTCTCGTGTAACACCCTTATGGCATCGAAAGACCTGTGCTGCCCTATGAAATAAAAGTGAGTAAATATCCTCCTGAGTATTACATTTGTGGGGCTCTATCTACCTAAAATATGTCTCTCTTTATCTCAGCATACGTCTCCCTCTTCTTTATCCCGTCCAAAAACCTATTCTCCTACTTCCCCTTCTCTCAACATCCTTTCCTCTATCACAGCCTTGAGCACCCAATGCCCCTCACTACCTATTCCAACCGCTTACTTTGCCTCTTCCTAATCTTATCCAGAAGTTTTATTTCCTCGCCCATCATACCACTTCCACGTTTATCTTCCTATCCGTCCACCGCACCTTCTCTCTCCTCCTACACACCCACATTTTGAACGCCTGCAGCCTATTATTGTCTTCTTTTCTGATAGTCCCCGTTTCTCCTACTTTGTTTCTCATATCTACCTCATCCCATGCCTCTCATACCTTCTACTTAGCACTAGTGTTAAAAAGTAAATACAACAATGGGCACCCTTACATTACTGCTTGACCTATTACTGCACACCCTGAATCTCCGTCAGCCACACTCACCTGTGCCCTTTGGGTCATCTATAAGCCTCTAATCAGTCATCTATTCCCATTTTCCTGAGTATTTGCATTATTTGTTTCCTACTTACTCTCTTCAATGCCTTTTCGAAATCCACTAAGCTAGCAAAAGCATCCTGATTATATTTTTTGTCTCTTTCTATAAGATTTTTATCACGGCAATCGCATCCCGAGTAGTCTTCCACTTCCGGGACCCGAACTCGTCATCGCCCAACTGGTGATATACTCTACTCTACAACATTTTATAAATTATTATAATAAAACTGTTACCACGCGTGAAATGAAATTAAATTGCTCAAACTCCTCACATTCCGACGGTTTCTTCGGTATAAGTATTATGACTATTTTTGCGAAGTCCTCTGGGCATACCTACTCTTTCCTCGTAGATTCTACAAATAAGTTCGAAAATGTATAAATATATTATTTTAAAATATAATTATCCAAGGTATTTTTGAATTAATGATATTGATGGGCGTAGCATAAACATGCATTAAAAATAACCACAGGTACTACCTGGCGTCCCCGCGAGTGCTTAAGAGTTAACATGCAGCCACATTTCATTGAAATGGCTTCGTGAACGACCACATCGTCACATATTTCCTGAAAAATGGATTGCATCCTTAAAAATTAGAACAATTCTTGGATAAAGGACATTGCTAAGATCAGTAATACATTCGGTGAAACAGGGTAGAAAGTCAAGTAATCTCATTAGTTAGTTTGAAGGCTCGGATAGTTGTATCCTGAGCATAAGACACGTTTTGTTCCTGTGTTCTGTGTGAACGGGCCCTTAATCTTCGGATAGTAAACGCTCGCTCAACTATTCAGCCCTTGCCCAAGCCACCCGCAATTAATTAAAGTGACTCTTAGGAATTTCCGCCGCAAAACAGTTGTGCATTATGGGTCCTTGAGTAAATTACGTGGCGGAGATAAATTGTGGCGATTTCTCGTGCATTGTTTCGTCACGAGGTGAAGGCGTGGGATTAGTAGGGAGAGAAAGCGATTTGTCCTATCGAGGGGAGGAGGATGTCCGCTATGCGCAGGCATGCCAATGATCCACCACCGTATCTGTATCCTTGAAGGAAAACGGTAAATTACTTTCATGAAGAGAATACTTCCATAGCCCTCATGAAATGCAGCAAAATCTCTTACTTTTCGGCGTTCATGCGACGATAACCTTGGGATAAGCCGCTTGTTCGTGCCAGCGTACATGAGTCCAAGATAATACCATATTGCTAAATTCTTTTCCGTCTCGTATTCTTTTTCTCGGAGTAGGGTTTCTCCCATATTTTATCCTTTCGACTTCAGAGATCCATGAAGTTGCCATAAAGCACTTATGGCAACTTCATGGATCAAAGGTCTTTTATTTTTTCTGGTCATTTTTTCCTACACTCAATTTGCCGTGCTCTAGAATGTACTTCTACAAACATTTTGCAAACAATTAATGTTGTCAACAGGTACATAATGTCACATCTGCTTAACTCACCCGGTCGAAGTCTGAAGGAATTCTTTTTTTTTATATAGACATATAGTTACAGCAGATATAATGTCTTGTTTCCAGGTTTCCGTCAAACTCAGAGCATTCGTTGAGGAACCTCGGATTTATGTAAAGCTGCACTGCTGCTGCTGCAAATATTTTTAAATTTAAATGTAATAATATTTAACCATCCTATAAAATTTAACGGCCTAAAGACTTTATTTTTATGGATTTTCATGGTTTCTAAATTTTTCCTTTTCTTTTTTTAAATGCCGTCGGTGTGCAGAGGAATGTTTTTGTTTTTAGTTTTTACTTTTTTTAAGTTTTTTAGTTCAACAAAATTTTTATATGAATTTAGGATGCAGAATGGGGACTTTCCAAGAACCTACCAATCAGCTGGTAGAACACTTGAATGAATGAAATCTGATTTGCAAGTATCTTAGCCCGGTGGTCGTATTTCTTGCTCCAGATGGATGCAACAATGTCATACTCGCGTTTTTTCTGCGTAAGATAGTCCATTAAGAACTAGAAACGATTTTTTTGTAAATTCAGTGGATTTTTGAGTAATGAATGCACAAATTCCAATGAGTCGTTTAAATATACTAGCCTTTTTCTTTAAATGAAATCAGCACATATTACCAAATAGTTTTTTAATGTATTTGGTGATTGAAAACCTCTCTCAAATAACAATTACCTGATAAAAATTACACTTCATAATGGTCCACTAAATTGATTTCTTTTCTTACAAGCCGGGTTTCATCATACAGTGACATCTTCAATCTACGCCTGAAGATGTCACAATGTGATGAAACCCGGGTCGTAAGAAAAAAAATCAATTTATTGGACCATTAAAAAGTGTAATTTTTGTTTCCGATATGGAGAGTTTCCACATAGTGAAGCCTGAAGTTATCACTAATAATTTTTACTAAATTAAAATCAACTTCAATGAAACAAATGCCGATAGTTCCTAACAATGTTTAGGATGTAAAGATTTAAACCATGTAAGATTTTTAGTAGACCAAATAAGAGTAAATACTAACGGAAATATGCTGGTTATTTGCCAGTAATCGCAAGTCTACGTGAATATGTCTACAACTTTCGAAAGTAAATAATGTAGCATATTAACTCGTAAAAGGTACAAATCTGTAATTAACACGCATTAAGATCTAGAGAAGCGAAAATTGCCGTTATCAGAATTATACCCGGAAAGTTAGCTCAGACGCAACTGATTGCATAACAAAATGTTAGTATTTTCTCGCACCAAATGATCATTAAATATTTAAAAAAATCTGTATGAAGAGCTTCCGAGTTCGACTTAGGCTTTAGAAATCATGCGATGATTCCCGATGTAGATTAATATTCGACGTTGTATATCTGGCGACCAAAATCCGACTCTCCGCTATATTATACACCAAAAGGATGCAAATTGGTATAAAAATCATATTATTTGACTGAGATTTGAATCCGGATCTCCTGACCTCCCGGTCCTGGGTGAGTCAGCCAGCTGCACCACCTAGTCGTTTTGGTTCAACGCAAATTTCAGCGAGGCTTGATGCGAACTAGATTTAATCGTCTCCAGTCCACGTGGTGGCACAAGAGACGTTGACGTGCTTGACAAGACTAGATCGGGAGATCTGGGTTTGAATCCCGGTCATATAAAATGATTTGTTCGTGGCGAATTCAATCCATTTTGTCTTTATCATTTTACGCGTGACTGCGCGCCATCTCATTTGTGCATTTGGAAGTGATTTGGTGAGTGTCTCCGCCGTAATTTTACGTTTCGGCGTGAGAAGTTTACTAACCAAGCTCGTTCAAATCAAATCATCCATCTGGCAGCGGCTTAAAAATGTACTGGAGGAAAAAAACCCACAGTTACTATTAGTTGCTCAGCAGTCTTTTACGCCCGCGTGTTTGATATTTTTCTGCAACGGTTAAAGGCCTTTTACCATAAATTCGGACACATATACATAATTTAAGATGTGCAAAAGGAATGATCTCTCACCAAAGTCCAGTCCATAATCCGAGCCGCGTGTTTCGTAGACACATAATGCATGCATTATGTGACCAGAATGGTGTTGGAATAAAAGCCTAAAAAGAGAAAAGAGAGAAGCGAATTGGAAAATAGTAACGGGACGTGAGTGAAAAGGGGATATGGAATTATATTACGATACGCCGAGCAGAGCGTGGGAGGGCAGCACTCTAGCTCAGATGAGAGTTTAAAAAATGTCGCCATACGCTCTCGTTCACGAGTCGAGCAGAGAATGGTTTGAGAGCCGTCGATTATTATGACGCGTGGGAGTGGAGCAGAAGGAGCGGGGTCCGCGCGTGGGGGGGGGGGGACGAGCTGCTGTGAAAAAAAAACTGCTCTCCGGTGATTCAGAAGGCCTGCATTGGAGTGGCGAACGTTGGAAATTGAGTGAATTTATGAAATTTTTCTTCCTTTAACAAATTCAAGAGCCGGTCAAATCACACATTGTTAATAAAAATGGTACTTATTTCACTCTCTAATGATTACACTTAAAATGTAGGTACCAGAGGGAAAGGAGTCAAATTAGGCATTCCAGAAGAAATAATTCTTGTGAAGGGGTTAATTCCCTTCCTTAATTATGAAGTTTGGCAGTTGAGTTCAATGCATTGAAAAACATAAATCGATTAGGAACTTTTCATTGCCATATTAGCATATGATTTTTGAGGGTTGGTCTAATAAAATTAATTTTTTTATCGCCAACGTTTCACAACATTTATTGGGATCCTTTGGGCCCTACAATACAATATCCAAATTCAAAAAGATTAGCAACAATTATATTGAATGAAGGAAAAAAATAATTATGTTAATTATACAACAAAATTGTTACGCAATGCATATACATGTACAAATTCCACTAATCCTTGTAATTAACCGAACATACACAATATGGAACCGTCTACCAGTCACTCTACAGCAGCAAAATAATAATCAGTCTCTATTGACAGCAATCAAGTATTATAAATAAACAAAACAAACCTCAGTTTGTCAAAATTGATATACTAAACTTCAAATTCAAAGATATTTAAACAAGTACTTAAAAAAACAGATCAAGAGAACACAAGCCCCGATCAAATCTCCCACATTCAAAAATATACAAAGAAACATATTTGGTTGATTTAAGCAATCCTACATAAATTCCAATTAGTTTGTCAATGTCTGTTCTCCTGTTACAGGCATTGAGGTATTTTATAATTTGAATTATCTCTTTAAAAAGCCGTTGAGTAAACTGGGATCATAGTCTATTATTTTGGCATTTTTAAATCAAAATTATGCCTGTTATAAATGACATGGAGTGCAAGGGCAAACGTTCCTTTGCCAACTTAATTGACGATTTGTGTTGGTTCAACCTATCTTTTAAGTTCTTTGACGTCTATCCAATATAAATCCTGTCACAATCTGCACAGGGAATTGAATGCACTACGTTACTTTTATGATCTGGAACAATTTTGGGCTTAAGAGTTGTATATAACATTTAACTCCAAGTATTGAGATTTTTTAAGACTATTTAAAATTTTGTGTTTCTGAATTTTTGGCAATGTGTTCTGATAGCCCTTTAATATAAATAATGCTTATCTATTTGCCACGGGATGCAGAAGATGAAGTACATGTGGTGGAAGAAAAACTGAATGTTGTATCTGAATTAGTGATTAACAATTTTACTATAGAAGAAAAACTTTGGGAAGGAGTCTGGAAAATTTGCGTTGGGCCTGGATGTGATGAAGATACATTTTTGGCTTGAGGAAAGAAGGAATTTTATGTTTTTGGAATTGAATTTTTAGAACCATGTCTTTAAGGATTCTAAGATATTTTCCCACGTGAATAGGGACACAAAGGTTTATATTTATGTGTTTCAGATCCAAGGCAGTATTAATTTTGTAATTTAATCGATGATGAGATCAAAAATTGGGATATCTCTCTACTTCGTGACGTTACCTCCATCAGTTCACCGATATAGTGCCACCTGGATTTCTAGTTGTTAACATATTAACACTTGAGGAAAATCTATGGAAACTGCTAAATATAGGTCATCAACATATTTATATAAAAAGTAGTAATGAAGCGAGGAAGTGGACTGACTTCATCAAGAAACTTTTCCATTAACGAGTCTGCTAAAATTGGGATTACTGAGGAGCACATTAGTACACCATTAATCATAAAAGTATTCTCCTAATTGCAAGTAGCCTTGAGTGAAACAAATGCTAAACATTTACATAAGATCTACTTTATTAAGGTTGGCATGTATTTTGATTGATTCCCAGTTGTTGTTAATTAACCCCACTTACAATATCCAGTGGTATGTCCGTAAAAAGAGATTTAACATCTAAAGATATTAACTGGAATTTTTCTTGTGACTTTTTTATATTTCTTTAAAAAAATCAAATACATATTCCATGTTATAGTTCTTAGAGATTATATGCAATGCTATTTTTAATAAATACTTTGCACGTTCATTTCTTGGGCTGTTTATAAAACTAGCCACCGGTCTGAAAGGGTTCCCAGATTTGTGATCCTTCAACAGTCCAATTGGGTTGATGTGCTGTAATTTTAGCAATGTTTAGTTTTAGTAATTAAAAATATCAATTTTCTTTTCCCAGTGAAGACTTCCAATTGCATTGTTAGTTTTAGTTTGCAAAAAATAGGATTTTTATTTTTAGAAGTGGGTATGTAGGTTTGGTTGTCTGAAAGGAGTTCTTTTATTTTTCATCCTCGTTTATCTTTATTGTATCCATCCTTGTATAGTATGGCAGTGAATTGGTTTTGTCAGTCTTTCGAATAGTAATTTTAGGGTAAGATTTAAATTTTTTTTTGGATTTTGTTAGCAATTGGTTGGTAGGATCTTTTTCCTTTGAACAATGCTAATATTAGGGCTACTGGGGTTGTATTGGTACGCCATTTATTATGGTGCATAAAATTGGTGATTATGTTAGCGCATTCTGCCCTCAACGCGCCTTTTTTGGATTTGTCTTCAATATCGGTAATGATACTTTCTAAGTCTGAAATGAATTGTTGGGTAGGTTACGTATTAGATATTTGAATAGTGTTAACCAAAATTCGGTGCCAAACAGAAAATCAGCTATATCAGGGGGAATGGAAATAAAAGATAAATGTTTTCGGTAATCGCTTGAGCCTTGTTTCACAGGAACCTAGTAACACATTATTCAACTTCTTAACTTGTCTGTCTCTAATTTCACGGAAAAATCTTTCGTAAATGAAGTCTTGTCTACGAATGAACACTGAGAAAACATCTAAATACATATGAACTTGAAAATTAGCCTTAGCCGGGGTTAACTCTAATAGACGTATCTGCCACAAGCATAACGTGTTTTCAACATTTTTTAATAGGTACCTTTTTTAAATCTAGATACCATACTTCTTTGAAACATCTTCAATGTATTGTATAGCAGTTGTCTTATTGATATCCGTTTACATAGAGCCATTAGAGTTAGTTATGGTTTCGTTATCTTATTTTTACTCTTTGGAGCAAATGTACAACTTGAATTATCAATTCAAGAAATAACTTAACTTATAAATACGCCATAAGCGGAAGATTCATAATTTTTCTGAAAAAGACATTGGTCCAGTTGGAGCATAACAGGATATTGTTTAGATGAATATAAACTATCTTACCAAGAGATTTTTACAAAGACATACTAACAAAAGATAAAAGACGATTAAATATCCTAATCTCACGATGTGCTTAGCATAAAAAACTTAACCTAAAAAGAAACTAACGGATTTGTATTGTTATTATTATCATATCAACTAATTTTTATTAGCTGTATTAAACATGGAATCCCGGCGTGTCAGTAGACCACATTTGCTTCCTACTGGTAGGCTTAAGATCAAAATTAAAAGTAAGTGGCCGATAGGGCTCGTGATAGGGGAATTCGAACGTAAGGATAGAAATGTGCCGCTCGGGAATGAATGACTTGATAGATTAACGGTCGCAAAACCGTACAATTTTAAATCATGGGACTTTATGAGATAAGAAAATTGTAGGTCATCGTGATCTCATAACAAAATTCCAAACAAAATAAATTTCGGCCGTGTTTATCTACAAATAACCTGCCGTGCGGCTGAGGTATGACGGCTTGGAGAGTAAATTGCTTACCAGGGACATTTTGTGAGAAATTTGGACTCGTATTACCTACGAAAAATATATTGGCTCCGGGGATGTTGTCGGACGTCGTTTGTGAGACGGAATGCATTGGTTTGTAATGTGAGAGCGCGATAGTGCCAGCACACGGCACAACCAGTTCTTGAGGAGATGAACTCCCCAATTCCCACTCACTTTCCGTTCGAAATAAAAATGCACAAACCGGAAATGCAGGTGGGGAGCGACTGCGTTTATTTTTAGTGCACCGCCTTTTTGTAGCGTCCTTATATATAGGACCAGTTTTGATTATCAAACCGAGTTAAGGTTAGGGAATCAGGTTGTTTTGAAGGTCTGTGGGTGGTTGTTGGGAGGTCACGGGTATCTCTCTTGTGCAATCGGTTTGGTCATGCACGCTCAAATTCAGGCGACAAGTTCTCGGGGGTACATCTCGAGAGTGACGTGCATTGGCGAGAGATTCACGGGTTGAAGAAAATGCTTTTAACAATGAATGTTACGTATTTTCTCGATATCTTTAGATCGACAAATCAGTTTTTCTTCGAGAGAAGACAGATATTAGGAAATAATAGATCGTAAATAGTTACTCGTCAACGTTACGTGCCTAAATATTTGCTTCTCCAGGGTTAGAATAAATTCACATAATTTTCAAAAATTAGTTATTTATATTTGTTACAATATTTTATCAAAATTATATAAAAACATCTACCTTTTTTTCATAATTTTGATAATATATTGTATCAAATGTAAATTAGCAAATTTGTGAATCCTGTGAATTCATTGTGGCCCAGAATAAGCAAATATACCATGGTGAAATGTCGGAGATGAGATCGATTGATTAATTTTCCTTCAGTGAAATAAGTGATTTCAGTCAATTATCCTCAATTCTTTGCAATTTAATTAAGGTCATGTTCTAAGGAAGCATTTCACCGACACTGAATTACATTTGTAGCATATTTGTCACTATTCCCTTGGTGCCACCCTGAATCTTGTTCTATTGTAATACAGGCATTTATATCTTTTAACTTGGACATTATGTTATTTAGTTCTGATCAGGTCGAATTTTTTAATTTCTATTGCATAAATATTTCCAAGCTTCAAAGAAAATTTAAAAATATTTTCTACTTTTGATACTTGAAAATAACAATAAATGATTTCTATAAAAAAGATTATAACTTCTACAAAATGACAAAAATTTGCTTGGTTAAATATATTATCTCTCACATTTTTACTGTAAATTGGAGGAATATCTGATCTTTAAATCATCCATGAGGAGGATAATCTGGGAAGGACTTTCGCAATAATTCTTTCTGGCAATCCAGGAATCTGGTAAAATCATGTTAAAGTTGGAGCAGAATTATAACTATTTTGGGGCAAAATCCATGACGGCGACTTCATTCCGTCCTGTATCCGGGAAAGAGGAGTCATGCGAGCCTCCCTGACATTGTGTGAGTATTTTCATGCAGAGGGGTGCGGGGACTCGCGGGATGCAAGGGCAATCCGCTCATTGATAGGTTCATATGCCAAGATGCCATCCGCCATAAGCGAAACCCATCACTGGCCTGGGTGGACTATAAAATCGCGTTTTACACCACTTCGCATGAGTTACTGATTGCCATGAAGCTGATGAAATTCCACCCAGAGGTTGTGTCCTGCATCCAACGCCTGTTATCACTCTGGAAAACACACTTCGTCCTTAATTCAGGCTAACGGTCATTTTCTACAGGGTTGGTAACATACCATCGTGGCAATTTTCAAGGCGATAATTTGAGCCCTCTACTGTTCTGCATTTCCCTCCTACCTCTGTCCGACGAGGAAGAGGATATATGTTCAATTCCTCAGATCACAGGAAGCATAAACTCCAGCATTTGTTTGTGTCGATGACCAAAATGCTTCATGCTTCGCATGGGAAAGACCGTGCAGCAGTGGACACCGTACTGGATTCCATCGAAAAAAGAATTAAAGAGCATATATCAAGAGTATTAGGCTTTTCCAACCAGGAACGCCTGCATTGGCAGAGCATAGCCTTGTCCTTGATTATCGTGTAAATTTTCTTAATTCCACGCTACTTTCCCGGGCGTCCAAATATTGGGAAAGAATAAAAAAAGCAGCCATATTTATACAGTTGGAACAAAATAACATCAATTGAGACAACGGCTTCAACTTAAGTAAGACATGGAGACCGGAAATTGACGAAATTCAAAGAGTTAGTAACGGCCCTCACAACAATGGGGCATCTGCGGCTATACATAACCGCCAGCATCCTCGCTCAACTCATTATCCTGATGATGATGACTGGGTCAACCATCGAAACTTAGATGAATTTCGATAATCCTACCCGGTGTAAAACCCGAGAAACCCTTATGAATTGTTATGTTGTTAGCATGTGATGAGAATTCCAGAGTATGCGTGTCATGTGATCATAGTTAGGGTAATGGAAGAGAGAGAAAGTTGAAGGTGAATACGAATGAAAGCAGAAGAGATAGAGCTCAGGGGGGGAAGGGATGTGGATTAACTGCCACTGCATCTGTAAACAAAATCACTGCTAAAAAGAAAAGTTAGACCATCAATCAGTGAGGCCACTCCGGGAACAGAAAAGTTCTTCAAGATGCATAATACGGCATTGTTAGCTGAGAACTACGACCGAGGCTGGGACCAAACATGTGGGGGGGATTAGTCAAAGTTTGGTGCATCGTCGCTCTTGCAACCAGCAGGATCTTTGGGCTTCTGCGTCGAGGGCCACAATCAAGCATCGAGAAGATCCCTTCATTGTCAGAAATGTGTGACGTAATCCTTCTCCAACCTAATTTTCTTCCATTCCTGCCCACGGATAAGGCTGCAATAGATCAGAATGTGCGTCGCAGTGCGTGAATTCGAAAAGGAGAATGAATCTGTCAGCAGTTAGGGGCCTTAACCTCTGGAATTGTTGATTCCTTTTCTTATGAGTATTCTTATGCCTGCGCCGGGTTTCCCTCTGTATAGTAATCCTACCAATTGTGTAATTGCACCGGTGTACCTGTATTAGTGTAATTTCAGATATTTGAGGTACTAAGTTAGGAGCAAATAGAGACACGGAGTAGACACACTACGATTGAGTTACTGGAAAATGTTGGGATCTCGCGATTTTCAGTTTAACCCGGAGCACATTACATTATAATTCATCTGCAAGCCAGAAAATGTGATGAAATTGGGAATAACACTGCCAAACAGATGAGGATAAGAATTGCTTACTCCTATGGCCCATGACTCACACAGCACACTTTGTATTCAGTATATATTTAGCATATATTGGTGACTTAATAATATAAATTCACAAAGGAAACTATTTTAGTCGTAATTTTGTAGAATTTATCCATCAGGGAAGAATTAAAATAACTTCGTTAACGAACTTATTTTAATTCTTCCGTGACATAAATTCATTTTGTACATGTATTGAAGCATGTGTAACTCAATTATTGTCTGCACATGTTTTAATGCATGATCAGTTGGGTGTTTCAAATACATAAGTAGTACCTGTATTGTGTTTGTAGTAAATATCTATCTCTAGCACAAAAATTAGAATTTTTAACTGAGATGAATACGTATTTGAGATGAAAGGTTGAGTGAAATTTGAGATAAGACATCTTATTTTTTATTCTTCCTCTCTCTCTCAATTACTTTTCCGGATTCCATTCCTTTTCCTTGGCTTGTGTAGTACCTAATCACCTTGCAGTACACTATAGGTCACCTCCAACAATTAGGCACTATTACTTCGGTGTTTTACTTATTCATCATCTTCCGAAATTATTTAACGGACACAGTTTAACGAATAGTAATGAATGGTAAGTATTTCCGAGAAAGACCCAGGATGGAATACATCTGGCGAATTCTGAAGGACGGCAAAGTAAATATTTGATGTAGAAATGAAACGGTTAGCTGATTGATGAGCTGCACCAAACCCATCTTCGTACTTCGTACGACTTCTTATGATGATCGAGACTATAATATTTTATATTCAGGACCTACCCGAGGGTATTTTCAAAGCTGCTAAAGAAGCCAGATTCGGCCAGCCACACGTTCAATTGAATTAATATTTCGTGTATTCAAATTCGTGTATTACTACCACGCAGGAACGCACTGAATTTTCTCATACGCTACCATAAGTAAACACTTAAGTAAATATGAAAGGGAAAAAGTTATATGGACTTGATTGATTTGCTATATGGCCAACGATTATCTTTTTCGATTGCCTTTTTGGGTTTAATGCACAGACCCATTTTTTCACATATGTTCTGTAGTTATTTTGTTGCTTGACTGTATGTTTCATGTTTGCCACAATGTCAAATAAACGCCTACTGGACTTCAATTTATTCGTTGAACATCTCTTCTTCTCTAGTCTTATCTCTTCGCGATCTGAGCTCGAATTTCGCCATCTGCCGTTTGCAAAGTCCAAGTTGAAGCGAGGGGAGGAACTAAGCTAAGTGACTCGATAAACGGATACGATCGACAATGAGGCAACGCGGTCCTCAACCGAAAGTCGTGGAAGTCTTAAAAAAAAAAGGAAACGACAAAGACCGAGAAAGTCCCGTCCTATTTGCTGCATCACGGGAAAATTGGCCGCGATAGAAATTATCAAATTATCAACCCCATAATTTCGTAAACATCCGAAATGCATGCGCGAGGGCACACACGAAAAAAATTGGCTCCATCGCTTCTATTACAGGGTTCGCCCCGAAATGGCCACGGGCGAATAAATCTCTCTCGCCGGAATCGCCGCTCCGGGTGACCTCCGACCTCCACTCAAGTCCTCCGGCGGTGGGTGCCGCTGGCGGCTGGGTATTAACAGACGAGAATGTTTCACCAGAAATTGGCGAAAACGGGAATGTTCAATTCATGCAGGAGGGTCAGCGAATTTGCCGCCTGCAAAGATACTGAGTGTTCGCTGAGGTTTCCGGTTTTTTAAGGCGTCATTTTAAAGAGGTTTTCAGATGGCTTCAAATTCTACATACATGTTGCAGTTACCCGTGCCAGTAGGTTCGTGAGCATGCGTGTATTGCACTGGATAGACTTTTTAAAAAATTCCCGAAATCGCGAGCAGGTGTCCAGGTAATAGTTTCTGTTACAATTTAGGGTATTCTCTCTCAAAATCAAGCACATGCCTCATTCAAACAGGCATCATGCCTAACAGAAGTATTTTATTTCCTTCTCCATTTTCACCATAACCACAATTTGATTTACGGATTTTTGCAGAAATTTTTTTTAAATTCGTAATTGAACGCCACAAACTGGTTTTTAAAATATTTTACATCCTTAATTCTTTAGGTAGTTTGTCAGGCTTCCTCTCAGGCAAATATCTCCGGTTTGCAGCAGGTATGTTGCAAGAAAATAATTTATCCTTAAGAACACTTGTGTCATGAATTAAATATAGTGGTTACTGGTTTATAGGTATTACTCTGCAAAATGTCATTTTTATTAATATTTGACGGTTGAATGTGCGAGTTCTAGGATTATCTATCAAAATTAAACTTGAAATGATATTTTATACACATTTCAGTGTTATCAGAGTTTCGAAGTAACACATACGTCCCGTGGCGTGTGGGAAACCAAATCATGAGGGACACTATTTAGTGATTGTAATGCAGAAAATGTTACAAAAATGCAGAAGAGGAGAGCATGAATTAATGCATATTATAGTAGCGAAAGAAGCATGCAAGTATGTGATATTATGTGAGCTACTAGCTAAGGTTGAATATAGGTGAATTATATACTGGAGGACAGTAATGTGCCGTCTAAATTTAAGAACATAAAGGGTCTCAACAAAACCATAGTGAGAACAGAGAACGAAGTAAGAGCGACACCAACTAAAAAGACTAGTACTTTTGCGTGAAGTCCCAGTTTTACGCATTTACGACTTGTTAATTTTAGTTTTTTAACTTTTCTTTTCTTTTTGTTTTCGAGGTTTCATATCTTTGTTTGGCTCTATACTTTGTGTTTTTTTAATAATGATAACATTCATAATTTTTTCAATTGAAATTATGCGCAAATTGATATACACTTGGATTATGGAGTCGGCTTACAGGTCTTTTACGTGCCTGTAGTTATCACCATTCAATGAGAACCACCAAGTTCTCAAAGAGGTTCCCCAGTTTCTCAACGGGGAATTTTTCCGTGCAGAGCCCCAGAACGATGGGTCCCCTTCCAGCCCCGCTGCGGCCAGAATGTTCGGGGCAGAATGTAAAATAAAAACAAAATGCGAGAGCATGGGGCCGTTAAAGCTCAAAAAAACCTCGGACCGGAATCGGGTCGATTTAGCAACGTCGTCATAACAAGGGGGAGTGGCCCTTTCAGGGGGGGGGATGTAGGGGGGATTTCCGAGGATGGGAAAAAGGACCCCTCACTCATTCGCATCAATTTCGGCGATCGTCGGAGATAAAGAGGCGGAGATGACGGGTGAGGAGAGGATTGTGACCGGCGGGAACCTCGGCCGAACACGGACCTCAACTGCACGCACGATTACTCCCGCTGCTGACGGCGTGCGTTTGAGACGTGCTTTCGGCGGAGGTATTTGTCGGCGAGGAGGCTTGCATTATCGGTCCCCGGGGTCGGATAATTTCGCTCTGGCCGCGGACTCGATATGAAACGGCTCCCGCCATGGAGATGACCATACATGGAATGTTTATGTGATGTTTGATTTGATCTTTTTGTGTACGAGGTAGCTTTGCTCTCAAAGATGGGTGAGAAGTGCGTAAGGTGTCGGTAGCGACCATTATCTCCCTTCCCTGAAAGACTTTTTTTGACTGTTTTTCTCACTTCCTCACCCTTCACTATCGTATAATTTGCCTAATAGCAGCGCTGCTGCAATTCCTTTCTGAGCTTTGTAATCTCGGATCTAGGGGCGAAGATATTTTTTTAAAACTTTGAAAGCGTCGTGGCTCCTTAAATGGATTCACCCTCTGAGGCTGGGCAAAACATAAAAGATTGTTTCCGCAGATCTGAATGATTCAGTTATTTTCGAAGTCTTTTCTAAATGGTTCTTTCTAGAAGATGAATGGAGTGCATGCATTAATTTTCTGACTCTTTTCGATAAACATTTCTGCATTTAGACACTAGTATACATGCTCTTCAAGTAATCTTCCTACGCTGAATTGTAATGTCCTGCGTTAGAGAATATCAAATCCAGAGCAGCGGGACAGAGGAAATTTACGCGTTTTGCTATGAAGATTCGGGGTATTGTGCAGTTTATGCACTATAAATAAAAGTATTAATTTATTAAACATAGTTAAGATAATCAGTAAGAAAATTTAAAATTATGGAAACCTTGACCCAATATTTTCCCGAGTTTATGCTAAAGTAATGTGACAGGTAATTTATTATCCATTGATTTATGGTCACTGTAAAAACGTGATGGTTGAGATAAGATCCCGTGGACCTTCGCGAACATGGAGGAATACTGTAGGATGCCTATCATCGCCTCTAATCTTGAATGAGGGCGTCGAGGAAGCAATAAAACAGATAATGGATGCATAAAAGACGAAATGTGAAGATAAAATAAGCATATTGTTGTTTTCGAACAATGTAACATCACATACCGATAGGGAGTACGACGTGACGAAGAATGTATCTTAAACCAGTAAGGTGCTTAAAAAGACTAGGCTCGAATTATGCAGAGTTTAGAGCAGTTACAATTTTCTGTGGTCAAGCAAATTATATTATAACATCAAATTAGTCTAGGTTAGGAAATTATCCATCAAATGTTATTGTTTTCCTATTTAGGGATCGAGATCACCGGTGTGTCATGTCGGTAAAAAAAAATCTAGTAGCACGAACAACTCAGACCAAGCAAGTAATCTCATGTTGCGCAATCCGAGGCTCGGACCGATTCCCAATGCCAGTACCGATACTAATGGATGCAGTGCCGATTCTGCACTTCCTGGCTATTATAAAAATGAGTTGGTCGCAGAAGAATTTGGGCATTGTAATATATGTTCAAGGTATTCCTGAAAGTGATATTCAGTTACATGAAATATTGTCACACAATCATCCTCACTTCTGTATTCTCTAAACTACGTCTATCTGGAAAAATATCAATCGCTCGGAAAGGTGAACTTATTTATCTATGTATAATACTCATGAAGAGGAGTTAAGTTTATGACGTAGGCTGTCTGCCTGAAGTGAACTGTCTTTCTCTGATGACAGAGCTACGATTTCCGGTATTTTCGCTGCGTTGATTCAGGATTTTCTTAATGATGTTTGGAATCCACTGCAGAAATCATATTCAGGTCTATTCTTGGTCCTTGTGCCTTCTTCGTATATACTGATCCTTTTGGACATTTCTCGTGGCACCAGCCCTTATATATTTTCCTTTCTAGTATATTTCTGACTAATTACCTGTGAGCTAGGTGTGTCCTATCCAGGGTGATCTTATTTCGTATATCTTTATCCATGGAATTCTGTAATCATCTCCTCTTCTGTGCACCCACTCATTTCCTTATCCGTCCATTTGATCTCCAGAATTCTTCTCCAAAGCTAGGTTTCGAAGGCTTCTATTTTTCTCTTACCCGCATTGCTTGCACTGGTGAATACATCAATATGTTTTGACTCAAAGCGCTCAATTTTCTCTATGAGCAGAAGTCAAAATGCGCCTCTATAAAAACCTCTTTCATATCAGGAGATGTAGATATTCGCTTACATCCTGAGCCAGACAGTTTCTCTGAGTGCTCCCGCATTTCGTGTATTTTCATGGGCAGAAATATCTCTCCAAGTATGGATCAAGAAAAGAGTTCGCGCGTGGAGAACTGGTTACAAGGCGCACAGGAGTGAATACACGCGGCGCCGTTACTTGCGTCGGCGCCGGCGCGAGCAACAGGTCGTATCCGTCGTGAAGAACCACGGATGACAAATGCATTTCCCATTTCCTCCATTCGCTACCTTTTATCTGATAAAGGCGTCGTAAATTGTTTCACGGACTTTCTAAACAACAACACCCCCCCCCCCTTGTGACTCACGAAAACTATATCGGCCCCACACTTATATGTAGACTGCGGACATTTGAAATGCAAAAACACACGTGGACTCCCGCTCGCGTTCGTTCGGTGGCACAACGCATTCTAGTCCGTGCAATGCCCGGGAAAACTAGCGATACGCTCTCACCTGCGTCTCTCCCCTCCTCAAACACCACCACCTACTACTACTCCCTCTTCAATCCCTCTTCTTGCACAACAAGCCACCCCGCCTTCTTTTCCTGCCCGACTAAAAACTCCTCCACTCCACCCTCCTCCACCTCTTTCCTCTCTCGTTTTCCATTTACAACCCCCTCCTCCCACCTCCCCATTCTTCTCCTGCTCCTCAGAGTTGTAGCGTATGACCTGGTCCAGGTCGACTCTCTCTCTCTTATCCCCGCGACCGCGTCCGAGACGCACACGGAGGACCGCTCCTCCATCCTCTGCCAATCCCCGCACCCCACACTAAACCCTCTCCCCACCACGGTACACACACACGCGGGAAATCTCGGCAAGAGAGACGACCAAAGAGAGAGAGATCGGCACCTCACACCTCCGTCATCGCCCATTGCCTTGGCATCATAGCCTTGCAATGTTCCAATCCGACTATCGAATATCGTATTTCGATATAAAGCTTGCTTCGAAAAAGACGAGTTGCATTACATAGTGGGGAGCTTTGTACTCAAGTTTTTTAAGCTAGAACTAACGAATATTTAATCCATAATTCACGAATTGATCAAGATAATTTGTTACTATGAGAACAGGTGAAAATCTCTTATTATACAATTAGATAATATGGGCTTCGTGGCTCATAATAGTGTGAGACTCTAACCCACTAAAAACACCTCCCTTTAGCCGCAACTGAGCAAGCTCTCCTAGCAGCTTCTCTTGCGTACGCACATATAAATGTAAACATTTTGCCACTGCAATTAAAACTTTACATTATCGATGCTTGACGCCTTTGATTATTGCTCAACTTATCGCTCAATAAATCACAGTGTAATCAAATCCACAATGCTGACCGCATTGTGGAGCCATTTCTCCGATATTTTGCAGACGAGATGTCACTCTATCGCGCGAAATCCTGCTCAGCATAGTGTTTCTTACAATTAGAGTGAAATAAGTGTATCCTGCATCACGTAATACTATAAGTGTATCATGAATACTAGCATCACATGGCTCACATACGTCTGTGTATCAACGCTTCCATGCAATATCTCTGATGTATCACATTTGATAACTACGTTACTTTATCGCACGGCTCTGCCCAAGTGACTTTTTCCTCTTGAGTGACAGAGCTGTTCCGCATACCGCACCATGCTGAACATCACTTAGACCCGCAATACAGTGGACTGATTAGTGTGTCTGCATTGCAATTGGAAATGTCCTATAAATCGCCGTCGATATAACGTAATATCGTGCATCCCTAACCAATAAGAAAGAGCTCAGAGAATAAAACCTACGGTGAAAGCAGGAATATGCTAACTACTAATAGATGTAAAATTATTTGCCTCGGTTACAAATAGTGTTGAGGCTCCCAAATCCACGGTAAGTTCCAGAGAAACTTTAGAGGTACGTGATGTTTTCATGAGGCACCGCAAATGCAATGCCCCGAAGACTAGTTTCCGTTCCTAATTAATTAATTTCTTTATTTATTTGAAAAATATACCACATACAGAATGATGTAATTTTATAGTGATACCAAAAACAAATCAGGCAAAAATCGTAACAAGAGGAAGGTTAACAAATAATATCGCAACATGGCGAGACAAGAGATTATTTTATTTGGGAATGAGATATGGCTTGAATAGCGAAGACTTTGGAAGATATTGAAAAAAGGGTCAACGTTGGTATGTGCCACAGCCCAAAATTCACCCGAGGCAACTTCTGAGATGCTACACAAATCTCTAAAAATTCTATAAAACAGGTATTCACCCGAGCTTTGGATGCCAATTTAAATCCTTGAGTCTGCACTCAGTGCTTATACGGTTTTTAGTTAAATCAATGAAGCTACCAGGGTTTTCTTCATTCCCATCTCAGCCGAGGTGATAGATTTTTGTGTAAATTGAGTAGGTATGGTGGCCAGAGAACTTAGTAGGCTTCCCATCCAGAGAGCCTGGGTATGAATTGCGAAAGTAGCGGAGACTATTCAGGAGCATTTCGATCCGAAATCAATTGCCATGTGTAGTGCACTTCAAGTGAAGAACTACTTCCGTCGAATAGGACTTTAAACCTCGGTTCCTTTGGCGGTGTTAGAAAAGAGTGGGATGATAGCGTTCCCTCCACCCTCCTTCCATTCCCCAAATAATAATTCCTTCACCACCCTGCCCTTCAACCGGTGATGGAGTAGATGCCCTTAGCCGTCGGCATCTTCTCCAAATAAACAATCTTCCCACTGTGTTAAGGAGTGGCAATTGGGCAAAGTACATTTTCAGTGGAAGAGTCCACTGCCTTCGAATAAGCTCCGCAAGCTCAGTTGCTTCCGCGTTTGACTACCAGGGTTCCCATGGTTGCAAATCTTCATTGCCATCTTCAAACCGGTCAATCTGCTATTCTTACCTACTCTCTATACTTCTGTGTCTCTAAATACAATCGTTTGGATGTACTTGGTGGATTACGAATAAAACCAGCGCATTTTGATTCAGCTTTGTTAAAGTTTGGATCGTAAACATTTTGGTGTTCCCTCTAGGTCATTGGTAGTGGAGGCTGTTTGAAGCCTTACAGAATAAGCTAGTTACTAATTTGTTGGGTAATAATTAGTATTAATTTGTATCCAAGACAGATATAAAGGCGAAAAGAGGGCTGGGTCTCTCTATGTACGTGGGCCCGGAGTTTACCTTTTTTCCTTCTTCGGCTCAGAGTGATGATGTCCGGGGAGAAATTGGTTTTTGGCCGCATGGTCGCTTGCTTACTTGCTTGCTTGGGGGTGGGTGGGTGGATGGATT
Source organism: Pyrrhosoma nymphula (assembly GCA_963573305.1). NCBI lineage: Eukaryota > Metazoa > Arthropoda > Insecta > Odonata > Coenagrionidae > Pyrrhosoma > Pyrrhosoma nymphula. The sequence continues at coordinate 83,021,264 of OY754339.1, forward strand.
GGATGAGTGCTGCGTGCGTTTTTTTTTATTTCCTCTCCTCCCGCGGCTCATATTTTATTTTTTTTCTCGAGGCTCCCAAGGTGTGGTCCTAAACCCTTTCCACCCACCACCAGAAAAAAACCCATCCTCCTCTTGGGATATTCTCCCTCTCCTCCTTTGGGTGCGGTCCTCAGGGAGGAGGCGAGGAAGAGGAAGACGTTGGTCGAAGGGAAAGCGGTGTGCGTGCCTGATCCAAACCTCCGTGTGCACATCTATTTCTCGGAGCCGTTTTCCTAAGCCGAAGGATTCCAATAGCTGGCGTATGGACCTGTGATCAGCGACACGTATTCCCGTGATCGCTAAGGGGACTGAAGTTTCCACGGAAAAGGGCACCCGAAGGAAACATAGGGAAGAACTAACACGACAAAATACAACAGAATTACTAGTTAAAAACGATGATTTGAAGGAACTAGAGCAATAAAAAAAACCTATGATGGCGCTTCTCATTGCTTTGCAGTTAAAAAGATAATAAAGCCAATTCCTGAGTTTTTATGACCTCATGATGTGCTCTTTTCAAATTATATTCCTATTTAATATCTGTGTGAATTTTGTAACCTCTGCCTTTATTTCTTTAAGAGAAAAATTATGTTCCTTACATCGATTCCATGTTTAGTTCTATGCATAGTGATATAGGTACATACATAGTTCTATAGTCGGGTTCCGTGTATATTTCTATAAGTAGATAATAAAGTTCCTTTAAATTCTGCTTAAATGGCCATGATAATTATGAAGCAAGACGGGAAGGCTTGGGCACTGGCACGATGAGCCAAAGGTCTTTAGTTCGATTCCCTGTCAAAGTTTAATTTTTTCTCTTTACATTTTTCACGTATTCTGGACCAATAAGGAAAGACGGGTAGGGGAGGATTATTAGCGGAATGGAAGAAGAGCTGAGAGAAACCTATCGACGAGAGTGCCTATATCTTTTCGAAGAGTCTAGGTTTCCACAGTGTGATGTTCCACCCGGAGAACACAGTATAGCAGTTGAAGTTCTCTCTACATAGCATCCAAGTAGATATCGGAAATCCTTCGAAAACTCTCCGCCATTGTCGTGAATCGAATCTGAGTCCTCGAGACGGGACGCCAATTGTGTGAACCACAACGTCTACCCCAAAGCCTAAAAGGTTGGTTGTTTTTTTTCTGGAAGGTCACCGACAGCTGAGGTAATTTAAGACATTTAGAATAACTGAGTACCATACTGTAGGTTCCACATGTACCTTTCCTGGTCCCACGGCGTCTGTCCGGCACTCTTCAGACGTTGGCTGGCTGAACGGAAGCAACTTCGACAGGGCACTATGCTGGGAGAGCGGCTTCGATATGTCTTCCTCTCAAGGGTGTGAAGATCGCCGTCGTCTTCTATCTCTTCTTCCTCGCCGGCGGCTGATGCTCCAGGCTCCCCGCTTTCGGGTACCAGTAGACGTCCCGTGGGAGTGCCCCGTACTTGGTAATGCGTTGAATCTCCTCATAGCTGTGTAGGATGGTAAGTGGAAGGGCGAGACATATTAGAAATAAAGGAAAAGTAAAGAGAAACCCGGCGTGGGCATTGGTCTACGATTGGTCTCTTAACGAGAGGTGTCGAGGAACCTGGAGACACCTGGCGGACAGATTACACTGGAAACACTCTTTGAGAGCAATCGTTTTCCATGTTTAGAACCATTTACGTTCGAACCATTTATGGAATATATAGTATATGCGCATATAAAAATAAGCTTTTTTTCATTTGTTATGGAACGGTTCTCACTGTTGGCAAAAGTGACGTCAAATACAAAGCCAACACGGAAGCGTGTATCAGGGTCCAAATCTTTCTTAAGCGTTTATTAGCTAAATTAAAGTTACAAATATTATCATTGGTTATCGTTAGTATTTTTTTCGACGTGAACCTTCAAATACAAAAGTAAAAAGAAACGGTACCTAACAATAATTCCAAACCAAGTATCCTTCACATGGAGTATACAAGATTTCAGTCGAAGACATTTCAGTCGAAAAGTCGAGTGAAGACTACATAGGATGCATGGAATATTTCTTTATGGTCGAATATATCTTTTGAAAAATATCCTTTCGAAACTCTAGCACTAACTTCAATACCATACTAGTAGTTTTGTGGTCACATAACATTGGTTTTCATTTTCATCCCATCATTGAGCTTAAGATCCTATTTTATAATGCCTGGTTAACGTTAACAGTGTGACTTAGACAGTCATTTCGTTTATTTAAAGTTAACTGTGACTGAGTGCTGCATATTGCATCAGACTGTTTGATAGACAGCGTTTAGACGGGAGATGGGACCGTAGACGGGAGAACTATTAGAATGGGTGAATTCTTCTGTGTCTTCACACTGGGTTATGGGTCCCCGACGTTTCGATAAGATGGATTTTCAATCATCTTCAAGACTGTAGATCTGATCATACACGGCCCTGAGGATGATGGGAAAGTCTTCCATCGAAACGTCGACCGTCATAGAGACATTAACGTGGGAAGCCCCAGAAGAATTGATCAGAATAATACGCGGTAAAGGCCTGAAATAGTTCATAACATTAGAATAGGTGTTTATTCCGATACTTTTTATTTAGCGATAAATCATAAAACCTGGCCCACATATTATTATTATTTCGTTTGATTCATCAAATACTTCCAAGTAAGAAGTGATTTTATTTTGACCAGCAGCCAGTATCTTGTCACCGAATCTAGAAATAGTAATATTTCCATCTAGGCGTTCGACATCAATTTCCACATCTAAAACCATTCCACTTTTGAGGACCGAATCAGGTCCGAAAAAAGAGCTCAGGCTTGGGACTACTTGGTCGAATGCAGGTCCCCCGCCTAGTAGTCTCCTCCCACATGCCGAAATAAGAGGCGATTTCACCCGCCTCTTCCTAATCTCACGTCGGTCGTCCCATACCCACCCCCGGCCCGCCCACTACCCTCCTCCTCGTCTCTTCCTCTTCCCTGTTTTCTCTTCTGTGCCGGTTTTCTCCCGACGCCGCACGGCTGACGCCTCTCTTGTCTAGGTCAGTTAAACTTTTAAGAGTTTCGTATTGGTCTCTTCATCGCCGCACGAATTTCCTCGTGGGGTGAGGTGGTGGTGTCCTTCTCGGGTATCGCGCCTGCTCTGTCGGCCCATCAGAGAACTGACCCCCTCCCTGCGGCTGCAAAGGATAATTTTCGGTCTCACTCGTGGCTGTAAATTTGAACCTATTGTGTCTGTCGCCATCAGCAATGTCTTGCAACTCTGTATATCAAAGGGAGATAAATATTATCGTTATGATACTGATATATTACTGTTAAATGTACATGCAAAAAGGTAGCTCGAAACGAATTGCGGCGTCCTAGCATGATGAACGATCCTTATGAATGTCCAATCGAAAGACAGTTTATCTAAACTGTATTGTTAAAATAAATACCCTTAAAAGCATGTCAATATAAGATAAGTTACCTGCGACTAACAATAAGTCGTTTCAAGAACTTAGAAATTGTGAAATGATCTAAAAACCTATGGAATACCTACTCTCTACGTAGATTTTTTGGACGCATAGTTTTGAATGAAAGTTTATTTCAGCATTTAGTTCCCGAAGGAAATTAAAATTTCAAAATGTGGGTACTTCCGTATTTACAATACAAGAAAACAAAGGAGAAACTTAGCAAGACATCAAACGATAACAACAAATTAAGAAAACAACTGTAAATGCGGACAAACAAAACATAGCATGAAGATAAACACAATATATACGTGGATTAAAAAAATATGCGTTTGAGAAGATTCTTTGGCTATTACGTTGAGCTTTTCATGTCCTTGGGAATTTTGCATTACTGGGTGTACAATCAAGTATAACTGGAGGCCACTGGTGGATCATTGGGAGGTCTCAGGGATAATACTGGGGCTGACTGCCAGGTTTTTACATTTTGAAATCAACCTGAGTTCAAGGATTGGTCGATATGCTCTTGTTCTTTGATATTGCAGCGCAATGGGATTCTCAGTTTAGGAAGTACGAGTTTTCTGGAGTGCTATAGATTATTCAGACTTCCGATGCGTATGATTCGTAAAAATAATGAGCAATAGTCTCTTTGGTGATTCATAGCTCATTTAAATTAAAGTTGTGACGTCGTTTGGATGGTATTGTTATCTTCAGAGTGACCTGTGATTAGTTCGATTGCCGAAATCTTAAGTGAGGACTTGCTCACCCTTGCACACTTCCTTTTATCTCTCTTCTTTCTACGCGATTTCTCGTGTGCTGATCTCTATTGCATGTAATGAAGATTATTCCAAGTTTGCAGTTTCCCTGATATCTTTTTTTTCACGGGAAATGTTGAGCAGAAACTTTGTCCTTCCACGGAGAGTGTCCCCATAGTCTATGGTATTTTCCAATTACAAGTTGACTTAAAGTGGCCAGAGTGAGGTGTGCGCCACGCAGCGTGCCTGTTCCTTAGAGTAATTTCACTTAGAATGCGTGTCGTCTCTGGATTGATGATGGTGTCAGGTTCTAAACCCTTTTGAGTAAAAAAGCAAGGAAACCGCTTTTCCTTTCTTTCCAAAATTAATTATAACAGAATTAATGCTTATATGTGTTGTATGGGATAAGTATTTATGCACGAACTTCGTCATTCTCTTTTTCATCTTCATATCACTTTATATGCTAAAGACAAAAATTATACTTGTCCATCGGTTAATATTGTAATATCTTTCCCATTCCAAATATAATACTAATAATAATATTAATCTTCCATACATATATTCATACAGTTAATTATTTCCATTCAGGGAAGTAAGTAAGGCAATAAGCCTGTAATTAGACTAACTTAAAAATTCTTAAATGCGGAAATGAAAAAAAAACAGAACCAAAAATACTCATTCATTCATTCATTACAGTAGTCTACCGGTTAGAGGTAGGTTGTGATGAAAGTCAGAGAATATCCAACGAACTCTTACACGTGCCGTACCCTTTCTACCTCTAGTATTTCTTTCTTCATCTCAGCATAAGTCCTACCTTTCTTCATCCCGTCCATAAAACCGATTCTCTTCCTTCCCCTTCCCCGCTTACCCAACATCCTTACCTCTATCACGGCCTTCAGCAAACCACCGTCCCTCATTACCCCTTCCAGCCACCTACCCTGTCTTCCCCTAATCTCATCTATAAGTTTCCTCTCCTCGCCCACCATGTCAAGCACTTCCTCATTTGTCTTCCTTTCCGTCCAACTCCACACCCACATCTCAAAAGCCTTCAGCCTATTTTCGTCTTCCTTTCTCAAGGTCCACGTTTCTACCCCATACAACGCCACACTCCACATCAAGCTCTTCACCAGCCTCTTTTTTACATCAAATACTCATTACATAAAGAAAAACATTGAAAAGAATTTCGTGCGTAAAAATAAATTCACAACTGTAGTGACTTTAAAATATGAATTACAACATAGAATGTATAACACATAGGAAGTTAAGCATAATATACACAATGTACAGACCCTTTACAATAAAGTTTCAATGTCATCAAAAGTTACTATTCATTTTTGAACCAACCTTATGTATTTACCAAAACGATGGTTTCTTTAATTGTATTAGGCAGGATGTTATACGATTTTGGTCCCATATAAAAGAAATGTCTTTTGTACAGAGTTAAATTAGGTTTAGGCATAGGGATACAGAAGCCCCTAGGAAAATTAATCAACTTATTGCTCCCATATAATTTTGGGCTGTATCCAATACGCAAAGAGAACATTTTTAACACTTCATAACAATACATATATCTCAACGGGAGTATGTCTAGTTCAATAAATAAAGGACGGGAGTGTTCATAACGTTGTTTAAGTAATATTAGTCTTACTATTTTTTCCCCACGAAGTAGGCAGATTTAATAGTGTTATAATAAGCTCCGCCCCAACAAGTAAGCCCGTAATCCAACTTGGAGTGTACCAAGGCATAATAAATCATTTTTCGGACAGAAAGGGGACATTTGTTACGAATGAAATAAAATTTGGTGAGACTACGCTAGAAAACAGTACTTACATTTGCAATTTACTTATCCCATTTCAGGAGATAATCTAATGTTACTCCCAGATATTTCACTCATATTGACATATTAATGACAGGGCAATTGCAAGGATGCGTTGAACAGTCTAATCTGTGATACAGTAATTTTACATCAAGATTAAAACAGTCACAAATGTCATAAAACATACATTGTGTTTCTCTTTCACTTAATTCCAAGCCATTACAATGAAACCATTGTCGTAGACAGGATAAGTCAAGCTGCATGGCATTAACAACTCCATCCCAAGTAAAATTTACATCATTTAAAGCCACATCATCTGCAAAAGTTGATACCTTGCCATTTAATTCAAAGCGTTATATATTCCAATACCTAATGCATGCGAGCAAGGAGTTTTGATAATCCATGAACAGTATCAATATAATTCCACTATCGCCTAAGCAGTATTAATTTAATAATAATAAATTTACCACTTTTCCTTAGTTTTATCTCAATCTTTATGAAGTCAGGGGTAATTTTCCATAAACGCCCATCTTTCAATGACTGTCAAATCGTTCGAATGTGAGATAATCTATTGTTAACCTACTTTTTCAAATCTGTTTTCTTAACTGCTGTCCTTCTTAGGATTTATTAAATAGAAGGTCTATTGATTGAAATTTTGTCGGAAATTTTGGCATTCCAAGCGATAAACTGATAGATCTAGGAAACCTACTTGATATCAATTCACCCTTTCAGCGTAGTTTTCGTGTATTTTGCAATAATTACAATCGATTCTTTTCAGCTTTGAAATAGATAGTTATCTATTTAAAAATTGTGTATGAAACTGTTTTATAATTAGGGGGAAATTCATCTCCACATAATCTTTTGACTTGAAGAAATGAAATAACTGTCATTAGAAACTGTATTAAATGTCGACTCATTATAATTTTTCATAAATTTTAATTATTTGATATGTGTATTAGTGACGTGTTAAGCTCGCAGTTATTTCAAATTACTATCAATCATTTCCACCTTTTACTGCAAGGCCATTTTATGGCCTTGCAGTAAATTCATTAAATTACACTCAAATTTCTTCCAAGTAGAATGAATTATCACAATCCTCCTTTTTTCACGATATTCGTAACATGCGACATAGATTATTACCTTTTCTACTGTAATATGAAAGTTTGACGAGCCACAGAATTTTAAGGCCACGTATAACATAAAGCTTATTTCTGCTTGTTTAATTTCTTTTACTTCAATAAACATTAAACATGCCTCGCCAACAAAAAGGGTTTACTTTGTCTTTCCAATTACCTTGGGTACCTCTGATCACTCAGACAAGATGGCCGCGCTGCGATGTCTCAAATAGAAAAATAGCAATTCGAGGCTTTTTCCCTCTCCGCGAAAAAGAGGCGAGCCGTTCTGTCTTCGAACATCCAGGGAGGATCCTTTCTTTTTTCCTCGAGGTTTTTAAAAATAAATTTGGCATAGACACCATCGCGCGTCGGAGCGGAATTTAAAGTACACGTCCAGCTTGACCTCCCGTTTCCTTGATATATGTATGTTCATCCTCGCAGCTGATAAAACTCCGACTCCGGTCGCTATTAAATTTAAGGCCTTTTATTCCCGAGTAACATCTCTCCGCGCTTTCCCCTCGAATATAATAAACAAGTCCCCGGTCCCGCACCCCCCCCGCCCCCTTCGATGTGCCCCGTGACTCCCACCGTCTCCGCAAACCGAAGTGGTGGCGCGGCGATAGGACGGTCGGCGTTTGCGGGATGTACGCCCTTCGCGGGAGGACCTATTTAACCGTGTCACCCAACGTTTTTCCTCTCCCGCGTAATCCGGTTTCCGTCGCCACTTTTGATCCTGGCGAGGACGTTTCCACGCGTCCTTTACCCTCCCACTATACGTATTATCGCCTTCTTCTTCTTCTCAAGCAAAAAGTACCGAGGGCCGATATACATTTATTTATTTATTTATTTATTTATTTATTTATTTATTTATTTATTTATTTATTTATTTATTTATTTATTTATTTATTTATTTATTTATTTATTTATTTATTTATTTATTTATTTATTTATTTATTTATTTATTTACTTAATTATGTATTTATTTATTTACTTATTTATTTATTTATTTATTTATTTATTTATTTATTTATTTATTTATTTATTTATTTATTTATTTATTTATTTATTTATTTATTTATTTATTTATTTATTTATTTATTTATTTATTTATTTATTTATTTATTTATTTATTTATTTATTTATTTATTTATTTATTTATTTATTTATTTTATACTATCGGCAAATGCATATGGTGTAAACAATAATTTAATGCGTACCTACATGCTAAGTTTTATTGTCACAATGTGTTTTATTTACTCCTACACACTATAAACAGCTACCCGCGTGCATCCCAACGGAAAAATATGTTAACGCTTCCATGCAGAAAATGAAAAATCATTAACATTAAGTTTTGATGATAGATATTAAAGTGATGTTTGATAGTTTATTGGAGAATTTTCTTTTTGTAAAAATAGTAATAATATTTATATGTCATTGTAACTCCATCATTGAAACAGTAATAATGCACGGGCTTTGATTGTGAGAAATGATATAAAGGTTTACAGGTTACCGCAGTGTCATGTATCGTTTGGTGTAAATTAAAAAGTCTACATTTTTGTCAAAATAATATAGAGGATGTATTATGCTATGCAAAATCAATAAATGATTTAATAAATTAGAAAATATTATACAAAATTATGCCTGCCATAAAACTACGAGTGTGCTTAACAATTACTCTTATGGCAGCAAAAGTAAACAGAAGATCGATCTTTCAAATTATTACCAATCAATGCTGTGAGATTTATTGGAAAGTGACCGATTGTTTTAAAGCTGCCTTGGTTAATTCTCAGAAGTACCTACCACCGACAAAAAATTGCACTAATAGTGTTAAATACACCCACTCCTTTGTGAACAGACATTTGAGCCAGATATCTTTTCACATAAAATTCAATGAACTTGGCTGCATTAGAAAGAAAAGTATCTCATATTTGTAATGATACACAGTTGAAAGCTACTATCTGCATTACTTTTCGAGATATTTGCCATTAAATATTAGAGGCTCTAAAATATTAGGAATTCCACGGGATATGGTGTGGCGGTGTGCTTCGGCGACATGATTGGGACATATTGGGGAAATTCTGACGGACAGATCGTGTCAGCAATTGAACTGTGGGTAGTTTATATATTTTCTCAACTATTTTTAAAATAAATTCATCACTTACCGCATTTTCTAAATTCGAACCAAATAAACTTCGGTTACATAGGCATTTTCAACGTATGGCGTGAAAAAACTATTCATGTGAAAGATTCAAACCTCTGTATACAAGAAATTATCGAGAGACTGACTCTAAACAAATTTTGCGTCATTTATATTACCGTACTTCATGACTAGATTAACACTTCTAACCCCGCGAAATATCTTCAATTTACTCTACCTCTTGGTTTGAAAAAAACTCGTCTCCTTGGTTACGCCATATCCTCATAGTGATGATATTTTATGAAGTCAACCAAATACCTTAATTACTAGTTACGAATATTCCAACCTAATACCTTGCCTTCGAGATGCGTCCTCAAATGAGGAAAACTTTCACCCTTCAAAGGTAAAAAGGCAAAACGCTTTCCAATTATTTGCTAATAAGGACCAATCAAGTGCCCTACGCCCTAAAACTGCACCTAATGTCGCAGTAACATTTTGTCTCAGAATGAGTTTAAATCTCTTGCGAAATATTTCAAACTGTTTAAATACATTCAGCTGTTTTTTTTTTGATCGGGGGAAAATGCGAGTGGCTCGGAAGTCGCATTTTATGTATTTACGCTCGACAAATTTCTTCCGTTTGGAACAGCATACCTACCATGATGCTAAATAAGCATGCCGTGAAGCCACCGGTATAAGCTTCAGGAAGTCCTGTTCTGTTTAAATAATCGAGGCATATAAGATCTTATCGAAGATATCACCGTTCCATTTTTAAGCATGGGAGTATTTCCTGAAGTTCATTGGCCCGCTCGAAATGTCAACTAGTATTTTGATCAGGTTTTATTTGTTTCCCGCATGAGCGCGAAATCACCCTCCAACAAAAGAGGTCTTCGGAGGCGTTAAATATCCTGAAGTTTTATCGGCCTGCGGTTATTTCCAAAACTTTATGCAATATATATGTTTTTATCATATAAACTTCCTACATTCTCTCTTTCCCGACCCTGCCACCACCGATAAACCGGCGATAAAAATGTGCTTGCGATCAAATGTTTATGTGACTAAATAAGTTATTTCACCTCGTTGCACTCCCCCGGATATTGAATAAAAGCTGGTTTCGTCACTGCATTTTTTATCACTTTGTTTTTTCATTGCAGTGACACCCAGCTTTAGTCTTTATATTTTTATCAGTCTCCTTCACAAAAGCACGCAACCCACGCCACTTTTACCCATAGTTCACTTCTTTATGTCATTAGCATAGCTTTTTCGATGAGTTATGGTGCTATTTCGGAGCGCGGTAGTCAGGCTCGTTTGCTAGCAAAGCCTCCCGGCTATTTGGAAAGGCCTCCTAATATTTCGTTCGGACCGGAAGATTCATTACGTTTTCCTCCTTTCGAAAGTCCATTGACTCATTGACATGGGATTGATCACGGTCTGGCTGGTCACATTGTGCTGCGTTCGATAGAAGTCTTATTCATTGTTTATACTCTATTCCTAATGACAAATCAGCAAAGCCAATAGGCCAGAAATTGGTTAAATGTAGTTTCAAAAATATTTTCTTAAATTCATAATATATATCATATTCTAATAATACATAAAAATCTAACCAGACGGAATAAGCATGAAGTTAGTTTTGTAATGTTAATTGTTTTTTAGGTTGTTCTTGACCATGAAGTTATTATTCAGATTGGATTTTTATGGAGATTTGGTCAATTAAACATAAAAAATACTTCTGCCAACGTTTCGACCTTTAATTAGATCATCATCATGGCTGTAGCAGTACAACAAGTGAAAACAGTTATAAAAATATGAAATACATGAAAATATATATTAAAAATGATAAGTTTACATTGAAAATTAATTTTAACCTTCAGCTTATAATGGTTTCCTAGTAACAAAACAAGGTAAACTTATCATTTTTAATATATATTTTCATGTATTACATATTTTTATGACTTTTTTCACTTGTGGTACAGCTAAAGCCCTGATGATGATCTAATTAAAGGTCGAAACTTTGGCAGACGTTTTTTTGTTTAATTGACCAAATTTCCAAAAAAAAAAAACAATCTGTGTAATGTTAATGGCCCACCTTTGCTTTTATCCAATTTTGAGGATACCGTGACTTACCACGGTATAACATTTTACGAAGTCACCCGCAAGTGAACCTAAGTACACATTTTCCAGAGAGGAGGAAAAATCATTTGCCTTGACCGGGATTTTGATTTACTGACTGAAATTCTCTGTAATTAACTGAGCATACATACTTGAGTCTTAAAATAGACTTATTTGCTTCACGTAGTACCAGGCATCACGCTGATAACGCCTTCACAACAACGTATGTTTGCAACATTTATAAAAAATATTTTGGTGAGGAATAAATTTTAATTTTAAATAATTAAGAAAATATATGAACTACACACCGTTACTTTCCTAACGTTATCTGTTCTTCATAAGCTCCAAATTTTTTCATGTCTCTCTGGAGTACATAGTCGTGCTGGAGTCGGCTCATGGAAATCTGCTTCTATTTTTTGGAAAATTTCTGGAAAATTAGGAAAATAAGTTCCTGATTTTTTTCTGTGCGACTGGAAAGATAAATTTGTTTCTTTATGATGAGGGTAAATTGAGTTTCACGTGAAGGGATAGCTCGCTCAAACTACCTTAAATCCTAAAATAGAGCTTAGCTTTGTGCTATTTAGAAACAAAACGGAAGGAGTGGAATTGGTGATTTTGGAGTGTGAAAGTGGGAAATGTTTGAAAGTAAGAATGAGCTGGGTGAATCCCAGGAGGCAGGGTCCGATACAGAGAGGGACCTGATAGGATAAACAAGAAATTAGGAGCAGAAGTGGCTGAAGGTCGTATTGAGGGGTAATGCCACGTGAAAGAGGGTGATAGTGGGGAGAATAACAGTATTACATGCATTGTGAATATCACACGTATGGACATCGTTGGCAGTCACGCACATTGGTGCATTATTTCAAAATTTATTATGAAAAAAAAACATTTTTCATCAGCATTGTAATCCAAATGCTCAGAACTACGCTTGTAGGCTACAGTGTACATTGAAAGATATATAAGGCGAGACGAGGCGAACAGTTTCAGTATCAATAAACTTGACAGTGGTAGGCTTCACTTCGTAGTAATTCAAATGATGAGTACTAGTTCCAGTATCGTAATCATTAATACACTCAAGACTTAAATGACGCGCTTCAACGATTTACGTCCCTTATCCGGTAAATGAAATTTGAGTGAATCTACTTGAAAATGACGTCAATCGCTGAAACATCTTGTGTGAGTCTATATACTGTAAATCAGTGGGCATTGCAAAAACTTATTCTTTCAATTCAACAATCCAGTAAGTAAGATCGTCTATTTTGCATAAGTTACCTCGACAATTTGCCTAGAGTTAACATTTCTTTGTGATTTCACCGCCTAACATGCCTGACCGGTGTATGTTTTCTTGGTGATGTGATTAACCAACATGCATGACAGATGTAGGTGGTCCTGGTTTCATTACCGGTCGATTCCATTGACATATCCCATTGTGAACTTCCATGCTTTAGTCGTAGAGGAGAGATTATTGGATAAGTATTAGTGCAAAAGGAGGAAAATGGCAATTTGGACGATATGAAGTGAGGTAAAGATAATGAGAATTTTAAAGATATTATATCATTTTTCTGTTTTTTTACTGCGTTTGCCGTTTCCCGCATCTTTCACGCCATATAGATCTTGTTGTGAATGTCGTTCTCATTTAAATATTTGCGGAGCATGGCTTTCTTCACTCTTAGCTCCCCATGCTCTTCTTCGCTATCCTTTTTATCCTTCTGCTTGTGGGTTCCCAATTTCACATGTTCCTCGACCATCGTCACTCGTTAATTCTTCGTAGATTTTAAGGTAGTTTGAGCGAAAAATCACCTTACCTAGAATATGATGCATTTGGCCTCATTTTGAAGAAAAAACTCTCATATTTCCAATGATATCAAAATATTGACCCCTTGCCGAGCTACTTTTCGAGCAATTTGCCAAAAAATATAAGCTTTTTTGCATGGGATAGATTATGGCTGTGCGCTCCAGAGAGAGAATATTAAACCAATTAGGAACTTATAGCACCTAGATTTCGTCAAAAAACTAACAGTGCGTAGATTGCATGTTTTCTCAACTATTTATTAAAAATAATCTATTACCACAATAATGTTTACAGATTCGCAAAAAAAACCTGCTGTTTTGAAGGGTTTTCAGACATACGGCGGGAAACAATTAGTCACGTTAGAGACTTATGTAGCTTTATTTATTTAATTACTGAGAACTTTGGTCACATATAACTATATCTTTGCATTATTAATATTACAATATATATTTCATACTTCTTACAGACTATGAAATAAAAAAATAAAATTTGAATATGGGTTCCATTATGACTAGGGAACTATCTTGCTCAAACCACCTAAGTACCAGGACAAACTCCTGTATTCTATCCTACCTATTATATCCTCCTGCATCTTCAATCTTTCTCTGATAACTTTAATTGGAATCTACTGATATCTCATAACTCTGCAACTTCTCGTTGCGTCCATCTAAGAGCTTCGTGATTGACTTTCCAGTCTTTTCTTTCTTGCTCACTTGCTTTCGAGTAGGGAGAGTCAAATTTATTTTGTGGGGAACAAATATTGTAAATGTTTTCTTTTTAAGCAAAGTTGGAGAAGAATTCGTGGTCAGAGGATTATGGGCTGAGATGCCTCAGGGTAACTGCTACTCAATCAGTAGAATACATACCTACGAAGATAAATGCCAAGCCAAATTTGCCTCGATCAAAATATGTCACCGATGATAAAACTTCACTCCTGTTCGATAAATCCCATATTGTCATAAATTGACGTTCTTCTACGATATGCTTCATTCATATGATGGTGGTGAATTTCCAAGCTTTGGTTATGGAGATGGGAGAATATTTGGGTTAGCGCGGGAGTGGAAGGAGAGGAAAAGGAAACTTTCGACGATATGAAGTGAGGTAAGATTCGAAGAATTTAAAATAGAATAAATCCGTATTGGAAAGAGGATAGTTTTGTGAAGTAAACTTGGAGTTGACGCCGCATTATGGAGATTATGGACTGGTCTTTCCGGGTGCCTGCCACTCATACAGAAGAGCACATACCTACCTATGGAGATGCATGCCAAGCCAAACTTGCCTCGATCAAAATACGTCACCGATGCTCAAACACTCACACCTACCCCATCGCCCGTCAATATCTTTCCACCTCAATTTCCCATCCCCCCTCGCGATTTCCCTCCCTGCTCTCTTCCTCTCCCTCCCAGTCCTTAACTCTTTCTCGGAGAACACTTTGGACACCTTCCACTCCCGAAAAAAAAACAGCGGCTTTAGTTAGATTGAGGAGATCGGTGGGAAGAGGTTTATAAGAAGAGTTCGCTCGCTCGCCGACTGTGTCCACAAACCGGTTCTCTCTTTCGGACCAACCTCTCCTGTTCGTTTTATTTCCACCTCCCCTCCCCCCAACCCCCTTCAACCTCCTTTCCTCCCACTGCGTCTCCTCTCTTCCAGCCAAGCTCTCCTTCCTCCTTGTTCCTTCGCTGCTGCCGTTCTTCGCGTTTGGTGCTCTCGTGTATGAACGGTTTCTCTGGAACAATAATTAACCCTTTCCCTTAATTCAAAGCAGTTGAAACGTAAGCGGTCCCACTGAAGAGATACGCGCCGAATTTGCACCCACCATGTTTCTCGGCCCATCAGAGGCACTTTGGTTTACTCGAACATGCGTTCTATAATCGGCCTGCGTATACCGGCCGATATCTTCCACAAATAAGTTATTTTTGTAAGATAATTTACAACAAAATACTTTTTTCCGCTTTTTTTTAGTCTTCCTCTATCGACGCACACGATTATCACGCACATGACCGATATCGTATGATTGACAAAATGACTGCGTCACTGTTCCTCAACGTTAGTTTTACAGTACTAATTATCAACTATGGCGCTTATTTTTATCCGTAACCTAACTTGGGCTGCTCGCTTATTTGTTTAATAAACACCACCATTATTGGCAACGCGCAGTAAACTCACGCTAAGCATAAGGAAATATTATTTCGGCGTTGTTTCTTTTCTGTAAAACGGCCTTAACCTGTTTCGTTTCCCATGGATACACTCAATGCACGTTGCTGTGCTGAATTGCGCAAGGAACCTGAAGATGTACACCTTTGCTCGCCCACCCCACTTCCTCCGCCCACCTTCGTCCCGTGCACCCTTCGTCGCAAAGAATGACGAACCTCATTCAGCCCCCCAACATCACCCCACCTCACCCACGCGCCGTTTCCAATTTTGGGCTTTTTCCGAACCATTTATTTTGGAACTACTCTTCCGTACCGTATGCGACTCTATCTTTCCACTCAAAAGAGTCGCACTGAGCTATTAAAGAATTTTTAGAAGAGCGGTTCCCCTTTTTTCAGAGCAACGCCCACCACCGTCTTGCCCGAGGACCAATCTCACTCGCTGATATAGAATCTTCCTGAAATAGCATCTTTAGGATGATGCCTTCGTTCAGAGTCCGACGCCAATTTGGTTTCGTCTTTCTCAAATTGATTTATTAGCGGACGAGTCTCCAGCGTTGGCGAACGGACGGAGTTTGTCGGATCATATATTTGGTGGGGACGTAGATGAGCGCTTCTTTCAGGAAGGAACTTGTATGTTTTTAGACCATGTATATTCAGTCATTAGCAAGCTGAGCCACAGCTTAAATGCTCGTGTGATTGCACAGTCGCCAAAGGCAGCGTTCTCATTTAGTGAATTGATTTGAAAAGCCATATATAATTTAATTTCACCAATATCTTTGCAGCATAAGGTTAAAATTCCATTCCCCTGTTGAAGATGCACAGAAAATAAATTAAGCACAGGTGAAGTTGATAAATGTGTTGGTATACTTCGTAGGGATGAGGAAGAGCGCTTCTTTTATAAATGAGCCTTTGTTTGTTTGACTATGTATTTTCAGTCATTATAAGGCTGAAACACTACTTAAAATGCTAGCGTGCTTGCTAAGACAGCAAACGTAGATTTTTCATTTGGTTAGTTTTATTTGAAAAGTTATAGATTTAATTTTATTTCACCAGTAACTTTTCAATATAAAATAATAATTCCCTTCCTGTGCTGAAGGTGAACTGGAAATTAATAAAATCGGATTCAGTTGATAAATGTACAGTAGATTTAAAGGCGCGTGCCTACACATTTTTGCTCAATTTCAACCAAAAGTACAAATAACACACTGCCAGTTTTAGAACCTCATTTTTATTATTATCGCTTTGTTAATACACTCATTCTTGAAACCTATCAGTTAGTTTCCAAAATTAATTACATATCTTAATTTTGCTTGCAAATAAGCACACATCAACCGTGTAATTCTTCTAACAGGATTGTTACAAAGCTCCAGGAAGACTAATGATTTAACTTTTCGTCTGTATATTGGTAAGTTGTTGAAGATACGTAATTTCTTAATTAAATCAAAATTTTCAAAACGATATCAGTACTCATGATTTAGACAGCTTAGTACTTTTCTTTAATGTTAATAAGAAATTGACATTGTAGAAAAGTACTAAGCTGTCTTAATCATGAGTACCTACTGATATTAGTAACTTCTACGAAGTGAAGTGTGCAGCAGTCAAGTATTTTCAAAACGATGTTACATATTTTGCTATTTTGTGAAAAAATCAATTACTTAATTCCGAATTCAATGCAACTACTACTAATAGCCGTAGAATGACGAGTTTCATTAAAAAGTGACATTCAGCAGAGACTAACCATATTTATCTATTTCAGTTTCAATCAAATGTAAGAGTTCGTTGAATTTATATCTTACTCTCTCAATTTTGTGAGTACTCAAATTATACCTTGCATGTCCTAATTCTTTCCAAGTTTCTTCTCTTGGGAATTAACACTTATTCTAATTAATGGAGAAATTATAGAAGAGCTGAATCACCCGCGTGGTATCGGTCAAATATAGCAGTCGTGCTTGCGAATGTAAAAAAAGGTGTACAAAAAAAAAGACGAAGGCGAGGCTGCGGGAATCTGAGGGAGCCGCGAGGCGTGTAAGGAGTCCCACAGAGTAATTCGGAATTTATTACGGAACTGGTTTTGTAACGTATTATGAATGTGAAATCAGGCTGTCAGACAATAAGTAAAAATCCACCACCGGATACCCAATGATGGAACCTTACCACTTTCTTCGAAACCGGGTCGGCATGATTTGAGCGAGTGCCACGGTTGGGCGCTCCGATCCAGGTGTGACCATATGGGCGAGTATATTGTCACCGTAATGGTGACTCGAGGGTCACCTACCCACATATCGCTCGACTACCTGACCCATTTCCAAGCCGTCTCCCTCTACATTTATCGCCTCTTATAACCGATAAATATTTTATGATCACGCGCGCTAAGGTTTCCCTTTACACATTGACAAATCATAATGATTTAACCCTGAAATCTAAGTTTATATACTGACGTTATTTACATGGGTGCAAAGTTGCAATTGATAGTTGCTCTCACTTTCAACTGCCCCTTCCCTCAGGCCATATACACACGGGGATATTTATTGTGCCATAATTAGCATGTAATCCTGCGCCCGGTCATATCGGATGCTATGGCCGCGAGGGGCTGTAACCAAGTCGCGGAAACAGTTTAGCGCAGGTGACCCTGCTTACGAAATGGATAGCGTTCAGTTTTGTGCTAGCGATAGTAGTCAAACTATGCATTAGTAGCGTGACTAGAATTAATTTCTAACAATCGCTGTTTACATTATGCTTTTTGCAAAGGGAAGCATAATTTGTCATATGAATAAACATTAATACTCACTAAAAATAAATGTTTTTAATTCTGTTTCATTATTTGGATCAATATTCAACAAGTCCATTTCAAAATATTCTGCTACATACAAATTTATTTCTCTATTCACAAAACATTTAAGGTGGAAATCCACACATCAATCCTGCAAGATTGCTGAAAACTTAAACGTGTTCTAATCCTTTCCAGAGCAAGTAAATTGCAAATGATTCTATGGAATGCCAGTAGATGGTATGCGATTTGGTTTTTCACACGGAGAAAGTTACCACTGACCACTTTCCTTGCCAGTTATGGCGTCAGAAATGTCACCGTGCGCACAAGGCCTACACATAAGTTATCCAACATTTGTGCCATTACGGAGCAAGCAGCTCTATAGTGAAGATTTTACCCGTTTTAGAGATAAATGTACCAAAATCGGATTGCTTGATTTCAGTTCACTGGATTTTTTTGTGTGCTCTTAGATCAGAGATAGTGCAGCTCGCTGAAACATTAGAGAAGACTCGACTGACTCACCGCTCATATCACTTGACCGCTATCCACTGCTCCCTTAGTCGGCTGGTAGGTATATTTCTCCCTCACCACCTGCTGATCCCCCGAGAAATACGAAGCAATTTGCTTCTCGGCGTTATCGCCTATCGCGTTTTTCAGCGGCGCCACCGGGAGCAGATCCCTTTGGATCGTCTCTCCTTGCGCTCCCGCTCCAGAATCCCATCATCCCCCTCGGCCCTTCCCAGCATCCCGATCTGATACCGTGCCGTGTATATATATCATTGGCCGCCCTCTCGTACCTCAGAACGCTCACGCAAGGCGTGTAATTTATTCAAACCTCCACGCAGGTTTCGGTGCATAATAAGCTCGGTTACAAAATACATCCCTCACCTAATTTTTTACCTACCTTTAATTAAATCTTAAGGACAATTGTGAAACCGATACTGAATAATATTTCGTTAATTAGAGATAATGTATTTTGGCGTGTGCTAAAGTAAAAAACTGCAATACATTAAAGATTAATCCAAATTTTATATGAAAGCAGAGTGGAAATTGCCGTATTTTTGGCTGGTATGAATATCTTCAATGAGAGCAAAGAACTTATGACTCCTATGCATGCATTTTGGTCATCCAGGTGGCCGTCGACAAGGAGGGATTTGAATCTCGTGAACCCGCTCGTGTTGTCCGAGGTCTAAAGTCCGAGTGACTAGGCCAGCACGCACGTGTTCACGATATTAAAATCATGAGTGAATCATGAGTCACATGGATGACCGAAATGAGAGTCAAAATTCCTTTTCTTCCTTTGACAATTTGGATTAATCTTTAATTTAAATTTACTTGTCATTCGCACTTTTCTTGAATTAAACTGCAATAAGGCTAACCCTTTCCAGTTCATTTTTTTTCCTAGTTCTGTAGTTTGGCCCAAAAAATGTTATAACTTTCCTGAGAGGTCGACAGTTTTCTGTTTGATACCAAAGTTTACGCAGGGTTTAATTATTGGAGGAGATTTCAGGCGTACCTCCGCGTGATGCCCATGTTCAACAACAGTTTCGCCAGCAGGATGGCTGGAGAAACTGTTGTCGAACATGGACATCACGCAGAGGAACGCCCGAAATCTGCACCACTAGTTTTCTGTTTGGTCACAAACCTCTGGAATAATGCCAATAATTAGTCGTTTTTTTAACATTAAATTTTTAATCATATTATTGACTTTTTAACACACTTTATGTACAATAATGCAACCTAAACTAAAGTTAATGAGTAGTAGTACAAACTAACCATGTCGAGTGACACTCGATGTTGGACTTATAACAAGTAAATACACTGTAGAGAATAGTTCGACATTTGACTGGAAATAATTAAGGTCGTCACTACTTAACTAACTAATGATTGTTAGAGCTCTGTATTTGGTCACTTAATATTCTAATTGTATCAACTAAGCAGTTGATTCATTAATTTAAAAGAATAAGAATTTCAAGAGCTAATGCTTGGCTCCTGGCAAGAGCTAATGCTTTTGTCTTTGCATCAAGTTAAAATTTAATTATTCCGTTACTAACGCATGCAGGAAATTCTTCGCCCGGTGTTATTATAGCTGGTTAACCGCAACATGACGTAGCAATACGTTAACTGAGGGAACGAATTTCGCGTAATACAATTGAGACTGTTGGTTGGGTGACGTTAGAGTTATCGATGGGAGCACATATTCACATCGTTTTTCATGCCAAGAAAGCATTTAACCAGAAATTATGAAATCTGGCCAATATGATGTAACTGGAGTTTTTGTTTTAATTTAATTTCGTCTCATTTGCATAGCCCATCTCTTTGCTAGTCACACTACCTTTAATATATGCTTTGTGGCATGTTTGTTGCATTTTAATAATGTTATTTTCTACTTAATAATTTTAAAAAACCATTAGCAAACCGAAATCTCTGATCTAGGACTATTCGAAAGTCTTACTGATGGCTATTTTTTTAAGATTAGAATTATCGAAAGTTCAGGTGTCAGTTGAAATATTAGTAGGGCTCAAATGATGTTAGCACGCTGACATCATTCGAAGAACTACGGAAAAAATTATGAACGAGCGTTAAGCCGTATTTTCGCAATTCGATGTCCGGCATTCTGATGTTATTTTTTCCCTAAAAGTTGAAAGGAGTAGGAAATTAACTACCTTCTATGGGGCATGAGCAACAGTGGCAGAGATGTGAACCATTAACAAAAATAATATATCCCAACTGGCATGTCCATTGTGAGAGGTAGAAAATAATTAATAGCGATAAAAATACGTCTCAAGCATTAAAGACAACATTGTTAAGCAGGCAAACATAGTCAGTGAAAGGAAAAAACGGGTAAAATGCACCGTTACTGCGGGAAGAAAAAGTAAGTTTCCATTACTTGTTATCTAGTTTTTCTTGACTTACAAGGCTTACCAGGGGTTGCTACCATAGATCTTGAATCGCGTTTTTCTCTCGAACTCGGGTCCAAATGGAAGAAAGCCGCGACACTTTTCCCGCATTCTCTCTCTAGTTTCAGACAATAATTGCGTCATTTGGATCCCTAACATCATTCACGCGATGTCTCCTTGTTAGTGGAATGATAATTACGTACTTGTGCCTTACAATTACAATATTCGCGTTTAGCTTTGGATACGGTGGTAGAGCATGGTAGATATAGAATAGAATGCCATAACCAGGGTTGCTACAGGTTTGGAAAACCTGAAATAATCATGGAAAACTAAAAATTAGCCTGTAAATTTCCTTCTCTAAGTCATAACCTGATTGTTTTCAATAAATGAGGGCTTAGGGTTTTTTAACAATTCGTAGCACTAGTCGCAGGGCAAGGCCTAAGAGTAATGTACCATCAGAAAGAAAGCCGTTCCCTCCCCCCCCCCTGAGTGATAGTGGCGGAGCTCTGTTTGTTTATCATCATCAGTAATCATCAATACGAATATTAGTTTCCAGCAGCTTCTCCATTCCACTCTCCTCTCTCCCATTCAATTCATTCCTACATAAATAGTCTCTTCAACGTCCTTCATCATTCTCTTAATGTATTCCATTCTTGATCTTCATCTATTATTCTTCCCCTTTATTTCTCCTTCCAATATTGTTTTCATCAAGCTGTTGCATCCCAAAATGTGTTTGTTCATCTCTTCTCCTTCGCAGAGCTTTCATCATGCTTCTTTCCTCTCCAGTCTTTCGTAGGACATCTTCATCAGCGATTCTCTCCGTCAATTTAACCTTCATCATTCTTCAGTAACACAACATCTCCATTGCTTCCAATCTCATTTGCTCTGCTGCTGTTATAGACCATGCTACACAGCCGTATAAGAGCATACTCCAAATATATGTTTCAGTAAAGGGTTTCCTTACTTCCAGGCTTGTGTTGTCAGCAGACTCCTCCTCTGGTAGAGTACCTACCTTCTTTGCTTGGGCTATTCTGCTCACAATGTTTTTCTTTCTATTTCTATTGCTGGTGATTCCATTTCCCAGATAACAAAATCCTTTCACATGCTCGAGGATTTCCTGACCATGTTTAACAGTGATTCAGTCATCTTTATTTCTTCCACAAACCTTATCCTTGGTTTTCTTAACATTTATCTTTAGGTTGTATTTCTCCAGAGTTATGTCCATACAGTTCAACCTTCATTTCACATCCACTTTATGGGCAGCAAGAACTGCTATGTCAACATCAAAGCGTGGGATGCTGATTTTTTTCTCCTTCAATTGTATTCCTGATTTCAATTCGTCCTTAATTCTTTTTATGACTTTTTCAATGTATATATTGAAGATCATTGGCGATTGCGCGCATCCTTGTCGTACTTCTTTCTTCACTTCTTCTTCCTCTGCATTTCCGTCGATTTAATCACTGCCAGCTGTTCCTCCTACAGCCTGCATATTGTTCTTTTGTCATTAAAGGACACTCCTATGCCCTTCAGTGTAGTCAGCGCTCTGTTCCAATCCACATTGTGAAATGCTTTATCAACGTCAATGAAGAAAATATATGCTGGGTGGTCCTTTGAATCCTCCTCTCTATGATAGGGATATAATAGTTTTCCTCGTTCCCCTACCGAATTGGTCTGCATTCAGAAATTCTTCTATCTTCTGTTCCATCCTCCTCTAGATGATTCTGGTCAGAATTTTCGACGCATGTTCTAATTCTTCGCATCTCTTGGCTCTTTTCTTCTTAGGGATAGGAATTATTACATTTTTTAAATCCGTTTGCATTTGCGCACTTGAATTATTGCCACATACACATTTGTATAGCTTATTAAGTCCTGACCCTTGCATACTTAAGGAATTCTGAGGGAACTTCATTATATTCTGGCACTTTTATATCTCTCAAATCCTTTACTGGAGCATCAAATTCCTATTTTAATATGGTGTAACCTTTTTCATCTTCATCCGCAGTCTTCATCTTCCAGTATCCTGTTATTCAGTGCTTTGCCGCTGTGAAGTATCTCCTGGTACTCTTTTCTTCTCTTCGCTTTGTCATCGCTTTCAATAAGAAGTTCATATCATTTACTCAGAATGACATTACATGTTAATGGATGTACTTTCAAATAACTTCCTACCGTTCTGTAAGCAGCTTCAACTTTTTTCTGGAAGAGATTGCCTTCCCCTTCTTTACGCAAGTCTTTCATCCAACCTTCTCTAGCCTTTCTTGCTTTACGACTAATCGCATTTCTTATTATTTTGTACGCCTGCTGTCGTTCCTCTTTTTTGAGTTTCTGTATTTTATTCTTTCATCTAAGAGGTCCCAAGACTTCCTGTGTTATCTATGGTTTCCAATTCTCTGTTTTTCTCCCCCCCCCTACTTTCTCTTTGGCTGGGTTAATAATTCCTTGTTTGATCCCTTGCCATCTCTCTTGGATTGATTTTTAATCGTTTCCATCCTACTTAGCTTGGTTTAGAGTCCTTTAATAGGTCAATCTGTGTTCTATTTCCCTTAGTCTTTCCATCTACCAGCGATTCTTCGTCGATTTTTTCGTTTTTTTAAGCTGGTATTTCATCATGACCAAATTTTATTCGATGTCGATATCCGCGCCAGGGTAGCTCTTGCAGTCCTCAACTTGGTTTCTAAATTGCTGTTTCACTAATATATAGTCTATTTGAAAACTTCTTCTGTCTCCTGGCATTCCCATGTGTATCTTCTTCGCAGGTGGTTTCCAAATAATGTGTTTGTGATGGCAAGACCATTTTGTACGCAGAACTCATTCAATCTCTCTCCACCGCCGTTACGTTTTACCAAACTATACTGTCCTCCTGTCTTACCTTCTTGATCTTACCCTACAATAGCATCCGACAGCCTCCTAGAGTAGTTAAGTTTTCATCCCCTTTTACATTCGTTATCGCTTTTTCTATCCGTCGTACATATCTTCTACCTACGTTGTAAGATTAGAATGATTAATTAGTTTATTCAGATTATTTTAACAATGAATATTTGCCATTTATATGCTGCTTTCGAAGCAGGGTACTGTTGGACCATTTTCCACACACAATCTGAAACTAAAACGGTAGCTAACGATGGCGTTTTTTCTTGAGAATATGTCACTTGAATCGAGGGTTTGGCATACATTTGTACTGCTTTTTATAAATCGCATATATGGTACCCTCAACACATTCAAGATTTAAAATTAGATTCTCGAAAGGATTGTTTTCAAACAACTGCAACAAGAATACTTCCGAACGTTTTCTATGATCTCTTCTCCATTTAATAATCAAATTTTTTTATAAATTGACCCTGATTAATAATCATCCGAATTGTTTAGGAATTTCATTTTTTCTCGATTGTTTTAATTTCGTTTCGTTTAATTAATGTCAGTTCCGTGATGGGGAGAGAGCCGTCGAGCTCGTGCAACAGTATCACATTTGATACCATATCTCTACTAATCAATGTGATAAGATTATAAAGCTACCATTTTTAGAAAGAAGATACAAGTTACTAACTTTTAAATAACGAATACGTTTATCGTATCTCCCATGATAAAAAGTTATCCCAAAAAGTAATTCTTTAATGAATAATTGTATTTGTAATTTCGGTTACCAACTTGACAATTGGAAGCATTTAGCATATGTTTTGGCAGGAAAAGAAAGATGATGATCTTAAAAAATAGCATAAGCAATTTTACTTCAAAATCATAGGTGTAATCCACTGCTTTTTAGCGTTTTCATGGTAACTGTAGCATGAATCTCACTAAATGCTTGTGTTGCCATTGCTCGGTAACTAAGGAGTTGCGACCCCATGTTCACAGGACAAAAAATTCTTAATATCGTCTTTCTTGCCTCCTCCTGAAATTTGCACATTTCCCTATGAAACACCCTGTATATAATATAGCTATACATTAAGACTAGTTTGAAAAATAAAAAAAATGTGAAAATTAGGTACGTGTTATGCAATTTTTTACCACAAGAATGATTATCACAGAGTTTTAATTCAATTCAATCAACTAATTAGTTCAAATAGATCTTAAAATAGGTCCATAATACATGAAAAATGATTAGTTAAGTCGTTTTTGTAAATTTAATCTAACTAATTTCCATAAATTGGTTTTAGTCTAATAAATTTATCTGTACAGATATTTCATAGATTTTTGTGTGAATAACAGTTACACTAATATTTTATTTCTACACTTAGCACTTTCCAGGAATGTGCAGTTGTACGAACACTAACAATTACTTAAGTTAATACATCAGTTACCCGTATTATGTGATTGTGCCAGCGTAAATAGTCAATATTAATTCCCAGTTACGTATTGAGATATTTCAAAAATTAGCCATAAATGATGCTTCAATATTAAGGCACACATCTTCAAAAGGTTTCAAATTCTTTCTTTGAATGTCTTATATACGATTCATTCATAAACAGTGTAAAAATATCAATGCTGAAAACATTATAGCGATAAAACCGAAATATTTTCCAATCAACGCAAATGCAGTAACGCTAGTTCTAACTCGAATATGTACCTTAATTTTTAAGGCACATCAATGAAAGTAAGAAAGAATAATAGTTGAAACTATGAAATATTATTACAGAAAAAATTAAATCGATTAATGAAATCCTGAAAAAGTTACAGTTAAAATATTAATTTATTTTTTCCCGGTAACAATGTAAAAACTGACAAATTAGGGGATTTTTCTGGTAAAATGTACCATAATTCAATTACTTAGCAACAAGATACTTTGTAAAATGTTGAACGCTTATAAAATTATATAATTTTAAATTACATATGGTTTCAGCTTGAAATTAATGGATTAGTCAAAAAATGAATCAAGAGAAACATAGGTAGCTCAAGTTAGGCGGATTTCCCCATATATTTATTGTATTTTTTTTACATAATAATAAAATCCACAAATATCTGCGGGACTCGAACAGAGTGACGTTACGAACGCAATTGGTTTTGCCGAATTTAGGTGATTTTTGCAATTATCATATTCATTGTTTACTTATTTTATTCATTTATTTGGGTAAAACTGGGAGTAAGTGTACCTACGCAGAGCGATGCCAATGCAAGAATCCTTACAAATCAGGACATTGACACAGTCGCTATTTCCAAATAATTTCAATGTGTTACCGCCTTCAGCGAAGCGATCTGAGTGAGCTCGCTTCGTGAATTTCAGATCGGTTCGAGTTCAGATGGATTGATGAGGTTGATTGGCAAACGCAGTAAGAGTGACCGCGTTGCGCAACACTTTGAATCCGTGGTATTGATTCCCGCCTCTGGAATGGGCCTCACTCTAGTTCCCGAAATCTCCACGCCGTGCTGGGATCACTTGACAAGGAGACCAGTTTCGCGGGAGTCGCCTCGCCACCACTTGCCAAAACTGTGAGCGCCCCCACGCACTTCGCGTAATATATTCCATGGAATCCATATCCGAAAGAGATCGTTGGCCGGGTTGCTTTCGCGAGTGGAAAGCTGCCATCGAATCTCAATTCAAAATCATTTAAGTCGCCGTTTATAGACATAACTGTCACGTGTAACCTAAGCTTCGATATCTAAGGGAAACTTGGCCCATCGGAAGGGTATTACCACAGAGTAGGTATATATTTACTCTGTGGTATTACTGAACTTCTACATTATCATCTCTATTTTGGAATAGTTTTCTAGAAGCAATGAACCGTAAATCAGCCGTGAATTTTGAAAACCGCGAAAAACCTTAAATTAACCGTGTATATTATATAAATAAATAAATAAATATATATATATATATATATATAAAATTGGCAAAAAAATTCACAACATATATATATATATATTCGTTGTGAAATTTTTTGACAATTGGCCATGCTGTTTTATGTATGTATATATATATATATATATATATATATTTAATTTGAACAAACCCTACAGTTTCCTGCGATAATGTGTGGTTTGGTTTGTGCATCGTCTTAGAAGGAAACGTAACTATGATACCTGTTAGCCAATACTTTTCTCTTCTTCTATTTTATACACAATTTTGTCTTTCATGCTTAAATATAGAACAATTGCCAAATTAGATTGCCAAAAATTAGACATAAATAGTGTTTTTATAATATTCGATTTTTAGTATAATAAAAAATGTTATTTATGATGTATGTGAGGTCCGATTTATCACATAAATCAGCAATCAAATGAGGCCTTAGTTAAATTATCATACCATGGATATGTGCAATTATGATCAAGCCGTATATCAGCAACAAAGAACCGGCATCCGAAAAGCACATTTTACGGAATCTGTGAGTGGTGACGTGGCTATCCTAGGATAAACGCATGCACATTTTTAACATTTAAATTTTCCAGTTGTAGTTCCTTGCGTTAATAACCATGCATCCTCAAGTTACATTCAATCAAATGCAATTGTTCTCAACCAGTGCTGCATTATGTGCGTACGTACACTAAAAAAATTAAGGTAAAAAATGTTTCAATATCCGTAAAGGTTTCTCAGGTTTGACAACGGGTGAGATTATTGAAATTCATCAACATTTCTATGGTTGACTCAGCCATCGTCATCAGGATAATGTTTCAATATCCGTTCTACTGAATGAACTCTTCTCAAGTGCGGCATCGGGTTAGTCTTTCCGAAGCCGAAGTTTTGATAAGCGACTCACTTACTTCCCTGGTTATAGCCAGGTTTTTATTTTTCAGATCATCAATGCAGGTGGCTCATGATTCGTCGGAATTATTTATTCGTTTTCGCGCGCATGTTGTTTTTTCTACAACCGGTATCCAAATTTTGCTGACCGTGTGTCTTGAGTCCCTATTCAGGTCACTATCCTATAAACTGATTTCAATAGCTTCCTTTACCAGGTAATCGCAATATCCGTTGAAGCGGCAGAGGATTTCGGTGTCGTCAAAATTAATGTGGTGACCCTGATCGAGGCTATGTTCCGCTAGGGCTGATTTGTCGGGTTGATAGAGCCTTCTATGGTTGGTGTTCCTTGAATATAGTCTCCACAGTGCGTGAGGTCTATTCAATGTAAGACAAGCCACCCCCGCAAAGAATGCGATAGACTCCTGCTCTGAGGTCAAGTGTATCATTTACTCTTACCAGGCAATCCCGAAGTTTCCCTGGTGATCTATGGATTGTCTTGATCTTGTGTTTCTTCAATATTCTTCCTACTCTCCCAGAAACCGTGCAATGGTCCTGTGGGCACCCCACTATCCCCAGCAACAGCCAACCTCTTCATGGAGAATTTTGAAGAAAAGGCCCCGAGTACGGCAGCACTACGTCCAAAGTATTTTTTTCCGGTACGTGGACGATACTCACGTCATTTGGCCACATGGACACCTTATACAACTTTCTGAGCCGTATGAATCAGCATCATCCCCAAATCCAATTCCCAATGGAAGTTAAAAATAACACCTGCATCCCTTTCCTCGATATATTAATTGAGAGGGAGCCTGATGGAACATTGGGACGTGGAGTCTGCAGAAGGCTCAACACCACACCAACCTCTACCTAATTCGGTAGTAGCCACGACCACCAACTCACCCAAAGGCGAGGCATCCTGACAACCCTGATACATCGGATGAAGTCAGTAACTGACGCAGAGGGTCTATCGATTTAATTGAGACATCTAAGGACGGCACAGTGTTCATATTCATTGTAAAAACGTGCGAGTTGTAAATTTTGAGGGGCAGATAATTGGAACTATTCATCTCACGCTTTATAGAAAAAAGAGGGCTTAAATAAATATTTTTTTACTGTTACAACCGCTATTTTAAGATCGGGTGAAGAATTACAAAATTCCTGATAATTTATTGTCGTTTAAATTTAGGTCAAGCAAATTATAGTCAATCAAAGACGCTCGCAATTGGAGCGTGATTCCATTTCAACATGAACCCCACAAGTATATCCCCGAATGTGTACGAGATGTTACATCATGTCTTTTTTTCACCATCAAATAATTAATAACTTTCTGTGAAGGTTCATGGCATACATTAGGGCAAACTAGATACCTAGATTTAATAGAAATTTTTCTCTAAGTGGTTAATAATAGACGGATACAGAGCTATAATATTTACGCCTCGTTTACTTCAGAATCCAGTTAAAATTCCCTGATTACCCAAAGCAATTAATGGATAGATTTCTACTTTTTTATATAATTTACTACAATTAATGGACAGAACTACTATATTAGTATCACTGGAATTAAAAGTAAATACTGAATGTAAAAAATGTTTTTTTTGAGACGTAGTTAGACTTGAAACATTAGATATGTTTTAAATTAATCCTCCCATTACAGTCACATCACGTCAAATTTTATTAGATTACATTCGAAGTTTGTCATAGTTACACGAGCCTTTTAATATAAAATTGAATACTATACTCGATATAAATTGGGCCCATGTTTCCTACATCAACGTACGTTTATCTTTAGGAGAACTACACAGCATATTTGTATAACTCTTCTCGGGTTCTCCGTCCGTTTAAATTATGTATAATAGTCGACCCTTAGAGAAGAGTTCATTCATACCATCCATAGGAATTAGTGGGACGATGAAAAACTTCTTTGGCGTTCAGGAATTTTTTTCGATCGACCCACTAAAGAAGCCATTGAGATTTGAATGGAGAATAAAAATTTCATTCGCGATTCCGGTTATAGCACCAGAAATGCTTGGAATCCAATTTTGAAAATAATTAATAACGCAAGAGCTAAGCCTCCGCTAATTAACGGTCTCCGGAGTCAATAATCGGCTTCCGACTAATCAAGAAAGACAGTGTTAGTATATAAAATGGCTGAAAATTAGGATTGGCGACATTCTTGCCATGAGAATGAGTGACGATTTGTCTCTAAAAACGTCGCCAAGTATGAATACTTAAAACCAGTTGAGAGCCCGAGAAGAGTTTATACATAATATTCCCCGGGAAAGCGTTAGATCCTTCTACACACTATATTTTCAAAGAGGTTTTGGATTAATTTCATATTTTGGAAAATAGATGCACAACATTCAATTTTACGCTTCAAATATCTTCCAAATTCGGTGAAAGAAGTATATGTAGAAGCTTCTTTATTTGATATGATAATTAACGCCCGTACTTTGTCTTTAAAATGCCATATTACGGATAAAAAGATGGCTAATGTACTCTGCACTTACGATGTGTTTATGTCACCACCCATTCCATCACTACAACGGATAGATTTAAGGGGTGGAGTCCCAGTTGGACTATATTACCTCGACGACGCAGACCAAACATCTAGACGGTCACTTGAGTGGTGCACTTATCGGCCAAGGTATGGCCACCATAAACGGATATAGAACCGGAATGGTCAATATGCCTCCACGGAGAGTGTCTTTGGGTCCAGACAGCGTGCAAGAGGGCAGGCAGGCGTTAAGCGGCGGCATACCAACCACCGTGGTTGTGCAATAAAACACCACCCCCGTCGCTCACTGAGCCATAAAATACTCGTGCAAATCGAAAATGAGAAGAAATATTGCCCTCTCTGTGCACACCTCTTTCTCCACCCAAAGTGCTGCAGAGAGTAGATACGACCGTGGATAACGTTACGATTATTTTACATACGCGTAGAAACTTATTCTTTCAACATCTTCTGCCATGCTATCAACTACTATTCTTCATTCATGTTGAGTAGTTTGTAGGCCTGTGGGTGTTCTGGAGGTTTCACCAATGGTAAAGTAAAAAGCAGCCGGTTTTGACTGGAGTTTTATCCACTTTCTCCCCATCACAATTTCCTGAATACTCATAAAAAATCATACAAATAAGCAGCTTCATTAAGCAATTTCTGTTCGTTTCAATAATAAATCAATGCTGTGATATTTTGACTCGATGGTGA
The DNA here is from genome assembly GCA_963573305.1 of Pyrrhosoma nymphula. Lineage (NCBI taxonomy): Eukaryota > Metazoa > Arthropoda > Insecta > Odonata > Coenagrionidae > Pyrrhosoma > Pyrrhosoma nymphula. Next base: position 83,052,123 of record OY754339.1, read on the forward strand.
ACTTCATCCCTATAAATCTTAAGCCTTTCATTACCTTTTTATCTACCCTTTGCTGTCGTTTTTTTTTGTTGGTGTTTTTATCCATAAACATAAGTTTCCAAACTTCATGTTGCTATTTTAGATTTGTTAAAAATCATATAATTTACGATAAAGACTGTTCAATGTACATGCTATTTATTTCAAATATTGCCTTTCTTCCAACGCTGTGAGAGCAAAGCAGCAGTAATATACACTTCACGATTGAAAAACTATTTGACTGGCAGCGGCCATAGAGACATCTTCCAATGAATACGTTCCTGAGAGAGGAATCGAAGAGATAAGACTGGTTTTACATCGGAATGCATTTTATTGTCATAAGAATTGCTGCATATACTTTTCCTTAAACCTTCGTCTCACAAAGTAAAGAAAACTGAAATCATAACCACAAAGAATAATTAAGAATTTAATGTTAGCATGAACATTAACTTTTTGCGATATTCAATTAATTCAGCGATTATTTTTGCAGCCGCAGCGGCCGTTTACGCATTCCGTCCTCTATGCTTCTCTGTTCTGCATCCATTCATCTTCACCATCATCTTTCTCTCTCCCTTCCATTATCATCTTCTTTTCTACTATTACTTGAGCTTTCTCCCCTTTTTCTCCTTTTCCCTGGGATCCAATTAAAGCACACTGTACTCGGGCATTCTCGTCTCCATAACATAATCGTTTTTGTCCTTGCTTTCAATCAATGACTTTTGCTCTCCCATTCTTTCCCTCAGTTCCCTATTCGGAACATGATCCTTTAGTGTTACACCACAGCATCTCCTTTAGAAACCTGTTTCTACCGCAGTCAGCATTCTTCTAATATCCCCTGTATTCGTCAACACTACCAAACTATTAGTAACACAAAGTTATACCAGTGATGAGAACATTTTTACTTTTGATTTATTAGATATTTGTTTTCTCCAAAACGGTGAGTACCCTCGTTACAGCCTTTGCTCTTCCGATTTTCCATACGAAGCTCTGACCTAAAATATATTCTACCCTCTAATTCATCAACACACTACAACATGGTTACCAGTCTTGGCCTGGTCACCATGGTGAGCGGACGTGTGTACTTTTTGGGCCTGTCTCTGCCGTATTTCAGTCGGAAGTAAAATGCCTGTGTGGGATTCTTGTGGTAAAGCTGTAAAACGTGAGAAGGGATCGATCTTTTACAGTGTTTGTAGCAGGAACTATCATGCAATGTGCCAGTCCCTGACTGAGGGATTTCTTAGAGATGTTGAAGAGCAACAGCAGCAGTGGACCTGCAGCATCTGTAATGGCAAAACGCTGGAGATTCATTCCAAGAGTGGATTAGATAAAAATACGCTTCAGCAAGAGAAACAGCCGAATTTGTCCGAGCACTTACTCCGTGAGGTTTTGGACTACATCGCAGCACTCAAGGAAGATCAGTGTGAATTAAAAAGTTCTATTTTGTCCAGGCATGATACTGTATCCGCGCATACAATAGCCCGCAGCGATTGCACAAAATTATTGGAAAATGTGAAGCTCAGTATTAAAAACCTAAGTGTGATAGAATAGATTAAATGATTGTTGGGAACACCACTTTGACTAAAAGAGTGAGTGACATTGACTTAAAATTGAATGCTTTAGAACAGAGCTCTCTAAAAACACAGTGGAAGTTCACGGTGTCCCGGTTTCAAGTAGGGAAGTCCCTGCTGCCTTTGTTTGAAAAATAAGTCTAAAATTGGGGATTGAAACTGAGGCAGCTGACATTGAAACCGCTTTCAGGGCTGAAGATTTCGCTAAAATCAGTCAAACAACCAGCCTGAGATAATGAAATTCGCAAACAAAACGAGCGGAAGAATTTGTCAGGGCCAAGAGAATGAAAAGAAATCTATCACTCTCTGACTTTGACATAGGCTTTAGCGGTGATCGACCTGTCTTCAAAAATGAATTCCAGAGCTCTAAACAACCGAAAGGTATTCAACTTAGCGAAAGAATTTAAACTTAAATTAAATATTTGCGGGTACGGGGTACGACAGTACAGAGTAGACAGCAATAATACAGCATTGTGAACACGCTTTCATTTTTATGTACTCTGAAATACGACATAAAAAACAAGTTATTTACATGCTGTAATAGACGCATGTAAAATGTGGCTAACGTAACACATTTGAATAAAAAAGAATGCTAAAGTCTTATGTCTGTTTTCTTTTTGATGATATGGTCTTTCATTAAATAGTCAAACTTTTAATCGTTTTTTTTCTTTGAATAGGTAATAACACATGACTTATCAACGTTAATGTGCATATGGTTTTTTTGCGACCAAATTATGAAATTGTTAAAATCACTCTGTACTTGTGAACAGTCATTTAAGTTATTCAATTTTCTATTTTTCTTGATATAATCAGCAAACATTAAACAGTTAGTATGCTGAACATATCTTCACAGGTCATTTATAAATATTTAAAAAAGGTATTGGCCTAAATTTGAATCTAGAGGCACTCCCGATGATACAAGATATTTACTTGATGATGAATTTACTTGTACTACCTGCTTTATATCAAGCAAGAATGAGTACAATAACATTAGGAGCAATTCTGCTACCCCAATGCTTTGAAGTTTTTTCATTAAAATGCTATGACTAACGTTGTCAAATGCTTTTCGAAAGAAAAGGTAAATAGCATCTACTTGGGAGCCACTGGTTATGACGGTAATAACATTTGTGAAGTCAGCTTAATCAGTTGACACAGATCCATTCGCTATGAATCCGTGTTAAAATTCACTCATTTGGCTTTAGAATTAAAATTAATTATGTTTAAACAATATACCTTTGAATATTTTGGAAAATATGGACAGAATACTCACAGGGTGGTAATTTACTATATTTCTTTCTCCATTTAAAAAAACTGGACAAACCTTAGCAATATTCCATTTAGTTGGAAATACTCCTGTTTTTACGGAAGCATTTAACAGGTAACGTAAAGTTGTAGCTATGATATCTTTACCTTTCACAATAAATGCTGGAATGCTGTCCATACAAATTGACTTTTTTTGTTTTTACACTTTTTATTGTATTTAATACTTCGTATCTATCAATATTATTTAAATAAATATTACTACTTCAATCTGATACTCCACAATCAGTATCAGATATTTCAGAGTCGGTTTCAGAGATTCTTGTATCATCTTTATACACTGACATGTAATACTTTATGAATGCACTCGTTATTTTACGCGAAGAATTTAATTCACGCCCATTTAATTTCATAATATCTGGGGTATGATTAACAGATTAATTCTTTTTTGCGAATTTCCAAAAACTATCATAATCTCCACGGGCTATATCCAGTTCTGCTTTTTCCACATACCAATTAAAATTATGCTCGATACTTTTTTTAACTTCTAACCGCAAAATATTGTCAATGTCTGGTGATATATAGAACCACTTTTCTTAAAACAATTTCTATGTCTGCTGTCTTTTTTTATTTTCTTTATTAATACATAGTTTAACCAAGACGGATATTTCTACTTTGATGTCTTACATTTAGGAATTGATACATCCATCACTTCATAAAAGTAATTATAAAGCATTTCTAAACCCATACTGACATTCTGCTTCTTCGTCCGTTCACCACCGATAGGAATAATCTCCTCAAGAAGAGTAGGGCCGTGAGAAAGAACTATACCTTTCTCCTTCACCCGTCATGTCTCTTTCGACCGCCTGCGCTTTTCGTCGAATCTCCGCCACCCGTCCAAGAGGTTGAACGTTTCTGCAAGCATATCTATGAAACGTCGAAGCCATTCAAAGGAGACACTCCAGCCATAGGTCTCTTTAAAAAGTACTGTGGCCGTGCCTACAAGATGTGGATGGACTCTTTCAGTCACAGAATGCGATGTGAAGAAGGTTTTCTCTGGCAAGAAAAACTTCTCGGCTCCAAGAACAGATGCTGTGAATAACTTCTGGCCGAAGTAGTTGACTTTGACCCATCAATATCTCACAAGACTCTTCTTCTCGCAAGTTCTTCGACAATCTATACGTCCTTTCTGAAAGACAGAGAATCAATTCCACTTTGGCTGACTGACGGACGCACTGTTCTCATACCTAAGAAGGGAGACTTGTCCGATCCAAAGAACTACCGCCCTATAACCTGCCTCAACACTGTATACAAGGCGTTCACGTCCATCATGAGCGACCTTGCCCTCCACCACGCCCAGCCTGTGTGGGAGGAGTTGTATGAGCAGAGGAGCTCAAACCGGGCAATCGTGGGATGCAAAGACAATCTGCTCATTGATAGGTACATATGCCAGGATGCCATTCAGCATAACCGAAACCTTTCACTGGCCTGGGTGGACTACAAAAAGACGTTTGACACCACTTTGCATGGCAACTGATTCCCATGAAGCTGACAAAAGTCCACCCAGAGGTTGTATCCTGTATCCAACGCCTGTTACCACTCTGGAAAACGCACTTCGTCCTTAATTCAGGCTAACTGTTATTTCCGACAGGGTTGGTAACAGCCCATTTTGGCGTTTTTCAAGGCGATATCATAAGCCCCCTGCTGTTCTGCGTTTCCCTCCTACCTCTGTCCCTAAAGCTGCTAATAGGTAGAGGATATATGTGCGTTGTTTCAGTTGAGAGGAAGCATAAGGTCACCTATTTGTTCTACGTGGATGACCTCAAGCTTTATGCCACAAATGCAAAAGTCCTTCGCACTGCCCTGGAAATCATGTTCGAATTCATTGAGGGTATAGGAATGAAGGTCAGATAGGACAAGTGTGCACCCACCCACTAGGCGAGAGGAAGATTTTACGAGAACAAGAAAGACGCGACACTCTTTGACGGGAGCGTCATTCGTCACCTCGAGTACGATGACAGCTATGAATACCTCGGTGTCATTCTGGAGTTTTGAGTTGTCTGACAAGAAAAAACGAACAAGTTTGCGATTCCTACACTGTTGTATTCGTATGCATGGAGTGGAATGTCAACGATTTGCAGAACCTCGAAAGGGGAACGTGGAAGATGATTTACCTCCAAAAAAGTCTTCATCCGAAATCTTCCGTCGCCAGATTGTACCTCCCTCGCCATGTAAGTGGTAGAGGACTATTGAGACTGGAGTTTCTCCAGAACAGAGTTGTCTGGTTACGGCATACCGAGTGTTAAAAAGCAGAAACCCCATGCTCAATCTAGTGAGAGAGCACGAGAGTGTGGGAGCAGGGGCGTTTTACTTCTAGGTGACAAAGAGGGCAGCGAACGAAACCGGTAGGGAGTTCATCTCGTCATTGATGGCAGACGTCCTCAAGTTCGAAATAAAAAAGCCGAGCAGATGGCCTTGCTCAAGGCTCATACCGATAAGCCCATGCATGGATGTTTCTATCGAAACATGGAAAAGCATGGACTATCGAATAAACTGACGTTTGCCTTCTTCCGCTTCGTCGGTCTAAAGTCAGAGACCGAGGGTTTCATCCTCGCATGACAAGATAGTGTCATAAACACCCTCGTGTACCGCCGCGTAAAATTCTAGGTGGAGGCTGCGGACACAAGATGCAGGGCGTGCCGAGCCCAGCCGGAGACTTTGAGTCACCTTCTCTCCGGCTGCAGTTATTACACCCGATCAACGTATTAATCTCGGAACAGCGCGGCTCTCCGGGAGTTATACTTTCACCTGCGACACCATTATGGTATCGACGAAACACCTGTGCTGCCCTATGCCCCTGGAGATATTGAGTCCGTCGTGGAGAATGATGAATTAAAAACCTGGTGGAATTACTCCTTCTCCACCACCAGCCACTTGGAGGCGACGAAGCCTGATATTGTTCTCCTTGACCACCGCACACGCTACATGTTCTTGATTGATTTTTCGGCTCCGGCTGAAACGAACATGGATTCGACAGGTATGGAAAAATAGACGAAATATCAGTATTTGAACTTCGGTTGATGTACCCCATACGCTCCGTGAAACTAGTATTTCTCATCATAGGTGTGCTCGGTGGAGTTAAGGGCTCGCTGTTAAGTAAGCACCATGAGTAGTCCGTCCTGCGAAACACAGATTTAATCACTAGTTGCACGCATGCAGAAGACCGTCATCCTGGGATCACTCCGGCTACTCCATACGCATGACTCTAATGCAGCGTAGCCACCTATCCGTTAGGCGTCGGACGTGGCTGCGAAAATTGCCCAATCACTCCCGGATCTCCGGCTATAATAACGGCAATGAAACCAGATGCTTGCAGGGTAGATAAAGGAAAATGTCACAAAAGTAACATTATGTATACAAAATATGCAAAAAATCCATTAATATAATAATATTGGGAAAAATATATGACAACAAAAGTTAGTTAATAACAAATACCACCCATTTAAATCAACTCGTTAACTAATAAATTAACTTCCTAAATGAAACAACATTATCATAATCTCTGCTCTTTAAAGCTCACCCAGTCCAGGGAATTCATGCATCCTGAAAAGCGACATCGCTAACTACCGTAACTAAAAGAAGAAATCCATAGGATCCCGTAAATGTCACAATTTTCATTTACGTGAACTCACAATGAAAGTAATCATTAAATAAGACGACATTATGGCGAATGACTATTTTCATTGTGAATTCCGTACAGTTTTATCCCCTAACCAGGTAACGTATAGTTATAATGCTTTGAATCAGAATTTCTTCCGTTCTACTTTTCCACATCCGTTGGCTAAATCAATGTAAGGCAAATTGGCCTTGCCGCACCTAAACCAATCCGTAATTATGAGTCACCTTTGCTAAGGGTGGGGAAGAATAGGGTTTTGAGTGGTGAGAGTTGGGCATTGGGCGCGGCAGCGAATGAGGATTGAGGAAGGGGTTCGCGATATTCGGGGGCACCGGAAGTGAGATGAGAGGGGGTATTGTTGCCCGCCCCCCGCCAAACACAGAGGGGAGGGAGGGAGTGGGATAGCCGGATTGTGAACGGAGGAGGAGGTGGAAGAGCATGGAAGATGGAAGCAGCCCTCGTTTTCCTTCAATGGGAGAATACGCTAACGAGGGAAGTGGGTTGGGGGCCGCTGGGTTGAGGGTGGTTTGGAGAGCTCTCGGGGGAAGGCGGAGATAATGACGAGGACGAAGAAAGGGGCCGAAAAGGGTCGCGGCGAGAGCTGAATGGAGAAGGAATGTACACGTAAAAGTATTCCTTCCGTACTCGGGTAGGAATGCGTTCATAGGGTGCGTCGACAACAGAGATCATCTTGCACCTCACACTAATTACTGAGGGTAATTTTTACCGCAAAATAAAAATGTTAAAAATGCGTCAATAAACGCAGTAGCACGTCAAAATCATTATTTTGTGTAAAAAAATCCGGCCGAACGTGAAAATTGATAAAACATATTGATGTGTGCCGGGTTGTCGTTTAGAACATTTTCAGTGATCTTCCGGAATGTTTCTCTGTCAAAAGAATCTCGCGTACCGCCCTATAACTACCACCTTCAGTCAGGATGTTTCACGCTGGGGTAAGTGTCACAGCCGTGCCAAGGAGGGTGGATTCTATCCTCTCTGTCTTTATCCGTACTGAGGACCCGTCATAGTAACAAGCATTGGGTATTATCCAGGAAGACCTCGGAGTACTTCCGTACATTGGCTAAGATGAAGTTCTACCTATCACTCAAAACAGGAGACTCCTCTATATCGCTCGGAGTGAGTTCTCTAGCCAATGAAGATACCCAGGTGTCCTTAACCACTGAGTGATTGTCATGGGAGCTTTGAGGAGTGAGATGTCAAGCGCGATATCGAGAGGTCTGGGTTCATATCTCAGTCCCGGCGAATGCTTTTTCCACTGTGAATTCCACACAATTCTGTGATCACTATGGGGTTACAACCTTTCATCATCGTCACTAGTCATCAATCCGAAGAATGGTTTGCTACAGCTCTCCACTACACTCTCCTTCCTGCCAGCTACTTCAACCCTACCATATACATATACTCCTCCTTGAAGTCCTTAACAATTTGACTGAGGGATTCCATTCTTGCAATTTCTGTGATTCTTCCAACTCATTCCTACTTCCAATATTGTCTTCAATTGTCTGTGTGTCGTAAAATGGGCCCCTTTAGGTGAGTCACTTCTTTTTCTCGGAGTTTTTATTTTACTTATTATCCCTCCAGCTCAACAATAGACTTCGTCAGTGATTCTCTCCGTCCATTTGACCATTCTTTGGTAACACCACATCTCCATTGCTTCCACTCTCTTCTGGATTTCAGCTTTACGAGAGTTGATTCTGGTTTTTCGCTCTGGTGCCTACGTCAGTGTTCTACCAACGCTCCTTCCTATGCAAAACTGCCATTAAAGTTAAGACGCAAATGGTTAATAAAACCACAGTGAAAGGAAATAAATAATGGTATATTTTTCCTATCTATAAATTATAACGCGGCTTTTGCGAATCGTATTTTTTTATAGTTTCTGCTACTCAAAATAATTTCTCTCCGGTTCAATGGCGACCGATAAATACCCTCCTCCAGGGATATTTTTGCCTCCACTATTCCCGTTCAGATCGACCTCAATGGAGAAAAGTTGGGTGGCATATGAGGGGAGGAAAGGTGAGAGCGTGGATTTCTGGAGGAGGAGCAGCGGAGGGTGGAGGGGGGGGGGGGACGGGACGGGAGCAAGTGATGATGTGGCAAGGGTACAGGGTGGCTGCGCGTAGCCTATTACCAGCCCCTTGGGGTTCACGGCAAGGGGAGTGAATGAATGCCTGGGAGTAGTAGGGGGGTCCGGGCACAGATGAATGAACTGAGAGCAGGAAGAGTGGGTGGGGGATAGAGGAAGGGGACGGGACCCTTGGCCGCCCCTTTTATGCGTGGGAGTTTTTTCCAGGGACTCATCCTCGTTCTGGTGGTGGGGGGGAGGGGCGGAGGGAGGGGGTGGGGCAGAGGGGGGGGCGGAGGGAGGGGGTGTGGCGGAGGGGGGGGCTGGTCGGAGAGGGACGGGGGGGACGTAGTTTTTCGGGCGCTCATGAATTAAGTCTTGCGACACTGACTCGCTTTGACTGCGATGTTCGATACCCTGAAGATATCGCACTGCTCCCTTTATACTACAAATTATGCATTCTATCGTAATGCGACATCATACTACTTCAATATACCTTATTTTACTATTCCATTGACGTTAGATATCATGCCTTATGCGATATAATTCGTTGAGTGATATTAATTTATTTAGAATACATTGCTAGTAGGTCTATGTTTAGGTAGCAAGATCAATAATGAGAGCAAAGGAATTAAAAAATATAATCATAATTATATACGAAACAGTTTTAGTAAAATAAGTTCTTAAAATCCACTTAAAAATTCCGTATATCTCTTCTGAAACATTTATGCATCCATTGAAAAGGATTCTTGTAATATCATGCAATATACTCCATAATAGTTATGATCTTTGATATCGTTCGACGTGCGATATCTACGCGATGTATCTCGTGACGTGCGTTATGAGATGACATGATATAGAGACCAATTCAAATTAACTCTCCTAATTTTTTGCCCCATCCTTTCCTCCAATTCTTTCCTCGTACTCCAACCATTTTTCAAGGCTCTGGGCAAACCACTCCCTGCCATACGCCCTACCTTCGGTTCCGGTGGGTATTGCTTAAGATCATGCGATGTCACATCATTCGATATGCGAAACGTTTAAGTCTTTTGCGATTCAAACTTTGCATCGCAATGTGATATTGATATCGTATCATCGCTCAGCCCCGAGTACATCAGCTTGCTCGGTCATTCAACTCAGCTCGTCTCCCGGCATGCAACTGCCGTCCATTACAGCCCCTCCCACGTAGTTTCAGATCTCCTTTCACCCACGCCCGCTTGTATCTCCTCTAAATGAACGCTCGGTGGGGAAAATCAGTCTCACCGATATGCACCCCGAGGCACAAGGGCAGGTTATGTGGATTTCATTCCAAGCAGATAGAGTGGGATAACGATCGACGTCACCTAACGTGCCGTAAACGGACGGAAGGCAATCAGTGTTCCGTAGACTCCCTGTCAATGAGGAGTAGTATGTATGAACTGGAATACACTTTATACTACATTATCATTGATAACACATCATTTTCATGAAAAGGAGAAAGGATATATTTTTAGATTGAATAAAAGTGCCGGCAGTAAATGTATTTATAGACCAGAACCACTAGTAGCGCTTATTATCGCGATATTCCCCACTCTAAGACGAGCTATGAGATTAGAGTACTTCAAACTTCTAGAAATTAGCCAAGTTGAATATAAAATATATTGGGGAAAACTTTTTATTTATTTTAATTAATTGAGGTAATTTTTATGAATAAAAAATTTTAGAGTGCCAATTATTGATGTTTTAAATTTGGTTGTAAAATGTTAAGAAGTAGCTGTTTATTTTCATATTTTAAAATCAAATTGTAAATAATCCTAAAAAATACTGGAGATTATTCTGCTGCAAGAAGGTTATTTATATTTTTTTTTACCAAGCTAAAGAGTAAGATGGTTCACCTGGAAAATGAAATTTCGTGAACAAATATATTGAAAATAAGCTCTCCTCCGATCGGCTGCCGTGGCGGTTATGTTCGACTTTGAAAACGTTCGCTCGTCGTCTGTTGACGGCGAGCGACATCAACGTCCGGCCATCGTAATACGAGGTTCCACCATATCGTAAATCACCACACTGCACCCTCCGTATCCGTCACGTCAGTATACGTCCATCGTAATACCACCCTCACACTTCCTCGCAGACTCCTATCCCCCACACTTCTCCAGCCCCTGGCGATCCTTCCGCTCGCCACAATCCAACCCTCTCCTCATTTCCCTTCCCTCCTCGCCCACGTTCGGCGAGAATTCGCGAGAGTACCTACTCGGGATGAGGATGGTCTGGCATGCGTAAATCAACGCATTTTTTCATTTAAATCCTCGAAAAAGTAGGGGATTATATTTTCCGGCAGCCGCGACGTCTTTATGCCCGCAAGGTGTGGACGCTCTTTCTCGTTTTCCCGAAAATACTGTCGGATTTTGTGAATGAATCGAGTAAGTAGCCCTTGAAATTTACTCCAGTGTCCATACATTGATCTAATGACAGCAGAAAAGTGTATTCCGTGCTCGCTACGGAGGGAGAGAATCACTAACGAAGAAGTCCAATGGAGAGTGGGAGAAAAAAGAATCAAAATGATAACTACGAGAAAAAGAAGGAAAAAACTCTTTGGACACATATTGCGACTCAACAGCGTAATGAAAATATTATTAGATGGAGAAATGAACGGGAATAATCATAGAGGAAGACAAAGAATGGAATCCATCAGGCAAATTGTTAAGGACTTTAAAAAATAAGAATCCCTATAAATTGGAATGGAGCGGTTGGGTGGTAGAAGTGAAAAGTGGAGAGCTGCTGCAAACCAATCTTCGGATGGATGACTACATATGGTGATGAGAGCATTTATAAATTTAAATAATTAAGACATATTTAACATCTCATTTTGTGTTGTAGTTTTCCGGATTTCCTTCTGTGGTCTCATTAAAATTAAACTATCTAAGCATATTTTTGTATTTTTAAATGATTTTCTTTCCAAAATTGATGGTTTCAGGCGTTACTTTGTGGAACTTGGAATTCATTTTGAATAATTATAACTTTGTATTTCCACATGAAATTTATTTAGCTACGACCATGGTTTCGACGTCAGGACGATAAGTGAACATTTTTCTGTATTATGCACCTGATGATGACGCCCTGACGTCGAAACCATGGTCGTAGCTAAATAAATTCCATGTGGAAATACAAAGTTATAATTATTCAAAATGATTTTCTTTCCCTTTAAGTTCATGTAAAATCGATGCTCAAATTAAAATGTGATATATTTCTTCTGCTCAAAGTCTTTTCTCCCACCTCAGATAAAAAAACTGAATGCATAATTTTAAAATGTATTTATTTTATTCCTTTTACTCTTCTACTTTTTATTTGAGATTTTGAAAATGTTAATTTAATATTCTAACCCAGAAAAATCTCCTCATACCTCATCTCAGAATGACACACTATTTACCACATATCGCAATGGTTTTGACGAAAAATGAAAATTCAAGTGAAGAGCGTGAGGTGGATAGCTTGACTTTAAATCATTACTCAGACCTACCACGAATACCCATGTGGCAGAGGTCATCTCGCAGTCTGAAATTCAGTCGTAAAGAGTTTCGAGAGATGCGAGTGAAACAGCTCGACGTTTGTGTAATTATGTAATGACATGAAATTTATTTAATCTTGCGAATTACACATTCGGCTTAGTTTGCTGCATTGGTTAAATTTGGATCACAACACATGAATCATTAAAGGGTGCTGAATTAAAACTTTGTAGGGAAGCCGTGCATATATCTCTTGCTTAGAGAGTGAGAAAGAAACATAAATACTTTGACTAATGCTTGCAATTCCGTAAAATACTCCCGGACGTTTTAATATAGTCATTACGAATATATTTGGGCAATAACAGGGAAAGTATTTTATACAATGCGTAGGAAAAAGAATTCAATGGACTTAGGTTGTATGGTGAAATGGATTCTGGCTTGTTTGGAATGGTACTTCAGGTTAATGTTTAACTTCCGTCAGAGATTTCATGTTTTACTTTCGTTCGGGCCCGGCTGCAGTGTGTACCATGCGATATGAGTCTCGGTTGTTGGCCAATTCCGTGAATTTAAGCACGCGATATTAATGAATTTTGCGTGGGAGCTGAGATATACCTAATTATCCTGTGCCTGAGGATATAATTGCTTGTTTAAATTTCCAAGTGTAAACAAACAACTCGAAATGTTTCCCCGGCGATCAATTAAATATATTCTCTTCTTCGCTTAATATGATAAGTTATGTATGAGTAATTATTTAGCATATTTTTTTGCACTTTTTCAAAACATATAATTATCCAGGATTCTTAGTTTTTAGCAGAAAACAGGCAAGGACAATATCGAAAGATCTGCGGTTAGATTTGTACTAAGATTAAGCCTAGAGTATGGATTTTTGAACATTAAATCTATCCTTTTAGGATTATGTGTCATTAACAGTCCATTTGCTTGACATTTATTAGAAGAACATTATCCTTTTCTATGTGCAAATTATAGTCCATTCTCAGAGTAAGTAAAGATATGATTTAAAAATTTATTAAGTGTGTACTCCCAACACTATGGTTTACCTTGGAGAATACATACCTCAAATAGAGTATGAAAGGTAGTAATAAAGTACCCCTCTGTAATTAAATAATTTTTTAGAGTAACTATATAATAAAATAGTGTAAGGTACGTCTAACTCAATGATTTCTCTTGAGGCACAAAGATAATAATCCGTGCTTTAAAATACTACCGAAGTTCAGGTTTCCCATGAAATAACATTAAATGACCAGCGTTAGTCCTATTAAATCCTAAATTGAACGTTTCTAACGCAATGAGTAAAATCCTCTATTCAATGCCTTATCGGCCTTATATTTTTCGTTTTAAGTACCACGAAGAGACCAGTATTGTTTGTTTAATTAAAAAAAAAGCTACTAGTCTCATTTCTACTTCTTCAGGGCTCATTTTTTTAGTGAAGTAAATAAAATACTGCATATTAGTCACTTTGGGTGTCCCACAAAGGAGTGTCATTGGCCCACTTCTGTTCCTTTTGCATATTAACGATATCGGTGAAGTAGTTGACAGTAAGATTATTTGATTTGCTGACGACGCAGTAGTGTATAGGGAAATCCGTAGACTTAATGATAAGCAAGCGCTAGCGAAGAACCTCGAGGATATACTATATACGAGGAGTGGCAGGTAGAAATAAATTTGAAAAAATGTGTGGTTAAGAATTTTTGGAAACGAAAAACTCTCCTCATAACAGCTTTTGCATACAGCATAGCCATTAACAGACTGTATAATCGGTTAACTACCTTGGAGAAACATATTAGGGAAATTACCGGCAAAGCAAATCGTAAATTGGGTTTTGTTAAAAGAGTACTTGGCAAGTCCGACGATAAAGTTAGGGAAATCAGCTACACCTCTCTTGTTAGACCCCACTTGGGATACGCTGCTAGTGTTTAGTATGCATATGAGGTAGGTTTAAAACCGAGTTAGAACGCGTGCAGCGAAGATCAGTAAGATACTTTTAAAGCCATTATGATAATCTCGTTAGTTTTACTGTCCTTTTGCAACAACTGGGATGAGAATCTCTTTCAGACCGTCGATTAAAATATAGACTTCATCCATTTTCTACGTTCCAAACTATTTTCTTTTCTGACAACGCTAATAATTCGGAATCCTAAACATCCGGACGCATTTTACGGAACCCTAAATACTACGGTAGATCAGATCATGAGAATAAAATAAAGGAACTAGACTGCAGAATGGACAGATTTAAGATGGTCATTTTTCCCGCGAACGATAAGAGACCATAACAGCTGCCTATGAGACTTTTATCTAGGTTTGTCAATAGGTAGTGTTGCTATTTAGTTGATTTACTACCTAATACTTGTATGCTTATCTGCTACCGTAAAAACAGCACGCTGTGAATGTTTTCAGCGTAGCTCTTGAATCTCTGTCCACTTCTGTAGTTCCAAATAGCATTAATGCTAATGGTCCCTTTAATATTGGTAGCATGCTATAGTGTTGTGCATGCTTGTGAGGCTTCACCGCCTGGCCATCATTAGCAATTGTTGCTAATGCCTCAATAGTTTCAGTTACATTAACTTTAATAGGGCATATTGATGACAATTAACCCCCTGCCACATACCCTTGAGGTGACTAGCAGTGTATTATGTAGATGTAGATGTATGAGTTGTCTTCTTCTTCTTCCTGTAAGTGTTAGGCATTAAGCCTGTTACGGCCTCCTTCAGTCTTGGTGTTTTCATCTTTTTGGTGGAAGTCTCAAACATCTTCTGCCTCTCGTTCTATGTTTCCACATTTGTTTGGTAATTCTTTCTTCATCCATTTTTCTTTCGACGTGCTCTCTTTCCTTCTATTTCTGTATTCTCGTATGGTTTCGCTAATTCCTTGAACGCCAAGTTCTCCCCTTTATGCCCGTATTTATTTTCCGTCTGTTTGCGTATGGCCAGTTCTCTTCTTAAAAATTTCATTGCAGAACTTTGTAATCTTTGTTAATTTGCTTTAGTAATTGTTTAGTTTTCACTGCCATATATATTTCACAAGTAATTGTTTGTGAAATTTCCTTAAGGTGTCTTAGTGCTTCGACTAACTCGGTGTCGTTCAACTCAGTCTTAAATTCGTAAGTCTACATTTTCGTTGTGTTGATACCGTATGAGCTTCCCTGGAAATGTGAACAATACGCCATGCAGTGGATTAAAGAAAGCTATGTATCATTTCATTGGCTAAACTACGAGCTTGCAGCTTAAACTGATATTCGCATTTGACGGTGTAGTCCAGGATCTCACTTATCTACTGTGGGGGTCATTGTAAGTGATGAATGTTGTTGATCGTTTCAACGCCTTAGAACTCTCCAACAACCCAGAGACTTCCCCTCTCTCCCCACAACTCATCGCCGGGCTGTTGTGGTTGTCCCAGCGATGCGTTTCCCGTAACTCATATTCGCCGGGCGTCTACCAATCGGGAATAGATCGATCAAGAGTTCGAGAGAGGTATTGCAGCAGTTAATCGATCACCGCGGTTCATTTATCGATTCCTGCTCGGAGAACGTGGGACTCCAAGATGAGAAAGTGTCATCATCATAAGTTTCTCAGACTAGACATTGTTTACTGTAGACGTGCAATATTGATTATCCTAATGGCTACTACCTTTTCTTCTCTGGTCGATGAGAAATCATTGGACGACTGTGGGATAAAATATTCACATCTTACTCATTTCACTCAAAGTCCCCTGGTCTTCCCTCTTTAGTTTTCATTTCAATTTAGCTGAATTATATGTTATACTAGTTAAAACTTCCCTACGCTAGGCCATCAACGTAATTTTAGAAGTACCTACCCACAATTTCGTTATGCGATCGGAACGTTACTTTCTCCACACAAATGGATTATTCTTTTAAAAAATCTAAATACAAAATATGAAGTGTAGCGGAAAGTAATTAAAATATGAAGTTATTACGGAATAATCATTTCAATATAAAATTGCCTTATTACCTCTTAACTGACATCAATTTCCAATTGAATCAGTTTCACTTCGTCATTATTGATTAAGATATCATTTTTTACTTTGATATTTTTGTTACTAAATCGTGTTTACGAAATTCCAATTGCATTCGTGTACTCATGCGATAAAAGCCGCCCGAAATCGCGCCTTGGCACTTGCAGAAGGAATTGCGGGAGGCATTGCAGGAGGGATTTTCGAAACCTATACAGGGCTCCCTGTGCGCTTGCTTCCGTTGACAAGCTAGAAGATAATTCTGTGTTCGCCCGATGACTTTGCAGGGGTGGGCGCGGAAAAGAGTATGAAGAGGATGAAGTAGGGTGAAAAAATAAAGTGGTGGATGGAGTACATGGATGGACATTGAGGCGAGGAGGCTGTGAGGAGGAGGCAGAGGAAGTGGGCGGAGAGGAAAAGGAGGAGGAAGAGGCTGAAGGTTGGGTGGGAGTGAAAGGAAAGAGAATAGGCTTTGTAGATGGCATATAAAGAGGCAGGACGTATGCTGAGATGATGAAAAAAAATATAATAAGGGGTTATGGGCATGCGCTCGTAAAAATCTAAAGGAGAATTACTCACTTCCATTTAGACCAACTTTACCCGGTAAATTACCCTATAATAATCATAATGTAATTATTGATTGGGTACTTTTACCTTTGTGGGAAAATATTACCTTTATAAATGTGTTGGTAGTTTGAACGGGTTCGTGAACTATTTCAAAAAGATTTGCTCGTGACTGTCAGCATTGTCTATCAAATGTTAACGAACATTTCATAATTCGTAATGCCTGCATCACTTTTCTGTTTACGTAGAAAGGTGATGCAGCTCATGCGCGTGATTGTTGAATAAATAAATCCCGGCGTTATTGGAGTGAGCGTGGCGGAAGAATTTCCGCGGTTGCGTGAAAGGATCGGATCAACGAGGGAGGATACCGAAACACAATCTCGCTACCGCTTACGATCTCGCTACCGCTCCCTCCCAACGCAACGGTAGCCGACGGAGAGCCAGTCAGTCGACTTACACGTAACGAATGGTGGTGGTCGCGGGGCTACTCGTATAGTAGATTGATTGCCAGTTTTCACGGAAATACGCCCCGTTGCCGGGCAACGCCCACGAATGTGTCGGAAGCACACTCGCCAACCACATACATACATCCATCCACAATCGCGCGCACACACATTCGACTCGAAGACTGCGAATCGAACCGCCTATGCATATGCGTGGCGGACCTCGAGAGCCAAAGGCGGGCAAAGGCAGGTCCGGTTGAGGAGTCGGCGCGTCACAGAGTGTCAAGTGTAAAGTGTTGAGGTGCGAGACGCGTGGGCAGTGGTGTGGGTTTGCGCAAATCATGATGGGAGTGAATTGGTGGGTGTGGGAGGAGATGAACGGACGCAGTCGCTTGGATACGGATGAGGGAGAGGTGCTAAGTGCTCAACTGCAGGGGTGGAAGGGAAGGGAGCGTGAGTTGAGGCGACGCACGGTGGCTGGCAGGGACAAATGGAGACAGATTAATGTGGATAACGCCTTTTTCTCCCCAGATGAGGCACTAATCCTGTTATGAGGAAATCTGGCCTGTGCCACTGTTTAGCACAGGTTTTAATGAATTGTTTTCTTTTAGGACACGTCAAAAAATAACAAGGATCAGAAATAAGGGGTTAAATATTACACCATCATCATCATAAGCCATTTAACGCTCAGATTTGTTGTCTGTGGCCATACATCCTTCCCTATTCCATGCTAACTCGCTCATCTAGAGATACTGAAACGTCACTGGTGATTTTTTCTGGCTCAAGTTTGTGAAAATTTATGGTCACAAAATAATAATAAACTGTGTAAATTTTCACAAATTAATTTAATGCACCACCGAATGTAATTTAATGTTTCGTCACGTGGGCTACATCATCAGTGGACTTCATTATGTCACCTGAGTGACCAAACAGGTCGTACATAAATATAATCAGTGAAAATATCCAAAGTTTATTTACTTAGTGATTGAATAGGCAATTGGCAAAGAATTGAAAGAATGTGAATTATTTAGAGGAAGAAAAGAATGCATTGAGAGAGTAAAATATGAATAAGAGCAGGAGAGACAAAATTAAAGATAAAATTTAATAAAAGCTTTATGACTGATGACAGTTTGGAAAAGGAAAGGGACCTAGGTTAGACAAATTCCAAGATATGACAGTATGGATTGAAAAAATCCTTGTAAAGGAAGAGAAAGAAAAAATATTTAATTTCATGAAAGACTTTTGATAAAAAGGAACATTGATTAGCAGTGGGAGGAGTTACAGAACTGGATCGTATGGTGAGAGCAGATATAGTGAATCTGGCCTGAGGGTATACGTTTTTGTTTATTTTTAACTACCACTGAAAAACATCACTTTAGGACTTATACCACATGATGATTTTATAGCGAAAACTAAAACAGGCGCACAAACATTCATGCCTGGTTAGTGAAAACCCACCTAGGTGAGACTCGAACCCGCGACCTTGAGGCTAGAAGTCAAAGGCATTGCATCGTCGCCACCGAGTCTGGTGTAGTACGAATAATGAGGAGGAGCGTAACTGTTGGGTAAGAATAGAGAGACTGAACAGGATGGAGGTGAAGCCACAAAAGGCTCTTGAAACGGGGATGGAGAGGACGATGTTCAATAAGAGCAAAAGATTAAAATGAAGAATGGGAACAGCGAGACACGAAGCCGGCGGGGGACGAATTGTGAGGCAAAAACTATTTCCAATGGAAACTCATGCATTTCCCCGTAAGTAGGGTTAAGGGAGGAATTTTGTATAAAAAATGCCATAAAAATTGGCAGTAAACGAAAGAAAAACGGATGCATATGGCAAACGGTCCTAAAAGAACTACATTTATGATTTTTACTGACATATCGATGCTGAAATGAAAAATAATGATGTTCAAATGAAAAGCACATCTTTAAAAAAATGTATTTAGCTTATTACTAAGTTAATAATCTTAGAAATTAGTTAATGTGACAAACTCTATGCAGGATTTTATTTACTTTCTTTCAGATCTCAAGCCCTCACACAGTAACATCTTATCTCTGATGTTTTGTGAAAAAATATCACGATTTAGCTCATTTAAAAAAATTTCGATTTCTGGTCCCTTTTGTAATTTTATTTGCTTCGCTACTATGATTAATATAGAGCGTCTACGATTTGGACTGAGTTTTCATTGAACGTTTTCTTTCTTGTGTGCTATCTATGAATATTGATAATTTCAAAGACTTTTCCCACAACACGCCCAACCTTTATATTCTGAGGTCCACTAAAACCCAATTATGTAAACACTCATCGCATTTTTCATATATTATCCGCATTCAAAATCATTCATCATTATCACCCAAAATCCCAACACTTTTTTGTTCTTGGAACTCAGACGTTTTCTAGTAAATCTTGGAGCTCTCCACAAAACTGTTGGTATTTTATTCACCATACATCCCTGAGTTCCGCGATCGTGTTGAGTGTCACTAGTTATCTTCCATATCTAGGTACATGGGAAGGCAATTAATGTAATCAATGAAGGCATCGCAGGAGTGCGGAGTGGAGCAATAGATAACAAACAGGAGTGGGTGGAGAATGTAACGAGAAAGAGCAAGAAAAGTCTGAGAAAAAAATCAGGTAGCCACTCATGGCTTGCCGCATGTGGCAGAAAAAATGTTTTCTTGAAATGGCTCTCTAACTTGGTAAATGAAATTGCATGAGACTCTTAGAAATATATATTTTTGAGTTAAATTGAAGCCAGCAATGGTAGGTGGTGAGGTTCAGAAGTTTCAGCATATTTTGGGGTGTAACTTTTAAGACGGAATGTTGTGGTAGAGAATAGCAGCATGACAAGCAAAATTTCATGACTAACTAGTCTAATAGACTAACTAAGTTTTTAACCATGATTCAATGGAAGACTTTTACTCATCATATTTCATTCATTCAATGAATCCTAAGTTGTTTCAGTCCACGCGATTTTTCTTCACTTTAAAAAGGCATTGCATAAAGTTTTACAAAGAAAGTTACTTATAAAATTTTAATCTTATAGGTTAGACGACGACGTAATTTCCTGGGTTAGAGAATTCTTAAGCAATCGCGTACTTGGAGTTGTATTAGACGGCGCTATCTGTAATGAAGTAAAAGTCACATCGGGTGTCCCACAGAGTGTCACTGGCCCACTTCTGTTACCTTTGTATAAAAATGATATCGGTGAAGTATTTGACACTAAGCTTCTCAAATTTCTAGACGACGCAGTAGTGTATAGGGAAATATGTAGCCTTAATGATAAGCAAGCGCCAACGAAGGACCTCGAGGCTATACAGGAGTGGTACGATACCTGGCAGCTACAATTAAATTTGACAAAATGTATACTTAAGAATTTTTGGAAACGATCTTTTTGCAACAACTGGGATGGAATCACTTTCAGACCGTCGATTAAAATTTAGACTTAATCCATTATGTAAGTTCCAAACCAATTTATTTTCTAACGACGTTAATACAATTTTACGGAATCCTACACACTACGGTAGATAAGATTATGAGAATAAAATAAAGGAACTAGACTGCAGAACGGACAGATTTAAAATTGTCATTATTCCCGCGAACGGTAAGAGACTGTAACAGCTGCAATGATAATATTAAATAGGTTTGTCAATAGGTAGTGTAGCTGGTTAGTTTATTTACTACCTAATACTTGTATGCTTATCTGCTACCGTGAAAACAGCACGCTGTGAATGTTTTCAGCGTAGCTCTTGAATCTCTGTTCACTTATGTAGTTCTAAATAAAATTAATACTAATGGTTCCTCTAACATTGGTAGCATATTATAGTGTAGTGCATGCTTGTGAGGTTTCGCCTCATGGCAAGTATTAGCGATTTATGCTAATGGCTAAATAGTTGTAGTAAAATTAACTTTAATATGGTATGATGTGATGAATGTTGGTGAAAATTAACCCCCTGCTATTGTGCTGTGTTCTATTTACGAGATAATTTGTAGCTCAGAATAAAGTGGTTATTATTATTATACCCTTGAGGTGGCTTGCAGGGTACTTTGTAGGTGTAGATGAAATTTTAATTGACAGCAATTGTCAATTCTACCCCGCTACCAGCTAACTTCTTTATATCCTTGTAGGTTTTCCATTTCATATTCTGTTTTAGTTAGCCTCCATTTATTAGTCACTTGGCCTTCCTCAAGCGATTTTTCACTTCTACGATGTTTCTTACGAATCTTTTGTCTCCCAAACTCTTTCATATTTAATTGGACTTGTCTTCCCGACATTGATGTACATGTTTTTCTCCTCTATTCTTCTACAATTCCTTGTTTCTATATGATCTAAGTGTACACATGATCTTCAGCATCTGCCTCTAGGACCTAGTTACAAGTGCCTGTTCTCTTTTCTGCTACAGCTATCCAATGGTCCATGTCTCTGAGTTATACACCGTGACATTCAACACGAATGTTTTCAAGTACTGCTTTTTTATCGTCAACTCTTTCGGCAACGGCAAATCTTCTTTTTACACCACAGTTGTTTTTCCATCTTGAGTCCCCTATTTGATTAAGATATGCTTTGCTTGATTCCCACATAACTTTTTTCATTAAATGTCATGCACCTTGAGAATTCAGGGTTTTTTGTAGTGATGGAAATAAGGAACACCAATTGTCGGAAAATCAAGGGAAGGAAGTGAAGTGAGACCAATACTAAAGAGTATTCTTTGCTAAATAAAATATTCTTTACATCTCCCAGGCATCAGAAGCTGTAGTGATTCAACGATACCGTCTTCTTTCAACGTCTGTAAGAATCATATTTGTATTAAATGCAGTACACTGTATACCTAAAAGAGCAATGGCTTATCGGTATGACAAAATTAAAATTAAAGCCAACTTCCACCTTCGCTACCTTTCAATTGTGAATGTCCTTGCACAATTGCATCCAAAGTCTATCAAATGCATTTTTTGCATGTGGGAAAAATTAAAAGAGCCACATTTATCGGAGGTAATGTGCATATAATGGATTTATTTATAAATCAGTGTACGAATATGCAAGCTTCAATTATTACCAGCAATTTTAAATATGAATGGCTCATTGTTAGAGTGAACCAAGTCCATTTTTTTCATTTATTAACTAACAATAGTATATGATGGCTAGGGTTGTATATTTTATAGTGTGAAAGAGAGCCAAGTCCAAATTTCGAATATTTGTCTCTACCTGGAAGCAGCTCTTGAGAAAATTCAGTAAAGCTAATCAACGGGAAGAGTATAACATACTTTAAACATATTTTTCTCAAAACTCTCATCAATGGACATGGCCCACTTTACCACTGAGTTACCTTATATTTTATCCGTGTCGTCCTTTTTAATAAGCTCTTTTATTTAAAGAGAGACGAAACAAAAAACAATGCTGCAGCTTGTGAAGAAAGTTTAATGGATTCAATGACGCTTGAGGTACAAGAAAGATGCTGAGATAATGTTGGGAAAATCATTGAAATGTTGCATCGGGAGACAGAGGTTCCATGTCCAGTAGCTGTCTACGCAGAAAAAGGCCTTGAGGCTCAGTGAATAAACTGGAAGGGCTCTGTTGCCGTCCGGATTCCCCGGAGGCATCAACTACTCTACTTGGTCGTCCATATCGACACCGCCTTCATTTCTTCTTTTTGTCCTGTTGTCTCTTTGAATAACCGCTCTTTGCCCTTAACTTTGCCCATGGTTGTCTTTGGATACAGTGTGTTTTCACGTACACATGAAATTTATTGTGACAAGAATCGGATTGGATGATTAAGTATCTTCCAGTTCTTTTAATGACGTTACCGAATTATTGTTTAGAGGAACCTTTTTATTCACTGCGATAATAGGGGGTCCTTAGAAACTAAACAAATTGTTTCAGGCTTCACTTGGTGGAATTTTTACATAGTATTAAGAAAGAAAACACTTAAAAAACAATGATTTGGTAGCAAACGACAGCTGAACAAGTTCACATCCTTTTTTAACAATCTGTACAAAAATATTCTTTTTCGACCAAAATTTCACTGTGGAAGTTGGGAAGAAGAAAATCAACTTTTTAGGACTGAAGATTACCTAAACTGAAAATAAACATGATTTGTCAGTTTTTAGGAAACAAACTGATACTGACGCCGCGGCGTCATGTTGCCATCGTTCTCATAAGCTTTCTGCTTTTCATTTGATGCTATATCACCTAGTCGTGGCGAATTCCTATGTCGCGTTTTAATTTATATGTTAAATTGACTACCACTGTACGTATAGCTTAAAATAATGGCTATGATAAAAATTGATTTTAAAGTTACTTGACAGTAAACTTAAAAAGCAGGCAGTGACTTTCACCTCTTCTTTGTTACTCCCCAAGCCTGATGAGCCCAATCGTTAGTGTAAGCTATCTTTTATGGGAAAATTGACATATATATTTTTGAAAGTGTTACCAAAAGATAATATATTCATTTTACAACTCCTTTACTATGGGAAAGACACTCTACAATTCCAAAGACAAGTTTGACCCCGTGGAGAGAAGTGCTGCGTACGTTCTAACTTGATACGTGGGGCAGACTGGTCGCAGTTTTCGGACAAGGACTAAAGAACATTTCAAGTGTGAGGAAAAAGGTGGCCTTTCGCCAAATTTTGCGAAAAACCTGTTGGAAAGTGGACATGCGAGTGATTTTAAACCAATGTATTAAACCAAAATATTTTGAAAGAAAGGGAGAAAAATTATACTTTCTGGAAAGGTTTGAAATTTTTATCTCTACTGACAATTGTTTGTTAGATGATCATTTGCTTAGTTTGCCATTCTACTTAGCTGTCAGTATCCTTTCCTCTATGATGTACATCATGAATAACTTATCCCCTTCCCCCCAATCCTTGCCCATTACCGTATTTTTTTTGCTGATTCTTATCAATATCTGGTGTGCTTGATTTACGTACCCTTCAACCTTCAACCTCCCCCCTCAAATTACCCTAGGGATTGTTTTCCTATTGCTTCAAACTTCGCCCCCCTCTCTACCCTTGCTCACTCCTCCCAATTACACTCCCAGCTCCTAATTCCCTCCCCCACCCCCCTCCGCTTCCAAGAGGTGCATTGCTGGCTTTCGACACCTTGATAATGACGGTTTTCCAGTCGTAACCTTGCTCGGGAATAACAAAAATTAGTGTGGGTCCATAATATTTTAACTGTTTTCTTTCTCAATCCTTAGGCACGTTTTTCAGCTTTGTTTATTAAAATAAAGTGGCTCACTTATTTTCAGTGGCTATAAAACTTACAAGCCTGGTGGCGTCGCGTATTCAGGTCATTATTTAATTTAAATATAATTAGCTTCAGCAAAGAATGGAAGGCTTTCACTCTCTCCGATCTTCAAATTGTTTTTGGCGCATATTTTTAGTTTCTCGCCTTCATTCGCGTGTAAAAGCCAGCTTGGTATCGACGTACCAGGGCTCGAATTCCACTCAGAGTATGAATTACGCGTCTCCTCTCATCATGAATGCTAGGCTATATGTACACTACAGTGAAATCTTAGAAGTTTGAAACAACAATAAAGAATCTACTCTTAAAAATTCGTCCACGAGACGATACAGCCTTAACAAATATTAAATGGCATTATTTGATATTTTCTAGGTTGACAAGGAAATATTCCGTCATTTGCCCGGCACGAGAGTTCCAAGACCTTCCTGAATAGCGGAGCACCAAGAACGCATTTTTTTTAGCTATCGTCGCGTCGCCGCTACCCCGACGAAACTTTTGTGGCTCCGCGCGTAAAATAGTGACCGCCGAGATTTGAGCTTTTGACTCGTCTGCTCGTTTGACAGAGGGGCGATCCCGAGCGAGGGAATCCGCGGAGTTGGGATCCCCGTGCGGCGTCGCACGCGTCGAAGGAGTGCGTCGTGTTTGCGTGTTTGTGTGGGTTCCATTCCGTGGCGTGGGACGCGTGGAGGGAAGGAGGGTGGGTGGGTATGTGGGTGAATAATGGAAGACGACCGCCTGAGGAGGACGGGATGATTG
The DNA here is from genome assembly GCA_963573305.1 of Pyrrhosoma nymphula. Lineage (NCBI taxonomy): Eukaryota > Metazoa > Arthropoda > Insecta > Odonata > Coenagrionidae > Pyrrhosoma > Pyrrhosoma nymphula. Next base: position 83,077,195 of record OY754339.1, read on the forward strand.
CCCGCGCCTCTCTTCCGAAGGAGTGGTGCCCGCAACCCTGTCACTCCACTCCCCCAGACCCCCCCTTCCCTCCCCTCCCCAACCCTTCTCTCCCCCCCCCCCAAGAGAGATAGAGAGACTTGCTCGATGACGACTGCAAGGTGACGCCATTGCGGCGTGACTAATGGCGAGGGCGATTTCTAAACATTAGGGGGGAAACATTTGATTTCACGCCCATCTGCGTGCGTGTGGATCATGTCGCTGCGTGACCACGCCGAGTTCAGTCCCCGCTGCGTGGCTCGCAGGAGTGTGCATTTTCTTAGGTCAGGGTAACGACCGACGACGATTCTCTGACTACGTTAATAATATTTTCCGAAATCCGACAAACTATTGACATAAACCGATTGACGGGAGAAACAGCGCCGATTGAGGACCGTTTTTGCAAACCGAAGTCTTAGCGGTTGCAAAGTACTTGTTTATTTCAATTTTTTCATTAAAAATAAATTACGGACAAATATTGCTTCAAGAAGGTTAATATTGTCTCATTGCAAAGTTAGAAAGTAATACGTACGATATGGAAATGAAACTTTTTAAATATTGAAAGCAAAAGCTCTCCTCACATTGACTGCCTTTGACGTAGCGCTCCGGAAATGACCGACTTTTACAGGGTTCGTTCAACGACCGTTGATGGCGCCGTCGACTTCCGGCCACCGTAATAGGTTCCACCACGTCACAATCACCAAGCTTCGCGAACGTCACCGTCTGCTTCCATCACGACAGTAAACGTCAATCGTAATCCCGCCCTTACTATTTTGACGTTAAACGTCTTATGATTTGGATCGGATGTGGGATAGCTGTGGCCGGTGGTGACGCAGTAGAATTGTGAATACCAATCATTTCTTAATGACTCAGAAATTCGAGAGATATTCGAAGAAATACTGGGCTATATAATGGGTGGTATGTTATTTAATAGAAGGTGGTTGAAAAAGTAATATCCTTGACCATATTGGAAGGCAGGCAGGCAGACAGTTTGACTTTGCATAGCGCATTTTCCGACGTCTTCTCAGCTTACGCTGCTTGACGTTGGTGGGATATGAATATAAGAGGATGAGATGTTTTTGATTCAGACGTGTATTACTGGTGAATGATGGCGACTTCTTTTAAAAGGATATGGCAACCAGTTTTTGATATAATTACAACATTATTGAAATATAATATACAAATGAAAAATTTAGATGGAGTTAACTCGGAAAATTTTCCAAATGACTTAAATTGAGTAGAACCTACATATCTTCTTCTTTTTCCAAAAAATTATTGAGGAGTATAACTCCAATTTTCCTCTTTTACTGGCAAACTTTTCCTGCGATTACATAACGAAAAAGCGTTAAAAAATACGCTAAAACGGGAGGCTATGAATTCCCTGCCGGAAAACTTGCTGAAGTCATCGCCATGCAGGTAGGATAATGGTGGACGTTCACCTTTGAACGTATGTGATGTCCTTCATCAAAAGTTGACGCCTGAAGTACTTATTCGCCGACTAGGCATTTGGAGATAGGAATGGATTTTGGTCTCAAATTGCATTCGTCGGCGGCTGGGATTTTTTTACGGTGCAGGATGAAATCATTCACGGGTGAAGAGCTAAAATAAACACGGTCGTAGATAACTTATCCGTCTCGTAAACGTCAAACAAAGAAACGGCTCATTAATGAGCAAGTCTCGTAATTCATGGAATGCTTTCTCACTTGGACTTCGCGCTGCCGTCATATATTTTTCCTTCGCCGCTTGTTGACTTGTTCCACAGTCGCTGCAGAATAACCACGAGACATGTTTTTTTTTACATCGGACATTAGTTAAAATTCATTGTCTTACTTAAGACTTGTGCGTATAAATTAAACTGGAATACGGTCGTATTTATACCAGTTACGTTACACTTTGGTGCTGATTCAGCGGTTTCCATAGAATTCAAGAATGACTTCTAAATGCTCCTTTTGGAAATTCTTTGATGTCTTATAAATGTTACCCATTTGAGTAATACAAATTTTGTATCCTATTTCATTCGCAAAGAGATCGGTGAATGGAATGACTGGATACAATATTGTGTTCGTGGCTTACGATATTGGCAGAAGACAAGATATTGTTCCAGTGCGCGTACTCTTCGTGCATATTCCATCATCATGGAGGTGAATGAAAGTTAAGCAGTCCCAATATTGGTCGAGTTTGGTCTTTCATGCTTGCCTATTTTTCCCCCAGATAATACCTTATAGCTAACTTTGATAATTCTGTTATACTCTAGTTTAACTGGTTTACGTATTTCTAATGTATGATGTGTCTTCCAGTGTTTTCATACCCATTTGGGTATTATTAATTTATCTTGTCTTTAAAATTAAAATGTCTCTAAATCTGTGACCAACGTAACAAACCAAAAATTCAATTTACTTAAGTCTAAAACTTTTACATACCTCAAAACATTTAGCTGAATTACTGATTAAATTCAGTTGAAAAGATGGTGTTCCGTTTATAATAAAAAGCAGGATCTTTCAATGTGAGTTCAATTCACGCAAATGATCGCAAATACAGCCACTTATTTGTTATTTTAACAGCAGCATTCAATAGGACGGGGTTACCATGACGTTGCTAACACGGGCGATGCCATTTTGAAATCCTGATGCCAGATTCATAATCAGCAGGAAATTCTCGTAAAAATGACATATAACACTTTTGGTTTCTTTAAAATTTAAAAATTAAGTGTGAGGTTGATATTATCATGGAATGTCCCCAAATATTATGTTTCTTCAGCCTCATTGTAGGCCCTGTCTCAAACAGATAACTTTACAAACAGTAGTTTGTGTGACTGAATCACTGTATAAACTCCTGTAATATTCACAAATCATTCATTAATTGTAGACTTTTTTCATCGCAATGGCAATGCAACCTTAACTAAACCGGTTGAAAACTAATAAATCAATTGGGAAATAGAAAAAAAATATTTTTCATTTAGGTCATCATGAATTTTGACATAAAGAAGCCCAATAATATCGGAGAGTTGGTGTATTGGTTTGAAAATCATTCGCCAAACTCGCGAGTTTTAACTGCCGGTACATCTCGTACGCCGCATCCCGTAGAGAATCGTGAATATCAACAATGTCTCCAGATATAGCTGCACGTTGCTCGGCATTGACTTCCTTCCACCACGCATCCTCGCGGGACTCACTGATTGACGGGTGAGCAATTCCGAGGCCAACGCTGTCGTCGGCACTCGGCGCTTGCGAATTCCCGGTCCAGATCAGAAACAGGAGGAGGGGAAAGGGGGGTTAGGGAGGGGCCGAAGAACGAAAACGGAAGATGACACAAGCGTGTGGAAGGAATGACGTCACGAGTCTTGTTTTCTCATGATGCTGAAATGATTATGAATACAAGGCTCGTGACGTGGAATTCGAAGTTTGGAATTTTTGAGAATCATATATTGGTATATTTTTTTTCTTGACCAGTGAATGGCCCAATATAGTCCGCCAACTAAATTTACGTTTACCCCACCCCAGCTGCTGTCGCGGACGCTCCAATTTATCCACCCCCTTCTCATACTGCAGGGACGATCATGACGTAACGCGCTGCATCGTGACAGGGGCCTCCAGAGAGGTGTGTGCTTCGCTATGGAATAGGAGAGTAATGGAGTTCAAGAGTGTGTCGGCGAGGAATGGGAAGTCTTCAAAAGGGACCGCTCCTCTTATCGAGAGAGAATTACGGCCTCGATCCATTCATAGCCGGGAGAGAGAAAAGAAGGTGCTACCTCTTTGTTCTGTCACGCGTGGTCAATGCACAAAGGATTTATTCCAAGCAGGAGCGAACTTTCTAGCGCATTTGGTTGCACAATTGAGAAGGAGAGAGAGGTGAGGGGGACATTGAAGAGATATTAATGGAATAAATATATTTCTCCGCGACGCCGTGGACTGCAGGCGTCACAAATGTCCTCGGTTGAAAGATTTGCCAAATCAGTTCACACCCGGAATCTGTCTATAGGCCCTATTATTTTTTGCCCTTTTCTTCTCGAGTAAGGGTATCGTGCTCCGCGACTGTTCAACTTTAATGTGCCATCGTGTCACTTCCATTAAACTTGCCAACGGCATCGGGTCATATATGGGTTTAAAAAACTTCTTACACTTTATCCCCAAAACCTCCTCCCACGTGCAGATTAAAAATAAGGTCTTCACCAGAGAAGTGGCATGGCGTGTTTGATGTAAAGGTTATATAGACAAGTGCATTTGGTCAGCTCCTCTCATTTAAAAATCACACTTTTGGGAAAGTTTGGGGTGCAGGAACTTTTCTTGGGTTTCCCACCACGTTAAGCCGGGAAAGAGCGTGCGGGGTGTAACTGACACCCCAAGGTTCTTCTTTGATATATTGTATGTAAATTGTTCCATCTACAATGTTGCAAGAGTATATACCTTCAAATCTCTTACACTCTGACAAATCTATGCCAGCAGTCCATAAAAATTTCATTAGGCTTCAAGATTGGAACGAGTCAAAGTGTTTTGGGATGTTGCTTACACCCATTGGGATGTTGCCCATCCGCGTTCCTCTTAGTTGTAATATTTTAATCGTAAAGTTTACCACACTTTTTAAAATGAAACAAATTCTATTTGCAGAGTGACCGCCGTGTGCTTATTTTGCACGACGGTGGAATGTGTAGATAATTCATAGAATACATTTAGAACATCATATCCAAGACTTTAAAAGAAAAATATCATGTCCAAGAGAGCAAGAGTTGAAAAGGCACCAGTTAATATTTGACGAATGCCAAATCAGCCTCAGAAAAGACGTCAGTAGGAAAATTTCTCCCGACATCATTGTATTAGTAATAATGTAATAATAAATAATTAGCATGACATTAATAAGAGAGATTTACTTAAAAAAGAAAACTAGGTGAATATAAACCTCCAAGGAAAAAGAAAAAAAAATATTTACTTTGGGGTGTCACAGACATCCCGCGCGCCTCCTAACGTCACATTATACCTCTCGCACTCTCGCCCACGTTTCAATTTTGATCTCGGGATTTCTACATCAAGGCGCATGAGTCTAATCAATCTAAGGTGCTGGTGCTTTTTAAACAACATGTTTGAGGCATTTCGTTTACTTTATTGTCGCCATTATAGCTATACTTGCTAGGGTGCTTTCTATTTATGCAAGATGCTGATAATTTATAAGATAAAAATTACGTTATACGTTTATTGATTTATATGTATTAATTTGAATCAGATGAGTATACGTGAATTTAAGGGATCGAGAGAAATTCGTCGAAAATCGAAATCCGCACTTCCAGAAGCTTTGCTGCGTTTTTAGCTAAACAATTTATGAAATGCGCTGGATATCTCCGCAATTTCTATTACCTACGTAGTATTCCTGTAGGCAATTAATCGGTACATACTTTTGCGACCACCAATTTCTTCTTCGTCGATTCCGTTTTGAAAAAAGGAAAACTATTTCAGAAGAAAAGTACGCAGAAGAATTCTGTCTATCGAATCGTTTGTGTTAATCCGTTTTTAATTGGTCTTAGTTCGAATCGTATTTCATCCAGCCATAATTAGGTATAATGATAATTAAACTAAATTAATGAAACTATTTAGATACCTTTGGTTACCGCATGGAAATAGTATCGTCTTCTTCATGCCACTGTGCTCCCACGTCAAGAATAACGACTTGAATTCGGGGCAGGGTAAGAGTCTTCGATGGTCAAGGTAACATAAATCAAAAGAACAAAACAAGGCAAAATACTTTCACGAGGTAACATTTTCGGAAGTCATATCAATTATTGATCTGATTGAATTGATCAACTATTGATCAATTATTTTTTGGTAAATTGGTATGCGTTGCTTAAAGTCAGGTTTCTTTGCCATAGGGATTCTCTTAGCGATTATTTTCCGTACCTTATCCTATTACTTAAAAAATTATATGTGCTCGATCACGGGACTTATTCCTTTTGAAGAGAGCAAGTAGGAATGGGTCTGAAGTGGAACGAAGAGAATAAACGGACGGAATACGGGATCGATACTCATCCCTCCAGCACATGAAAGCTCCTAGGATGTGTGATTCATGTCTTGCGAAACTTCTTCAGGGGTATTCACACGCCCCTTGTTTTCCACGCCGGTATGGCCCGGAGTGGTGTACTAGAGTCAAATAAAGGCGACACCTGTCGACACTGATCAAAACTAAAATTACTCTTCTCGGGACCGCCGGAGAAGAAGGAAAGGAAAAAAAGGGAGTGAAATTCAAAATAAATAAATATACATGAACTGTCGAGTAGCCTGAACTCGGCTCGACCCTCCCACCCACCGCTAATTTCCCCGAGAATTCACTTTAAAATTAAATTAAATTAACCCCAAAACAGAAAAAATACACCGAATACTCAATGAAATGGCAAAACAAAAATACCTTTTTGGAGTACCTAAATTGGCAAGATTAGACATGCTGCTCATCAATGGGTAGAAGTAATAGCTTCACCATAGGCCTAACCAAGAGGCCAGATGGGGCACGCAAATCGACAACCCTGACGGTCCGTTGTGAATCGGGAAATGTTTTGGTTCACCCATATTCCAGACTAAATATGAGAATTAGTATCCCTAACTAAATCTACATCCCTGAATTTGATATTTGGTGAATCCTGGTTCCATTTAGTCCAATCTTGAAGAGTGATTGAATACTCTTGTGACCACCATTTCTAGAAATGATTTCTCATCTCTTTAACAAGTTACCAACGGACTGGCAGAGGAAGATGCTCGGAGGATAGATTGCCCGGTTGTAAATCCAGTAAGTCTTGACCAACTAAAAAATATCCTGGAGTCAAATAATCAATTTCCGAAGGATCGGAGGAGAGCAGTCATAGGACGAGAATTAGCGCCTAGCGGCCGGGGGAACGTGCGAGGTCCTGATTTGTACTGGGACGAGTGCTGCATGCCTGGTGTGGATTCACCCCGTTCAACGCACCCTAGTCGTGGCTTGCACGGTACTCCGTAGATGTAGTATGGTTATCTGCTTTCTAGTACCTATAGCACGCCGTGCATGTTTTCAGCATGAATCTTGTATATCTGCCCATTTATTTAGTTGCATATTTAGTGCAAAATTCATAAATACTAACGGTCCCTCAAACATTATTAGCTTACCTATAGTGTAGAGCATGCTTGTGAGGCTTCACCTCGTGGCAAGCTTTAGCGATTACTAATGCATCAATAGTTGTAGTTACACTAACTTCAATATGGTATAAGGCAATGCATGTTGGTGACTACTCATTCCCTTGAGATGGCTTGCAGGGTATTTTGGAGATGTAGATTAATCGCGAAGCCGCTTGAGAGTATGAATCCCCGAGCTGAGTCGCTAGGGGTCGGAAAGGAAGAGAACCAATGATTCTTCCAGATTCATCTCTTCGAAAAGTTTCTAAAAATATCGTTAACATTGAATATCCTCGGCCACATGGAAGATTTCTGATCGTAGTCCTACTTCCCAAAATTGTTTCGATTCATTTTATATCACGAAGATGAAGTGTGAAGTTAGATTCAAAAGGCTTTGTAAAAGTAGGAAGATAAAGAGGTGGATCCTTGAAGCATTGAAAGGGTTGAAAAGGAGGGAATACCAAGAGCTGGTAGAAAAGTACGTAGGTAAAGCAAAGCGGATGGGAACAATGGAGAGAAGATGGGAGGTTATAAAAACAGGAATCGCAGTAGCGGCAGAGAAAACGATAGGAACGGTGGAAAACAAGAGGGTAAAGAAGCAGTGGGTTGTGGAAGAAATGATAAAGAAAATGGAGGAGAGAAGGATATGGAAAAAAGTCAAAACCGGAGTAGGCAAGAGCAAGTACAAGGAATTGAATAATAAACTCAGGCGAGTGACCAATCGGGCAAAAGAAAACTGGTGGAAGGGACAATGCGGGGAAATGGAAAATATGCAGGAGGAGGGGGAAGTGGGCGCTTTGTACGCCAAGGTGAATATGTTATCGGGTGGTAAGAGAGGTCAAACGATACCAAAGGTTAAGGACAAAACAGGGAGTATATTAATCGAACAGGAAAATATCCAGGAAAGATGGAGAGAATACGTAGAGGAGCTTTATGACAGCGTTAATAGACCCTTTAGACTAAATATAGAGGATGAAGGAACAATAGATAAGGATAACCTCGGACTAGAGTTACTTGACAGCGAAATAGAGAGGGAATTAAGAGAGATGAAGGGTAGAAAAGCCGTGGGAACCGATAACCTACCTTCGGAGCTTCTGAAGAATCTAGGTAGTAAGGGGAGAAAATCGTTTTTCGAACTTAATCGCAGGATCTACGAGGAAGGAGTATGGCCTGAGGATTTCGTGAAAAAAGTATTAATACCTATCCCGAAGAAGAAGAAAGCGTCAGAATGCGAGGAATATAGAACAATCAGTTTAATTTCGCACGCGGCAAAAGTCTTACTTAGAATACTAAATAGAAGGTTGGAGAGCAGAGCAAACTGCTATTTAGGCGATGACCAATTTGGGTTCACGAAGGTAATGAGGACACTTACAGATAGAAATATAGAGCATAATCAGGATGTTTTCGCTTGCTTTGTAGATTTCGAAAAGGCGTTTGACAGAGTAAACTGGGAGAAACTTATGCAGATACTGGGGAAAATAGGAATAGATTGGCGTGATAGGAGTCTCATCCGAAAGTTATATATGGGGCAGAGGGCTCAGGTAAGGGTAGCTGACGGACAATCAGGGTGGGTCGCGGGGTGTGGCAAGGGTGCCCGTTGTCGCCTTTACTTTTTAACATCTATGCTGAGGAAATGGCAAAAGAGGCATGGGATGAGCTAGATGTGGGAATGAAAGTAGGAGGCCAGCGGATGAAGTCGGTTAGATTCGCAGGCGAACAGGCGTTGGTCAGTCGGACATCGAAAGGATTGCAAACTTTAGTAGATGCACTGGAAATGCAGTGCGAGAAATACGGAATGAAGATTAATAATAAGAAAACAAAAGTAATGAGATTCTCTAGGACAAAGAAAGCAAAGCTGGTGATAATAGTAGGAAGTCACAAACTGGAGCAAGTAGAACAATTTGATTACTTGGGTGTACTACCTAGAAGAAACAGGACATAGTAGCAAAGACATTAGGAGGAGAATAGCGCTAGCGAAGAAAGCGTTCGATAATAGAAGGGAGCAGATGACGGGGACCTTAAGTAAGGATGTAAAAAAGAGGCTGGTTAAGAGCTTGATATGGAGTGTGCCGTTGCATGGGGCAGAAACGTGGACCTTGAGAAAGGAAGACGAAAATAGGCTTCGAGATGTGGGTGTGGAGGAGCATGGAGAAGGTGCGTTGGACGGAAAGGAAGACAAATGAGGAAGTGCTTGACATGGTGGGCGAGGAGAGGAAACTTATAGATGAGATTAGGGGAAGACAGGGTAGGTGGCTGGAAGGGGTATGAGGGACGGTGGTTTGCTGAAGGCCGTGATAGAGGGTAGGATGTTGGGTAAGCGGGGAAGGGGAAGGAAGAGAATAGGTTTTATGGACGGGATGAAGAAAGGTAGGACTTATGCTGAGATGAAAATAGAAATACTAGATGTAGAGAGGGCACGGCACGTGTAATAGTTCGTTGGATAATCTCTGCCTTTCATAATAACCTACCTCTAACCGGTAGATTACTGTAATTAATGAATGAATGAATTGTTTACTTCGGAAAGGTAAAGCATAACTTGCGAGTAATAGTGAAAAATACATTCTGTGTATCTGCATTGGTTTGCGTTCATGTCTCACGTATTGAATATTCTAACCATGGAGTTTAGAAAATATATCTTCTAGTATTCGAGATTCTAAGAATAACTCTCAGTCCTACGATGAATGTTTTATTATGAAGTTGCTTCTGCCGTGGTGTTGTTTTCTTCTCGTGAAGAACTTCTTGTGTCTAAGTGAACTGCATAGAGAAAAACATTGCGTGAAAATATTTATAATAGGAGTTACGGTGATAAAAATACAGTATCTAAAAATATAAGCGGAAAAATCTATTAAGAAAACTATAAAAAATTCCCCTCATCATGGCATCGAAGTCCAAACCATCCACTCCATAGTGCACGACCTTACCCCTCGTCCACATATTTCTTCGATAACTTGAAGTTCACAGGGGTTTTAATACGTCCTCATTTTCACACATTCTGACGGATTGAGTCTATCGTGAGGGGAAGAAGAATTAAAATATAAATTAATTCAATTAAATTGATACATTTCATTATTAGACACCATCATAAAAAGTGCGGAGGGATTTTTTTTCGTGTGCACTTCATGGTATTTCAATTTCTCCCGCAGGAAGAATCCCATATCTTTGCAACCAAGAGGGAAAAATGTGACTTATTAACCACTGTATCTTATAGATTTCTATCAAAACGTAACGCTATTGTGTTCATGACTTTGAAATCTTCGATGAAACGTTAATAAACGCAGCGAGCATATGGGATCCGGTGCAGAAAGACTTAGTCCGGGAACTTAATAAAATACAAAGGAAAGCTGCGCGATTCGTCAAAAACAGCTACGGGCGTACTGACAGCGTTACACAGATGTTAAACGAATTAGGCTGGGAACCGCTAGAGACTCGGAGGCTGCGCGCTAGGCTTAGATTGCTTGAACAATTGAGAATAGATATCTTTCAGAGCGACACGGAGAACATCATATTAGAACCCCACTATATTTCCAGGTCCGATAGAAACGATAAATTAAGAGAGATATTTTGCCGAACGGATAGGTATGGGAATTCGTTTTTCCCCCGAACAATAAGGGACTTCAATAAATGCTAGGCGTAATTTCATTAGAGCGTTTCCTTTTTATCTTTAAGCGGCTGGTGTCCTAACACCCCCCGCCACACGCCTATTGAGGCGGCTTGCGGGGTAATATGTAGATGTAGATGTAGATGAATAAAACAGACGAATTCTTATTGCTAATTTCCGATGAATTCCTCACGTTCTCACTTAATTTGTACGGAAATCTTTAGCAGGAAAACTGCGAGTATTTGATTTGAAAACAAGCAATCCGGATTCTGTGACAAAATCAGTTGGTTCTGCCACCGTCATAATTTATGTATAATTACTTAATGAGCGTAAATATTCAGTAATGGCAAGAATGACGGGAAATATGGGGATCTCGGCCATTGTTTACATTGTGAATTTCATTCTGAAACAAACAATTCGATGCCTATGTCGCAATCGGATAGTTATACAATCCTTTTAATTAAAACACATGCAACATAAAATTACCTATGTAACGTATTTTATCACTAAGAACAGACACATCACGGTGTGAAGATCCCAGCCAAAACTTACGATGCGAATTCGATTCGGAAACTGAGAATTCGAAGCCTCTGGCCCTCTCGGCAAGGCAAACCCAAGTTCGAATCGAACTTCGAGACGACTTTCGGGAGGAAATATTTACGTGGTCGCACAGATTGAAAATCTCTTCGGATGTGACGTATTTTACCGAATCCGAAATCAAAGACTCGAATGCGGAGCTTACATAATAAACCCCTTGGTTTCTAATGAACGGAGGAAGAGGAACGCCAGGAAGTTTTCCCATCAGTTTATGGCTTAATATCGCCTTGGACCTATACCCAGAGCTTGAGGAATGCTTGGGGAGAAGAATGCGTGTCGCGGGACCGACCAGCTGATTTAAAGGGATTTGGGAAAGCCCAAACAGAGCCCCATGATACGCAGACATTCGTAACGCGCGTGTTGACGTCGAAAGATATCGCCGACATCTGAAAAACCCGAGTCAAGCATGACTCTTAATAGGTTGGATTTGTCCATCGCCATCCAAGCAATTCACCACTGCTGTCCCTGGGACAACTGTCGAAGAATCTTCGGATTCAATGCAAGACGCATACGTTCGAGGGACCGCGCCGGCTGATCGAGGACTCGAGGTCAAATCGGGGTACGAGGAACTAGGAAGGTGAGCGGACGACGAAGGCTGGCTCCTACTATAGTGACCGCGACGGGTGCATTCGATCGCGTATTCCGCTACCGATGATCAACGGCGGAATGGAGGGTGATATGGTGAAACTCATTTCTTATTTATTAACCTCTTACATATTTGACACCGAAAGTTTATAAAATCGACATTTCGGTGCCCAGTGACCACTCCTCAAACAATTGAAGCAAAGTATTTTCGAACGAAGAAGATTAGCCTTTTCTCGGAATTAATGTTTAAATAACTTGGACAAACAGCTAACAGATGAGGTAGTTCACAACTTGGAAAGAGCGCATCAACGTTAGAATTTTCCGCAGCGTCCGAAATAGGCATTCACCTTGCTCGTTAATTTTGGGCTACGAGCTTGAAAACTCTTTATTAGTCATCTCACGAGAAGTTTCTAAGATATTAATATGCTTCCTTACAGAATTTGTGTAACCGATGGAAAAGGCTCAATTGCCACTGTTCCTTCAAAATGGGCAAATATATTTCTGCTGCTTTTTCGTTATATATTAATATATATAACGAACTAGCAGCCAGTCTAGTTAAAATAAATTCCCCAAGATTAGGGATGTTCAAAGTAGGGAGTGCCAAATACTTTTCGGAAAGGACGTTAGCAAAATTCTGAAGGGATGGCAATGAACCCGAAGACGAGGAGTAGAACTGCAACAATTTTTCCAAATAATCAAATCCCATCACACATGGATTATCAAAATGATTGCACAGCTTCTTCTACGCAGAATAAGAATGAGTGTCCTCGAAGGGAACGGAAGAGAATATCGCTAAAAAATTCTCCAAAGGAGCAGACTTCAAATTGCTGAACTTTTCAATAGGTGCTATATCTACTCCATAATAACCTACTCGGAACTACACGAACTGACCGGAAGAGATTGCGAAATGATTCCCACTCACAAAAGGCACCCGAGAAACGCGGAAGGTTAATGAAGGGTAGCTGACACTTCGAAATTGCTGTCACCTAATTAAATTGTCAGAGGGGCTTTGAAGTACAGACAATGTTGAACGTTCAAAGACCGAGTGAATAGAGGCCTTTCGCCGAGAATACTGCCGAGTTAACGATCAGGCTCTTAAGAGTCTTAGAACTAAAGCAATTTTCATACATTTTGAGCTTCGAGAAAATTATCTTACAGCTCTTTAATATGGGAACAGCGAGTGCGAAACATAGACAACTTAGGATGGGCCGACAACGGATTCGTGTATTGAATTAATTCCTCTGTCAATGCGTAAGCAACAGAAATCGTCCCTTTGAATCTTTCCCTTTGGAATCGCAACAAACTTAAGGTGAGAGTCGAATTGCTCCCGAGTAGCAACTCCACTCCGAACCACCTCACGGCACGTTCAGACTCAATGGTCAAATAAAATAATACGAACAAATACCTTTGGAGGAAAAGGAAAAAAACAAATAAATATCCCAGATCACGTCAGGGTCAACAAAATGTTCGATCACGGGACTGATCCCATTTGAGGAAAACAAGTGTGAATGGGTCTGGCGAGACACGAAGGAAAGAAATGGACAGATTATGGAACGTAGGGTGAGGAAGAAGGTGGGAGGGAAGAGACGGGGAGGAAGAGCGCTCACTCACCGGCACCTCCTTCCGGCCTTGTCTTGTCTCGGCTCCTCCTTCCGGCCCCAGAAGCTCGTGGATGTGCTCTGCTACCGATTCCAATGCGAGTGTCCGCTCCGGTATCTTATACCAGAGTACTAGAGTCAAATAAAGGCGACACCTGTCGACGCTGACCAAAACTAAAATTACTCTTCTCGCGAGCGTCGAAGAAAAATACAAAACCCGTCTCGAACTCAATGCACTAGAGTGAAAAATCTAATGAATATTCTTATTCATTCTTCTCATGAATGAAATCAACAGTGTCAGGCGAGATGTGGTGGAACTACATTATCAATAATGAAAGTAATCGATATCGTACTATCCACTTTTATTTAAATTTACTACACGTGTTTCGGCTTTTGTACTAAGCCATCCTCAAGTACAGTCTTGTGATTGAGGTGATTGTACCAGAGGATGGCTTGGTACAAAAGCCAAAACACGTGTAGTAAATTTAAATAAAATTGGACAGTACGATATGGATTACTTTAATTACTTCTCATGAATGCTTGTTTCTCACGATATTTTTTTCCGTAAAACGTTCCGTCATGTTTTTGTTATAATTTTATTAAATGATTTTATCTTTGTAGAACCAGCTTATTTCCTCAAGTAGATGTACAACAACAGGTTTTACCGAAAGTATGTTATCGTGAGCGAGCAAAATTGTATTTACTTCGCCGTATAGTATAATGGAATGATGCCTCCAGCAAAACCCTACTTGAAGCTTTTCGCTCTATCACGATACATTGAAAACTTGAACGGTTTAATCTTATTTAACTATACCGTAAAACTTGGTTTATAAAACATTTTGCGCAATTGAACTGTTTTTTTCATCTTGGCCGACAAACATAGCAAATAGTTATTGTCAACATGTTGTGCAAAACATTGTACCGTGAGCAAAAATACATACGTTGTATTCATTACTTCCCGCACGACTACAATGCTTAGACGTACACTCTTCCATCAGTTAAGTATGGAGGGGAATTCTTAAAGGGAACAAAAGGCTCATTAACGATGTCATAGCAAGAAGAGAAAAACAGGTCCCAGATTCGTGACGGTCTCAATCGGTGAAGGCGATATCATCCATCCGATCCCTTCTCCATGTCTTTCATGTCCCGGCCGCAGTTCTGTCTCCCCCCATTCCCGTGGGTGCTGTGCACGTCCGAAAGGCATTATGGGAAGGAGCTGGGGAAAGGGAGGCAACCTGAGAAACCCCAGGTGAACGATAGGATAGACACAACAAATCACGAGCGAGGGCGCGGATATAGCCGCAAGAAAAACACATCCCGTACAACGTCCAGGCAATCGAGTGTTGTCTGGCATCCGGGGTCCCTCTTGATCCCCAACGACGTAAGGGTTTCAAAAGAGACATTGAAAGCGGCGAGTTCCACTCAACATAAGAATGGACGATCACAGTAACCGAAAAGAGAAGAGTGGGGGTAATGTAGTCATCGGAGGAATGATGAATGTACAGAAAGAGAATGCATGTAGAGGATCACCAACGATTAATTAATTGCTGCTAAGAGTTGAGGAAAAAAACGTGAAAAATCTTCGAAGCAGGAGACATTGGACATCCACTTGACTTATTTAACTTACAAGACAAACTTATTGGACATCCACTTGCACATAAGAGAAGTTCGTTCTGAATTCTCTACTTCTATCGGCAATTGGAATACAGTATTATGCATTGTTCCAAGGGAAGCATTCAGGTAGCAATCACTTGAAAAAATGTTTATGAATAGCATATTTTTTCACTTTAGTTATACTTTTTTCAAGAAAAAAATATTTGACAAGGAATTATACTTTTTTTACCTTTTGCTTCAAAGGCCATTTTTTACAAGTATACCACAACTCGGCTGAGGATGTAATCTACTGTCTTTAAACCAACCCTTCAGAATGCATCTCTTTCTTTCTTTGTTCGAGTTGAACAATAAAAATTTATGCCGTATAACGTCCAAAGCCAAATTGAAAATCCAGGTCAAGAATCGGCTTTACTTTCTGAATTAAATTTTGTTACGCTTGAAAGGCCGCTTGTAAACCTGTGCCTGCCAAGTTGGCTTATGTATATTTAATATCAGAAAGAACTCTCCTTTGTGACTGGGTACCTGGGTAGGCTACGGCACGACGTAGTTTAGGAGATGAGTCATTTCCATCTTCTGCTTTATTCTTCTTTTAAGAAAAACTTATTTTTCGCGGTGTTCTATTTCTATTTGAAGCCCGTGATTAAACATTCAAATGTGAGCAATACACTGTGAGAAAATTCCGCTGGGCTTTAAGTCAATCCTCGAATGATCTAACCAGTAATGACTATTTAACCATTATTTTTCATAGACCTTTATATGATTAAATAGTGCTTATAACCTGGAAGCTTAACAAGTTAGTGCACTCGTCACGATATCGAGGAGTCTGTATTCAAATGCCAGTCCAGGCGAATGATTTCTTTCGCTTTGAACTTCGCACATTTTTTATCACCAGCTGGTGACACCGTGTAAGTTACTGCGCGGCCAGTTTCGCAGTTCTTTGAATTTAAAACATTTGTTTTTTTTTCCCCGTGCCGCCCATCGATCCAGGCAAAACTCCTTTCCCGCGCCTCCTTCGCGAATCGTGAGATCCCTCCTCTGCCTCCCGCCTTGCCTTTCTAGCCGCCGGCCTGCAATTGGCGCTGGAGGGTAGGGGGTGCCGGCGCTGGGGGGGATGGGGGTAGCGGAAGACGAGAACTCCCGGCGAGGCGCCATGGGTGGTCCACGGCGGCCGCAGACGCCACCATTAGTCCGCCGGCGGAGACGAGACCCGAACAATGACTCTCTCATAGCGGCGAAGGAGAAAGGACTGAACACGGGCGCGGAAGGAGGCGGACGGGTAGGAAGAGGAAGAAGAAAAGACCGCCCTCCCCTCTCTCTCTTAACTTCCTCTCTCCGCTTCGCGGGAAAGGTGGAAGCGAAAAAAAAGGTTAGGATGGAGAAGGCATTGTGTTGTCGGCCGATGCAAATCGCGAGTGGTGCTTCCCTTCAGTATTCTTCTTCTTCCTCGGGACCGCCGCCGCGTGCTAGCCGCCACCATAACCGCAGAAGTGAAGGAGAAGAGCCCCCGTTTGGAGGGCACGCAGAGCGGAATGGGTCGTCGGATCGCGGGGAGGCTGCAGCCGCACTCGCGGTGGCCGACGGGAGCCGTCGGCCTGCCTCCCGGGCGACAGACGACTGTCGCGTACACAATGAGAAGAACTAGGGGTTGGGAGGGGAGAACTCTTCTTACCATTCTCTTCTTCTGTGGGAGCAAAGATAGGAGTTGTTCTGCGTGCTTGTGGATTGTGACTATGTATGCATCCGACCGAACCTGCCGTAACGACACTAGTCTTTCTCGTGACTTTTTCTATTCATTCTCTCTGTGGCCATTAGTTTGTCGTGAGAGTTATGAAACGAGTGCACTAACAATACGGTAGGCATCCAGAAATGCATTAGAAAGTCGCGCATTAGGTCGCTTCATAAATAGGAGAAGTTCTTGCCATTTTCTTCCTCGGGAAGGAAGATAGAATATTCAGGGTATTTTTTACACGTTTTTAAATAATTACTGCAGCAATTCGGTAGGTCTGCTCTCGATATAGGAAAGCCGTAAATTACATTTTAAATAAAGAGAAAGACAATAGCAATAAACTTTTTTAACTGAAACCAGAGTGCAGATGATAAGGGAGAAAATTATCTCTTTAGAGACAAACGAAGAAAAGACAGATGAAGGAAGATGTCCACCTTGATGGAAGGCAAACGCGCAGTCTGTCTCCGGACGACTATGCCGGCGTCAGTTGGATGATAATGGGAGGGTGGAAGAGAAGGGCGAAAAGTGCTGGAAGTCCTCGCGGCTGTCGCCGAGTTTCCAGGGAATGTTGCAAAAGTAACAAACATAGTAGTAATATTTATTGTCACTAGAACGTACACATATGATTTTTTTTTATTTTGAACACACGAAGCTTTGAGTGACCCCTTAGGCATTTTCCTGAAGATAGGATCACTTTCATAAAATTAAGAAATACTGGCGAACATGAGTAACTTTACCATTGAAGGTAAAATCTTTTTAAGAATATGTTTAAATACTCAACTACAGTGAACATAATATTTATAACTTATAGGAAAGGACTTCTAGTTATCCTGGATAAATATTTACATTAAATTGCTTTAAAATGTACTGCTACATAATTCTAAATAGTGTGCCTCAGAGACATTTCATGAGAGGATAACTCTCGAGTATTTTACTATTTCCTATATGCTCGATTTCTCTCTTGAATTACCTTTATTCTTCTTTCCATCATCATTGCTCAAAATGTTTGTTGCTGTGAAATAACCCTTATTATTTTCCACGCCCCATTATTTACACCATGTGGAAGTATTAGCTAAACCCTGCATGATTAGAACACTTTCTCCCTCAGGTGTTATTTCCACTAAGAAACGCGTCGTTGGCAAAAACCTAAGGCTACTGCTTACGCTTATCCTCATGCATTTAATACTACATCTACATATTACCCCGCAAGCCGCCTCAATAGGCGTGTGGCGGGGGGTGTTAGGACACCAGCCGTTTACATCTAAAATGGACACGCTCTAATGAAATTACGCCTAGCATTTGTTATAGTCCCTTATTGTTCGGGGGAAAAACGAATTCCCATACCTATCCGTTCGGCAAAATATCTCTCTTAATTTATCGTTTCTGTCGGACCTGGAAATATAGTGGGGTTCTAATAGGATGTTCTCCGTGTCGCTCTGAAAGATATCTATTCTCAATTGTTCAAGCAATCTAAGCCTAGCGCGCAGCCTCCGAGTCTCTAGCGGCTCCCAGCCTAATTCGTTTAACATCTATGTAACGCTGTCTGTACGCCAGTAGCAGTTTTTGACGAATCGCGCAGCTTTCCTTTGTATTTTATTGAATTCCCGGATTAAGTTTTTCTGCATCGGATCCCATATGCTCGCTGCATATTCAAGGTGTGGCCGGACGAGTGCGAAATAGCACCTCTCTTTTACTTTTTCATCCGAAAATCTTCCCACAATACGCTTGACGAATCCTAGCTTCTTCAGAGCTCTGCCACAAATATTTCTTATATGTGTTCCCCACGATAGGTCCGAAGTTATCGTAACTCCTAGATACTTCACTTCATCCGTCGTCTTTATGTTAACACCATCCACAGCATATACATGGGAATAGTTGGACGACCTCCGCAAGAAATGTACCGCCGTGCATTTGCTCAGATTAAGTTCGAGTCCCCACTCTTGGCTCCACACATGAACGTTGTTTAAATCCGATGATAGAGTTTCAAAGTCAGAGTGATCACTAATTTCACGATAGATGACAGCGTCGTCGGCAAATAGACGTATTTTACTGCTAATTCGAGAGCATAGATCATTTATGTATATAATGAACAAAAGGGGTCCGATCACGCTTCCTTGCGGGACACCTGATGTCACTTTAACTACATCAGAGCTAATTCCGTCAAGAACTACCTTTTGCTTACGATCACTCAGAAAGTCGCTATCCAGTTTACTACTGTTTCGTTTAGGCCGCATGACTGTAATTTGTATAAAAGTTTGTTATGAGGTACCGTGTCGAAAGCTTTCTTAAAATCTAGAAATAATGCGTCAACTTGTCTTTTCGATTCACCAGATTTGAGAACGTCTAATTATACTTGAATAGTATAGTGAAAACATTCTTTTAAATCTGTTTGGTATCCGTGCTCAGTAGAAGAAAGTTGATAATGAAAGAAAAAATAGTTTATTTAATCGCTTCTACTTCTTGTGGATGCCACCAAATGTCATATAGACTTAAACGGCCATGTCTTTGCGAATCGCGGACACTTAATGACCACTCCTTAATGAATATGTCTAATATGTTCATGCTTTCATGAGCTTCTTCGTGACAAGCTGTAGAAATTAATCCGATCCAAAGGTCAAAGACGGGTCAGTAACTCTGCAATGTGTGTCATCTCTATTTTATTACTGCGATCGCAAGGCAACCTGTCGAAAAAATAAAGCACGAAAGGACACTGAATTTTGAGAAAGTCTTAAACGAGTCTCGCTTCTTTTCCCTGAAAAGAAACCGGATGCCACGCACAAACGTGTACTTCCACCAATATAAGGAATATTTTATAGAGTTTCTTTCTCGGTCCCCTTGGAAGTTGCTCACCTCGAGTAAAAACGCACCGGAGAATGGTGATGGGAAATGTGAAAACCAAACTTTTGGGAGTGAAATATTTTCCCCGGGCAGGTATTGCAACGCTGTGCCGCCACTCTGACACATACCATGATATCCCCTCCATGCTTTTCGCTGAATTCATGAAGATTAGGGCGGGATGAAAAAGCCAACTTTATCCGATCAAAGACGGGTCTCTCAAAAGTTGTCTTAATGGTGTGGGAAGAATTGCGTGACATATTTAGTCATTGAAATAATATCTTTCCTCTGCGCATTTGGCCTAAAGATTAAAATTTTTACAAAAAAAACTTTCTTTATTTTTTTCCAAATAAATTTTTCAAAATTTTAAAAAGGTGGGGTGCCAACAGAAATACTATTGATACGCTACACACGAATGTAAAACTCAAAAATCAAGATAATATGCACCTTTAGTTGGCGCATTAAGCCTAAAAATATATCCTATATATAAAATACCTATCTTAACTAAAAAGCCAAAAATATTCAATTTTTAAAATTATCTTATGTTATTTGTAGAAAAAGCGGGTACCAAAAAACACTTAATGCGTTGTAGAATAAGGAAAACCTAAAAACAGCCGATAGTACATCCATCTTCAGGCTGCACATACGGCCGAACTGTTTAAATGTTTTGTGAAAAAAAAACTCAACTAATTCCCATTTCATTCGTCAGTGATGAATACTGTTAAAACATTTCAACCGTTTTTTGGCTTATTCCATCTCTTTTCTGATATCTTCTGGTAACTGATATCTTCTGCTTTGCTACGATTTCATCAGCAATATTTTGCAGCTATTCGCTTGTTGATTAGAGCTACCCAGGACTCAACTCGATGAGGTGGTCAAATCCCAGCCACCCGGCCATGAGAGCACGATTCAATTATGCGTTTCACTGCTTTGTCGTATCTTACGAGGTGCTACCCAATATTTCCCAAAATTTGTCAATGGATCAAATTACACCACATCTGGAACTTTTTCACCGACATCACTTTCGAAGTACTCACTATTGGAATGTATGCACCGCTCCCAGCGCTTCTTCCAATGATTGAATGCCATCTGGAAGTCTTTTTTCGGGAGCGTGTTTAATGACACCTCCGATTCCACTTCAATTTCCTCAACTGCCTCAAATATTCTACCTTTTGACTTGACTTTCATCAAAGGGAACAAAAAGAAGTATAAATGGGCTAAATGTTGCTAGTAAGGTGACTGAGGAACTGTTGTCATGTTTTTTACCGGCAGACATTCTTTCCATCACTCAGCAGCCGCGGCACGAAATTAGTAGGATTCCATCTCATGTTGAGTTCGTCAGATAAAATCCTCTGGCGTGTACCACACGATAGTCCAATAACGCACTTCGTGGATGGTCCACCTGCAATCTTCCATGACCGCAGACGAGACAGCAGCGGCATTTTAAGGCGTGATGCTGGCTGATGCCCGTCCCGAACGTTTATCGTTTTTTTCGACTATTATAAAACGTTTATACCACTCGTAGTTGTGGGTCTGGCCTTAAGCGTTTGTCTCCAAATTCTTGTCTCAATATTTGACGTGTTTCTGCGACGGTTTTCCCTCTCGTTTGAAGCCAAACTTTACCCAAAAACTGCTTTCTCACATCCGTCGCCATCGCGAAAACGCAATGGAAGAAATTCGCAACAGTGAAAAAACTCTCACAAATAGTAAACACGCTCACCAAGGATGAAGCAACTAGGCTCACTAGTGAACACAAGACGTATAAAGTGACAACTGGCGGCGTTTTGTCGTATTAGCACTCGTTCACACGCGGCTCGTACGAATTTCGGGAATCTTTGGCTGGCACCTCGTATATTGTTCGGATCTTCTGTCCAACCATCGAGATCGAATGAATTGGCCTATTTTTATCCTATCATAAAGTTGTTTTGATGAAATTTTCACTTATTTTATCGCCCTTCCCACAGCCTGTGTGTGTTGGCGATCAAATCCAACTAAAAATTGCTCTGATGACGTCTTACCTTCTGACCTGATGCAGTACATCGAAACTCGAGTCGTAATTAAATCATAATCATGTGCAGTAGTCATCAATCCAAGGATTGGTTCAATGCATCAGCTCTCTACTCCACTCTCCTCTCTGCCACCCGCTTCATTCCCAAATAAGTATTCACTTCGATGTCCTTCAAGGTTTTTTGACGTAATCCATGTGTGGTCCTCCTCTTTAAATCTCTTTGTCTATTTCTCCTTCCAAAATTGTTTTCATTAGACCTTTTTGTCGCAAAAGGTGTCCAATAAGTATTACTTCTTCGCAGAGCTTTGATTACACTTCTTTTCTCTCCAGCTCTTCGTAGGACTTCTTCGTTGGTGATTCTCTCCGTCCATTTGATTTTTATCATTATTCTATAGCATCTCATCTAGCCACTGCTTCCAATCTCTTTTACTCAGCAGCCGGCATCGTCCATATTTCTCTGCCTTTAGTAGTTAAGAGTTGTTCTTATTTGTGGAGAAACGCAAATCTTTTTATCCATCCATATAATTTTGGTGATCAGCGGTGCACCTTCATCTTCACTCCATGAAATCTTTAACTCTTCTTACTCTCTACACAGTAAAAAGAAGATCTTGCTTTAAGACAAAAATAATATTTTATTTTCAGAGGCAACATTATTAAGACAGCTAGTACTGAATTCCAGAGCAGTTGATTGAGCTGTATTTAAGGGAAGGAGAACGACTACTATATAGCCACAAACTGTCTTGATTTAAGGCGTATGTGAATGAAGCCAGCAAGTAGGTGTCTTAATTCAAGGCAATGCTGTGTCTTAATTTAAGACGATGCTCCGTGGCTAACCAGCCAGTCTTAATTTAAGACGACGCTCCCCTGCTAAACCGCCAGTGAGTATCTTAATTTAAGACGATGCTCAGCTACTAAGCAGCAGCTTGAAATCAGGAAGCAAGCTTAAAATTCCCTTAATAGAAACCACAAAAAAATGCAGTTGCAAGAAATTTAATTACACAAACAATTTCAGATAAATGCAACAAAACAGTTTTTACAAACAATATCAAATACAATCTTCCAAAATTGCAAAATTTTAAGAATGAAACAGGCCTCATTATAAAATGTAATGCCTTCAGGACAGACAGTTCGGTGCATGCCGAAATGTAAAGGAAGCCAAGCAACACAAATATAAATTCGTTTTCCTGGAACAAATATCTCTTTGCAACAGTAACTTAGACACGTACTTAAATATAACGTACCAAGGGCCAACTTACCAGCACGAAACTCGAGTAAAACCAACAAGTTTATGAAACTTTTGTCGAGGATAACTGCGTACGTAGGAAATGGCGTCGGTCTCTCTACGTTCTCACGTGTTCCGTCCCAGCATTCCTTGTGCAATTAGTTCGTACACCCGCCGCTAGGTGTGTGCTGGTTTTACGCACCTATGCGTGTCAAGCAGCAGAGAGGCGTCTTGTTTTAAGACGCAGGGAGCGGAATTATTGTGACGCTGACGGGAAATAAGGCTATGATATGCCTTGTTTCGTTAAACGCATGCTTGGAAAAAAAGGCCATATCATAATTCAAGGCGGCGCTGAAATCTAGACTACGCTTGAAACAAGATTTTCTTTTCACTGTGTATATAGGGGTCTTGAACTGTAATTTCTCCCTTCCGTCTCTCGTTCCTCCTTTACACTGCCGCTAATTTCATAATCCGAAGGAATGCCTCCCCTGCATTCCGTGAATGGATGTGGGTAGGCCTCCAAATATCTCCACGGGGCACACGAATGCGCTGGTGATGTCATTTTTGGTGTTTCCATGGAGTGGGGGATGAGGGGGGCGTAGGGGGTTTGTTTGGGGGTGGGTGGGAGGGGGGGGGACGGAGCAAATTAAATCCGCCAGAGGGTAAGGACGCTCGCTGATTGGACCCGCCTGGTGCGGCGCGAGCGCGCGCGTAATCGATTCGGGCGAACTCATCTTGCCCGCCGCGAACACATCACATATCTCTCACTTTACTCGTTTTTACTTCCTGCTCGATTGTTTGCTTTGCAATAATTCATTCTCACGTTTTCCGAAACCTCACGAACACTAATGATATCACATTTGCCGTTAATGATGATTTATCATTAAAGCGCCGCGAGCTTATGAATGGTTTCCAACCGGCCGGCCTTTTTGTAGAACACCGACAAGCATTTAATGTGCACCTTGATTGCTACATGAAGTATTAGCCAAAAAAATTGGCAAAATACATTTTTAAACCATTTATTCTTTAACCGTAAAATATGTATAGCATTAAGGAAAATTTTGGTAACAAAAATCACTCTTTTAATTTATCTCGCTTTTTATGAATTTCTCGTGGAGATGTTGTTCTCTTATATTGCATCTGTGGTTTACATACCAGATAATTTTTGTTGAAGATGAAATGCTCATTGCTTCCTAAAATATATTAACTTTGCATAATCAAAAAAATTGTTGTTTCTTTATTTTTTTAAATTGTAGGCAATAAAGAACGCTATATTAAGACCATGGAAGCCAAACGCTAACCGTTGTCTTTTAATTTTAAAATTTCACAAGATATTTAGGTTCGTTTATTTCAATATTGATTTAGTATTTGATACATATTTTATGACGCAGAATCAAATCAACATATAATAATGCTCCTTTTGAGAACATAAATGCGATATCTGAATATAAATTTAGCCCTAATTATAGAACCCCTGCAGGTGAAATATCTGATGGTTCCAGTTGGCACCGGCTACTCTTGTCAAAGCGTAATATATCTTTGATGGAGAAAACATCTTCAAAACCCTCAAAGCAATTTATTGTGCGACGTTAAAATTTCGTCTAACCCTCAAAACGTGACGTCGGTCTCACAGGCCGCTACACCTCCTAAACCGTAACGTTTTTCCCTTAATCCCTTTTCGAGCGGCTTCGTATCTCCTCTAAATATTTTCTCACAGGGTCCTGAATTTTATGTAGACAAAATTCTGGTACCATTCCGTGGCAGATGTGCCGTCAAAATGTATTTGCCAAGAAAACCTGCAAATTATATCATAAAAGTGATATGTTTAATAGATATCCGATGCCTGACCTGTATCGTACGTATATTTACAGTGGCAGAGATTCTGACCTTTCCAGACTGACTGCAAAAACCCCCTCAGGTGGATCTGAAGCGTTGCAAATCCATTTTCTAAAAAAATCATAAAAGTTAGAGCAGACAACTTGTTTGCTCTCATTGGACTACTTGAGGATCTGCAAAAAAAACTGAGCTACTTTGGGTGCGTTGAAAAAAAAAGAGTGAGTCATTGAGAAGAGACGTTTTTGCACTTTGAAAAAGGGGGAAGGAGTTGAAACTAGGAGGTAGATGATCTTGCGTGAGGGTAAGTGTATGGTGCTTGGGGCAGGGGGGGTGTGACAGCGGTAGGGGTATGTATATATACCCTTGAAAGGGACCGAGAGGGAAAGGTTACTCTCAAGGAATCAGTGTCGCCTGCATTGCCAGTTATCGGTACGAAGGAATTTGTCTTTCAGAGTCCTTGAACAAGTGATGACAATCGATGGTGCATTATTGCAAATGGAATGTGTTGAATAGAAAGTGCTAGGAAATGAAGCATGAATGTGGTATATAAACCACAGTCAATACTTGGTACGCACACAAGTATAGACATTATCTTGGAAAGAATGCATAGTATGCGTTCAAACGAAACAATTTCATTGCGTAAATATTAAGTGCGAAGTATTTACCTATTGGGTGTAGTATACCTTACAGGGAAATTTAGAAAAGGATATGATTTCCTACTCTGGGTTAACAACATGCAAATGTATGTAAAAGATTTCGAATGATTCAAAACATGCACCGTCAGACAAGATATCATCGGAACTATGGACCTTCGTTATTGAATATAATGGTGATTAAACGCTTGACATAGGGTACAATTTCAATATCACCAATCATTAGCATCTCCCCTCTTATTCCATTCGGCCCACACGATGTATTGACCTTGAAATTGTTTATACTTTAAAAATTTTATTCTGGTAAAAAAAATCTCGCTCTCTGACTAATTTAGAAAAGGATATGATTCACTGGCCCATTTTGTGTATTCCTTTCTTAAAAAGATTTTGTATTCCTCTGTATTTGCCTTACGGAATTGATAGATTTCCGTTTTTCCTCTGCCATATTCACCTCACAGTTCAAGTTCCGCTGTAACATAACCGCAGAATGGTTGATAATTCCCTGCAATATTTCATACCGACCATTAGTTTCACTAAAAAGAAATCAACTCTATTATTTCATCTTTTTGGACAATCAACTATCTGAAAAAGGTCACCTTCCCTTATCGGATTTTTTATAAATAATTGGTTCATGCCATTGCCTGTCCATTCTAAAAGCGGTATATTAGGGTCTCCTGCAATTACTGTGTTCATGTCGTCTCCTTTCCCATCTACTGACATATTAATTAGTCTTTCCAGTACCTCCGAACTTCCTCCTGGGGGCCTATATACTGCAATTATCTCAAAGTTCCTTTTTTTGTGCGGCTCATTTAAAGTTACGCTCAATAATTCATGGCCTTTATCCATAATATATACAAAGCTATGAATTTCTTTTGGGATGCATATAAATACCCACCTCCTCCTGTACTTCTGTCTCTTCTGTACAATATCAGATTTTCAGGAAAGACTTCTGCCGAACAAATATCTTCCCGTCGCTAGGATTCGGTCCCAATAATTGCATCTGGTTTCGAAACTTCAATCCATTTTCTAAAATTGCACACCTTGTTAGCTATGCTACGACAATTAATCTGAAGAAATTTCAGAGCCTTACCTGCACAATTAAGGTAATTGGTTACACCCACATCAATTTCTCGATTCATCGTCTGATCAGTTGATATATTAGAGTCTTCTTCACCCACTAGCAGAACCCTTTCTCCTCCCTCATACTTCCTGTCAATTACACACTCCGAAACCTGAACTACTTTTTTGTTCCATAATAATGCACTACAATCTTCACTAGATCACCGAGTTTTTTCACGCCTCTCCGGTTAAGGTGAAAGCCATTTCTTCCAAGACCACTTGAACCAACCCAACAATTTAGGTCAGCGAAATATAAACCTAATTATTTCACACGCCCAGTCCCAACCCTCATTTATATATTCTATCACTCTGTCCCTTACATCCCATCTTTTAATCACTCCAATAAGGATTAATTTAGCCTTGCCAAATTTTCTTTTGGCCACTCTGCACACGTCCCATACCCAACCAATGACATGGTCTTTACTTTTTGCTCTCTTGAGGTCATTTGTCCCCACATGCATGAGAATGGCTATGAAATGTGTGGCTACGACTACGTGTGGAAATGAGCACTGCTGAGTGATCAATTTTCAAATAATTTTCGATTTTTCTGAATACGAGTATTGAAATGCGTAAGCGAGGGAATTACGTTTTATTCGTTCAATAAATTTCAGTTTGCCCGGAAGCCAGCAGCGCCTACAGGAAGCACCTTGCTTCCTGTAGGCGCAGTTAAAATTCCTTCTGGGCCCCATTAGTGTCCTTAACCACTGCTTTTTGCAATCCTAAAATGAATACCGCAATTATTAGCCGCTTCTTGGGTCACAAGACTGCTTTGGATAACTGATTTGTGAGATTGAATTTCGCTTGCAGCAGCGACTTAACCAGAAATGAGGCAAACCAGTTTCAGAAGGAGTGATGCCTATGTAAATGCATTATTTCTTACCCAGAAGCCGGAAAGTGCCGAACCTGGACCTGTAACAAAGACCTACATGGATCAGAACTGGAAATTATGGCACCATTTCCCAAATGATTTCTTTGAGTATCGCTCGCTTCTAACGCTGTTTTACTAAAACGGAGAATGACATGGGCTTTTTGACTAAGTTACTCAGTTTCAGATGACACGTTTCTAGAAACATTAACTGCTCCGTTGATCAGGTCAATATTATATTTCGTCACTCTATGGTGTAGTGTGCAAACATTTAAGATTGTTATAATTAATTCATATATGATAATATCACACCTAAATGAATTAATTATATGCTCTCGTCATCGTCTATTTTTTTCTCGTCAAAACTTATATGCTCTCTACATTTTCAAACGTAGTTTTCAACAAAATACTCAAAAATACTCATTTTTGTAACTAAACAACATGTGTGAAGAGAATTAATATATAAATCAGCCGGTTTTTAATTAAATATATAATTCAGAGAATCTCGCGAAATTGATTGGAATGTGTACATGATGAGATATCTGAAGATGATGTATTAACATTGAAACCCACATCGAAACTAAAATTTATGTTTGGAAACATTGCACATGCTGTTATTTCATCGAATTTAATTTAAGATGACAGACAATTTGATCGTCAGAGAGAGTGTGAATTTACTACTTATAGAGGAGTACGAGGCAAAAGGATTTTACTTTCGTTCTCTTGTCACAAAATTCCTGTTCTATATTTGTAAACGGCCGTTGAAAAATTAACATATCACAAAAATTCTTGCTCTCATATAAGTAGTTGAGGATTAAAAGGAACCTCAGACTAAAAGGGGAAATGCATAATGCTGCGTCTGATTTCCTTCATTGATGCTAAATCCTAATTGGTGCCACAGAAGGACGTAAAGACAGAAAGATGGAAGGATTCAAAACCAAATTTGACTCTGGTCATCGACTTTAGTTTTTTAATAGATTTTGATCAAAGTGAATCAACATAACTCGATGACTAAGTTCTTATGTTACGCGGTGCTTTGACGACTCAGATTTCCTTCAATTTGTCTGAAAGTAGCAATGAGAATTCATAATGATAAATAACACATGCTTGCTCTTTTCACTATTATATCTGGAAGTCTTCTTGCCGAAAACTCAAAATAAAACGTTCAAGTCATTGGCGACCCCAAGGGGGGGGGGGGTTCAAGTCATTGGCGACCCCAAAGCAATATCACCCCCCTCCACAAAATCCCAGCGCGCCGAAAGTATTTCTTTATCATAGACCTTATTATATTACCCGATTAGACCCAAATTATATTGTTGCTTTTTTTATTGAAGTTATAGTTATTTTACTTTAAAATCCAGTTTAATTTTATATAAACTAAGCCTATTCTTAAAACCATGAGCTAAATGCAAATGTGAATCAAAATAATTTTGGAATCAGTCGAAACTTGTTGGTAATGTAAGAGGGAAATATGCCATTAGTAAAGACTTGCTCTTCATAAAAGGTAAACTTTTGCTTCCAAAACACTTATAATACGCCATTTTGCACATAGTTTATTACGAATTTCCGGGACGAGACCCACGAACCCACCTCTTCCTGAGGGATATTCCATACCCCAAGAACCCCTGGTGCCTCCCCCCCCCCCGAACCTCTGGTCTGCAGCCGCCCCTGGTTCAAGTATCCTCTATAAGAGCTTGCTATACATTCTATTGGCATATAATTGATGCCACAGAAACATGAAGAATCTAAAATGGAGTAAAATATATATTTTAAAGCTACGGTTTATTCATTAAATACTCTGAATTATGTGTCTTCATTCATCCCTAATGATAAAATATCCTTTCATACCGATGCACCGAAAATGTGTAACCCAATAAATCCTTGTGATAAACGATCCGAAGACTTTTGTCTTTTAAAGACGCTCCTTTCCGAACTTGCTTATCTACCATGGGTAACTATCAGGAGCTGCTTCCAGGAACGACTGTGTTCTTAAATTGGGACAAGTTTTCTGAGGACGCTAAAAAAACACGGAATGGCTTACGAAATTACATGTTACCGCCAAGAGGATATCCATTTCGAAATTCAATGAATAAAAATTCAGACCTCGCAGTAAACGGGTTTGGAGCGTTTTTTCGCCAAGAGCAAGAGCCGAGATACCTTAAGGGGATTCGGTGTGCCCGGGCTGAAATATTGCTTTAAATCTAAATTAGGGGTTAAAGTACGGTCATCACCCGTTATATTCAAACAAAAATAAAACTCAACATGCTTTACGCGTGCATATAAGGCAAATCCGCCCCATTTTTACAGGGGTTTGTAATTGAAAGGTATTCATGATCTCACGTCAGATAACTTCGTCCTGTGATTAAAATGAGACATAAACTTTGACTGTGACGAAAACCTTTAAATTTTCATGGTGGTACTCTAATATAATAAATCCATTATCAATTAATTTCTTTAATACACCAAATAGAGTAAATGAGTGTATAATTTCAAAGAGCATCGATTATCTAATTGGTATTTATAATTACATCTACTTCTACATAATACCCTGCAAGCCACCTCAAGGGTGTGTGGCAGGGGGTGAGTAGTGCCCAAAATGCATTACACTACACCCTAAAGTTAGTGTAACTACGACTATTAAGTACTATACTCATCAATGTGCCTTCTTCACAATATTTGTTCGCTGCAGAGACATAGGATATAGTTTTTGGCGACCTAATTATTTCGTCTTCAATTGTATTCCTGACTTCACTCATTAAATCTGAATTACTTTGCTGAGAAGAAATCAGATTAGTTAACTTTTCAAAATTTTCTTTTTGATTATTAAGGTTGGCTTTTATCTCACCTCGTTAAGCATTGCTAAATTTCTCGATTACTGTACTATTCGGATTGAATACCCGTGAAACCTTTCTACATCAGATTCACCAGTAAGGTCTTGGATCATTTATAGTTACTGCAATCACAACAGTAAACCTATCCTACTTAACTTTACTCACGCCAATCAGAAAAATCAAGCGGGGAAAGAGGAGAGGAAGAAATAAAGAATCAGCCACGATGAGAGCAAATTTAATACTCTCCTCCCGCGGAACTGACTAAGTAATACTTTCGCACGCTGGAGAATTTTCACCATATCTCTGAGTTTAGAATATATTAATTTTAAAATATAAATTTAAAATAACAACATTTAAATAATTCACTAAATACTCAGATTTGAAATCAACGGTGTCAGGCGAGATTTGGTGGAACATCGTAACAATTAAAGTAATCGATGTAGTACGTCCACTTTATTTAAAAATACACTACACGTGTTTCAGCTTTATACTAAGCCATCTTCAGGGCCCTGAAGCCCTGAAGATAGCTTAGTATAAAGCTAAAACACGTGTAGTGTATTTTTAAATAAAGTGGACGTACTACATCGATTACTTTAATTACTCAAATTTGTATTTTTCATCTTGAGTTTATTATATTAATTCCAAAAATATCATGTAATTTTGTTTTTTTTTTACCTTTTTGAAGAATTTTTTCAATTATAGGTTTAATTTTTTTTTTATTAAAATTTTCTTAATTATTTGCTTTAATTATCCTAATTACTTGGAGAATATAACTGATTTGATTTCATGAAACGTCCATTATGCCTATAAAATATATGACACGATGTGATCGCGTTCATTCTGTACTAACTACAGTGCGGATGAGGAAAGACCTTTACTAATATAATTGATATCGAGATAAGAACTTTCAAACAGTCAGTATTGAAACACCTCGCCATCTTGTCCAGTTAATCATAATTAGAACTAGAAGTTTTCCGCATAATATGGATGGAAACGTCTTCGATGTGTACTGCAATAGTCTCAGCTCTCACAAATATAACATTGAAGGATAAGTTGCCCATTCATTTTCATACATATTGAAGAGTTTTTAAAAACCATAAGTAATTTAATCAATTCGAGAAAGAGTTATAGATTTCTTAATTCTTTCTTTTTGGTACTTCGGAGAACATTTTTGCCAGGTTCTCTGCTAATGAAGTCAACGTATTAGACAAAGCTCCACTGCAGGTAAATTCGCTCATTCAGTGCAAGAGGACCAGTTTGTCTTCTTGCGCCGATTTAAGCTTTCGGAACTTTCTGAAATCCAGGAAAAAATAGGGATTGCATATTCAAGGTGAACTCCTGGGCTTAAGTCGGAGGACGTATCAAGAGATGAAGAGATACATATTGGAAGGAGATGTGGGCATAGTGGCAGAGTCATGGTAGCTGCTGGCGTTAAATTTTCGTCTCAACTACAAAAAAAACTACTGCCAAACTTGTACACCCACGTACTGCCCTGCAAGCCGCCACAGAGACGTACCCGCCATGAAAGGAGAGGGATTAGGAGATGGGAGAGGAAGGAAGTGAAACGTATGTTAACGATGTGTCTTCTGTTAGTGTCCCGTTTGTACTGTTATAATCACTAATAGTGTAATGGATAGAGGGAATTTTTGTACTTATCAGTTCGTCAATGTATACCTCTTATTTTGCGGTTTCAATTTGTTAGAAAGACATGGAGTAGTGTCAAAGGAACATTTATCGAGGATAAGCCATAATAAAAAAAACTGTATTCTTTGCCGACATTTCTAAATGTAATTATTGCATCTTCAGGGCTACAACGGGAATATTAGAAGGTTAACATTCACTTTTGAATATAAATATACAAAATCATCATTCTCATCCCAATCCATATTTACCTCAGAATTACCTTTTTTTCAACACATTAAAATATTAACACACTAAAGTAACTTGGTAGTACATTATATTTACATGGCAATGGCTACCACGAGTTATCATCACCAAACAATTTTGTCATACTTATCCTTAGTCATAATAACAGTGTTATTATGAATCAGTACGAGTATTTATTTCAAAAGCGATTGTTAGCCTTCCAATATCTCCTTTGTAATCCTGAAGATGAAATAATTACATTCCGAAACGTCGGCAAAGATTACTGTTTTTTAACTTGCCTCCGGTGAATAAATTTCCATAAAAACAAAGATCGATATGTTCAATAATAACAAATTAATATTCTCTGTGTCGTACTGAGCTGATCTGAATATTTCAAATAATCCAAGCCAAGCGTGTAGCCTCCGAATCACTAAAGCTACGTTTTCATGTAGCCATTTTTCCGTTGCCAGACTCAACACAGCCAATAAGAAGCGAGATCTTCAACGCAGGTTACGTTTCCAGTGGAGTTAACCTCATTCAAGTATTGACGCTGCCTTCAGGGAGTGAGTAACGACGCTTTCTGCCTGTCAAAAGTTAGAACTTTGGAGGTGCAGCCCATCATCGATACCCCTCGTGACAATCCATTTTTAGATTATATCTCCACAATGAACCGAGCTAATTAATGAGACTGAGCGCGTCACGGCATCCCACTGTCTTCTGTTTTCATCCAATGCTACTGCTACCATGAAAACGGGGTGAGTGACGCACAAAGCAACTGCAAAACGAGGCAAAAACCGCTGCATGTAGCTTGACACCCCATTCACGTTTCTAGCTGTTTGACATGCCATTCCATTACAAGGGTAAGAATCATTAATGCGAACGCCCGGTTGGCACCGTCCATGGTAACTCGGTAAGGAATCAATCGTCATAATCTTCAAGTGAAAGGGAGGTGATGAGAAACAAATATGGTTTACGTTGAAGGCAGTGAATACCAGTTATGCTATGGTGATTACCAGACAGGTGCGGATGCAGGTAAAAATTAAAACCATTTTGTACGATGGTAAGAAGCTTCAAGCCATTATTGCGAACGGGATATATGAGTGGTTTTCTATTTCCCCGTTGACACTACTAACATAGCGACCGTGGTCCGTACCGTGGCAGGCGCTAACCTCCGTGTGAACGCGCGTTGGTTACCGATGGAGTAGTAGCACAGAGCAAAGATGTATTAGGTAGTATGTGGTAGTAGTTTATAACGCTGCCACTTAATAGTGGTCAGGAGCCGGTGTCTCGAGCGGAAGCCGGAAATTATGAAGGACGATAATCAAAAAAGTCAATCAAAATAGTGAATCAGATGGTGCTACTGTGAGGAGTAAGCAAAGAGGAGTGTCGTTTGCTTTTTAAACCATTTCGAAAGCCGCAAAAGGCCTCAGCTATGTGGGAATATTTACTTTGTTCGCTTGCTCTGTACTTGTTCGTCGGAATTCCTGGTGAGGGCAGCACTGAGTTACAATAGTAGTGTGACTGTACGTAGGGTTGCTACGTTGGTTGTTACGATAGTAGTCTGAAGGGGGCAGTACTTTGCGCATCTGCGGCGAAATACCCTTCCCCTATGCGAACTCCTCTCCTCCCATCATTCCCTCTGTTTCCTCTCCCTCCCCCCCCTTCCTCCTCCGCCCCTCTCCGGGAGACCGCTTTCGCCGAACATTGCGAAGGACACTCTGGCGCTTAAACGGGTTTAAAGAAGCCGCTCCCGATTCCCCGCTTCATCGCAGTAGCACATTGGTGCGGTTGGCGTCTTGGTCGCGACCGAGACACGGACCAAGACATACCCTTCCCTTCCTTAGGACTTGAGGTCGCTGACGCGACTTTTTCTATCCACAAGCTTACGTGAAAATTAGCATACGTGTTCTTCTGATTATTATCTTTAGGCAAAAGTGAAAAAAAAATACTTTTTACCCATTTAGTTTTTTGGCAATTTAATGCTGTTTTGCCTTATGGCACATGGCATATGTGTACTTATATTACGTAATATTTATAAAATATTTGCACATATTTTCTTCTAAACGCGAAATAATGCATTATTATAATGGTTGCTTATTAATATAAAGGTCTCACGCCGAGTCAAAGATTTTAAAAACTAGATAAAATATATTTTTTGCCTACATTTCGAACGCCACAGAGTGGTTGGAAATCAAAAAAGCCGGGCAAAAGTCCAAAATTACTTTTTCTTTAGATAAAGACTTGAAAATTTTAACACACATTTAGCACAATTACTCACAAACGATTACTTGTTATGAAATACTAAGTCATTCTTCATAGGCCTTACCAGTTAGTAGATACGGAGGCTCAAACATGACCAACATTTAAAAAAACACTGGTTTTGATTTTTCTTCGAAAATCTTAAAAGTAAAGCAGGTAGTGGAGTTGTGGAGGGATTTTAATGAAATGTAGAACATAATCATCTGTCATATTGGTGCTCTTTCTGTTCTATGCATAAGATCAAGAGATTTTTGTCGATATTTGTGAGTTATTACGTTCCCAATTGCGGACGCTATTTTCAGGAAAAATGTCACATAAAGTAGTCATTTATTTGGTTTCACGAGTATTTTCACGGATATATTTTTACATAGTACTAATTGAAGATATCTTAAGGTGATTCTGAGCAAGTATTTGAAAAACTTTTGCGACGCCGAAAATAAATTCGATTTTTCGATCGCGCGTCGCGACGCGACTCCGCTCAGCGGGACCTGGACATGCCGTGACTCCGTTGGATTGTTCAAGTTGTGCGGACCTTAGCTCCTCGAATTCGCCGCTTACAAGCTATGAATGTTGTCAAAGACTTCCTAAGATTCTATACTGAAGATACTGTGAGGATATTTGATTGATCAAACGGATCAGAGCACGCGGAACTGTGGTAAGTTTGGATACTTCATGGAATCATGCTGCACATTATGAAAGTCATTCAGCTCTTGAGAATATGTGCGTGTTTCCGGAGTATCATGCATGGTTTCCAGAAAAGGAATCATCTGGGTTTCCCATTCTTTCCCTTTTCTCCTCCCCTCCCTCGCCCCCCACCCCACCCCCTCACTAACAACACCCTCCACCTTTGCTCCCCGAGGAGGGCTGCAAGAAAAGGGACGTTTTATGACACCTCTATGCCTTAAACGGTATTAAAGGAAATTTTCTGCTTGGAAAATTACAATGAAGCCCCGTTTCGTTAATCTATGCTTTGCTGCACGAGGAAAAACTATAATAGATACTCTCCTATGAAAAGCTTGTGATTAATAACCTTTAAAAGTGAACTATAAATGTTAAGGTTTTATCTTAAGAAAATCATTTTGACAAAATCACCTATATACCACATCGTTTCTTCGCCAGAGTTCGTGAGAAGAAAATTGGTATGATTTCACGTGGTTTCAGGAGTCTGTGCGTAATCACAAATTGCTCTGATATGCGCCTTGTGGTCTCATTTTATTGAGCGACATGCTAGATATGCGTGAGGGTTGGATTTATTCAAACTTGAGACTCGATTGGTTTTTCATTTTTATTTCTCGATACTGATAACACCGTGTAATAATCTCACATGAAAATGCTCGCGACGAAGAAGAAATGCAAATAAATGACTTGGTTATTTAATTCATAATAATAATAATAACCCTTAATTCTGAGCTACAATTAGCTCGTAAATATAAGACAGCACACACAACCATGCCCAGGGAGGTGAAAAATCCTCCCCAGGCGGGACTCCAACCCGCGACCTTTGGGTTAGCAGGCGAGGACGTTACCCCGCCGCCAACGAGGCCGGCATAATTTGATTCATCGATAATATGATAAACAAAAAAGGGAAAATTACGAATTCTTGTGCAGATATTGCTACGCCCACTCTAACCGATCAAAGCAAAATACGGAATACAGTAAAGAAAATGTCAAGCTGTATGTAAGGTTAAAAGAAAGACAGTAAATAGAAAAGAGAATGATAGGTAATAATAAAAAAAGAGTGCATACGTACGTTATAAAGTTATCAGTCCCGTCTTTCAGGTGTAACCTTGTGAAGGTCTGTTGTGGATAATGACAATAATACCTATGTTTCAATCCACGGAGTTTTTTTACTGGTACTACAAGTTTCAACTAAAATCGATCTATAAAAAAATTATTTGTTCAAATACCGGTAAATTGAAATGTCGTTTTCACGATGAATTTCATCCTCTTTGGTGTACCCGTGCGCGTGACCACATCATTTGTGCAATCGCAATTATTGAAAAACTTACCGATAGGGCTGAACTCGCCTACTTTGGTAAAAATTTCAAAGTGGATGAGGTACAGGCCGGTTTATCAAAAAGAACTCCACCAATTAAACACTAATGCTGAGTCAAACTAATACCTCACCGGAAATGGATGAAGCGTGATAGAACAACTTTGTGTCAAACTCGTGCTATGCTACGGAAAATATCGGGTGGGATTCGACCAAACTGCAACAAACGTGAAATTTTTGTTCAATAAAAATGAGCTGTTTCGTGGTGGTTCTAATGTCATTTTTTTAGTCATCTGCCGAAGTTTCTCGCGTAACAACGGGGAGAAATTATTAGAGAAATGCGAGTTATTGAGTTTCCCAGTCTCTTAAAACCATAACCAATTCTTAGACAATACGGACGGCATGCGCCGAGCATTTATTATGAACTCATTATTTTAAAACACAGTTGGCGTCCTATCCATGATAATTTGTTCAATGAACGCTCTTAAATCGTTGCGTTCATAACCTATGGAGCATTAAGTCATTAAATCATAATTTTTTTATACTCCGGCCTCAACGCAAAATCTTGTTCGATAGAATTACAGGAAACAAATTGAATCCTGAGGAGCGTTGATTTGTCACTGAGTACGCAGTGGTAACTGTTCCAGTTCTTTGGTGTTGGTTTTTGTCACGAGGGTATGATGATGTCTTTGCAATGAAATATACAGAAACTTAAGCTACCACATCACTAATTGAACCATTTTCAAAGTTTCAGGAAGTACAATTCTTCGGCTTATTCACAAATGTCGGTAGTTCCCTCATCTTCCAGTGAATAATTCTTCTAGAAAACTTACTTATCCTTACTGCGTCATAATTTGGAGGAAAATTAATTCTTATTTGCTATGAGTCATAATTATTTCTCTTTTACGGAAATAATCTAACGAAATTGATAGAAAAATCGGGCGGCAAGCCTCACATCAAAGAATACCTTTCGCCTTTTATTCACAGAAATGCAATGCCATGGCAACTTGTGCATTAAAAAAGGACGGTTACCGTGGCAATATATCATAGCTAGTTTAGACTTAGGTTTTCTAGTAAGAGCAACTCCTGCCGAGGAAAAGTGTTTTTAATTGAAATTTGGTATTACAAAATGTGTCGGTAATTATAACAAAAGTCGACCCACAACTGGCATTCACGCCATCAAGGGTAGCTGGTTGTAATAGCATGGGTATAATTATTTGAGAAGAGGCTGAAAGGTGGGGAAAGTTCGGCTTCAGCTTAAAAAACTATTTACGAAACTCTTTTTGCTATCACGAAGGTGCCCTTGGAGCTCTAATTTCAGTCAAATCAAACAGAAAAGGTGGGTAAAAATATGAGATTATGAAGGATATGATATAAGAATAGAATTAGTGCAATGAGTAGAAAAAAAAGGGCATTAAAACGTTGTTAAAAGTGGGAGTTATGATGAAGAGCTTGCGACATAAGGCATAGAAGTGACCGACTTTTTCTCAAATTATTTATGAATTTCTGTTAAATATACAAACAAAGTAAGAACGCTTTCGTATGCATGATCCTTGTTCACGCTTGTATCCAGTTCCCTTGAAACCTTTAATTTCTCATAATCCACAAATAATGACATTAGCAGAGTTTCAAACAATAAACAAAAGCTGGTGTAACTACCATTGTTACAACATTTTGCTTCCATACATGCATATGATATAGATACAACATAACTTGCTCAAAAGCTAATGCACTCAAGTTTCGCGGTTTTTAAGTTATTAGCATTTTAAATGGTATTACCGTTTTATTGGTGACAGAAAGCGTGATATTTTTTTAATTGAGGTCCTATAAAAACTATTAAACTAACTGCAATTAATGAAAAAGAGCGATTTCCACAAGTATAACATTTATTGCATGACTGAAGATGCTGTAAAAAGCGAAACCGGTCGAGCAATAAATGTTATACTTGTGGAGATTGCTTTTTTTCATTAATTGCAGTAATGTTCCGTTTCCATTCCATCACGCCTGAAGCCTCAGATTAAGTATTAAACTATCTTATTAATTTTTATACCTATCGTGATACACAAAAGTTATAACCTTTAATCTACAGTATAGTTTGCTACAATGCAGCCATTGGCTATCGATGCATAACCTTACAAATACTCACGATATCTAAACTTATTCCATAGACAGGCTGTACACAAATGGTGTGTGCAATGGAATTTTAACGCATGGCCCGACCATTTCTTTGTCATGAAGCTTGAGGCAACAGAAAACTTACCTACACTGGATAGATTGCTTGCGATGCCAAGCTTTCTGTAACTTTCTCCCAATTCCTCTATTCTTGTGCGTTTTCATAATCGCCGTCCTGAACCCCAACAGAGGCAAGAGGCGGTGATTTCGAATCTAATAATAAAATGAGGCGCGGACACCACTTCTTCCAGACTGGGACGAGGAACGGCGGCCGGGGGAAGAGGCGGATTGCATAGGCACATGCCGCCTAAGATTCCATAGCGGTGGCATAGCCTAGTGGAGCGCGCAACCCCGCCTATTGGGAGTTTTCCGCTCATGGTGTTGAAGTAAGCGCACATCGGAACACGATCGGCGATGAAAGGAACGAAGTCCGCTGGCGAAACGTTCGGCAACCTACCGGTAGACAGTCTTCTGTATCTTCTCGGTAGATATGGTCAAATGTTTCGTGTATAGCAGTGTTTCCCAAACGTTTTCGAGTCACCACAAAACCTCCAACGCCCCCGACCGTGGACTCTACAATCATACTATACTACCTGATCAAATCGGGAAGATTATAAAAATAAATTAAAAACAATTATGATTAAATCAATGCTTATTTCAAAGCCAATAGATTGGTACTTTATTGATCCCAGGACATGTATGGTATCATTCGGTCAGGACCCTGCCTCCAGCACCCCCCATGCCGCCTCTTGTTACTTATCGCCCCCCTATTTATGGCACCGTCCAATAGCGGATGGTAGCGCCCACTTTGGGAACCAGTGGAGTATAGTATTCGGATTCATTCAAAAATGCATTTGAAAACGCAAGCGTTTAACCACTTAGCAACTAAAAACTTCACATTATCAATGTTTGGCGCTTTCATCTGAAAATAGACATAAGATCAAAAATCGCGGATGCGATTATCGTTGTTTTTTTGTTGTTGTGCGCTCATCAACTCTGCTCCCTATCAGTTTTGAAGTGCGCAGGTTCTGTAACGAATAGAAACGAAGTGCGCTCGTAAATGCGGAGGCTACATCTACGAAGTACCGTGCAAGCCACCACTAGGGTGTGTGGGACGGGGTGATTCCGCACCAGGCATTCGTCCCAGCACTAATTGGGACCTCGCACGTTTCCCTGGCCGCTAGGCGAAGACCAAAAAGCAGTCAGGAGAACAGTGCGTAGTCAAACTAGAAACTTGGAGAGTGCTACATAAATGAACATGATAACATGCAATACAATTCTAAAGACAATACTATAGGTAAATATTACTAATACTATTAATTTATGAATGCTATGAGATACTACTTCATGCAGAGAACAAAATAATGACGGACATATCAAGCGGTGTGAATTGTTAGTAATGATGATGTGTTATTAAACAAAAGTGAAACGTCTACTCTACCTAGTGAGGGTGGGAGTTTCATTTGATTGATCTATCGTAACTTTTATGATCCCTTATTGTGCGTGGAGAAAATTACACTGTAAATCTATCGATTCTGCAGTCAATTTCTTTTATCTTAATACTGTGATCGCTTCTACCGTAATACGTTGGCTCTAGCGAAATATGTTGAACGTCCGGCAAAAAACTATCTGCTTCGAACTTGCGGCTAGAGTGAATGGAAATAATTCAATCAAATTTCCACTTGAAATCACTGCGGAATTTTGTCTTTTTAGGTCACTATATAAGTTAGGAAAAGTATGATTTCTGTGAAGGAATAAAATTTAGTTAGGGAATCAGTGACAAGTTTTAACTGTACGCAGTTACCATAATTCTAAGGAAAACTACGCGTTTTGCTAAGTGCTGATTCGATTTCACAGAAAGTTCGTTCCATCTATTTGAAGATTTAGGTTGTACCTAATATGATTTGATCCAGTATTATAGTCATTTTAAACTTTTACCTGGAAACAATTCCCTAAAAGGGTATACATTGCAGATACGTGGTACTAGTACCCAGCAATAGCATTTAAAAATCAACTCGCGTGCATGCCGCGGCCGCCAACTTGTAAAATGACGGCCGAATTTCACTTTTTTGACCAGATTTCACTAACCGTAAGAAAAATTAAAACAAAACTTACAAACAAAAGATAAAGACAATACAAAATGCATGTTTTAATCGCTATAATTTTTGTATTATCTC
Organism: Pyrrhosoma nymphula; assembly: GCA_963573305.1. Lineage (NCBI taxonomy): Eukaryota > Metazoa > Arthropoda > Insecta > Odonata > Coenagrionidae > Pyrrhosoma > Pyrrhosoma nymphula. The sequence continues at coordinate 83,117,888 of OY754339.1, forward strand.
TCACGGTATTCGAGAAAAACTGAAAATAAGAAATTTTTATTTTTTTTTATTTATTATATTTAACACATACATTACATTTGACACGTAGATAATCTTCAAGAAGAGGAATTTAAGCAAACGTATAGTTGAAATCAAATATATTTCGTTGTTTTTTATGGATTTCAGAATATAATTTCCAAGTAAAACAGTAACTATAACTTAATCACGGAATTCATTGAATATAGTAAACAAATATGTTTCATTAGGAAAATTTAGAATAGTTAAAATTATATTAGAATTATTTGTTTATATAGTGTCCATGTATAAGAACTACTTTTCCTCTAACTGTAACTGATGAAGATATAGATGCTAATAGTATAACTCTTGTTTTCCTGGAAATAACTACATCAGAAAATGTTTTCCCATAAATTTTCCCATGGAGTCTTTTCCTTTCTCAACGGCCATATCACACGTACGGTCTGCGACAACGCCTGTATAAATTCAGAAGAGGTTACCTGATATTGTAAAAGGGTTATGTGTTTTTAATTGAAGTCATAATTTTATTTTTGTGATTTGCGTCACTCGTCATGCTGCCATCTCTTAAATATTTGTGCTGCTCTGATGATTCAAGAGAAATGCCAGCAAAATATTCAAGTGCTGTAGCAATATCAGATGAAACAAGAGCGCACAAAATCCATCTCATTAGAGTGTCGTCATTTAAATCTAGACCTCGTGTCAAACCTCCAAACAATTTCGTTGATCTCATTAGGATTTGCTCCATATTCATGTCGGTCCGGACACCTGATCATTCCTTGTCTTGACGCCTCATTGTAAAACAATCATCCGTTTTAAATTTTTCAAAGTCATCTAGAGATATAGCTTGTTGAAGATTTTTCATTTGCGGGAAATACAATTGAGCTGACTTTGTATGAAGTGCATGGACAATAGCATGGAACAACAGCAGTATCATCTCAATAATTGCTGCAATGATCAATATCCAATTGCCTGTTTTCTCAGCTCAGATAAAATTCAACATCAAAAGAATATTCTCAAGGTACGCCGCCGATAATTCAGCTGTTCTACTCTTAGACTCAACCTCCTTACTCTTGTTTTGAAAATTTTATGGACAACTTTTAGGAAATTTAATCTTGTAATTCTTTCCTTTCTGTAGTTTCGTTACTAGTCATTTCACGGGAGAACACTTTCGAGCGGCGCATCGTCAGTTCTCCATTCACACTTGTAGAATCAGAATCAATGACAAGTTGGATTAAAACAACAGCAGTGAGAATACGTACTGAAACAACACGTGAAAAGGAGTGAAATGCCGTCATGTTGGTAATTGACTTTTTAACATATAGTACTGTCTCCCAGAGTTCCTCAACTCCACTCACTTTTACTATGTATCAAAGGAAAGAGAACAATAAATTAAATCCACCAAGCCTCACAATCACAGAGCCTACTGGATCTTTCTTGTCAGCAGACGAAACTATTTCAGAGCACTTCAGGTATAGTGGCTGATCGAGGGTTACTATATGTATCAGAGCAGCCTCTCTATTCAGCTTCGCGCAACTGTAAAACTCATATCTGAATATAAAGTTAAAATATTTTAGGGCTTTTGGTTTACGAAAGGAAGAGGTATTGTCGAGATGATATCCATTCCATATGCGGAAATTGCAGATTGCATTAATCCATTCCAGAATGACAGTGGCTTTTCGACATTATAGTAATCAGATACCCTAGTAGTCGACGGATGTACCCCTTTGAAGGTCATTGAAAGCCTCTTCAGAAACAGTAACATATGTCAAAGTGATGCTTTTCATCCCAGACGTATTAAATCTACATGTTTAAAGTAATTTCCGTGTTTAACTTCCAAAAATGAAAATAATTCTAGTTCAAGCATGCTACTAGGAACGTACTAACACAAGGTAGGTCGTTGCGCGTCGTTTGGGTTCTGAGACCTAGTTGGGATTGCATCCAACACTAGCTAGTAATGGATTCTATTGTGTATTTGATACTTGTATTTGATATTTGGATGACACAGCAATGAGGTTGAAACATATTATGAGGGAATAGAGAGTTTATTTTTAGATATCCCATTTTAAATACATTTACACGCGGGCGAAGCGGGTCCAGGTTTACCGGAGACTAATGTTGAAAATAGCAACAGTTTCAGTATTCATTTGTTGTTAGGGTCATTTCCGTTGTAACCAAGATTGTATTCCCAAACTATGCATTTTATAAGATTATAACCGATCTAATATGTCATAAATCAGTACGAAAGGATGAAAATATCTACTTGACTCCATTATGTCGTTACTAAAAACTAAATTATCTCCACTTTCATCCATTGTTCTAGCTAATAATTCTCGAGTCGTCAATTGCCTATGTCATCCGGATGACGTCATCGCAGAGTGGACTCATTTGGGTCCCGGGAACCTTGTATATGTAATAACATGTCTCTTAAGTACCACTTTTTAGAGATAGAAGAGAGATTCACTGCCGAACGTATGGATTCAGGAATTCCTTCTTCCCCCGCCTCCGCACCATATCCCACTACAACGGAAACACGACGAGACTTCAAACCCTTCATCCTATCACTCTCCTTTTCTGCCTTGCGTCCCTCCCTGCCCCTCATTCCCTGGCGAGGGCTCGCAGGGTAATAGGCAGTTGAGCAACAAAATGACCCGTCTCCAAAGCCGGAGAAGATTTCACCGTTCCCTCACCCTCGTCGCTGGGAGTCCTCCCGCGAAGTGTCGCGGTGGCGGTCGCTCGGGTGCTGGCGATGATTGGGACTGAAGGATCTTCATTTGAATCCATTACGCATGCCTGCGAGAGAGGAGTGTGGAGAGATGGTTCGGGGTTGAGGCGGTGGTTTCGCTTCTTGCCGCATCGGGGGAACGGGTGAAGCCGCCGCCGCGAGGGATTTCACGTGTGTCTCTGGCCGCGCACCGCGAGAGGAGCCGTCGTCTGGGAGCGGCAACCCGCACCCCCTTCTCTCTCCCGGGGATTGTTTATGGCGCTCCCTTTGACCGCCGCCGCCGCTCCACTCCTCCGCGCGGCACGCAGCTACATCGTCTCAGTGGATTATCGCGGAGGGTTGGGAGAGGCAGGAGAGTCTGAGGGATTTGTGGCGAGGAATGGGGGAGGTAGAAGAAGATGATCCGGGGGCGATTAACATCTTCCTCAGCCTCCTCTCCACTTCATCCAAGACATCCGCGGGTCCATACTTCATCTCCCCCGCGATTACTCACCACCAACTCTCTCCCATTCCACGAATACGAATCTGCGCCCTGTTCCGGACGGCTCCCTTTTCAGAGGTACCTGGGTCGAGCCATCGATGCATAGTGTTTCAAAACGGGAAGCGTTCGGTAAGGTCTAAATGATTTGCCGTTCCACCCGTTGTGAATAAATATATTCCGGATCGGATGCCATTATTGTGATTGTTCTGTGAATTTAAAAGACGTCGTCAAGATGTTCTGTGAATTTAAAAGACGTCGTCAAGATGTTCTGTGAATTTAAAAGACGTGAAAACTGATCAAAAGGTGCTCATTTTATTTGTGTTGATGATCACCTTCTTTTCTATCATTAATGATGTCTTATCAGAGGCCCTGGGATCAACTGTGAGAAAATTTGGTTTGAGAAAGGTTTCTATGGATTCTTAGATTTCCTATTAATTTCCAGGAAACTATTGAGCAGCTTCAATCACTCAGTGATTCAGCCCGATGGTTGGTTGGAAGGATAGTTGAGTGTAGATCTCACCTCGGACTAAGCCACAGGCGTGTGAATTTCACACATTCAGGGTAGGGGGGTCATTTCCTTTCCCTGGGCCACCTCGCAGTCCGAGGAATATTTTTTTGTTCGGGGGCGTCCAAAGGCTTCACCCGGATTTGAACCCGGAACCGGTAGCCAAGCGCTCTACCCACTAGGTCACCACGCTCCCCCACTGAGCGGCTTAAATTAACCTTTTTCTAAGAAAATGTTTCACTCCATGTATTAATCGTGTCAATATTCTTGGGCTCCAGAATCACTTTTTTGGGCGCCATTCGTTCAATTCATATGCATTGATTATACACAATTTAATTATTGCGTTAGAATGGACGGACAATAATATAGCTAAATGGTCTCTCTTTGTAAAATCTCAGGTATCACATAGAAAATAAGGCCTTCTGATCAGGCTGTCAATAGTCTTCATGTATACCGTTGATCTATAAAGAATGGGACATGATTCTTGGTTCTTATTACCATGTGACAGTATTTCTGCGTGATTCAAACAATATTTTCCAGCACTGACAGACATAAATCCTCATGCTAACGCAGTGTAAGTTCTCCAAGGGATTATTTTTTTCCTGAATCATGATTCATAGTTTATTCTGAAAATTGATGTATCTAGTTGTCATGACCGTCGTCCTATTACTGTTCCTTTCTTGTTCGTGCATTAAAACGATGCGCATTGATTAGTGAGGTCGGGCTCTTTTAATGCCGGTGCATTACGTAATGCTAACCTTTCCGTTACCTCTGTGCCATCAATTATGAATCTGAAAGCTATGAAGGGAAAATTAAACGCCCTTGACGCATTTATGCTGGGATTTGACTCTAGTCCAGAGTCACGCTTATGTCATCCACATCACTGCACTCTTTCGACCGAAAATAAACCGATCCCACTCTCGGTCGAATAGCTCCAATATTTTTGCTTATGGCGACGAATCGGTGGGGTGGAGGAGTAAATGGAGAGGGGTCCCAAAAAAGAAATGGCATGATTCAGCCGACCGTGTCGCGTCGTCATTCATCTGCTCGAGGACATGCTCGCTCGTTTCCTTTCGTTTGCGAGGCCGGGCTCCGCTCGTTACAGAAATTCCTCCAGATGAATTGACCCCACGAACCCTGTGAGGAATGATACGTATCCGATTTTTCACACTTTGGTCAGCCGAGGATCCACCGTCCCTCCGCCGCGGTCCGATGCGATTAAATTCACGGCCGGTCTTTTCATCTCCTCCTCTTAAGCCCTGCGGCGAACGAAGCGATTATCTCTGCCAATCAATCCCTTGGCTGGTTATTTGAAGGGCAGTGACAGACATTTTCGACATGAAGGAGTGTAATTATTTGAGTTATGCATGGAGAAAGGGGAAATGGGCCGATAAGATTCCTTGTGATGAATCATTACAACTTTGGTTTTTTTAAATTTTTTCGGTTCACGGAACCTTTATGAGCATTATAATACTTTACAGAATCCTTCTCCGTAAAAAAATGAAAGATTTACAAAATACCCTAATTTACACATGGAAAAAACTATTTTCAACTCCATATTCTTGTGAAACGTGTAAATAGTGACCCACGCATAATAATAATACTTTGAGGGCCCAAATATTTTATGGAAGTTAAAATAAATTAAATATTCACAAAATATCAAATTAACACATGAAAAAAATATTTGCACTTTAGTATTCTTGTAAAAGGTGAAAATAGTGACTTATGCTAAAATAGTGATTCAAGCTAAAATTTATGGAACTCTTGGGAAGATTTTGTGGAACCCCGGGTTCCGTGGAACAGTTTTTAATACTGGCTGGCTTAGATGAATCTACGAGAAAAGAAACTGGTGGAAAAATGTGGTAAAAGAAGAGTCCAGCTTTTATAACATTTATTTTGACATCAGGGACTCCTAAAGACAATGCTAGAAAGACACACTAATGGGAAAATATCTAGAGAAGACTGCGACTGCAATAATTTGTGGATCAGATCGTGAAAGGTTAGGGATGCAGGAATAATGAAGGGATGAAAAGGAAGGCGTAGAAACGAGAAGAATGGAGAATGTCTACGAGCCATACTGCGGCCATCCAATCTTCGGATTGATCGACAAAGGGAGGGGTGAAGAAACGTTGGCGCTAGTCTACAACGAAAAGCGCCTAACGGCTGTGTTACGCGATGCTTAAGTTAGCACTGAACTCAGTACTGAAATCGGCTCCGAAAGAGTGCAGATGTAGTTTATTCTATTTATTGCATTTGTCTTCGAGCCCTGAAGAAGTTATTGCAAATCAATACGTGATGTCATCTGTGAGCAACTGTATCATAAGTGAGTGTTCTCTTGGAAGAAGATCGACATCAGATGCATTACCGTTCAGGAGATCTCTCCCATTTAAATTCATTCGTATGTGAGTACCTTTTCCCCACGGTGTGTGGTGCTTGACAATGTTTAATTTATTTTAGTATTGTTTAGATTCAAAAGGTATTATTTTATACAGTATTTCATAGGAAACAAAAGGTTCCAAATTTCATCGAATGATCCGTGGACGGTCTATCGGAGATAGTTGATGCAGCAATGTGGTTTCTGAGGTTTTCCGAGGGCGGGAGGTCACTGCAAACCGCGAGAATAATCATGGAATACCTATTACGTTACTGCACTACATTCATGCTAGAGGGGTGCAACGGACCAGTGGCCTTCGAGCTAGCCAACTTGCTTGTTAGAACGGGCATAACTCGGCCGATAAAATTATTGGAAGCAGCCACGCCGCGGCGCTTCCAATCGTCGGGGGCAACTCTAATGCCCCTATTACACTCCTAGCTTCTTTCTACGCTGGTTAGGCTTACCAACATTGGAAGTTGGCCGTGTGAATGCAAGTTGGCGCTAACCCTGGTAAAATTTTCTACCTCGGTCGAGAAACCACGGTTGGTGCTGGTTACCGGCTTTTGAACTGCATGTAAACTCAAGTTAGTGGAAAAAAAGGTTATCTTTGAAAATGGAAGTCGTATGGGAAGGACGAAAAGAAAACACAGGAGCTTTATACAAAGAATTATGTTTGGCTTATTTCCCTTTTTGATAGTCCTAATCCCTAATGCTTAAGTGGCTGCATCTTCTACACTACCTAGTTCTGATCTTTTCCCATTTTATGTCAATATTGTTTTTTTGCAATATGATTTCCATTCCTTTCAAGTTCTTCTGCTTACCTAACTTGGTATAATATTCTTGTAGAATCTTTCCCTAATGATTCTTTATTTCACTTTATTTCAGGATGAACTTCAGTCTTAAGAGCTCTTTTAAGGTTGGTTATTAATTTACAAAGGATTAAGGTACGATCGCAACTTAAATCTCCCGAATTTAAAGTTCTGATTTGTATAATTTGGGATGAATGTATTGCTCTATTTATGATTAAAAAGTCAAATTTTTATTTTTGTCTTCATGTACTATTACATATGTATTCGTACTGCTGTGATAAATTTAAAAGATATTATTATTTCGGAGATTGTTGAATGTGCAGAGATGCATCAATCATAGTTGCCCTGGTGGTTTTCTTTGTAGCGTTTTTTAAATCTCAGTATTACTTCATTTCCCACTCGTGCATTCAGATCTCCAGCAATGACAATTGTCTCGTTTGGTGGAATGTAGTATAACGCATTCTGCGGTTTTTCGTAGAAGATTTCTCTTTCACTTTTTTACTTGCATTCTTCTGGACTATAGGCAGAAAGTGTGTGTGTGATTCCACTTTCTGTTATTAATTTAATACTTATCAATATTTAATAGATGTATTCACAACCTTCCAAGGATTATTTGTATTTCTTGTGAAAGTATTCAAACTCCTGCAGCTGCTCTTTTTCCTTTGTAAACACCACTATACATCAGAACTTATTGCCCTTTCCCTCTTTTTGTATCATGAATGGCACAGATATATATTTTTTCTGTCGTAGTTCATCTATTAGCTCCTGTTCTTTATTATTTAGTGCTTTAATGTTCCATGTTTATAATCTAATTATATTTCTCCTTTTCAGTTCTACATCCAATTAATAGCGTGAGTCGTCATCCCCAAATTCTGGTTCCAAGGTTCCTGTTGCCTGACGAATGAGTCAGGGATTTGGAAAATCAAATTCAGCTCTGCCAGTAAATCCTACACTCACGTCCTCGAAGACGTATGTCACGTTACCCCTGGGTACATGAAGGCCAGCAGATAAACTTTATGTAGCAGACGAGAGAGGATGGAAAGCGAGTTTTTGGCGCTTAACAGCTCGAACCCACCACCTAAGGGAAAAAAACCTCCCACAGAAAACTCACCTGTGAGCTAGGCTAGTAACATACTCGCAGGAGTAAAGCCTATATTACTCAATGGACCGCAATAAAACAGTAAAGACTGCTAGTTGGCGGCATAAACCTTTGCGACCATGACGGTAATCACACTCCACTCAATTATTTCGATTATTTTGAGGCTCAAGATTATTGACGTTTTTCCTACTCACGTACATAGTAGCTCTAAAAACTATATCCACAAAACGGGGACAACTACTTTGGTAAAATCAAACAAAACTAGTTATATCCAGTGTATTTCAAGTGATTGGAGATTCTAGCTGGAGGTGTGCATATATATTTTGCCGAAGAACTCCTTTGTTCCCTACAAATCGCACGTGGATACATTTCTCAGCCCTCTTCCTCTCCGTAATCGCAATAATATTTACGCCCGATACGTACTAAGTAGGAATTTATCGACAGTGAGCTATGAAGCATCCCTCCCTCATCTACAGTCTAGGAGATAAATCAATTCAGCTTCTCTGTTCGTTGACAGGTACATGCTTAAGGAATCGCTGTTTACTTCACTCGTTCCGCTCGTTGTACTCCTGAATCATTTATGTCATCCCTTAAGGCCCGCTGTTTTTTTCTATGTCTTCACTGAGACTTATTGCATCCCAACCAACACCGGCTCGGAGTTTCAGCACCAGTAACCAAAGCTTGGTTCTTTGTTTCGGCCAGTATTTTTTCTTCGAGAGAAAAAATGATATCAATTCTGATGGTTTTTAACTTTCCAGTGTGGTACGTGAGCTCAATCGCTTGGACTATTTTCCAGTTGATAAATAATTATCATTACGCCTTAATATTTTCTGAGTGTTTCACATAACTCTATTAAGGAATATGGGATTGATTATGCCTCCTGTGAAATCAGACATAGATGTATTGAATAGTGATGTACTCCACATGCTTCGTACTTAAAAATATTATTTGTTTTCTCCAAGGAAAGATGAAAACTTGACTCAAACTTCTTTGCTTATCCCACTCCATATACTATCGAAGTGTTCTCATAAGAAAAGTGGCTTGTTTGATATATTTTATACTGCCTTATTTTTACTTTGGGATACCATTAGTTTGGTGATGGTGAAACTAAAGATGAATCCACCGTGTAAAAAACGTTTTGTAGGACCAACCATCGAAGGTAAATGGACTGTCATGATATTCGAGTCCACTTTCAGTATAATATCCTTCACATTTTCACTCATTTACCCCACCTGCTAATTATTTAATGCATTAGTTGCACAAGCTAGGCGGTAGTGAGTCCTGCGTGGAATGTAGGACAGTACCATTCCTAACAATCAGTCTATTGATACACAGTGGGTACATCCTCACAGAGATAGTTTTCCCTCGTTTCCTAATTTGCATGATCATATACAAAACCATATTTTGAGATCTTATTGCAGAGCATAAAAGATATTACAGAGATTTAATGCTTACTTCCTCTTCAAAGCAACATTCAGTAGCATGCTATCATGGAGCACTACACATATTCTCCAATATCTCAACGGAATAGTATTTTGTGGAATCCTTTATCTATGGTGAACCAGTCATTCGAGTAGGTATGTCCCAGTATTCCTAGCTCGAATTTCGTTTCAATTTTAGTTGGTCGTCCAGTCCCGCGCGCTCCACATTCGCACGCCAAGAAATGCTACGCTAACTTTTTCCGCCGCTGTACATGGCTACGCACGCGCCGCTGGCCTTGAGAGGGTCCTTCGAGGATGTCGCCGGTATCACGCTATGGCGTGCGGCGTGACAGCTCGGAGAGTGTGTTTGCCATCTCCCTCGCTCGCGTGTCTGTGTGTGTGTGCCACTGTTACCTTTCGGATGAGTAAGAGGGCGGGGCGGGATGCCTGCTCCATCTGCGGCACGCCGCCCGGGGCGAGGAAGGGCGACGAGGGGCAAGGCTCGCCCATTCCCCACCCGGACGAGGTCTTTAAAAGCGTGCGTGAGCAGGCGTGATGTCAGCGCCCTCAGGCCGTCCCGCACCCCCCAACACACACCCACACCACAGCGGCGTGTCTCCTGATTCGTCCGGGCGCCGCCGTCCTGCGAGCGTTATAATTCCTCCTCATCGGAGCTGTAATTTGAAGTTTGCCTTCTTTTTCTCCCACTCCGTCCATATTAATATATTTCCGTGCAACTTGGAGGGAATGGGGTTGATGCATTGGGTAGAGAAATGACTCTTCACCCCCAGGGCCCTGTTTTGAATCCCGGCAGTGACGTTGGATTCCAGCGGAATCCTGGGACGGTTCCTCAAAGCATGTGCGCTCGCGTTGTCGTAATTTTGTTACATTTTTAATGGATTAAAAAAAACAAGATGAACGTTCTTCTAACTACGCCTGATTTTTAAAAAATACTGTTCTCGTATTTGTTGAGCGATTCGCGGGAACTGCGACTGTAAACGTACTGTTCAAATGGACATTGTCGCATTGGATATCAATATTGACAGTACACAGCAAGGATACATGATCGCGCCTCCGACCCTTACCTGGGTGTTGTGTGGAGAGCACTTTATGTGTAGTGCTCCTCCGTCTTCGTTGTTTAAAGGCCGTTTTACACGGGGCACGTAATTGCACAATCTGATGTATGTTCGAACGTGCATTTCAAATTGCGTCGTGTAAAGCGGTGAAATGCTAGAAAGCATGCGCAAATGCATGAACACGAGATGACAAAATAGCCCCTGTTCTAATTCCGAGCTCGCATTCTCGCAATTTCAACAAATTTTTTCCGATAGATGTCGCAGTAGTAGGGACCGGAAGAAGCTGAGTGACGATAGGTGTTTGTTGTATTGGTGGATTGCATTGTGTGCAGTTGTTGTTGCTTGTTGTCCTTTGCGGAATAAGTATGAGCTGGTCACACAAGGACGTGTGACAACATGTCAACAACGATGCGCACAGAATTTCGTTTCTTCTTTGTTCTAACAAGTGACTCGCTACTCGCGCACTCAACAGACGACGAAATTACGTGAATGAATGCTTGCTTATGAACACCGTGTAAAGCGGTAACGCATTCGTCTGCACAATAATTATTGCACGCAAGATTGAGAAATGAATGCAGTGCTAACCTGCGCAATGACGTGCCCCGTGTAAAACAGCCTTAACGGTTATAAACGTATTATGAAAAATCTAACTAAAACACTTCACACGAAACGCTGTCCAGCGACACCAGAAAAAAATGAATACACTTTTAAGTTTACCTCGTGGAAACTTCAAGAACAAATTTGTAGAACTGAACTCAAACGACAGCTATTCTGGAGTACTAACCAGGTAATACTGCAAAGATGACTCCCTTATTAATATGAATACATCTTGTATCGGAATAATGCTTTGAAATTGAAAGGAAAAATCAATTAATATAACCATGCATTTTGAATTCATCTCTAAACCATCAGAAATGCCCGTTGATTCTCAACGGCAGAGATAAAAGTAAGAAATAATATAATAGTTTTATTCAAATTGAAGGAAATTGATTTCTCATTTATAATCTTAGTTTTTTATACTAAGAGTAAATGGCCTTTTTTCGCTTAATAATGCATAGTATTTTCCTGGAATTGTTCATTCATAAAACAATAATACTAAAAAAGTATACAATTTTCGTAATGGGGGGCGCGGAGAAGATTGCCATAAACTTCGAGCATATTTCCCTTAAGTCAGTTTGAGCAAGATTCTTTTCCAGTACCAATACATCCTATATTTGCAATTTTATTTGAAATAAGTATCATGTACCTACGCTAAAAATTTCAAGATAAACGGCTCATCACTTCATTCTTTCCGCCAAATAGAAAGCAGTGATTTGGAGGTTTAGAGACGATTTCAACCCCAACCTTAAGCTCTAGGGCTCTATTAGGCTCTAGGACTGTATTAGGGGTTAAAAGGTGTAATATGTAGGTCTCTTGTATTGTGAAAAATTCTACCTAGTAAGCGATATATTACGCATACCGATTGGCTCGATTTAGATGTGACGTGCTAAATATGCAGATACTCTGTAAAAAGCCAGTAAACGTACATAGAGAGGTTGGGGTAAATAATACCCAAATTGAAATTTGCTTTCAATTATTTATTCAATATAATATAAGCCATAAAAAGCCCAGGAGAAATTTCCTGTTCATAGTCTTTGCTCAGGTTGCCAAGGAAACATACCATAAAAAGGGAGGAATCAGGCGAGATGTTGTGTAATATGAACATAATAAGAACCTAGTTTTATATATAGATATTACAATTTTCCACAGATAAAGTTTTAATCGACCCGGGTTTCGATGCACTGCATCATCATCAGGTGACCTGACATGATGATGATGCAGTGCATCGAAACCCGGGTCGATTAAAACTTTGTCTGTGGAAAATTGTAATATCCTAGTTCTTATTAAGAAACATGCCATTGTTGAAATAGGAGAACAATTGATAATTTTGGAATTTAAAACCTAATTTTTAAGCAAAGACGAAATTATAACAAAATTGAATGCTAGAATTTAATATAAAGTTCTTTCAGCCATCCGATAGTGAAAATTTTCAACCCTTTATCATGATTGAAAGTAATTTAAAAAAGCAAGAACATCAACCTCTGAACTGATTCCAATGCTTGTCTTATAGGAGTAAAATCTATGGGCTCGTTTAGCGGCCCTTAGGGCCCTATGAAAATTTAAATATACCCTATGTTCATCCCAGTGAACCCAAATAAACCTTACCTCGAATACCCCCTTATCTCATTGGGACAGATAACCACAGTTCTCCTCTCCGATTACCCAAATAACTAACCAGCTGATTGACTTAACTGCATAACACAAAAATCAAAAAAACAAAGTTATCATGGAATATACCAGACGTACCAGACATATATGGACGTACCAGACGGATGGTAAGTTATTGTAATAAGAATGTCGCAGTAACATTTTTTATGCATAGATACACCGCTGTTCTAATAATCGACAAGTAATTTGCGCCTATAAGGAAAAGGTGTGATCAAAGAATTGGATTAATTGTAAGTTCAAAGATAACCTTTAGATTTTGGAACAAAAATTTATGGGACAAATAAAATGAAACACTTATTGAATACGTTATGATTGAGAACCATCCAAAGAGCTTTATTCACATATAAGAACATTAGAGACTTCTATTATGGTATTAACACTAACTAACACTTCGTTCCGCTTGAAATTTCTGGCATTATTTTGTTTTGTGCATGAAGTTGTATCTCGTAGCATTCATAAATTAATAATGTTAGTAATATTAACCAGTAGTTGTCTCTTTACCAGTGTGCTGCATGTTTGCATGTTCATTTGCGTGGCACTCTCCCAGTTTCTGGTTTGACCGCGCACTGTTCTCTTGACTGCTTTTTGGTCTGCGCCTAGCGGCCGGGGGAACGTACGAGGTCCTGATTGGAACTGGGACGAGTGCTGCATGCCTGGTGTGGAATCACCCCATGCCACACACCCTAGTGGTGGCTCGCACGGTACTTCGTAGATGCAGATGTAGATATAGTACAGGGAACCCATGCTTCATTCCAATGCCAACAACGTTAATATTCATGATTTCATCGGTAAGTTCGGAAACATGTAATCCACTCCAAACTTAAAAGTGGATCAAACTTATTTCGAATATCGACGTCTTCATTACCAGGTTTTGGCGTTTCTGACCGCTAGGCCATTTAAGCCTTTGTAGACCCTTACTTATTTACCCTTTGTGAGACACATTCCATTAGACTTCCCGATATTCTGTATGGGGGTATTGGTGGGACATTGCTTTACAAGCCTGTCTTGTATCGATTGGCAGTTACTGTAATATCTTTGACATTAAACGAATCTCGAACATCGTCGTTTCTTATCCTACCTTTTCTCTAAAAACCCTTGTAATCACCTAAGGAATCTCATATTTATTGTCTCCAAGGCCATTAGGTCAGATTTCCGAGTTGTCCAAAATTCGGCGCCGTGCATTAATGTGAGCTCAGCTTTTACCTTATATAGTCTTATTGTTATTTCAAATATATTTTTTAATTGATCTATTTATTATAACTCCAAAAACAGCAATTAAGGCCTTTTCATTGAGCACAATATACAGTATATTTGCATCATTATTCACATAAGCGATAGCGAAAAGAAAGCTAGTGTGTACATTAAAGATTAATCCAATTTGTCAATGAAATTAAATGAATTTTGAGTCCTATGCATGCATGCATTTCGGTTATTCAGGTGACCATCTATGGGGAGGGTTTTAAAACACGTGAAGAAGCAGGTGTTAATTGCTCTCTTCTTAAACTAGAAGGTAATTGTCCTTTGCCCTGCTGCCACCACCGTGGACGGAAACATTTCTTCCACCTCCAAAGTAGTATCGAGTTTTCGATCCCTTGGCGGGTATGAGAGGCTCGAAGGTATAGATGGGTCAGAGGTTACAGTCGGTTCTTGCTGTTTTGATTTTATGACGGGAACTTTCACAACCGTATTGCCACCGATGCGGAACTCACAGGCGTAACCAGAAAAGGAATGCTAAAAGCATCTCCCAATAGTAAATGGAATCGCTCAACAATGCAGTACATATGTGAAATTTCGATGCCTTTTCTTGAACTCCAAATGTTTTATCCAATTCTAGTCGTTAGATGAAGGAGGTTAGTTTGATTACTTGTTTTCCTTCTAAATTGCCGATGAAGCTCTAACTAAGTTCAATCCATTGCATTCAGAAAAATCTAATGCCTTATTCAATCGATCAACAGAGCGACGATGAATGCCATTGTCTTTGGCTGGTTTTTAAATCCTACCTCGTCATTTCACCGAGTTCACAACTTCGAGCTAAATGCTATATTTAAGTGAACAATCATAATGTAACGGTGAGTTTCGAACGATAAGGAATTAATAGACATTATGGCGTAAATGGTGTCGATAGCCAAGTTGACTAATACAATGTTGCACACGGCGTTCTTTCTCTCTCTGCTATTAGACTTACAGGAGAATTTTAAACAACCCCGAAGTAAGAGACATTTGTGTTCATTCAACACAGTTGAACTTTGATAAATCGAAGTGTCTTGGAAACTGAACTTTTCTCTCGATTTGGACCAATGGAAAACCAGCATTTTATCTCTACAGGATTTCTCCTAATGGCGAGTTTCATGCAAATCAAACTTACGTTTATACAGAAAATGTAAAAACATTGTAAAATATTTAAAACGGCGTTCTTTCTATCTTTGCTATTAGACTTACAGGAGACTTTTAAACAACCCCGAAGTAAGAGACATTTGTGTTCATTCAACACAGTTGAACTTTGATAAATCGAAGTGTCTTGGAAACTGAACTTTTCTCTCGATTTGGACCAATGGAAAACCAGCATTTTATCTGTACAGGATTTCTCCTAATGGCGAGTTTTATGCAAATAAAACTTACGTTTATACAGAAAATGTAAAAAATTGTAAAATATGTAAAAACACTGTAGGAAGTAAGTCCATGCATGCATTGGTAAGAAATCTCCGTCGAAACATATGAATGGGGAAAGAGTGGGGTGACTGTAGCTATAGAGTAAGGAATGCCCTTGGGAAAAGGCGCATAGAATAAGTTAACAATTATAATATATGTGTTCATTTTAAAAATAAAGTAATAAGAATACTGGTGATGTGAAATTAAAAACTGAATTTACGTGGAATATATCTTTTTATGTGATATCTTATTTAAGTTTCTTGCATTATTTAATTGTTAATACTTGTAAAATATAGGCATGTAACAATTTAAAACGTTCAACATGTTGGTAATACTAACAAAGCGTATTTTAAGAAAAGGCCACTGACTCATTCAGACTGCTAGAGAACATCGACATATATTACTCTTGCACAATGAAGAAAGGTGACGGCAAATATCCATTTTCGATATCCTTAATATCCCATGCTTTACCCTCTGATGTCCCACAACCTCTTTTTGCTCTTTAATCGTCTCATCCTTGAAGCACTCGAACGATTGCGTTCAAGGATGTCTGCAGCTCTTCTTTATTCCATCATATAACTGCGATGTCATCTGCGATACGGAGCGATTAAACTCATTCCCCCTTCCACCAATGAGAATTGCACGGCATTAATCGATGGCATATTCATTTCTTGAGGAATAACGGGCCACTGATTACATTTCAATCCATTCGTTCTTGCAATGTCCTAGGGAAGTTATGTTCACGTGATCTATGGCTGGAAACATCATTAGTTAGCATCATAGACCGGTTATGTATTTTTTCCTTATCGGCAGGAAACTGATTATATTATTTCCGAACACTTCCCTGATTGCACTATTGCCTTGAATTTAAAACCTTTTTGTGAATTTCAAAGGCTGTTTCGAATGTGTAATGATTGTTTATTTGGATTGTTTCGCTCAAACAGTAAGTATTACTTGTCCCGCAACTCAAATTAGGACTAAATAATTCCAGTTGGCTTGACCTAATACGAGGTATTAAATTAAAGGCCTGATTCAGGATAAAGATAGGAAAAATGTAAATACGTACATATATGTTTACCCGGTCTGAGAGACTATTTTCTGCCTACTCCAGCGTTTAATGCAAGGATAAATTTACATGAGATTTCGCCCTGTCTGTTGAGTTAAATCGTACTTATTTTCTTTTTTATCCATACTGACTTGCCTCAATTCGTTTAACTGATTTTTAGATGAAGTAAACTAATGTTACGAATTCCCTCAAAGAGTACTTTTTCAACATCCATAGTTGGTAAAATCACTCCGAGAGAGGGAGCTCTTGGAGCGAGGTAATAGCAAAACCGATACATAAAATGCAATTTACACTGTATCTGTAACTTCAGAAAAAAAAATTGTGACTGATTAATGTGCAGTACATTATTCAACGCAACTCCAGCTTTTAAACGTATAGATTCAGTGAATTTCTAGTCGTTCTTCCAATTATCCCTCTTTTGGGGACCAACCCTTAGAGTTTAATTGACGTTCGCATAGCACAGCAGTCTGAGTCTTTTCCCGCAGATCAATTAAGGTGAAAATATTTTTTTAAGAAAATTAATTTATGTATTCATAAAATCAGACAGTTTGGTAGACTCATTTAGTCCAACTTAGGGTGATTTTTAACAAAAGTCAGAGAAGGGAAATGGTGAGGATTATTCCAAAAGAGAGGAGAAGGCAATGACTTTTTAAGTTAATGGTTGGTAGGTCGCTTTAGATGTGGTTATAATTAAAATCATATGTGTACTTAAGTTGCGATATGGCTTTTTTGACACAGCAAGAACTTAAACTAGTCCGCATTCTACTTCCGCAAGTTGATCAACGTTAAGGATTGAGTTGATGATTTAGTTGAGGATTCGGTCGATAGGTGTAGTAAACAATTTAAACAATAAACAAACAACAAACAATAATGTGGATGCCAATAAGGAAATAATTAGAGCCGAGAATATGTATTGGAGATTAATTGCTAAAAGAATGTGTTTGTGACTTTCGAAGAATCTAGATAGGTGGGTTGCTCATCTAAAATATAAACATGTGATTTTTATCTCCTTCTCTATTAGTTATAGTCATTAAACAGCACATGTATATAATATATTTGACTTAGGAGAGTCATTTTCGCTTTTGATGTTCTTCAGCTAGATGAAAAACCCGTTTTAATTTTTAGTTTTTTTTTAATCTCTCTGATAAAGTGGCTGAGAGTAACTAATATACATTATGTTGGTGAAACGTAAAAATAAATAGAGTGTGATGCCGTCAAAGCTTGATACAGGTGAGTGAAACTGGAAATGGAAGAAAAATGTATGCTGAAAAGGTTAGCCAACACGTATTTGAGGAGGAAGCTTACGGAGAAAGTCCTATATCCGAAGTGGAGATCAGAAGAAAACGTCAGTCAGAAACCGGATTTATAAGTATCGATTCAAACAGAAATCGCGAGGAAAGTGGTTTATTAGCTCTGCAAATCAAAAAGCATCTGGACCACTCAGCTCACCTAAATAGTACAATACTCTCAATTGATCTTTGTCATCTATGATATTTCATTCAGCAACTTTTTTGCTTTGGCGTTTCCCACTTTCCTTCAAGACTGCGCTACTTCAAATAAATAAGAGAGAGCACGAATATGGACTGTAGGTTATCTCACGTAAGCGTATGATGAGAAGCGTAAGGTTTTAAGATTTATTAACATCGCTATTAATTAACCAGATAAAAAATTCTCCATTCGCTATTCATACCGTGAAAATAGTTGAACAGAGATTATAAAACTGTGCCTCAGGGTTCCAACATCCACCTTACCCCTTTTCACATGGGAGATCAAGATTAAATGTTCAATTAAATCGTAAAATACGACAGAAAATGTTAACGTAAAAGAAAAGAATAATATCGAGAGTACAGAAAAAGAAGTTTAGCAGCTTTAACTTTGTTGGTAGAAATATTTACTCTCATGAAGGACATGAACTTTCATGACCATTAGTCCTATTCCTGATTAATTTTACACGATATAAAATAACATAATAGAGAGAAGATAAAATAATTTAAATAATTACGAATCAGGTGACTGGATACATGATGTGAAGTATCTGAATTTACTATCTGAAAGACTTAGCATTGGCTTGAGAATTTGAAATAACTTCAAATAATTTGATAGCACCTGAAGTTGTTCGGGAGTTATCTCCGGCTATGCTCCGAACCATTGGCGAGTCGAGATGGCAGTGATGAGGGATCGGAGCGCTCTTTGAGAGAGTCTTTCGAGCGAGTCAGGTAATAATTAATTCGGCCGTGCGGTTGGTGTGACTCCATCTCACACCCGGATGACTAAGGCATGCTCAATGGGTTTCGTCACGCCTTCAAAAACGATCTTTTGGATTATACCTGCTCACCCCGGAGCTCAATGACGTCTTTAAAACTCTGTTGTCCCGTTTTTCCCGAAAACTTTTCGAAGCGTACATAAAGGCTTTTGGACCTCTTCACCCAATCTTCTCGCTCGCTCTTAACGGTCCGGAATACTTTACATTCACGATCTCGTGCGCCCACCGAATTGCAATTTCGAGGCTTCGAGGATGTAAAAACGTCGCTCCGAACGCCAGATAGCGATCTCTTCATTTTTTTCCTCTCGTTTTCACTCTCGCTGGGTCGTAAATGTGCGGGTACCCGAGTGATCTCTTAACTCGGATTAATGATTGGCCGCCATAAAAAGATGCCCTTGCGCTGTCTTGAGGCCACGCTGGCGATAATTCCTAACTAGACGGCAATAAGAGAGTACTGCGTTCAACGTGGAAGTGTTTTGCGATGGGAAAATAAGAGAGAGAGAGAGAGTCAGTAGGAAGGAATCCGAATTGAATGCGGGGAAGGAGAGGATTCATTTCTCGTGGTGAGTCCTTGAGAGTTATGACCGTTTACATCTACGTCTGTTATTCGCCAAAAGAGTCATTTCACCAGACCGGTACTACATTGTACCCCCATGTATATTTTCGGAATCTTATCAGAATTAAAGAGTGCAATTCCAAGAGACAAAGGGTAAATTAATGAGTCCAACGAGAAGCTAACGGTAAAATGAGCATAATGAAAACTCAGCGAAGTAGAATGTAAGTTCATAGGACACAATATGGAATGTAACAGCCACGTGATAATGAATTATTCTTCGCAAGCTTCCAACACAGCGCAAACTATTTACTAAGTATCCACAGCATGCCCTCAACGTTTCATATATCTTGATCATTCACAAGATACCCACTTATAAAATATTTTATTCGTTCACTAAAATTTAATGTATGTACCCTTTTTACTTTATTAAAAGTGTCATTATCACCGAGGAAGACTAAGGATGGAATACATCGGAAGAATTAGATGGTACTATGAAATGAAGACCAAAGGTGAATGACAGCGGTTACCTGGAAAGAAAATTAAGTGAAGAGGTTCAGCAAACTAGTTTCGGGACTGACGACTGCTGATTATAATTTCCAGAGAAGCAAGCTGAGGTGGAACAGGTAGAAGTACAAAAGGAGGACCTGAAAATAAAAAATGTTCTTCACAAACTTCCCAAATAGCACAAATTATTATTATCTACTAAACATCTACAGCATGACTTCAAAGTTTCAAATATCTTGAATAGTCACAAGTTATTTATAAAATATCGTCTTATTCGTTCGCTGAAATTAAAAATATTGTACTTCATTAACATTGTCATTACTTTGAATTTGCGGACCCATGAGACTTGTGAGATTTAGGCGTGGCTAAGAATGAATTGGGTAATCTGGTTAGCAAGAAAAAAATCAATGAAATGCTGTGGAGGAAACCGTATTGCCAATGATTGATAAGTGCTAAAATTGGATAGGAAGAAATAGAAGGGTGCGCGGGGCGGGGTAACTGATAGGAATAAGCAGAGAAGTTAAAAAAATATGGAAATGTAAAGATAAAACTGAAGAGTATGTACCGGTTGATCTAATAATATTACTTTCAGAAAATAAGGAAAGCACTTCTAAAATCTGTTTATTATTGAGGAATTGAAATGGAAGTAAATTGCTTAAGTATATTATTCAGCCCCTAGTAAATGTGCCAGTTAGCAATGCAATGAAAGTACCATGGTTGTTCTTTCGGGCGTAGTCAATTGGCCATTCTGCTGTGAGGCGAAAGGTTTTAAATCCCACCTCGGGCATGGGCGTGAGTTTTTTGTCAACGTTTTATTTTTCTTTCACTTCTGAGAAGTGAAATATGAAACAAGGCCAAAATTTAGGCACAAGCACTACATATATTATGTTATAGCTGCGAAATTTTAGTGTTTGGGTGTCAACTAAATCACTTAAACGTTTGAAAAGGTATATGTTTCACCAGTAAAAGTTTTTTTAAGTCTCTTTTTTCTTGCCACCAATCCGTGAAACAGGTAAATGTTACAGCGAAAGTGGTGGATTGAAATGTAAAAAGCTGAATTCAGTTACATGGGCTATATATTTTTGATACATAAATGCACTCACGTTTCAGAGAGATAAATTAACATATTATTAATGCTATGCAGACCACTTCGCGCCTTTATTTTCTGGTCTAAAATCCTGATGGAGTTTTGTGCATTGATATTTTAATTGCTTGCGTATCAAATGTCTTTTTAAGCACTATTCGTTCACCCCCGAGAAACTCTTGTCCTCCATCCGGAAGCGTCATCAAGACCATGATTGACACTGGTTTGAGTGACGAATGACATGGAGAGTTAGCTTCTTATGCCAACTATACCGCACTTTTGGATTCAAAGGTACCTACTGTATGTACTTGAAGTGCGTGAAGTTGAAAGTATTTGTGTTATCTGGAACTCTAAGACTTGGGTTACCATACGTCATCATTTATACGGACATGTCCGTATTTCCGACTTTTAATGTAGCGTCCGCGTACGTTTTTACGATTTATGCTATTGTCCGCAATTTTTATTTTTGGGAAGTATAGGTAATCTTTTTATTTTTGTTTTCATCTCGTATCACCAACTAGTTATATATATTTTTATATCGATTATTGACTTACACCGTTAGCAATCTGTTAGGGTGCTCTCGATTTAGGGCTATAGCCGGCGATAGACGCTATCGCCGGCTTCATTTTATGGCGCTTCATGGTATGCTATTTTCTCTGTACAAAAACTCAAATGAACTGTTGATAGATGGCGCTACTGGTCTACAACGGATTGTAAATAGTTCATAGTTAGGCTACCATAGTCACTCTGTGACACGAGGCAGTAGAGGCCATCTATTGCTAATAGAGGGCATCTACGAGGCAGGGGTTGAGGCCAGCCCCGCAAAGTTCATTGCGCTTTCATTGTTTTTTGGTTACATTTTTTGAAGCCGTTCAATAGGTGGCAATAGTGAGGTTTCTGATTGAGTTTTTTTACGTTTTGTCACTATCGTGACTTTGTTTACGCATGGCGGGATGGCGGATTGTGAGGATTTTCAATTGTTGGAATAGAAAAAGATTTATTACTTGACTAAAAATGGGTAAGAGATATTACTTTGTTCCTGGATGCTCCAAAGGGAATTCCGTATCCGTGAGAAAGAAAAAAATGTTATGTGTGAAGAATAGACAGCTTGTTTAAGGCTAATGTAAGTACTCCATTTTATTCTTCACGTTACCGTATTGCAAGGGTTTTCTGTGATTATATTGATATCAGATTTAGTTATCATGGTTATATCTGACGGATAAAACCATTAGTTGCTTCCTAACAAGCCGTAATTTCCCTCAGTTCGAAATGAAAAAAAGCGAAACTACGTTTGTTTAGATTGGGATCGTCTGATTCCATCACTGGCGCATAGTGGCGCCGCGGAAGTGCGCCGTGGAGTTCGGGGAGGATCCCGTCGAGGGTGTCCTCATTTTGGGGTTTCAAAACATGGTAACCCTATCTAAGACGGGCCTACGGCACTCCGCAGTTCTGTTACGTGAAATAATTATTGTGGCAGGGAGTAAACATAATTCTTTGCGGCCAAAGCTTTAAATAATCTCTTTGTAAATGAGAGATAGAGATGCTGAGAAATTCTTACCAATGAGTCTTCTAAATCCACAATTCTAGAGACTTTATGTGTTATCACTTGATCCATTCTAAACATTGACCACTTCCGCGACAGAACAGTGTTCATATTTTTCGAGCTTAATAAATCAATTCTTTGCGCTTAAATTAATGGCAAAAATGTTTTTCCACTTAAAAAGATTACTCGGGAGAACCCAGCCCTAGTTTCATTATTGTATCCTGAAAATCTTCGAGACAGCTCGTGAATCAGTAAGGCCAGTAGTGGACTAGTAGAGACTAGTGGAGCAGATGCTTCTAATTTTGCTGCTTTACAGGAAGCGTTCCGTAGTAGCCATAGCTATTAAGAGAGGCAACCAAAGTAATTTTCTCCGCTAGGTACCGGTGGGTAGAATTACCTATATCATAATTTAAGAAATTTACCAGTTAAAGTAGGTTTAATGGAAGTGAGTAAAAATCCTCTAGGTTTTTATATGTGCAGTCCACATTTGATGCGTGCGATACTTCTCTCTTCATCTCAGTGTACGTCCTACCCTTCTTCATCCCGTATTTTAAATGTAGGTATTGTCTTTCTTCCTCTTACTCCACATCCTCCCCTTTATTGCGCACTTCAGTATCTCATTACCTGCTCCAACAACCGACTCTGCCTCCTCCCAATCTGCCTCCACCGACGACATGGTGAAGCCCGACCAATTTGGTCGGTTTATCGTCCCTCCAGCACTGAAGGCTCCTGCTCCCTGGGGTAGTATGTAGTATGATTGGGAATGGAATATTAAGTAAATAAAGGGGCAGGGTGAAAAATCCGGCGTTGCCCACAGCCTACTTTTTAACAACGGTGGCAAGGAGTCCAAAGGTATACACCGAAGACGGTGAAATTCGCGATGAAAATATCATTTGACTTCACCGGGATTCGAACCCGTATCTCCCAATTGCCGGTCAGGTGTGTTAGCCAGTTACACCACCAAGCCATCTTAATTCAAGGCGTCTCAGCGGCGGTTTATACGAACAAGATGTTCTCGTCCCCAGTCTACATAGTAGCAAAGAAGACGTGGTCGTGCATGATATGCCACAGTCGCGGAGAATAAACCCAACATTGTCGCTGGTGAATTTCACTGTCTTCGGTGTATAACTTCACACCCGTGCGTGTGACTGTATACCACATCGTTCGTGTAAACGCAATGATTGGAGTCCTAAGGTGTTTGACAGTTTAATCGGACGGACGGTATAGTAGACATGGTGCCCTCACAATAACATCTAAGCTGGGCTTAGATTCTGGAAAAAAGAAGGTGAGGCCGTTGCGGGACAGAAATGGAACGCCGAGTATGTGGATGTGGCAGGGGCAGCACTTGTACACACATACGCAACCACGTAACGATGACTCGGATAAGTGGGTGTGTAGCTCTGTGTAGCGCTTCTCCTCACTTGGCTCTAATAAGTAATGCCTATGCGCATGCGCTCTGAGGCACAAGTACACACGAGCAGGCTCCCTCCGTCTTCTCTATCCATCCGGGAGATAAAAAGTGGATTTATTAAAAAATAACTATAGGAAAGGGTTGTTAATACATATAATTGAAAAAGATTGAAACAACTAAATTTTATGATGTTTTAGACTCATTTTTTTAACCAAATACCAAACTTCTAACTTAAATATTTCATAGTTATATGAATGAAAGAAAAATACTCTGCACGAGAATTTCGTCCGGGAGTCGGGTGTCGCATGACGCTAGGCTTTCACGAGATTAACCCCTTCATTTATAATAAGTGTTCCACTTCAAAAAGCTCGGCTACTGCTGGGATTTGAGCCCGGGTCATCGGGATGGGAAGCCATTACTCCGAGTCGTTCTTCCTGCCGGATCTTGAGAGGATTCGCGTAGGCGTCCGTTGCCAAAGGAGGTGCTCGTGAGCTTGAGGTGGCAAGGAATGACAAGTCTGGAGGATCCGTGGGGGATGAGGATTGAGAGA
The DNA here is from genome assembly GCA_963573305.1 of Pyrrhosoma nymphula. Lineage (NCBI taxonomy): Eukaryota > Metazoa > Arthropoda > Insecta > Odonata > Coenagrionidae > Pyrrhosoma > Pyrrhosoma nymphula. The sequence goes on from OY754339.1 coordinate 83,142,284, forward strand.
GGCGATGGGGATGGGCAGCTGGGTGATGATGGCGACGATAATGAGATGCAAGACGCGCGAAGCCATCCTTGGGCGTTCGACGGCGTCTCCACCCGCCCGCGTTACCACAAGTGTGCGCCGAGTCGCTCTGCTCGAGTCGACACTCACTACGTTTACCAATCGATCTCAGATCGATTTGACCGGCTCAGCTCGGTATGGTAAACGGAACGGGCTGGCCAGATCGATCTGTAAGCGAGCCGAGTCAGCCCTTACCGGTCTGAGATCTCAGATCGATCCGAAGCGGTCGGAGCGTGGCGCTCATCGTTCTTCTTTTGGTTGCCGATGGCAAACAAAATATAATCGATATCATTTACGGCGTGACTTGTTGTAAGAAGGGAAAGGAGATAAGTGTCCGGCTGAAATACGCAAGAAATCTCCAAATTATTCAAACTACTGAATTCGATAGTTCAGTATCGATATTTTCAGACCTTGTTGGTAAACCAGGCGATCTGAGTCAGCTCGCTTCTGAACTTTCAGATCGGTCTGAACTCAGACCGATCTGAGATCGATTGGTAAACGTAGTGATTGTCAACATCTACCAGCTCCTTTGCAATAAATTCCTCCGGATTCCTTCCCACTTCCCATCATTCGCTACGCCGCTAATGCCTCGCCGCCCGTGGTAATGTATCGTCCGGTATCCGAATTAAATGTCTCTGCACCACGTCCCAAAGGAGTACTCAAAATGAGCTCATCTTAGCTGTAGCTGTCGATCAGCTGAGAGGCACTTGAGGTTGACGGTCATAGGGTGGGGGTACGGTTGGAGAGGGTGGGGGAGCGGAGGGGAGGGAGGGAGGTTTAGAGGGAGCTGAGGAGCACGTGGAGGTGGAAGAGGGGAGAGGCGTGATTTGCACACGCTTAAATACGCCCTTTTGAAACGAGTGTTGTCATTCCTCTATTTATCATCCGACCTGACATTTTTTCAGAGGACAGAAAATCCGCCCAGGTTTAACTAAAAAAGTAACTCTCCTTTTAATTGGTATAGGATGTTAACCCGTTGGATTTAGTAATACGCTAATCCGTTGTTATTGAGTATGCATACGTAAATGAAGCACTATCTCACTATTCCTATGAAATGTAAATGAACCTCTTTGAGAGAGGTTACTGAGTGCCAATGATGGCGCGAGAATTATCAGAGAGCACGTTCCGTTTATGCCAGTTTTAGCAGTTCCATTGCGAAGTCACGGAAGGGAAGACAAACGATGAAGTGCTTGGTGCGGTCGATGAGGAAAGGAAACTTCTGGCAAATTAGGTGGTTGGATGAAGGGCAAAAGGTTGCTCAAGATTGTGATAGATGTTGGGGAAGTGGGGAAGGGGAAATAAGAGGTTTTTGGACGGGATGAGGAATGGTGGGACGTATGCTAAGAGGTGAAGGAAGAAGTATTGTAGGTAGATAGAGCCCTGCGCATGGAAAACTTCTTATGGATTTTAACTCTTTCATTAAACCTAACTTTGCTTAATTACAAATAATTAAAATCCCGAAGTCATCGCATAATTTCCTTCCCGTTATCTTTTCTCTCTCACGTTGGAAAAGCGGCTCCACAGTTAGGATTGCATATGGTCAGAAGCATGAGAAAGGGCACTCGTCTATTTTGCGGGAAGAGAAAATAAATTCAAGAAATCATAGCCATCTTGAATGTTTTCGTTGACAGCCATGTCAGGCCCGTAGGAAAAGTAATGATCATTCGAAATCGGAAATAATGCTGTCGCCCTTGCTTGCCTTGGAGGCTTTATTTGGATAATTTTATCTTCTTCTCTAAAACAAATAAAACAAAGGCTTTCTTTGATTATCTTTTCTTCTTCCCTAAAACACATAAAATATTCGTTTTTTTTTTCAAAAGAGAATTTTATCAAATCATTCACGTTACGAGCTTCAATTTTAACCGCACGTCTTAAGAAGTTACATCTCTACAAGCATTACTATATTAGCAGTAATAAGGAAGCTAAGAGGAGAGGTAATGACTTTCTTGGTCACATAATCAACTATTCACTTTTCAACCAACCCCAGAGGGATATCGGTCGGATGGCTGTTCCTCATCACCGCTTATATATATGGGAGTGACATTTTCCATTTTCCAGTCCTTGGGTACTTTATGTTCTTCGATTGATTTACTAAATATATTCTGCAAGTAGGGTGCTATTTTACAAGCCAAATCTCTATACACGCGGGCAGGAATTTCTTCAGGACCTGGGGATTTATTTGGACTTAAAGAATTTAACAAGTTATCTATTCCGGGATTTAATCTTTGACGACTTGGCGAACACACTTTGAAAGTAGGAGTTTACTAAATTGGCTTTTTCTAAACTGCTTAATAATAATTCACCATTTTCGACGCGTAGTGAATTAATTATTAATCTATTGCTTTGAACTTCCCTCAAGAATGACCAAAAAGCTTTTGGGTTATCCTGTAACTATTCTGCAAGTGTTTTTCTTTAAAATCCAAGTGTTCCGAAATCCATAAATAAATCCATAACTAAGGATGCGTTCCGAAACGCTTCCTTAGTTATGGCTTTAGACGATATGTATTTTTAACTTATTAAATTGTGATCATCATTGGACAAATCTCTACGGAGTTTTTTCATCTTGTAGTGCCACACTCTCTGTCGTTTAGACGATTTTCTCACATCTGCATAGTTGTACCATCTTGGTTCGCTGCTCTCTCATTTGACTTACTTCGGTCATATTTTCCAATCTCCTAATGCACGGTCGAAAGAAAATCTTCTCAATTACACTCCGTTTCTAACGTTAGAGTTGATTTTCGTACGTTGAGTTGAGAATTTTTAGATGACTCTATAACGCGTTGAAATCAGTTTTTTTTAAATGTAGAATTTTCTTATATTATTCAGGTTTCTGGTTCTGCGATTAAATTATTTTAAATTATGCGACAGTTTCGCCGTACTATGCTGCAGGCTTCGTCGGGCTTTTAAGCATAGTACGGCGAAACTGTCGCATAATATAAAATAATTTAATCGCAGAACCAGAAACCTGAATAATATAAACATGAGCTGCGAAAATCTTCAAAAAAAATAGAATTTTCTTCTTTGTTTAAAATATTTGAATGATGTTCAAAGAGAACGTTGCTGTAACTACTCTATGGTCACTATTACCGTCAACAGTTTCAAACTTAATTACTTGTTGTGGTATATTTATTGTCAATAAATCAAGAATATTAACCCCTCTGTTATGTTTATCGTATTCAGGTGTCGTAGCTATCTGATGTAGGATATTTTATGAGAACGTGTACAGAAGGGGCTCGCAGATGACTATGTCTCAACACCCAGGTATGTAACTGTAGCTCCTCCAATCTATAGAGGGGGCATTAAAATCTCCACCTATTATTAAATTTCTTTCGGCTTTCCTGTGACGTGCAATGTGGTGGCAATTTGATGCTCTTTATTTGCGTTTCGAGTTCTAAAATTGAGGTTGCTTCGGTATTATGTGGCCTGTAGTACCTGCACACAAATAATGTTTTTGATTTAGGGCATCTAATGGAGCACCATACAGATTCTAGGTTTGTCTCTGAAACGATTATTGCTTGGCTGACGATGGTATTCTTTACAGCTATATATTTTCCACCTCCAGTTCGCTTGGATCTAACTTTTCTATTAATGTTGAACGATTTTGGAATACTTTCGCTATCAGAAATATCGTCAGTCAGCCAACTTTCTGTGCCAATAATGACGTAACACTCCGTGCCATGAATAACATGGTGAAATTCTTAAATCTATTTTTTAACTACGGCAATAACTACTGCAACGGCTACTGCTTCATAATTATCGTTTATGCGTTTTGGGGTTATTTCAAAATTGTTATATTCAATTGAGTTATACTCGGAACATTCTTTGTTGAATTACTTACTGGTAACACAGAATTATTGACCCTAGTAACTGACTTACTTCCTAGCCTACCGTACATGTGAAACTCTACTAGTATGCTCAAGTACCCAGCGCTCTTCCTTCAACGATGCCTCGCTCGTGTAGAGGACACCCGAGCGATTTATTGGCACCCAACACGAAACAGCACCGGCGTGAGATCCAAGATTTCCCCTATAACCCGAAAGTAGCCTCGTAGAGAACGTTTACATTTACTTGTGCGTGCACCTCAAAGAGAACGTTTTTATCGCACCGTTTCAAAAGCATTTTCATTTGGTTTTTGTTCTGGCAACGAAAACATAAAACGATTTTTAAACTGTTTACAAACATCACAAAACAAAATTTAAAAAAATCACACCTTTACACAAGTCACACACAAGGGTTCAGACTTTGACAATCGCCATAGAAAAATCACTAATTTCACTTTAACATTTCCGTAGAACTAGTGTAACTTCACAAACTCCAGTGTATATATAATTTATGCCCTTAGATATCACGAAATTCTAACCGTAGCACACGTATAATCTTGCCAACAAAGATTATACACACACTTCCAACAAATGCACCATCGATGATATTTTTCCAAACACCGGAAGCCACGAGGGACAAGAGACCGATCGCGACAAGTACGATACCTGCGATATGTTTGTAAACAGTTTAAGAATCGTTTTATGTTTTCGTTGCCAGAACAAAAACCAAATGAAAATTCTTTTGCGGTGCGATGAAAATATTCTCTTTTAGGTGCACGCACAAGTAAATGAAAACGTTCTCTACGAGGCTACTTTCGGGTTATTGGGGAAAAACGGGATTTTCCTATTTGAGCACCAGGGAAAACCGTTTTGAAACGGAAATGTGCTGTGTGGGTTGTGTGACTTGTGTAGAGGTGTGATTATTTTAAATTTTGTTCTCTATTGAGTGACTAATCTGCATTCCATAATGATGAACAAAGAATTGTGTGTGAATTTTCTGATATGATATTTCATAACCATTTTAATTCTGGTTTTATATTAAATCATTAATGTTATAAGCAATCTGAGAACATATCTTTCTCCTGACCTATAGTTGTTAAGAAATACGTATTACGTACGCAAGGTGTATAGGTACATGTTGATTTGTCGTGCTGACTTATTCCTTAGTGTCTTAGGAATTCACTCTAGTAGGTTTTATACGTAAAGTAATTATTTTTTAGCGTTACCATTTGCTCACTGCAAATAATTGCCGTTGCTTTGGTCCCAGACCGTTACATCAAGTTGAAGGACATATACGCATGTTTAATTAAGTTACTTTGCAGTTTTTAAATAAAAGTTTCCCTAGTTTTCTATCTTTATAGAAAATACGGTCGTTTAATTTCATATTTAGCAGCGACTTGTATGTGATTTACGTCTCGGAGTTATGTCGTTGTTCACTCTTCCCAAGTGCAAATGCTCCCTGGTTAGAAATCATGTGATAAAGTGGTCGTAAAGTCATTGAGTGAGTGGTTATAATGGTGAGAACAATAAGGGCGAGTGATTTTAATTGTAAAAGGACAAATAATTTTACGTGCTCTCGGTACTGCATTTGTGGCCTGATACCAGCGTAATTATAACGCTGGTATCAACCCACAAATACGACGTAACGTCATTATTATGCCCGCATAGAATCAGTAGAAAAACGTATTATACCATCGGGAAAACCGTTTTAAAACCGAAATTTACGGCTTCCACTCGGCTGAAAAGGGTTTAAAAACTGTTGTACACGTTTCGAAACTAGTTGGAACCGGAGAGGAAGCGATACGAAAACGTTTTCTGAACAATCAAAGAAACATTTCAAAGACGTGAAGTTGACCAAAAGTGGCGGACATTTGCACCATTCCAGCATCATTTCAAATCGTGAATGGGCCAGTAGAAAACGTCCCCGGAAAGCGGGATGAATGCGGAAATGAAACGATTTGTGCTATGTGGGCAATGTAGGTATATCTACACAGAATGTATTGGGCTCCTGTATTTGCACCAATACTCTGAAGTTATTCTTTACCTCTACGATGTGAACAATAAACGACAAATATTACGTTAACCTATGAACAAATCTTCGATTTTGGCATTTATTAATATTGTAAGCACTGTCTAGATCACGAGACAGTATTTCCGAAGCACAGTAACTAAATGATAGATATATAGTACGATGTAAACAAACTTTTACCAAAGTTAAACGTTCGCTTTTTTACATGCAATTTACTCTTAGACAAAAACACAGCAGCAAACTATGAGATTATTTCAGGGGGCACTGTAACTTAAAAATCTACGACGTAAACAAACAAAAACCCACCATTAACTTCACTATAAAGGCCATTTTTGAAGCACTAACTCTTGGTAAATTTACGACATAAACTATAACATTAGCATAAGTTGAACATAGACTTTCTTCGTGTAACTCACGTCCAGAAACACAACGCAATATTATGCCATTTCAGAAGCACAGAAACTTTTATAACCTCCACGGCGTATTTCCTGTCATAACACATCCATTAGTCCATCCACGTAAGTCTACCTAACACAAATTACCTTGAAATATAAAAATATCACCACAAGAACACACGCAATACATCACAGCACATATAACATTTGTAATCACTGAATTTCCATAATTGCATTGTCACTTAAAGACACGATAAACCATCGTATCAGTATTCTCGACAAATATTACGTCTCTTGCACAAGTGAAACAGTGATACCGACTGTAATTGAAAATTGAATTTAAGTGCTACAGTCGGATAATTTGCTTTAAATTCTTACAGCCAAAAGAAAACGTTGATCGGTTCGAACTACATACCATAATAAAAGTTCGCAGCGTCCTGTGGTACTATTTATCATTGGTTTTTATAATGAGTTTTTAATAATTTGTGGTCCATAAAATATGTCACTCTTCAATAGTTTTGTAATCAAGGGGGATATTTCTAATATTCTTCGTATAACTATACTTAAAATCACAAACCAAGAGCATTGTGTAAAAACAAAACAAACCTTCGAACGTATTGCACAATTGTGCCTTCAATTGTTTTCGAAGAATTACCCACAACTCCATGGAAACCGGCACTGAACGAGGTAGCTGTACTAAAGCTCTGTATAGCTATCAAGAGCATTAAGCTGTACACATCGGTCATGCTTACAGTATATCTCTCACTCAGTATATGACTCACGAACGACCAGATTTTTTATCTATCACGACTTTCCTGAGAGATCATTGATCGTAGGCAACTTGAACTACTCACAAGCTGGAAAATCGGTCACTCTGATCGAAGATAGAAGATGGAATCACAAGTGATCGACGTGACCGAAATCTCTCAAAATACCGACTTTGCCCATCTCTACTCCAAACCACCGAACGTCCGTATTAGTGATGGGTCGGTCGTGAGAGATCGAATTCCGAGAGCAAGTTCTCTTAAAAGAAAGATCGATGAACGACTTCTCTCCAATGACCGAGGCGTTCATCTTCACCGATCTCGACAGGAATGATTGCACGACATCAAATATCGATCACGAGACTTGAGACCGACCAAAAAAATCTTGAGTGAGTTTTATAACGAGAGATTCCAGAGTTACTCGCTCTTTCGTGAGATGTAGGCAGTTATTCGATGCTCCGCTCGGTTGCGCTAACAAAGACGCAGCGTAATAACAGTCAACAATTTACATCACGACATAAATATCTTGCATCGAGAGAGTTTTACCAGTTTTGCTGGCTCGCTTTTTAGTAGAATAATAACATCAATAAAAATGAAGACCGAATCCGTTACACTGTCGGCAAAGAGACAGCTGGGTTAAGATTCAAAAGGAATGCAATGGAAATTAAACATGATCCAGGTACTTATCCGTTTGTTAATTCGCCAAGCAATGCATTATTTGTTACTGCGTTGGTTATGTAGTGCCGTTATTTATTACGTGCAATAGGTTAATCGTCACTTGTAAGTAGTATAGTACAATACTATATCCCTTTGAATTGTTTTCTTTGCCGCGACGAGTCGTAAATTGTGTGATAATTAAATATCTGAGTCTATGACGTGATCGCTTAGAAATCAAACCTGATACCCATGCCGCTGTATTATATATATACCGGCCGTTTATATAAACAACTGTGATTCATATTGCCAATGCATTTTAAAAATTCAACTCCGCTCCTCTCTCTTCAATCACTTTTTCTAGACTTTGATGGTGTTGCTGTCAATCAAGAATGTTTTCAGTGCTTCATTGGATGTCCGTTGGCTTTCCCTTCGTCTGAATTTTCTTCCCATATGTCTTCCGAAGTACCGGCGTGTTAAAATCACCGGTGAATTCATCCAGAATTGTTTGTTTTTGGAATGCAGTTTGCTTTTGGTGTTATTTAAAATATTTTTAACTGCAATCTCATCAGCGAATCCTTTTTTCGGAGAATAAAATTTCGTATGTGCCAATAACTCTCCTTTTCATTTAGAGGAATGGTATTTGAAGAACTTGATTCAGGGAATAATAGCGTGATTCCAGTTAATATAGGTTAGATCCAAACACCGTTCGAGACATGATAACTGCAAATTATGATTACCCACAGGTAATTTGATTCATACTTTCATCATTATACTTTTGTAGTGAATAGTAAGTTAAAAAAATATACATAGGCTTGATCAGTAAATATCAGTATGAGTTTCCGGAATTTCATTTGCATTTGCACTGAGTGTAGCTTCAATAAACGGTACAATGTAAATATCGTAATACTGTAATTGGTTGTAAGCAAAAATGAATTACATGAGTGGGCCATTACATCAGCCTTAGGCATCCCATTGAAATGGGCAAGGAGTTATTTCAATCAAAATGTACTAACATGTTTAGTAAGGCAATATATGACTTCATACCACCGATACTGTGTCACTTTAAATTGGCAGAAATGCTGTATGTGAGCAATTAAATAAATAAAGACTGTGTTTCTGCGTGCAATAGAGCATCATATACTGTAAAATAGTGCTGGAAATTTGTAATCATCGTATCATCCATCAAAGTGTGTATTCGAACATGGCTTGTACACAGGAGCTTAGACCATATTCATTTAAAATTTAATTCCTTGGAAAGGACAAATTAAAATTTCTGATAGTACTAATTACTCATTGTACATCCAAAATCCCTGGTAAATATTTAGCAGGAAAATTTAGAAGGAACCTGCAGGAAGTTAGCAGAACATTCATGAGGATAATCAGAAACCTATAGTGGCAAAGAAAATCTTATTTTAGTTTAAAAACTGATGCCTATCTTAAACATTGGTGGAGTAATGCAATTATAGCATTGGACTGTTATCAACGTCTATTCATTCCACATGCAGTTATCATTCCACTTTCACTTTAATTCTTATATTTGCCTGACCATGACATTTTACCACCATTATAATGGTATACAGATAGCTTAACAGACATATATATTTCAGTGGTCAGTTACCACTCCACCCTTCCTGCTTCAAAAATTTCTTTCCTTAAAATGTTTCAATTTAGTTCTGTGCATCACATCCATTCATTTCAATTGCCTATATTTTTCCTACCTCTCCCAACGAAGCAAACCTTTCCCTTCAAAAGTGCCTTTCAGGACCTCATTTCCTCTTAATTACCTACTATCTGACATAAAGTGGACTCCTAAATTTCCTTCACTGTTATATGTAACTTCAATGCCTAGTCAAGTATCTCTTAACTTCTCTTCTATCTTACTTTCATTATCCTTCTCGAGAGCCACTCCTCATATAACTTTAGTCTAATCTCACCCTCTCAACATTAGCCAATGGTTTAGATCCACCGAAGTCCACAACCCTTTATAAAACCTTCCAAACCAACCTTTTGTTTGAATCCTATATCAGGACTTGAGGCATTACATATCCCCCATAATTCTTGAATATTGCTGATACAAGACATTTAATATCTTGAGTAGGACACCTCGTTCCACTAAAATTCTGCCCCAGTTACAACTTCATTCCACTATTTGTTTTTTGCTATTTGTCTTAAGCCTCTAATGGTTTCTACTCAATGACCATTCTCAATCTATACTCTGGAGTGAGCTGGCAAGCCACTTACCATGAGGAAAAATATCCACAGATGCTGAGTGGACTATGTTCCCTTCGTTCCTGCTCTTCGTCCAATCTGGCATGTGTGAGCCTAACAGCTATAATTACCCTTGTTAATTTCTACTACAGGTAAACAATACATCATACCATTCCTTTGATAACAGTTGATTAATATTCATAAATTTACCAAAGATCATGACAATAGGAGTCGACTTCAGACTTAATCATATTGGGGTTTCAAGGAACATATTCAAAATAAGCCAAGTAGTAATTGTAAAAAACCTACACCAACATTTATTTCACTTATTGATTATTAAAAATAAATGGATCTATGAATGGTTGCACAACCCTTAGTTTTCATCACCCCTGATGACAATGACTGAGTCAGACATCGAAACGTCAGCCTACATGGAGACCATCACCCTGTTGGAAACCCGAGAAAGCTTCTTAGGTTCCTCATATCAGTGAAATAAATAATATTAATAATATGTAACAGCATTCATTAAGCATGAAGCATTATAGACCAAATCCATTTTACACTAAAATTTTGTTATAAGTGAAAAATCATTGATTACCTACCATTGCTTTATTATCCATCCATGACCCTCTTCTCCATTAACTTCTTCAATTTATAAAAGGGTGTTACCAAAACTATGAGTGCATACTTGACTTAAATTATGACAGACATTTAATTTAAATGAGAGCATAAAAAATAATTTTATTCTGATCAAGTTGACTTTAAGTCACACAGGAACGACATCTGTACACTTAAGTTGACTGCTAAGTAATTGAGTACCTGGATAACTTGAGGCACACAACTCATCACATGATATTGTTTACTCTCTGCTGTTAGTGATGTCTGTTTGGATTTGGAAACTGGCTCTCTTATAATAGTTTACTCCATAATACCCTATATTGGCATATATCCTTTGCCTATATTGCATTCATACATTACTTCATTCACACTCTCTCCTATTCTTAAGACTCCTAATCTTCCTCCTTTAATGTCTCTTCCACCACATCATGAACCCACAATTTTTTCCATCTTCCTCTTACGCTATTCACTCCTCAATCACAATCCTGTTCCAATACTCAACTCTAATCTATTATTTAAAAATTGCCAAACCCATAGAGAATAATCCTTTCATAAAGTCCATTACGGTAGCATGAAGGAAGAGATATTTTCAAAATGTCAAAAGAAAATTAATAAAAAGATATTAGCTTTAGTTCCCATAAGTATCCAGTAAGTATATCAAGCAAAAATCAACATGAAATACACTCAGAATCTTTACTCTTAATAATCCAAGATGGTATGTATATTGTTCTATCAAATTCAATAATTGCATGGGGGAAATAAACATTTGTCACAGTATGCACAGCTGATTTTTCTTCTTTGAATCAAAACTAGGTATGACATACAACTGTTATCACTCATATGATATGTAAACACTACTGTTTTCTGATTACAGTTCTATAATATAGAGAGAACTGGCAGAGTGGATATTGGTCTGAAGTTATTGATGGCTATAACCATTGATAAGCACTAAACCATTGTGTAAATTAATAATTGATCAGAGGCTATTCCTTGCAAAGATAATAAACATATATATTGAGGTCAGATATTTAGTAAACATTCTTATAACCTGATTGTTCCATGCATTTCATAAAATCTACAGAGTAAACTAGTTATAATTTTGCCTAGATATTGTATTCCCTACCTGTTACATGATATAGTCTAGTAAATGGCAACTAGAGTAGCAATCAGATAGCAGAGAAACTCACTGACGCATACATATTTTATTGCATTGCATTGGTGCTTCTTAATGATAGCAGCAATATCATCTAGAGGAAGAACGAATGTAGCGGGTTTAAAATTAGCACTGTCAGTGCCAAACAATTTAAGAAGATTCATCACATCCTGCAATCAGTTTTTAAATCCCTACTCATACACATCATAATAACAAATATTTTGTGTGTATTAGGCATTTCTTAAAGGTAGCTTAGAAGCAATATACGTTAACACTTACTGATAAGAATTTGATATGTATAACGGTTGAATACCCTGTAAGACATAACTATAATAATCAAATCGTTTTCGTAACCAATTAACATCTCCAATGTACGGGCAAAAGCATTTTGTGAGGGGGAATTAATATAGCACTAAAGATTCAATACTATAACAAAGTGCATTTTTACTGAATATACATTTTATTGAAAGGTACGCAGGTACATATACAAACCATCATTTAATAATATGCTTTTTAAACATTTAGAATCTATGTGGCATTGCGAAAAACATATTTACTGAACATCAATATAATTGACTAGTTTGATTAGTTATCTAAGTGACGAAGTGCATGGTGAAACCCCAACGATTTTAATCGATGGCAACAAACGAAGCATGTTTTGTAAGGAGCGTTTTACATTAGATATAAATCACTCAAGTGGCTGAAAAAATTAATATATTTCAACAAATATTGAGAATAGTAAACGTGAAGTCCTATTCAGTTCACTTTGGCACAAGAAGTGCTTCACGAGAAGAAAACAACATCACGACAGAAGCAACTTCACAAAAAAGTATTCATCGTAGGACTGATTGTTATTATTAGAATCACAGATATATATATACACAGCGAATGTCTTGGACTCCTGTATTTGCACTAATACTCTGAATTTATGCTTTATATTTACGATGTAAACAATAAACGACGAATATTACGTTAACCTATGAACAAATCTTCGATTTTGGCATTTATTAATATTGTAAGCACTGTCTAGATCACGAGACAGTATTTCAGAAGCACAGTAACTAAATTATAGATATATAGTACGATGTAAACAAACCTTTACCAAAGTTGAACGTTCGCTTTTTTACATGCAATTCACTCTTAGACAAACACAGCAGCAAACTATGAGATTATTTCAGGGGGCACTGTAACTTAAAAATCTACGACGTAAACAAACAAAAACCCACCATTAACTTCACTATAAAGGCCATTTTTGAAGCACTAACTCTTGGTAAATTTACGACATAAACAATAACTTTAGCATAAGTTGAACATACACTTTCTTCGTGTAACTCACGTCCAGAAACACAACGCAATATTATGCCATTTCAGAAGCACAGAAACTTTAATAACCTCCATGGTGTATTTCCTGTCATAACACATCCATTAGGAGCGTAAGTCTACCTAACACAAATAACCTTTAAATATCAAAATATCACCACAAGAACACACGCAATACATCACAGCACATATAACATTTGTAATCACTGAATTTCCATAATTGCATTGTCACTTAAATACACGATAAACCATCGTTTCAATATTCTCGACAAATATTACGTCTCGTGAACAAGTGAAACAGACTGTAATTGAAAATTGAATTTTAGTGCTACTGTCGGATAATTTGCTTTAAATTCTTACAGCCAAAAGAAAACGTTGATCGTTTCGAACAACATACCAAAATAAAATTTCGCTACTAAATTAGTATTAATCATTGGTTTCTATAATGAGTTGTTAATAATTTGTGGTCGATAAAATGTCACTCTTCAATAGTTTTGTAATCAAGTGGGATATTCCTAATATTCTTCGTATAACTATACTTAAAATCACAAACCAAGAGCATTGTGTAAAAACAAAACAAACCTTCGCACGATTGCACAATTGTGCCTTCAATTGTTTTCAAAGAATTGCCCACAACTCCACGGAAACCGGCACTGAACGAGGTAGCTGCACTGAAACTCTGTGCTATCAAGAGCAAAGCTGTACACCTCGGTCATGCTTACAGTATGAAACTCACGAACGACCAGATTTTTTATCTATCACGATTTTCCTGAGAGATCATTGATCGTAGGCAACTTGGACTGCTCACTAGCTGGAAAATCGGTCTCTCTGATCAACGATCGAAGATCGAATCACAAGCGGGAGTGACCGACGCGACCGAAATCTCTCAAAAGACCGACTTTGCCCATCACTAGTCCGTATCCGTCCTTGATACTAAGCTCCATATGGTAAGCCTCAAATTGGTACCAGATCCTCTGCGAACACGGCGGAACTCGGAGTATAGATCTCTCACAGAACCTAAAATCCCTCTGATCCCCAATGTTCAGTATCATTGGTCCCAACGTGGGTAACCACATACAACATAGAGCAGTTCTTGCCCCTGACCACCAACTTCATCGCCTTTGTCACCTATGGCACCATTCCTCCCGGTATACACTAGGATGTGACCCGTGCAACGCCTCCATCCCGGCGGGCTCTTCCACGCAGCGGAGCCGCTACACGCCGGACATTGGTACTACCTATTACGTTTACCTACTGTTTTACTATACTACTACTATACTTCCACAAATCATTATTATCTTCACGAAGGAGAGGCTGCAAATCCCGGCCGTCAAAAGGAAACTGAGATGGAAAGGAGAGTAAGAACTGATCCTGAAGGAGGCGGAATGAAGAAAGAAGAAGATGCCTTAATGTAAAAATACAGAAGATATATACATTTTTGTAAAGTAAGTGCAGAAGTGGATATGAAGGAAACGAAGAAAAGAAGACCTACTACTGCACATCACCTCATTATTCATTTTTATTTCGCTATGGGAAAGTACACAAAACCCTTTTTCATATCATTTGAAAATGTTATTATTTCATTTTGTAAGAAAAAGACGCATTTTGTGAAACAAGATCGGAATAGGACATGAGGGAGAGGAGAAAAAAAAGGACTTACTGCACATTATTTTATCATCCAGTATTTTAATTTATTATTGGAAATATATAACTTGTTTCTTTTACCAAATGAGAAGATTTACTTTCATTTTATTCTGAATGTAATAACTATGTTTACCAACTTGGGGGTTAAGTTTATAGGTGCCCCAAAACTCTACCAAACAGAATAAAATAATCTTAGCCCATCTCTCAATTGAGGGAGAGTTCCAATAAAAGATATACTTATATATTACCTACTATTATAAAAATGTGCCCTTGGACACCCAGGGTTACCGCTGAAGCCACAGCTACAGATATGGACAGCGGTGCGAGATAGCAAGGAAGTTGAGGGACCCCACTCGAACCGAATCCTGCCGGTTCGGTTTGAGAATGCATACTGCCCTCTTTCCTCCTCCTTTCCCCCATCACCTGGACCTCCTTCGCATTCGACCAAATGGGTGTGTCCCTTGTGTGATATCGACACCTCATGCTTCCTGTCGTGTGGGTGACAAGGCGACCGACGACTGGAGGTCATTTGCGCCATCGAGGATATGTGGGTGCAGTATTATTTGGGAAAGGGCAGAGAGAAACCCGGCGTCACCATAGGAATACTCTCAACGAAAAGCAACAATGGGTTCCATAGTTCCACGTCTTATCCGGCGGACTGCCCTTGGAAGTTCACTTCCCAAGTGGGCATCGGGATTGCATTGAAGAATATTCGCCACTGCTGGGAACTGCATCATTCGCCACTGCAGCCACACACTCGGGTTAGGTATTTTTGTGGTTCTCTGTTTTAACAACCATTCCATTGAATGGAATTTATTTTTTACTGTGAATTTGGCCCTTCTTAGGAGTCACTTTAGCAAGTGACGTCAGTTTGAGTTTAACTTCTCGGATTTTCACCCAAGTAGGGCTAGGAATTCCTCTGAGAAATCTCTGCAGCTGTCGGCACTCGGACCAGGACCCTCAAGATAGGAAAACAGCGAAATATGGTGGCAGCCACCTGCGCGAAGCGTTTCGTATAAGAGGGGAGGACTCTTGTGAAAAGGATGCTTAAGTAGTGGAGGTATTAGAGGGCTCTATGGTAGGCATAGCGGCCAACATCACTGGAATCGACTAGAGAGGGCGAAAGAGGATCAGTAGCGCGCTTCTCAATAAATATGCAGCAAAATACGCTGAAATTGTTCACAACCCATCCGAGAAGCCAAACTATATAATTGGATTAAGAGTCATAGAGAGCTAGAAAGTTGATATTAATAACAGATTAAGCATTTTGAAGTTGGCAATGAAGTTGAAAATGAAGTTGAATACCTTAGGAAACCAGGTAGACAAATGTGGAGGCTACCTCACTCACCCGGGTGGAGCATGTTCGTAGAGAACGCAATCTTCCACTGAAAAAGGTCTTCTGCGCAATATTCACCATGTTTCGTTATCACTAGACTATGTACACTACACTAACCTGGTCCAATCAATCCTCGGACGGCCTTCTATGTGGAGTGGAGTGCTTTGAAGTATTTGAGCGGGGAATAGGTGGGTAGGATAGAAAGATAAATAAATGGCTTTATTAGGTGGGACGATATTGAGATTGCATAGGAGTTCAGCACCTTACACTTTGTAATCATGTCCTGCTTGTCATTAAGGTCTCTAGCAATAAATTAGCATGACCGTATGTAAAATATTAACCAAAATTATATGGGCATATTGTAAAAAAATAAGAATTTGACTCCAATCCTTTACTGAAAAGCCTACGGCAGGAAAACGCCCGTAATGTAAGGGTGATTTTTTAGAATCTGCGAAATCAATGAGAGATGAGGATGTGAGATTCGGACGGCGATGGACCAAAATTTCTCAATCCTTCCATTGGGTGAACGCAAAGCACCGGAACGCGGAACGATCACTTCAATAAAAAAGATGGGTTGGGTGACTGGGTCCTCCCGGAGCGATGAGGAAAGTGGTAGCTCCGGTTATAATTTACGAAAAAATCGGTGCCACTCATTGAATATTTTGGTGGGGAATGATTTGGGGAATTTTGGGGTGTATTCGGCCATTAATAAGTGCTTGAGGCTGATGGGCATGCCATTTGATAGTCACGGCTAACACTTCGGCGTCACGCTTCTCGCGCGATGCTCACGAGAATGAGTCCCTCTCTACGTTTTAGCCAAATTAAATGAGTGCTTGTGAAAGATTTCTCAGAGGTGTTGAAGAAATCTAGGAAAGCGAGAGATTTTAGGCTGTGATTTTCGTGAGTTCTACCAAAAAAGAGGACATAATATCTGCAAATTAAAAGTGGTGAGGCGACCAAAAGCTGACGTCATTTACGCCATGAAGGAGAGGTGGGTAGGTTGGTTAGGCAAGGATTATTTGGAGGAAGAGTAAGGAGAAACCCGGAGAGGGTAGCGGCTTACTGATGAAGTGATTCAGAATTGCTTCTGGTGTTCCACCGCGTTGTGAGTCTTGAAATGACGACAGTTTGGCCCTCAATCCAGAAGACATCTTCAGGTCGAAGTGGTGGGAAGCAGTCGAAAGCCTGTCTGAATTTCAGCGGCTTACTACTTACAAAAGTTGTCAACATTCGCAAAAAGTTAATGTACCTATCATCTGTGGACGGGTGGACTAGTACACTTGGCATGCCCACACTATCCACTAGAGCTAGGTGGTATATCAAATCAATTACCAGGGACAGGAGTTACTGGCAATATCGGATATTGGGTATTGGCGTGGCAATATTTCAGTACTTATCACAGTGTTGAAAGCAATATTTCCTAATTTCAGCGTGGAAATATTGGTTTTTAATATCCCAAAATTCCATTATTTAAATTTTAGTTTTTAATATAACAATACTGGGATCTCTTACTTATATTTTTCAACAGTTTTTCGTCTCTTCTATTTTCTGAGTAGGTTCTCCGCTGTTTCCGACTTCCACTTTACCTTCTGAACTTGCCTTCAACTCCAGGGTTTGAGAAATCGTCTTATCTCCTCTGATTTGTTTCTCCATTGGTCCATTTCTCAAATCCCTTCATTTCTTTACTCTAAATGAATGTACTCATGTGCTGCTTTCTTTTCGGTAATCGTATTTTTTTCGAGCACACCAGTTGTTTTTCCCTTAAAATACCTCATTATCTCGCACTATTTTTTGCATAGTGTCTGTCCATATCATGTTATTCATCTCCCGAGGTATGGAGTCACTTGTTTCAGTGACTCTCTTAGTAGCATCATATCACTATTCGGCTTCAAACTTCCGCACGCAAGAATATTCCTTTATTCTCATTAATTTCTCTGTGTTTTAGCCTTGGAGTCCCCGGTACATTGTATTCAAGGATACTCGCAGGTCTCTTGGTTTTTTTGGCAGCCACTACGTTGCTAAACGAACCATATAAATGCCTTTTCCATTCTCCTATGAAGCGTTCCACATTTAGTTGACAACTTGGGCGTTGTGGAGAACGCAGTTGGCAAAATTACGCTTCATTTACTCACCTCTAGGCCAAAAAGGTTTGCTAGTACTTCTAACACCGTGCTAACTTTATGTAAGCTACTTGACAGATTAAGATTTTATTTCTATTTGAATACTGGAAGAGCTGTCTATGAGGAGTTAGTATAGGTGATGGTATTTTGTTTATTTTCCAGATGATATTGGCAACATCGCACCACCCGCCTCATGAAGATTTACACAGGGAGCGAGTCTTTATGACAGCCCACACCGTCAAGTATCTAAATGTGGAATGCTCAATGCATTCCTTTGATGAACGGGTGAAGGTGTTTTTCTTCTAATTGCGATGAATATTTCCGAGCTCCAAGAAGAAAAGGCGGATAAAATTATCTTTAATCGACCTCTCTCTCCTCATTAAACTTCTGTGCAAAGTCTTAAAAATCTCATCAAGCTCGAGGTAATACCGAAAGACCTCCCACACCAAAGTGGAATCTCGCCTGGAATCTGCGTGGAGGTCGCTGCGAAAATAAACCCGCCCATCTTATGGAATAGGCGGTCCTTGCAAAGCGCACTTCCCCTCAAAGGCAACTCCGCCGGGAACTGACTCCCACGCGCCCAACGAGGGCATCTTGCTATTTCTTCCTCAATTACCCTCTCTTCTTCGTTACCTTAATATCTTGGTCTTGCCACATCAATTGGTCATGCGTTATTTTCTAAAGCATCCAATCAGTGACATTTTCTTCGGGATTCGATAGAGACTCGACGTGGGTTACACGTAGGGATAAGGTTGCTATAAAAAAAAGCTCAAATAACACGTTAACGGATATTAGAATTTCAGAAGGTAAGGAGGATATTTTAAGGATTATATTTCGATAGAGGGGAATAAATGTATATTTCATATACCTATGCATGTATATTCTTTTATGCGTTATTTTGTGAAATCCGGTGTCCACTGTTTTTGCGTCCATGGCCAAAAATTGCTACTTTTTTATTTTAAAGAACTATGGTTTTATTTTGGTTACTGTCAAAATTCCAGAAGATGATTTTTCCTTTATGACACTGGTTTACAAGCATTGTCAATCAATTTATCAATTTACTAATAGTGTAATAAAAAAGCGTGTATTTGCACCAGCCGTGTCTATGTAAATGTAACCCTGATGATAACCCCAAAACAAGATTCCCTTAAAAGGACTCATACTCCACCAATTCATTCATAATATCTCAGGGAAAATTGTAATTTTTTTTGGTTCAATAAATTATCTTTTTATATAATATATCGGTTTTCACCAATGCTACATTTGATGGCCAGACTAAATCTTCATATTTAGAGAGTTTCTCTGCCTAGCACAGAGGTAGTTACATGTATTTCTTCTTCTCACACCCCATTCATGAGTACCTACTGCAGACACAGACCAAGACACTAGTCCACCGAAGCACACCCTTCTTCTATCCCTCCCCATTCCTTAGGCCCTCCCTACTTCATGGTGGTGTCCTTAGACCCTCTGCTACACCCCATTCTTATTTTCTGGCGCCGCTATGCATTAAAACATAACTTGGATGACTGATTAAAACTTTCTTGGACTATGTCACTGATAAAATTAACACTTCCGCGATATTTTCGGCGTTAAAGATTAATTAAAATCCGACGTTTTCCCTCCAATGCCGGAGGCTTCCTCGAGGATTTTTTCAGAGGGGTTCCTTTATATTTTTAGGGCGGCATGAGAGAAGAGGGGGTTGTGAGTGGGTCTGGTGGTTAGGGTTCTTCTGGAAATTAAAGGATTCCATGCGTCATTGAGTTTCCTTCTTTAGTTTGGGGTGGAAGTTATTAGAAGGATGCTATCGAGATTCGTATTGGAGTCAATGACGTGTCCTCTGGCGGCGTTTTCACAAAATGCGGAGAGTTCAATGTGTCCCAGTCTAACTGTACCCTCATTCTCTCAAGTAGTCCTGTTTTTGACAACTCTTACGTATTCCCTGATGTAACATTGATGCATGATTGATTGCACAAAATGCAAAAAAACCCTGTTCAAATCTTAGTACTTTCCAGAGGGAAAGATATCCCTTTTTGGGAAAATGTCCCGTTTAACATAGCGGGAATGTACACTAATGTATTAACACCTAACACTTCGTCTCTCCTCCCTCTCAGTTCCTATGTCTTACCCTCTCCCTAATAAATGTATTTCCTAAAACTCTCTGCCACATGTCCATGTGGCTCGCAGGGTGGTAGTTTGATCTAAAATACTTCCTCGTTTTTATCGCAGTTTCTTCTATCTCGTCATTTCAATTCTTCCAACTAACACTGAACTGTTTTGAGAAATATCTTCAAATTCTACCACAGAATTGGGAGTTACATTTTGATTAATTTTCATCATGGGAGTCATCAAGGCTCATTTGGGAGTTCCGGTCATTAGCCAAACTACAAGTCTTTGCCAAATTTGTGTAATTTAATAACTCCAGCATCAGTTCTAGTATAATTGGAGTAGTAACTAGTCTAGATAAGTGGTCACATCGCAAATTTTATTTGAAAATTATAAAACTAAAAGAGGATGGTCATTTCTAAATTTTATAGTTGGTTGGTTGGTTTGTCGGTGAGTATAATTTCCCACAGAGAGACATGGTTTTCGGGTCTTCCTCCGCGTCTATCCATATTCTTCTGGACAATATTTTGCCGGCGTTCCAGCTGGTTTCTTCAGGTACGCTGAAGTGACCGCGTGACTTTCAGCGGACCTGAAGAAGCCAGTTGGAACGCCGGCGAAATATTGTCCAGGAGAATGTGGATAGACGCGGAGGAAGACCCGAAAACCAAGTCTCTCCAAGCCAACGACTCCGCGGAGGTCTTCACGGGTACTCTCCCACAATTTAACATCCTATCCGATGGGTGGATTAATTTACTCCCAGAACCCTTCGAAAGCGCCAAAATAGTGATTAGCAAATATTTGATTAAAGTTTAATTTAACCAATTAAAACTTTTCATCACTTCCGGGATTCGAAGCATGGGAAACCGGTCCTCCAGGTCAACAGACATCAACCCCATCTCTCTTATTCTAGAACCACTTGAATTTTCCCCTCAAAGATGAACATTTTGGGCTATTGGTAACAAATACTTTGTTGTCGCATGCAGCCCAAATGTCGTTCGTCACCCTCGGAAATAACGTTACGCAAAGGACCGATCCAAGAGAGAGAACTTTCGAGAAAAATGATTCCTAGGTGCTCTAAATAAATCATTTTCCTAAAATATTTGGGACATTTCCTCTATAAATCCCTCCTATTCAGGTAAGTAAGAATCATGCGCTCCATCATCATATAGTATAATATCTTAACACATTTCCTTATGTCTTTAACATGTCAAAAATCAAGCTGTTTGGTATTTTGACGAGGAAAGAACATCATTCACATTTTGGTATGACAGGCAACAAATCAGAATATCTATAAATTCAAGCAGCAAAGGCATGTCTAATAAAATTTAACCATCACATAGGGTTAAGCGCCATTTTCTTTCATATTCTGCAAAACATAGTATTATTGGCCTCGGTGACTGAGATGTAAAGACCTCGCCAGTCAGTTCAGAAAGTTTCGGATAAGCTCTCTTGGGTCGGTTAACGATCATACGATACTTGCCAGTACCTCCTTGTTAAGACTTTGCACCTGATGTGAAAGGCATTTGGAGCAGACAATTACAGACAGAGCAGTCACATAAAATATCTAGGAATTTACATTGACCAGCACTGTAATTGGAAAAGCCACATGAATAAATTAAAACTAGAATTGATCTCCGTCACCAGAAAATTCTACCTATTGAGATTTCCATTGCCAGTGCATAAGATCGTTCATCGATTATGCTCTTGCTAAGTCGAGGTTACAGTACGGAATTGCGTGCTGGGGAGCAGCTAACTCCACAAATATTAATCCACTACTGGTATCCCAACAAAGGGTGTTAAGTAACGACGTGGGCCTCGACTACGGTGCCTTTCCTATACTTAAAAAGGTGAATACTTTACCCCTAAGGCATTTCTTTTTTTATGAGGTTTTACGAATTTTTATAACCGTGGTAGAGAACATGAATAACGCATGAGTCTATATATACCCTTAGAGCAAATGATAATATTGTTATACGTAAACCAAAAAATGAAATCTTTCGTCGAACATTCCTTTACCTTGGACCTAAATTATTTGTTTCCCTACCTTTGAATATAACTGATGCTGATAAAGAAAGAACTTTTTTAAACTTGTTCAGAAATGGTTATTCTAGAACAAGGTGGTGGTGTATTTGCTTTAAAGTAATGAGTAAAGGTCTTTTGTTTGGATAGAGTGATGATATGTGCGTTAGTTTCTTATGTAATGTGCATGTTATGCTGGCTAGTAATTAACTCATTTTAAACTCTTTTCCTACAAAAAGGCTCATATTACATTATTTATGTGTCATAATTACATAAAACTATAACTATCTTTGTAAATTCCAGTGATCCTAATCATATTCTGCTGTGTGTTCCGGAATTATCAATGTTTGTTTCCATTTCATTTTCTTTTTTGTTTGTATTTTTGTGTCAACTGTTAATTCTTGTAAATTGTTTTATAATTTGCGGCACAGTGACTGATTTTTGTTGTTTTCAACATTGTTGTAATTTTGTTAGACAAAGAAGAGTCGGTTAACCCCAAGCAGGATGTTATCCTAAGGGGAACATATGTCCCTCGTTTTGAGGTTTTTCAATATTTACCTTTATCAGCTTGTACGAGGAACAAATAATTAAATAAAAAAACATAAAATGACCAGAAAATAATTCGGAGTTAAGAGGTAAATACGTAAAATTGGTAAATTATTGCAGCATTAAATGTAG
The DNA here is from genome assembly GCA_963573305.1 of Pyrrhosoma nymphula. NCBI lineage: Eukaryota > Metazoa > Arthropoda > Insecta > Odonata > Coenagrionidae > Pyrrhosoma > Pyrrhosoma nymphula. The sequence goes on from OY754339.1 coordinate 83,165,206, forward strand.
TAGAGTCATGGAAATGTGTGGAGGTGAGGGTGGTGGGTGGGCAGGCTGGCGGGTGGATGAGTGCCTGCGGAATGAATGCAGTAGGCGGAGAGTGGTGAAGTGGAGGAGTGGAGCTGGAGGGAGGGAGAGGGTGGAGGGAGGGGGGGGGAGGAACGGGCGGCGGTGTCAGGGTGGATGTGAGGGTGGAAGCCGGAAACGACGAGGCGGGGGAGTGAGCCGAGAAAGAGAGATTTCAGGAGCAATAATACTCAAGCCGAGACGATAGTGAATGGGGAGAAGAGATGAACGAGGTCACTCCAACATCATTAGTAGTCATCAATCCGAAGATTGACTTACTAGAGCTCTCCACTTTTCATTTCTACAAGCCAACCGCTTCAATCCTACATAATAGTTCATTTTGACGTCCTTCATCAATTGCCTTCATGCATTCCATTCTTGCTCTTCCTCTGCGATTCTTCCCTTTCAGAAAAGAGTATCAGGCTTAAATTTGTGGAAAAACTTTATGTCCATTTTAAATAAAACAAAGTTGGTAAATTTCCACACAGTATATTATCAACCACAAAATACAACACCAACCGAGGTTTCAGCACGTAATGCCATTCACCTTTAGAATGGCATTACGTGCCGAAACCTTGGTCGGTGTTGTATTTTGTGGTTGATAATATACTGTGTGGAAATTTACCAACTTTCTTTTATTTAAAATCTCCTTTACTCTGCAACTCTTTGTAGGAGTTCTTCGTTGGGTCTTCTCTCCGTCCATTTGATCCTCATCATGACACTGCTGCTATTATTGTCTATTCTTCGACATTACCACATTATCACTGCTTCCAAAAATGAAATAAAGGAAACATGAAGAATTGCAGTGTAGGTGCATAGAGAAACGATAAGAATTCAACACTTTGCTACTGGCATCCGTAGCAGTTCTCGTAGAGAAGGTCGTGTCGAACAGGTCTTAATCAACCCGAACCCGGGTCACTTGACAGGGGGTCCGATGCCAGTACCACGTCCTGCCGTTGCCGTTGGCGGCGGAATTGTTTCCATGCCGGCAGGGCTTAAAAGGAGAGGCGCGAGGACCGACCACCCTCTTTCTGGGTTCGGATTTCGGCTTCGCCGGTTGCTGTTGCCTACGCCCTCCGTCGCCCACCGCTGCCCTGGTGGACGCCTTCTTTTCCTGCCATCGCCAGCCTGGGTCGTCTTCCTCGACTCCGACTTTCCGGACGTAAGGAGCCAGCTGATCATTTCCGTCCGTCCCTTCACCTTGTCTCTTGGGCGACAGGTCTAGTTTTGTTTGTGCTCTGGTCCCAGTTTTGGGGTAATAAATCTACTGTTAAATTAATTTTGCTCCTATAACTTATTTTCCGTCACCAACCCGGCTCCCGGGTTATCTTGATCCCCCGAACAACGGTCCACCCTTTGAAATATTGAATTTGTATCCGGTTTAGTACATTCTGGAGTGGGTACCACAGTACACGAATAATTCCCTCACCTCTTTTCACCTCTCCTCCCCCCCACACCCTCCCCCTCCCGAAATTCCCTCCCCTCTCTCCCTCTCATTTCCCCTCCCCCCTCCTTCCCCCCCCTCCCCTCCCTCACCTGTAAGGCCTCCCTCCCGTAAATCGATGGTCGAGAAGAGAGACTTCCCCCCCCCGCACACCCCCAAGGTCATCCGCCCCCACGTCCAACCTCTCCCGCTTCATACCTTCTTTCACACTTTTCATTTTTACCCCAAGCACAATTATATGCCGCAGATATCGACAGAAAACAAACAGAAGACAATTGAGCTGAAATTGGGCTGAAATCACTTTTGGTTACACATTATGTCTTTATCTTTTTGATAAAATTATTACTTCATTTCCAATTCCTCCCATCGGAAATAGGTTGTCAACATCGGTATCATTATTTTTGCGATAAATTTAAACGTGGCAGTTGTATCAACTTTCACTTTAAGAATTGGATGAAATCGGCTTCAACTGGGTGAAAATTCATCTTGAATAATCATGTACAAGGACGGATAATTTTCACAGATGTGTTTATTTAATACCCGTTTCAACACATTGGTGTCATCCTGAGCTATAACAAATGTACAAATAATTGTACGCACGTCCAGGGATATAGATAAGGGTATGTTTGGGGAGGGCAAGGTTTGGAGGACTGCTTGGTGGGGGGAGGGGGAGGTTTTCTGAACTGGATTTATTAACTTAATCCTTTTCTGGTGATCTCATTTTTGTACTATTTGAACGATTTTGTGGAAGGCTTGGTTTTTAAGCACTCCAGATGCCGGCGCTGCAGCAATCTAGCTTTCAAAGTAGTATTGAATGGATATATTTGTTTTAATAAATAGGGGTTAACAAATACTTCTCTGCATGCTGCTAAATGCATTTATTTGGGTATTACCTTTGGAATAAAACAGTACTTAATTATATTTCTTTTGTTAAACATAGACGCTTATTGGTCAATATTCATTGATGGTGAACATATGTTTCTAGCCGTGATGGAAAAAAGCCTAGATATTATGACATTTACTCACTTTTAAATCCCTAAATCAAGAATGAAATGGAATCTCGGAGTTCCATACCAATCTGAGATTAATTGCACTTAATTTTACCACGCCTTCTTTCTAATGCTCTCGTTTTCTTAAGAAACGTTGTGAGATAAAATGTTCACTATTACCCCCTTTCAATAAAAATTAGCATTGCGGCCTATTCGGCCGCGGCCTTTGCGGCCATTGCGGCCATTGCGGCCTTTCAATAAAAATTAGCACCTCATTCCTAACTCATAGTTCCAGTATTAACGATTGCATCCGACAGAGCCGACGCATAAAACCTCATATGCTTACTTTTTATCCCAAACGATTTATGCGATATATAGATAATGAGCTACTCCCGTTGGAGAAGGCAACGCTGAGATAGTATCTTTGCTTCGGTGCCTGTTTGTGTTGAAACCAGCCCCTCTCCGTGCTCGCAGAATTTTCCCCCACATGTAAGCGAATCGCATAATAATTGTTGAGGGAAACAACACCTCGAGTTGATTTATTGCCCGCGGAAGAAAATTCAAAGCCTCGAGCAAAATGGAAGGGGGAAAGTATTGGTTTTAATGCTCTCGTAAGGTATAATACTTCATTAAAACGTCCGCTCATATGCTTTCCTCTTATTTTTCCCCAATCTTTCTCGCTCCTGAGCTGGCCGTCGATTGGGCATCGAAAGTAGAAACAATTATCAGTTTCAATCTTTATAGGCTTTCCTCCCTTCCATCCCTGATCAAGGTGACGATTTTATAGCGGGGCGGAATGCGTCGTAAACTCTACGCCTAGGGCTATCCCTACACCACAGCCCGCACTTGGTGGTGTTCATTTTTTTTATTCAACCCTCGGCTCAACAACTCATCAATTTAGGAGAGACACATCGAAATTACCATTATTATCGGCTGCAATGTACTAAAGCGGTCAAATCCAACATATATTGAACAGAGTTGATGAAATCGGCTCAACCGCCAATTTTGGCAAAAACTTCAGTGTTTTCATCTCTCTCTTTGGTGACCAAACTGCCAAAGCAGTTTGGTCGATAGACATTCTCTATCCTTCACGTTACTTCCTTTGTATCTCTTCATGAACCTCACGTCTTTCATGATCTGCTCAACAAAAATTGCAGTCGCCATCTTTCCCAGCATCGTTTCCCATTCACGTAGTGTTGCTTCAGTACCTATTGTCTGTAGGAGTCCCTGATGCCTCAATAAATGTCCCTTTAGTGAGACTCCTATGTTGACAACATTCCCACTAGCTTCTTTTCTTTTTCATTCTTCCTTGGACTTCCTCATTGGAAACCTTTTCGGTCCATTTTATTTTTAGCATGCGCCAATAGCACCATATCTTAAATGAGTTCTCCTTTTTGTCATCTTCTTTCCTCAGAGGTCAGGTTCACATGTATTCCCCAGAGTCCAGGTTCACAAGGCCACACTCCATACGAATACGAATTCGTGTTTTCATATCAGCAATATAATAACAATTAATTTACTCCCTCAAAAAGTGCACCAACACGTCTCTAGTTAAGATGAATAGCGATGGAAGCTTTTGGTAGGTAAGCCAATGACTTAAATGAGTCACCATCAATGGTTTATGCATGCCATTTAAATTTTTATGCTGTGCAATAATTGACATTTTAATTTATTAAATACCTAATCAGAAAATATTCCAAATTTTCATAGGATAAAAACCATTCGTTAACAATTTTTTTTAACTTATTCAACATATGGAAATTTTTGTTTTTTTTAAGCAATAAAATTAATATATTTTTGGCCCCATTCATAGGAATTTATCTAAATACAAGGTTATTTAGGTTTGGGCATAATATTATTCTGCTGAGTTCGTCTGTAGTAATCGAAAATTTCATCTATCTTCAATTCGTTCGAATATCGTTCAAATTGTCATATTATCTTATTATCAGTCTTTCCATTCTAAGATTAGTTAACTTATTACATCCATTCTTCCATATCCTTTACGTATTTCCTTGCTTTTCTTTTGTTTTCATATCCTTATGCCATAGGTGGTCCCACGTTCCTTATAGCGTACGTTGCTCCTCGAAGAGTCCTTTCTATTTCGATCATTTCGTATTTAACTCCATGCCACATATTAGCATCAACTGTAAGTTATTCGTTATCTATCTTCAAATCTTGTTCGAGATAATCGCCAATCCGTGAGTCATACTGAACGACCTTCAGCTGAAAAATCGTCGTTAGGAAGCGGCAGCCTTTCAATAGATCATCGCTTAGATGAGAGAACCATTGCATCGCTCTTTTTCCGCTTAACTGTGACTTCAACTGTTAGGTCGATAGTTGTAGCCTCGATTCGAAGTTCTTCGAGTGACTGCCTCCCTAGGAACGATATTTGCAGCTGCGAAATGTTAGCGTCGCGACGCGCCGTTTAGCCGTAGTCCAGAATGGCGTTAGCAGTGGGAGTGATATGCGTTGTAAGCCAGGATATTCGATAGCTAATGACGAGCTCTTAACGATTTAAATGAAAGGCCACGACGGCTTCCATTCTCTTCGGGTATGTATTTCCAATGGTCCATGTTGTCCAAGCTCCACAGCCCACACTATTTTTTTGCCAAAATGCTGTATTTCCGTGTCTAATTAGGCCATCTTTTTCAGCATCATTCCCAGATTGCCTCACAGGAGGTACTACAAACACGAAAGTCGATATGATCATGTCTTCTAGTACTCACGATTGAAACGAATGAATGTAAATTAATGCATAGTGCCTACATTTCGTCGATTGGTACTGATCTTTTGATCGATTTTCAGATTTATTGATCTTCAATCGGCTGGGATCGATTAAATTTGTCATGAAGAAGGTATGGAGTAATAGTCAAGTCGTCTTCTAATATTCCAAATCGAAATATTCGAATATATTGAAAATAAATTTATAAAATATCGACACATTGCCATACTTCCTTAGAAATCGGAGTGATCGTAGATTATGGCGTTTAAAAAAACGTTCTGACTGAATTAAAAAAATAATTTGACACTGTCCTGATTGTTTAAAATAAGCCAGTCCGATATTCTAGACATACACACCTATTCGCCTGTTTCCGTTTATTAAATGCTGAACTCGTAACATCAGTGGCACTTCATACCAATTTCATAACTATTGTAAGAGTACCAGAGTTACTATACGTCTGACAACGCTGTCGGCGATTTTTTTCAGACTCTCTCTTTTTCTCTTACGGCAGGAATTTATTTGAATTTGAATCCACTACGGTAACCCTAATGGTTCAGTATAACTTGAAATACATATGTCTTTCCTGTATGAGTAAATAATGCATAATTTTCAGAACAATATTTCGCTCAAAATATTGCGTCACGTATAATAACAAGTGTCGATTTTACTTTGTAATCGGATATTCAAATTTTAAATACCTGAAAACATCTTTTTGTCGTCGCTATGAAATTACGATGCCCTTATGATCTGAATTGCTACCTCTCCCTAAAGGCAGCTCTAGTCATACCTATCAGCCCCACTCCTACTGAGTGGCACAGCAAAAATTGTTGGCATTAGAGATCCTCGAATTTGAGGTCAGTGGGGGTGGGCCTATGAGGAGGCAGAGGTGAAATGGATCCCGCGTGGATCTCTTGAGGTGCCCTCCCTCGAGACATTTGTCCCATTACTCTCCACTGCTTAACTCTCCCCGACTTCAATGAACGAGTGCCGCCAAGTTTTGCTACACCTATACTTAGAACTCCCCTCAAGTCCAGGGCCGGCGCTAGCACTTTTGCCGCCCTAGGCAAAGGTTACATTTGCCGCCCCCCCCCCCTCCTTTCCCCCCCTCCCTCCCCTACCCCTACCTGTTATAAAAATGTTTTCACTTATGTTTCGTTAGATTTTAAAAATATTTATTTTGGCGTAGATAATTTTTTTATTTTTTTCCATTTTTTGCCGCCCCCCGGGAAAGTGCCGCCCTAGGCGGTCGCCTAGTTCGCCTAATGGGTGCGCCGGCCCTGCTCAAGTCCTGAAACCTGTTCTTCTGATTCCTGCTCTGAATGCCCCCGACTCCTTGAAGGCGCCCCGTGATATCCTTGCCTTCCAATCTCACCTAATTCTCCATCCCCCCACCCACCCCCACTCCCTTTCCTCCGAACCCTCTCCCTCCGCCCCCCGCATCGGGAAACCGTCCATGCGGCACAGAGGGGATGCGCCAAATAACGGTTGCAGATCCTGGAAATATGCCGCGGAGTCAGGGAACGTGTCCTTCAAACCTCACAAAGTAACGCCTTGCGAGAGCTTGTTTTATATTAATTCTATAATGGTGTGTGAGCCTTTACACGACTCTGCTTCTCTGCTGTGACCATAAAAAGACGATGTCTGATCATTTTTCCCTGATTAGGGAGAATTGAAGTCATTTTCTCGTATTTAAAGAAGAAACCTTCAAGGCGACGTAGATTACGATTTATTTAATCCCACTCTAGATATGTGGTGCCGGTAATGATTGAATAATAAGACATAAGAAAGTTTCATATTTATCGTTTACTGCATTTCCTTTTTTTAATGATTTTTATATCTAAATTTTCCTTTCGCGACTGTTTCGCGCAGCTGTCATGTGAGATGTGTCAGTCGGCTTTGTCATTTTTGCTATGAAAAAAATTTGGGAAGTACAGGGAAAGGATCCTGTTTTTGGGGTTAGTACTTGTGGACTTCTACAATCACCGATGAATCCAGATTCCGGGTTGAAAAACAATTTTTTTCCAGAAATTGTCCGCGGTATTTCTTTAAAAAATCCAATCTATCAGAAATGAGTGGATATTTAATTAAAAACGTAACAAATGCTCCTTCGTTATTTTTTCACTCAGTCAGGATTGTTTTCGGGCCGAAGTAACAAGGGTAACAGGGTTGGACCCTAATTTGGTGACGCTACAGGTGACGCACCAAATTAATGTCCATCCGTAAAATAGAGATTGGTTCTAAGTATAAATGTTATAAATTTAAATAGTAATTGATAATTGCGTATTATTTATTTTAATTTTATATCAATGAATGTGTTAATAAAAGGACTTTTTGAGAATGTTGACTAGTCTAAAAAACAGATTAGTTTCCAGTTTATTTTTATGAAATGAAATAAAAATCAATCATATTATGACTTGTAAATGATTAACATCAATGAATATGTAAACGAAAATTCCTTTTAAGGAATTTGGCTAGGAGTACGAAGTGAGGGATTGACGAAAAGGTACCTTGCTCGGGTAAGCGATTTTCTTTCGAAGCAACCCCAGCAAACTCAGATCGAGTGAACATTTCCTGAGCGCTTTAATTAAATTCCCGGATACATTTTATTCATACCAACCTAACTCGTGGAGTGGGATTGGCTCGTGAAAATAACGAACCCTGCTGGGCGAAATTCGATACACGGCGGAAGGGTGCGAAAGTTTGCAGTTACCGTGCCGTCACGTTTGGTTTTTACGCGTGCGTGACTGACACGCGTCCGAACCAGCCAACCATGCGTGCGACCACTTTGCCCATTGGCGTGTCCTCGCGCTGACCAGGTCTCCCAGACACCCGAGCGAACTCCTTATTAAAATTAAAACAAGAGAGTAACCGCAAGCGCCACCCACACACACTTCTAGAAATAGTGGAATAAAAGTTTCAAAAAAAGGTCGCTGGAAAGCATAAAACGTGCGGGAAAGCGGCCCCCGCACCTTTCCTTTCCCTCGGGAAGCCGCAACCCCGCCGCTCCTTCTGCTCCCGCGCCCCACCCGCTCTCTTCCACACCCACATTCATTGCGTCATCAATGCTGCATCCACGGCGTCACAACTATGACGTCTTATCCCGCTCCCTCCCTCTCCGCCCCTCCCCCTCCAACGCCCTCGCCCCCCACCCCACCCCCCAGGCGGCGCCCAATCCCGGGCTATGGAGGGGAGCGTCGCCATGCGACGGCGGCGGCGACGACACGAAAAAAGGAGGGGAAGGAGGAAAAAAATGCACAAAGCGTCGTCGATGACGTCACGGGTGCGAGTGGGCGGTATGGAGGGGAGGGAGGGAGAGAGATAGAGAGAGAGAAGGGTCGCACGTGAGGAGAGATAGAGAGAAGAATGGTGAGTGAAAGAGAAGATACGAGGGTACGAGGAAACCTTTTTATTTTCCGAGTAGACGGTGAATAAATTAGCGTGGTGCTCAAGTAAATCATCCATTTTCTTCTTCCCGCTCTGCGGCAGAGTGTGGAACCAAGAAACCCTGCGCGGCGCACGGATATATGCATGCATACCTACGATTCTTTGACCTTCTCCTCATCCAACCTCGAGTTAATCAAACCCTTTTGGATGAGTGAAATGTGCCCCTTATTTGCGTAAACCGAGCACTTAAAAAACAATACACTTGCACGCATCAACTGTTACGACTGTAGGAAGGGTAATAAAAACTCAAAACGAGACCATTTTGCACTGCAAAGAGATGAAACCCGTGCAGCAGAAGCGCGTGACTGAATAAATTACCAATTGCGCGTTTCGCTATGATTTGTAAAGAGACAGTATTCCTTTCGGCCGTTTTTTTGTCAAAATTTACGTCAAAAAATTTTTCAATAGAAGTGTAATGTTTTAAACTCTTTTTAATTTGTACTCCTCTGCTGCTCACTTGAAGGATTGGGGAGTTCAGATTTTTGAGAATTGCAAAGTTTGAAAAATAATCGTAGTAAATAACAACTGAATAATCCTCGATAAGGCCATACCAAGTGATAAATTTAGGACCCATTTTAAACCGATCTATCAGTATATTTTACTCCAGGGTACTCCCATGCCTTTTTTACCTTCAAGTGGTATTATCATTCCAACCGTCCCGTCGGAATCCCCTTCTCGCCTTCTGCGCTGATTTTGGCTGTCGCTCATGGCCCGAGACTCATCCCCAGCCCGTGACTTCACACTTAACCGTCGATGGATAATATCCAGTCGATGAGTTGGCTCTGGAAATACCAAATTATTCCTTTTCCAGGTCTCGAACCGAACTTCTCGGACAATTGAAGGGAAGTATATTCGATAGCAAAACTGAAATTGCAGTGTAACCCATCTGGTCACGTTTTTCCGGAATATCGGGGAAGAACATTGCGACGAGGAAAGAGGAGAAGGGTGAAGGGGAGGTTTGGTTGGAGGGATTTTTTTATTCTCTCCCTCTCGCTTAACCCCTCTCATCCTTGCGACCGTGGGGTAGTCCGCAGACAAGGGGTTTGCCGGCGTGGGAGGGTTTCCCCGCCCCTCCCGCCCCCGACACGGGGTTTAAGGGGGGGGAGGAGGGGGGAGAGAGTAGAGAATAGACACACTCCCACAGGGCCGGAGTATGAGGGGGAGGGAAGGGGAGACTCCCTCGAGTGAGTGAAGGGGTAGGAAGGAGAGAGGTAACGGTTGGCGTGAAGGGAGGGATGGGGCAAGGGTGTATTTTTTGCGCAGGGTCGCCTCATTCTCTTTTTGCTGGCTTGTGTGGCATCGTGTGGGATGGACGGGGGGAGGAGGTTCCCAGGGGGCGCCTTGGCGGTGCCACACTGGCTCTGTACAACACTCATCCCCCCCCCCCTCATCCAACCATTTACACATCGCTGTATTTCAACCCCCCTTCTCCGGGAGTGCAATCAAAACCCCGTTCACGGATAATTTTTTCCCTTTTTTAGATTTTTGACGAATTTCAAGGTCTTCTAAGCGCGGGAAATCCTTGACGATTTAACTCTTACGCACATTTGCCACCCAAATTAAGAAAAGTAACGTGAGTGGATCACGTTACACCAGTTGGTAGTGCGATATAGTGTGGCACAAATGCGTATTGGCGCCAATAGAATGCTGTAGCAGCGAGCCAGAGATATTTAAAGTATTTACACTTTTACAGTTATTTTACTGTGCCCCGCTTTGGTTAACTTTGACCATAAAATTTCGTTTAATTTTTTAATTTATATAAATATAACATTTTATATTTTTAAAAAATGCTGTTTTTTTTCTTGATATTCTACTTGTTTTGCTTTGAAGAACTCCAGGGCCACCGAAGTACGGGGCACCATAAATGGTCCTCTTTTTAAAATTTGATACCGAAACTGAAAGTACAGTGACATGAGTGGATGGCGTTAGTAGTGCCACGTGTGATGCGATGTTGCAAAATTATAGTAGCCATTGTGCGATAATCTAATGCTGTAATGTTAATCTACCAAGAGACGAAATATAATATCATATGCTGGAATAGTTACTGAACTTTGGTTTCATTTTATTGTGATAAGCTAAATCTTTACGTCAAATTCCGCTGCCTTGCTATGACGTTCACTTATATTAGATTTGGTACTTTTCATTGCTCAATTGACTCATTGTTCTTTAAAGTGAGCATTTACTGCAAGAGAACGTTTTTCATCGGTTGTAACTACGGCAAAACATTGTGGCAGACTTTATAAAACAGGACATTTTATTTAACTATTTATAGTGCGCCAAATCGGGACCGTTATGACGTTATTTTACCGAACCCCTGATGAAAAACCTCTGTGTTGTACGCACATCACGTGAATGCGAGTGTATTTTCTGCTCGTTTCCATATAGATCCACGGAAATAGCGAAAGGGAGAAAGAGATGTCTCCCTCCCCCTCCCACCCCCACCCCTCCACCCCCTCCTCCTTGGCTCTCCCCAATGTAACGATCGAACCCGCGGTGTCGAGTGACGTCAGTACATCCATGACGTAACGGGTTTGCGGAGAGAGGGGAGGGCGCCGGGAGAGGGACGGAGGGAGGGGTGGGGGGTGAGAGAGAGAGAGTGGGCGTCCGGAGGTAGGGGATGGAGGGGGGAGAGGGAGGTGAGGAAGGGGAGAGAGATTTAATATAGGAGGGGTAGCAGGCGGCCTAGTAGTTCAGTCGGTGTCCTGGCGCGGGTACGGACGGTGGCTACGCGGAACTCAACGCAACAAGAAGCATACTACATCACTCATTTAGCTTAACCACACCACTTCTGCAACATTAATTGCTTCCGTGACTGCTTACTCATCGTCCACAGATACAATTCCGCACCACCAGCAATTCTTGTGACGGATCGAAGATATAATCATCGTTGACGAGGCGGGACATCGATATTTGTCATCATCCAGTGATCTCCATCGAGTGATTTCCGAGTCGCATCTCTGAAGTGGAGGAGAGTTTAGACGGAGTTTGAGTTGAGTTACCTGTGGAAGTCTGGGCAGAAGTGGTCTCCGCCCCCTCGCCTCCGCACCTTTACCTGTTTTGCGGCACAACCCTATTACGCATTCGTCATCTCTATCTCCGGAGAATTGTACGTGGATTTGTGGACAAGCATCAAGTTGGATTCTTTGAGTTGTGAGAGACTTCCCCTCATTGATTGAAGAGCGCCGCGCAGGAGTTCAAGGAGTAGCACGTGTGGGGAGCCTGTTGAACCCATGTCTGATTCTCCGCTCAAATTAAAAAAAGGGAACTATTGGAAAACGTTTTGAGTACTATACTCAACCCTGTGAACTCGCCTTTTTGAGAGTGGAGTGAAAAAGTTTCAGTTCCGGCTGGAAGAGAAAAACGGAACTCTTTTCCGTTACGTGTATATCGGAAAACCGGAACTCAAGGTGTCACTGGAAACCGGAACTCTTCATCTGTGACGTGTACCAGAAAAAAACGGAACTTTTAACCCCGCGACGTGCATCGGGAATCGTGTGGATTTTGTTTTTTCCAAAGTTTTGTTGACATCCCGTTGCGTTCGATCGCCGCCTCACGTCTGGTTCGTCTCCTTCCCGGTGGTCTTCACTTTGGGTCCTCGTGGGGTGAGCAGGCCCACGCGCCCGTCCCAGCAGCGCGGATCCCGGGATCAGCTGACCGTAAGTACGGCACGACGCGAAGGGTGGGGCCGGCGACGGAGCAGGGAGAGCGGGGCTAGGGGCGTGCGCCGAGGAGGCACGGCCGTGTCAGGGACCCTCCCCCATTCCCTCTCCGCGAAAATCTCCTCTCTCCTTCGGTGTAGCTTCCGTACTATTCCATCTAACTAGTGCTTCATTTCTCAAGCCTCTCTCCTCCAAATTTTCGGAGTGCACGCATTGAGAGTCTATGACCCCCCCCCCCAATTAAACACCCCATCGTCCGAGCGTGCGCGGGTCCGAATTGACCCCTTTGCCCCCCCCCCCCTCATGAGTGGACCTTCCCCTGAATCGACGTTTCACTTTCCATCTTGTTTCCGAAACAAACATGACCCCACGCGTGCTCCACATTCGGCGGGTCATCCAATGCGACGCGAGGATCATCTTCAGGCGGAAAAGATTTCAGCTGGAGAAATTAAATAGCTCGTTTGTAATCCATCGTCCGATTTTTTGTGATAGGAAATGATTCCTGTTACTCTACGGCCCTTTTAAAGTCTCGGATATCGTGCAGAAATCAACAGTGTCCGGCGATGTTTGGTTGCAAAGTGTTTTAAATCAAAGGCCATCCTAGCACATTCGGAGTATTCAATTGTTTGCATCACTTTTCGTGCTCAAATGCCATTATCAGGTCCAGCACGAGTGTAATTAATTCATTTATAGATTCATTATCAGATTCGGGTCTATTATGATCGGTTATAAGTTACCAGTGTTGAGAAAGTATGATGTTTTCGATTGAAGGTAAAAGTGTTTTTTGCAGCAGTAAGCACGTCGCACTGCTCTGAGATCGCACGCGTGTCACTTGGGCCGATATGGTTTTCCGTGGGGTTCTCACTTTCGCTCTCTTCCGGTTGATTTCGCCTCCTGCCTTAAAGTAAGATTGCGCAGAGGGCGACACGGGTTGAGGAGGCTGGGGGAGGCGGGTGGGTGGAGGAGCAGCTGGGTGGACTAGCTTGGAGTCGTCCTCTTTTTTTTCCCAAACCCTCCCGTTCCGGCCGCGACGGTGTGTCACTGGGCCGATCGCGTGCGGTAACCCCTTCGCCCTGGCGTGGCGTGTGGGGCAGGCGGGGGCGGTGAGGGGGCGGGGGCCCAAGGGGGATGGCGGGAGGTGGGCCGACCGCCCCCCCAAATCAATTCACGGATGCCTCTACCCCGACCAACCAAGAATACGGACTCCTCGAGGAATCCGCCCAAAATTCACGAAATTCTCACGGAAATCTCTTCCGTCTCTCATGACGTTTCCCATGTCAATTCACTTTCGTTATCCCAACCGCGTAAAAGGGAATTGGATATTCGCTGTACATCCGGAACTTAAGCAGAAAAAAAGCGAAAGGGGCGTTGGACTTATAGACTGGGAGTTTCTAGTTTTGTGTTAATTAGGGGGGGATTTTGGGAAAATGCAGTGGGAATGGAAGAAATGTCGGAATTCGCATTAGTAAGGCCACACTTGGAAGAGTTTGCAACGAGCATTCGGGATCGACCTGATGAAAAGGTGATAAAAGAACTTAATAAAGAGCAATGCAAATCCAACATATTATACAAAATTCGTCTCAAAAAAGTAAACTGGGCCCACCAAGAAGTAAATTTCTCCAAAAACGACTTTGCCTTTGTGAGACCTCTAGAAATGTTCTAGGCTTTTAAGTTAAGTTGTGACACCGGCACAACTATTAATTCCCATGACCATTCATGTAGACCACTCATATGAAGATAAGAAAATGGACACAACAACTGATAATCTAAATTTTTTTCATATGTACTAAACACGCATATATTTGAGAGCAGCATAAAACACATGTTCAGATCACTTTCTTCGTTCACAGTGAAACAAAAATGACTTGGGTCCTAGAAAATCCTGCCACAAACCCTTGAAGAGGCTTGTAGGTTTTTACGTGGATGTAGATGAAAGTTAGATGAGAAGAAATAAAGACGCTCATTGACTGAAAGTTTAGAAATGTTGGTCTATTCACTTCTTGAGGGTGAACAGGTTTTCATTCATGTTCTCTCCCTATTCTCGGATGTCGGGTCCGCCGTCTGAGAGTTCCCTTGTCGCTCTTGTAAGGTTTCCTCGTAAAGAGGGGTTTCCGATCCGGATTAAGTGCAAGAATGCATTTTGAAAAAAGCGCGCACTCCGTGCCGTCATCGTCCGTCGCGTGAATGAAGACGTCATCAATCATGTGTCTCTCCTCGCTTTGGCCGAAATTCCGCCCACGCTCGGAGGCGGGCGGCCTAGGTGGGGTCTTTGAGTGCCGCAGAAATTCCGCGTAGGCAGGCAAAGAGGAGATTTTAATCTATCAATGAAAAGTGGCGTCGACCATGCTACACCCTCATAATTTTGATTGAAGTGATGATAATAATCTCAGAATCCACTTGCAAGGATTACTACGATCAACTTCGCCCGGCAAGGTTTGCAAAATACTCGCGGGAGAGCATACATTTTCAAATTGACATACGGTACTGTTGTGTGACTGATTTTGTCATTCAAAAAGATTAGACAAATCAGGAGGGAGTGAAATGGATTGCTGTATATATGGGTACTATCGAGTGATGAACGGAAACTTGGTGTGAGGTTCAAATCCGTTTCGATCTGTCGTCCTGTGAGGCGATTCCCTAATCCTCTAAGTGAGGATTCCCTAATCCCTTAAGCGGGGAACGAAAGTGCAATTTTATTTTCCTTTTCGTCGATAATGTTTATCATCGTTGTCCCTACTTCCGGATCTTCTCTTGAGTATTAACGGGAACCCTTCTTCTTACCCCTTCTCTTATCCTCTCCCTCTCTTCCAAAAAGTGATTTCCGGTGAAGGGGTTGATTTAGGGTACATATCTCTTTCTCTTCCTGAGCGAGGAATATTCACGAGCAAGGGGTAATGAGGGGCGATGGTTTGCTGAAGGCCATGATAGAGGGTAGGATGTTGGGTAAGCGGGGAAGAGGAAGGAGGAGAATAGGTTTTATGGACGGGATGAAGAAAGGTAGGACTTATGCTGAGATGAAGATAGAAATACTAGATGTAGAAAGGGTACGGTACGTGTAAGAGTTCGTTGGATATTCTCTGACTTTCATCACAACCTACCTCTAACCGGTAGATTACTGTAATGAATGAATGATCGGTGTGTCCGAGCGGCGTGCCCTGAGCAGCGAGCCCGGCTTAAAGGGGAGCACGTCCAGTGCCGGGCTGGGCAGGCGCAGTCGCAAAGAGGGGCGCGCGCGATTCAACTTGGCGGCCGCGTCGACGAGGGCGGGCCGGGGAACGGGGAGCCCGCGGACGGCGATTGGAAAGGGTTGATCTCGAAGGTAGATGAGTTAGGATTAGAAGTGCGTACATAATAAGTTACATGAGATAATTGAAAATTTTAACAGTTGTCCATGCTGTGCTCGAGTTATTTGTCCACGGATGAATGAATTTCGAAAACGATTTCTGTAGTATGTTCTTGTCTTTCTGAGAAGCGATTACTTCGCGGCTCATCTTCCACGTCCTAACACTTCTCATTGGCAGCTAATCTTCGGATGTTTTGGAGTTCCCGTGTATCTAAACGGAAGAATGATTTTTTTATATTTTTCTCTATTCTGATTTTTTTCTATACTCTCTCGTATTCGAGACAGCTAATTCATAAATCGCCATATTTATACATCCCTTTCCCCGTATTGTCTAAACAATTATTCATGGCTAAAGACGTGAATTGCCGGTACACTAGCGAAACGGATCTTTTCTGCGTAAGTGTATCGTCATTAGGAGCCATCAATCAAAAGATTGGTTTCCTCGCAGCTCTCTACTGCATTCCACTTTCAAGTAATCGATGTTTTCCTTCACAATTCCTAACAAAAATATCCTCATAATTTGCTTGATATTTTTGGCCTCAGCGTTTTCTCATAATTTCCGCATTTATTTGTTTGTTTTTTTTCTTATTTGTCTTCAGGTGACTATTATATCTCAGAATATGAACAAAACGTTTTTCTTGCCTACTTTTGTTTTCAGCAAATATCCTCTCTTCCCAGGTTTTTTCTTGAATTTCCTCATTCTTGATTATCACTTTCCAGAATTCTCCATCCTTCTGATGTAATACGACGACTCTGTTTCTTCCAATTTTCTCAGTCTTGCTCCTACTATTGTTCAAATTTAAATACATTATTAAACGACACTTATTACTTCATTAACAATTTTTAACAAAGTGAATAAATACAATTTGAAGTTTATCTTTGTCCTCACGGACTTCTGTCCTTTTTTATAGGCAACATATAAAGTTTCACAACTAAGTTTCGACTATTTTCATAAGTCACACTCTATTTCTAGTACAAATCTACTTTATTCCCATTTGTTTAATCGAGATAATGAGTCTATATGTTCTTGCTTCCTGCGTGAAAATACCCTCCCAAGGGGTCTCGAAATTCTTTCTTTTCGTTACAAGCAAGGAGAGAGTTCATAGCTTATCTTTTTTAAATGGGTAAAAAAAATTTAGTATTATGTATGCAGTTGAATGTTGCAGCGAAATTATTTGAAAGCGGAAGGGAAAGGAACAACCTACGGCTCCAACATTTTTACTCCCGGGAAACACGGTGAGGGATCGTGTAACTATCATCACGGTTGACAGCGCCGCGCTTTCCATGGCATATGTGCTCCTCGCTATGCGCCGATTGGAAAACTTACATCCTCTTACATCTCACCAAGTAGCGAAGTCGTGCACGCTCAATATTTCAACGATTGGAATCGAAGTATGCGTGGCGCAATTAGACTATTAGTTTTGTTGGCTCTCACTTGTTGAAATTATTGCTTTCATATTAATTTTTCATATTTTTTCCACTAAGGCAACACCAGAGAGGCACTACATATGAAGGTTGCATTATGGGGAAAAAGTTACCAACACATTCATCGTCGTGTTTGATTCGTTATGCGGGAAAAAATGTCTTCTCAAGAATTATTCACTTCATAACTAGTTCACCAGCCTTTAATGTGCTGTTACAATTTTTTGCGCCCTGCTACCACATCTTCTACGACATCTGTTGGCTAAGATATTTCTTACAAAGTTTCCCTTATATTAAGGCTTTCCCGCGATGAAAAGTGAAAAAAATTTATTTATTTTCATTGCATGGTGACATAACCAGGCGAAATGGTTGACAGATTTATTCCATATTTTTGATGTTATAAATTGAATATTGAATGTACTTGCTTACGCTGTTCCGTTGATGGATGGATTCCCTCATTTAATGAATATCGAATGCATTCGATGCCCACTCACGTGTGTTGCAAGAAGGAGAAGAAGTGGCGGAGATGGAGAGCAGCAACCGAACGGAGCTTCCAATCGCCATTGCTACAACCTACTTTTAATGCATCAATTCTCTTCTCTTATAACTTAAATATCTTTATTTTGGCTGCTGAAAAGGATTTAAAGTTTTATTCAATCTTATAATTTACTCAATCGATAAATATTAGCATTGATGCTCAAACTTCTCCGGATCCGACATTGAGTATGTTTAATGGCTTTTTCTAATTTCCACTTTCCTTCATTACAGAATTTCAAGTACTCCATTTAAAACCAATTTATACAGTGAAAGAAAATGATGCATGACAAATCAGCGTCCGGAAATGAAATTGATATTATATTTTTACTAATAGAATGGAAGTGTTTTCAAAGCTAAGAAAATAGTGCTTTTTAAAAAAAACACGGTTTGAGACTTACTTTTGAGCCGTACAGTTGTACATATTCACAACTTCCATTTCTCACTGACATTAGTTGGTTAATGGGATTAAATTTTGAAGTCTTCATCAAAACCCTTTCAGAATAAGTTTTTGACATGGATGATGAGTCTGCGTCATAATTCATACCGCACAAACATATGATTTTAAACGTCTATGTAATATTTAGGTTAAATATCGAAAATATCCACTCAGAGTATCAATATATGTCCAGGCGGTTAACATAAATGTAGAAGCCTCCTACGATTATGCATAACTTCGCCTAAAGTTTTTCTATTCCAGTTTTCTTGGAAGTTATGATTTTTCATCCTCCTTTTACAAGTTTTTATCCTCCTTTTTTAAGTTTTCATCCTCCATGTAAAGAATTAAAATAATTCTTTGCTTTTGAATTTTGTTTCGAATTGAGCAAATTTGAACTTACCTAAGGTAGTAATGTCTCTCGTTGCACTGATTTCAATTGATAATGTAAGTAAGCAACTTTGCAGTCCTTGAGTGAGTGGAAGCGATCCGTCGTTTAGCCATCATCAGTAGGCCTGATTTTAGTTTTCTTGTACTACTATCCATTCTTCGAGTTCAAAGTAAAAAGTAATTCCCTCAAATACGACTCAGCGCCCGTGATTGTATGCATAATTGCATTTCTCGTGAAAGCAATCGGTACCAGCAGAGGTTTTCTGTAACTCGATAGTGAGTCATATCGACGTTGCTACGTCGATAACTTACCGAAAATCCAAACTAACGATAATAATTATTGGTTTTCTCTAAGCAATTTTTATCGAAGTTTGTCAAAAGCATTAACGAAAACTGTCAATAAGATATCGGGGCATTCAGACGCCGCCGATAAGCTTACCCTCGCCCGAATATTGTTGTGGATACGGATTTGTTTACGTTTGAAAGGCACAAACACTGCACGACGAGATTTTTCAATATTTCCTTAAGGTAAATGAATTACTATTGATTGTTTGCATGTTTTATGGCTAACTTAAGTACAGCGACTGAAGTCTATTTAATATTATTATTATTTGTTGCGTATAGACTCTGTTAGATCACGCAAAGCATTATGACTCAGTTCATTAGCGTACATATTTTAAATATAGCATAAAGATCAACGGCACAAACTACCAAAAATACTTACACATTAGTTTTCTCCATGCTGTCCATTACTGCAAAAACTCGATGTTCACCGGTGTACTCGTTATATGACATCTCCTTTGTTTGTTTTGGCGACTGTCTCATGATTCAGCTCTGAGTCAACATGGCCGCCACGAGAACTACAAAGTAGTACTTAGTAGTTCTCGTGGAGGCCATGTAGGTGACTCTGGATTCATCTAGAGCATTAAAAATCTCTGCACTGTGATTGGTCCAAAATTCTAGCCTCACCCGCAGGCGCCTCTCGTTTGATTGATTGCTATCGACAAGTGGTGGTCATGTTTTGCATTGACGAATTGTCGTTAGGAGTTCTCGCAATCTCGTGAAGAGGATTCGATACAAGAGAGGACTTTCGTTAGCAACGCGCTATCGACAATACGCTATCGAATTACAGAAAACCCCTGCAGAGTCCGAAAGTCGAGGGCCATCGAGTTTTGTTAGGCAAAGTTTCCACATTCTCGCCTCGAAATAGTGGCACTGGCAGAGTGACGGAGCGGAAATCGAAAAAAAATACACTTTGTGTGTGCGTGTGCGCTGCGTTGACTGGAGCAGATGTCGCGAAGGCATTCAACTAAGCCCTGCCCATCTTAATATCTGCAGCGGTCGCGGGGTTTATTACTTCTGGTTCACATTGAACACAACTGAAGACCGTGACGTGAGACGGTTGAACATGGGCGCGTGAGTCAGAGGACGCTCTCATCGTGTCTTAAAACCATAACGCGGAAGATGGTCAATTCAATTCAACAATGTTCATTTCCATGTTCGTCAGGTGTTTAAAGGAAGTAACAATAACTATTAGCACTGCAAGTACAAAACTTAACCCAAACATGGCCCTTGCTTTAAGCCTTGTGCCTCTTCAGGGTTAGGCTCAAAGTTAACACCGATAACAGTTGAGATTTTCGTACATCTCTTAGTTTATTTACGCCCATTTGGCCAGTCACTTCCTCAAGTGAAATTTCTTAGTGAGTCAACCAAAATACTGCATTGGTGCGACGAGGAGATGAAATTCATAAATAAATAAAAATTCTTTAATAATCTATCAATTCTCATTGAGATTTTTCCCGACCGAATGTGCATTATAGGATGGATCGAAAATAAAAAATATGAAATTCAATTTCTGAGGTGAAATCAAAATACATTTATGCATTGAATGTTATGGAAGACCAAACTCCTGTGATCAACTTTAGAAAATAGATTACTTTTTCGTTAATTAACCCACAGTCTGATGTGATTCACATAACACGAATCTTATTTAATAACAAGATAAGATTAATGCTACATCATATTGTGGTTAACGTAAACTAGACATTATAAAGCCAGGCCACTTTTGTTTCTTTCTTCGTTTACATTGGTATCCACTTCGAGAGGCGGTAAAAAATAAAGATTCTTCGTTCAAGTTAAGGATTGCGAACTATCGGGGAATACCAGAAGAGAGAGATACAGAGGAGACTGCAAATGGAATTCCTTGGCCGCATATGGCCTCAGAGAGGTGCGGAGGGGAGGGGGTGCAATTGGCCAAGATGCAAGGGTTTGCGGGGGCGAGGAGGAAGAGGGCACCGCCTTCCATCCCCGCAATCTCAAAAGCCTCCCCACCTCATCCCTCCGGCAAACAATACAACATCGTGTCTAACCAGCCACTGCACATATGCCTATACCTGTCGGCTGATGGTGTGGACCTCCCGCTCCGTAAGGCCGAAGTTCGATCCCAGATCTGGCCCCTCAGATACCCTCAACCCCTTTAAGGAGGGTTGGTCCTTCCGCCACGGGAGCGCTACCTGCGAGGAGCAACTCTCCGAGATAAGTTTTTCTCCGTCTCTCCAGTCTGTGCGCCAGCTTTCCTTTTTCCAAATCCATCCCCTCGCAACTCCTCCCCGGCTGATGTCGTGTTTGCCTCCGGTCGAAACAGCAAATAATCAATCCAGTCCCTCCAGTGCTTACATTAACTTAAGTTATCATCCCTTCGGAAGACGCGATCTCTCCGTTTCCCATGCACCACCAGCGATCCTCATGAGGCACCCAACGCCTCCGCAGTCTCCGCTCCTCCGCCTCCCACATCTTAAAGACACTTTCTCCTCCTCCCACCCCGTGTCTTTGAATCTTCTTCCCATTATCCTCTCTCACGAAAATCCCCCCTCCTCACCTTGGCTCCATTATAAGTTTTGGATTGCGCTCAATGCAAACTGCAGTAAACAAAGGGGTTTATCGAATAAGTTTGATTTGAGCTCCATATCTTCTATACATTATATCTATTTCGATTTTAGCTCAATACCAAGCCTTATTTCAGCTCTTAATTTGGCTTTAACATTTTTTTGTAGTGTGCTAAATCCTTACTGCAGCTGATGAAGTGATTTATCAAATTATTACATTGTTAGCTCCATGTCTCCAGCGTTAATACTGTCACCTTTTGCTTAGAGTTTTTATATTGATTTATTTTTAAACATTCCCGCGGTGTAATGCATCATAAATCCATACCTCCTGGACATAGGACGAATAGGATGTGTCATAAAAGTTTCCTCAATTCATTTTTTAAATTAAATCCATTGCGTTAGTATTTACGATGCTGGGATATCGTTTTATACTCCTTCAAAATGTGCCTTCCCATTATTGCTACCAACCTAATCACGCATTTTTTTGTTAAAACGAGAGTCTTCATCATAAAGAGAAAACCCTATCCACCTTATTTGGCCCCCGAGGACTTTTTAGCCTCTTTCATTGAAATCATGAATGGGACGAGAGTCTTGAGAATTGAATAATTCCTGCGTGATATGTGATAAGGAAGTTTAATTAGTATACAGAGGTTTTTCTCGGATGTTCAAGAAGTTTCTTTTTAGATAGCTAACTGGTGTGTTTTCGAGATTACTTATTTTCTAAACAAAAATACGAAATTATTTACCATTTAATGAACTACTGGAGTTCTTTCTGATCATTCTCAGAAGTTTTTTTATGATAAATAAGTATTATTTTTCTTCAAAACCAATAAAGAGATACGAAGCGAATTTATTACTGGGTTAAGATTATCATAGGCATCTTCAAAGGCTTAGTGGAGTGGGGAGGAGTTCGGGTTAGTCGCACAACGTCGTGGGCCGAAGACATCCATGCTCAACTTCCATCTCCCCCCCCCCCCCCCAACATCCCCCCAAACCCCCCCCCACCCCTTCACCCCTTCCCTCTCCCCTCCCCCAACGCCCACGATGGATGCTGTAATTTAAATAATCGGTCCTCGTCTTCTTCCGTCTGCTCTGACTTCCACTTTTTTCTCACTCTCCTTTTTGCCTTATCCTTTTATTTTCACCTCTTTTTCGTGTTCTTCAACTTCTTGCTTCCACCACCCCCCAAATACACATCCCCCGACCCTCCTAACCTCGCCCCCTCTGCACTGCTTTTCTCCCACCCCCATATCTCACCCCCGGAACTCTTTTAAGCTTTTCTCCCCCTCCCCCCCTCGCCCCGCCCGGAATACCCTCCTCCTCGTCCTCTTATGTCACCTCCCCGCTACTTCCTACCCCTTTTCATCTTTCTTCTCCCTTACCCTTCCGCGTCCAATCCCCTCTTTAACTGTAACGATTTACGCTTTCACCTTAAGGTTTTGGACTTGTTCGTCTAATTTTTTTGTGTTCTCATTACTTTAAATGAGTTGTCGTTTTGTAAATTTTTGTAATGTTTTGTTGGGCTGGTGGGTAGGGAGGGGTTTGTTGACGAAGAAGAAATGGAGAATTGTTGGGAGAGGACGGATGTGCTGTGGACTTTTGACTATAAAGTGTAAAGAAATTGCTCCATACCATATTTTGCAGAACTTATTAAAGTTATTCCGACGATACACTACACTTCCTTCCAATGCGCTCGACCCCTGCGACGAGCGGCAATTTCTTACCTCTTGCGTCCACTGATCCCTCTTGCTCGCTTCCTTGTGTGGATGCGTGACAGAGGGAGAGAGGACAGCCAGGCGAATGCACAGACAGGACTTTTTCTCGGCAGCAGCGGGTGCGCGGCCCGCCGGCCGTCTTGTACAGCACACATGCGGGTTTTGTGTTTTTACGCTCGCGATATACGATAAGGCAACATTCTGCGCTCGTGCATCTCTTCATTCACTTCGTGTACATAACATGCGCATTGAGACTGCGCATCCCTAAGAGGGAGTAATGCACTTCCATCCGACCGTTTTCCTTCGGCGGCGGTCGCGTTTAAATCCCCAGTCCCTCAGCAGTGTTATTCATCGTTCCTCCTCTCCGTCTCGTTGGTTGATGATGGGCTGGTTACCAAGGATGGTTGCCTGCTCAGTGGACATATTTATAAGATGCGAGTTGGTAAAAATTGGAAGGACATTTAATATTGATCTAATAGATACTTCATTTTGGATTTAATCTTTAATTTTTCATTTTATAAAGTTACAGTATGGAACTAAGAAACAACAGTGACTGAATGTTAGTAAGATGCCAACTTTTAGAATTAAACGTTTTAAATTCGCTCTCAATTCTGGCTATTTAGCTTGGTAAGCTGGTTCTGGGAGCATTTTTGCTAAAGGCTTGCTAAGGATATCATTGAAGATGCTTCGAAGATGTCAGCGAGAGGAACAAATCAATTAAAACCGGTTTCCTGCCTTTTCACTTGCTGCTGATCTCCTCATCCCGCGATTTCTCTCTTTGTTGCGTTTTTTCACCGACATCTGCTTCAGCACGGTTAGGAATTCGCATTTCAACGAGACACGTACAAGTGGTCGGAAAGCAAAGTGGTGAGTGTCGCACATTTTCCAATTTTTTTATTCGTCACCTCCAGTTCTAAAACAATTCAGCTCGGTGTGTGATCAATTCATTTCCGAAGGACTATAGTAAAAGCAGGAGCTCCAACGTTCTTTCTCTCTCGTTAAGCAGTGAAAAGATCTTGTTCAATATGTCGCGGTCGAATTCGTATTTGCAAATCACGTCCATTTTGGGAATTCCGATAGTTCAGTTGTTTTACTGTCACAGCTGTCTCTAATACTCTCTCAGCTGTCTTTTATGCGAAATGGGAAATACTTAGATTAAACAATTCCATTCAAAAGTTTGCAAAAAGAATTTCTTCGTATAATGCTCAATATGGTCTCTTAAACACTTGAAAATGTGGCTGTTGGTTTTTCTTCCGCGTTCCTTTTCTTTCTTACTAGCATTTGAAAGAAGAGACTAAGTTATTATTCAAATATAAAATCTTTAAGGATCAAAAATACATATTAGGTATATTAATCAATCCAACTTTTGACTTACAGATGAGAAATGATGTGGCGTTAAGAAAGTTAATGGCGTGAGAAAAATAAACCTTTTCTAATCGGTTGAATCCTCATTTACCTCGCTGATACTTACGTTGTGAATATGAATAATGAAAATAATTTGGCATGTCGGCGACCTCCATGTTTTACCGCAGTTCCGAATGGCTCCAAAAAATTGCAGAGCAAGTAAAATTTCCATTAAACAACTACAGTGAACAGCTTAATATTTTCATCAAAAAATGAAGTGGTTTCGAAAAAGATGTGTTGCCATCCCTCAAGATCTGCGGCGACTAAAACAAAACCGGTACAGGCAAGAGTTCGCAGCTGCTGTGAAGATGGTCCCGTACGGAGATCAGTAATATTATAATGCGGATCTCCCTCGGCGTTCCAATGTACCATTATAGTTTAAATAATTTATGCGCTTTTAAAAAAGAAGTATTATGGATGTATGATCCTCAAATAATATGCAAATCAGACCAATATGTGGGTTGAGGAAGAGGCGTAAGACTCGTGCAGAACCGGACTGATTTTACGACCGTGGAAAAAGTGCTGAGCGAAAAAGCGATGATTGCGGCCACTCTTAAGTGGAAAGGGTAGGCCATCCACCATATATAATCTTCTTAATTCATCTGTGAATTCTTCAGATCGGGTTGGTGTGTTGGCTGGATCATTGTCAGATCATACCAAGGAGCCTGGGTTCGAATTGAGCCTACATTTCGTCAACGGAGCCTGGGTTCGAATACTGGCTGTGGCAGAGATTTTACAGTGGAGTCCCGAACCCAAGGTTAGTTATTTGGGGAGGCGGCGGACAACTGAGACCATTTGTGCCATCAAAGATTGTTCGTTTATTCGGTAAGGGAAGGATTACTTGGGAAAGGTAAGAAGATTGAAGATGAACCCAGCGTGGGCATTAACTTGGTGCTGCAGGTGGATCCTGAAGTCGACGGCTAAAATGAGAAAGAAGAAAGCATGCTGAAGAGTGGAAGAGAAAAGGACGAATATGGAACACCATGTACAGAAAAGAAGAAACAGATGGATTGAGCACACAGCCTGAAGCACAATGGGTTTGTAGAGAATATGATTGCAGTTAAAATAGAGGGAACAGTAGATAAATACATAAACCAAATAGTTAACCAATTTTAGAATTGAACTGCCAACGAATGAATGACTGGATGACTCCCAATATAGTTATTTTATAAAGGGTCCAACAAAACATAAAAAACGTGCTCGAAATTTCTGAAATGTTCCATTGAAAAAAGTATGTATATAGTGGCTATGGAAAATATCCTCAGTTGTTGGTTACCTCACAAAATAACCTCCTCATTGTTAGACCTTCTTATCGCTTTTGACTCACGCAGCCGCGATCCTTAACTCACACTCACAGACATGAAAAAAATTGTGTCATAACCCAATCCCCAAAGGGATGTTCATGCGTGCGTGAGATTAGGACGATATGGGGTTGGGGCTGTTAATTCCGTCCTGGGGCGGTTGTGGTGGGGGGCGAGGGGGGGGAGTAGGGAGGAGGGCGTTGAGTCGCTTGCTTGCGGGAAGACGGAACAAAAAGTAAAACCGCAATAACCAAACCGCCTCCCTCCCCACACTCCCTCGTTGCACGCCGTCCCGTTTGAGGCGCTTCGATTGCTTCTTTCCACCCTCCGCCGTGTTGCTGTTTTTTTCTTTCCCTTCTTTTATTCCTCTCGCGTCTCCTCCCCCACCCCACTACACTGGCGTGGGAAATTTTTTCGTGAAGATGCTCCCTTCCCCTCGGTTGGAGAGTCAAGAGAGTCGGCCTTGTCGCGGGGGGATATTTCGAGGGAGGGATGAAGCGAGGTCGAAGGAGTTGCCTTTCGGTTCGTTGTAGATCCGTCTGAATCAATTACTTTAATAATAGGAGGGATAGGTGGGAGAGGGGAGAGAGGATTTTAAAAACTTAAATCTCCCGTTCGAATGTGATGTGGCCGATATGTTCAAGGCGCCATGCGAACAGAACGCCCTATTTCGCCACGTTTTTGCATTTTGACCCGTGGTATATATTTCTTTGATGTGTCTAAGGGGAACGTGTACCATTTGCAATTTAAATTAACGAAAGGATGGATTCTTAGAAAGTGTTCGATGATAGCCTGGTCTCTTATAAATATTCACTCACATGTTGAAATAATGACGCGACGTGAGGCGGAGGATATAAATGTTACCTAGAGAAAATAAATTATTTATTGCGTGATAAAATAGCCTCACCAAAGAGTTTTCCAATTATTGAAATTAATTAATGGGTAAATCACAGCTTGTTTATTCGTCGTTATAAAAGGTAACAATAATTAGAATAAGCGATGACAGAGGGAAAACGTTCAATGAGTGAAAGCATCCTAAACGTTTATTATAGAGTCAATTTATGATGATTTATTTTACAATGCCCAGGCAGGATTCTTTTGCTCCAGTAGTGTTCTTATATAATTTTCATGAATTGGCATTCAGAAAATACGTTTCAGAATGTAGGAAGAACATAACTAAGCTGTTTCTTAACAGCTTAGTTATGTTCCTTCATATGAACATAACTTCCTTCGTCTTATTTCAATTCAGAGTTAACATTTTAAGGAGTGACTCCTATTGCCATAATCCGCAATCAGTTCACGGCATCTGTCTCTCCGCTTTTAAAGTAATGACATCCAACAAGTTAGCATGTCGCGTTATACGTATGTGTTACTTACAAACATATTTCCTTTCTTTACACCTTAATTGACATGTCTGTCAAACACTTGTACGATCAAAGATTGGAATTCGTTTGGCAAGACGTTGTTCAAATATCTAGCTATCGAGAATATACTTGGTGGAAACCTTTAAAAAGGTTCCGTCGGAACCTGCGGAATAGTAGGTAATTAGAGCAAAACGAAATAATCAGGTGCCCTGCTAGTCAGTTTTTTAAATGACTCATGGGGAGGTTACATTGGAAACTTAAGGTTGTATTGAATAAATCCATCTTCACATAATTCATTGTAGTTCTTCAGGGTGAAATATGCTGAAAATATTTTAAATCAGACTCGGTGTAAATCTTTAATCCTCGCGGCGATATTTTGATTGACATCACATTGAATATTCAATGCAATCTAAAAGAAGGATGTCGCTGGGCCACCCTCAAAGGAAACTTTTTTTTCGTCCGAAAAGACGTAGCGTAGTGGGGAAAGTGCAACATGTGTTTGAATGAGTGTGGGCGGGTTAAGAGCGAAGTGAATGAGGTCAGAGGAATGGCAAAGAGACGAGATGGAGGGAATGAGGGGAGATGGAACGAGGGGAGAGGTTTTGAGAATAAGGCGAAAACTGAAGGGAAGTGTGTGAGAGGAGGAGGGTAGTTGTAGTGATGTGAATCAGAGAGGAGCGGCGATGTTTAAAAAGAAGCAGATGAAGGAGAGGAGGAAAAGGATTGCGTTGGGAGAGGAGGAGGTAGAGGTGGTCTTTGTTGTTGGGAAAACGCGCCCGTTACGATGGATGAGGAGGGGGTGGGGGGAGAATTAGCTGGGACTGGCGTAGAGTGGCCGTTGTTGGCAAGGAGAAGGTGGGTTGGTGGGGGAGGGGGGTGGATGGTATATGAATCTCGATGAAGGACGACCGGTAAGGCCTGCTTATTCTTCTTCCTCTGCGCTGTCCAGACGCGCCAACACCACGTGCTCTCACGGAGGGTGGGGGGGGGGGAATGTGGGTGGCGGTTGCGCGAGGGAGTGGAGGAGCAAGGGATGAGGCGGTGGTTAAAAGCCATCTACCGAAATTTATTCTCTTGCTTCCTCCACTTAAGCTCTGCCTTTTACACAGCTTGCGCCGCAAGGTGACGGGAGAGTTGGAAGGTCCTCTTTCCATTTCTATTCCTTAAGCAGGTTCCATCACGACTTCATGAGCCAAAACAAATGGTCAGATTGAAATTCAAGAATACGGTATGCAAGAAAAAAATTAGTATTGAGCACTTGCCACGAATAAAAATCCTCGATTAAACGTAAAATGTGGCCTTTGAGTTAAAAATTATTATTAAAAAGAACGGCAACAGGGAGAGAAAAAGAGAGGGAAGGCGGATCGCTACAGGAAGAACGGTGACTGTTCATTCGAACCATAAGAGGAGTGGTGGTTAATCCAATGTAGAAAGAAGGGCAGCATTGGCAAAGGGGAATATATACCTCCTAAGGATTTTTAAAACTAGGTAACGATTCCTACTAGCATTGTTACTCTGGACTCGAACCGGTTGAATTGGGAAATGTGAACGGTGTCCGCATTATGCCCATCACTGCAAGGCATGAGCGAAGGTAAAGCATTCTTAGTGCCTCGCAACTCACGTTTATTTACGAATTACATTACGAATGATGTGTATTCAAAGAATAAAATTAGTTGAAATGAATTTTCATTAATAATGCCTACTATGCTTTATTATGAATTTTACTATCCAAATGTACGTTCCATTAATCCAAAAAAATGGGAAAGTTTATTCCAATGTTTAGCCAGCGTCATCTGAAATATAATCGACAATATACAGTGGTTCCCCTTCAGTGGTGTTCAAATTTTATTAACCTTACTACTAAAGTCAAACCAATGCATTCAGTTAATATACGTTAATGTACTGCTTTCCCTAGGTGTAAGTTAGAAAGATATTGTTTTCAAAGATATTTTCATCACCATCCAACTCTCTGTCAGTCGTTTTAAGCTTGGATTCGGATTACGGTCTCTTTGCTATATCTCTCTTGCTATTTTTTGTAATAAACACATATCTAAAAATATGTTTTCCTATTTAATATGGCTACTCAACATTGAAATTAATCAAACTGTGCAGTTCTCAACTTCTAAAATATATCAGGAAATAAAGATTAATAAACTGCCTTCCTTCGGAGTCATACGAGAAAAAAACCCTAATTACGAGAAAATTGATGTCCTTTCGCTAAAACGAATTTCATGTCAGTCATCATTTTCCTCGCCTTTCCAAAAGTATTCCAGCTTTAAGGTTCATTTCGCAGATATAAAGCAACAGGCGAAATTTTCTCTCGCCCCAATCATGAAAAATCTTTCGCGCTTCACCGTGGAGCAATACCTTCGAGGAAAATACGAAATACGCTATAAAGGAAATCTTATTCGAAAATCTCATTTTTTTAAATAGGCGCTGGCTCGTTTTTATGCTGCATTTTTTTGTCGAGCGATTGCTATCCCAAATGGCTTTATTGCGTGTAATCACATCTCACTAACGAAATCCGGGAGCTGAGTCAGCGCTTCGGTCCCCGAGGATTTACACTGCCCAGGCGCCTCTTCGTCCTAATGTTTTTTTGCCGATTGATTGGCTGTACCCGCTTCAGCCACGAGCTCAAAGGCACGTAAATGCTCAGAGCTGTCAATGCCCCGCTTCAGGGTTCAACCGAGGAAGGGGAACAGAATTATTTCAACCCCTTAAAAAATGTGTTGATCTCCCTCCGCACCCGGAGTGCGGCAGGATTCGCTCGCAAAGTTTCGAATGCACGCTATCTTTAAACAATCGTTTCGTAATTTGTATGCAAATCAAACGAGATCGCTTTGGGGACGGCAGAATTAGCGTCCTGATACCGCTAACGCTGTGCGAGCGACGCGGGTCGCTTTTCAACTGTTCGACCACTGCGGGTATGGGAGGTGGGAAAGAAACTCGGTAGGGTGCAGCTCGAAAGTCCGCTAACATTGCATCGTTAGCCATCTGCAATGAGTACCTCAACTATTTCATTAGGGGCTTCACCGAGTTCGACGTCTTCTTGCAGTAACAGTATATTTCTCAGGGAAGTCTTCGAGACGCGAGTATACCAGAGGTTGGGTATCTCCAAGAAACGGGGACGTCACTTTCATTGCAAGAAGGCCAGGAACACGGTTGCGCATTGAAAGACTTGCAGCT
Organism: Pyrrhosoma nymphula; assembly: GCA_963573305.1. Classification (NCBI taxonomy): domain Eukaryota; kingdom Metazoa; phylum Arthropoda; class Insecta; order Odonata; family Coenagrionidae; genus Pyrrhosoma; species Pyrrhosoma nymphula. The sequence continues at coordinate 83,195,501 of OY754339.1, forward strand.
TCAACAAAACAGAGCAGTTTGGAAGCCTGAACGGAAACCATAGTTCAGCATAGAACGAAAGTAGTCAAAGTAGTAGTTACCTGTAGTATCGACAAACGATTCATTCTAGAAGTTTCCTATGCAATAATTTTCATTTCAGCTGCGTTGCTTACACGTTTAGATTTTTAATATATGTACTCGATGGTTTCCTGGTCCAACGTTATCGCATCTTAAAAGTCACCTCCGAGCAACATTTATCCGCATTCTTTTTCTACCAAAAATGATTCCAGCCGCACTCTTTCGCATTTTTCCGACAATAGTTAGTCACATTTCCCCCATATATTTCAATATTTGGCCTAATGCAGTTCACCACGTTTTTATTTATGCTTGTGGGTGCACGTCCGTCATTTGCTGATATGTTATGAGCACTGCTCTGAACTAGGGGTAATGCTTTATGCGGACAGTTTCCTAAATAAATAAAATATTGCCTCCATATCCCACCAGTGTTGGCTCCGACGCATTGCCGTTCCTTTCCGCAGAGATCGAGGCGGTCTGAGGCGATGGTTGAGCGTTGAGCCGGTCCGCGAGAGGATGGATGCAGAGCGAGTTAGCCGAGCCAGGAGAAGTCAGAGCTGAGATTGCATCTTTCCCCGCAACCCCGTCTCTTTCTCTGCGTCCGATTGGAAGCATGCCCCTCCTCTTTGCTCACACCTCTTTCTCCCTATCTCCCCCCCTCCTCCATCGGAATTCCCCCCCCCACCCCTCCGGTTTTCCTTGGCTCGGTATGAGGAGGAGAAGGAGGTGGACGGCTAGAAGGTTCGTTTGATTGATAAGGTCGTGGAGGGGGTAAGGATTGAGGGGGAAGGGGATATGAGCTTAATATACGCGACTGCAGAGCGCACGCCGGCCGCTTGGCCATTGTGTCCGCAGCTGACTGAGAGGGGTGCGAAGTCTCATGACTTCCTCCCACTCCCCTTATCCCAACAATCTCACTCCTTCACGTTGCTCTCTTATTTTCCATCCATCTCGCTCACATACTTCTCCTCCCGTTTAGGAGAATCCACCGTAAATGGATTTCAACATCATTATTTATTTATCCTCGCTGTATATGTAAAAACAATACCAATAAGCTAAAAACAATGAAGTGGATCTGCAAAAAACTAATCTTCGGATTGATGGCTGTTAATGATGACAGAAAATTCAGTGAACTCTTTCTTTCCGCATTGTTTTTCCACCTGAATGTCAAAAACGGGTGGAGGAGAGGGAAAATTAGGTAATTTTCCGTCATTCTGCAATGCTATTTTTCAAAAATAACTGAAAAAAGAAATTGATTCTTTTGGGGAATTCTGTGACAGTAAAATGAAGGTACTAAGAAGGAAGGAAGAACAAGAATGTGCTTGATACAGTTGATGAGAGGAAATCTTGGTAGGAGATTAGGAGAAGGAAAATTAGGTGGTTGGAAGAGGTAATGAGGGGAGAAGGGATGTTAAAGGCCGTGATAGAGAAGTAGGAGAGGTTTCGTAGGCGGGGAAGGTGAAGAAAGAGAATAGGCTTAATGGACGGGATGAATAAGGGTAGGACGTATGCTGAGGTGAAGAAAGACATTGCGATTGAAGATTGGGGTCTTGGCGTATGAAAACATTTCACTGTCTTCCATTTCAACCTACCTTAACCGGTAGATTACACCAATCAAACTTCATATTCAAGAACAAAAACGAATTGATGAAAGTAAAACAGAGTAGAGCGCTGCCGAAAACCAATTATCGGATTGATAACTGTGAATGAATACCAAGCAAACAAGCGCTCTATGTGATAACGCCAAGAAAAATTATTCTTCCATCACTGTTTTTTATATCTATGAACCTACATGCTGATGAAAGTCGAGAGTGAGTGAATGCAAGGAGAAAGTAATTTTCTATTAAACAGCAATGCTATTTTACCAAATATTGGTAGAAGAATTCATCAGGGATGTGGCTATAAAAAGGACCATACCCATCCTTTACTAAGATTTGAATACCTTAGTAAATAAATGCATACATAGAAGTAAGTCAAAATGCCTTGGTTGAACAGAAATCAGTCAGTCAGCATTTCGGGCCCGGAAAAGTATTAGTTAAAAATATATTCTTCATCTTACCTGCATATCTAATGTCATGATGTTTACTTTCCAGTAGCAAAGGCAATTAAATGGTGAAAGCAGTGGTGTTTAATTGAAAATATATTTGTCGGTTAATCTGCATATTTAATGTCTTCATGTTTACTCTCCGGTAGCGAAGGCATACCAACGGTGAAAGCCGTAGGTAGTGTTTATACGACACAAACAAAAATTTGGTGTTTTCGCATTTCTTTTGACTCACTCAGTTGCAAGAAAAACTCCTTAAGGTAGTTTGGGCGAGGTATAATTTCACATAAAGTATAACTCAATGAACCTGACCTCATTTTAGAACAAAAGATCGTCTGTCTAATGGTACCCAATGATTATTCTCCTACCGCACTACCTTTCGAAATATTTTTATTGACTCAAACATGTATGCATAGTCAATTACTTAGGAGTTAAGTCATGTAAAACAAAGTTTTTCCGTAGTTAAAGTTAATATACATACTTCATGTTTTATTAAACTCTCTTTATGTGATAGATTATGTAAAAAGATGAGCTCAAAAATACAAATATTTATGCAAAATTTTATTTAAAATTTTTATGCAATGCTCATTTTTATTTTTCAAGAATCTTAAGTTAAAAAAACTTTCAATCTTTGCACATTATTAATTTCCTCCATTCCGACTCATTAGGTTGCTCTTTGCAGACCTGATGTCTCAGGATCGACTCCAGATCATTCACATCAGCCTCAATAAGATATGCATGTGAAGTTTATTTTTATCGCTTGCAGGCTTTATTTATTCTTCAATATTTAATTATAAATGCTCCAAAACATATGTCATGACAATATGGAGGAGTTTATTTGTGTTGTGTAGTTCAGAAAATGCACGGACAGCGAAACTGTGAGATGAAATCGACTTGACAAATCTCCTTCAAATTACCGAAGTGCGAGATGAGCGAAGGACCAAAGGGATCGCCTTGGGGAAGTATAGATAAAAGGAAACGCTTTCCAGTCCATTCCCATCGCTTACTTAGAAGGCTCCCATGTTTATTTCTTAGTTTTGCACCCGTATCATTTTATTCAGATCGTTACGGCTGATAGGAAGTTCATTCCTTTTTTTGCGCGCCATCGCGATTCTTATCGTCATCCAATCCGAAGCCGTGCATTTTTTTCTCCTTCCAGCCTGGCATTGTTGCGATATACATCTTCTTTGACAACTCAAAGCTAGGCGTGTAGAATTAAGAGTAGGACTGCTCCAATTAAATGGAGCTAGATTTAGATTATAGATGGCCATGTGCTGTCTTAAAAGAAGTGCGTGTCTAATATAAAATATTTGAGATGCATAAGAAGTGGTAAAAATGGTGATATTGTTCCTGTGTTTTAAAAACGATGGTAGTTATTCCAGTAAAGTATTCTGATTCCAGCGAGCTTTTCCTCTTTCACACTTTTTGTACTTTTCTATAAATTAGTGCTGCTTCTATCACGAAATTGCTCTTGCCGTTTTCCACTGCGATAAATATTTCATGCAATCAGTTGCGATGTTTTAGTTCATTATCACGCTTAAATAAAAGTCTTTAGTCATGAGCAAGTTCCACTACATCAGTGCTGTGACAGCATTATTTATGCTTACATTATTTTTTTTTATTATCTAGTTCGCCACGGAATATGCAAGTGTAGTTTTTGAAAGCTAATCGCTAAATTTTTGACACTCTTCAGTAAAGTGAAGTTCTTTTGATTGATATGACAGCGGAAACCTTGTTGATAATACTTTTCTTAAATTATAATATTTAGATCAGATTTTATACTGCTATTTTCTGAATGAAATAGTGAATAAAAACGATGAAAATGCGAGAGCGTGCTGATTTAATGTACAATGGGTAAATTACAGCTATTCTCTGATAAATCGTGCGTAAAAGTCCGTCCCTTCAAATTCGAACTCATTGTGCTCAGCGTAAACGATTACCCAGCCAGAAACCCATCTCTTCCACGTTTGATTGAACATCCTCGAGGGCCAATCGTTAGCATCACGTGGGTGGCTTGTTTTCTTCTTTCCCACGTCGTAATTAAATAGAAATCGGTTTAGAACGTTCTCTATTTTCCCATGAACCACTAGTCGTAAATTTGAAAAAAAAATGCATGTAGGTAAATGATAATAAGATCTCAAGCAAGACGCCTTTACCCTGCTTGATCTAAACTATCACGCATTTTTAGACTTAAATGCCCGCTCATGTAGGCAGAGGGAGGAGATATAGTTGACCATGGAACAGACGTTTTCGTCCTGAGTGTAAACCTTTATTAGCGAAGAAGAATTGAAGGTCACTCTCAAGTCAGGCTGGATTTACTGCTTGTCATGTGAAAACTATCGTGTGTATCGCCGTTTGTTAGATAAAGGTCGTATTTTTCAGTGTGCACGCACCACGCATGGAAACAGTTTCATTTTCAGTTTTTTGCGGGAAAGTATTCCGTTTTAATTCATCTTCAAGGTTTTTTACGGTCTCTCTCATGCATACCTTATGCCTCGAATTTTATTGGCATTTCAAACGCATGACTAATAACACCCTTTGAAGCCAAAGAATTTATTCATTGAAAAGGAAGGTGATTTCGTGGCTAAGCTTCATTTTCCGAGTCACTAATTACTTACTCGATCACTTCATAAACAGTGTGCAATGAAGGTTATTTATACTCGACGAGGGCTGTAAATGTACCAAAAAATTCAAGTTATAATGCTTTTTCGTGATGAATTGGTTAATAACTTTCTTGACCTAAACGTAGTACAGCACGACTTTCGAAATATAATCATATGACGAAGAACTAACTTTGAGGAATCCTTCCATTATTATAAGAATAACACGAATTTCCTTCCTCTCCCGGCTTTTGTCGTGTTCTTCTTACAACGAATTTTGACTAATTATTTCGGCAATTACTTTTCTCTTTCAATATACAGGCTTTGAAATCAAATGTCATTCGTTATTACGGTTTATTAAAAAATTGATCAATAGTCCGAAGAAACGATGGCCCATGGCCATCAGGTAGGAGGGTCATTAGGAGGATCATTGCTCGCCAGTGGCATAATCCTGAACTTCTTTCCATAGGTACTGGTTTTTAAGCATCAATTCTGTTTGATACTATTTGCATTCCTTGAAATAAATTATAAGATTGAACTACTTCACGTAAAGTTTCCTTTGTCACTAATTGGCGCAATGGACCAGCAATAGGTCTAAGAGCTCTATCTATATTCAGCTAAACGTTTTACTCATTTCAGAGGTTGAAATAAGTGTTCAGGAAAAGTCCACTTAGACGCTAACAAATCATAATTTCAACCCATGCTCGTTTTTGCTATCTCCTCTGATGATACCGTTCCCATACATAATGTATGTATGGTTCCTCAGTGGATGCCCACAATGGAAACATTTGTCCCTAATATTTAAACCACGCCCTCTCGCATGAATAATAGCTATAACATATTATAGTTATTGTAACATATGAGTATGTTAGGTATTAAAGCAGAAGATTCTGTTTGATCGTAGTGCTAAAGAACTAAAGACACTAAAAGAGGGAGATAATGTGTGGTTACAAAAAGGAAACATTTGGGAACCAGCAGTGTTTGTTAAGAAAGATGAATCACCAAGGTCCTACTGGGTTAAAGACTCCCAAGGAAAAGAGCTTAGAAGAAACAGGTGATTCCTTAGGATATCAAGGAAAAAATTGTAATTTATTGGTTTGGTTTTGGTTCTACATTTTCACGTTTACTGTTTCTCATGCTTGGTGATTCTGATATACTTCCGTATTTATTCTTGTGTTCTTATTTATTATTAATCATTATCTTGCATTTGTTAGTTTCTTTGTTTCTTCATTTTAACTGTATTCTTTTATTGTGGAGAGGATGTAACATATGAGTTTATAAGTTGTTTGTTTTGTTGATTGTCAGAGGGCTGTCTTACCTGAATATAACTGAACATTACAGTTATAATATAAACATATCTATTTTTCCAGTCGGACGAGTCGAATTTCGATTTTTTTTGTTTTCGCACTTGATTAACGAGAACCACCAGATTTACACATCACGATGGATTAAAAAGAATAGATTACCAAATCCCTTGTTTACGTTAAGCTTTTCATATGGCCTGATCCAAGGTTTTGAAATAATGTATCTCTTCTTTGAGTAACCAAATGTAACTGAAGCATTTCCGGGATATGCACTGCAGTATCGGGTGATAGCAATGGTTGTAAAAGCACAGTCACTCACCGGTTTCAGGCTTTCAAAATCCTTTTCAGCCGTCGATGGAGGAGTAGACAAGTCTCTAGATTCAATATGCTGTGGACGATATGACCTCTAAATGGAACGATTCAACGGCAAGGACATCATTGGATTATTTTCAGTGTTCCTCATCGAGTCCAACTCCCCCCACCCTCCAGAATACGGTTCCCCCATTGCAACGGGGCTGCATCCCACTGGTCGTCATTACTGCCGGTGATGAATTACCTAAGGCATTGCGGAGTCAACCGACAAGGATGAAAACCCTTCTTAATATAGGACCTGCAACTGTTGAATCCTTGAGAGTATATGCATCGGTTTCATCCTTCTACTCCAACTCCACCTCGCTTTACCGCCCACCCCCGTTCAACTCTTGAAAAGAACACTCTCGTTTCCAGAAAGTGTTACCCCCGCGATATCAGGCGTTTTATTACTTTTTTCGTTATTATTACTTCCCCAATGGCCGAAGTAAACCCTTATACCAGTCACTGGATACGAGCTTAAAAATCTATTTCAAATGCATTTGGTACAACTCTAAACAGTCGTTATTGTTTATCACCGTAAATTTTAATGATTCATCAAATTTATTGCTGCACGTCATCTTTTTTACTTCCTATGCTTCGTATGGGTACTTTGAGTGCATGACGAATAAAATTTCAATTACATGCATAGGTTATGGCTGTGCTCTTTTTATGAAGGTTGTGTGTGCTCTACCTAGATGTGTTCTAAATCATTCTGACTAATAATGAGCGGTCTCAGGTGTCCGACGGTCTTAAAGGTTGATCAAGTACGTGATTATACTTGTGTACTTCACAGCTTTGATATTTAACTATCACTCTTAGAACCACAAAATAATTATCTGATCCGTGGTATGTTTACCGTGATTGGGACAATAACTTCCTTTTGCGTGGTGGATAATTACTATAATTTTATAAAAAACAATAGAGTTGGCTGATAAAATTTTGTAATAACAGCCATTTTTCTCCCGGCAGTTTTCTATGAGGGCTCTTAGCTCTTACAAAGGTGGAGGTGATAGAATTTCCGTTCATCTTTGAAATGTTAAGCATATATTCCCTACTGTTTTGACCGTCTTGGCGTGTCATGTGTAGCAAAAACCCCATTTTTTATAAAAATTAAAATATTCTGTTAATACATCAATTATGGCCCAAAAAACAGAAGACTATCGACTAAAAAACCTGTATTTCGGAATATGCTAGCTTAGTCACAACTTCCTTCTGGCTATCAATACGTAAAAACTTGCCTTTAAAATGCTTACGAGTCATTTCCACCAGAATAAGAAACGCAAATGACTAATTTGTGTATAGTTACCCAGTCATTTGTAATGTTCCTATCTTTATTTAGAAAGAAAATACGGGTAGTAAACGTGAGAACTGTATGCGGAATGAGCCTATTTTTGATTGAAAACGAGAATTTTCGAGAATGCGAAACTGACGGTAGACTCTTCTCTTCTCCAAAAGCATCCGCTCCAGCGGTCCACTCGGTGCTGCGCCCTTCGGTGAAGACGGCCGAGGCGCGGTCGGTGGATGCGGCAGGCGACAGGAGGGTGCCTGAGGTACCACTGAGGCGACTGAGCCACTAGAGGAGGAGGGGAGGAGGAGCGGTCGCTTGGAGGTAGGTGGCGTCAAAGTCGCAAGGGCCCAGCCACCTCTTCATTCCATTTTGAGTCCCAGTGGCCTTTTCCTTCCGAAGTTTTAGTCTATGACTAATCAAGCACGGATTTACTGATAAATTACGATGGTAAATCGTCGTAGTATGAATATAAACGTGTTAACCTTTAAAAGAATGAAGAGGAGAGTGGTGGATACATGAAGTATGAAGAGGAACATGATAAACTAAAGAAAAATAATGCCTTATTTGCAAACTAATCATCAAAAAAGTATGGAAAAATGTTTAATATATTCTTTAAACTTTTATAAATTTCCTTCTACCTGTCATGTATTTGTTCGTGAACAGCCTTCAAATGTTGTATGATTCATTTTTACAGTCGCATTCAAGAACCTGCAAAATGTAACGTTCAATATTTTTACCAAAAAATTGGTCGACTACCGGGGGAAGTATGTTCAATGGAAAGTCAGACTTGGGGAAGCTATGGCCAATAGGCTTTGTAGTTACGTAAATACGTAGAGCCCACTTTGGTTATTCTAAGTAGGCTGAAGGGACCACCAGCAGTGGACTTAGGACGCAAAAAATAAAACCAACGCTAGTTTAGTAAACATTACATTATAAGACCACCTTCAAAAGGCGATGGTATGTTTCATTTTTTTCGCGTTGACCTGTAAAACTTGCAGCCGACTTAGGTTCGCACTATTGAATACTCAGCAGAAAAGGAAACAATTGTTTTAAAATCTACACGTTTACAGAATCTTATATTGTTACAAACGTTAAAGGGAAATTTTTACTAACATGTAAAGTGAGTAAGCTACATTTTATTCTTTCCACAGTTTTCTTCCTAACTCCAATATTTCATATACGGTGCATCTCCAATCATATTTCCGTTATTCATGATGCTGTGGTCCATTGTAATCAAAACAATGCAGTATTGGGGCTTGGAAAAAAGGGGTAGCTATTGATGAAATGTAAAACATTGTCCCCTTCGAGCGTATTACTGCAACAATGGTGTTAAATCTACTATCATTTTTGGCTGAACTGTGCGGGAGAATAAAGAATGGACGATATCAGTTTTCGAAAATAATTGTCTGAAAGCTTTATCTTTGAAATAAAACGGTGATTGTTGTCGAAGCCACTCACAAAGCGCTAATAAGATTATTCCAATTGCGTGAGAACGAAACGAGACATCGGTATTCCAAACAATGTGTTCGGTAAAAACTAAAAAAAAATAGCCAAGGTGTTGGAGTTGCCCTGCACTAAGTAGTTATGTCATTATCGCAATCCGAACCGGTATTCCGAGGAACGATTACGAGCGGAATGTTGGAGATACTTTTCATTGTTTTCTTGCCTCGGGGCACTTGTCTCGCTCATTCGAAAGTAGCTGTCCCCTTCCTTCGTCTCGAGTGTATGCCGTCCAAAATTCGAGATGGGAATGGGGTTGAATCTGTGAGGACCCCGACTGCGTTGCTGTGGTGATGATGCTGGAGAGGGAGTGTGTCGGTTTCCCCTCTCCCAGAGGGAGGCCCTCCTCCTCTGCCCGCGGAGATTCGTCCTTGGCTCCCGAAGGTCCATCTGAAAACCTCCTGACCTTCCTCCCCCCTCCCCCCTGGCCACTTCACCCCCTCCCCAGCCCCAGCGCTACGCGAATGAATCGCTTCTTCGCCGTCAGGAGTGGCTTTGTGTAGCAAGTGCGGGCGATGCAGAAGGAGACGAGTGCCGCAAACGTGGTCGTCCTCGGACTCACTCTTGCTTCGAACGTCTTTCTGCTGATTCCTCCCGAATTTTCTGAGTTTCAAACACCACCATTGGATAATTCTGTAATATTCACAAGACACCTTCCCAATTTTCACTCGGTAAAAGACTCGAGTCCAGATACCTTCCCTACCATGTTCTAACCCATTTTGTTTGCCCTACTCTGGTCCCGTATCATTTGGACTCAGTCAACGTTATCAATCAGTGTTCAATTCTGATTAGCTTCAGCTACCCACTCCGTTTCATTTTCTGCCTGTACGTACATTTAGTGATGGGTAGCAGACGATCAAAAATTTTAATCCGAATTGTGAGTTTTCATTTCATTTTTTTTTCTATCGTCAAAACTCATCGAAGTGCATTGTTTGAAGAACAGTTGCGTTAAATATAGCCGAAAAAATAGATATATGTAGTTATGCTGAACGAAGTTATCGGAGCTAGTTTTTCATTAATTTAAGGAAATCAATGTCCAATATTTGCATGAAATACTTAGTACTGCCGATTATATGATTCATGCACGATTCCATATTTTAACATCCTGTAAAATTTGTTTGATGCATTCCATTCTTGGTCTTCCAATACAATCCCTTCTGTCCGTTGTGTCTCCCATTATTGTTTTCAGAATGTTTTAGTGCCTCCGAATGTGTCCAATAAGTTTATATCTTCTGCTTCGCCGTGTTTTCATGAAAAAATATTAAACTCAGCTTGTCGCGAGGCTCGCTATTAATTTATTAATATTATTAATAAGTATTTCATATATTAAATCTTAATCATTCTTCTATGACTCCACGTTTCCTCTGTATCCATTCGTCTTCTATCTGCTGATGTTACCGTTCAATTTTCTCTGCCAATAAACATGTATACTTTGCTCAAAGAGTTAAATCTGCATCCTCCTCCCTGGATCATTACTTAGTGTATTCACTATAAACGCCTTGCTATTTAAGTTTTATCGCTTGGCACACAGTCTCGATATGCAAAGAAGGAGCAGCTCACATTGCCGGATGTTCGATCCAGAGTTTGGCTTTCCCAACCCGATTATCGCACCGCAAATGTCCCATCCCCATCACTTACCACCACCAGTGTTCCACACCTCTTTTTCTCCCCCTCTCTCGATCGCCTAGCCGTCACTCATTTGGCCGAAACACTCGATTCGCATTTGCGATCGCCGAATCGCGATCCAAGAGCTAAATACGCGCATATGAATGTACGTGAGGCACACTTCAACACCTTCATTCCAACCCCAGCACGTCCGCCCACCCAATGAATCCTTTGTCGTCGCCCTTCCCCACAGAGTGCTCTATCCTGGCCACTGCATCCAAGAGCCAATGCAACTGGACGGTCGTGTCTTGAAAGGGGTGGGCGGGTACCTTACCCCTTGTGCAATCAATGTATCTAAATGTTGCTCCTCTTCTTAAGCGTCATCTTCCCCCCACCCCCGCATGTCCCGTCCCAATCCTTGTTCCTCGCGAAGAGACGGAATTGATGTCATCGTGAATCTCGTCCGTGAAAGTTGAGTTTACTTTTGGTCCTCGCGGAGGGCGTTAAAAAGGAGATGATTGTTGCGATCATCAATCCCACTACCCATCGTTTATCTTTCGCTATAATTTTCGTTTCCCCTGTTAGAGGAGAGGGTTGGAGAAAATATATTTCTTTAATTGGTTTCAAATTTGATCGCCTTGAAGGATTAAAAGAATTTAACTGCAGCTGCGGATGGATAAGCTTTCTGCACCTGTTGCATGTATTGAGTAGTAGGGCGTAATCTCCCAAAAACAGTTTTTCTTCTTCTTCAGCATTCACCATATTTTTTAAGGTAAAATTAATCGCTACTAGTAACGCTATTGTAAACATCTTGCAAGAAATTAGGAATGTTAAGCATAATGAATTTACAAGTCTATTTCCACACTTTTTTAATTAACCGACCATGGTTTCGGCACTACGTGCTGAAACCATGGTCGGTTAATTAAAAAAGTGTGGAAATAGACTTGTAAATTCATTATGCTTAACATAAAAGATTTCCACCGAATTACGCCGGAAAATGTAATTTTTATTTTTATATAAATTAGGAATGCATTATTTGCTTCGAAATTTGATAAATATTTGCGATCATCAATCCTACTACGATCTATCATTGATCATGCACTTTAATATTCATCCTGTAAGAGATTAATAGATTTGGATAAATTATAACTTTAAAAATTGGTTTCAACTTAGGCCGCTTTGGAATATTTATAGGATTTAACTACAACTTCATGTAAATAAACGTTAAGTGTCTGTTACTTGTATACTGTGGTAGCTGATAGTCCAAACAAACATTCTTCTTCATCAACTTTCTCCGCATTGTTGAAGGTGTAATTAGGAATTATGCACTAAGCGGCGGTAAAAATCCAGAAAATAGTTCGTAGAGTGCATTAGTAGCAACGAGTTTGAGGATATAATGTTTTGATAACAAACTTGTAACCTTTGCTTCCCCCATCCTATGAAACAACGACCTATTTTCTGTTGTTTGACATTTTCCAGAAGCTTCACAAGAACACAAAAATCAGTCAATTTTCCCGCCACCATTGTTTTTATCCTCGTTCATTTCCATCTTTCTGGCATTCTGTGATCTTTTTCTCGTCCATAAAAGATAGTTGAGATTCTACTTAGTTGACTTCGGGAAGCCTATATTTCTGAAGTAAAAATGGTAATTAAATTAAATGGACTGTCATTTCCCTTCAATTAAATATCATGCGTCCTACTACGAGGAAATTGTCTCCTAAATGCGTTACTGTTATTCATTCCTGAACGTAATTTTGCGTCCGGTGTAATTAATTCATTCTGATTAAAACGACTTAAGGTTAATTCGTCGTTTAAAAAATGGATTTCCTCTTTCACTTGAAAACGTGTAGTGGAAAATATTTTCATCCCATGGCAATTTCATTTCCGAACAAGTGAGGAAAACATCTCAGGGGAACACAGATTGTGAAACAAGTATGAAACGCAAATCTCTTTGTGCTGTACAAGGGGCATTCGTCAAGCGCTAGGCATGCGACTGAAAGTTGTCAAAACTCTCAAAGCTTAAATTAAAGAGTAAACAGGATTACTCATCTCTGTACCTTCGCTTGTTTGCGTAAGCTCTTTTACTGCCGCTTAAACGTCTCCCGTTTCTTGTTTATTCTTCTTACTTCCTCTCGATTTGGCGCCTCCATTTTTTTCATTCTTCAAATGTTTTACTTTTTTATTTGTTTCTTATGAATGCCTGATTATCACTACACTCGGGAGTCTGTTTTGGCGTGAAAGTTCTCGCAGAAGTACTTGGTTTATACACCGAGTACCCAAGATGGGTGATATAGGTTTCGTGGTCTTCCGAAGTGTCTCTTGGGCAGTAATTGAGTGCCCATTCCGAGAACATTTCAACTACTTTGGTGAGTTGACACTAGCCTTGGGAAGGTGTCTAAGCAACAGCATTTTCGGCCGTGTTCATCCTCGGTATGTTTGTGAAGCAGGCACCGGACTTTTCTTCACTTTCCTTCTGCTTCCTTCCTTGAACCTTCCTCCCCCTAATATATCGATGTATTTAGACGAATCAGGATTTTTAAAAATATGTGACAATAAAGATTTTTTGCATTTCCATGCACGTAAATACTAATTATCAATCAAATATTTTGATAAAGTAGCGTTGTCGATATTTACCAAAATAACCAGTCAAATTCCCTTAATTACTGCTAAACACCTCATTTATTTCTCTTGAAATTGTTGCTTCTTGCAGAAATCACCTCAAAGGAAAACTTTGGTGATTAAATTGAGATTCTTACGGCTAAAATGTATTTTTTTAATCAAGTGCTATATTTCTGTTGTGGACCTCAGTTGAGTTATCTTCTTCTCATTGATTCTTTCCTGGGCTGCTGCAGTGGTGAGAAACCGTCCCTTTATACTCCCACTTTCAAGCCATTCCTCCCTCCACATCCATCCTCGCCGCCTCCTCCGATACTTTTACTCCTCCTCCGGAGGAGGAATTCAACTGCCGCAATTCATCTCCCAATACTTATCCCCTACCCTCCCCCCTTGACCCGCTGCCCCCCCCCTTTCACCGTTTCTCCTCCTCCTCCTATCCCTTCAAGGGCGACGAGCAGTGAGTCTGCAGAGAGTAGCAACAGTTAGGCGGCAAGGTGAGGATGAGACCGGACCTCCACCACTTTGTTAGATGGATGGTCGAGTCGTTATATTCTCACCCCACTCGCGGGATTCGCCCGCCGACAGTAAGAGCCGCGGGGAGAAATAATCTCACCTTCCCGAATCTTTTCGGATTGAATCGTAAGCCTCCTCCACTAAGCCCTCAAGCTCTTCTCCCCGCCTACTCTCCCTCAGTTTTATATCATTTTATTCCGGAGAGTCACTCTTCTAACTTTATTCATTTCTTCATCCCGCGCGCCTCTCTTTTATGAAAGCGTCGAATAATAAATAGGCTTCCAATTTGAACCGTCGCATCCCCAAGGTCTTTCCGAAGCATTCGACGAGAGAGTATCTCTGGGGAAGTTACGTAATTGGCGTCATTTATGTAATTATTTCGGCCAGTTTATAAAAGAAAAATTCCGTTATTGATGGAGGTGAACGCCACACCACTAAAAGTATACTCGAGATCATCGTGAATTGAAATCGTTGCAGGCCCTTGTGTCTTCACACCCCCCCCCCCCTCTCTATCTATCTCCGTTGGCCTTCAAGCCCACTAATCAACTACAATATTGCCGCCGAGAATCTTAAAATCTTCACAATATAAAAACTTTTTAAGACAAAAGTCAAAGGAGAGAGACCTTGGAAGTTAGGAAGAATAGCAGTAACTTCAATGGAGACGACGACGAAATAGAATACAAAAATCTGTGAGTCGTGGCTGCAGCAGTACACGTACAGTTACTTGACGTTAACCTTAAGGGTTAACAACATTCAGAACGCTATGTACCCACTCTTCACCCCTTCACTTTTCACCGATTTGAGATTATAAATTCGGATACACAAAAGGGTAATATTTATCAAATTTGAGGATGTCTCCGGCATAGGAGAAGAAGCGTTGGTGTTTTAAAGTTTAGACGCGGAGAATCCCAAAAGTAGAAACTATATTTTATGGTTTCCTTTTACCTTTTGATGTCTCGAATTAAAATTCCCAATCCATCACTTTGTGTGGATTAATTCGTCACCAACCTTGCCTCTCCCATAATTTAATTTTTTTCTGTTCTGGCTTCCCCAGGCATTCCGCTTTCTACACCACAGATGGCAAATCTAGGCCCAGTCAACTCCAGTTTTCAAAATAATTCAACTGGCTCATTATGGTATTTGTATCATTAGCACATCTAAAGTGTGCATTAAAAGCAATTCTGATATAAATATAATATTTTAAATATTGCATTTTTGAAACCGTGAAACGTGATGTTTAAAATTAAATAAGACTAGTAAGTCTTCAGATTTGAGCTTCTCGCTATGAAAAATAATCTTGGCTTTCTTGATCTAATGCCCATAACGTTTAGAAAAAAAACATGAGGAAAAAAAATATAAAAAGTCGTTTCATTAGAACAGAGGCCGCAAAGATTATCGGTTACAGAAATAGAAATTGACCGTATTTCGGTGGCTCCGGAATACCATAATTTCAGGATGCCTGTCCTACGCATCAGGCTGTTTTGACCCCTCTCCAAGAAATCGCTCCCTTCCGGTTTTCTCTAATTTCACCTCTTCATCCACACCAGGCTGGGCGCTAATAGCAGAGGTGAGGCATGTTCAGCAGAGGTTCTCTCGCTTATGAAATATGCCCGGTATTCTTGACCCGTTGACTCAAATTTCTGTCTCGAGTTTATATTTTGGGTCCTCGGTGGACGTGATTGAGCAATATCGTCCACTGCCCAACTCTGGAGAGGCGTGAAAAGGGGGGGGGGGTTCAACACTTCCGTAAAAATACCTTTCCCTTTTTCGTTCACGCGTCTTCGCATTAGCCCGAGGGAACTCCTTGGCCCATTCATCAGTAACGCAATGGTAGCCGCCACTCGAAGCCACCCGCGTTCCAAACTCTTTAACGACCGCATCATCGCTTCAATATCGCTTTCGGTCAGAGAACACGTGTCCTTGCGAAGAGTTTTGCGTCTTTCCTTTCGCATCCTCACGCGGAATTACGTCTCTATAGTCTTTATTGCATCTATGTAGTTACACTAACTCTAGGGTATAGTGTAATGCATGTTGGTGATTGCTCACCCCCTGCCACACACCCCTGAGGTGGCTTGCAGGGTATTTTGTAGATGTAGATGTATGTAGTTTTAAGAAAACATGCGAGCTTCGGGTGGACTCGGAGAATATCAATTTACTTCCACATAGCATATTTGTAATAGGTGCTAAATAAGAAAGGTGTATAGTCAAACAGATAAGTATAACAGCTTCTGAGACTCTGAGCCGGGCGCGCGCCGCCAATTCATCAGATAGAAAGACACTGTGATGCGCACTGTCACCTCTGCTACGCGTGAAAAGAAAATTACTCAGCAATTGGAAAGTCTGGAAGCCATCAAGGACTCGTACGAGATTACACGTTATGATAAGGTCACTAAAAATACAACCAATCGAGTTACAGGGTGATATGGAGGGCATTATTTTTGTCCCGCGCTGCAAATAGAATTCAACAGTTAAGGTGACAAAATAAGAGAGGTCCCTATGTGAAGCAGATAAGAGGCCTCTGTCTTTCCTTGCACAATTCACACTTTCAAAAAAAAACCAAACCTACCTCACTATATATCTCTTATGATAATTTCCAATTCATTTTCCCTACGAACACCTATTAGTGAAGTCCTGAACAGGAATCTCAGATGATATAGAGGAGACAGGAAGTAAAAGAATTCTTTGAGAGTCTTGATGCAATGTAGAAAAGTTGTTGTACTTGCCTTCGTAAGGGATATTGTAAGTGTAGTGCCTCTTTAAAAGCCTACCTATCAATCGATGGAATACCAAAAATATTAAAATAATGGCTGGTATTCGTACAACTTCAGCCACTTGGTATTGCGGTGGCTCGTAAGGTAACATATACAGTGAAGTCTCGATTATCCGAGGAAATATGGGACGAGGCCGCCTTGGATAAGTAAGCACTCGGATAATACGGAAGTGTGTGCGAGAATACGTTGCCACAAAAATGAGATATTCTTGTATGCTTTGCCGTACTTAATGTTTCGACGTGTTTGGGATAAAGTTTTCTGTGAATCAACTTTTACTAGGAAATATAAGGCATTGACGAATTCTAACGTTCGTTAGCATGAGCTGAACTACTTTGGCACACACCCTCAACATCAGGATCTCTACACCGGTTAATACAGAGCATTGGTAAATCTGCCTCTGCTGTACCTATATGTAGCCACAGTTCACCGCTCGCTCTTGTGTCATATCGCAAGTTAGTAACTACTAGATGTAGGGTTCCTGGTAGTGGATGCACCAGCAGTTTAAAGTGCTCGCCGAGGCGGTGAAACCGATGGGCGATTGCTGTGCTGGACAGTTAAAACATAGATTTCGAGTCGTCGTGTTTACCCCAACGACGGCGTCGCCAAACCGCCCGGAAGTCTCCGGTACTTCCCTTATTTTTGGACACGCTCGCCGACGCCGCCGCCGCTATAACCTTCTATCTCCTCGGGCATCCACTCTCCCTTTCCCTTCCTTCTTCGTTCCCTCCACACGAAGGAATATCCAACGGCGGCCTCTGAGGAAGCGGCCTCTTCCTCCACTATCACCGAGTGAATAGTGGGTTGCTGTAGGGAAACAACAGAGACGTACCTACATAGGGAGTAGCTCTTGGTTTGCGGGGGCCGACTGCCAACACTACCCTCCGGCACCGGGCCCGCGTCTTTGCGGGAAACTCGGGACCGAGCTGGGACAGTTGGTGAGAGAAGGCTTCCGCGCGTAAGAATAACAACAAACGGCTGCCGGGTGGCCGGTGCAAGCTCCTCGGAGAACCAATTGTGCAAGTTTTTCCACATTTTCACGGCGTGGATGCCAATTATAATGAAATCGAATAAGCTTGCAGTAGCAACTTGGGATTTTAGCGCCCCAAGGTTATATCGCAAGGTTTAACTGAAGACCTTATTTCTAGGAGGAGCACATTTTCCATGCCCGGGACTGTAAATCAAGCCACGGCCTTCTGGTTACCGTGTTGGCCTACTTAGCTTCGGGGGCCGGCTTAATTTGGCTTCAGTAATTATTAAAATACGAGTGCATATTCATACCAATATGTGGAAAACTTCGGAGGCGTTTACTTAGGCTAAGAAATTAATTGAAAAATGTATGTGGGCTTCATAAAGCCATTCATTTCTTGTATGATGGTTTCGTCTGACGTTTTGAACGGCCAAGAATGCTCCGGGATTCTTCGTAGAAGCAAAGATTCGTGGCACGGCAATCGAGCCACGGGCCTCCTTGACGGACTCTACACTATCCTAGAATCATAATTCTAATAGCAAATCTAAGTATATCCGTTGAACTAGCTGATGGTATCATCAATGACGGCATTTTTAAGGTATTTCATTTTCGTCAAAGCTATTTATTTTTTCACTGTCATCAACCGGCTACTGTTTTGAAGCAATATTTTTTGGGGTTATTAAACAAACGATAAAAATTATCCGCCGAATGAAGCATGGAATGATTTTGTGCCCTCCCTGGAACTCTTAGTTTTATTTATCGCCTTCCTTCCCATTACTCTTTGGACTGGTGCCCCCTGGACTGGTTCCTCAGGGACTGGCATCCGACCGTGGCCCTGCACCTCGTAGGACACGTAACGTTTCAGACGGGCGTTCAGTTGCGGACCCAGAGGTAACTATTATGTTATTAAAAGTTACAATCTTGGTGGTGAGTTAAGGCACTGACTCCCCCTCTCTCCCCATAGTTTCGATCTGAATGTTGGAATACACAAGTGTTTCTATGTCCCCGTTGCTGGTGAGCAGCCTAATGGATAATTTCTGCTCCTCATTTCTTCCAGTCAACCGACCATTTTGCTATGTTCAAAATAGAAACTCATCTAGGAAAGGCTATCTTACGCCTGGTTTCCTTTGTGGTCAGTGCCAAGTGTTGCAATAAAAGCTAGGGAGTCAGGTCTAAGCCGGACTGGCAGTCACAGCCACAGGTGCGTGATATGAGTTTCGTCATTATATTAACTATTACCCCTTTGAGCTTTAAAAATCGTGTAGATCTAAAGCCTGCGAATATGTTCATTATAGAGGAGAAAGACGTTTGTGACAAATCTACTTGAAGAGCACTATTATAAGCTTATCATAAGAAACTTCGTAGATGCCAATATTTCATTGCGCACGACATGCTTATAGAGAGGAGTGAAGACGTTGTAAGCGGGTGGCTGAAATTCAACGTGGAATTATAGGTACCATGAGAATCAATTCAACGTAATCATCCGGAAAAAATATAATGGATTTTTCTTACGGCAATGAAACGTGAACACATATGCTGACGTATTTTGGGAAGCAGAAGGTAACTGCCCTTGCAGCACGTATATGCAGAGTTAATTATCTGCAAATAAAATGGAAGCCATGCGCACTGTGAATGATATTGCCTCCGACTTTACGCATACGTTTGTCCTTGCATGTTAACGTCACTAATTTCGCCATTCCCTTCTCCTTATTTTGTCCATTTTTTAAATTAATAAATTCTCATTTTGGTAGTCAATTTGAACAATTTACATTCATAAAAGGATTGTTTAATCTTATACCTTACGTCTGCTGTCACATATTCTGAAGTCGTACTTAGTAATAAATATAAAATCTAATTGACGATCAATGCATCTTATTTTTACTTAAAATAGAAAACAATTAATTTTCGTGTTTTTACGTAACAATTATTCATTCAGTTGACATATATTGCCTCTCTGTAGCATTTTTATCCATCCCTTAATCATTTGTTCCTTTTTGAAGTTACCGCCTCCACCTTCACCGTCACTAGCCTTTTTTGTGCCAATTCCCTTAGATACAATTAAATTGGTTCATTATAATTTTTGCAAACGATGCGTTATCTTCTTGTTGAATGCATGTGCAGATCCAATGGATTCGCTTGGCTTCATGTGATGCGTGCCCTGGGAATAGAGTTCTCTGCTAGAAGGGGAAGGATTTCTCTCGCTTTCACTACAGCTATTCCCAGTGTCATCCTTAATGAGAAAACTTTATTCGAGTCACTCCGTATCCCATCAGAATATTGCGTAAATTCTTTCAAGTAATACGGGCGATATAACACTTTTACACCCGTTACACATGATCAAGTTTTACCGCCGTGGTGGCTTAATGGCTCCGGGGAGGTGATAATTTTTAGCCCTCGCATCAATTAATTGAGATGAGAAAACAAAGTTGCTTTTTTTGCCGCCACCGCGGCATTAAAATATTTCTTAATGGGAGCTCGACTAATTTTCAGCGATAATTTTCACCACTTTTTTGTGTACCTTCGCTTCGGAAGATGACTCTCTCTCTCTATGAGAGCGTTAAGATGGGAAAAATGAAAGGATGGAGATACAGAGATGGGAAGGAGGGGGGTGGGAATCGGTAAAAAAGGCCGACTCGTATTGGAGAAAGTCTCTAGTCACGATTCATTCCTTGCAAATCGCAAAACCCAGTTAAAAGAGTTCCTTATTCCTCCTCCTCTCCCATAAGGAACCTCCCCCCCTCCTCCGCCCTCCAGGAGCCTAACGACTTGGGCGTCTTTTCTCGGTGGCGGAGATGAGTCCATGTGCTCTCTCTCTCTCTCATCCTCTCAACTAACACTTAGTTCTCCTCTCCCTCCCTCAGCACTTCCTTTTTACAATCCTCTGCTCTGCTTCTCTCCACGCAGAGAGTTGAATGCTCTTGTGTGATCCGGTGCTCATTACCGTTCGCGAATAGTCGTCCCGGCTAGTCAGTCAGTCTGGGACGTTATTTCTGTGTCTGGTCGTCCTCGTGGACTCGTCCACTATTTCCCGAATGACACCGCATTCCGTTTTTCTCGCCCACGCGGATTCATTTCAGTTCCTTCGCCTCCTCGCGTCCATTTTCACAAGGACTCTTACCTGTAAACGTGGTGCTGCCGAGCAAGAAAATGCCCCCGATACATTGTCTCTTGCCCAAATGATCTCGGTGGTTTTTTTTCAATAACATGAGCAGTTGCCTCACATCATGCGTACCGCATCCTCATTGAACTGTATTCCATTCAAATGTCACCATTTCTCTAAGCGGGATTCGAACCCAAGACCATCGGTCTTGTCGAGCTAGGTCATTGCCCAGCAAGAGGAACCGGGTCGCCGGGTCTGGGGCATTCCTGTTCCTTCCCCAATCTGCATTTAATTCCTGCGCTCGGAAAAGCTCTGCATACTACCCTGCGAGCTGCCATAGAGGCGTATGGCAGGAAGTGTCGGGACACCAGCCATGCAATGGGGGAGGAATAGGAGGGAAAGGAGGGGAGAGGGACGAGAGAAGTGAATTGCATGTTAACGGCGTGTCTAAGTGCCTCGATCTGCTTTTTAGCTGTCGCCATTAATCGTGCGTGGAGAAAAAGGAACCTTTGCACCTCTCAGTTCGGCAGTGTCCCTCCCTCTCTTACTATTAGTTCACTTTTATCAATTCTAGCGCAGGTACTCCGTGCGGGCTCAAAATAACATCCTCTGTGTCTGTGACTGAAACTCGCCTGATCTAAACATTTTAAAGTAATCTTAACCTATCGCGTAACCTCCGAATCTCTAGCGGCTCCAAACCTAGTCCTTCCACCTGCTGTGTCACACAAGTTCCACAATAGCCCTTCAGGGGAATGACGTGAGACTTCTACTGCGACACATTAGCGACTCAAGGTTTTCGCGAGTATTAAGTCGTGCAAGCATGGCCATGTATCGTCTTCCCGAGTCTCTCGAGATCAGCACCTGTATTTTCCTCCCGAATACCTGCGCCCTCAGCCGACAATTAAATACGCATCTTTCATCTCGTGAGTTCACCCCGCTCACTACTGCCCAACCTTCACTCTAGGTGATTCACATATCATCCCTTCTAAAGCACTCGTTTCCGCTGCTCAGCCATGGAGCTGTGAGGCCAAAAATGGAAAAAAAGTGTTTTTGGTCTACAGTTTTAAATTTCGACTTAGCCAGGTTAAATTGAGCTTAATTAATCAAATATACTGAGCCATTACCAAAATTTGAAAGAAAAATTGAATTTTACTCATAATGGAAAGCATAAAGAGTAATTAGGTCACACCCAGAAATTTACCATGTCACACCCGGAACTTATTAAAAAATTCATAACTATAAAAAATAATGCTTTTGGATACTTCTCCATTAGTTTAAACTAAGGAACAATTACTCTTATCGAACTGATATTAATATCAATATTTAATTTTTAAGCTATTCACGGAGTTTACAGGTTAAAGTAGTCTATGTTATTGAGTGTCATTTGTGTGAGAAACAATCGGAACCACAGTTTTATTCCAATTACAACGGTGCTAGTTAATTTTTTAAATTATAATTTAAGTTGTAAATTTCTTTCTTCTATGGCTAACAAAATTTGTAATCCAGTATATTTTAGTTGAAGTATTTGATGTGAAAATTTAAAATTAAACGCTCATAAGTCACGCCCGGAACCAATGGAATGGCTGTGCTTTGTTTTTCAACTGTCGCTTTTTCGGTGCCCTGAGAGAATGCGTCGGCACTCGACTCTCAATTCCTTCTTTTTCATTCATGGAGATAGCGGTGGAGTCAAAATTGAAGGGTACGTCGAAAGTTTTGGCTAAAGACCAGCATAAATTGCCACGTCAAAAACAAAAATATATTTTTCAATTGTAATATGTTTAACACGCCAGTATCTCGTAAAAATAGTTTCAAAACCGGGATGGAATCCAGATGGTTAACATCAATGACTTACCCGCGGATGTCCAGTATCCTGATATTTATCACACCATCTTTTTCCATTCTCTCATTCGCATATATTTCTATCCTTTTATAGCCACAGTTAGCGTTTGATTTGTTCGTCCATTCTTTATGTAAACCCTTCTCTTCTGTTGTTCACTTATATCCGCTCTTCGCCGACGAATTTGATGGCTGACTGCTACTCCTAAATAGGCATTACCTGCCGAGCATCTCGGTATACCGTGGAATTCGTGGAAGGGAAATGAGAACCTCGAATGATTGCGGTCGTAACGTATACTAAGTATTTCTGTCGTCCCTTGCGGTTTTTATGAGATGCCTCGAGACAGCCTTTTTTCCTATCTTGCGGCAATTCCTTCCACCTGAGGAAACATGTAACGTCGAGTAAGCAACAGGTAATGGAGAAAGTGATGCCTAATTGGCATGGCCTGCACTCCCGCACTTTCCTCATTATGCTTAATCGAAAATTTCAATTTCGTCGGGCGAGTGGTAATGAACGTTTATCCAAACCTTCTCAGTGCCTATGCAAATAAAGGGTTTAATTCAATCTTATTTTGGTGTTTGTATATTATGAGACGTATTTCTTGCAGGCCTCTGTCCCATAAATATTCTTTATTACATTATTGCAAGCCTCATCGGCGCTAAAAGGTAAATCCATTCTTGCTGGGTTATGGACAACTATCTTAAACCCAGCGTGAGCAGATAAGACTCATTATCATTACTATTTTTTAAACATTTTTAAACTAATAAAAACACAATGATAATAAATAAACATTTTGGTAGATGTTTTGTCTGCTCTTAAATATTATTTACTTTTTTGGTGAATTCAGTAATTGATTCAATAATATACAATATTGAGAGCGGTAGTGCCTTAACGATTCTATTTAAAGCATAAAATCGTCTCTTTGGCGGTTATTTACTCATTGGAAGTTGATTTTTTATTTAACCCGTGTCGAATTTCAAGTCTCTTTTTCAAGTCTGTAAGAATTACCATAGTGATATTTTGGAAATTGTCATCGATATCTGGGAAAATCGACATTTACGTGAGTCTCTATACGGTCTATGAAAATGCGGGAAGTCAAACAAGTCGGAGGGGTTGAAGTCGACTTCTTGGTGATCAACGTGAGATCGTTCATATCCTATCCGCACTCCGACGATATCTTGTGCGAGCATATTCTTGGGATTTTAGTCTTTGATTTCTTACTCCTAAGTTACATTTTCGCGCTTAGCTTTAAATTCGTCTCGGAGCTTGACACAAGATATCGGCCGCATAATGCATACATGAGACGTGCCGAGACCACACAGGCGGGGTCGCATTGCCAAGCCTTGTTGTCCATCACTCATCTACCTCCGCATTCACTTTTCTTGTGAATACAGATGTTCTTACCACCGCAGTCGGCACTCGCCGTGCTTACCAAGTATTTCATCGAGATCTCAAAATCTGGAAACGACTTCCCATGATCTCACCTTGCCGCTACTGGTTAATGAGCAAAAAAATCTTCCAAGCATTTTCACTCAAATATTCTAAGGGAAACAACGGATCATTGTAAAATATTCAAAATAAAGCTTCCAAAGAAGTCGTTTTTTATATCTCGATGGATACCGGTTCACGCTCAGTGACTAGTCAGGCATTTTGGGTTTAATATGGCGTTTAATCTCTTAGAATAAGCGGACTACAACGTGTAGGAAACAGTTTTTGCACTCCATGGGAAAAATTAAGGGTTATTCATGGCCTCAAGTCTCGTTGATGTGATAGAACTTGTCTTCGTTTGCTCGTGAGACAGTCGCGAACTGCCTCGTCTCAAGCCTCCAACGGAGATTAGTTGAGGCCAGTTCACCATTAAGGAGTGTAAATTAAGAACGCACTGTAACACGGTGCATCTTGTCTGTCAGGAAGTCAGATTACTAGCATCCGCAATGCACTTCAAGAGCATAACGGTGAAGATGCCTCTCGTTCATCTCTTAATTTACAATTTAATTGAATAAAAAAAAATGATGAACTCCTAGTCAGGATGTGATATTTGAACAATTCGTGGACATTGAACATCGTAGAAAAAAACTAACTGGTCAACTTAAGGATTCATTAACATCGGTCATCAAGCCAAAGATTGGTTCGCTGCAGTTCTACGCTATATTTTATTTTCAGCCAACCGCTATATTTTCTTATGTGACTTCTCATATTGGCATCCTGTATGTTTTACTTTATGTACTCCATCCTTGGCCTGAAGGAAACAGTGAATAGGCAGAGAGAAACACTTCTGAAGGAATGCTTGAGGATGTATTCTCATGAGTTGATTTGATTTGCTTCCCTAGATTATACTAAGATGCAATTACTTGAGTTGTGCGTTGAAATTTGAGCCTTGCGCCAGCCGAGGGACGCCTCTACCCGCCGGATATGGATATGACCCTCTCGCTCCAACTTGACTACTTCCCAGACTGTTGGGTTTCGCATGTTGCGCCCAAACATTCCCTCCGAATCGTCCTTTTTTCCATCAGTTTTCGTTCTTTTTTTTATAAACTCCGACCTCTTCGAATAAATAAGCGTCCGTGGTGGAGAGGGAATGAAGTGCCAAGATCAACCGGGTTCGTGGAGAGTGTCCCGAGACGAGGGCGCGTTTTGCTGCTCCTCGGAAGGTCGGCGAGCAGGAGATGAGCAAAGAAGAGGCGCTTGATTCCCCACCCCCCACCCCCCGATTGGGGTTCGTCCTCTTGGTCCGGTCGTCTCAAGGAGGATAAGACGCCCGGCCGCGGTTTCGCATGTCACCATCCTTGCTTGCCACTCCTTCTTCTGAAACTTTTACTTGCGTGTTCTCGAGATTAGGAAAGGAACTCCGTGGTCTTGGAGGGATCGAGTTGTTGTTGAGGCTGTAGTACCACGGAGTAGAGATATACAGAGAGAGAGAGCACTAAGAGGCTGCACCAGTACACTATTGTAATGGGAATTTAGCACCGTGGCCATATTAAAAGTAATTTAAATATGATGTTCATTCAAATCAGCTCAAACATTTATAACTTACCATACATTAAAAAATAATACCTTTACGCTCAATCAGCCATTATTACAACCAGTAATTATGTTACCTGTGCAATATATGTGACTCTATGGTATGGTTTTCTGATCAAAAGTAAACATCAAGGGAAATTAATACATAACGCTTCTACAAGTTGGCTGCTGATATTTACGGAAAAAGTCTAAGATTAAAAATCATCGGAGACCTTAGCAACATATTGGGGTGATAACCCAAAGAACATTGATTTATGTTCTTATGTTCCTCCGCAAACCCAAGCGTTTATCGGAAATATGATTGTTTTACATAATTAACGAAAATATGTGCGACACAACTTAGAAACACTGTACTAATGAATTACCAATGAAGACAGAACTCTTACCTTTGTGAAGGGGTGTGGCATGGCCTTTCATAATTCTTTCTACGCTTTGGTGTCGTTAGTTATTAGTAAGCTACTTCCCACGCCGTGTTTCTCTTCAACCTTCCTCCTTTTCCCGTTTAGTTCATCCCTAGCCCTTAATAGCGCAAATGATTACAGCTGCCGGCCGCCCTCCTCCAAAACAACCGACCGACCAACTCCGGAGAGTGATCTCGGAGGCTTTGCACATGCCGTCCTCCCTTTGCCAAAGACGAAGCGTTGAAGCAAGTTTTAAAAATACGCCACTGTCGCAGGTTTTTCTGTTCTGCTTTTCACAGCCAATCCGTCGATCAGATTGAAAGCGAGAGACGGCCATATTTCTGATCGCAAACGTGCGACAACCAACGTCTATGGAAACAATTGAAAGTTGGCTCTCCTGCATTGGCAATGTGTATCACAGAAGATAAAAATCTTCCACCGTTAAACTACCTGAATCGATAATAGATTTCGCCACTGAATGCATTTACTCCCGGCATTCAATTCCTGAAAGGACGATCGGCGTTCACATTTTTTACTGACGTTACAGTGGCTTGTGAAACGTATTTAAAGGAATTTCTGCTTTTCGAAGTTTTTCTTCATCGCGGGAGGTATTTTACCCACTACAGTTATCGCACTGAAGGGAAACTGTGGATTATAGAGAGCGGATATCATCGAAAACCGACAATCATTATCGATTGCTCCCCATCAACCTTTAATATAGACCTCCGCATTGTTATTTTCAGGGAGAATTTTTCGCAAAGTGGCCTTCGGAGCGGTTTGAAGCTGAAGGTTTGAAAGCAGAGGCAATTTCACTTCCCTGAACCCGTGCGTTTTGGAAAGTTTTGATCCTTTTGAGGAAAACCAACAGGAACTGAGTTTTAGTGCTGCGTTTTAAAATAAGGGGTCGTTGGTCACGAGGTGAGGGAGATGGGATGGGATGAGGTGAGATGTTTGCTAACCAAAGCGACGGAAGACGCGATGTTCTTGGGAGATAGTTTCCTTATGAGGATCGGTGTGTTCTTGTGTCCGGAGGTATCACTCGGATGGAAGAATGCTTGGCCGTGGGGTGAGGGAATCCGGTAGGAGTAGATTATGGCCAGAGGTCGGAGGGCATCTCGGTGACAGACATAAAAGGGCTGATAGAAAAGCATAATTTAATGCCTAGGAACCTGAATTCGAGGTCCGAAACGTTCCCTCCAACAAATATCTGTCATCTTTTGCGAAACGTAACGTTAAATGTACCTCCGGAATGCCAGTGGAGGCAGAACTAAGGTTTGGTTACCTTGTAACCGTTCCGATTGCCGCAAGACAGTTTTATTCCGAGAGGGAGTGGCGTCTCTGCAGCACATTCAATGCCTTGTTTAATCAAATGTATTGTACGTATTCCTCCGTGGTAAACTCCAAGCAGAATTAATAGTAGGATACCCTAAGTCGGATCCTGAATTCGAGGTCCAGAGCATTTACTAATATCTGTCATCTTTTGTGAAAAGTGGCGCAAAAATACCTCCAGAATTCCAATGGAGGTATCACACTAGACCGTTGGGTTTGGTTGGCTTGTTACCGTTCCGATTGGCGGAGACAGTATTCATATTTTTTACTGACAGGGAGTGTCATCTCCCCAGCAACTTCAATGCATAATTCAAACATATGTATTATGTGCATTCCATGAGGTTTCCTTGTGGCAAAGCGTCAAGCAGGATTAGGTATAAAATAGTGTATCTTTGAGGTCAAGAGCGAAATGAGATGTTTTTTCTAGCGATATATGCTGACATCTAGCGTGTAAACGTAACCCTATGAGAATGATCGTGCGAGATGGAGTGTAAGTTACGGGAGAGAGAAACGTGGAGAGAGATTAGCAAAGAGAGACTAAAGTTGGCTTTCAAGGAGGAGGAACACGGCGATGGGGGATGGGAAGATAGGCTCTGTAGGTAGCGGCGGCAGTAAAAACGGAAAATAAATGAACAAATAGTTTGTCGCGGGCATTTATTTATAAGAGGATGGCGGCGGACACTTGTCTTCGAGTCCATCAAAAGCTCCACCCCGAGCACTAGCGGAACTCCGCCTTCTTTTTTTTTGCCTTTAATTCTCCTATTCCCCGACCAGGTGGCGGGGGAGGAAAGGTGTCCTCTGTCGCCATGGACACTAACCAAGCGGGGGAGGAGTGGTGTGGGGGGGAGGGGGGAGGGATTGCAGGGATGGAATGTGTAGAGTCGGATAGCTTGGCGATAGGACGGAACCACTCGAAGCGAAATCTATCCTAATTCACAGGCGCTGGTTGCGAGGAAGAGATGAAAGCGCTGCGTGTTCTAGATGAGGTGCATGTACCCATGTGCATGGCGTTGAGTGGGGTGTGCGACCTGAACATCTTATTAATAAACCGTGAATGGAATATAGTAAACGCTAAAAAAAATCAATCAGTAAAATAAATGTTATTTTAATTTGTGGTGCTATTACTCGATCATCCGAAATCGTCGAATTGGAGAAAATGTAGTTGAAATCTTCACATTCTCGTTTACCGGAAAACTTTGTTGTGGTGTTTCCTTCCGTGGCGTTCGGCACTTAAATATGACATTTTCAAATGCAGCTTTAGGAGTACACGGTTTGTTGAAGTGATCAGGTGATGACTTTCCAATATGTATTATTTATTAAACAATTAGCATGCACTGTTTTTAACCTTAGCTCTTCATGATTCAGAGACAAGTATCGGGTTATCTCCGAACGACGGCATAGATGCTTATACGACGGTAACAATTGAAGCATTTACTACATCCTGAAGAAGTGAAGTTTTTGCCACACTTGCCATCTTCCCAATGCTGATTAGATGGGTGCATTAAAATGAGAATTTTGGACGGCGTTTTGTTGTTTCATTTCAGTCCCCTGCCCATCTAAGGGCCGGGCACGGGAGTGTCTTCAAAGAACCAGAGATGATGCGAAAGGGGAAATCGGTGTCGGGGTGGGGAGTGTGAGGATTACAGGGAGAACACGAGGTGGAAGGACATAAATCCATGCAGCTCTGGCCTTAAAAAGATATCGATTCCAGTTTTATGCTTTCCTTTCGCAAGAGTTATCGCCGGCTGAGTGGCCTCACGTCTTCACTTGATTTGTGCACATCTCGGATTCCGTTGTCTGAAAACTAAATATACGAAAACCTTTTTTCGTGGCGGGTGCGACACTACCTATGCCCACGGTTATTTTTTTTCTCAGATTTCACACCAATGAGTGTTAGAAGGAGAAATTGGAACTTTTGATTGTCATGAAAATCAGCCACATTAGCATCTCACCTGGTGGAATTCCACAATCTTAAGGATGGACGAGCAAATTGTTAGTTATCCATGTCAGGTATTTGGTCATCGTGAGAAAATTTTACCATTTGTCACGTAGGACATTCATTTTTTCTGGTGTCTGATGTCAAGGGAAAAAAGCATGATTCTGGACAAATAAAAGGACGGCGAACTTCGAGAAATGCAGAAGGTAATAGTTTCAAAATCTTTTGTGGAGCCACGTGGAGCCCATTGGCAGAAGTTATCTTCTCATGCAATACGGGGGTCGTAATAATGCGGGAAAGTAATCTTCGGATAAGGAATGGCATGAAACTATATTTGTAACGGTAAAGGAATTCCAGGGGCGTAAAAACGGACAAAAGATAGACAGGTGGAAAAATAATGAAGGGGGAGGTAAATTGAAAAATTCCAACTCGCTCTCCCTTGAATAGTGGTATTTACGTTACGTATTTCTGACTAGACTGTAAATAAAACTAAAATATTGCGTTCGTCTTGGACACTGTATAATTGATAGGGCTCTCTGAGCTTCAAACATTCATGTAAATGTGTTTCTCGACGGTTCAAGATGTAGAACATGAAGAGGTGACCTCGATCCTTCAACAGCGAGTCCTCATTAGAGTGAGATCGTTTGGCATAAATGTCTCAAAGGGTCGATTAGAGAATTATGTTTAATATGTTATTTTAACATGCGCATTCGGGGAGTGGCATTATTTCCTTGATAGCAGCGTATAAAAATTAGGTTTATTATCGGCTACCATTTTAAGGTATCACATAAATCATCGCGGAAGCCCTCGAAACTCAAATGCTTCTATCAATCAAAGCCAGTTATGGTGTGTTTTTCTTTGCCCAACGTTGGTTTACTAGTGTATAATCAGCTGAACTTTATGTATTGTTTGACCTGCATCTACTAATTTAATCCTAATGTGATTGAAAAAGCCTAAATCGCATTCCAACTTAGGGTGGAAAGTTTATTTTTTTGCATTTGAAAAACTCAGTGATCCGGCAAAGATAATTATCCGAGTCAGCGAAATCAAATTAATATTTTCTTAATTCACTTAGCTCCGAGGAGCGGATAATGGAAATTTGTAGTGATATTGTGAGCTTATTCTCCTTCACCACTCGTGCGTCTTTCATCCTTCGCCAAGACTTTCATTCCCGGCCTTGCCTTATTTCCGCCCACGCTCCAAGTCGCATTTCTCGTTTCAAACACAACTACACCCCAAGAAAATTCGAATGCATTACAGGATTCCCATAAAGATGCATCTGTGCGCATACTGGTACTTTCACCGCACGAGGAAAACAAATAGATGATTGCCTTCAGCGAAGCTGAGAAGGGAACTGGTTTTTCGGATTCTACTTTGATTTTGTTTTGTCCATCCAGCCTGCGGCATATTCCAGTGCAAGCGGCGCCTTTGGAGGATCCATTTGTCAGCGATTCTGAACTTGCGTAACGGAGAACCATTATAAAACCAAAGGTTTATGTGCGATACAGCTCCAGTTCTACCGCCATGCGCTCCTTGTCTTTGATCGTCGTCGGCAAAAGGAAGTTATTTTGCCGGCTCCTTTCCCTTTAACCAAAGAGCTTATTTATGTTCGCGCTAAATTGTCCTCCAATTGACGCGGTAAGCACAATGATACATTGGAAAGATGAGGGTAGTGTTAGTCAATATGGCATTGATATTTTGGTGAGGACGAGCAAGTTTTTATTTCACCGGAAAACAATGCCTCTCTCGGCTTTTCTCTTTCCTTCAATTGTGATTGAAATGGAGTTCATCGTAAGGTATATTTTGCCATGTTTTATTATCAGTGAAGGCTTGGGAAAGTGGTCGACGAAAATGAGTTGAAATAAGACTATTTTGCCTCTCGTAACCTTCGGGAAATTCGATCATATAACGTGGAGGTTAATTATATCGAATTTTTCGAGTTTTATTGAGAATTTATTTATTATTAAGAGTTGCACAAGATTTGAATGGCTTAGACCATTATAGAATATTCGAAGTGGCTTCTTAAGAGTGCATGCATGATTTCTTCCGGAAGGAGACTGGTCCATGACCCCCAGTCGAGATCGAGAAAGTTTTTCCCGGGCATCACATCGTTATTTCGTTTTTCTTTTATTTTGCGGCGGTGGGGTAAGACACCGGTGGGTTGGCGGGTCGCTATGATCGGAGGAAAGGCGCCTCCTCTCGGCAGGAGAGGCGAAGAAAGTTTTTGACGAGCCACGGAGCGTGGGTCTCGACTCGCGGGGAAGTGCACGGGTCTGCTTCTGCTTCTGAAGAGGGGGGGGCATGCATAAATGTGAGTGCGTTTGGGACGACGAAGGGAAAGCGAGGAGGAAGGAAAGAAATCTTAGAAGAGTCACTTCTCTTCGTAGTGATGTGGAGGAGGAGATGGGATGGTACGTCAAAGTATCTTAATTTACGGCCAACGCACGTCGTCTGGTAGGTGGGGAATCGGTGGGTTCTCTATGGAGATGGCTCGTTGCCGACTCGACGAATGAGGAAGGGAGACTAAAAGGTGTTCCCGGCAGAATGAGTCGCCCCTTCTTTGCGTGTGCGTCCCGAAGGGAAAAAATGCCCGGGCATAATTTCGCCCGACGTCTCCGCGGGTAACCCCGTTCGCCTGCCGTGACTGGGGAGGAGACTGGTCGGGTTTGTCGGTGGGCCATCTCCTCCCGCCTTGCGAAATCTCGAAAGGTTTGGGAGAGAATTCCCAGACTCGAGGAGAATTATGTCCACTCGTTTTGAGGAGAATTATTCTCAGTTGGGTTTGGCACCGGAAAGGGGAAACATTTGCCGGCGTGACCAGACATAGGAAGTTCCGTAACCGTTCTCAGGGAAAAGTTACGCTACAATTTTTTGTTAAATTATTATGCCATTGGACGTTGGATAAAAAAGACATTTAGATATTTCTGGAGATTGTAATTGATTAGCGTACAAGCCCCGCAATCAAATATTGGCAATGGGAAATTTTTCATTGCCAACCGATTCCCTACTCTAGTGATTTCTTTAAACGTATAATAGGAAACTAGTGTTTTTTCTGCTTATAAAAAGTACGAAACAAAGTTAACAAATATATCCACCCTTAGAGAGAAAAAACAAAACAATAAAAAGCGCAATAAAAATGTACTTAAAATGTATTCGCATTTCGGTCAAAATTAATTTTGAAAACCAAATCGTAGCTCATTCGAAGAATAATATTGTTTTTACATTGATGTTCAGTGCCTGACTCATTACAAAAACAATTTTTTTACATTTTGTCCAA
This sequence comes from Pyrrhosoma nymphula, assembly GCA_963573305.1. Classification (NCBI taxonomy): domain Eukaryota; kingdom Metazoa; phylum Arthropoda; class Insecta; order Odonata; family Coenagrionidae; genus Pyrrhosoma; species Pyrrhosoma nymphula. The sequence continues at coordinate 83,228,015 of OY754339.1, forward strand.
TTTCATGCTTATTTTTAGGTTATGTTTTGGTCATTGAATAGCAAGTGAAACGGTATACTATTTGAATAACTCAACCATAATGACTCGTTCACCTTCTGTGGAGTGACGCCATTCCAGCCACACGCCCGAGCAACCGCGCAAGGTCTTCGGTAGGTTTCGTTAGTTCGAATCAGCTATTGTGCTAGTTGCTTTTGTCGCATTTCTCATACATATACCAACGCCAACCTGCTGTCAATGTGAGAAACGTTTTTAAACCCAAACTAAGGCAGAGGTTTTGTTTTGAAATGAAATAAGAATTTACCATGCTTGTTATTCCCAAATACAAAACGATTGGTTTTGAGTCTCGAGGAAATTTGAGAAAGTAAATATTGAATGCAAGCACTAAGGAGTTAATAGTTTTATTGTTTTTTTTTTGCTCTAATAGGATGCCATCGCAAGTTCCCTTTCGTAAATTCATAGCTCCTAACCGTTCCGTGTGTGTTTTTTTATTTATAATTACTATTGCTTATTGCTTCAATAAGCTATCAGTATTATTCTCACTACGTAAACTACGCACCATGTGCGCGTTATCAGCAATATTTATTTCTCATTTTAATCGGTATTCGAACGCTCTCATCAGTCACCATGTTGCCATATTAAATATGAAGTAGGTATACGCGTATTTTACATCATAACAACCTCCATGTTGAACCAATTAGGTGACTCAACTCAAATCATTATCTCCGTGCCATCACAGCAATTTTTATAGTTGTCGTGGCGGCATGTGGGTGACTCTCTGTATTTGAATGAGAGCGCCTCGTCGCGGGAGAGGATGAACACGAGGGTTAAAATATGGAAACAAGGACGAGAAGATTGCGCAGCATCGCGCAGTCGCTTTGCTTAGCGCGGAGCGGGAGTAAAAATCTGTATCTTCCTTGGCGCGCGGCGTGATTCGACACAACAACGATGATGAGATGGCGGCTGAGTGAGGGATGGTTTGGTTTTGATCCCCGTCGGGGAAAAAACAACAATGAGAAGGGATTGGAAAGGAGATGCCGTGGGTTCGTTTGGGAAAAGTTTGCCCAGTGGAGTGGGGAGAGATAACGAGGTGAGAGGGGGAGGAGGGTGAATTGTAGGGAGGAGGCGGTTAGGGGCTGGTGTTAGAGATCGGAGGGGCGGGGGGAAGGGGGGGTGGGGGTGTGGGGTTAAGAGGTCGCGTGGGGTCAGGAGAAGGAGAGAGAGAAAGTTTTGCGCTTGCGATTGCGAACGGTTTAGCGTGGTCGGAGATGAAGGGAAGGTAGGTTGGTGTTTGGGAGCTGTTAGGCTTGGAAGAAGTCGTGAATGGTGGGTGGGGGCAGGCGGAATGTGGGTGGAAAGGGGAGGCGCGTTTAGTTGACTGGATAGTGGTGTGGGGGGGGGGGAAGGGAGGCGCGGGGGAGGAGGAAGTTAAAACCATACGGAGGAGGACGAAGAGAAAAGACTTTCTTATTCTATTTTCTCGTTTTTTTCTTTATTTTTCATTTATTTATTCTCGATTTTCACCGCCCTGGTGGGCAAGTGGTGGTTTGTGGAGACGACGCCTGTGATTCAAGGCGGGGAAAGGGGGCCGATGGGAAAACGCAGGGAGTGGATAATTCACGAAGACTTCAGAAGTGAATTATGTGCCTATACTCCCCACCCACCTACCAGTTCGCTTAAGCTCGCATTGATTATCAAATTAGGTTTATTAGTTGGGAATATAAATTCTCTCCCTCATTTTAGAAAGGGCATGCAATTGTTCTCGTTGTTTAGCACGGTTCCCGTTGTAAACCGCTCTCAAATCGTTATTCCATTCTAAATTATCATTTAAATGCAGTACATTGCACTCCCTAGAATTGTCTATTTATCGCAGTAATCCTCCGTGGAATGGGTTTCAGAAACTGCGTCGTGAACTAATTTAAGGACATGGTGGTCGGTTGGTTTATGGGGAGTTCCTTGTGAGTTCGGAAGATTCTATGGGGGTGTATGCTGGGGAGGGGGACCGAGAATTGATGTTGTTTGCGCTAGCGACAATTGTCGTTTGAGTAGGTAGATTGGTGTATACTATACCTACCAGTGATTATTTAATGTTTACATAGAGCTGAAAAGTTTATGATTACAAATAAACATGACAGAGAAAAAGAAATTAATTAGAAAAGAATGAAAGATAAAAAGGAAAATAAATGCAAGAAACATACATTTACATCGCATTTGGTGTGAACACGCTTATGATCAATTATCATGATTGCACGCGCGGAACCTGGATCTCCCAATTGCCGGTCAGGTGTGCTAGCCAGTTACACCACCAAGCCTTCTTAATTCAAGGAGAATTTCAACGAGGGTTTATACGAACAAGTTGTTCTCTTCCCCAGTCTACATTGTAGTACAGGAGACGTTGTCGTGCATGACCGGCAATTGGGATATCCGGGTTCGAATCCCTGTCAAGTCAAATGATTTTTTCATGTTGAATTTCACCGTATTTGGTGTGTATGTGTGATACGCTTCACGCTTACTCTCAGCTGTAACTTGTGTCCACTAACAAGTGTGTGGCGGGTTAATTCTGCGTGTGAGAATACGTAAGAAAATCCCGAAGACAATAATAACTTTAGTCTTACTTTGTTGCCAGCTGTCTGTTTTCCTGTGCTCCCTTGTGCATACACAAATCGATTGGAATATGCAATTCAAGTTTTTGAACGGCTTGTATCCTGTAAATTGCGATCCTGGCAATTATCTCTTGTCAATTGCGACTTCCTCCGCAAAAGCGATGAAAAAAAAGTTGCGTCACGCGCATCATCATCACCGCTTCTATTATTAATACTTGCGTGCATTTTTAAATGGATGCCCACTTTCTCCGCGAGGAAACGAGTTTGTGAGGACGAGCGGGGTGGGGTGGGGGAATAAAAGATGCGGTTACAATCCTCTGGCAGATGTGTCGATCGGCGAATATTTCCCAATGGTTGGCACAGGAAAGACAACGGGAGCAGCGGATGGACCAACGGTGAAGAGCGCCCCAGGCTTCAGCACGAAAATTACGGGATGTAAATCAATGTGCTGAAGGGATGATCAATTAATTAGCGAGAACCAGAAGGAACAGGAGTCCTCTCCCAGCTTATTTTCAAGGGATTAATATGTTTATTTCGTTTCTGAGACTTATACAAACGATCGATAGTTACAGGAAATTTCAACAGCCTCGATAAGCATTTCCGCTCTTTTTAGAATCTACGCGTTTTATAAAAACATTAACGAGTAGATTGCAGAAAGATAACGTCCTTATTGTCTCATACGGCAAGTAAAAAATTAATTCCACACGAGTTTGGATATTTTGAGAGTTAGATTAAAATATCGACATTTTGAAATCTGCGACAATTTTGTGTCGCAATTCAATGAATATCGAATCATATACAAGCCGCCAGACTGTTTAATATAATCTCCCCTGTCTATCAGTATCACTTTTCTTGGCGTTTTGTGAAAGCTACCACCGTCTAAGAATTGTTGCAATATTCTTCGCATTTGCGTTAACTAATAGACGAAAAAGGTAAAATAGTATTCTAATTATGAGAAGCTTCGCATAAGATTAGTAAAAAAATCTTTTATTATAAAAATATTGTGTGAGTTATTGGATAAACCAGAATGAGAGTCACTCTAGCCAAAGAGAAAGCAAGCGATTTTGGTATAAATACTCCTTTTTACGTGGTGAACTTCGTGATCACGGCATAGAACTCAATAATTTAAACGCTTAATGGTTGCATAAGCATAAAACACCTTTTTCATTCTCGATAGCAAAAAATAATTGTTGGCGTCCAAACTTACCCTAGCCAAAAACATTTCTAGGAGAAAATCCCGGATGTAGATGAAGATTTCGGTTACTTCCATCCTGTGACCACTGCGGATGGAGATGGTGGAGGCCAGGTTAGCCGCCGCAGGCTCTTAACAAGGGGACTGAGCTTCTGTTATTTAACTCCGACTCGAGCACGCGCCGAAGATGTTTCGAGGAGAGACGCCTGGGAAGAAGCCTCAGGGTCGTCGGGCGGTGAGCGTCTCAGGCGTCGTTGGATCACTCAACCGGTCATGTCTCCAATCTTCGTCAGAACTGAAAACAGCCCTGACAGAAGTCTAAACCTGGGTGTAACCGTAGCTTCAGAACTGTCGAGGGAAAATACGTACGGATTTGTAGTACTGACTAGAACTAATGTGGCAAATAGTGGACAGATTATCGGTTTTAAAATAAAACTGCAGTAATTGTACTGTCTACTTAAATTTTAATGTAAATATCACACTACACGTGTTTCGACGTTTCTTAGGGCGTCATCATCTTTCTTTCTTTTGACGTTTCTTAGGGCGCCAAATTTAAGTGGACCGTACAATTACTGCAGTTTTATTTTAAGTACTAAAATGCTGTTCCACCATATAACGCCAGAGACTGTCGAATTTAGATTATCGGATGTATTGGTTAAATAAAGATGTTACTACACCTTAGTTAGGTCTCATCTATAGTGTATCAGAAGCATCTAGGACCCAGAACAGTAAGATTTGAGGCACAAACAAGATTAAATACCAGGGAAATTCTCGAACTTTGTTGAAAACTGTTGCGAGCTAACAGGTGTTGGTACGCAACAAATCTAAGTTTACTAGTTAGTTTAAGGTAACTGGAAAATATCCTATCACGTGAGTTTAAAGTTGAGATGGAGGGTATCAATTTAATTCAGTGCTACACGGTTAGGACATGCAAAAGGAATAAATTAAAAGTAATACATTTGCGAAATGATAAATAGAAGTATTACTTTTCTCCCACGCACCATTAATTCTTTCATCAAATAATGAGCGAGTCTTATCAGCCAAACTTATTTAACATTTAATCGTTATTTTTTTTCTGGTGATTACTTTGCCCAACACCCCTGCAAACGGGATAAAGCAAGTAAATGAAGAGCTCCTCCCCTCCACGTCCACAGCCTCCGGTCCATCGGTCTCAGTCGCGACGTTGATTACAGCCCCATCCTCAGACAGATCTCTATCGCCAACCCCACTGGGCCACCCACTGTGGAGGGGAACAAAGGAGAAATACTATCTGATTATGTTCGTACATAATGTATACATCCTCGGTCAGGTCACTTCCCCCACTTTTCCGATGAATACATTATTTTTAACGACACACAGACTGTGGTGAGAGATATATCTCTCCGCCAGCGGACTGCGGCCTCTGGCGAGATTGCGATACTTGGATACGCCCGCGGAGAAGGAATACCTACATGCATTAACCTACTTAATTAAAAGGACGGTAATGATGCCGGCGTAAAAAAAACAGTGTCACTTGGCTCTTCGTCACCGTGTTGTGTGCTCCCTCTCACGCTGAATGTGAGAACGCCTTTTACGCATATGAGGCACACTATAATATGTTTAAGTCGAGCGAAGAAGTTAGTGTCACCAGACGCCGCTGGGTGGAAATAAGTTCTCACCCTGCGGAGAATGACGTCACCCGTTGGCTACGCCATCGCTCACTGTCCTGACCTAGGTCAAGAGAAAATAAAACTAGGTGTCTTAATAGTAAATGCCAATCGACAGAGGCCTCTCAGAGAAGAGAAAACTAAATCTACTGAAATGATGCTCGACAGACGCATTTCAAGGATCTCTTGGGTGGAACACGTGACGAATGAAGTCGTTCACTGAATGGCTGGTCAACCCTGTATAGTATGAACGATTACACAGCGTATATTACATTATTTGGAGCATGTAATGGGACACGAGGATAAATATCGACTGATTCATTTAGTTCTCCAAGGGAAGGTTTTAGGAAGACGAGGCCCTGGGAAGAGAAAGCGGTGAGGAGCAATAACGGTGGAACTCTTACGAACTGCAATAAGCAAGTCAGACATCGCCAAGATGATAGGGGAGGCGACTTATTACAACTTCACCCTTAGGGATGGGCCGGTTGGTCACGGCAGCTTTCTCGAAAGTTAACAGCGCAAGGGTGATGAGAAACCATTGGGCGAAGGCATTGGATGTCGCTAGTTAAAATGTGCTTAGGTATCAAAAGTTTTATGCCCCATTAGACTGTCGTTGTCCTGTGGTTGAAATGGTCTTCGGGGAATCCGCTGCACCTCCTGCGCAGCTGCAGATGACAAGTCAGTACTTCAACTCGACACGCGTGACCAACCCGATCGTTTGATGCTGAAAAGAGACACTTTTCCTCATGCCTGCATAATAAGAGGAAGAGGACTCTTGAAGGAATGAAGAAATAATTTTTAGAAGATTGAAGAAGAGAGTTGCCAAAAACTAATCTTTCGATGGGATCTGTTCAATTCAGTTCAAAGGTGTTTATTTCCTGACCATCATACTTTTTGTAATGTCGTTTTCAGTTATCACGTGCAAAGCGTTCTCATTGGTGGCCTCACGAGAGAGCCAATGCTTGCATCTCTTTAGGAACGTTTTGATTTTCATTCCGATAGTCTAACACCGTTGCGCATGTTCACGTGTTAAGTAGACCTGACGTCGTTATGCATTGCGGAATGCCGTGGGTCATTAAAAGAATTTGTATTCACGCGTTAAAGCAAAGGTGTCACTTAAAACGTCAAAACAAATTAATCCATCGTTTTATCAGACTGATGGCCGCTCAGTGGTAAACTCGCTAAGTAAATAGGGTCGACTGGAGCTACAAGGGGTAGAGGAAGACTAGGAAGAAACAGGTTTTAGGGAAATCCTATAGGGCTTCACTCTTTAGAAATCTGAACGCGAATGGGAAAACCAATCGTGGGAGAAACTTTTGGTCCTTTTCACTCGAAATGCAAGTTATAATACAGACTGTGCTATGTCTTAACAAAGTCTTCTCTAAGAACGACAAGACGGACGTGAGATAAACTTGATAAAGAGTGCAAAATTGCACAAACTTGTCGGAATTACGAAGACCACTACCGAGATGTGGTGATTTTAAAGGAAGTTGCTCACAATGTTGTCCGAAGGGCCTCGTTTGATAAATTGATCGAGGTATCATCTATTCCTAATAAATATATCAGCTTCGAGTGGGCAATATTTTATCCGGAAACCACTCGCGAGACGCATGTAATTGTTTTTATCCGGCCCACGCGAAGTAGTTGGGGAGTCCGGAAGGCTCTGAGCGGCGATAGAATCTATGGCTTGACTCTTGATCCCAGCAAGAAGGCTCTATTTCAAACCTAACCGCCGGGTACTCCCCTGCGCCTATCTTCCAACCTGGCACCTCCGCTCGTACCTCCCCTACGTACCCCTCCCCCTCCCTCCCTCCCCCGTCCTCCTCATGCAACCCACCCGCCATCTTCGCTAAGAGACGCCACCGCTCAACTCCTCGGGACGAAGTTTTTTATGTCCACTTACGCCTAGGGAGAGTGAAAAAAGTCATCACCATCTTAATTGTGTTTTCCTCCTCTAGGTTCAGGTTTTATAGCATGTGTTTAAATATTTTCTCGGCATGAAAACAGAAGTTAATAAGTTCTCACGTCGATAACGTGATACGTCAACTAATCGTCAGTCTCATGCAATATACAAAACGCGAATTTCCAGTTAGCATCAATTTAAGTAATATACTACGTTATCTTGCGGTTGACGTTAACCAGAAATCGGGCCTAAGTCTCTTTCCCTTTTGCTAGTTGAAGAATTATTTACTTGGCATAATTTGTGATAGATGCTCTGGTAACACACAATGTATCTCGACTCTGTACCCATATTCATGTTCTTTCTGAGATCACTTGAAAAGGAAGGTAGAGCACTGTGCTAATTAAGTACCTATGTAGCATATGCTTAAAATGAAATTATTTAAAAATACTTTTCCTTTGAGCAATTCTGCTAGTTACGCTGCGGTTTAAGAGACAAATATTATACATAATTACGCACACTTCTCCCCAGCGTGATTTCTTTGTTCTATCCGTTTCTCTCCATCCCTGCTAGTTGAAGAATATTGTTTTTCGCATAATTTACTATTGGTTTTAAAACAACGTATGACGCCTCTGACCTCTGTTCCCATTGCAGTTCACCTAGCGTTGTCTCATCTATGGTTTCCTGAAGAGTGCGATAAAGCTAGACGCGGGGTGCCATTGTGCTCATTAAGTCTCTATGTAACATATGTTTGAAGTGAAATTGTTAAAAAAAAAGTCAGGTTAAATTTTCCTGGAATAATATGTGCTAGTTGCTAAGCGGGTGAGGTGAGAAATATCATGTATGCTTAAGCAGAGCTGCAATAGAAGGACATATGTGTGAATGATTGAGCACTGACAATTATAATCCCTTACACTCTCCCTGACCCAGTTTTCATTGCAACTCTAAGGCGAACGAATTAATTTACATTCAAAACAATTACCGTAGGAAAATGGAAATTTCGATCTTTTATCTTGTTACTTCTTTCGCTCAGCACTTACTTTTTCGTATCTCCTCCGTTGTGAAATCGTTAGAAGATTCAATAATATTATTTGAGTTTGATACCTGCTTAGTTCTGAAGCTCACCTGTTCATTAATACATGTGTATAAAAGAACATGTGAGCTCCATCTAATGCTAATTTACATACTATATTGCGATTATGAAATGCAGCTGGTGACTTATTACGTGGTGATGAATTATTTTTTTAAGTTTCTTAGCATAGGTACTGATCGGCCATGCATAATGAATACGCGAATATGGTCCGGCGCCATTTGAACATAAATCACTCAAAATCTGGCAATGTGTTCTTATCTTAGTCTCATTTTTCTGTGTCGTGGCATCTTTTTCTGCTAATGTTTAACTGTTTTCCAGTAAATCATATGCAGTGAATGGGACGTAAAACATTATATTACATCTAGAGGTTTTACTTTTATGAATCGTTCTTTCGTCATTTCGCATTTTTCCTCGCTTCGACTTTATAATTCAATATTTCTTCTGGTGTCACTGTTACGCGCACCGGCCACCGAGGCAAGAGCCATCTTTAACGCCCCAATCACGAAGACTTCAACCTCAAAACGTCCGTGTCATGCTTTAAGGTTATAGCTACGTTTCAAATTGTATATTTCACCATTGTTATCGACAAAGTTATTAAATTCTCACGTTTTTTTGCTTCATATCATCAATAACGGCATGAACACCTATGTATTGACAGGATCCACGTTCAACGCAAAAGATCGCCTCCGTCATGTGAATCGGAGTGGCAAAAAAAATGGAGCATTAGAGGGCGCAGTCGTATTCAGGTATTTCTGTGGAGCAATAATCCTCAATAAACTGCATATTTCCTACGTAATCAAATATATATTGCATGGTTGTGTGATAAAAGCAAATGTCTTAGATGTAAAAGCGGATCTTGGGAGGAATATAAGTTGTAATGGTATCTGTATGCATCGTACAAAAAATTATCGGTACCTAGCATAAGATCCTAGGGTAAGTCAAATGAGATGCTGTTTTTTCAGTATCTTTGGTACTTGGTACAAATATCGTTGGTAATTGGAAAGGAACCGGTGTCATCCGACTGCAGTCTTGATCGCGGGTGTCCGTTGAATAACACGATTAAATTTTCAATTCCGATGGCGCGTCAGTTTAGCGTTCAATGATGGAAGAGTGTCAAGCTTTTCCCACAATTGCACTAAATTAATTCCGGAACGTCTGAGACCCTTGAATTCACATAGCTTGGGCTCAGTTAAGCGTGTGCGAAGAAACTTCGCTCATGTTTTAACCTTCAATGGTCTGTGGCTGAATGTCCTTTGACTGCTGTACGCCTGTGTGCCAAGTAGCAAAAGATTCTCAGTTATCTGAGGAATAGAGGTTGACACTATTCTGGATTTGCGAAATTGCGCATAATTCCGCAGAAGTTGCAGCATGATTGGGAAATGTTTGAGGGGAGAAAAATGTTATGAAAATTTAATTTGTTTTTTTCTCTTCGTAAAATTATTTTACTACCTTGACGTAAACCGGAGATTTGGCTCTTACGTGCCACGGTTACATGTTCCATACTATATGCATCCACATTCATGATTTTTGCTCTTCTTTCCCAAATGGTCGACGGAAAGGCAGCGTCGAAGTATCTGCCTTCGCGCATGGGAAAGAGGCCCAACGCAGCCTCTCCGTCGCGCCTCCAACCACTCCCGTGATGTTGACACCTCCAGTCGGTCTGGATCTTAATTCCTCGCGTCGGGCGACCTCTTCCACGAAGGAGGCGAGGGAATAAGGAGGCGCCTTTGCTTCGGTCGCAACAGCTCTTTCGAAAGCATCCCATTTTTAGGAAAGCGACCAAACTCTCCGTTCGGTATTCCCGCTCGATTCATCCCCTAGGGGTTAGAAAGGTGGCGATTACTCGCGACAACCAACGCCGCCCTGCCGGTGTCAGCGACACTCTCTCAGACTTCGGCCTTTCCTTGCAACTCAATTACGTTAGAAGGCGTATCAACGGGTCGCTTCTACAAGATTTTAGGTGTTTACGTGCAAGGATAGTTGTTGCAACAGAACTTGCATCCAAATTTTCTCTGGTTTTAAATGGCCCCTTCCAATGTCCCAATCCACGTATATTGGATGACCGAGTAATGATCAATCATCCGCTGGTGAACACAGTAAAATGCTGTACATTTTTTTCATCCATTACACTCAAATTACAGCACACCAAGCCTGATTTATCAATTATCGTGGTCACATGTACATTGCTCTGTGTACACGAAGCCCTAATCTCAGCTGTATATGGTCGAGGTCACGCGAAGATATGGATCACCTTTTAATCGCTGAAGGTCTGATAGGTTTAATTGCTTTCGTGAAATTATTCCGTGTCCCACTCGAGTTTCCTCAGGATCAACAAAGAAGCATTAAAGAAACTCTTGCTGATCGAGGAACAAAAAATCACTGAAAAGAACTAACGTGCTGGAATGTGTTTTTGTGTCCTCTCGATTAAGTCAACAAATTCGTTTAATTATTTGCAAAGGTTTTATGAGTATTATCAAGCAAATAGCTTGGATATAAAATATAAAAATTCCAATTCAAAGGTCGACGTTTTTGAACGATTTAAAATTGGGAGTAATATTTAAAGAAAATTAAAGGTTAAAGTAATCGAATGTGTGATTGGCTCAATCAACATGACGGAATGGGGTGCATTCTTTTGCCAGCAAGATTAGGAAATTTCGATGCGATGATGTGGTATGCCACTGGATGGCGTGCAATATATGCATATTCACGCATGGAAATCAAGTGGCTACCATGTATGGCAATGGCCGAATATGTTACCATGTATATCTCCGCACGTAGAGATAGATCTATCGCCCCACAATCAAGACGAGGAGAAATTGCTTTTCCTAGCACAGAGAAGGTTCCACGCCATAACTAGCTGTCCTCGGGACGCCTGTCACTCATCTAAACCAATGCCTGTTTATTTTTCCTTTAGAAAGAGTAAGGCGCCGTCGAGTTCTCAAATTAGAAGCGCTCAGAGTCATAATGCTCTCAGTCTATGCTTGGAGAGATTTCTTTTTCAAAATTTTCTCCCAACATTTTGAAATTGCGATAAAAGTTTTAGGACTGAATAAAGTAGAGTTATCACTCGTCCCGTACGCGTTTCTCTCTGGCGTTATTAAGCACAGCGTTTTGCTGCAGTGAGTTTTATGGGCTATAATTGAAAAAATTAAGAGAACGGGTGAGAGTGGAATAACTGAACAGATAGATATGATAGGGGAGTGAATGGTGCAGGAGAGGAAGGGGTGGACTAACAACGTCGTGGGATGTGACTGTGACGGAAGAGACTCTTAAGAGAAGAAATGTTAGGAGTCTTAAGAATACGAGATCGTGTTTGAAGCGATGCATGAATGTGACGGAAGAAAACGAGGTTTGCAAGAAGGTAGTTTGGAAGAAATTATGTAAATGGAAGATTTTTCTAAATCTAACGCCGAGAATTAAGCTCTTTTAACTCTGTCCATCTCAAATGGGAACAGCGTGATCGGAATGCACGTATGTGTGAATGCAAAATTAAAATAAAACCTTAAGTTACTCCTCCGTTGTTTAAAAAAAAGTGAAGTGATAGAATTGGCGTCTGCTGCTTAATTTTCAGAATAACTAAGCGTAATAATATAATATTAAACAAGATTCAAGCTTCATGTACGTCAAAGGTATGGTAAAAGTGCCGAAATATCTCTTTACCGAATAACAAGAGATGCCAGTTAAACTAAGGCAAAGTTGTGAATCAGAGCTGTGCAATTTCAAGTTACGAAAAAAGTGAAAGGTGAAATTCCATCTTTCTTTCTTCAACATCTGCATGACGAATAATTTGTGACCTCCTCGAAGACATTTGTGACAGTTTTTTTTTCGGCGGTATGAAATGAAAGAGAATTTCACAGTAACATTATGTATATTTTTAGTTGATTCGGTCTCTTAACGCGTTGAAGGTACTTTTTTAGTAATTACTTTTTTCCATTAAAGTATCCTCAGCTTTTTTAGGAGTCACATTAATTGCTTATATTATATCTAAGTACCCTATGGTTTATGGTTTCATGCAATAGTTACATACGTGTGTTTGGTATTCATTGCTTTAAAAAAAGTGACTGAATATACAGTTTAAAATATTAAATTACGTGGAATAAATGCTATTTGATGGTTTAAATCATTCATTACGCTCAAAATATTAGGTAGCTTTCCTTTTTTTGCTATTTGTATTCAATATGTTTTTTCTTGAATGGTTATTAAGCTTTCATTTTTAAATTTTAATTTTAGTCCTCCAAAATATTGCGTCATATTTTATTTATTTTCAAGTCTTCTTTTTCCCAGTCGGTACTTTCAGTGCTGTTGTGAAAGACGCGGAAGTCAATGGAACACCTCAAAAATAAATGACAAATATTTGGGCGGCTGCGATTCCTCAAGAAAATTTCGACTTTGTCACCCTTTCATTCTTCTGGGCTAAGACATGAATCGAATGGTTGCTAAGAGTTAAATTCATCATTCGCCATGGAATATGAAAGGACGAACGTCCGAAACGATGAAGGTAAAGAGAAGCATTTGAAAGAAAATCTTTAGTGAATGTCATATTGGATGCATGCTGGGTGCAGTAAATGTGTTTACAACGACGCATCTCACTTACAGATGATTAACCATAGGCTTTGAGAGTTAATTCAGAGAAGAAATTTTTCCTCAATCTAAAATCTGTATTTTTTTTATTCTTATAAATACTAACGAAACAAAACCGAAGTAAGTAATACTCCAAAATATGTTTACGCTATTTATTTCATTTTTCTGGCCTTTTTTTATCTCTGCTCCAGATGAGAAATTCATGTTTGAAATAATTTGATGCCTCAAACCAGGAGGCCTGATTGCCATCCTTGGGATTATGCACCCCAATGAAAGAAGCTGTGTAATTAATCGGCACCGTAATTTTAAAATTAAGTTTTAATAAATTGGTTTTTAATTATCATATATTACAGCATTATTTAATGACAAAGTTACATTATTGCTCTACTTTTACGTATCTTCTTGTTGTGACTGATCATAAAACATTAAATATTCCAATTAAGATTACACTACTGTTACTGAAAGTCAATTACGGGCAAATGCTTTTATATTTTCTGTCGGATCTTAAATATTACAATATTGCTCATCAGGAAGCTTGATAACAATTGAAATGTTCCAGATAATTCATCGTACCAAAATTTATCATAGTAAAAATTCACTTTTACGGTTTGAATAATTATTTTCTATCGAATACGGATATAATTTCTTGTGAAAATGTTTAAGATTTTTGTCTTAATTTAATTTGGTATATCTTCATTTCAGATGTACCTTTCATTTAAGATTACGAAAATTATTCGTTCTCGCCCAAGGTGAAGAATGATTTTCATTTAATTCAATGAATTTCATTTTCAGCGCTAAACGCCAAAAATTCCATGGATATATTTTCGCCAAGTGATGAATTAAATCGTCGGATTGCAACGTATTTCCATGTTAATTTTTACGGAATCAAAATTTTTCCGTGACCGGTATCTGAAGTCGAGTTGGGTCGAATTATTCTATGGTGTGGCATTCTGTTATTATTTTTCCATTCAGGGATAGAGGGTGGGAGAGCGGAGGGATGCAAATGAACACGCGAATTGGATCGGCTGACACCGTCGACAAATCTTTCGTCCGATCACTACTCCGATAAACTGAATGAACATGCAAATCGAAGGAGGAAGTGTTTTGCGTGTCCGCTCCCTTTGGTATTTAGTGTATTATTGTTGGTTTTTGTCTGGGAGGAATCCATAATGGTGTCATAATACGTGACGAAAATGCGTTATTTTTATCCCTTCGAACTTGAAAAATGAAACGCCTGCTGCGATCTGTTTGAGGGGTGTTTTTATTTCTCAAAATGTTTATAACCCTTAGGCGGTGGTAAAAAATTGATCTCTCGTATAAAAGGGTATTTAAAGCGCTCCGAAAACATAAGAACGTAACCCGGAAGGGTACTATTTCGTACTGCGGATGATTATTGCCCTCTTTTATGTTTACTTTTGAGCAGATCAGTGAGCGGGTCCGAGTTCAACATTTTCCGCTTTCAATATTCTATTCCTTGCCGCCGACACCCTAGAACACTTCATTCCTTCTTTGCTTCATAGCGGCTTGGGTCTTCGCAGATGGATGAGGCACACTCGAACCCCTAGCGGTCGCTTCCCTGAACTAAAAACATCGTGGGATCACGCGCAATGAGCGGTTTCGTTTCAAATTCAGCCTTCTCATTCCTTGACCCAACTACACGGCTGGTGATCATGAGAGATTTATTTTACCACCAAGTTTCAATTCCTTGTGCATCCATCTGTGACTTCAAATACGTAATTACAACTTGTGAAATCTTTTAGCGTGTATCATAAATCATATCTGAAAAGTCCTACAGCCTTCCCTGTTCGTTCCATGAAGGCATGTACTTTGGCTGACAACGTAGCATTCCACTTTCTCCTCATCGGTTTTCCATCTTGTCTTTCCCTTTTTGAGACCATATTCAACATTTGAAAAAAATGCCAGATTGCAATAATCTTTCTCAATTTTCTGCGTTTATGGTTATGATATCTACTCCCCGGACTCATGTGTCGTTTAGCCTTTCCTTCTCCGAATAATGAATCAAAATTCACCACAGGCTCCTTTGAGATTACAGCTATGTTTCATGAGTATGTGTTCGTGATTGAGTTTCAAATGCTAATTATACCTCATTTCAACTTCAACCGTTTATAGTTCCATCTTAAAGTATTCCATATTCATGCTTTTGTTTTTTAAAACTCTGTACAACATTTGCGAGAGAATTTATATTCACATCTTGTTTCTTCGTTTCGATTCATGCTGAAATAGAAACTCAAATCTTTCTTTCCCGTTCTTCGGAGGTAAAACAGTGCGCTCAAAAGCTACATGGTTTTAGCTAGCATGGTTTTACCAAGACTGCCTAACATTCCAATTCAGGCACTATGCCACCTCCATGGAATATATTGCTTTCAAATTGCACTGGAAGTATTGCATGACTAGTATGAATTACTCCCTTAAAATTCACCAAGGGGTTTGTTATTGAGCATTTTAACCATATTCCTGCAACTAGTTATTCTTTCTCGGTTAAGCCATACTATTCACATTAAGATGCTGGAAAGTTTTGCCATACCCATTACTTAATGTTGTCGATTTATCCTTGACGTACTGAAAGCCAAGATAAGTTCGAATATTGTTAAGGTGAACGAAACTTATAGATGACACAGGTACCAGTGTAATTTTAATTAAACACAATGATATGCGTAATCTTACTTCAATTAATAATATACATCCAACATTATAATGGAGCAATTTCTTTAGTTTCAAGTTTTGTGTATTTTTTGTCTCTTTGGCGTATGTAAAAATAGAATCTTTTACATACTGATACGAACTAAATATTGCCTCTCATCATTTGAAGCATTAGCAATGTCTCAACTCACTACCTTTACCAGATATTTTCTGTACTATTTAGGTAAAATTTATTATTAAATCTGATGTAAAACTTCAGCTTTGATAAAACTGCACCAGTTCACGATTTAACATTTCCTTAGAAACCAGGTTTCATGAAATATTGGATTCGATAGAGATATTTACTGTTCTATTTTAACGTTTGGCTGAATTTAGTTGAAATATTTCATCAAACTGGTTCACGGAAAATTTTATTGTAAGCCGGAAAATTTCATTAAAAGTTTTATAAAATACTAAATAAAACATTTTCACAAAATTTTTTCGTAATCAACGTGCATAAATATTTGAGTAAATGTTAATAGTTTTACTTTTTGAGGTATCAATGCCATTCCAATTTTTGGAATGAATTTGAAAATTCAGCCACGTACCTACTCTTAAGATTGCATCCGGACATTTCGGACAAAGCCCGCCCTTCCGCGGGTGCTCCCCATCATACCATCGCGCATTGCCGCACTCTTTTGTTTTCGCTCGGGAAACGCGAAAGTTTCGCGCGCGGAAAGAGCTGCGCCGGTCCCGCCGTCTCGAACACCGCGCACCCCTTAGCCTTCCCTCAGCACACTTCCCACACTCCTACCCGCCCACTCAATCGATGGATTCATTTATATTTACACCGCGCGCATATACTTAGAGGAGAGGATTGCTTTTAAGAGGGTGGGACGAGGGAGTGGGGAGAGGAAATTCTGACGACACTTGAATGCCGCGTGCTAGGCCACGTGAGCGACCCCCCCCCCATGTTACAGAAAAGAGGCGGCCAGCTCCGCCTACTGGACACTCCCCCAAACTAACGCTTCCCACCTGCTTTCTCCCTCCCTTCCGCGAATCTTCTATTCCTGTACGACACGGAAAAGACATCATACGCACCACCCCATCCCCACGCAGCATTCCACAAAAAGCCCAAACCTCTTTATAGCTCCTTTTTTTAATTTTTTTCAGTTCCCAAAATTACGAGAAGACGTAGTATTCGAGGGAGAAGCACCGTTGTTTCCTCTGTTCTCTCCCCTCCATCCCCTCCCCTCCACTCCACTTCCCTCTGAATCACACGCTCTCGTCTGGCGGGGATTGACGTCTTCGTTCCGTGCGTAACTTAAACGCTCAGCGCAAACAAATGAGCGCCTAGACGCGCGGGGCGGCGAAAATGGACGCGAACGGTGGGTGAAATTTCTTACTCTCCGAAAGAGGGTCTTTTCCATCAGTGTGGATCTCGATTCATTCTCTATTTAGTCTGAATTGTAGCCAGGGTTGTCCGCTTTTAAAATCAGTAAATTAATATGATAAACAAACGGTTTACCTGTGAAAAAGTGGAAAAGAAATGACGGACTATAATTGACCAGATTTATCGGTGGAAAGAGGTATAACATTTGGGTAAATAAGATTGTCCAATGTATAGTTCATCTTTACAAAATTAATATGATATATCGGGTGATAAATAGAATTTTAAACTTTAAAAGTTGGTGATAACTCTTTGAAACATGTTTGTTTGTTTGAAAATATCTATCCGTGATTTTTGATGAAACTTTCAGAGACGAGTAGAGAAGAATTATCATTATTCTTTTCAAATATATATTGGGGCTGAGAGGCAGGAATAAAATTCGTGGGGTGCGCGAAAAGAAATTCACTCGTCACGTGACTTTCCCAGAGCCAACTGGGGTGCAGTGGCCATGGCCTAGCCTCTCGGAAAGTCCGTCGCTCGCAGATCTACGT
Organism: Pyrrhosoma nymphula; assembly: GCA_963573305.1. Lineage (NCBI taxonomy): Eukaryota > Metazoa > Arthropoda > Insecta > Odonata > Coenagrionidae > Pyrrhosoma > Pyrrhosoma nymphula. Next base: position 83,245,608 of record OY754339.1, read on the forward strand.
TGGGTGCACTTCATGAATCTGCTCGCTGTGTTGCCAAATTTAGTTATCTACAGGGCCATAGGATTTAGTTATCTATCTTTCACTGTGGGCCATAGGATTTTCCGACTGAAGGGGTCGAGGAATAATCTCGGTAACGTTGAGCTTGAGCCGCCCCTTTCGGAAGCAGTTGCCAGTTTCAGCCTGCAGCGGAGACATACGAATTGTTCCGGGATCTCCCGAAGGACACCCGCCCCCACACATTTTAGGCCCTCCTCTCAACTCCCAAGACATATGAAACGGACAGTAGTGACGTTGAGCTTCGTTTAAATACTTAATTAGATTTTTTATTGTTATAATGCTGCGTTGCCAACACGTCCTATTTAAGCGCGGCCGTTAAATTATGAAAGCGCGTGCAGTTGCCACATGCGAATACTGCTATTGCTACACTTCGTATTGGGTTTGCGTAGTGTTTCAGTAAACTGCTAGAAATTAAAATTCTTTCCATATGTTTCCGAAAATGTATGATGCAGAAAGTCTTTTGTTCCATTTAGAGAAGAATCTTTTCTCGTTCTGATATCTTCCTGAGGTTCTTCGGAGAATCGTTTCTCACCGAGCATAGACGGGATACGACAATCGTATTGAAGTGTTTTTGCATCCAGCTCTTAGCGGAAGCGAATGTACTTGAAAGAAGACAGCGAGTCAAGTCGTGGAGCATCATTTAAAAACTTTTTGCAGCGCTATGTCATTTCCTTCGACGAGCACTGCTTCCACGAGGAGTCATTGAACAAAAAATGGCGTATGAATGGGAAAGAGAGATCAAAAGGCAGAGACTCGTGTTGCGATGAAGTAATGGGAGGGATATGAGGAGTAATTTCAACCATTATTTAACGATGAATTTTCGTTTAAAAAAATGAATAACTTGTGATGCGAAATAGTGAGCGTAGTGATGCAAATGTTAGTCACTCCAATGAAAGGAGACGAAAGGAGAGGTCTAGCCTGGAAATTTATGCGCCCATTTCTTCTACAACATTATTACGAGAATTCGGTTTATATTAACGGCATACTTGGTTGAAAATGTGAAGGGAAAGCACGTATGCGTTTAGCGCAGTGGTTTCAGATGTGTGCTACACTTAAACCCTTCGTAATGTCTGCAAAAATGGCAGGCACTCGCACAATGCGTCTTGCTCTCAAAAACGTACATCAGTGCGTTTAGCTCGCTTTCACTAATATTAGGCGACAGTGTGTGTCTGGGTGACGGCAAAACTTCAGGTGGAAATTATGTTTCATTCGAGTGATATTAGTGGTCATTTGTAACGTCGCGAGAGCAGTTAATCGTCCAAGGGTTTGTGCAGGAAGTGTGCAGCCGGAGGAGAGGCGTCGAGAAATCGTGAAGAAATGGGCTCCACCTACATCGCCTTCTCTTTCCTCTTGTGTTTCTGTCTAGCTTTCTTCCCTTTAATGTAACCCACCATTCCCGTCCACTTCCTGAATGACCTCTTCTCGGACCGTCTCCAGCCATCCTCGAGTACGCACCGCGCGGTGAAAAGGAACACAATGAGGATCCGATGCGAGCGGGCCCGAAGACCACTTATCGTAAAATTCCTATCTCGCTCCGGGGAAGATTAAGAACTCGCTGCGTTGTGGATCGCCAGGGCTGCTAAAGGATTCATTCGCAAACAAATTCTCCAATATTTATTATGGCTCTTTGCCTAGAGCTGAGGAGATTTTGTGCGTATTACGGGCATAATTACGAGTACGCGTCGATGCGACTGAGGATATGGGCGAGTTAACTCACTATACCCGCGGTTCCGAATCAGTTGTTTGGTTATTTGAGGAGGCGACCGTCGAAAGAGGTCATCTGCGCCTTTGAGAACAGGTGGGATACTGGGATGGTTTAGGTATTTTGTGATTGGAGGAAGGGTGGAGGAAAACCCAGTTTTGGCGCTCGCATACTCTTAGCGCTTTTAACCCGTTATAACGCCGAGCGGCACCGTTCAGCATAAGACGCTACATTGCGACATCAACTTAATTCTATTTGTATATTTTTCCAGATTTTTGTTCAATCACGCCAATTTAAATGTATTGCAATGCAAGCATGTATTTCAAGCTCAATGAAGCTGTTAATTCCGGTGATATCGCTATTTTGCAAGCATTTTCGCGTATTCAGATGTTTGAGGAAGGATAAATTTCAATTAGCTTCCAAAAAAGAAGAAGTTTTTCGTGTCTGCTTTGCAATTTTCTTTTATTAATCGAGTATTGCCTTCGATAATTTTTCAGGTGATATGAAATTACAATGGCCGAATGAAAGTGCAAAGGGCATGAGTTGTCTTTTTTGGATGCAGATCTATTTTCAATGAAGTTACGACGCGTAACATTTCTGCGGTCCAAACGGTACCTACGCTTATCCTAGCCTAGCGCCTATCCTACCAGGTACGGTACGGTTTGGTACCAGGCTGTATCTCCATAGCTACCAATGTAAAAAGTAAAAAAGGTATAACGTATGTACTGCATATAAACTTAAAATTATGAATATTAAAGTATTAGATTATTGATATATTTTAGGAAAATGTTTCCCAGTCGTAACGTAAGGCTACCAGGGGTCCGCAGTTTGACGTCCCACCTCACGGACCGAATACTACCCTTAATGTGCTGCCCACATATCACAAAAGGGAATAAGGAATTCCTAATAAATTCGACAGTGTCGGGCGATATATGGTGGGACAGCATTTTAGTGATGACTCCCTAAGGAACGTCGAAACACGTGTTGTGTAATATTTACATTAAAATTTAAATGGGCAGCACAATTACTGTAGTTTTATGTAAGGAATTCCAATTCAAAATCTCCGCCGAATTCATTCTGGGATGGTTGAGAGACTTGATCTGAGGGACATCGTCGTACGATTTGATGTGGGGTTTAACTTTGAGGTCAATATGAGTAATGCTTTTGGAAAATACCACCCATGGTGCTTTGCGAAACTTATTATTTTATATTATCTCACATTTTTTAAAAACTCAAAAGTGGTCATGATATGGGAACTTATTTGAAACTATTTTAATGACCTATTTGAGATAGAACGTAATTTTAATGCCGTTGTCTGTTTTTCACACTAAAGGAACATGCTCGACATTTTCTTAAGGAACTAAAGGAAGGAAAAAAAGGAAAAGGAAATGATATACTAAAGGAACGTGCTCAATTTTCGCGATAATATTCATCTATTTCTCCTAATATTGTTCCAAATTTAGTCCGGGTTATTACTTTTTATTTTCCCTAGGAATCACTTGGACGCATGCATTACAAAACATTAGTACGGAAATTACATTTACGATGATCGGGTCGGTTAGGTGGCTTCCCATGCTAAGGTACACGGGAAATGATATACTAAAGGAACGTGCTCAATTTTCGCGATAATATTCATCTATTTCTCCTAATTTTGTTCCAAATTTAGTCCGGGTTATTACTTTTTATTTTCACTTGGACGCATGCATTGCAAAACATTAGTACGGAAATTACATTTACGATGATCGGGTCGGTTAGGTGGCTTCGCAAGCCAAAGTACACGGGTTCGTATCCCGGCAGGGGGAATTTTTTCGGTGGATTTCCGATCCTCACTCGAGGGTCACGTGAAGAACGCCGAAATTATAGTTCGCTGTGGTCCGTTTCCGTAAAGAGATTAACATTTTGGTCCCCTTTCGTTCAGAGTCGGATAATGCGGACGCCCCAGAGTCGGATAATACGAAGTTTGTCTCCGCCCTTCCGTAGAAGCAATCGCGTCTCGCCCACCTTCCTTCAACTACACTAATGAACTCAGTCGTCGGTCGTCTCCCTGTTTAACTGTTGCGAAAATATTGTTTCTCTCTCTCTGCTCGGTTGTATCGAGAATGCATTCACGGCACGTGACGCTCGATGGGAAACAACGTTGGGCGAACCTAGCTCTAGCCTAGTCCCCCCTCCCTCGTGCACCTTTCTCCATCACGACTGCCTTGTTTCCCACTCTCCCCCTCCCCTCCCTCCCTCTCAAACCCCCTGCGTACACTCCCGTGCGCTTATATGTGTACCTACATATTACGCGCCCCTAAACGTGCCTCACAGACAACAAAATGCACCTCTCCCTCTACCTCCCCTGTCGTGCTGTGAAAGTAAAGACGCCGAGTTTTATCTTTCCCTTCCCCCCCTCCCCTCATAGACCGTCGCCGTTTCCCAACATTGTTTATGCATTTTTAATTATTATGCGAGCTTATGCGCTTTAATTTATAGCATAGGTCCACCATAGTGCGTGTGTGGAGAGCTCTTACAGCCATTAGCCTCGACAGAACGGAGGAGGGAAGTAGGTCGCCATGCCTACGGCGTTTGTGAAAGCTAATCACGTGACGCTAATGCAAAAACCATAAAAACTGAAATTTTAAACAAATTTATGAATCGAGAATATGAGCAACCCCTTTTTTTAAGAATCGCTTCTGGAGGTGGAAATTCCGAAAACTCACAGGCAAGTTTTTCCCCCCGTCCGATGCATCCAGTCCCCCTGTATCCATTGGCTTTGGAGTGGAAAATTTTCAAGTTTTCAAACACGGCTCTTGGCTTGGCTTCCAGTCACTTGGCGCCTTCCTTGCACCCGGAGCAAGTTTGTACTCTCATATAATTCGCCGTTTTTTGCAGCTAAAAACTTAATTACCCATGTCCGCGGTGAGCTTATTTATAAACTGTCCACTTGCAAGCAACTCCACGTGGCGGCGGTGATAATTGTCCCTCTCGAAGGTCATGCTGCACTACTTTGGGACGCGGCAGAGTCGTTAAATTTTACAGAAGTAGCTCCTTATTTTAGATTCGCCTTGTCCACTCGAAGTAGGTACTCGTTGTGACAGTGTGAAAACACAAGCGTCCTTAGTTGCTAGGTGTATTGAAAGCGCGTCCTCTGCGCTGATATAGAACCAAATAAAATTAGTAAGTGTCTTTCTCCACTAGTTAAATGATGGAAATTGGAAATGCATTCTATTTTTTTACTTTCACACGAGTCTTTAGTGTATAAGATGCCCATTTTTTACTTTCTGAAGAGGAATGAGTAATTCTATAAATTTGGGAGAACCTTTGACAAATATATGACGAAAACTGCTTGATTTTATTTCTTGCGGAGTGAAAAAGATAATTAAATAACATATTAGTTAATTTCAGACAAATATACCCATCAAAATTTAATATACGCGGTCTTTGGAGCATTGTAAAGCTTTGACAATATATTACAGAAACGAACTATAGACTAAATGGACGATGAAACCCAGTATCTGTATTGACTTTCAAGTTAGAAATAACCGCTGATGTGCAGGATATTAGCGCTTTGCCGATGATACAGAATCGTTTCACTGCCGTAGATAGAAAACAAAACACGTCACAATTGTGCACTGAAATATTTATCGTGTTTCTCTAAGTCATACATATTGGTTGAAGCATGGATGTTCGTATGCTATGCACATATTCTGATTGCACTCAATGCCACAGTTTGAAAATAAAGACCGAATATAGAATTAATGTTAAGTGTCGCTAAGGTATTTCAGGAATATGCTCAGCTTTCAATACCGGCGAAACTTCTTTTATATATCTTCCCTTTTCCGTAAATAATAATGATATTTTATTCGGTAATAACTTCACTTTTTTCCATCTTTTCGAACCGAGATAACCCATTAGCGTCGTTACGCGAGAAGTTAAATCAGAGGCCATAATCGAGCGATTGCGCCCACTGAAGGATAATTCAATGTTGCGCCGGCTGGAGAGTTGAGGGTGGTGTATCCTAAAAGCGTACTTGGCGTTGATTTTTCCTCCAAATCCGTCCATTCCATCTTATTGCCGAATGATTCGATCAATTATTTGCACCTCGTAGAGACGATGAAACGAATAAGGGCATGAAACGAGCAAGAGAGTCAATAAACCGAATGGAGCTTCATAAAATGGAGAGCCAATGATGAGAATTATAGCGATGGCGAAGGTGGGTGCTCATTGTAGTAATGTTAATGATTTGGAGGGGCCATAACTCTTATTAGCCCAGTTATATAGTTATAAATACGCTGAGGCTGAAGCACATCTCACTGGGAAAGTGCTTCGGTCTTCTATACTCTGGCATTCCATAAAAACAACTCGTAAAAAGCATTCGCCTCCTCAAATACGACACCTCTACCAGCCTCCTCCACCTTTCCCTTACTCCCTGTCCTAATTCTTTCCACCCGCTCCCACCCTAGGGATGCCTAACGTCCCGAAAAATCCTAATAATCCTAAATTTTGACATGCAAAAAGCGTTCTGGATGAATTAAAAATCTACAAGTGACCAGCAGTTTTAGAGTAAGTTACTCCGGAATTTTTTAAACTTTAATTCCATCATTTCAATTATATATTTTCTTATTTCCGATATCATAATGCTGAACTAAGTAGCATATTGTACCACTGGAAACTGAAATCCTAATGATTCATTATTGTTTGAAAGACGTAATTTCTGTAGTATCATGATTATTCACCAAAAGTAATACATTGTAAAACAAGGGGTCATATTTGGTCTAGGTTTATTAGTTTTAGAACAAAGGATGTTTACGTGACATGAAGAAGTGAATAATGCATATTTTTCAGAGTGTAGTCGCACTCAGAATATTTTTATAAATTAGAATAACAATGGAAGTGAGTAAAAATCGTCTAGATTTTTATCGCATTGTGCAGGGCCCCCCCACCTATCTACCCATAATAATTCTTTCTTCGTCTCATTTCTTCCTTTATTAGATTCCACGTTTCTGCCCCATACAACGTCACACTCCATATCAAACTCTTCACCAGTCTCTTTTTTGTATCCTTACCCAAGGTCCCCCGTCATCAGCTCCCCCCTGTTACCTGACGCGTTTTTTGCTAGCGCTATTCTCATACTAATGTCTGTGCAACTATTCCGATACGTAAATTATTAATACTTTTTAAAAACATGTTATTATTACGAAATCACGTCGCATTGATGTTCTGAATATCCACTTCGCCCTCGTGGCGCCTCATTGTCTCGTGGGACTCAATTCGTTCTCGGAAGAGAGGCTCGCGGTCACATGACAACTCCCCTAATTCCCCCTCCCCCCCTCCACCGCACCCAAGACCCGCGCCCAACTCCTCCTCCCGCGCCTCGGCCAGCCGAACCGCTCACCACCCCCTACGCTTGCTGATTGACTACTCGCCTACACTTACAAATCATGCACTGGAGTGCTTGCTGCCACGGTAGTGCTTTGGCCGTTTGCACGACACTAACTAATCTCATATCAAACTCATTTTTCAGCACACTCAAAATTGAACACTAAAAGTCTTGGATAAACCCTCTCGTACAGTCCAACTCTCCAATTCAATTTCTAACTGTCGCATGTGGAGTTGCTACTGTGTTTGCTGAAATTTTTATGCATATATTATCAACGCTTTAGTACTATACCAAAAATTCCCACTTTCAAACTTCTCTTCAATTAATTTTGATGTGGATTCCCAAGCGCATATTTTACAATAACTGGATTACTCTCCACACTCGATATCACATCGCTTCGTGGTGAAAACGGTTTTAAGCTGATTCTTGCTCCACCAGTCCTATATTTCCTTGAACGAGTTTGTTAGTTGGATGTGAGTCCCTGGTGAAAATTAAGCATTGCAGTCATTTCTGGTTTCAGCACTGATACATCGAATTTTGCACATTTATTGAATACAATTACGCCTTTCTTTTACGTTTAATGCTTTACAGTTCCGTTTAAATTGGCGAAAAACCACCGCGTTATTTATTTATTAGTAATCTTCCACTAATGAGCTAATCGACCGGTTCGATATTTAAACAACGACACGGAGAACATCCTATTAGAACCCCACTATATTTCCAGGTCCGACAGAAACGATAAATTAAGAGAGATATTTTGCCGAACGGATAGGTATGGGAATTCGTTTTTCCCCCGAAAAATAAGGGACTATAATAAATGCTAGGTGTAATTTCATTAGAGCGTGTCCATTTTATATGTAAACGGCTGGTGTCCTAACACCCCCCGCCACACGCCTATTGAGACGGCTTGCGGGGTAATATGTAGATGTAGATGTAGATGATATTTTAAACATAGTTGTTATAATGGTATCTCCATGTTTTTCGGGCAAAGCTGCGTCGGTGTATCTTTACGATGACGTTTCGTAAAGATACACCGACGCAGCTTTGCCCGAAAAACATAGAGATACCATCACAACAGCGCTGCGAAAGCCTCAAACAGAAATAGTTGTTATATTCCGGTAGATTTGTGGGTGCATGTTACTAGACATATGCTTCAAAAATGGGCAACCGCCGACCACGTCATGGAAACACCGGTTCCCGATCATTCACCTAAGATATCAATGTTGTGCTCGGCTCGAAGGGGCGATCCGCCTATTCGTCCGAGGGCTGTGACTGGACTGTCTGCCACTGTTTGCAAGTGGCAGACAGTCCAGTCCGAAATGGCCTTGGTCGTCGAAGCACGTTCAACAAAAAGACACCGCTCCACCAAAAAAATTTCCTTGTTAACTTTATACATCCTTCTCAAAAGCCTGTACACTCGCGAGAAAAGTAGTTCTATGCAATTGCTTGAATAACTTAAAATACTTAATTTCTTATGACATGCTGTGTCGGAATATTTTGCGAATTTACGTCTTCTCTCATGAGTAAAGGATTATATTCCACGCGCTCGATGAACACGTCATTTTAGAAATAAATATATAAGGCTGTTTCGTGATGAAATAGATCCAAGTGGCGGGTTTTCCGGATTCGGGTGCATGCAAGATTCGCGGATAGAAATAAATATTAATCCTGGAAGTCCGCACTGCAACCTGAGCGCGCTGTAACTTCCGCTGGCCACCCTTTGGTCGGCAATTCTGTGATTTATCAAGCGATCCCCTCTCCCCGTTCACTCGAGGGAGCGGACGATGCCGGCAAGAGGTGGAAAAGGATCTCTTAAGCTTCTTATCTTCGTTTTCCGCGGCGTGTGTCATATCGAATAAGAAAGTGCACCTTATACCTAAAATACTGGTTTTACTGCACGCGTACCATAGCTACTGGAAAACAGAAATAAGCTAATGGTAAATCAGATTATATTTTGAAAAAAAATGTGTTAAATGATCATCTTTTCCTATCCTGTATTTCAATTTTAGTATAATTAAGCCATTTGGTCTTCTATAATTCGACCATTTTGCTAACAACTCAAATAATTTGCCACTGGCTCAAAGAGTAAGTTGAGCACAAACCGATTACTGAAAATTAAAATCAGTTGGTGCCTTCCCGTTACTACCACTTAATTTAATGGATTAGTTTGCTTCTTTTGCGGCAAGTTTTTCAAAAGAACGGACAATTGGCATACGCTAGAAAGAAATATGAAATACGAAAGGAATATTTAAATAAATTAAGAAAGAGAAATATGAAAGAAATAGTTTTCCTTTGTTTTGCTCATTTTTTGCCTTGAACTCCAGTTAACGTCAAAAATTATTAGCCCCGCTAAACTGTTTTTATGTTCTCGGTTCCGGCACTTCATGACATATTCATATTCGACCTGAAGAATTCATAGAGCATCGAAAACCGGGTCATTTAAAAAAAATCATTATGTGGAGTTCTCAATGTCCACATATTGATGATGAATTAATTCCCCAAAATAATGCCTGAAACCGCTGGAATGTGAATATAATTATGCGGTGGAACCAGTTCAACTCGTGAACCGATTCATAAACGGTGTGTGACCCTCTCGCTAAACAACCAGGAGGCCGGCGGCGCCAGAACACACGATCGCGACATCCCCTTTAAAACGGGGGTGGCTGGCTGGGGGCGGGGCTGGCTGGGGGCGGGGGGGCTGTTCCCCACTACGCTGCCGCCGGCGAAATCTTGCCCGTCCACCCCGACCACATTCCACCCCTCCCCTCCCCCACCCGCCCAACCCCCACCCTGCACTTCCGCGCTCACGGGTCTACACACCCCCCCCCCGTACCCCCGCCCCGCACCCTTCCCCACCAGCACCCCACACACCCACGCTACTAACCCCCTCCGCCGCATCCGCTTGCGTCAGTCGTGACGTCAATGAGACTCGCCTATGACGTCACACCTCCGCAGAAGTCGAAGGCGCAATGGTTTCCACCCCACCCTGGGTCTACGCCCCCATCCTCCCAGACTCTCCCTTCCCGCCCCCTTCCCACCCCCCTGACCTCTCCCCCCTTTCCTACCAGCTGCTATGAGACGGGAACGCTACGAACGAGGGTTTTTCTCGAGGCCCGTTGCGGTGTTGTGTGCCGAGTGATACAGTTCATCCCTTCTATAGTCTTTCCTTCTATTTACGCGTCCTTGTCCTCCACAGGATTACTGTGATCGCCCCCTTTTTCAATTTCGCTTTTAAAATTCGTTCATCTCACGTGGGAAGCTCCACAATTCAACTCTATAGGAAGTCATCAAGCCATGTTTTTGTGTTTTGTGAATGCCTGCTAATGCGCATAGTTTTTTAATTGTTTTACATAGATCCATACTGAAATGGTTAAAGATATGTAAATGTTTGCCAGCGACGGTGACCGAAGTGAAGCCTACCAGCCTTACCTGAAGACTGCCTAATTGTCCAGAGTTCACGGGTTCGAGTCCCGCCTCGGTGGGTGTTGTCACTATTTGGGATATGAGTGTTTGTGCTCGTACGTAAGCAGTTTATGTACAGGCTAGCAAAATAGGCTGTTTTCAGGGCGGCTAAAAAATAATAATATGCCCGTTCAAGTAACCAGATTTATTTTCATCATAAAAAGTCGCTCCTAGTTTACGAAAAATGTTGTCAGGGCTTGAGTCAAAGCAGACGGAGTTGTTTCTCCATTGTGATCATGCTGCTATTTTACCCCGGTGATGGCTCTGTGAACTGAGCTAAACCGGAAAAACCCCGTCGCAAGTCATCCAAGCCATTGATTATTTGATGCGATGGTGGTGATTGCTTTTGTCGGAACACTGGTTGCACTGAATTCTGTAAACCTACTCATAATATCGAACCAAGAGGTACGGCTGCTGAGTCTAGTTGAGAAATATAAAGCGGATAAATAATGAATGTTTATGGCTTCGCGACGATTTTTAAAATTGAAAAGTCGACCTTGCCTGCCATAAGTTTGACTAACTTCGGACCAAAGCTCCCGGGACTAACGCCAACTAAGCACTAAAACGCCGCTATGAATAATTGCATGCTGGATTATTAGATGTACGTATGCACACATGGTGATGTATTTGGTTGATTGGAAGCTGGAAGGATTGGATGGACTACCTTACGCTTGTGCTACGTCTGGTCCCTCAGAATCATGTATCTGGCGTGGGATCACGGTTCCTTCTATAGCGTTGTCGTTATCTTTTTCCAAGACTCAAACCTCTCTAGCACAGCGTACCCCTTAAAAATGCCCGAAGTCGTGTTACACTCTGTATAAGATTGCATTAATTGTATTAGTGAGACTTGATTGTTACATTCATGTAATAATGAGAGTATTAAAAAAATACAAATGAAACATGTATTTCATTACACGTGTACACAAGATAGATAGAGGGTATGGGGTACAACAAATTTGTAGTAAGAGTCAAGGGGTACGCAGGCTCGATAAGGTTGACAACCGCTGCTCTAGAATAAGGGCAATCCTCACAGTTACCGTCCTGAGAACGCACTCCATCAATAAAAACTAGCGGTTCAAAGCGCCTGAACAAATTTGAAGAATGGCGATCGTGTTTTCTCTCTCGTGAGCGATATTGAAAAATAATGATAACGCGATCGCACGCGTTATGAAAACCCTGATCGTGCCCCTGGTTGCGGGAACCTGTATCCACGACGTTGGTGTCGTTTGGGTCGGTCGTCTTCTTTGGGTCGTTCTGTGTGCGTCCGCCTTTCTCTTCCACCGATGAGTTTTTCGATATTCTCTCCTGTCCTTCCCAGCTTGGTCCGAACCAACGACTCTCTAATGCAGCAGCCTTCCCTCCGCCCGCGCCGCTGTAATTACTCCCAAACTCCTACGCTCTCTCAACGCAATTATCCACTCCGCCTCCCACTGCCCCCGGCTCGAGGGAGCCTTCTTCTTTCCGTTGAGAGGGCCCCCGCAATTCCTCCCTTTTACTTTTCATCCTCCAGGATTAAGCAGCAGAGAGTTGCATTCCTGTGGATCACGCAATCTGAGGTTGAAATCAAGGCATCGACAAATTTGCGAGGGCCATTTCTCGAAAAGCCCTTCTAAGGTATATCGCTCTCGGTATGTAATTCCATATTAAACCTACGATCTATCTGCAGCGCGAAAATAATGGATTTTTGTAAAATTCAGAAGAAGTCGGCTTTACTTTTATCCTGGATGGAAATTTATCACGGAGCGTCACGTTCCTAGGTTTGAGATATGACTGGTTATTGTTTGCTTCCACATTAGATGCATTGCGAACGGCACAAGCTACATTAAGCAGCTAAGTGATATAATTTTTTTTAAATATTCGAGGCCGCTTAGTCTTTATTCGTGAGTAAAGGTGTTAAGATTTTCTTTTGTGCAATTTTTAAGTTAGGAGTTAAAATACGAACGAAATCTGGGATAAAATGTTTCTCACTCAGACGGGAATATTCGAATATTACTACTCAATGCCGAGGATCCCGAGGTATATTTGCATATCGATTGTGTAACCGAGGGTTTAAGGTATGGTATGAGGTTAGACTTTAAATTAAAAATTTTTGGAGTAGGCTTATCTATTATCTTATTCTTAAGGGATATCCTCTTGTGATTGTGGCGACCGTCGAACGGGAATGTAAGTACTCATTCATCAGGGACTATGTTTGAGGGTCAGCTCTCGAAAGCGAGCATCATTCATTCATATTCCGCTCGACATTTCGCAAACTCGATATTTTCGGCGCCGTCTCCCCCTCCCTCCTCCGCCCCCACCGCCTGCCCCCTCCACCCCCAACCCCACCCCCTCCCCTCTCCTCCCCCAACCCCACTAACACCTGTTCCATTCGATTCTCTTTAAACGGTCGACGCCAACGATCCATCCCAGCCTCACTTCCCCTTTAAATGGTCGAAGAGATAAGGGTTGGCGCCAGTGTCTGGAGTACCTATTGGCTTCCCATCTTCAAGGACGCGGGTTTGAGTGCCGCCAGCGGCAGAGATTTATTTCAATGTTATTCCGATCCCGACTCGGATTCCATGGGGAAATGAATGCATGTTTCACGGGCAGTACTTCATTCTTCGGGATAAGACGCTATACTTTTGAATCCCTTGGTCCTTTTAGTCTTGGGCAGGCCAACACCGGCCCCGAGTTTCTCTTCAAACTTCCTCCAATCCTCACTGAATCCTTTTCATTACCTACTTAGCCTTCAAGGCGTAAATGCCCTCAGTTGTCGGTTTCCTATCGTAATAACTACCATTACTTCTCCAGTATTGTTGACGATGCTCACGCGATTTTGCAACCAACTCAGCATCAGGTTTTCTAAAGGGCAATAATTCTCTCATCGCCACCATCAGTATTCACCCATCCGAAGATTGGTTTGCAGCAGCTCTCCAATCCACTCTCCGCCAACCGCTCCATTCCAACATAAATAATTACTTTAACGTCTTTTATGATTTGCTTTGTGTATTTTTCATTATAGATGTTCCTCTGATTTTTCCCATTTTTTTCTCCTTCCATTACTATTTTCAATACGCTGTTGTTAAGCCAGATTTGTCCAATAAGATCGTCTGTCCTTCTTCGCAGTGTTTTCAATATGCATCTTTTATCTCCAACTCTTCGCAGGACTTCTAACATAACAAATCAATAACATAATGTATCGCCCATGCATTAGCCAGTACTCTAATTAATGTTTTACGCCAACTGAGTTGTAGGTTGCTTCTCCTAATTACCTCTCCTGATACCTCTGATTTAAACAGAGGCGAGGAAAGCCTTTTTATCACTCGGTGAAAACGGAAATTTTTCTTTTGTTCTTTTTTTGCTTCCCATCCCCCCCCGGCCTCTCGGATTCGCCCGTCGATCCAAACCCTCCCTTCCAACCCCCCTCATCTATTTCCGTCTGCGATGGATCGGGGAGGGGATCTGCTGTCGCTGAAAGAAAGATTTCCCTGAATCTGGAGAAGAGAAAAGCGAAACCCACCTCTCTGTCTTGTGCGCCCACACTCAGTAGGTACTCCTTCATCCCCTGTCTCTCTTAAGCCCTCCCCCTAATCCCTTGGCCCTCCCCCCCCACTGCCATTCACGTCGTCCCGACACAACGCACACAACATGTCCCGAATAATTGCTCCGAGGCAAGGGAGGCGTGGCCACGGTGCGTAAGGAAGCGAGGGGGATTGAAAGGAGAGAAGGCGCACGATATTGTGATGTATCGACTGCGATATTCTCATAAGTATTATAATATCTCAATTCTAATTATACTTAAATTATAATTTACTTAGCAAGATCATCTAAAACAAATCATGCACTACAAGGGAACATTATTGTATCCGTGTTCAAATCGCATCTCCAAAATTTTTCAACCCAAGTCGATAGAACTTAGAACCCCATGTTATAAAACTTAGAAAAACGAGTAATTCTTGAAAATATTCAATAAATTGATTTGCAACATTATACCAATTGAAGGGAAGTAGGGAGAATCCTGCAGGGGAGAGAGAAGAAGAGGGAAATAGGATGCATTTGAAAATGGAAAATTGTCGATGGGCGGAATGCTATATTATCACGCACGATTTGCTCTCTCTTCAAGGCCATTTCAAATGGGAATTTGGTTTATGATAGTGTTTTCTTTTGGCATTTTAGGTATTCCCACTGCTTAGGTCATATCTCATCGTAAAACTAAGGATATTAATCCAAGGACTTCAACCATTCCCCAGGTGGGGTTCGAACTCACCCCTTAGGGTTTCCACATCGGCAAGTTCGAAACCTAGCCACGGCCCACCTACTTGATATCGCGATGAATTAAATGTGAATCTACCTTTTTAAATCACATCGTTGACGTATCAATCAACACGTATGTGTGATGCACGGTTTATAACGATATTCTGATCATTCCCATATCGCACATCTTAGGGTCAGAAGAAAGTGTGGGAAAGAACGGGAGAAATAAATCCACTCGGAAAAGGGCCGCCCCCGTCCTCTCTACCCACCGCAGTCGCATCGTCTGGACGGTGGGTGGCTCTGACAATAGACCTCCTCGCGCTCAAACCCCCACAGTTTAGTGCCTTACCTCCTTCCCCAACCAACGCGACCCCTAAACCACTTAAGCGGGGCTAAGGGGGAGAGGCGGGGTTTCAGTGGTGCTGCTGGGCTCTCCCCACCCCCCTTGTTTGCGCTCACCTTCGACCACCCCTGCTAGACAATGACACGAGGACTCGGCTCACCTTATTCCTTCCTTATTCCAATCATTCCTTATTTTGGGAATTTCCTCCTATTTCTGGCGTCCCTTTCAATCGCTCGCTTGCTCACCTCACTCCCATCCTTAAGCTTTTATTTCTTCTTCCATTTTTGGATCATTCCATCCCACAAACTAATAATAGTGCCCGTGTCCATTTTGGGCATTTTTCTCGTGGTGAGCTTTTCTTAATTATCCTGATACTTTTTTTTGGCCGAGGTACTGTAATATTTTTGGGTGACGAGAATAAAAGGAACGGAAGAGGTTCTCTTCTGCCCCATAATCTCCGAGGGACCCTTATTGAAATGACGTAGGATGGAGGCGGTCTTGACAGTAATGTCCACAAACATGTCTCCACCTTCCTCTTTCCGTTTCCGACTTCAATTTAGTTCTTCAGACCTGATCCAATTCGTCTTTAGGTAACGGTTCTCTAAACTCGTTATTTTGTTATGGTGATTTGGCGGACTAAATGTTTGGAACTGAGAAATTAAACTTTGCGGTATTTCACACTTTTATCACACACCTCGCTCGGTTTCAACGTCTGCAATTCACGCCTCTCAAGACGTCCACGATGGCATATCGCGGCGTATAACTTGTGCCAGTCCCTCTCCTCGTTCCACGGCCATCACTAACCTCGGCTTAAAACGGCACATAATTGCTCATCACATGCATTCAGAAAGCTAACCCATCCCCAATACTTGACTCAACTTCTTCGAAATCCCTCCCCTTTTTCCTGACCTCTAAGTATGTAAGACATATCCTATGGTATTATCCATAACACTACTTGAAAACGGATGGTAGACGATGCAACCGTACAACGCAAAGTCTGAAATATATTCCCAGTGTGTCTTTCCACGTAAACTGTGTACGTATTTCCTTGGATTAGAATTCACAGAAAAGTGATCAACGTTATCAACCAGTCCCATCTTCTAATTTTCGTTCTCATTCTCTGATCGTTCTTTCCTTCGAAGAGGTCTTGAGTTAGGCCTCCGATCACGAGATACAATCAATGAGTGCGACGATAATCCATTTTATTTTAGGCTATAAGCGGAGTAAGCGTTTGAGTCTTAAAGCGATAGATGCTAAGGTGAGGTGAGTAGCAGATAAAAGTCGAGAGGAGGGAGGCGTTGCTTTTAGCAACGAGCTGTTGCCGCCAGCCAGTCAGCCTCCGTGAACGAGAGGGCCCTCGGCAAATGCAAGGGGGTGGGGCCTTGCTACTCGCGGAAGAGATGAGGACAACGGCAACATGTTGAGAATCTCATGTCTCCGCCTCCTGGGCAAAGCCGACCTCGGGCTGTCCGTTACTTGTGTCAAAACGTACTCCAGCCGTTTGTCCTCGGCTTACAGGTGAAGAGTTTACTATTATCTACTGCTTCGTGTTTCAAATTTGCGAGCGACGAGGACGTGCGTCTGAAATTTGGCGTCTGTTTCCAAAATGTTCCGTTGGTTATTTGGTAAGGCTACCGACAACTGACATCATTTGCGCCATTAAGAATTTATTGGAGAGGAAAAGATTTTACGGGGTGCTTTCCATTCGCTCTGAGAGGGCGCTCATCACTTCGCAACAGCGCACTTGCATTCCATTCGTGATTCAGACCCTGCCCTGACACTAGGCAGCGCACTTCAAAACAGAACGGCAGTGGAGTTGATATGCGCTAAGCGATCCAAATACTTCGACAATCGCATTAGCTATTGTTGTTTACGTGTTGCTTTTTAGTAAAGGCATCAAACATTGATAACGTAGAGTTTTTATTGATTTGAGATAAACTAAACTATGTCAAAATGCATTTTTGAACGAAGTCGATAACAAAACATAAAAATATTCGGACGCGACTATTGCGTGTCTACAGAATGCTACTTACCGGCAGGTTACAGAACGTTTCGTATTCGCATATGGTTCCATTTACTGTCATTAGTGTGCGCTGATGTATTGCAACCTGCACTTAATTCAACATCTTGAATGGAAATCTCCCATGGTTGATAGAAACCTTAGGTCGGCATTAACCTAATCTTAACTGTCCAAAGCTTAACGCCCCATCCTACGGACGAAGTTCTGCTCTTTTATTTTTCTCCGCAAGACGTCCTAGTAGGGATCGTTATTCCGCAGGAAAATATATGTCACTTCCGAGATTTAAATCCGGGTTCAACGAGGAGGGAGGCCCGGCACCTCAGTGGCCCGGTCCCCTAGAGCAACAGTGCATTGCAGTAATTTCTCTTCGGAGAAGCAAGGTGACGGAATCCATGCATGGAAGTGTTCAAGGATGGAAACGTCTTCTTCGCCGATCGAACTTGTGCAATGCACTTTTGAGTCACTTGAAGAGTGTTTCCGTATTTGACAAACACCTTGGGATAAATAATGACTGTGTATGTTGCACTTTTCTTTGTTCATGTGGAAGGATTTTCTTTTTACTTTGGCCGCGAAATGTCTGTATCGAGTCCAAAGAACTTTCTCGGAACTTTGCGTAGAATATCCTTGGAGGAAGAAGACGGGGAAGGAGCGAAAAGCGTGCAGAGGAAACCTCAATCGTGCCGCTGCTATTGATTTTTCACGTAATCCATCCCATCTGGAGGTGGTCGAATCGGAGGGGAAGAAAAAAACGAAATCCTTTGATTTACTTTCTCACTCACTCCTCTTGTCGCTTCCTACTTCCCCTCCAAAAAAAATCCCATCGAATCTACTTAACAGAAACAAGAGTTATTTTATATAAAATAGTAAATACTTTATAGGCTCCCGAAAATGGCAGAAATATCTCGTACAGTCCAAATATTTAATTTATTAACAATACGTGTTTCAACTTCCAAGGGTTATCTACATCTTTACTGTCGCACTTCACCTTAAGGAGACAATATGACCATAAAACACGCATTTCACTTAGACGAAGCCTAGTAGACATTATGAAGTTGGTTCCATCGTAGGTTTCAGCGGCGTTGAGATGAATGTTTTTGTATTTTCGGGTGTCCCCCTCGTACGTTGTTATCCATGACAACGGCTTCGAACTGAAGACGCGGGCGTCGGAACACCCGTGGGCAAAACCTTTGTCATCGAAATCAACGTTCGCGGTGGACACCCGAAAATCCAAAAACATTCATGACGAAGTTAGTTTTTCACCATTGGTAAAATGCTTTTCCTTCTTGTAAATGCCATTTCCGGGCCAAATCTGATTGACTTGTTGGACTCCATTCGCTCTTTAAGTCATGCACGTATTCAAAGATAAATCGAAGAAGATTGGACCTTGAAAAAAGTGCAGAGTGCTTCAGGATTATCCAATTTAAACGTTATAGAAGTTTTACTTAACTCTACACCATGTGCGACAGTCGTTGCACATTGCTGTGAACAACACGGAGTCCTGAATTTAGGAGATTTTATGGTGCTTCATTTTGTTAATAATCACTCACAATGAGCATGTGAAAGACTTTATTTCTAGGTACATGTTGTTCTTAAAGAAAATAAATTTTCTTCCCTTTGATGGATATTTAGCCCTTCCACGAACGCCCAATGTCACTGTGGAGCATGCCGAAGTCCAGATCCCGAATACAATGACAAGTTGATCATTCGAAGCACTACATACCGGAACAGAAAAATGCTTTGAGTTGCAGAAAATCTTCTTGTTTACAAAGAAAAGAACAACAGCGAATCTTCTTTCGATTACGACGAACAGAAGTTCGAGGAATTATCGATGTTCAACTGCGCTTCGACGGAGAAATTACAGTCACGATTCCTTAAATAAAACAGTCAAACTTTGATCATCGCAGTGCCTCCAGAGCAGAAAAATACTTCGAGTCGTACCAAATTCGAGGTGCGGAAAATCTCATTACGTCGCAATACAAAATGAAATTTATTTCGATTTATCGTCAAAATCGTATCGCATGTATATATTTATTTATTTATTTCGGGGGCGAGAGATGTGCGTGTAGCCGCGTCACTCCACTAGACACGCACGGCTCCCGCTCTCGTTCACGCATCGATTGGTCGGGAGTGGTGGTGGCGTCGACGGACGGTGACGTAGGTAGTCCCGTCGCTCTGCGCCCCCTTCAAAGATCCAGGGAATTACGCGATGCCTGGCCGCACATGACGGAGTCCCCGTAATCACTCAATGACGATATTGTTTGTCATTTTTTTCCTCATCCGGGTCCACACCCACGTAAGCCGGAGCGGCGGCAGAGGCGCGGGTGCGGTGAGGTGGGCGGCGGGGAACCGCCCCCGCTGCTCGGTAAAGCCAAAACGTCATGGCCGTGACGATTCGGTCTGGGCGAAGGGCGGGGGGGGGGAGGGAAAGGGTTTCCATGGAGAGGAGGAGGGGATCGAAATGGAAATAGATGTGACGTCATTACTTCCCCTCCTTCCCATCGAACCCTCTCTCTCTCATTCGCACTCATTTTCGCTCACACAATTCCTCTCCTGCTGGTAGTTTACGCTCTGCTCGCTAGAGCGTGTTAGTAGTCGAGGAGGCCACGCTCACGTAGCGATGGCGAAGCTTGAAACTACTTGAGAGCAGCGTGAGAGGCGGGAGAAATGCACGATCGACTCCGTTGAACTTCACAAATCTTCGGGTTTTGAGTGAGAAAGAGAATTAAGCCAATTCCAGTGACAAACTATGCGTGATAATTGCCACAGTGAATAAATCTAACACCATCCTACCCCGTGTCCACCATTTTAGAACAATAACTCTAATTCTCGTTCTGATTCTTGTTCTGTCAACTTCACCGCGTATATTTAGTATAGTTCATTGAACCGATTTCAATTACTTTTTTTAAACCTTGACTCACTTATTTTCACAAATCAAGTTGCTTGCATTCCTCTGTGAATTATATTCATATTTTTCCAAGCCATCCGTCTTCGGCTTCATTATTAAATTGCGGTCGAATCGTACTTATGGCCAAACCTAAGTTGCAATGGTTCGACTATGTTTTTCACTAATTTTAAATTTTTTGGTGTAAAAATACATCTATATGCACAGTTTTTCCATCGTGAAAGCACGTTGTTCCTATAAGGCCCCATTTCCACAACTGACATTTCTACTACCTACGGTAACTGTCTACCCGCGCAATGCTAGTAATAGAAACGCTCGAAAACGTCTACCATAGTAGATAGTCCTACTAGCATTGAGATACCCTAGTAAGATTAGGGAATAGTGGTTACCGTCGTGTCTTTTTTGTCAATGGAACGCAAGTTAGTCAAAATCCTGGTAAGAATCATGGGAAAACAGTTGAATCACGGAAAGCTTGGGGGGATCACGATTTCACCGTCTGCACACAATATCAAAGAATAAATATTTATATACAACCGATATGGTTAAAAGTAATTAGACGTTGCCATGCGTAGTTAAAGAGAGGATAGATTTTATTAAGGGTAGGTTACACTACTCAAGTATATCGCTAATAATATGAAATGAAGGAAATTTTGTCTTGTCTACAATACTACTTTTTGTTTCACTGCCTGCTCAAGACTTCGGCCTACGAAGACATTATCAAGGCCTTAATTTTTATTTTACATATTATTATTATTTCTAATTTCGCTTGTCAACCAATGTTTCAACTTATGAAGTCAATGCCTTGAAAATGACAAGCGTTGGGGCATCACCATTTGGGGGATTAGGTATCCATATATATTTCACTGTCAGCATTCAACATTTATAACCTATATATATTTAACTACGACCTATCGTTAATGGTTAGACATCGCCTTCATTTTTCAAAGGGAGGATATTTTAATATTTGGGACGTGGAACCTAGAATCAAATATCTATACATGATCGATAATAATATAAAATTAAGGAAATGTTGTGTAGTCCAGAATAGAATTAATTCTTTTACATGCCGAACTAGGTTTCAATTTATGAAGTCATTATCAAGGCCTTTATTTTTTATTTACATATAAATATTTATAATTTTTATTTCGCTTGTCGACCGAGATTTCAAATTATTAACTCAATACCAAGACCTTGAAAATGACTTAACAAGTCAAAACCTTAGTCGGTAAGTGAAATGAAAATTTTTGTGGAATAGTCTAAGGTTCCTTCATTTCGTAAGGGCAATGGGGTACCACAGTCTGAAAAAAATGTATATTTCGCTAATGTTTTTGTTCCCAATTATGGGAGACGAATTATCAATCCGCTAAAATTTAATATGGGCTGCAAATCTGATGAAGAAGAGCAGAAGATTAAGGCGTCCAGAAAATCAAGTGTTCCAAAGATGAATTCATATTCTTATAAATCTTTATATTATTTAGATTGTACTACGATTATTTAAGTTTACCAATTAATCTTAAGGTTGATACTTTACAGGTGCGTGTATAGAACGAGATTAAGTGTTGAAAAACACAATTGTGATGATAATAATGATGTATAATGATGATAACATATGTTTTTGGTTAAGGCGAGAAGTCGTACGCTTTTAAATATCGTTCGCCAATTGTCATTTAAACTGGTATTGCTACGTCACAAAACGATGCTTTACCAGGGTAAAAAGTAGCTAATTGGAACGCAGGTAGGTTATGACGGCTGAAATAACCGTAGTAGAATGTTAGTAATGGAAACGGGGTCTAAGGATGCCATCGAGTAACTTACGATAAGAGGATTTCATCAAGTTGGTGTAAGAGAAATGATATGATTGTTATGCCACCCATTGGGGTCAGAATGAAATAATTGGATTAAATGGTCAAGTTTACACGCGTCTTAAAGGTGATCTATTCATTATAAACGCAAAATGTTGAAGATGTTTATAGACAAGGGCCTTTATTGCTAATACATACTTTGTTTTTTTTCAAAATAAAAACCTTTTTATGGGATGATGAAAGGATTTCACCGAAGGGAGCTCTTCATCGTCACAAATTATTTTTCCGTCGCAAAACACAATCAGAATATCTGAAAAAACATCGATTTCCCATGTCCCATTTTCCATTTCTCCGTGCCTATCCATCAGCGCTATTCTTATGGAACAGAATTTGCGCTGGTCCATAAACCCACCTCCTCTTTTCGATACTGTATTCAATGTTTTATCTCAATGGAGCAAAACCTACGCCCATAAGCAATGAGATTTGTCTCCGGTTAACACTGCCCGGTCTTTGTCTCCGCTCCACCGTTCATCTGCACCTTGTCGTCCGACGCGTTCGTTCCGACCATCTCCAAGTCACGACAATAGCGACACCATGTTTCCCCAATGCACCCCTCGCACGTGTTCTCCAAGGACAGATGCCTACAGGACAGCACACATCGACCCTTAGGGTCACTTTACACCCCCCCCCCACAAGCAAGAGGATAGCTCTCTAGCTATTCATGATTGACAATTGCAACAAATATTGATACATCAACCCTCCGTAATTTCCGAGAGGTTGATTAATTATCTAGCTGCATTCTCCAGCTCTTCTGGGTAGCTTAACCTGCTCAAAAACCATTTCTTAACCCCAAGATCTTCATCAAGTTCACAGGTTCATCAGTTGAACTTTTTAACTATTTACCATTTTGATGATTATACTCATAATCCAGTTTTCACTTTACTCAGTTTTCTTCAGGGAGGCTAATAAGTGAAAAAGCATTCAGGTGGAAATTTATGGGAAAATATTTACCAACTGGTTTTTTATATGTTTATTATATCATAATGTTGGCTCTTTTTCGGTCATAAAATCCCTCGAGACAAAATATGAAAAAAGGATTTTAGGATATTAATCAGATTAACATTCACCCTGCCCCCATGCCCTGAGGTAATTTCTCTTCAAAACACCTGGAAATTTTGTAACTATCACCGTGTTCATTCCATCTCTCATAGCCATTCGCTGTCAGCGAACGTTTTAATTTTGCGAGAGGTCTTTTATGACGTATTGTGAACGTGAAAGCGCTCACATTCGAGGAAGGAGTGCCTATTTGAATTTTCTCGACCAATAGCGAGTGACCTCCTCCTGTGAAGGGACATTTGGGACCACTATTCATCAAAATGCTCTGTGGATTATGTAAAATCAGTACATGCGTAGTTTTATAAATTATTCTGTGGCGTCCAATAAAGTTTATAGAATGCCACAGATTAAAATCGATTCTGAAACATGCGCATTATTTTATTTTGTGGAATAAAATTAGTATTTAAAATATTATATTGGAAAGGGGGAATGATTTTCTGAACTAGAGTGAAAGGAGGGAATTGTGGCCAAAAAAAAAGGTCGAGACATGACTCGCATGTGAACCCGTGGCACTCAGATCTGCATGCATAGTACTGCCTGCCTGCAGTCGTACCACCCTACCGCGTGACGACTCGAGAGACCCGCGACTTCCTCCGACAGTCATCGCTCGGAACCAGGTCTCTGGGCGTGGAGGGCAATCTAGTCGGTAATCTGAGAAGTGGGCCAACCCGGCACTTCACAGCTTATGCACCGCCCCTCCCTTATCTCCTCCTTCATCTGCCTTTTTTTTATCTCCTTTTATGATTGCTTTTCCCACCTCTTCCTGGGGTGCCCGACCCGTCATGGCTTCGCGGTATATCCATTTGGCACGGTGCCTATTTCGTTACGGTGCGGCGGACCGTCATAAATCCACTGCCATTCTCCATGGGACGAAGAGTGTGTGCCATACGCTGCCGTTGAAATGAATGAGGAAAATACTCTAGTTCATAAATATTTCATGCATGGCATATGTGGTTTATTCGTGGCTAGGTGACATGGTTTATTCGTCGCAAAATGATTCTTTGAAACTGTGATGAATATGCGTTGTTCAGATTTTTTCATTCTTCCGTGAAGACACGAGGTTCTAACTTCGAATCTGATTCGCAGTAGCGGGAAAATATTAATTTGTTTCCCTCCAACTACGAACCCTCTTTCCGTTCACCTGTGCTGGGGTTCCCTTTAATCATACCCTGCAGTATCAATGATTTCACATGATAAATCGAAAAACCTTAATAGCTCGTACAGTAAATATGGAACCTTCATGTTTCAGGTGTCGCTTTTTTAAAGATACCCATCACTAAATAAATATGCTCTCTTGTTTTTCCTTACATCATTATTGAAAATAGGCCTAGAGTTGTTGTGTGGGGATAATATGATATCATCCATGTAAGCCTGAAACAATTCGAGCCTTGCATTTAACCCTAACCTAAAAATTCTCCCATCGTAGTCCTGATGGATGAGTCCTACTTTCTTTGCGCTCGTATCAGTTATGAGAAAAACGCACACGACTTTCCCCTATACTATATTTAGTTTGCATATAAATCTCCCTGAGTTGGGTCTCAAATGATTATGGGATAATCCTCATAGAAAAAATCAAGTCGTAAACAGAGAAAAGTAACGTCTCACATATATTATTTCGTCCGTGGAACTTTCTTTAACTCCCGAGATCTTTAATGCAATTTCACAAATATGTACTGTAAAGTCTAAACGGACATCTCTGACGCACGGACACCTCTAAGTTACGAACAGCATTCGAATTCCGGGCTTAGTTGCTTGGCCGGACCTTCTCACATACGGACACTCCGACTTAACACGGACACCATTTGGAAATATTTTTTTTAACGGGCATATTTTTGTGCATTTCTTTAAACCTATATAGTTCTTTAAAATTATGTACAGTGTCTTGCAATAGGTAGTATTAAATTTTTTTGACAATTTTTATCTCTGTTTATCTCTATCTGTTTTCAATTATAATTCCACGAAAAAACCTTTACGGTAGTCGTAAATTCCTTTGAGGTACATCACCTTCATCCATGAGACAGAATATATGAACAATGTGCTTGCTAAACCTCTAACTTAAGGACACCAACCACTCACATGAGGACATATTATTCTAATGGCCCACTGTAGTAGGTTGAACTATATTTTGAACGTGGCCCCCCGCGATATGTCCGGTGATAACGTAACGCTCTTAGCATATTATTTCATCTGCCGTGCTCATTCATACTTCTCCAAACATATAACTCGGTCCGTCTCGGCACAGTCAGGGATCCCGCCACCCCTGTCTGCGTCCGGTACTCCAGCAACTCCAGGGGTGAGCCGCCCCTGGCCCGACCCGAAGTGGGCACTTCCCTTTCCCCACCAAAACCCCTTTTCACACACCACCGCCCCTCGTTTCATAATAGACCCCCAGCCCCATAAAAATCACAAAAGAACCAGTCCCGTGTCGGGAAGTTATTATTGCCCTCCACACACACACACGGACAGACACAGAGGAGAACACATTCCAAGTCTCTCTCCTCAATCCCCCACGGGTGGTATAAAAGACTGTGGAGGCAGAGGGGGAAAGCAAAATCCCCCATTCTTCTTAAAGCAGGTCAGATTAATAGCTCCAGCAATCCTATCCCATATAATGACACTTGCGCCACAATCAGTCGTAATGACTGGGACCGTAAATCTCCGATCTCGTTGGCGGAGATTTCCAAGAGGGACTTCATCGAAATTCATCCCAAAATTTGAGCATTATCCTTTTAAGCAATCCACGTTTGTCCATTGACCCCGTCATCATCACCTCGTGATTTATTGCGACCGATTCGTCCCTAAAAATACACAAGAAGTGGAGGAAATATCTCCTCGCTAGTTGTTGACCTCTTCTCGATGGAAGACTTTCTAAAAGTAAAGAACATCACGTCATTAAAATAATAATGCCGAAATTCGTGATTCGTTAGGAGTCATCGGGTAAAACAATATTTTAAGTTTTCTTATATTAGGCACTCCATTGTAATCTCCTTTCGTTACCCAGTTGTTATGTTTAAGTTGTGTGGCATGTTTTCATTGGAAACAGATAACTATGTGAGATGAACTGATAATTTGCGTGGTCGTGGTTAGTTGTGAAGTGTGGGAATAGGAATCCGTAAACCAATGACCGGTTTCGAAGGCGAGGATTTGGTGCACCTGGTGCCAATGGTGGAAGGAATTAGCTCGGTTGGGTTGTTTAACCTTTTTCCTGTTCCGTCTACGGTATTTGGAAGGGACTCATCGCGAATAAAATCGTGTTGGCTGATTTGGGGCTGTCCAAGTTTACCTCTTTGATCCGTTTCTCTTACCCAGCCGCCCCACCCACTCGATTACCGCACGCAAGAGAGCTTTACTGAACGTAGCAAATGAAAACAACGAACGCAAATTCTTTCCGAATGACCTGTTTTATCACAGGAGGCCGTAGGCACTTTGAGGGTGAAGAGTAGCGACCATTTTTTCACCGGAGCGAAAGTTTGTCTTGCTCATACATTTCCTTTAATCATTACCAAAACATATATATCTTTTTCCGTCGCATAGCTGGTCGGAGATATCTCGAGAGTTAGATTTTTGAACTGCTATTAATAAGGCATAAATCACTCCTCCAACTATGCATCGGAACTAATTTTATTCTTGCTCATTCATTTTTTAAAATCCTTATCGTATGAAATTTTAATCTTTTTTAATCATATAGCCGGTCGGAAATATCTCGAGTATCCAAATTTGTGATTAGTTGTTAATAAGATCTAACTCACTCGTACAACTAACAACGTATACCTACCTGGAAGTGGTATCTTTAAGTACCTTTGATACGATTAAGGCTAGACATATATTTCCAGAAAGCCTCTATTATGCTATAAAACATATTCCAAATATAGTTTCTAATTTCTAATCGCTTTCTCGGATATTTTTCGCGCATATGCTTCGCCTGACATCCAGTGGGAAGTGCCTCGTTAAAACCCGAGACGCAAGAATAGCCCTGGAGAGCCCTGCGCTCATTTGCATCCGGGAGATATCCCTCGTAGTATTTAATGTACGAGATTTCATTTCCCGTGGCTTCCCTCGCGTCGATCGCCCGAGGTCGACAAATTCCAATCCGTGAGCGTCTTCGCCGTGCGCTTTTCACTTCTTCTCTTCCAAACGGGTATTCAGGAGAGTCGGGGTTAGGGGTAAAAAGCGACGGAAAAGAAAACCGCGGCGGATAAATAAATGAAAGATAGTCGCAGCTGCGAGCAGTCCGCTCTCCAATTCTCCAGTTTTTCTCACTGGGAGGAGAAGAAATAGGTCTCAGAAATAATGGATCGTTATTGGCTCATCGCCGGCGATTCACAGTAGTATACCTACTTAATCGAGATACAATTTTATTGAATTCACAGAATTTGCAAATTTGGTGAATATGATTATTTCCTTTATATGGGAGATTCCTTTGATACAACATTTGGTCAGAATTATGTTAAAAAAAAAGATTTGCTTACATGTGTTCTTCTCTTCGGATAATGAGTGTGGCTATTTTTGGATGTTCTTCTCATGATTTGTATCTAGTATCGTTGTTGCTTATTTTTATTCCCAAGCTATATTAATGAACTCTTATGACATGTGAACTTTATCTGTAGCTAGGAAAAAAATTATTTACAGTTTAAAATTATTAAATTAAAGTGTATTTTTGTAGATTTGTATGCATATTTTTAATTAGGAGTCGATGTGCGTTTAGCAATGCAAAAACCACTTCCACAAATAATCTTTTTTGAAGTTTAGGGCATGAATATATTATTTTTTGCACTCAATATTAAATTTGTGGGTTTTTTATCACATGATCTGACTGTGTACGTAAAGAGGTCTAGAAAGTGTGACATTCCAACCCCCGCTGGTTGTCGATCTCCCGCTCCGATTTAACATCTTCTTCGTCTCCCGCTCTGAGAGAGTGCTCTCTCTATCTCTCTCCCCCCCTGTTTTCATTGGACACCTTCCAGTCCAAGGGTGCGACCGCCCGACTTCAGTGTTTGCGAGGGGAGGGGTAGGGAAGGCGATGATGATTCCTCCGGCGACGGGCTTCGTGCGAAGAGAGGTGAGAGTGTCGCGATGGAATGCGGTCAGTCGCCGCCCCTCGAATTGCAAGGCGCAAGCCACTCAACACACCCCTTACTCTCTCCCTCTCTCTCTCTCTTTAACTCTGTACAATGTTAAACAATTCAAAGTGTTCACTTATTTGTTTGAAAAACATTATTGTAATTGTAATTTAAGTTGTTTAATCCAAATATTATAAATATTCATCACTCAGTGGTTCAACCCGAAGGTTGGTTTGGATAGTTGAGGGTAGAGCATACCCCGGACTAAACCACAGGCGTGTGGATTTCACACATTCAGGGAAGGGGGGCCGGTTCCTTTCCCTGGGCCACCTCGCACTCCGAGGATTTTTTTTGTTTGGGGGCGTCCAAAGGCTTCACCCGGATTTGAACCCGGGACCCTTCGATCAGTAGCCAAGCACTCTACCCACTGTGCCACCACGCTGAATAATGCTAAAAGTCTCCAATCATTCCATTTTCCTTTTGTTTTAAACTGTATTTGGTCAATATGTATGTTTTAAAAGTCAAATGTCTATTTTATCTTTTTTCTGGTAATACATAACTTCTAATAGCACAAAAGGTGAGATTCTCGCCAAATTTGTCAAGTTTCTTTCTTTATTTTGTTACTTTATGCCTTTTTTACTAAGAGTCTTACATGAGATAAAAAATGTTCACGTATTTTTTTTAAAAACATTATTTGTAAATGAAGATGTTATGTTACAAAAGAGCCTCGATGTTAGAAATTGAAATTGTGTGTGTTCCATAGGACAAGGTCCTAGAACATCAATACATTTATTTATTTACCATTCTCCTCTTCTTTGTTCTCGCTGTCTCATCTGTACACACACACATACACTACGTACGATTTAGTGGATCACTCATCTAAATTCGACTCGATCATCACGATAGATAACTTGGCGATGGACCGGGAACCGGAGTTTCGATCGCGGCAGCCCTTTGCCCGAATGAGAAAGAAATATGTAATGCATAAACATGGATGAACACGACGGTGGTGTGACAGGTGGGAGATCCCAAATGAAAAAAGTACGAATAAAAGTGGATGCGTTCCCGGGACCTTTATTTTACATCGGACACTAAGATTATTATGATTGCAGGATGATTATTCACTGGGAGTTTTCCGCGGCGATTATATGAATGTTCCATTCTTCTTCCGAGATATCTGCCGCGTCGTTGTTTACTCTCATTTTTTTTTTCTCCAAACGTTTTTTTTTTCAACAAAATTTTCTCCTCCCATCCTGGAGGCGTCTTCAGATCTAAGATGACCTGAAGCTTCTTCGACCTGAAGACGTCTCCAGGACGGGAGGAGAAACGTTGTCGAGAAAAAATGACACGGCAGATATCCCGGAAGTAGAATTGAATATTCTGCCGGATGATGAGTTTTGGCCTAATTCGAAGAGAGTGCTTTCCTCGAGGTGTTCTTTCCACGGTGGACAAGTACGAGGCCCGTGGGGGCCTTGGGTCGGTGGGTCTTTAACAACTCCGTTTTAGCAATCGGCGTCCCCGTTTTGTATATTAAGAGGGATGGATCTTCTACCCATCACGGAACAACAGTCTCATTGCCGATGCAGGCGTTCAACTCTTCCGTCTGCATCGCGCAGATAAGGCGAGTTGGGTGCTGTCACAGCGTTCAGTTTAAACCAGCGTGGTTGACGTGTTTAGTCAGGTGTGAGGAAACGGAGGAGGCGGATATGCGTACGAAAGAGTCATTAATTTCATCTTGGAATGATCTTGAAGGCAAATCGCTATGCTGTTATGCTACGGTGGAAAAAAGGCCTGACGGGACTGACTTAAGTTAACTTTCCTACACCTTCATAGTGCCCCATTGTTAGTGAGATATGATGCTCTCCCTAATTTACCCCTTGAAGTATACTAGTTACAGCACAATATTTGAATTGGCTTTAAATGCATCACTGGTTTTAACTTAATCGGGATGTAATGGTAGTTATCTGCGTGGGGTTCGTGATGCTGAAAACACTTAATTCCGTAAACGGAAGAATAATTCTGCGGAGATACCTTTCGAATTAGGATGAGTTGATTTTTTTGTATCCTTGTATGCCAGGGAGTGTATTTACCCCTAGATGGAGTATTAATTGATGCGTATGGAGTCCAATAGTGAAAGTTTTTTAGTGAAAGGTTTTAATTCTTTGAATTCATAAAAAAAATTATCAAAGGTATATATTACATTTAGTGCATCTATCAGTTATTAGAATTAAATCATGAGGAGTGATTACATTATTATAAAATTACTACATTATTTTCAAAGTTCCCGGAGACTCAATTTTACTTTATGCTCAATCATTTGTAGATAGTTTTGATTTGTGAGAGCATGCGATTCTACTAAAAGATACCTAGTACATGCATTAAATTGTCGCTCCGACTCCTCCGGCCCTGAGGCAGTGTTCATTTCTTTTTAGGACCTCTATAATTTTATTATTATCTGTTTCGTGGTTTTAATTTCAAGCGCGCATATTTCACGCGGACGAGATGTGCTGCACTTTCGTCTGAGTGCGCCTTCCCTCGCCAGCTTCATCACAGTTGTAATTTATGCCCGCGGGGGGAATGGAAATAAACTCCCAGGTACACACAATGAGGAGGAGTAATCGCCCTCTTTAGGAGCCGCGTAACTCTTACCCCTGTCACTGTTACCATCGGGACCCTCCGTCACCGTGCGCAATGGGGTGGAGTCCCACTTGCCAACGGGCGACAAAACGCCTCTCCCACGCCCACTCCCCGCCCAGAGCACTGGCCGACATTGGCCAAACTGCTCGCATGTGGACGGAGGTGACGACGGGTAATCACGGGAAGGATACGTTTTCACGCCCGCTAGATCCTGCACCCTGCTGACCGCCAAAACAAAGGCGTGAGGCCGACGGGGGCAACATTAGGGCATCGGCCGTGAAAATGGGAAGGAAAATATATTGGAAGAGAGAAAAGACGAAATTGAACTGTATGTTGACGCAGTGAATGACGTCTCAGAATTGATGTGATGGAGTGCCCCGTACCCTGGCGTAAAAAGTACTTTTTGCAGTTTTCCACTGTGATAAATATTTTATGCGACATCTTTCCATCTTTTATATCATTGCGTTATTTGATTATTTCTCGACCTCATGAGTAATTGCTTTTTCGATCTGGAGTTTTCGTCAACAATTAAGTCTCAGGATTTCGCTGCCAAAGTTTCTTAGTTTATTAGCATCATCAGGACAACAGTACAATACAACGACGAGATAAAAGTTTGTTGTAATATAGCCCTGAGGATGATAATGAACTTCAGCGAATCGTTTGCAGCAAAATCCTGTGCCTTTTATCTACCAACACTCCAAATTCAAACAAGATAAATAAAGAATTTACATTGTTACAAAGACAGTGTTGAGGTTACATGAGAAAAGAGGTGATTATACTTGAATGTAACCTTAAATGTCGACTTGATAGCGATGGAAAATATCGTAACCGCATCGGCAAATATTAATCACAATGGAAAACTGAAAATTTCATATTTCGTCTTGAAGCACTGTCTCATGCCGCGTCCAGACTGACCACTTAAGTATACAATTAAATGCACCTTTCACTTAAGTAAACCGTGTAGACGCCCTAACACCATTCAACTAACGGGTGCACTTAAGTGGACCTGGGGACCCCTATTTAAGTAGACTTGGATCATATCGATAGTGTTCCGTCGATGCTTGGTCGAGGCGGTCGAGGCCTAGTTATCGATAGGTCGAGGAGTTTTGATACGAATCATAGTTTTGATATAAGTAATTAGTTTTTTATAGGAGTCATACATGTGTTTTTATCATGTATATGAGTTGAGTTATTGCGCCAGAGTTATTCTCCTTTTAAATTTGTTCATGGGGATATATCTACGTATCTAGAAAATGCTTGAGTTACTTATATTATGCGCGATGCGAATGCGATTTTCTTTCCATTTACAATAGGCAACGCAGAGGTCGATTTAATATGTGTGTGTGTTGACGCTGCTCTGTCCATTCCTTAAATGTTGCACCCTATTAATCCAACCTCAAACCGGTGGTGGTGTTTTACCTATCCGTTGAGTAATTAATCGCGTCTTTTTCATTTTATTTTTTTTTAAATCTTCGATGAAGTCCGGAGCTCGACGTCCAGACGCTGTGAATAGGACTGTATCATTCGCGAGAGTTTCCCACTGAAACTTCGAAACGGAAATATTGCAAGCTGGTTCATCTTCCCTTGCTTTTGTAAACCGCGGTTCAAATACTCTTCAAAGTGAATCTGTTCTTTTAATGCCCCGCGAGGTGATGTTCATTCGTTTCACGTTCCGTGATTCCAAATAGATTCTTAATTTTATAACGACTAGCGAAAAAATTTAGGCGTAAAACATGTCCGGTCAGTTATTCATTACTGCTAAAATACTTTGAGATTTATTTTATAATCGGTCTCTTTTCCATTTACATCAAATGATTGAACTACTGGTGAAATAGATATTGCACAATTTCTTCGGAGCAATGATCAAAAGTTGGAAGCGAAATAATATTTGCGTTTTAAATTAGAATTGTATTCATCACGACAGAGAGTTTAAGCAAAGAGGCAAATTCAATTGACCTTGAAAACTATTTTTAATATGCGTAATTTATTCATTACTTTGATCTAAATAATCTACTTTACTTCATTCAATCATTGTAAATCCTTGAATCGAAACCGGTCGCCAATAAAATACCGGTCGTCTGTGGAACCTGCCATTGTCTTTCCCTTTTGAACAACCCTGGATAATTATCGCATGCGAAGGCTGATATTATTGACTGATTTTACCTGAAATATCGCATTCAAAACACCCTATTAATTTTTTACATCCAATAAAAATTGCATACAAACGTGTAAAACGGTCTTAACTGTTCAAGATTCTTATTTTCTCACGAGTATAACTACCTCGACGTACGATAACTGAACCCACGGTCTGCATCGAATGCTAGCCAAGTGAAGCTATCCCTCGTGGTGCTATTTTCACGTATCCTTGGAAGTTATTTTATGTTTCATTCCCCTAATAAGGCAATTTTTAGCAGTTAATCCATGGGGGTTTTTAAATATTCGTAATCCGTAATAAGGGTTCCTCTCTCATGAGATTGGAGTCTCGGGGAGTTCTTATTCAGGTCGGCTGCGATTATGGGCCGTACTTTGGGTGCCCCGTAGGCGCCTATTTGGCAAATACCACTGGTTTCATGACGTAGGAGCCCAAAGGGGGTGGGAAGGGGTGGTTTTGGTGTCGGGGGTCGGTCGGGGAGGGGGTTACTTTGAGAGAAGCAAAGGAGTGGAGGTGACGCTTCGTTCGAGGTGATCGTCTGGCTGATTGATAAAGCGGAAGATATGCGCAGTTAAAAGCCCCATTCATAGCGGAGATGGGCCATGAATGGGTCACTTTACGAGCCGTGGAAAAAAAAGAAAGACTGTCGATGTCTAGAAGACGTGATTCAGTGTCCTCAATTATTGTATCGAACCATCCATTTACAGGTAACCTGATACTTTTAATATTAATAGTCCATTTTTCCCAGTGAAATGTTTTTTTTTGCTCTGCGATGATACTTGATTGAGTAATTATTTTACACTCAGCGGAGCAGGCACGCCAATCCAATTTCTCTCGCCAATAATGTCGTTCATTGCCGAAGCGTGAGTGCCCGAAGTCAGGTGCTCAGTCGGTAAAAGACACCATGTTATTCCTTGAACATTATCGGACGCAAATTGTCTCTTAAATCTGGGAATTTTAAATAATTTTCAACAAGCATATCTATAATAATTATTATTGGATCAATAAAATGGAGGTGCTAGCTAGTTAACTCCGAAAAGGTAGCTAATAATTTACCATGTAACTGATTATAACGTTTATATTTAGGTAATAGGTATGTAAGTTTCTACGATTTTCATAGATAAGAGCTGATGAGTACATCTGTTTCGATTAACAGTTGTTGAAAAAAATTTCTCTTCCTAAGACGTATGAAGTTTCAGTCGAATGTGTCTCCCGAAGGTACATACCTCACGTATGAATGCGACGATGAATGAAACGCTGCGTGCCGGGGGAAAATTCGGCAACCTGCCGGTAGGTGGCATTCTGTAGGCTCACCACACTCACGGACGATTGTTTATTTTGTAGCAATAGTATTCGTTAAAAAAAGTAACATTTTTACCACTGAGTAACTAAATGCTTAAACTAATCCACGTTTGACGACTTTAATGATATTCGGTATAAAGACAGCCATCACGGATGCGCGAAAATCGAAGTTCTTTCCTTGCATGACGCTCAACGACTGTGCTCCCGATCTGTTTCGGAAGTGCTCTGCCGATTGGTGAGCGGAGTCGTTAAACGAATGGGAAGCAAGTGCGCCGTTATGTCGAGATGCGGGCAATGAACTAGAGCGAATGGAAAGCTCATCCACAAATATCTCCGTGGATGCAGTCCGTATGAAATCTGCACAACCTCTGAACCCTCTCGCAGGGAAGCGGCGGAAATTAATCGAGGCACATCCGAGGAGGAGGTCTTGCGTAAACTTCAATCGGGCCGCAGGTTTTCACTCCCTCGTCACACTCGGATCATTTTCTTTTTATACACGTAGGGTAGGTACTCCATATGTGCACATAGCATAACTCCCATATCGTCCGAGGGAGGGCGGGGCATGATTCCGGGAAAGGAAGGGGATGGGCGGGCGGTCGGAGGAGGGGGCGTGGGGGCGGAGAACAATGGCGGGGGGTGGCGAAGCCGTTTGGAGGTTTCCAAGAGGACCCAAGGGACAACTAAAGCGACTCGCTATGCCGTCACAGCCCCCTTCACCCCCCCCTTCACCCCCTCGCTGAAGCGGCCCAATGGAGTTCTCCGTCGACGTGATAAAAATGAAGTTGGTATAAGAGGTGGTGGGGCAGGGAGGGTGTTTGGCAGGGGGTAAAGGGAGGTTGGCCAGTTTTTCTTATTTCGCTGCCTCTTTCGGTCGGTGGGGGCCTTGTGGGGGCGGGGGGAGGGAGAGGCGGCAGCGTGGTGCGGTTGTGGTGCCGCATGGAGAGAGGAGGCTAGAGGTGCACGGTTCGACGAGAGAAGTGTGCATATTTCGGGGGGGGGTCGGGAAGGGGAGGGCAGCAGAGGGGGGGTCCCTTTATTATAAAACCGGGTGAGGATCCCGAGGAGGGATCAGTGTGTCAGGACAGTCAGTTCGTCAAATCAAGGCCCGTTCCCACTCCCGGTGACAGTCGGGTGTTTTTGGGTGCTCATTTATCGCGTGGATTGTGATTATTACTGTGGATCGTGGTGAAGTCGAGGACATCTAAATTCATTGACGTGACGCTCGAACATCACTCTCTGGGGCACGTGATTGGAATGATGTGTTTGGTGGCAGAGTCAAAAGCTATTTGAAAGAGCATTGCGAAGATATTTCAACTTTTCGAAATCCTGAAATCAATAATTAATATTTTTCACAGAGCGATGCTTGCGACGACCACGGCTTCTGGTTAGTGCATTGTTATTTTTATCTATTTTTGGGGCTCAAACATAGACAAAAAGTTATTACAGTGTAGTTCAGCCTAGGAGTTCCCCTTCCAATAATTCGGGAATGAGAATAAAAAAATATCTATTGATCATATTTTATGGATAAGTATATTTATTTTTCAGAAAATTTATCTTAATTGTACCTGCTTATTTGGCATGATAAAGAATACCCACATACAACTATTTTTATAAACGATTGTTCTGCTAGCATAGTTTACAATTTTATGAGTAAACTTCAGCTTTATTTTCATCATAATATCGTGTAATTTTAAGAAGGAAGTTTCCTTTGCATAGATACTTAATATTAAAGTAATATTTTACGCAGTAAAAGTTTAAGCTTTGAATTTTAAATAATCAATTAGAATATCCCTTTTATTTCCTTTTTTAGGGAAAGGAAGTTTTCTTTGTTCTTATTCTAATTATTAAAGTTATATTTGACGCAGTTAAGTTTTAAGTTTTGGATTTTAATAAATCATTCAGGATATTCCTTTTACCTCCTAAAAGTTAGGAAGTTTTCATATATAATGTGAATATCTATCGTTCCCTGCTTGATCATTAAATTAATATTGGTCAAGATTATTAACTCCACTGTCAGTATCCGTATTGTTGGTTTAAAAATTTATGGTACATTTCTTCAATATTTAAGGTTCCTATAATATTTTTACGTTTTCAGAAATTATGCAAACATTCCGAGGCTGAATGCTCTCCAGTTTCACAGCGAGGGTATTCAAAGTTTATTACCCTTTTGTCTGCGTTTAAGCTAGTTTCTTTTGTTAATCTATTTTGTCTGAAGCCGATTTTAACCAGAAAATTGTTAAGCTGGAACGCCGGCGACCCTGTTTTCAAATATCAGGGAGATAAGAGTGAACCTCGAGTGTCGGCAAAATTTTGTATTCACCGTCTCCGCTAAAGCCCTCACACCAAAAATGCGAATATGTCTTATACTTGTTTCCTTTTGCCCATTTCATTATGTACTATGCATATGCCATCTAGGCTTCTGTCAGCATTCGTCCTCATTGAGGTTGCTCATTGGCTGAAACGATCTTCCTTTTCGCGGAGGAAATGAAAAAGAACTTGGTGAACTCGAGGTTTATGAATTTTATTGAAATGGCCATGTTTTCGACACTTGATGTCATATTCAGGACTTTTTCTTTAACTAAACATTTAAAGGCATTATTTTTCATAGTCTTCTCTGTAAACGCCATTATTTTGGCGAAGTATTACCTGTTGTGTAAGGAAAATATAGCATTGTCTAAATTGCTCTACTTTCTCTTCTCTCCCCACGACAATAGTTCCGCGTGATCATCCTCCAGGCGTGGAAGTGGTGCCGGGTGGTCCGCTGGACGCGTGCCCCAGTGCCGCCGCCGTGATACTCCATCAAAGGCCCCACCAGCCCCTCCCCTACCTCCACCACCGCCCCCTTCACCACCAGCAGCTCATCGTCGAGGCGTCCGCGGGGGGGTACCTGCCGGAGAGGCCCGGAAGGAGGGTCGCGGAGTCCCCAGAGCGGGAGACTCCGGGAGAGAGGAGGGCGGCTGGGAGGGAGGAGGAGGGGGGTGGAGGGGTGGTTGGCGGCGGAGGAAGGCAGGACCTCGAGGGGAGCGGAGGAGGAGACCAGGCCTTCAACCCACTCTCTTCAAGCATGCTCCTCCTTCAAACTCAGGTAAGCTTTCATCCTTCACGCCCCCACCACTTTGATATCTCTCTACAAACACACAGCCACACAAAAAAACCACAGCTATTTCGACGAATAAACGCCGCCAGTGCAAAATGAACACATGTAAACGTGATAAAGTCAGGCTCAACTTTGTGGAATCTCAAACTTGTAAAATTTCACAGAGTTTTCAATAACGACCGGTTTCATCCAACAGGGGACGTAATCAGTTGGTCATCATCAACGGACATCTCCAGCCCTGTTGATGTCTACTGTTAGATGAAAACGGTAGATATTTTAAAAACATTCTGTGAAATTTAACAAAGTTTTTATCTTTTATGTTGAGATCATATACACATTCAGTCACTCGATAAAATACCGCGACAAACTGCACGTGCAGTTAATACAGGCCGGCGCTGGAAGGCCGAAATGCGTTGGCTACCCTGGGTCGTTGCTGGTGACCTACCGACCATCACCCAGTTCCCTTTCGGGGTAGTGAAGTTTAACTCTCGATGATAAACTAGCTGACTCTGCTTTCATAATTTTCTCCATACTGGCCTATCCTCGCCCTATATGTACCTATTTCGCTTGAGTTACCCTCGTATATCGATAGCTTCAAACACACCTTCCTTTTCTTATGACTCTTAATCTTAATTCTTTTAAGAGTAAGTTCAACCAGTTCACCCATGAATTTCTACGTCTGCTCATTCCTCTCACACCAAGGAAAGTAAATATAATTCGCTGGTGATGAAGATGATGCATATTAATTATCTTACTGTGTATATTCGCATAGCCGGCGTCACTGCACCATCAGTGGTACATTTTACATTTGATTCGTATCGTAATGTTCGAATGTGGTGTAGTTGAAAAAATCTTACAATAGAAAATTTGAATTCTCTCACGTAAACTAACGTATTACTTGAAAACAATCTGCCTCTCTTTTTCCAAAATAAGAATTGAATGCCTTGGAAAGTCAGAGGAATGCAGCTAGTCAAATTTGGGTCATTGGATTTATAGCGCCAATAAGTTTCTTATTATTGCAAGTTAAATTCGCTACATTTACAGCTACGGTGACAATAAATGTATCACTCATATTAGTAAACGTAGCTAAAAGTACCTTTTCTGTTGCGTTTTATTACTTTACAAGCTATTGACTTATCTTCAATATACAACCTCCTAAATTCAGGAGATTCGAATATTTTACAGAAAATAAATCCTAATATTTTCACCACGCAATATATTTCTAGGACAGAGAAATCAGACAAAGGCAGACCGAATCATAATGGTAGTAGAATAATTGAAATTCCTGAAAAAACTAGTATACACTTCAATTCAATCCAAAAATCCGTAACTTGCAAAAGCTGCTGAAAGTTTTTTAAATTATTGTTATGCTTAGGGAAATATCAATGAATCAAGGATATAAGGATACATAAAAATTGGCACTATCTTCAATTTCATTTCTCCATAGGGTTGTGCAATAGTGAAGTAATCGAAGAATCAAAATATCCCATCAAGTCTTAAACTCTTTTTACCAGAAGTTTCTGCCTTCTCTTATAATCAATATGCCTTCCGATCCAAAGCATATTCTGTCTGCACGTATACGATATAATGTGAGTATTTCTCCACATTTTTCTTTCCGTAACCATTGAACATATCCATAAATATATACTGTACATGAGGCAGTGAAATTAAATATAATCAGCCGCTGCGCAGTAACATGCGCTTTTATAATATGCGCCAGGGTGCCCGTCTTTGATTGATTTTGTTGGACTGAATAATATGAACATATACTATCAAAGGATAAACATAGCACCGGTATTCCTTTATCACTCGATTTTACCACAATTCTAATAGCTAAAATATACGAAAGATTTATCTTCTATAATGCGAGTAAAAATTGCGTGTACAATATAGTGTGTTCATTGTCGCCAACCACTCCTCGAGAACGACGTTGAACCAACCACGTCCAATTTCAATTCATCTCATCCGGGAAAAAATTGTCTGGCCACGGGAGCGGAAAATTAAATCCCTGTGTGAGATAGAGAGAGGGAATCCCGGATGAGACAAACCAGAAGGCCCGTGGAGAAACTTCTCGAAGGGGAAGAAGCTATGGGAGGGTTGCTGGCATTGTTGGAATGGGATGGGGGAAGGATATCTCGGTTGTTGTTTTTTTCTTTTTGAGGCGTGGTCATTAGACTTCCTTCGCAGCCAGCTCCCTTGCCATTGGTCGCCTCGCGCGGGAAAGGAGGGGGACGGACCAAGGCGATTCGCCCCCGTGTCTCCGATCCACGCTCCCTTGTACATTCTCCACCCCACCCTGCCCCACTCACCCTCGCTACCCTATTTTACCCCTCTCCCCCCTGCCCGTCCCATACCACACACACAATCCCATTTTACTCGGCCTACCCCATTTTACCCATGGCCGCCTCGCTTCCAGGCTCACTACCTCATTCCCCCTCCCTCATTTCTTTCACCAACACCCCTCTTTCCCCCCCCCCCCACCCCACCCCTTTCGCACCCCCTTAAATATCAAATGCGTTCCGGGCTGTGTGACGTGCGCCGGGAACGTTTCGCTCCGACGAGTCTGACATTTGAGAAGGACTCCCTTCTTTCATTTTTATCGCGGGCGCTTCATTTTTAAGGAGCGTACAAGCGAGAATGGTGGAGTGGGCAAGCTTCTTCTCCCCCACCCATCGACCCAACCCCACCCCCAAACCCTACTCCGGAGAGAGTCAGACAGAGGGAAGGGACGAGGCAGGAGGGGACGAATAGAGGAAGTGGTTTGGGGTTTCCTTGACGAGAGCCAGAGAAAGGAGAAATTGGTTCGTACAAGTGGGGGGGGGATGCGGGGGTTGGGGTTGATGCGGGGGTTGGGAGGGAGGAGGGTGCGTACGGAGAAGAGGAGACATAAGGGGTGGTGGAGACTGGTGCCGATGAAAGTGACGAGAAAGGGGTTTGAATAATGAATGGTGGCGAAAGGGTTGGGCAGTAAGGCTTATAAGGGAAGGAAATAGGGACTAAAGAAAGCAAGCTTTTGTGTGTAAAGAGAGGTACGTGACATTAAGGTTAAGACATAAGCATTGGGGCGAATGAAAAGAAAGAATACGATGATACGGTAGCGATGGTCTCGTGTTTGCGAAACAACATCTGAAGGGTCATGCGCTGAGTGTAATGAACCACTAGGGTGCGAAGAAGACCCGATGTACAGATTTTGTAAATTCAGAGAGTTCTCCTTGTGCTTGGCTCGCAGGAGAGTGAAATCCATTCATGAAAGGGCCACCCTCGTTCACTGGAGAAATTTAAACACTTAAATATTAATTATTAGTATGATGTTTATGCCTGCAATACGTCAACTTGGGAATTAGTGCTGGGGGGGCGGGACCACGGTTCTCTGTAGCGCGTATTGTTAATTTCAAATTGCTCCCATGAGAGCAAAAACGTGATCGTCATTCTTCAAACTTTGTCAGGTGCTATATATCACTACCTAACAGTTTTAATTGCTGGAGTGTGTACTCAGGACAGTGACTGTGAGTATCCCCCTTCTTCAGTGGTTTTCGTTTTAGGTTACGATAATGACAACACGTAAAAAGGTACCGTGATCCTACCCCTGCTCTTAAAATCGGAGAGCAGCTTAAGTTAATTTGGTAAATGTCCACCCTTATTGACTATGTGATATCG
This sequence comes from Pyrrhosoma nymphula, assembly GCA_963573305.1. Taxonomy (NCBI): domain Eukaryota; kingdom Metazoa; phylum Arthropoda; class Insecta; order Odonata; family Coenagrionidae; genus Pyrrhosoma; species Pyrrhosoma nymphula. The sequence goes on from OY754339.1 coordinate 83,286,512, forward strand.
TTCCAATAAACCTTTTTCATTTCCTCAAATCTCACCACTTACGTCCCTTTACACTCTGGTCGATGACGCATAAAACTGCATTTACAGCATCTAATCTATTTTGTAGTCCTTGGACGCTCATTTACATTTCTATTTGGTGAATTTACATTCCTCTTTATTTGAAACTGGCATTTAAAGAATTAGTTGCACGCGGATCAGCCATTTTTGGCAATTGTTTGATACATGGAGTACACGGAAGACCCTTTGAGCAATCATGGAGTTTTTCATTGCTGAAAATGCTTTACTTCAATGTATTAAATGTTTTTATTAAGCAAGAGCGTCTCATAAACTCTTCATAATATTTGAGTCATGAAATTGAGTGGGAGACTTCAACGCTCGCCTCACCTGTTCGATGTTTACTTACCTCTATAGTTTGAGCGAACTAACGCCTTGAATTTCCGAAATGCTGTGATAATATTTGAATATTGAAGTATTGGTCTTGCCTTTGTGATGTATTTTGTGGCACTTATATGCCTACTATTTTGTTGCTACTTTGTCTGCCCTCTATCTCTTGTGGCGCCAATTGTTCTAATCCCAGAATGTTCATCACCCCTGATAGAATGAGGAAGATATTTCACCCGGGCACCAGAAATAATTTTAAAAGTCGCAGATATAGAAAATCGTTCATCATGCTACTGCATGACTTTGCTTTCTTTGCTCAGTAATCTTATACAATTTTTCCATTCTTTATTGGGCTATTAACCGTGACATCGAGAGAATTCTCTACACGAGGCTTTCTTTTCCATACCCTCCCATTTTGGAATTTCTTTATCACCTGTTTCCTCTCTTCATGATATCAAGCATCACATATCCTCCTTTTTCATACCTCTTTCATCCTGAGGTATCCACTTAGTTTTCTACTCGAGGGCCTACTTTATTCGTATTTCCACTCTCCTGATTTTCTTGTTTTTTGTAATCATTGGCGACTTTTATGATTGAGGAAACGTTTGCCTGATTATTTACCTTTAAATCGATTCTCTATGGAAAACGATGAAATAAAACTCCCTTAATGACGCTTGATTGCTCGTGTCACATATTTTATGCACATATTTTATCAACATGTGCTTTTTATCAAAATATTAAAGGATGGTTCTGAGATATATCTTCCAAATTCGGCTCCTATTTCTGGGTGTGTCCATTTTTGTTCCAGGTTTCCTAAGTATTTTGAATAAGCTAAAAACTTTCTTTACATATTTTCTCAGATTTAATGTCATTTATTCCTTATTTCTGGGATAAATCCCGAATATTCCGCATTCTTCAACCTCTTGTGCGTATATTGATTGATGCTCCGTGCTAGTCGCTACTCAGATGTATATCCTGAGGGCTGATTGTAACTGTATCACCTCCCTCTCAACTGATTTCACTAATATTTGAAAGTACCTAATGCAACCCAAATTTCAAATAACTATACGCTGATTCCTGAAATCTTTGAAGTGGATTAAATTCTTTGACAAATTAACTCAACCTGATTTTCTCCATTTGTCTTGGCCCACTTTTCATTTCTTCTCTCTCCCGTCCTGTTTCAACTGACCTCCTCTCTGTTCTCTATCACACATTCTCTCTCTTCTCCCCCATCCCTTTATCTCTCTCCGTCCTTCTACTTCCTCCCTTCGCTGCCCAGATTTGAACCCAAGTCGCGAGCAACGGATGTCGGATCTGTCATACGTGGTGGATGAGGGTGGTGGTGGTCGGGGTGGGAGGGTGTTGGTGGGGGATGAAGAGCAGGGGGAGGTCGCCAGGGACTTAGAGGGTTTGGAAGGGTCCGGTGGGGCGGTGGGGATCCCGGAAGAGCAGGAGGAACCCTTGGGGAGCAAGACAGAAGGGGGCCGAAGGCGGAGTCAGCGTTTGGAGCGACTTCAGAAGGAAGCGGAGGATATAGTGGAGGAGGAGGAGGAGGAGGGCACTAAGAAGGGAAGAGGAAGGAGGAAGAGCCGACGTGCAGGAAGCAGGAAGAGGGGTGAGGAGGGGGGTTCGGGCGCCAGGGGAAGGGTCAAGGGTGGTGGTGGTGGTTTGGTTCGGGCTTTAACAGGGTACGGGATGGGTGGGCGGAAGCTGCCATCCGGCACCGAATCTCAGGAATCTGTGGAAGTGAGTCGCCCATTTGGAAACTATTGGGGGGCTATAGAACCAGCAATGGAACGCCTTCCCCAATGTTTCAATACTCAAAAAAATATATTTAAAATTTAATTGGCTGTATATCCTGTTTTTATATGTTTGTGCGTGTGCACGGAGCATCTGTATGCGTCTAAATATCAACTTTTCTTTTGTTTCTATGTTGAATCGTAGCAGTATTTTTGTTTGCGCTTTGTGTCTCTCTGTTGGTTGATGAATAGTGTCTCTCTCTTGCTGAAAATGTTCAAAATGATCATGTGCGGTAGTTTGTTTAAAGAAGGTGACTTTATTTTTTTGTATATTCGTAGAGGCTAAGATTTTGTCGTGGCATTTTGATGATGGTGTCGTAGGAATATCCTGCCACTTCCAGTCCAGGTAATCCACTGCAGTATGAAGAAAAACGTGCCTTAGTATTCTTTGCATGGATGAAACAAAGTGTTTTGTAGAATCTTTTGTTTTGTGTCGTCCCGTTGCTTCTCGTACAACATGCTTTTGTCCCTCCCACTTAAAGGAATTCTTTTTGTCGAGGCGGACGTTTTTGGTCTTCTTTTAAATGCCAGCGGATGAAGAGTGAGCTCCCTTGTTATCTCGAGAAAAAAAGAATTCCTAATTACGCATACTTTTAATTCTTCACGTTGTCGAGGATTCACCTCCTTTATTTTCTTCTGGCATCGTGCAAATGTTCACTCGGTATTCCTCCAACTCTCTTGACATTCCAAAAGGTAATGATGCGAATTAAGCCTACAGATCTTCAGTCTCCTTCTCAATGTCTCACTTACAACAAAGGCCTGGAAAACCGGTGAGTTAGAAATCGTATAAATGTGTCTCTAACGTTTCGCTGTTGTATCTAAGCATTGTTGCTATAATTGTCGTGCATCCTGCCCTAATGACACTCCAAGCACCTTCTTGCTGTATTTTCCTTCTTCACCTTAATTATCATAGATTTTTCAATTTTCTTATAGAATCTCCAGGCAATTTTTACTTACCTAAGGCCTGATCATGTTAGGGACATTTATTCTTCTCATAGCGCTTCAACATTTCCTAGCATCATGGGCCTAGTAATCTAACAATAACTTCTAGGGGCAACATCTCTGTAAATGCATTTAGTGATCATGTGCAATACATTTATTTTGAAATCATGACGGTAATATATCGTTCCTGGTGGTCTTGCTATGGACAATATCTGCCAATCTGTTTCTGTTTCTGTTGAGGATGATGGTGGAATTTTATTGATTTGAATGAATTTTACGTTTTTAAAGTGGAGTATGCTTTTCATACCATATAAAATATTGTAAAACGTGTTATGATGAAAATAATCAATACCTATCTCTCTAGCAAGTTCTTTACTGCCGTCATGCATTTGGTTGCTAGCTTTGACTATATGAAAACATCTGGAGAGACTAAGTTGTATTATCAAACACGGCATGTAACCATGCATTGCTACATTTGAAGGAATGTGGCAAGGCATGAGGTTATCCATATCTCTCCCAGAATTCCATTCATGCAAAAAAGGCGTTCTATTTCCCGAGTTCGATCAATGATACGCTTTGTGAGCTTGATCTAGAGCTCGAAAGGTGAAATCTATGTGAACGACCTTGAAATAAATGTTTTTAAATTAAATTGATTCGTCTTTTGATGTCAGTGATCATATATTTCTCATAAATGCACTCCATCCTTTCAGTGCGAAGTCGTGTCATTATTATAGGTAGATCTTACCAAATTTGGGTGTTTATAACAAGTGATATTCTTGCATTTTCCTGAAACGGATCTAAAGTAAAGATTAATCCAAGTTTTCAATGAATGCAATCAATAGCATATGGCTAACAGAAATTTCAGTCTTATTCTAATTCTTTTTTTTTTTTTTCATTTATAATCCCTAAAATTGGTGGGATACTTTTAAATGTAATTGGAAGACATTCCGAGTAGGTACGTACTCAATATTTGAGATTATTCTTAGTTTTTCATCGTCTTCAAAGATAATTCATGCTAGGGGCTAGTGTATATGTAGTTAATGAAATGGTTTAACGTTCATGAACTACCCTTTCTTCGTTTACTTTGAAATGACATTAATATGAAAGAATATGTTTGTTACCACGTACTTAGTTTCATGGTTTCATCAGTTTCTCCGCGACATAATTACTGTTTTATTAATCGCCAACTTTGAACGTTAGCCGATGGTACCACTCAAAAATATGATATCGTAACAACGCATGCCACCAATACTCGGAGGTCGTTACTGACGCCCTCGGCGCCATCATTAAAATATAGTGTCGGAGAAACGGATAGGTACGAAACTGCCTTCCATCACACATGTGTGTACGTTATTATTTATTTTGTCTTCGAAGCCGAGATTGCCGAAAAACTAAATGGAGTATATCGGTCAATATTCCATTCCACCAACCCGAGAGCTAAACACTTCCCCGAACCGAATTACTTTTATCGACCTCTATTTATGGACACGTGCGTGTTTTAATGGACGCCCAACCGTCATTATTCTGCTCCATTCGATCGAAAACCTTATTAACTCGATTGAACCCTCCATTTGATTGATCTGATCCATTTGATTTGGCCCCATAACCCTTCGGCAGACGCTAAAACCCTCCCTCTCTTCTTCTTCTTCCACAGGCCACGTTCGGTTCGAGCAGCTTCGCCGACCTCCTGTCGGCTCCCTTCGCCGACGACGAGGAGGAAGAGGAGGAGTCCGAGGAGAGCGGCGGCGGCAGGGGTGGCGGCGGCGCGGTGGCCGAAGGGGGCGTGGCCGCGTCCGTGGGCGTGGCCTCCTCTTCCCCTCCCCCTTCCGCCCTGCAACCCCTCCACCACCACTCCGGCCACGCCCACCACCATCACGTGACCGATCCCTTCTTCTCGCACCACTTCCACTACGCGGCCGAGGAGGACGCGCCCTTCCACACCTCCGGACACCTCCTTCTGCACTCCTCCTCCTCAAACTCCTCCACCTCCTCGTCCTCATCCGCCGCTGTAGTCGCCACACATGCGCGCCCCGACCACCACCACCACCAGCCGCACCAGCACCACCAGCATCACCACCAGCATCACCATCACCACCACCACCACCAACAGCAACAACAGCAGCAGCAGCAGCCGACCGCCTCAACAACCGTGATCGCTCACTTGGCCTGTGTCCAGGAGACGCCGGTCGCCATCTCCGTAGCAGCCGAGGTCGAGGGTGCAGGTGCCGGAGGAGAGGCCTACGCCCTGCAGCAGTACCCGCACCAGCTGCACCAGCAGCACCACGAGCTGCAGAACGTGCTCCACCACTCCGTCCACTTGGGTCCCGCCCCGCTGCCCAGCTTCCAGGAGACGTACTCGAGAGGAAGGGGCGCGGGGGGCGAGGAGGGGTCCCTGGGGGACGGCGAGGAAGGCCCCCCGGAGGACGTGTTCGCCGCCTTCAAGATGGAGGACGAGGACGACCAGCACGTGGCCATGATGGACTGCGCGGACGTAGTGGGCTTCGCGGCACAGCACTCCCCTGTCCAGCAGCCACCGGGCCCGCCGCAGGGGCAGCCGGCCCAGCCGGAGGCCGTCCCTTACGGGCCCGACTTCGGCTTCGGCGGCGCCCTGCCGGAGGCCTCCGTCTTCTCCGGCGGCTCTTCCTCCTACAGCCCTCCGCCCCCGGCCATCCAGCAGCACTCTTCCCCGCCCTACCCCCCTGCAGCCACCCCCTACCTACAGCCGTCGCCGCAGCGGTCCTTCGACGTGATGGAGGCCTCGGGGGCCGCTCTGCAGCCTCCTCCACCCGCCCAGCGCCTCCTGCTCCACCCCCCGCCCCCGCCCCCTCCCGCCTTCCCCCCGCACCAACACGCCATGCAGCAGCAGCACTTTGCCGGCTGCGTGCAGACACCGCACCGCCAGAGGAGGGCGTCGCTTCCCGTACAGCGGAGTGCAGTCGATCACACGTGAGTGACACCTGAATGCTTTCCACGAATCATTTCTTCGCGTTACTACCATAATACTCTCACGGATCTGTGAGGTTTTTCTCAAATCGTAAAGGGTACTTTATTCCAATTTTATTTCCAATTTTATCATATTTTTAAGAAGCTTTAAGTAAATCCAGTAGTATTAACGACACTAAAAATTTGACTGAATTTCTCAATAATAAATTTTGCATATTAATTTATGGCTTCAACTTCACTTTACCACTACTTTTTACACCGGGCCTGAAAACGCCATCAAAAGTGATTATTTGTACCTTTCTTCATTATACTACGATGAATGTTAAAAATACTATGCTATAAAGTTAGAAAACATCTACGGACTACGCACCATTACACTTCTGTCGCGATGTGTTCGGTTGACCTAACTGATTTTTTAATGACGTTTCTCTGGTGCGCTCATACCATGGAATGATGACCTCTGTTCTTTTTTAGCAAGTGTCACAAAAAGTAGTGCATTTAGCGGTTGATACTTTGGCATCACCAGAAAGATGAGATCGTTTACCTTATAATGAGGCCAAATTATGTGAACATTGTGATATTGCCCTCAAAACTACCTCATGAAAGAGGAAAAACGTTGTTCACCGTTCTCCACTGATCTTCAAATTACACCATTTTTATTAAAATCATAGTTCACGCTTCGTATGGTGAGTTTTGAAGATATGTGGCTGCGAACAGTGCGTTAATATGGGAGTTAGCGTCATGGATAGTGATAGCAGTGGCGCACAGGAATGATCTCACCTCAGTATTTGTGGAGAAACTTGGGCTGTTCTTCGTAACGAAATGATTTTTTTTAATTTTGATAACGATTTCGTTCATAATTATCACTGAGACCAATGTATTAACAGAACCTCATTTATCGCGCAACTTTTTACTAGTTTACATGATACAAATGACAGAATATAGATATCATTTTTAGGCATGACCCAATTTTTCCACCAAGATTAATCGATTTTATAATGTCCGCATCATGATATTTGTTTTGACCTACGCCGAGAATTTTTAATTGTAAAAATAACATTCCAGGATAGAAATCTTGAAATATTTCATGACCGCGTCAAGGCTTCCATTCAATAAGGCTTGCATTCGAAAAAAGCATTTATATTAAATTTATATCTTTTTATCTGTGAAGTTAAACGGCTTGCTCGAATTTCTTTCTCTGTGGATCTTAATAAATGACCCCCTTTCACCCCTGGTTTGTTTAGCGAGGTGGTGAGGCCGGTGAGCGTTGGAGGCGTGGCGGCGTGCACCGTGCACCACGGCGCTCTCTCCACGTCGTCTCCCGCTTCCTCGTCCGCTTCGTCCGCCTCGTCCCCGCCCGCCGCGCCCTCGCCGCTCGGCGCGCCCAAGAAGGCCTCCCCGCCGCCAGCCACGCCATCCGCCACGCCATCGCCAGCGTCTTCCTCCTCGCCATCCTCCACGCCCTCCACCACGCCATCCTCGCAGCTGTGCGCCGTCTGCGGAGACACGGCTGCCTGCCAACACTACGGAGTGCGCACCTGCGAAGGGTAAGTTCTTCACTTTCTCGATCCCTTCAATCAGCCGGTGGAATCATGCATAGTCCATCACATAGGTGCTCCCTTCATTCTTCGCAGCAAGTGCTGACTTGAGCTGTCCACAGCTTCGCTCGTGCTCCAACTAGCGCTTCCTCTGGAAGGCCCAACGCTGAAGACCCGGACGAATTGAAAGAGCTTCTACGGATAAACGCCACGAAAACCAATTATAACATTAGTGGACTTTCTAATAACCATCAGTTATTCGTCAACCAGCATAAATGTAGAAATGTCTTAACGCAATGTCATTATGCCGGTATGGCGTATATCTTTATTCTACAAGTGGAGCCTTCCCAATCTTCTTGATCGAAGGCTGTAATTGGATGGTCTTAATGAGGAATTTCTATATTGTATACTGGTATTGGTTATACTTGCTGTAATTCTGCAAATTGTATCCCCATATTTTGATTTTTAATCTCACAGTTTATAGGAATTGAACTTCGAGGAAAGAGTTGCATCTTTAGGAAAATCACTTGGAAAAGAAACATATCATTAGATATATCATTTTATTTGCAAGATATATGTAGAAGTCACTTCCGGAGTTAAGCACGTCACTAGAAATTTTCTAATTCAAGTGTGTCACTACATTCCAGTGTGGAATTTTTCATTAGTATAAGTGACATCATAGATTAAAGAAGGTCAGTATTCATTCCATTGACCCAACCCGCCTAGAAAATGAATCATTTTGCGTTAAAATTGCATTTCTTAATTAGATTGGCAAAGATGGACCACTAGTTATTCCATTCTTCGTTGTCCCTCAGTCATTTATCACTGAATTATGCCAACCTGCGCGGATTACTTTACTCTATAACTCATAATCGATGACGAGTGATACAAATAGATGTGTATTGTGTAATAAATCATCCATATTTTCTACCTCTTTCTTCGAATCACTATTTCATAGAGATTTCCGATTCCCAGAACATCAAATCGCTTGGATTCTGTTTTCAAGAAATGTCAATTCATTCTCCGCTATTGGACCCAGAACCATCCAAGTCAAAGGCGAATGCTATATCATCCCAAAGGGGATACCACTCCGCATGCCAAGTGCATGGAATAACAACTCGCCCGAGAACCTTTGACCAACGATAATACATTTCCCGCAATTGTGGTATTTCAAAGGAGGAAGTCCGTGCTTCCAAGTTCCTACAAATTGTGTAGAATACCTACCGATGTAATTCCGCTCCACTTTTCCCCGAGTGGTAATGCAACACGGCATAACATGTGTGTTTGGCAGAGAAGCCTATGCCAAGACAATTTCCAAATCTTATTCGATGCCACACAACCCGACGATTTCGGCCAAATCGTTACCCTCTTCTTCCCACAGCGGGACACACTTTCTATTCACCCCATCCCTACCTTTATCGATTTTAACGTACTAGAGTTTGTCGCAAGGATGGGCATACATGTACTTCAACATATTCTATATTATGAGTTTACATTCGGTTATTGCTTTGTTTTCGCAAATTTGCATGCTTTGCGAGCAGACCGCGAGCACGTCAACCATCCCATATTCTGTGTCATTCCTGGGTGACATGCACGCCAAACTCTCACGACCTCCCTCCCTCTCCCTTCGCAGGTGCAAGGGATTCTTCAAGAGGACCGTTCAGAAGGGCTCCAAGTACGCTTGCTTGGCGGACCGCGCCTGCCCCGTGGACAAGCGGCGACGCAACCGCTGCCAGTTCTGCCGCTTCCAGAAGTGCCTCTCCGTGGGCATGGTCAAGGAAGTGGTCCGGACGGACTCGCTCAAGGGGCGGCGCGGCAGGCTGCCGTCGAAGCCGCGCTCGCCCCAAGGGGGGCTGGCCCAGGGTGGGGGGCAGGGGGGCGCGAGGGAGTGCTCGCCCCCCTCGCCTCCAGTCCCCCTCGTCACGGCCCTCGTCAGGGCCCACGTGGACACCACTCCAGACCTGGCCAACCTAGACTACTCACTGGTGAGAGCCTCAACCTTTCGACCATTCTTACTGTCTATCTCCTCCTCCCGACATTTCTTCATCTTTTTTGCTCTCGTCCCTCCTTTCCTCTCTTCGGGTTTTTATTCTTAGGACCCTCTAAATCCATCAACCTTCCTTCAAAATATATCTTAATTATTACCTTATTATTAATTTTACTCACCCTTTGACCTAGGTTCAGTTCCAATATGGCAATCGTTACTCACGATATTGACTTACGAAATGCGTCCTACGAAAGTGTTCAATTGTACACATTGATCGTCGTAGTTCATTTTAAGAAGTTTCGTCTCCTCTCAATTTTTCATATTTATTTATCAAGTTTTCACAATCTGGCAGCGTTGTAATTTACATGGAATGATTAACCATGAAAAATATTTCAGAAGATTTACTCGTATTTAAATGTAATAACTAAAAATAAAATGACAGTATGAAGAACGTTATAACAAAGAATTCAGGACGTAAAGGGGAGTTAGGAAGTAATTATCAAGCATGGGTTTAACATAGCTTCGTGATTATTTATTGTATATAGTATGAATAAAGTACTTTATAGAATTATACGCCGCAAAACTTGATGCTAAGTAGCAGGGTTACTTTATTTTGGATTCGTTAGGGGCCGCCCATGAATATCTCCCATATTTTAATTATAGAGCTGTAGTTTTTTTCTACAGTGTAACATTTACCTAGTTATCCAGCCCTTAACTCAAAATATAAAATGAGTGATGAAAAGTCAGAAAGAGTGTTAGTTTGCACTTTCTGCCACACTGTCAGTGCTTTTTTATAAAAGAATCATTGGCAATTTTCTTCAGCGAGAACTTTGCCAAGCACAGGGAATATAAATATTTGAATATTTCATGATGCATTCCTTTGCGTTATACAATGCGGTTGAGATCTAAAGATAGTATGCCGGTTGAAATACTGGCAGTATGGGAGATTTTTCAATTGTTCTTATGTACCGACTTGATTATCATACACAGCGTTGACTCGATATACGTTTTCTTCTCAGCATATATTTATGATCTTTCGGAGTTTTTTTTAGATAAATTGGCAAAGAATGGTGGAATTATATATTATTGCTTAAATTAGCTCATTTTATTATTATTATTATTATTAGTATTTGCTTGAGTTTCCCTAACTCAATAAGTGTCAAATATTCATGCAAATGGGTTTACTTTCAAAATTGAAACAGAGGCGATACTTTGTATTTCCTGGGCATAAATTCGACCCCTTTATTTAGTGAAGTGTAATTAAAAAACAGAAATGACCTCTTTTATTTTTTTCAAATCGTCGTTGTCATAATTCAATCGTTTAACCTTCTTTTCTTTTTCTCTTCCTCAGTACCGAGAATCTCCACTGTACGGCGACGGATGCGACAGCTTAGGGGACGAAACGGATCCCAGTGGAGGCCAGAGCGAAGCGGAGAAAGTCGAGCAATTCTACAACCTTCTCACTACATCGGTAGACGTCCTCAGGTCCTTTGCAGAGAGGATTCCCGGATTCAATGACCTCTGCCGCCAAGACAGAGAACTACTCTTCCAGTCTGCTTCCCTCGAGCTTTTCGTCTTGCGCCTGGCATACCGGTGAGTCTTCATATCACTGCAATTTTTCTGTTCCCATATCATACCATAAAATATCCTCGTTTATTTATTTTCCTTGATTCCTTAGCTTTATTTATCTTTGAAATACGTTAAAAAATTGAAAAAAGGGCCATAGTTTGATGAAACCTTCAAAATTCAAGAAAAAACTTCAAAAATGTTTCACATAATTAAATTCAAAGATTAAAAAGTCTTTTTCCATTAATTAAATTTATAAATCAATATTCCCCTATATTTTAGACGTAATCTTTCGCCATACGTTATAAAATAACAAGATATTTTTATCGCTAATAAATTAATATATTCCCCTGGATAAATCTATTAGTGACATAATTTTTTTCTAACACTCTAGATTGGATCTAGTTTAAGGCCTAATTGCAAATCTACTTAGAATTTAGATTGATAACAAGGGAATACTTTAAAAGAAGAGAGCTTCTTATGCCATTCTCTATTGTTCTTCCTCGAAAAAATTAGTATCAATGTAGTCTGTATTTATGGCTGTTTGAAGTGTTTTCTTGAATTTAAGTGGACAGTACAATTACTGTAGTTTTTATTAAACTGCTGTTCCACCATATATCGCCCGACACTGTCGAATTAATACTGTATTTATGGCCTTTTGAAAAATAATGAAATTTTATTTTCATCGTGCTGTGAAGTAAAATTACTTGTCAAAATTATATTTTTTGTTATATTTATTTGTTTATTTATTTCATGGTTACGTTTAAATTTTCGCAAACAGGACGAAGCCTGAGGACAGGAAGATAACGTTTTGCAATGGAGTCGTATTGGCAAGAGAGCAATGCGAACGGAGTTTCGGCGATTGGCTCCACGGAATCCTCGCCTTCTCGGCATCGCTCCACGCCATGCAGATCGACATATCGGCGTTTGCCTGCCTCTGCGCGCTCACCTTAGTTACCGGTAAGCCTGTATATCACTGTCGCACTTCATCACTTGCGATGCCGATTCCTCCCTTTGGTTCTACTTTTACGAGATATATTAGAAAAAAACGTTAATGCCCATAACACAGTATAGCTTCCTGATTGGATACTTTTCCCTCCTTAAAGTTATAAAAAAATGTACCATTGTCTCTCTTTTCCTAATGTTAATCGGGGACATATAATCCTGTATTATTTTCCCTTGCTGATTTTAAACCTTTCGGTGTATTTTCAATAGTATTGAAAGAAGAGTAAGTCCTTTTATTCTGGAGGTTTCTGCTAAGTTTGTTTGATTTTTTTCCTTTTATTTCTTTCTGGATCAAATTTGGGGACATTTATGGTCGGTAAAAAAAACTATGCATATTTTTACATTTTAATTTAATGTACGACCGGTTTTGTCTCACGGGCGACATTAGTAAGTATTGAGTCTGATAATACCTGATGATGTCGCCTAGAAACAGTTCACACCAAAAATTTATCAGTATACGTAGTTTATTTGTTTAGTGAATTATTATCACTCTGACTGAGCCCACAGCGTACTCCAGGGTGTATCAGGCTCGACTTAGCTCAACACTCTGCTCATGTGTTCAGCCTCTGATCATCACAGCCGAAACTAACCACATTTCTTTTTCCTCCCGCAGAGCGCCACGGGTTGAGGGAGCCGAAGCGTGTGGAACAGCTTCAGATGCGCGTCATTGGATCGCTGCGCGACCACGTGACATACAACGCGGAAGCGTCCCGCAAGGCTCACTACTTCTCCCGCCTCCTCGGCAAGTTACCCGAACTCCGCTCCCTGAGCGTCCAAGGACTGCAGCGGATCTTCTACCTGAAGCTCGAAGACCTCGTTCCCGCCCCGCCACTCATAGAGAACATGTTTGCCGCGTCCCTCCCGTTTTGAAGCGACGAGCACGATTCAACAAATCCAGACGCTTGGCGGCTCGTCGTCGCCATTTTGTTTACCTACCGGCGTGCAGCGCCTCCCTTTAATTCGAGAGTGCCAACCCTCCTCCTCCACACCCTGCGCTCCCTAGCGGGGTCAGTTAAAGGTCAGGGGAAACGGACAAGGAGACGCCCAAAACGTGGAGAAGAATTAAGAGGAGGGAAAGTTAAGGGAATAGGATTACCGGAGTGGTGAAGGAAGCAGACCAGTTATCCTCTCTTTGTCTCTCACTCAAACACTTAAAGAGACGTGCTCTCCCTTCTCCTTGTCGTACCCTTCCCACAAGGGACTGCGACCCTGGGAATCTGCCCCCGCAAGCCCACATCCTCTCCTTCTCCGCTGCCTACTCATTGGTTGGCCCATGTATTTAATGCTGGCCCACCCCTGACATGACATGTCGCGGTGGCTAGCGGTCGGGTGCATGCCACTGGTTCATTGTGACGCCGAGGCAACTGTGTGGAGGATATCCTCTGATCTTTTTATGACTATTCACACACACGCATAGTAAATATAAGTTTATATATATATTGATATGGATGTGTTGTCAGCAGAGGCAAAGATTCCACGGATGTGTCATGATGGAATGTTTGAGAAAAGGGCTTTTCGAATGTTGGAAAAAGGATGCGATGTCTTCCGCGCACCTTTGTTTCAATTGTTTTGGGTGTGGCACTTCGATGGTGAGAAGGAAGTTTGGTGAGGAGAGAGAAGATGTTTGATACAATTAGGTAATAAGTTACCAGGCTTCACGCGCTCGAATCATTTAAGAGGGTGTGAAGCCACCGTTATGGTTAATGTACCCTCAATTACCCGACGGTTAAAACATTTTTATTGTTGCCCTTGTGATTGCCCAGTTGAACCTATCCTAGTGAAAAAGTTTAAAAAATATATACATACGTTATATATTTCTTACTGGGAGGTTTTATTTTCGGGGCCATTTTAGTTACCCATTTTTTAATCGATGTGTTTTGCACAGTATGGATACCTGGAGAATCGTCACTCTTTTGAAACTGGAGGAAACACCTCAGTGAATTATTTTGGATTGCTCCTTCTCTGCTGATTTTGTTCCAGGACAGACAAGGTATCCACACATTTCCCTTATCAACGCTTCACCCTCAATATTTTATTTTGAGGTGTCAAGCTGATGGGCACATACACCAGAAGTACAAAGAAGGAGATATCAAACATATCTGTACATAGACTCCGGTGTGTATGCCAATGATCATACCAAGAGTTATGTGGTCTTTAAGTACATGATGTATCAATTTTGTCTCTCTATATTCAACATCAGCATTTTTCTCCTATGAAAATAGTGTATTATAATTTGACCTTTGCAATAATTTTCATTGCCTACTGTTGAACGTCAGAAAATTTTGTTGTTTGTTTACCGTTGATATCATAATTGTATATTTTTTATTTTGAAGCCAAATATTTTATGTTAATTGATAATGAAATTTGTTATATTTTTCTAAAATGAAATGATGCTTTAAGGGTAGGCAATTGCTAAAAAATTAACTATTTAATAATAAAATATGCTTTCATTGAAACTAAAAAATTATCCTGTAATTGGATACGTTAAGAAATCAAATTCATTGATTGCCTGCTATGTCCGAAGCTAGGGAAAAGACATGTTGCTGAAATAAAATAAATGAATCCATGGTACTGTGGGCAATAATATCCAAAGATAAATTTTAAGCATAAAATTTTAAATACATTCTACCTGGAGTTGGAAATAGTGATTCCATAATTTGTTTGATATAATCTTTCGCGCTCTAAAAAGGGTAGTTATTGGCTTTGGATATACATGATGCTCAAATTCAGCATCTTTTTTTAAGGCAGTACAAACTTACATTATTAAGCAAATAAAAATGCCATTTTTATAGTAATTTCTTTTTAAATAAGTAAAAAGTTGTGTGTGCCATTTCTCATAATCAAAAGTCCAGATAAGAGAGCTGTAGGAATATGGGAACCCCTCACACATACGCTACCAAAAAAGAAGCACGTAAAAGCCATTTATTTTACTATCTTCATGAGAAATATCCTGCCCAAAACAATTATAAAATCATAAAACACGAATTTGTTACTTGGAAAATATTGTCTATTTTCTGCAGTCCTTATTTTGCATGCAAATTTTTCTCGGCAATGAGGGGTCCATGCAAAAAGAGAGGAGATTTATGAAATGAATGAATTTGATTAACGAAAATTAATTGTTGGTCTTTAAATATTTTATTATATGAATATAAATATATTATACACTTTTGCCATAATTCTTACATATTGCATACATTTTTAAGTGTCATGTATTTGTCATATCATATTTTTTAATTTTACTATTTTCATATACCAAGAAACAGAGCTTAAAGAAGTACCCAAGTACTTCAAACAAAATTTCCATGTTTTCATTGGGATGGAGGTTGCCTCTCATAATGAAGTAGCCTCATGTGCTTCAAATATTGGAATGTTTATTACTACCAAAATAGCTTGGCCAAATTTTAATACAAAATCATCTGGTCATATGTGTAACAAAATACAACCAAAATTGTTTCTGTTCAATAGCTTTTGTATTCAGTACCTATTTATTCACCAGCGACTTAAGTTCTCCTGTACTTTATGAAACAATGTGAATGCAAGGCTCATATACTTAAAACATATTCCCTTTTTTGTGAACTCAGTTACCTCTAGGTGTGTGTTTAATGGCCATGCATTGACTTATAATCAAACGGTTTTTCATTCAAAATTGTTTTCAATTCTTTCTAGGCAACTTCTTCTGTTTTATGTGATGTGTGGTCACAATGTTGAATAGTATATATGACTCAGTGTGATGATACATTTCTTTCCCAAAGTTTATCCAACCGTTTCCAAGTTTAATCCCATACCATGAAAACTTTCTAAAGATGTATTTTGAAAAAAGCACTTTCTTGATGGTGTAAATGTGTATATACAGTCTATTCTGCTAAGAATGTAATGGGAGGTGGTTCTGTGATTGTTATGCTAAGACAAAAGTTGGATAGTCAATGAAATCCAATTAGTTATTTAAAAATGGTTGCTGTGAGCAATGAAAAGATGGTACAATGAAAGGTATAATGAAAATGGGAGTTTTCCACTTTTACAATACAGTAAAGAAGGCATGGCTTTAATATAATTTTTACCTTTGTTTAGAAATACTGCTGTATTTTAAATATGTTCTGGAAAAGTGGTAAATATTTAACTATTTCCAAATTTGTACTTAAAGATGCTATTTTTACATCATTTTGATAGTATTACCTTCAAAATTAAGGATATTAAGCTTATTTATTATTCCAAGCAATTAATAGATGCAATAATAAATTAATATAGGATGAAAAGTAAGAAAGCAGGGCCTTTGTGTAAAAGTTACAGACAAGAACATGAATAGCTGCAAGTTGATGATTACCATGAATTACTTATTTCTTTATTTTGTGTTGTAAATGTCAGTCATTAATCAATGTGAATGAGAACTTGAAAACTAATGGAAGATGTTTTATGTTACCTTGTGTATAATGTTTTTTTCCATGTCACTCACGTCCCAAAATTTTGTCATCTAAGTGTTACCCTCTGAAAATTGGTATCATTGTGTACATGGATTTGCCATACTGTACATAGAATTGAAACGTTGCTTTACTACCAGTAATGTTACCGTATAATGCCAGTACATATTTTTTTAAATGTTACCTAAAAATTTTAATAGTAATAATGATGAAAATTATTATTGCTGTAACGTTTCATGAGTACCGAATGGCTAATTCATCCACTTAATTGATGTTGCTGTGGCCTTTTTCTGTTTCTGCTTTCACTGTACTTTTATTGCCCGAATTAAATATATTGATGAACAAAAAATGTATTGTATTTATAAAAATTATGAGCACACATGACATTCTGAATCCATGCACCTGATAACAAATGTGTGAACATTTTAAGGAACTTTTATAAAGTATAATGTGATTGGTAATCTTTCTTTGTGCTAAATTTATGATCTGTCACTGTACAAAAGGTGGGAATGCATCTTTATTTGACTTCCAAATTGTAGACAATTCTCATAATTTTACCTGAAGTTAAAGACAATTCAGAATGTTATGAAAAATTGTGAATATACAACTATCTGATCTTCTTAGTGAAATATGAGTGCTTTGGAGAAACAGGATTTTTTTTACTTTTCCATGAATGTTACTGCCATTGGCATCCATGATCACAACATCTGGCTGTTATATAGAGCACATTCCTAATTACCTTACGCATATGATGTTATGCATGAAGATGTATTAAATCACCAGACTTGTATGCTAATTACCTTGGACTGTGTTCTTTACTATACAACCCATTTCCTTCATAAATGTTTGGTCTTGTTGAAAAATAAAGAGCTTTTCATGATGTTGAATTACTACTCTTACCATCTCTTAACATTTACCTATTCCATATAATATATCTAAATATAAATCCTTATGATATTAAAATTAATATCTACGGATTAGTCGAAAGTCAACCAATTGAAATATAGTAACTTAAAATATGAGAAGTCATAGTAACTATAAGGGACCCTGGAATTTCGTGAATGGGTTTCCGCACGAAATTTTATAAAATAGTAAAAAAGAAGTTATTTCGATATGTGAAGTTCATATACCTAAGCTACAATTGGCCATTTTAACTTTTAAAAAATTCACCGAAATTTTCTGAACACGATTTATTTACGAAATATTACGCATTTTGGTTTTTGGCACGATATTTTGCCCGAAATCTCGCATTTTTTTAAACTTTTGTACGATAAATGGCGGGGAAAGAAATAAAAATTTTTGGTTTTTTTTAATTGACTAAACTCGCGTGATATAAATTGTCTGATTCATCGACGACTTCCAGGTTTCAAAATGTTTGCAGCCTAATAGGATGGAATAAATTCAATTATTATCAATTGCTTTACTGCGTAGTGCACCCAATAATCGCTAATGCCGTCATGATCTACCGATCTTGAGTGCACCGTAATGCTAATTCCATCTAGCAAGTATCTAGAAGGGTGGAAAAAGGTCCTGTAATAGTCTTGCGTAACAAATCCGATATTAAAACACTACATAAGTAGAGCTCTTACTAACCAAACTAAATGACTGTCTATTAAACCTCTGCACAATATTGAGGAATTTCATGTTATCCATCAAAGCACAAGAAGTCTGAGATCCAGCTTCGATCATTTTATTATGTTTTTAAACCAATTGCAAAACAAACCTCATATCATAGTCCTACCCGAAATTTGGGTAAATAACTTTGATTTAACTCCATATTACATTGATAGCTATTTGGTAGTTGTAATGATAAGAGGAGAGCTGGAGGTGTAATTTTTTATGTATCAGATATTTTTTCATGGGCCATAAAAGAAATCAATGATATTTATTCAGCGGATATAATCAAAGTAACTATCTGGTTAAATAATTCTACTATTATTACGGGAGTTGGAGTATACAGATATAATTTTTCTACCAATAGATATGTATTTCCGCGATGTAGATCATATTCTTGTAAGTTCTAGCGAGAGAAATTTAATTGTAATTGGTGATATTAATTTATGTTTAGGTATTGCAAAATAATATATTGTTTACGATTACATAACGATGATGGTAAGCCATGGACTTGACCAACTCATTTCAGATCCAAAAATAACGACAAAACCAAGCAGTACATGTATTGACGACATATTTTGCAGAAGTAGGGACAATTTTACTTATAGGGGAAATACTGCTGTTTAGGTTTGACTGACCATCATATGATTGAATGATTTTTTTAACACCAATATAATTTATGAGTACACCTTACGTCAATCAGAGGAGCATATACACTTATAAAGTGGATTTTAATTATCTAAAAGAACTTCTATTGGACTGTAACTGAGATGAAGTATACTCTCTGAGCAACGCCAATGAAGCTTATGAAATGTTTATAGAGAACCTAAAGTGCTGTATTAATAGAGCAAAATACATTGTTCGACGTAGCAATAGTAATAAACAGTTTAACCCTTGGATAACAAGATTTCTATGCAATAGAAAAGCAAAGATAAATTTACTTTATACCAAAATGCGTAAGCAGACAAGCAATGATAATCTGGCACGGTATTACAAATCGTATAAGCGTAAATTGGACAATGATATTGGAAATCAGAAAGAAAATTTCTACATGTTTAACTCAAACAACGATGAAAGAGCTAAACAATGGCGTATTTATAATTCAATTACCGGTGGAAAAACAATTAATCAAGGTATAATTAACTAAGATCGGGCAATGGATGTCTTTTGGCCGATTCGCATCACATTACAAACGAATTCAATCATCATTTCGTAAAAATAGACTCCGGAAGTGCTTGCCCAAATCTCCAATATATACGATGAAATATGATGATTGGTTTCCAACTTGCTCTCGCCGAGATTCTATGTGTTTTGCTCCTGTAGACGAAAAAGAAGTTCGAAATATAATAATGAAGTTGAAACCGGAGAAATCTCAAGGAGTAGATGGCATATCTGCATTTGTAATAAAGGAAATAAATGAAACAATCTCACCAGTGTTTACATTCATAGCTAATTTAAGCTTGAAAACTGGAGTATTCCCAATTCAATTGAGAACTGCAATCGTCATACCTATCTTGAAGAAAGGTGATAGGGTGGATCCAAATAACTACAGGACAATATCGCTATTGTAAAACGAATTTATTAAAAAACTTTTACAAACCACAGAGAAATATACGTACAAACACGACCCGGGTTTCGGCGCTAAGCACCATCATCAGGTGATGAAGCAATACAAGCAACCTGTATATATACCACACTGGAGGGAGGGGGGTGGGTTGAGTGGGTGGGGGATGTAGTAGTTAGGGGGTGGACACGGATTGTAGTGGTGGATGATGGGGAGATAAGTGGTGACGTGCAGGGCTGGTAGCGGACCTTGAGTAGAATGAGGGAGGAGCGGAAACAGCGACTGCGTCAAGGATAGGAGAGGAGGCAGGGTACAAATATTCGTTAATAACGGAAACATTCGGGTCATTATATGCTTTTAAAATCTCCAATTGCTCTAGTGAGTTCAACTCCCTTCTGTTGTTAGACAAATGTAAAATTTTAACAATAAAATCACTAGTATGGTCACAAACTAAAAGATGCTTAGCGAAGTTGCTCTTGTCGTCATTGTTCTGTTTAAAAGCTCTAAAATGTTCTTTACCTCTAGTGTTAAAATTTCTGATGGTTTGGCCCACATACACTCCATCGCATTCACCACACTGTAGAACATATACCCCACTTCTTTCCTTGGAGTCCACTGGGTCTTTGCAATTAACAAATAATGTTTTTAACGTTACAGGGGTTCTATAGGAGATGTTATACATTTCTGTAGGGAATATTTTAGCCAATCTATGTGTGATGTCACCAAGGTATCTTAACGAGCACCACCGTTTTTTGTTATTTAGCAAGCTTTTGGTGGGATAAATAGACTCGAGTGCCAATTTCTTTTGTTTATTAGAAATTAATTTCTCTATTAATCTGTTCGTGTATCCGTTATTCCTAGCGATCTGTTTAATGATACTGACTTCCTTATTGAAGTCGTCTTTTGACATTGGTACGTTTAACAGGCGGTGAATTAGACTGAAGGCGTAGAATTGCAGAAATCTCAAGGCGTAATTCAGAATTTCACTATACGGAGAATATTTCAAAAAACCTTCAAACATGCTGCTATGTATTGAGATGATTGACCTTAAGCCACTGAAAACAAAATAAAGGAATAAACCCAAGTGCTTGGCATACATTTTTTAGGGTAAACATCCATCCTCCTCAGGTGGCTGAAGCTAGCGACGATCGATCTACCTGTGTTAGGAGGGGAAAACGTATCCTGAAAAGACTATGCTAAATATGTATGTTTCCTCCTTTATTTTGTTTACAGTATCAAGATCGATCAATTTTTGTGACTTCGTTGGCATTGAACATCTTATTTGACCAAATGCTATTACTTTTAATTGTTATTTGCATCATTTTATTTACCTACTCACAGATTCATTCAGCAATGCTAACAAGAAAGCTGCAAGGGCTGAATATTCATCCAGTATATCAGATACGGAGCCAGAATCACTCATGAAAAGAAGCACTAAGAGACCTGATCGGTTCGAGGATGATGGAAGTGATGAGGAAATGAAAAGGAAAAAGGAGTCCTGCAAGCCCAAGAGATATGTAAATAGTGAGGAAAGCAGTGATGAGGACATGCCTAGGTCACCAAGGAACCACGTGGCTGTTCCAGATTTCCCGATGGAAGGCGAAATAATGGTGAGAGAAGAAACAAGGTCTCGAAGCCAAGAAACTTCAGGAGAGAAACATGGTATGCCCGTTATTATTACTTCACTTTATGAGTTATTATTTTGCATTTTGGGAGTCATTTATTCATCTATTTCTTTTACGTATTTTTAAGTGACACTGAGAGAAGTTTTCAAAGAGATACATGCCCTCAAGTATGAGGTGAAGCTCCTGAGAGCCCTTATAAAGCAGGGGCAGTGCAAGTGCTCGCCTAAAAAAGAGGCAGAGCCTCTGTCTGATAATAAATGTGTATCAGTGGTGTTACCAGTTAATCAGGAAGACGAACTGAAGACATTATGTAGAGAGTTAGGCGAAGAATCCTGTAGGGAAAATCTGGTAAGAGGAAGGAAATATGAATACATACATATATATCCATTCATTAACTATTGTCAAATTTTATTATTTATCTTATGTTTATTCATTGTAAATATTTTATAGGCAAAGGAGTTATCATTAGTTGGTGGCATGATGGCGGTTCACATGGTTAGGAATATCATGAGAAAACTATTCACAAATGACCTGTGTAAAGAATACAGTTGCTGCGGCAATGAGGGGAGGAAATATTTATTGTCTCTTCCGTTGTATGGCTGCATTGAAAGTAAGTGGGTCTAGTCATTTTCGTGGAAATTTTGGAGCTTGGTTCAGGTTATGCATATTAGTGAGCTGAAGGACAGCTTTCTGTTCCCACTTTCTATTGATACATACACATTGTGTATTGAGTAGCTTTACTAGATTAGCATGTTTTGTATATTCATTAGTATTCATTCTTATTGCTCAAAATATTCTGTGAAAACAATTAATGCTCTACATCAGGGGGGTTATTCTGTAATTCCAATTCCGAAATAGCTCTTACGGAAGAGCACCAACTCAAATGAACTATTCATTTGAGCAATTCCGCTCTCGAAATACTCATTTAGAAGCTCAATTTCACGACTGAAAGAACTGGAAATGAACCATTCTCGGCCGATATGAACGAGTGGATGGTCTCGCCATCTGGAGGGCACGGTTTACAACTTCACTTTCGAAAATACTCTCCATATAAGGAGCGATCCGTGACGTCATGTTCCGTGAGGTGAAAATACAGAATAACCCCCCGATCTTCATTGTCAATTAGGGACTATTTTGTACTTATCTACTAACAAGTAGTGAAATAACTTGAAAACTACCGTGGAAGTTAATAAAAAAGTTAGATATTCTAATCAGCAAAGGAAATCTGAGTTTAATTACATTTTAAATTAAAATTAGCTGATTAACTTAAAGGAAGAATGCCTTCCAATATTTTAATATCCATATATATTCCATATATAGTCCATATATATTCCATATATATTCCATATATATTCCATA
Source organism: Pyrrhosoma nymphula (assembly GCA_963573305.1). NCBI lineage: Eukaryota > Metazoa > Arthropoda > Insecta > Odonata > Coenagrionidae > Pyrrhosoma > Pyrrhosoma nymphula. The sequence goes on from OY754339.1 coordinate 83,309,250, forward strand.
TATATTCCATATATATTCCATATATATTCCATATATATTCCATATATATTCCATATATATTCCATACATATTATCTCATTAGTGAGTGAGTTAGCGCAGTAAGGAAATTTTTCCCTGAGGTCCAAGATGGAAATCATTGCCATCTCATTGGGCGCTACCTGACTGGCGCAAAAGACAGAGAGGGAGGGATAAAAGCAAGGACTAATCAAACTGTGGCAAATAACTTGATGTTAACCATCTATAATGTATGGCCTTTGTGGACCATTTATTTAAAATTTCTAACCAATGAAAAATTGTAAAAATTTAATGAATTAAATGTTTTGTCGTAAAATCAAATGATTTCGATTACATTGACATAACTTTAACTTAGGGTTCTCTGTTAATGTTTAAAGTAGACATGGTGATTCAGATTCTGATCTCCGTGGGTCTCTGTTGAATGTTTTGATTCAGCATATATGCAAAACAATTTCAAACCACTTCCCTTTCCTTTTTCCTTTTTTTAGCATTTAGCCTTGGTTAACTTTTATCCAGGTAATTCAAGTCTCTCTGAATTATGTTCTCAATAGTGATGAAATAATTAATTCAGCCTTCATCTCAATTACTTGTATAATTCCGTATACGTTGTCACGATTGTAGTCTTCATTGGTGCACCGAATTTGGTCTCATATGACAAAATAATTTCAATAAATATGTTTGATGAGTTTGTTGGTATGTGGATTTAATGTAATTTTCCTATGCTGGACCTATGTCTGTTTGATGCTGGGCCAATGTTGGCTTGATGTCGGGCCAATGTAATTTTCCAATGCTGGACCTATGTCTGTTTGATGTCGGGCCAATGTCAGCTTGACGTCGTGCCTACATCGAATGTATTGTCGGCTGTAGACCGGCTAAATGTAATCATTACGACGTCGGGCCGATGTCGGGCAGACCTACAGCCGACATATGCCTACGTTGGGCTGACATCGGGCCAACATCGGAATGCTCTTGACTTTAGACGTCCGTATATCTGAGGAACTCCAGCATTTGGCTTTTCGCAGAGCTTTCGTTCATACAAAACTAAGTCAATAAGAAGTTAAAGTAATGTTCCTTCTTGGCTTCGATGGTACTTCCGTTACGAACTCACAAGTGAATTCTCAACGAATAAAAACTTTTATATTGGTTAATTTCGAGGAATGGTGGTTAGTACATATATACATGAAATTTTACGTAATTATTTTCCTGTCCCTGTTCGTGTTCCAAAAATATTTAATGGTTACACAACGTTTTTTTCTTCAGTACCAAACGAATTTTATCATTCAGGAAATAAGTACACGCTCGAGAGTTTATGCGAAGATGGGTTGGCATTTTCTATTAGTTTTGTGTATAATTTGACAAATTTACATGCATAATCAAAAACGTTTTTCTGGGTGAAATTATCTTCAGTTTTAGCTAAAGATATAGCAATCCAGGTAATTCCTTTCAAAGGCTACATATTATAAGGATGCTTATGGCACTCGTCCTTGACAATAAGGTGGCAGAAAAAAAATATCTCATGGCGTGCATTTTCCTAGTTTCATTTTTACATGTGCGTATTTACTACACGTGTGAGCCGTTGAGGAACAAAACTGTTGTTAGACAAAATTGAGTTTTGGGAAATGATGCTTAAATTAAAATAAATGCCAAAGTAAACCCTGAGTTTCTGCTTTCTAGTGAAAAGAGTAAAAAAGTGAAAAAAATCTAGTATGGAGTGAGCTCTACTCTCACCCAGCGTCGTAGCTAGGGGCTGGCCAGACGGGCGGCTGCCAGGGGCGCAACCTTCACTTTGCAGACTCACAGCCTGCGGACCGCTGGGACAAAGGCACGCAAAATTAAAACATGCTGCTAAATCACAAAAAAAACTTGCACTTGATTACGATAGGCACAGATTATAAACGTAACCCTAACTTAACACACAAAATTTGTACCTAAACCTAAATAAAAGGTTTAAAAAAAAACTTTACAAGCAAACCAATATTTTGTCACACTCGTACATTAACATTGGCCCTTTTTCCACTCTCCGGCACACGCCGACCAAAGCTGCCGGGCGGCGCGCCGGCGTCAAATCGGCCATGTCGGCTGGCATTACTCCGTGATAACGACCAGCGAGCGTAGCAAAACACTGTGTGGGGAATCCACACAATTTGTTCGTTCTGATTTGTAGATGCCTAGTGTTACAGTCAGTATAGTGCGATAAACGTAAGTTATAATTTTAGTTAATACTTATGTTATTTTCATTATTTGTGAAGTGAACAAAAAACATTGTTCTTAAGATTTCCAATCTAGTCGAGATATTTAAGCTATTATGTTTGTTTATTTAGAATGCCATCACCGAAAAAACCGTTTGGTTCCGAATTCCGAAAGATCAGAAGTGCACGCGAAGAAGAACAAAAAATTTAGCCCACACATTAAGTAAATGGATATCGTCGAATCCATAAGTACGGCTAATACATCGCAGTTACAAACTGACACCGCAGCTTCTTCTATAGATGATGTTGATGCCCCACAGGATAGACACGAAGAAAAGAACAATAGTGACATTGACGACGAATCAGCTTCAGATGAAAATGAAAATCATGGAATGCATTGATTAATATATTATATTTAGCATTAGGTTAGGTGCCATGGGCAAAAGTTTTATATGATACCATCGTGTAAAAGAGCATTAATAGTCTTACAATCGCTTTCTTTCAAGCGTTGTACCGATTTTGGATATTTTGGATTCGGAAGATGCTGATTTTGATAAGCCAAAGTGCAAAAATTATAATGACCCTAAGTCATGGCCCAAGATAGATGACAAGGATAGGTGTTTAAACGTCAAATTTATTTTTGTTTTCCCTGTTCATTATTCGGTACGAAAGAAACAATTTTTTCAAAACGTTTGCGTGTTCGAAAACATTTAAGTCCAAGAAAAGGAGAACACGAGTACACTGTATAATACTGTAAATGGTATTTAACATCGAAGGAAATGGAACTGCGACTGATAAAAGGTAAAACTTTAGACAACGAGTTGCAATGTGGTATATCTGCAGAAAAAGAACAATGGAGATACATGCTAAAGGTAGTAGTAGACGTAGTTCTGTTTTGTCCTAAGAACAACCTGGCACTGAGAGGAGGAGTCGAAAAAATTGGACATCGTAAATCTGGTATATTTTTTGTACTGTAGAACTCCTGGCCAAACACAATCCACAAAAGAAAGAACACATGTCCTCGGTTACAAAAGAAAGCCTTCCGTACTTCTCACTAACTATACAAAACGAAATAATTTCTGTACTAGGATCAGGAGTCAAATATAAAATTGTGGCGCAAATCCTGCAAGTAAAGTATTACAGTATATCATTTGAATATACTCCAGATATCAGCCACCAAGAACAAATGTCAGAAATTGGGCGCTATGTAGATACAAATAATGGAAAGTGTACGGTTGGAGAAAGTTTTTTTAGCTTTTATAAAAATTCAAAAACCGGCAGTGGACTTATGGACAGAATTGTAAATAAATTAAGCCAAGATGGTCTTATACTATCAGACTGTAGGGGACAGTCGTATGACAATAGCGCTAACATGGCGGCTAAATATCTAGGTGTGCAAGCGTGAATCTTACAATGAATGAATATGCGAGAGTTTTACCATGAAGTGCTCACTCACTAAATTTAGTTGGAGTTCATGCGTCCTGTGTAACATCAGAAATGACTGTTCTTCGGCACAGTGCAAAATATCTTTAATTATTTTCCCGGATCGATTGAACGTTGGCAAGTTTTATCAAATTTAAAATTGACTTTGAAGGGCCATTCTGATAAGAGATGGTCGTCAATATAAAATGCAATTCACGGATTGCGTACTCACCTACCGCAAATAATGAAAACATTACATGCCATTGCAGAAGAAACTGATGAAAGGAGGACATATACAACTCATTCTGTATCTTTAGCTAAAATATTTTTTTTAATCATTAATTTCAAATTTCTTTGTTTATTGGTCATCTTCATAGAAGTACTGACAACGTTAGTCGCATTTTACAGGAAAAAAACAGTTTTCATTGAGGTTGCATCAAGCAACTTGCAGGGCCTTGTGGATTTTTTAATGATTTCAGAAAAATCAAATAGAGCTGTGTATAGATTCAGCAAAATATCAAGCAAACGAGCTATAGATAGAACCGGAATTTTCAAAAAAGCGTAAACGGAAGGTGAAAACAATGTTCGACGAAAGGGTCAAGAATGAGGCGGCCATGATGACTCCAATTCAAAAGTTTAAATTTAAGCTTTACTGTGCACTAGACACACTTATTCAGAAAATGGGATGACGATTTCATAATTTAGCTCCCATATCTTCTGATTTTGGTTTCCTAACAGGACTTTCGTAACACGAAACCTCCGCTGAAGAACTAAAGAAAACCGAAGCTGATCTAGCATTAAAATACAAAGATGATTTAAATGCCAACGAGTTGTGTTTAGAGATTGAAAGCTACAAACACTAAATAAAATCATTATTGCCTGATTTAAAAAATGCAGTTTCATGTCCACTTCATAATTGCCATGAATAATAGGGCATAGTGACCAGTTATCCTAATATGTATAGGGATTTCACTTCGCCTAGCACTGACGCCACTGACGCTACCTGTGACTTCTGCCAGCTGTGAAAGATCTTTCAGCAAATTAAAATTAATAAAAAAATATTTATGAACGCAGTTTGGACAAGAGCGTTTGAGCAATCTCGCTATTATCGATTGATTAATATTGCAAAAATTATTAATATATATTAATATAGACAATATTATTGACAAATTGACCTCAGGAAAAGCCATAAAAGTAAACTTTGGAGAGATTTTATAATGCCCAAATGAACGAACTTGCATTGTATTGTTTCCCTTCCTATATTATAGTAAGTAAGAACTAATTGTATGCTTAAATGTATACATATCTTAAATTAAACTTTCAAAGTTATTGTGTTGCATCTCTTCCAAGAAAATAAGTCTTATGGGGCGCAAAATTCAAATCTTTCCAGGGGCACTCATGACGCTACTCTCATCTATCAAAACCAACCTTAGGGTTGAAACACTAAGTGAGTCAGCGAAAAAAACACTGAAACCAGCATAACATTTTTCAAGCAAAAAAAAGGAATCAGGTGTAGGAATACTTCAGCGCTCCTAAATAAAATGTGGCACAAAATTGTTTGAAACCACTTTGTCCCCCAATCAATCAGTCAATGCAATAATATTTATTGTTCAGTGCCCTACGACCTACTAAGGCATAATGTACTTATAAAAGCATAATCGTAGTATCATTCTTCCCTTAGTCAAAAAAATATCATCTATTTTTTTTATATACATGACGACCTTCGTTGCAATCGTAATGTTAAGATTTCATGTAAGTTACAGTTTCAGGCTTAAATTAGTGGAAACGCGGCTCGGGAAATAATATATCGTTTTACACATTCCACGCTTTTTTATTACTGTCAATCATGGTTTCGACATAGATGTACTGTTATTTTCAAAGTACTATTGGGTAATAGTTTCCCATGAAATCGAGCGCGGCACAGTGGGCCGTGGGATCGCGAAAAACCAGGCCAAAAGCCCTTTAAAAACATTTTCCGACAATAGTTTGAAATGGCTTAAGTTGAAGATAAATGTCTAGAGCATACTTTTTACTAAGAATTTTAAATACGTATCTTTAAAATATTCGATAATTACAGCCGTAATATCGGGATGGAATATAATGGCGAATATTTAAATTTTAAATCTAATATATAAAAATGAATGTTGTCTGTCTGTCTGTTCGTCTTCTCTGCGCTCCAATACCATTCGTCCGATTGCGATGAAACTTTGGTGAGTTGTGCGCGTGCCCACTAAGGTTTATGAATTATAAAAATGTCAAATATTGGGGTTGTTTTTTCCCCAATATTGTTAACATTTAATCCCATGATAAAAGCATTGAATTCCGTGCAGGTGTTTCTTTATTTACATTTCTAAATTACTTACACTCAAGATATTTGTATCATAGAACGCATAAAAGAATGCAGTATTTAATTCTTTCATTCAATTTTCTTATACCTACGTTTCATTTTTGTCCAAGTATTGCGTTTTTATCACAAAATTCATCAATTTTTCTTCCTTTTCAACAATAGTAATTTCCTCGGCAACCAGGCAAGAATATCCATTTAATATCGATTTAATTAATGGCCATTCCCTCCTGCAGCATTTAAAGGCCAGGTTCGGTGACTAATTTGATAGTTGTAGTCAGACGACTCGAGTTCACCGTTCGCCTTGCCTTCTTAATGATCATCAACAAAGCACAAGGTCAATTGTTTGAAGTCTGTGGATTATATTTGGAAAATCCATGCTGGAAAAGGTGAGCTTTCGTCTCGCACTTGTTTTCGCGATTTTCACCCACTTTAAACAGAGATATCGGAACCAAATTCACCTCACTTATTATGCAAACTTTGCAAATTTGTTTAACACTTTCAACACAACAATGCATCAACTACTTTAGAAATGGGAAACTTTCAAACCTGAGAAGTGCGTTTTTTCCTCTCCGCCATCTTGTGAAAAAGTGCCGTTTCCTCTTATCCACTGTACGTGGCGCAGCGATCGAGCAGTTGGTTCTCTAGCATATACACACCTTTCCTACACAGTTTCTTCCCTCCTTCCACTCAAACTCACCCCGCAACAGCCATTTACTACAATGCAATTCCATTCATTCCACCGCAGTAAACATTGCACATTTCACTTCAAATGAAGGATTTACACTTCCTTTTCACTCACATTCATTCCACTGTACTAATAATATTTCACGTATTACTTTAAATGGAGGATGTACACTTCCTAATTGAGCGTACACTATTGGCAAATCATGGCGACCATACACCACACACGCAAGTCAGAAAATGATTAATGCCAACAAGCCCCTCTACTCTCAACAATTAACTTCCAATTGTTGACAGTTAATTTCTCCCTTCCACACTACCCGAGAGAACTCCGTTAACAATACTATTTCATTAGCCTCTAACAAAAGCCCACTTATATTAACGTTGTCACCTGAGGGATTTTATACCAGAAACAATACGCAGAATTACATTTTAGCCTTCTACCTATGCCCACCAAAAATCACCAATGATCGAAAACTTGCCCAGAACCATTTCCACATTATCAATCGCGCTAAAAATGCGTTTTCCGCTATTCAAACTCACGAAAATGAGTTTTTCACTTTTGAATATAACCAATTCGTGTTTCACTCCATTGCCCCGCAAACCTCTTTGTGGGGTGGGTTCAGGGCAAGTTATGGAAGGGGAATCGTTTTCCGCTTTTCCAAATCACGAAAATGCCGTGAAAATCATCATTTTGAAACGTCCTCGACTCCCAGATATGCCCATTTCCAAATCACGAAAATGCCTTGAAAATCATCATTTTGAAACGTCCTCGACTCCCAGAAATGCCCATTTCCACTTTACCATTCCCACGATAATGCGTTTTTCGCTTTTCCAAATCACGTGCATGCGTTCTTCACTTTTGAAAATGGCGAAATCGGGCCCGCGTACCGTCCCACCCTAGCACCCCTGTTTCACTCCATAAGCCCGTAAGCTTGTTGGGTGGGTGGGTTAAGGGAATATTATAGAAAGGAAATTAGTTATATCCCCCTAACGGATGTTCATAAAACCTCCAAATATGGCGTCGAAAACGGACGAAAAAATCGCGAAATTGGTCGTTTTCAAACGTCAATATCTCAAAAACTACTAGTCACACGGGTATGATTCTTACATTTTTACAAATCCGCATTCTTCCTCTACTCCCAGGTATCACATTCAATTTCGTCAGTTTCCTACGTTTTTCAAAAAGAAAATTGAAAGTGCGAGACGAAAGCTCACCTTTACCTCCATGCTTTTCGCACGATCAATTATATGTTGCATGATCACGAGTGGGACAGACCAGTAATACCAAATTCAACACCAGCTTCATCAATGCTTGCCTCAAAGCGTCGTATCTTTGGAGAGGTGCGGAAACACGTCAACGACCAATATGCGCGTAAATCTGCAGCGCAATGTGTCAACCATTTTTTCAAAACAGCTATTGGACATTAGTAATGGAAAATCACCGGTTGATGCCGACACAAACTATATTTCAATTCCATTGAACTTTTGTATCATTGTTCCATCGATCGAACAATTAATTCATAAAGGTTTTCCAAAAAAAGGTCACCAATCACAAAAATCACCAATGGCTTTGCGAACGTGCTATTATGGCAGCAAAAAACACCGACGTCAATGCAATCATCTACGCCATCCACGAACAAATTTTGGGCGAGACTGTCACCTACAAATCGATTTTCAGTGTCATGAATACGGACGAGATTTTTAATTATCCAATTGAGTTTTTAAATTCGTTGGATATTTCTGGTGTACCACCGCACAAATTGTCACTCAAACTCGGCGCACCAATAATTCTTTTGCGCAACATTAATGCAGTGGAACCAGGCTCGCTGTGATACAACTGATGCCAAACGTCATCGAAGTGACAATTCTGAATAGCAAGTCAAAAGGAGAATATGTGCTTATTCCACGTATTCCTATGATTCCCACTGACATACCATTAGATTTCGAACGACTACAGTTCCCCGTTCGCCTTGTCTTCTCAAGGACTGTCAACATGGCATAAGGTCAATCCCTTCAAGTGTGTGGATAAAATCTGGAAAATCTGGGCTTTTCACACGGTCATACGTTGCATGCTCACGAGTGGAACAGCCGAAAAATTTATTTATTTTTGCAGAGGGCGGTAGGACCAAAAATATTGTATATCCAAAAGCACTCGAATAAATTTTTTCATCTCCATTTTAGCACACAAAAAATGATGCGATGCTTGTGCGATGACCGATTTTGGTCATCGATTTTCGATGAAAAAATTTCATCGAAATGTTTCGATGACGATGGCTGTCATCGATCATCGCATAGAGTGCACACGATGATCGATGACTATCGATGAATATCGATGATCGATGAATTTCGATGATCGATGAATGCCGATGATCGATGAATTACGATGATCGATGACTCTCGATGAACTGTGAAGTAGTGATGAGCGATATATCGCTGTGATTGAATCACCGATACTGAAAAGTAGCCATCACAGCCTGTGACTAAATAATCGAAATCACTTTGACTGTGAATTCGATGAATTTAGCCGATTTAGCTCAGGCTGCTACCGCTGCTACCAACTGCACCAGTACAACCAACGAATACAATGCTACCACTGCTACTGCGTATTAACTGTAATTGAACGTGATCGCATACTACAAACGTATCGTCTACCACAAACTTGAAGAAAAACATGAATTCCAAACATCCCACTGTGGCCCTGCCATCGTCCTCAAGGCGCAATAGCTGAGGTGCTTATACTTTATACATACTTTTAGATCTAAGGCGTTCAAATTAATGTAAAAAAATAAGAAAAATTAGTGATATAAGGATATCGTTCATCCTCATCGATAGTTCTCATCGACTCATCGACATCAATGATTCGCATCGACTCATCGGCATCGATGATTCTCATCGACTCATCGACATCGATGGTCGATGACATCCATCGTCATCGATTACAGTCATCGCACCGCGATGACTAAAATCATCGTCGATGACTTCGATTAATCGACTCATTGCACAAGCCTATGTAAATATGTCTGCTTTGTATACGTGTGCCTACTTACAAAGAAAACGAGGCATTGCAACGCATGCCGGGGAAACTTAGGTGAGTTATTGTGCGCCTTTGAAGGTTTCTGAATTATTAAATCCATTGTACAATAGTAGGAGCGCAAATGGTTTCAACAAATGAGTGTTGGCACGCGAGCTTCTCAAACAAGCGAGGAATAACAAGCAAAACAACGTAGCAGATCATTTACGAGTTGCTCAATCACGTGCATCCGAATCGTATCAGTGAGACATAATATCGCGCGCACCAGAATCATATCAGTGAGACATAATTTGTGTTATAAGGAACGTAATTTATTTTTTCGTAGAATAAGATATGGTTGATATGGTGCAGTGGTCCCTTTGTCCACATGGATCCATGGGATTTAGAGAACTTTTGAGCACCATTTACATGGAATATCCATATGGATCCATGGATTTTCCATAAAATAAAGATAGAATCCATGTTGATTCCACCCAATGTGCTGTCTGGGGCGATATTTGTCATATATTACCTATATAGCTATAACAATTTCTAACTACAATTTTAATTTAGTCATGACAGATTTGCAATTCTTCTGCGCTTTTACCAGAAAATATTTATCAGATTAATCATCGGCAATATATTATATTGCATCCATTTCTACCGATATATTATAACTTTATTACTATAAATCTCTGCATATACTGAGCCTGTTTATTTTTTCACCAAGAGCAGTTACTGAGTAAATGTCCATATAGGTACTGGAAGACAGACCTTATATTTTATCTCCTTTGCTAAGAGATGAGGCGAAATTTAGTAATTTCATTTTATCAAAACACTCTCTCAGATGATGACAATTGCAATAATGTTATCAATTCATAATGAAATACTCAAATGTAGAATTTCCAATGTTTAATGTGGCTGAAAGAGTTTGACGTTTTGACTCTAATTTTCATAAAGTTGCTGACGACGGCTATACTTTTGGTTCAACCCTTTTTCACTCAAGATTCAAGGAAAAAGAATTACAATTTGAGTCATATGAGATTCTTTCGAACAATGCATAGAAAAAGAACCAGAATAATCTTTCGAGCGATGTGAAAAAAGTTATCATCGCGCTAGCAAAAACTTCCAAGTTAGGAACGCACTGTGCCATGCGCTCCACTATACTCACTAAAGGTGCGCTGAGCCTTACGATGCTCACGACTCCACAAGATTCCCAGCACAGTGCGTGGTGGAACCAGTACCATTTCCGACCAGTATCATTCACAGTTCTGTAGGACTAGTACCCAGTAGGGTCTAAAATGTCACATATTGACCCTCAAAATGGACTAGTATGTATACCATTCAGAGCAGGAACTTGGCAATGGGACTGATTAGGGACTAGGCCCTTGGGACTCAAAAAGGACTTGACATTTTTGTAACGGGTCCTTGAAATAAAGCTGTGAATTTTCGGTGAATTCCTTTACAATATATGTAATTATTGATAATGGTATTATATAATACAATTAATGTAAAGTAGGTGTTTTTCAGTTAATCATCCTTCAAGCCAACGTGCAATGCTAAGATTCCTCATGGCAATCAACTAAAATTTTGCCGCCTGATTGGGGTTGCCATTATTTCTTTGCATTAAAGGAAGGTTTACCTACCTACCTTTGATTTTAAAAATAATTTTATTACATCCGTACTTAATAATTACACATTTTTAGGTATTTATGTAACATTGACACTGTAATTGTTCATACCTTTCTTGTACTTCTGTGCATTAATAATGTCATGTCATGTTTTGCTTAGTGTTAACATTTTTTCACGCAAGAGAAATTTTACTTATATATTCGGCTCTACCCTGATGATTTCAAAATAAAACTAATTTATGACATCCATCTAGGCAATAACTTAGGCATGGGAAAAACAAGATTCCTTCAGGCACAAGTCTTGTGATATATTTTAACTGCCTCTAAAGGCTATAACGGGATAGGCTGAAACTTAATCCATGAAATATGTTCTGATTTAAGAAATAACAGAGTAATAATAAAGTATGTTCAATAACAATACCAATGTTTACAATTTTGGAGATGTATCTACCTATTTCTATATTTACACAAAAGTATTCCAAATATGATTTTAGGCTTTCCCGGCCCGGATTCCAGCTGGAATCCGGGCTCTAGAGCCTTGAAAATGGCAGGAAAGTCTCCTGCTGAAATGTCGGCAATCATGGAAAGCCTAACTCGGTGGGAAACCCGAGAACAACTCATTATTCCACAATAGTTTCGTATACGTAAGTGTTTCTTAAAAGGTTCAACAATGTGCATTCGCAAAGGATATACTTTAATGATTTAGGCAAAAGCTATACCTTTAAAAATGCCACTGCAACGTACACCAGCCACAAGCATATAATTAATCCGCTACTGCGCTTCTGAAAATTGCTTTCCATTCAACGGCACGTGAGTCTCTCCTCAAATGGCAAGAACCCTTCATGAGGGAGTAGCGTTGAGAGTGAAATCCAGAGGACTCTGGGTTGCGGCTTCCGTCACATATGCATTCTGACCACCTGTCATTGCAGCAGGGCCATAGCCAGGGGGGGCGCCACCCCTCCTGGAATTTCTTTTGCCCCCCCTAGCTTTAAGTGTCTTTTTATTTATTATTATAGAACTATAAAACGTTTCCCCTCCTAGGAAATTGGTTGCCCCTCCAAAAGACACGACCTGGCTATGGCCCTGCATTGCAGTAGATCCATATACCCACCAAAGTAACATAATATGGCGCAACATGGCAAAAATATTTCAAAATTATGTTAGTTTTGATAAACACCTAAATTTGAGTTTTCCGCGTAAAAATGTGAAAATGCATAAAGATTTGCAAGAAATCAAATGTGAAAAATGCAGGTCCCTAACAATCAATTATGATCAAGCAAGGAGAGTATTTTGCAGGCCTCTATCACATATGGGTCACAGCATGTAGAGAAAATATATGCACCAAAAATTGAATTAAAGCTTGAAAATGTATGCATACTTCTTTCAGCTCTGACTTATTTCACTCTAAGAGATCTGTAATCATAAAAGTAGGATTAATTCTTAATTAACACACAAAATCACAGAGCACCAAACATTACTTCACTTTCGCATGATTTCCATTGTTTTCCACAATTTTTCCTTCTTGCTCCAGCTTTTTGAGGATTTAGCATTGCTTTTGGTGATTGAGAATTACTCCATGATAGCTGAACAATTTTGGTCCCAAACTCAAGAAAATATAGGCCTGCCATATTTCGTCTAGTGACCAAGCCTGAGAAATTCTTGAGTTGTCAACTCCTGTTTCTAATGAAAAAATCCTTCAAGTTACAATGTTTTTCGATCTGATATCACACTTCCTTCATTCTCAACAGAAACAATTACAAAACTTGCTGGGCTGAAGGAAAAAGTAAAAGTCTAAGGACTGGGACTTAACAGTCTTAATTATTTCAAATTGAACTTATGATTCCTACAAACTGCTTAAGGGAGTACTGTCTTTGGAAATCAAACACAGTAGGACAAATTAGCAATAAAATAAACAATTATAAATATTTTAAGGTTTTATGGCTATAAAAAAATAGAAGGAATAAGATTTCAATGCACCACATATGTAGATGGCACCAGGTGCACCACTGAAATATTCATTGTTCTACATAAAATTAACAATATTTTAAAAACCAGAGTAATAAACTTTAATAACAGCTTAACATGAAAAATATTCTTTTTTATATTTCTTGGTGTCAGCTAAAGGGGTATATTTTGATCACTAAAATAGTTATGGTAATCTATAACTTCTCTTTTAATTTGAAGTCAAAAAAGTTGTTTTCACCGCAAAACTCCTTAAACAAGGAATCCCAAAACTTCATTCTCTCACTGTGAGGTCCACGTCCAGTTATCATTTGAGTAACTTCATTTATGTCAAGAAATTTCAACTCCTTTGAATTTTTGGGCATGGGCTCCCACGTAATGTCATTTTCTGAAGTAGGGTGCCTAGAAAGAAAAGTCAAGCCAATGCATTGAAAAACAGGCTGCATTCCAATTTATAATTTAACTAAAGTTTCCTGATGAACAGCAAAGATCCTTTTGCAAGAAGGGAGCATTTATTGAGCAATACATTAAATTGGAGCTTATTTTTTTATTGACAGAAACTGTACCTACATATTTTCAATCCCTGAAAAGGATTCATTTGAGTTATGAATCCATGTGCTAAATTCTGATTACCTTTCATCGTCAACATTTCATGCCCCTAAAGACTGAGGGATATTTTAAGTGCAATTTGTAAGGCAGTACTTAGATGAACTGGAGTTGCCCAGGATTTGAACAGTTTTTTCATTTATGCAAATTTTGAGCTACTGAATTCACCCAGTACATATAGTGTATTAAGAACACTAGTTTTAAGTATATCACTTCCTAAATATTTTTTTTAAATCAACCTAAAGTATGTAAAGGATAGGAAATTCAGTCTTCCTTGAATTTTTAAGAGATAAAAAAAGTAATTTTTGGTGAAATACTCTCGTGCAGATCCAAAGGGGCAAATTGAATTAGCCAGAATTATAATATCACTTCACAATTTTGAAATACTATTCCATGCAGGGCAAGACTCCATTTTTAGATATACACTTAAGAGTCACCAGAGACCAAGAGTGTAGTGAATCTTCATATGCCCTTTGAATCACTACTGCTTCAAAGGCTGGTCTGCTTCATTTGCTTCCTTAGAAGCACTTAAGTACAAGAATGAATTGGACCAGGATTTTGGAGCAGAGTGGGTGTTTTGAGTTTTTTTCCTAAGAAATTGCCAAACTATCCAGTGGTCAATGTATATTGTTTCAATAAGTTCTATTTGAATCACAAAGGCAATTCATATTTGTCATTATTAAAACCTCCACGATTTTTTTTACTTCCTATTCGATCAAACTCATTCACACACACATGTCTTACACAAGAGTGATCTATACAAAGGAAATTTTCACTGACTTTAATAAATTAACTTGCATTTTCATGAATAATTTGGATATGAAGTATACCGAAAGTTTGACGTCCATATGTGTGTTAAATGAAATTGAAATACATAAATGAAAATTATATATTCAAATTCCATTTAATATTTATGTACCAGTTTAATTTGCATTTAATCATTCTGCTTGAATAGTCAACTTTCTGCTCCTTTTCAGATTGACAAGTAACAGGTGACTGATTAAGTAAGAGACAATGGAATGGAAAACAAATTTCAAGCCTTCTATCAAACAATATATCACATCTACATACTCCAAATGCTACACACCTCCTGGGCTAAAGCACTTGGGATGGCCTACTTAGGAATTTTATGTTCACTCAGAGTCTCCTGAGCTTCAAAGCAATTCTTGAAGCATGAAACAGACCATGTCCTAAATATAAAGGTATATTGCCACTCAACACTTTTAAAGCTGTCCAGTCCAAGGCAAAAAATAACATCAGTCAAACATGAGTAAATTGCCACCAAATCACCTTCGATGCATATGCTTGAACTTGACAATGCAATGTAGAATGGATGGCAGGGGAACAAGATTCAGAATGTGCCAAGAAAAAAAATTCCCATATTTATCTAAGTTTAGATTTAGAGAAGTACATAGAGGTATACCCTGCTTAACATGAGAGATAGGTTTCTAAAAACTGTTGTGTTAAACCAATACATGGACGCCATAAGAAGCCAAAAGGACACACCTATTCCTATGGAATGTCACAACGATTAACTCATATTTTCACTTCAACACTCACCCTAATTTGGCAATATTTGTCCACATGGCAACCATCTGGCTTATCTTTTTCCTTTCTGGAGAGTCAGGGGGCAGTTCTTCAACAGGTATCATATCCATGCTGAATAAATACCCCAATTCATCACCATGGCAGACTCCTGAGAATTTTATTAAAAACTTAAATCAGCATTTTGTTACAGTGCAAAGGGAGAAATGAATCAACCCATGTACATCTGCAAGAATAACCTAAGTAGTTACAATTATTAGGTATTCGTGGCTTTTGATTACTTTTAGCAACAATTCATTGTGACTGGCGGCTATCAAAATGGACAGGGTGAGAAAGGCTGGAGCGATGCAAGACAAGGGTTTCTTCATTCTCCTTAATACAGTAGAGTGCTGATTATCTGCAGTTTGATCATCCGGCTAGTTGAAGTGAAGTTGCTAATTGCACGATCATATACCCTATGGCTCAACGTACATAGTATTCTTGCACAACAAATCAAAATATCCAGTTCAAGAAAGTCCTATGTATGTTGCCACTGCCGAGGATTAAAGTAACTTCAAGAACTAATTTTTAAATAGCAATTCCGTGATAGTTTGAGGAAATACCATCCAATCACGATAACAGTTATCAGGCATTAATTAATTGAAACCTATATTGCCTCATAGTATGAATATAAATGCAATATTACTGAGAATAAGCAATATTTTTTCCAAATTCCCACTCGTTTGTTCACATTTCAATTAAGACATAACTAACTTGCAGAAATGTTTAAAGAAGAAAATTGCTGAATGTACCAATAAACACATTGAAATAATATAAATTATAACTGAAATTAATTACGCAAAGCTCTCAGTGAAGTGCTTACTGGCTGAACTAAAATCTATACGATTCGTTTGCAAGCTTCCCATTTCTGCCAAAACTTTGATGTAGATGCGATAGATGGCGCTGCTATATACCGAGCACCAAAGGTTCGAATCACAGGATTCCCTGAATGTTCTATTGCAACGTACATGAAACGTAAATGTAAAGGATGGCCAGCGAACATTCCGCAAATGTTCGCATGCTGCGTGGGATGGCTCAACAATCATGTATCAGTTTCCAGCCATGTTATACCATCATAAGTCATCCTCCATTTATATTTAGTTATTACTAGGGACTTACATAAAGTGAGGTTACTTTTTGGGGAAAAGTGATGTTAGGTATTTTTCCCCAAAAGTAATGATGCGAACAATGCAATAAAATTCAACCTCGTTTTGAAATGTAAATTTTGCAAGTGTGACAGAGATAAAATGGATGCCTCATTTAAGACAGTAAATAGACAAGAGTTGAATACTCTCATCTGTTAAATATCTAACCATAGACGAGCCATTTTTAAATATTTAAAAGAGAACTCTATGCAAAGGGTCTGGATAGTCTCTGTCCAAGAGCATAGGTCTAGAATTAAGGATAAACAAATAAACTCCGCTACGAGGTTCAAAATATATAAAATTATCGGCTAAAATCGAGATTACTAATTATGTAACCAGCATTCAAAATCGTGACATCTTTTGTTTTAAGTACATATGCTATATGGGCAAATAATATTGGTAATAAACATCAATGAGTTTCAAATTATGATAAAGAGCAGTTCCACCCGGGCTATAACTGGACCATAATAATTGGACCCAAATAATATTCAATCACACCTCCATCATTATTCCCTCAATTTCTCCATCAAGGTAGGGTAGTAATATAAGAACAGCATATATCTATTTCATTATATTACATAGAACAAAGTTCAAAAATCTTAACTTTTTTCAGTATTTAAAGGTAATGTTTTAAATATAGTCATTTAATCATCGATGGCCAACACAAATTTCTTAACTCGCAAACGAATCCCTTTGATGGTCTCAGAGCTATCATTTCTCACGTGGGATTTTTTACGACCATTACAACAAACTGGCTTGTTAAATCCACACTTAGAGATGCCTTTTTCCTTATACTTTGCACCACCGCCATCTGTCTCCATTCTCCGTGGAACATCTCCTCATCTAGGTTCCGGTATACTCTTTAAACCCTCCTGGATGTCTAGTGAGATGATTGGAAGCTGCTCCTCAGCCTTGCATCGTTTTTCAGGGTCGGTGATCTCTGATTCCAGGGCAATGTTAAACCTCTCCACCGTCCCATTCCCATCTTGGAAACCAGAAATTATCACCTTATGTCTGACAACCTCGAACTGTCTCTCCTGATGCCTGAACACTAGTCCCGATCATCAGGAGGTCGATATCGAAATTCGATGTTCAACATACGGGAAAATGTAGCCCGTCCTACCAGATGAACAACGGAAGGAAATTTTTTTTTTCGGACAATATCTAGGGGTGCTGCCTAGATACATATACTGCCCGTTTACATATACTGAGAGAAGGCAACCCACAACACCCACTCTAATTTGCCCCCTTTTAAGCCATTTGAGAGACTCTGGTGTGGTTTCTCCGGCTCTGGTTGTGACTGATATGGTTCGGCTAGATGCTGAGGTAGGCCCAACAGGTCAGCGGGTCACGTGGTACGCTATTGTATACGTACGGTGCTGTAGAAAAGGTAAGAAATTAGTCAATTTCTTCAAAAATGCGTTGTAAGTGACGTAAAATTGTAATTATTTGGGTATGTGGGACAGTTACTTTGTCCAATTAGTTCCCTCCTCCTCCCTCACCTTCCCCCATGCTCGTTGAAGAAAACTTCGTTTTCAGCAGCAGCTGGGCTGGATGCTAGAATTGTTTGTTATCTCGAAATGGCTTGCAGAAACACGTTTTTAGGAGTCTGGCGGCGATGTAGTCTCATGGATGTTGACTCGAGGCCTGTCGGCCGGTGACTGAGCGACAGTCTGCCACCCGACCGGCATAGTCGGCAGGGAGGGGGCGGAAGGGCGGAGGAGGTGAGGGTTGGGGAAGTGCCGAAGCGACCGAAGAGCTCCTTGGTTGCATCGGTGGGCACGGGCGGAACTAACTAGCAGAGTAGGCGTTTGTTCTCGTTTAGCGATTTGTTAGTGTTCGAGAAGTTTATCATTGTGGTTTTTGGACAAGTGCAATGAAGACGAGGAAACAGGTCGAGTTCATCTTTGGAGCACCGACAGCTTTTCCTGCAATATACCTGACTGATATGGCTCGGCTAGATGCTGAGGTAGGCCCAACAGGTCAGCGGGTCACGTGGTACGCTATCAGTGCTGTAGAAAAGGTGCGCTGCACCAAATTGGCACCAACTGAGGTAGCACTAAACAGGGCATTACTGCATATTGTACTGAAAATCTGAAAGTCAATGCTTCAAGTAAATAAATATGTAGTCATGTTAAAACATTTTCTTACCAGGGTTGCTAATTCCAATTACTTTCTTCCCAATTCCAAGAAGGCCTTCAAATGAAAACAGGTAATAATAAGTAGGCATTGATGAATACACTGATATTCCTCGGACAGTCAGGTCAATTCCCATCACAAATAGAAGGTCTGTCTGGCTCTGCAATAAAATAATATGAAATGCACAGCAAAATTTTAAGAATGATAGCTATGGAACTGAACCTAAAGAAAGCTCCAAACAATCAATATTATCCATCCATATATGGATAATAGATGAGAAAATATTTTTTCTCCAATTTTTACATGGAAATAAAAGAAATACTCATATCATGACATTTGTTTGTTAACACAATCATAACTACAGAGGTCTCATCATTGCCACCCCAAGTATTTGTTTTCTTGCTAACTGAAAAAAAAAATTGCCAAGCTCATTACACCATCAACATTACCCCACCAACACGCAAATGTTAGAAAAACGTTAGTATGTAAAACGTTTTTTTAATGGTGCACGCCACTCTCGTTTGATCTCCTAACCAGCCTAACTAATGGCCAAATTCTAGAGCCACGTCAAGTGATTTGAGAGAAACCCAAAAATAACTTTTGCCACGAACCTCTGTCGATTCGTAGAGAGAGCCGGTCCAGGGCCTCGCAGC
Source organism: Pyrrhosoma nymphula (assembly GCA_963573305.1). Taxonomy (NCBI): domain Eukaryota; kingdom Metazoa; phylum Arthropoda; class Insecta; order Odonata; family Coenagrionidae; genus Pyrrhosoma; species Pyrrhosoma nymphula. The sequence goes on from OY754339.1 coordinate 83,328,637, forward strand.
TCTCCACCAGACTACGGTCATCTTTGGTCTGAATCACTAACTCATCGCAGCTTGGGTTTTGCAAGTGAGAAAAATTTGCAGAATCCTTTCTTAAGTTGTTGAACTGTCAGCGTAGGAATTTGGCATGTTCTTCAAAATGTATTAACTTTGAAGAAGCTGTGTATGAATGAATAAAAATTTAGGCATGCATTTGACTTTACTTTGACATGGCCAGCCTGAAATTCAAAGAGAAAACGGGACATGTGCCCTGTTTCTACCCGTGTAACCCCTTCAACTCATCCCTGGCTGGGAATTTCCACGAATTTCAAACCACGCTAGTTAAAACACTATACTAACACTTTTCTAACGTTAGTGTGTTGGTGGGGTACTTAGCTGAAGTTATAAAGAAAGTAAGGGCTAAACCAAAGAAATGAAAAACTGCATGGCTAATTATGGATGGTTTATGTATCAAAGAGACACATAAAATTTTATTATGTACCCACAAATCTATTGGCAAACATGGAAAAAATAATACATCCTACACACAATGTAATACGGTGAGATAAAATCAGAGTGTTTCTAATTGTGACAGAGGTGCAGGTAGCTGCGGGGCTGGAGGGATGTGACATATTTGCTAGTTTAGTTACTTAATATTGAAAGTTTCATTAGTTAATTTAGAAGTAATAGAAGAGTGGAAACTTGTATCTCTGAGTTGAACACCACCTTGGGCCTGTTTCTCAAAGCTACAAGTCTACAAGATACAAAGTGTATTCACTTGTAACTTGTGAAATTCTGTTTCTCAAATGTACAAGTTTACTAATTACAAGTCCACAAGTTACAAGTCCATTTCACAAGTTCTAAGTGTTTACTCACAAGTGTTTCCATGGTTACGACACATTCTGTCAAATCATCAAATATCATAATTAAACCCTGTTGCATAATATGTGGTTTAAGTAATATAGCTCTTTGAAATTGTCACATGACATCTTTAGGAGTGAAAATAATTCCATGAGACTTTCATGATAAAATCATGAGGTGTATGTTTGAGAAAAAATGTGAGAAATGGGAAACTTTTCTCACAAATATCTCAGAAACACCAGCATGGGCAATAAACACACGGACTGGAGTCGCCCGGGTTTCCCGACGCCTGCATGTCTCTGTCCGATCCCTCCATCCCAAGCTATAGCAAACTCATCGCATGCCTGGTCTGCATCGATTTATGGTCGCCCCTCAGGAGTTACTAAATCCCCTATCTCCCTGCTTACTCAGTCCTATCTCAAAGAAAACAAGGCAAGACGCACTGTGAACATTGGATATAGTTGAACCCTTCATTGTTTTCCCCTTCTGAAGTCCACTCACTCTATCCAATTTTAAAGCATAGTCCAATAATTTGGCTTGGATTTTCATTATATCGTGCATTGTGTGAACACTAGAGCCCATCGCTATGCTAGCCGCTGAGTCTCCCTTGGATGCTCTTTCAATATTCTTCAGCTTCTCCGAAAAGTGTGCATATTTCTATTTTTCGAAGAATTGGACATTTTCAACCAGTTGTAATACAGAAGAAAACTTAGCAAATATAAAAATATAGAACATAGAGCAGTGATTCAGGGGACTCAGGGTAATGCAACACTCATCTGCGTGATTGAACAGCCCACTGAGGACGTCAGAAAGGAAGAGTAGGGGAGGGAGGGGAGGGGACGGAAAGAGAGATAAGGGGAGGAGGTTTTTGCGGGATGATGCATGGATAATCCGCCAGATGGATAACCAAACGACGGATAATTGACTTTCTACAGTAGTTGCAATAAGCATAAATTTTATTCCAAATACCTTTTATCCACAATCCTACAAAATTTCTTAGTTTTTAGAAGAATTTTAATTTTGAATTGCGCTTGTTTGCTATCTTGAAAATGGAACTGCACTGTTCTTCCATTGTTAGATGCTTTGAAGCATGTATACAGGGGTGGCGTGGGTGCTCAGGGGCCCAAGCCACTGCACGTCCAAAGGGGACTGGTTTTTGTGACCCCCCTCCCCCGTCTGAAAAAATTTGTGCATTAAAAACGCATTTCAGTTTGTTGAGGGCAAAAGGTTTGCAAATAATATATAAATGACATAAAACTTTCGATGCGATAAACGTCTTATTTTAGTTATGTTAAAATCGGGGCCCTTCGGGCCCCGGGCGGGAATCCTTGTCTCCCCGCCCTGGCCACGCTGCCCCTGGATTTATATATATGCAGACCGTGCTCTGAAATAACACATTCATTGATCGCAACTTTGCTTTTACTGCACACGGAAATGGAAAAGCAAGTTACAAAAAAATACTTTTTCTCAAACCATCAAGTATTTTTTGTTTTTTTCGAGATAAAAAATATCATTTACTTTCTTTATAAAAATGTCTTTTTACTTCCATTCCTGGTATTATTTTTACTCTTTCTTGAGTGTCTAAATGAGTGAAAGGGACTTATTTTGACTTTTCCACATTTTACACTTTCCCGCTTTGTACACTTTTTTTAAGGTCCCTTGAAAAATGCAAAAAAAGGGTTTTACTGAATATAGAAATGTATCTCATAATTGCTGACATTTGAAGTAACAAACAATGCAGTTTTATGAGTGCTACTATTCATTGTGTGACTAGTTAATTGAAATATGTATGTACTTCATTTTTAGCTATTTATAAAACTATACTTACGTCATAGTACTGAGAGACACTTTCTAAAGATATAGGCTTGTCACCAAAAAAGAAATTCTTAATTTTTTGGGCAGCTGCTTTGCACTTGTCAGACCCAAACGGTAATCCAAGAAGTTTTGGAACCAAAATTTCAATGTTCTTGTCAATGTTTTCCAGGATAGTGGGGTTCTTCTGAACAGATGATTCTCCAACTGGAAAAAATCTTTTCTTAATCTTTTTATACAGAAAGAGCTCAATCAAGCAGGTCCAAAGAATAAAACTCACTTAGTGGCATAGTTCTGTAAGAGTCCAGCCATATTAAATTATTAAATATCTTTTTCCATATTTTGAAGTTTTATTATATTATTGAAGGTTGTGTACGTGAGTACGTACACACTATATTTTTTATTTTTGCAATCAAAAGTTCATGTTCAAAAGAAGTTCTGACGTTAATATATAAAACATCAAGTTGGCTATTAAAACACTTTAGCAGGACGTAAGTTGATGCTGCACTAAGTTGATGTTGATGCTGAAGGCAAGCAGATCTGGAAGTTGCTCTGCTTGAGTAAAAGAAGGATATAATAAAGAAAACTGAAACTAGGTGTTTCTTATTTATGTACACCGTCCGACGCTACAACAACATACAATATCACTGAAAATATTTAACTTCAACATATTGTTTAAGAGCATGGACCATATCAAATAATTATTACTTGAGAGTTAGCCTTCACTCTGCTATCTTGGCAGCGTTCAATCTTTCATCTCATTTTACAATCCTGAAACGAAACTACGACACCATGCTAAGTATTTACGTAGTGTGTTTTCTTATTATTGATTTCGCGGTGCATAGGTCTAACGTAACATTTCTTCTTCAATCTATTTAGTGGCGGAGGATGTGCATTTAGTCATTATTGAAGCACATCAACTCTTAAGTTTATTATTGTGAAGCTCGCTTGGAAGCCAAGTAATTGATTATAGCTGCAATAACAAGTATTGTCAGAGCTGGCGAGGTACAAATGACGCAACTCCAGGAATTTCCCACTAGAGTGGTGTAATACGGAGTGAGGGGAATCGAACAATGGGTTCGAGTAACTATAAAAGAGCGATGACCACCGTACATCGGGAGTCACTGATCAACAATATACCCAAAGGCAGACTGAATCCACACAACCCGGGACAGTAAATTTCTGTAATAAGAGAAATAGAAGAAGTATTCTTTGTGACTCGACAGAAAGTTTAATTACGGTTTTTAGAAGTTAAAACCACCCATGAGAAAGTTCATTCCAAGAGTACACGTGGTAGCAGACGCAAGACGAGGGAGACACTTCGGCGCCTAATCGACAACATCGTCAGGAATTGAATACAGTTCAACGTCCGCAGAAGCGAGACTTGTTTTGCGACATGATTTCTTCCGGGACATATGTGTCTCAGAGGTCGACATTATCCAAAACTGTATGTATCCTAATATTTGTGTGTGAAGGGTAATATTTGTGTGTGAAGGGTATTATTTAGTTGATTAGTGATCTCACCTGTGGCCATGAAGGCAACCAAAATAAGTGATGGGTAATATTTTGTGAGTGGTGTCATCTTCAGGACCTGAAGATGACATCAAAAGTTGAAACCCGGGTCTTGGTAATAAATAATTAGTTGAGTTAACAAAGTTATTAAATTCTTCCGTATCATTGTTTTCTTCCTTAGCATGAGTGGAGGTGGAGCAAGCACAGGGGGGCCACCATAAGCCACCAAAGGGGAGAGCCCTCTAGTATGTACTTGAGAGTTAGAATTAAATCACCATTGGCCTTTTCCAATCCACACCTGCATTGAAGCCATTACCTTAAAGTCTTCATGAAATAATTTGCCTTCTGCATGTGCATGCAACTGTAGGTCTTCTCTGTCATTTGCACTGAAGGACCAGCAGAAAAATTGTACATTAATCTATTCTTCAGGATTGAGAAATTGTATCATGACACAACTGTCATTATGATTTCTTTTAAACCCACATTTTGTTATTTAAAAAACCTAAAGACCTGGAATTTTCCTGCAAAACTTCTTTTATCAAGCTTCTTACCGCTGGCCCTGGTGGCAGTGGGGTCAAGTCCTCGCCTGCTAATCAGAGGGTCGCGGGTTCGAGTCTCGTCAGGGTTGGTTTTTCACATGTTCAGGGTATGAGTGTTTCTGTCAAGTTCTGGTGGATTGGCCCCTGAGAAACCTGATGACAGGCCAATGCCTTATCAGGATCATAGGGGCATACAGACCACCAGAATCGTCCAAGAGCAAAAGATAAAAAAAGTGAGGTAGTCAATTTCTCCCAACATTTTGCAGAGTGACCCTCTCATTGTCTTCAGCAGGGCTTAGTTTCAGCCAAAGTGCTACCTCAGAACTTCTTACAACACTGGAGCGGACAGGCCATTCCCCCAGAACCCTAACCCCCAGGGTGCTTAAGAGATCTGGTACTTCTAACCTTATAAATAAAGCCCTGGTCTTCAGGGGATGAAGAATATTGGTCAAAGTGACAGAGTGATTGATCAGAACTTGAGAGGAACTGAGGAAGCTCTCCCAAAGGGAATAACATAAAGCAGTTTGGTAGGTGAGATCACTTCAGTCCAACAAGTGGGATCACACATAGACAAAGAAGCCAGACAAATCCCATTTCTTGAGCTGACTTCTCGAAAATAAATTTGGCTTACATAAGAATAGTTTAGACTTGGGTCAGGATATCCATCGGTACCTGTATTACACCCTATTAGGTATATCCCCTATTTATCAACTGATACACCTATGATGTACCTATTCCTCTGGTTGCCACTGCTCTCTGCAATTAGGCACCACTATACATACATGTTAAATAGTATACTCATCAGCCATATATCTATGAAAAAATATAAAAGACATAAGTCCCAAGGTTTAATACTCACATTCTACAACAAAGCCTTCATCAGTGGTAACACCACTAACGTAGGTGATGTCTTTGTTGAATTTTCCAGAGGCATTCATCTCAGAAGGTATGCCAGGTAGAAATGCATTGGGTCCCTCATCCTCAGTTGTGGGAACAAATGCAAATGTTATTCCAGCCAGTTTTTCCTGAAATCAATTGAGACTTGAACAGTGCATCAATTAAGACTCTCACGCAATAAGAATATTCCATCCTCATTGAGATATCATTTCCAGATTAAGATAAAAATTTGTTCAAAATTGTCAAAAAAAAGCATGCAGTTTAAATTTTACAGACAACAGCTGTGTAATTATAACAAGTACATATATTAGGTAATCAATTACATGTAATAACAAAAACTAGCCGCAGTTGCCCAGAGAAATGTGCATAGTGATGGAAAACTGAGAACTTGAAAAACTATGGAGGCAAACATCTCATGTATTAAACTAAGTTTCAGGCATCTCTGAGTCACAAGAGGCTTTTGCAGGGCAGCCAATGAAAGGTGATAAGATTCAGGCAGGCAATCTTGGAATATGAAGCAAACAGTTGGCTTGACAATGTTTCACCATGAGTGGTGCCCATGCAATATGCATACATCTGATAATAAAGATATTTGTAATCCAAATGCATAATAAAGTTTTATGTTGGGACAAATTTCTTTAACATCGAGGCATAAGGAAGAAGAGATATTAATGAAACAACATTTTTAATAACACTCTCAGTGTAAATCCCATCAAGCAATTAAACTGATAATTTATTTAAAACTCTCACACATGCAGCTCACATAAATTGACATGTATTTCAAGTTTACAGACCACAATAGTGCTATATTCCACAGGAGAAAAATCATTCGCCTTGACCGGGATTCGAACCCGGGGATCGAACCCGGGGATCGGGGATCGCCTTGACCGGGATTCGAATTGATTTTTCTCCTGTGGAATATAGCACTTATGTGCACTTGCGGGTGACTCCGTAAAGGTTACTACCGTGGCTAGTCCCAATTTCCTCAAAATTAGTCAAAGAGCGAACACCTCAATGTGTTCTATGTACGGCTTTATCCTCGCGGACTGTGGCGCTTAGCGATCGATTTGGACTGCTAATGGCATTGTATGTCTAGCAGTTCTGACCACCAAGCTCCTATAAAGCCACCAAATTTTCCACAGGGGAGAAGGACGCCTCAGTAGCTTAACTAGTTAAAGCACTCGGCACGAAATCAAGGGATCCGGGTTCGAATCCCGGTCAAGGCGAATGATTTTTCTCCTGTGGAATATAGCACTTATGTGCACTTGCGGGTGACTCCGTAAAGGTTACTACCGTGGCTAGTCCCGGTTTCCTCAAAATTAGACCACAATAGTTTGCAGCAATTTTTTTATTAAAAATCATTTACAATAATTATGTTGTTTTGTTTTTAGACAAATGATTTTTTAATTATTCGTAATAAATCACTTCACGGCATATTGGTTGGGGGCGTCACGGTTGGGGACAAATCTCTTCACGGCATAGTTTTTGTTGGCAAAATAGTTTTCTTTTTCATTCATGAAATAAGCAGTAAAGGAGTCAGTACTAAAAATGAGGTAGTACCCAGATGTTATAAAACCAACCAATCATATAGGAGCAATCAATAAAAACATCATTTTTTCTGTATTTGCTTCTCAGATATCTGCATGCATATAGAGGCCCTTTTCACACTAAATCATGATGAGCATCTTCTAGCTCATAATTCTTTGAAATTGAAATTGACTTTGTAATTCATGATTAATATTTATACTCACAATTTGAGGGCAAATCTTTTCTGAAGCCAGAACCAACTCTTTAGCGTCAATACCCTGAAGATATTTTACAAGTTCCTCAGATGTCGATCCTGTGAAACCTAAACTTTTTCCCAGTATAAATGCCAAACTTCTGGCATTTTCTTTCGATCTGTACGCCCAGGGATTCAAAGAGGAACCACTCTGTGCAATCGCTCGATGGAAGAGACCTGAAGAAAAAAAACAATTGAAATAGTGGGAAGAAAGTGAGTTTTACAACAATGTAAAATTCAGTAGAGACAGCACACTTAAACATATAAACATGAATTATAACCACCAAGACTAATATTTCTAAGTTATATTAAGCAAAACTCTTCACTGCGATCTTCAGAAAAAGCTATTTTTAACTGGCAACAATAAGTAGACTTTTATACCTCAAGTCAATTCAATTTTCAACGACCCAAACTGTAAACACATCCATATTTCCCTGCACATAGCATGTACCAGTGCACAAGATGCAATGTGATTTTTGGGTTATATTTTAGACAAAAAACATAATAATCTACATGTGTAAGTAAAAATTTACAATTTATAGGAAAAAATGGGATTGAATTAACTTCCAAAAATAGCAACTGCATTAAAGTTCTTCATTGTAAAGTACCCAAAACCAATGAATGCTGTAGACCACCCTTTTATCTTGCTTCTGCAAATGCTGTCTGTGGTGAAAGGGAAGACATTTGCACTTCCGACAGCAATTCGTTATTGAATATTTATTTCAGTTCTCCATTAAGTCACAAACATCCTCTTTTATATGAACTATACTTTTTCTATTCTTATGAAGGGTTTACTTCATAATTAAATGCTGTTGATGCCACTTATAAATTTTCTATTCAAGACAATGAATTATACATAAAAACCTTTTGCAGATTATCATAATGAGCACTACATATTTTCTGCTCAGAACTATGCAACAAGTACTGAGTCTTTCAAAAATGCATAAACATATGCATATTAGTTATGGTTAAAACTGAAATTTAAACACACCTTTGGACATTGGGGAAAGTACATGGTAATGTACACTAGCCCCTCCGGCACTCTCTCCAAAGATGGTCACACGATTGGGGTCGCCACCAAATGCAAGTATGTTCTGTTGAACCCACTTCAGGGCTAATGCTTGATCCTTCAATCCCCAGTTACCAGGGCAAACATCATCTCCAGTGCAGAGGAATCCTAATGTTAAAGCATATAAAAAATTCAATTCAACAAGTCATAGTTCATAGAAAACACACATGAAAATTGCCATGACATACAAGAAGGTACATATGTACAAAGCAGAGGATATGATTTCAAATTTAATTCAGAAAGTTATATGAATTCTAAAACTCTCCCAACAGCAGATTGCAGTTAAGCTTCATTTAGACAAAAAATTATGAGGATGAATTGTGTTTTGAGTGATTTAAATTTTTTAAGATATTTACCAAGAATATTTTAATGCTCTACTTGAGCCAATTTCTACTCTTCAAAATTTTCACTAGTTTCTTGTGACCACACAACTATTAATTAATTATTTGTAGCCCAAGCAAAGTCTGGTACTTCAGCAGGTATAATACAAAAAATTATGAAATTTTATGCCCAACCATTCCTCAATAAAGAAACATTACTATATTTAAAAAAAAGACTTAAAAAAGAGACTTCGAAATGTTGTAAAACATGTAGTGTGCAGAGTAAATTTAAATCATACCTAGTGGTCCCAATCTGTAGTTGATTGTGACAAGAACAACATCTCCATCCAGAAGGTATTTTGGTCCATACATGGCTAATTCAGAAGATCCCATTGCAAATCCCCCACCATGAATCCACACCATCACTGCCTTAGGGTCCGAATGTTTTTCCTTTTCAGTTAATAGCTAAAAATAACAAATACCCATTTATCAGTATACACAACTGAAAATATAAACTTAAGGTATGAAGTCTGGCATTTAAGTTGGAGAACATACTACATATTATGTGGTTGCAGTAGAAGCTCAGGACAGTAAGCTCAGCATGATATATGATGCTGATATATCAGTATTTCTCAGCTGTATCTTTCTATGTTCATGGAAGTCTATTTTTGAGTGGCGTTTCAAATTGTCAGTAAAGGTTTAAAACACCAACACATGAACACTTGAGTTGGAGCAACAAGTGATCATTAAATTTCTCACTAGCATTGGTAATAGAGAAAGCAAAAAGCATGTGAATGGTAGTAAAAGTTGACAGGATTGTTTATTTGTATATCACCTTGCTGAATGTCATATTCTCTCTTGATGAGTATCACTCCCTCTTCCTTGAAGAGTGATTTAATCACGTTGAAAGCCTAAAAACCTTGTAAGGATTTCAGAGTTTAAAAGCGATTAAATCTCTCCTCCAGGAAGACAAAGTGATACTTATTAATATAGAATATGATAGTCAGCATGGAGATCTCTAAATAATGATGATGCTAAAGCTTATTTATATAAATAAGGGTTGTTTGCAACAATAGCACTGCTGTGTTATGCATGTATTCTCACATGTCGCAGTTCTGACTCATTTGTCTTTTCAACAAGGATTGTTTTCGAGAACTTCCGGTTCCCACTCCCGAGGCCAGTTGAGAGTCATGTTAAGGGCAGATAAGGAAATAAATGAATGAACTAAGTATGTATCTATCTGGGTAAAGTCGTGCTTTTGTTCTTCTGTGAATGCTTAAGTAAGTCTGTGCTGCCCAACTAAGTCAGCCAAACTGCAACTACTCTTCATGATTACATTAAGGTGTGGTTTATAAATATAATATTCAATTAATGATTATGGCTTTCAAGTGAAGTTAATAACTTCCTAAGAAGCCCAAAGGTCATTAAAAATATTCTTAAATTCATTAATACATGCAGCCAGCTATAGATTATCTACTGGAATTTTCTCAAGCATACCATTGGAGTGAAGACATTCAGGTACAGGCAATCCTCCTCTCCAAAGAAGTTGCGATAGATCATGTGTTTGCTAGAACAAGCACTTCCTTCAAATGTTGCATCCCTTACACCACTCCATGGTTCTGCTGGTTGAGGGGCCTTGAAATAGAAAATTAAATGAAAATCTTCTGAAAATCTTCTGTGAAATAAAAATTTTTATGTGGAACAACCAAGTATTCTCATTCCAATCATGAATTCAAGGTTCCATAAAGTTACGGCTGATACCATCAGTTATATCAGAACTCCATTATGTTTGATTTAACAAACAACAGAACAACTAGTAATTAAACACATGGGGAGGAAGGATATTAAGACTTCTAAATAAGGGACGACATGGTGCATTTTGTGGTGCAAATGCCATGAGTCGGACCACTTTCTTCTGCAGTCTGAAAACTTTTATTGCTGCTGGTGATGCTCCCCAAAAAATATTGAAGCTAATTACATGTCCTACAGTGTCCTATGTTACCTTCAGTATCCTAGAGTGTCCTATATTCTAGTGCGAAAGGTCTTAAATAATACAACTGAAGTAATCCACACCCTACATTCAGAAATTAAAGACTACTATCTTCTTTAATGCTTAGTTTCGGAATTCTAATGTTATATATTAAAACCCTCGGCACAGTTGGAGTTAAAAGGCTATTTGGAATTAGTGACAACCCACTGTCTTCCCCATTGTCACTATCTCGAAGGAAAAATAAGACTCCTCGAGATCTGTGACTTTTAAGTTTAACTATCGTGGATACCGTGGATAAGATTGGTATTTTCACGGGTAGGTAGTTAGTATATCCGCTGCCTTACGGGTGTTATGCACTAAGGTTTGTAAATTCTAATTCCAAAAGTGCTACGTCAAATTTGTAGGCGAGTGATGATCATTGGAGTAGTGTCAGCGTTCTACGGAGTCCAAATATTGAGTGATGAATTTTCCTGCCCTTCGTACCGTTTCCGCGATTTCCGCATCGGTCAGGGATGACTCATGTGAACCCACAGTCCACTTTTCAGCAGTTCTGCTCCACAGTCCACACTCCGCCAGTACCGCAGATTCCATGTTAACCCAGCTTTATGCGGAGGACAAATTTCCCTTCCACACAATCTCCCCTCCCTTCACAACACAAACTTGAGTTGGAGAGAAATTTTCTCCAACCTCAGTCGGGCAGAGTGCACGACCACTGCCATGTGTCCCATTCCTTTTTATCATGGCTAAACTAGAGGGTAGAATCATCGATTCCACCCAGTACAGTGCTCCTTCAACAACAAGGAAATGGTTCACCTCGATACCACGAAAAGGTCAATGAATCAGTGTTTAACTAAGTTCACAGGCATCATATTGACGCAAATATCTAGGTTATCCGATCATGCCTGAATTAATGTACACCCAGAATTAAATTCACGACGTAGCCACAGGGCTTCCACTCACTTTTTATACATAAAAGTGAAAAAGTGAGCGGAAAATGTGAAAAAAGTAAGAAAAAAGTGAGAAAAAGTGAGAAAATAAAATAAAATTAGTGATATTTACCCCACGTTAGACTTCTGGCAATGACTATAACCCTACATTTTGCAATATTTTAAGGTGGAACTCATTTTTAAAACAGTAGCAACAGGGATAAAAATTACAATTCAAAGAATTGGACAGTGAAAACTTGTATTTCGGACTCTAGAAAGCATAAAGAATAAGCAAAAAATAAAGAAATCTTGACTAGAGATGAACGGTACAAAATAGATAAGAATGAGAGGATACTTGGGATCACTGGCAACATCTGTCTTGGTAAATATCTGGGTTCAGTAATCGTCAATCCTATTTTTTGGGTTAATATGGCGAAAGGGTTTACAGTAGCAATCTCCACTCGTCTTGAAGGCCATCTTCGTCCACATCCATCGGCATCTCCAGGATCTTGTAAACGGATATAATGTTCTGCGGGGAACTTTCCTTGATGTTTTGAGGCTTCAAACATTTCAGGTAATGAGCCTCTCTTCCCTTCACCAGGACTGGTTTCTGGAGGTGGCTCACAGCCACCAGATAATGTTTTGAAGCTTCTTAATAAAACTTCTCTGAAGAGGCGAGCATTCCTGTTCGACAAGAAGCCAATCGGCATCCTTACCAATTTCAACTTTGCTCATTTCCATAATATTGTTGGTATTGAGAAAGAAGGCTTCTTTCATGCATTCTTGCTTGCTTGTGAGCAGCTCTGGCTTATAGCAGAACCTACTTAGCACTTGGAAATATAGACTTTCAACTTCTTCATCCAAAACATGGATCATAGGCTGACCAAAGTTTTTCAAATATTTTAGCACTATACAGGACAAAGGCTATCTCTGCAGGAAGGTTTTATACTTAAGGGCGTTACCAATAGCCTGATAGCACTTGGATGCAAGGAGCTTTCTAACATCTTTGCCTTTCTGACAGGGTAACACTTAAAGAAAATAGTGTTTGAGAGCCGACAATTGCTCTTGAAGTCTCTCTGCTGCAGGGTAAGCCACTGCGAAACAACATGCTTAAGAAACTCATGCATTGGCACTTTCTTCTCTGTTTGAGATTTTTCAAACACCTCAAAAAGACTTGGATAATCTAGAAAGTCACATACAAGAATAATGACGTCAGACACCTCAATTCCAAGAATTTCAAGCCCTTTCTGAAATGATGTATGGAGGATGTGCAGGTTGAAGAAACCAATTTCAAGAAGCCCTGTGTCAAAATCAGATTTGAGCTCCAGAGAAAAAAGCCTAACAATGGCTTTGTTTACATTGGGGCCGTTGCAAGACACCATGAGCATTTTCCCTAAGTACACAGAACAAAACAGTGCATTTTCCCTAAGTACACAGAACAAAACAGTATGCAGAACAAATTAACTGAAAAAATATTTCAGCAGTGGTCCTGCCAATGAATGAAGTCTGAAAGTGACGAAAAACTACCCTTCTTTTCTTCTCAGAGCCAAAATGAGCCAAAACCTGATGCCAAACCTGCAGTTCCTGCAGTGCCAAGCATTTCTCGTAAGTTGTCTCGACACAACAAATAGTAAAGCCAACAGCATTTTGAGCATCTAGAACCTGGAAGTAAGGGCCGAGGACTTCAGCCCACAAATAAGCCACCTTTTTCCTTCCTAAAAACATCCCCTTCGGTACGTGACCTTCCCTGAACATTCCTGTGAAGGTGTCAGCGATGCCGTCACGGGATGCTGCTGAGAAGCTAGACTGAACACACTTCCTTGCTCAAATTAGTTTACAAATTGCGCAAAGGCGACTAATTTCCGCGGAAAAGATGAATTTTGTTGCAGGATAGGCTCGTATTTGCCAGAAATGTGAGCATTTTTTCAAAATAGTGAGAAAAGTGACCCGGTTTTCGAATAAGTGAGTAAAAGTGAGAAAAGTGAGTCAGTGGAAGCCCTGCGCAGCCACGGATCCATATTGCGAGATAAGTAGTTGATATGTATGTGTCGGCTAGTTTTCCTGTCGTTCCTCGTCGTCTGTGTCCCGGATCGGACTATAATTACTCTTCAATAAGTGGTTCTGTGAAGCCCGCTGGAAAATAATTCGGAAGTGAGAAACTGTATTCACCACGCAATTATGTCCATGTTTGGAAACACATATCAGCCCTTTCGCTACGAACGTCGGAAATATGCGACAGTAGATTTCCTGACCAGAAAGACGAACGTCGAAAATATGCGACGGAGCTTTTTCAACGCAAACGAACGAACGTCGCATATTTGCGACGCTATGCTTTACCTTCTTTCTGGCGCTCGCAGGTACACAGCTTCAACATTTCGGGACCCAACGCAGCGGGGGTCAGGCCTTTCCCTCGGAATCCGGGAGCAGGACCCTTCCTCGCATTAGCGCCCTCTTTGCGGCAAGGCTCCGCGGTCATACGATTGTTTATTCAGTGATTTTTCTAAATAAATATTTGTTGCTTTCGCAAAAAATATAAAATCTGAATTGAACTTCTTGTTTTATTGTGAGTTTTTACAATTTTTAAGCGTAATTCTACCATCAATATTAACTGGTATCTTGATTTTGACATGAGTCAAGATGTTTTGCATTGGAATAGGTCTCGAAAGGGTTATGAGGAAAGCTTCAGCATCACCTGAATGATCCAATCAAATTTTATGTCCTCTAACGTAATAATAATCTAACGACAAATGTGCACGTTTTATTGACAAAAAACCAAGAGATTTTTATAGTCGCCGAGGATATTACGGCTTACGCGGAGGGAATGTGCCACTGCAATCACTTGGCACCTTCGTAATCGTCTAGTGGGGACACCATATATTACGAACGTAAAGAAAAAGATGAATATTTATTACTTATTTAACTATACATCTTCTGCAAGCATTATCAAATCACCAATTACTACGTTGGATGAGGCAACCGTAGTTTTCATCTTCATATACATGCAATCAGAAGTTAATTACGCAGGTGCAAAAAAGGCACCTTATATGCGATAGCGAATTTCCTTTGAAAGCTATTGTGAAACCCCTCGAATGAAAACAAAAAATATAATAACACTAAAGTCAACCATCATCACCACTTCAGAAGATATTGCGGTAAATGTGCGATTTAAGGTGACTTTAGTCAGCCACTGGAGCATAAATACCGGATCGGTAGCTTCGAGATAGAGAATAGCCCCCCAGGAACAAGAGACGAAAGAACTCTCTTTCCAATGAAATCTCGAGATCAGCAATATCTCCAGATATATCGCTGCTTGCAGGGCTCCGCTCGACCTTCGCCTCACTTCCGAATTATCCGTGCAAATTTGTGACGCAAGTAAACAATGAACACTGCATATTTATAATTTCGACACCCATTGTTTACGTAAAGCGATCTTGTCAAGAGACTCAAATATCATTATCGCCGCCTATGTCCCGCGCTCATGAATTTCGTCTTGCCCGAGAACTAGCGGTGATGTTTTTTTCATCTTCAGCGAGAGTGCCCGTGATCCGTCATATTCACAAAAATATGATGTAGTAAAATTTCCATGTTATTGAAAGAAAATATTCGATATATCATAATCTGCAAGCGCTTAAGCGGCGATTTTGAGTTGACTCCTATCTGATCGATTTATATCGAGTCGACTCCCCTGGGAACCACAACTAGGATGACGGCTACTCCATCCAAGTTTCGAACTCCGCCACTATCGATGGCAAACTCCTCTAGGAGTAGGTATGATACACATCCAAGTCCACCTTCCAAGTGTACTCGTATAGGAGTCAACTCCTGTGTGTAATCGCCGCTTTAGAAGCGACATTTCGGCATCAATCTCGTCGATGTCCGACCGGACAAAAATGCAGGCCAAGCATTTTTCCTCCTTTTCGAAATCCACCGTCATCGCGAAGCGAACCCGAAAAAAGTACCCGGTGTCGCGTATGCGCTGCTTTCGCAGCAGAGCGTTACAGATGAATAAGCGCGACGTGGTTCACGCTTCACACGATTGCTTATTTTATCGATATATCGATAAAAATGTATCGAAAATATTTTATGATAAAGGTCTGAAATAAAAGAGAAAGGATCGCTTCAGGTTATAGACGTTTTTGGCTCACGTAGTCCATCGCGGTCTCCTTTCTAAGCCTATGCCTAAATCAACTATCAAATGGTTGATTTAGGCTTAATATACGCATTTATCTCTTCAATATGGTTGGCCTCACGTACGTTTAAAATAACTTCTAACACAGCCCTTTCTTTACTACATAGAATCGTAAAACCGTAGTTATTCATCTGCCATCGTAGCAGTTAAAATGCCAACAGTCAGCAATCATGTTTCAGCGAGGTATCCTGCGCCCTTAAGGAAATGGGCCATGGGAAGGCGGTTCACATATTCGACAAAGACGAAAAATATTTCCCCATCCGCTAAGAATCGTCTATACTCATCAAGCTGAGGACATTTAGGCACTAAAATTGAAGAAATAGGCAGCCTAAATAGTCACTAAAAATTTCAAAATAGGCACTTAAACTATTTTTTAATCGAAGAGATGAAAACCGAAATGAAAGAAACCGATAAATCGACGAAAGCTCAATTATTAACTTTGGCTCCAAAGAGTTGGTCGATACCAGTAACAGCTGTCACTCATCTAGAAGCACCTCTAGTGGAATAACGGATTCATTAAGATGAAATTTGAAGGATCCAAGAAAAGAATACATAGCATCACTCACGAGTTAAAAAACTCGAAGTCACTCAATATAGAACGGCCACACAGCCACGACTTAACCCAAGGCTCTAGTATAGTCTCTTTACCCAAATCTAAAAAAAACCACACGAGCTTCGGCTTGGAAACTTTAGGCTTGGGAAACTAGGATAAGCTGCCTAACCTTTGACTTTGGAACCAGACAGATACCCACACAAGGATTTGGAACCTTGTCGAAGAAACCAAATTGCAGGCTTGGGATCCTCAACCAAGAAACCCACCCGTGGCTGGTATTGCACAGCAATTGGGCGCGACCCCTACGGCGATGGGGTTACGGGTTCAAATGCCTGAACTGGTAGTGACAATGTCACCAAGGACCAACGCAATATACTAAAAATGTCTACATAAAACAAACAGGACGACAAACAACAGAATGCATTTGGGGCCACCATAGCAATGTTCTCAACGTTGTTCATATTTTTAGGGCCGTATGTGCTCACTATGAAAAACCAAGTCGAATTTTTTAAGAGGTTTGAAACATGCTCTTTCAAATGAAAATGATTAAAAAAAGTATCCAGAAGGTCTTTCTTTTGTACGAGCGGACAGAAAATAACCTATTTTGGTCGTTTTTACAAATGTCATCCTCAACGCTGTCCCTATTTTTAGGGCCTTACATGCCCGCGATGAAATACCAAATATACTTTTTTAGAGGGTTGAAATCATTCTCTTTATAATGAAAATGATCCAAAAGAAATTCCGGAGTGTCTTTTCTTGTAAAAGCGGCGAGAAAATACCCTATTTTTGGCGTTTTTACAAAAAGTGTCACATTTTGACTATTTTTTAAATAATGGAAATCTCTAAGAAGATGAAATATTATATTCATTAACCATGTATTGATATGTTATCATGCTCAAAGTTTCACGTTCATTATACCTTTACTTCCAGAAATATAAAAAGTCAAAAAATTTAATTTTTTTCGATCCGCAATTTTTCGGGCCAGTTTCGCCCTGAATTGTCTCCAAGGAGGTCGATTTTACAGTTATTTTTATTATGTTGTTTAATAGAGTTCAAAACTTTGTACGAGATAGCCAATTTTTGTTTATCTTATCAAAATATCTCCTTAGATACTATGCCTCAAAGTTACCGAAATCTCACAATCATACTCACAATCATACTGAATACATACGGGGCCAAACAAATTACTATACATCAGCAAGTGTACCATTGGCGAACGTAAAACTTTACAAATGTTTATTGGGGATATGTGTGAATGTCCATATAAAATTTCATTGAAATCAGTGATGGTCGAGCGGGAACCACCACTTGCCATGGAATGACCCAATATTGTACCTTTAAGTGGGTGAAAAAGACGTTCGAACTGATGTATCGGAGGCGCACATTATTCCTGTCACATACCTCACGTATTTCAATAATTTTATCTGCAGAGTATAATGCAGTATTTAGCCTTGTTCCCCATAATATCAATACTGGCTGTGAAGGCAGATCAACTTCAGGCATTATGCCTGAAGTTGATCTGCCTTTACACTCAGCAATCCTGAGTGGTACTTTCAAAAACAAGTTTTTGGCAATTGAAACCATCGCATGTACGCATCACGTAAAATTACCATGGTTGTTTTTCTACTCTTTATATAATAATACTTTTGATGATTTTTCTTTATGCATGTTTAATGACATTATTTCAACCTTGATAGATTAAAAAAGGAACTGAAATAACAGACAAGCTCTGCACTAAAGATAAGTTTGGCGACGTTGAAAAGAATATTGCTATTTTAGGTCCTTAAATAGGCGATACCAGCAGAAAAAGGCATAAACAGGTAAAATAGGCATTTTTAGGCAGTAACAAATCGCTTTAATTTCGCCATAAATGATCCTAAATGAACTTATAACTTCATAAAATTGGTTTCCTGAGAAAAAAAAGAAAAAATAGGCATTTTAGGCAATGTCCTCAGCTTACTCATCACACATGGAGGGGGGTTGTTCATGAATATCTTGCTTGTGTGGAAGAACTTACATAGGTCAACGCTCCGTCATGACGTGCGGATTGAAATAAGGGCATTGCGCGGCAATTGTGCAGTGGAATACGAAAGGTTCGGCCGCTGCCCACCATGCTTATTCCGGGGGAGACCATGCCATATACACCGAAAAGGCGCACGCAATAACCAAAGATAGTCTTAGTTTCCCGCGGTTGACACGCGAAGCCACAACAATCCATAAAATGCAGCGGCATTGAACTCACCGTCACCTGGAAGAGGCAGTTGTCGGCATTTGTGTCGAGGGAATTCTCGCTCAAGAAAAATTATCAGCGAAATGTTAAATCAACGTGAGGGCGCTTAATTGCCGACAGCAAACGAAGGAGAGGGGAAGACCTTGAGCACGACTACCCTATATACCCTTGATACCCTGCCGTAATAGGGCTGAGATCAAAATTCAAGACATGCGTCGTAATTTCATTATTATCGTATAAAGATGTTTAGATATTTATAATGTGCATCCTCAAATGCAAAATAAAATATCCTTGAAAACCTGCTATTCTACATAATACCATGGTACTACTAAGACAAGGTAAGTGGTTCCCGTGACCTAAATGAGCCCGTTCTGCGCATGACGTCACTGGATCCCACAAACAGAAGAGAACCTCATGAAACTTACGGAGCTGGTCGAGTGTTGTCGGTATTTTGGTTTGAATTTGATCAACAAGGACTGTATAGAAATGAATTATAAGATATTTGGTAGTTGGAAGAAGTATTAACCTTTACTTAAACTTCGCATTGCTGAATTAATTGTGGTAATATCCCCGAAGGAACATTACATCTTTACTACGCCCAGCGATATATATCAGGTGCGTACTTGCAATCGAAAAAACATTATTCCTTCATTCGTGTGACATAAAATACAATTACGTACAGAAACATTCTTTGTCTTGTTCATCGCATCGAATATTTTACCAACCATCTAGAAGCATGCAGTGAAAAATAACTTGTTGATTATGAATAACCTTACTTACCATTGTGCTTGATAATATTGGTTCTAATATTAAAAATCTTTGCTTTACAAGCAAAGCCAGCCTTTGTCATTGAATAATTATTTTCTTTTGACACAACTTGACCAATTCGTATTCACCGTTTTGTTTATGCCTACAGTGATTCTTTCCCTCTTACACCTTCCTTATATAGTAATTTTAAAATATTTTCACGACGTTTATTTTCCCAGGTAAATTATTCCTTTAGCAACTTGATTAAAACACATCTCCAATTCCTCTCTGGATTGAAACTGAACAGAGTTGCTTTAAAGTCGTTTGAAACTCATAAATAAACTTAAAGATCTCAGAACTGTTTAAAAATCGATGCAAAAGAGGCGTTATTTCCTCAATATCAGTTAATGTAACAATTAGTGTCGGAAAACCTAAGAAAATGAGTGGTTAAAGCGAAGTGAATTACAATACCAAAAGAGATAATAGGCATAAGTTTTTGTTTATACAAAAATAAACAATGGTTGATAGATATTTCGCAGAGAATATTAATTAATTGATGAAACTTTAGTAAAAATCAGTTCGCATATTTTTTAAATCGTGAATCAAGTGATTATAATCACTTGATTATAATCCACCATTGATGATAACGGTTGCGTGAATGTGAGAATAAATAGAATTTAGTAGGACGGTTTAACTTAATACGCTATCAGGAATGATTTTTGACGATATACAAGTAAGATAATTTATAATCAACACGTTATTTTTCACTGTATAAGCTATAAGGTATGATTTTTTATACTATACAAGTAAGTTAATTTATAATCAACAAGTTATTTTTCACAGCATACGCTATCAGGACTGATTTTTGACGTGTTACAAGTAAGGTTATTCATAATCAACAAGTTATTTTTCACTGCATGCTAAAAATTCAGCATCCGGCGCGACATCGGAAGGTCATTGGTTCGATTCCCGGTCTAGTCGAATTTTTTTCACTTGGAATCTGCCATCATTCCATCTTCACATCACCATTGTGTTGTCACATTTATGTGTTTCCTATCCTCTTTCTTTCACCACCTGTTTGAACGAAATATTTATTATTTACGCCTGTGAGCGGTTTGAGTGAATGAATGAATGGTTGTATGGCCGGAATGGCTCATTTCTACTTCTTGGGCTCCGCGTGTCCCGAAACGCCTGGGGGCCGATTCCATAACTTTACGTTCGATCGTTAAAGAGTCATTCCCGCTGGATTATGGGAATTCTATCGAGAACAATTGCCGATCGCGATTCTATAACTCACGTTCGAACGTTTTTTGCCTCACGCACGACTCCTCGGCTTCGACGTCAAAATACTTGTCGAAGCGGCCATGGTCGATCGAAGAACAGTTTGTTTTGGTTTTTCATTTGAATGATATTTGAAGAAGTATCGCAGTGTGATGTATTCTGTGAGCTACAAATCACTTAAAACATATTATTCTTGGACTTCAAATGTGAATTGTGGTATAGAATGCTGTGTGTCGTTATATTGGAAGATATATCTTCTAACTATAGTTTCGAACGGACGTCTTGTGTTGTGTTTTTAGCTGTGGCGATTTAAAGAAAATTATCCCAGTGGAGCATTTAATATAAAGTTTTAAATGAAGTTTGCATCACTAAGGTTTCGATTTACAAGAAACAACCGTGTCATTTTTTGTGATAACTTTTAAACGAAGGTTTATCGAGTGTTTAGACTGTGTACATTGAGACATGCCAGTGGTGACAATTGTTATTTATGTTCTGCGCTGGATTGCGTGTGTCTAAGTGGTGATATATTTACGTTAATTAGCTAGACTTGTTCTCTTTAAATAATGTGTTATGACAGAAATGATATTACAAATGTTACAAATACGTAGTAAGTGTTGGAGAAGACGTAACAGCAATCATTTCGTTGTTTTCACACATTGACTAAATTAAGACGTGTAATCTATGTGAATTGAATTTGGTGACTCGTGGATTGCTCTTGACTTGTAAATGTGGTTGTTTACGTGTCAGTGAAAGGATAAACAGTGTAGTGTTTAATTATTCTTCATTCAGGGAATTGTGGCACCCCAAGTGTCATCTTATTATTTCATTGCATTGTTGTGTTCAATGTGATTTTGTTGAAATAATTAATCCCTTTGCGTGTAAGGCAGGTAATAGCAATAGGCATTTTGGTTTGCCCTGGGCAGGGATTACTGTTTTATTTTAGAATATCTTAAATTGTGAGTGTAGTTGTTTACGTCCAAGTGATGATGAAAGAGTGACGATTGTTTTGTCTACTTATGCAATGTATCTTGTTTCATTATGCTTCATTTAGTAAATTTTGCCATCTCAAAATTTATCTTTTCTTTTACTCGACGTGGTCATTAGCAAGTATTGTTCCATTATTTGAGTTCTGCTGTGTGTGCCTGGAGAAATAATGGAAATGATTAAAAGCTGCCAATTGTATATCTCAAGGTAGGTAATCATATATGCTGCATGAAAGCTCTTGACAGACGGTGACCGGTCTTGTAAAAGTGAGTTATATAGTATTTCTATTCAATTTCATGGGAAGAAAGTTGTGTTTAAATAGTATTGAAGTTTGAGTAGTAGGTACGTTAATTATGGGAACTAGCTAGAGGATGGTATTTAAGTATCAACAAATATCCAAATCAATTCATGCCCGAAGTTATATACCAAGGTGTCATATACGTCTGAGTGTTGTTTTGGAACATTATCTTTGAAGTGAACCATTGAGCATTAATTTATTTAGATGACGAGAAGTATTAGGCGTGATGTCGTGGAATTTCATCATAGTAAAGGCAGAAATTGAAGTTTTCCACTAATAATAATTCACGGTCTGTCAGTGGAAAATGTCAATTTCTGTCTTCATTATTTAAATAACTACTATTTATCTTTTAATCTGCGACAAGGTTCATTTATGAGAGAGAGTGTTGTATTTGTAGTGGAATACGAAACGTTTCGAACGAAAGGAGACCGATGTCATTGAAATACATTATTTTTTAGAATTTTGCTGATGATAAGCTTGTAAATTTTGATCACCCGTCTGAAATATATAGTGTTTCAGAATCCAGTAAAGACGATAGGAGTGTAATTGAAATATAAGAGGCAATTCAAGCAGACGTCTATGCCAATCTAAGCAGACGACATTACATCCGTAGAAGTCATAGAATGACAAGTAATTAGGAAATAATTAATCCAATGAGAACGCATTTAGGGTGTTTATAGTACTCGTGAGGAAGTAAAGTTCAATTATTCAGACATTGCAATGCTTATTTAAATTAATATTTTTGAAAATTATTCAAAACAAGTGCAGTCACTCCAATGTCAGCTCATTGCGCATGCGTAGAAGAGAAACAAGTGCGAACTACGCTGTAAATCCGACAACGCCGCAACGTTCGACGTTCTGCTGAACGATCGCCCTTATAGAATCGCTCGTTGGTCATCACTCGAATAAATTGAGCTCGACCGAAGGTGAACGGATCCCTAACGTTCGAACGTCAGCCAAGTTATAGAATCGGCCCCCTGTTCTGTATCTTTACCACTGTCTGTGTGCCTGATTCAAACTTTGCTTTCCTCTTCTGTGTACGTAATTTCTTCTCTGCCGGTGAGTGAAATTGCCCTGCGCCATCTCTCGGCGACATTTACGGTCTACTCTTGGGGGGTGTTTGATTCACATAAACCCCCCGCCGATTCCAGTTTTTCTTACATGACTAGATAGCTTAGGTCCCTACAGAGTAAAGATCTCCCTAAGTACTCTGTGCTAACACCATGTGGAAAAAAATAAACTTGGAAGTTTAAAATTCAACCCATGTAACAATCACGAGGCAGTATAAAGGAGTACGGGGAGTTGGATGAAAAATATTTCCACATTCATTGGAAGGCATTGATCATCAACTGATAACACATGAACGATGGAGTTACTTTAGGGTTGGTTAGTGATACAAAATCGATGGCAGGTTTGTCTAAATAACTGATAAATTGAAAAAATTCGCCTCAGAATAACCACAAAAAATTAGAGAAGACTAGTACTACACTCATTGACAAAAGAGGTAATAATCGGAGTAGAAAGTACTGAAAATGAAGCAAATCACACAACCAGGTTTACGTACAGTATGAGGTGAAGCTATTTCTAATGAATCCCACAATCCTTATTAGAATTTATGGTTAAAACACTCCTGCAGAGAGGATCCCACAACTCTGCTATAACAAAGAAAAATATAGACCATACATGAATATCACAAACACAGGCAGACTCAATAATAGTAAATACCTACTTATACTTATGGAGAAATATTCTGAGGTCAGGGTATCATCAGTCCTTAAAAAAATATGTAGCGTGCAGATGATGAAACCCCAAAATTACCCCATTAGGTTCTACGTACCCACCATTCAAAGCAAATAATGTGGTAAACCTATGTTTCAAATAACATTTAACAATTGGAAATTATGGGAAATACCAAGAGTCCCATCTTCCTTAATCCTTTAGCAAGCATTGAGGTTCAGCACTCTGGGTGCTGTGATTCTTGCCGTGAATGATTTTATTTTAAATTTAATGATTTAGTTCAAAAAATAATTAAAATACAAAGGAAAAATAGAGCGCTTCGTTAAAAACTTCTGCAAGCGAACAAAGAGTGTTTCACAGCTGTTAAGAGGGATTAGGTTGGGAGCCGCTAAAAAGACTCGGAGGCCACACACGCTATAGGCTTAAGATTGCTTGAGCAATTCATAAAAGGTATGTTTCAGTGTGACACAGAGAATATTTAATTTTGACATCGCACTACATCTCTAGGTCCGACAGGAAAGATAAAATAAGAGAGATACATAGCCGAACAGATAGGTACAAACATTCATTCTTTCCACGCACAACAAGTGACCATAATGAAAACTGAGATCCACTCAAAACACGCCCGAAATACACTTCACTTTTTCACCTCCCTATAATTATCTCCTTTACACGGCTGGTGTCCTTACACCCCCTGCCATACGCCCATGCAGTGGTTCGCAGTGTAGTATGTACTATGGGGGGAAAATTTTCCCAACAAATGGAGTGCCGCCACTGTCGCTCTGGCGAAAAATCGGCATTCACTCTTATGCCATATTACTCCTAGGCAACGAAGAGGGAAATTCGAAAACAATAAGGAGATGGACTCATCGTCGAAGCCAGTGACGGATTACTGGCCGCGTGCATTACCCGAGCGCTATTCGCGCTAGCCTCCAAACGGAGGCACATTAGACGACCTTGTATGCATTTGAAACGTATCATTGAACTCGTTCTCGCCGTGAATTCCTCAGAATTTTTTCCCTTCCCTCCCTTTTTTCCTACGCTTTGCTCCTCCTCTCGCACTTTGGCAAGGTCCTGGGATACACCAGGTGTCTACTTTTCTCACTTTAACCTACGATACTTAACAGAACACCAACGTGAAAAAGTATTTCCTCTTTTAATCGTGAATACAAACGTATGTTCAATGCATCTTTCAAGCATGGCGGTAGATTTACTATGGATGCGCAAATAAATAAACTGTGAATGTGCAAATACATGGTTTATATTAAATAAAATAATAATTTAGTAAATAATCAAGTAAAAAGGACAAAAAACAGTAAGAAAGAAAGATATAATATTTTTCTTCGTACTACTTCGTTTATCCATGGGAGCGATGAAAATGCGAAGGATTCGGACGTATTCCTCGGACGTTATTCTAGGTGGTGTTCAGGTGTTCGGTACAGATCCCGATTCAGCAGCAGAAATTGCTCCCAAAAAACGCAGACACGTATGCCCAGATCTATGTTTCCTTGTTATGTTTTTGGCTGATACCTGACAAACAGGAGGAATATTATATTTTAAATAAGGAAATGTTATTTAGAGTACCATCACATGCTAAAGTTATATTTAACTGCAATTGCGAGTTTTTCATTGGGATTAAAGGATTGAACACTGCAGCTTCCACTTAGATATTTATTTAACAAGACCATGGTTTCGTAGCAGTGCTACATCATCAGGTGAACAGTTTTTCATTGCTAAACACGCCATACTCAACACTTCTAATGTTTAATCATCGATGAAATTTACGATATTCCAATATAATTGGTCCATATCCCGGCACGAATGAGTGAAATCTACCGTCGCCGTAAAATTAACTCCGTTTATTGCAGGCTTTCTTATCGGCCTGCAACTTCTCATACCAGCTTCATGAGGCGGTTTCTACACTATTCAGGTTCTTTTTAGTTTTATGTCCTCTTGATCACAGCCAACCCGCCAATTGTAATAGGATTTTCATTAGGATGCTAATGTGTGCTGCCATTATCATCTCGAGATGTGAATCTTGGTATTCGCTTCTTTGTCGTGTTGCCGTCGTCTCATCCCCTTCCTGAAGCGTTTTAGCCATAAATATACAATTTCTATTCAAATCAATTGCCCTCGATACCTAAGTGACAACTGAGCCTACCCAAACCATCCCATTGATTTATCCCCTCTCTCCTGGACTTATATTGGAATTTTATAAATATACGTGAAAGTCGTCACAGAGAAAATAAAGTGTCTGTAAAAGCAAATTCACATCCTATCTAACCTACCAATCAACTTCCATAAGTCTTTTAGTGATAAGCTGCCTGTTGTCTTACCTACGCAGTTTTGCTTAAGGAAAACTGTTTACCATTTCCTGGTCTCGGTTGAGCCGTAGGAGAGATTTCAATGGAACGTTTCAAATGCATGCAAGGTTATTTAATGCACCTCCGTTCTCGCCGTGGCCAGCGCGAAACACGCTCGGGGCAGGCGAGCGACAGGGAATCCATCAGCTATTTGGATGATCGGTTCAGCACCTTACAGCGTTTGAATTTCCCTCCTCGTAGCCGAGACCTAAGAAATATGCCATCAGAAAGGATAGTGATTTTCCCCCGAGAGCGATAGTGGCAACGCTTTGTTTGTTGGGAAACTTTTTCCCCCATAGCACATGCAGAAAACAAAAATAAATAAATATACTTCAAACTCACCACCAAAAAAATTTGGTGGACTCCTGATGCTGCATGATGGTCCAATATGATCCATTGTCCTGCTAGAGGAGGGGCTCTCAACCAGGGGGAATTCCCCCCTAGCTGAGAACCACAATTGGAATTCAAGGAAGTTTAGGGGGAAGTTGGGACCACTATGCAGCAAAATGTGATATTTTGTAGGTAATGTAAATCCTGTAAAAGTGTAGTTTGTTTTTATTTATTTTGTGGCATCCAATAAAGTTTACTGAATGCCAAAGATTAAAATCGATTCTTAAGCAGGCATATTATTTTCTTTTTCTGATGTAAAAATTATTGTATTATTTGTAATGGGAAAGGGGAGCGATGTTATGATAGCTATGGTAAAGGGGAGAATAGAGCGAAAAAGGTGGAGAACCACTGTCCCGGAGAGTATGTACGCAGCCTCAGAAAATTTAAGTCTCACTGATGCTATTTTCGTTATGTCACAGCAAAATAGGTGTTCTCCAGGGCTCGAGGTATACACCCCAGATGAAAAGACATTTCTCTATTTCAAGGAGAAAACAAAACACTGCTTACAAGTTCATATTTTATCTCTGTTAGTAACCTATCTTCCAAGGGGCATAAAAAATATTTTACCTCGACACAGCACTAAAAAGAAATCCCCTGAATTGAGAAAATGTTAATCTCCCTTGATTCTCAATTTGAATGAAGTCTTTTCAATGTCCCCCAAAACACTTTTTTTCATTCCTTCACATGGTTTCATACATTCCGGAATGCATCAAAGTGGCTACATATTAAGTGCAAGGAAAAAGTCAATGTGATGATAAATCGACATTTTTTAATGGAAAAAGCTAGGATACATATTTCTCCGTTGTTTAGACCTATGGCAGTGCTTTTTTATCCACCATGTAGAACTATATTTTGTAGATGTAAAACTGTATTCTGATGACACTCAGATTGAACCAAAGATAATTGTAAATGCCTATTGATACCCTTGCAAAGTGGCAGTAGAAAAGAGTGACTTTTATGCTGTACTTTGAAAATAAATGTTTTGCTTATTCTCGGAATTATGCAAAATGAGTCCATCTGTGGGAATGCAAACAGAGGTTTAGTGGGACATCAATTGAGTTCAATTATCTTGTCCTAATCTTAAACAAAATGTTTAAAATACAAAAATGAATGTTTCATCAAAACTACACAAGCTTGTCAGTAAAGCATGAAAACAGAAAAATCAGGATTTTGCTTGCCTTGCATCCATAATTAGCCAAGCAGATGCTAACTTTCATCTGAGATCTATAAAGCTTGTTCTGAATTAATACCAGCATCATTACAAAATATAAAATGGAGACGGTGGAGAATGGGATGAAGCCAGGAGTCATTTTCTCAGAGTTTGGCATAACATTGAGTCACAATTGTGACATATGTAGATGGGATGAGGAATACATACTTGGAAAAAAAATTGAATGCTTAGGGTATATGGCATAACACACACACAAGTCGAATATTTGGCTTTATCTGAAGGACAAGATGTGCATCAAGGGAGGTATTGTCAGATACACAAAAGTTCTCAGTAAGAGGGGATCAATCACATTGGTGAGGTGGATGAGGTCCTGGCTTCCAATCCCAAGGGCCCAGGTTTAAATTCTGGCAGTGGTAGCTATTTTTCAGTAGATTCCCAATATCATCATGGGTGTCTTGCTGAGGGAACTTCAAGTGTAGCACTCCATCTGTCAGATGGAACATGACACAATGGACCCTTTGGTGTCTTAACCCATAAAAGTAGTCACGTGATTTTTTGTAATGCAAGTACATAGTTGCAAGGAGTGTTGGCAACACCTCATGAATAAATTCTTTTTAAAAATTATAATTGATATCATACAAACAAATGTGTATTTAATTATCATGTTATCTAAAATTTGCACTTGCAAAAATACAGATCCCACGAAAATAGTTGGGCATGAGTTTGAAAAAGTAGACCATTTTAAATATTTAGGATCGAGTAGGTATAATTTTAATAAATGACAATACGAAAGAGCCAGAAATGCAAAACAGGTTAAACCTCGCCAACACATGTCAATATGCATGCAACCGAATCCTAATCTTCTAAATCCTTGTCACACAAAACTGGACTTTATAAAATAATAATTTCCCCAGTACTGCTCTACGGATCGGAAACATGGAAGCTGTCAAAGGAGGAGAAAAAACTAATAGTATTCGAAAATAAGATATTGTGGAAAATCTATGGGCCCACATACGAAGAAGGACAATAGAGAAAAAGGTACAATAGAGAAATCAGGAATCTATACAAACATACAGACATAACAAGTGAGATGAAGTCCAGAAGAATCAGGATGGCTGGACATATTCTAAGGAAAGCAGAGGGATGTCTGCTGAAGGATGTACTACACGGGATTCCTGAAGGAAGAAGACCAAGTCTGAGATGGTGTGACCAAGCAAAGAATGATATGGAAAATATTGGAGCAACAGAAAGAGAGGCAGAAGATCGATCCAGGTGGAGGGGATTTGTTGATCCGGCTAAATATCGCCTAAGGTATAAATGACCCCGGGAGTAAGTAAGTTATGTAAAATTTATGAAAAGAACATGAGAGATTTAAATGTTACAGGAAGGTACACAAAAACACAGTAACCTGAAGCATGGAAATCAAAAGATATATTTCTATTACGATGCTCGGTGTGTTCACAACACCCTGGGCAACTATTTACGGTGGGTTAAGAGTAGTGATGGGTCGGTCGTGAGAGATCGAATTCCGAGAGCAAGTTCTCTTAAAAGAAAGATCGATGAACGACTTCTCTCCAATGACCGAGGCGATCTTCACCGATCGCGACAGGAATGATTGCATGACATCAAATATCGATCACGAGACTTGAGACCGACCAAAAAAATCTTGAGTGAGTTTTATAACGAGAGATTCCAGAGTTACTCGCTCTTTCGTGAGATGTAGGCAGTTATTCGATGCTCCGCTCGGTTGCGCTAACAAAGACGCAGCGTAATAACAGTCAACAATTTACATCACGACATAAATATCTTGCATCGAGAGAGTTTTACCAGTTTTGCTGGCTCGCTTTTTAGTAGAATAATAACATCATTAAAAATGAAGACCGAATCCGTTACACTGTCGGCAAAGAGACAGCTGGGTTAAGATTCAAAAGGAATGCAATGGAAATTAAACATGATCCAGGTACTTATCCGTTTGTTAATTCGCCAAGCAATGCATTATTTGTTACTGCGTTGGCTATGTAGTGCCGTTATTTATTACGTGCAATAGGTTAATCGTCACTTGTAAGTAGTATAGTACAATACTATATCCCTATGAATTGATTTCCTTTGCCGCGACGAGTCGTAAATTGTGTGATAATTAAATATCTGAGTCTATGACGTGATCGCTTAGAAATCAAACCTGATACCCATGCCGCTGTATTATATATATACCGGCCGTTTATATAAACAACTGTGATTCATATTGCCAATGCATTTTAAAAATTCAACTCCGCTCCTCTCTCTTCAATCACTTTTTCTAGACTTTGATGGTGTTGCTGTCAATCAAGAATGTTTCCAGTGCTTCATTGGATGTCCGTTGGCTTTCCCTTCGTCTGAATTTTCTTCCCATATGTCTTCCGAAGTACCGGCGTGTTAAAATCACCGGTGAATTAATCCAGAATTGTTTGTTTTTGGAATGCAGTTTGCTTTTGGTGTTATTTCAAATATTTTTAACTGCAATCTCATCAGCGAATCCTTTTTTCGGAGAATAAAATTTCGTATGTGCCAATAACTCTCCTTTTCATTTAGAGGAATGGTATTTGAAGAACTTGATTCAGGGAATAATAGCGTGATTCCAGTTAATATAGGTTAGATCCAAACACCGTTCGAGACATGATAACTGCAAATTATGATTACCCACAGGTAATTTGATTCATACTTTCATCATTTTACTTTTGTAGTGAATAGTAAGTTAAAAAAATGTACATAGGCTTGATCAGTAAATATCAGAATGAGTTTCCGGAATTTCATTTGCATTTGCACTGAGTGTAGCTTCAATAAACGGTACAATCTAAATATCGTAATACTGTAATTGGTTGTAAGCAAAAATGAATTACATGAGTGGGCCATTACATCAGCCTTAGGCATCCCATTGAAATCGGCAAGGAGTTATTTCAATCAAAATGTACTAACATGTTTAGTAAGGCAATATATGACTTCATACCACCGATACTGTGTCACTTTAAATTGGCAGAAATGCTGTATTTGAGCAATTAAATAAATAAAGACTGTATTTCTGCGTGCAATAGAGCATCATATACTGTAAAATAGTGCTGGAAATTTGTAATCATCGTATCATATATCCATCAAAGTGTGTATTCGAACATGGCTTGTACACAGGAGCTTAGACCATATTCATTTAAAATTTAATTCCTTGGAAAGGACAAATTAAAATTTCTGATAGTACTAATTACTCATCGTACATCCAAAATCCCTGGTAAATATTTAGCAGGAAAATTTAGAAGGAACCTGCAGGAAGTTAGCAGAACATTCATGAGGATAATCAGAAACCTATAGTGGCAAAGAAAATATTATTTTAGTTTAAAAACTGATGCCTATCTTAAACATTGGTGGAGTAATGCAATTATAGCATTGGACTGTTATCAACGTCTATTCATTCCACATGCAGTTATCATTCCACATTCACTTTAATTCTTATATTTGCCTGACCATGACATTTTACCACCATTATAATGGTATACAGATAGCTTAACAGACATATATATTTCAGTGGTCAGTTACCACTCCACCCTTCCTGCTTCAAAAATTTCTTTCCTTAAAATGATTCGATTTAGTTCTGCGAATCACATCCATTCATTTCAATTGCCTATATTTTTCCTACCTCTCCCAACGAAGCAAACCTTTCCCTTCAAAAGTGCCTTTCAGGACCTCATTTCCTCTTAATTACCTACTATCTGACATAAAGTGGACTCCTAAATTTCCTTCACTGTTATATGTAACTTCAATGCCTAGTCAAGTATCTCTTAACTTCTCTTCTATCTTACTTTCATTATCCTTCTCGAGAGCCACTCCTCATATAACTTGTCTAATCTCACCCTCTCAACATTAGCCAATGGTTTAGATCCACCGAAGTCCACAACCCTTTATAAAACCTTCCAAACCAACCTTTTGTTTGCATCCTATATCAGGACTTGAGGCATTACATATCCCCCATAATTCTTGAATATTGCTGATATTTAATATCTTGAGTAGGACACCTCGTTCCACTAAAATTCTGCCCCAGTTACAACTTTATTCCACTATTTGTTTTTTTGCTATTTGTCTTAAGCCTCTAATGGTTTCTACTCAATGACCATTCTCAATGTATACTCTGGAGTGAGCTGGCAAGCCACTTACCATGAGGAAAAATATCCACAGATGCTGAGTGGACTATGTTCCCTTCGTTCCTGCTCTTCGTCCAATCTGGCATGTGTGAGCCTAACAGCTATAATTACCCTTGTTAATTTCTACTACAGGTAAACAATACATCATAGCATGTCCTTTGATAACAGTTGATTAATATTCATAAATTTACCAAAGATCATGACAATAGGAGTCGACTTAAGACTAAATCATATTGGGGTTTCAAGGAACATATTCAAAATAAGCCAAGTAGTAATTGTAAAAAACCTACACCAACATTTATTCCACTTATTGATTATTAAAAATAAATGGATCTATGAATGGTTGCACAACCCTTAGTTTTCATCACCCCTGATGACAATGACTGAGTCAGACATCAAAACGTCAGCCTACATGGAGACCATCACCCTGTTGGAAACCCGAGAAAGCTTCTTAGGTTCCTCATATCAGTGAAATAAATAATATTAATAATATGTAACAGCATTCATTAAGCATGAAGCATTATAGACCAAATCCATTTTACACTAAAATTTTGTTATAAGTGAAAAATCATTGATTACCTACCATTGCTTGATTATCCATCCATGACCCTCTTCTCCATTAACTTCTTCAATTTATAAAAGGGAGTTACCAAAACTATGAGTGCATACTTGACTTAAATTATGACAGACATTTAATTTAAATGAAAGCATAAAAAATTCTGATCAAGTTGACTTTAAGTCACACAGGAACGACATCTGTACACTTAAGTTGACTGCTAAGTAATTGAGTACCTGGATAACTTGAGGCACACAACTTATCACATGATATTGTTTGCTCTCTGCTGTTAGATTAGATTGTTAGATTAGATTGTTGTTGGGGGGGCCTTCGTCAGGAGCCCGGGCACTTAGACCTTTCTTGGTCCATTGTGCCAACCCCATGCCTGTCTGCCACTTGCAGACAGGGGACAAGAGCACCTCGGTAGAGGTATGGAGGATTGGCCTCCCCCTGCCTCACCCCAGTACCAGGTATAGTGGATGTCCTCCCTCCAACCGGCCCGGTTTGGCCTGGCCTCTCAGGCCTGCCGGTATAGGTATGGAGGGAGTATCATCTCTCCATCCATGCCTGGTTGAGGTATGGAGGAGGGTCACCCATCCAACCACCGTCCGGGCCCAACGTTGCTTAACTTCGGTGTTCTGATGGGAACCGGTGTTATAACGTGGCTAGGCCCTTGCCCGCTCTCTGCTGTTAGTGATGTCTGTTTGGATTTGGAAACTGGCTCTCTTCTAATAATTTACTCCATAATACCCTATATTGGCATATATCCTTTGCCTCTATTGCATTCATACATTACTTCATTCACACTCTCTCCTATTCTTAAGACTCCTAATCTTCCTCCTTTAATGTCTCTTCCACCACATCATGAACCCACAATTTTTTCCATCTTCCTCTTACGCTATTCACTCCTCAATCACAATCCTGTTCCAATACTCAACTCTAATCTATTATTTAAACATTGCCAAACCCACAGAGAATAATCCTTTCATAAAGTCCATTACGGTAGCATGAAGGAAGAGATATTTTCAAAATGTCACAAGAAAATTAATAAAAAGATATTAGCTTTAGTTCCCATAAGTATCCAGTAAGTATATCAAGCAAAAATCAACATGAAATACACTCAGAATCTTTACTCTTAAAAATCCAAGATGGTATGTATATTGTTCTAGCAAATTCAATGATTGCATGGGGGAAATAAACATTTGTCACAGTATGCACAGCTGATTTTTCTTCTTTGAATCAAAACTAGGTATGACATACAACTGTTATAACTCATATTATATGTAAACACTACTGTTTTCTAATTACTGTTCTATAATATAGAGAGAACTGGCAGAGTGGATATTGGTCTGAAGTTATTGATGGCTATAACCATTGATAAGCACTAAACCATTGTGTAAATTAATAATTGATCAGAGGCTATTCCTTGCAAAGATAATAAACATATATATTGAGGTCAGATATTTAGTAAACATTCTTATAACCTGATTGTTCCATGCATTTCATAAAATCTACAGAGTAAACTAGTTATAATTTTGCCTAGATATAGTATTCCCTACCTGTTACATGATATAGTCTAGTAAATGGCAACTAGAGTAGCAATCAGATAGCAGAGAAACTCACTGACGCTTACATATTTTATTGCATTGGTGCTTCTTAATGATAGCAGCAATATCATCTAGAGGAAGAACGAATGTAGTGGGTTTAAAATTAGCACTGTCAGTGCCAAACAATTTAAGAAGATTCATCACATCCTGCAATCAGTTTTTAAATCCTTACTCATACACATCATAATAACAAATATTTTGTGTGAATTAGGCATTTCTTATAGGTAGCTTAGAAGCAATATATGTTAACACTTACTGATAAGAATTTGATATGTATAACTGTTGAATACCCTGTAAGACATAACTATAATAATCAAATCGTTTTCGTAACCAATTGACATCTCCAATGTACGGGCAAAAGCATTTTGTGAGGGGGAATTAATATAGCACTAAAGATTCAATACTATAACAAAGTGCATTTTTACTGAATATACATTTTATTGAAAGGTACGCAGGTACATATACAAACCATCATTTAATAATATGCTTTTTAAACATTTAGAATCTATGTGGCATTGCGAAAAACATATTTACTGAACATCAATATAATTGACTAGTTTGATTAGTTATCTAAGTGACGAAGTGCATGGTGAAACCCCAACGATTTTAATCGATGGCAACAAACGAAGCATGTTTTGTAAGGAGCGTTTTACATTAGATATAAATCACTCAAGTGGCTGAAAAAATTCATATATTTCAACAAATATTGAGAATAGTAAACGTGAAGTCCTATTCAGTTCACTTTGGCACAAGAAGTGCTTCACGAGAAGAAAACAACATCACGACAGAAGCAACTTAAAAAAAGTAT
This sequence comes from Pyrrhosoma nymphula, assembly GCA_963573305.1. Taxonomy (NCBI): domain Eukaryota; kingdom Metazoa; phylum Arthropoda; class Insecta; order Odonata; family Coenagrionidae; genus Pyrrhosoma; species Pyrrhosoma nymphula. Next base: position 83,363,396 of record OY754339.1, read on the forward strand.
TCATCGTAGGACTGATTGTTATTATTAGAATCACAGATATATATATACACAGCGAATGTCTTGGACTCCTGTATAAGCACTAATACCCTGAATTTATGCTTTATATTTACGATGTAAACAATAAACGACGAATATTACGTTAACCTATGAACAAATCTTCGATTTTGGCATTTATTAATATTGTAAGCACTCGACGATCACGAGACAGTATTTCAGAAGCACAGTAACTAAATTATAGATATATAGTACGATGTAAACAAACCTTTACCAAAGTTGAACGTTAGCTTTTTTACATGCAATTCACTCTTAGACAAACACAGCAGCAAACTATGAGATTATTTCAGGGGGTACTGTAACTTAAAAATCTACGACGTTAACAAACAAAAACTTTACTTCACTATATAGGCTATTTTTGAAGCACTAACTCTTGGTAAATTTACGACATAAACAATAACTTTAGCATAAGTTGAACATACACTTTCTTCGTGTAACTCACGTCCAGAAACACAAAGCAATATTCTGCCATTTCAGAAGCACAGAAACTTTTATAACCTCCACGGTGCATTTCCTGTCATAACACATCCATTAGGAGCGTAAGTCTACCTAACACAAATAACCTTTAAATATCAAAATATCACCACAAGAACACACGCAATACATCACAGCACATATAACATTTGTAATCACTGAATTTCCATAATTGCATTGTCACTTAAATACACGATAAACCATCGTTTCAATATTCTCGACAAATATTACGTCTCGTGAACAAGTGAAACAGACTGTAATTGAAAATTGAATTTTAGTGCTACAGTCGGATAATTTGCTTTAAATTCTTACAGCCAAAAGAAAACGTTGATCGTTTCGAACTACGTACATACCAAAATAAAATTTCGCTACTAAATTAGTATTAATCATTGGTTTCTATAATGAGTTGTTAATAATTTGTGGTCGATAAAATGTCACTCTTCAATAGTTTTGTAATCAAGTGGGATATTCCTAATATTCTTCGTATAACTATACTTAAAATCACAAACCAAGAACATTGTGTAAAAACAAAACAAACCTTCGCACGATTGCACAATTGTGCCTTCAATTGTTTTCAAAGAATTACCCACAACTCCACGGAAACCGGCACTGAACGAGGTAGCTGCACTGAAACCTGCTCACTAGCTGGAAAATCGGTCTCTCTGATCGACGATCGAAGATCGAATCACAAGCGGGAGTGACCGACGCGACCGAAATCTCTCAAAAGACCGACTTTGCCCATCACTAGTTAAGAGTAAAGGCTAAACTGCCGACGACAGGTCTCTCTCCACCCTTCCTGTTTTTCCCTTTGAAGCGCTATCGGGAGAAGGGAGTAGATTTTCCCGCCGATAACACTCGTAAAAAAACAAACTCTTTCCAAGCTCGGGTGAGACAAATGAGAAAAACGAACGAAACACAAGTATTATCAATCAATAACTTAACTATCAATATATTTCACAAATCACAAATAGAACCAACCAAGTTACAAAAAATTTACCCATAGGTCGAGTGTCAGGCAACCGTAATGAGAGTTTCCAGTCGGAAAATAATTTAAGTATACAAGTACGAGAGGTTGAGCTTCTCTCTTAAGTACAAAATGACGAAGTCAGCAGGCTCACACAACGGTGTTACCCGGTCGCCGTCTCGCAAGCAATAGAGGGCGAGCTCAGACATGAGTCAGCTGAGGAGGGGGTCTGTCGACAAGGACGAAGGTGGAATGGGTAAGGTCAGGAGGTTGGCGATTGGTAGCCTTGGAGGGGAGGAAATAATGGGATGGGTGATAGATAGGGTGGCAGTTTTTAATTGGAGTGCCAGGAACTGTTTTCTGGCTTTGGCCGCAGAATACAGGATCACAGCCGTTGTGCCTTGGTCAGGATGACCGCATTTTTTGTATTCTTCCTCACTTTACTGGCTATATAAACGATGCAGGACCTGGTGAGGGAACCGTGCGGCGAACGATGCGGCGAACGGTGTTGCGGAAGGTGTGGCAGAAGTCGCTGGCAGTAGTCACTGCATTTTGTAGTCGTAGGCATTTTGGCCGTCGTTGGCACACATGTCGTTAGCGCGCATGTCGTTCGGACAAGTCCTTCGGCTAAGTCCGGAGGGTAAATAGTCAGCAGAGGGGAAACTGTCCAAAGAGGGGAATTGGCCAAAAAAAGGGGGGGAAAATGCCACACCTTTAATAATGATCCCTCCCCCACTCATCTATTCTTAATGTTGAAAATTATCTCAGGTGTCAGTCTCATCCACAAACAATAAACCAACACTATGAAAGATGTTCTACTTCAAACAAGAAGTTTTTTGAGTTCAAGGAAAATGATTAATTCAATTGAAGAGGAGCCACATCCAACTCCTATCATGAAATTCAACTTGGGAACTTTTGAAAGGAAATCAGTGACTTACTCTTATTATAAAGAACGTGCTCACTTCTGCAGATTGGAAAAGGAAGTGAGGGTGACCCATGGTTGAACATGAAAAAATACCAGAAAACATCTGGCTGCGCTCTTGACAATCATCAATTAAAGGTTGGAAAATATGACGAAAGACCTTGTGAACATCAATGGAGGATTTATAAGCATAAGGGAGCATCAGATAACAATAATAAATAAAATGGATACAAAACATCCTAAATGAAACAAACCATTTCAGGCTGAGCTGAATGCAAATGTGAATAGAAAGACCTACTTATGTTGTGTATCATACCATTTGCATGTTTTTTTTACTTTAGGGATACTGACATGAATGCCCACCAGTGTGGTATTAACATTAGGGAAAATATTATAGATCAAAAGGCACTCCAAAGGGAGTATCATGTTAAAAATTTACATATTCATCATATGCAAAAAGTTTTTTCAAAAGAGTAGTGATGACTGGGACCTAAACATTAAATATTACCATCATATAACATTAACATACAATAAATCTACCACAAAGCCATACGTTGTACCAAACAGGGAAACAGTGAAGATGTGCCTAATCAGTGAGTATAGAGATGAAATCAGTCAGCATTTTAATGTGAAATACGCCACTGAAGTGCACTAAAACTAGAGCTTATAGAAGGTTATAAGAAGAGAATAGTCATGAATATAATTATATGAGGCCATGAACGATAGCAGAAATGGGAAATTGACCAGGACTTTTAGGGTATCTAGCTTGAAGTGGATGAAAAGAAGAAGAAAGTAGAAATGTGGAATGGATTGCATGAGGTGAAGGGATTTATAGAAGGCCAATACAGAAGTGAGAATAAGGGGCTGTGAGCAAGGAAAGAACAGCAACAACTAGTCAGAGTGGATTTAGTAAAAGACATGAAGGGAAGAAGAAAGTAGGTCAATCTGAGACAAGAAGTAGAGTTAAATCAAGATCAGTCTCCATGATCAAGACAAAAGTGTTCTGCAGAAGTCTTTACCCATCCAAAATCTACCTTGATCAGTATATAAAACATTATAGGAGACATTTCTTTCCACACATTAACCCTCTCATGAGACGAAGGCTCACTACTAGAAGTCTAGCAACAGCTGATGTCCAAAATTTAATTTTTCCTAAAGCTAAATTTAATCTTTTTTCAAGTAGGTAACTCTGTTTATGATATCGACTCGACAAAAAAAACAATGGAATTTTACACGCAAAACGTCTCACGCATTCCCTGATCGGAGGATCCATTATAATGCAGGATAGGATGTATATATGCAGTCATTCTATGCGGTTGTACATATTAAAAATTAACTTCTTAATTCCCATAGGTTTTTGCGCAGTTATCTATCTCAGGAGCCCCTATATTACAGCAACAGCAACAATTATGTAACAGCGCTTAAACTTAATAGAAAGCGGCGACATTAACAAAAAAAGAAAAAAAATTGTAACCTCGCACGTCGCCTATCATGCCATTCAGTAGTGTTCGCGCTTCTAAACGAATAAAACTCATTTAGGAAGCTTTGGTAAGTGATACCTTTAGGCCTTTAAACACACACATACATATATATGTGCCCACCAGTGTGGTATAAACATTATGGACAATATTATAGATCAAAAGGCACTCCAAAGGGAAAGGTATCATGTTAAAAATTTACATATTCATCATATGCAAAAAGTTTTTTTCAAAAGAGAAGCATATATATGTATACATATGTAATATGCATCATTTGCGGTAGGTACCTACCTTGAAACGCAAAGGTCCCACAGGTGGTTTCGCGTAGGGTATTCCGAGGAAAGAGGAGTACAGTTTCCCATTGAGGGTTGTATTCTTCGATGTGCCCCGAAGGCCTCCCAATTTTATGTTCACCACAGGCGAAGAATTCGAACCAGCCATTTCAACGGAGAAACAAATTGACAATGGAAGCTCTGTAGAAAGGTAATCGGAACGTCCTCGGGGATTGAGAAATTGTGAGATAACAGATGAATGACAAGCGTAATCACGTAGAGAACACGAATCGCCTAGTTCTTCAGCTTTCTATCGCGCCACGACTCCGGTCGCCTGACTTGATCGAACCGGCATTCACCAAGTGAAAGCAATTGCTTGATGTAGCTTCCAAGGACTTCCCATTTGGATTTGGATCCATGAACAACGTTGCCATATTTCAAAAGTAAGCGTTGAAGATAAGCAGGTGAAAAACAAATGTTAGCCATCCAGAGTCCAAGTAAATAAGCGGTAATGATAATCATCTCGGGCATCCAAGTAGATAATTCCAAATGGTTCCAAAGAAAAAAATGATGCACTTCCGAAGTTCATCCTGCCGGCATAATTGACGCCAAACTCCACGTTTGACGTTGAGTTGGTTCAATTTTCCACCGCAAAATGCGCTGTTCGCTGCTCGACGGCGGATAGAGGCATTTTAACTCCAGAGATGACGCTAATTTTACCGCTAAACTCAAATGCTTCCTGGTGCCCCACCCCTTTCATACTTTAGGCTAATTCATTACGGCCTCGTAAATTTATTTTCAATCAATATAGTATTACAATCCAATTAATATGTTTTTAATTAACACATATTGGTAGATATAATGATTAATCTTTGAAATGGAAAACGTAATTGACTATTAACCCATTACCGGCCAATGTCCCATTTTTGGGACGCAGTTTAAAATTGCAATAAAAATTTTATTTTCTGTCCTATTCCCATTTCGTCTGCACTGAATAATCATCATTACTCAATGTATCCACATAGCTGAAAACGTTACATTTAGTTGATAATCTTTTAAACCAGATGGCTCTGAAAATCGATTTTATTTGTAATTTAGCCCGCTTCTACCTCTAGTACTTCATACACTCAGTTACTGGTGTGTGGTGAGAGTTCATCCTACATATATAGTCACCAAGAGTCCTGCTATCGTGTGAATTTTTAATCTATCGAATACAGCAACAAATATAAGTATAACTTTAGTCGAAATGCTGCGTCCCATTTTTGGGACATTGGCCCCGTGACGAACTTTTGTGAAAAATAGTCCGTCCTTGTCAGTTCTATACAATAATTGGAATATTTTCTCTGCTAAGTTATTTATCCTACATACTCTTCGTTTTATCTTTTATTTTAGAAATTATTTTTATATATTTACAACAAAAATTTAATTTTGCAATCCAGACACTAGAGCAGGAGATCGATATGTCCCAGCGCAGGGCCTTGACCTTGCATGAAGTTACAACTATTCTATTGCAAACAAGCGACGATGAAAACGATGTTGACGATGTGGAAATCGCTATAATCTCTCCTTCTCCTGACGAACTGAGGGATGAAGAAGAAATTGATGAAGGTGAACTTCCAGATACCATAAATCTACAAGATGTAGCAGTCAAGTTATAAGTATTCCTTCAAAAAACCCGTGATATTGGTAATAGTCTTGCTGAAGCGTCAACTTCAACATTTCCTATTCCTAACCGAAGCAAATCAGACACGTCGTATGTCCCAGAATGGAAGAAGTGTTCACCTAAATATGGTACTGATATGGCTGAACCTTCCAAAAGAACTTTTGACAAACTGCAAGCCTTACTTGGCTTGAGTGTGGTTCAGATTTTTGAAGAACTTTTGAGGATGATTTATTGAATCTTATTGCGACACAGAGTACAATACATGCAACTCAAAAGTATTTTTTCCACATTTCAAAGTCGATATGAACGAATTGAAAATATTTTTTGGGATATTGCTGATCAGTGGTTATCACAAGCTTCCACAGCAGAATATATATTGGGAACAGTTGCCTGATGTTGGAGTTTCTTTAGTCTATCATTCAATCCATGATGGATATCCATAATTTCCACGAGGTCAGGCCTGATATCATCAGTTCTATCATTCAATGCCTAAACATAGGTTCAAAGAGATAAAAATGTTTCTACATGTAAAGAACAACGCATCTTTAGATAAAAATGATAAAATGTGTAAACTGAGACCCTACCTTGATGCCCTTATAAATAATTTATTTAAATTCAGCATTTTTCTCTATTGATGACATAATGATACAATACCATGGTATGTATTCTGTCAAAATGTTTATGCGAAGTTTGCCAATAAAATTCGGCTATAGGTTTTGGTGCCTGTGTAGCTCTAATTGCTATCTTTACAATTTTTCACCCTACCTTGGGAAAGAGCGTACAAATAATAAAGGTCCCTTAGGATTCAGGGTCATAAATGAAATCACGAGTGTCATTCCTAATAGCGAATCCACAAATTATGAGTTATTCTTCGACAACTTCTTTACAAACCATGAATAGTTAACTGATTTGAAGAATAAGGAATCGAAAGCATCAGGGACAGTTAGAGAGAGCCGCATCAAAAAATGTCCTTTGATGACATCAGAGGTCATGGTAAAAACTACCAAGGGGCATCTATTTTTATAAATTTGATACCAAAAACAAAATTCTGGTAGCTAAGTGGCATGACAGCACACAAGTATGGGTCGCTACCAATTATAGTCAGATTTATCCCACACTTTGTGTAAAACGTTACTCTCAAAAAGAGAAAAAAGAAATCACCGTTCCTATGCCTAAACTTATTTATGAGTATAATAGTTTTATGGGAGGAGTAGATTTACTGGATAAACAGATCTCACTGTACAGGACAAGAATACGCGGGAAGAAATGGTGGTTCCATATTTTCACTCAAATGGTTGACATTGCCGTGGTAAACAGCTGGAGACTCTTTCAGATAAGTATTCTAGAAGAGAATATGTCTTTACTTGATGCAAGAAGAAGAATAGCCTTGGCATATTTGACTAAAACACTTCTGCTGCACGTAAACGTCCCGGGCCCCAAATAAACCGTATTTATGGTGTAAGACAAAGCGCAGATATAATATTTGATGATGGAAAACATATAATATTTTGCTGCGCTGCGCTTTATGTGGAAAGAAAACCACGAGAATTTGTAAATGCTGTAATGTTGCATTGCATGACCGATTTTTTTCCGATTTCCATGATAGATAAACTATTTCAGTGATCTCTTGTGGATATGCGATGAGCATTCGCTAACAGCAAATTCACTTCTTGAAGAGTTTTTTTTTCAAGCCATTACAGCTTTTTATTCTTGAATGTCAATTCAAATGTCATTCAATAAACATTTTTGCAAGGTATTATATATATATAGTTCATCTCATGGTTTTATCACTTTCTAGTTATACCAAATGGCAACTGATAAATATTTTTATTTGTAATTATTTATAATATGCATGGTTTTATCCCTTTCTGTGTGTACCAAATGTGCACATTTTGTGTGTTTATAGTACATCTCATGGTTTTATCCCTTTCTAGTTGTACCAAATGGCATCTGATCAATATTTTTATTTGTAATTCTTTATAATGTACATCTCATGGTTTTAGCCCTTTCTGTTTGTACCAAAATGCACATTCTATGTGTGTTTATTTTTCTGTAGATGCTATATAATATTGTTTATTATTAAATGCTTCATTCCTGCAAAACTGAAAAACTTTTTCATATAATGCAACATAGTGTAATGTGACATAGTGTAACATATAGATCAAGTTCAAAAAGTTATTGTCAAAATATTGAATAAATAAGCACGTATGATTAAACGCAGTCACCTTTCTTCTTTCATAAGTATTATTTACATTAATTTTAAGCAAAAAAGTTCTGAAAATAGTTATTTTACCAATTACTACTGATGGTCGTATTTAGGAGGGAAAGCTACTGCATTGGGCCAACGTCCCAAAAATGGGACGTAACTTTTTTTGCACTAAATATTTATATTTTTTCGTAAAACTTAGTTATTGTCATCCTTATGTGATTGTATCTTAAAATCAAACTTTAAAAACCAAATTAAATTAGTGAAATAATTATGGTCCTTAATGGGTTAAAGCAACGAAATCAACTCCCCTGAACCCTCTGAAAATCTACAAGAAAAACTGGCGAATCATGCGTGTGCTTGGTTGATGGTTTTTTCAAGCGATCGCGCATACAAAATAAAGCGTGGTTGCACAGAATCGCAGAATTTATTTTTCTTTCTCAATTATACTAATCAAAATAAATGTAAACACTTAAAACCACACTACTTATTCACAATGGGGGCGTTTACTTGGAACCGAAATTGCTATTTTATTCACGAAATCGTTAGATAGAAACAAAAAATGAGTTTTACTGAAAAAATCAATCCTCTAACCGTAGCCATTCACTTATAAATTGAAAAATAAAATACGCAAATAGTGACGCCCATCGAATGAGCTGCGCTGAAACTTCAATGTTATCCACATCGACTCGTTGGCTGTTTTGGGGAGTGGAGTTGGGGAGGATTTTGATTGGGCGAAGGAACTGTGGACGAAGGGATGACGTAAGAAGTCTCACCACGCCCATTCCAGCGGAAGGATTAATTACATAAGTTTTTCGTCGCTTAACTCGAGAACTAGGTGACGGTTCGAAAAACGGAAAAATACGGGTATTTTTATTTTACAAACTCTATCACATTCGGCAAATTAATAAAAATAAGGTTTTATATGGATGACCTGAAGCTTATGCTTCTAATGCGAAAGACCTTCGCACTGCCCTGGACACCGTTCTGGAATACCGTGAGGGGGATGGAGTTAGGACTGGACAAGTGTGCATCCATCCACCTGGCAAGGAAGATTTTCGGAGATCAAGGAAGACGTGCAACTTGTTGACGGGAGCGTCATTCGTCACCTCGAGGACGATGATAGCTATGAATACTTCGGCGTCCCCCAACGCCGAATGCAGGAGGTTGCAGCAGTGAAGGAAAGGCTCACCGCAAAATACAGGCAGACTCTCAGGAACATCTGGAGTTCTGAGCTGTCTGGCAAGAACAAGGTTCTTGCCTCGAACATGTTCGCGGTTCCTACACTGCTGTATACCTTCGGATGCATGAAGTGGAACGTCAACGAGTTGCAGAACCTCGATAGGGGAACGAGGAAGATGATGACCATCTACATAAGTCTTCATCCGAAATCTTCCGTCGAAAGATTGTATCTCCCTCGCAATGTAGGTGGTAGAGGACTATTGAGTCTGGAGTGTTGTCCTGGGTATAGCATGCCGAGTGTTGAAAAGCAGGTACCCCCTGCTCAATTTCGCGAGAGAGCACGAGAGTACGAGAGCAGGGGCGTTTCTCTTCCAGGCGGCTAAGAGGACAGCGGACGAAACCGGTCTCAACTTCGACCTGTCATCCGACGGAAGCGACAATGACACGACCATCTCGTCATTGAAGGCAGACGTCCTCATGCTCGAAATAAAAAAATGCCGAGCAGAAGGCCTTGCTCAAGGTGCATACCGATAAGCCCATGCATGGATGTTTCCACCGAAACATCGAAAAGCACGAGTTATCGAAGGAGCTGACGTTTGCTTTTCTATGCTCCGCCGGTCTGAAGTCAGAGACCGAGGGTTTTGTACTTGCATGCTAGGATGGTATCATAAACACGTGAGTCTCAAGAGTGGTGAGTCTCAAGAGATCGCAGCGTGGCAGCTCCTCTACCGAGTACAACACCCCACTCGGTACCAAAGTCGTCTACAGACAATTCCGAGACCCGACGCCGTCCTCAGTTCGTCACCCATGTTCGACCGCTAGGGGGAGGCAACCCGTCGGGGCTGGATACCCCCCGGTTTCCCCATTCGGCTAGTGGGCTCGGATGCCGGCACCCCTCTGGGCTTGGGGTGCCGACTAAGAGTATGTCTCGAGCCTCCAGGCTCTCGGGTCTCCTCAAATCACCGTTGCCTCATCGGCTAGAGGGGATTCTGCCTTAGAGGCGTTCAGGCATAATCCCAAGGATGGTAGCGTCGCACCATCGACCGCTCGACCGAGTACGTGAACCAAATGTCCGAACCTGCGGTTCCTCTCGTACTGAGCAGGATTACTATCGCAACGACCAGTCATCAGTAGGGTAAAACTAACCTGTCTCAAGACGGTCTAACGGTCTGGGAATTCGTTTTTCCGCCGAACAATAAGGGACTTTAATAAATGCTAGGCGTAATTTAATTAGAGCGTTTCCTTTTTATATTTAAACGGCTGGTGTCCTAACACCCCCCGCCACACGCCTATTCAGGCGGCTTGCGGGGTAGTATGTAGATGTAGATGAAACAAACTCGTGTAGCGCCGCATTATATTCAAGGCGGAGGTCGCGGACACGAGATGCAGGGCGTGCCGAGCCCAGCCGGAGACTTAGGGTCACCTCCTCTCCGGCTATAGCTATTACGCCAAGTCAGCGTATTTAGCTCGGAAAAACGCGGCCCTGAGGGTGTTATACTTTCACCTTCGACACCATTATGACATCGACGAAACACCTGTGCTGCCCTATGCCCCTGGAGATATTGAGTCCGTCGTGGAGAACGATAAATGCACGATCTGGTGGAACTACTCCTTCTCCCTCACCAGGCAGTTGGTGGCGGCCAAGCCTGATATCGATCACCTCACACGCTCCATGTTCGTGATCGAGTATTCAGCTCCGGCTGAAACTAACATGGATGCGAAGGAGGTGGAAAAACGGACGAAATATCAAGACCTGATTTTCGAACTTAGACAGATGTACCCCGGTCACTCTGTGAAACTAGTGGCCCTCATCATAGGTGTGCTCGGTGGAGTCAAAGGCTCACTGCTAAACAACATCAAGTGCATTACGTCCTGCGTGGCACAGGCGGAATCACTAGTTGCACGCATGCAGACGGCCGTCATCCTGGGGTCACTCCATCTACTGCGGACGCATGACCCGACCGCAGCGTAGCCACTCATCCGATGGGCATCGGACGTGGCAACGATTACTGCCCAACCCCTCTCGAGTCTCCGGCCATTATGACGGCAATGAAGCCTGATGCTTGCCGGGGACTCGGAGGGAAGTGTTACAACTGTAACAATTAATAATAATAAAATAAGACTGTAAAAAACAAAGTGGAAGTGGAAAGTACAGGTGGAACATTTCTTGCACTGTATAGTTACATTTTCGTGACCAAATGAAATGGATCTAGGGCAGGCCCTTTTACTGTTTAGGTCTATTTTTGAAACATCCTTAAAAAGCAGAGTAAAGCGTTTCTATATCATTGTTGTGCTGTTGGGGTTTTCTAGATCAGACCTAATCAGGATTGCCAGATCAGACCTGATCAGGTTTGCCAGATCAGGATTTAAATCAGCTCATTTCCTGATTTGGAATTTTCAGATCAGACCTGATCTGAAATTTCCATAAGGGACTGGACATGCACAATTCTCTGTTTTGTAAAGATTTCCCCTTTTGGTTTGAATATATGCACATAAAAGTATATTTTTTGTACACATACAGCTTGATTTGGTCATTTGTAAAGAGTGTGATGCAAAAATAAAAAATAATTATTTATAATATAAAAAAAGAAAAGAAATCATCAAACATTTAAAAATTGAAATCCCCGTGGCCTGCCGGTGTCGAGGATTAAGGCATCTGACTGCAAAGGAATGCATCCAAAGAATAACACAATTATATCACTTGAGACCCAAGTTGTAAGAAAATTAATACCTACAGGGATCACCTCACCATTGTATGACTTTACTTATTATATATATGTACTTGGGGAGGCTAGATTCAAAACACTCATTCACGCAGTTTTATATCTTCTGGCTACATGAATTTTCACACTTGCATTTCAAAATTAAGACCTCTGCAAGAATATAAATCTCACATTTTGTTATGAATTCATACAAATCACATGCTATTTATCAGTTTCTGTTGTAAACATTTGCTTTACCTGATTTAGTCCTTAATTTTAAATTCCCTCCCACATTTGTCCCCTCTTCAACGCAGTTTGTTCACTATCTATGTATTAAGGAAGGAGACAATGGAGAAGCAGATCAAGTTGGTGAGAGAGTGGGGATAGTTAAATATTAAAGCAGCAGAGTTGCAAGGCAATAAAACATGTGATAAGGGAGATGCAATGGAGTGACAAGGATGGCCTGGCCTGGGCCAACTGTCCAGTTCAGAGGCAGTGGAGCACTCATGCAGCAAGAGAGAAGCAGTTCTATTTCAATGGAGTAGCAAGGGAGTATTGCAGTGGAGTTTCAGTTGACCACAGTTTTTCTTGTTGAGGCCAAGGCAGTGCAGTCCAGTTGTAAGGTAGTTTCAAGCCAGTTTTCACCCATTCAGTGGAGTTTCAATCCAGAATCAGTCGAGTTTCAAGGGAGAAAGTTTTACTTGAGAAGTGGATTCTAGGTCAGTGGACCTTGAATCCTTTACAGACCTTGGACTGATTGGTTTGATGCTCTGCCATCTATTGAAAGAAACAAAAAAATTTAGATTATTCGCTTTTGACGAAAAATAACCTTATTGAGGATGATAAGTATATTTTTGCGAAACAGCATGGGCAAGTAATAGCAACAGCTTATGTAGCTTACCCCTAATGCACACCGCTGATGTGTGCTTACTATCGTCTACTAAGTAGTTGAGCCAATTTAAATTGCCTTAGAGAATTATAACAGGGAGGAATTAGCAGAGAATAGGGGGCTTTTACATAATAAAGAAATTTTACCACTTAAACAGGTATGAATAAATATTCTTTGTACATTTCCTCCAAGAGGTTAATTTAGTTCTTTGTTACTTCTCCCTGCATTAGGCGTGATTTTGGTTATATGTACATAAGTATTTAGTTCCGCCTCCATATCCATGGTACCTAAGTACATATGTTCCAAGACCTTTCGTGGACAATGGAATCTGTGGATACACAACGTTTTATTTATTTTTTCATCACATAAATGCAGTCAGGTTATTTTGTGAGTGAAATACCTTTCCAGCAGCGTTTTTCGAAATATTAACAAATTTTTTAGAACATAACTAAAATTTTATGTGAATTGCAGTTTCACAATTTCAAAATACAAGCTGAATTTTTCTTAAGCTATACAATGTCGCAGAGGCAAGATTTTGTAATTTTTTCCATTTCCATCCGTTCCCTTGCTCCTCCTCGTGGAAAAAAAGGCCAGAGTAAGAGGACTGAGGGTACTAGGCTTTTCTTGAATCGATACCCTGGGATTCAAAACAAGGGACATAACTGGTAATCATAATATCCCTCCTTCATCTCAAAGAAACAAGTAATGGGGATGGGGACTGGGCCCCTCCTCCCCGAGTCCGTTATTACCCCCCCTCCCTCCTAAGATTTGCACCAAAGAATACATATCAACTGTTCAAAAGCACTGCCATGTACCCACAATGCCGTCGGCAAGTCCAACTCTGCTCATAAGTCTTGTTACCCAAGGTCTGTGTGGTCAGGGAAGGCAGATATTATTGAGAAGATCTTTCACCTGCTCCATGAGACCCTCCCAACTCACATCCTATACACATATTTTTCGGCCAAGGTCTGAGATCCCCAATTGTTTTTTTCCTTATGGACATCCCTCTTTCACTGGGAAAGACATTTCTTTCATCAAATTCATTTCAGAATCTGAAATGTACTAGGTATGTAATTCCTATGACTTAAGAGGAGTGATTTCCAGCCAATCCAGAGGAAAGAATATGATATTAATATTTAGTGTAAGGAATGGCAAAAGGGTCGTTCATTTCATAAGGGTAAAAAGTTGAAGAAAAAAACAAGTAGCAGTCCACCTGGTAGAGGTATGAACACACCTTCAAAATACTTACACAATGAAAAAGTACAGAAGATTAAGACAGTAAACTTATGTGGCCAGAATGAAGTGTATGGGGATAAAAATCTTAAGTAAACTTTCATGATTTAGATTCTGGGCCACATGTATGGTTTTATTGTATGAACTTAATTGTGTTTATACAGTTGGGAGTCAATACTTATTCCAAAATTTGACAAATAATCATATTCCAACTGTTGGGGACCTTGACAGCAGAAAATCATGTCACAATGAAATATAATCACCCGTAAATTTAACTACTTCATTTCCACTTATTAAATAAACCAGAAATACTTCATTTATTAATAATTTATTTTCTCTAAGTCATGAAAATACAACATTATTCAAGGTAATATTACATATATACCTACTTCTACTACTACACTACTTCTAATACCAATACGATTCAGCTGGTACACGATCTTCAACAATTGATAAACTTTTCATAATTTCCATTTCAAATGTTTGAAGACTAGGTTTGAAAGTAATGCTGGAAACCTCTGATGCAGGAGTGTCTTTCACAGACTCTGAAAAATATGCAAATGAAATCATAACAAATTAGCGTAATGATGGAGCTCATCAATGCACTCAAGGAAGAGTGAATACCTAGAGGAAACAAAAGCCCAGTACACAGCTCACAGAGACCTTTTACAGATCAACATCATCACATGATTATAAAATGTTATGTGAATTTTATGAAATAATCTGTGAACTAATGGCATAATTTTGATGTAGGCAACTCTATTAATTCAGATTTCCACCTTGAAAATAAGCATATAGGTACTAATTATGATTCACACCAATAGATAAAATCTATAGAATGTCTGAAGAAAGGTCATAATTTGTCCTCGAGTTAGAAGCTGACTCGGAGGCAACAGTTTACAAGACTCGGAGGCAATTTCATAAAAACATTTGTTGCAAAAAATCATCACTTACTGCTCCATCAGTAGCTTTTTTATCACATAAAAAAGACATAAATAGTTACAACAACATGTTTTAGTAAAATAATAAGAAAATTAGTTTTTTGGTATCATGTTCAGTCCATTCACAAAAACCTGAGTGGTCTTTTGTTTTTTTTTTTTTTAAGATAGACCCTGCACAACCCCACTATGTTTTTTACCAAGAATAATCTAAACTGACCAGATTTTTGAGCATCAGCCTAAATACATTAGAAAATTAATGCTTATGAGGTGAATTCAACGAATGATGAAGATCAAACAGAGAGAGAGAATTGATGTTTTGACTGAGTGAAAGTGTTGTGTGTCCAATGTGTGAAAATCGTGAGGGGTGAGGACAAATGAATTGTTTGGAGTGCCATGTGACGTGCTTATGACCAGTCTCCTTGTGTCTGTGAAGATACAAAGTCACTCGTTCATTTAAACTTAGTTCAGTTCTGACAGTAGTCCTAGCCGAGTATGGCAAATGTTGTGCCTAGTTTCTTTGTATTGTGTTTCATCAAGAATAAATTAATTCTTGGCACCCCGGAAATTCCATTCCTTATTTATTCCCATGCACAGCATAACAAGAATCACCAATGATGATGTCCAATGGAAAGTTGGAGAGTTATGAAGTTTAATGAAAATTCTGCAAAGTCAAAGAGACTTACTCGACACATTCTGCAACATAACAGCCTCTTCCTAAAATAATACACTATGGAAGTAAAAATAAATGGGAATACTTATTGAGGAAGATAAAGAATGCAACGAATCAGGTAAATTATGAGCAAGAACTGAAATAAATAATGTTGTTTTTACTCTACCAAATAAATAGTCTTCTTTCGATCCGGAGTTTTGGTTCAAAAGAAAAGGCTCAGGATTTTGATTGCTACAGTTTCATCAACACAATAAACTGTTTTATTGTTCAGATGGCTAACCATCAACTTTTTCCTGCACTGCAGCATGGCTGTGGAAGTTATTTCATAAGGTTTTGCAATATCAACCATCATTACAATGGTTAAGCTAATATCTATATATCACCATGATCAATAAGATACCATTTATCTATGTTTTTCAAAGTCCCAATAATGCTAATGAACATTTGCAAAACATTGGCAAAGAAATCCTGAGCCTTTAGGCCATAACTCCAGATTGAATGAATAATAAAAAAATAATAGTATGTAAAACATACTTATAAAAAACCACACTTATATTCAAGGGGCCTATTCTGTAACTTTGCGGCGTTATATGCCGCCGGTCGTCATTTCTCCTTTCGCAAGACGCCTTTTACGATTCTGTAAATTACGCCGCGTTAAAAGTCGTCAAAATTTTGGGGCGACTCTTGGCGACCGACGTCGCTTACAGAGGGTATGAAAAATTGTTAGGGCAGATCTCTTTAATGACCAAAAAAGGGAAACAGCTGACAGTCGGAAAGATAGCGGCGGCTGTACTTGGACATTTGTGAAATTCCTGTGGCTTTTGCTCATCGAAATAACTGGACATGGCAATGTGAATAGTATACTTAAGTTGAATTTAAATTATGGCACGTAACTATTTGTGATATTATAGGAAGTTTTGGATAATTGTCGCCAGGGTAAATCCATATTTCACCGATAAATTAGGTTTCCTGTTGTTTAAAGATTGTCTGCTCGGTATGATATTGATTATTCCTAACTAGTTGCGTTAATTATAGTCTTGGCTCAGAACTTAGGCGTTAACCATTCGTGAATATTAGGTATCAAAATACTGAGAACTCAAATTTTCCGCTGGCGCCAACGGTAAAGTGCCACTCAAAGGTAACGTGCACTTTTAGGATTAGTATCAATGCTGTCGTGGAGGCCATACGGCGTATGGCCACCTTAGAAAAATCGACAGGCCGTATCGGCAGGAGAAAAGTCGAGGTCATACGCTACCTATTAACATTAGGGACGGATAGGGCCTTAAAGTTAGTAGCGTATGCCGTTAGGGCGTACGGCAAAGGAAAAAAATTACCATGACAGCATGCTGTCAGTGCACTGATTAGTATTATACATTCACCATATTTTAGAAACAAATAAAGGGTTTTAAAAATGACGCGAAAGCAGTTCACTGTTCTGGTGAACTTCATGTCTGATCACAGAAATTTTGCCTGCGGAAAGTTTGATAGCATTGCAACAGGTCGAGGAAAAATGGGAGGAGTTAGCCAACCTCGTTTCACTTCATGGCTCACCCAAAACAGTCGACCAGTGGAAAAAGGTATTTTTTTGTTGACTGAAATTTCCCATTATTAGATAGTACCATTCACGTCCTCTAATCGTTCAGGCATGGAAGGATCTGAAGTACAAGGCCAGACAAAGGAATGCCCGTGCACGATGTGAGAGGAATAAAACTGATAATAGCAGTCAGGTTAGGAAAGAATCTGTTATTGAATTTATGCGTGACAGTACGAGTCCGTCAGGTACGATGATAATTCTTTGAAATTTTATCTCCCCTAGGTTTGCATAACGCCCCTAAGTGACGTCAAGGGGTCACAATGGATATATGGGTGTAATCGATTGCACCAATAACCCCTGAAAATCTGACAGTGGGCCTAAATCTGGAAAATAAAGCTAATTGATCCTTTATTATTGAGAAAATGCCATCTCTCAATGGTAAAATGAAGTGATCACAAAACTGATATGATATATTATGATACAGTTTTTACCTCACTTCTCTTCATTTGTCTGAGGAAATTTTATCCAGTGTCCTAGGAGATCGCAAATGCAACCGATGACTTTAAAAACACATCTGCTAACTGACGGCTGGCTTAATGCCAGCAAGAAGTCTTTACCAACACCTCGTTGGTTACTTCCCTCCGCCAAGAATCGCAAGGTGGCGAGAACCTTCATAAATTATACTCATCTTTAATACCTACCCATCAACCACAAGGCTTACAAAAATTAATACTCTCAGGCAGAAAGGCCTGGGAAAGATGATTCTGTAGCTACACGTACCGTAGGTGTGCCATACACAACGTTGGTATATAATACCATCATAAACGGAATATATTACAGAAAATTTAAAGGCCGCGTTAAATAAGACATTTTTATTTACCTGAACATGAATATTCAACCCAAAAGATCGTTCTCGTCTCAACATTGGTCCCAAGGAATCGCAGAGGTACTTCGCAATTTCTTTCGAAACTCGAAAGTATCCGACAAATTCCTCATCTCTCGAAGAAAAAGGATTTTGCGAATCTCTAATTCTTCTCCTCTCAAGACGAAGAGAACGTCTTTCCTCTAAAAGTGCCTCCTGTGCGACTTTTAGCCAAAGGAAATTCCTCAAGCGTCGCGCCATTTTGCCGTATTTACGACACCCTTCCTCAATTAAAACAAATGACGATGATAATCCGATGTGTTTACTTGGCGATTTGGGTCGTCTTTCGCGGAAGCGCCTGACCTGAAGCGGGCGACAATTGGCGACTGCATCATGTCGCCTTGAGACGCCTTTTTTGGGTTACAGAATCGGGGAGGCGTTAAATGTCGCCTAAATAACGACCTCCGCCATGTTAACGCAGGCGTTATGAGTTACAGAATAGGCCCCCAAGTGTACTAAAAAGTACTAAATAATTTTTTCATTACTCTCCTAATAAAAGGTGGGCACTTATGGAATAGATATTGATATAAGTGATAGAAGCTGGATGTTGATTAAGAAAAAGCACCCATGCTTTTATTTTCCGAATGATGAAAAAATTATTTTGTACTTTTTAGTAAAAAAGTTTTTTTTGCATATTATTATTTTGTACCTTTTAGTCTTTACATTAAATGTGAAAGGATTCTTTGAAATTTAAATTTTTAGCATTTCTTCTCACTATAATTGCTAACTTCTACTAGTACCATCAAAAGGCAAAAGTTTTTTCTATATAAAATGTAAACCAATTAATTTTAGTAGATTAACTTCGTAATTAGTGAATTAAATGACTGTTTTATGTACTGTGATAGATGGAAAGTAAGTATGCTAAATTTCAGCTCGATTGAACATTGGGAAGTGAGTTGGATTTCAATTAGAAGATTCCATCCGGACAAAACAACAAAGAAACAGGCGAAGTTATCGATGGCACTGCTAATGCTACTAATCGTAAGCAACAAGGAATTGCAACAGCGCTGACTGCAAGTAGGCAATGTGATGTGGGTTGCATCATGTTAGGATAAACAAATATAAAATGTAAACCATTTAATTTTAGTAGATTAAATTCGTAATTAGTGAATTGAATGATTTATTTATGTATTGTAATCGAGGGAAAGTAAGTATGCCACATTTCAGCTCGATTGAACATTGGGAAGTGCGTTGGATTTCAATTAGAAGATTCCATCCGCACAAAACAACAAAGAAACAGGCGAAGTTATCCATGGTACTGCTAATGCCACTAATCGTAAGCAACAAGGAATTGCAACAGCGCTGACTGCAAGTAGGCAATGTGATGCAGGTTGCATCATGTTAGGATAAACAAATATAAAATGTAAACCATTTAATTTTAGTAGATTAACTTCGTAATTAGTGATTTGTATGTATATTGTGGCAGAAAACCACCTCTGCCCATGTACCTACCGGTAATCATTTTGAATGTCGCGGGGTATCACCGGCCGAAAGGTTCAACCACGGTCGAAAGCGAGCCGTAGTGAATTGTGACTTTGTAAAAAGGTATTATTTAATGCCACCGCCAAATGGGGGGCTATTTAAGGGAAAACCCCGAGCGCAAATGGGAAGATTAAGTGAGCAAAAACGCTGGCAGACAGGTGGCCGTGGCATCTGGGGAGACAGCAGAGCGGTGACCAGACCAGACACCAGAGGAGAGCCGGGATGGGACTTTGCTCAAGCCCATGGAGAGGAGAGCCGTCTTGAGCCTGACCACAGAGCTAAGTACTCACGACCCTTGTCTTCCTCCAAGTAGTAGGGTAGAAGAAAAACTCATTCCCCCCCCCAGTGTCAGGCAGTCTGGTGTCGGCAGACTAAGTGTCAATTAGTGCCATGAGGTGAAAACATTTGTTTTATTACGCCAGATGCTCCGAGGGCGCATCCTAACCTGAACTTAATTTTGCTGATGCAGAGCGTCATTCCTGTATCACTCAGCTCCACCATGAGCACCTGTGACTCTTATTATCCTACCATTATTCATTTGATGCCGGCCGGTTATTCTGTTTCTTTTGTATGTTTGGTGTAGTTACGGCCCAATTGGCTGCGAGAAAGTCATTTTGTTCTGTCCGATAATAAAGGGTCATTTTCACTGTTTTTCTGACGAATTAATTACTTGCGAGGTGGTTTTCCATCCCCGGCTGATTAACTGGGGCCGTGTTTGTTCATCCGAACCGGGTAGAGCCCCATACACCCAACCTTGAGGGAGAACTCAAACTCCACTAGCTGGGCACGGTCAGCGAGAGAGGGGGGAGGTCGTCTCATTTCACGGAACGAAGTGGGAATGTCACAATATGTTAAATGAAAATATGGAAAATGGCAATTGTTGTGGACAAAATGGGTTGTGGTCATGAAATAACTGCAAAATACACATCTAGATCTACTAGATATAATTCCGTTAGCTTTACCTAAGTAAGTGTTAGTTGTTTTGTAGTCATGTGTCTCTTCAGCTAGCCTAGGCATTGGAATAATTCTTCCGGTCCTCGAAGACACACGCACTGGATCCCCATCCTCTGTGTAACGCCACTCAACTGCAGATGGTTTCCTATAAATAGAAAAAAACAACAAATAAGGGAATATGGCTGCATAAGGGTTCTTTAAAATAGGGAAGACACAATGATGTTTACTTCTACATTGCACCAATGTTGATAGAAGTCAGTTTCTAATATTACAACTGCAAGCTTCGGCCATACCTATGACCCAAGGATTACCAATCTCTAGAGGAATTTGTTTTTTTACAAATTTTGATAAAAATATTTAAAGATTCGGGTGTTTTCCAAAATTATTTTAGCTTTGGAAGAGAGCACAAGGCAGAGAGATTAACTCTCACAGCCAACTTAAATCAACACCAAAACTCTAGAGGGTCCCTAAATTGTGGGGAATAAAACTCCTGATTGGTGATAAATAAAATTGCATAAAGCAGAGAAAAAGGGTTGTGAATAGGTATGAAAATCTGCTGATAGTAGCAAATAAAGTTGTATAAAACATGATTAATATGTAGGGATAGGAAAATTTCGCGATCGCGAATTTAGACAAAAATGTCCTAGGAGTGGTAATTAGTTACAACAAACTCCATACTGACTGAGGAAATGACTTTTGAACTCGTGAAATGTCGCGAATTGTGCCCCAAAACGCGAATTTTCATTTTTTATAAGAAAATGGTTGGAAGTACATTTCAAACGCAAGAAAAACATTAAAATTGCAAGCAAATGTTCCCAATTCAAGTTAAACGAACTCGCGTGCAAATATTGCTGTGGTATGCGGAAGTTTGCAGTTCATCGTAGCATAACCGGTGTTACGATAACAATCGCGGGAGGTTGAAATCGGGTGCTTTCGATTTACGGCGATAACCGGCAATACACAGCTCATCACGCCGCGGTGTTTTCTATTTACAATTAGTGGAATAACCACCTATCGGCATCTATGATCGGTGGCTCTCCGCTCCGAGGTGAGTCGACCAAAGGAAAAGCAATATGCGCATTTATTCTAAGTAATCTGCTACAGCAGGGTTTCTCAAACCTTTCCTGCGATGGAACACTTCGTATATTCTGAAATTTCAACGGAACACCTTGTGGACTTAGCATATATTAAACCATTGCGTTTAGGTAGCAGCATATAAAGCCATTATAGGTTACTATGAACACCCATTAGCCTTCCGGGGAACATAGTTTGGGAATCCCTGTGCTACAGATTTGAAGACGAGACGGACTGCGCATGTGTGAATAGCCGCTTTGAGTTGTTTCATTTCAATGGGCTTGTTCGTCAAGAGTTTTTTAAAATACCAATTATAGTTTGAAAACTAAAGACACGTATTTTTCCGATTTTTTATTTTGGGTCTGATTTGTTCATAACAGTCTACTACGGATTTGAAGATGAGACGGATTGCGCATGCGTGAATAGCAGCTTTGAGTTGTTTCATTTCAATGGGCTTGTTCACCAAGAGTTTTTAAATGCCAATTCTGATAGAGTTTGAAAAATAAAGAGAGACGTATTTTTCTGTTTTTTGATCCGTCGCCTGCTTTTCGAATTATCGGCGGCGAAAAATCGGGGTTCTTAACCCTTTCACGTAAAAGAACCAACATGAAAAGTTTTGAAGTCACTCGCTGCTCCGTCGAATCACGCTGGGCGCTATGCAGCAATCCCCTTCCCTCGCTTTCTAGCGAGCGAATTAGAAACTGAACCGGATCTCTGATGTTGTCACAAACTTTTTGAGTGGGCGGCAAGTTTCGCAAATTTTTGTTTTTGATTTAAGAGGGAGTGGCTGAATATAGAAGAATTTTGTCTCCACCGAAAATCTATTTTCCAATCCATCTACCGAATTCGTGAATTAAATTGCAATTTTGCATCAAAGTGAACGACCTTATTGCAATGGTTGCATAGCTGGCTTTAAAGCACCAATCAAGGCCAACTACGACATCAATATAATTGTCGATATATTTATTTATTGCGTGGCACCAAGATTGATTTTATTGTTTGAATCTCTAGTTTTTAGCCATTTCCGTCAAATGACTTTGTTTTCCAGTGACAATTGTTAAGTATCCTAGTTTTATTCCTGGTTTCTGTGCTTGGAAGTGATTTTGACAAGTTATTGAGATGCCGAATGCAAAATTAAGTGCAAGAGACCGAGCTTTCCAGTATCAAAAAGATGGATTTTATTGTATCGATAAAAGTACGGTCATGTACATATTCTACAATTGTCAGGTTGCTTGGGAAAGACTCAATTGGAAAAAATTAAAATCTTCGAAGAACGTAACTGCAGCAAACTTTCACAAGGATGGAAATTCTCTAAAGTTACATGTCAATACACGAAATGTATTAAATTTTATTTTTAAATTTAGTGCCACTCTTCCAAGTTCCGCCACCGAGGTGATTGTCTTCAGTCATAACATGGCTGGAAGGGGAAGTGTCGCATAATAGCCCAGATCATATTGGGTATAGTATAAGTGACCCTTTTCTAGGCTTTGAAATAATCAGTATTTTATGTGTGTATATATATAAATTTGTGGTCACTGTGAAAACAACGAAATGTCTTGTTGAAAGTACCGAATTCCTAATTTCAAAGTACCGCTTTTCTCCCTCTCAAACCACCGAAAAATTCCTATCCCTATTAAAATGATATCTCAAAATAGGCTATGCTTTACATACTCTCATAATGTGTGATTTATTTTAAATGATTATCTTATAAACAACTATTTGTAATTTTAAATTGTTATTCTGATCTTGAAAGTCTCTTGCAATTCCAAGAGAAATCTGCAGCCATTACCTTTCTCATACTATCAGTCGGAAGGGGGAATAAATGCAAAACAAGGAATTAAGATTTTAAAAATTAATAAATATAGTAGGTATCCCATTTAATTTATTAAATGTAAAGGACATTTCAGTAATAATAATGTTAAAATTAACAATAAATCTACACTTATTGCTCCTCCATGTATGAAGACAGCAATATTTCAATGTGTTTTCGGTTTAGATTAGTCCTCAAATCTGTTAAAATATTCCCATAACGGGAAAATACCCTTTCTGAATCTACATTGGAAGGTGAAATCCAAAGGACTTTGGCCGTGTTCCATTTCACTATCATGTGCCCTTCGCACCCTTATCCGCTCATTACGATCGTCAGTTTTCTGTCGTGACGTCATGTAATGCTGTTCCATTCCGTAAGGCGAATGTTGAGAAGAGCGCAAGGGCATAGGGCAGGAAAAAGTTCCACCATGCTCCCTTATGTGCACTAAACCATTGAGCTACGCTAGATCGGGGCTGTAACAGCTATAATTGAGTTTTTTTCAGCTTATACCCCGGAATGGATGTAGAGAAGGAGTTTACTTCATATTATGAATGCTAATTAAACGATACATTTTATGAATATTTGTGAATCATTAATTTTTCCATGTAAAAATTCGATAAAGTTTTATCTTTAATTATATATTGCAAGAAAGTATAAGTGCTGGAATATATGGTGGGAAGTTGGTATATGGTATAGGAGAATGAAACGTGTTATTTCTTGGTACATTAATTTTCGAAAATTATCGTAATTTTCCTGTATTTTTTAGTTTTAAGTATTATACAGCAAATGTATGGTTAAATAAGAAAGCCAATAGCAATAAGAAGGGAATAACCATGTTTAAACCATACTTAATACAACATTAATCTATGAGAAATTTTTTAAATTGTAAAAAGAACTAAGGCAGCAACACGCAATCTGGCTTTCTTTTTTCTAAGTATGAGAAATTTTCAGGAAGAATATTCTAAAGCATAAATCTTCTAATGCTATAATTTAAGTAAAATATTCCAAAAATGAGTTGTACATTAGGATGGGCCGAAAAACATGAAAGTGTCCAAATCGAATCGTAATAGTGCGGAAAAGTTGCCACTCGTCACCTTGATCACAAAGAAAGAAACATTTTTGAAATCGGACCATTGGTTCCGGTTGCACATCTCGTTCGAAGTTTTGAAAAATCGTAAAAAGTATGACTTTTTTAGGGATTTTTTAAAATAAGTTACAGTGATCGGATTGCGTTCAAAATTAGTATGTGGCCTCTCGTAAAGGTCCTTTGTCTTTTAAGAAAGATATAATTCCCGTTCCCCCCTTCTTTTATGGGGGAGGGGAGGGGCATATATCGTAAAAATGAGTGACCTTACGGTAGGCCTACGCTTATTTTTGAAAATTGGTTTTTCATTTGAATTCGTCCCTTCAAAATAGTTGTTTTGGTGAGAAAACAAATATATTTCAGGCTGGTTGATGTGCGACTACCCATAGCCGTGCCTAAGGGGTAAAGTGCAGGTGCACTAGAATAAGCGGATTTCGATGCCAGACTTTCGTCTTTACAGTAATTCGCTGATTGTAGAGCTCCACAGGGGCGAAAATTTTAACCATTTTTCTGTATCTTGAAGTAATATTACAGAAACAATGTAAAAAATTAAAATCGGTTCCAAACTTAACAATTCTTCATTTCATAACAATAACGATTTCCACACAGCGTTCAAACTAATTTTCTAAAACATATTAATGGTGAAACTTTGATATCTTCACCCACAAAAGAAATTTTGGAATTATTCTCTATCCTGGCGGCACTAACACTGCAGGTAATAGAAACTTATTGTTGATATTTAAAAATACAGGGGACCTGGTTGAAAGGCGTTATCAATGGTTTAATGCACAAAAATTGCCAATTTCCTTAAAAATTTAGGTTTTTTTTATGGACTACTTCGCGTCATCCTCCGCCGATTTACGGCATATTTTAATTACGCGGGCAGTCGAACAGATGGTACCACAAGTCAGAGAGCTTCATATCTTAGATGAAACAAACTGAAAAGGCATTTTTTTTAATAAGCACCAGGTTTCCCTCCTATATTTCTGATATTTAGTGCTGTTAGCACCGGTTTCCCTCTGAGTAAACAGAAATTGTTGTCCTTCACTGCGGGAGCGTGCGCATGCAAATGCAGCGAAGGGCAAAAATTTAGCTCGCTGCGATCGCGGAGACGGAGTAGCAAATCAAATAAAATAGTGAGTGAAGTAGGGAAGCTCGGTTCTGTGTACAAAATTTTGTTATTTCGTAACAATTTTTTAGGAACAGTATCACCCTCGACGATTTACTGCATCATGGAGGATTTAGAAAAATTCCTCTAACACATTAATTCAACACGAAAAACATGTTTTCGATTCACCTCAAACAGCAGTGAATCAACTTTTTCTACCACCAATTCTACCTTATGGCGGCATGGGATTTTCAGGTATTTTTCCCCGTAGATATCTATCTACCCCTGGATTTACCATTCAGACATGGTATTATTAATTACATGCCATTCAAGATGGTACACTAACATTGGTTTGGGTTTTAAATCACCCGATGCATTGCCCCCCAATAACATCGTAGTAAATAATAAGCAAATATAACAGTTATGAAACAAATAACGCAATAATTATTCGCTCAGGTGAACCTTTTACACACGCTATGGGGAGTTAACGCCAAACATTTCCGCTGAATGGAAATTACGCACCAGATGCGCCAAAGTCCTATTCGCTATTCATTTTTTTTGGTTGCGCAAAATTTGAACAACGTTATCGTGAAGCACTGATGACGTTGAACGATTAAGGGTTTTAATTGTTGAACAACGTTATCGCGAAACAACGTAAAATGGGACAATGAAAAACGAGAACTCACTGTATTTTACTATCGGAAATGAACTAAACAATATAAAAAATCGAAAAAAAACTTCAGCGTAGGGATAAATTTCATCACAGCAAGTCAGCATTGAATCGGTTAAGTAGTAATGAGTCCGCGTGGCCCATTTTTTTGTTTCCCGTACATGAAAGAGGACCAACAGTCTCTCCGTGCACATAGAAAATGGTAAGCATGTCTACTACAACGAACACAACATACAAGATTGGTTACGAACTCCTCAAATGACCACGCTGACAGTATTCTTCAGGCTTTGTGGTTTTCTTATAGAATAAGTTCAATGTTTTTCACACCTGTTGAATTTCAACGGGTACCTTCTGCTAGTTCTAAAATAAACTTTAAAAAAATGAAAATCATACACTAAAATCACATTGTTGGTTACTTTTCTAGAAACAATGATTATCTAAATTTAAAAATGTAGATAAAAAACTTTATGAGGCTAGACTAAACATATACTGCCAACTAAGCCCTTTGTGAAGAATGAAATAGAACATTCCCACTTCATCAAAGTGTCTTACATATATGCTTTGGATGAAGAGTTATCAGGTTTACAGCCTGGTTATGGAGTTGAACTGCACTGACGTTTTGATGACGTTGTCTGTCATCATCTTCAGGGTGAAGACGATGGCAGACAAAGTCACCAAAACATCAGTGCAGTTCAACTCCATAACTCGGCAGGAAACCCAAGGACTCTTCATCCTAAGCATTTGCCGGGAAAGGCTTAGATCCTACATGTCATATATACTTATACCAAAAGTTAAATATACTTCTTTGGCACTAATAAAGTTTTGTTTAAATTCTACTTCCACTGATAATACATACATGTCAGAAGGATCAACCAGAGAGACTTGGTTAGTAACTAGTAATGGAGCTTCAGACTTGATCATCATGCCAGGATAGTCTTTTGATTTCCCAATGGTTCGCAGGTGGCAGTTTAATCCATCTACAATCACCCAATTTCTTTCCTGAATAACTTGACTAACGATTCCTTGTTTTCCTTTGTCCTTTCCAACAAGAATCTCCACCTAAATTCAATTAATAAAAAATTCATTTACAGAAAATGCATTAAAAGGAAACCATCACAGTTAAATGTTTTAGTAAACATGAATATTTGAACAATTCTTTCCAGAACACATGTGTACCTATACGCAACAGCTAGATTTTCCTCTAGCTCTATCACTTTGGGAGCCATAATCTCTTTCGATAAAACAAAGCCACCTATTTGTACTTCTATCTTCATGCTTCCTTGACAACCACACATATGATGAAGAGGATGTCTTAAGCCACAGGTAAGGCAGTTTAAAAACACAAACACAATTTCGAGGGAATGTAAATTTATCCCCACCTACTACTGGCACGTTCTTATGTAGAGGCGAATATCTAGTACCTGAGGGACACAACAGCATCGTTTGGTGGCAAAGAAAAGCTACTATGGCACAGGCTGGTGAAGGGTAGTCCTGTACAATACCGCATATGTTATCAAAACAGCAAATACACAGACAATGTTTAAAACTTTCAAAGTGGGACTAAGCACCCTTCATTGTTTTGAAGAGTAACAGACTAAGTACACAATGAAAAAAATATTCAAATTCATCAAAAAGCTTCACACTTTGTACATATTCCCTGAATTAATTTCTTGTTTTACGATCCACCTAAAAATTGTATAATTGATGTCATGGTATATAATCTTTGCAATACATTTTATTTGAATTACTTCTACCCATTAGTTTAAAAATCACATGCATTTTCCTGTGGCAATACAAAAATAAATTTACTGGGCAAAATTAAACCTGCCAGCAATAGAGTTCAGAGGGCATTTTGAAGGTAAATCAGACTTAAATGGGACCAGTCCCAATTTCACTTAAATGAGATAAGTATAATTCCAATTACTACTAAGTGTACCCATTCTGTTATTCCAAGCACTGCTTCCCATTGTTCTAGCACATGTCACTCAATGTAGGCTAGTTATGATAACCTGGAAACATTATTGAGTGAACTGTGAGTGGTAGCTGGAAAAAATAAAGAAAGAGGCGATTGTGGTATTAAAGAAAGGGGAGGAAATTAATTTTGTGTTCTCGAGTCCTTTCTTTATATGCATCTACGTCATGTCCACCTGTTATGCTTTCATATACTGAGAGACTTGTACTTTCTAATCCCAAGACTCCGGTATTTTCCAATATTTAACAATTACAGCTTGGTAATATGTAATTCAAGCAGCAGCTTAATTTCTGATTTTACCAGGACTAGACATGAACAATTGGAGGGATTAACCCAAGATGTTGAACAAGAAAAAAAAAGAATTGTTTCCCCAAAACACAGCTAATGATGAAGAATCTGTTTACAAATGTCACAAGAGAATTGAAAACAGCATCATAATTGGCTTAATATGACAGGATATAAGAGCATTCTTTAGTCATTGTAACTCCCTACTTACTCGATCACCTTTAAAATAAGTCCATTCTTTGACAGGCTCAATAAACACTTTTCTCCTCCATCTCCCAGGCATGTTTTGCTGGTAAAACTGATACGTCCAAGGACGATTGGTGGTGAAACGAAATTTTTTCCTTTTGACTTCTTTCGGCAAATACTGAGGAAATCCTTTCGGGGTTCGCCATCCAACCTGAAATAGCAATTTGATCAATAATTTTAACTAAATAAAGTAATTAAGACTAATAAATCGATTCACCCTGAGAACAATGGCAGACTACGCAGTCGAAACGTTAGTGCAACACACCAACATCACCCGGATGGAAAACCGAGAAATCTACATCACTAGTATTCACTGGGAAAGCCTTAAATCTTACACAAGAATAATAAGTTGGCAGATGAGATACATGAGTTCATAGGGTGACTTTTAAATAGCCCCAATTCCTACAGTAATAACACGCACTGTCGATTGAGATGACTCCCATTTGTTTAACACTACCTAGAAACCCAGTGGCACTCATTATGACTGCCTTTCGATTCTGTAGGATTAAAATGCTGTGTGATTTATCTCTTTATCTCAGGAATACCTGACGTTTCCTTACTTTACCTGAAGTTACACATGTTTTGATATTTTTTCTGTGACTTCATTTCTTTGGTGTAGGCGTAAATTTTCTTCTCACTACTCTAGAAGCAGTCATTTTGACTGCACATGCCATATAAGTTGCATTTGGCACACTAGTGCATCAATTGATGCAGTAATCACTATAGTCATTTTAATGAGTATTGAAAATGTAATCAATTATGCTGCAGGCACAGGATTATGGTGTACTCTGCTGCATGTTATAGACTTTCAGTTTGAGGAGAATTATTACCATTGAGAGTATGCACCGCCATATCAAGAACTGCTGAAGGAGTCGCATGCTTTCGTAGACACCATTTATTTACTCCGTACCTGCATATAGGACTAGGTCAGATGAACTAGTTGAAATATGATAAAAGAAAATTTTTCATATATTTGATATCAGAGAATGTGGATCAGCACCGCTAAAAAGGGACAATTTACTCTGGTGTCAACCATTATAAAAACTTTTTTTTAATCTTGCCTTAGTGATTACAATATTTGTGATTTTAACTGTGATGTCGATAACACCTACCAGTCATATTCATTACAAGGTAAAATATTGAGTGAGACAATTAATTTTCAGGATCTACTACTGGTTAA
Source organism: Pyrrhosoma nymphula (assembly GCA_963573305.1). Taxonomy (NCBI): domain Eukaryota; kingdom Metazoa; phylum Arthropoda; class Insecta; order Odonata; family Coenagrionidae; genus Pyrrhosoma; species Pyrrhosoma nymphula. Next base: position 83,393,367 of record OY754339.1, read on the forward strand.
TACCTCCCCCAACTCCTTAAATAGGAGGCTTGATTCCCTTTTTGTAACAAATCTTCGAAAACCTCGTCCACTGATATTCTTCCTCTAGTGCCTGCTGATGTATATCATCCAGCTCTTAACTTCGACATTCCTCTTGCTAATGAATTATGTCTTGAAGAGAAATGTAACCTTGGTTTTGATTTCTCAAAATGTGATTATGCTTCTGTTACTACTTTCCTTCAAAGCATTAACTGGCCATCTATATTGTGTAATAAGTCAGTAAAAGAAGCATTCATACGACTTAAAAAAATAAATATAGTATACCACTCAATATTGCTTTGGTATTGAAATATAAACAACCTATAGCAGTAAGAGTTTTCATAAATAAACCCAGATAAGCACACGAAATGGGACTGAAAGCGAGATTGGAATTTAAGTAGGATAAAAAGAATGTATCACATGGATTTCTACGAAGGACTTTTGCAGCAAGGTTTTTAAAGCACAGATTTTTTCAGGATTCAGCCGGGTTAATTTTTCAATTTCTAGCCATACGAATGACCCATTTCAGCTACCCCCATGGTGTTTAATAACTTCAAACTTATCGCTATTTCCGAGAAGAAAGCGAAGCAATTACTGCTTGAGCGTACGAGCCATGTGTTTGGATGGTATACGAGATAATGAAAGCTCAAATTGTAAGAGCAATCCAAAAACATTAAGGGGAATCCGCAGACTAGACGCTTCGATACCAATACCAAATTAAGTTTCATAGTCCTATGAAACTTAATTTGGTATTTCCTGAAGCTTTACTCGTAGAGTGGTAGCCTGCAAACAATCAATACATTGGTATTACACTAAGGGTCGAAAAGTCCTATACCTGTTCCATGGTCCTTTTCACGTAATTTTCCGGTAGGTTGGAGTACTGCTTGGTTAAATCTGCCACTTTACTCATTAATGCTCTAGTTAGTCGCATTTTCGTCAGAAATATTAAATGCGCACTTCAATACAATTTTATACTTGATTAAGAGCAATATACGGCAGGGTTTGCGACTCTATGCTAAACACATTTCTTCTGCTGGGTTTATTACTGTTTCTCGTGGTTTAATAGTAGGCTCCTTGTTCACAACTATTCACAACCTGCACAAAATATTAAACAACTGAAGATTGACATCGCGCATTCCACAAAAGCGGACGATTGTAGAATGAACAAATCCAAATGGAGTCTCGTGTTGGCCGCGATTCGGATTATATATACGCTAGTATGAAATAGAATATTATATAATTGACATCTATTTAAAAATGGATTATACCGATTATGCCCATTATGATTGTACATACATTCCTCATCGACTTCGTCTTTCAAGCAATCGCTTTAGATTATATATTTATGTGAGCGTGTATTTTTGTTAGTATTAGTAGCATTTGCGCTAACACCACTAAACACTTGCGATGTAGCACTAAAAATTATGTGTAATGGATATGTACTGCGACCAAGGAGGTTAGAGGTAACCTCTCAGGAGGAGGTTACCTCTAACCTCCTTGACTGCGACCGGTGTAATTCATAAATTTGCAAATATTTCCCGTATATGAACAAATGAACTATGAATTAAAAAAGAATGAAGATCGTGAAAATGAATATCGATATCATCGATTTATCCGTATCAAAAGGTCCTTTAGCATTTTATATATCCTTTCGTATAAATGCTTTTATATGAGCCTTTTATATATATTAGCCCTACATATATATGCTTTAATAAGAGCCTTTATGCCAACTGTGAATATGCGTATCTTGTGTATCGATATAACATCAAACATCGCAGAGTAGCCAACGTATAAATATAATGATTATAATAACTTGTTAATTTATACTTTCGAATGGAGCAACAGTCTATTGAAAAAATGTCGGTGTCATTTCGTTTTTATTAGATTTTTAACGGTGATATATTTCTAATTGGCTTAAGTAGGAATTTGTGTGCAGAGTTGTCACCTTCAATCAATATAGTACCTGTTGCTTCACTAGCTTCATCTTCTTAATTTATTCCTAGGGTCGTCCAGTCGCTCCTTAATACACATAACGCACATAACTCTAGGATATTCGACTCTATGATTGATTCGCGATATCCATCAATATCCATTTAAGGTTCATCAAAATCATAACAATATATTATTTTCTTGTTGGCACTGCTGCTGCATACATAATCATTTCACGGTTTACCAAAAAAGTTTGAAAGTTTTGGTTTGAACTTTTTGCAACATTAGTTTATGTGTTATTTTTCTCAATATTTATTATGCAAACGCGTTGTTGCATGATAAGCAGGCGTCGGTGCCATGATGCTTCAAAAGTTTTATAACGGGAAATGGTTTCGTTAGGTATGTTTCTGTGCGTTTTCTTTTCGATAAATACATATTTTCTCTTGTAATTGAAAGTTCTTTGAAATTTCACAAGGTATACTTTTGCTCTTTCAGAAGTCCAATTATCCAGAATGAAGCATCATGAATTTTTCAACCATTCGGTCTCACTTCGATCAGGTGCAAAATTCCTTCACCTCATTGCTGCACAGGTTCGGTAATTCGTGTACGAGTCAAAGATGTCAAGTTCATCCTGAAATTGGAAGTAATCAAAGCCTGGATTTCATCGATCTTGGTTCTAAACGCATAGTTCGAATTCTGCATATCTACCCTAAGTCATTGAGCCGTTATCATAAACCATCAACATCAACAGCTCACGATAAAAGCAATGCAGATAAAAGAACCTCTTTGCATTTGGACATTTCGTCGGAAGAATACTGGTTTACTCGAGCGAATCGCCCTTACAGGCTATGCGATGATTGTAATCGTAATCCTCACCCTTGTAGAAACAATAACTTTGCGGAACCGTATGAAAATATTGGACCAGATTACGCTACAAATGGAAATAATCAAATGACAGTCCAGGCCAGAGGCTCATTTAGTGACGTCGGTAAAATTAACATCAAGTTAATAGATTCATATGCTGAAAGCTTATCCCTAAAAGTGATTAACGAAGTTTTTCGTTATATTTTCTGCAATTTTCCGAGAGGTTATTGCTCTACATCGAAAGACACATCTGAAACAAATTTACCCGTAACTGGCGGCCACGATGAGTTAGGACGTTTTAAAAATGGTATCATTCATCAGGACGCTAGCCGAAATGCTGAAACTGCGAACCTCAATGCCCTCGAAGCCTCCACAGGTGTCAGTGGTCTGGAACAGTCTTTCCACAGCTGTGATAAAGAAATAATCGACACCTTTCGACACTGTAAGAGTGGATTTATTAATTTCTCATTCTCGGGCTCGCTGAGTGAACCAGACGAGATTGCCAGCAGCGGTAATGACTACCTTCAAGTATTTGATGATTCCTTGATGAGCAGTCCGCCGAATCAATACAAGTTCGAGGTTTCAAATTCTTTTAAAAGAAGATCATTAGATATTCAATCAGGGATAATTAATAAATCTAATGAGCTAACTGATGGAGTTGGAGCATCATCTCATGAACATAATATGGAACCAGAAGAGGGATCACTCTTGGTTGCTGGTAAATCATCCGTTTCGAAAAAGGATTGTGACAACGAATCTATGATACCAAGTAATCGGGAGGGTGAATCGATTAATTCAATCTACACTAGTCACTTGAATGTGCATGACCACAAAAATCAAGTTCTGAATGACAATGGCAGGATTGGGACAGATAGCTGTGTGCATACAAAGAATACTCAGGTAAAGACTCATTTACTTCTTGAGTTTCTGCAGATTATGTCATGTTTTTGCTCTTTGTAGAGATTAAATAAAAACGTCTTATATTCACAGAAACCCTTATTGTTGTTTTTACATGGAGTTGGAAGTTCTGCTGATGTTTGGTCTGTAATGCTGGACTACTTTTCTGCTGCTGGGTATGAAGTTTTAGCTCCAGACATGCTTGGCCATGGCTACAGTTCTGCTCCCAATAATCGTGCTGCATACACTTTTGATAGGCTTCTTCAGGATGTTTTACAAATTTTTGACCGATTTGTATCCGACAATCAAAAGTGTGTGACCATTGGTCATTCTTACGGGTAAGTGAACCATGCCTTTTGATGCAGTCAGTGCCATTGAACTTTGAAATTACGTGTGGTTTTTGGTTAAATAAAGTTTCTATTCATAATCAGGGTATCCATAGTGCTAAGAATTTTTGAATGGCATTTCCTGTGGTATTGAAGTATAAATCTCCACTGCCGAAGTTCACTCATTACAGAGAAACTACCCCAACAGTACACCATATACCAAAAACAACCAATATATGTATGCTGTATGTATAACCAACTTCTGGATGTAAGCCAGTATGCAACTCGTATATAGCTACCTCTCTATGTACTCCATGGTGTAACCAAATAGCTATGTCCTAGTTTCAGGCGTACACGGCTATGATACTTATACCGCTAACCTTACATGAAAGGAACTACTTCGTTAGCTAATGCATAAACTAAAACTAATCAAACTCTATAATTAATGAACAGAGAGAAGAAATTCTTATAGGTGGGGACTTATCTTAATGCCAGAACAACATTGTACCAAAAATTGAATTTTATTTTACACGTATCCAACAACAAGTACTCAACACAATACACACATGGAATTCAAAATACATTCTTTTTGTGACAAAAATCACATCAGTCATGGCATTTTCCTTAGCAATCGGCAAGACTTGTTCCATGATCATCGGCCTCATTATAGCTGTCTTGCCTCAGTCTCTGTACTTCATCCTAATGCCTGCAGTCATGGTGTCTCTTTTCGTTTTAACTCTATCCAGTTCTGGGCCAGACAGATTCAACCCATAACTGTGTCTTTTATTTTGTCTTTGCGTATGTGTGGGCCACTAACAATTTCTGATTTTGTCTAACAGTATCTGAAAAAAAAAGAACAATCAAGTGCTTACAAACAAATTTAAAAAAGACTAGGTGTCTTCTCATATCGCAACAATAAATATTATTGGTAGGAAAGAAAAGCTGCTGAGTCTCAGAAAAGAATTTCCTTGAACTTAAAATTTAGATATATAGGAGGAATTCAAGGTTGAAGACACCAACACAGTTGATCTGTTTGGGAAGGAAGATAAGAGTGTGAGGACAATGCAATGCACGATATAATTGAATTGCTGCATGATAAGATTAGGTCATTAGTTAAAGTGTCACAGCCCAAAACATTTGATGACCTCAGAACAATTATTAGTCAACTTGAGGAGGAACACAGAATCAAGCCTTCTGAAGATCCTAATCCAGTTAGGCAATGTTTCCAGTGTGGAAAATTAGGACACTTGAAAAATAAGTGCCCTGCATTGTCATTTCAGGAAAACTAGGTGCAGTCCATTTTGAGGTGAGGGGGGATGGAAACCGGGTATTGGTTAGCCCTCAAATTGGAAAAACTCCTTTTAAGCCAGTGATGGATAAGAAATAGATTGGCCAGATTGTTAGTGGTGGAGACTATCCTCGCCCAACTATTAACTTAACAATTGGACAAACAAGTTTTAAGGCTATATTAGACAGTCAGGCTAGTAACTCCTTCGTAAATAAGACTGTGGCTGAGTTATTAACACCTATTGTACCACACCATCTGGGACAAGTAAAAGGGGCTATCAGTAATGTAACCTACTCTGTAGAAGGACAAACACTCCTGGCAGCCAAGTGTATGGATGAGGATATTGAAATAACCGTTGCTGTGATTAGAGACTTGCTTCCTGAGATTAAATTGGGCCACAATTTCTTAGTTGCCTATGATGTTATCTTGGACTATGCAGCCCAGGAAATATTCCTAGGCAATAAGAGACGTCTAAGAGTGGCATGGTAGCAGCATGACTCATGCCAAGGCTAAAGACAATGAGGTACACATGGATGAGCTAAAGTTTGGGCCTCTTGTACCGAATGAAGAAAATCACCTGAAAAAGTTATTGAAAGAGTTTCCAGAAGTCATTACTAATGACATTGGGTTTACCACAACAGTAACATACAGTATCAAATGCAGAGATTATTCTCCAATCAAACAACGTCCATATCCAATGAACCCTGATAAGCGTAACTTTGTAAGAAAGAAAGTTCAGGAGATGGAAAGACAAGGGCTTATTGAACCATCTACCTCTGGTTGGGCCTCACCAATAGTCCTACCGAAAAAGAAAAATGGAGATTATAGACTATGTGTTGACTTTCACCGGCTGAATGAAAGAACAGTTAGTGATGCTTACCCCTAGAGATGGGCAAAATTGTTCATTCCGATGACCGACTCATTCATCGGTCGTTCAGTAAAAGGAGTCGATTCTTGGCGCTCGTTCTCGTTCAATTTTTTTCGTAGTGGCCCCAAACATTTTTATGCCCCACTCCCCAAAAATTTAATTTTTTCTCGCTCCCCTTAAAGTAATTATTCATTTAAGAATGAAAGCGAAAATGCGACTCAAAAAATTTTTATGATCAATTTTAATAGTAGGTATAAAGACAAAAATGAAACATGAAAAAGAAAAAAAATATTACAGAACAAATTAAAAGTTATATAAACCAAAAAGATACATCTATGCATGAAATTTATTTTTTTAACTTAAAACTTATGTTCAAATGTCCTCTAGTCAACTTAGTTCATGAACCTTTTTCTCTTGTTATTACATAAGATTGTTTTGAAACGTGGCCAGTGGCTCGTAGCAATCCGAATGTCTGCTTGTGCGCCCAAGCAATTTATTTCTAGATGTGGTCTTGGTTGACAGAAGGGAACTAAATCCATACTCATTTGAGTATGTCGTCGCGAAATACGATAAAAGTCGGTAATGAACATTTCTCCAATGATGTTTCTCACGATAAAAGTTAATGTTTGGTAACACGGAAGAAGTAAAATAACTAGTTAACTCCACTAATTATGTATTATCATGATCCGGGTTTCAACACTTGGTGTCATCTTTAGGTGACCTGAAGATGACACAAAGTGTTGAAACCCGGATCGTGATAATAAATACTAGTGGAGTTTACAAAGTTATTTTAATTCTTACGTAATGGATAACTTCCGCAAAATCATGCCTACAACAGTTTCCTTCGGTATTTCATTGGTCGAACCCCAAAACGTATGAATAATTCGGGTAACATTAATATATTTTTGTTCTTAATAACCAACACAGACCATGGAATTCTGAATTTTTCAGAACAAAGACCTATTTTTTTCTGCAAGTTCACGAAAATCGCATGTCCCTGTGCGAATAAAGATTCATTGAAAATTAATCAGGAATCCTGGTTTCCTCTGAGATAACCAATTCCTTGAGCATTATAATTGATTCTTGGGTCTGCTACTCTGTCTGCTCTACTACTATCTGTCAAGAATCACCGATTCCCCGACGATTCACTAGACTCATGTGATTCCTCGACTCATATGATTCCTCAACTCTTATATGATTCCTCGACTCATATATGATTCCTCGACTCATATGATTCTTCGGCTCATATATGATTCCTCGACTCATATGATTCTTCGACTCCATATTATTCCTCACTGATTCATGAGTCTTCGACAACTCTTGATTCAATTAGAGTCAGAGATATCATGATTCTTTGCCGAGTCATTGAATCACACGTTCACGGACTCATAGGTAGCGATTCCTCCCACTCCTCGCGCTATATGAGTACACAGGTCCCCCCTCTCTCAAACTTCAAAGTTGAAGGGTGGGAGGACTCGTTCGTCCCTCGTTCGTTCGTGGCGTCTGTTGATTCCCATCTTTGCCGAGTGGTGCGCCCATTCTCATCTATGCCGCTGAGTAGTGATAGTTGTCATGGTGGCCATGTAGAGGACTCTGTTACGAGTCCTAGGAACGACGGTCCATTACCATGAACGATTCAGTGCGTCAATTCACCTCAAAGAGTCGTTCGATTAGATTCGTTCATTCGTGACCGACCCACCTCTACTTACCCCATGTCTGACCTGAAGGACCTGTTGAAGCAAGTAAATGGAGCCAAAATTTTCAGCACATTAAATCTAAATTCTGGATATTAGCAGGTGGATATAGAAGAGGAATCCAGGCCTATGACTGCCTTCACTATGCCAAAGGGCTTATTTCAATTCAAAGTCATGCCATTTGGTTTAAAGAATGCCCCAGCAACATTTGTGCGGCTGATGGATAAGGTGCTGTCAGGGTACATTGGAGATTTCTGCCGGGTATATTTGGATGATATTCTAATTTACTCTAAGAGTCTCCAAGATCATTTTGTGCATCGGGCAAAAATATTTGAGAGGCTGAAAATACATGGGTTGCCTTTCAATTAACGAAGTGTTACTTCGCGGCCGAAAGGGTAGAGTATCTTGGCCATGTCCTGACAGCCAAGGGATTGGCAAAGCAACCAGAGAAGAATCGGGCAATCGAAGAAGCGGAGCGTCCCAGAACTAAATGACAACTACATCAGTTCCTGGGCCTATGCGGATGGTACAGCAGCTTTGTGCGACACTTCAAGGAAAAGGCAACACCACTTACTGACTTACTACACAAGGGCCGGCTATTTAAGTGGACCCATAATGAAGAGAATGCTTTCCAAGAGCTCAAGAAGGGAATAGGAAATGCTCCCAAATTAGCTCATCCTGACCCCCAGAGGCAGATTTCTCCACAGACCGACGCCAGCAACTTAGGTTTAGGGGCAGTGTTGTTCTAAGAGAGGGTTGGGGTGGACGGGATATTGTAGAATATGCAATTGATGAAGCCCTTAAGGACGAATTCTTGACGGTGAATAAATGACTAATGTCTAACTTTAATATACTAATGTAACTTATGCGGCCATTTGATATTTATATCCTCAAAAATCTTTAGCAAGTGCATACATACGAATAATACTTGTTTTTGACTGGGTAGATGCAACTCCACGATAAAATGTAGTTTTTGCAGACACTTTGAAGTATTTAGCGATAGCAGCTTGTTTTATTGCTCATGATTTGCTCAGGTACCAACTTCTGCTACATAATGGGAAGGCATAGCGAAAGGCACTGAAATTTTCCCCATTGCATTGGAGCCCTAGATGTAAAACATTAATTTTCGAGCTGCAAGAACTGAAGGATCAACGTATATTAATTACAAGCATACTCATAGCATCATTTTTTAAGGCTTTTTTTTCAATTTCAGCATAAATTTCTGTCAAATATAAAACGCATGTATGTTGTATAGATGATAAGATGGAAAACGAAGGATCTGGAATCATCATACACTTATAGTCGCCGAGACATGGTTTGCCGACAAAAAATGTCCGAAACTAGAGATCAAAATAATTTTGTAGTTTTAATCACCAACTAGTGAAAGTATTTTATATCCTGAGTTAAAGAAATAATTATGGACTAAAAAAAATGCTAATAAAATTTTCCTTCATTGAGAATTGAACCATAGATCTTCAAGTTCCCAGGCAAAGACGATACCCACTAGGCTACGATCACCTACGCAGATATTGGAGAACAAATATGGTCTATTCCGTACATGGCCTTTAGCAGGCTTTCGTGCTTGTCGACGGCTAGTCATGTTTTGTTACAAAATATCATCTACATTCCTTCTGAGGATCTTATTTGTATGCAAAAACAATTATTATTTAAAGATATCCAGTCAAATCTCATAAGTTGCGAGAAAACTAGTACAGAATTCTTAAATTATCATAAATTCTTCGACGTTGTCCCCTTCTCGCCTGGAAATTCTGTGAGCAAAATTTGTCCATTAAGTTCTTATTGTGCCAACAGTTGACGTTTCCTAAATATTAAGCACAATATCAATTATTAATAAAAATGCAGAGATCATTATTGTACGCCTAAATACTCTAATGTAAGTTCTTTCAAAGTACGACGTGAGAGATTGTCCTTGTTTTCCTTCCGTCACTAGAAATATTGTACCGCCAATTGAGACCATCATATACCTCGTATAGCTTACATACATCTTTCATAATTTAAAGCACAGTGGCACTTCCATATTAAAAGGCGTACATGTTACATTGAACAATTATTTTATTATAACATAATAGCATTATATAAGAGGTGCCTCCGCATGGAACTTACTCCATGTCAGCCATCTTACGCCCAGTGGTCTGAAATACAACCCATTGGTGGATACGCTTCAAGACCATTCAAGATTCAAGAAAAATTAGAACCGTTCAAAACGAAAGGAATTTGATGGCGACGAAGCCTTTCAAGAGCTTTCAAGACAACATGTCTGCTGTCATGACGTCATGTCCATTCGAGAAACCTTGATCAATGATTCTTGAATAGAATTTTCTTTTTGACGCAGAATTTGATCGTGTGAAACGGGCTTTACATGCCATATCTTCTTCTTGCCATTTTTTTAAGAATTCCAAATTGAATTCTTATTGGAAAATCATAAGGACAGGCTCACCGACTATAGTCTTCTGTCTCTGAGGTATTTCTCTTTCTGGAATAACATTATTTGTTTCCGGCTCTGCTACCAGATGCCGTGACAAGCTATCAGCTCCTTGGTTATTGACCCCAGGAAAAATGATGCACATCAAAGTCAAATTCTGCCAATAGCAATGCCCATTGCATTAATTTGGATTTTGTTCCTCATACAGTATTTAACCAATTCAAGGCTACATAATCAGTGTATAACTGAAATTTCCTGTCTTCCAAAAAGCCTTGAAATTTACCCACAGCCCATACCAAAGCCAAGGCCTCCTTTATAGCTGTACAATAGTGTTTTTCAGTGGGAGATAATTTCCTACTTGCATATTCTACAATATCCCGTCCACCCCAACCCTCTCTTAGAACAACACTGCCCCTAAACCTAAGTTGCTGGCGTCGGTCTGTGGAGAAATCTGCCTCTGGGGGTCAGGATGAGCTAATTTGGGAGCATTTCCTATTCCCTTCTTGAGCTCTTGGAAAGCATTCTCTTCATTATGGGTCCACTTAAATAGCCGGCCCTTGTGTAGTAAGTCAGTAAGTGGTGTTGCCTTTTCCTTGAAGTGTCGCACAAAGCTGCTGTACCATCCGCATAGGCCCAGGAACTGATGTAGTTGTCATTTAGTTCTGGGACGCTCCGCTTCTTCGATTGCCCGATTCTTCTCTGGTTGCTTTGCCAATCCCTTGGCTGTCAGGACATGGCCAAGATACTCTACCCTTTCGGCCGCGAAGTAACACTTCGTTAGTTGAAAGGCAATTTTTCAGCGCTCAAATTTGTTTATTTTTCGAATTTTTATTTATGACGTGATATCACGTCATCTGTGACCAGGGATAGGCACGTTATTCGGGTTGCATTCACACGACTTTTTTGTCGTCTTCCATTTTTATTTCACTTCGTTTCTTACGTGTAGTAGCAACAAAACATATGCAAAAGGCATGTATGTTGTTACTACTGATAGCAGCTTATATTTATTGAACATTCAGGGTTTTGATGGAAGTAATAAAGATTAGAAATATATCGAATCCCGGCGGAAAACTGTTTGAATAGGATAGTAATTCCGTGAAGTTTTCCTCTCTCTGTTGCGTTCGAGTATAAGGGTGGGGTCCTAGGATATTGAATAATATTTGTTATATTCCTTCTCAACCCTCTATTTTGATCGATGGATTGTTTTACTCCTTTCATATTTTCCGCTCCGTCTGAAACCGTTCCTCTTAGACAACCACCCGTAAGCGTTAGAAACAAAACAACTAAGGGTTCCTCATAGTATCGGCAATTTTGCTGTTGCTGCGTGCGTTGGGTGGTATTCCCCTTTCAAGATTTCTCTTTGTTTATTTACGATGGTGGATTAGGGTGTCCCTTGGTGTGCACCACTCAGTGTCTGGCTCCGCTAAGGTTGGAGGGGGGTGCATATCGAGAAGAGGTAAGAGGGTGAGGAAGTATAATAGCTCGCTGTAAGTGGCAAGATTTAGTCGGTCCGTAAGTATGTATGTACTGTGAGGACAGCTTTCTAGCAAGTGCCTTCGGTACGTCATAAACATGGGTGTGAGATAAGGAAAGATTTAGCTGACACGTGTCCTTTTCTGGGCTTTTGGGTGGTGACTCTGTTGCCAGGGTAGAAATGGATGCGGAAGGAAGGATAGAATCAGCCCCAGTCTTTGTCACAACTCACTTCCGAACTGAAGCCGAAAACAAATTTAAGTTAGCTTGACAGGGTTCATTCAAGCCACATATTGCAGATCATGATAAGAATATTCTACAAAATGCTCAAAATAGTTTAATTTTTTAGTGGTAGTAAGAACGTTTTGAATTTTAGTGGTAAATTGGTTTCAGTTCGAGTTGAAAATTCAATACTGTAACGGCGCATTCATGGACGCGAAAGGATCATTGGTCCGCCCAGGATTCGTTGAGGGATCGGGAGTCAGGGCACAGGAGTCATACGCGTACGTACTCTCGAAAGTCGACTTTATTCCATCACGTCCACAATTACACTACCTGCATGCGTCGTCTCCCACGGTACAAACGGGGAAAAAGGGGGGAAGAGGGGTAGGAGGGGTGGAATGGGTTGGGGTGGCAGCTTCTTCTGGTTTCCCTTAGATTGTGTTACCTGGCATCCACCGCTGTCACGTTGACGAGTCTTCGCTAACGGAGCCACCTGAGAGTGTCAGCAAGATGGTCGAGGGAAGTGGGTGGGGAAAGCGAGGAAGGAAGGTGGTATCCGTGGGAGCGGAACTGAGTCAACTTATACACACTTTATACTATACATTAATTGGAAGAGCTTTGCAGCATCTGTATTCCCTATTATGTACCCACTCACCAAAAGCTAGAATGATAGTTTAAGAATTTTTACTACTTATACGAGGGAAAGATTGGATTCGTAATACAATGAGATTCCAAATCAACTCATATATGTAAAACCCATACTCTTACGCAATAAGTGAGTCATGAAAACAGAAATACTTTCGATGAAAATATTTTATTTTTAAACAATAAAACATCAGTACAATGACATTGACAACACACAAAATTACTACAAAAATATTTTTAAAACATTTAGATATATGTACAAATATTTTTAAACTGTGGTTATTTCTCAATACATTATTACAAAGACATTTTGACAAATTTTATAAAAGAACTATTTATAATTTTTTTGTGATAAGGAACAAAGCACTCAGGATGAAGTGCTGGAGAACACTCACAATCAGGACATAAATATGCTGTCTCCTTCCTGCACCCGACGGTGTAACAATTCATACAGCGTCGATACGTTTTCTTTCTGCCACCTTCTACGAGGATGAGTTCATGGAAGTGGGATAAAGATTTTGAGGATACAAGGGATTTAGAATCAGGAAGGTATGATGGTAGAATGAGGGATTTAATAACAAAGAGCCGGAATTTATATAAGGAAATGTTTTCGGGAGGCCTACGGTAGAGGAAAAAGCTGTTGACAAGAATGAGGTGAAAGATATGGATGTCTAAACTTTTGTACCATTTAAGGGTCTAGCTTTCAATAGAACAGTATGCCATCATCTGATCAAAGTGGTCTATTGCACCCACCGACTCGTTGTACTTCACAACGGCCTCAGGTTTAGGAACGAGCCTGTCTCCTCTTCGGGTTGGCACATCAACCATGCGACTCCCGAATTCGGAGCTTATCATCAGAAAGTCCCTTTTATCCTTCCACTAACTCCATAAGATGAACAGCGAATGCATTCGTCTGATCAATTACTGTGTGAACGAGGGAATCTGGAAAGAAGAGACGGAAATAGTCAATAGGTTCTGTGGAAGACAGCAAGGTGGTGAGGCCGGGATTTTCCAGGAAAGAGATATTTTGCGGGGTCACTGAACTTCGGGACCACCGCAAAGTACGTTCGGATAAGGAAGGACTCGGTAGTGTTAGAGGGTTCGAGCGAAGAATGGGATAGGCCAGAGATAGGCGTAAAGGGATCGGGCGTAGAAGGCAGCAGCGGAGTACCTGACTGTGAGGGTTCATCCTCCTCCCCACTCTCCTCCTCGCTAATCTTCCTCTCGGAATCCCCCCTCTCCTCTGGGAGATGCCGTAGCTCTTCGTCTGTGTATATTTGCCTGGAAAAGGCGGAGATCTCGGAAGGTAGGGCTATAGTCCTGGTGGGAATGTCCTGCCTCGACGTCGACGGCTGCTAATCCTACGCAGACGTTGAAGGCTGCTGGTCTTCCATCGAGGTTGAGGAAAGTAATTTCTCCCTCAGACAGCGTCGCCTCCGCCTCAACCTGGGATATTCGTCTTTTTACTCCACTCTTACGCACCATCTGTAATCAATACATATTTTGTTTGTATCAAATATGTTTAATATGCATTTTGACAAATTAATGGGCCAAATAAATCACTCAGGGTGATACAGACAAAATACGAAATGCGGCAAGCAATAATTATTCTGCCCAACTAAATAAAAATAATCTGAAGGAACTTAATATTTATAATGGGGTAACTGAAGCAATATGAGTGCTTTTAAACAATTAATTATACAGATATCGAGGGAAAAACAAAAGCTTTAGAAACATTAAGAATAACTTTCTCAGCAGGCCATGAGACAATATCCAATGATTATTTCGGAAAATGATTATACATGTATATTTATTTATAAATGAAAATAATAAAAGGTGTAATTAAAAATAATTTAAATTGCTAATAATTTACTCACTTTTTTTGTTTGAATAACTTTCCTCACTCGCACTGTAGAGCGAAAAAATAGAGGACTGTTATAACAATATGGAACTGAATTAATCAAATGTCAGAGTTAAACTAAGATAAATATTTAAATAAAAGCAGCAGTTTTCGTATTCATAGGATGAAAATAGTTTAATATCATAAGACAATAAAATAATAAATATACGACCTATCTGAAGGCAAAAAATACAAATAAATAATTATATGTTCATAATGGATTAGCAAAAATGACCATGAAATTAATAACAAAACAATTAATCGAGCTTCAGTTGCTAAATATAATAAATGTAGCATTACATTAAAGTAAAATTGCCATAGCCAGGCATATATGGCAAGAAATACATAAATGTAAAACAAACTCGCACATAAGAGTGCAAGGAAAATGAATGGATATAGGCTTACCTCAAGGCAAAAGAAAAAGTTTTCTCCCGATGTACCCAGGGCAGGCAGCTGGAAACGGTCTTCACTTCCGGGCTGTTAGAACTCAACTGAGCGACGTAAGGGTGTTCAAGGTCGTAAAAAACCTGAACCGAGCCCTGGGTGAAAGCCGGAACCCTCAGGGTAACGATGACGTGATATCACGTCATCAGCCCCAGGGGATAGTACACCATGACGTGATATCACGTCATGCCGCACTGAAGGTGTTAAGTGGAATCTACTGTATTTTTACATTTTTTGGTTCTCTCTTGCAATCAAGGGGTTATAACCATGTTAATCAAATTGTTATTTGCTTCTGAAGGTCACTCGCGCCATCCGATTTTGAACCAGTCCAACAACTTGGCTTTGGTTTGTATTTGGCTTGGCTTTGAGTCCGCCAGGAAATCGGCCATTAACTTACCCTTCGATTCCTTTTCAGTAATCCTCAACTTCCCAGAACTACCACGTTACACTACCTCTTTCTTGAAGAATTAGACATTGTCAATTTGTAATTTTACTGAAAGAAACATACATGGCCATGGAAATACGATACATGGCTGCAGAAGGAATATAAGCTCGCTAGCCTTGATCGCCCCAACACCCGCAATGGTTCCGGGTACTCACCATATTGCAACACTGTTATATGTGTAATTCAATAACCTACTGTAGGAAAACCTTGTGTGTAGGGAAATGTTGCAATTTTGTAGACAGGCAGTAACACGGCCGCTGCGACGGCATGGCGAGGCAGTGGTAGGTAGGGGTGGATGGATAGAAGATGGGGGAGCGGTGCTACTTTGGGGACGGATTGTCGGAGAATCGGCGCTCTACTACTTTGTCCTTTTGGGTTGTTCCATGTTTTAGGGAGAGTGTTATTGTCGCAGGGGAATAAGGCCGAGTCAAGATAAAATCAAGGTATTTAAATAATGGTTCATAATACAAAGTACGTACATTTCTATGCCTAACTGAACTATAGCTCTGGTTTGGGGTGGAAGGAGTAACTTACTAAATATACTTAAGATAAGCATTTTATAGTGCATCACTAATTGATGGTAAAAATATGTATTAAAAGTGTATAATTTGGATGTGACTTTAATTTATGAAGGTTTAATAATTTTTTTTCATTAGGATTTACTTGTGGCTTTTAATGCATATTGATTTCAACTTTTAACATTTTCTGAGTTTTGAAGAAAATTTAATTCAGCAGAAATAAAATTTTCCTGTAATAAGTGACCTTTTGGCGACCAATCAGGGAAATTGGTAAATCCATCAGGGAAAAGTCAGGGAACTTTAAAATTGGATATCAATAGCCACCCTGGTTTATATTGATGATCATTGATCATATCATTCATCTTTCTTTTTAGCTGCTCTCAATTTTTAAATGTTATTCCCTGGTTTTAGCGTGGCTATTTCAGTTAGTTAGTCTACAAATATGTAGACACATACCCTTATGAGCTGTTTATTTAGTATATTCTGTCCTATTTGGTGATGTTATTCAAAATTGAAATGGAATGTTACTTGATTTTCCTTGGTGATACTCCTTTGTGTAATCGAAGGTTTTGGAATTTATTCTTGTGATTCTCTTCCACAGCTCATGCTTTGCAGCTGCATTGGCTCGATATCGTTCTCAGCAAATATCTCAGTTGGTCCTCCTCAGCAGTGGTGGACCTTCACCTCTTGTTCCGAAACAGGCATTGTTTTCTCTACACCCATGTGTTGTATCTCTCATGAGGCCATTTCTAATGTGCGGCTTTAAAAGGTATGTACATAATTTTATTTATTATTCACGTCCAAAAACAGCCCAAGATCAATTACAATGGACAATTCAAGTCAATGTTTCAATTTAATGTTTCAATTCAATGTTTAAATACAATGTTTTATTTGTCCAATTTTGTTTTATTTGTGCATGGTGGCTTAGTGGGTAGAGCGCTTGGCTATTGATCAAAGGGTCCCGGGTTCTAATCCGGGTGAAGCCTTTGGATGCCCCCGGACAAACAAAAAAAATCCTCTGAGTGCGAGGTGGCCCAGGGAAAGGAACTGACCCCGCAACCCTGAATGTGTGAAGTTCACACGCCTGTGGCTCAGTTCGTGGTGAGCTCTACCCTCAACTATCCAAACCAACCTTCGGGTTGAATCACTGAGTGAGTGAAAAAAAATTTGTCCAACGATTTGCAAAACAAATATAGGACATTTCAAAATAAAATAATTGTAGCAAGTTATACCAAATTACATAAGTTATAACAAATAAAAATGTAGAAGTATACAAATATAAACAATAGGAAAAGAGTAGAACACTATTTGCATTCAGCAGTAAATTCATCAACACTGGGCACATTCCAAAATTCACTGCCAGTACTGCCAAACCATTCCGTAATCAACTGGCTGTGCTGCACAGTGACCAATGAGGTCAGCCAATTGATGATGTTTCTCACTGTGAATTCTACTGCTGCTCTCGGGCTGGAGTAGCGGCTGTAAAGCTATTGCTATGGCAACCATTACAAACAAATGGGGAAAAATCAAATCTACAATGCTAATTTGTAAATAAAATCTGAAGAGTTGAGAGAAACTGTTTCGAACATTTTAATGTTTTTATCGGCGAGAGTGAAAAGTCTCGATGCACTTAAATAGCTAACAGCACCTGATTAGTGTATAATAGTTTATAAAACGCATTTATTTGTCAAGTACATACATATGTAAGTTAATGAAGTACCAGCTAATCGTACCGGCAGTGCATAGTGTGACAGGTGCCGCTGCACTGGGCCCCACATGGGCTTCCCTTTTTCAGACAATGCGGTGAAACCCACCCATAACCCAAAATTGCCTACTACTTAGTACATATGTAAATTTCTCGAAATCTTTAGCCACTTTGTAGGTTAATTTCCTTCTTTCCATGAAATATGCATAAAAGATGCTACAATATCAAAAAGGGAATGCAAAGTAAGGGGGGCCCTGCGTACTGGTGCCTATTTCACTAGAATAAAAGCGCTAATGAAATGATGAGGGAGTGAAGAACATCAAAAGTGATACAAGTAGAGAAGCAACAATATTTGCGAATGAAAGCGACTTGTGAAATTACCAAAAATTAATTTGGTGTCATGAATAATGTGGTGCATGTAATTATACAGCCTCTTACTACAGTGGTAACCTAGCATAATACCGGCATGTATAATAATTATCGTGCAACGAAATGGCTGCATAAATCTAATTGTTAGTTAAAATATTCTGCGATGCAACACTCAACAACCCGTATCTTTACCTAATTTTCGATATTACTCTTGGAAACTCTTGGAAACATACTCACACTTAAAAGGATGTTACAGCGTTTAACAAACAAGCAAAAATAACCTACAGGGGAAATAGTACAAAGTTGTAAACAATTAGAACCATCTTTATTTCTGAAATAAAAACTACAACTTTCTGCAAAGTAACTTTTCCTACCTTTTGTTGGCAAATTCTTCAATAACAATGTCAAAGTTTATTTCATCTGTCAATTGTTGCTCTATAGAAGGTATGGCAAAATTTCTCAAATGCAAGGTGCTCTTAGTTGATCTTAGGTAACTCTTCATCAGTTTTAGTTTTGAAAAACACAGGTAGCAACACTAACAGCAAATGTGAGGAAAATCCGCAGCTTTATTACCATATTTGGAACTGAGTTCCCAAGGTTACGCTTTAGAATAAATTGTAAAGTTCAAGAGGGCCTTCTTTCCACATGTTTAATCCTTCTTCAATATCAGCAACAGCAATAAAATACTTAAGTCTTTTTTTTTCAAAGAGGAACTCCTTTTTATCAATGTCACCGAGATCATGATCTATTTGTCACATATTTATCATCCAAAATATTCAATGGGGTATGAAAGGCATATTTCTCAGCAAGTGCATGAAGTTGTTGAAATTTCAAATTTAACTCTTGGATCACTCTGTCCAGCGAAGAAAACATTTCTGTCCTTAGTTCAATGTCGTATGGCAATTCAACGTCCTGTGATCCTTCACCAAACATTTGTTTCTTCTTTTTGGGTCGACGCTGACGCTCCATGACTATCCCCAGATCATTGCAAATTTCTTTGGCGTAGTTAACACCATTACTCACTTGCTTGTCCCTGTTTTCAGCTAGAAATATTTTTAATGCCCTGAGTTTTATATCACATTTTTGTATGTTCAATTCTTTTTGTCTGTGTGCCGTTAATTTCTAGAAGGACAGGTCCCCACCGGCCAAGAAGGCACAAAAAGGAAAATGATTGCAACTAGAGATGGGCAACATCGTTCATTCCTATAACCGACTCATTTCCCGGTCCTTCAGTAAAAGGAATCGATTCTTGGACCTCATTCTCGTTCAACTTTTTTTCTGAATTAGTGGTTCCCAACAATTTTTGTCCCGGGCCCCTAAAAAAATTAATTTTTTCTCACCCCCCTTAAATTAATAATTTATTTAAGAATAAAAGTGAAGATGACCAAAACAAATTTGAATGATCAATTTTAATAATATATAAACAAAAATGAAACACTTGGAAAAGAAAGAAACATTATATAGACATAATAATTTAAAATTATTTTATTGTACAGTATAAAATATAAATTAAAACTTAATTTACATAAACCCTACAAAAAAATAAGTTCATCCATGTATGAAATTTATTTTTAAAATTACAACATATGTTCAAATGTCAACTTAACTTTCATGAATCTTTTGTTTCTTGTTATGTCATACATATTTCACAAGATTTTTTCAAAGATTTCCGTTCCTCATATAGCAATCCACAAGTCTGCATATGCGATTTATTTCTAGATTTTGTCTTGATTGACAAAAGGGAACTAAATCCAGACTCACATATATGCAAGTCTACTTATTATAAATATGACGTCGCAAAAAGGGTGAGTACAGTTACATATATATATAATGCCTTTTCACAAAGTTTTGGAAGTTTATCAAATCACAATAACGTGAATGCATAACACCAATAAAAAATAAAAATCAAAGGCAATTCGCTACAAAACACGAAACAACAATTTTGACATACATTTTAAATGTTTGGATTAAAACAAAAGTTATAGGGTGATGCCATGAAAATGAAAACAGCCTCAAAACACACTAAATTAATACAGAATCTTATTCTATTGAATAGAGAAAAAAAGAGAACATCCCCATCTCCCCATTCATCCAATGATATCTCGCACCCCTGGAAACCCTGTTCTATGAATCAGTTTATTGAAATCAAAATAAATATAATGGATGAGTTTTTTTAATTGACTTAAACTTTATATAAAATCAAGTGAAATGTAACTCAGCATTTGAACCAAGGAAAATGTTTACCTGAAACAGCATCAATAACATACACACAATTAGCAAAATTGCAGGAATAATAAAATGTAATACTTTTCCCCATTTTTCGCATCTTTTCCCTTAATGTTGATTTAAAAAATTTTAAACACAGATAATTATAACAAACGAATGTACAAAGTTGGAAACTTTTCAAAAATGAAATGAATATTATCTTAAACACTTTTTGAACATTTCTCCAATGTTATTATTATGATAAAAGTTATTTTTGAAAATTTCTCCAAAGTCCTTTTTTTGATAGAAGTTAATGTTTGGTATTTCAGTGGTCTTGAACCCCGTTTCGTATGAATAACTCAGGTAAAATTTGTATTTTTGTTCTTAATAACCATCTCAGATCAAGCTGAATTCAGAATTTTTCACAACAAAGGCCCTGTACCTAATATTTCTGTTATACGAATACATACACAGGTCCCCCCTCTCTCAAAATTTGAAGTTGAAGGGTTGGAGGACTCGTCGTTCGTTTGTGGCGATAGCAAGTTCTCTCTCTCCTCTTGCTGTACGAGTACACAGGTCCCTCCTCTCTCAAACTTAAAAGTTGAAGGGTGGGAGGACTTGTTGTTCGTTTGTTCATGTCGCATTGAATCATGAGTCCACGGAGTCATCCGCTAGCAAGTCCTCCCTATCCTCATGCTATACGAGTACACAGATCCCCCCTCTCTCAAACTTCAAGGGTGGGAGGACTCGTCGTTCGTTCGTGGCATCCGTTGATTCCCATCTTTGCCGGCACCCATTGTCATCTACATGGCCACCGAGTTGTCTTGGTAGTTGTCGTGGTGGCCATGTAGAGGATTCTGTTTCGAGTCTTAGGAACGACGGTTCATTAGCATGAACGATTCAGTTCATCGATTTACTGCAAAAAGTCGTTCGATTAGATTTGTTCATTTGCGACCGACCCACCTCTAATTCCAACACTCCAAGTGGAGTAGTTAGCATCTGCCCTAGTAGCTGTATTTTCTTCTTCAATAGTTAACATGTCTAGGGCACTTAGGATTATTGAGAAATGTTTCTTTAAAACATTTACAGCTTCTCCCCTCGCACACCACCGAGTTTCTATTATGCACTTGACACTTTGACCAGTGACTGAAGATGGAACTTCCCAGTGATGTGTTGATGAAGAAAGAAATGCAAACTAGCGTTCCACACATCCAAAAAAAAAGGTAACAGAATTTAAACCAACAGAAGCTGCATGAACACCCGCCAAATTCAGTGAGTGATTTGTGCAAGTGACAAATTCTGCTTTTTGATTAATTTCCTTGATGCGTTTCTGAACACCAGTATGCAGACCAGCTATCACCGCAGCGTTATCATATGCTTGCCCTCTACAATTTTTAATATCAATTCTGTCTTGCTCTAATATTTCCAACTTTTTTAAGCCGTCCAAAAAGTAGGATTTCGGAAGGTCCTCAAAATAGGCATCTGTTTGGGCGATGACCTCTTCGCTCGACATGAAACGTTGTCCTCAGAGCCATTTTTTTAAGTTTTGAAATAAAAAAAGTCACTGGGGACCAAATCTGGTGAATACGGTGGATGTTGTAATATTTCAAACTTTAAATCCCTAATTTTGGTCATCGAAACTGCGGTGTGCACCCGAGCATTGTCTTCATGGTAGAGGATGATTATCGAATGATGTTTATCTTTTGTGGATGTACAGCTGTGTTTAAACTTATTTACCCAATTGTAAATAGTTGCAAATACGGGAGCAGATGAGCCGTGAACTTCACCCAACTCAGCTTTAATCTATTTTGGTGTTAAGCTTTTTAAATACAAGTGTTTAATCACCGCTCGAAACTCACTTTTTTCCATTTTTTTTTAAACAAAATTTTGTTGTTTCAGTCTACAATAAAAATGAAACCATTAGATGGATATAAATAAGACTTTAACAGCTGTTCATTGAGAAATGATGATAAATAAAAACAAACCATTTACGATAATACGAGTGCCAAATCTTGGATTTTCTAAGTACTTATTGAACGACCCTCATACAATAATTTATCTATTGTCCTCAAATCAATAAAACCATGTCATGTATTTAAGCACCATCTGAAGGACTATTTGTTGTTAAATGCATTTTATAGTGGGCGCGTTCCGAAATTCACTGCCAGTACTGCCTGAGCGGCCATAAAATGGAACCTGAAGCTGTACTGCTGCTGCTGCAGTAGCATGTATTTCAGAACGGTCGGCAGTGGCTTGAAATTCAATATGGCCAAATTGCATGGTGATTTATTATAAGTGATCTTTCAACGCGTAAATTCTTAATGCTAATCCTAATGACATTGATAAAGAGCATTCTAATTATATACGATTTAAGTTTTTCCCGGTGAATAATATTTAGAAATTCTTCTTGGGCTCTGCACCAGGTAATTGGCTTCATATTGGCCGACGTTTCGGAAAATATATTCAGCTCCCCGCCGTCCAAAATGATTTTTCCGATATGTAGACAATTCCTTTTTAATTTGGCCACATGGTACAGTTGCGTTACAGGAATTTCTAAACCACATGAACAACCAACACCCGAGCATCACATTTACGATGGAGAAGGAAGAAAATGGCCAACTTCCCTTCCTTGACATCTTAATCCGCAGGAAAGAAGATGGAAGCCTAGGACATAGCGTTTATCGTAAGCCAACTCATACTAACCTTTACCTCAACGGGCAAAGCCACCACCATCCATCGCAAAAAGCCGCCGTATTATCTACTTTGGTTCATAGAGCCAAGTTAATATCAGATAAAGTGAGCATCCCAGCCGAGTTGGACCACCTAAAAAGAACATTTTCACAGAACGGCTATGGCAGACAACAGATTCTTAAGGCCCTAAGTAATTCCAATACGAAACAGGAGATTTGTCTGGGGGAGCCGCCTGAAAAACCATTGGCCAAAGCTTTTATCCCTTATGTTTCAACTATATCGGGCAAGATCCACCGCATTCTACGACGGTATAACATTCAAACTTTCCACCTACCACCACCTAAATTAAGGCACCGACTCGTGAAGGCGAAGGATCCTATCGGCCTGAAGACACCAGGAGTTTACCAGATTCCATGCGAGTGCGGAAAAATATATGTGGGGGAGACAGGCCGAACGGTTGAGACAAGGCTGAGAGAGCACCGAAGGCATTTTAGATTAGCGCAACCAGAGAAGTCGGCAGTGGTGGAGCATAGCATCAATCAAGATCATGCCATTCGATGGGGAGATGCAAAAATTCTTTTCCGCTCACAACGCTACTGGGACCGTATAGTCAAGGAAGCCATCGAAATCTGCCTAAATCCAATAAATTTCAATCGGGATACTGGCTTTCATCTTAGCAATACTTGGGCCCCCATAATAAATAGCATGAAAAACATTAGGAAAGAACAGAAGAGATTTCAAAAGAACATCAGCCAATCAGACGACACCTGAGTTTAATTGTTGGACTCGTCATACGGTCAATTTAGTTCAGTGTATAATCCTACACAGAGAGAGCAACACGCCTTGATAATGGAAAACAAGTCGTTTTCCAAAACGTCAGCCAATATGAAGCCAATTACCTGGTGCAGAGCCCGAGAAGAATTCCTAAGCATTCTAATTACTCGTAAATGCTAATTTTCATTGCTTTGCTACTTAATGCTACTTTATACTAATTGGTTACTTTCTCTGATGATAATAAAATGAATTTGCGTCAGCTACCCAAGCATGGAGAAAAAACCCTGTTTTATTAAAGAAATCTCCGTTATAATTAACATTATCAAATTAATAATAAGCATTTTTAATCTTGGGCTTATAAACAAGTCTTCCAATATATTTGTCTAGCACTGATTTTCTTCATGACCATATTTGAGCATATGTGAAAGCAATATCATAATGGTGCACAAACTAGTTTACATATATAAAACTTAAGTGTTTCACCGTGCAAAATGTATATGTATTTTTGGAGCTGGGGGCACCAAACTCAAGGGCCGATTCGAGCAGCACACACTCTAGCTACGCCACTGTACCTACTCAAGATTGAATTACATATGATAAACTTCCTATATTTTTATTGTTACAAAAAGAATAAATACATTGAAAACATTCAAAAAGTAACAGGCATGGTGTCATCAAGTCTCAATTTTTAGCTAACTGTACAATTTATGTAGTTTTTACATGCATCTTATAGTGTTCTCCACCAAATTTATATTTCAGAGAAGTATTTTATGCTCCCCGGGGAAAACAATTACCATCCTTCTGCACATATGAACTGCCGCGGTACGTGATGAATCACGTGGAGAAGGGCCAGGAGTGGTCAGATGGTGATTCAGCATTTCATCGTCGAATTCTAGTTCCAACTCTATTAGTTCATGGCCTTAAAGATCCGCACATCTCCCTGGTTGAGGAATGTGAAATGGAAAGGGTAAGCACTTTTTGAACAAGGTGATGGTATCTCCACTTTTAATTGCCCTTTTAGCCAGAGAATTCATGTTGTGGAACAGATACTCAGTGGCGTATGGACGGGGGGGTTTTTGGGTTTAAACCCCCCCCCCAAAAAACATGTTTACCTGAATTTGTGTTCGTTTGTTCCCTAAATTTCCGACCTATTAGTTGAACATTTTCAACATATATACATATTACAATCTGTATTATTGAGAGAGATTAGAATAATTAATCTGTATATTTGAGGCAGTACTACAACAAGAATATTAATGTATCCTTGTTGAAAAGAATATTAATATATTCTTGTTGCAGTTATCTTAATTTCATATTTTCAATTTGTTCACTTATTTTCTCTTACTTAAGTAACTGGCTCTTGATAAAAAAAAAACAAATAAAAGATACACCAACGCATTTGTTGGTGTGTTATTTGATTTTTGTCTGGGAGACTTAAATTCTATTGTGCTGTAAATGAATTTATTTGCAAATGCATAAGGAGCTCTGAGCTCTGATGTGGTATTCATTCTTTTGAAATTGACCGCTTTTTCAATTCTCAAGGGTCTTAGCCTGTTTCGCTAATGTAAAGTGTACTTACTGTGTATATGACACTGAGACATTGAGACATATTATACTAGTACATACTCGAACTTTCATGGAAAAGTGTTATGGATCCTACGTCTTCTTTGAAGTGTTAAATCTGTGTTACTATAATGCCAAGGTGTGCCTAGTCCTGGGACACTCTGTGATCTGATTGTGCCTACTCTACATGTCATCAGTGGCATATGGACCGTTTAGGGTTTAAACCCTTCCCCAAAAACATGTTTACTTGAATTCGTTTTCGTTCATTTACCTGAACTAGCGTTTATAATTTTGCGTATTGGGCTGAAAAATTTAGTTGAATTGTCTTCATGAAAAGAGAATGTTAATTTAATTATTGTTTTAGTGAATAATATTCTAAATATCATTTTATGATGCACATAAATATTGATGAAACCCCTCCCCCCCAGAAGTCAAACCCCCCCCAGAAGTCAAAACCCCCCCCAGAAGTCAATCCTGCACAAGCCACTTCAGATACTGTCTGAGAGGACTCCATCAATATCCTCTTCTCTTACCAAGTTGGAAAGGGGATTGCTGTAAAAGTTTGTTTCTTGGCCGATCTCAGTATGTACTGGTAGCTGTTTGTCTCACTTGGGAGGAAATAAATTCATTGAGTTTGTTTTTTAATTTGTCGTGCCTATCTTTTTGAGGCCCTGAAAATTACTTAATGGGTTGTTTCCCTTTTGAAAATCCTACTTAAATCATATTTTCAGCATCTAAATTGCATTCAGAAACTCCAAATACTTTACTGGTGACAGAATTTGAATTCTTTTGTGCAAAAAATATCACTTTTAAATTTGGCAGTCGAGTGCTCTCTTTTCTATGTAATTGAAATTGTTTTAAGGGTGCAGTTGCGACTGAATAGCCCTCTCTAACCAGCAGAAAACTAGGAAGCATTTATATTGTTACTTCGAAGCCTTTGTGCAGTGTTGTGATTCAAACCACAACAGTGGAACTCAACTTCTTACACCACCACTGTAAAGTGGAGCACAACTGCCACCTCAACTTGACTCCCTCTGCTCCCTGGCATAATGCTTTAATTTTGTTGAATTGAATAGAGTTAAAATTAGTCAATTAATGGAAAATATCAAAAGTTAATTAACTACATTGATACCTTGT
This sequence comes from Pyrrhosoma nymphula, assembly GCA_963573305.1. Lineage (NCBI taxonomy): Eukaryota > Metazoa > Arthropoda > Insecta > Odonata > Coenagrionidae > Pyrrhosoma > Pyrrhosoma nymphula. Next base: position 83,419,785 of record OY754339.1, read on the forward strand.
TTCACAGGGCCTTTGTTCATGACATCTAAACATACGTATAAACTTTGATGGCAGATAGTTTGCAATGCTTATCTCAGGATCAAGAATTAAAAATATTATATGGGAACTTGATCACTACTCAATATACTCATTAAAAGTGTAACTCGTGTAGATTATCTGCAGAGACTGGCTACGGAATGTGGTTTTGCTTGCAGTTACTCTGTTTAGCTTGCATTATATTTTGATCTCCGCTATTATATACCTTCCAAGTTTGACATCTTGTTAGATTTAGAAGGAGCTTCTCTGCTGCATTTCTGATCCTTCTTTTCAAATTATGAGGTGCAAATAATGATGATGTATAAAAGTCGAGGTGCACCTCCTTTTTACTTTGACCAATAATTGTGCCTATAATTGTAAGATGAACCCCTCTGTTTTTGGAGATCCTAGATCAGAGAAACATCATCTTACATTATATTTATGCAAGAACAGTGACTCGGAAACATGTTCTGTATTAGTTTTTATTGCTTCATGTTTTCTTTCTCTCCCCCAGACAATCCCACGTTCATTTCTGGAGGTGCTACCTAATGCTGGCCACATGCAAATGCTAGATGCACCTGAGCAGCTGTGCCATATGATCCATTGTTTCATCACCTGGTGGAATTCATAGCCGTGAGAGTGACTGCAGTAATTTGATGACAGAAGTGAAATGTGCCTGGCACCATCACAGTCAGGGAGACTATGTCATGTAATATTTTTGTTTCTTTTAACTCTCTAGCATCATCTGTTGTAAATCAAGTATAATTGTTTACTTTGTATACAAAAGTAACTTTTTGTTGTAAATGCTGTTTCATAATTAGTACTCACTTTGTCATTTTGTTTTTCATCGTTTTATGTTGGTTTGAACACATCTTAATCATCTTATCAACCATGTTGTATTGTCCTATTTACTATGGCATATACAACATTGTGTGGGTATTGCACTGAGAACTTTGATTACATTTATAATACATATAACTAACTTCACATGATGTCATGTAACCAGTGGTTATATTTTAATATCAGTTCCATTGCAAGAAAATATTCAGGCTTATTTCACCTGTACGGTAAGGCATAGTCTTAAAGGGAATATGGAATTTCATTATGATGTGCTCACACATTCGTGCTCTCTAAATCACTTTGGACTGAATCGGGTCATTTCTTCATTTGAAATCATCGTATGACTTATATTTTTTTAATATTGATTATTTATTTCACTGTTGTGAAGATCTTTCGAATAAGTTTTAAAAATAGTTTGCTGTGTACAACTTCATCGATTATTATAAGACACTGTCTCCGGCGTAACTCTGTGGAACTCCTTCATTTTACTTGGTTACTTGAACCAGCACTTGGTTGTTATTCCACACTTTATTTTAAAGAAACGACCCGGGTTTCAGCATCTCATGCCATCATCAGGTTTTTTTTTGTGAATAAGTAAGTATGAAAGCGAATTTTAGAATCGAGGCGTTCCGTCTTATTCTTCATTTCTCTTTCCAAGGTCTGAATTCTTTCCTCTAAAGTCTTGTTCAGGCTTTCCAATTTTTCCTTCTAGGAATTGCTGCTGTCCAGAGTTTCTTTAAGTTTTTTAATTTGCTCTTCAGCTAATTTCAACTTGCCTTTTATATCCCATGGAGTCAGCTTGCCTTTTTGTGTTCCAGGTGGTACCATCGCCATTCTCTTCGCTTGGTGGACATTTTCTTGATTAACATTCAGTGGGCGTTTCACTGCACTTATGTCCTGTCCTGATGATGGCATGAGATGCTGAAACCCGGGTCGTTTCTTTAAAATAAAGTGTGGAATAACAACCAAGTGCTTTTTATTATTAAAAGTCATCGATTATGTTGGGATTTTTCCTTGAGCAGTTTTTGTGTCATAAGCGAGTAATTTTATCTTTTGGTGACCCAATAGCATAGGTACTGAATTGTTCCACGATTATCCAATCATTTAAAAGTCTTATACATATGTAATACTGAAAAAAAACATGGAAGATAGCAATAACCAAATCTAAATATTTGCCAATAACAGTATGAATACTCTTATTATGTTGCCACAAAGTTATGCTAATGGAATCGTAGGTAATGTCATAATTTATGCTCTGCAGGATCCAGTGTGGTTGTGATTTTTGTGAGGTAAAGGGGAACTTAGTGGAAAGGAAAGAAAAGAAGATGGAAATGAGCAAAAATGAATTTGAATTTGCCTCGACTGATGATGGTGGCCTTTGTATAAATCATACAATCATGAAGAAATTGTTCACTTTTAATTTCTTTCTAAGCCCAATCAGTATATTGTAACTACACCATTATCTTGGACGGACTCTATACAATCGAATAAACTGCAGCAAATAACGCAACAGTAACTTCAGTGGTCTACCACTGATGCACTCATAAATGCAAGAATGTCAATGGAAAAAACCATTAACCTAGAGTCTGTCCAAATCACTATGTAGCGCAGTTGAAATATGTACGCTGATTCAGCTTAGAAAGAAATTGAAGGTAAACAAGCGATCGTATGATTTAAACAAAGGCCACCACCGTCATTAATTATTCGATGACGTAATTTCCATTTTTTATCAATATACTTATACAGAGTTATGTATTTTGCCCAAAGAAGTGTTTACATTAGGATTTATAAGTGTTTAGTGTCGTAGCCTACGGCTACATTCATATTTCCAATGGTATAGCTTACGGTAGTTAGTGGTGCTCACATAGCAATCCTCAGCAAACCTGGCAGAAGGGAGAGAGCATAGGGGATATCAGATCGTAGAGCTTACCCTCAGTGACAGGCTGATTTGTGCGACACTCTGCCATCTATTGACATCTGCATCAAAAATTTTAGATTATTCGCTCTTGATGAAAAATAACATTATTGAGGAAGATACGTATATTTGTACGAAGCAGCATGGGCAAGTGCAGCATCTAGCTTACCCCCGTTGCACGCCACTACAGCCCAAGTAGCTTGTTGAATAATGCAACAGCTGTATATTTAGGAAATTGCAGTCTACCTCAATTGTGGTGCTATCTCATTTTCCTTGGAAAATGTTGTGTAGCCCTTAGGCTTTTGAGTGCCTTGCAGATCTAATTGTGAGTGCTCCACTTTTGTTAATCTGAGATTGAAAACAACATATGAGATGATTCATTGAGTGTTAATGTTGATTTTTTCAAGATTCAAATTCACAAAATTATGAATTAACATATTCTGGATAACAATCACCTATATCTTGGGAAAAGTCAGCTTAAGATTTAGATAATTTTTATTTCCTTAAATGCATACTTATATCCTGCAGCTTGATGTCCTTCTTCTGTGCACACACTTCCATTGTTATTTACCGGAAAGATGTAAAATAACACTGCTTTCTCAGAAAAATAACACATTTGGGTATTTGGCAGTTTCAGGCGTAACTTGGTGAAATCGATTCATGTTGGAATGAAAAACTTACCTTTGTGATTTCACGTAGATTTGTTATTCTCACGACCCAGGTTTCAATGTACTATGTCATCTTCAGTTGAAGATAACGTTGTGCGTCAACAGCCGGGTCATTTGAATAAAGACTATGTGAAATCACAAAGGTAAGTTTTTCATTCCAAAATTCCTCCACTTTTGAGGAAAAATGACACCACTTTTCACAAAAAAATAAGCTCATCGTCTGTAGGTCCCTACGCATGTGTGTTAATTCTAGTATATGTGGGGGTTCTGGGTATAAATTTCACTTTTCATCCAATATGAATTGACCACTGCCTCTTAATGTTGCAAAAATCACATGACCTGTAAGGGAAGGCTGTAAGGTTTTTTCAGTTTCATTTTATATTTTTTCACTTATAATCAAGCAGTTTCTGGCTCAGGACAATTAAGTATGTCTTGCTTCTCTGTTAATAGAACAAAAATCAGATTTGACTGGGAGATGAAATTAAAACACAATACATATTTATGAATCCTTAGAAGTTTTGTTAGTAAGCTGATTTGCACAGTGTAGAACAAAGAGAGGTGCTCAGATTTTACATAATGGAGTTTTTCATTTTATGGTGACTGCCTTAGGAATAGAAATATGTTTGGTATGTGATGTAAAAGTGTGGTGATGTTATTTTTTATATTCAGTTTGTTTATAATCCAGCTGCTACTAGACTTTGTTCTTATTTTTTATGCTGCCAGGAATATTGTGAAGGAATTGTTGAGAAATTTTGATTAAGTTTTCAAATTATACCAATGTGGTGTATGTCAGGGAACACTAATTTAAAACCTTGAGAAAATATGACACCTTTAAATGCTGTTTGTTGTCATATGTAGTAAATTTGGTGGCTATATTTGCCTGAATTTAAATTCCTCCATTTGAAATGACTGTCAAAAATTCCTGACAAAAATTAACGCAACAATGCATTCAATTGCATGTGACCTGTGAACAAATATTGAGCAACATCTGCTTCCAAAGACACCTTTTACTTTACCTCAAGTGTACAGGACAGCTCAGGGTGTCCAGTCCACCAAAGAGAATGCTCAAAAACTTCCCATTCAGGCTACAGCCACAAGTATGTTGGATTAGTTTTGTCCGGAATGGTGCATGCCTGACATAAAATACAGTTTGTGTTATGAGAGATACTAGATGGCATAGACTTGATTGTCTCGGGATCATATGTTGAAAGATGGATTTTTCTTGATTGATTTGAATGAAACTCACAAGTTCTCCACTTTGCCTTTTAAAATACTTAAAAAATTTCAGCCCGCTCACCATGAACCCGCCACGAACTTGGATGCGGGTATGTTGGGTGAAAATTGTGTGAAATCGAGAAACAATTTCTAATTTGTCTTCGTCATCCCTCTGTGTTTACTGTTCCATCATTCGTGGGAGACTTCTAAAATAAGATATTCATTTTGATTGCACAAATAAAAGTTATGAAATCCATTGGGTACTGTTCTGATAATATAGTGGTCCAGCATTTAGCATTCCATTTTACTATTAACGTATTTTCTGTTGGATATGAAGAATTTGATTTGATTGTGATGTTTGCATATGGTTATTTATTTATTTACCATATTTTTTTATATTTGAGGCGTAATTGTCTCCATTTGAATCTGCTTTCCTATAATTGGTGCTGTCCCAATATTCTTCCAATTTTGAAAGGGATCGGAAAGCAATCTACTGCTAATATTTTCTATTTGTTGTTATTAAACCATGACAATAAATTTGTTGATATTTTATTACTGTACCAGAATATATTTTAATGGATTAAGTCTAGCTTTTGAAAAAGAATAAATATGCATTACATTTCTTGAAGCTAGACCTACAGCCTGCCCATGTTGGGAGTGCAGGAAATATTTTTTTCTGTATTATATTCTCTGTGGTGAGATTTTTGAATGCAATGCATCATTGCATATTTTTAATACAACTATCTGGATCTATTTTTATATTTCATTGATTGACTGTTTGTCATTTTTTAGATGTGTATAATGTGTACAAAATACTGCATTATTCCTTGCAGCTTATCTTCCAAATGCTCTCAGATGAATTTATTAATGTGTAGAATTTATTGCTGTTATGTTATGAATGACTGAAATATTTTAACTGTTTATGAATTCTGTAAATTGGAAGACCAAGTTTATTTTGATAGTGAATAAAATTGTTATGAATGTTGAAAATGTCAATTAAATATGCCTACTTGTACATGTATGTAGACTGAATGCAATAAAATACCTCATTATGAAATGCCGAAAAGCATGTGTGTGTGTGTGATCTTTTGAAGAAAACATATGAGCAATAACTTAACTAGCTATTACTATAACTAACGCTGTTATCAGAATAGTGAGCGAAGCAAACCTTGCAGTTTTCCACTAATAAAAGATGTAATGCCCACTATAGTTTTGATGCTACTACATCATCTTGCTAAGCTTGCTACACTAAGTGAAGCTTTCAAATTATGGGATCAAATGAGAACAAGAAAGATGAGGGTGAGGGAGGGACCAATCAAAGCAGGTTTGGTAGGTTTCCACCATCTTGTCCACTTTGTCTTTTGGGGATTTCTTGCATCCCCGCCTTCGAGGCCACCCAAGTTGCTGGAGACATAGTATGTCACACTGACACCCCAAATGAAAAAGTCTACCAATTATATTCCCTAATGAATCTATGCAAGTAGATATAAGGGTTACCATGTTCGGGTGCTTCCGGAATTTCCTCATTTGGATATGGTTAAAACTACAGTGAAACAAACATCTGTGCATTGTTACACAGGTTACTTCTCACCAGCAATCAGCCAGAAACGTTACTGCTAGCAGAATATTAATTTTTGAGCTCACTACTTTGGCAATGAAAGATGCTGTCAGTAGATTTTCTTCTATAGAGATGATAGAATATAATCTACTAAAATTTCACAGCAAAACTTTTTCAAATTTTTAAAGATCTCCATGTTCTTCGGTTGCAAGAAAGACTACGTATTGGAAGACAGAAATTCCTATTGAATTTTTTTAAAATCACTTGAACAATTTGGATGTGCCGTACGATTATCCAGAATAAGATGCACTTTTCTTGATTTCTGCACTAATTCCATATCCCAACTGGCCAACCATTGCACAATGGTGGGAGAGAGCCCATTTGCCGGACAAAATTCGTAGGGTAGATAATTTGAAGTTTCAAGCTGCTATTTGAATTTGTTTTTCGATAGGATGGTGCCATGCAACAAAATAACATTTAAATGAAAGTTATGCAGTAATTTGACAAAATCATGTATTCCACATCCTTCATACAAGAATAGAAAACCTTTTCGTTCACTGGAAAACTCTGTGGGTACTTGCTATGGCTCAAAAATGTATTTATATTTGTATACTAATTATTTAAAGTATCACTACTGAAAATATTCTGAGTACCTTACAGAAAGCGAAAATAAAATTTAACAAGTTTTCTGAACGGCAATAGAAGTATTACATACGCAATCTTGCTACTTACAAAAATATGAAGAGGTCTTTCTAGAAAACAATGCATAACATTGTTACAACAAGAATAAAACCACTTCTTACAATTAATGTGAATTACTTTGAAGTAAACAATTAAGTTTGACACAAGAAATCCGGTGGAACATATAATTTCAGCGAGAAAATGAGCTGAGAGAGAACTTTATGAAATGGGCTACATGTGCTCTCTAAGAAACTTTTTGGTGATGACGAAAGTGATGAGTCAGAATCATAACTTCCATTTATAAGGTTTACGTTTCTGGGAGACATTAACAAGCAGAGCACTCCAGATGATTTGTTTTCTTTCTTCTTCGGCATACTGCTTATGGAAGATATCAAGGGGTCTGACGATGGCAGCATCATATGCAGCTGAACTTCATTCGTCACTCTAAATATGTTCCTGGCATTGTGCTCTCGGTATCTCTTCAAGTCTTTATTACATGATTGCTGAGCCTCCTCAGAAAAATGTCCTACTGATAGCTGTAGTGCCGAAATAATAATAGCACCATGCACCAATATCTACACCCGGGCATATTGCACTAGGGTTACATATTAATGAATTTCCACGCAGTGTGAAAACTATAGTAGTCCTTTAAAACTGGGATGTTGATTTCGTACCCACTGCTGAAGGCAGTAAGGATGACTGAATATTTTTATTGAGTTTTTGTCGAGTCTTAGGAAATGTATGGTGCATTTGAAAATAACAGAACTCCATGGAAATACAACTTAAGGTTCATCTGTTACAATTTACCAACCTGTAATTTCAGCGGAAGGAAGTATTCAGAAAAAATCAATGGTGGTGTTCCAGTCATCACTCACACCCTGTCCTGGAACGAGTCCCACGATCTCTCGAAACCAAGCATGAATCATCTTCTCTGTTCAACCTCCGCTCGGTCATTAGCCATAGTTGTTCATTTGTCACGCTTTTTAATTTCCCATTTTATAAGCAATGTGGCAGAGGGATTCGAAAATTTGTATCCATGCATGGAGGATGGACAATCCCATATTACAATGCACTCCTTATAACATTCCTGTGGAAGACAGTCGTGAGGTTGTTCATTTGCGATGGGGTGGCTCCTCAGTCATTGCAAGTTTCTGAGGATGCATTAGATGTAAAAGTATAACAAATCGAATCGTCAATTATGGTAAGGTGAAGTTTTTGTTTCACTGATAGCTGCAGGTGCTGTATATTACTCTTGATGCTTTGAAGTAATTTAAGTTCATGAGAATCTCGCTCTTTTTCTTCTAAAACTTTTGACGTACTTTCCTCTGCAAATTGAAGTTTTAAATGATGACAGAACAGAGTAGATGAAGGCCTAGGATTTTTTCTCACTTTTACTTGATGGCACTGGCTTGTATCGTTGGCGTAAGTATGTAGCTGCGAAGGGACAATGGTTGTTGCCATCAGGAAACTGTTGGTAAAGAGTGGATCCAGAACCACTTGTTTATAACTCAGTATTCAATAAACCACTTCATAAAATTCCATTAAGGCTACAAAGAATGATGCAACCATACTGTGTGAAAGTTGTGCATATACTCCTGGAAAATACTGACTGTTTTTACAAATTATACACATACATACAAATTATATTGCTGATACCTTGTCAAGGGATTTCTGTTCTGAAAGTAGTGATATGGATACTCAATTTGATGATGAGGTGGAAATGCTAGTAGTGCTGTTTTAGAGAACTTACCAACAACACAGGAAAATCAGAATTTGATCTCCAAATATGATCAAAGTGATCCAGTTTTTTCCAAACTAAAGAATTACATTTTGGATTGATGGCCTCAACACTACAAAGATGATGGCCCAGAGGTTAAGGCTTATTTTGAATTAAAGGATGAGCTTGTATTGATAAAAGGAATGGTTTTCAGGGGTGATAGGATTTTGATTCCTTCTTCGTTGAAATATGCAATGCTCAAAAAAGTGCATACAGGTCTCCCTGGTATTAACAGCATGAAGAATTCCAAATAAAAAAAACTAGCTGAAGTCCCTACCTAATTCTTATAATGCATTAAGGATATTGGTACGAAGTTTTCCGTGGGGTTTGATTATTGGAGCAGCTTTCGGGCTTTCCTCCACGTGATGTCTATTGTTGATAACAGTTTCTCCAGCCATCCTGCTGGCGTCTTCAGGTCTGAAGTAGCGATGTCCATTTTTGTCCGTGTTATATACCCTGGTCTCTTTGGTGGGAATTTCGTTCATTGGCTTGTTGTTGGTTTCCTTTTTTAAATATCCTCTTCCAGGTACTTGGGAGATTATATCCATCCTCCCAGTTGAAGTTTTCTGGATGTTTGGTGATTTCAATTGCCTCCTGGATGATTCTGGGGTAGTAATAGTTTTCCCTCAAGAGTAGAGATGGGAAAATGACTGTTATTTTCCAGTATTTTTTAGTTTTAAGCATTTAACAGCAAATATATTGTTAATTAAGAAAGCCATTGGCAAAAGGAAGGGAATAACGATGTTTAAACCATACCTAATGCAACAGTAATCTATCAGACATTTTTTAAATTGTAAAAAGAACTACCGCAGCAACACGCAATCTGGCTTTCTTTTGTCCAAGTATGAGAAATTTTCAAGAAGAATATTATAATACATTACTCTTATAATGTTATAATTTAAGCAAAATATTCCAAAAATGAGTTGTACATGCCTCAATTCATTATTAAACACGTAGGAAATGTGAACTTGGCTTAAAAGAGCTTGTTGGGAATTTGTCTGTATGAAAAATCATCTCAAACATAGGTGAATTATCTAGAAAATTACTGTAATTTTCAGGGGCACAGTAAATTACGAAAAATACCGTGGTAATTTACGAAAATTACCGAGATAAATTTCAGAGTGGCCCATCTCTACTCAAGAGAATCCTAGCTTTACAGAAGTCCACCTTGTGTCCAGGTTCTGACCATACATGTTCTGCGACGGCGGAGAGTTGAAATTGCTTCTTCTCCATCTCTCTTTCATGCTCTCTTATCCTGCATTTGATGGCTCTTTTGGTCTGCCCAATGTAGGACTTTCCACAGGAGCACTCCAGTTGGTAGACACCTTCAGAGAGCACGTGCGGGAGTTTGTCCTTGGTTTAGGCAGGTGGTCTCCTGCCTTTCTGCAGCATTTGAATCCCGTGCGGATGTTGGCCTTCGAGAGAATCCTAGGTATTTTCTCCGTTGTTCCCGCTACGTAAGGTAGAGTTGCGTAAGCAGTTGGCTTTTCTTTCGGAGATTCTTCTCTGGCTTGTTCTCCATCATTTCTCCAAAAAGCCCTTTTCAGAACATCTCTTTTTGGTAGCCATTTTTTCAGTGTTTCTTTTCTTTCTTGAGGGAGTTTTCATCCGAGATGTTGATGGATGAGGGTCCTCAGTACTCCGGTCTTTTGCATTAGGTGGTGGTGGGAGGCGTTCAGATATCACTCGGTATGGGTCTTTTTCCTGTACACTGAGTGTCCCAAGCTACCGCCTTGCCTCTTCATGACTAAGACATCTAGGAACAGTAGCCGGCCGTCTTCTTCTATCTCCATAGTAAATTTTATGTTGGCATGTTGTGAATTCAGGTGTTGAAGGAATTCTTGCAAGTCTGACTTCCCATGGGGCCAGATGACGAAGGTGCCATCTACGTAACGTAGCCAAAGGGAAGGCTTCTTGGTGGAGTTGTTGAGTGCCTTCTGTTCAGATTCCTCCATGAATAGGTTTGCCATGACCGAAGACAGTGGTGATCCCATATACGAACCATCTGTTTGTTCATAGTACTGCCCATCCCACAGAAAGTACGAATTCTTCAAGCAGAACTCCACAAGTTCCGGAACATCCTTCAGTAAGCCCTTGTCGCAGAGAAGTCTTATGGTATATATGGATTCCTTCATGGGTATGTTGGTAAAGAGAGATGTAACATCAAAACTCACTAAGAGATCATTTCTCTCTACCTTTGTCAATTTCAGGATCTTGGTGCAGTGGGCGGAGTTCTTCACGAAGGAGGCAGTCCGACCTGAGAAGGGAAGTAGGCTGCAAGCCAAGTGTTGCACAAGGTTGTAGGTGGGGGCACCAATTGTGCTCACTATTGGTCGAAGTGGTATTCCCTCCTTGTGGACCTTGGGCAGGCCATAGAGTCTTGGTGACATGGAGGTACGGAAGGATGACAAGCTGGTCGTTATCTTGTAGGTCCCTCAAGGCTCGTCTTTCTACTGCTGTGGTATTGGTCTTCAGAGGCTTGGCATGGGGCAGGATTCGTGCTACCTCTTCTCTTACTTCGTCGCCTCTCTCCTTGGGTAGCCTTCTTCCAGCAGCAAAATGGACTTTGCTACTTCAGACCTGAAGACGCCATCAGGATGGCTGGAGAAACTGTTGTCAAAAATAGACATCACGTGGAGGAATGCCCGAAAGCTTCCTTCAATGTTTCCATACAAAATGGAATTTATCCTTGAATGTTACGTACTTTATGCGATCATACGAAATGGGAATTCTGATCAACTTATTAGAGATTTTATTTAATGAGTCGGTCTCAAAAGTGCATAAATGAATGCTTACATTTTAAAATAACAATTTTCATTTATTAAGAGTTAAACTAGTAGGTACAGATATACAAAAATTTACTCCAGGTAAGAAAAATTCACAAAACATCGATAAATGCTGATCTTCATTCAGGAAAATGAAGATACATATGTGCATTGAAGCAAAAGAACTTAAAGGTGATTCAGATAGGAACTTACAAAAAGAAGAGGATTTTTAAGCTAATAAGATACCCATGGATGCATCTCAGGCATTCTGAGCTAATATGTGGTACATATTACCTTCAATCCATAATTACATTGTTCCTTCTAACAGTAACACTGACTTGAAGGAATAAAAATTATGTATAGTATTACCTAATTAGAGGTCACTTTTGCATAAAATATGATATTTGATTTATAAGTGCTATGCTGTTACTTGCACTTATTGAAAGGTGGTAATAAGCACCAAAAAAAATTTTTTATCATACATGTTCTTATGAAATAACTGAGGTATTAGAGAAGAGGTGAACAAAAATAAGAACAAATAGCAAGTTCAGACTGAAAACATAAGAAAACAAACAAGATTCAATGCCAGAAATATATGGGTTCAAATTTTTTCCTCTTCTCCTTAACAAATTAAATACTTATGATACCTAAAACTAATACATTTGATGAATGTGAATTTGAATTATTTCTTAATTTTCTCTGAACATACTACAAACACATGTGGCAACCATAGGCATAGTACCTATCTCTCTACTACAGCAGCTTCCAGAAGCAAACTGTGACATGCAAAATTTTCCCATCAATAACCCTCTCTCACTTTTCAATTCTCTCAAAAACCCAATGATTTCAGCATATTCTAGTGCAATGGCTAATTGGGGCTGAAGTCTTCTCTATTTTAATATAATAATTTCTTCCTCATTTAAAACCAAGTGCTTTTTCCCAATTATACATGACTTCACAAGATTCCTCTTACAAATTTTCATTTTCCTTCTACGGATACAAAAACTGACAACAGTTAACTTGAGGGCAGTGCCAGTCAGAACTTTATAGGTAAAAATGAAATGGTTTTTTAACCCTCAAACACCTATGTGATACCATTTGGTACTAATACTTTTCTAAGTTGTGTATAAATCTATACTATTCTTTCCAAGAATCCATTGTTCCTCCATTCTCAGGCTTTTACACTGTTGGTTGTTTTTCCAGGCAACAGTTTTGCCTTCATTCCAATAGGAATCTCCAGGTCAAAGGTTAGGGTGTCTTCAGGTCACTTAAACTTGAAGATGCTCATGGAAATACAGGCTAAACTGTTGCCTTGAAAAACAAACCAACGGCAAAAGCCTAATGTTTATTACATTAGAACTGAAAAAAATTACAAAGTTAATGGTGGCTTTTGAGGTCTAATATAAGTCCTAAGACAAAATGGATTACTTAATTAAGTGAAACAAAATACTTCACTATGTAAAATATGCAGCCAGGAATCTAAAGAGCCTGCTCTATTCTCCCTTCCATCTTTCTCATTCTTGTCTGGAATAATAAAGCATCCCTTTGGACGATTGCAAATGAAAAGAATTCCAAAATAAAAATTTGAACTTTATAAATTTTTAATGAAAATATACTCTACCAAAGAGCGAATGAGATGAATCTGCATGGGCTAAACGATGTGGATATGCAAAATAAAGTTCCCACAGAGGGAGACAGGACAGTACAGATAAATCACTAAACTACATTATAATTATTCAGCTTCTTTGTTTCAACATTAATAAATTCTTTAATACTCCACTAAGATGGATATTTTATGAGGACAGGAGTTGGTATAATGACTTCTATTGTAGCCACAACAATGAATATCACAGAGAGGAGTCAAGTTCACATGATATCTAAAATTTTAAATAGGACAGTGTGAAAAGGAAAAGTTCATGAAAGAGGTACATATTTCAGGGAAAGCAGTGATGATCGAATTTCCCAGGACATGAACTTCAAGAAGTATACCTTAAAAAATGTATGAGTTGTTTAAGTCATACTCTGCAGTTTTCTATGACTAGAAATTAAAAAAATACATTTACTGCTAGTTTCCAATATTTTTCCCTCCTTTACAGAATTTATTAATAAAATTTTAAATCAAGTAATATTTGGAACAAGAAAAATTAGTTGAAGGGACAATTTATTATGTTCTGTCGCTAACTGAATGTAAAATGCTGATTCAAACTACTGAGAGAAAAGTGAGTTAAAAACATGTATGGCCGAGAGTAAAGGGTCAGGAATAGAAGTCTGCACACCTGGCTGAGAAAACTGGAAATCCTACAGATGGTATGCCAGTTTGGTCATGGCACATAGCATTGGTGAGTGACTTAGGAGATACTGGAGCAAGTACAATGCACACAGCAATGAGTGAGATGGATGCCAAGGTCAGTGTGCAATGTATGCTCTGATAGCTTCATTGAGTAGCTGACAAAATTTCAGGATCAACCACCAGGGAAGAATGTGTTGAGTGTAAGTGTACAAAAGCTGACAAGTAGGGTACAAAAAGAGGAAGAAGCTAACACGTCCGTGGGTACAGAAAATGAAGGAAGTACTTTGGGAACTCGGGGGAACACAATGAATTTTTAGGCTCTGGTAAAAGGAAACAGAAGGCTGGGGTGGATATACAGGAAGACCAATCAGATGGAGTGTGGCAAAGAAAGTGACTCGAAATGATAGATTGCAGGCTTTCTCGGCAAATTCTTCTGGTGTATTCTCCTCAGCCTTCCCACCAGTTTAATGTCTGTGTGATGGCTGATAGTTCAATGGAAGGCATTCCCATCATCCTCAGAGCTGTAGATGCAGGTGTTGCGTTTTGTCAAATTTTATGTAGGTACTCTCTCTTTTGCCTTTGGAGGTAATGATTGTATAAAGTTGAAGGAGAGAGGACAAAAACTGGAAAACACCAGCAGCTATAGCCCTGAGGATGATGATAAAGTCTTCCATCGACATGATGGCTGTCATGAAGACATCGACCCAATGGGAAGCCTGAGAGGAATTCACCAATGGGACTTGAAGCAAAGGTGGAAAGGAGGATGTCTGGTAATCAATGTAGGGAAGAAGTATTCCGAAACATACAAAAGAGGATGATGATGGAAGAAAATGTGATTACATTATTGCATATTTATCATAATGCATCATATTATTGCATAATAATATAGTTTATAATAGGAACACATAGGAGAGCTTTTATCAGTCCATTTTTCTTAGAATAATGAATGAATTCCTAATATTCTGTAACTTTCATCCCAATCTAAGAAATATCCTATGGTTTTCCAAGTGTTATCAACTATCCTGATGGAGAAACTAATGAATTGATAACAGTGGGCACAATAACTATGCTGAGAGGAGGCTATGTGAAAATATTGCCTGATTTTTTAGAAAGAACAAACACTGAAACATTTGAGAGAATTAACCATTCTTCATTGATGTTCATTGTCATGTAAGTTCCAACAAATGAAAACAACTGAGCAACACTCTTTCAACTGAGTAGGAAATTCAGACAGGCTACACCACCTCACGTTTTCTTCACAAGGTGTAACAATTTGCTCCAAGCTTAACAGCAGTGTGATTCAAAATTATCACTTCCATCAAAATTAGATCATTTTACAAAAAGTAACACCTAAAATTGTTTTTTTTCCTCAATGAACATAATTTGACATGCTGAAAAAGCATGAGTATAGGTAAAAAAGGTGGGGTCATATTTTTCAAATACTTGGTCCGAGGGAATCTTACGTCTCCTTTTTAAGTATCATTAGGGAAAAAAACAACATTGCTACCATTATGATAAAGACAAATATATATTAAAGGCTTTCGCCAATATTTTCTGGTTATAATTCACAGTGCACCATGCTGCTCCAATTAGCAATTGAGAAAATTAAAATTCAGCAAAGTGCATTTACACTGCGGGAAATATTCCCACATTTTATAAATAAGTTGGATTTTTTACTTTAATTGCATGATGAATAGTTCTATCTCATGTGTATATGACTCAACAGAAAAATAAATAAGTATACAAAAAAAATGGCACGGGTCTATAAAATTTTGAGCGTCAGGTACCCTAAAGGATACAGTGACCCATGACAGTCTCATACAGCTCTTAAACCAATGACATATATACAGAGAATAAATGCTTACTTCGATAGAGAGCACTGGAATAGGCAGCTGAAAAACTGTGGTCACTGGCTAATTTATGATACATATATCTTTGATCTTTTTCAATACTGAATCTTTGGCAAATGATAAATAATTATAACTTACTGCATTTGACGCACCAGCATATAAGATGCAACCCCATTTCAGGAGGGCACTCACAAGAAAAGCAATCGTTAGCCAAACGGAAGGCCTTACCTTCACGTGTAAGAACCAGGGGTGATTTTTTAGCCCTGTTTTGAAAAAAGGTCTCTCTTATATGCCATCAAATATGGTATTTGATAAGTCGAGACATGCAATACATAATAAAAATGATTCCACAAACATATTTCACAAAACACTAAATGAAAACAATACAATCATTAAAAAGTTGTTCTCTCTCAAAATTCTCCGAAGTGTGCGCTCATAGCTTATTCTGAAAAGGGTATTTGAAAGTGAATAGATCTATGTACTGAATGAAGGGAAAAAAGTAATGTTCATCCTTTTCTGTACTAACAACGGGCCCCATGATATATCGACCTGTGTATAAACTACTTGAAGGATTTTTTACACCAATTCAAAATTCCAAGAATCAGCATTTAATGCTTGCATTACAAGTCGGGTAGTTGGTACAAGTGTATGTGTACAAGGTACAATCCCTCAATGTGGCTTACTGAGCCACCTCAAAGGAAAACAGTACATTATGAATAGTATATCAACCCATATATCCATATATGAGCCGATACATATTTGGATGCCAAAATTTTAAAACTTATGAAACATTTAGAAACTATGGAGGTGAACGTGAGCATTCAGGTCGTAAATGAATCAGTAATCACCTTACGGATACTGGCCAAATTATCCAGGTCAAAATGCTCACCAGCTACTTGCTGCAAGACTGCTGGTTCTAAGCCCTCTGTGAGGTTAAATATTGAAATCTTAATTTGGTGTCTTCAAATAAGGCATTGGAAATTGTGCAATGTGACCTCTATCACAGACTATAAAAAAATAAATACCATCTAATTATCAAATCTAGTTCTTGCATTGCAACAATAAGTGGGCTAAAACAAGAAACTGCAGCTTCATTAAACTGTATTTCGGGCACTCAACACTAATATGTAGCACCCTGGTATGATAACACCCTGATGACAAAGGTAGTCATATGAAATACATATATCATTTGTAAAAGTAAATTAAATGCAGAATTGAAAACTAGAATACAATATGTACACGCAACATATATTTCTTTCCTTCTTTGGCAGTTTGATCCCATGTGGATGGTGGTGTGGTGAAGTCACGTGGATAGCAACTGCGTTATTTACACTTAATAGTCTCTCTTATTTGGTCTTGTACTTTTTCACATCTCTACTAGGATAGAGACAATTACAATGGTGTTTGTAATTTAGAATTACAAGGCAGAGGTAAAATTTCTTTGTCTGCCATAACGTGAGATGACTACCATACTGGGTTGACTTAAGACCAAACCTGTAACAAAATTATGAAATAAATTAGAAAGAGACAGAAGTACATATTTTGAATTCACCAATTCATTTCATTTAAAATACCCGTAAAGTATAATCCCAGCTACCAGTCGAAAGTGCTGTTCCATCTGGAGAAACTTTAAGACATGAAACTCTGTTCTCATGGCCATATAGCATGGTTACTCTCACACACTTTAGTGTGTCCCAAACATTTACCGTATAATCATTATAGCCAGCAAAGAGTAACCTTCCTGAAATAGTTATACTTTGATTAGTTTTGGGATACTGATGAAATTCAACAAAAGTAAACATATACAAGCACCAATAAGCTCTTCTAACAAGCATTTACAACATACACAGGCAAAACAAGATATTGCACCTTAAAACTATAAAACGTATCACATACGTATACTCTTGTTTTGTGAGCTTTCCAGACTAAATTTTGGCTGCAACTTGGGGGTCAAACAATATGCAAGGACATGCATACGTACTATTTTTGTGGGGTTTAAATCTGACGGAGAAAAAAATTTACACTGCCTAAAAATTCCATCATAGACAGATAATGCTGGCTGGATTATCATACAAACATTAGGCAATAGCAATGATATGACTTGACTAGGTAGTCCTGTTGACTGTCCTCTACATCAGTATGCATAAAAATGGCTAATCCCTTTGCTTCTTCTCTCTTCAACGTTCTGTTCCACTTCATGACATCTGATTTGCCTTTTTCCTCTCATCAAACAATCTCCCTCATCACAGCCTTCAGCATCCCGTTGCTAAACAACAATAACTTATGCTCCCACTCTTTTTAAATCTAGTCTTCAATATCCACCCTCCTTACCCTGCACTTCCTCGCCCATTCCTTCTCTCCCTCATTCACTTCCCACAAATATTCTTTATATACGTATGCTAATTTGACAAAAAGAACACTAGAACCCAGAAGCTATTTGTTCATCCCATATTCTCCAAGAACTCTCCAGAGCTTCTCCAGGCTTTCCTGGTTTGCATTTTCAGAACCAGTTTTATAGGTATAGCGAAACTTGGTGGCACTCACTTGCAGAGGATTAGAGGACACTGACCGTATACCAAGGGTTGATTAGTGGGTAAAGTTATCGAAGGAGTCCCGCAGGGTCCTCTGGAAAATGGCTCGGCCACTTCAACCCACATCTCATGTATGCTTTCCTCTCCTTTGTGTCATCATCTTCACAAGCAAGTGTCACCAAGTTTCGCTACACCTAAGTTTCGCTGTGTGTGGGGTGGTTAGCCCCACATACAGATGTCCAGGATGAGCTGGCAAGATCCATTATTAAGTATGCCACGAGGAGGCTGGTGGTGGTGCTTTCGTACCATTACTATCTTACCCTTAAACTTATTATCTAAATACATACATTAAACTGGAGGCACTGTAGAACAGAAATTGACCACGGCTAGTAACCTCAGTTGAATTTAAGCTAGCGATGTAAGTTGATATTGATTAGAGAGATGCCTTTTCTTTTGCATCAGAATCTGAACGCCAGCATTAAAAATACATAGAACAATAAAAATCAATACTTACCACTTACAGAGAAATCCACTGAATTTACACCAAATATTATACTTTCTTTAGTGTAAACAGCAACTTCTCGATCAGCACGGAGATCAAAAAGTCTGCACTAAAATTTTGAATGATCCAGTATTAGAAGAGCATTACTTAGTTCAACAAAGTAAATGAAATTATCACGTAACTTACAGTAGAATCATCAGATCCTGTTGCTATAGCATCTCCACTTGGATAAAACTTGACTGTGTTGATATCTGACTCATGGCCTTCAAATGACTGCACACACTGACCTGTCCTCATATCCCATATCAAAGCCATTTTATCACAGCTCTAATCACATAGAATCAAAGGGTAAACACAGAGAATAAATTAATATTTTACTTGGCAAAATAATACCTAAGCATTTAAATTGTAAGCCAATTAACTCCACTCCCATTACTTCAGAAGTCTAGATAACAAGCTATTCAACCAACAAAAGAAACATGTACTTACACCAGAAACAAATGTGTTCCCTGTTTCAGAAGGAGCAAGATCAACAGCCATCACATCACCACTGTGACCATGGAAACTTTGAAGCATTTGTCCAGATTCAACATCCCAAAGGGCGCAAGTTGAGTCTCCACTTCCAGTGAGTATCTAGTATGAGTAATTAAACCTTTCTTTAGATTTAACATTAATTCAGGCCAAAAGTAATGGAACTTCAGATACTTTATTTTTCATTCTATAGCGATGAAACCACAGATTTAGATGGATTTAGTGTTTTTTCAGACATCATACATAGGACATAGGAATTGATGCACACATAGGATGACATGGGATTGATGTGACGAAGGATACCTTGACTGACTAAGTTAAGGGTAGAATTCCTAAGACCGATGTACCTGTGGACATGGAAATTGAGCCACGAGAGGTAACGCGTGGAAACTATAAATCATTCCGTATTTCGATCCACCAAGACTAACGTGAGATACTCATTATCCCCATCTTTTGGCCTGCACATGTTCGAGTGGGCAAATATTCTTTCCTTAAGAAATGCCCTCTGCAGTCCGCATCTCAGTCGACATGCATAGCGACCTGCCCCAAGTCAAATAGTGATAACCTGCTTTCACAGACTGATCTCAAAGTGCTACACCTAAATATTCAATGCCTCAGGAACAAAATGCTAGAACTTCAAGTAATTTTAACATCGCATCAACCAAAAATTGTGTGCATTTGTGAACACTGGATGACAGAAGACGAGTTAACTAATTTAACACTCCCTGGTTACTGTGTTGGTGATTTCTTTACTAGGTCAAGGTTCAAAAAAGGTGGTGTTGTTATACTTGTAAAAAAAGGCTTTAAGTTGTTTTACCAATATGTCAAGTACAAATCAATGTGTGTGGACAAAGACTTTGAATGCTCTTTGGTCAGTTTTTCCCTCTTTGAAACTCAGTTAATTATTTTATCCATGTACAGATCTCCACTGGGCAGAATAAAGGTGTTCTTGGATAAATTGAACTCCTTGTTGAGGAGAGTTTAAAATAGAATTCAGGGTGCGAGCTTAACTATAACGGGTGATTTCAATCTTGATTTGTTGTGTGACAGTTCCGACTCAAGTGATCTTGGTGATATCCTAAACTCTTATAACCTGGTGCGTACTAACAATGAACCAACTAGGGTCACTCAGTGTCCATCATCTTTGCTTGATATTGTTCTGACTAATATGGGCTCGCATCTTGTGAAATCCTTCACAATCAAGGCTGATATCTCTGACCATTACCCAGTGCTATCCTTGTTCTTTCTCTCTTTGGGTAATCGACTCAATTTGTCATATTACATGTCTTTCAGTGAACTGAATAAGATTGATTTCATTAACAAGCTGTGTATGGAATCCTGGTGTGAAGTGTTTAATTTAGAGTCATTTGATGTTAAATTTCAACTATTTTATGATAAGTTTTGTCACTATTTCAATGTGGTCTTTTCTCTGACTCGAAAGCTAGTGAGACCTTCAAAAAAGCATGTACCAAAAGCTGGGTTACTCCTGAGGTATACCAGCTTCCCGCATAGATGAAGAACTTCTTCACTCTTCTAACTAAAGAATCTAGTGATGCTGAACTATTCAAAAATTACAAGCGCTTAAAAATACAATACAGGCACTTCCAATATTTTTCCAAAAAAGAGTTAAACAATAACACAATACTCTCCTCTGATAAAAGAATTAAGGAATGCTGGAATATAATTAATGAACACAGAAAAAAAATGGCAGTAAATCTCTCACTCTAAAACATAGCAATAATGTTCTTATTGATAATCCTAAGTCTATAGCTCAGCATTTCTCTAATCATTTCCTAGTTAAACCAATGGATACACAAATTTGTAATTATAGGAATGTGGCCCTCTCCAATTGTAGGCAAAATTCTTTATTTCTGAAACCTTCTCTTGAACTTGAATTGGAACAGGTAGTTCAAAAATTGGCTCAAAAATGTTCCTGGTCTTGACGACATTCTGGGGAAATATTGTTTTTATTTCTTATAATTACATCAAATGACCACTACTGCACTTAACCAATAAGTCCTTCAGATTGGGTATGTTTCCATCCTCCCTAAAAGCTCAAACGTTGTCCCAATCTTTAAAAACTAGGGCTATGTAGAAGATGTAATCAAATATCGGCCAATATGTTTACTTAATCTTTTTGCAAAAAATCCACTATCTACAGCCATCGGTTGAATTTTCTTAAATCTACCAATGTTTTAGCTGATTGTCAACATGGTTTCCGACGTGGGAGATCTACAAAGTCTGCTATGTTTAATGTGATTAATTACATACTGGCATGTAGAGATGAGGGATTGGAGACTGGGCCTTTTTCTTGATCTATCCAAGGCTTTCGATTGTGTTAATCACAATATTCTTTTTGCCAAACTAGAGAGATATGGCATTCACAGATCTGGACTAAGATGGTTGCAATGCTACTTACTCGACAGACACTACAAATTGGCTATTCACTCTAATGGCCAAAATTATTTATCCAAAAGTTGTATAACGAGCACTGGGGTTCCTCAGGGTTCCATTCTGGGACCCATACAGTTCCTGTATACATCAATGGCTTGCCTGACTTCCTAACTGTAGATTGTAGCCACGTAATACCACAGAATACAGACCTATGGATTCCGTAGGTCTCTGTTCTGCGGTAATACTATATGTATTCAGATGATTCCAACATCTTGCTATCCGATCCATCTGTTAGAAATTTGGTTTGTAAAAGTGAGCTTGCTTTACAACAAGTTACTAATTGGTGCAAAGCTAACTGCATTAATCTGAATGCTGATAAATCACAATCAATACACTTTTCTCAAAAATCCAAATCAGAGAGTCTGCTATGTCGAATTGATGATCATTTTGTCAAAAATGTTCAAAGTTTAAATTTTCTTGGACTCTTTGCTGATAGCAAACTCAAATGGAAAACCCATATATACAGCATCTAGCCAAAAAATTAAGCTCTACCTGTTTTTTTATTCAAGATGTTTAAAGAAAGCTGTTGACCTTCATGTCCTCATTTCCCTGTACTTTGGATATTTTTATTCCCACCTTACAATTATGGTATGTATTCCTTTTTGGGGTCCTTCATCACTTGACGGTTAATAAATTTCTAATTGACAATCAAGGGTAATTTGAAAATTTTTCTTACCTACATTGTATTTTACCGACTTGTCCTATTCAACATGTTTTGTTTTTATATCACTTCTGGTGTGCCATTTTTTTATTCTTCACCTGGTGAAATCAAAGCAACTCCTACAATATTGTCCTTTAAAAATAAGTTAAGGAGATATTTGATTGACTATGCTTTAATTCAGTTAACGAATATTGTAACATAATGTATAATTTTAATGTTTTTATTATGTAGGTAATGTCTATATCACTTGCATTTGTGTATTCATGTCTCTCATTGCAACTCGTTGGTCCTACACTCATGTGTAACTTGTCCTGGGTCTAATAAATAAATAATAATAAGCAATGATGACTGTCATTCTGAAATTAGATACCAAGTTTGTTCAATTTCTCATTACATATATTTAATAAATTATCACCACCATGCACTTGGAAAAAATATGCAGAAAAATAGCTACACACTCTCTAATTTAGTTCATAAGGTAACATTTTTATTATCCTAGACAATTTGTTATTAATGATTTGTAATTACCTGCTGATCTGAATTTGGGAATGTACAACAAGATGTGTAGCTTGTGTGTGTCCCAACTGTTTTCTTCTTGGTAGATACATCTTCTTCAAGGCTTAAGGGATACACTGTCACCTTATTATCCAGCCCCCTTAAATGAAAATTAAAACTCTATGGTAATTTAAAACATTCATGAAAGGACAAAAATGAAATTGGAATTGCTGTGCATTATAACCGATAATGAAATAGATATAATTTTCATTCAATATCTTGATATAGTATTACAAAATATAAAATCATATTATAAAACTTCCAGTCAGATCAGGACCCATAACTTTAACAATCCAATGCCTTTCAGGTTCTAATGAGAGAGTGAGACAAAACTTCCTGGTTCTCTTACACGTGGGTTCATTATTGTAGACGACATGTTTTGCAAACATTCCAGTTCGCTTATTCAGGTCTGAAGTAGTTTGAATGCAGCTTTGGTCTCCTCATAGGTCTTCCTCAGTCCGGAGCCGAACTTTTTTGGCACGCTTTCTGCTTTGGGCTGTGCAAAATACACTTCCAAGCGCTGGAGAGTGTATAACCGTCTTCTCTGTTAAAATGTCTTAGCGATCTCAATGGCCTCTCTTGATTCTGTGGAAGTAGCGTTTTTCTTTGAGAATTATTTCGGCTTACTCCAAATCGCTGTTTTTGTATTGGTCCACTCCAGGTATGTTCAGCGATTGCTGAAGCACAGGGCTGTCTTCTGTTTGCTGTCCTTCTGTGTTTCTGAAGGCGGCATTTGAGAGGGCTCTCAAGGTTTGCCCAACATCTTGAAATGCTGCCTTCAGGAACACAGAAGGGCAGCAAACAGAAGACAGTCCCGTGCTTTGGGATAGGGGCCGAAGGAATGACAGATGCGACTGATTTAGAAATGACATGCCAAGCAGATTGATCTTGATAGCAGTCGTCAGTGGAGGGGATTGGCACGGGAAGTGGTACTGCCACTAAATCAGACTCTCTGAACAGAGTGAATCTATTGCTTGAAATTGGTCTTTTTATATAAGTTCTTCGACAAAATATGGAACAACTACCGTTGTCTATTAACACATTCAATGCGGGTCGTGAATTTAAGGGAGATGCTAGAAACAGAACCCATTTTTTAAATGGCCTAAAGTTAAAAGACCACGTCTATTGACGTGGTCCCGCCGTTCGGCATAGATGGGACCACGTCAATAGACGTGCTCCGCGCTGAATGCGTTAAGATGTTTTCTTCCAAAGCACTACTACTCTACTTTTATTTTGCTCTGGTTGTTTTCTGTTCTTCTTTAAAACTTTGAAGTTCTTAATTTTTACATTCTGGTGTAGTCATTGGGGCATCCATAAATGACCACACCCCTTGCCACTGCTCATGATAAAATTAATTTATAAAGGCTTGAACTGGTTTTATGAAAATTGAAACAGTATGGCCTTAAAATAAACTTGGATAAGTCTGAGTTCTTGAAAGATGAAATTGAGCATTGCGGATACAAAATAAATAAAAGAGGAATGCATTAACTGAACTCCAAAATCAAGGTAGTGCAAAAGGCTTCATGTCCGACAGTGGCAAATATATGGGGGGGCCCAGGCCCCCCATATATTTGCCACCCCCACCCCCGAAATAAGGCTGTATGGCCGTGGCGAGAGGCACTTGGCACATGCACGGATACCTAAACTATAGCCGGTCTCGCCCCCCCCCCCCCCCCCAAAGTTCTAACCTATGTTCGCCACTGGTGCCCAACCAATATTGGAGATTTTTTTAAAACTTGAGTGAAACTTTAGAACCTTTATCTTACCTTCATCTCATCACGAAGGATGCAAAGTGGTGTTGGACCAAAGAATGAGAAGAATCCTCTGCATTAATTAAAAGTAGAATGCAATGAAAGGAACTTTTAGTGCATTATTGCCCCAATTTGTCTCTCGTGCTAGCAAATGATGCATCTGCTGTAGGAGTGGGGGTTGTGTTATCTCACATTATTCCCAATGGGTGTGAGAGGCCAATTCAGCTTGCTTCTCAGAGTTTATAAAAGACTCAACATAAATGGGCTCAATTTGATATAGGTGCCTATGCAATCATTTTTAGGGTTAAAAAGTTTTTTCAATATTTATGTACATGGTAAATTAATACTTTACACTGACCATAAACCTTTGGTACAGATATTTTCTCCTTTTGTGAGGCTATACCTCACGTCTGCAACAAAAATGCAACACTGTGCAACTTTCCTTCAAGGATTTAATTACGATACATGGTACAAAATATTCAAGGAAAATGCTAATGCCGATCTAGGTTACCCACAAAAATTATACATTATAAAAAAGGGGGTCTTTTGATGAGCCGGACGTGATGGAAACAGGGTGGTCACAAAGTTTTAATTTAGAAATTCCCTCATATTTCCTCAAAATTCCCAGACAAAATGTCTCCCTGAAACTAAGTGTACCATGATTCTCACGATTTATTTTTTTTCAATGATGGCATGATATGTAGTAAAATGCATAGCTATAATTGAGATGCAGGTGCTAATCCTTTCAAAAGAAAACAAAAGTCAGTTTTTAAAATTATATACTTATTATTTTGAAAATAAACATGTCAAGTACAAAATGTGCATTACCACAGAACATAAAGAGATGTAAAGGTCAATATTAAAATATCTACAAACAGTTATTTGACCAAAAAAGTGTCAGGATCATAATAAAATGAAATGGCACAAAAACTTTAACTTGTGACATACATAGAATGAACTTAGGATGGGAAATCAATAAACAGAAGCAAAGGAATAAATCAGCTTCAGCAGGAAATTATTTTATTTAAGAAGGAAAGTCGCACAACTTTTCCAATTTCCGGTTCATTGTATCTACCTTCTTTTCTTTCAAAGCCATGGCCTTAAGTTTTATTTTTATTTTTAGCTATTCAATTTTTTCAGTCAACCTTTTCTCCGTCACGACTTCCAAGGCTCTGTGTTTTTTATCAGATTTTTGTTTCTTCGGGGCCTCCCCGAAACGTTCTCTTGCATTTCTTACTTTGAGGATCATAGTCTTTGGTATTTCATGGATTTCATCAATGCCTCCTCATGCAGGAATGTCGGCAGTCGCAGAACATCAGTGGAAGAAGCCTACCCAGAACTTTGACTTAAAAAATACCAAATTATTGACTAACTGACTTGACTTCTGCTCAAAGATGCCAAAATGGACTAGAAATAAAAGATGGACTGAACACTGCATCGACACTTCAGCGCAGGGCTGCCCAGAGGGGGGTAACTGGGGCACTTTTCCCCAGGCCCCCACTTTTTTTCTTTTAGGGGGGCACCCAGGGCCCCCTAAAAGAAAAAAATTATTTTAAAAGATTCCACTCGTGCACCTATTCAGATGAGTGATAAAATACACCACGAGCATATACAGAAAGCCGTCTGCATTCCCAAAGTTGATGTCACACTTCCCCTCCTAACCATCCTGGCACCAGCGCTTACCACTATTCAGGGTCCAAAATTGTGCTACATGGATTAAATGACCACCGGAAAAAGACATTTAAGGTTAAAAGTCATGAATCAAATTTAAACCACATTAATAACTATGTAAAATGGAAAGAACTGCTCAACATCCTTAAAGAAGAAGAGGTGAAATAGAGAAGAATGTTAACAGTTGTCATAGACATTGTGTTATTCCTAGCAGGAAAAATTTTTCTTTTAGAGGTAGAAATTCTACAGTAGATAAGGATGTTTGTGGACATTTCTTGTCCACATTGCAATTGATAGGACGATACAATAAAAATTAGAGATCATCTAAAAACAGTTTCAAGTGCCAACGATTCCAGAAAAATAATGCAAGCACACTATCTATCGTGGAGGACTCAAAACGATATTTGAAAGCATGTGGTAATAAAGTGAAAAGTTATATATTAAAAGAAATTGAAGAATCACTTTCATACAGAATTATAGCAGATGGATCGCCATATGTTTCTCACAAGGAGCAACTAGTCTTCGTATTAAGAAACATCCTTCAGAAAAATGGATCATGGGATGTTTTTGAAAGGTTTGTTGAGCTTTCTGACTTTGACCAGAAGACTGGTGAAGCAATAGCTGAGCATATTAAGAAAGTTTAAGATTGGACCTTCAGCTATGCAGAAGCCAAGTGTATGACAACGCTTCAAATATGTCAGGGAAGTTTCAGGGAGTAAAGACTAGGATTCTACATGAAAATCCCCAAGCATATTATCCCCCTGTGGTGCACACACTTTGAATCTGTGTGGGACTCATGCTATGGAAGATAACACAGGAGTAAAATTTAATTTTGAAAAGTCCAGAAACTTTCCAAACTGTTTGCATTAAGTCCAAGTAGGTGGAAGATTTTGCGATCTACAGCAAATATTTCTCTTCACTCAATATCGAGTACAAGATGAAGCACTAGAGTTGATGCTGTCTAACCCCTTGTCAGAAGATACTCTAAGATTTTGGATGCCATGCATAGCATAGATGACGAAATTACACGTACTCCTGAGTTTCAGGCTGATGTTGATGCCCTCGTTGAAGACTTTTGAGTTATGAAAAGATTCTGCAGACAATCGATGAAAGAAATAAAATTTTACAAAGTCCAAAACTTTCTCTCAAGGATGCTGAAACTGAAACTGTACTGAAAAAATAAACTGACAGACATTGAAACCATTAGACGTAGTTGGGATGCTCTAATAGAAGAAGCTAAACTGGTTGCTACAAACTTTGCCGTGACAACAGAATTAAAAAATACAAGAGCTAGAAAAAGGAAACCATTCTTTGATAAATCAGGAGAGTCAGATTATAATCATGAATCAAAAGAATTATACTTTGAGTGCAGGTATTCTTACCCTCCTTAGACTTGTTTTACTTGGAAATAAGATCATTGGCAGACAGGCTGCATGAAGTTTATAAAGTTTTCTCTCCTATACAAAATTTGTCCCAAAGAAAGTTATTTAAAATCAAGTAAAGCTGTCATTGATGCTATAGCAGAAGATTTTGTCAGTGTGTACCCAAATGATTTGATGAAAACTGATCTGGCTGATGAGTTAAGAATAAACTATAAACTTATTATGGAGGCAATAAAATTTGTTGATGAAAACAAGAACCTTAACTCATCAGTAGATTTATTGAATGTGATACATAAAAAAGGCTTTGAAAACCTTCTACCTCAGATCTGTTCTAGCTTAAGACTATTGGCTGTACTTCCAGTGTTGGTGGCAACAGGAGAAAGAGTATTCAGAAAAATATCCCCGATGAAAAATCATCTGAGGTCAACGATAGTTGAGGACAGACTTAATCACCTAATGATGCTTAGTATTAGACATTAATTAGTTAAAGTCATACATTTAAGAGAAATAATAGACGATTTCGGCAAAGTGAAGGCAGGAAAAAAGCTATGTAGGCCTAAGTTCATTGTTTTAGTTTTGAAACTCATCCATTTTTTTTACTTTTCACTGTAATATCCAATAGTTGAGTAATAATTATTTCTGTCATAAAAGTTTAGGTAATAAACTCCTAAGTATCTCCACTTGTGTTTTCATCTCCTTCATTTTTCTCAGGGGGGAGGGGAGGGGTTGGAAAGAAGTCCTCAATGTTCTTAGAGGTGGGGGGGGGGAGAGGGAAGGGCCCCAAAGAGAACATTGCCCCAGGCCCCCAAATGTACCTGGGTTGCCCTGCTTCAACGGACCTGAAAAGCCAGCTAGAACACCAGCAAAATATTGTCCTAAGAAAATGGATACATGTGGAAGAAGACCTGGAAACCAAGTCTCTTCAAAGACTCTGCGGAAGCCTTCACGGAAACAAATGCGAGGCCATTATGGATACACATAATCAAATGAAATCGACCAAACTTCAATCCATGAATAAAGGATTTGGTTCTTTCTCGGCGAATGATATTAATAAATAATTCTCGGGTTTCAAGCCGAGTAATGTTTTGGTTTGCTAACGTTTCAATGGAATACTCCTCCATCGTCCTCAGAGCAATAAAGCTTGCAGGGCCTTTCGCGTGTGCTTATATAGCCGTCTCATCCGGGGGGCATTGTTGTCTCCTGTTTTCCGTTATTTTTTGAATTAACGGTTTCCATTCTCTGCTAAGGATGTACCCAGAGTCTCGATTTAATGTTTTTTCTTCCAGCCTGATTTCAACGGCCTCTTTAAGGAGACGATCCCAATATCCATTAGCTTTGGAGACCAAGCGAGCCTCATCGAAGGAGATGATGTGATCTTCTGATAAGCTGTGTTCAGCCAAAGCAGATTTTTCCGGGTGGAACAACCTAATACATTTCCTGTGCTCTTTTATTCGGGTCTCTATCGTGCGCCCTGTCTCTCCAATGTATATTTTTCCACACTGACATGGGACACTATAAACACCAGGTGTTTTGAGTCCCAATTCATCCTTGACTCGCACTAAAACGCCACGTAGTTTTTTCGGTGGTTTATGAATTGTTTCGATGTTCCATTTCGATAGGATCCTAGAGATTTTTCCGGCGACGGTTGAAACATACGGCAGACAAGCTCTCACGGTGGGTTTTTTCTTTTTGGGAGACATTTCAGGACTGAGGAGACTATCAACGCGGCTTTTCTTGTGACTTGCTCTTTTCAGGCCCAGCGAAATCTCTCTCTCCGTATACCCATTTTGGCGGAAAGTTTCCTGTAGGTGTTTAATTTCCATTGGCAGGCTTTCCTTGTCTGCTACAGTATCTGCACGATGCAGGAGCGTAGAGATAACAGCTCTTTTTTGGGACGGATGGTGGTGACTTTGGCCATTTAGGTATAAGTCCGTGTGTGTAGGTTTTCGATACACTCGGTGACCCAAAGTACCATCCTCCCTTCGTTGGATTAAAATATCGAGAAATGGTAAGCTGTTATCTTTCTCCACTTCCATCATGAACTGAATACTTGGATGCTGTTCATTCATGTGTTTAAGGAAGTTCTCTAGTTCCTTGGGCCCATGTGACCAAATAATAAAAGTATCGTCTACGTAGCGGAAGTAGTGCTTCGGCTTAAGCGTGGTGATACTAGGGCTCTTTCTTCGAAGTCTTCCATATAGAAATTCGCAATGGCAGGAGAGAGTGGTGATCCCATTGGAACGCCATCAACTTGCTCGTAATATTTTCCATTGTGGAGGAAATACGTAGAGGTCAGCACATGATGAAATAGACTGACTGTCTTTTGGTCAAACCGGGCTTCCAGGAGCTGAAGCGTTTCTTTCAATGGAACACGAGTGAATAAGGACACGACATGGAAACTGACCATGATATCCGTTTGAGACAGGTGGAAATCTTGAAGGGTCTTCACAAAATGTGCCGAGTTCTTTATGTGATGCTCACCCGTTCCCACATAGGGAGCTAATACCCCGGTGAGATGTTTGGCTAGGTTGTAAGTAGGAGAGTCAATGGCACTCGCAATGGGCCTCAAAGGTATCTCTTTCTTGTGTATTTTTGGTAGGCCGTATAGTCT
Source organism: Pyrrhosoma nymphula (assembly GCA_963573305.1). Taxonomy (NCBI): domain Eukaryota; kingdom Metazoa; phylum Arthropoda; class Insecta; order Odonata; family Coenagrionidae; genus Pyrrhosoma; species Pyrrhosoma nymphula. The sequence continues at coordinate 83,450,008 of OY754339.1, forward strand.
TGGTGGTACTGGAGCTGTGGCACAAGATTTCTTCTGGTTTCTTCCGGGAAATTTGCTTTCTTAATCAGCTCAATAGTCTTTCTGACTTTGCAGTCAGTGGGGTCACGGTTTAAAGGACGATATGCTGCGTCTTGAAGGATCTGTTGAAGTTTCCATGAAGAATCCATGAAGTTGACATTCTTCTAACTTTCAGTGAAGTGATATTCACAAGAGTGGAAATTATTGTCAGTGTAAGTATTCAACAGAGAGAAGGATTCTTATGAAATAACTTCTACAGATTTTGCAGACTACGTAAAAAGAGAGCCCAATGTTTATACAAATGTGGAGTAATTGGTGAATGTAAACAGAGAAGACGGAGAAAATATGTAAACTTACAGAAACAGAAACTTGCTCAAATATCAACATCATTGATCAAGATGATAACACTTAAATTTGACATTAAAAAAAAAAATTAATTGGATTAATCATGAAAATTATACCCCCACCAGTAAGAGCATGCAAAGCCCTATGCACTCTTGATAATAAGCATGCAACGTTAACATATATAATGGCTTTATTTTAAAGAAAAATATTGCTGACATCATTCACTCCAAAGAAATCAAGGAGGCAGGAAACACATACACCATCAGAAGCCTTAAATGATACACAACATACCCACAAGCAACTAAATTCCCTGATGGGGCATAAGCACAGGCCATCACCCACGTGGTAGGCATTGTCACGGCATGCTCCTTGTTGGTAGTAAATGCATCCCATATGATCATCTTTCCATCCTGAGAATTATAATAATAATAAACTTTATTTTTCTAAGGAAATGATTATTACAAAATACACAAATTAAAGAATACATTAGTATTACATGGCAGTCTCTTTGGAGAGATTAAGGAATTAATTCACACTCTAGAATAAATGTCATAGTAAAATTGATGTAGATTCTTTCTTATGAGGGGCTATCTCACTTTTGATTTGATGTAACTACAGTATAACTTACTCAGTATGTATACATAAAGACGTGATGTAAATCATGGAATTTACCAGTCACAGAATATTGGTAACAAGAGAGTACAAAAATATATGCATCCATCACCTTTGGAGTGTATGACAGATCTGTGCATGCCAATTTAAGGAATTTGTTAGATTGGGCTCTTTGAACCTTGGATGACATCTGGGTAATGTGAGGCGCACAAGAAATTTGGTAGTGGATTTTTTATAATGTTAAAGATATCAACAACTGATTGAAAGATTTCTTGCTTATATAAAAGTGGAAAAGGGCAAGAATTCTTTCATTCATGATGAATAAGTTCCACCACATCTGCCCTGAGACAACATCATTCATATCTACAAGTTGTGATGAACCCCAGAATATACCATCATGTAAATGATTTGATAAAATTCCTCACATAATCAGCACATCTAATGATGATGCAAAACCTTATTTTTACAAACTTAAGATTTACTGACCAAGGCTTCCCACACTTTGTTAAAAGATTCCATAGTAAAAGAAAAGCTTGTTACCACACATTTTCCAGCTAATAAGGCACAATTTGATTTTCGAGGGTGGTTTTTGGAAGATAATAATAATCAACATTGGTTAATATTAATAATTTATAGGAATAAAATGTGATTGTTCACTTCCAAAAAAAGCCACACTGTATTCAAGATGGTTATTGTAAAATACCAGAAACAAACGAGTGTTGGAGAGCACCCCTTTAGCTATCTGCCACTACAGAGTCGGCAGTGAAAGTAGGGAGATAGCATCCTCCAACAGCAACTCCAAATCAAATGCATGAAAACATAGCTTTACTCTTGGGTCAAAAGATACAGGCCAATTTTAGACTGCATTTTCGAGAAAAAAAATGTTGAATGGACTGGGAACACCACTTTCCACAATGATTTATTGAAACAAGAAAACGATCAAGGTTTAGACAGATTATGATCATTGTTAATGTACGTATGCATTTGGTAAGACAGTTGTATCTATACCGCTAGACCAAGATAAAGGTGGATTACGAAGAAGAGAACACAAAAAAAGGGGGAAAACTGACAAACAAGGGCAGGATGGCAAAGATTGCTCTTCAAAAAACACCACTCCATGCATCAGTCGGGAGTACAAAGCATAATACAAGGGAGTGCTCCAGGGATACATGATCATTTAACCATTTGCAACTTTTGTTGAAAGAAATTTCAAAGTTTCATGTCCAATTTATGACCTTTATTGTTGAGGTGCAGCACTGAATGTTAGAGGTCACGTTAGTCAAATCACAATCATACACAATAAAAACATCAAAAACCCCAAAGCCCTCCAAACCATATTCACTGGCTGTGTTCTCCTCATTCTAGAATACTGCTTCATTATCTACTCCACTGCCTGTCCCTCCAACTTGAAAATTCTTGAACACACCGTTAATTTCTTCATTTTCGATTCCCGTCACCACATACCACACCTCCGTAATTCTTCCCAAATTGAGATCATGTCTGCCTCCGCTGTCCATCTGTAGGAATACCACTGACCTCTCATTAATGTACAGAGCATTAAACAGACAGTTCCGATTGACAGAAATACTCCCATACTTTCCTCTTTGTATCCCCACCTGTACCTTGCGCAACAATCACCTCCTACACCTACCTAAATTCCATCTTTCTCTCTCCCAGCGATCCCTTTTTTACAGACTCCCTGGATTGTTTAACATCACTTCAACTGTCTGCCATTCCCTTGATCTCTCCACACCCTTTGGAATATACATATACAGCCTCAGGAAACTGTTTTCCTCCTAAACCCCCATCTTTTGTATCATTGTCTTTTATTGATTAATGTTGTTGTTTCATGGTAGTGTTTCATATAAATAATATTATTTTTCTAGCCATGCATTATATTTTATGTTTATTAATTTTGCCGATTATATATTTTAAATATTCAATGTTAAGGCCGAGGCCGACTGTTTTTTAATGTTTTTTTTTTTTAAAAGGGTTCATATTCCAGTTGGAGCTTACCAAATGACAAGGACTACCCACTTTTCTCCAAGCATCTTCTTTGTTCTTGTGCTCTAGTCTTAATTAAGGGTTGTTAATTTGACTTTTCTGAAACTTCCAACATTTTTAAATACAAAAGCTGCAAATGGTTAAATAAATGTCTTCCCAACTACCCCCCTTATCTATTGTATTCCCGACCCAAGTGAGGAGTGATATTTTTTGGAAAGCAACATTTGTTTCCCATCCTGGGTTGGAGTGGTAGACTGTGAAATGTATGATTCAAAGATAAATTATAAGAAGATGAAGGTGAGGTTTTTTTAGAAGAAGGCAGGTCTGAATATAATGCTTGGTGGGAACAGGAATAACAGTTTACCCACCTAGGAAGTACATATTTTAGACAAAAATGACATTACATAGTAGTAGGGGAATCAGATGTAGAATTGTTCTAGCCACGGAAGTATTTTCAATGAGTAGAGAGTTGATGAGGGGGCTCAAAGAAGATGTAAAGAAAAGATTAATGGAAACACTGATATGAATCATGATGCTCCATGGCTTGGAAACTTAGTCATTGCTAAAAAAGGATGTGCTTAGGGTGGAGGCATTTGAGATGTGGGTTTAGTAAAGATGGCGAGGGTGGATAAGAATTTTGGACAACATAAGGAGAGGCAGAGGGCATGGGGAACTTACATGGGACCTGATAGCAAGCAAGTAGTATGCAGAAAAAAGTAAATGTTGAACCAGAAATGTTGAAGTGAGAGTACTATTCGAAAACCTACCAATCAGTTAGAATAACCAGTGAATGAATGAATTAAGTCACCATGCAAGTTACAGTATCATGCCATGCTGATCACCAACATCTGGGCTTCATATGCCACATACTAAAACTAAAGATGGTTAGAAATCATTTCAAACCTCACATTGTATCTCTAAATTTTTGAAGGATATTACAACAGTTCGATTAATTTCGCAAAATAATAACATTAATATGACATCACCAATCACTACGTCAAACAGAAATGGTGTTTGAAGTTAATTTTTGAATCATACTACACATTCTGAATATTCTATTATTTTGGGTAAAACTAAAATACAATGCTAAAATATGTAATAATTTTTTATTTTCTGCAAGATAGAATCTAAATTTGATTCTAAATCTATGTTTCAAATCATTATTACTTATTAGGTTATGACTGCAGGTGCACACACTTTGTGGAACTAAATGAATTTAAAATTAAATAAAAATCAATAATAATCAATACTGTACATTAAAAAATCTCTATAAGAACATCTTGTTGAACACACATGTACTTCGCCAAGGCCAGTGCCACAGTTGTTGTCCTGTGGAAGAACCTTACGGATAACTGGATGTAGTAGGGCACCACTCCCAACTTTGAGGTCAGTTGAAGGTCAACTTACACAGTGTGGAGCATAACCCAGAGTTTTAATTTATTCCATAATCAGTTGATCTCATGTATGACATGGCAGTCTTTCTCAACAGCACTTGTTATGGCCGTGTGTTGAGAAAGAATTCCAACATTGATGAAGGGCAAAATATGCTCCCTCATAAGCTTTTACACACTTTACTTTTTCTCCACCTGGCAAGCGTGTGATTACATTTATGCTGGAGGAATGATTGATGTGGCATCGAGGAGCAGGGAAAGAAACATTTCGACTATGAAACAATCTACAAATTTAAGCCTGTGGGCTCATGCACTTATTTACTAACACAAGGAAGCTGCATCTGTCTCCCTAACATTCTTTTTTCATCCAGCAATGATCAGCTGTTTCTCCTTTGCAAAATTAAAATGAGTTTGTTAAGTCCTAAAATGAGGCAAAACACAGTGCCACACCAAAATCCTGGCAAAAATACCATCTTTCCTGACTAATGCTTTTCTCACGTGCATGGAAAGATAAGATGTAAATGAAAGCCCCTGCATGTGATGCTTGCCTTCTTATCTGTGGCTGATATCAGGTCAGGGAAATATCTTTCAGAAAGGCAAATACAGTGTGGTGTTGCAGGTGCCCCACCCACCTACGAAGAGGAAACTATAGGATGGTACACATTGATAATTTTTCTCGTTAAGGTCAAGTCTTAACTACAAATGTGACCAGCTCTCACTTAGTTTTTAGTTGAGCAAAAATAAATTCCACAAAAATAGCTCCATGAGGTGCATAAATAATTTTTGTGACACTTTTTTCCTCTCATTCGTGGGATCTCGTAATCAGCCAAGTGCTGATTAACTCAACCTTCCATAATTTTTTTTTTCTTCACAACTACCTTAGGTCTCACTGTCACTGCACCTCTTCCATGGTCTCTATGTCTAAACTGTGCATCATAAATCCCTTTCCAGCATAAATGCCTTTCTGGAAAATAACCATCAGCCTGTCTTTCCAAAGAGCAATGAATTCACTTATTTATTTTTGTCTCTGGCATACTTTTTCGTTGCCCACATCATCTCAAATGTTTCACATCCAATAGTCAATATGACAGTTTTTCCAAAAAATGGGGTAAACAGAATCTGCTTGAGTTGTCTGGTGATATTTTTAGATGGGCTTTTTCACAATGCCCTGCAGCAATATCAGTGCCTAGGACACACATTTCAGGACCACTTATTTCATGCCATTGTTCTTTTGAACCAGAAGGTTTGCCACGATGACTCATTTGCAAACCAATTTTTCTCTTCAGTAATAATAACTATTATCTCACTGTCAATGAACAGTTCAAAACTGTGGAGCACACCACGGTCTACTTGAACTTCAAAATTTAGTGATGCAGCACTCACAAAATTGAACCTCTGGAATGCAAAAGGGGAGCTTCTCCACATTTCATTTCCCACCATTGGCCATCCTCAGCCAGCTCATCTTCTCACTCAGTATCCAATTCGGTGAGTTCAAAATCAGATCCTGAAATTTGAAACTTTTTTCCTTCTACCTTCACATTAGAAATGCTTTCACTGCCACTTTCCATAACTGAACGAATGAATGAAAAATAAAAAGCTAGTGTTGAAATTTTGAGAGAAATGGCAATGATTTTAGGTCAAGACCATCAAATAACAGCTAAAGAATTTTGGTGGTAAATTGGGAAAACTGCAGGGGCATTGATGTTTGTTTAGAACATTGAATAGGGTACATTTCCAAAGAGGATGAGGCAAGAGGGAGAGAATTGAAGAGAAGAAAAATGTGAGGAGCACCAAAAAAAGATAGTTTATGAGAAATAATAAAAAAGGCTGTTGTCCTTCCCACAGCCTTGCTCAATGAATGTCTTCATGAGGGAAAATAGCTCTTCTCCTTGCATTTGTATTCTTTGCATCCAAAGAGTACCACAAAACAAACAAATGTGGTTGAGAACCAGGGAGGATAAAAGCACTCGTTTTCACAGAAGACCTTTCCTATTCATTAGGGTCAACTGACCCCCGAGAGTGAAGGGCAGGCATCAAGCACAGTTGGAAAGCAACCACGCATCCCTCTTTTCAGGAGCTTCCCCTTCGGAAAATCCTCCCTCTTGCCTCTGTTCCCCTTTCCATTGCCCCTTTTTTCTCTTGAGTGGCCTTCAAACGGGTGGTGCTGAACTTGTAGAGTAGTATTATGTAGAAGTGTGGGGAAGAGGAAAACTGTAGGAAATGTAGTGAAAGGGAGAACACCCCATTCACTCTCAATAACATTTTTAGACAGCAAAAAATCTACCGCGGTGTGCACCATCTTTCCTCTTCTTTCACTAAAGAAATAATTTAATCCACGAATGCATACATATCGGGAAATCCACCTAACTTGAGCTACCTATGTTACTCCGATTTATTTTTTGACTAATCCATTAATTTCAAGCGGAGACCATATGTAATTTAAATTATATAATTTTATAAGCGTACAACAATTTACAAAGTATCTCGTTGCTAAGTAACTGAATTATGATACATTTTACCAGAAAAATCCCCTAATTTGTCAATTTTTACATTGTTACTGGGAAAAAATAAATTAATATTTTAACAATAACTTTTTCAGCATTTCATTAATCGATTTGATTTTTTCTGTAATAATATTTCATAGTTTCAGGTATTATTCCTTTTTACTTACATTGATGTGCCTCAAAAAATTAAGGTACATATTCGAGTTAGAATTAGCGCTACTGCATTTGCGTCGATTGGAAAATCTTTCAGTTTTATTGCTATAAATTATTCAGCATTGATATTTTTACACTGTTTATGAATGAATCGTGTATAAGACATTCAAAGAAAGAATTTGAAACCTTTTGAAGAAGTGTGCCTCAATATTGAAGCATTGTATAATATGGCTAATTTTTGAAATATCTCTATGCGTAACTGGGAATTAATAATGACTATTTACACTGGCACAATCACATAACACGTGTAACTGATGTATTAACTTAAGTAATTGTTAGTGTCTGTACTATTGCACATTCCTGGAAAGTGCTAAGTGTTGGAATAAAATATTAGTGCAACTGTCAATCACGCAAAAATCTATAAAATATTTGTACAAATAAATTTATTAGACTAAAACCAATTTATGGAAATTAGTTAGATTAAATTTACAAAAAAAACAACGTAACTAATTATTTTCCATGTATTTTGGACCTATTTTAAGACTTGTTTGAACTAATTGGTTGATTGAATTGAACTATAAAAGCCTGTGATAATCGTTCTAGTGGTAAAAAATTGCATAACATAATTTTCACATTTTTTTTTCTTTTTCAAACTAGTCTAATGTATAGCTATATTATATGAAGGATGTTTCATGGGGAAATGTACATATTTAAGGAGGAGGTAGGAAAGACGATCTTAAGCATTTTTTGTCCTGTGAACATGGGGTCGCAACTCCTTAGTTACCGAGCTATGGCAACACAAGCATTTAGTGAGAATCATCCTACAGTTAGCATGAAAACGCTAAAAAGCAGTGGATTACACCTATGATTTTGAAGTAAAATTGCCTATGCTCTTTTTTAAGATCTTCATCTTTCTTTTCCTGCCAAAAGGTATGCTAAATGTTTCCAACTGTCAAGTTGGTAACCAAAATTACAAAAACAATTATTCATTAAAGAATTACTTTTTGGGATAACTTTTTATCATGGGAGATACGATAAACGTATTCGTTATTTAAAAGTTAGTAACTTGTATCTTCTTTCTAAAAATGGTAGCTTTATAATCTTATCACATTGATTAGTAGAGATATGGTATCAAATGTGATACTGTTGCACGAGCTCGACGGCTCTCTCCCCATCACGGAACTGACATTAATTAAATTAAACGAAATTAAAACAATTGAGAAAAATGAAATTCCTAAACAATTCGGATGATTAATAATCAGGGTCAATTTATAAACAATTATGATTATTAAATGGAGAAGAGATCATAGAAAACGTTATATTTAGTCACCGCTGGGTAATTGGAAGTATCCGCAATTGTGTTACCTTCAAAGGAATTATCTCTAGATGAATCAATGCATTTCCGCCTTGTGTTCCGCCAATATATAAAGGGAAAACGCCATAAGTATGGTATTAAACTTCAATGTTGACCAAACCGTCTGGGATGGTTTTGCAATTTCTAATATACACTGGGTCATGGGATAAGGAAATGGGCAGTAAAGGACATGTAAATAAAGTTGTCCATAAGCTTTAAGAAAATTTCAAAGGTGTTGCCATTCGGTGTATATGGACAATTACTATAACAGTGTTCATCTGGCTCAACTCATTGAAAATAAGCTCAGTAAAGCAAGCTTATTGAAAATAAAATATATTCTACTGGGACTCTTAGATCCAACCACAAAGACAATCCCGCTGAAGTAATATCCAAACAACTTAGCAACGATGAGGTTGTTGAATACTGGAACGAAAAAGGAACTTGTTTCCTCTTGTGGCGATGTGGTGATGAGTTTATTTATCTCATCAGAGTTTGGAGGAAAGATGGGTGAAGTGTCAAATCGCAGGGGCCATTTGACTGCTAAGCCGAAAGCAGTGGTCAATTATAATAAATTCATGGGAGGCGTTGACCACTGCGAACAACTAATGGCTTATTATCCATGCGAGCGCAAATCACTAATGGTATAGAAAAGTAGCTATTCATATATTCCAGTTAATGTTCATCAATAGCCACATTCTGTACAAGTACAGAGGGCAGAAGAAAACCCTGTACGATTTCCAGTTGGAAGTCATAGATTCATTAGTAAGAACGACCTCAAGCCAGGGTTCAAGTCTCTCTACTCCCAAGGATCCTATTACCCATTTTCCCGACTTCCTTTCTCTAATTTCTGGAGGACGAAGAAAGCAAAGGAGATGTCGTGTGTGCTCCTTGAAGGGAGAAAGGAAAGATGTTACGATGTTTTGTCCCGACTGTGATGATGTGCCTGGCCTCTGCCTAAGACCGTGTTTTATGGAATGCCATAGAAATAATTAGCAAATTGTTGATATATTTTTGAAGACAAAGTTTGTAATTTATAAAAAAAACATGTGTGAAAAGAGAAGCGGATTTTTATCTCTTTCGATTTAGTAATCAAACAATTACAGTAGAGTCTCGATTATCCGATCTAAACTGGCCACGGCAAGGTCGGATAAGTGAGAAGGTCAGATAACACGGAAAATGATAAAAAAAATGTTCAATTTAATTTGCACATTGAAAACTTTTCAAATACATGTGTCTTAATTAACTTTATAACACGCGCGAACCTACAGTGTACAGTCAGATGCGACGAAAGGGGGCCCTCGCGCGATAGCCTACATCATGAATTACAGTAGTTATCGTGCACGGGGACGGTCGGATAACACGGAAGGTCGGATAACCGAAGGTCAGATAACCGAGACTCTACTGTAGTAATATGGAAGAAAAAACCTGTTCCACAAATTATATTTCTTTCTTTCTCATTATTGCTCATAAACTTTATCAATCCACCTTTGAAAATTACGATGTAATGTATATTTAGATTCCTCTCGGAAAAAGATATTTAAGAAATTAAAAACATATTTGTTCTTTTTCCAAGCACTTTGTACAATGGGGAAGAGTGGAAAAAAACCTAACCGAGAAAGTGAAGTGAGGGTTTGACCGGAAAGAAACCTGGAGGCTTTGAGTGCAGGAAAAGAGTGCGTGTGGAAGACAAATAATTTTTACAATGAAGAGTTAAAGAATTTGGTGCACTAAAATGGTCATCTCCTTGTTGCTTCCGTCTGGTTCTCTTTGTGAGGGATGGGGTGGAGAAAGGGCCCGCGGAATCCTTTCTTCTGGTACTCTGGGTGAGGTCAGAGGAGGTGGAGGGGGAAGAGTAGGAGTGGGCAGAGCATGGGAGGCAGAGGGTTCGTTTCGGGAGATGTGGGGGCGTACCGTCGGAAGAAGGAGTGAATATGTTGACTCGTGCTTTGGGGTGTCAATGTTAAAGGTATGATTCGAAAGTCTGGTAGGAAGGGAGGGAGGGGGAGGGAGGTGAGGTAGGATTTTGACATAAGAAAATAGGCATTGGGAAAATCCGTATATCAGGCTGTTGAGATGAAGTAAGCCGAGGGAAACCTTGAGGACCTTCGGTATCTGCTGGATGTCGAGTGAAATGGTCTGACGTCCCGCAGAGTTGGGTTGCCTGGGGTAGATACTTATACCTGTAAGTTTTGCTTTCACTCTTGCTTCTCCCTTATGCACTACCGTATGCACACGAAATTTAACCAAGCGATGAATTATCCATGCTGAACAAATATAACAATAAATTGACGGTCAGTGAAGATACCTAATTAGCGTCATGTACACCCGGCATCCCGCACGGGATGGATGGAGATGGAATGAATTTATTTCATTCCCTAAAAAGAAAGCAAATTGTGGGCTCCATTTTTATTTCATTCTAGAGTCTACATAATATAAGACCTTAACATTGTTTTTGATGCTGTAATACGCATCATTTCACTAAAACACATCCGACGAACAAAAAAATTGGTGAAACTAAATTTATCTCCCATGTGTATTGTGGGGTGCCTAACTATATTTCTTCCCATTGGCGGTTGACGTCTTCAGACGTCGTAAATTTTTTTTGTTTTATGATATTTTCAACAACGGTATCTAATAATTATCATTAAAATACACTGCAGACAAAATTTTGAGCAGGTATTGTAAAAAACCACTCTGCACCGCGGAAGAACAAGAAAAATAACGGCCGCATTGAATGTGTTAAAGTAAACGAAATTAAAATAATTGAGAGAAATGGAATTCCTAAACAATTAGGAATCGGGGCCAATTTATACACAATTTTGATTATTAAATGGAGAAGAGATCATAGATAATGTTACATTTAGTCACCGCTGGGTAATTGTAAGTATTCTTGTAGCAGTTGTTTGAAAACAATCCTTTCGAGAATCTAATTTTAATTCGTGAATGTGTTGAGGGTGCATTTCTGTGATTTATAAAAGCAATACAAATTTATGTCAAACCTTCGATTCAAGTTACATATTCTCAAGAAAAATGCCATCGTAAGTTAACCTTTTAGTTTCAGATCGTGAGTGGAAAATAGTGCAACAGCACCCAGCCTTGAAAGCAGCATATAAATGGCAAATATATTCATTGTTAAAATAATCTGATTGAACTAATTAATCATTCTAATCTTAATCAATCAATTGAAATGATAATTATTGAGTATACAGTCGATGAGAAGAAAGATTACATCCAGTGCCATTGCAACAAACTCACTCCAACCTCAGAGGCAAAAGTAAAATTCGAAGAATTTTGACTCGGAGACCTCAGACAACAATTCTATGCCTAACCGTACCCAACCCAACCCCAGAGCACCGTTCATTTTGTTGAGTGACGACGGAGGGGGAACGACGAGGACGGGGTACTGTAACTTTGACAGGACTTCAGTTGCCTCATATTCAATGGAAATTCTTACTTATGAAATAAGGCTTACTGTTGAAAATACAGAAAAGCTTATTAATCTTTTTATTGATTCAACAACGCTACAAACAAAAATGAAAACGCATGGAGAAATAACTGGTGAAATTTGCGATTTTCAATTACAGTAAAACCTCTTTAAATCGAAATTCAAGGGACCAAAGAAATTGGACTTTGAATTATCCGGGTTCGAACTAAATGTACTTCACGAAAATTAACGGAAAAGGTCCCGTATTTTCCGAGATAACCAGCGTACTGCTATATGTTTTTACCAAAAGGCAAAGAATATGCACTAAAATGAGGAGTTAATGCAAGAAATTCTTCACGTTTATCAGATCCAAGTTAAAATTGGAGAAGTGTGCACTATCAGACGCGATCACGCAGAAAATAAAAACAAATTGAATGATTTCGGGCATATGTCCAGTGATATCACATAAGGTGTATTTTCCAGGTTACCAAATTTTCACCGCAGACCTATAAATTTACCGGCCTGCTCTCAGCCCATTTCCCTCAAGACTTTTCTACAAAGAACAACTGCTGCATCATCATCCTTGCCCCCCTCGCCCCCTAAGTCCCTTATCAGTTAAGATGGCAAACCTAAAGTATCACATTCCACTCATCACTTCCCCACGCCCTAACTTCTCAGGTGGCTTCCAATAGGGGAGGGGCTTGGAAGAGGGGAGAGAGGGGTAGGGGTGGAGATTCACGTCAAGGTCGGCGACGAACTCTGAATCCCTTAGCCCTCCAAAAGAAGAGAAGCTCGAGGGAACCCAAGAACAAAATCACTGACGCAGTGTCAGACAGACACCACCCAGTAGTCCCTGTATACATTTCAGGCTTGACTTCATGGAAGTTATAGATACCTACATATCCATTTTGAATAAAAAAAACTTTGCACTTTTCCACACACAGTGTGGAAAAATACCAAGTTCTTTATTCAAAATGGATAGTCCCTTTATTTTCTGCCTTCTTTACCTCGTGATTCACATTCAAGTTTGGGGAGATGGGACAAGAGTAGGTTGAAAAAGCATAAACAACGCTGAGAACCATGACTCGTCAGTGATTTGGGGCAAACAAAAGAATCTGGGGAAGCACGCAAAGCGAGATGGGAGGAGCGGCTATCAAACGATGAAAGTGCTAACGCAGGGAAAATGGGTCAATGATATCACACCATCCGGAAAATACAACTCCACTATGCCTGGCGATCCTACAGTTATCACTCGAGTAGGGGAGACTCGGAAGGAAGAGTGGGGAAAGCATTACAAATACAGGCATTATAGTCATGGCGCGAAAGCCTCGAAAAAAACTGAGATGTGTAGCGAGGGATATTTGTTTCAACCGAAACTAATGATATATTGCTACCAGACAATGTCTAATTGCAGTATCAGTGTAATAAATAATATTTGATTGGGGCAGCTACTGGTGCGTGGCGCACCACAAGCATAAGCAAAAGTTCAGAATAACTTGGCAACACTTGAAAGTAACTTATGCTCAAGAAAGTGACACCAAAATCACAATGATTTTGAAATAAGCACTACTACCAGCGTTTGTAACGGCTGATGTAAATAGATCCAATATTCTGTACATTTGTTACTTTTATGTTAAAATTAATAATTGCATGAATAAAAATATTATTTTTCAGTCTAGTTTACTCAATATACTATTTATTTAAGTTAAAATATAAATTTGTTTTAATTAAAATTTATTTTCAATGATATTTTTCCATTTTTTAAATATTTTTACAAATTTCTCTCTCTCTCTAATTTCAGCAATTTCCAAAACTCAGTTACACACAAGTTAATCAACCTCAGACAGAAGTATTTAGGCAAGGAAAAAGTTTCAGAGATGTGCTTCTAAAATTAAAAAAAAATATTGTAAGAGCTCAAGTTAGGCAGATTTCCCCATATAGCAAAGGGTTTCAGCATTACACTAGTGTTATTAACAAAGCTCACATAAAGTTCCTATAAGCAAGAATTATGCAATACCAAGCAAGAGCTGATAAAAACAATGATATGCACCAGTTTTACGTATACATGACTATAGAAGAGCAAAGAAGAAAATAATCACCCTATCATGAACTGAGGTTATGATAGCAATTGAACAAATCCCATTCACACATCATAAAAGTCCCAACCATCAAGCAAAACAATAGGAAAGGGAATGTTGCCACAAGCCTGAATCCATGAGCAAACGATTCAAGCCAAATCAAGCAATTTTGATGACTCTCACGTAAGCTTCGATAATCCTAAAAAGCCCTTAAATAGTAATGATCATGAAAAAAGATCTTCAGAACCAAACACATTTGCCAGAAAAGAAAGAGGTAATACGTCTGTTTAAGATTGTCCCACAAGAATTTCAATCCTCTGCCAAAATATCTGCCTCAACAAAAGTGCATGCACGTCAGGTTTAATATCATTAAGAATTTTGTTGATAAGCTCTTCAGACTTGCTTTAGTTATTAAATGATTTCTAAATAGGAAAAAAATTATTTATTTGGCAGGTATTAAAAACAGAGAGCGCTGAACTTGGGAAAGGGTCGCAGAGAGAATCAATACGCAAAATAATGTAATGCATGAAAAGAAACAGTAAAAATTATTGAATTAAACACAAAATTATGGAGATTTAGGAGGTTAGTTGTCTTTCTGAGGTGATTGATGTCTGTGAGATAGGACATGGAAAGGTAACGAGGGTTGGGTGGAAAAAAATGTTATGGAAAAAACTTGGGGGAAAGTGAAAAAGATATCACAGGGAGAGAGAGAGAGAGAGAGAGAGAGAGAATAAATTTGGGAAAGTGGAGGAGGTGGCTGCTGCACATGGTGCGCGAGAGATGTGGGAACAGAAATAAGGGAGGATGTCAGTCGATCAAAATGAAAATTTTTGGGAAGAATGGCAAGATTTAGGGACTAAAATGTTCCGTCAGGGTCCACACATGCTTCATTAAAAGGACAAATTCTATATAAGGGATTAATAATGAAAGTGGGATATGAAGTAACAAACATTGGAAAAAAAAAACTAAGGGGTTACTCAGCAATTTTCAAGTTGGTGGGGCAAGCATAGACAATGGAGTAACATTTGAGAATATGGAAAACTTCAACTTGATTAGAGGGATAAGGGTCACTTAACCTTTCCAATTGCTTTCCACGTAGTTCTCTTGGCCCTTTCTTTTCCCTAGGGCCCTATTTGCTCAAATTATACAATGTAATTTTTACATCTCAATTTTCATTGATACGTATTCAGTCTTGCAAAATTTTTATTCCAATTTGTATGTCATACCTTGAATGAAATACATATTCTAAATACATACACATCATAATACACTTGTTCTGATAAGATAAAGAGGGCCCTTAATTTTTTTTAAATCTATTAGATGTCACCAAAATAGGGGATTGTTCATGTCTTGACACCAGTGACTTGCGTAGATGAGCTTGCCAGTTTATCCCAGTCTCATTTGCGTTGTACATGTCATCCCTAGAGTAGCCTTTTTCAAGTGCACCTTTTGTAAACATTTCAACAAAAGCACAGCCAGCCACTAAGTCCGAGGAAAGTTTCTCTCCTTGAATGTCCAGCTCTCTAATACCATGTCTAGACTTAAATTTTTTAAGCCATCCAGAGCTGGCTTTTAAGTCTGTCGGTCCATTGAACTGCTCATTAAACTGTTGGGCTTTTTCACAGATCAGTGAAACTGAAATTGGCTCTCTTAGGCTTCTCCTTTGGGTGAACCACATATGTATTGCATCTTCCAATGCTTTGTTGTTTGCTGAACGTGCAGTTTCTCTTTTTAGTGTTCCTTCTTCTGAGTCCAGTTTTGAAGCTAACTGTTTGCGCTGAGCTCTTTTCACCTTAATGTCACTTATGGTGGATGTTCCTACCCCATGCATTTTTTGCAAGCAATGCTGAGCTGAGTGTTGACGCTTGGCCTGATTATTGCTTAACCCACCCACCTAGAGATATCTGTTTATGTGTGTATTGTGCCAATTTTGAACTTTGCGTAGTAACTTTGAAGAACTTATTTGAAGGCATGACATACAAAACTTTGGTTGGACGTGAGAAGTCGTTAGTTGTATGTGATGTAGAGCGAGAGACCTGTTTGTTCCTGGAATATGGTGACTGCCCTGGAAAGGGAGGACTCACCTTATGGACACTTGGTCTGGAAAACATAGCAGAAGACTCTTCTGAAGTTATTCATGCAACATGGGAGGAAAATAAACTTGTTAAGAAAACTGTGGCCACTGATACCTTTATTGATGAACTTGGGAAATGGACAGTGACAGCAGTAACACAACAACATCTGAAGAAATTGCTACAACAACACATTGCAGAAGTGAAGGGACGTGCAGAGGCTGAACAACTATATTTAGTGCTTCACTGTGATTGAAGTTTGAACAGATCTGTGATTCAGCCACAAGAATTATAAGGGTATCACTGAAGTAATGGCCAAGTTTCAATTTTTACAGGAGTCGCATATTTCCAAAACTAGACCACAAGTGTTGAAGTTATAAGCGATGACAAAGGACACGACTCACCACATGCATTGCTGGCAATATGCAAAATTCAACAACAGCCACAATCACAGGCAGAAAAGGCCATTGTAAGTATTCCTGATGGTGCCCCTAGCGACTTCAAAAATCATTACTAACTGTTTGAATTGAATAAGTCGCTCGTGCCAATGGAGTGGGTATACAGTGCTACTGTTCATGGGAAGGGGCCTTGCGATGGTGTTGGAGGCCTTCTGAAGTACCACGCTACAAAACAATCTTTCCAGCCAAAGTACAGCTGCAATTCAGAACGAGGAGGATTATACAAGAGTGGTGAGGTCATACACATCAACAGCCCTCATCCTGTTGCCCAAAGAGGAAGTCGAAGAATTCCAACACCAGAAAATAGAAGAATGGTTCAACCACACGACCCCAGTGCGAGGAATTCAGAAGACACATGTCTGGACTCACAGTGATGGGAGAACCTATATTTCATGAGCTTTAAAGAGCTGAGAAGAAAAAATTTCACTTGTCCAACCAAGATCTCAGAAATGGCAGGAGAATACTCAGATTCACAACCTACAAACAGGGATGTCTGTGGCATGTGTGTATGACAGTGACTGGTGGATTGCAGAGGATATAGATATCAGCTGAGAGTAAACTGAATTCATTGTGAACTTTATGCTACCACGTGGACCGGCTGCTGGATATAGATTTCCAGCTGCAATACACCAATGCCAACACCAGTCACTTTCAATTTGCAAAGATTTAAAGAAATTGGGCGCTCCATTTCATATTGGTTCAACAGGAAGGCATCACTCAATGTCAAAGTAAGATATGTACTAAGGCAGTTGATCAACTTTTAGGAAATTGAATTTCTAATTTGTTCTACCACAGAAAAGGTATGCTTTGAAACCTGTAATATATTGTGGAACTTGCACATATATTTGGAAGCTTTAATATGTTTTGAAAGCTGTGTCTGTTAATTATCTTTATGAAGAATTAAAATGCCAGGTCTAATAAGACTAGATTTTGATTTCATGAGACCAATATATGAGAATGTGGTCAGGGAAACTGGTTTAATGTATGGCAAATTTTTCAAATAGGAATTTATGAACACCTGTTAAACTCAAACGTAGGAGTTCTCCTTTTTAGGGAACATAGTACATACTGTATGGTACTCATCAGCTCACAGCAGACTCTGTTTATAAATGCTATGTACATCATTAGATACCCTGAGGTATCAAGAGTTGAACATTCACTTAGTTTCAGAGGATGCCTTTAGAGAATGAATGTACATCACATACTACATTCATGCCACATCCTTTTACTTAGTGCAATATATTTTGCAGTGGAACCTCTCAGAAATGCCGAGGTATAAAGTGTAAAGCTTCAGAAACAAGTTTTAGGTTGTAAATTTTGAATATATCAATCCGTAGTTAAACCTTCACCATCTTACGTTTGCTTAATCGTTTTCCACCACAGTAACAAAAAAAGTATGTTAAATGATTACGATATTATTAATGCAAAATGCATGAGCTGGTATATCAGTCGGTGGCACATTTTGCCTGCGTAGCATTAACTGAATATCAGCTTGCAGCACTAAAGGCTGTTTTGCATGAGGCACTTCGCCACGCAGTCTGATTTAGGTTTGGATGGATAATACGCAGAAAACATCTTATGTAAATATTCTTCTATATATATGTGGAGGATTAAGAAAAAAGCATACAAGCATGAATGATAGGAAAATAGCCCCTGGTCTTACCCTAACCCTAGGTTTTAGCTATTTATGTTGGTATATCAAATTGATCAATCAAGTGCCATGTGTAAACAACCTTTAAGCATTATCAGACCCTGACATTAATGCAATTCCAATTTCAGCACGCCAGGTAATATACAAGTTGCGATAAATGCAAATGTTTTTGAGCTATGAGTTGTTATGAAACAATGATATCATCCCTTTTAACTTCCTGTTCATGGGTAGAAAAAAAACTTGTAAAAAACTAAATTTGAGCATATGAAATTAAACACTAATTTTTATAATTTAAATATTACGTTATTTCTGCGTACTTATATGGGTTAATATTCATACTCATTTATACAGCTTAATATATTCTATGGAATGAAAAATTACTAATACATACAAGCTAACAGTTTGTCTTTAGCACATAAAACTAGGTATACTTTAAGAGGCATTTTTTCAACAAAAAAAACTTTCTGAGGGGATTTAACAACACAAAACCTCTCCTCACATACGACCTCATAAGTGTTTATTCAATAAAAATTCATCAACGGTCTTCTCATTAATGGAAAAGCATTAACTCTAGTTCAATAGATACCAAAGTGGAAGTTCCTAGGATAGGGTAAGAACATATGTAAACACCCAACCATCCAGACGCCTTCACAAGTAGGTTGCCCATGTGCACACTTGTTTTGGCACTTCCACTTGAGTAACAGTACCAAGATTGATCATAAGTTCACATTCTACACAGAGTTACACGAAAATTCGGATAAAGATACCACGAACAAGCAATACTCAAGATCATGGGTGTTAAAATTGCCAAGGCCAGGGAAAACTATTACCTGCGACGATGAAACTATATGCCTTTTATCTTGAGACCAGTCTGAGCAAAGGACTTTAGCCTGATGCCCTTTCAGAATTCTTCGAGGTTTTATATTTAGCGTTGCGATACCTTCCAGTCTGTCAGCAACTGTAGATACTATATAAGTATAAAAGGTTACATTTTTCAGTACTAAGGCGCAGTAAAAATGTGAAGGGCAATACCAATATATATTAAGTGAATATATACATGTTACATAAATGATTTATTTAGGTGGGAGCTAGGATTGTCCAGGTAGCAACCCTGTAACCAATATATTTGCAAATTTAAGCTAGCAATGGCAGTCTTTCAAGAACTAAGATCAAGATTTGCTCTTTAAAATGTGTATCTTTAAAAACATTAAGGAGAGAAATCAACCTCTGACACCATGCAACGTAACTGACCATAACACATACTACTGAGTATAGAGCTCAACATGAACTATTTCTCGTGCTCTTATTGAGTGTAAATAGAGTGTTATGTGAAGTTCGAAATAGAGGTTTTCTCGTCATATTCTAATATCAACCAACAATATCACGCCATAACAATAGATAACGTCCACGCCATTGTAATAGAAATGTTCCATGACAATGCAGTGTCTCCAAAACTTACAAGGAACGTCATTCAGTTTCTGTCTTTCCTCTTCCAATTTTGCTTTCAGGGTTTCCGCCTCTTTTGTTAATGTTTCAATGCTATCAACCGGATTGTCTACGGCTTTCGCCACACTTCCGCCGTCAGAAGCCATTCAACCAAATTACCACGGAAGAGTATTAGGTAATAAAATGTTTTACTGGTTTAACCAGTCTAACTTAGCGGACCCTGTGCCAAACGGCTGTCAACTCGATAATTTCAACCACTTCAACGCAAGTAGCTCATGCGCATACTCCCAAGAACCATGATTTTTACATCACAAGGGATCCCTAGAGGGGATTCTCGCGGTATTTTCAAATCAGTTTGTGAAATTGAATAGTCTTCGACGGGCAAGGGGTTTTCCTCCGAAAATCATTGGCGAGGAAGCGCTGCGACATACAAAATACCGAAAATACTCATTTTAACATATTAGTGATGAAATAGTTATATTTTCACAATATAAGCAGTTTCGTAGACATGATAATTTTTTATGTGATAAATAGGACAGTTTTACTGATCCTGCGAAGCCTTAAGATCCACTGAAAGTCTAATCCTGAAATTACAGCAATAAACAACTATCTCTGACTCTTTAAGCATTGGTGTTGAGATGAAATAAAATTAATCGACAGCAAACAAGACTGAAGATAGCGGTATCTCCTTGCTTCTCTTGAATGAAGTAACTACCAAAGAAGTCCCATTAAATAGGTCATGCTCAGATAAAATTATATCAGGAGGAAAATGATAGCTTGATAACTCTACGAGGTCAACTGATTCGATCAAGAATTAAAAGTGGACAAACGAAATTGTGAATCTCACGCGCAGGTTCTTACGTAACTTTAATAGTGATCGCCATCTTGCTTAGTCTGGATCAGTCTGGATTGGGTGGTGAATCCACTCAGTCCTTTGTGCATTTGTTGTTTGTCATCCTGATATTTTTACACTCATCTAGTCCCGAGCCCATTTGATAAAATGGAAAATTTAAGTTGTGTAATTGTTAGTTTATTATTAATAGGCCTCGGAAGTATCGTTAAAACTCAAGGTATGACTATTATATTGTGGTTTTTAATATGTACAATAATCATGGTTTTACAGAACAATAGAGTGATTTTGATATGTAGGACACGGATACTTTCACTTTATTGTCTATTGACGTAAATGTTTCATGTTAATAGTGTATTAGATTAATCGAAAATTATATTTGAATCATTAAACTGTGATTTTTTATTCGTTTGTCTTGCTGGTGTCTTTAATGAAGGTGTATTACAAGTAAAATGTATTTACTCATACATACGAAAATACTAGTACACGTCTCAATGATTGTTCAGTGTTATGTTGCAGCACATGGGGAGCATAAATAAATTGACCCAGTTTGTGTGCACACTCGGGAACATTGTGATTCAGGATTTCGGGTGTCAAGTTCATTTCGAAAAATAGATTTAGTTTCTTTCGTAAAGAGGAATGATTTTATTCAGTGATCTTTATCAATTGCCCCCTCTGCTTGTATTTAATTTCGTTAATACGCTGTATGGCATGCAGCGTAGATAAATACGTGTC
The DNA here is from genome assembly GCA_963573305.1 of Pyrrhosoma nymphula. Classification (NCBI taxonomy): domain Eukaryota; kingdom Metazoa; phylum Arthropoda; class Insecta; order Odonata; family Coenagrionidae; genus Pyrrhosoma; species Pyrrhosoma nymphula. The sequence goes on from OY754339.1 coordinate 83,471,103, forward strand.
TGGTATATTTTCTGTCTTTCGTAGGAGGGGATGAAGTTGTATATAAGGGTAAAACTCTTGTGATGGAAGGTGATCCTTTCGAAATCGCATGCAAAGTTACAATGTTTGAAACTATCAAATGGCAATTGGATGGCCGCACTATCGTCCAAGACAAACGGAACAAATACAGCTTTACGCAGAGTGATGTGGACGGTGCCATAATTTCAACACTTCGTGTGCCCCATGCTCAATCGTTTCATTCGGGAACTTATAAATGCAATTCATTCCACAGAGAAAGCCATCAGTTATTTGTGCTGAGTGGTAAGGCCACAGCACTCTTAGTCATACGTGTGTGATTAGCCCTCGTGAGTTACCCACTCGCCCTTGTTTGAGTTTAACATTCGTTTAATTTAATGCTCAAAACTGTTAACTAATAACCTTATCTTTTTTATGGCTATTAACTTATTTTGTTTTTGACGCTTAAGTTCTTGTTTTTCTTGATTCCCCAAGTCTTTGCCAAGGGGTGACTCACAATTTCAAATACGCTAAGTAAATTGCGAGTGTGTGAGGCAATTAAATATTACTAAGTTGCGCAACAGTGCGTGTCAAACTCGGCACTCGCTTTGCATGGTCAGTTTGTGAATTCCTGTGCCTTACGCTAAAACCTATTTTCCAATAAACCCTTCCTTTTTTATAGCCAGAGGAGTGTGCATTCTGTTATCGGACTTACCGTCACGTAGAGGGTGTTATTAGCCCAAAATTCACGCTACAATATGGAGATTTTTTCTCTTTTCTGCAGTTTACAGTGAGAGTTTAACTTGTAAAATCCTTTGTTATTGTGACGAGCGATGTTTTGACCAGTGGTAGCCCTATCATAATCAATATTCGAACACGTTATTTAATACCCTTTGGGATTTGTCACAGAATGATTATTTTTCGTGCACTTGCTGTATTTATTTTTTCCTTGAGTTTGAGTTATTTGCGACCTTTAGGACATTTTGGCATGAAGTACCCTAAGGAAGTTTGATAAAAAATGCATGCTAACCAGTTCAAGACACCCTTCCTTAACAAGAACTCTAATTCTTGGTTTGACCAACACTTTTTTGTTTTCGATGAGGGGTGATATATCTTGGGGTAGTGTGCGTACTTATTTCATTAAGTACCTACCATTTTTGAGATACCATTTGCCGAAGTGGATAGCGAAATCCCACATGCACATATGGATCAGTTTCAGAAATTTCGAATGTGGTATTTTATTTTGTTTGCTTTAGGTGTTGAAGAAACTGAATTTTCTAGATTGTTTAAATACAAGTTGTTATTGCTCGACACTTCATATACAGAGGGAAGCATTACAATTTTAAAACCATTTCTTAATGCGTTGACATTATTTTGTTATACCCTCACTACTCCTATTTGTTAACTTAGAAGTAAAGCCAATAAGGTTTTTAACTTGAAAATTTATATTTGTGCATTTGCAGTCAGTATAATTTTATTATTTATTTTAAGGAATTTTATTCATCAGCAAAGTTGATGCCAGGAAAATGTGATCTGAATTGTGTGCTATTCAAACTTGTAATCACTCTTTTCAGGTGATATTGCCCCTAATTATGATTTTAAAACATACAAAGTTTTGGAGCCTAAGCAACCCCTTGTTTTGCAGTGTAATGTTACTGGGACAGAGCAAAAGTATACATTAAAGTGGTATGTGCCTTCATTCGTAAACTTTGTTAAGCACCGTTTTTCTTTTGCTACATCTCAATTAACTGAACGATGTTACTAGGTTTAAAGAAGACAGTCCAATTGTGATGGATGAGAAGGAACCCAGGATTAAAATAATGGAAGATGAGCGTAAACTGATCATAAATAAGCCTAATGAGGATGACACAGGAAATTATACGTGCAGAGTGAACCACAGTGGCGTCAATATGAGTTCTGTGGATATGAATGCCACTATTACTGTTGTTGGTAATTGACAAATACTTTATTTTATTGACTGTTTAAAGGGCATTGTTATTTTTTGAAAGAAACTATGTAGTGCCTTTTACAATCTAGGTCGACCCACTGTGCGAATGCCCGCTACTATGAGTTTGGTTGAAGGTGAGAAACTGGTTCTGGATTGTTCTGTTAATGGGAAACCAACCCCAGAAGTGGTTTGGAGATTTGGTAAGTCCAAAACTCTCATCTGAGAGAATTTGTCCAACTATGTACACACCTACTTCTTATTTTTAATGCTTGGAGCACATTTTATTAACATACCTTAAATATAGGAATATGTGATGGTAATATTTTTTTGTGGAATTTATTTTAAATCTTAGAAAGATCTTTCAAAATTGAAAGAAATCAAGTTGTGTTCGAATAATAAATGCAGAAAATATGTAACTCGTACATGTGGATATTCATGCATAAAAGTTTTATCAACATTCAAATGGGTATCTTTTATCCGACAATGAGAATAATCAACGTGTTGCAAAAGTAATATCTCTTTGTTATATTTTTTAGACAATTTAAATATACACCCTTCCTAATCCCAATGAGACCAGTCCCATCGAATGGTGCCGCATCACCACCCGACGAAGCAGCGGGCCAACCCCGTAACGTATCGATACATCTTTATAAGGAAAATTTAAACATGTTTTACAATTGCATACATTAACCAGGCTCCGGATGTGGATAACCAAATGGATGCTCCCTAAATTTAACACACTAAGAACTGCTACACGCAGAACACACAGATAGCTGCTAAAGTTTACAATACCAAATTTTGACTTTCTAATGAATAACTTGTAAAATGAGGCGAAAACTGATTAATGAGTTATGATAATGATTTGAAAGGCATAGAACATTACTTAAGAGGGTACTAAATGGAGCTGTGTTGATCTCGACTTCGTCGATATTTTGGTACTTATCAATGTTTAATATCTTTATTAATAGTTGAGTCAACTAAACAAAATTTTTACTGGTTATTCCTCATATAAAGGACTATAAATGGGCCAAATTTTTATTTTCATGCCCAACAAAGATAATGGACATTAAACTTTGAAAATTTTGAAAAATCAAGAACTTAAAAATTTTCAATTAAAATACCACGAACGTCCACAGCTTAAAATTCTGCATACTTAAAGCATGGCTCTATGCCTTTCAAATAAAAAATTACAAACATTAAATCTCTTGCCTTCCTAAAAAAATTGTAAACAATTTTTTTAGTTAAGTGATGAAAACTTTGAAGCAATATTTGGACCCTAAGACTTAATTTTAGGTCGATACATCTCCCTACCTTTATTTAAGTTCATTATTTACTGAATCGATTGGTTTTTGTTTAATTGTTTTAGGATACACAGAATTGGAGATACAGTAAAACCCCTAAATTGCACTTTTCTAGGGACCCTAAAAAAAAGGTTCAAATTGTGGGAAAGTGCAAATTGCGGGAAAAGTAGAGTTTTCACTTCTACAGCCATGTTCCTTCACTAGAGTAAGGGTAAAAATAAGAAATAGACTGATAAACTGAAAAAGAGCAGTGTCATAATTTATTCTTTGAACTAGCTCTTCTCATTAATTTATATACGATGAAAAAAAAGACATTGAACACCTTAGATGAATAGAAATGTGAAAATTATTTTTCTCCTTCATTATTGATACATAAAATAAGGGATTACTACATATGGCACCAAATCAAGATCAAATGAATAAATAAAAGTTACAGAAACAGCTTCTTAAAAATTCACTTCACTCATGGTAACTGTGGACCCTACCCATAAATAATAATAATACATATATTAACTTCAGAAAATAATATTTTTGAATCTATCCAACCATTGGATGCTGTGAAATTTTCAATTCCCAATATAGGGAAATTGCATACTTTTAATAGACAGTATGGTGATATTCTACAGCAAATACATGTTACCGCAATATAATTTTTTCCGCTCAAAATTCAGTTTATACACTAGAAAATGACTCCCAAAAATCTGCTGAGTTTCGCGGGCTAAAAAATACGGCCCCCACTAATCTTACGCCGTGACGTCACAATTCAGTAGAAGTCGTAGATCCTAGCACCACAACCTCGTAGCTTCAAGTTTGGAAGAACCACGTTGCGTTTTAAAGGAGAAAATGACTGAAAAAAGGAAAAATTACAAGTGGTGTATTGTTCCGATGTGCAAAAACACGTATATTTGTACCCCAGACAAAATTTTCGTCAGCGTTCCGAAGGAGGAAAAAAGTAGAGAAGCTTGGATGCATGCCCTTCGTCGAGATGAGCGTCACGGAAAAATAAGCCATAAATCCGTGTGCTATGTGTGCAAAGATCACTTTAATGTAAGTTACATTTCCATATTTCCACACTTTTTCACCTGCACATAACCCACTGCCGAGTCACCATAAAATTCTCTACCGGACCTACAAAAATAATACACATCTCACATAAATATACGCTTTCGTCAATACGAGCTGATTATATGCAAATTAAACATTGTTATGAACTAGAAAACATTTCAGAAGCACATCAGCTACTCAATATATTACCTTTCCATTTTTCGGCGCCGACGATAAGTCTTCAGTTTCACTGAAATACCTTGCCCCGGGAATGAGGGAATCAGGCCCCGTTTCCACTACTGACATTTCTACGACGGTAACTCTCTACTCACGCAATGCTAGTAATGGAAACGCTCGAAAACGCCTACCATGGTAGATGGTCCTACTAGCATTGAGTTACCCTCGTAAGATCAGGGGTAAGTGGTTACCGTCGTGTCTTTTTGAAATGGGAACGCAATTTAAACAACATCGTCAAAATCCTGGTAAGAATCATGGGAAAACAGTTGAATCACGGAAAGCGTGGAGGGATCACGGGTTCACGGTCTGCATACAATTTTAAAAGATTAAATATTTATATACTACCGATATGGTTAAAAGTGATTAGACGTTGCCATGCGCAGTTAAAGAGAGGATAGATTTTATTAAGGGTAGGTTACACTATTCCAGTATATCGATAATAATATGAAATGAAGGAAATTTTGTCTTGGCTACAATACATACTTTGTTTCACTGCCTGTCCAAGAATTCGGCATACGAAGACATTATCAAGGCCTTAATTTGTATTTTTAATTATTATTTCTTACTTAGCTTGTCAACCAATGTTTCAACTTATGTCGTCAATGCTTTAAAAATGATAAGCGTTGGGGGATCACCATTAGGTATCCATATATATATTTCACTCAGCATTCAACATTTATAACTTACATATATATAACTACGACCTATCGTCAATGGTTAGACATCGCCTTCATTTTTCAAAGGGGGGATATTTTAATATTTGGGACGTGGACCCTTAAATCAAGTATCTATACATGATCGATAATAATATTAAAAATTTGAGAAATGTTGTGTAACTCAATACCAAGCCCTTGAAAATGACTTAACTAACAAGTCGAAACCTTTATAGTCGGCAAGCGAAATGAAAATTTTTGTGGAATAATCAAAGGTTCCTTCATTTCCTTACAATAAACTTATTCCGTCATCTTTACGCAATATATGGCATTCAATGGAGGAAAATAAAGATCAAATACTAGCCCTGCAGCGGTATGCTGCTTCCGCGTACTGAATAATTACGTCACTTTGCCACCAGCCAATCATCGGGCGTTTTCGATTCTCACTTGTGTTTGAAAATTTTCTTGAACTTTAATGAATTAAATATCGCTAACAACGTCAAAAAATAATAAAAAAAAACTTCACCGTGAAACGCAAACATATATTTCTATTGAGTTTTGGGGCTCATGATTATATCTGATATGTATGCAAGTTCCCTATTGTGGCGATGTGCAGAGCTTTTTCTTGTATGATGACACAATATATAGGGATATTTGAAGACCTAGCACTCAAAAACCACTCTTTAAGTAACCCTTCCATTTCTTCATACTTAGAATTCTTAACATATTATTTAGACAAATTACCGCACTGGTGTGCTTGTTTCAGAATCCCATCGCGATTTCTCACAATTATAGTATTTAGTGTAGAGATAGGCAATCGTAGCAGTTTCGCTAGATCGACGCGAGTTCCACCATGATAATCGACTTGTTCTAAAATGTCAATTGTCTCCTTGATTGAAAAAGTCCTTTTTCCTCCTCGCTTTTCCATTGCAGAGCAGGATAAAATTATGTCCCAGTTTAGTTGAGGATGACTTAACAACACATGAGAATCTGATCAGCTGTGATGTTTGACTAGTCCAAACAATTGTTCAACTAAAAAATAAACTTTATGATTCAGTCTAATTAAGGTACGATAACGCAAGTTTCGATAAGTTTAATTCATTTGTAGCCAATCATAGTTATAACTCGGGAATCGAGGCAGTGCAAATGATCTGTTGTCCACTAGTACGAGTTCTTTCATTTTTCATCATGTCTGGATAAGAATCCATTTTCATTCTCCAAAGTTTCTACTTAGGTAAAAAATGAATACTCCTCCGCAGGTTTAATTACATTGTACAAATTACGTTGTTAGCTCCTAGCCTTACAATGTATTCATTTCATAGCTTGAATCATTTCCTGGCAGATTGACGAGTTGACGTAGTTCCAATTTCTGCTACGAGTGGCGCTGTAAACTATCCCCGCCAAATTCAAATTCTTTCTTCAAACAGGTCCTATTACTGCTCTCTTTCGTATTTTTTCCGCAAATATGTGCAAGACAAAGTCAAAAAGTGTTTAACAAAGGATTATATGCATGAGTAATGGACTTTGAAAGTAAAAATTTTATTTTGATTGAGCGCGTTGTGGTGCAAATTGCGGGAAAACTGAAAAATGTAGTCTAAATTCGGGGTTCTGCATACATTGGAAACATAGGAAGTGGAATGGGACTTCATAAAAGTGGTGTAAATTGCGGGAAAACGTAATTTCCGATAATGCAAATACAGGGTTTCACTGTATTTGCTATTCTGCAGAACACTGAAATCGCCTCCAATCGGTGTTTCGTTAGAATAAAAATGGCCACTATCAGGAAAATAAAATTTAATGAAATAAAATAATGACATATTTGTATTCTCAATAACTGGTAGTTTTTATGGTAAAAATTTAAAAAATATTAAAAATCATCAAGCAACTACTTCTGGACCACTATATATGGATTGACTCGAAAGCAAATTATAACCTTGACAATTCTGGGGGCCAGGTATATTAGACAGAAACCATAACTTCTCGAATAACACAAGTTTTAATTCACAAAGGTGTAACAAATGAAATCAGACCCTGATAAGGTAAGATATGAGATGAACAAATAATCAAAGATATTCAGGTGAAGATGCACATTGATGGGAAATCATGAACTGAGTTACAGGAAAATATTGAGGAATTAATACATCCAGCTATTCAAAATAATCCCCTTTTAAAAACATCATGTACCCAGAAAATTTGACAGTAATATGAAATGGGTGATTTTCACAATGGCATGCAATCAGCAATTAATGGCCGCAGCAGACAGACACAAATAAATTCCAAAGATTGACTATTTATAAGATGGGTTTCAACAATCACCCAAAATATCCTTCCCCAATCTGGTAGAAATCACTATCAAGTCGTGGACCGATTTGATTTTCTCAGAGCCGACTGCTCCGTATGAGGCACATGAGTTGTGACAGCACAGTTCACGATCTAGGGCGGTCAAAAACAAAGTGTCCAGGTGTGATTAATTACACAGCTCACCAAATTGCATAGAAACAGCTTCCAAATCAACCAAACTGGGATTTTTCTTTGAGACAATGACCCTCTCCAGACTGCTGTGCATTCAGCTTGATCTCCTCGGGAACGGTGCTCGACACCTCGGCCACTATTGCAACCACCTCTCACCAACCTCAACTTTCGTCTCCTCTTGAGGCCATGGGTGCACATGCCCTCCCTCTCACAAAAACAACACACTCCTGAAAATGCAATAGCACTCCCTAGTGCCATTTCTACAAGCTTACACCACTGTCGTGGTGCACAAATTGAACCATGAAAACATCGTCACCTACCACCAGACACCAAAAAGCACAAAAGAGAAACATTTGTAATGAGAGAATTTTGTTGCAATATATATATTAAAGTAGGATATAAGTCAAGTATATTTTATCGTTTTCTCTCATGATTCTGCATATAGGCATATATTGATTTTTTGGCTTTTACCATCTTCCAGGGGCCCAAGTCTGTAACTTGGTTTTCTCCCGAAAACTGGAGAAAATATTCGCGGGGCATTTGAAAGATCCTTTTCTCCCGTTGGTAGTCCGTAACGAGATCCTCTGGGAGAACGGAGAAACACGAAACGCCCGGAGAGAACTCGTCGCCCGACCCAAGTCTGTAACCCGGCGAAGCACCTTCCGGGTGCCCCAGATGGGAGACAAGATGTGTCCACCTTGTAAGGCTGACGTTAGTTTTTTCTCCTTAGGAGAAAAGTACGCATTACGACAGTGATTTTAAGTTTCGAACAATGGCATAAGAGAGTTCACGATGATTTCCTTCTGCTTGGAAAACAACAAATCCACCGTCCATAAGAATAAAGTCAGTACTTTTCGCGTATTTACACGTACATGAGTATAGTATATACATTCTGTCAGTTTCCAGTGTAAGAGGAATGAGGGCCGGCACATTAGCATAGACCTCATCCACATTAATTATTACAAACTTAAGTTTTTTAAATTACAAAAGTAAGGGATTATTTAAGTCGAGCAAGATCGAGCAAGAATTTGAAAAAATCTTGAATCTCGAGCGAGATTCAAGCGCACTGAAATTGCAGTACATACTTTATTCTACTAATTTTGTACTTACAAAAGTATATGTTTAAGCTTAGGCGTTATTAACCAAATTCTGTTGAGCGTAACTTTAACATTTCCTTTTGAAGATAAACATCTACGTGGAATCATTAGGATGAAGGTATCCTGTGTCTATGCGATGATAGGTCTCCATGGAATAATGTATGCACCCCTGCTTTTACTACTAAAATTTACAAACGTTTTTCAGTATAAATATCATCACCCAATACCTAAACATAATGGCCACACCCCATGTTTTGATCTATCTTGCATGTTCAGTTGCCCTACGGTTTTATGCGCATAATCTTGCACCTATATTTTAACCCCTTCCTCCCCCCCTCCCCCCCCCCCCCCCCCTGAGGCCTCAGGCCATTTCTGTGGCTTAATGTAACTTTGAGAACTAATTTTTAAACTGCAATTCCATGATAGTCTTAGAAAATACCATTACATCATGATAACAGCTATCAGGCATTAATTAATTGAAACCTATATTGCCACATAGTATGAATATAAATACAATATTACTGACAAGGAGACATCGCGTGACAGATGTTTGGGATCCAAACGAGGCAATTATTTTCTGAAACTATAGAGAGAGTGCGAGAAAAGTGTCACGGCTTTCTTCCACATAGGCCCGGGTTCGAGAGAAAAATACTATTAAAGAATGTGCACCAGAAGTCTTATCCGGATTCACCGTTAGCCCTGTGCTCCGGCACCAGTCTTGAGTTGTGTCCAGGGTCCGCTGCATGAGTCCAGACATCGAATCCAGATACCTCCCCGAAATGAGGATGGCAAGGTCATCTGCATACCCTTGTGTGTTGAAGCTAACATTGTTCAGCCGAGTAATAAGGCTGTTGACCACTAAGTTCCATGGTAGGGGTGATAGGACCCCTCCCTGGGGGCAACCTCTTGACACTGCCATCTTAATTGAGCACGCTCTGAGTCTGTCAGTGATGGTCCGCTGGGCTAGCATGCAGCTGATCCATCTCACGATGTGGGCATGAACTAGCTGTGTCTCTCCTCTGCCCAGCAGATCTGATTGAAGGTAGTATTATTAAAGGCTCCTTCAATATCTAGAAAAGCTCCCATGTTGTGTAGTCTGTGATCAAGCACTCTCTTGATCCGAGACACCAGATTGTGGAGAGCCTATTCCACAGACCTTGCCCTTTTGGTAAGCATGTTGGTTCAGATGTAAAGGATATTCTTTTAGAAGTCCATCCCTGATATATCTGTTGATTATTTTCTGTAATGTTTTTAAGCAGAAGGACATAGGACTGATTCCCCTGTAGGAATTAGCCTTTGTGTAGTCCCCCTTACCAGGTTTGGGAATGAACACCACCTTTGTTGACAGGACTGAAATATGAGTAAGAGAGGGAGTATTAATTGCTCCCTCCCCTGCTGCAGTAGGGCAGGGAAAATTCCATCCTCCCCTGCTGATTTGTATAGGGAAAAACTGGAAACTGCCCAGTTAATTGCTTCATACGTAATGATTCTAGAGGCCAATCTCCAGTCCGTCCTACCAGGACAGGTGGGAGGACTCGTATAGTGTGTTTCGAGTACCTCGCTTGAGCCAGGGAAATGGGTCTCCAAGAGAACTTTTAATGTCTCCTTGTCGGAGGGCGTATAGTCCCCCGAGGGAAGCAACAGAGCCCCCACTCCGGCTTCAGAGTCCTTGTAGAGGATCTTATGGAGTCTTGTGGTCTCGGGGACTCCTTCAATATTTCCACAAAAGGTCTTCCATGTTATCCTTTTTCAACTTTTGATCGTTGATTTGTACCTGCGCTGGGCCTCCTTATAGAGGTACCAATGTTCAGGCTTTGCTGTTCGCTGTGCTTTATAGAAAAGCCTTCTGATCAGTTTCCGAAGGCTTTCAAGTTCAGCTCCTCACCAGGGAGGTTGATGATTTCCTTTTTTGGTTTTGAGGGGGCAGCTTTTCTCGTAGGCTGAGATAACAGCATCCTGGAGGTATTCGACGGATGTTTCAATCTCTTTCTCACAGTTGAACCTGATTCTAGGTGCCTTTGAAAGAGCCCCTTCAAGTTCTTTCCTGTATGAATCCCAGTTAGTTGTCTTGGGATTCCTGACTGTTGTTGTAGGGTTTTCACCCTCCCTGGTAGTGAATTTGATGCATCGGTGGTCAGATAGGGTTACCTCCTGTGACGCCTTCCAGCCATTGATCCTTTGGGCCAAGCCTTTAGTGCATAGTGTGATGTCTATCACTTCCTTCCTAACTCTGTTGATAAAGGTCGGTTGTGATCCTTCATTGAGCAAAAACAGCTCGGTGGTCATGAGGAATTCCAGGAGGGATCTTCCTTTGGGATTGACATCCAAACTCCCCCACGCAGTGTGATGGGAGTTGGTGTCATATCCAACCAGTAGGTTCCAGTTCCTAACAGGGCATTCATTTACCAATTCCTCAAGTTCGCGAGATGGTGGAGCTCCTGGAGAGTCATATGGAAGATATGTGGAGTAGGCCACAATCTCTGTCCATTTCTCCTGATCTTTGATGGTCAGTACAACCGCTGTAAGATCTCTGGAGCAGAATTGTGGTAAGGGTCTGGCATTCACTCCTTTTACATAAATGCAGGATCTAGGTATTTGAAATGTGTTACATTGAAACAACCTGCCTCGTGTCCCACCTAGTCCTTTGATTTTGCCCTTGTAGACCCAGGGTTCTTGAATTAGGGCTACCATTGACTTACCTTCAGAGAGGTTCTTCTGCAGAACCCCCGAGGCAGCTCTACATTGCTGGAGGTTGATTTGGAGGAAGGTCAGCTCCGCCATCACTCTTACTTCCCTCCACCTCTGCTGCCACATTTTCTCCCACGAAGGGCTCCGCATTCGATTTTTCCAGCTCTTCAGCTGTGTCCATCCTCTGCTCCTCTCTCCCCAAAAGCTTTTAGTCCGCCCTTTGTAGACCGACAGATTTAATAAAAGTCAGGATCGAGATCATCTCCACAGAGGACTCGTCCACGCCTAAGATGAAGCGAGTGCCTTTTTCAGTCTCGCTTCAATCATACACCCTCCATAGGTCAGTCCTTAGACCCGGGTTGACCTTTATAATTCGGCTGATGAGGTATCGGCGCTTAGCCGAGTCGGTGCAGGGACCCAAACCATCAGCCGCCTCCTTTTGATGAGGGAGTCAGAATCTACTGCCTGGAAGGAGACTCCCTCAATATCTTCCAGTTGTGCTGCCATGCCCTTCAGCCAGTCAGCTGTTAAGGTGTTGGCGCACAGTATTTCCATTGCTTCGTTGGCGTGTCTCTTCAAAGATAGGCACTTCCTGTCCGTGGGGGATGGCATCCCAGACCATAGTGATTTTATAGTTGATTTTCTCATACCAACCCTGAGACATAGTTGTCTAAGGGTAGCTTGAGGGAATGATGGCCATCTTCTTACCACCTTTCGTCGTCTCTGCGTACGAGCATCCGACCTTGGTGGTCCTGGCCTTCTTAGGGTCCTGGGCTTTGGGTGTGTCCCCAGGGGTCCTTGCCCTCTTTTCAGGTCTTTCATTGGGCTGTTCCCCCACCTGGCCCTTGTCAGGGCTCTGCGATAGAGTTCAACTCTTTCCTAATGGGGGTTCCCTGTTCTTTCTGGCATCGAGGTTTCACTGTCTCTTCAGCCTCCTCTTCCTAACTGTGACTTGAGAGAGTAAAGAGACCTTGCATCTTAGATGCCACGCTCCCCACTGTGTTTTTGGAGGCGTGAGAGTCCACGTCCTCCTCCTTGCGGAGGAGTCCATGGCCCGAGCCCTCCTTTATTGTGGAAGACGAGCTTCCTGAGGATAGTGAATCCTCTTCGGAGTTGGGGAGAGGCTTTTGGAAAATGACCCTCCCTGAGATAGGGCTGGGCATTGAAGGTTTGGAGGAGGGCCTCACTTTATGCCCCCCAGGGATGGAGGAGGCCACCTGAGAGGGGCCTGCCACGGGAAGGGTAACATCGGCGTGCCCCAAGGGGGCCACTTCTGTAGGAGGTTTCTTTGAAGAGGAGGATTGACCCAAGGGGCTAGAAGGTGAATCATATGGAACCATTTACTTTAAAAAAGCAGGGCCCTGCTTTTTTAAAGTAAATGGTTCCATATGATTCCCACGAATGGCCAGGGAAATAAAGGTCCGCCCATGCAAAGCCCCACATACATGGGTAAGGCTAAAATGAAACCGGATTTCGCCTGGTCTCCGGAGTTTCACCTGTTAACAACTTCTATCAGTTCGCCCTGTGGATGCAGTCATCCTTGGCACAGGGTCGCACCGTGATGATGGGGGTGTTTTATCAACTGCCAAGTCTAGATCCGTCATATTCTGCGATAACCAGGGGCACCTCGTGGAGGATATGGCTCTTCACCACGCATGACAGTCTTGGTGTGCGATGGTCACCAACACCCACCCTTGGATCACACATACCTCACCCCCTTCATAAGTGAGGAAGTTTCATAACAGAGGTTTCATATTAAGGGAACATGAAACCCTTTACAATTGTCCAATTTGGTCTGCTTTGTTTCATGGTTGCAATTACATGTTTGGATACAGGCAATTGAAACCTAATTTGGTAAGATCTGTGAAATTTGGTAAGATCTATTCCCAAAGTTGAATTTCTTGCTCTAATAGTTAGCATTCATGGCACTTGATCAACAGGGATTAGTTTCAATTAATGCTTGGCACATTTTGTAATGTTTATTGTCAGTTCATCTTCCACAAACATGCACCAGCTTTTGCAGGAGTATTGCTTACTAAAAAATCTGCTGAGAACCAGTTTTCTTCTAAAAAATAGATCACAAGACATGAACAGAGATCTAGCTGAAAATAGTTTTGAGGTTCTGTTAAAATATAAGAAAGCAATTGGTATTGGTATATATTGTATTCATTCACCCATTTTGAAATTATAAATCGCAAATTTACCCAGATTTTTCGTCATCTAAAGAGTGCAACCACCTAAAAAAAGGTGGATTTTTGACTTTTCGAAAAAGTGACCTCCGGTTCCGATGCCATAACTTTTTAACGGTGCATCCGATCTGGAATCTGACGAAAAATTCATAATGGGGAATAGAATGGTCTACAAAATGTGTCCCACCCTGTATTTCTACGCCTCGTAATTTTGTCACCCGAGGGCCTAGCAAAATTTCGCAAAAAATTTCCCGATGTCGCAGTTTTTCAACTCTAGCTCCTAAACTAAGAGACTAATCTCAATTTTGACAAGCAGAGATTTGCAGCACTAAATGAGGTCTACAACTGCCCGCTTTCCGTTTTTTCTAACCCTCTTAGTTCTCTGGCAAAATGGTGCCAAAGTCAGCTTTTCATAAAATTCTCAAATGTTTCATTCCCTCACATCTCCACTAATGGAGATATGACATTTAAAGTTGACACTAGTATGCACTATGACATGCACTTCAGTAATAAGCAGTGAAAACCCAGACTTTTTATCAGAAAACCACAGAAAAAAATTAAAAATGGTGGATTTTTCTCGGGTGGCGGAGCAGACCTGTGGTTTTCTGTTGCGAAAATGCAGAATTATTTTATCCAAAAACCACAAAAAAATATTACCAATATAAATACCACACTGAGTTTTAGGTGCTCCTAATACTCATATGTAAAAATCAAGAAGATCGGACAAAAAAAATTTCCTCGGCGTTAAAGGGTTAAGCAAGCACCTAGATGCTGGAATAAACGACTTGGAGCATTCCTGAAGCAACATGGGTTCAAGGCCAGCGATGCTGATCCATGTTCATACATTCGAGAGAGGAATGGTAGGAAGCTTATACTTGTGATCTATGTAGATGATGGCTTGATGGCAGCAACCGATCTACAAGAGATGGAAGATTTCATTGAAGAGTTGAAGACAGAGTTCAAAATCGTTGCAAAGCGAGCAAGCTATTTTCTGGGCCTTGAAATTCAGCGGGAATAGAGGCTCATTAAGATAAGTCCGAGAGCATATGCAAAGAAAATTTTAGAACGCTTCAATTTTTCAGAATGTAGACCAGTTTCAACCTCAATGCTTAAAGGTGCAGAAATTTCCACACCAGGGAAAGATGACAAGGCACCAAGGTTTCCCTACAGACTGAGCTCTGATGTATTTGATGCTTGGCACAAGACCAGGCCTGGCTTACAGTGTCGGATTCCTTTCGAGGACACTCGAAAATCCAACTCAAGAAAATGTGGTACGAGTCAAGTGTTTTCAGATACATAGCAGGGACATTGGATCTGGGGATAGTCCATCGAAGCAATGTGGATGAGGATTTTCTGGACGTCTACAGCGATGCAGATTTTGGAGGATGCACGTCGACGGGTCGTTCAACCTCTGGAGTCATCGTTAGGTATGTAGGAGGGGCGATTTCATGGATGAGCCAACGACAAGCTGTCGTAGAAACTTCGACAACTGAAGCAGAGATCATCGCAGCAAATGAAGGGGCCAAAGAGGCAATTTGGCGTAGCAGACTGTTCAGAGGGTTCCCATAATCACTCCCATACTCAGTGTTAGGGTTATAAGACTTTCCCTGGTAAAAAATCATTTGACACTAGATAACCTGCTGGAGTGTTCATGCACCAAATCATATAGCCAAATCGGATAGGCTTTCCTCGGATGAATTGTTTACATCCATGACGGCCAAAGTAAGGCACCATAAATTCATCATAACTTAAATGCTGTTCACTTCTAAACTTAGTCATAAATTTGTCCTGCAAAATATCAGTCTGTCTGCGCAGTCAACAAAGCGGTAACTTTGGAGAAATCCGTCTCTACGCATAGCATAACAAAGTAGATCATTGTGAATATATCTCTTTGATTCCCAGTATGATCTTTTAGAAGGAACGTTGTTGTATCCAGACAGGAGCAATATAGCGATAAAAGTTATCATCTCTTCTATGGTTATAATTGGGTGTGGAAATGTTTTTTGAAGGGGGTACCTATTGGCACATTCGGCACATAGAAAACGAACCATGTTATCGTCAATGATTGATTCAAATAGTTCTACTGGACTCAAATTACGTTCATTGGTGTAATCTAAATCAAGAAAAATAGGGATGGTTTTCTGCAGTCAGGCTGTATTCCACTCCCGATGCACCAATGATTTCTTTCTCTTCTTCACTTTTTGTGGCCACCTTGTGATCTGGGATAGCGGCCGTTGTTTGCTTTGGACAGTACAACTTCCGCAGCGCACCGGAGCTGTCGGCCGCTTAGATTATCAACCAGACCACCATCATCCTCATCGGTAGAATCTTAGTCCGTGAGGTCGTTTACATCTGGAGGCTCGATGTATATTTTATCAACATCCTCATACTCCAAAATGTCAAGAGAATCTGGCAATGTCAAGTCTCTACAAAATATATAAACGTATATTATTAAATATATGGTTGAAACTTACAAAAGTATGTAAATACATTCAGATTAGGACAGGTTATATTTATAAATGCAGAAAAAAATAAGAAACTAGTAACCCCCGAATTTGAAAACAATTGACCCCATATGCGCCTAGCGTGACCATATGGTCACACCTGTGAAAAACTACTTATAAAATATCTACTATGGCAAATACATATGAAATAATATATAAGTACATTAAAATGAACCTTAACATGATAATACTAATAATTAAAATACATGCATTTACCAAAGTATTTTAGTAATACCATACTTACACAAGGTGGAAATCCATGAGGAGGAGATTCAATGGCCCGAGAAAGATCTCATGAGCTTAAAAGCAGCAAACGTTATCATAGTGGTCTAAAAACTACCTGTGGTGCTTCCAAAGACCCTTGGCGTTAATGTAAAACCATGTAGACAAGACGGCGGCCCTACGACCATTTATTGTTTCGAGATTACAAAGTAACTTCTTTCCGTGACCATATGGTCACGCTAGGCGTTAAAGGATTAAGTCCATAAAGACTTCTCTTCAGGTGACAAACCTTGCTGGTTCCGTCTTCATATCCTTGAGGCTGCTTCATGAAAATTGTTTCCTCAAGTTCTCCGTAAAGGAATGCTGTTGGCACGTCGAATTGTGTCAGGTGCATCTTCTTACTTGCTGCAATGCTGAGTATTGAGCGTATCGTTCCCATCTTAGCCACCGGACTGAAGGTCTCGCTGTAATCAATGTCGTGACGCTGACTGAACCCCTTAACAACCAATCTCCCCTTGTACTTGTCAATGCTGCCGTCTGGATTTTTCTTGAGTCAAAAACACCCATTTACATGGAATTGCCTTTGCACCTGGTGGAAGCTCTGTCAAAATCCAGGTTTGATTCTCTTTCAATGAAGCAATTTCATGATCCATGGCTTTCTTCCACTCAACTGAATCCTCGCTTCTCAGCGCATCTTCAAAGGTCTCAGGATCCTACATCACTTGATTCAAAAACTCCTCCACTCTCATGAAGTAATCTTCAAGATGTTTGGGTCTCTTCAAGGTTGATCGATTTCTCAGAATTCTTCCAGATGAGTGCTCCGAGTTTTCTTCCTCATCTGTATCTGACTCACCTTCACCTAGTGGTTCTACATAACTAATTGATGATTCGTCTCTATGCCCGATATCTTTCAATGGTAGCTTGACTTCATCCTTACATTCTTTAATTCTCTCTTGGAATTGAACATCTCTTGACAGGATAACTCTGTGGTTAGTTGGAATGTAAACTCTGTATCGCTCATCTCCATCCATCCATCCGTCCATCAGCAATCCACTTCTTGCATGAAATTACCCAATGTCCTTTCTTCTTGCAGTAATTACAAGTGTCATTTCCTTTTGACCTCTTCTGACCTTGACTTGACCTTGGTTTTCCGCTCTTCACGAATAATGCTTCTCCTGCAGTGTCTCCCTCTGTGCTAGTGCTCTTTCTAAAATTTTGCTCGTACATACATCACTGGGTGATTAGCTCTTCAAAAGTCTTTTCTTCATCTTTTGACAATAACATCCAGCTGGATCTGAAATTCTCGAATTCACCTGGTAAAATTTGCAAGACTTTTCTTACTAAAATCAGGTCTGGCAGCACATTTTCATTTTTGGCTTTCAAGCCGTTATTTAGCTCGAACCACAAATTTTTCGCAAATCACAAATCGATTCGATCACAAATAGCCGATGTGCACTCCCCATCCCGGGGACTGGCGGACATTTCGCTGCTTATTGCTACGTGGTAGTAGAGTGGGCATTCCGAACGCCCATAGTTTGGCATCAACTCTTTTTGGAGTCGTGGGTTGTCACTTGGTGTACCTATCGCGGCAACAGAAACACGGAGAAAACGCAAGCTTGTCGCCGGCCTAACTGAACATCCACATAACTCTAGATCCGTATAACTCAGATCCGCGTAAGTCAAGGACTTACTGTATACTGACATTTTATACAAAATTGTTTAAATAATTCCTGTAGTTACAAAATTCATAAATTTAATTAGGATGTGTATCTTATTTTGGAGGCAGAGCTTACGTTTTCTTCTTTTCGTTTTTCCCTTGATGACCTCTTTTATACATTTTGGAAAAGGTATTTTTTCTGTTGATTTTCTTCTAAATATTTTGTCACCAAAGTCTCTGTTTTCATCAATTTTCTTATAATAAATTCCCTAAATTGCAATGGGGACAACTTACTCCCACTAAACCTCTTTTGTAGAAGATATGCATTTACAAAGGACAATTTATAAAAAGTGGAGGCCCACAACGATACTCCATCTAAGTGTCTGTCTTTTGACGTAATAATAGGATAAAAGCTGGTCTGCCCTATCCATTCCACCAATACTGTACTGTATGACCTGCACTGGTTTTGCTTCTTCTTTCCCTCTCATGTTGGTCCCTTTCACTTTCACCACCAAATTCATTCGATAAGGTATAAACTTCTCTTCTATCCTTCGATTTAGTAACGCAGAGACCCTCCTTTGTGTAGTGGCTAATACATTCTCTTTTGTTAAGTTTTGCGATTGTTAGGTCCTAAGGAACTCCCATTCTGGATGGCTGTAATGTTCATCAGATTTCCTTTAACTTTTCTTTCTCTTCCTAAGGAATTGCTGCTATAGAATTTCCTTCCATAAAAATGTTTTTCATTGAGGCCGTTTTACACGTTGAAAGATTTTGTACAAGTGAATGTACATGAGATTGTATGTTTGTCTCAATGAAATTAGAACAAGTTCTATTTTCTGTACAGCCATTGAGACCATCGCACAAGCGTACATACAATTTGCCACATTACATTTTGCCTCGTGCAAGAGTTCATGGAAGAGTTTTTACAAACAAATGTACCGTGTAAAACTGCCTTTACACTTCAGCCATTTAATTTATCTTGACATCTCTGTTTTCTCGGGTCAAATATAATGTAATAATTTATTTTTCACTTTAATTTATTATGTTACACTTTTTAACTATTTTCAATCTTGATACTTTTCCGTCTGATTATTTCTAGACGGCCGATTCATCTTATTTCCTTTCTTCTGTTGTCTTGTTTATTTATATCTTCGTCCTTGGCGATGGCTCTTTGACTCGCGAATGGTGACGGCTCTTGAACTCGCGAACGTTGCCACGGCTCTTGAACTCGCGAACGTTGCCACGGCTCTTGAACTCGCAAACGCTACAATAGTAATAAATTTTTCACCCACATCCACTAAGTCGATTGTCTTGAAACTTTTCCCACTTGTGTATCATGGATAAAAGTATAATATTTTCTCGATTTAATCAAATTAACACAAAATTTAAACATTAATTTATCACAAAAAATTCATTCCATTCTTTTTCATCAAAAATGTCATTAAATTTTAAATTATTTATCCATAGAAAAATTGTATGGAATGAAAAATTGATTCAAAATTATTGAAAAATAAAAATGATAAAATGAAATAAATTAAAAAAATTTCTTTCAAACATTGTTTAATTAAGAGATGTACCAAAAAGTATAAATTAATTTTTTGCTGTCAAAACTTGCCTACAGCCTTGCCTGTATTTGTTTGAGTATGGCCCCCCTCTGAATGTAATCCATCACCCCTCAAATTTTCATCTCTATTTTCGTAAATGGATACCTAATTTCTTCCTATTAATTTATTTAATTAAAAAATAATGTTGGTTTTTTTTCAGTGTATCAGTAGATCTAATGCAAGGAAAAATATTCAAGATGCAATTTTATTGCAGGTTGCATAATTGGACTTTTCAACTGCAATGTAGGGGTATAGAAACATCTTTGTGATGGAAAATTAATGAAACTATAAAAATATTTCTGCATATGAGCATATAGTTTATTCTCTGCCAATGTTGCAGGAAAATGGAGTACAAAGTTAGCTTGTTAACATGTCGGGATTAGCTGTCGCATTGCTCGCAAATAGTAAAAAGTATTGCATAACTGAGGAATATTTGACCATGAGAACCGGAGTATAATTGCATAAAAACTGAATAATCTACGTAGAATCAGGAGTTTTTCTTTGAAATACCCAGTTCTTCCCAGCCTGACATTTATGCAGCTATGCAAAATCGAGAGTTATGTAAAATTGAGGTTTTACTGTATTTTTTTAAAATATGCAGTTGGGCACAGTGTGTTTAATTATTTTAGGTGATGTTTCATCCATAATTTTAGCTTCTTATGTTGCTCCTTTCATAAAATATTTTGGATATTGTAATAATTAGTATTATTTTTATACAGGAAATGTTTCAATAAATGAAACATCTGGACGATATAAACTGTTGGAAGACAATGGTGTGCCAAATGCTATTCTCAGCATTGAAGAAGTTATTATGGATGACCGAGGGGTGTACATGTGCTTTGCTGAGAATGTTGCCGGCAAAACAGAAACTAGTACCTTTGTTAGAGTTAAGGGTAAGTGATTGTTTACTTAATTCAAATTAATATTTTTATGTTATTTCAAATGGGAGAAAACTTTGAGTCTCATTTGTTTGTAAAGTCTACTCTTCAACCTCAAGGAGAGACATGTCCGAAGCTTTAAGCTATCTTTGCCCTTCTATTTTGCAAATGTACTGAGAGTCAATCTAACGAGTCTGCTCTTCCTTCAGCAGTTGAGCTTATCATGCACTGCATGTTAAATATTTCCAATATTTCAGTAGTTTTGTAATCATCCATTCCTGAGGAATTCCTGATTAAGAGTAGGACGACAGTTATTTCATCTCAAATAGAAGCAAAAACTTACTTTGAAACCATTTTAGCTTGTCTTTCTTTGTTCCCTTCATTTCAAATTTCCTCAATACGGACTTAATACTTGTGTAAAATTATGCACTGTCTTTGTATGATTTATGGTGAAATGTTATCAATTTTCTTTATAACTGTAATTTTCTGCCATTGGTTTCAATTTTTCAGCGAAAAATACAAGATAAATTTGCATAATTTACATGGTTACTAAAATTTAGTTGATATTATAATTTTTTATTTTGGCCTTAAATGGCAT
Organism: Pyrrhosoma nymphula; assembly: GCA_963573305.1. NCBI lineage: Eukaryota > Metazoa > Arthropoda > Insecta > Odonata > Coenagrionidae > Pyrrhosoma > Pyrrhosoma nymphula. The sequence continues at coordinate 83,492,189 of OY754339.1, forward strand.
TTAATGCCAAAAATATAGCTTATGCTGGTTTGTGCATTTTATGTTTTTCCCTTTGTCTTAATTAAACAACTATGCAATGAAATAACTCTTAAATATATTCGCAGTCATACTCAGTCCCCATCCCTGAAACATTCTAATTCAAAGTCACTGTCTGTACTCAACTCAAAGTTGGTGCAATACGCTGATGTTATGTTCATTGGAAGCATATATGAGGTGTGATAAAAAAAATCATGGGAATTTTGGTTTTTCTTAAAGAATATTTATTTATTTATCATTATCAATTTTGTCCCCTTCAAAGTAATCTACCTTAGATATAATGCACTTGTCCAGCAGTTTTTCCAATCTTGAAAGCACTTCCGGAACCTACTTTTCGGTATAGAGTTCAGCTCCTTCAGCGATTCTGTTTTTATCTCATCAATGGTGACAAAATGTCATCCTTTCATGGTTATCTTCAGCCTTGGGAATAGAAAGAAGTTACAGTGGGCCATGTCCGGTGAATATGGTGGCTGAGGCAAAATAACGGTTTGTTTTTTTACCAAAAAATCACGAATAAGCAGTGAAGTGTGAGCAGGAGCATTACCGTGGTGCAAGTTCCACACGTTGTTTTGCCAAAATTCTGGGTGTTTTCCTCAGATTGCTTCATGCAAACTGCGCATGACTTCCAGGTAGTATTCCTCATTGACCGTACGACCATATGGCAGGAACTTGGATTTATTGAAAATCTGAATTATAAAGCCTGCAAAATTTAAAAATTCCCATTATTTTTTAATCACACCTCGTATGTACTGTGTCACCAAGAACATGGTCCTCACACTTCTCTAATAAAGTTTAAAGTATCAGGCGACAACTTTTGGAAATGAACTATCGATACCATTGCCACAAAATGAGAAATACTCTGTAAATTTCCTCACTAGTTTATTTAACTGACCAAGGTTTTGGCAACTTTTGCCACTAGCAAGTTTAATCTGCTATCAATGACAATCACTAGGGCAATTAATTCATACTTCTCATTGTCAACTTCGTGCTCTTTGTCCCTAACTTTCTCTTTATCATCCATTGAGCTCACAAAGGTGAGTTCACTTTTTTCCGGCAAAGATTAATGTGCCTAGCACACTGTTGGAGGCTTATGATTCAAGTGCTCTCCATCCTCTGCCTTGTCGTGGTGCGAGCTCTTGAAATGGGAAGGGGCCATGTTGACCCATCAAGCCTTTGGGCTGCTGCCTTCCCATGAATAAGAGGCCTATTCTGAATCTGGGGTCGCAATTCCATGATCAAGCTATTCCACAGCTCATTTTAGCCTAAGTTGGTATTCTGGATTAAGCCGGGCAATAAATAGCTCGGGAAAACTAGTGATCAAGATGATGTTGTCTTTGCCCCCCTCTTCTGGTATGAAACATTTTCAGAACGGTAATTAGAAATTTCAGCAGCCAATGAGAAGCAAGCTGACGTTGTAGCTTCGATGAAATATTCCGTCCTTCATATAACCTATGAATTATTTTATCTCTTAAATAGATAAAATTATAGGTATAATACTTTTTATTTATAATAAGCTATAACATGTAACTTACATGCTCAAAGCATTATGTTCCATGTATTCTATAAAATGACTTAACGATAATATTATGGCGGAGCGGTGAATGCTAACGTGAGTCTTCTGCTGTAATAAGATTTTAGCATAACATTATAAAGTTATTTTATGTAAATAATGTCTGCGATCCCAAGTACAGTCAACTCTCGATTATCCGTGCTAATGGATGCACGACGAGGCACGGATAATCGAAATTCATGGAAAATATGGTCATGATAATGACATTTCACTTCATAGGATGAAACTATTTCACATAACAGACTGCAGTGGTTACCGCAAAACAACTAATGAATGAAAACTAAATAGTACTATTATTTTGAAATATAATAATATCGAAAATATTTATAGCTTCTAATGCTTGAAACACAACATAACAGGTTACTTACTCAGGTTGACCACGTAGATAATAAAAAACTGACATCTTGCTTATTTTCAGTAAATGTATGACATCGAAGTGATTATATAGTACAAAACATTGTTATATTGTGAGCCTCTGAAAAATATATGTGATATAATATTTATAGGTTCGGCATTAGTAGGATTAAAAATACTTCGCATTACAAGTGACTGCAGGTGTTACACCAAGAAAACAAGTGAATAACGAAATGCTAATTTTCCGGTTTGTTTATTTCGAATATCATGAAATCTTCAACATTCATCTATAAATATTTTCTATTCTAATAAATAGTTTTTAATGCTTGAAACGAAAGATAATGGGTGCTTAACTTGACCATATAGATAATAAAAAAACAATAGCTTTTGCAATGTAATTTTGACAAAGAGTTATCAATAATTAAATCCATTGGAGTTCGTAATGGATATAAAACTGTTACTATTGATAATATTCTTGATAGAAAGTGGAAAAAATTTACTTTAAAATCAATTACAACAATGCCCTCTAATGTTGATAGGACAGCTAAATTCTGGCGCAAGATACCATTTCTTGGCCCCCTATCCTATCATGTAGCCAATGAGTTCCCAAAAGAGAGGGTAAAAATCTCTTTTTATAATAGTGCAACTATTGGAAAACTATTATTTTACTCTAAAAATAAATTCGATAATTGGGACCAAAGCGGTGTATATAAATTATGTTGTGACACGCCTAATTGTAATGCCGTATATATTGGGCAAAGTGGGCGTGCAATAAACACTAAGTTAAGAGAGCATGTAAAATGCTGGCACAATGATGTACCTAAGTCGAATTTTGCTAAACATTTACTTGACCACAACCATCATAGTGATTTTAAAACTCTGGTTCTCCATACCCAATGTAAAGGGAAAAAACTGACTTTTTGGAACAATTTCAAATATGCTTGCCATGTAAAAACAAAAATGTCTATGTTGTTAATGACCAATTGTACCCATCCCACTCCTCCCCATTACTCTCCATTCTCCTTGAACAAAATTTGAATCTGTCACCTTCCTGATGATTGCGTCACTACCAATAAAATCCTAACCCTCAACCTCCCTATAGACAAACCCCCCCCCCCTCTTACTGCCGTTGAGTCACCACTTTCCCCCTCCTTCCCCACTTCAGTCGTCTTTCCTCTCCCACCCCCTCCTCCATCTCATACCTATATATATATCGCTCGCTTATTTGTTACTTCACCTTGATAATGGCAATGTTTGCCGAAACCTAGGTCAGTTGAATACAAAATTGGTGTGGAAATATTTACAGTGTTTTCTGTTACAATGCAATCCGTGACAATTTTCCACAAACTTTTGCCTGATACTTAAAAATCCGGTCTTTATAATTGTGGAAGATTAGCTATTAAGTGAACACCTGAGGTTTTGTGGGTAATGAAAAGTTTATGAATTATTTTCCCCGAAGAAGAATCATAACCCGTAAAGTGAACCCATCGTAAAGTGATTATGATGCACATCTTCTTACATGTCATCAATGAATATAGCTTTGAGAATGGTATTTAGTGCTCTGTATACAGAACTCAATAATGAGATTAACCCAAAATGTCGACTTCTCATTGCAAAATCTGAAAATAGATCTATGCTTCACGTTACACCTCAAACTCAGACGGTCAGCTGACTCAGTTAAGACTCGCCACTTGCATCATTGCTCCCATTTTATAATTTTCTGTCTGAGTCCCGAATATTTGTTAATACCCTTATCTTCCGGGAAATATTCACATTTATGTAACTATCTGTGTTGATGGTGGATTTTCATTGAAGTCAAAAAGGCAGCTTTTAGGCAGGGAATAGAGATGAATAAATCAGCAATGCTGTTCAACCAAGCTATCGGCTATTATGTGTGAGACATAACATAATATGGAACCCAGTTAAAGCAAAGGGTGCTGTTCATAACGTGACATCATTTTACTTAATCCTGTCCACTCTCTAAGCTCTCATACCCCTTTGTACATAAATCTATACATGTATGGTCTGGGCCCAAATTGTACTTTTCTATGAATAATAATTTGCTTAAGCTTATCCCCATTATTTTTTGGTTACCTTATTCGATCACCATGGGTTGAGGGTACTGCCTTATGTAAATCAGTAATAATCAGGCTTATCCATATTGGTTGTTGACTTCTTATTTGTGCCAATATTCTAATTTTCAGACAAGTTGGCAGCTCTATGGCCTTTCTTGGGAATCTGTGCCGAAGTATTTGTTCTTTGTTCCATTATCTTAATATATGAGAAAAAACATAATAAAGCTGAATTGGAAGAAAGTGATACAGACCAGAGCCCTGAACAGTAAGTACACTGATTTTTATAGCATATTTTTTTTTGGTCTGGAGAATACTGTTGAGCCTAAATTGTGAATGCTTCTTGCTTTCATCCAGGAAAAACACCCCAGATCACGGCAAAGACTCTGATGTAAGACAGAGAAAGTAAAAATGATTCATAAGTTAACAAAATTTTGTTGACCATTTTGTTTTGTAACCATTTTAAAAGTCACCTTGAGTGAAAGTTGTTTACATGTCAACAAGCCAATTGGGAAGCCAGAAGTGTGTGAATAATAATACTAGGGGAGTGACGAAAGAAACTGAAGTGTCTGGTCTTCAAGGTGCTTGCATTTTCATGAGTGCTGGTTTGAAATCAAAGTGTGTGCAGTTGCCAAGTGACGTGATGGATGTTGCCTGGAGTGTTGTGTATATAGATTCGAGAAAATTGCACTTTCACAATCCTGTTTATATCCTTGTTAAAACTTTTAATGTATGAATCATATAAAATCATTAGCAAGTGAAGTTAAAAGAACTTGTTTAAAATCGTTTTCATGAATTCTCAAAATTAAGGTGGATGCTGAATGTGGGACAACTTGGTCTGAAGTGTCTTTTTTTGCTGGCGTGGAATGAGATAACTGATTGTAAATTATTATTCATCTCTTAGTTTTTGGAAATCATTCATATTGTATAGAAAAATATTGTTATCAATGAATGAAGTTAAAGATTCCAGTCATTATCAGGAAAGTACTAATGACTGGAACTGAAATTATTTTTTTGTTATGTATAGTTAATGCAACAATAAGCTCTTTAGGTACTTAAAAGCACTCAACATCAGCTGATGAATTTCTAACTTACTTTTTATGAAAGTGTACTTTGTATAAATTTAAAATATTAATGTTAAACTTAGCAGAATATCATCTGCTGTGTGGTCTGAGGTTACATTTAAAATCACAGTTGGTGCTAGTCGATTGACATGTACTTTGTAGTATGTTTTTCCAATGCTTGCTTACAAAATAATCTTTCTGTGAGGAATGCTTGATGGAAGAGTCTCAGTGTGTACTAATTGATTTTCATGCATGGTTCATAAGCTATAATAAGGCTATAATCATTAAAATCATAATGCATAAAGGTGGAAGTAAGACCACGAGGTTGCTTCAAATACTGTAATGAGGTCTAATTCTGAGACTGTTTTTCTTACTTGCTGGTTAAAATGGGCTTTAAAATAAATGGGGCATCAAATCTTTTCCTTAACTAGAGCACTTCAACTCAAAATGGCAACACTTTCTCAATTTTGGGATCATTTTTTATTATATGTATGTGCTTTCTATAACCATAAATAGTCTAGTACTAAATACTATGCTCCAGGGGGGTCCCTTACCTCAATAGTAGTGAAATTTGACATTAATTCAGAATATTTGTAACCATTTCTAGCGTATTATAGGTATCAAATACTGGACTTAAAAAAGTTATAGTGGCTATGGAGTGCAAACATTTTAACTCCATGATCAGCTGCAAGAGTATAATAGACTCTTTGGAAGTCAGTTAAATAACTAGAATTCTAAGTTAGTTGAGCTTTCCTGATTAAAAGACCCAACATAATTTCATTACATGAAGTGCATGTGAATCTATTCCTATTTTGATTTTTATGGAATGGGTAAAGTCTATCTTAAATTAATCCTACTAATCTAAAATTAGCTAAATCTAATTTACTTGTATTTTTCAATCACAATAAAAACCTTTGAGAAAGTAGCAATTGAATCACTATTCATGCTTGGTATTAATAGCATGATATTGTTCTTCATGATGAATGATTTACTTGAATGATGTGGCTGCACTGAGCACATATTGCTAACTTGGAAGTAATAATCTTAAATTTCTAACCAAGAGTGTTCTTAATCAATTAGTAATTTTAATGTACTTACTTTTGTCTTGAGGCAAGTGATTGTTTTTAACAAATTTGGCATATTCGATCGTATTTTAAGTGTTTGAAAAGATTGTATTATTAATTTGGGTAATAAAGAACGGGAATGTTACTTGATTTCCTTGTGTAGTGCTCTTTAGTGCATGAGCACATGTCAAGAGCAACTGAGGCAATATTAAACGGACTGTTAAAGTTTCATTTAACATTCTTAATGATTTTAATGGCTAATACATAATTGTAATTTAAAATTGAATATCTTTATATTATGAAGTCATAGTGTTCCCATTTGATATATTGAATAAAATTTTGGTGATTTGTAAAATTGTACAAGCTATCTAATGTTCACTGGCAGCATTATTTTTTGTTACAAAAGATAGTTAGGTTGATAGTTTATCGTTATGATGTTTTTGAAAAACTTTCTTCTTTTACCATTAATGTAATATTTTTAATGCAAAATCTGGAAAATTGCCCATGTCAGTTTATTAAAACATGTTCTGTACACCCTTCCCGATGCTTAGGTTTTGGATAACCCTTTCAGATAATGAAATCATTGTTTTAACTCCTAATTTTTGGTTAAGTTCCGGTGTCCACAGTGTTGATATTACAGATCATTAAAAAGACACAATTCCAACAGTTAAGTAGTGAATACTCTCTTAATTTATCGATATGCCATCTCTCTGTAATCCTTAGGCATGGTATCGTTTCAATCAGGTACCCTTTTCTCTTTTGGGATTTTTCAATTCAAACCCCCCTCAATATCTTATGTTCTCTATTAACCTTCAGGTTGGCCAGATCAAGCATCCAGTAGCTCTAAATCACGGTGGCTGTATTGCTTGGTAAACTCTTCATAGTTTGCTTACCACATGTTGTTTTTGCAGTCATCATCTGAACAAATTCTCGTTATATTTGAGTCCTCATTTATTTACTTAAGGTGACGATTTTTCTGTACTTTGTTATCCTTTACGTATTTCCTTATTTATTCATATTTCATGAGGATATCTCTACTTACTTTTTAAGCCCTGATTATGGCCAACCCTTTCAAATGTTTTCGTGGTAGAGGCACTCACTGCCCTACTTCTTTGCCATGCCGGACTTATTTTCTCTGGTTTCATGCCAGAAGCTAACTATGGCAGAACAGTTACAAAAATTCACCAAAGTACAAATCATGTAATAATTTCTATACTACTGGAAACATTAGCACTTGCATATGTGAATGAGATGTAATTTTACATTATGTGAGATGCAAGAAGGATTCAGTATGTTATTGTGGGCACTAAATGTAAGTAATAATGAGGGACATTTAAGTAATATTCCCTTTGAGCAATTGAAATGAGGATAAAATGATGAGATGTTTTTATTTAGAACCCTTCATATAAATGTGTGCACGAGGAAGGCTTTTTTGTTGGGAAGTGAGTTATGATGTGTCGATCATGTCAAGGAAAGAGGAAATGTTGGTAATCCCAAGGTTAATGAAGGAAGGGTGTGTTTTGCTTTAATTATCTAACAGGGCAAGTTTTTTTTTTAAGTTACGCTCTGGGTTTGTGTTCTGGAATGATATGGTGACTGTCGCTGGGTGATAATTCTAGTTATCACAATTCTGGTGAAGAATTATTACTAGTGTGAGTGCTACTGTCGACCGTGTTCATTTAACCTAAACCCCTCACTACAGCCTTCATTTTATTCTTTGTTATCTGTTTTGCATAATATTTGGCTGATTTTATGAACTGTATTGTGGAAGTAAATAACTTTCTTACTCTAGAAATTATATGACAGTGCTTGATTTTAGTTAAAAACTAAGTCTGTAATGATTCCTAGACTGCTGTGACACCATGGACGCCTTCATGCTAGGTTCTCAGCCATGATACCTTAAATATTTTCGCAGCTATGTTATCCTAAAATTATGAAACATCGCCCAATGTGTCTCTTGCACATAAGAAGTAAATAGTTTATTATTGGTGGAATTTTATATAAGCAAAATGCTGGTTGTGTAGTGGTGTCAATCTTTTTTTCTTTTTTCATTGGTGTGAATTAGATAATCAGTTAAAGTTTGGTGATTTACCAGAAAAGCATCTTTGCATTTAGAAGTTTTGCATGATTGCATTTCTTGTCTGCAAGATTGTATTTGTATTTTTTTTGTTTTTGAAATGATGAATTTGCATTTCCAATGGTATTAGAGTGCTGGTGTGCATTTTGGCCAAAAAGTATTTATTTTCATTTATGAGGCCCAAAGTTGCGAGCTGTTTGAGTCCTTTGGCCCTTCTACTGGGAATATGTGTGCTATAATATTTTACAAAGCTTTTTAGCTATTTTGAGACATATTGGTTGAATTTTTGTAATCATGCCAGTGTCTCTGACGTTAATAAAGGAAGTATATATTGAAATAGTTGTTTTATGGGGTGATTCGTGCATATTTTGTGTCACATTCAGTTTCACTTATTTCGAAACTAGTTGAATGCCTTAATTTTCCTCCACTATAGAGATGTGCCTCTCTGTGTACATTTGTTACTAATGTACTTTTTCCATATTTGTCATTGACATTAGAAATGCTGAGTTTTGGGGAATATTTTGGTTGTGTATTTTTGTGTCCAAGTATTCCTGGTAAAATAGAAATAATCATCCAGGTCAGATATATACGGTGTAGGTAATAGTAAATAAGCTGCTTGAATTACCTTGTAATGGTATTATTTTGTGGCTATATAGTTGAGCTTTTTTTTGTTCTAAAGGAACGACAGTTTGGGTGTCATGGTCATCTTTTATCATAATAAGGGACAGTCATTGCCTTATTCTAAAATTGTCCATCCTTGGACTCGCTAGGGAGGTGTCTTGAGCTGAAGTTGCAGTTCTGTAGTTCCATTCTAAGCAGCCCATTACTATTGGATTGAGATAACTTGCTAACTGTGCATTGAATGGTTGATCATACATCCTCTAAATTTTTTCACAGCATATTTCATGTGGAATTCATAACAGCCACTGAAATATTGTCTTTTACCATATTGTGATTTAGATGGCTTATGTGGCCAACTACTGTAATTAACTGGCATTATTGAGTGATAGACATGAAGTATTTACTCCTTCATACGAAGGATATTCTTGCTCCTGTTAGTCACGAATCTCAGAGGATCTGAGAGGTATATAATTTGACATTTGTGTCAATATCCCAATCCTAAACATTTTTATGATGGTAATATTTCAGTCATGTATTGTTATTGCAGGAAGAGCAATAATAGTCTTATGGATATTTTCCTTGTTTTATGTAACATAATTAGTTGAACTGGTTGATTTGTCTCATGATGTAGCACTTCTGCAAAATGGATGGTAAATTGAACTACAGCTTTGTTAACCTTGTAAATAAACATGTATATAACATTTTATTAATTAGGAATGTACATGATGTATTTCTAGCATGTGTAAAAGTTACCAGATGATGAAGAGTTTACTTTCATTCTGTAAAGATATAATTTTATTTAATCTCACATGAATATCAAATCACTCCATAGTACTCGCATGGAGAATTCATTTTCCTCATGACTGGCTAAATAAAATTCAAATCAGATAATGTTTGCTTTAGAAAAAAGGTCCAACAAAATTACTTGACATACCTACCTATTTAGTTTAGGAATGAGATGAGTTAAGAGACAGTATATTTTTAGAGTACCTGTCACATCTGAAATAAAATTGATTTTTTAGTATTGTGCATAATAAAGTTAGTAACTGACCAGGCATATTGCTGCAATTTTGTTCCCACTTGGATTAGGACTTATTTGTATCAGTTAGTTATCCTTTTCCAGCTGGACCTACTATTTTAAAATCGATCAATTTCACCTGTGTAAATAATGGGTTACATATTTATTTTTTGGCTGGCAACGGAGGCATATGTTCAGAGAGGTCTGTGTCTCAGTGGGGGACAATAATTCCTTTACAACGGTAAGATTACAAAACTTCATGTAAAAAAAATGGACCAACCTGCCTGGGCAAAAATCTGATGTAAATTCCTGTTTCACACATGTTCACTAATATAAGTGATGGAGATGATGTATGTAACTTATCAACCATTTTAGAGCATTTCTACTGCGAAGCAAAAATTTTCTTTATGCAGCAGAAAAGCCCGAAAATGGTTGATAGTGGAAGTACTAATTGCTGCAAAAACTTTCAAATAAAAATAAGTAACCTGTTTGAGAAATTGAAAGACATGTTTTGGCTTAAAGAACTGGCAGAAAATGATTTTGCTTCACAGATATATCTTCCACCACTCTGTAATAAACGTGCCCAGACCAACTTAACCCTTTTACTGCCATCGGGCCGATATATCGGCCCATGTTGGATGTGCAAAAACTGCCACGGGCTGATTTATCAGCCCAAATTTAAATACCTGAATGTAATAGCCAATCTTCAAAACCAGAAAAAAGCCTTTGCAGTCTTCGCTCATCCCACCCGAAATGGGCTGGCAGTAAAAGGGTTAAGACCTCTACGAGTGGATTATAAACATTGGTGCAGCTTTAGTTATCAACCCTCATGCTGAATCATGAAGCTAATGGAAACAAAAATCTGATTTAAAAGTTTTTAGGCAATTCTGTATCCATGGAGCATTTTTATAACAATGAAGAGCATTGAAATCATTTGGGAGTGAAATGTCCAATGTATTTCAATGTTATTGGATGAAGTCTAGCCGAAGTTCCTCTCTAACTTGTTTCTCACCAATATGCTTCTAAATGGAAAAAACTTAACAAGAACAGGTAAGAAGTGAGGATAAAGTATTTATTTATTTATTGCACAGGAGTATAAATGTACATTTTCAGGCAGCCGCCCAATTACATCTGACAAAAAAATTATCTTATGAAGTTCTTATAGTGTATTTTCTATATCAAGAGAGCTTTAAAAGGAAATTAATTGCAAACTTGGAAAATTATAAATCATGTTGTAGAGAAATATGTAATTAAGTTTAAATATTACAATTTTTAATTGACCAGACAAGTTTATAATACACATTAATTCAATCCTAGACAGCACACTGGTAACCGTATACATATAAGTACTGTATGTATAACCAGGTGTATACTATTTCCATAAGAATCTATGCTAGTTTTAGATGCTAAAAATACATGAACAGTAAGCAAAAGGTATATATAAATTGGTATTGGAAATATGAAAAAATCTCGTTTGTTCTTGTTAATATTGACTTTATATTCATCCTATGTGGCAACATAGGTTTCAATTAATTAATGCCTGATATATGTTATCATGATTGGATGGTACGTCATCAAACTATAATCACGGCACAAAAGCGGAGGAATCAGACGAGAGATGTTGTGGAATCTGAACATAATAAGAACTATGACAATGCAATTTTCCACATAAAAATGTTTTTAGTCGACCCGGGTTTCGATGCACTGCACCTGATGATGATGCTGTACATCGAAACCCGGGTCGATTAAAAACGTTTTTTTTTGTGGAAAATTGCATCGTCATAGTTCTTATTATAATCACAGCATTAACACATAAAAATTAGTTCTTGCAGTCACTTAAATGCACGGGAATGGCCATTTATATAGGACTTTCTTGCCGAGTCCCTTTCGGTTGAGATTTAAACTTGTCGAAAGTAGACATGAAGTATAAGTCGAACGAAAGGGTAGGTAGTTGGTAGAATGATTTCATGTATGTTGACATTGAGAATTAATTAATAACATTTTTATTTTGGGATCCAAGAAAGGAAATTATTTCTAATGTCACAATTTTGCCCCGTAAATAAAAATTTCATAGCCAGAGATTAGGGTTTTCTGGATCATTGATGATCAATGTTTTGAAGTATGGCAAAATTTTACATACCCGAGTATGATTGTAAATATGACTGTAATACATTAATATTACAAAATTTGTGCTGTTTGGTAATGAATGTAAACTACTGCATACAGGGGTTTGTCGTATCAAAAAGAGTATACGGAGTGTATTCATGTTGTATACACTTGGTAGGAGGACATCGCTGCATTATATACATCTGGTAAATGGGGGGTATAGCAGGTTTTTATACATTTACAGTATACCTGTATCTTCTACCGTATAGGTACACATGGTATACACTACATATATTTTATGTATACATTAGCATGTGTGCTGTCTGAGATGACCGTTTAAATGACTGAATGGGCATTTTAAAGAAATAAACTTCCATTAGAAGAAGATTGACCTCTCTAAAGATTCTTACAAAAAGACTTAAACTTATAATTAGGTTTATAACTAGCCTTGGCAAATAAATAATTATTAGATGTATTTACATTTGAGTACGGAAAGACATGCTCAAGTAATTTCGGGCAGGGGAATTTGTTATTCAACACTTCTTAGAGAGAAACTAAATCAGCTTGTTCACATCTAGTTGACAATGTCTTTAGTCCCGAACTGTCATAAAAGGGACCATAAGAAATAGTGCTTCACTCAAATCCAAGACGTATGGCAACCATTCTAATTAAATGCCTCTGAATTTTTTCCAGTCGTTGTACATGACACTCATAGTCTGGAGACCATATAATGCTACATTAGGTACTCGACATTGGTTAACACCAGAGAACTAAATAATAAATTAAATATACCTGGATCTGTGGCAAATCTGTAAATAAAACCCATTGATTTTTGTGCTTTACCGACAACCATGTCTATGTGGTAATCATAAGCCAGTATTAATAATGTGTAGTAGATAATTGTCAAAATTTTCAGGTTAAAAACCCTTATTTGCAAGGGCCTTTATGTTTATTGAGCTTCCATGAGAGTAGATAGAGGTGACTATTTTATGTACAAGAAGTTTCATGCTAATCAAGGATTACAGTTAGAACCAGTTATACACAATATCTGTTTTAAGAATTTAGTGCCTGAATCCGTGAATTATATCTGAACAAATGGCCCTTGGGCCGTGCCCTTAGATCCTATACTGCTGTGGGATGGGCCAATTTTAACTCAATTTTACAGTAATCGATAATGTAATATGTACTACATTTTCATCTTATGCTAGATTTGGATTTATCCTTAGTAATACAGTAGAACCTGGATTTTAGCAAGAAAAAACTACATGAGATGAATCGCCAGGTCCCGTCATTTTCACCCCCGAAAACCTCTATAAGAGAGAATGTTAAGTGCAGGAAATGCAACACAATTTTGCATGTGTTGATAGGTCACACAAACACACCATAGCACCAGTTAGTCTATAAGTTCCGTTTCATAGTTGAAACTAAAATGGTGCCGAGCATCTCTTTACTTCGTGTCATGAGTAAAGTGAGACTTAATGGAAAGTGTATTACGGACACTGAAAGTGACTCACTTGATAAAGTGGGACTCGTGTAGATTTGTGCAATGCCAACAGAGTTAGTGAAACTGGTGAAACAGTTCGAAAAAATAGATGACAAAATCTATGTGCGAAAACCTCATTAAGGTCGTTGGGGGGGGCATTGCTTCTTTCCAAGGGTCTGCAATAACTTAAGTTATTCTAGACCCTCAAAAAGAAGCAATCAGCTCCCACCCCAACTACCTTAATGATAGATATGTAACCCCTTGTTGGGAAACAAGACAATATACTTTAATGAATATGGATATACTATGGCTATATCATTATTCACCCATATGATTATCACTAACCCATTAGATTGTTTTTGCGTGTGTGATGTTCAAAACTGTAAGTTCTACACATGTTAACATGTGTAGAAATAATTATTGCCATTAAAACGTTTGAACATGCATGATCAATGGGTGGATGTGGTAGGTATGGTTAGAATGCGAAGAGGGTAGCTGGGTCATCAGACGCAGGGCCAGCGACAAGAGGGGGCAGGGGCCCGGGGGGTGGAGTGTACTGGGAGAGACTGGAAAATGTTCCCAAAATTCCTGTACATTAATATAGATACCTTTGTTTAAGCAATTATGTTCCTAATTTCTTTGTAATGTGCACTGAGTATCAAGGAATTACTTGAAAAAATTTCATCATCAGAAAAGTAGTTTTATACAATCTTGTTTATTCGGAATGAAAAAAAAAATATGTAAATGCCCCAACAGAAATGTTAATTTTCCCCCAATTGATTCGTAACATAAAAAACTAGCTGCCGAAAATCGTTCATTTTATAAAATGATACCGGATACCTTCAGTATGTGATGAGAGTACATGCATTGTTTATTTAGGTACTACATATTTTCAGTTCTTTAGAAGTAAAATTTCATTTTCTGATGAAATGTCATACATTTTGGTGCAAAGTTCTACATTTCAAGTTTCGGCGTCCTTATTTTTAGTTGTAGGCATCTAAGTGAGCGGAAACTTATTTGAAGAAGGGCAAGTTAACGGTAGAAGCCATGAACATGCACGTTCATGGTAGGAATGCCATACATCCTTTTCCTTCAAGCCACATAGCCATTAACGAAAGGATGGTAATATTCGTACTACCATGAGCAAAAGGAGGTTGCAAGGCAAACAATGATCAGTAAAACGATTTATTTCAAAGATTATGTACACAGAAAAAAAGATTTCTTCATTCTGTTATATCTTTTTAAGAATTCCAATGTCCCGCAGAAGACGTAAATCTTTTTTTATGTGGTAGATCCGTACTGGCGCGTTTTCAGCTGAAATATCTTTTGTGTGGCATGCTTGTACAATGGCACTTTCAGCTGATTTGTGTCAAGTTACTTTACATTTCGAGTCGTCTCGGTGAGATGTTTAATTTTGTGCCGTGGTTACTCTTATTGCATATTAATGCAGTATAAATATATAACTTAACAGTTTTCCGTTTTAAAAATTAATGTTTAAAAATAGATGAAGATCGGGATGAAGGGGAGGTTATGTGCTTTACTTTTTGTGCTAGTGTTTATGTTTCAAGTTTTGTGCGAAGAAGTTAACATAGAAGGTAAATACGGGTCAATCATACTCTGAACTTCAATGTGGAAGCAAGGATTTTACAGTTTACCTCTTTTAGGTGAAGATGATGTTGAGCTGAAAGATTCGAGGGAGAGAAATGGGAGTGATATTTTGTCCTCGTCAATTTCGAGTGTGAGCTGGAGGATACTACTACTAGTAAATTTTTTTATGAACGATTGCTTGAGAAAGGGATGCTTTCATTGCCATGTGTATATTTCCGTTTCAGGCTGAAGTACATAATTGCCCTACAGATGTGGAATGTTTTAAACTAGGTGACCAGTGCATTAGCTGTGATTATAATTCCAGTTGTGTTTACGGTGAAAAAACCAATGTCACTTGTCAGGCTAGGGTGGACTGTATTGTGAGTATTCGAAAGCAGCTTTATGCAACAGCGGAATTAAGTGCTTATCTCTATGTTTTGGATTTTTTTTTATTCAGGGAAGTAAGAAGTTTCAGGTACCGATGATATGCCGATATTGCTACCAAACTGAGGCCTGGGAGCACAGATGTACTCTGAAAGCCTCTTGTGTTCCGGTTGCCACGCCTCGGGCGTATTACAGGTGAGTCTATTTCGCAATATGTTCTGCGATTGGCAAGCCATGAAATGTGAAAAAAATCAATCACTTTTGAATATTCGTGACACAAGTCAATTGCACTAATGAAAACGGAATTCCAACATTATGCATCGCTTTCTGACTAACGAAGAACCTATATTGCTACTTTGATAGCTCTTTTCCCTACCATATTCTTCTATTATTAATATCGAAATCTACCGGTTAAGGTAGATTTCGATAGTGGAAGTGAGCCCTCTAGATTTTTAAATGTGCAGGACCCTATCTCCTTACGCTAGTTCTTCTCGGAATACCTACTACCGCTCTTCATCCCGTCCATAAAACGTATTCTTCCTTCTCCTTCCACACTTACCTGACAACCTCCCCTCTTTCATGAACTTAAGCATCCCTTTGCCTCTCAGAACCTGCTCCTACCAAGTATACTTGGTAGGAGCAGGTTCTGAGGCTCTGCCTCCTCCAGAAGTTTTCTCTCCTAACATACCAAGTTCTTTCTTTCTGCCCACCACACTTTTTCCATCTTCCCCCACACCAACAAATTCCTGCAGCTTATTCTCATCCTCTTTTCTGCTCCATACAATGACACACTCTATATCATACTTTTTTCCAACCTTCACTTTTAATCCTTACTTGAAGTCCCCATCATCAGCTCCCTCCTATTGCCAAATGTTTCTTTCACTTGTGCTATCCTCCTCCTAATGTCTCTGCTACAATGATAATTTTCCTCCTACATACTGCCCAAGTAATTAAATTGTTCTACCTGCTTCAGCTTGTTACCTCCTACTTTAATGACCAGCCTCATTTTATTTGTTCTAGAATCTCATTACTGTTGTTTTTTTATTATTCTATGGTCTTTATTCCAAAATCACCCTAATTTCATGATGCATGTACTAAAGCTTGCAATCCCTTCAATGATCGACTAGCCAACACCTGGTCCTCAATGAATTTAATTGACTGTATCAGCTGTCCTCCTGCTTTTATTCTCAACTCTAGTTTCTCATATTCCTCGCTTACCATTTCCTCCTCTTAAATGTTAGAAAGCAAAGGCGACATCTGGCAGCCTTGCCTTTCCCCACGACCTATAACTGCCCCTCCTGATTCTCCATACCCTCTGGACATATAAGTTTCAGATGAGTCTACTATCTCGCTAATGTACTCCTATTTTCATCAGTATCTGCAGTACTTTTTCCCGATTAACTCAGCTGAGCCTTTTCAAAATCAACAAAACAGGCAAACACAACCTAATTATATTGTAGGCTCTTTTCTCTCAGTGTTCTCATCATTGCAGTTGCATCCAGACGCGCCTTACCCTTCCTGAACTCCTCTGGCCATGCCCTCATAGATTCTACGAATAAACTCCGTTGTCTCAGGGGTAATTTGATGGAGTTTGCTTAGCATTATGAATGAGAAGCAATAACTTTGTAAAATGTTTGTGACTGTATATTCTGAGTGTTCTGTGCTATTTGCACCTGATGATGACGTGCAACGTCGAAACCTAGGTCAATTATAATAAATACATGTGGAATTACAAAGTTACTGCTTCTCATTCTATGAATAAGTTAGTTAAAAAGTTCTTCGTCCATTATTACCCACATTCTTCTGTAGCTCCAAAGGTATGCTATCCACTCCAACAGCTTTTCTTGCATTCATCTCTTGTAATGCTTTCTCTATTTTGCTGTTGAGTATCTCTGTTCCATGGTTATCCTTCTCTTTTGTTCTTTCATTCTCTATATCTTTAGTTCACTGACTTATTACTGCTGTCATATAGCTTTTCCACATATTCTCCCCATCTATCCTGGAAATATTCCCATTCAATTAGTACTATAGGTGCTGTTTGCCCTCCATTACCACCATTTTCCTTTTAGAGAATAGTTGATCCACTTCTCCTTCTTTCTGTAGCTTTTCCATTTCCTCGCATTCCCCCTCTCCACCATTTTTCCTTTGCCTGAGTTTATTTACTTGCCTAAGTTTATTAAATATTTCATTCCCTAAACCACCTCCTGCCTCGTTCAGTGTTCACTTTTTCCACATCCTACTCTCCTCAGTATTCCTCAACATTTTTTCTGTGACCCAGTGCTTCTTAATCCTTCTCGTTTTGATTATTCCTTTTGTTTTCTCTGCTGCACTTTCCATTTATTTTATGCTCCCATCTTTCCTCATTAGTTCCTTTGCTTCACATATGTTTCTATCTACTCTGTCTCGTCCCTTTCAATACATCCAAGTTCCACCACTTCGTCCTCCTACTTCTACTGGACCTTTTGAATCTGACATCACATTTTATAAGCACTAAATTATGACTGGAGACAGCATTCACCCCTGGAAAGCTTGAGTTTTTTACTCTGTTCCTAACATCTTCATGATACAATCAATTTGATATCTCAGAGGTCCATCCATGGTCAGTTCTTGTTCCTGGCCCAAACCCTCCCACTTCATATCCATTCCTCCACTACTGCATTCTTACCACCCATAATTATTAGGTTTTTCTTACTCCCCTCTTCTAATTTTCTTGTACATGCCATCCAATACTCTTTTCTTGATGTTACTTTTAGGCATGTTTACCTGGAGTTATACGGAATTCTTCAGGTGAGCTTTTATTTCAACCACCAGTATCCTGTCACTCACCTGTTCAGTATACTCTCTTCCCCAATTTTGCATTCAATACCATTTCTATCCCACATTGACTCTCATCTACCCCACTATAAATTACCCTAAAACTTTCACTACTTTAATGGTCCTCGCTATCGCTCTTATTTCACAGCCCAAAAACATCAATTTTCCCTTTCCTGTTATATATTTTCTAGCTTCCCTGCCCTCATCATTGTCCTAACGTTCCAAATTTTTACTGCTGTTTCCTTTTTGTTTTTCTTCGTCTCCTTCTGTCTTGCTATCCTCATATCCACTGGTGACCGTGTTGCTCAAGGATTTTGTGAGATGACGACTGTGGAGGCCTTGCATCTCCAGCTGCAAGGCACAGCACCTGCCATTGTGGGCAAAGTCCCATAGTTGCCAGGATTCAATACTCTATTACATATGTACATACTTTGATGTTCAGGGTAATGAATAGTTGGGTGGGCTTTCCCATCACCACTTCCCAATGATATTTTTATCGTGACACCATCTCGTGAACTACCTTCTGTGAGGTTCCTACCCTTCAACCTATCTGGCGTGGGTGGCCTTGTCAGGATAAGTTATTATTGCTAAGCCCCTCAGTTATTATCCCATCAGTCCAGAGGGGGGGGGGGGGTTTATTCCGTAATTAAGGCACCCAATGGCATTTGGTAGGCAGTTATTTTGACATCAGATACGTGAAATGGCATCGTTAGCTATTCCGTAAAAGTCGCCAATGCCATTGGAGTCACGGGTGATGGGGCCCGTGAGATAAAAGGTATCACTCAAGTGGCATCCAAAATTTCATCGCTCAACGCTTGTGTTTTGTCGTAAGTATGGCCTTCAAAATGTAGGCACATAGATTGCACCTAAATTATATGTATTTTGATATCTCCCAACCAGGGCGTCCCAAGGGGGCCTTGTGCAAACGAAAGTCTGGGCCCCCCTAACTTTGCATTTCCTTTTTGATATTGTAGCATCTTTTAATCATACATATTTCATCGAAAGAAGGAAATTAACCAGCAAAATGGCTAATGATTTCAAGAAATTTACATATGTACTAATTGTAAGTAGTAGGCAATTTCGGGTAATGGGCGGGTTTCACAGCACCGTCTGAAAAAGGCAAGCCTGTGTGGGGCCTAGTGCAGCGGCACCTGTCGCACTACCCTAGGGACGGCACTGCTCCCAACTCATAAACCTTTGTGGACTGTAAGCGTGGCATACATCAGAAATGGAATCTATGCAACAATCTCTTGGGTCCCCTTCCTCCCACAGGTCAGTTAATTGGTTTGTTTACATATTTAACACATGGTAGTCTACATTTAGTGCTGCTTGGACGTATGTACACTTCACTATTAGCATATATATATCACCTAACTTCTGGTATTTGGACAAGGAGCAATTACATGAAATAGCCTATTGTTGTACCTTTACTTGAATCACACGACACTTAAGTATTACTTCTGTTCATTCATATTGACAAGTAAGAACATACTCCTCACTGCAATTATATTGTGCGAGTCTAAGGACATTTACATTGAGAATTTATCAAAAAATAAATTATGTTATCGCACATGTTAGTTTCATTGATATGTATATCATATTCATCCTCCCTTTAATTCCATTACAGAATGCAGTAAAAATCCATTGTGTTACGATGAAAACTTTACTTTTACAATTCAGCATATTCAGACACACTTTGTATAATAACATACAGTCCATGCTTACTAATATTCAACCATGTTCCTCATTGGCTGAAGATTAACGTTATTCTTTTGGTGTTCTCTTTTTGCGTGTCACGTCATGCTAATAGTATTAACTTCACTTTTGCCATGGGCTCCTCTAGTGCCAGGGATGGCATCTCTCGTTCCCGATGCCATTTAGCAATGCAGATGCCACTATGGAATAGCTACAGATGCCATTTGTGAAAAGGCATCAGGCACCTTGCGAGTTAGGGAATAACCCCGCAGCTTTATGTATCATTGGAATGCACAAGCCCTTCCACCGTGTCAAGATTGTAATCCTAGGGAATGGATAACCTCTGGATAAGTAGTGCAGCTCTCGTGCCTTGCTAAATTATCAAGCATGAATTGTAGAAATTGCCACACACAGCTGAATAGGTGTTTTCAGTGGGTTTCAAGAGATTTCAGGGTGGGGCAAAAGGATGCACAGGAGGAGGCTATGCTTTATAGGGAGTTATTATGGGGAATTGGGTATTTTCCAAAATTTTAAATTGAAGTTTACGGATCTTTATATGTTACTTAAACTCGAACAAGCTTGCGGAGAGTAAGTAGTTTTAAAATTGATTCAATATTAATTGAGATATTTAAGATTAAAATAGTCGAAATTTCAAATTTTTTTTCGCCGCTGCGAAACGAAATCTGATTGGCTTGACGTCATTTTCGCTGAGCGATAGACGGATGTGAGGGAGAAAGTGAGTAACTGTAGAAGATCTACCGCATATTTAAAGATTTTTCATTGAAAACAAAGACTATGGCGTGCAATGGTTATATTAAAACCACATAAGATAATTTACCCGAAGTGGATATGTTTATGGTAGGCGTTTTAATGAAGAAGGACGAGCGATGCTGCGGAAATTCGTTGAGCTTAAGTCCAAAAAATGTAAGCCTAAAGTTTGCTTTTAAAATCGTCATTACTGTTTTATATCATTATTGATACATATAATTATGTATTTGGTGTATGAACTTTATTAACTGTTTTCCAATACACTCATAATCATTAGATACTTCTTTCTTTATCGAAGTCCATATCAGTCCATGCAACAGTAAACAAACAGTATCTTAGTAACATATCAACATAACACAGTACTCGCCAAATGTTTGTGCTGCCAATACTCGACACACTTTAAACGTTAATTTTTTATTTGCTAATTAGTGATTGTTTGTAGAGGAGGTTTCTAGAAGTGGCTTATCTGCTGTAGAAATGCCTAAAAATAGATTCTCATCTCCTAAATGTCTATTCAAAGTTTAATTTAAGTGTTGTTATATTATAAAGCTTCTCGTGAGAGTTATGGTGATAATGCTATAGGATACATCCAAGTAAAGAGAGATGGACCACTGTGCACAGTCATTGCAAGAATATGTCCAGAACACAAAGTGTGGAGTAAAGTATACATTTTTACGGGTGGACATTGAGGAATCCAAGGAAGACATTTCAATCATTCAATGTCGTGATTGCGTGAATAAATTTCTTGTTCGGTGTTTCAACCGATGTATTCGTACATTGTGGCACAAAACACCATCTATATCCCTTACTTAGATGCCATTTAAAGGCACATCTAGAAACGCGAACACGTCAGAAACTAATTTCGCCGCATTTGTTACCACTGTAAGAATAAGGAAACGCATGGATCTAAATGTAAACAGCGAAAATGACGTCACAGGCCATTCGGTTGTTTTCGGAGTGTGCTCGGGAGCTTTCGTAACCTTCTACTTTCTTTAGCTTTTAAAACCGAAATTCATACAATTTGATAAGAAAATTTTTAGCCAATGCAATAAGTTCAAGTAACTGAATCAGAATACCGATAGTTTGAAATACGTGGAAAATACCCAATAGGCAGTGAGAAGGGACTGAGGGGTAGGCCAGAAGCAGAAAAGCTTTTACTTCTGAAAGTCTGATTTGTTGCTAGTCACAGCTAGAATGGCTGCTGGCGTATTGCATGCAGAGTTGCAAATGGAGTCACAGAGCGACTCTTTCTGCACCTACAGTGACTGAGTTTTAGAGAGGTGACCCCTATGGTTTAACCCTTAGAGTGCTGGGTAGCACAGTCACGCCTGTCTTATCTCTTGCAAAAAGTTCCAGGTGGTCTATCGTGCTCCTTCTGTAATGTCCTTGTTAGATAGAATTCATTATGACAAAAACACAGTACAAATTCCACTTTTTATTTTAATGCTGTCGACCGGTTTCAACAGCATTAAACTAAATAGTGGAATTTGTACTGTGCTTTTGTCACAATGAATTCTATCTTCAATTTCCGCCATGTATCGCCACAATCCACTAATTTGATCCTTGTTAGATGCTTCAAGTTTACTGATATTCATTAGTTGGCACTTGAGTGCAGATTGCCCATAACATTGAAAGTATCTACAAGGAGAGAGGAAAGTATGACAAGGAGACTACAGAAGGAGCATGATAGTGTTCCTTACGCTTTTCACAAGAGATAAGAGAAGCATCATCGTGCTCCCCGGCACTCTGTATAGGTTAAAAATTGCCAACTGCTCAACTGTCATGATTTTGTGGGGGCATTACACCCCTTAAGCAGCTTTGATACACTATGTACAGTGCCATATTTCCACAGTTTAAGCTCCAGGAGGACCATCTCAAGCCAGCTACTTGATGGATTGTACAAGTTTTCTCTTATTTTTTAATTATTGTTACTCTTCAATATGTTGGTTACCTTAATTTTTTTTACAAAATTGATTGCTTTTATAGTGCTATTTTGATGTAGTGTCCAGCATTGAGCTTAACTCCCTAAACCCTCAACTGTCTTTAAAATGCATTGCGTATAGACATGTGATGTATCTTAAAGAGGTCATTTCATGTGACAACACCTGGCTGTCGTCCTAGGCCTCTTCATCTCACTACAAATTTTCTGAATTCAGTAAGATTATGACTCTATATGGCACTAAACTGTTTAAAAATTCTCTCATATATGTGGTGCCATTTTCAGAGACCACATGATTCCCTCAACTGACGTGCCTTTTAATACTAAATTTTAATTTAACACCTTATTTAGTATGCAATGAAAACCGTAATATTGTGGAATTGTCAGAACTAAAATCTGTACGTTGGAGTATTTTATAATCATGGAAAATTATTGACAGTAGCATCTCGGCTCATTGAGTTGCAGTTTGAATTAGCATTTAGGTAAGAAAGTTAAAGGAACCTTGAATTTACTCTGGGTGTGTGTGAAGCTCAGCTGTACTTAAAATGCCTTTATACATTTGGGCCCATTGGTTGAGATACCTCTTTTGAGAGGTTGATTTGTGAATTGGTAGTGGAAAAAAGATGTGGAATTTGATAAAAGAAGTAAGGAATAGAAGAGTGACCTCTTTAAGTTTTGTGATTTTTTTTTACATGATTCATTTCATGGAAAAGAGTGGGGTCTTAAGTAACCGTTCATGGTCAAAAATGTCAAATGCTGGGATTGCTGATACTGGATTGTTGCTAACCACGACTCTTATCATTGGCGCTTCTTCTTTACTCTAGCCTCCATATCAGAACGAGAATAAATTTTTACTGATTAAGTCCAGCTTCTTACCATTTGATTTTCAGAACCAACTGCACGGTTAGGAGTGAGATCAGATGTTTAGGACGCAGGACGTTTCTTAAGAATTTGCGTTGCAATTGGACTGGTGGCTACCGCTGGAGCACTGCCTTGGTTCTTAGCATTACTCTGGGAGGTTTTGGTGCAGACAGGTATGCTTCCAGACATTCTCTTGCTCTGTGTATTAACTTTAGAAGTGGCTGAAATAACTTTTTTTCTTTTAGGTTTTACCTTGGCCATTGGCAGGAGGGAATTGGTAAACTTTTCAGTTTCGGAGGACTTGGGGTGTGGACATTGGTTGATGTGATGCTGATTTCAATACATTATTTGGGCCCTGCTGATGGGTCATTGTATATTTGATATGATAAATCATGGATTTGGTTTGAGTATTAACTTCCGAGAAGTGATATTATGTAACAAATAAAATTAAGTTTTTAAATTTATTGCATAGTCATTATTTCATACTCTAATTGGAGCATAATTTCTGGTTTTTGGTTTTCATAGTCACTGTAATTAACCTAAAAGAAAAGATAAGATACAATTTAAGACTTATTTAAGATCAATGGTAGAATGAATTTACCAAAATTTAGCATGTAAATAATTTTAAGGTACCGAAGTGATAAATCACTACTTTAATGATAGATTATCACAGCCAAAGAAAGGGTAAATGAAGTCATCTGAACTGTGAAGATTTTGATATCAGCATTACTTACCAGTATTATTCTACGTCCTAATTTCCTCAGTAATCTCAATTTTAAAAGCAACAAGCCATTCGGTACATTAGTTTCATGGAGGCAGTTACTACTGTCAAGAACTTCAATATTAATTGAATGCCTGAAAATAATAAATTCACTCACTATTAATTTTATGGTTGTGTCTATTATCAATATGAGAAATATTTTCTTTTCTACTGCTAGTAAACTGAGAGAATTCTGCATGGAGGAATATTATCAATTGTGTTACTTACACATAAATAAAGACCAGTTATAAAAGCTTAATTATTATTATTTTTAAGGTTTGGCAGTTATCTTAAAGTAGGGTTACCATATTTTGAAACCCCTAAATGAGGACACCCTCAACGGAATTGATCAACATGTGTCACAGAGCGATCTGGTAGCCAAACTATAAACAATTTCCAAACCATGGTAGACCAGTAGTGACATCTATCAACAGTTTGTCTAAGTTTTTGTACAGAGAAAATAGTATACCACGAAGTGCCATAAACCAGCCTCTAGATTCAGCTTAATTGAAAGCATGGCAGCTTGGCGATCACCATCTATAGCCGTAAATCGAAAGTGCCCCAACAGATTGCTAACGGTGTAATTCAGTAATCAATATAAAAATATAATAATAATAATAATATTTTATTTCACCGATTAGCAAGAGTACAATTGCATGGCTACGTCATAAATAATAAACAATGTATATAAGAAAAAATACCAATTATATATCTAACTAGTTGGTGATGTGAGATGAAAACGAAAATCAACAGATCTAACTTCCCAAAATTTCAAAATGTGGACATTAGCAGAAATCGTAAAAATGTACGCCGATGCTACATTAAAAGTCGAAAATACGGACATGACCGCATAAATGAGGATGTATGGCAACCTTATCTAAAAGAAATACATAGGTACTTCTTATGATGTGACTTAATCTTACAGTCATGGACATGCAGATGTATATTCTTTCAATAATTCTGAAAACACAAATTGGGTCATTTCATTAATGGCAATGGCTAACTTCACAAATTTCATTTAATGCACAACTGGTTTCGCCACATAGGTTAAATCGGTAGGCACAGAAGTTGAATCATTATGTGTACACATGTAACCTCTTCTAGAAGGGGGGAAAGGTTGGGTGGAGGAAAAGGGGGTGCTGTAACGTGGAAGAGAAGGTAGGATGGGGGGTGGGAGTTTAGCAGGATGGCCATTGTGGATAAAGTCTATTCTGCACCTGATGATGTCCCCTATGTGACAAAACCAAACTTGCATTAAATTTAATTTGTAAAAATATGCATTTTTTATTATGACAGTCAACTTAACCATCCTTCCTTTAACATTAGCCACTATGGGTTAAAGTAAAGTAATTAAGAACTTTTTGGCAGCAGCAATTTAAACTGTTGAAAGTAAATGTGGAGTTCGCAGTCAATTAAAATTCACAATAAAATAAATCAGTTCTTAGCAATTGCATCTCCACTAGTAGTCAACATTAATGACTTCACGTGGCCTACAGAACAACTGATCCAGAAAATAAGGGTCCACCACTTGTCACTCCTCGCCTACCCTAGTAGGGGAGAGCACTCCCCTTAACCCTTTAGCACCGGAGCCTTGTAACACTTCTCCTGCTATGAGTACTTCCTCCACTCCATTGTATGGAACTTCCTGCTAACTTGGGCACCAAGTTAGCAGGAAGCCAGCCCTTTCAACAGTCACGGGACTCCAACCCATTAACAGCCTCTCTGGCAGATTGAGTCTCTGGTCAACTGATTGCTTTTGCAGTGGTTTTTTAGACAACAATGTTTTGTATACGTACTCCAAAAATTTAAACTCTGAAATGAATTCCTTGCATTCCACTGAGCATTATAAAATAAATTCTAGTGTTAATATTAACTGGTTGTATGTTTGCCGTTGATAAAATATAGTTTGGTGTGAGATCTCCATTATTATTAACGCTAATTTCATTAAAAAATTTCAAACCCTCTGCAAAGCATTAGGCTCTCCACTGGGTCAAACAACATTTATGCCAACCCCAACAGTCTTCATCAACAGCATATGCCAGGAAAACCCTCGGATCTTTCTAGGCTGAAACAGCTGAATTCTATTAAGTCTATCTAATGTGAAAATCTTTTCTGTCTCTAGCACTAGTGAATTTTCAAATGTGACCCTTTCCAAGTTGTCTGTACATACTTGAGTTTAGTCCTTGAAATTTCCTTTTTTTTGGTCGGTGAAACCCTACCTTCAACTTATACTGGAGTCACTAAATAAGGTGACTTTGTCTATGCATCAGCTGTATAATCATATGTATGTATCTCTACTACGGATCAGCCACAAAATAAGAAGTAACTTAGAAAGTTATTAGATTTACATTATAAGTTTTGCATTAGAATCTCCAACTGACAATTACACTTGGTACTCTCAATTTGCGATATTAATGCATTCCATAAGGCCAATTGAGTATATTGCATAGCGAACCCAGATCACTAAGGATTTAAGCCCATAGGTGATGCTGGGTCCATACTTTTCTGTAAATAAACTGATCGATATGATGCACATCTTTTTTTACACTGCCAATGAAAATCGTAAATCAAGGAGATCAAGCAATTTTTTTTGCAAATTTTGAATATACCGGGACAAGCCACAGTATAACCTTATACAGAGTCACCCATAAAGTGCACATTAGTGCGATATTCCACAGAGGAAAAATTATTTTCCGGTCAAGCCAATGATTTTTCCTCTGTGGAATATCTATTTTTTCGCTTTGACTTATGCTGAAGTCACAAATTTTAGTCTATTTTTGGCCCAAAAATAAGACTTCCACTTGTACTCTAACCGCATTATACTCGTAGAAATACGGTACAAATTGGTGCTGTGTACTCCCTAGCATAATTTCCGAGTTCTTGGAGCTCTCCTGGATAAGGCTTGAGCATGACAGGAAGATATCCATACACAAATAGCAGTATGGGTACTAAAGATATGCATTGGCAATTTCTTGCCAGCAGCAACATGAGCATGTGTTCATTGGCATTGTACGCACGTAAGAACATTCTCCATCACTGTCTTCTGTCATTGTAATACTGAGGTGGTGTCTGACTGAAATGATGCCTCAGTTCTGTTTTCTTTCATGGCATGGTCAAATTGAATTATGGCTTCATATAAGCAGAAGCAGTTTGTAAGTTGAGCTACCCACCTCAGGATACATTAATTATTGCTTCATCATGAACAACATTGATGGAGAATAGAGATGAATAAATCAGCAATTCTGTTCAACCAAGCTATTGGCTATTATTTTTTAGAAATAACATAATATTGAACCCAGTTAAAACGAAGGGTGTTGTTCATAATGTTACATAATTTTACTTTTAATCTTGTCCACGCTCTAAGGTCTCATCCCCCTACATACATAATTCTATATATATCATCTGGGCCCAAATTATACATTTATATGAATAATAATTAGCTTAAGCTTATCCCCATTATTCTTTGGTTACCTTATCTGATCACCGTGGGCTGACAGTAGGATTCCTGGAATGTTGAGGTATGGCAATGAGTTTTCACAAATGATATCAATGGAGTCTCGCATAAATGGTGCATTCCTCACATCTTGGACAACCTCTCTTAAGACTGGTCTCTGTTTAAGGATTTTCTCTTCGCCGGGATTGTATGCATCTACCATGTGAAAATTTTCCAAGTTCACAATATTCATGGCTTCAGGAGTCTCGATGGAAATACAAGTTGACAAGAGCTGGAGGCGGGCCTTATAACGCACTCTGTTGACCTCTGAAATCAAACGCTTCCCTAAAGAAAAGGTCATGTAACAAATTTTACAAACTAGATAGAGTTACTTACCATGCAAATATTTTTTCATCTCCTTGGTGAAAACATGAGGAAGAAGACTAACCGGCTTATAGCCCATCATCCAGAGTGATAATACTGTGTCAATTAAAAAACTCAATTGTTTTACGTAGACTCCATTTCTAATCTTTTCTATTACGATTGGCATGATAATTTTTTCTACTATATCCTCATCGATTTTGAAACCAAGGTAGCTAGTTGCCCACAGAAGCCGCGCCATATCTTTTGCTCTCCCTCTCCCCTTCTCCTTATAAGGATTATATGCATCCTGATCACTCACGCTAGTGATTGCTGCAGCAATGAGATAGTTCATAAACTGGAGATCAGAATATAGAGCATCTGCATATATGGCTATGAGGTGAGTTATTCCCGCAAAACTGTACATATTAAGAATATGATTATCTTCAACTAAACACATATGAACGCTTCTAAGGAGGTTCCAGTCGTGGTACTTGTTGTGGCGCAGGGCCTTCACTACCACCACAAAGTGTGCTGGGTCCATGGCAAATTTTGGAATATCTTTAGACACAGTGTTGACTAAATGCTCAATGAATATTGGATTGACAATTTTCAAACCGGTTTTGAATGCTACCTCGGATATGAGGATCATTTCTGTATCAGATAAACCCTGTATTAGCACTTTATTATTACAAATGCGATTTACTCCCAAATTCACTACCTCCTTGGCTTTTGGGTGTTTTCGGGCAATTCCTGAGCAAAAAATCATTAGTATAACAATGGGGGTTTCAATGCTTTCTTTGACGTTGATGATATAACTCTCCATGAGTAAGTTGAATGACTTCAGGAATTTAACTCTAACTCCAACAAGGCCCAACCAACAATAATTCACTCGCACGGCTTCTTCAATGGCTAGAGTGGGTATTTTACCACAGCACACATTGTCTAAGGCTCTCAGTAACGCCTTATAATGACTTGAATGAATAAGTACATTAGCTTCACTTAAGAAAACAATGAATTGCAATAATTCGGACAAGGGAAAATTTTCAAGCTTTTGTACAAGCTGACGACTTTCACTGACTTGGAAGCAGTGCTCATCATTTTCTGACAGTAAGGCATACTTATTAACGAATTTATCACGAAGAACTTCAAAATTTCCTGAGTGCACAGTGAGATTTTTATATTTGGGGCATGTACCGATAAATTTGAAAAAACTGTGCAATAATGTATCAGGTATAATCCCTTGATGCACGTGAACCACTGAGGTATATGTGCAAGGTAATAATTTTCCAATAGCATGGTTATAAAAGGCATTTTTAAACCAATGACTAATCCTCAGTCTTGGCATTAACCACATTTCAAGTTCAATTATTTATTCAACGCTATGATAATATACTTAACACGACAAGAACTAGGATAATCCTGGTCAACGTTATATTCATCTAGCACTAACTGATTTCAAACCATAAAAAACAGCACATTTCCGTAGGAGGAGACATCATCCTGCAGGATGCTTTCGAGATTAATGCAAACCTGACGTTAACACTCTTGAGTAACTGGTAAACTCTACACCACTCACAAATGCCCTCCTCCTTTATGTTTCTTCTGTTTTCTCCCGGTTTTACTCTCCTCGTCCTGCCTCGGCCTCTGCCGCCATTGCGCTATCAAGAAATAAGTGAATAGCAAATTTCGTAAAATCTCTGCGGAAGCGGGGCAGATTGGGTTCAAAATGTTTTATCTTCTTGGTGGATTCATTCTCAATATCAAGCATTTCAAATCTAGTTCCAGTCTCTATCTATGAATGGGTATAGTACTGCCAGGGCAGCGAACATGGAAGAACGGGTAAGGAGGTAAGAAACAACGGAGTACTTGGCCCTTGAATTAATGTCGAAACGACTGTCGATGGACAATGAGGTATGAACTTTCCTGAATAGCCTAATCGTTGAAAATTTACCCTACTGATCCGTCGGCTGATACATTTAATGTATTTTCTATTACTTTGGTCATAATATTTGATCGAAATGGTTTCATTGTTGTACTGAATTACCTTATTCATTTAAGTTTCGTCTTCCATTATTTCTCGTGCAGAATTAATATTTAATATTCCGTGGATAGACGCTTATGTTTTTAGTGATAGAACATTTTTAGGATTAATTCTAATTTTATACTTACATGAGAATATATCTTGTGGCGAGGTAAAGGTTGAGTGAATGCAGAATAGGATGAGTTCTCCTGAAGTATCGTCTGTAGGAATTTCCTAATTGAAACTCTTCCTTATTTTTTTTTAATTTTTAATATTTTGTATTAATATTAGAGGTAAATTAGAGCTTTCCTCCCGCCAGGGAAAACATCTTTTTCACCCACTTCCCGTTATCCGTTCCCCACACAATTCAAATCACTGGGTGTAAGTAAGGGAAAATAATGCACACAGAATGTTAGGTAAGTGGGAGAGACAGGAAAAGAAAAGGAGTTTAGGATATTAAGAAGGGGGCAAATGGCAAAGAGTTAAATGGGGGTTTTTATAATGGAAAATAGATTCTTCAATGAAGGAAAAGTTGGGGAAAACTCAAAAAAGTCTGGGAATCAATATGTGAGACAGTCCTTATACCTATAATTATTCGGTGGAATATCTATAGTAAATATGATGCTATAGGGCAAGCCTGGAAGTTATTGGATTTGGTGGCTTTAAAGTACCTATTTAGTGGATTTAGCAAACCTATATTTGAGCATTAGGCTCATTTATAGATAGAACCTGTCTTGAGCTTGGGAGCAATATCGTCTTTACCATAAGAGCACACGGGGCCCAAAGGTAGACAGCTGACGGTTTAATTTTTTTCCTCTATGGAATTTTCACATGGATAATTTCAGGTTAGTTTTGTCAACTCCACATATTTTTTCATATTTTATGCATAAAAGTATAGAGGGATTTCTGTGAATAATGCATAGTTCGAGTTAGAGTGATCTAGAGTGTTATTGAATTGGTTCTGGATGATGAATGTGATAGGTCCACTCATCTCATCTATAGTTCAAGAAACGTCTTTATGCCTGGATTGAGACAGTCTTCATTTGGCTGGATTCATGCCCAAAATTTCGGCGACTCCTGTGAATCTCATTTTCTTATCTTGATTTAATACTGATTTAAAGTTCCTCTCCAACACCTCTACACTTTCGGTGTTTTAAAACTCCTTCACTGTCAGTAGTGGATTAAGGGTTTTACCACTAATTTACTGCCAGGGGCAACTCCCCCTATGGAGTGTTTTCAAGTAAAATAGGAAAAATGGTAATCATGAGGTATTCTATTCCAAAGGATAGCCTCAGAAAGTAGCAATTCCCCAAAGCAGTGATCTTAATCCACTCCGGTTTACTGAAGCCTTCATGTGAAATAATGTACGAAGTGTGATATAAGGGATATGATCAATCTTTATCATCGTACTACATGTGGAAAAAATACAAAATCTTTTCATTTTCTTAGGCTGAGGGCTGTTTTATCCTTGAAAAAGTTATTAGCTAAGCATTCAATGTAGCCCAGATATCTACTTAATATCACAAACTACTTCTCATGATTTGGCTCTGAACCAGTGTCTTGCCAACACTAAACAGATTCTCATCACATTGCAAGCAGAAATATCTAAGATGCCTCTGACAAGTCTCAAACATCTGACAGAACCTCTCAGAGACATTCTCAAAAGTCTGTGAGATAGGTCAGAGAGGTCTCAGATAAAACACTTGTGTCTGCGTGTGTCATGGTCTGAAAGACATTTCACAATGAGTGTCGTGAGACATCTCTGCGGCCTCCAAGAATACTTTAATTTATATCCTAAAATACTGCAAATTCCCTTTTTAAAAAAGTTTTTTTTTAAGTTCATTCACTTGGCACTCAAGGGGTAAAGTAAACTTCACAAGGAGATTACCTTCCTCTTATATTTCTGCGAATCCTACCTGTTGTTTCGAGTGAAGAAAACCACTTTAGGATTTAATTTAGCTCAAAGCTCGCTTTGAATCCGTCCTCCGCGCTCGTGCGTTAGGTGATGTGCTACTGTTTGGCGATTTTAATTTGTCAATCAATTGGACTTCTTCCTCATCTGGTTCTCCATTTAGCCCGCTAGACAAATTTTTTCTCGAACATTTCGTTAATGGACTTCTTCCCCTTCAGTCTTCGTGGTCCCTTCCCTACAAGAAATTTGGCAATGCTGGATTATATCCTTTCCTCCACCCATGTACATTCAGTTGCAGCAGGCAGAAACATTCTCAGTTCGGACCATGACTCCCACTACCACCCCAGCGCCGAGTTCCTGTCCCCCCCAACCCTTCCCCGGTTGTTTAGTTGCTGGAACAAAACGGACTGGCCTGCCATAAACAGAGCCCTCTCCCTACTTCCTTGGGACCTCCTAGAGTGTGGGTCTCCCGAGGAGTGCCTCCAACTCTTCTACGACCTCCTTCATGCCGCCATTCTGGATTTCGCTCCTCTGTGACGAGTTTCAAAGAGGAGGCCCCTCTGGCTTACGGCAGAAACCTCCTTGGCACTGAAAAACAAGCTCGCAGCCTGGAAACTTTGTAAGCATCACCCCACCCCCCACACCCATAAATCATTTATAACTCTCCGTCGCCATGCCTGCTATCTCCTTCGTCGTGGCTACAGCAACTTCGTGAAGGGAATAACGGACGACATTAACATTAATTCTAAAAGATTCTGGTCCCTAGTAAATGCAAAGAGGAGAGTGCAAAGAGAAGCCGCTCGTATCCCTAATACATTGTCTGTTGTTGGTGCCACATATGTTGGAGGCACTAGGCCTTCTGCATTCAACGATTACTTTTTCTCCAATTTCACCCCTTCATCTCCCAACACCTATTTTCCTCCTGTTCAGCCCATCTCCACCCACTCCCTTGCATCCATCTCCACCTCTCTCCAAGAAATTTTATCATATTTGGCATCTTTGCCTACTACAAAATCAACTAGGTCTGACGATTTAGGTTCACTTTTTCTCCGTTGTACATCTTCCAACCTCTATATTCCAATTTCTATTATATTAAACAGGTTTATATCATCTGGAATATTTCCTGCTCAGTGGAAAAATTCTAACGTAACTCCTATTTTGAAATCTGGCCCAAAGGATAATGTTGAGAACTATCGCTCTATTTTTATATTACCTGTTTTATCCATTATCTTTGAGCGTATTCTCCATGATCGGATACTTCACTTCACTCTCCCTTATATTTCACCTTCCCAGCATGATTTTCTTCCTGATGGGTCCTGCCTCACTAATCTCACCATCTTGCATCATCATATAATTTCTGCCTTCGAGAAAAGATCTCAGCTGGATGTCTGTTATATTGACTTGTCAAAGGCTTTCGATTCCATTAATCATTCTTTCCTTTTGCACAATCTTCAGTTGCGTTATAACATCCATAGCACTCTTTTGTCTATTATCTCCAATTTCATGACTTCTCATAATCAAAGAGTTTTAATCGAAGGAATCTCTTCTAACTATTTACCCGTTTCTTCTGGTGTGCCCCAAGGCAGCGTCCTAGGCCCGCTTCTATTTGCCCTCTATATTGATGATATTGTTGAAGATATTCTTCCCTACGGCTGTGGTGTTCTCCTTTATGCCGATGATTGAAAAATATTTAAAAGAGTTGATAGCATGGCTGATTCTCTAGATCTACAGTCCACTCTTAAATCTGTCGAGAAGTGGTGCAATAAATTGCATCTACGCGTGAATCCGGGGAAGTCTGCTATTATGTCCTTCTCTTTGAAGCATTATACCATCTCCTCTATGCACAGACTTGCTAATCAACCCATTCTCTCCGTCTCTTCCCACACTGATTTAGGTGTCACTTTCGGTTCCTGGATCACATTAAAACCATTTCAAATAAGGCTATGTCAATTGTTGGTATCCTCTACCATCCAAATGAGGATTTCGAACCAATTGCTTTAAAATCCGTCTTTATCGGATGGATACTACCCCTCCTTGGGTATTTCTCACCCATTTGGTCAACTGCCTCCCCTACCACGCTGAAACTGCGCAACTGTCCCCTCAATTTCTTTTTAGTAATAGTACATCATCGCATACCCCACCTCAGGCTCTCCTCACACGAAGAAATTTTGCTCTCTCTTGGCCTATCACACCTCACTCATCGCTGACTGACTTCCGACCTCAAATGTCTTCACTCAATAATGAATGGGTCCTTCCGCTCTTATGATCTCCTCCCATTCTTTTCTCTCCACATTCCTGTCCGTACCACTCGTAATGTAGGACTATTACACAAACCGAAATTTCGTCTATCAATTTCCCAACGATCATTATTCTACCGATTACCTTCTCTCTTCAACACCCTCTCCATCACTTCCCCTTCCCTTGACCTCTTTACCTCTCGCAACAAGTTCACCTCCCAACTTCAGCACCTTTCATTTTGATTGTCTCTTTTCTCTGTCTTTTGTCTCTTGTCTCTGAATATTTACGGTGAAATGGTGCATTGGTATCGGCACGTCCATAAGCTACTTCCTGTGATATTAATATGATGTGTGTGAATTTAAAAAATGTTTGCCAACCTTTAAGGTTTATGAGAGAAGTGATTCAGAACTTCCCCAACTGAAACATCAATAGTGTCACAAATAAACATCAAGGCTAACCTATTTAGGCGCTCTTCACTAATCGAACCTTTAGTGGTTTTTCAAGAACTTTAAGGACGAAAACGATCTCTCACATGACTAAGTTGTGACAAGTAAGGTAGCCATGATCACAAGTAGTTCATGCACGATCTGGAACATGTTCTTATTGCACATTGGCAAAGCGTCTATAGCATTCTAGGACTTTTTGTGTAAGGAATTCAGAGCTTGTTTCCGGAGAAGTAATTCCTCTCTAATATCCAGGGGAAGCTCAAAAAATTCAGTTATATTTTTTTACTTCAGCTATCCTTTGGTTGGGAAGTGCCTCTTCAGTTGCAGTAAGTAAGTAGTGTCTGAATAGTTGAAGAGTTTTTTTTATGGGAGACAAATTTATCATCAAGTGAGGAAATAGTTTCTTCAAGAAATGGGATGAAAATGGCCCTTATTAAATATTCTTCTGGATTGCTTGATGAGACGTTGTTCCTCATGGTTTAATGACCAACAGTTGGAGGCTGGAATGTAGGAATTCCAAACTCATTGCAGGATTCTAAAACCTTGTTATATACACACGAAAATCTTGTGACTGCATCGACCCTCATTACTTCAAGAGACTTCTTGAAATTTATGTAGGCGTTGTAACTCGGCTGAGAACGAAGTTTTCAGTTTGAAGGTATTTACTGAGAGGAAGTGTAATTTGAAACACTTCGTCTATGATGAATACATTTATCAAAACTCAAATTTGCTGATGGCTCACTAAAGAAGTTGTGCATCTGTGGCTACCTTCTTATCAACCCATGTTGCTAATTTTTTTCTTGTCTTCAATAATGGCTCCTGAAACTCAATGAATGAATGAATGAATGAATGAGCCTTTCAATCCACCTCGTTGTACATAGTTTCTTGAGTTTACTTACTCAAGGTCTCTCTTTCATATTTCCAACATCATTTGTCAATACAGCCTGCCTCTTTGGAGAAGCACTAAAAATGCACAAGCCTTTTCAATTGCACCCATACAGTTCCTAATGTCTGCAAAACTACATCCTTCTGAAATGACCAGGCTTAGACCGTGACCACTGCAATGTGCATTCTGGGGTTTAGGAAACTGTTTTCGTACACTGGCCTGAGCACCTCTGCAGCATCCACTCATGGAACTTTCCCCATCACATCCTTGGCCTACAAGATTTTCTGTATTCAGTCCTACATCCTTCAAACCAGACAAAATACTGTGTGCAAGACCTCTAACCCAGAAGCATCATTGATAATAATAAATTGCAAAAAATCATCATGTACTTAATTTTATTTGACAAAACATGTTCACAATAGCATTTGCTGTATACCACTGATGTCTGTGGTCTTGTCAGCAAGAAGAGAAAGGTAATCAGCGTTATTTACTTGATTGACCAACTTTTTCAACACCATGTTGTTCAAAGATGTAATAATTTTATTCTGGATCAGTGGAATTACGTACGTTGCATTTGAGGATGCTGTTATGAAATGTTGTTTCAATACCATGTCACCAGCTTCTGCCTGAAACTTGAAAAGAGATCTGAAAGTTCAGTCCTCTCTCTTGAGTGGCTCATCTAAATTTATGGGTCCCTGTGTGCCCAATCAAGCAAGGAAAATTACAGATTGACTATAGGTTTCAGTTCCTCCCTGTTACATAATATTTTTGATTGAACACTTGCATCTATGCTTATATCAGTTGTATGTTTTGTACCCATATATGTCGTGGGAAAGGTCGCTGCAGTTCCATGCATGTGATATGATGCTGAGTTTCATCATGCTTTATGAAATACTCCTTTTCACTTTTCCAGTCCATGTATGGAGATTTGAATAAATTAGGTGGCAATGAAGATTGTTTTTCTGCAACTGTAGAAAACAAAGATCAATATTTGCAAAAGGCTCGATTATTCGCAGGTGAATAGAACAGCCATTTCCACTCCAATAACCACTTAAACTGAAATTTTATATAAATATATTATCGTGTACAATTATAAAAAAGTGATATATGTACTGTGATTCCACATGTGGTATGATAAGTATGTAAAATAGGAACTTAGGTTAATGAAATCCTGGCTTCTCTTTTCAGTAGGTGCAGCAATTTATTTTTTGTAGAAACATTACACCTTAAACTCACAGAACTAGCTTCTATTCTAACCTTCCCTACCCTCTCTGTCACTATCATAGGCTTAAACTGTCACTTCATATGAGTTTTTCTTATGGTGAAGATTGAGACGGTTTTGTTCCAATTCAGAAGATGTGCAGTCTATAGCGTTTCCTTGAGGATTTTTCAACACATACGTTATAGAATTTAAGCTGTCACTTACAATTCTGTTGGTTTCTTGTTCTTACATCTCTTACAATAGAAAATATTATTTCGGCAAACTAAACAAATTAAACTGGTGGAAACAGTATTATAGAAACATTAAAATTATGCGTACTTATTTAAGGAAATTTGAATCAACCATGACTTATTGTATTGATAATTCCGATTGTTGATAATGGTGTTATTGGACAAATAGCAGCTGGCGGGTGTTGTATAATTACATCCGTGAAATGTTTATATTTTAGCAGCATGTATCCATTAGGCTATACCCTTGGTGCACGTGTATCTTTGCTGTACAAGGTACGCTGTTGTGCCTTAATCGTTTCTCAACTGGTGATATCAGTTAAATGTCTTGTTCATCCCACTTTTTGCAACAAAAAATCCCTTTAACCCTTTCCTAAAAATATTTATCAAAATATTCCACAACATGGGACAAATACCACGGCTTGGCAACACTGGACTTAATTCACCCTGAAGCGAAGTAAAGTTGACGGTTGCACACTGAAACACCAAATATGATCCATGCTAGTGCTAATGCTGGATGGCTTAATATTTTAACCATACAAGAGAAAGCTTCGTTGCGGATAGAGTGTAGGACATTTTGCCAAGTGAAGAATGTGATCATATTTTATGCGAGCTCAAGGGTAAAGTAGCCTCACTGAGGGTAGAGTGTAAAACATTTACCAAGCAATAGAAAGGATATTTTACGAATTCAGGTATACATGTCTTTGGGATGGGGAGGGGGGTTTAAATCCTAAAACACACCCACATCTGTTCGCTAGTGTGTATGTACTACCCCATCAATACCTCTTGCTAATGCTGCTATAAGCATTTTAAGATGTCAAGTAGTCATTGGCATTCACTTAAAGCAGGGATTAATTATATTTATTGCAGTAAATGTCTAAGTCACCTTATATGTTAACATTTCTTAAGCGAGTGGAATGACTACCTTGGAAGATTCAGTTTGCTTTGATTGTCAACCATGCATTCACTTATAGTGGACCAGTTCATTATTTCATTTTTCAAGATAGGCTCAGCATACATCAATCATTAGCCCTTGGCAGTGGCGTACGGACGAGGGGGGGTTAGGGTTTAAAGCCCCCCCAAAAACATGTTTACCTGAATTCGTTTACGTTTGTTCACCTGAACTAGCGTTTAGAATTTTCCTTGTTGGGCTGAAAAATATAGTTGAATTGTCTTCACAAAAAGAGAATGTTAGTTTAATTATTGTTTCAGTGAATAATAATATAATATGATTTAATGATGATGCACATAAATATTAATGAAATTCCCTACCCACCGCCACCAAAAGTCAAACCCCCCAGAAGTCAATCCTGCGTACGCCACTGGCCCTTGGGTTTATATCTATCTGATTGAAACCCACTTCGTTAATCTATAATCGTCGGGAATGAGGCATTTGTACAAGATCCTCAAGATATGTTCTTATCACCTTACTAACAATGAGTGTGTAGCTTGAGTCGTGAGCGTTTTGAAGGATGAATTTTGAGGATACCGAGACTTGCCACGGTAGTTACCTTTTACGGAGTCACCCGCAAGTGCACATTAAGTGCGAAATTCTATAGAGGAAAAAATCATACGTCTCGATCGGGATTCAAACCCGGATCCCTCGATTTCGCGCCGAGTGCTTCAACCACCGAGACATCACTCTCCCCTTTGTGGGCTTTCGAGGGCTTTTTGGGAACAGGGTGTTCAGGGACATAGGGCAGGATGGCACGAAGGAGTCACAAAAGACAAGATGGCACGAAGCTGTCCGAAGCGTGCGCTTAGTGCTACAGTCCGCGAGGATAAAGCCAATCCTGAACGCCTTGTTCTTATAAAGCCCTCCTTATGTATGGGAGAAGGACGCCTCGGTAGCTTAAATGGCTGAAGCACTCGACGCGTTAATTATCGAGGGACCCGAGTTCGACCCCCGGTCATGGCGAATGATTTTTCCTCCGTGGAATTTTGCAGTTTTGAATGATTGCAAATCCGTTGATATTGAAACAAGGGACAACTTTTGTCTCGTGAGATGCTGAAGGAATTTTGAAGGAGAAGACATAACAACGAGAATCCGCATCTGGCGATGGGCAGTGTAGGAATCCGTCGCAAGATGGCGCGGGCGTGCAATATGGGCCTCCACATATTATTAAAAATGATGTTCGATTCGATGTTTCTCATTCGTTAACGATAGGGGGACTGAACAATTTCACTTCATCAGCGACCGTATTCGCGCGCTAGGTTATTCAATGAGTTGATAACCTTATTAAAGTGTTCCTTACGTCTCGCAAGTCGCACTGGGATCCGCGGTGTGTGTATCATCGAAGTGGAGCATGGCACACTTCACGCCACGGGAAAAGTTAACCTGTCGACGTAATTGAGACCAGAAACATCGGACTCCTAAGGAATAAGAAAGGACATTCATTTGATGCGGCTAAAGCTAGAATACCATTTGTGAACCTGTTGTGAGAGAGGTGGTCTTCAAACAGGAGAGAGCCACTGCTATCACTGGTGAGGCTTGTTACTTTCCCTGGGCGCGTTACTGATTATGTTCGACGTTCACTGCCGTAGAAATGACTGCAGTGCATTCCAATTTTATGTGCGGGTTTAATGTCATTGCTTGGACGCCTTCTTCGCTATTGGCCTGTTCTGTTGAATTGGGATGGCGGGCGTGCATCCCTGGGTAAAATTAAACTTCACTAGCGCAGACTTTTCACCAACTTCGTATTCTATTGCTTGTCAAACTGTCTTATAATTTTCTATGAGTGTCATAACAGTATGCTGAGAATTGCTCTGCCGTTAATATTTGCGCTCCAACATTTTACGCGAGTACTATGTATTACTAACGCGAGAAATGTTATGAATTATACTTAAACAGCATCGCGTTGTTGACGTATAGGTAGACAACACATGTTGATGAAGTATACGTCAATCAGATGGTTTGAGTATTGAGCAGATGGGGGTCGATTTTGCTGTTTGAAAGATTTACCTGTTTGTATGCTGCCTTATGGTTCGAGCGTTAGAGACGTTATTTAACCAAGCTTGATGGTTGATCGTTATTCACTTTTATCCAAATGTCTTAAGACTGTCAACCGAAATCGATCGCTATGAACCTCGCATTCGACTTGATCATATTAATGTGTTTATAGTCGAACGTCGGTGGCTGATTTTCATTGGTAACAATGCACAGCACATCAGTTAATAAATAGAATCAAGTCAATAATTTTGTACCCGATGTCACGGAAATTTAGCAGTATCTGCCAAGATGATGTCGGCGTTATTCA
Organism: Pyrrhosoma nymphula; assembly: GCA_963573305.1. NCBI lineage: Eukaryota > Metazoa > Arthropoda > Insecta > Odonata > Coenagrionidae > Pyrrhosoma > Pyrrhosoma nymphula. The sequence goes on from OY754339.1 coordinate 83,532,466, forward strand.
ATGCTCGGGAGCCTTGTTTTTAAATCTTTAAACGTACGAAAATCAAGTCTGAGGCAATTAGTGGAATAAAGTTAGGGTAGACGTAAGCCGTCACTCTCAAGTTTCATAACCGAATTCCTCTCCTCTTAATTTACTTAGAAGACGATGCCATAACCAATTCACATGTTTCCTCTAATGACTGCCAATCCAGATCGTCTACAAGGGCCGTCACTCATATTTACCAAGCTAGCGTTCACGTATCGACATCGATGTTCCTTACGTCTTCGGTTATGATTTTCGCGGGTACACCGGGGTGGTATAAGGTGGTGGGGGCTAAAGAGTGACGCTGTGAATTAGTCTGGATTTTCTCCAAATATGGCCTAAGAGAATCATTTAGTGCTGCTAGTCTGAAATAGTCATGGCTTTCCCCAATTTTTAAGCCTCAGAATGCTGAGAAGAAACTATTATAGTCCATGTAAACTCGGCGAAACAATATTTTTGTTTCTATATTACTAGTGCCTTTGAAAACGCTAATACCTGTAATATCATGTCGTACGTCTTACAGTGCCTTGACTCTCAAGGAACACTTCGTTTGACACGATGGGGGTGACATTTCTTCATTTTCCATACCATTGAAAAATGGTGTTTACCTCTTGTATTGCTCCAAGGGAAATGCCAAATTTGTTGAGACAGTGTCAATGTCACCAGAAATTGGCGGCTGTTTCCTTAGTAGGCCTCTTTCGTATGTATGTACATGCGCTCGAATACAGCTCTTGAAGATTACTTCAATTTACAGCCGTGGGGGTGTTTTCACGATTCAACAGCTTTGAATCTTAACGCGGCGGGAAAATAAATGGAACCAGATTTTAATCGCGGTTCATAAGCACGCACCGCCATGCAACGAAAAATATAATTTTACAGAATCATGTCGCTCGTACAGAATAATGCAGCATCGCAGAACTTAGGAAGCCGCGCATGTACTTTTTTGTGACTGGTGGAATCGTAGGTACTAATGCAGTGCGTAGACGAGTTGCTCTTAGGATTGAAATATTTTGCGTTTATATATATTAGAACTTATTTTACGTTGGTTTTAGTGAGAATCATGTTTGAATTATTATAGTGAAGTAAGGTTTTATTTGTAATGTTTTTTTCTGTATTCATATAAGTGTGAATAATGATCAATCGTCGTTATGTAATGAGAAGCTGACATTTTCAAAACGTAATGTTAAACTCAAAACGAAACAACCATACAACCTCCTACTTCCCGCGGACCTCTTACCAAATTTGGCCCGATGTTTACCTTTTTTGGTCGACGAGTCATGCTATGGACCAGGTGAGGAGTGAATAAGCAGATTGTAGGTCTATTGTCACGTTTTTCCAAGTCCACAAAAACTTCATTTGAAAGTAATTTTTATCAGTTTGTGTTCTAAACTTTCCTAGGTGATCGCTCTCGTCACTACACCCCCCCACTGAGTATTACTTGTGATAGCGCGTATGTGCAGCGGCGTTAATTCTAACGCAAGCAGTGGCGAAGACTATAAGTGGACGGAGACACCGGGTGCGTAATGAGACGAAGTGACGGCGAAAAAATTTCGATCAATAATAGTCCATGAATGGTACACTGAATCAGAATTAGAATCACACCGGTCGTGTAGTAGTTAGCATCGCGATTCTCTGTTCACTCCTATTTAGGGGGGGCTGTTAAACTTTTGACTTTCGTAAAGGCTTTCAATAGGTTTTTGAAATTGCATTCATTGAATCACTTAAAGAAGGCAATACGTTGCTTTTAATCTTCCGCCGATTTTGAGTTTTGTATTTAGTTTCGGCTGCGCTACAATGCGTACCATTTTTGATAAGTTGTATTCACGCCGTGAAAAATACAGAATGTTTGGAGAAGACATAAGCCTATCTTTAACGTATGGGTCCAAGGACGGAGTAGGTACTAGAGACACGCTTAAAGTGTGCTTTCCACACTTATGTTAGCACCCTAAGTAGGGGTCTGGAATCCTCTGAAATGTCGTATCCGTATGTCGTATCCCCCAGCAGTAGGTAAACTGCTGGGGGATTCGAACCCTGGGATTACCCCAATTGTTGCGGAGGAAAGTTATTTTCCACCACGACAATGCACTAACACACACGTTTGCTAGTGCCATTGCCAAATTGTACGATTTATGTTATGAATTATTCCATCACCGTATTTGGCATCCTCCGACCGTCTGCCTCTTGTGGCCTGTGTACCTATTCGTTAATTTCTTTTAAGACTTCTTTGGAGAGATCTACGAAAGCCGCCGCATGGTTCTTCTTTTTATTCTTCTTACTTCTCCTGTTTACAAACTTGAAGGACTGACTCGGTGGAAGGAACATTCTGTAAGCTGAGGTCATCGATGAAACAAATACCTATTTTGCAGTTTGAGAAATCCTATTTTCGGGAAGACCTAAGGATTTTGGATTATATTTGGAAAAAATATATCGAGGTGAAAGAGAAATTAGTTGAACATAATTTTAGTTTTGATGGAAAATAAACATTTTTCATTCAAAACTCCTTGACTGTCGCACGAATACATTCATTGCCCTATATGGGCAGCTCTCTTTTCAACGATTGCTTTAGTCGTGACATAGTTATATGGAAAAATATGTGAGTTAAGTTGAACCGTAAGACTTAAGCAAAAGTTGTTGATGCCGTAGTGATTTTCAAGTTTCGCTGCAGTTGGAGCATTTTAAGGCTGTCGAATTTCGCGTGACACTATCTAACCACAGTGATACATAATGGTCTGAACGTGATGGTGGTCGAAGTATCTTTGCGGAATTTTAATTTGTTTAAGATGTAATCCCTTGGTAATAATCCACTCTATTTTTCATACACTAACTGCTTTCGATGTTATAGCAACATTATCAGAGTTAAAATACCTTTTGAGAAAAAACTCTGGTGATGATGTTATAACATCGAAAGCGGTTAGTGTATTTAAATAGTGTGGGATATTACCAAATGTTCAATTCGTCAACTTAATGATGTTCTTGCGTCCCGGTGTATGTCAGTAGATCGCATATAGTACCTTTACCAATAGTGGTGTGTCGCGGGCAACGGTAGGTATATGCTGGATCTCAAGGGGCTGTCCTTTAAGAAGGGTGATCCTAGCTCGAGTAGAAGAGCCTAAGCGGAGGCTAAGGTTTTAGTAGGTTTTGGTTTCTCATGTGGCGTCCTGGCGAACGTGTGCCACAACTAACCCGATGGATGAAGAGATTATTACCTATGCGTGCTAATGCCGCAAGGAAAGTCTATATAGTTCGTCCAAGATAATGGCGCATTTGACAGTTAGAAATGCAGCCAATAAGTTCACAATTTCTTAAGTACTGCGTGTAACGTTTGAGTTTACTTAATATGTCCCACATACTTTAATAATACGTCTTGCTTTCATATAGGTATGTATGTTATAACATAATTGCTTATGTTACTGTTATCAGCTTCAAACAAGCAAAATACTAATTCGCAACATTAACAAATATGTTTATAAACAATGACCCATAGATATCGCGTTTGGTATTACTTGCATCGGCAAACAAAAGGTAAAAAAAACTTTGGACTACCTATTTCAAACCATAAAACTGCATATTCAAAAATTGAAATAGTTTAAATATTGATGCATTTTACTCTTTATATAGTCATTAGAAAATTATAAACTTACCTCACATAGAAGTGAGTCCAACGTATTTACCTTTGCTGCATATGTACATGCATTTTAAATCATTTCGTTCTTCTCTCGGGATTTATTGGGAAAATAAAAAGACGAAACGCTTTCCGCCTCCTATTACCACATTTAAGTGCTCAACAACAACCCATTTCGCTTTTCTTGAAATGAAAGCGGCGGAAAAAACTGCTTCACCTCATCCTCGCGCCTAGGTATGACACGGTCAGCCTAATATGAAAGGGATAAACATGGCAGATTGCGACGACTCCACTTCGTAGTTATTAAACGGCAGTACAAAGAACTATGCTACTAGGAGCGAGTAGCAAACTAGTACCGCATCAATTACAAAGTCAAGTAGCTCAGCGGGTATGATATGGCGATCATTTTATATTGTCCAGCATGCTGGATCTGTATCGCTGAAATCCTGGAAAGCTTTCCTCGTATGTACTTGTTCTGGGTTATGTATCGTGTGAAATGGGCTTAGAATATTGAAAATTGAATGGGGCTATGAATGATTACGGCACTGTTGAATGGGTCTGGAAAAACCGTCAAACCTGACTGTGCCTCAGTAAGTAGTTAAGTACAGCATATCCATGTACCCAACAGGGTTGAAAAAAGTTGTTCGAGGACTTTGCCAAAAGATTAAATGTAATATTCTTCGCCCCATTTGACCCTTGCTATTTCATTTTCAGAGGATAATCTCTCAAGAATGAAAAATGTCAATGCAATGAAATAATAACAATAATAATGCGCGAGAACCGAGTCTAGCAGCGAACAGATTCTCGCTATCATTTTTCCAATCGCTGTTCGTTTTCTTAAAAAAACATGAATGAAAAATTCTCACTTTTGTCATCAGTAATTTTTATATTTGGTGTTTAACTATCATCACATAAGATGTGGGCGTTTCTCTTTTCGTTGTGAAAAACTGAATTAATGCATCTCTTTAAAGTGATGTGACGCCACACGTGCGCATTGTACACTCGTGTGACTATATATTCTTACATTTATAGTTAGTTTAGTATGTCATACATTTAGTTAGTGAATGTAATAAGTGCGATATTCCACAGAGGAAAAATCATTCGCCTTGACCGGGATTCGAACCCGGATCCCTCGATTTCGCGCCGAGTGCTTTAACCTGTTATGCTACCGAGGCGTCATTCTCCCCTGTGGATTATTCGATAAAAGATGAATATCGCACTTATGTGCACTTGCGGGTGACTCCGTAAAGGTATATACTGTGGGTAGTCCCGGTATCCTCAAAATTGCTCAAAAGAGCGAACACCTCATGGTGTTCCGTGTATGGATTTATATGGACTGTGGCGCCAAGCGCACGCTTTTGACTGCTTAGTGACCACATATGTCTAGCAGTCCTGAACACCTTGTTCCTATGAAGCCACCAAAAATCCACAGGGAACAAGGACGCTTCGGTAGTTTAACTGGTTAAAGCACACTGGCGCGAAATCGAGGGATCCGGGTTCGAATCCCGGTCAAGGCGAATGATTTTTCCTCTGTGGAATATCGCACTTAGGTGCACTTGCGGGAGACTCCGCAAAGATAAATACCGTGGATCGTCCCGGTATCCTCAAAATTGGTTAATGTAATGAGTTATTAGAAAATAACATTACTCTCTTAAATTTTCAAACAATAGATACCTACTGAATAGAAATACGGCACTAAGTATGGAGATTAGATGGTTGTGTACTCTATATCACAGGAAATATTAGTACTTTACATGGTTATTAGCTTTGAAGAATTGGCATCGGAACGAAATTATGCATTTGCTTCTTTTAAACGTGAAAATAGAGTTAACATAATGTTGGTCGTATTTAAGCTGTATCTAAGCGAAATGGCGTTACAGTAAAACTCCAATAATTAATTTAAATTTATGATCTCTAGTCTTGAAAGGAAACGAATGTTTTATTACCTCACGGAGCGTCATCCGCTTACGTAGAAACATATTGTCTGTTGGAATGCGAGGGGTTTGGGTGATTCTGATAGAGGGACCATTTGCTTGGAAGGGTAAGTTCCCTGCTGTGTCTCCTGATGGGTGAGCCGATTCTAAGATGGAGGAGGGTAGGGTGATAAACGTAGGTCGTTGCTGGTAATTACCTTATTTGCCAAGATTTTTTTTAATGTTCTCACCCTCCAATGAGTCCGGCCTGTAATCGTTAGATATATTCGAAACGGGGAATCTCTGGATAGACGATTGAGTTCGCTGTCATACAGAAAATGTGCTGACAAAAAGCGGCGCATGTTTCTTTTTTCGGAAACTAGCTTCATGTTCTATTCTTCTTCCGAATATCCTCCATTTTACATTGTTAATATGACTGGCCAACAGTTCGCCTTCTAATATTTTATCCCCTTCTTTTGTTCGTTTTCGTTCGTGCTCTTCGCTTGGGAAAATGCGTTCCCTAGGTCGGACATGGGTATTAATTAATACCAATTCATAATCGGAGTTGCTTATTTAAATATTTTAGAAAATCATCGTCCGCGGCAAAAATCAATCCGAAGGTAGTTTCTATAAAACTCTCCATTCCCCTCCATTCTTGATAATTTGCTTGGTGTGCAGTGGTAGCGAAACATGGTGACAATTACCCGCGCGTTCCTTATGTCGGGGAAGGCTCAAGTGGAAGGGATCGTGGCGGGGAGAGGACAGTACATGGCTGCCAACATAACTGTATTGAACGAAAGGGTGGTTAAGGGTCAGCAGCGATGTTCACTACAATGTTTACGGTCCAAACAGAGCTTGTTCAAAATATGCAGATATCCTTCGAAACCCACCGATGAAACCCTCATAAACAAATGGATTAATAGCCATATAGAGGTAGAAACTATAAAATTGATTTGAAATGAGCATTTTAAGTTGGCAATGAAGACTGGCGAGATAGGTAACCCTGGCAGTCAAACGCAGACTCTTCCTTACTCCCCCGACGGGGACGGAGTCCCCCGTGCTGAGCCAGATCGTAGGGAATGGACTCTTCCACTGAAAAGACCCTTCTGTGCAACTACCTCCATGTTTCGCTGCCACTATATACCGTCCATAGTCTTTCTCGATAGTACTTTCCATTCGTTGCTCCCTTGATCACCTTTCAGGACAGGGAACCATTAGGTCTCACTCAGAATGTGTCCAATAAGTTGGTCTTTCTGATCTGTTGAGTTTTAATCAATCATCGTGCCTGCCTGCTCTTCGTCGGACGGTCATCCTATTAACTTCGCCGTTCTTCAATACAAATTAAATTGTCCCCGGCTCTTATTTGTGTAATTTCATGATGTGGAACGGAGAAAGAACACCAAGGAAAACTTCCGCACATTTATTATTTTTTGATGCCCAGGTTTCGTCGACTAGCTCCAGTATCGCCAGGTTCTCCTGATTGACCTTTCGACGAAACCTGGCCGTAATGAAATAAGAATTCTGTGGAAGTTACATTGTTTCTTCTTGGTGTTCGTTCTACATTTGACGTATTTCTACGGCTTGCAATCATCCTGGTCCGCTGCTTTAATGGTCCATGCGTCTCTCTAATGTATGTACTAACAGGCCACAAAAGTATGTTTTTTTCTGAAAGGGGACCTTTTATAACTCAGTTTACTCTCTCTCCTTGCTTCAACTTTTTCATTGCCGTATACGTGACTGGTGACCACCCTTGATAATTCATGTGTAGCAGAATTCATCTATTAAATATATCTACTAAATTATTCAGTTAAAAAGTTGGTTCGACGAAGTTTAGTTTCAATCCTATTAATTTCATCTGATATTGATCTGGACGAAAAAGAGTGAAAAGTTAAACCGCGATGGCGAAACGTTGCATGCTAATGTTTAAGATGGTGTCTAGAATTTTAGATTTACCACGCCAGTGACCCGATCCATTGCCGTCTCCTTATTCAGGAACTGATTTCTTGTTTTTTTGTTACCTTAATACCTTGCTGAAACGTCTCACCATGGTAAATGCTATGCTAATCGGGTGAACTTGATTGAGCTCATTTAGGCAATACTTAACTTGTGCTTATATTTTAAATAACCTTAGTTCTATGATATTATCCAAGTAAGATAAAATATGTGTTTATTGCCTTCACAAGTATCTCACTTGAAGATTTGTTCACTTTTAAAAGCCTCTATAATTTGTCCGAGAAAACGACACTTAAGATACGGACGACTGGGGACCCTCATACCATAGGTAAATGGTGCCATTTAGTTTTATTTATTCGCAAGCACACATGAAAGGGAACCAATTCATACTCGCCAGAAACAAGCTTGCAGTAGAATTACTTCCTCTTATACCAAGAACACAGAGTAAATAATATGGTCATAAGGGTCACGAGCGTAAGCTTGAGGTTAATTTTTACTAATGTTAACTTTGATGAGAACTAAGTAATGAAAAAGAAGAAAATACAAATTGTCGAAATGTTGGCAAGAGGTAAACATGTGATCTGATTTGTTTACGATCAACCCTTCAAAAACATCTTTTCATCATGCTAATGTTAACTTCTTACTCATTGAAGCAGGCTTTTTCCTACAGAAAGAATTCATTATCTATGCTAATAGGTGATTAAGCGCGGATGAATTAAACTTTTTTGGGCTTGAAACTAGATGTCTCGCATTCGTGAAGATGAGAATCTGAGCATTTTGGAGTTAAAAGTATTTTTTTTTCTATTATTTGGACTGTTCTCTGTACGTTTTTCCATCGAGCGAAAACCATTGCGGACTCAACAGCCTGGAGACCGAAGTAAAACTCTTAAAAGACAATATCCAAGGGAATGGCTATTGCCTAAGAGAAAATAATCTGGCCTTAAAAGAGCTCTCACCACTCGAGTAAAGAATTAAAGAACATGAAAGGAACATAAGGCTTTACCAACTGGAAAAGTCAGCATTACCAGAGCATAGCCTCGGCTTTTCATAATGTTGATTTCCTTACCTACTTCCATGCTACTTTCCCGTGCGTCCGGATATTGGAAAATAATTACAAAAGAAGCTATACTGATACAAATTGAAAAAGATGGCGTCAGTGGGGGCAACGCCAAATGCTTTCCTGGGCCGTCACTGTACCGGGCAAAACGTACACGAGGGTGACGCTGACACGTCGAAACGCGAAGTACGATAAATTATTCTGTGGACTGAACCAAGTTTTTATTTATTTAAGTTCATGATACTGTTCCACCACATATCGCCAGAGGCATCGTTGATCATATTTGCCAGTTATAAAGGAAGTCACATTCATCATTCATCGTCATTGGTCGTTCAATCCGAAGATTGGATAAGACTGCAGTCTTCCATCTTTCCCTATATCAAAGTTCCCCTACTCCCTTGTTGTTCTCTTTGTCTACCTTTTTCTTTATTTGGTCCGTGTATTTATTTCTCGGCCTTCCTCTTGGGTCCTTGCTCTCTATTATTCCTTCAATTAAATGGGGGCATTTACCGTTTTTTTTTAAATTGCCGAATCTGATAGAGTTGTCCGTTTTTCGATCCGTCACCTAGTTCTCGAGTTATAAGCGACGAAAAACTGATGTTCTTAATCCTTTTGCTGGAATGGGCGTGGTGAGACTTCTTACGTCATTTCTTAGTCCACAGCTCCTTCGCCCAATCAAAATCCTCCCCTCCCCAACTCCACCCCCACTCCACTCTCCAAAACAGCCAACGAGGGGAGATTAATGACGTAGACGTCTCAGCCCAGCATATTCAATGGGCATCACCTTTTGCGTATTTTAATTTTCTATTTATGAGTGAATGGCTACGGTTAGAAGATTAATTTTTTGTCTAAAATTCATTTTTTGTTTCCACCTAACGATTTCGTGAATAAAATAGCAATTTCGGTTCCCGGTAAACTGTTATTTGCACATACTCATTGTGCCTCTCAGGGTGGGGGGGGGGGGTGTCGCCGATCCACCTGGTTCTTCTCCTCTGTACGGACATAGTGTGCCATATACGAGTATAGCCCTTTCCTCTTCTTTTACTCCCCTGTTTCCTTAGGTATTCGTTTCTTATTTTATCCGTTCATTTGATCTTCAGCATCCTCCTCCAAAACTAGGTTTTGAATGTTTCTAATCTTTTATAGTCTTCTTTTCCAATTGTCCATGCTTCCGATCCATTGAGTGCCATGCTCCGCACTAGTGTTTTTACGCACTGTTTCCTTGTTTCTAGTCCTATAGTCTTTGAACACAGTATTTTCTTTTTAATCATGCACACCTTCTTAGCTTGGACTATTCTACGCTTGATGTCAGTATACTTATAAGTCAGATACTTCTTTCCTCCCACGATATGGCACTCCCGAGATAGTTAATTGCTTGCTCTAATTTCTCTCCTCTTATCGTGCCTTCTGCTTTCATTTTCTCTCTTCCACATTCTAGGATTTTGGTCTTATTCTTGTGTATTTTCATGCTATATTCTTCTAGAACTTTGTCCATTTTGTTCAGAGATCTTTGAAGATCATTACGATTTCCTGCAATGACTGCGATATCGTCTTTGAAGCGGAACATGTTCATATTTTCTCCCTAAATTTTAATTCCATTCATTCCCATTCCTTGGGCTTATCGTATTGCCTCATCCAAGTATGTGTTGAACAGTGCTGGTGTAGCTGTATATGTTGAACAGTGGTGGTAAGAGGTTGCTTCTTTGTCTAACTCCTTTGTTTATTTTAGCTTCCATTTTTATTCCCTCTCTCATTCGCATTGTGACGACTTGCTTCATGTAGAGCTGATAGATTATTCTTATGCCGTTGTAGTCCACTCCGAGTTTTTCGAACAGTCCGAACATCTTTTTCCATTCAACGTTGTCGAAGGCTATCTCTAAGTCCACGAATGCCACATATAGTGGCTTGTTCACATCTATCGTTGTCTCTGCCATTAATCTCAGGCAGAGTATGACCTCCCTGGTTCCTCTGTTCTTCCTAAAACCAAATTGGTTTTCCTAGTGGTTGTCTTCAATTTTCCTTTCCATTCTTCGGCTTATTATTCGCGTAAGTATTTTTGATTCATGTGGCACCAGGCTCAAGGTGTTTTCTTCGGTATCACCATCATTACACTCCTTTAAAAGTCCTCTGGTAGTCTTCAGCTTTTGTATCTATCTTTGATTATTTCGTACAGGTTGGCCTTGGCTTCACTTCCAAGCACCTTGATGAATTCTCCGTTGATGCTGTCTGCACCAGATGCTTTGTTACTCTTTAGATCGTTCACTGCTCTGTCGCATGCGCTTCTCAGTATGCCTGGACCCCGGTCGTCCTCGTCCATTTCGCTCCCGTCTTTCATTAGGTTTTCTTCCAGCGGCCTCGGCCCTTGGTCGAGTTCTTCGATGTATTTCTTCCATATATTCCCAACGTCTTGACCAGTGGCGTATCTAGGAATTGCCTTTGGAAGGGGGGTCCGAACATACCGGGAGGTTGGGGAAAACTTAGGTTTTTGTACCTTGAAAACTCTTTTTTTAACGTATTTCTACGTTCCTATGTTGACTTTTTTAAACTTACGTGCTATTCATGTTATTTAAAAGCTGAATGGTATTTAAACGTAACGTGGTGAATTTTCCCGTGTTGTTTGCCGGTTAAACATTCTAGGAACTTTAATCGGGATATCTTCCTTAAGACCTATAGTTTGAATGCTCCCAAATATTTTTGATAATCCTGCCTCAGCTCTGTCCCTGGTTTTCTGGATTCTATTGACAGTATGTTCAACGTAAGTGACAGGACTGAACAAATCAATTTTTTATCTCTAAATATTTAGTTAGAGGCAAGGTGTATGAAAATAAGTATACATACAATAAAAAAGGGAATGAGATAATCGCATTTGGAAATGGCTGAATATAAAATTTACGTTAGTTGCGGTATCATTATCAGTCCAAGAGCTGATTTCCTCAAGCGCTCTTAATATAGGATTATACAGCTCACAACACACGTTAAGAGCATCGTTCCGTTGTATTCAGCGAGTAGGACTAAACTGCTTAAGTTTTTTGGAACAGTTTTCATAAAATTTGGTTTAAACCGCTTGGCTCTTTGGCGTGTTAAAAAAATCGTGAAATTTTCCTATAGTGCCCATGCAATGTCTTATCAACGTTGAAGAACATGAATCAGAAATGGCGAAGTTGAGAGAGTGTAGCTGCTGCAATGAACATATAGTGGAAGCTTCGTTTTTCACGAATTTCTGAACGCGAGTAGGTGTATACGCCGCTCATTGCAGTGGCCCAGTCATAACCTTGCCCATAAATATAGTCTGTATTAACACCGATTTCTCTCAGTTTTCCCATGATCAAATCACTTATTCCTTTACCAGTTAAGTCATTTATAGGCACAAATTGTAAAAAATCTTTCCATAGAGTGTATATTTCAACATATCTTAACGGGTAATATGCTTTATTCTTCTTTTCCATAGCACTGAAACGAGTTAGTTAGCAATTAAACTCTCACCCCACCGAACGATAAAAACTACAAGACAGAAGATAGCGCTCCGCCCGTACCCGGCGCATGCGCGGACCGCGGTACCGGGTCAGTGTAATGTATCAACGAAGCCGAGTTAGGTTACAGGTTCGTCAGCTCACAGTAATAACTGTCTTAACATTGGAAACGAATATTATTCGAGACGTGTACTCAGAATGATACGTTTTGTTCCTATAGTAATCTATTGGTGTAATGACTTTGACTATTTTATATTTTCAACGTAATTATGGACTATAAATATTTTTACACGTTGTACTAAACTAATATTTAGTTCTGGGGGGGGGTTCCGGTCCCGTTCGTCTCCCCCGTAAATACGCCCCGGTCTTCACCCTCCATCAGTTTATTCCCGTTCACATCCCTGATGTTTTTACTTTTCGTTTTTCTCTCTCCGAAGTGTCACTTCACTATCTTGTATGCTGTTTCAATGTTCCCCTTCTACATGTTTTCGTTGATTTCCTCGCAGCAGCTTTATATCCAATCCTCCTTTGCATTCTGGAATGATTTGGTTCCTAAGCATCTTATAGTTCTTGTATTTTCTTCTCTCATCTATAAGTTCTCTCATCTTCGTCGCAATGTATGGCTGCTTTGTGTCAGTTCTTTCACTCGCCAGTTGCTCCTCCGCTACTTCTGCTATAGTCCTCTTCAACTCATCCCATATTCCTTCGGTGCCCGTTTGTCCTCCACTCTATAGTTTCCAGTCGACGGCTGTAGAGGGCCTTTGTCTATTACCTTTTTCCGTCAGCAATTTGGAGTTCCATCTTGGTTCATGTTTTATCTTCTTAATTTTATTGTGTCAAAGGCGGCTGTCCATGACTACTAGGTTGTGATCACTATTTATATTTGTCCCGGGATAGCTCTTGCACTGATTCACTCTGACAAGTATGTGGTCTATTTGGTACTAGGCCCTATTCCCTGGCATCTTCCAAGTGGACCTTCTTCGCCGATGTTGCTCGAAGTTTGATGTTTGCCGATGCCGATGTTTGCTACAACCATGTTCTTCTCATTGCGTAACTCCACTGGTCTTCTCCTTTGGAGTTTTGTTTTGTCCTAGTTCGAGATTTCCTTCTCTGCTTACCCCTTTTCCCTCTCTGTCTCCACTGCATCCCAATCACCCATTTTGATTACGTTCTCTTTCCCCTTCACTGCTCCGAGGACCTCTTCCATTTGTTCATACGATTCATCTATTTATTCTTCCGTACGGGTGAACGTCGGCATGTAGACCTGCACTATCACGGTGTCGGTGGGCTCTCCTTCTGGGCTTCACCATCAGGTTCCTCTCGCTGTACTGCCAAAACGACTTAACTCTTTGGCCCCATTCTTTCTGCAATTGCGATGACACCTGTGATCCACTTGTCGTCTCCTGAATATATGACGCGGTCTCCAGTAGTCTTCTGCCCCCGTACACTTGATCCGGTGGATTGCCTCGTTGTCTATCCCCATCACCGCCTTAGAATTATCCAGCTTACCGCTCACCTCTTAATTAAGACCTCACGTCCCTATCCTGCGTTTGTCCTACTCGGAGATCCGACTAGGGGACTGCTTTACCTCCGGGAGGAATGCCATCTCGTCATATGCGTAATGAAAGGCTGCATCTTCTAGGGAGACTTCATATAATCTGGTGGTTTCCCGTTGCCTTCAAAATCGTAGTATTCCGGCCGATTCTGTGAACTTCACTCTCTCGCCCGAAGCTATGTCAGTTGATAGCCGACCGATCTTCGTATTAATCTGCGCCATCAGTGCATACTTCCGCTGACAAACTGATGCCTCTCAACATTGGGATCGGGCTGGTGGTTTGGGTAGCATGTGGAAATGTATCGTTGTATCGTTCCAGAAAAAATCAGATGATTGTTTTCACATTATTGTATTTTTCCAAAATCCAGGACTGTGTGTCGAACTGTACCGTCCTCTATGCTTCATGCTATGGTTTTTATTTTACTTCCTCGGGAATATACAATCAATAAGGGATCTGTATCCTTGAAATTATTTTTATTTTCCAGTATTTACAATCCCAAGTTTTCACAAATCTCATTTTCTGAGCGATGAAATATATCAATGGAAAATATTCGCTCCTAAAATTTAAAATTTTTTTAAAATCATCATTCAGAAGAACTACTTCACTTTCCTGGCTAAACTTCTGGGCCGAAGTCTCGTATTTGTTCCGTACTGCTACGAAGCTGAGTGTAACCAATCCTCTCAGAAAAGTCGGTATACAGCCAGCAGAAATTCTCCTGCTCGATAGATTTCAATGCTTACTGCCAAAGAAAAACAAGTCTTTCCTTCCACAGCCACTACACCCAGTGATCCATTGAATTTTCTTGTGTTAGGTAGTGGAAATAAGTAAGAAGTGACCAGTATCTTCCCGTAGAATCCTCTGAAATAAGAAAATGCTATCAGTCGTCTATATTATGTTCGCGATTTGCAAACATTTCACACTATCATGGAAAAGTTACTTTTCATTCCTTGTGGAAATAATTATTTAAAGCGAAAAGATTAACACTACCTGTCTCTTCAACAACTATAATTAATATTATTTCGCTGCGTATTAGATAGATTGTTTGTAGGGTGGGCCTTCGACAGGAGCCCGGGCTTTTAAGACTTTCTTGATCCATTGTGCCATCCCCTTGTCTGTCTGCCACATGCAGACAGGGGACAAGAGCGCCTCGGTAAAGGTGTGTATTGTCACCCGTCCGGGCCCAACATTTCTTAACTTCGGTGATTTTACGGGAACCGGTGTGTCCATGTGGCTGGGCCCTTGCCTCGCTGCGTATTAGTTAATCTAGGTCCTGTTACGTCATTGCTATCGCGGAAATAATTACAGACTAATTTATTAATGGAATAAATTTTGTAGGCTTAATGATTTTGCTCATTTTTAACATGCTGGAATAATGGTTCGTTTTGTAGGATGATGCTTGCTACATAAAGTGGGTGAAAAAGTATTTTATATATGATATACCCTTCTTTTTACAATTCAAAAGTAAAATCATTAATAAGTTTTATATTGAGTTCCAGTATGTACGAGAATTCATCCGAGTTACTCATATCCTTTTCACCAGTATTTCTTGTCTCTTTCTCCTTAAATTACCCTCGGTATCTCATATTCCTGTATCACTTATTAAAAAAAATAATGGATGGGATATAAATTATAAAATTGTATTTCGTGATTAAAGTTGTTAGTATGAAATTTACTTGGAAGCTAAAATTTTAAATCACCGTCAAACTTTTCTGTATGACGCTGTAGAATATTCGTGTTAGAACAGATGGCATTGGCGGGATCGATATATGTATGAGGGGCTATCTATCCCATGGTCGCCCTAAGGATCATAAATGGTCCATAAAAGTCTTCGGGCGGTAGTGAGGCAAGCGAAAATGGCGTGGTCAGATCTGCTTTAGTCTGATTCAATCAACGGTGGTGTGTATTTTGTAGTTGACGAGAGAGCGACTTTATGTCATACCTACCTGTTTTACAAAGGGTTCTTTTGAGGCCACGTCACGTTGTTTTTTGACCGCTCTTAATGGTGTCCCCCTCAAACTCGTTCTCCAGATCCCACCTGATTCAGTATCACAACTCCTTCCGTCACTCGACCGAACCCGATTCACTTGAGGTCATGAGGTTCACCGTCTGTTAGTTCACAGCTATCTATACCTGCGCAATCCCTTATACACCCCTGTGCTCAACATAAAGCTTGTCTTTTAATGGATGCATTTTGAACTCTGGGAAACGACGTGGTTCTGCTAATTGCCTGGTCAGGAGAAAAACCCGTGTTTGTGAGGAAAATCAAGCAAGTAAGTTTAACCCTATATGTATGACCTATTACACAATGTGAAACGTTATGTTAGTTTTGTTGACGGTATAATTTTCCATGAAAGAGTCGTATATAATGTTACCGTACGATTTCATGTAAATAAATCCTGCTCTGTTACACATAGCGTTGTATAAAATCTGATTTTACGGAGAGATTTAGTCGTCTCGCATAATTTTCTAAAATTAACACTTCCAAAACTGACTGCGCAAATCGTTTCACGGAAGATTTCCCTTGCGAAACAGGCATATAATGGTGAAGAAGTTGTGTGAAACATATGTTTATCATACCGACGAATCACTAAATTGTAGAGATATTGAGTAAAAGGAGATATGTCTACTGTATGTATGTCTACTGTATGTATGTCTACTGTATGTATGTCTACTGTCTACAATCATCTCAGTGCATATAATTGGGACATAATGTTAGGCCAGTCAGTAGAGAATAAACAGTGTTTTTCAACAATTTATACTACTTAAAAAAACCAAATGCGTCCGGTTTTAAAGGGCAATCCTTAGATGAAAGCGCATATGATTTTAACTAATGGGCATTGTTTATGAATTGTTTTTAACAATAAAAAGTGAAAAATTGGGTATAACCACATTTTAAAAATGTTTTTTTTTTGCTTCTACAATGAAAGGTATTGAAACTATTGGAAAACTTTCAGTGGAAAAGTTGTAGAGAAGTAAAAAAATATATTTTGAACCCTTATAGAGAATTGGTCCATTTATTTCCAAGAAAAATGGCAAAAACAAAAAAAAACATTTTTTCAAAAATTCACGAGTTTACATTTTTATGCTGTGGCGTTAAAATTTTGCAGAATAATAGTTAATTATGTATGCAGATTGCTTGTGCAAAAGTTGGACACTGTCGGATGTATATTTCTATGTCGGACATATATATTTTATACTTCAAAGATTCGTTTGGTAAATTTAAATCGGATCCATACGGTAGAAGTTAAGCACTTAACAAAATATGCATGAAAATGTTTTAACTGCAATTGTGCAAAAACTATACATCCGGAAGTGCCCAACCTTTATACAAGTAATTGGCACATCCGGAACTATTTTTTTTGCAAAAGATTAACTCTAAAACATGACAATTGTAAAAGTTACAAAATTTTGAAAAAATGTGTTTTATTTTGTTTTTGCCATTTTTCTTGGGAACATATGGACCAATCAAGCTCTGTAAGGGATTTTAAAAAATATTTTTTAATTCTCTACAACTTTTTTGCTGAAAATTTTCCAATAGCTTCAATTCCTTTCATTGCAGAAGCGAAAAAACATCAAAACCTAGGTTTTGCCCTATTTTTCACTGTTTTTATTGTTTGAATAATTCATAAACGATGCATATGAGTTTAAATCATATTATTTTTCATATAAGGATGCCCTTTGACCCCTGGCGCTGTTGGTTTGCGGGTAGTATTAACTGTCGTGAAAAATCTCTGTTGATTGGCCTTTGTAGGTTTTGAGTCTCTCGAATGACATCCAATATTTAAAAAATGTATTAATTGGTCGATTGCAGAAAATGCTCACAAGTATTCAATGGAGTCGTGAGATATTAGTGATAAGGCATCCGTTAAACATGCGTCGCGGAAACATTTAATACGTTCATTGGCTCCAATAATTGCCTCGTAGCATAATGACCCTCATGGATTGTTCTCAAAGAAACGATGATGGTGGTTGTGTGATAAACCGTTTGGTAGCGTAATTACTCGCAAGAATTATTATGTGATGAATGAAGAGATCATTTATTCCTGCTGACTATTTAAAATGTGCATAGGTAATTAAATACCTTCAGTAAGCATGCATAATTGCTGTCCAGCGTGAAGACAAGTTGATTAAGGTAATCTACCGGTTAATGTAGGTTTAATAACTTAGGTATCTTTTCATTCCGTCCATAAAACTATTCTCTTTCTTCCCTTGCCTCGCTTATCCAACGTTCTCCCATCCATCACCGCGCTAAGCAGCCCTTCGCAACTCATTATCTCTTCCAACCACCTACTTTGCCTCCCCCTAATCTCCCCCTGAAGTTTAAGTACTCTCCTCGTACAACGATGCACTATACATATATTAAGCTCTTCGCCATCGTTTTCTTTACACCCTTAGACAGTCTCCGGTCCCTCCTATTGTTGGATGCTTCTCTCTTGCTAGCGCTATACCCCTTTTCATGTCCTTGCTACTCTACCCATTTTTTTCCAATGTACTACCCGAATAATTAAATTGTTCCACTTCATTTTGTTTCCTCCTATTTTTACAGTCAGCCTCGATTACTTTGTCCTACAAACCTCTCATTAATGTTGTTTTCTTATGATTTACCGTCATTCTTTGCGTTTCGCGTATTGGATTTTTAATGCATCCCCACCAAAGCCTTCAATCCGTCGATTGTGCGTGGTCGTCTGAATATAACCGACTTTTTTATATATTTATTTATTAAAAGAATATACCACATAAAGCATTACGCCATTTTGTAGAGATACACATAGCAAACAAAAAAGGACACACTAGCCGAAACATTAACAAGAAGAAGGTTAACAAATAATATACCAACATGGCGAGAAAGAGAAGTTATTTTTATTTGGGAATGAGATATGGCTTGGTTAGCGAAGGCGTTGGAGGATAAGGAGAAAGGGTCAATGTTGGCAGGAAGGGAATTCAGGAGAGAAGAAAGGCGAAAAATAAGGGAGCGCTTGGTAAGTGATGATCTGGGAGTAGGGATATGGAGCAATGAGTGGGTCCTTGGTCGGGTAGGAATTCTGAAATTAATGAAGGAAATAAGGTCAGGGCAGTCAGTGGTCGAGTTCAGAGTGCTGTGTATGAGTTTAAAATCAGTTTTAAGGAAGTTAATATTAAGATTAGAAACAGAAAGTGAACGCAAGACACTATCGGAGGATAAGTTGCGGAGATGAGGGACTCTGTTTTTAAATATATATTTGTGATGAAAAGAGCAATTTATTCCCGAGATTTGAGATTTGTTGCGGCAGACATCGACCACGTACGGGAGCAATGGGAAGGACTTTATAGCAGCATAAACAAAATGAACGAGCCAGTAACTGATGAGCCAATAAAGCGATAGCTCCTGCGAACTGAATTCCTTAACTTAAGGTGGGTGGAGCGGTAATCGTGAGTCGTTGAAGGCACATTCTAATAACTTTGCAAGTAAGTCGAAAAAAATATTCTTGGGCCACATTTCATTCAAGTACACCTGTTTATACGTTGGAAATCACCATACATGCAGTAATGTATATGATTCAAGAGTTATATTTTAAATTGGCGCCTTAAATTGTTTTTAAATGGATTTTCGGCGCGAAAATCGAAATTTACGAGAAAACCATATCTTAATACGCTTTTACTAGGCATGATACCTAGATATTTGTTAGCAGCTATTATAATAATTTGAAACTTACTACTTCACATTTAGGAGAAAATCTGTACATGAGTAATCGAATTGTCTCTAAATATATGCCGTGTGTCATAAGAGTAATTTTTAAAATATCATTGAATTGCCAGGAAACCAAATCGGTAGCATACGGTTTTTTCACTTTTTTCGATCAATATTACTAATAAGGACACGTATGCAAAGTTTCACGCAAATCTGTACATAAACAAAAATCGCTCCAGCCACCTTAATGCTCCTCATTACTATATGTTCCAAAGCTAATTGTTTGTGCTTTTTGCTGTAATCCCTTTAAAACTCGGGGAGTATGTATATTGCAAGTGCTTGATTCACCCAGGTTTAATTCCTGTTTTGAATTTGATTTGCAGGGGTGGGTCGCGCCCATTGCCATCGAGGGGCCGAGAGTCATGTGAGGGAGGTCCCGAGCAGGGGCGGCGGCGGCAGAGAGAGACGGAGCGCGGTGCTGAGCGGAGGCCATGGGCTGCGCGAACAGCCTCCGACCGGTGTCCGCGTCCTCGTCTTTGGGGCAGGAGGGGAGGAAGAGGGCGCCGCCCCCCTCCTCACAGGGGGGGCGGAACGGGTCGGGGGGAGGGCCGGCGGAGGAGGAGGAGAGGAGGTGGTGGAGGAAGACAGGTGAGTTGCCCCCCCACGCGTCAACTTTCCCTCTCCACCACCACCACGTGCGCCGTCTAAATATATCCTCTTCTGCAGTTCGAAAGCGCGCTTCGCATGCTGGGATTTCTCGAACGTCTGCTCCCAACCACCGCCCGCCTCCTCAATAACCCACCCCCTTTCTTAATAACTAAAAAGAAGAAACTGACACGAGAACGAAGGAAACAAGCGTTGCTGTTCCACAAGTATCCCGCAAGGAAACGTGATGGGTCCACTGATATTCGTTTTTTGTGTCAACGATATTATCCCGCTCACTACGGCCAATGGATACTTCCTCATACGCGGATAGTTTTTTTATGACGAATAATTTTTTTACCCTCAAATAGGAGGAAACGAAGTACGAAGACAGTTGACTGGAAAACGGAACTGGATCCTTCACCTTTAATTAAAATAATTCGCAATAATTTTGTAAATTTCATAAATACCAAAAACATTTGATTCACTAGACTCAGTGAATTCTAGAGTGATTTCGTGGAAATTCATTTTCATGCGTTGAAACTAGTTGTACCTAAAAAAAACAAAGTGTGGAAAATACCTCGTGTTCTTTTCATCACTGATTAGATTCTGTGCCGGCAACGCGGTCATATATTTACCGAGGAATCATCGCGAATGCGGACTTGAGAGACTTTCATTCGATTTCATAATAGTTAATGCATGCGCTGTTTGGAATGGGATATGGAACTCAACTTTAAGAAATGCACGACAGTGTGATTTTTACGAAAGATATTACACCTACTCCGCATGCATTATGTTGGGTGAGTAGATGACGTTTCTTGTGAAATTAAAATGCATTCGAAACATTTATGCGATTTAATAGAAGGGTAGGTTGTCAAGCGTAGGGTAGCTCGCTCCATGCACAAAAAAGTGAAACATAAATATTACTTCGCTAAAGTTAAGCCTCATCTTAAGTGCACCACCAGCATTTGACATCCAGCTGTAAAAGATTTTAATAGATGATGTTAGCTAAGTGTAGAGGAAATACGCGCAAGGCTGATATTACTGAAGAAGTACAGGTAACACAATTTTCCATTTGATACGGTGGATATTATTTTGCCCTTAATCTTAATCGCAATTACTGTTAAAAGCTGGGCTTTCGCTTACCAGGTAAAACGGGAAAATCTATGGAATTTCGTCGAATATAGAAAAGCTTTGGAAAAGTCATGGAAATTCTCCCGAACATTTTTCGGATTCAATTCACAAGACTCTAACCAGGAGAATTGTTGGCAGCATTTGAATGATGCGATGAATTCGGCCTTATTGCATTCATAATACACCGTGAGTGTATGATTGGCTCTCAATACGATGAATTAACGTTGCGAAGAACTTATTGGAGGCTCATGACTCACGATGGAGAACCTTCATTACACAGGGCACGTTATCATATAAAAATGTCTTATGTACTCAATAAACAAATGCAAATTTCGTTTACAAATGATTTACCAGTACGAACTTTCGATCACATTTATTACATGTTATTGCAACATATTACTACACTGCGAACCTCGCGTCAATGTCGTTACGATGAGTCCTGGTGACACTCCGCTAGCAAGAGGACTGCGTGTGACCTCTAATGAATTATTTGTCCTCTAGATCGTACTTGAAGAGATTCTGCATTGAAAGCCGACAGGAATGAAAGGTATTATTTTTTCTGGGCGTATTTAGTATGGGACAGGGGTCGCACTGTCTTTAATTTACTTACTTAGGTGGCCATTCAAACCGTGAGAGGTTTTTGGCCCCGTCTACCACTTGTCTCCACCTTGGCCTGTCCTGCATGATGTTTTCATCCGCTCCTATCTTTCTCCTCATATCCCTCAGCATCTGGTCGGTCCACCTCAGTCTTGTTCTTCCTGGAGATCTTTTTCCTATTGGTTTCCCTTAGTTATGTTTTTCAATAATGAACTATCCTCTCTTCTAGTTACATGACCCGCCCATCTCAGTCTTCTACATTTTGTTTCTGCCACGATGTTTGCTTCCTTGTAGAGTTCTCTTAGCTGCTTGTTATTCCTAATTCGCCACTGTTCCTCTTCTTTTTTGGTCCATATATTGTCCTAAGTATTTTATTTTCAAAGGTGATAAGTTTCTTTTCTGTCTTTTTACTGATTGTCTTTAATTTAGTAAAATTAAAAATGTTTCTCGCTAGGCCTCGGTATATTTACCATCTACCTACGTAATCGCCGAGGAAAAATATTTTTTCTTGAGGACTACTGGGAATTAGTAATCGTGTGTGTGTGTGCTTTCCCGTATCAACAATACCCAAATCACCTTGCAGCGGAATTTCCCAAGTGACCTCGGGTTTTCCACTGATTGTGAGTGGCTGTGTTGCTCATAAGTGACGTTTCCACGGCTATGGCTAGCCTGCTAAATAGGGATCGTATTCAGGGTGATTTCTAAGTCTGCCATTGTGTTCCGGGCGATTGATCCGGTAAACGATGGCAGACTTAGAAATTGCGACGAAACAAATTTTCCTACCTGCCTAAAGCACGATATCGAGTCCTGGTTAAGGAGGATGATTTATCTGCGTATGGGATTTTCGCAGTTTAGTGCAATTGCGGGCGATGCCGTATATAGGTAATGCCGCAGCAAGGTCGCGGTGTCTTAATAAATAGAAATAACGCGGATATGATTGACAAAGTAAAAACTTTTCACTTCGTCAATCATATCCGAGTAGGTATAATTAACAAAGTTGGTAAAGTAGGTAATGAAAATTACGTCTAAAGTGTCTTGGCGTACATTTTTTCCGATTTTGTTTCCGAAGACTTGATATCCAACCTAAGACCATGATTGCGTTGTTTCTTCAGTGTGAAAAGAAAAATTCTAATGTTTTTGCTGTGTTTCAAAAATAAAACCTTTCTACGTATCACTTGACTGTTTGCTATTCACAAGCTAATTGGACTCCAGCGGTTGCCCTAGTTCCTATCCCATGCAGTTTTGCAGGGTGGGAAGTTTCTGCTTCTTCTATTTGCTATATTTTTCTGCTATTTTCAATGCTCATTGGGCTCTCCTGGATGTTGCTCATTAGGGGTGGCTTTGAGTGAAGACCTAATATAACAAAGAGGTTTTATGAGAAGTAGTAATTTTTTCGAATTCCCGCGGTATTACTCTTTTGATGAAGATTTGTCATTAGGAAAGGAATGCAACGCCTTCGAGAAACAGTATCTTAGTGTAAGGGCTTTCTGGATAGGAAGAGATTTCGGCTCACATCAAAGCGGTATCCAGATATGAGATGGTGATTAGAAGTATTATCTTGTCAGAAACGATTTCGTCGCAAATGAAATAAAAGTTAAAGCTCTGCTGAATCCAGTTACCTGACATGAATTAAAATGACGGAATCCGCTTTAAAGACGCTGCAATAGTGATGTCTCACTTCTTGTGATTAACTTGGGTATTTTGCTGTCGCGGAAGCATGCTCTGCGAAAGAAATATCATTTCTGAATGCATGCAATTGAATGAAAACAATTTCCTTTAAATAATTGTCTAATCATCACCATCATCATCTTCTGCAGTCGTCCATCCTAATATTGGTTTGCTGCAGCAGCTCTCCACTCCACTCTCCTCTATGGCATCCACTTCATTCCTAAAGCCTGCACACGATCATTTTTCACGTACAAGTTCAGGGGTTGTTTACATAATCATCGACCGTAGCTGTTTACTACCTTCATTAAGTTGTATCAAAGCTCATTAGTGGCTCCACAGTTCGTATTTTCTGTTGTGCGCTCTGATTGGTTGCAGGTCCGCACGCGCAAAATAATATACATTTTTGATGTAGTTCGGGAGGGAGATCGTAGATGACGTCGGAAGAAATTCTGACAAATTATGAATTTGCTTGTTCCACAAACCTGAAAACATACCCTGAAGCAGAAAGGCTCGCTACGTTTAGTGGTGACAATAGTTAGTCGATTTTGTTCATAACAAGAGGAAAAAAAATATTTCCTTGAATTTCGGGTAGTAACTTGGCTCTTCCGAATTTATATTCCTAATCCTCTATGATATCACGTACGTGTTCAGGGACGGAAAACGGGACGGTCGCAATTATGGAAAAAGGAATGGGGAACCCCATCATTGGCGCTATCCCTGAAAGTGATGGCCTCAGAGAGCCAAATTTTGAGCTCTCATTGCCGCTATCCTTGAGCCTGTCCGTGAAAAAAGATCGTGTGATTCAGACATAAGGAAATAACTATTCACTTTTAAGTCCCTGTTGGATTCCATTCTTGGTCTTCCGATATAGTTCTTCCCATATTGAATGAGAAGCAGTAACTTTGTAATTACACATGTATGTATTTTTTGGAAACGACCTAGGTTTCGACGTAGCACGTCATCATCAGGTGATGTACCGGGTCACCACCTGATGATGACGTGCTACGTCGAAACCTAGGTCGTTTCCAATAAATACATGTGGAATTACAAAGTTACTGCTTCTCATTCAATATGCTAAGCAAATTCCATAAAGTTACGCCTGAGACAACGGAGTATTTCTTCCCATTCATTTTTCCTTCCATTATTGTTTTTATTAGGCTATTGTCTCGCAAAACATCTAAAATTGTTTGTCCTTTATTCTCAGAATTTTTGTAATAGGTACTTATTTCCTGTCCAACTCTTATAGGACTTCAGTGTTGATTATCTCCATTCGTATGACGTTCTGGAATCATCGGTAACACCACATCTCCATCGCTTCCAATCTCTTTTCCTCTGCAGCTGTTATTGTCCGTACTTAACTGCCATATAAGAGCATGCTCCATGTATTATATGCTTCATTAAAGTGCTCCTTACATCCAGGGTTGTGTTACTAGCTGCTAGCAAAGACTAGCTAGTGTTCTACTAGTCTCCTTTTTTGGTAGAATTCCTTCTTTGCTTGGGATATCCTGCGTCCCAGGCAACAAAATTCTTTCACTAACGCAAGTTTTGCTGTTCAAGTTAAACGGCGATTGTCTCTTTAACTTTTTCCACAAAAAATAATTTTTAATTCTTTTAAATTAATCTACAAGTTCTAGTTCGTCATAGAATATATTATCTGAAAAGAGCAATAAAAATTCTGAACCGTAGTGACTTATGCGGTGACTAGCTCGCTTTTTCCATTCAGTAGTGGGACAGTTTTTGCTGGGCGACTTCTGAGGTTGCCAAGGGGAGGAAGCATCTCGAGGGTTGACAAAGCACTAAAATGTGTACTAAGCTCCATTCTGGTTTATTTCAGCTTGGATACAGGTGTAATGTTTTCTTGGTCCGAGAAAAATCGGTGATAGTGGACTTTAATATCTTTAGGTTTCTTCTTTTTAGGCTAATAATAGCAATACTAAGATATACTAACTTATTATGGTATAGCGTAGAATTTTGTATGGTTAAATTACAGGTATAACGAGAAACAAAAATTACCTGTAACCCAAAGCACGATGGAAATCAAAATTCCCGATAAAAGAAATATCTGAGCATTCCCAAAAGCGAAATTGTTGATATCAAGTTAATGTATTTGTAAAAAAAACCATAGGATTTTCAATCATCATTTGGTCATGAATAGCAGGAATCCATGTCCATATATTTGATAAGTCTGACTATAAGGTAAAGATATATCTCTT
The DNA here is from genome assembly GCA_963573305.1 of Pyrrhosoma nymphula. Lineage (NCBI taxonomy): Eukaryota > Metazoa > Arthropoda > Insecta > Odonata > Coenagrionidae > Pyrrhosoma > Pyrrhosoma nymphula. Next base: position 83,557,980 of record OY754339.1, read on the forward strand.
GCTCCAGTGGCGTATTGTTTAGTCGACTTTTACAATTTTATCACTTGGCCGGTTATTCTTCGTAGCTGGAAAGAACGGAGAAGGCCGTACTTAATCCACCTGAAAATTTTAATCCAGTGGAGTTGGTCTTGCGCTTTCGGGTCTTGTGCATAAATGTTCACTGTAATTGTGTCACGTGGTGTATATTTTGTTGGCAACATTTAACATTAATTGAATTTTTAAAATTTTTAAATGTTAATAACGTGATAGTATGAGAAGATACCATCCATTTATAATAATAGTTCTCTGACGTTAATTAATTGAAACCTGTGTTGCCACACAGGATGAATATAAAGTCAATATTGCACTCAAAACCATGTAATATGTAAATATGGAAAAATACCACTAGACCAAATGCAACACGCCGCGCACACCATGCTTATTTCAGGATCACATACAATACAACTGACTCCAGAAGTCAGAGGCCGGCAATACAAGACAAAATAAATCTATGAAAATATTTCGTCACTGCCATTGAGTTTTGTGTAAACTAAACACCACGAATATTACAATAATCTAGAATGAACATCGTCGTTACACAATTCAAATATACCTGGTTTAAAGATGTTCTTTAGTAGTTCATCCGGGGAGCATTTTTGAAAAAAACTTTGTGGACAGAAAACGAACGATCAGTGAACAGTCTCAAATGAATAGCTCACACTTGAACACACAATGAACATTTCTCGGTTTCATGCTCAGGATAAGTCAGTCGTGGACTATTTATGAATTAGGTCATCAAAGTCTTCTGCATACAAACAAAAACTAAGCATATCTATGTATCATGAATCCATTCCTTTAATGCTAGATTCTCAATATTATATTCTTAGGTCACCAATGCACCTCAATTATTTAATTTCCATGAGTAGTAAGACTAAACTGCTTTCGTTTTTAATGACTTACAATGTACTATCATACGCTTTACGCCTTCCGCTTGCAAAACGGTTAGCACCCATTTACTAGTTATTAGTAATATATAAAGCTACAAAACTGACTGACTCACTGACTCACTCATTGACGGTGACTCAGGTTTACAGGGTGTTTCAGGAGGAAAGCGCAATACTTCTGGAGGAGGTTGGGGACGTGATTTTAAGCATTTTTTGTCCTATAAACATGGGGTCGCAACTCCTTAGTTACCGAACTATGGCAACTCAAACATTTTATCACAAGCATTCTGCAGTTACCATGAAAACCCCCAAAGGCAGTGGCATCCAGCAATACTTACAAATAAAAACTGGTCTAACTTGTACTTAAAGTTTGTATCTTTCTTTTCCTGCCAAAATTTACGCATATTGCTTACATTTTCTAAAATGGTAACTGAAATTGTCAACATTTTTCTTCTTCATAAAATTATTTTTTAGAATAACTTTTTTATTTTGAGATATACGAAAATTAGAAAATTTAATTTAATCTCCATAACTGGTAAAATTATTTTCATATCTTAATCTTTAGCGAAGATCTTAAACGGTATCGTTACATGAGCACATTTTTCGACGGCTCCCTTCCATGCATTGAACTGATATTTATTTACCGATAAAGACAATTACTTTCACCAATCTAAGCTTGAGTACTTATTTTTAAACGTTGTGAAAAGAATAACCAACCAATGAAGCCCAAATTTAGGTGTTTTTGTGAACCAAATGAAGGAAACAATCCAGCGGTAACAAAGATCTCAAGCGGTGATGATCTCCATGGATTAATTGTCGATCACTGGAGCTGAGATTCATTGTTTAAGAAGCTATTACAACTTATAAGATCTTCTAAGGATATTTAATTATTGCATGTCTTATTCATAAGTAAACTATCGATGTGATATGAGATTAACACAATAGGCATCACATTAGAATCAATTAGAATTTTTTAAGAATAAATAAAATGTAAATGAGTATCATATGCCTTACATTTGACTGGGGAATATGGGTTTAGAAAAAAAGGAAAAATGTTAGAGAGTCACAGAAACAATCCAGCGGTAACAAAGATCTCAAGCGGTGATGATCTCCATGGATTAATTGTCGATCACTGGCGCTGAGATTCATTGTTTAAGAAGCTATTACAACTTATAAGATCTTCTAAGGATACTAAATCAATTACATCATTAATTCTTGGATATGTTGTCAATGTAATGAGAGTGAAAATGGGGGCAAGTTTGAACAGGTTTATGATATTTCGGTACGTTTCGGCGAGACCTTCACAATGACTCATGATTTTTTAGTACTGAATATGAAGATACCCTTTACTTCTTTGCGTTTGAAAAGCTGTCGCCAAGTATGTACCTTCTATCGTTTTCGACGCGAAAAATTCCGAGTAGACATGTGTTTTTTGGGTTTTCAACACCATAGTGATACAGACTCATTTCCCTGCGCTCACATGTCTCACGAGCATTTTGTCCGCTAGAGCATTGTGAGAAATGGGGAATCGCCGTAGTCATAGCGTAGTACTATAGAAAGTTCAAGAAGAATAAGCATGTTTCTAAGGATTAACGGAAAAAAAGTATAAAGAATATTGCTTATTGAAGGCATACATCCATTTCATATGCAGCGATTCCAACATCCTCCATGGAGACATCTTGCCAGACAGCTGAATCGCTTCGTGAATGGTCGTATGGAAATGTCCATTTTTGCAGATACATCTCATTTATCGACGGAGCTCGGTTCCAAAGTGACGGTGGGAATACAGATTGTATTCTTATTCTGATAAATAGAAAAACCCTCGTGGCACTATCGAAAGCAGCTTTTAACAGTGGTTCTAAATAAACGTTTTATTTGGAATACTCAGGTAGCAGGTACTCTGTACAATTATTTTATGATGATATCTAACAAAAGAGTTGTACCTTCCATTTTTTTTAAACATTTTGACTTTACTGAAAGTGAATGTGTCGTTAGGTACGAGACAGCAGATGTGCTTACTGACAAAGTGAAAGTCATCGTTCCCTCGTCGTAGAAATCTAACAAAATTAAGGGTTACCTGGGCGTTTGATTGGTCCTAGTTCTGTTTATAACTAGTCTACGAGTTATTCCGACAAAAAAACTTTACGAGTTTTATTCCTACGGTTTAATTAAAGGCCTTGGTAACACCAGTAAAGTTTAAACATGGAATGCATATCTACTTTGCATACTGAACGCACTAATCCCATTAAAGAAAACCGTAATAAACCTAGATGAGCAACGCATGGGGCAGGCTATCAAATACAACATTACATCGATTTTGTTGGAGTAAATTAGTTGTAACTTTATTACAAATATACAATAGGTGACTCTCTAACATTTTTCCTTTTTTTCTAAACCCATATTCCCCAGTCAAATGTAAGGCATATGATACTCATTTACATTTTATTTATTCTTAAAAAATTCTAATTGATTCTAATGTGATGCCTATTGTGTTAATCTCATATCACATCGATAGTTTACTTATGAATAAGACATGCAATAATTAAATATCCTTAGAAGATCTTATAAGTTGTAATAGCTTCTTAAACAATGAATCTCAGCGCCAGTGATCGACAATTAATCCATGGAGATCTTCACCGCTTGAGATCTTTGTTACCGCTGGATTGTTTCCTTCATTTGGTTCACAAAAACACCTAAATTTGGGCTTCATTGGTTGGTTATTCTTTTCTCAACGTTTAAAAATAAGTACTCAAGCTTAGATTGGTGAAAGTAATTGTCTTTATCGGTAAATAAATATCAGTTCAATGCATGGAAGGGAGCCGTCGAAAAATGTGCTCATGTAACGATACCGTTTAAAATGCCATATCTTCGCGAAAAATTAAGATATGAAAATAATTTTACCAGTTATGGAGAAAAAATTAAATTTTCCAATTTTTATGACTCTATTAACATTTTCGTGTATCTCAAAATAAAAAAGTTATTCTAAAAAATAATTTTATGAAGAAGAAAAATGTTGACAATTTCAGTTACCATTTTAGAAAATGTAAGCAATATGCGTAAATCTTTGGCAGAAAAAGAAAGATACAAACTTTAAGTACAAGTTAGACCAGTTTTTCTTTGTAAGTATTGCTGGATGCCACTGCCTTTGGGGGTTTTCATGGTAACTGCAGAATGCTTGTGATAAAATGTTTGCGTTGCCATAGTTCGGTAACTAAGGAGTTGCGACCCCATGTTCATAGGACAAAAAATGCTTAAAATCACGTCCCCAACCTCCTCCAGAAGTATTGTGCTTTCCTCCTGAAACACCCTGTATACTATAATTTTATTGTAAACACGCTAACTGCCGCAATTTTTTAGTAATGACTTCCAGACTTATACATAAAATCTAGGGGTGCTAAATCTCGGTCAAGTTATTGAGCAAAATCGGACCAAAGGGGTAGAAATGAAGATGCTTTTTGTAAAATCAGAAGAAAACCCCTTATCTTCCTTAGTTTACAACATAATGAATTTTTTTAGGTGTATTGTAATTTGTAAGAGTATTGCGAATGACTTTTGTTTCAAACATTTTTCATTACACCAACAATTAGCTTTAGGGGTGGAAAAAATTGGGGTTGAAGGACAAAAAAATCATGACTCCCTTATTTTATTACAGTATGAAATCCGTTTAAACTTATCTGAAATTGTCAAAAAAATATCTACAACTTTTGTTTAAAACATGTTTTTGTACGACCAGCCGTTATTGCAAGGGTTGGCAATGTTACCTATTTGTACTTTAGGGGTTGAAGGACAAAAGTAATCATAACTCCCTTATTATTTACAATATATGATCCGTTTAAAGTTATATGAAATTGTAAAAACAATGTCTACAACTTTTGTTTCAAAGATTTTTTTGTACGACCAGCCTTTATTGCAAGGGGTGGCAATGTTACCTATTTGTATTTTAGGGGGTGAAGGACAAAAAAATCATAACTCCCTTATTATTTACATTATAAAATCCGTTAAAAGTTATGTGAAATTGTTAAAACAATATCTACAACTTTTGCTTAAAACATTTTTTGTGCGACCAACCGTTATTGCAAGGGGTGGCGATGTTACCTATTTGTATTTTAAAATATCTTAAAATGTTTATTGCCCTCTCTTAAATACGAAACATTTCCCAGTAGAACAATTTTCTTTTGCTCATTAAAACATGAAATAATTGAGCTACGAATTTGCTTTTTACACTTAAATGAATCCAAATCTTCATAGCTTATACTTAATTCAACCGATTTGTCCCTATCGACCGATAAACTGAAACGTTTGAGCTTTTCGCGTAAAAATTATGTAATTTTAGAGCTTTTAACACTTCCGTTGCTACGCATTATTTCATTGTTACCCAGGCTTGCAATACGCATTTCAGGCTAATATACTTATGTTTCAGCTCAAATTAAATTCCAAACAACTAAAATATATCGCACAAGTAATAAGTATCGATAAAAAGGAGCCTTTACGAAAAATTAATGTCTCACTAGTCACCGAGGTAGGTTTCAGTTTTGAAAGGAAGCGACCGCCCCGGGAAATTTCAGTTGGAGTGAATAGTTTGCGGCAATTCAGCGCTAGTCAGCGGCAGGGAGCGTCCTGACGTCTTGATTTCAAAAGACGTGTTCTCATTGGCTGATTTCCGCCGCCATCTGAAGGTCATGCATGTACTACAGCGCTAATTTGCCTCCAATTCACCATGTTACAGAATCAAACAATTTTACCACCCAGGTGGCGCTACATATCTGGCTAAAACTCGCCCAATATCAAGTTGATTGCGCTGAAACTTGCTCGCATACCTCATCCGAGTGCAATTCAGCTATTCGTTATGTTCGCTAGTATTTTTAAAAAATATGAGATTCAAAATCTACCTGCGCCTGTAGGCCAATGCCGAAAGGGAATTTTTAGTTGGCATTCATGTATCGGAGATGGCGATCGAAAACTAGTAAGGTCATTTGCGTCATCAAGGAACGATGGGGTGGGTGATAGGCATGGTACATAGTAATGTGGTTGGTGAAGGAAGGGAAATAGTGTGTGAGGAAAACCCGGCGAAATGCCACCACAGTTGAACGCTCCATTCCGTGGGCTGAGTCCTGCACTTGAAGTTCTCTCCATATAACGTCCTAATGGAGATCAGGGTTCCATTGAAAAAATCTCCACCTCTTCCAGAATACGATCCCGAGCCGTCGCGTTGAATAGCCAGTACTCTAGCTTACTCTAACAAACTCCTTAGTCAGAAGTTGCTGGCACATCCTTAACAGACTAGGGGCCTTATTTAGTATGGGCTCGAACCTCGGAAATCCGTGGATGTGACGTTGCAGCCCCATACAAATCTCAACTTTTAAATGGCTCAATTTGAAATTTTCGAGGCTGTGACGTCAACATGTTGTCACTCTCAAGGCTCGGAAATTCCGAGGCCATACCGAATAACCCCTTAGATCCTCTTAGCCGCTTTATTTTCATCTTTCCTTGGTTGTTCATCTTTTCCAGCGCTTCCTCATCCCTCTACGTATCTCATCCAAGTCTTAAAGCAGCCTGAAAGTTGCCCTTTCCAGTGTATAAGGTTTTCAAGTCAAGTGGGGGTTTTTCTACCATTGTGGCGGACATAAAATATACATTCAAACGTAGCTACAACAATAATTTCAATTATATAAAAAATGCCATAATGGCGCCCCCTTTTAGGAGTAACTTTCTTCTTCAGGGAGCGTGTAGTAAAATAAGTGTAGTTAACAAATTGATGACGATGATTGCAATATTACCAATCTATCTGGTATCGGAAAAAAGCGACCTTAATAGTTTGTGAGCGTTCGCCTTCTGCCTTTCGGGAGCGGTATCGGTCCATTCCCGAAATTCCCTGGTTTCGGAGGGAAACCAGTGAAACCCCGAAATGCCTCCGCAATAAATAAGTAATGTGTATAAAAATGTAAATGCACATAACAGTTTCCAATCATAGCAGCTGCACAAATAATGTGGCGCGCAGTCACGCGCACGGATGCGAAGTTATGCACCAAGTCAGATATCATACACAACAATGTCTCCTGTGCTACAATGCAGACTGGGGCCGTGAACAACTTGTTCTTATAAACCTCCCGCTGAAATTCGCATTGAATTATGATTGCTTGGTGGTGTAACTGGCCAGCACATCTGACATTGGCAATTGGGAGATCCGGGTTTGAATCCCGGTCAAGTCAAATGATTTTTTCATGGCGAATTTCACCATCTTGACTCATAATAGTGTCTAGGATGTTGCAAAAATATAGGGAAATTTTGTAACTGAGTCCGTGTTCGTGTTAATTCACTGAAATCACAGGGTCGGATATAATACTTCGCCGTCTTCTTTCGGAACAGCAGGAAGTGAGATTATAATATTTGTGATCCGTTTCCTTTTACCCTAGTTCAGGGGTTCCTTCTCGATGCGTGTACCCTTTTGGTCTCCCATTTCCCCTACATGGCGTACGCCGATGTTATAGTGGACCCACCCACCCAGCAGGCAGTAGCGGACTTCTGCCTCCCTTCCGTCAGCACTAAAACGTTGCTCGCGTTCTCCCAGACCATCTGCCACGAACTCCTTAAGGAGTACGCGTAGCACCACAGGCTGAGAAATATTGTTCCAACTGATCCTGCTCGTTGTTACCAGTTGTCTTCTCATTTTAAGCCTTCTTCGATGGGATTTTTTCACTTAATGTCCCTCTTGATTTTTCCTCCTTTCAACGCTGGAGATTTGTTGTATCAATAGCTCGATTTTCGAGGATGTTCAACAACGTAATGGTTGATTCCACTGGTGTAAAATAAAAATTCGCGAACTTAATAAGTAATTATAGATCATGTGTCACTCTTAGGAACACTTTATTGCATCACAATAGGAGTATTTTTTAATTCTCTGTAGGTACTTCTTACTTTTCTTCATCCCGCATTTAAATGTCTATATCTTCCTTTTGCTCGAGTACGACTCGCTCGCCCGTCGGTCACTTCGTTCGAAATCCCGTCCTGTATTTTTTCGTTATTTCGCATCGTCTTCGTGGAATTTCCTCCAGCAGTTTCCTTTCCGTACGGAGAATATAAATTGTGAGGTTTAGCTGAGTGTTTGGCTGTGGGGACCAGGGGCGCAGCCAGAAATGTCTTTTGGGGGATGGATCACCTGGATTGGATGGTAGGCACAAGCAGTCTACCTCTACCTAGGGTTAACATGTACCTTGCACATATATTTTGTATTTAGCGGACATTTTATCACATTAATATTAGGCATTAATCTTCTTATATCTTAAATATTGATCTTTTGATATTTCAACATAAAATATTATTTTTTAAGTGGTAATTTTTTTATTTAGGAAAACTCTATGTGTAGTATAGTTCTTTAAAAATGTGTTTTATTATAAATTTGGAGAAGATCATAGTTGCAGAAGATTCATAATAATCGTGACAAACGAGCTTCAAACATGACTTCAAGGAATACAATTCTATCACACTGAGAGAACTTATATAATGCATGTATAATTTATCATGCCAAAAGGCTTGATGTTATTTAAATACTCAGGTTGTAGGTAGGCACAAAAAGTTATTCAAACGGAATGAAAGCCTCTTTATTTACAGTTACAAAGAAACGTTAAGTCTATGTGAATTTTTAGCATGTTCGTCAAGGATTTCTTCCTCAGTAACGGCGATTCTCTCATGAATGTAAGCAAGAGTTAGTCCATTTAGGAGCTCTTCGGAAGTTCTGTTCCTAAAATAGTTTTTCAGCAAGTTTAATGATGAAAATGACCTTTCAGGTAAACAAGTTTTTGCTGGAATTGTTGCCAAAATTGAAAGTAAGGAATCAACCACAGGCAAGAGGTCACTGTTGCAATGCTGCAAAGCATCTAGTTAATTTATTTTGGCATTTTTTCTTTCAAAATCTCATTCCACAGAATAATCTCACCATGGAGCCCTGAGGTTAGAAGTTCATAAAACTCCGCGAGTTTAGTGATGCAAGACGTATCTTGAAAACTACCCTCTTCTATTCTGGTTTGTATCAAACCCTGCAAAGGTGTTAATATGCCCTGGTGAGATTCTAAACTTTTGGTCAAAAGCCTGGATAGTGTTTTAGGGGAAAGGGATGAAAAGTGAACTCCTGAAGTATTCCTCAATTGAGTCGGCTGGAACATCATCACTACGTTTACCAATCGATCTCAGATCGGTCTGAGTTCAGACCGATCTGAAAGTTCAGCAGGGAGCTGACTCAGATCGCCTGGTTTACCAACACGGTCTGAAAATATCGATATTGAACTATCGATTTCAGTAGTTTGAATTATTTTGAGATTTCTTGCATATTTCAGCCGTACACTTCTCTCCTTTCCCTTCTTGCAACAAGTCACGCCGTAGATGATATCGATTATATTTTGTTTACCATCGGCAACCAAAAGAAGAACGATGAGCGCCACGCTCCGGCCTCTTCGGATCGATCTGAGATCTCAGATCGGTTAGGGAAAGCGGGCTGACTCGGCTCGCTTCTCAGATCGATCTGGCCAGCGCGCTCCGTTTACCATGCCGAGCTGAGCCAGTCAGATCGATCTGAGATCGATTGGTAAACGTAGTGCATGTCTCATGGGCTGCTTCCCTATTATCCTTGGTTTCGAAACAGGAACCCCCTCCAGACTTTGAAAGATGAGAAAACAAATTCAACGTTATCTAATTGAACATTTCCTCGAATCACTATCTCATTATCTCTGAAATTCATTTGAGAGAGCCCATTATTTTAAAATATGATAAACAATACAATAAAATAACTTTATTTAGAACCTGGGATCTCATGTCCACTAGGTTCAGGTGGACAATACAAAAAATCCTATGCCTATCTAACGTTGAAAGATTGAATATTTATATTTAGGGCTTTAGAAACGGTTGGTTATATTGTGGGAACGTTACTAAGTAATACGGCTGAAGCACATCCTAACTATATTTGTTTATACTGTGACTGAAGTAACCCACAGTCCCACACCCTAGTTGTGAAAACTAATGATACTATACTATCTTCTTTTATGCTTATTTTCGGGATTGTAATGCTATATATGTCAAATGTGGGCACAGTAGGAGTTTAAAGGCTTTTGGGAATTGTTGACTACCCATTTTGTCAATCCCCGTTATCTATATCCGGAAGGAAAAATAACTTCTAGATCTGTGACTATTAACAGTGGATTATAATGGCATTTTCACTGGTAGTTCATATATCTGCTGCCTTAGGGGTATTATACTAAGGTTTGTAGATTCTAATTCTAAACGCGTTAGGTCAAATTCGTAGGAGAGTGATTATCTAGGAGTATCCTTATTGTCAGTGTTTCACGGTTTCCAAATATTTAGTGATAAATTTTCCTGCCCTTCTTACCGTTTCCGCGCTTTCCGCATCTTCATGTGAACACCCAGTCCACCTTTCCGCACGCTCCGCTCCGCGTCCGTACTCCACCTGTTCCGCAGATTCCGCACCCATGTGAACCCAGCTTAGCGCAGCAGCCCTGTAGCTGGTGACGCGCCACCGTGCCCCTATTTCCAACAAACTTTATCTGTACTATTCATTCAATCCCCGACATCCCGTGGTAATAGCACCAAACACTTGCCGAAGAGACTTGAAAAAAGTCGTAAACTGCGTTATTTGAGATTAACATTCCTTTGTTCGCTATCACCAAGTGGTGAGGAGTGTTTTGAACAATTCTTAACTCTTTAAAAAAGCAAATTTTAAACACAATTTTTTTAGTTGCTCTGGGGGGGGGGGGGGGGGAGGGGGGGGGTGTTAAACCCCCCCCCCCTCCAGAGCAACTAAAAAAGTTGTGTTTAAAATTATTTATCACCCCCCCCCCCTCGCTGCGCCCCTGGTGGGGACTAAAGAAGGAGATGAGATTATTGACGGGAACTTAGTCAAAACATGCTGGGAATTCAATTATCCGTTTTCCGTCTTAGGCGTGGAGTTGAGTTTTGAAGAGGACATAACTTATCAGATAAACCAAAGCCGTGAGGTTATAAAACTACTAAATGGAATGTGGTGGAGCAAGAAATAAAAATCCAGGCGAAGAAAAGAATATACCACTCCATCGTAGAAGGACAGGGTTGTTACAGGTCAGGGAAATCAGGGAAAAGTCAGGGAATCTCGTTCACGGCGTCAGGGAAAATGTATGTCATGTCGGGCGATTAAAAAAACCGCTGCGCTGTCAGCTGGCTGAGCTGGCCTGGGCCAGCCGGGCGCCAACCTAGTTCGTCTTTCCGTCGCTCAACGCTCCGCCGAGCTGTGGAGCGTTGCTAGCATTTTTTTACAGCTTTGGTGACCAAGATATTAGAAAAGTCTCCACTTCAGTACAAAATTTTCAAGGCTATCACGTTTTGTGATTCGGAGTTGATAGTGAAATCCGAAAATGCAGCTCTTGCTCGTTTCCCTGCCTCTCATTGCTGCAGCTAAGGCAGTGGTTCTCTGCTTTTGAGTGCGACTCGCTAGAAGCTGATTTCAAGACTTCAATTAACAAACCTGCTGTCTCTGTGTGCTTGAAAGAATATGACCGAGACCACACCCGCTTTGATCACTTTTGGAGGCGCATTTTAATGTCGCAGAAGTGCTCTGGATTAGTGGTAGATTTGATCCGCATGATTTTAATATTGAGCCATGGAAATGCCTTAGTGGAGAGGGGATTTTCTATAAACAAAGAATTTATTATAGAAAACCAACTCTCACAGACACTGGTCACGCAAAGGCAGGTGTACGACGCCGTGAATTTGGCCGGCGGAATTTCTTAATGTGAAAATTAATGATAAAATGATTTCAAGAGTGTGACATGCGCGCGCAGAGTATGAAGAGGCGCGAAGGGAGAGAGCGAAAGAAGACAAGGAAAAGATACAAAAGAGAAAAGATGAAAGAATGATTGGGGAAGAAGTTAAAGAATTAAGAGCCAAGAAAACCAAACTTTTGCTAGAAATCCAATTGGAGTGCGACGCTATCGACGAGAGGCTGAGAGCACTATGTGGCCGTGTATATCATTTCTGTGATGTTGTGGTTAGGTACGTTCTACGTCCACATCCCTGAATGTAGACTTTTTATTTGATGTGTCAATTTAAATTTGACACCATATTTTTGCTATCATTTGACTGTAATTAAGTTAACAAATTCCTGTTTTTTTACTGTAATTAAGTTTACAAGGTTACTGTTTTTAATGTGTTCATTGTAAATACTTTTTGTTTGATTTGTCAATTTAAATTTGACACCATATTTTGACTTTCATTTGACTGTAATTAAGTTTACAATTTACTGTTTTTTCTATGTGTTAATTGTAAAAAGATACGTTCAAAAAAGAATTTAAATATATTTTTTAAAAGAATTTTGTATTTTATTGACTCTAACCCTTAAAAAATGCTATGTAATGATCGATAGGAGAGTGTGAAAAAGTCAGGGGAAATGAAGATTTTGGTCAGTGAATTTGAATTCGAGAATCATGTAACAACCCTGAAGGAGTTGTTGTCTACAACTCGGAAGGATGGGGAATAAGTAGACGACTGGATGCAATAGCAAAGCCTAGAGATGAATGGAGTGAGAAGTTGCTGAGTTTCGTGATTAAAGCATAATACAATTGAATCAATTTGAGAAACTATAAATATACAAGAGGATGTACTAGATAGGATTGAAGGAAGAAGATTCTCTGGCATGGACATGTACGAAGAATGATTGATGACCCCTTCAAATGTGGCATGAAAGGGAACGCACAGGCAGAAGGAGGAAAGGTAGACTTTAAGAGCTGGAAGTATGAGTACCGTTCCCGTTTGCGGGACCGGTCCTCGTCACACGTCGAGACGACCAAGAAGAGCAAGTAAGCCACGCTCCGCAGATAGTTGAATGAGAAAGACACTCGTAAAAAGAGTTCTCAAGATGCGAGAAACGGCAAGCGCTGTCAAAGCAAATAGCAATTAAAACCAGTTTCCTTTCTTCCCCTTCCATGCTTAACGCACCTTGATTTTGTCTTTTCATGGAGTGCCCAACGTATAAGGATTCTAAATTCTCTCACATTCGCCTCAACCGACAATTACCTTAGGTTTTTACTTGTTTGAATTGAGGGTGCTCATTTCCTACCCATCCCCTTCTTGGCTCCTCCTTTGTGTTTTTCATTCTTTTCGGACACACACACGTGTATTATAAAATCCGCAGCATGGTTCGTTTTTCTCCGTATAACAAAAGACTCCTGCCATCTTCAATATATTTTAATCTCCCTTGTTACCATCTGAGTGCGCTCATTTAAGATCGAGGGCGTTAATGCGGATACCCGCTGCGTTACTGTCTTTGAAGAGGCTGGAGCGGTAGTCGTGAGTATTTGAGTGCAAATTTAAATAACTTTTCCATTGAGTTGAAAACAAAAATTCTTTGACCAAGTTTCATCGATGTACATCCGTTTATACGGTGGAAATCGCCTTGCATGCAGTAATGTAACACAAGATTTATATTTAAAAAAAATCGCCTTAATTAAAGCATTGTTGTGACTTAATTTTCTCAGGCGTCACTTTGTGGTAGGTATATACTCCACGACATAAGCCTTTATGGTGACTTACACAGTCATTATCAAGGCCTTGATAATGACAGTGTAAGTCTAATCCTTGGTCGGCAAAATTAAATAAGTGGACTATACACAGTTTCTCTTTTACCTAGCATTGTTATGACTTTGGTTTTCGGCGCAGTATTCGAAATTTAGGCGCAATTTATATCTAAAGACGCTTTTTTTACTCGGCATGATACCTTGATACTTATTAGCAACCATTATAATAGTCTGAAAAGTGGTATTTTACGTTTGGGAGAAAATCTGTGCTTATGTGATCGATTTTTTTCGACATGTACCTATCTCATGTGCTACTAGGATACGCGTTAAAAAATCATTGAATTGCGAAGAAACCAAATCGGTAACGTTCAATTTTTTGCACTTTTATCTTTATATTTCACTAATGAGGACACGTATGCAAAAGTTCACGTAAAGCTGTACGTAAACAAAAATCCCCCAAACCACATTTAAGTAATTGTGCTTCTATGCAAACTTCATGCGTCAAAACCTCATCTGATTTCAGCGGCTTCCTCCGCCAGCAATATTCCACCTCTTTGTGTGTTTTGTGAAAAAATTCTCCTTTATATGGTGACATGACTCAGCTATCAAATAAGAAAAGTAAGGTGCATAATATGCCGATTATGTGGAGTATATATTTGTAATATGTACTTTTTCCATCCATGGGCGCTCACCGCAACGCTATTTTCTTTAAGTTACGACATTTTGACTTAAATTATTACGGTAATTCGCAACTAACAACAAATTTAAGATGGTAAGGTGCCTTAATTTTATCTTGATTCAATTCCTTGGGAGAATTCTCTTCACATACCCATATTTTTTGCGAAAATGTTATTCATATCAGAGGGAAAAATACTATTTTCCCCATCTTTCTCTCATTTTCACATTTTACACCTTTTAATGTCAAGTTCTATTTGCAAATAATAGAGTGCGGAAAGTTAGGAATTGTTTTTTCTCATAAAATGGAGGACACGTTTTTTTGTAAGGGGTCAGAATTGAATGACTCTTCAACTCAAAATGTTGCTGTAAAATGACTCAATGAGTCATGCAACTCACTGTAAAATGACTCAATGAGTCATTTTACAGTGGAACAACTTTACTCTTTAGACTTCATCTACATGCTACTCTGCGAGCACTGCAGAGGCTTGTGGCCGGTGATGCTAGGACGCCAGCCGTGGAAAGTGGTGGGGAAAATAGGGAAAAGGAGGGGTTAGAGGCAGACAGAGGTGAATTGTGTCAACGGCGTGTCTTATGTTAGTCTCACGCCGTGCTTTCGCTATAATCTCTAATAGTGCATGGAAAGAAGAAATTTCATACCTATTAATGAATCTCTTATTTTGTCACTTCTATCAGTTTATAGAGAGTGGGTTCAAAGTAATGTGTACTTTTCAAGTAATTTAAGTAACCTCTGACACTATTGACTCTCAATCTAGTCCTTTCATCATTTGTGTTACTCTCTCTGTTCGCTCGCAGTAGTTTCTAATGAAGTCTGGTGCTGCTTTCCCTTTGTATTTTATTTGCTTCGTGAATTGAATCTTTGTGTGTCCAGGGTCTCAAATGATCTTGCGGCGTATTCGAGAGATGTGGGGCCTGTAACCAGAGCAAAGTGGCGCCTCTCGCTTTCACTTCTCTATAAGAGAGAACCTTCCTACTATGTATTATTTGCTTTTCACAAATCCAAGTTCTTTAACTTTTTGCCGGACGATCAACATATATTGCTAGAGCCAACGTACTACGGTAGAAGCGTTCACATGAATAAGATAAAGGAAATTTACTGCGGAACCGATAGATTTAAAATGTAATTTTTCCCACGTACAATAAGGGATGATAATAGTTGCGGTAGATCAATCATATGAAACTTCCAACCTCAATTGGTGCAGTAGAATTTTCACTTGTGTTTAATAACATATCATCATTGCTAACACTTCACACCGCTTGATATGTCCGGCATCATTTTATTGTGTTCTCTGCATGAAGTAGTATCGCGTAGTTTTAATAAATTAATACTATTAGTAGCAATAACCACTAGATGTTTATTTAGGATTGTAATGCATGTTTGCATGTTCATTTACGTACTTAGCACTCTCCCAGTTTCTAATTTGACTGCACACTGTTCGCCTAACAGCTTTTTGGCCTGTGCCTTGCGGCTGGGGGAACGTACGAGATTCCGATGTGTGCTGGGACGAGTGCTGCAAGCCTGGTGTTGAATCACCCCGTGCCACACACCCTAGTGATGGCTTGCACGGTACTTCGTAGATGTAGATGTAAAGCAGCACTGCAAATATTTCGCATGTGTTCCCCCCACGCCAGGCCATGTCAAGGCGATTTGACTTCTTCCGTGTCCTTTATATTTCACCTCCCACTTCATACATATGGCGTTGTTCTGATTTATATCGTAATGAGTGACCTACAGTTCATCTATTAAGTTTAAGTTAGAGCCTCCACTCAATGAATCACGAGTTAACGTTGTTGAGGTCCGATGGGGGAACTTTTGAGTCGTGAATTTCTCGTTCGACCTTTCTTTTCGATGCTGCATTGAGCCGTGTGAATGGGCCGTGTGTGGGCGTAGAAAACTCATCTCCGTGCATTTTCTCGCTGCCGTTAAGTCACGAACGGGCAGTTCCTCGCTTGCTGGCCGCGGATCCACCCCAACCGCACGCACGGCCTACTTGGCTCTCGTCTCCTCGGTCGTCTATAAAGACTCCGTGTCGGGAGAACTACCTATATACCTAGGCGAGGCAGACGTTCGTGTGCTAAGGCAGCGTAATACGCGAGACTTTTGACTACCGCCGCCGACAATCGTCCCGACCGACGAGCCAAGGCGAAAGCGGCCTTAGTAAGCGAAGAGACTTTCGAAGCGAAATTCCCTTCGCTTCGAAAGCTCATTCGCTCAAAGCTCAAAGTGTTGCTCAAACGAATTTGAAGCGTAGCCTCCGACTTATACCTACCTGCCTGAACATTTGAATTTCAATCGTCATCTGTTTTCAAACAGTAGGTAGTCAATGACCTTGCTGAGGTAAACATTGGAATAGAAGAGTAAAATGGCAGCCAAGGCTTGCTTAGTGCCGTAAATTTTCTTTTAATTAGATAATGTGTAACTGATGGATGCAGAAATTCGTAAACCGCTGGAATGCGTTGCTATCGCAATGCTAGTACTTATATGAAATCTATTATTTGTAAACGACTCGACTCGATTAGCGGAAATGTGCCGTGCGCTTCGTCGGAAGTCGCGCGGGAAATAAACACAGATTCGCATGAAGGTGTCCTCACCCTTGATTCATCACAACCTGGGGCACACGGCCCCGCGCGCACATTTTTTGGTCCTTCGAGCCGGATTGCGCACACCGTGTTACATTTGCTTCGACTATCCAAAGAACTTGAGAGATATTAAAGGTAGCCGCATATGGTTAGTTGGTTATCAGGGAAAGCGATCAACAGCTGAGGTTAGGGATAGATGGGTAGAATAGCAACGGGAGTAATATTTGGGAACTTTTGGTAGGGCGCAGAGAAGCCTGGCACCATGACCGGTGCCTGGGGACCGCACTTCAAGGTCCCATTCTACGGACGAAGCACTGAACTTGAAGCTCTCTCCACATGGCACTGAAGTGGAGGCGGGGATTCCGCTGAAAATCCACGCAGGCTCCGGGATTCGGGGCTCTGCTTCTTGATGGAAAGGAAGCCAGTACCTACTCAACCAACGCGCCAGCCCTTATTTTGAAATGAACATTCAGCCTCTCCTAATTACTTTCGTAACTTAAACTTCGTTCGCTTTACACTTTTTTATGATTTATATTTCGAAAATTCACTTAACGAAATTTCTACCCGTACTCGCATGCCTCTGACTCACATTGTATACTTGTATTAATTAAAAAATCGAGTTAAAAATTTTTTTTTTATTTTTCCCATTCTGGCGTAAAATTTGTTCAAACTTGCATGTTTCGGATTACCGAAACTTAGTAGTTTTTATGTAACGAATGTGGTTGATCTTCATTGAAATAAATGCACTTCTATGATCAAAACTTTTTCTACTGGGTCCCACATAATTACTGCATAGACCTCAATTTGTTGATGTCTACGTGTCGTAGGCAAAGTTTGGCACCCAGCTCAGAGTGCCTTTTCTGTGGCATGAGGCGAATGCCATCGAGACAGACGTCGGATCTAACTCGGGGCTCCGATTCGTCACACTGTTGGGGTGGATGGTGTGTAGGTGTGTATGCTACGTGCCCAATCGGAAGAATGGGAAATTGGAACACTGAGCGACCACGGATTCCTCTGCGTTGCTGTGACAATGCGTCCTCTTTTGTTCAGCCTTCGCGATTGGCAACCATAGCTATAACCACGGAATCCGAAAGACATTTGATAGATCGCCATAAACTTCTTGTCTTTCGATAACATGCTCATTGCTAGACATTTTGAATCGTTTTGGTAATTGTGTGATTTATATAATTGTCCAACGTCCTAGAGCAGGGGTTTCCTACCGGCGCCACAGTGGGCTGAAATGCCGATTTAGCGCGACAAAATTAAATTTTTCGAAATTCATCAAATAAACGCAAAACTATGCCTATAAGGTAGGAAAAACTCTATTTCATGACAAACAATACGTTTTAAGGCTGTTAAAATAGTGTAATTCGTTGTACAGGCCTTGAAAGTGGCCCTACCGAAGTTACTCTTTTTTCACTAGCTTTCCACACGTCTGTTAATGTGCTTGGTTTGCTATCAGGGGAGCCCATACAGGAAAAATGTTTGTTTTATAATTGAAACATATCAATTATTATACAATACCATTAATCCTATCAAATTATTATTTTATTTAACCATTGTAATTACGTATTAAATACGAGTATGCAAAAATTAATGAGGACTAATATTTCAAGTGAGCTACAAAAAAAACACCACCGAACACCAATGCCGCATCATATACACCATGATGGCTGATGACTCTGTAACATTTTACAATAATAAAATCTTGCACCTAGGTGCACCTTTTTATTTGACAGGCATTTCATTGCATTTCCGTTCATAAGACGCTCAGTGCAGACAGACGTCACTAGCATGCCTAACATTCCACGCCTTTTCGCTCAGAGAATGACACCGTATTTTTAAGGCATACTTTACTTGCCAGATGTATAAAGATACTTTAAAAACGAAAATACATTTATTTACACAAATTATAATGATAGTTTTACAATCGCCAACACTCTGGGATTCCTCGTTAATCCGCTTCACACATTTGGGTTGTCTATATTTCAAATTGTCAGCTTATTCAAAGTAGTTGCCGAACTAGCACCGAACGACAAAGTTACTCCCGAGTAAACGAAAGAATAACCTCACAAATATAATAAATAAAGTTGAAACAAATTGAGTTCCAATGCGAATGGTAACAATCGAATAATTAATTTCTCGGGAGACAAGAATACGCTAGAAGTACCATTGTTTGCAGAATCAGTTTATCTAAGACGAATAACGTGCACCACTGTGTTGACAAATTCACCAGAGAAGGATACTGGTATTATATTTGTGATTGAAACCACATGAGATTAACGTGACGAGGGTGATTGAGGTTTTTCGATTAGTCAGAGATAACTGGTCTGCAGACGGAAGTGAAATATGTAACTGAATATTTCAGAATTCAGTTAGGTAGGAATCATTTCACCTTCAAAATCATTTTCTTACATGGTCTTAGTGGCAAGTTCACTTACTCATTAAAATATTTGACAATTCCATTTAACATGTGAACAATATTTATACTATTTAGGTTTAATATGCATATCTCCGGTAATGAGGCAGTCCTCGTAAGGCATCGAATCTCGTCCATTGCGCGAGAAGGAGCTCTTGGATGAACAGAAGAAAGGAGTACAAAGGGAGTTTAAGGAAATAACTGGGTTAACCATGGACATCCCAAAAATAGGGGTATGGGTCGTCTAATGATGGAAATACAGCCCGTCGAATTTTTCGTAACCCTGCCCTCTTTGCTTTAATTACAGGCGTTTGAAAAGACAGAAATATTCGCTACAATAATGACTGCTATCGCTAGTGGTTATGAAATAGATATTATAGCATTCCGTGATTTCTTTCTGAAGACATACACAGTGTGCGAAAAAACATATTCATGGCATGTTATGTCTCCACCAATACATTAACTATTTGCACACGGATATATAATTATTGAGAGCAGTCCATTACCGATAGGAATGCTATCTGAGGAGACTCAGGAATCGAGGCATAAAGACTCGAAGAATACAAGGCTATGGAATACCAGGAAGATTTAGAGAGCTACGTGCAAGAAGGATATATTTCATTTGCTCCTGGTAACCTCAGACCGAATAATTTCGTCTATGCGAAGGCCCCGTCCAACAAAACGAATGCACTTGCTCTCAGCGTTCTTAATTTGGTAGGAGAGTTTCCACAAGTTTCCACATTACAGAATATTTTGGAGATAGTGATGATGAATGAATGAGGATATGTTTCGTTTAAATTAAGATTTTCTTTTGCTGCCCCTATGATTTTACATTGTCTGTGATTACAGACAATGAATGCATTTTTTTTGTTCATTAATTAAAGTTTCGAAAATATTATTGCTTTTATAAATTTTAGCTCACCGCAAACAATGGTACTTCTGGCGTATTCTTTTCTCCCGAGAAATTAATTATTCGATTGTTACCATTCGCATTGGAACTCAATTTGTTTCAACTTTATTAATTATATTTGTGAGGTTATTATTTCGTTTACTCGGGAGTAACTTTGTCGTTCGGTGCTAGTTCGGCAACTACTTTGAATAAGCTGACAATTTGAAATATAGACAACCCAAATGTGTGAAGCGGATTAACGAGGAATCCCAGAGTGTTGGCGATTGTAAAACTATCATTATAATTTGTGTAAATAAATGTATTTTCGTTTTTAAAGTATCTTTATACATCTGGCAAGTAAAGTATGCCTTAAAAATACGGTGTCATTCTCTGAGCGAAAAGGCGTGGAATGTTAGGCATGCTAGTGACGTCTGTCTGCACTGAGCGTCTTATGAACGGAAATGCAATGAAATGCCTGTCAAATAAAAAGGTGCACCTAGGTGCAAGATTTTATTATTGTAAAATGTTACAGAGTCATCAGCCATCATGGTGTATATGATGCGGCATTGGTGTTCGGTGGTGTTTTTTTTGTAGCTCACTTGAAATATTAGTCCTCATTAATTTTTGCATACTCGTATTTAATACGTAATTACAATGGTTAAATAAAATAATAATTTGATAGGATTAATGGTATTGTATAATAATTGATATGTTTCAATTATAAAATAAACATTTTTCCTGTATGGGCTCCCCTGATAGCAAACCAAGCACATTAAAAGACGTGTGGAAAGCTAGTGAAAAAAGAGTAACTTCGGTAGGGCCACTTTCAAGGCCTGTACAACGAATTACACTATTTTAACAGCCTTAAAACGTATTGTTTGTCATGAAATAGAGTTTTTCCTACCTTATAGGCATAGTTTTGCGTTTATTTGATGAATTTCGAAAAATTTAATTTTGTCGCGCTAAATCGGCATTTCAGCCCACTGTGCGGCGGGTTATTCCTCCCTGGAGCGAATTTGGGAGATTTTAGGGGGGGATAGTTACCACTGTTCAGCAAAGTGTGATGTTCTGTGCATTCTGTAGTGTATATATTTCATTGTTGTTTGTTTTAATTTATTCAATGCCGTTCAATGTAGTTTATTGAATGCCATTTATTAAAATGGATTCTGAAATATGCGCTTTAGTTTCATTTGCGGTCTAAAAGTGTTATTAAATAATTTATATTGGGAAGGTGGAATGATTTTCTGAACTATGGTGGAAGGGGGAATCGAGTAAAAATGGCTGAGAACCACTGTTTTATAAGAGTGACGCTTTTATCACGTTGGGATGGTGGTTTCGTTATCACGGTACCTAATGCCTCGTGTGCTGTAGGTTAGGCTGGAGGCGAGACCATGTTGGCATAAACGGGATCGAATCCTAGTCTAGCCAAATGATTTATTTTCATCCTCTTATTTTATATCGCCATTCCACGTGGATACGTACAATATCGCGCATTAGAAATGAATATGATTTAATGGGAGGTATATCTTTAGCTAACGAATCTGGGTTTATCCTCTCAGACCGAGTCTTAGTAAGCACGACAATGCTTCATGTGCTTCAGTGTTTACTCGAAGCGAGAAATGATAGATGCATAAGCCTCCTCGGATATTCTCCGTGTATTATGATGGCTTGCTGTTGTAATTGGTGGACGCACCGGTCTGGTAATTGGGAGATCTGGGTTCGAACTCTGGTCATGCCAAATAATTTATTTCTCGGAGAATTTTATAAGTGACATTTTTATTTTCTCTCTCTCCTCATGGGTGAGAACCTGGATTGTATTTGTCGTTAAATGTGTGTTGTGTAAATATAATTTTCGGTGCCTGAATTAATAAAGTAACACTTAACTGCCCATCAGATCACAGAGGAAGCACTCTTTTAATGTGTCACTTCACTAGTTCACTTTATTTGTGCATTGCAGTGCAGCGACAGTCGTAGTAGAATCATTTCCTCAATTTTTGCCGATTTTATTTCCAGCAAGAGCAATTGATTGATTGCCTGCATTACCATTTCGTTTTTTCATCCTATAAGCTATTCCCTTTCTCAGGTAATGGGATCATTAACTGGCGATGACTAAAACCACAGTCTATACAGTCGCGACAAGATGGACACAATTCTTGCTGCTAGCTGTTAGTAGCGCCCCAAGCGGTGAACGTGTATAACTACCATAATGTGGGGTGAATACATATACTTGCGCTCACTGGAAATAGAACCTATTTTCTTCTTGCTGAAGTAATGTAATTATTTTTTTTCGATAGAATATTTTAAATTGTCTCCCATTGAAGGGGATACAAGATTAAATTGCGTTAAAAGGCAACAGTGAGAATAAAACGCCGTTCAAGCGTACTAGAAACAACAGCTCAAACTCATCCTGTATATCAATTTCATGACACATTACGATACTTTGGATGCCGCACCGGCTTTGATTGAGACTTTGTGCTGAGTGCTGTGACTACGTACAATGTTTTTACATTTAATTTGTATTAAATAATACAGCAGCAGAAATCGGGAGTGTCTTTTTTCCGATTCTCTAAATATCATAGCAGGTTGGTTGGTGCATATTGATATTTTTTGAAGCTCAGAAAACGTGAGCGCTCTCTAATTTTTTCATTTTAACACGCAAATATAATTTATTATGATCATTACAGGTCCATGCGATTGATTATCCATTGCCGTAGAAAAGATTGAGACGGGAAAATTGCCGCTTACTTGTGTAAAAAATTATTTGCTCTGTTCGGGACATTTTGAAGAGAGCCAGTTGATAAAAAGATATTGGTGTTGACCACTGTCCTCATAATATTTTATGTACCCAATAACCTGCCTCTAATAAGCTTTCAAGGGAAGTAGCCTACCAGAAAGACAGCCTTCCCGAGGAAAAACTCTAGATACCAATCCCCTCTTATATCTAAAGAAAGTATCCTTCGATGGTTTTTTTAGCGTTGCTAACATGTTTCTCTTTCACCCATTTTTCGACCGATCATGATGCATTTTGCCTTGATAAACAGTTACACCAGGATCATCCAACGAGCGAGTCATTTTTAATTGAATGTCTATATAGTTGGAGACCAGGCAATTGAAGCACTCACGCAAGAGAGCAAGAGATTAGATTTCTTGTTTGAGGAATAACATGACAGTTCTCCGAATTAAGAATAGATTAAGATGTACTGGTGGTATGTAGGAGATAGACAGGACAATTAAAGATGCAAGACATTGCGATAGTGCAAGATGTGGCCAAAAACTGTTTAAAATCTTTTGCCTGGAAATTCATGATGAATATATTTCGTGGTCATGGGTCACAGTGGTCCAGTGATACCATATGTTTCTCACTGAGTTTCCTATATCGCAGTCCTTAAGTACAGTCTAAACAAATGCTTTCGATTGTGCCTTAAGGTTACACATTTTTTCCGAACACTTTCATCTACCCTCTGTTCGTACGTTGTAAAAGTATGTTTAGGGAATAAATACCAAATGTGGCCTGGATCTAAGAGTGATTATGTTTTTGAAAGAGAAGGCAAAGAACTTGAAAGAGGCCCAAAGGATGGTAAATCTGAGCCTAGATTAAATAGCAGTTTTGAGGCATTTATCGTACAATAATAGTGTAGATTATGTCTATCTCATAGAGGACTTGGGTTTCTTCAGAAGCAGTAATATAGCAAGTATATAGCAAGTCCAACTCTACAGCTAATGATAAATAGATTATTATAAAACTTAAGGCAGCCTATAGGCTATTTTTTTTCTGCTAGTCTGTAAAAAAAACATTTTAAAAAGTTATTCAAAACTACTCTTGAAATGCTTTCTAAAGAAGCGTTTACCGAGAAGACATGTGTGACTGACCAGGGTTCAAACTTTGTTCTGATGCGTTTAGTCAATAGAAATATCAACTGATCTATCTTAGGTTAATTCAGGAAATCAGACTATATTTTTATAATATTCCTCATTTGCTGATTAGTTCCAGAAATTATCTATTTAAATATGATTGGTTCCATTTATTAGAAAGTGGAAAGAGAGTGTTGATCTGTTTGGATCTGATTCGTTATCCCTGGATTCTAAGAATAGATTCAGACTTGGGCCCAAGATTTAAAAAAAAGCAGTAACTCCCTCTGTCTTCTCAAAAATTGAAGGCCAGTTCTCCAGCACATATACTAGGTCATTCTATTTGCCATGAGCACTCATGTTTCTTGTGGATTAATGTCTGTTTAGTCACTGGTAACACCAAAATGTGTAAAAACGTAAATTATTTATTCGATATTTTCAATTCCCACGACATTATTTCAGCTGCAACACTGACAGTTACTATCACAGGGGAATATGAACACAATGAAGCTCTCGAGGCAATGAAAAATTGGCTAAGATCAATAAGGTAAATTGACCATTTAGGAAATGATAATACATAAAAAGTGAAATTTTTTGAAATTTGGTCTCTAAATATCAACTTTTTGCAAAAGATTTGGAAAGATCTGAGAACCAAAGCCCTTTAGATAGATGCCATCAAACTAGAAAAATCAAACAAGACTTATTGGAGAATGTTTCTCTGTTGTCCGCTACAAGGGTGGGTATTCTTCAAACACAAATGCAATGAGATTTAACTCCTATTTCAATCTTTGTTTTTTTTTAAATCGTTTCTGAAGCCTAATTCTTCCAGCGACTGTGAAGTATTCGATAGCCAGGAAGGAATCCTTGATGGTTTGAAAGAAGTGGATGGTCAAAACATGAGTTCTTGTTTTACATAATTTGGTTCCGAGCAGTCAAGAATGAATAGCTTAGAAATACAGAAAATAATGGTATGATACATGTTTTTGGCTATTTTCTGAGAAAGCTGCTTTCACTTCATTATTGTGGATGTAAGTACTTCCTCATGAAAAGAGAAGAAAATATCCGAGGGGAAAAAATTATTGACATACTTTAAAAACTTTGAAAGTAGTGAAATTTCCTCAGTGGTAAGTCTTATATTGTGCAGTGAGGAACTGAATTCCTTTTTCAAGGAATTTTCATCAAAATTGATGAGTAAAACGCATAGTGTTTTAAATTATTACAAATAGGGCGTCTTTAGTGAATGTTATTTGCGAATCAAACAAAATGCCCTTCCAGAAAGATGCAGCTCAGAAGTGAAACATTTGCTTGTTAGAATCTTTATAATGACATGAGTTTATTTTATATTTTGATAGATGTACATCATGTCAAAAGCCATAAGTGCTAGACTGGGGTAACAAACTACTCGGTACGTATTTCAAAAATTGAAGAAAGTTTTGCCCCTTCATTGAAATTTCTAACCATTGAGCGGATCATTTACTCCGCGAACGATAGTGTGACTTCGGTGCTCAGAACGAGATTACGATAATTTAAAAAGAATGAAAAAGCCGTCACCATAAAACATTACCCGCAAAAATCAAACGTTTATAAGGCAATGCAAATGTTGGCGAAAGTGAGCAAAACTTAGCATCATTTACACCGCATTGCAAGTAGTTATACACGTTCACCACTAGAGGCGCTTTCTTCGGCGCGCTGCAAGTCTGTATAGGGAAAATTACATGGCTTGACGCGACTGTATAGACTGTGCTAAAACCTAAGATTTTTTTAGGCTCGAACATGCGTGGATATCCATTTTTGCCGACGCTTCAAACGTAAATAGGGATTTTAATGGACAGGGAGAGCTGGGTGCTGTGTTAGCGTGTAGTCATTTAAGTCTGATTGAGCCACAACCACCTCAGCAGCGATCGCGAGTCACGATTCGGCGATCGGAGACTCAAGACTCGCGCATATTAATAGAATGGGACCTTAATTTCAATTACATCACGCCTGTTGTCGATAGTTACGTGAACTTTTCCCGAGGTGGCTCTTTTCTGTGGCCTAGTTATGAAGTAAAGATAAAGCCAGTAAAGATTTATTGCTCGAGGAAAATGTATTCCCGTTGAAAATTGTTCAAACATCGTTAGTCACTTTTCTGTCACAATGGAGACGTATTTTGAACAAAATTGACCTTTTGCAGTATGTAGATTGGTTCTTTAGTTAACTTTTTTAGGTAGTTGTCGGGACTACCGTGCGAAATATAATTTCGTTATAAATTTTGTGCCGTCCATCGTTGCGAGTCTTATGGAACTCAGCGATAAAAACAAATTATAAATCCCACACTTTCATTGATGCCCCAATGAAACTAGTGCTGCCGCGAGACGAGACCGCGGACGGAAACTCGAGACGAGACTTGAGACGACACCGCTATTTGGCGAACCGAGATAAGTCCACCGCCACGAGACTCTCGAAAGTCTCGTAAGAAAGTGGTGAAGAACCTAGGATGAAACGATCCTTGGCAGTGCATGGTGGTATCGCCTCGAATGTGCGACCTCGGTCTTGTCTCTGCATAGTCTCACTCGTTTTCGAGACGAGAAAGCCTCGAGTCTCACGGCAACACTATGTAACGAGACATGAAAAGGAATAAGGCGGTGGGAATAGATAACATATCTGCAGAATTCCTAAAGAGTATGAGGAAGAATGGAAGAGGAAAACGTTTTGTGCTTATTCGAAAGATTTATAAGGATCGAGTGTGACCGGAGGACTTCGTGAAGACAATACTGATTCCTATGCATTTGAAGAACAAGTTAAAGCGAGCGAAGGCTATTGGACAATGAACTTAATATCTCACGGAGCCAAAGTAGTTCTGAGAATTATGAATAGAAGGCTAGAGAAGAAGGCTAATGAATACCTGGGTGATGCCCAGTTTGGGTTTAGAAGAGCGACGAGAACTCAGGACAATATAGGAGTAATGAGGACGCTAGTAGAAAGATACCTAGAGTACGGGCAGGATGTTTTTGCTTGCTTTGAGACTTCAAGAAGGCGTTTGATATGGTAGACTGGATGAAATTAATGGGAGTGTTGACGAAATTAGAAGTTGATTGGAGGGACAGACGTCTCATTCGGAATCTGTATGTGAACCAGACGGCACAGGTTCGGGTAGCCGATGGAGAGTCGGCACGGGCCGTGATAAGACGGGGAGTGCAGCAGGGGTCCCCACTATCGCCGTTGCTTTTTAACGTGTATTCAGAAGAAATGGTAAGGGAGGCATGGAGGGAGGGGGTAGGAATAAAGGTAGGAGGGGAGCTGATAAAATCAGTGAGATTTGCGGATGATCACGCATTGGTTTGGCAGTCTGCCTAGGGGTTACAGTCAATGGTGAATGCGTTAGAGGTTCATTGCTAAAGATATTGGATGAAGATAAATCACAAGAAGATGAAAGTAATGAGATTTCTAGAAGTATGAATGCGTGTCTGAATATAAGGGTGTAAATTACAAATTAAAATTGTAAATAAATAAAAACAGCACCAAACTTTAAAGGTAACAATCTTGAATGTCTATGTATTTTATATTTAATGTCTGTAAATTTACCATTATGTAACCAAAACAAAACTGTCAATCATTTAACATCATACATCATTGTTTATAGCCCTAAATATGGACGAATAAAAATCCGAAACATCGGCAAAAGTTTAAAAATAAAAAAAATTATTTGACCTAAAGTCATGAAATTTGCACCATAATATAAGGGTGGTTGCTCGCAAAATAGAGCAGGTTGGGTAGTATTTTGGAGGAGAATGGGTTTACTGGTAGGGAAATCAGAAAATCAGAAATCAGGGAAAGCATTCAGGCTAAAGAAGCTTTTTCGAAGAGAAGAGACTTTATGAGGGGAGGGCGGCTGAGAAGAGACGTGAAGAATAGAATGGTGAAAACTCTGATATGGAGCGTGGCGCTGTATGGGTTGGAAACTTGGTCATTGCGAAGGGAGGATGTAAGTACGTAGACTTGAGGCATTTTAGATGTTGGACGAGACGAGACTGAACCCAAGTCTTGTCTCGTTTCGCGGCAAAAATAAATGAAAAAGTGCTGCTTTCACTAAATACGTGCTTAACCTTTTGAAAAATTGAACTAAATCACCGAAAATGCCAATAATTCGGCGAATGTTTTTGCTGGCGTTCACTCAGCCCATCCGGAGGAGTCAATTACAGCGCCATTTTGACTGGGTTAATACATTTTGCCTTTCAGAACACTAGAGGTTTGTTAATAACTCGAAAAGTTAGGTGAATTTGGTGCCTAAATTTTACTATCGCTTAATTTTCTGGAAAAATGCTCCTATACTTTTCAGTTTTTCGCCGAAATGGCTTTACGCGTGCCAGATGAATTTTTTCGTATTGATCTCCTGTTTTCGCCTCTGTGCCAGCGCAGTTTGAAGTTGGATTCGTGGAATAAATAAAATGGCTAGGTAGGATCGTGTCGTGTGGGATTATCGCCTTAACTGAGCCGGCCGCATGCGTGAAAGTGGCTTTCTGGATTGCAGATAAGAGCTTCCTGCTTCAAAGTGATTGCCTGCTTTCTTGCGGAGGTCGTCCGACTATCCCCATGTATATGCTGTCTATGGTGTTAACATAAAGGCGACAGATGAAGTGGAGTATCTGGGAGTTACGATAACTTCGAACCTATCGTGGGGAACACATATAAGAAATATTTGTGGCAGAGCTCTGAAGAAGCTAGGATTCGTCAAGCGTATTGTGGGAAGATTTTCGGATGAAAAAGTAAAAGAGAGGTGCTATTTTGCACTCGTCTGGCCACACCTTGAATATGCAGCAAGCATATGGGATCCGGTGCAGAAAGACTTAATCCGGGAACTTAATAAAATACAAAGGAAAGCTGCGCGATTCGTCAAAAACTGCTACGGGCGTACAGACAGCGTTAAGGTGGGGTTTCACTGGTGCGTCTCGCGGCTGCGTCCAGACGCTGCGGCTGGACGCATTGTACTGCTACTATGTATTCTAATTGGAGTGGCTTCTCTGGTGCGTCCCAGACGCTGCGTCTACCAGACGACTGTTTGCGTCTGCGGCTCGACTGCTTCGTTACATAGATGTTAAACGAATTAGGCTGGGAGCCGCTAGAGACTCGGAGGCTGCGCGCTAGGCTTAGATTACTTGAGCAATTGAGAATAGATATCTTTCAGAGCGACACGGAGAACATCATATTAAAACCCCACTATATTTCCAGGTCCGACAGAAACGATAAATTAAGAGAGATATTTTGCCGAACGGATAGGTATGGGAATTCGTTTTTCCCCCGAACAATAAGGGATTTTAATAAATGCTAGGCGTAATTTCATTAGAGCGTTTCCTTTTTATATGCAAACGGCTGGTGTCCTAACACCCCCCGCCACACGCCTATTGAGGCGGCTTGCAGGGTAGTATGTAGATCTAGATGTTGATGCGAGTGGTTGTGCTTCATAGACCTTGTGAAACCCGTAGATGAAAATTTTACTGGATAATTTGGTTAATCCAGTAATTATAGAAGAAATGATGCACTTGTTGAAAGTTATTTCTGAACAAAATTATTTTTTTACATATTAATAAATTTTACTCACAATCAGACAGAAGGCTTGGTAATGGGTTCCCCTCTATTCCCAATGCTAACCGAAATTTTTATGAATGAACTTGAAGAAAAAGTTTAAGTAAATAATGTGATTTATTGGTTTATATATGTTGTAGATTTTTTATGTTCCTGGAAATGGACTTACCGCCAATTAGACCAATTTCTCAAGGTTTAAATACCCAATATAATATGTTTTATTAAAGAACGTGATTTATTGGTTTAGATACGTTGATGATTTTTATGTTGCTGGACAGGGACTTACCACCAATTAGACCGATTTCTTAAGGTTTTAAATAATCAACATTATAATATTAATTTTACGAACGAAAAAGAAGATCAAGGTTCCATAGATTTTCTTGATCTAACCATATCGTGGAGGGATGATAGGCACCACTTCCACAGAAAATAGAAAAGAAGACACATAGAAAATCCACAACTACGGACCAGGTAATTCCATCCGATTCCATGCATGCGATGCCACACGAACCAGCAGCTTTCCATTGCATCATTAACAGGTTAATCACAATACCTTTGACACCCGAAGCCTATGCGAAAGAACTCAATGTTATCAGACACATCACCAAAGCGAATATATATATATATATATATATATATATAGTTCATCCGTGATAGCTGCGTTAATACAATAAAGAATAAAGCTACGCAGGACCTAACGTCATTTTATATCTTATAAGGTAGCTAACTATTTCCCAATTAGGGGGACCCGATGAAGGGGACTTCTGGAGTGGCAACTACCGTAATATCCAATATGGATGTACGAAAGGAACCGCAGGTGATGTTAAAGTACTCCGGAAAAGTAGCGGTATGCAAGTGAAAATCCATTTTCAATGCAGTGAAATGATAATTGTGGTTAGATTAGAAACAGAACCAAAAGGACACGGTGGTGGTACAAGTATGAATGCCCACATCAGATTACGAAGATGGTGACGTAGAAGTTATGTAAGACGGAATAGAAAAAGCGATAACGAATGTAAAAGGGGATTAAAACTTAATTACTCTAGGAGACTGGGGGATGATATTGTAGGGGAAGGCCAAGGTGGTAAGACAGGAGGGAAGTATAGTTTGGTGAAACGCAACGATAGTGGAGAGAAATTTATTGAGTTCTGCGTACAAAATGGCCTTGACATCATAAAAACACTATTTGGAAACCACCCGCGAAGAAGATGTGGAAAATGCCAGGGGACAGAAGAAGATTTCAAATAGACTATTTATAAGTGAAACAGCGATTTATAAATCAAGTGAAGGACTGCAAGAGCAATCCTGGCGCGGATATTGACATTGACCACAATTTGGTAATTTTGAAATGTCAACGCATATGTAGGTACTGCACCCAATTAATCAATAATACCTACCATCGTAGAGGGATGGTTTGGGGTTCCAAAGGACTCAAACATCCCAAATCAATGCTTTCCGCTATTCTTCGGTACGAATGTAGTGATGAGCCGTTTATCTTGAAATTTAGCACGTTGCTAAAAATAGTTGTAATAAAAACATAAGCCATTGGAGGGAAAGCCTAGGGCCTCGTGGAACGAAAAATGGGCCCTCACAGATTGATGATAAAATAAAATTCGATTGCGTACTTTAGCCCCATAATTTTCATCCTTAACTCCAATAATTAGAAAAGCATTGGAATCAGTGCAGAGGTATTTTTTTCTTTTTAAAGTACTTGCACTCATGATATATGATTGAAATTTTCACTATCGGATGGCTGAAAGAGCTAAATATTTAATTCTTGCATTCGATTTTATTTTACATTTCGTCTTTGCTTAAAAATTAGGCTTTCAATTCCAAAACTATCAATTTTTCTCCTATTTCAACAATGGCATGTTTCCTTGGCAACCTGAGCAATGACAATGAATGGGAAATTTCGCCCGGGTCTATTATGGCTTACACTATATAGAATATCTAATAATTAAAGCACATTCAGTTGGCGTATTGTTTACCTCAACCTCTTTATTTGCTTTTAATGGCTTTTACAGAATATCTGTATTTAGCACGTCACATTGATACGTTTATAATGACATACAACGGCTTTCACGTTTTCTCTCTCCCGCTGAATTTTGATGGGCACCCTCACATTGCCCTATTTAGCATTATTTATGGCCGCAGAATCGAATCACATCACCAAATAGTACATTAGTTATTTTTCTGCTTCCGAAATGTCTATAGAATATGCCATTACAAATATTCTGGGAATTAGAACTAAAAATCATGTTACGTAGGAACAGTTATTTTTCCGATATAATCGAGGCCCTAATTGTCATGCGAGGCTCTGTTTGCGAATTAAAACAATTGAAGAGGCACCAGCCACACTTCAAAGTGGTCCCAGCGGGAATGGGCCAGTTCCGTTCCAATATTGTTCCCATCATATTTTTTTTGCGCGGCTATTATTTCAAAAGGTTTATTTTACAATTTGATGACGCACAGACCAATACCAACTGTTCATAAATATCTGTTTATGCGTGTGTGCAAAAAATCAAAATAACAACTTTTCGGGTTTTCACAAGTGATGAGTTTTTATCTGTGGCAGCGATCTTGCGTTTGCTAGGCATCTACTTCATTTATTAATAAATTTGCGTGCATACCTTTCCACTGTTCCCATTATGGTATAATAACCATAAGATTATGGACACGATCAAATAGTCGTAGTTATTGGTGGGTGGCCTAAGAATAATGCCTACTTTTCACTAATATTTTCCCAAGAGCCCAATATTTACGCACTTCTTTTAATTTTGTCACGTGAATGCCTCGGGTCGCGAGTACGCTTTTTTCCTGAGGCTCTATTCCCATGTAACACTCTCTGACAACCTCTGTCTTTTAGTCCATGTATTCTTCTAATATACCGGTGATGTGGAACATCTCAGCGACTATCCCGAAGTTTCAGTCTGTATTTAACACTTTCGTTGCTCATGTACCCGCCAAGGCAACTTCTGATTGGTGTACTTCATAGAGTTCACTTTTATGAACGACATTACTTGTAGCCGAGTAATGATCACAGCTACCCGAAACATTAGATGCTAGTCGAAGAATTTTCATGGTGTCACAATGATTCATTCATCTAAACGCTCGGATATCGAAAATGTTTCTAAAAAAAGCATTTTACGTTAAGGTGGCTGGAGCAATTTTGGTTTATGTACAGATTTGCGTGAAACTTTGCATACGTGTCCTTATTAGTAATATCTATCGATAAAAGTGAAACTGCATGCTACTGATTTGGTTTCCTGGCAATTCAATGATATTTTAACAAGTACTCTTATGACACACGGCATATATTTTGAAACAATTCGATTACTCATGTACAGATTTTCTCCTTAATGCGAAATAATAACTTTCATATTGTTGTAATAGCTGCTAACAAATATCAAGGTATGATGCCGAGTAAGAAACGCGTATTTAGATATGATTTTCTCGTAAATTTCGATTTTCGCGCCGAAAATCCAAGTTAAAACAATGCTTTAATTAAAGCGAAAATTTGAAATATAACTCTTGCATCATATGCATTACTGCATGCATGGTGATTTCCAACGTATAAACAGGTGTACTTGGGTGAAATATGGTCCAAGAGTATTTTTTTCGACTTACATGAAAAGTTATTAGAATGTGCCTTCAACGACTCACGTTTACCGCTCCAGCCACCTTAATGGACGAATTTCTTGCTGTAGCCGTGTAGGCTGGGTCGTTTTAATAAAAAACAGACTTTGCTGCCGTGTGCCAATGTGCTATCTGCTCTCTTTTACCTCAAGTGGCAATCAACTCCTTCGTAAACGACATTTCGTAAAAACAATTATTGGTGACAGAAGACTTCCTAGCCTCGAGCTCTCGGTGTGCGCGACACCTCTCAACCAGACCGGGCGAAACCCTTTCTTCTTTTAACCCTTTCCTTTAAGTCAAACCTCTCTCTTAACTCTTATGATATTTTTGTTAGCCTTTAATCAAGTCATAAAGCGAAATGCCATTCTTAATTATTCCTGTTTTTTTCTTTTCAAACAAGTCAGAGTATATTGAAATTCATTGTCACCTGCATACTAATATGTTTGTCTAAAAAATGCATTCTTCGCATTCATTTTTTCTATTATTTTTAGAGAGAAAATATGATAAAAATGAACGTAGTTGATCATTCTTATTTGTTTTAACATTTCAAAACAAATCCCAAACTTATATCATATTATACACCAAAGAAGGTGACATTCGCCATGAAAAAATAATTTGACTTGACCGGGATTCGAACCCGGATTTCCCTACTGCCCAGGGGCGGATCCAGGATTTTTCTTTGGGGGGGCACAAGGGTCTGATGGGCAAACGGTCTTCTCATATTTGGGATTAAAAAACAACATACAACAATTAATGTACGAAATATACTTTTTATTTTAATATAGAGATAACTAATATGCAAATATTAAAAACTTGCATGTATAATAACGGCAGTTTTCTATTATGTTTCCTGCTGAAGAGTTCCAGTACTTCATTAACGTTCATTTTTGACACAATGTCTTCCTTCCCACTTGGGCGATGTTTTTTTTCGAGCGCTGACTAGCGAATGACCAATGACCGGCAAATCTGTCTTCTTGACTTGTGCTTACGGCTAAAATGAATGTAATACACAAAACAAAACGAACGTAATTATAACGGGACCGTATTAAAAATCTTGTCCATTATTTAAGCGTATGGGGGGGGGCACGTGCCCCCGTGCCCCCCCCTAAATCCGCCTATGCTACTGCCGGTCAGGTGTGTTAGCCAGTTACAACAACAAGCCATTTTAATTCAAGGCGAATTTCAGCGGGGGGTTTATACGAACAAGACGTTCTGTATAACTTCGGTGTATAACTTCGCACCCGTGCGCGTGACTGCGTACCACATAATTTGTGTAAATGCAATGATTGGAAATTATATAATATTCTTTTTTGAAGCAAAGTGCAAGATTAAAATTATCTAAAATATTTCCGTACCTCCTGAAAATTTCATATCAGCTTTTCCACATTTTTTATTTGCACACGATAATGGTTTTGATAATAAAACTAAAATAATTACATCTTCGAGCACAAAGAAAGCGAGGCTGACCGTGAAATTATAAGGATAAAGACGTGGTCTGCGTCGGACCAGACGGTGGAAGTTATACTTCTTTGGCCGGTCGCACACACCCGCTCACACACACAGGCAGACAGGATATATAAATGAAATAAAAGACATTTTTTCTCTATTATTCAATATATTTCTCTTCGATATATTGTTATGAGTGATTTAATTTTTATAATATACACCTATATATTATCTGTTATATACACCTATATACTATATGTACGTTTTTGTATGGTTTTTTGTACGTTCGAACTTTGAAAAGAAGTTTTGTTTAAAAAAAAATCGCCCCAACCGGGAATCGAACATGGGACTCTTAGGTGAAAGTCGAGTGCGCTACCGACTCACCCATTGATGCTCTTGTTCAAAGTTCGAACGTACAAAAAACCATACAAAAACGTACAATTGTGGATTTTTCTCACCCAAAAAAGAGCGTGACGCGGTTTCTCGACCAACATCCCATCCCAAAAGTCTCCAACGGGCGCAAAGAAGTATAACTTCAAAAACTACTGTTGGTAGAGAAATTTAACTACGTGGGTAGCACGCTGGAGAAAAATGAGCATGGTAGCAAAGGCACTAGAAGAAGAAGAGGGTTGAGCAAAAGAATCGTTCTCAAATAGCAGAGAGTAAAATGAAGGGTACCTGGAGTATTAATGCAAAGAT
Organism: Pyrrhosoma nymphula; assembly: GCA_963573305.1. NCBI lineage: Eukaryota > Metazoa > Arthropoda > Insecta > Odonata > Coenagrionidae > Pyrrhosoma > Pyrrhosoma nymphula. The sequence continues at coordinate 83,593,230 of OY754339.1, forward strand.
AATCCTGGCGATGAGCCTGATGTGGAGTATGGCGCTGTATGGTGCAAAAACCCGGAAAACCGGAATAAGGTTGCAGGCGTTTGAGATTTGGGTGAGTGGGAGAATGGTGGACGGAAAGGAAGGCAAACGAGGAAGTGCTTGACCTAGTTGGTAAGGAGAGGAAACTGCTGGACGAGATTAGGAGGCAGAATTGAGGCGGGTGACGAGGGGATGCTGTAGGCCGTGATATAGAGGGTAAAATGTTGTATGAGCGACGCCGTAGAAGAAAGAGAGTAACTTTAGTATTTATGGATGGGGTGAGGGGAGGTATTCCGAGCTGAATAATGAAGTAGTGTTTGAAGAAAAGGACTTTCAGCATTAAAATGTTAGTGTATAGGTAATCTTGCTTCCATTTTAACCTTCCTTTACCGGTAGATCACCTCTATGTTAATAATAATTCAATAATATGTAGCGCAGGATTCGGGATAAGTAATGATATAAAAAAATGGAATGGATCCATCTTTAATTTCATCTACATCTACATACTACCCCACAAGCCGCCTCAATAGGCGATGGCGGGGGGTGTTAGGACACCAGCCGTTTACATATAAAAAGGAAACGCTCTAATGAAATTACGCCTAGCATTTATTAAAGTCCCTTATTGTTCGGGGGAAAAACGAATTCCCATACCTATCCGTTCGGCAAAATATCTCTCTTAATTTATCGTTTCTGTCGGACCTGGAAATATAGTGGGGTTCTAATATGATGTTCTCCGTGTCGCTCTGCTGTCACGAGGACACTCATCTAGTTCGCATAGCTCGTGACATCATGGAGTTAAAAATGCTTGTGTGTGTCTTAAGATTGATGAGGCGTGGGGGCGGGGGGGTCCCCACATGAACTACTCTGATGTCACTGTTTTGATTCGGGTGTTTCTTTTCTTCCGTCCTAGGTGGCGTGATGGGCGTTCCCGGTTACCCCGAGCAGTCGCTAAGCGAAGAATCCTTTGACAACAGACAGGTAAGCCCTGGATCAATCCTCAGGCGCGCACGGATTCCTGTTTCATCCCGAGATAAGGGTGATTGTTGATCGACATGGCTTTAGCCGCAGCTTACGTGCGAGTGGTGACCTATTCTCAGAGACATGCAGAAACCACGTGACCCCATCACCAGAACTCCGTGGCCGGCAATGGGATAGGAATTTCAGCTCCGTATACGCGTTCACAAGTATCTGAGTCAAAACACTCAGTCAAATCATACAAGTATCACAATAATATAGGCGTGTTTTTGTGCATGTGGTAAATGGGTTTTACGATTGAATCTCCCATAATGTGTACGCGCCTATATCGTCTGCCACTGGGACCAGAGAATGTAAAGAACGCCAATGCAGTATATACATCTCATTATTTCCTTGCAAGACACGAATAGGTCGTCATCGATCCAATTAGGGGAAGCAGAAGTGAAAGGAGATTGTGAAAAAGTGAAAATTCCAACGATTTCTTCTTTTGTTTTTTGGCTCTGTGGTTTATGCGGTTTTTTCATCTCTTGAGTGAGATTTAGTCTCATTTTGCTTCCTCGTCAAAGTCTCGGCCACCAAGAATATTCTTTGATGCTCAGAGTGTCCATTTTGGCTATCTGTCATGTAACTCTTCAATCCATTGGTATCGGGGATATGTATTCTATTGGCTAATTTTCCTGTGACATGAAAGAGGTTCACCATTAGAATTAATTTAATTGTTTTCATTTTCGTGTTACACTGTCATCATGCATCTGATTACGTTAACGAAATCCTACCAGGGCTTGGGCGAAGGTTCAAGGAAGTTGGCTATTCACTCGAAAAAAAATACATCTGTTACAATTTCATTTTTTATAATTACTGATAAGCATAAGCGCATTTTTAAAGGAAATCATGTGGCAGTAAAATTCATTCGCAAAATTCATCTAAGCCTTCGAGTTTGTCTTCGGTTTCGAAGGGCAAATTTATTTATGTGGTTTTGCTATTTGGGGTTGGCAACAGGCTGCTGAGGTCATTGGCACCGTTGAGGATGTTGTGTCGGTAAAGTTAGTAATTTTCAGGAAATGGAGGAAAAGTGGAGTTAAGCCTGGCTTCGTCGTTAGCCTGCTCTTAACAAAATGGGCCGATGGGACCAAAGTTTAAAGTTACATCTGACGGACGGAGTACTGCACTTGAAGTGCCCTCCACATAGCACTCAAGTGAGGATCAGGATTCAACGGACAAATCTCCACCGCGGCAGGGACTCGAACCCAGGCCTTCAGGATGGGAAGCCAGCACTCCAGCAACCACACCAACCTAATCGCCAAAATTCTTTAGTTCAGTAGAAAGGGCACTGCAGTCTCCTCCTCCTGCGGATTGACTGAGCGATCACCGGTAAATAAACACATACATTCGTCGAATTATCGCCTCTTGCAGTGACTTACTTCAATTTTATAAAGGTTGAGCCTATTGTGAAAACAGTACATATTGTTTCATTGACATTAATGAAAGTGTGCAATTTCTCAGAATTTACATTCTAGGAGTCTTCAAAATTCTCTTACATCATACCCTTTATAGTTAGATATATTTGATGTAGTATGTATGTACATATGTATTTATAAAATCCACGAATGTTGTGGAACCCGGACATTACCATGTACTAACGCAATGATTGCCGAAATTATGCGATATTTAGAAATTTGTCATCTTTACTTCTGTCATTCATTCATATCGGTGGGAAAAAGCAGAAGTAATGTGTAAGCTGAGCGATGCCCTGCAAGTAGCGATACGAGTCGAAATATCGTTACATTCGCTACTTTCACATTTGAAGCCGTCTTAACAAACGAATGTATGAAGCTAACGAACATGACTATCGCGGAGATATGAAATGTGTTACCCAACTTAATGCGTCTGCTTATGTAATGCGTCTTCTTCTTTACCAGAATGTCGTGGGTTCAAGTCCCGTAATGAGTGTGCGTTTCATACTAATTTGGTTGCTGGGCTCCCTGGAAAACCCGATGAAAAACCAACAGGTTTTGATCACAAGAGCTTTGAGATCACAAGGGATTTTTGGATTCAAGAAGAGTGTTTTCGTTGGATTTTTTCACCATTTGATTTTGATGTTAGTTATACTGCCGCTGAAAAACATTCCTCATCTGCTGGAAATTCACTTGCATTGTCTTTGACCATATATTTGGGCGTCAAAGAAAAATGCCAGAGTCTTAATATGTCCAAACCGTACGGCGCGATCAAGGACGACTCAATAAATAGTCGGAACATGAAGTACATACATAAAATGCTGTCTTAAACATTATTAAAAAAAAGTCATCGGAGTGAATGCTCATTACATGATTCATTTGTTTTTAAGTATGTATTGTAAAACAGGGTGAGAGTTGGGTGCTGAAGCAGGCGCACGGCTTCGCTTTATACTTACATAGTCCTTTGTATGAGCAATTTACCCATGGCTCAAAACTTAAGGATGAGTGATCCCGGATCTCCATAACGTGCAAGTGTTATCGTCTATGTTAAATTATGTGGAGAGCACCGATAACGCCTTCACCGCTACTCAACATGTGCGTTTGTTCGCCAATTACCCGAATGACGAGCGAGTCACAGGAGATCGTGGATCGCAAAAAAACTGGTATGGGGAATATTCTCGTTCATGAAAAGAGAATAAATAATAATGAGCACGAAGTATTTGTGATATTGCTTTATTCTAAGCAATAGTAATGAAAGCATTTGGATGGTTAGTGTGATATTAATGCATATTTATCTTGTGTGTTCTCTCCTGTATCTATTGGATTCATAACTTTGATCCCCACGTGACCCATAAAAATTTGGCCTCATTGCAACGACTTAATGATGTCAGGAATGTAGACTAAGTCCTATGATTGGTAACATGGATATCCAATATATTTATCACGGGAATGTGCAGTTTATTTAGTGGATGTTTTTTGAGAAGTGAATTAAATCGATCTACCTCAATTCCAAATTCAATTTGACGCTGTCTACAATATTTTGTTGAGCCTTTGCAATGCAGTCTCGCCAGTCCCGGTCATTCGTGTACTCTCTGTGAAAAATAATCAAAGTGAAAAACATTCTTGGCTAATATTCCCGTCATATGCCTTTACATTCTGTGGTTGTGGCTTATTCACAGTCGATCTCATTTCTTCTTTCAAGCTGCTGCGTTTCTTTTTTCTGGTAAAATATTTTGATAACAGAGAGTATCCTAGTCGTATTCATCGTCACATCCTATCTTCAAGTCTTCGTCATCATGATGACGATTGATCTCATGACCATTGCTACTAACGTGCGTTTGGTTGGCAGGAGACAGCTCTTGTGCATAGATAGAAGGGGTGAGTGTACTCGGGTAGAAGAAATGACCATGCTCCATTACCACCGTGGCGTTCGCTACTACCCTTGTAATGGAGTACCGTGGTAGAAGGCTAGCAAAGCGATCGGGTTACGGTAAGTCTAGGAGCGAGCGCCCTAGGGGATACCTGCTCATACAATATATTGCCCGGCCATCCGATGCGGAGGTGTGTTTAGCAATGGGCGTATGTCATTCCTCGCCATTTCTAGTTTGGCCTCGGGCGTGGGTGGGTCGCAGCACTTTCCTTGCTCTCTTTGCGTTGCGTAATCCTTTTCGCCGCCCTCTTTGAGAAACTGTATTGGTATTCACGGAACCCACTGCGCCCACCTCTTGTTCCGGTCGTGAGACGCCGCCCTCTGTGTGTGGGCCACAGACACAGTGATTGCTCTCAAGGAGACTCCTGCGCCGCTATAGTGACTATAGTGGTAGTATAAGATATGGACTAAATTTACAAAACTAAACGGATGAAATTATTTTCTTAGCCGAAATAACTGTTTTCCTTGGTATATTCTGAGGACTTCTGTGCAACTTTTTTTAACGAGAATAAAACCGAGGCATCGCGTGTCTCCCCCATGCATACCTTACGACTTAATTTGCCCTTGAGATTACCATTTGCTTCTCAGTGACTGTAGGAAGAAGATTCCCGACTATGTAGGCATAAAATGTCTCGCGCTGTAGAGTATGACGCGGAACACCTCGTCACCCAACTAACAAAACTGACCAGTTATACTTGAAAATTTTATTTTTTATTTATTTTTATTTTGCCCAAGGGTCAATTACACTTATACGTATTATAAGGCAGGGGCGTCAATCAATTACTTTACATAAGATATATCATAAGGTTACAAGGTATGAAAATACAAAAAATACCAAAAATACATAAAAATTCTTACTCTATTCCTTCGTATTCATTTGCAGAATAAAAAAGCTTTTCAGCTAAGAAGTCCTTCACTTTTCTTCTGAAAACAGGATAAGACTGAATTTCCTTCAACTCAGTGGGCAATCAAATATACAGTTTCACACCCATATATTCAGGACTCAAAGAGACTCCTTTGGTTCTAACATATGGAAATTACCATTACCTCTAGTTCATGATTATGTATGTCTGAATTTTGTATGAAAGAGAAATAATTATACTTTACATAGGCAACTAAATCTAGTACGTACATACATACATGGAAGAGGAAGCATACAGTCTTTTAAATATTGGGCGACAGTGAGTCCTATAGTGCTCGTTAACAATCAAACGCACAATTTTCTTTTGGGTCACAAAAATCTTTAGAGCATGACATGATGATCCTCAGAAAACGTTTATTTACTCGTTTCTTCCCAACCCTCCTTGTGGTGACTGGGAATGATAAATCAAAATAATACAAGATGTTTTTTTTTTAAATGCATCAAAACTATTATCCACATCCTGAGAACAATAAACATCATCCAAAGTCTCCTCAGCGAACAAATCTAAGAATGTATTAATGTTATCCTCAGAGAAAGACCGTGATGTTCTAACGTCCTTTCCGATTATTTTTCTGTTCCACTGTGTTTGAGTTTGGGTTAATAGTTTTCAGATGTGTAGCTTGCTCATTATGGAGGGTATGAGACAAATGGAATACTGCAGTACGTTTTGTTTTGAATGCATTGCTATTTTTCTCAGACTTGTTAAGAAAGCGTTTTTTAAATAAAATAATTTATTATCATCTTTATAAGTATCAAATTTTCAAGTCACCCATCAATAATTTTAAGCAAGAGAGAATGGAGGACTGTCGCCTATCTCCTCTGGTATATACTAAAGGTGATCGCTGGTATAGGTGTAGCAAAACTTTGTGGCACTCGCTCGTACAGAAAATGACATAAGAGAGAGGAGAGCATGCAAAAGATGAGGGATGAAGATGCATAGGTCCTCTCTAGAAGACCCCAATATAGCCCTGCGATATATTTTCCCGCTAATCAACGCTCAATTCGTCCGCAGTGAATTTAAACTCTTTGTTGGCGAGTGTCACCAAGTTTCGCTTTGCCTATACGGTTAAAAAGATTTTTTTTCACCATAGCGTATTCTTTCTAAATTTTCACTACTCTGAATCTTTACTTATCGCAGAGACTGCTTCTTTGTATTGGACCGCATGCAATTAAGAACGGAAATAAGATTGCATGCAGAAGTGATAAGGCCAGCAGATCATAAATGATAAGACAAGTGGGGGATGTTGTCCGAAAGAATGTCGATTTTAATGATACACTGCTGACACTCGAATTTCATGCGTCCGCTCTCACGGTTTACTCGGTCATGCTCTGTAAAATACTTCAATCATTTAAATATCTGACCATTAAGAGGGGCAATTACTTAATTTAAGACGCTTCCAAGTCTTATCCCACTCCCGAAGGCCGTTTTACACGACGAGGCACTTCACTGCGCAGTCTGATGCATGGATGGGCGTGTGCAGTGACGATATTGCATCGTGTGAATCAGGGACTTGCCATAATGGCTGCGCGCATGCAAGAACAATAGACAGAGAAATAGCCTCTGCTGTTATTCCGTGCTCGCGATTTCTGAAAATCAAAATGCGTAACTATAGTGTCTCTCGTAAAACGATGTTGGAAAAAGCTAATGTAAAAAGTAATGGCTGTTGATAGAAATACCGTTTTTACTGTGTAATCAAATCCATGTGATGACACATTGTTTTTAAGAAATTTAATAGAAATGCAGTGCAAGAATTTGTGTTGGACTTTTTTCAATGTTTACTTGATGGACTTTAAAGTACGGTGATCATACTCCTGGACCTTATTCTAGGATAGGACGAACTAGAGTGGAATCAAGTGTTTTAATGCAATGAGTGTCATTGAAATCTCGGGAGGATCTTAATACGAAACATTGTTTCCTATAGGCGATAGACTGAATGTGACATTGAAATTCTAGTTTAGTATCAAATATGATCCCTAAATTCATAATGAATGAAAACACTTAGAAATCTTCCTCAGACTTATTTCTTTGGCTCGACGCATTTCACCACACTGTGGCATAATCATGTGCCACAGTGTGGTGAAACGCGTCGTGCCAAAGAAATAAATCTGTGGAAGATTACTAAGTGTTTTTATTCATTATGAATATCGAGAACTTCCACCATATCCAGCCTGAAACAGTTGTATTAATGATCCCTAAATGTACAATGTTACTAACCCTGGAGAGTGTATTATTACCTATTGTATAGTCATTTGTTATGGGTGATTTATATCTTCAGATGGAAATAATAGAGCACTTTTCATGGTTAAAAGCAATAGATAGAGTCCTGCAAAAGTTGGGGTTATTTTATAGCCAAAAGTGGGGTTATTTGTTTTCAAAAGCGGTGTTATTTTACCCTGAAATCGGTGTTATTTTCACGACAAAATATTGGGTGTGAATTAAGTCCCTCCTCCCAGCAGGCCCACCTGTTGGAAATAAATGTTTAATACCATTGATTAGGGAAAATTTAAACAACACCATGCTGTATTCACATTGTATATTTTTATACATTTCACATACCTACCCAATTTACATAAATATCCAAATTACAGTTAAATGTCCAATGTACATACATGTGATCAGTTGTTATCAATCAGTACAGTTAAATGTCCATTGTTTTCGTGATTAAGTACATATTTTGAAATGAAAAAATTACCAGTGGCCAAAATTTCTTCTTTTAAATTTGTTCTCCTATTTGTTAGCACAGTGTTGTAGGAGGAAAGAAATCTCTCAGAGTCTACATTTGCACAGGGAGTCCAAATCGCTTCAAGTCACTTTTATGCAAATGATGGCTCAAACAATTTTAGTGCTTGAATTGCTATAATTATATCCACTGAACCCTGAAAAATTTAAATTCGACAGTCTCTGGCGTTATATGGTGGAACAGCATTTTAGTACTTAAATAAAACTGCAGTAATTGTACTGTCCACTTAAAGTTTAATGTAAATATTACACTACACGTGTTTTGACGTTTCTTAGGGCGTCATCATCAGATCTGCACAAGTTATGTCTCCAATGCGAATATTTATACATGAGCAAAGGAAAGAGGGGGGGGGATTCTTGACAAATGTAGGAGGTAGTAGTAAGGAAGGGTACGGTTGATGGTGAATAACAGGGGGAGGGGGGTGTTGTTACGATACATGTGACCTTACAAAGGATTCGGGAGTGTGGCCTATGGGGGTTAGGGTTCTTGTGAAATGTGGAGATAAGCAGAGGAAATATGAGGGGGGAAGGGAAAAAATGAAACTTCTTAATTATGTAGAATTTGATGTTCACTCCCCCATTCTATCCTTGTCCACCTGACAACCCAAGCCTGTACTCCCTTCCCCCCTTCCTCTTTCCTCTGCTTATATCCACATTTCAAAAGAACCCTCTCCCCCGCCCCCCCGTAGGCCACACTCCCGAATCCTCGGGAAGGTCACATGTCTTGTAACAACACTCCCCCCCCCTGTTATTCACTATCAATCGTACCCCCCCTTCCTTACTACTACCTCCTTCATTTGTCAAGAATCCCCCCGCCCCTCTTTCCTTTACTCATGTATAAATATTCCCAGTGGAGGCATAACTTGTGTAGACCTGATGATGACGCCCTAAGAAACGTCGAAACACGTGTAGTGTAATATTTACTTTAAAATTTAAGTGGATAGTACAATTACTGCAGTTTTATATAAGTGCCTGGAGAATTTGCTGCTGTAATATTCGGTGTAATTCTCCTAACCCCAACATCAACTTTTCCATCTCAAATGACTCAAGTCCACGACATTTTTTCAATTTCGTCGGGGCTCACCTCCGTTGTGAGAACTACTTGAGGGTCAAAAACTGTTTTCAAACCTTACTCTATTTCGGTCTTTCACTATGAGAGAACAAAGTTTTATTTTATGCATTTTATGCCATCTGCACTGGTATCGGATTTCCAGCTTCTGCTTTAGAAGTTGTCATACCTTGCAAGGAATTAGTAGTTTTCTAAAAAAAATACCACTCTGAATATTATTATGGATGCTTGCCGTTTTATTCCACTCCCACCGGCAGAATGTTTTTCACTCAAAATGTGTTTTGTGCAGCGGTCCTTCCTTTTCCACGAGACATTTGTGTTGCAAAAACGACAAAGAATTGTTTTATCATCAGCACAATATAATCCATGTTGTCGAAATTCTGCCTAGCGCTGCTTTGCTGTCACCGTCCAATTTGGCATTATAAGTTTTGGAGAATGTGATACAACTGTCACAAAAGAAAATCACTATGATGATGATTTGAATGACGGTATACCGCTTTAAACACGCGATATTTTTTTGAGTTTTCCCGTGATTATTTCAATACGAGCGCCATTAATGGCGATGTCATGAAATACGAGGTAGGAATTTCGCTACTTTGTAGACATCTTAGACATCTTCTTTGTAAGAGAGGTATTTTTTTTAACTCGAATTTGTTACTTTGTATAAGCACGGTATTTTAATGCTACTTTATAACTGCTGACCAGGCCAATTTTCCTGTATTCACCTTCTCAGGTTGGCCAGCGTTTACCAACATCCTGACAGGTCCATTCCACGCTCCCCTTGAAAGTAGGCAACCACTCTTCGCATCCCGTAACTTTCGTAGTTTTGGGTATGGGTCTCTCTTACGTTATTACATATTAACGTAAGTCGAGGCCTACGTAACTCGGGGTCTGCCTGTATGGTAACATTTTGGCATGCATTTTTCTTCACTCCTGTTCAAGTTTACAAAAATTGATTGACGAATAAAACATCAGAGTAACATTTTTTAATAAAGTTGTACCGGAAAGGCCATTTCAAAATATGTACTGCTTAACTAAAAGTTTACAGTCGCGAGTTAAACGACGGAGACCGCCAAAATGAGGAAATTCACGTTGGAAATTTTGAAATTCGCGATAGTATACGAAATTCGTGTTTTCGCGGAAAAACCACAGAATTCGTGTAAAAATTCGCGTTATCGTATTTGCGAGTTTTGCATGTCCCTACCAATAAATTATCTGAACACCATTTGCTAAATACTTACATTTATACAGTTTTGGATACGTATGAATTCCTCAAAGGTCAAAAATGATCAAATAATCCACGAAGAGCAAATGATTTACTGATTTAAATGGTGTCTAATGTTATTAATAAATATAATAAACAACATTGGACCCAAATAGGAGTCTTTTGGTACACCAGAAGGCCAATCAAAAATGATGGAGGTAACACCGATAAGTTTCACTGCCAGTTTTTTATGAAGAAGATAGCTTAAAAACCATTCCAGAAGAGGTCCGTGAATATCATAGGCCTTAAATTTCCGATATAAAATAATGCGATTGACATTGTCAAAAGCTTTCTGGAAGTCAGTAGACACTGAATTAACTTGAAATGAGTTTTCAATGGCTTTTGTTTTGAAATGTGGATAAGTCAGTAGATCAGTGACTGTGGAACGTCCAGGTGGATAAATGCCATGTTGCTTATCAACAATAACTTTTTATAAGGGCACTAATTTTGTCAACGAAGAGACTTAATAACTTTAACAATTGTGGACTGCATAACAACAGGGCGTTAGATACGTACATACATCACTTTTGTCATCTATTTTATGAATATGTATAATATGGCCTAATTTAAGAAGTCTGGGATAAATACTATCCTATACTGACTTATTAAAGATGATGTAAAGAGGATATATAAGAGCTTCCTGACAGTTCTTGAGGAATAGTGAAGGAATATCATCAGGGCCTGCCCCTTAGCTGACATCAAGAGTTGCCAGCTTTTTAGCAATGTCGTTAGTTCAGAAATGTAAAGTACTTAAATCTATTGTGTCCATGTAACTAAGGCCTGCTGTTCGACTAGGTACACTATTCTCGTAAACTTGTAAAAAGTACGAAGCAAAACGGTTAGCTGCAGTATCCTGAGAATTATCACCAACAGTGTTGTCACATCATGTATGGAAGCCTATCTTAATTTTTAACATGTTTTACATGTGAGCTGCTTTTCATCATGTGAGGAATCGGAGACTGAGCTGTTGACAAATACAGGTACTCTGAAGAACTCTTGGAAGACATTTGCTAACACTGACTTCTAATTTAGGATAAATTCATAAAATCATTTATAGATCCCGTGGCTTTTAAAATGTTGGGAAGCTTCTTCCTTTTAAGAATATACTACTGTATTAATTATGTCTTGAAAACCATTTAGGAAAACTTGTACATCTAGTATATACATAGGGAGTAAACATGTGAATTGCTTCGTTCAAAATTGAGTAAAATATTTCAGCGGCACTTAAATATCTAAAGAGCAAATTATACATGCCCAATTTGTACTTTGTAAATAATTGACCATTCCATTGTTTCTTTTTTTATTATCATAGATTTGCGTTACATAGTTAACGGACTCCAAATCTTTGGTTAAGGGTGTATTACAGGCAGTAGCAGGATGATATTTACATATGGGAACTAAAGGATCATGAGCTAAGCTGATATTACATTTAATAGAGAATGAAAATATAAGGTCTATCTTTAAGCGATAATGATTATGAACGGAATTAATTTGTTCTAACCCTAAAAAGGAGAAACCTAGAAGTATAATATTAGCTTGAGCACCCAGGGTTTAATTATAGGAAAGGTCGGACCACTCTACATTGGGGAGATTGTAGTCTCCATAAATTAAAATATCAGAAAATTTGTTTGAATTCATGATTTTTTTCTACTGAGTTATATTGTTTTTCAAAAATGTCAGCATTGGAAGATGGAGGTATATAAACGGCTTCAACTGACACCTTCCCTAAGGATCCTGGATGAATAACGAATATTATCTCTTCGACATTTGCTGGCTGTACTGGTACAGCATGGCCATTACATTTGGAATTAACGGCTATTAACGCGCCATCACCACGACATTAACTCAATGTTTTTTTTACACCGATCGTATTTGAATGCGTTATATCCATGGAGACCAAGTTGTTGTGAACTGCCACCGTCCTTTAGCCACGTTTCGGTGAATACAGAAACATCGTAGTCAGAATATACGATGGTGACATGCAGTTGTTTGCATTTAGTTCTTAGACCCCTAGTATTTTGGTAGTAAATAAATAAAATTAACTTTGATGCGTTTTTGAGAAAGAATCATTCTCGACAAATTTTGGTGCACCTATGACGTATTTTGACACTAAATTGTCTTCGCCATTTTCTTGTCGTTCACGAAGTTTTTTTTTGACGTTCACGAAGTTGTTTGCTGAGTGACTTATGAAATTCCCTTACTCTTAAAGTGCGATCCTTATTGACATAGGCATCTTTTAAGGTCAGTGACGACTTCTTGGCTTTAAATGAAATCATAAAAAACTGGGGTGCATCATCCTAGTTGCTGAAGATCACTTTCAGGGGTCGCGGACGCATAGTCTGGTTAGGTTTACCTAATCGCAAAACACAAGAGTGTTTCAGTAGACACTTTCGATATCTCACCTGCATTATTTTTTACTTTATCCATAGCACTCACTTTGGGCCGCACCTGTTGATACTGTGTCATCCATTCGAAATATTATAACATGCCTGGCTCTGGTCGTACGATCGTTAGCTTCATCAATCGCAGTCTCTAGAATTTCGTCACTTCAGATCTCATTGGGGGTAGGCTTGACTTGCTGCTTCAACTGTTCGATTTCACACTTCAAGAAGTCCTTAATAAGTGATTTCTGCTGCCGTCTATGATCGATGAACTTGAATTGCTGGATGAGCTGAGCGTTGCCTGAGACGGCGATTTGGGTTTGCATCTATTGCCAAACCAGCCCACATCAGGTTCTGAGACGAGTACATATTTTGAAAACATTGTCTTTCAGCTTGGCTCACTCTTTATGGTGGGACACACAACGCATGTTGCAAATAATATAAGATCCGTTACAAGCGCCGTGGGTACATACTAGTGACCGCCATCTTCAATGTGATAATTAGTCTTGAATGAGAAGTTCATATTTTTAGCTTTCGGGTTGTTCAAAAATTAATAATTATCTTGAATTAGGCGTCAAATTTAGTTCCGTTCAGGTATGTTGGGGTAAATACTTACGGTCGCTGATTTTAAGAGCTGTGGAAACTCAGTAAAAATTAAGAAAATTTGCGTTTTCAGGGTGTATTATGTGAAATTTTTCCATGTTAGGAATGATAAAAATTATGCGAATTTCACAAAATATAGTTTATTCACGACCCGGGTTTCAATACATTATGTCATCTCACCTGAAGATGACATAATGTGTTGAAACCCGGGTCGTGAATAAAAACTATCTTTTGTGAAATTCGCATAATTTTTATCATTACTAACATCAGTAAAAATTGGTACAAATATTCAATCAATGAAGAAAGAGCATTGGAATTTTAGGAATTATTTCTCTACTATGAATACTAGTTAGTAAAACTCAGTGGACATACTATAATAGATTAAATTTTTCGTCTCCAATTGACTAGTAATGTTAGCAATCGATACTCATTCTCAGATGATATTCTCAATACATAGTATCCATTTTAAGAAAATTATTAATCGGGAGGTTAAATATTTCAACTCGTTGACGCTCATGAAGACTTCTAATTGGTGATAGATGTTCGTGGACTCGCAGTTTTTCAGCCTTTTAGTTTTACGGCTAAATTTTTTGCATCTATATATTTATGATGAAAATTCGCAATCAAGTAGATCGAGAGGAAGCTGTTATATTTTTGCACGACAGGGATATTAAAACGAGTCGGAGATGTGGATTCATTGTCCGTTCATATCCCGCATGCACAGTTCACTTCGGTAGTTTTACATTTTGCTAAAAGTTCCTACCCATGTTGCCACTATTGAGCCGCATTAACACTTCACGCATGAAGGAATTAATGCGATAAACTTTAACTTTGTCCTGGTATTTTCATAACTTGAACCAGAAGTTTATGATTACACCCTATTCCCGAAACGCTGAAACACCTTTAGCGGAGATATTTTCTGTGGATGCAATCATCACCTATGTTCCGTGAAGGAGGTCGAGAAGAGGGACGATTCTGAAAACAGCGCCCAATTATGAAAGTAAGAATGCGTACATTTTTTTTTTCGAGAAAAAAATGCGTCTTTCATTCTTCCCAACCTTGAATCGAACGATGCCGAACGGCGGCGTCTCGTAAGTCCTGTTCCCAAGCGCCTTCAACGTTTTCCGATCGAGGGAGTTGGGAAACTCGATCTATCAAGCGAAGGTTTCTAACCTCTATTATTTTAGTGACCCAAATATCGGCCCCCCGGGTTTCACGCTCTCGCTGATCCGGTCTTCGGTTCCAGGTTCTGCTTCGCGTTTGCGTCGTCTGCGGTCCCATCGCTCTGGAGGTCCCGTGATCGGCCAGCGGCTGGCTCCCTGTCCCGAAGCCGGCTCCCCCGTGTGTTGGTGCCTCTTCATTAGTGCGTCGCCCGAATTTCTTTTATCTGCTCCCTCCCGCCCACCTCGTCTTATCTGATCGGGAGGGGTCTGCTCCCCGATAGCTCTCTCCCCTCCTGCCCCACCCCCCAGCCCACCCCGTCGACGGAGTTTCCGATAGCTCTCCTTAGCTGGCGACGGTGCTCGCGATAGCACTGCTGACGCGGGGCTGGCTCGTGAAAGACGTGTGCTTAGCGGATTGGGTGTCTCTCCGCGAGAGGATTCGAACGTCCGTTGATGGGCGGAGGGAGCCGTGCGTCGCCGACTTCTTCTTCTGCCCGCAGTATGAGCGCGGGGGGTGGAGACTCGGCCGCCGGTCAGCTGTGGCGGTGCTTGCGGCGCGCGCTGGTGTGCACCGCGGACGAGGATCGCTGCCGGAAGCGGAGTTCCGTCGACGCTGAGGAAGAGGGCGTGGCGAGGCGCGGCAGTGGTGACCCCGGCGGGTGGGCCGCGAACTGGAGGGAGGAGACGACGGTATGTGACGACGAGTTCTGCGGCGAGAGACCACCACCTTCTTCTTCTTGTGTTATGTCCTCCTTGCAGGGCTGCTCTTTGTCTCTCGGATACCCTCTCGATCATAAGGCGCTTCATCGCGTGATTCAAGTCACGCGAATCGGCGCCTCTGACCGGGATATGCGTGGTGGTAGGGATCGACGGTAGGGCGCGCGACCTGTGCGTTGGCCTACTTGGAGCGAAATACGCTAAGATTGCGACCGAGTGTGAAATGTGCGTCCACACGAGCGAGGATCGGATTGGTGATGAAAATATTTTGACATTCGAACCCGTACCCTCCCCGTAGAGAGCGTATGGCTTTCGGAGCTGACGGTGAAAAGGCATAAGGGATGAGATAAATCTAACCCAACGTGGAAACGGCCTCCACTCAACCGAAAGACACAAATTTGATCACGGTTCGACGTATCATCTGACGGACGAAGAACTGTACTCTTTGAGTGCTGCTCCCTTCAGTATGTACTCCCAAGCGGAGATGGCGTTGCCGAGGTGAACATTTTCAAGGATTCGAACCTGGGCTCCCCGCTTGGGAAGTCTGTTTTACTGCAGCCCGACCCTCTACTTCTCTTTCGTTTCCCACTCCCTGGTCACCATGCTCTTCTCGTCCTGAAAAGCTACAGAGAGGGAGTAGTAAGTAGAAGTATTTGACTCCCGCGGATTTTCTCGAGCTCTCTCTAATTGAAGGTGAAGGGAGTTGTCGTCATGACGTCCATTGTCGTCCCAAGGCGAAGAGGGAATCGGGGTTGTGACGGCTGAAATAATTTCGAACGAATGTGCGTTGTGTAAGGATTAGTTTCGCCGCGTCTTTTAGCCAGGAGGATGAGGATGGGGAAGGGGGAAACAAAGGAGCCGATTTCTTAAGAAAGAATCGCAATAGACTTTGTAGGTTCCGCAAAACAATGCAACAAAGGTTGTTTTGTGTAACCCATAGAGTCTACTGCGTATTTTTCTTCAATAATGCAGTGGCTTCACCATGTAACGCGTAACAGCATTGATTTTAATGAAGCCGAGTAAAAGAACGGATCATTCTTAACGAAATAAGTCCAAGAGATCATTTTTAATGTTGATCCGACGGACGGAGTGCTTGAGCTCCTTAATTAATTGTTCACATCGAGCCTCATAAGTTTCTTAGGACTGCGTCGAGCGATTGGCTACTGTCAAACTATTTTAAGTGACATTAAGAGAATAAAGCTTTCTCGGGCCAAATCACTGTCATAAAAAAAGACTTTTGGAAAGCAGTTTTTGCGTGACACGTTGAGTGAAAACAAAATTCTTACTTCCTCTAGGCGTCGTCAAGACTAAAACCTGATACCCTGAAGAAGCGTCCAGCATTGAAGGGGAGACATTAATGTTTTCATCAAATTGTTACGCGGATATCATCCCGAAAGTCTTTTTACCACAGTTTAGCTATCGAATCTTATTCAGGCATTCGGTAAAAGAGCTCTTCATTTTTTTACTGTATGCCTGCGTTTCACTTACGTTAGAGGCTCAATAAGGTCTACCGTGCGACCTCACGAAAATACGGGGGAAGGAAAAGAGATAGCCTGTTGTTATAGCGAGGTAGAGCTCACATGAGATAAGAGAAGTTTTTTATCGTCGCATGAAAAAAATGTATCCGCATGACTGATGAAATATGATTATGGGATACCTGGGTCCCTAGTTATTGAAAAACGTGTTAATCATTCGTGGCGTAAGAGTTCCCCACGTAACATGCTGACTTACATGATAAACATCGATTTAAACAAGTATTAGAGTGACCCCAATTGTGGTTTTAGAATTTGAATGATTTGTTACCAGTTTTTTCCATAAATGTGTCGTCATTTGTGATAACATTTACTCTGAAAACAGAGTAAAACGCTATTAACACGTAACCTAAATCTAACTGTTGCAAAAAGTAAAATTTCTCTGGATTTAATGCCTTAATCATCACGTATGGTCATTAATCATGGGATTGGTTTGAAGCAGCTCCTAAATGTAGTGATATTATCTGTGAGTATTTTTTGTTTCATCGTGGGCATTTCCTTTCTTCGCATTCACTTCTTGGCTCTCCGTTGTTCTTTCCATTCACGTCGGACCTTACCGTTGTCCTCGACACGTTATCGTGCCTCGCAATATGCCTGATGAATTTATGCCTTCGCCTCTTCAGTGTTTTCAATAGACTCTTTGTATTCGCCCGCTCTCCGCGAAGTCGTGTTTCATGGCATGCAATTGCGCCGGTATAAGCATGAAAAGATGCGCGATCCTTATGCTCGTGGCTTGAAATTTCTGAAACGAATGCTCAGGATTGGAACGAAGGTTATTTTTGGGAACGTACCTAGTCATTCTTTCTCGTGTTTTTTCATGTTTACGCGATGCATTTCAGAGATTTGCTCATTGATATTCTTGTGTAATCACATGCTCCGTGTACAAAAAACAGAGTCTTAAAACCACAATTCATTGCATCCAGTTCTGCTCCTTTTATCGTTCATGTCGCATTCTTAGGGTGGTGTATAAAATGCACACATGTTAGGTTCTGCAAGTTAAATTTTCCTCTAATTCATATTTACGTAATTGGAATTTTGATTTTTGCGATGTTTTTATGTCTATTTTCCTGTCAATGATATCTTTGTTTTATTTTTATCTTCGATTGATATTTTTTATCACAACCTAGGGTTCTCAATTATCTTCTTTTTACCTCGCCTGCAAATTTACTTATAGTACTCTGTTATACCTCAACTAGCTGAATTTTTCCTAGACGAATACGAATTCCAGTATCGTTATCTTGATTGAAATCTATCCTTCTTACTTACGTAAACGACCGGTTAAGATATGCATTTTTATCTTTATCACTGAATGTCATACTCATTGCTTTGCATATGAGTGATTTTACAAGTTAAAGCATTTTGGGATGTACAATTTTCCGCAACTTTTGTTCGGACATCACGATAAGTGGAACATTTAATTCATTTCATATTGATTGATTTATATAATGTGAGATGTGCTCATGGAGTTGAAAAATCGTACACATGCTTATTTTGGCTCAATTACTCCCTGGTTTATAGACTGAAGCCTATACCTACCTACTACTTTTTTCTCGAAGTTTTATGTGCGTTTACCTCCATCCTCCAGTGGGCCTCTTTTCCGTGCGGCTCGCCGTGAAGGCGCAAAGAGCGAGGAAAGTGAAAACTTGGACACATGATGACGCGTTCGCAAAGAGTGGGTTTCTGCCGTCGCTCGGCCAATGAGCCTCCACGGTGGGTGGTGTTCCACGAGTCTCGGGAGACCGGCTCCCGTCCCAGTGGCCTTGACCCAGTGGGATTCGAGTATCCCGCAGAGCTGCGGCTGACCTCCACGGAGAGCGGTGGTGCTGTTCGAGGTGCCACGCTCGACAGAAAACTCTTTCGACCGACTCCCCCAATCGGTTGCGAATCGATTTCGATGCGATGAGATTTTTCCGTCGGTTGCACGAGAGCACGCAACGGTCCAGTGTTGCTCTTCAACTGGTCTGTGGGTGTGCCAGAGAGTTCTTATTAACTCCCTCCTAATCGATGATGCTCCGACCGATTAGCCCATCGTAATTTGGGCTGAGCGAGTGGTGATTCCGTCCGTCAACGATGTTTGTGTTTTGCATAAGGGGGCCGAGATATGTGCCGAGCAATATTATGCATGTTTTGAGATATTTATACGAATTGTATGTATTTTATGCAGGGTTGGCCAATGTTTAAAAAAATATCACAATTTCCTTTCGCCAACATTTCGCTATTTACTGTTGGCATCATCAGGGCTATTGCAACACAATGTAAGGAAACTGTTACTATGTGTTGTAATTATATAAATATAGATAAGTTTACACTCATAATTTAGTACCTTAAAGTGGAAATGAGAGCATTGAAAATCTATTTTTTGTTATGGATAATGGCGATGGTAACCAAGATTTAAGAAAGGAATTCGACATATTTTTTAAACATTGACCAACCCTGCATAAAATACATACAATTAATTAAAAGTGGTCAAGAACAAACTCAACAAAGACATTTACACGGTCATAGGCTTGGGTAAATCCACGAATGATATTATTCTCGACTTCATTATGTGGCGGCGAATCCTGGGCGCTAGATAGCGTAATAATAGCCTAAGATATGCATAGCAGTGGGCTAAATGCGATGGGAATGGGGCAGCTAATAGGCGTTATCAGCAAATGTAGACGAAATAGGGTTGGAAATGAGTGGATCATGAATGAAAGTGGAGTGCGTGGACCTGTATGAAAGGAGTGTTGCGATACACACTTTCGAAATATCATCTTCTTCGCATCAAATGCCCATGAAAACGTCTGGGGATATTTAATAATGCATTAGCATACTCTTAAATTGAATTATGTCATAATTGCATGTGGAGGAGCATACCTTAACTCAATTAAACCAGCTGTCATCCTGCAATAAAGGGTTATCAGGGTGATAGTTAAAAAGAAACGTTACGAACCCTCCATTTTGATATTAAAAAATGTACATTTGCTCCCACTTACGCATTGGTATGTGTATAAAGTGCTTAGACTCTTTTTCTTAAGGAGTGGTGCAAATATACCTGTATCAAATAGGCCATGCTTGTGGAACCTAAGTAGCGTTTTGCAACCTTTGCCCGGGCCCAAATGGTCTTGGTTCCGTGAAGTTTTTTATGTATTTGGCCAAAAGTGTACAACGTACTACCTTCTGTCTTCAAAAATGCATCAAACCTAACTTCATTTTAAACGTTTGTTAGGTGTTGGCTATTCAACTATCGAAATATTGAAGACATATTTTGTTAAAAATATAGCGTCCGTTGAAAATACACCAATATTTTAAAAATATTGGTGTATTTTTCATGTTAAACAACAATGTATGGTCATTTATTTATTTATTTTGACGGCAACCTCAATACAGGTTCTCCTTCTTGATAACCTAAAGCTCCCTACCTTTTTGGCATTGTATTTTATGTGTATTGTTTGCGAGTAATAAACATTACTTTTATCATATTAATGTGCTTCGTTGGTTTGGCTATTTCGAATGAATGGGCGAGAATCGAATAATAACTAATAACTTAGCAGATTTATGATGGAGGCTGTGTGAACGGAAGTGGGAGAGGAAAGGGCGGAACGATCAAGTCTTACGTGAATGTGGTGGAAGATACTCTTGAGAGGATGATTATAGATTATGAGTCTCGAGAATTGGATTGCGTGCGTGAAAAAATGCATGCATGGGAAAGAAGCGACAGTAGTAGTAAATGCAAGGATAGGGCATTATCAAGGAAATTATTTCATAGGTTCTAGTTTCCGAGGCGTAACAGAAATAAGCAAGTTCTTTGACTTCCCTTACCCCGAAAGAGAACTGCGTGATGGGTGTTCATGCTTGTAAAAATTATTTCAACTAAATTGTCATCAATTGGTGCTTAATTATTGGTTTATTTTAAAGTGGAAAGAAATGGCAGTCTGAATATTTAATTTTTTGAATGTTTATGGAAAAAATGATAATTTAAATTAGGATTTAATCCCTTAATAAAGGGAAATCCCTTAAAAGGACCCCTTCCTTAATAAAACTTCATATGTCACCGCTTCAGTTGTTTCATAATTGCCCTTCAGTTTCCGTGAATCTTTGCGCTATTTTTGGCGTGGCTAGTAGTACTGGCGTACCGGACACAATAACTTGGTTGTCGTGGTAACTTAATACTGTAACAGTTCCTGTCATCCTATCAGCATGATGAGGCTATTTTATAGCGTCCGGTTAAATTTTTCTAGATAAACTGTGAGGATATACTCTCCCACCGTTGTGGATAACGTCGTTTAAACAAACAGTATAAACCAATTAGCAAAACCTGGAATTTCCGCTTACGTTATAGACGTTAAAGCTACGCCAACAGACGGTTAATGTGAACCTGACGTGAAGTCTGAGAAAAACTATAGATACTCGATTTTGAGGTGCTCAAATGAAGTACGATTTGAGTGCAGTAAAATGCTCCTCAAAGCTAGTTTATTTGGACGGTTATGAATGTGCATAAAATTGTTTTGTCGCCTTAGATGCACTTTCACTAAATTTTTTATAATAAAGTCACGGTTTTTTTTGGCACGGCGTAAAGTCTAATCGCTCATGTTTGAGCGCTTGATATTCTGTTACTTTTCATCCTACTAACTTGCGATTATTTAGTGGAAAAGCCGTTTAGTTATTAAAAGTTTGCGGAATACTGTTTGGTTTTTATTGTGAAAATTGCTCAATTTGTTGTTAAAAAGTGTGAAACTTAGCAGCGAATAGTTCGATTGACATTTGAGTTTCACGGTTGTGTGCTATAGAAAGTCATTATTACGGATACTTGCATGTCCGTATACCATTGTTTGTTTTTTTTACACCTGATTATTTCCTGGTGCATTCCTTATCGACCGATGATACCTCCTGATCATGCCACACATTTCATCATCTTTCAGAGTGTGAATCTTGGGCCAGTTTTCATGCAATCAGCAGTTAGCCATCAGATTTAATGCTGATAAGTTGGTTCCGCCGTAAAATGACTCAAATAGAATTTTATTGATATTCTGGCTACTTATAGAACAAGGTATCCTCAGTTAAAAATGAGCGGAAAAATATTACTTTCCACATTTTTTCGCAAATTGAACTTGAAGATACTTGGAGTTCAATGCGAGAATTAATTGGTGGAACATGTGGGAAATAGTATTTTCCTATCATGTGTAAATACTGTTTTCGCAAAAAATTGTAATGTAAGGAGCGAATCCTCCAAGGAAATTCAATGATGATTAAATCAAGGCACCAATCCATCTTATTTTTTTAGTAATTAGCAAATTGCTGCTGTAACTAAAGTCAAAATGCGTTAGTTATATGGAAATGGCGCTGCAGTCGGCTCCTATGGGTGGTAAAGAAGTCAGTAAAAATATTTTCGTCGATTACTTCATATATTTTGCATCTCTATTTTGTTTTGTAATAGCTGAGGCATGTCGTAAGTATGGTTTTGGTATGGGTATTTGGTTGAACAATACAAATAAAAAGTTGGAATTCAGTATTTTTAAAACTCACTTTCGTTCGCAATGTGGGACCCTCCTTTAATGGACGTTATGCTCCTCGAGGAATTTCCGTAGCTTTGAGTGATGACAAACGGATACATCCTCTTTCTCTCTCCCTGCTTCCCTGCCGGATGGAGACTTCCCTTTGTTTTTAAGTGTTTGTTTGTGGTTAGATGAGATTAAGTTTCGTTTTAATTCAAATTCGTTTCCTTATATAGTTGTAGTTATGTAAGAACCTCTTCTTAAAGTTGGTGGTTTCCGGCGTGAATTTATGGAACTTACTGTTCATTTGGAATGAAAAGGTTGAACTTTGTCTTTTTGCCTTATTTATTTTTTTAGACTATTAGCATCCTTGACAGTCAATTGTTAAAGTTCTTGGTTCCCGGGTGATGTGTTGACTAAAAAAGAAAGAGATTGTTAGAGGAAAAGACATGTTTGAGCTGGATGATTGAACTAATTATCACAATAAAAATAACGTTGACAGTGATAGAAAATTAAAATTAATTGGTGGGCACGGAGTCATCTTACTGTAGTTACGGTGATGATCGAAATCGACTTACAAAGGCGATTGCTTGTCCTGATAGCGACGTTTCTCTCGTCATCCCTGCTTCCTTCAAGTGAGATCGCGATATTAATTACATCTCTTGCTCCATGTTTTGAAAGAATACAGCTCTTATCCGTCCTCTTAGTATCTCTTCTACCACTTGACCTTCCAATATACGTATGTGTTAAGAACTGATCATGCCTTCGAACATGTACTACCTCTTTTACCATTCTCTGTCCCACTAACTTTAGAAACTTTCTATTTTATTTAACTTCTTCTGAAACTTTTTCCGTGGACCCTGCTTGTTTTCATCATTTTCCTCCAGATTCACATTTCCATTTCCTCATGCTCGATTCCTTCAGATTTCCTGATGGTCCATGTCTCACGTCCATATAATAATAATAATACACTTCAAACGAACGTTTTGGACAACTTTATCCTGGTCTCCATGTTTATATCATTAGTAATTAATCACTCAATTTTGTTTCGCTTAGGTTATTCTTTTATTAATCTCTCTGTCTTACATTGGTTTTCCTTATTAATAGTGCTCTGCAGGTAGCAAAAATGTTCAACCTGCTTTAAAATTTCGTTTTCTATTCTTTAAATGTCAGTTATTGAATTTTCTTTTTCCCTTCCTATTACCCATCCTATTTTAGTATCCATGCTATTACCATTGCATTGATCTTCTTCTTGTCGATCTTCAACTTAAAGTATTCTAATGGATTAGGTGAGATAAAGTTTTGTTTTAGTTCAAATTTGTTTCGTTGTATAGTTGTAGAATGACGGTGTAGGGAAATCTCAATGTTATCTCAGTCAGAGCGGTTACCCGAGTTGATTCGTTCCGTATTATTTCAACTCAGTTTTATCTGCTACACCACGAGGAAAAGTGGCCCTCAAATGAGGAAATGAGGACTCTACTTTGTTTTAATTAACTTACCCTATTGTTTTTCGTCAAGAGATCTTATGTCCGCCAGAAGTTATTTCGTAATTCAATCATACTAGAATGCTGTGCGTGACGTTTTAGCACCTTTATACAGAAGAAATGGTTGCCTTCGCTGAATATCTTCGCAGATAAGATTTCCGTTTTGATATTCTCTCGAGGAAGTAGCGTCTTAATCTCAGTTTACGTGTGTACCTTATTTTATCAGTCATAATCTCTGTTTCTTTCTCATAACCGACCACTTGGCTGCAGAATAATGACAAATACTGGTGACGGAGGATTTCAATCGGTTTGCCAACTTAAAGACTTACATAGCCTGAATCATGCATCGAAACTTAGAATGACTGATAATTCACGACTGTAAGTGTTGTCTTTGAAAGAGTCATGTATGGGTTTTCCATTGTGAAAATTTTATGATTCTCCTAATTGTTTTATAAGATAAGTGAGACGTAAAAATGTAGTAGAATATGGAGTATAAATGATAACAAGGTTTATCTTTAATTTCTTTGACTTAAAATTAGTGTCATTGGTGGAGGTAGGTATATGCCTTAGACAAGTTAGAAGTGTCTAGATTCTGAAGCTAATGTTGCTGAAGAGCTTTATAGCTTATTTGTAATAATTCTTCTATCTATACTTTAATTTGGTCCCATATTTTATTTCCAGTGTCCTGTTAGCGTCCTTAAATGATATTAATACTAAGATATTTCTAACGAGATCTCAGAGCCAAGTACATAATTGGGCGTATGTTTTGTTGCTCGACAATATAAGGGTTATGGAAATTCAATGAGACAAATTATCGAAGTTCCTATTATTTTCTTAGCGCATTAATTTGCATAGGAATGCGTCATTTAGTTTTGAATAATATCCAGTAAGTCGTAAGTTCCTTCCCATCGTTAATGAATAGGAAGAAATTTAATTGCTCCAAATTTGTTGCCAATGAGAAAGACAATGTTAACGAAGTCATAATGTAACAAAGAGTCATGCTTTGTTAGCAGTATGTTATGAAAGGATGATTCCTTCCAATTCCATTAACCTCCCTTTCCTGGAAATTATTTTGGACGATCCCTCCGCTATAGTGTCTTTCCTCTCGTGCCCATGAATATTATCTCGCATTTGTCCCGTGTTTGCTATTTCCATATGCCGTAGAAACAAGCTGTAAACGAGGAGTATATTAATAGATAGAACAAGAAAATGAGTGGTTGAGTATGACAACAAAAATATATTCGAGCTCGTTGAAAGTTTAACTCGGGTGTTATCTGTACAAAAAAAGATGCTCCTCCTCCATTGCTGAATGTTTTCGAGAAAATCTGAGAAACCATAAATAAGGGATGTATCGCTTTATACGGGAGTTCAGAATAAAAAAATTGTGAAGGAAAATAACTTTACTCTTTGCCCTCATGCTAATATTTAGGTTCTAGGTTACGTTCCACACATTCATAGATTTGGGACCCAAGGAAAGCAGTATTGGCCCCCTAGTTTACCTTGAAGGAGTCTAAATCATTATTTTTTTATGTCCTAGATCTTGATTTGATCGTTTTTTGTCATATGCTTTGGTGATCGTCCCTCGATTCGCAAATGCAAACACATTGAAACGAAAAATCCTCAAACAAAGTATAACACACGAGACCAGCACGATAAATTTTTTTCCGTACGAATTTTGCGCTTGTATACCAATTCCTATTTTGAAAGTTTCTGAGAAGGGGCTGTATATTTCTACTAAGTTTAAAGTCGTTGTGCTAATAGCACATGCGTCGAGAGAAATTCTGCATGATAGTTAAGAGGGCTAAGATGAAGATCTTAATATTTCAATGGCCTGACGAAGTATGATAAACAGGAATTTCTCCGAAATTGTCTTTGGAACATTTTCATCCCTTAATGTATACTTTGTAACATCCGTAAGGTGACTGTAAACTGGCAGAATGCTGTTCTCCTGGGCGATTCTCGGAATGTTAATCGAGTCTACGGCCATATGACGGATGACCAGCAAATTAAAAATGAATTCTTAACGAATTGCCTGATTAGCATTTCCCCCCTCAATAAATCACGCTCTCACAACTTCGAAAGAATGATTCCTCTTGATTACCATGCCCTTCATTTTCTATAATATTAATTTCACCGCCTGGGTTATTTCACTCACTGGTGACAGCCTGCAAATAAATCACGTATTCGGATTGAACTTCAAGCGTTGATCTTGTGCGTTGGTATGGAATGAATTTCACGTGAAGATGAAATTAGATGGATGTGGGTATGAGATGAGATGGGAATTCGGTGCATCGACGCCTGGGGGTCTTTTGCGTCGCCGGGTGAAATGTGATCCTAGTCGATGTATCAGTTTGAAAATCAATTTATTATTGACATTGGTCTGGCAGAGCCATAGATTTCCAAAGTTAAACAGTAAAGGGTGGAATACAGCCCCAAATTTTACCAAAAACATTCGTTAATGAAATAAAGAGCTTCCTATTATCGAATCCTCTCAATGTGAGCATCCTTGAGTCTGTGATATTTCATTCGTTTTAGAATCTAATCATACGATGGATGCCATGTGAATCATACGATGGATGCTATGTGATGTCAAGACGTTCACTAATTAGGATATCTCTGATACACCTCGGACTTCCTTTAGGCATCCTCAGGACCTGATCTCGTAGAGTATATTTGTGAAATGACAGTTATCGATCCGGAGTAAGTGTTAAAAAAAGAAAAATAAAGCATGTATCCATTCTCATTTTTCCTTATATTTGTCTTATAAGATGCATTAAAGTTATTAATGCAATTTCAGTTCTTCAGACACACGGTCTAAGTCACCTATGGTTTCCGAATTTTGAGCTATATAATCTGGAAACGTTTAGCTTACAAACATTTTTGCTTTTATTTGTTGTTCGTTAACTGACAAAAGTCGTTGTGCTCAAGGTAAGTTCTTCCACCCTTATTCTCGATTTTCGATATTTTATCGTAATGCTATAAGGGTGTCTTATATTTATTAGGGAAGTCAAAGGGATCCTTTTCCCGCCCTTTTCTTCAATTGGTTTATGGCTGGTTTCCTAGCACTGCTAAGCTGGAAACCTTTGTCTCAGTTCAATTTGTCCTTTTCTAAGTGGATTTCCACAGCCTCTTTTACTATACGGTCCCAGTAGTTTCCATAAGGCGAATAAGTTCTGTTTCGGCGAAATCGATCCTGTGACCATTCTCGAGGCTATGTTCAGCCACCGCAGATTTATCGGGATGGAAGAGCCTAATACACCTCTTCTGCTCTTCATACTTGTCTCTATGGTGCGTCCCGTTTCCCCGATGTACACCTTACCACATTCGCACGTTAAACGCCGGGTGCTTTCAGTCCAAACTTATCCGGTTTGAGATGGTTGGGACGAAGGGAATGGAGGCTCTGCCTTTCGGTTTCTCCTCTTCCATCTCATCTACATTCCTCTTCTTCGAGGACCTTTTAAGAGCCAGTTGAACCTCCCGTTCTCCGTAACAATTTGCGCGAAAGGTCTTCCTCAAATGCTTCACTTCGGCTTCGAAGTTTTCTTCATCAGATACTGCCTTGGCCCGGTGGAGATGTGTCGTTATTACACCTCTCTTTTGCGAAGGATGGTGGTTACTTCTCCCATTGAGGTACAAGTCCGTGTGCGTAGGTTTCCGGTATACGCTGTTTCCCAGGCTTCCGTCCGTTTTCCGCTTGATGATGATGACCAGGAAAGGCAGGCGGTTGTTGACTTCGAATTTCATGGTGAACTGGATCTTAGGATGGATGCTGTTCATATGCGCCAGGAACTCCCAGTGTTTCAGGTCCATGTGGCCACATTATGAAAGTGTCATCCATATACCTTAAGAAATGCTTAGGCTGGAGAGGAGCTGTGTTCTTCTACTTCCAATTGTGCAATTTAATGCGTCGTGTGATACGGCCTTTACGATCAGCAGTCGCACAATTTAACCTCGAACTCTACCAAGCCTCCAAATTTTTAAGCATTACTTATTTAATCTACTATTGCGACTGATTTACCCTTGTTTTAATACCGTTTCGACAACAGTGGCCTAATATTTCATTCCTTCACTATAAACATGAATTAACCTAAATAAGAAGTTTAAACTAAAAAACCACAAAATAATATTGAGAATAATGTATATGTCAACTGTTCTAAAGGCCGTTTTACACGATGAAAGATTTTGTACAAACGCATGTACGTGAGAATGTACGTTTGTCTCAACGAAATTAGAACATGTTCTATTTTCCGTTCAGGCATTGAGACATTCGCCCAAGCGTTTATACTATTTGCCGTTTTACACGATACATTTTGCCTTATGCAAGATTTCACGGAAGAGTTTGTACAAACAAATGTACCGTGTAAAACGGCCTTTAGAGATTACTAATTTGATGATGTATCACCAGCCTCCGCATATTGCTTACAATATTCACTGATGTCAGAATGATACCGGTTGGTCGGAAGCCTGATGATACATAACAACACCTAAAGCAAAAGAAGGGCTCTACTTAGTTTGTTCTTTAAAAGAAATCGCTGGTCTTTTACCTCCGTAATTATATGGGTTCACTTTTTCTCCTTTGCGGGAAGAAGTTGGTCGTGCCAACAACAATCGAAGCAAGAGTTGCGTGAATATTCTTGTTCATGTTTTCATTTCGAGTCGTATTTACGTTGCACGGTAGACACTCGAAGCAAATTAAATGCTCGCAGATACGTCCGAATAACTCCGCGGTGCCATTTTGGGTAATTATTCTCGTGCCTTTGCCATTGTCTTGAAAACCAACTGCGCTTCCAAGGTATGACGTACTTACCAACAGCCGTTAAAGTTAAAATGAAGGACGGAAACCCTTGTCCTTACTAATATTAGGGCACAGTTAAAGAAAAAAACCGTAAACAAATACTGTATGAAAAATGAACAGAAGGAGATGCGATATTTTATCTCCAGCAACAATCATGCCTTGAATAATTAAAAAAATGGTGCGTAACTTGCCTAGTGGTGTAACACGTGACCGCTAATGGAAAATCAAGGTTCGAATCCCGTTCAAGTCAAATAATTTTTCGTGGCGAACTATATCCAGGGATTATATAAGGGCTCAATTGCACATATGCAAAAAATGGTTAATTTACCTCTCACTCTCTTGCTAGCGCTTTTGGGTATCTCTGTGAGACATTTGCGCACACTTTGGGCCTGTTTTATAATGCACGAGCGGAAATACCCGTTGAAATTCAACGGGTGTGAAAAATATTCAACTTATTTTTTATAATAAAACCACAAAGCCCGAAGAAAAACAGTGTGCGTGGTCATTTGAGGAGTTCGTAACCTATCTCGTATGTTGTGTTCGTTGTAGTAGACACATTGACAGTTTCCCAGGTTCACGGAGAGATGAGTGACTATTGGTTCACTTTCATGCACGGAAAACCCAAAAATCGGCCTCGCAGACTCATTAATACTTAAATAGCAAAGGTTGATAGATGGTCACCTCGTCCTTCCGGTCCTCTTGAGCCGTCTTCTGAGTGATTAACAGCTTGATCGCTTCCCTTGTATACATACATATATTTGCATTCCATGACTTAATTCAACTATTCAACTATTCAACGTTGATATGTGCGTTGATTATCTTAATCAGGATTGGACAGTAGAGTACAATCCAGCGGTTGACACGTCAAGAGGAGTAATGACAGCAGAAGCCATGTTTATTTGACCTATGAATCCTCCATCAATGGGACTGCGCCTTCGGCATAGCCATAATCATTGTTTTCGGTTGCTAAATAAAACATTTATGGTGATTCTTAGTGCACTTGTCGATTTTCATGCACAGACGTCGTTAATTGCGCAGAATTTCCGTTCTTATTTCGGATAAGAAGCATGTAGTGACGTCATTATAATTTCCGCCATCTTAAAGCAGATTGAAGGTTTCAAACAGATGGGTCTGCATTTGAACCAGATTTAGAGCTGGTTACCCGTCTGTATGTTGGGTAAGGATGAAATTTGTGCAGATCTTAGCATAACCCAAGAAACACCACGGGGAGAATCTCATGAGATCGCTGGTGGGCATGTTTTTGACCATCCAAATCTAACCTTTGTCGTTTTTCTTTCAAGGGTCCATTTTCTCGCAAATAAGACATTCATTTTGTCTTAAAAGATTTTTTCGAAAGGTTACTCTTTTTTCTGTTAGGCATGTTGATGGATATATTTTTAAGTCCAAGGAACGGAAACATAGCGGCAAGTGAGAGTCTAGAATAGGCAACTCGATGATTGAGTGAATGTACCTAAGTTAACTGCACATTAACACTTTTAAACGCATAAATAATTCGTGACGTTACTGATGTGGGAATTGGTCTAAAAACAGTTCGCGAATGTACTGAGAGGCAGACGGTTTCACTATGTGTAAGACACCTGAGTACTAAACGATAATAAACAACGCCGTGTTTGTTGTAGCAACAGAGGCATTATTACCATTGATATTCGCTGCACGTATATATTCTTTTAAGTGTGTAGTCTATTAATTCCTTTATGTGTAACGTTTACTACATAAGTGTTCTCCCATATATATGCCCCTTTGAGAGCTACTTTGAGAGTAGACGTTGAAGAGTATACTTGTTAAATATGCATTGAATTTAACGATTACCCCCCGAAGCAATCTATCATGGGGGCCTTGGTACTCCAGGATCTTCTTATACGGATTTTGTTTCTACGTACTATCATGGGCCTGCAGGAAAGCGTGATATTAAAATGCTAGAGGCGTGAATATTCTATGAAAATGAAATCTATGGTTGTCAAGGAAATATGTTATTGTTGATTTCAGGGAAAATGTGAGATTTTTCAACTGAAAACATGAATTTCAGACAAATACGGAGCGTAGAAGGAAATCGATTGATAAAATTAGAAACGTCATTTATTCAGCCATCCGATAAAAAAAATTCCAGCCCATTATCTTGAGTGAATATACTTTTAAAAAGCAAAAAATGAAACCACTGCACCGAACACAATGCATAGCATGGGCCACCAGGGGGGACCTTCGGGGGCCTTTGGGGGCCCTTAGATCTTTTTCATATAGCATATGATACAACCAGATATTTATTCTATCTGCATGCCAAATTTCAGCTCAATCGGTCCAGTAGTTTTTGCGTGATGGAGCAACAGACAGACAGACACCATAACATTTTTATACATATTAGTAAGGATCACACCCTTAACCCTGAAAAAATAGGGTTTTGGTTAATTGAACCCTACAGTGTTTGTTGTCTACCAGTAACAAACATGTGTTCCAAATTTCATCAAAATCGGTCCTGTGGTTTAGGAGGAGATGTGGAACATACATACATACATACATACATACATACATTGACTTTTATATATATAAAGATTGTGTTATTGCTAACCGGAGGATGACATAGTCTTTTCGTTAACCTAACTGAGAATTCGGAATATGTAAATTTCTTCAGACAGTCAGGAATTTTACATGAGCGTTATCGTTTGGCGAACACAATTACTTCTGTTTTCATACCGAGAAAATATTTGACCAGAGGCTCTAAAACCATGCCTAAGGGTTTCTGAGGATGGTTCTCCTATGCCATGAATTCACTGCGCGCTAAACTCAATACTCGCACGAAAAGACACATACCTACATAAAACAAGTGCCCAAAATCTCGAACCTAAACCATATGGCGCTAGAACTTTTAAGTTGCTTTCTTATTGCTTGCTTTGCAAGGGATGCTTACCTCATTGCATTTCGTATTCAAGAGGTCATTGGGAAATTTCCAGCGAGTGTAAATGGCTATTAAGGTGGACTTCAATGGGATGAAAGAATCGCGACTGACATCAAGGGAAGAATGGCGCGAGCTAAGAAGACATTTCCCACGAAGAAGCAACTTCCGAGTTACAAACAAGGGAACGGTTCATGAAAGAATTCATTTGGACCGTGGCTCTCAGCGGGTAAGAGACGTGGGATCCTCATTGGAATACTATAACCGGAGAAAAATAATAGAAGCCTGTTACGACACACCTGTTACTGGAGACGGCTTCTGGAGATGAATTAAGATAAAGTAGGAAATGAGAGGAAGTAAACTGTGGGGTTAGATATGGGATGACCATATTGAAGAGAGCAAGGGAGAATAAAAACCAGGTGGAGAATGAACCTCCTTGCTTGTGATGTGAGGGCTCGGATAAATCCCGAATTGTTGGGGAAAAAACAGGTTGTTTTTCGTTTTTTTCCTAGCCTTGTGGAAAAAAAGGAAATTTTGAGAAACCGGTTTAAAAACGTGTTTTTCAATGATAAAGGTAGAAATCTTCAATTTTAAGTAATCATAATCACATTAGTAGCTGCTGATACTATAAGGAATAGACACTGAGGCACATCAGACCATTAATATTTTTATTGAACTACACCGCAATTAAAATCCTAGAGTAATGATAGAGTAATATAGATAAGTTATCAATTGTGATAAAAATATGGGGTGTTCTACATATTGATGTTTACTATACTCTATGATTTTAAGGCGATTTAATTTTAGTGATTAATATTACCTATGTACTCAGTTTACAAATGGATTCACATGAAGGATGATGACACTTCCTTTTGATAGTTCTGAGTGATATCATCAATTTCAAGCGACTTCTCAGCATGTTTATTTGTCAACTTTTCTATTCTTGTATTGTTGGTGAAAGCAGAAAGAAAAAAGCAGAAAGGGAAAATGCAAAAGGCATTGCTCAAGGATTCATAATATGGTATGTTTTGTGAATTCCCATGCAGACCTCCCTTCCTAAACACCTAGTGTCATTTCCCGCGTGTGTGCAGTTATGTAGTTGCAGGTGCTATATTTTCTCAACTTCCATGATAAATAGCAAAGAATTCGTTGATAATATATGGAAAAATAGGCTTCCTAGCCTGGGAATCAACCATGCACATTCGGCTTTCTGTGAGAATATGGAATCCAACGTAGCATAATGTGTAGTCTGAACGTTCGGCCAGAAAACGTAGATGGTTTGATTCCATGGGCAGGAAGCCTTTTTTTCTCGGGCAATTTCCCCCAAATGTCATCATTGAATAGCCATTCACATTGGTTCAATAGATCTGACAACTTTGCTGACATGGATATCGGTCAACAGCACAATGCTTTCCAAAATACAAGCCAAAATTTGTTTTTAATGTTGCAAATTTAAAGGAAATGCTAATATTTATCCAGACATGAACGTCGTACTTCAGCCGAGAGCTGAGGATTATCTGAAAATGACAGCATTACCAACTTAAGCTTTTACAGCAGAATAAGCAGATTCCAAACTTGACAGGAATTTTTCAAATTTGCCCAGAAACTATTATTATTCAATGTTATTCGTATATGAAAATAAGGGGAATTTATTAATATTGCTCTCATCTTACTATCTATTAATATTAAGGTAATCAATAAATATATTTTATTGACATATTTATTTCCCATTTTGAAGACTTCGAAACAATCTAGTTATATTTGAATTTTTGAGTAGCATTTTTCTTACTCAGTTTTTATCAGAGGTCACTGTTTCAGGCTTGATTTTTGACAAAAAACTCTCCTGGAAGTGGTACTATTTGGTCTGTTCCTTAAGTATTGGTAGGCTACACAAATGACCATATTGCCCCAACGCACTCCCAACGTGTGTTTTCGACGATCCGCTCCTTTATTCTCTGCTTCACAACAAGTACATGGGAGTTATAAGACTGAATTTTGTCGACACGACCCGGGTTTAGGGTTACCAAATCACCCGGTCTAGCCGGGTACCACCCGTTTAATAATGTCCTTTTTCAGCCCCCAATTAAATGTACAGAAAACAAAGAAACCCTCCGGTTTTTATTATCACTGCCCAACCCCGGTAGTGGAAGGGTTGAAGCTTTTCTTCCATCGTGTAATATTTAAAAAAAAATGAGATGGTTCCCCTTATCTTTGTACACCAAAATATGATAAAATAAAAAATGATTGAGGTTTAACTTGAAACTTCGGGTTGTTTAATCTGACGCATTTGTAAATTTTAGCCCGCATTCAGTTTACATTAAACCACCCTTCTTACAATCATAAATATTACATCAATAGTAATGCTGTTCGCCGAACTATCTCTCACGCCCTGAACGTCTGCTTCATTCAATCACTTCCAAATAATATTTTTTATCACTCCGCTTCCAGAAACAATGCTCGCTTCAAACATGCGGACTAGTTGTTAGGCGGCCTTTATTGTTTGGGATAAACACCACGTGATCCCACAAGAATGCAACTTAAAGCCGATATGCTAATAATAAACACCAGAACACGTGCTCTACGCTATAATGCCAATTTAAGAAAATGGACTAAAACTTTAAGTGATAATTCCCCCGTTTTTTTATTTGAAAATATGGCAACCCTACCCTGGTTTCGTCGCTTAGTGTCATCTTAACCTGAAGATGGTATGAAGTATCGAAATCCGGGAATTGTGTATAGAATTCAGCCACCATACCAATTTGAACTCCACTGCATTTTATTGTTTTAAATAATTAGGGGCTGGTTAGTGCTCAAAGTTTAAAAAAGAATTTATATGAATTTTTAACAGCTCATTATTATAATTATTGGGTTATCTACCGGTTAAAGTAGGTTTAACTGGAAGAGTGTCAAAATGCAGTAGGTTTTCACAGAATCAGGCGTCTTTCTCCACACGCAATGTTTTTCTTCATTTCAGCATACGTCCTATCTCTCTTCATATCATCCATAAAGTCTACTCTTTTTCTTACACTTCGCTGCTTACCCAACATCCTCCTCTACATAATGGCCTTCAGCATCTTCTCTCCTCTCATTCCCCCTTCCAACAACCACCTACTCTGCCCCCTCCAAAGCACCTCCAGAAGTTTACTCTCCTCACCCACCAGACCAAGCCCGATCTCGTTACTAGTCTTCCTTTCCATCCACTGCACTTTCTCCTTCACACCCACATCTCGAAAACCAGCAGGATTTTCTTGTCCCCTTTCCTCGGGGTCCACGTTTCTCAACCATACAACGCCACACACTATTTGAAACTACGTATTTGCCAGCCTTTTCTTTGCATCCTTTCACAAGGTTCCAGGCATAAGCTCCCTCCTATCGCTTCATTCGCTAGCAGCACAATTCTCCTACTTTTCCTAATATGCCCATTTCCCTCCAGCTTACTACCGAATTAATTAAATTGCTCCAGTTTGTGTCCACCTATCTTTATGACCAGCCTCGCTTTCTTTGCACTAGAAAATCCCTTTAATTTTGTTTGCTTATGTTCAATCTTCAATGCGTATTTTCTGTATTGATATTCTTACGCATCTTTTAAAGCTTGATATCCCTTGGGTTATTGACTAACCAACGCCTCGTTATTCGAATATCATATCAATTTATCAGATGTCCTAATTTTGTTAGCTCCTCACAAGCCTCTTTTATCACTTCCTCGGCATACATTAATAAAAAGTCCTGGAGACACCAACGGCCTTACCACGCGACACATAAACTGCCCATCCAGATTTTCCATTAGTCACCCTCGCCTGTGCCCTCTGGGTCATATATAAGTATAAGTAAGGCGCTTATGTCGCCGATCTGTTCCTATTTTCATCAATATCTTCATTCGTGTCCCCCAATAAACTCTGTCAAACGCTTTTTTTAAATCCACAAAGCAAGCAAAAATGTAGCGAGTCAGCCTAAATGTTGTCTATTACTGCCAAGTAGATGTTTTTTATCCAAGCTCAGTTTCCATTTTGTATGATTTTTCAGCATTACCTAATTGATTCAAATTATTTAAATTATAGTGTTTTTGCAGTACCGTCACCTTCTATGTTACTCCTACCAATGTCTGGAACTATTTACCATGCTTATTACTCAAGCAAAACCTTTATTTGGAAATAATAGGAGTATTTTACCCAAAATTTCCAATTTTTACAGGAAAAAAACAGGAAAATAACTTTTTTTGGTTAACCTTGAAATTCCAGAAATTTTAAATCATTAATCGTGACACACGACGAATTCGTTGAACATAATAATATGAGGGCAAAGTGGAACGGTAGGCCCCCTAGAGTAAGACTAATAGACATTTGTGAAATGCACCAAATGAAGTGAAATGAAATTCAGGAAGAGAGGGCCATCACTGTTTGAGGGAGTTAAAATTGAATAGAACGATTGCTGTGAACCAAGCTTTATAAATCATAAAACTAGTGATGATGATGTGGGATTCAGCAGCTTTATTCGTATATTTCAATCTTGAATCCGGGTTCAGGAGTCGTACGCAGAAGTTTCCATTGGGGCTAAAAGTTGTACTCGACTTGGCGATGAGTTCATACTTATGATGTGCTAGCATAACTAGCCGCTAACTCAGCATTCTATAGGTCTTTTGTTTACTCCGGACCAATTCTCCAGCGAGAAACACATTTTGGAGATTTAACGACTATATGAACACAGTGTAATGGAAATGACAGATGAAATTATCCAGAAAATCAGCTTAACGCCTCTTTTTGTAACTAATAAGTGACGCGATGGAACTTTTTACTCAAAGAAGGCATTTGATCATAAATGAATCCGCCAACAGCCAGTATGACAAGCTTTTAAGTGAGGAAGTACTTCATTAAAACACATATTTAACTACCATATGTCTGAGAATATTATACAAAAACAGTAGCGGGACAGTTAAGATTGGAAGCAATGGAAATGTGGAATTATTGAAGAACGATGAAGGAGAAATGGACGAAGGAAATCACCATTGGTAAAGTCTGAAGACTAGTTGGGGAGAATATAAGTTTTACTTTTTCGAAGTCTTATTTATCATTTTCGACTCAAAACGATTCCACCAAGTGACACCCAAGGCATTCTGTAAGGCTAGAAAAGGAGTAGGTGTTATAAAAACTCCGTGCAGTAGAAGAGAAAAATGTATTGGGCACATTCGGAGGCATAACAGCCTTCTGAAAACTAGAAGGTCAGGAGCAAGTGATGGGGAGGAACCCTGAGGAAGGCCAAAGACGAAATCGATTTATGAAAGATGGCAAAATGAAAAATTGTTAAAGAATGAAACGGTAATTCGGTATATCGGAGGTTTAAGTGGAGTGCTGCGGCAAATCGATCTTCGGATTGATGTCTGCTGGTGATAAAAAACCACTAAGCCGTGTTTGTCTTTCAACAACTCTGCATTCTTGGCTTTTGATCAGCAACGGTAAACTATATTATCTACTTTTGGTATGAAGATTCTCCCAGCTTCTTTCATAAATAAAAATTATGATTTCGGGATTTAAAAGTATTGTCTATTTCTTAAAGAGTTCTTAAGAAATGGACAATACGCAGCTTATCCCGAAAGAATAATTTTTTATGTTGTCTTCTTCTCAAACAGACCTGTCCTCCTAACAACAATAGCTTCAAATTTGTAATTGCATGCTGAAATCTACGGCAGAAGGAACAATGAAAGGATAGAATTGCAGTGAAAGGGAGTCCAAGGATGGAATACATATGCATCAAATTATGAAGGTTGTCGTAGGTGGGAAGAGTTATGAAAGAAGGAAGCGTTGGCCTGATCGGAGAGTTGGTTGGAGAGAGTAGATAGGAGCAGCAAACCACAGTCTCTTCGGATTGGTGACTGCTGATGATGAGGACGAACATCACGCCTCAGAGCTGAGGTGTGATGACGAATCCTTATAGCGTGTGCGCTTGCGTTATCGTAATTTTGTTACAACTTCTATGAATAAAAAAAGCAATGAACGTTCTTTAAAACCGCGTCTGTTCTATAAAATATCTGTTCTCGCATTTTTAGTCTCTCGAACTGTGACTGCAAACAGTTCCAAGCAATAAGCGTTTGCGTGTTGAATATTAATGGCGACAATAAGCAGGAAAGACCCGTGATCTTAATACATAGGCAAGTTTCTCCTTAAAAAAAAAAGCAAATCCGGGGGCGCATTTGTTACAACATATGCTGTTCCGATCGCGTAGTGGCCCGCGAACATATGCGTCTTATTTCCGCAGCTAGCAATCTTGTTGTCTCCACAGAGAGAAGTTTCGGAGCACGTGCCGCGACCACTTTCTCTCAATGATTACCAATTTAAATGATTTCGCCGCGGGTCAAGGAGCTGAGGCTGCTCTGCGAGTCCAACCACCAAGCCTCACTCCCTCTCGCCACCGTCCTCCGCCCACGTGGTTTTAGGGTAGGACGAGGCGGGGCGAGGGGGAGGCACGTCCGTCGGGTGACGACGCTCATTTGTTCCACTTACTCGACGTTCCCCTTCTCGTCAATTACTCCTGCGGATTGTTTATCGGCATTAAAAAGAGTTAGCCGTGAATCTTTGTCGCGAAAAAAGAACCAGTGTCCAGCATTGTGGTTCGTTAGGATTTTTTATCGCTGCTATATTTTTCTTCGTGCAATGAAACCATTCACGCTCTATTAAAGAATAACCGTCAATGGTTTCGACTAATTTACGCTGGAATTTGCTGCCGAAACAGTGGTCAGCCATTAAAGGAAGGAATCTCTCGGGTATTACGCCGGGTAAGAGGCTCCATTTTTGGGTACGTGTTGAAGAACGAGTCACTCTCTTCTTCATCTCAGGGCTTCGGAATCACTTATCAATCATAGATTCAGGAGCCCTGATGGTAAAGAGCGAGCCGTTCTTCGAAACTTCGGCAAATATGGACCCTCTAACGCGGTGGAACTACCGAGAAACCTTCCTTCACAAGATTCACCGGGATAACTTAAGATCATTTATGGTCATCTAGTCTTTAATAAATCGTGAAATTATGATATATTGAGTTTTATTCGGTTACAATGCTGCTTTTGTGTTTTTTTAAGTAGAGTAAATTATTTGCACCTTTTTAAATTGGGAATTTAATTTCACGGCTAATTGTGCTATATATTGTCCAAACTTTTCCTAAGAGGTGAATAGACTCTTAAGAGTAGAAATATTTAGAGTCGTAAGAACAAGAGAGCGTGTATGAAACATAGTAAGTGCAATACAAGATATGGAAGTATTGGGCAGTATTGAAGAAATTATTGAAACGGGAGTCAGTTTTCTATGTCAATCACCGAGCATTAAGTGCTCTTTGTGTGACAGAGTGCCTGTCCCGGAAGAGACAGAAGGCGTGATAGTAATGAGCGTATGCTATCAAAACATAGTCGGTTATTCTAAAATACACTGAAAATATTATGCATTGAGTTTCATTATATTGGTAATAACTTTCACAAAATGACGCCATTTGCTATTTTATATATCTCACATCTGTTACTCCAACGTGTTAAGTGTTTCACTTATCGGTCTATGTACTTGAAATATAAAACAGAGGTAAATTTTATATGCGTTCTTTTTAATTTTTCATCATCCTCTTTATTTCATCATTTTTGCGCCAATCACAACTTCGAACTTTGGACGGCCAGTGGGAGTTGAGTTGCAAATTCCACCGTCGTTCTATCCTTGTGGAGATCTCATTACCATTCGATGCAATTTCAAGATACAGTGCAGGGATTTTCTTCTAAATGACTATAAATTGTCGTATATATGTTCATTAATTTTCCGTATTAAGGCCGCAAGAGTATATTCGGGTGCAATTTGATTAAATGATCAATATCGAGGACCAATGGAAAGCCTTCGAAAACGTCGTCCAAGTAGTAGCAAACGAAGATAAGAGAACATTGACAAGAAAACCCTGATTCAACAACGAATGTAAGGAATTCATAAATGAGAGGAAAGATGATTAGCTAAATCCACTGTCAAACAACAACAATGAGGCAAATGTGATAAGTAAAGATATACTTAAAACTTACCAAAGAGGTGAATAAAATTCTTCGGGCAGCAAAAAGAGACTAATTAAAAAATAATTTAAGAAGAGCCGAAGAAGATAGAGCTCATAAAACACCAAAGACTTTCATCGTACAGTAAAATTCCCTTGCCCTTGGTCCTAGAATTTTTTAAGGAAAGCTGTGGAAAAACCTATTGCAATCAAGCAGAGGTGCTCAGTAGTAAATGAAAATGCTATTTCGAAATTTTAAGAATATGGGAAAAAGAAAAAAATCCAGAAGAATAGAAAGTAGCGATTGTGGTGCCAATATATAATTTGGGGACAAATAAAATTGTAATAATTATGGAGGAATATCTTTGCTTTACACCGCATATACAATCTTCTCTAAAATTGCAGGTAACAGATTAACATACTATGCAGAAGAGGTGTTGGGAGACCAACAAGTAAGCTTCAAAAGGGGTAGGTTTACTACTGTTCAAATATTCATCCTCAAAAAATATTTGTCAAAATATTGGAAATATAGCGAGAAGGCTCGCTTACTCTTTTGTAGATTTTAAGAATGCTTTATGATCGCTTGCATCGAGAAAAAATGTGGGAGTGCTTAAGACTAAATAGAAGACCAGCAAAACTTCTTTGGATGGCAATGATATGCACAGAAGGATCAAAATTCAAAGTTAAAATTAACCCTTCCAGTTCCAAGCTATTATCGGTAGCACCCTGGACCAAGGGAGGGTGAAAAAATGTCCAATTATGTACTTGTAGTTTATACAAGCTGCAAACATTATTTCACTTGAAAAACTCCTTCATGTTTTTAATACTTTTTTATATGTACTTATATTAATTTTTTTTATAAAAACAGCCTAAATGTATTGTTGCATAATAGTATTCAAAAACACGAAAATGATACAAATTCAATTTCAGTGGTAGGTACACTGTTTATAGCGTTATCTTGGAAAATAAGTGTGAAAAGTCGTTTAATTTATGTTAGGATATCATTATAAAGTTAAATTTTTAAATATTTTATTCAATTTTTTTGCAACCAATATTTACTATAAAATTTTTATCATTGAGCAATTAATTACTGAAATATGTGCTCCATTACCATGTGATACCTTACGGGGGGAGAGGGGTGGTAATCAGTGGACCAATAACCGGGATAATTCTTTGACAGCAATATTTATTCACCAAAACCCCGAATAACAGAAAAGAAACAAAAAAAAATAAGGGATGCTCCTTTTGTGCGACTTGGTATTAAAGGAAGGGTTGGGGATCGGGAAGCGATGTGTGCTACCTTGGACACACGGCGATCGGCGGTGGAGAGAAGCAGCGTCGGCCTTCTGATCGTTTTCCGGAGAGGTCCGCTAGTGGTGACACCCGAGGCAAAAAAGCCCCGGCACGCAATTCAATTCAATTCAAGGTGTTTATTTCCACATTTGCAAAACAAGGTACAGAGAATAGACGCCTGTGGCAGGCCCTTATATATCCTTTTGGGGCCCCATTATCTGTCGGGACCCGGGGTTCGATTCATTCGACAGCACTCTGCCGGTGGTCGCCCTCAACGGAGGCCTCGAACTTGGGGAACTCACTCCTCTCCGAGTCGTCTGCTCCCGCGGACGGCTCAACCATAAAGTGAACTTCTGCGTCAATTTTGCTACTCGTATTTTCTTATTTTAACGCTGATAATTTTTTTAGCAATTATAAATCAACAAACATTTTTATTTGCAATCAATTAAAAAAAATATTAATATACTCATACTGTTGTGAATGAACTTTTAAAAATTTAATCTGAATATTCAGAAAGCTCTAGGTCTGTGCAAGTAGTGCATACATTAGTTTTCAAAAGACTCACTTTCCAGTACTTTTCCGTCAGAGGCAGTAACGGTGGCTTTTCCCGCATCAGTACATTCTGGATGATTCCTTCTTATTCTCCACAGCCAGGTCCTTTATTTATTGATCCATAGGTCGTTCTCAAAACTTTGTTTTCAAAAGTGATCAATCTTCTTTCTAATGTTTTTGCTCAGCTCCCATACTTCTGATCAGTAGAGTACCACTGGTTGTATCATATTTTCGTATGCTATTTCGCGTATACCTTTGTTATGCATTCAACATGGAAGCTATTGTTGGACATCGATGTTCAGGTACAGAATATGAAATCGTATCTCATGGGAAATATAAATCAGCTAGTTTTACTACATTCACAGAAAGTTTTGGTGTGTCACAACTTAAACTGACTTCTATTAGAGCCAAAGCTTCGTGATTGCGTTCGCTAATATGCAAATGACCGCAAAATAGGACATTTTTTAGATAATTTTCTCAGAAAACCCGTCGCCGCCATTGTTGTGCCTTGAGGGCAAATTGGCAGGGCGGAGCTACGGTCGAAAACTCTCCAGAAAAACTTTCTCTTATTGGAGAATTATCAACTTCTTTGCGTAGACCAAGGTCATCTAATACCTCCAATTCGATTGCTTCAGTGATTGCTTACATTACGATCGTGTTGGCATACATTCTGCATTCTCCGATACTTTTTTTTTAAATTCCCAACCCGCTGATATGACATTTTACTGTGCCCTCTTCAATCAGCCAATCCAATCGATGCAGCACACACATTAGTCGCTTAAATAAATTTATGTTTCTTATGTGGCACTTTCATGATTGATTTGACGGAAATTTTAAATGTTGAATGATGAATTTAAACTCTTCAACCGTATAATGAAATAGTAGTTTTCCACCTGTTAAAGTTTTGTTTATGACGGGCTTCATTGTTTTGTATCATTATAAATCTTGTTAATGATTTAAAACTATTATTATCACGTTTTGATCAAACCCTGTGAAAAAAATGCAACGTCATAATTCAACAAACCTGCCCTATGTTAAATATCCACGACACACACTGGACATAGAGAGAGACTTAAGAAAGGAGGTTCAAGTAAAATAATTTTTATTGGAGATGTGATTAAATGAGAAAAAGGAAGAATCACATTTTGATAGCGTTTGTAGAAAGTATTGCGACGTATCATTTACGCCGTTCACTCCTTAGTTGGCCTCCGTCTCGTATGCAGGCGTTTATGAATAGCATTATTATTTTTTGAAAATCTAGTTAACTCTTATTCCTTTCTTCCAGACTGTGCTGTCCTTGTTTTTTTCTTAGTCTCTGCTACAATCAAACATTCATTGATACTCCTGAGACTCCTGTAACTCTTTCAGTTCAGAATGACTATGACCATTTTTCCCGCGACATTTCTCTCTTATCATGCTTCTCATACTTTCCTCTCGATTTTCTGTCGTTTAATGCGACTCGTATCCATTATCTTAACATAACCATTTCGACGAAGTTTATTTCTTTTGTCCGTGACTTTCAGTGGAGTACACCATACGCCTTCATTATTTCATTAGCCACGCTGTCATATTTTATGCCCTACTAATCACGAACGCCTCTCAAGTGCCTCATAACCTCGCATTCTGTCTAAATTACCGCTTTAACGTGGCATGTTAAACTTCTGCTTCATACTGGGAGTAGAGGAGAAATGCATCTGTATTATGCGTTATCGATATGTCTTTAGAGGATTATTTATGTTTTTGTGGAACACAGATTGCTCGGTAAACTTCTTAATCGTATTTGCCGCCGAGTGGTGCATTCCGTTTTACTTTTGTTATTCTGTGTGTTCGCCGTAAGAGGGCAAGGAGGTTCTTTTTTTTGATCCTCGATACCATGAATATGCATATGGATCTAAATCTTCGGCACAACTGTACGGGCAGCAGTGTTGCCTAGCAAAAGATAGGTCGCGCTGCAACCGGCATGGTTCCGATTGTGTGTTTCAAAAATGGTCTGTTTAATTGGGAGGCCAATTCCGGTACCTTTATTTCCAGTATATCCATTTGAATCACGGCATTTCCTTCGGCATGGTTCACTTGTGTGTATCAAAAATGGCCGGTGTTAATAGGGAGACCAATCCCGGTATCTTTATTTCCAGTATCTCCATTTGAATCACGGCCTTTTCTTATTAGAACCACCTTTTCTAGAGAGGCAGCGCTACGATCTGCTTGGTCCTGATTTTTGGGTGCTTACGGAATGTTTGGCAGCACCCACTGGGGGCAAGTTTAGGAACCATA
Source organism: Pyrrhosoma nymphula (assembly GCA_963573305.1). Taxonomy (NCBI): domain Eukaryota; kingdom Metazoa; phylum Arthropoda; class Insecta; order Odonata; family Coenagrionidae; genus Pyrrhosoma; species Pyrrhosoma nymphula. The sequence goes on from OY754339.1 coordinate 83,636,782, forward strand.
TATATATATTCATGCTCGATACGAGGAGGACAGTGGTTGAAAAGAACTTGTGTGCTTCGGACATCCATAGAGAACCTGCATCATGGGTATCGCGCCAGCTCGCCATGGCATTGACGCCTCAGAATGTTTTCCGATTCCGCCTCCGAAAGTATCATTCGGCGGCATTCAGAGCATTTTCAGTCAACTTTACACCTTTTGAATTATTAAACATTTTATGGTCCTTCGGGCCGGATAAGGTTAACTGTATCGCAGATTTAGTTGGTCGGATCCATTTGATGAATCCAAATCGTAATCATTTTGTTGGTTAACATAATTGAATTTATTATCTGTCGTGGAGAGTGCTTGGGGAAATATTTGTTCCTTGTAATTGCATTTTATCTTAAGCTATTCATTGGTCGTTTTATTCTGGCTTTGTGTCAGTCATTTCCATCTTGTAACATTGATTCATATACATCTGAGTGGAGTTGATTCGTCATGTCCGATAAAGAGAAGAATAATAGGCTAATGAGGAGATTTCGATTAACTAAATTCAAATATGAAGAGAGTATGCGTATTATTGAAAAATTATACGAAGTATCCATGACGGTCGGAGGCAACGTGGAAGATAAAGACATTTTTGAGAGCAGGTGTTTGCTACTCGATGATCAATATAAGTCCTTCGTTGAATTATCGGATCAATTGCGGGAAATGACTATTGAATTAGAGTTGGAAAAGGAAGAGGCACCACAGTTTAAGGCATTCGGTAAGCCTCAAGTACACGGGGCGAGTTTACAAGCTAACAAGCCGGCTTGTAAAAAGGCGGCGAGTCTGCGAGTACGCTAGTAGTCGAGTACACACCAAAGTTCCCACTTGGTCAGTAGCCAACTAGCTGGCGTGTGGAAACCGCTTGTTGTCGTCTGCTGACCATTGCTACTAGCAACTTATGCACAAGCTACTGTGAGTACACGTGGCTAGTTACAAGCTAGCTCACTCAAAAGCCGGCGAGTGGAGTGTAAAGTCGCCGGCAGTTCAACTTTTTCCAGACCGTTTTTAGAAGCAGCTAACGGAGCGAGTGCATCGAGTACACTGGACTAGTTTACGAGCTGATTGTGAAAAAGCCGGCTTGTAGTTTGTAAACTCGCCTCGTGACTTGAGGCTATAAGATAGAAGGCTACTACCACGAAATACGAGCCGTGGAAAGACGTGTTCTGAAGCCCGAGGTACCTGCTGCGTCAAATAACGCCTCTTCGAATGAATCAGACGAAAGAGCGGCGCATTTACCTAAAATTGCGCTGCCTTCCTTCGATGGGAAAATTGAGAGTTTCAAGCCGTTTTTCGATGTGTTCAGTAGTCTTTTTCACCTAAACTATAAATTAACTGATATTGAAAAATTCTATTATCTGGTGTCGAGCGTACGAGGTAATGCCCACTGGCTTGTAACTAGTTTGCCGATGATCGCTGAAAATTATCAAATAGCATGGAGAACTTTGATCCAACAGTACGAAAGTAAACGCCAGTTGGCGTTTCATTACTTTGATAAGTTGTTTAATTATCCATGTTTGAGGAATTATTCTCTGGATTCTTCGCAAAAGTTCATCGAAACATTCTCGGAAAATGTGAATGCATTGCAGACGATGAACATACCTAATTTGGGCGAATTTATCTTGTTCTATTTAGCATCTCGAGTTATGGATCAAGACACTAGAAAACATTTTGAACTCGGGAATAACCGGGTGGACTTTCCATCGGTTCACATGCTCTTAAAACTTGGTCGCGACTACGTTAACGTTCTCCGATCATCGGAAGTAAAGGATATCATTGAAACACAGTCTATATCATTGAAAGAAGTTAGTTCATCAACCAAATCTTTTGCAAAGAAAAACTCATTTTTACGTAGCTAAGGTAGAGAAGTTATCATGTCCTGTTTGTTTGCGGGATCATAAGATATATCAATGCGAGAGATTAATTTCTCTACCGATGACGAAGAGAAGAGAATTGGCGAAAACAGAACGGCTGTACTATAATTGTTTAGGATGGAAACATTCTTCGAAGCAATGTCTTTCCAAAACTCTTTGTTAAGTGTGTAAGAATAAGCATCATACTTTAGTATGCAATTGGAACTCGCTCTACGACAGTGTAGTCGACAAATCTCAAGCCACAAATGATAAGGCACAGTCTTTAAATGATCGACCGGCTGCAGAACTTCTTAATAATACTGAAAGGGTAAACTTTGAATCAGTTGCAGTTGAGGTGGATGGCTTGTCAAATTCAATTTCATGTTCTGCTTGCCTGATGAATTTGCATTATTCATTGGTTTTGTTGGGGACATGTCTTTTGCTTGCAAGGAGCAAGTCAGGAACATTCATTCCTATTGGTGTTCTAATTGATCCTGCATCTCAAGCAACCTTCATTAAAACGGATTGTCAGCAACGATTAGGGATTCCTCGCAGATCATCGCTGGTCAATTGTTTTGGTTTAGCCGCTACTCCGATTACGTCCACCAAAGGCACTGCCTCTGTAGTTATTCGACCGCGTCGAGGGGATCCTGAGCTTCAAGTAAATGCCATTGTAATGCCAAAGATAAGCTCAACACAACCCACGGAGCAAGTCCCAGATAGTACGCCATCATTTTGAATTCTTAGAATTGGCCGATCCGGAATATTATAAACCAGGGCCAGTTGATGTTTTACTTGGCGCAGATATGTATTCCGATATTATGGTGGATAAGCCAGTGGTTCGTTCAAGTGGACTTCCCACAGCCTGGCCTTCGATTTTTGGGTATGTGCTTATTGGGCCATTAAACTCGGTGTCTTCTGCATCTCGTGACTCATCTAACATTTCAACTTGTCTTGTATCGGCTGAATATGATCTCGATTTAACTCTACAAAAATTTTGGAGATTGGAGGAAGCACCTATGGTTCATATTGTATCACCGCAGGGTGAGTTAGCAGAGGAACTGTTTGTTAATTGCCATTATCGAAAGACTAGCGGCAGATATGATGTTCCTTTACTACTTAAGGAAATAGATTATTTGGCGACCTTGGGAGATTCTCAGACAACAGCGATTAGACGATACAAGTTGCTGGAGAGGAAATGGAATGAGAATCCGCAAGGCAGAGACGAATATAGCTCTATTTTGACCGAATACATTTCACTAGGCCATATATCTCAGGTCGGATGGGGTACCGGCAAATACTATATACCGCACCATGCTTTATACAAAGAATGTAGTACGACTTATCGAGTGAAAGTAGTTTTTGATGCATCTATCAAGACCACTACAGGAACCTCGCTTAATGATATGCTTCTGGTGGGACCCAAACTTCACCAAGACATATCAGCCTTGGATTATTCGTTTTCGTTTGCATAAGATTGCCTTAATAGGTGACATATGTAAAATGTACAGAATGATTGAACTTCGGCCTGAGGAGAGTGCGTATCAACATTGTGGCACCAATTTTGTCGGCGCAAATAGGTATTTAACCGGATTAAACAAACAGTTTCAAGCCTTATTAAAGGTTATTGAAACGTCAGATAAATACTCCACCACAAATATCACTTGGCATATGAATCCCCCGGAGGGACCCCACTTTGGGGGTCTGTGGGAAGCAAATATCAAGTCGGCGAAAGGTCTGTTAAAAAGGACAGTGGGTAGCCATGTTTTAACTTTTGAAGAACTATCAACCGTGTTTGCCAGAATGAAAGCGGTATTAAACTCCAGACCATTGGTCTCTTTGCCATCGGATCCCAACGAATTGGAAGTTTAAACACCTGGACATTTTTTGATTGGCACACCATTAGTAGCTATCCCCGAACCAAGCCTTTTAGATGTTAAAATCAACCGAGTAACCCGATGGGTACTAGTGAAATGAATCTCCCAACATTTCTGGAATCGATGGACGAACGAGTATCTATCCACATTACATTCTAGGTCAAAATGGATATTGGAAAATCCAAATTTGTGAACTAGGAGATGTAGTGATCCTTAAAAGGGAGAATAGTCCTCCTTTGCAATAGCCTTTGGCTAGAAGTATTGATGTTCATCAAGTAACTGATGGACGAGTGCGGGTTTGCACTGCCCGAACAGCGTTTGGTAATTTTAAACGCCCAGTTTCAAAACTGGCTAAACTGCCTGTTCAATAATCTATTTTTTCTCGTTCATTTGTTTTGTTTTTGTTTCTGTCCTTTTCTTTGGTGTCTTGGGAAATTGTCCGGGATGTAGAAGAGACAAACGGTATACGGTGGTTATGAGGTGTAACAGTCTCTTGAAAAGTAATAATCTGAAGACAAGTAAATGTTTAGGATGAGCGAGGAAGGCAAAATATGGAACACGTCTTGAATACTACAGATGACGTTAAAATGAAGACTTCTAATGGAACAAAGCTGTTAGCCGAGATTAAAGTAGAGTTGCGTCAAACCAATCTTCGGATTCCAGACTCTCCTCGTGTCTTTGGGCTTCTTCTCGAAAGTGTTCGGCGCATATACTGAGGCCATAGAGTATGAGTCGCCTTTCTTGTTCTTGATCTCTTTTTACTCGCATATATTCGCCAAAAGTCTCTTTTTCACGAATTAGTCTTTGAAGCCACCTTATTCGCCATTTTATTGTTTCATCTGTGAGTTGAAGTAACTTCGGAAGGAAATATAATCAGAAAATACCGTTTTCTTTTCACAGCGATAAATATCGTTAGTGTTCAATTGGACGCCATTTTCCGTATTTTGATCGGAGCATGTCCATTTTTCTCTTATTTATTATTTTTTCATCTTAAGAATTTCCTCTGATTTCCCTTTTTCATGGCCGGAGCGAGAGTGGCTAACTCAGTTCGAGATTATACGGTAAACAACAGGACGAAACAAGACATATTGGCGTTTTTTGCCAGATTGTAAAAAGGGTAACTAATTGTTAATATAATTTCAATAGGCAATGTAGCATACATCCAGTTATGCGCATATTCTCGCAGGAGGATTGTCGTCTGCGAATCTGGACTTACTTGAAATTTTTTCATTAAGTTCAATCCTCTTCCTTCCTTCCTAACGTTTATGGCCATTCCTGGGCACACAGTGATCTAGGGAGTAATAGAATCTCCGGTGAAAAAGTGAAAGCGAGATGCTACTTTTCTTTGTTTTGGTTACATCTCGAATACGCCGGGAGCACTTGGGACCCTGCGCGGAAGTATTTTATTCACGGAGTAAATAAAAAAGAAAGGAAAGCCGCACGCTTTGTTAAAAACTGGTACGAGCGTGAAGAAAGTGTCACTATAGTACAGAAGATGTGAGGATTAGGAAGGGAACCGCTAAGAGAATCGAAAGGCTCCACGCTAGGCCTACCTGTTGTTAGATTTCTTGAAAAGCTCCGATCAGGCGAGTTTGTCTGCGACATGGAGAATAGTGTGTGACTGCCGCGCTATCGTAAGAGAGGTTCACTGACGATGTTGGTTTTCATGTGGGGGCAAACTGGACGAAGTTTTAGGGCAAGAAAAAAGAACATTTTCAATTTTTATCAGTTGTGACGACAAATCTGTTTTTGCTAATCATTTATCAAATTTTAATCGTGTTCGATTTCAATCGGATGTTTTACATGTCTCCGAAAAAGGTACAAAGCTGGGTTTTATTGAGAACTTTGAAATCATGAGACATGCCAAGTATTCTGGTATGAGTTTGCTAAACGACCTGGTTCCGTTGCATAATTCACATCTCTACCTAGTGCCTGTCCCCCTTCCCAGAAAATTTTCTGTTACGTCGACCTTCAGCCCGATGCTTCATCCGTAGACTCCTTATCTTAGTCACCCCCTAACCGCTACTAACTCTCCCCTTCCCTTCATTTCCGAAACAGGATATAAATACGAACTCGCCGCGCAGGAATGATTTGTATCGTTCGTATTGTCCCTTGATAGTGATACACAAGCGTTGAAACAGGACGATGTTTACCAATAAACTCCGTGGAAGTTAGAAAGTGTATTTAATTTAACTCTCTAATATGTACACTGACGTACTGACAGGGGCAAAATTTTTTTCTTTCCTCGCACCGTTAGTGATTATAACAAAAACAGCGTGTGACGCTAACATAAGACACTTTGCTAACATACAAGTTACCTCTCTCCTCCTCCCCTTCTCTCCTTCAACCCCCCCCCCCGTTCCGTGGCTGGTGTCCTGACGTCCCCTGCCACAAGCCTCTGCGGGGTAGCATGTCGATGTAGATGATAATAGGAAGGTCCTCGAGTGAAAAAGTGAAAGAGAGATAGTTCGCTATAGTTAGGCCACAACTTGAGTTCGCCGCGTGTATTTGGGACCTTTTTACAGGAAGTCGTAATACCTACGCGGAGTGAGCAAAATACACACATAATAGAAATGATGTACGCTTGGTTCTAGCTCTTTTAGCGGGCGAACATAGTGTAACGCAGCTGACGGAAGTATTTAATTGATATACGGAGGCTAAACTTAAGGTTGAAATTACTTGAAAATTTAAAATGAGTTCCAGGGTGCATCGGGGGATATTATTGTAATCCCTCACTTTATGCGATTTCGATGCAGGAGACAAAACAAGAGAGAGCGAGAGAGAGCACCCTGCCAAACTGCACAAGAATTCCTTCTTTCCATGCACCACAAGTGTCGATAACGAAAACAGCGCGACCGTCAGACACTCCTTTCAACATGCAGTTCACCTTCGTCCTTCCTCTCTTCCATTTCCTATTTCATTTTCTGTCGCTTTTTTCGTGTTTGATGTCCAAACACCCTCAGCCACACAGGGTAACATTTGCGAATGAATGATATACCTCATTCTTAATTGCTGGCAGTATTGCGGTCTTCGATGTTAGGGTCCTGCAGTTTTGAACCATCGGAGAATTAGTCTAAGTCAAATACCATTCTTATTTTCAAGAGAAATGCAGTTTGCGGAGTGAACACCCAGGGGGAGGCTGTAGTCTGACCCCGAGCTCCGTCGTTCTTTGTCTTCTCTCCAGAAATAAACTTTGGTGTATTTTGGTTAACAATCTTCCATCTTCAAATTTACTTCAATTTACCATTTTGAAAGCTAGCTTACGGCTATTAAAGTAACCACTTTATACATGGTGCAAATGTCATGACTTTAGGTCAATAATATATATATATTTTATAAACTTTTGCCGACGTTTCGGATTTTTATTTATCCATCTTCTGGGCTATAAACAAATGATACATGATGTTAAATGTTTGACAATTCTTTTTTGATTACATAATGGTTAATTTACAGTCATTAAATATAAAAATACATGGACATATTCAAGATTGTTACCTTTAAAGTTTGGTGCTGTGTTTAATGACATTTGCACCATACATAATAAAAAAAGAGGTCGAGAGTAATTACCATTTGAATTAGTAACCACTTGAGATCGTTATACCTTTTTGAGTACTCATCTGCACTGGAGCTGTACTATGTATCCGACCTGGTTCTCAGATTATTCTGTATTATGTGTTGATGAATTGACGACGCCTGCGCTTTGAATCGTTTTGATGTTCTTCCTGAGCGAAAATTCCTCTGCTAACACATTTGCTCTCTCCAGAAAATTAACCCCGAATAAAGCGTTTGCGATTTGTACGTTGGTGCGGTGGCTATAGTACTGGCCTGTCATTCAGAAGGTCTGAGTTCAAACCCCGGCGGTGGTGGAGTCTTTTCAGTGGAGAGCGCTTAAGAGTAGTGGAGAGTCGTCCCGTGGTATGTACATACGTTTGACCGTGGAGTGGTCGTCTTAGTGGCGCCTTTCGTCAATTAAGGGCCGGCTAATTCCTGCGCCGGGTTTCTCTCCGCCCTTCCTCCGTTCCCTGAATAACCTAAATCCCTTACCAACCACTTCATCTGTCTTCAGTGGCGCAAATAACATGTCGTCTCTCTGTCGGTCCGCCTCCTAATAACAAACGAACCAATTGTGTATCATTAACAGCGGCAACCGTCGTCGGTCTCGTTGTTCAAACGACTACTTTTGAGCCTTCCGAAGCTCAAAGCGCTAGCTCATGCTCCGATTTAAGTCGAGACCACTCTTAAGCAAGGCTGTTTTGAGCTTAAATATATCGGCCAGAAGGCGAGTAAAATATTAATCTCTGTGATATGTTTATTCTATGTCTCTATTAGATCCTGAGTTCTATATAATGGTGATAATCCAATCGATGCTGTACCTGCATAGCGAATATTATCTCTCAGGAAAAAGATCCAGAAAACATTCACGCGTAGTATGAACACTCAAGTAGAACCCCCCTGCCACACACCCCTGAGGTGGCTTGCAGGGTATTTTGTAGATGTAGAAACATTTAAGATACTCTCGTTTCTCAAATACTCAGTGCAACTGAAATCTTGATTTTGGTCACGTGTGTAGCCAATAAACAGTCAAAGAATTTAAATTAGAAATAATGATTCCATTATTCTGATTATAAATAATGGTGGCAGTTTATTTTATTGCATTAATCCTGTGCTCGTTTAGTGCGAATGTTTAATGGTGAATTTTACAAAACCACATAACAACACTTGTTATGTGGTCTTGCAACATGTTGTATGTGTTGGTGTTGTAAATTACCATTTAAAATATTCATAATATGGAATACCACAAAGTTACCAAAGAAATTGTTTTATTTCATCTTTAGTATGTCGTTGAATGCTTTAAACTGGTTCGTTTAAACTTCAATATCTTTGTTTAAACCATTGATCGCAAGTAACTCGAAATAAGTCATAATCAAGTTCATGACTCACTTTCATAGAAATTAAAATTCCTTGCCATGAATTTCGCATTCCATTCGATTTCAATTTTATGTCAATGGGACCGGAAGTATTTTCTTGTACTCGAACTCGGGCATTTTTCCGGAACAACTCGACTTTTATGATTGGTTTTACTACGTAATCAAGGTACTTCAAAGGTACCAAATAATAGCTGGTGGCCGGACTTTGAAGTGCACTATCATTTATTCGTAAGTACGTATTATTTCAGAAATGAGATTTCGAATTTCGGACGCCAGCCAGGCTAATGCTGACTGAAATATTTTCATGTCCGTGAGTGCTTTCCATTAATCGAACGTTGAGTTTAAAACTAGCTCGTATGTTCAATTAAATTGTTCTACTCTTTTCAGCTTTTGTCTTTTGAATTTTTTTCCTTACATTTTTTACAACCTTTTTCCTCTCATTCATTTTCTCTCGCGTATTTCTTAAGGTTGAAATTTTAACTAATACAAAATGGTTCTACAGTTGTCTATTAGACGGGTCATTCGTTCAAGGTATGTTTTTGACCTCTGTGCAGGTTTAAAGTTACTAAGGATTCTTTATTTCAATTTTTGACAAGTGATTCTCATGAAGAAAGCATTTTAATTTTAATTAAACTTCTTACAGTTACGACTTGGGGGTATTGGTTTTTAGTCTTCGCTTCAAATATAGAATAAAATACTATTCAGTTAATAATTTTTTTTTCTTCTGGTGATCTAGGTGTATTGATTGAGAAATTATTTTATTTCTGTTTTGCCTACGTTTCGGATTATAATGTTTGTTTCTATTTATATGTATCTTCTATATAATGCTGTATGTACTTTTGATTACGTGATGCCAGTGCACATAGTTGAATTTTGGATTTTATTGAAGTTTCATGCTGGGAGATTCTATTTTTCTAATATTGGGATGTTTGGCGTATGTAGATATTGTCACAATCGTTACACGTTACTTTTCAGTTCTTTAGGAATAATAATAAGCCGATAGTTTTATTGCCGATGCCGGTGAACTCTTCTCAGCGGTGTGTCCAAATGCTAGATCGCACTCTCGCTTTCGCTAAGCATGGCCATCCGGAGTTCGCTCTCGGTTTCTTCCGTTTTGCCTCTTCCCCCGCTGCGCTGCCTCATTCTCCAGCTGGACCCGCCCATCCACTTCCCCTCCTCCTTAATCTTCTTCGTCACCCGTCGGTTGCACTGGCACCGCCTCTTAAAGCCGTGTATTTTCAGACAACTCCGTTGTCTACTGCTTTCTTGAGTGGTAGAGCGGCATCTTTTTCGGTGATTCCGTGTCCTTTGTTGAATGTTTTTGTAAGTATTTTGAACGACTTTCGTGGTGGCTCCTTCACTTCCGTTTAACTTGCTAATAACTTCGAGTACTCTTCCCGCTGAGCTCGGCTTACTTCCCTTCGTGTCTATCATCACTGTGGACGGAGAAATTATGTGGTACGGTTTGATCTCTCGTGTTAGACAAATTAATGGACCGATATCTCCAGAAGAAACTATAGACATAGCATTTTATAGACATTTTTAGGTTCTCCCATGCAAAATGTTTCGTCGCACTTAGTTATAATGCCTGATTAACGTTAACCGTAAGATGACGTAGCCTTTTCGTTTACTCAATGATGAGCGAGGACTCTGGTTTTGTATACTACATTAGACTGTCGTATACTCAACGTGACTGTTACCAATGGGACGTATTAACTTAAGTTTTATTTGTGAGAAAATATTTTTACTGTATCGCCTTTATCTGTTTGCAGATACGAAGTCCTTTCTGAGCCACATGGCCTGTCGCAAGTTTCCTATTTTACCGTATAAAGCGGCTAGGTATTAATATTGTCCAATATTTTTTAATATTTTGCGATATTAATTAATTATAATTGTGCAAACTTGCAGTTTAATATACCAAAAGAGAGAAAAATCGATTTCATTCACAAAAGAGATCACAATTTTTGATTTCGTTGATAAGCCTATTTTTAACATTATTTTGACTTCTGCCATAGCTTTTAGTTCATTTAGATGCTTAAGGATGCAATTTAAAACTATGTTACACAATCTATTTCGATAATATTTTGCTATTAAAATTAATATAAGCTAAAGTTTTCGACAATGGAAGATTTCTTGTTTGCACTCATTGCGTATCGATGCTAGGAATTTGATATTCTTGTTTAACATAATTTCTGCTACAGTTAACCCCGTTTTATATGTTACCAGAGATTATAAAATTGGGCCTTTGTGCCTTATGGGGTGATTCCTGATAGTTTGGTAATGGTGTTTAAAAGTGAACAAACTGAACGAAGTCCGGCGAGATGTTGTGGGGCATTTTGTTGAGAGAATAAAAAATAAAACTGATTAAAACTTGGCAATGTCCACTGGATTTATTGTTGGTACAACGGGTTTCGACGCTTATGCGCCATCATCAGGTACAAAAAACCTTTTGTTATCTGTTTTTTGTACCTGATAATGGCGCATAAGCGTTGTACCTACAATAAATCCAGTCGACATTGCCAAGTTTTAACCAGTCTTATTCTTTTTAAAAGTGAACCTTCGCAGGGATTACTTGATGGAGTATCCTCTTGATACAGGTGGAATCGATACAAGAAATGTAGTAAACTCTATACTTGTACGAACCAACTACTCTTTAAATTGTAAAACAGGTTTCATCAGTTACGGCTTCAAAACTTATTTGCTTATAACAGAAGGTGCAAATTCCTTAGGTAAAAATTCTTAATGTGAAAGTACAATAATTCAATATCCATGCTTGTACCTGAAGAAGCCGTAGGTATTATTTGGCGAAACCGGTGGTGAAAATCATTTAGCAGTCAGTGGAGTACTACAGAGTTGGAGTTTTTAAAAAATATTTTAACGGTGTATTTACTCAATCTACCACTAATCTAATTGAAGAGGAAGAGAACTATGTATAAGCATTTTTTTAAATGTCGATATATTTATGTGATTTTTGCTCTTGGGTGCACTAGTGTGAGCACGGAAGAACGTTGACTCTTGTGCACCCAATGTGTCGGGAGATATCACTTATTCGACTGATTCACAACTTCTTATTTGCAGTCCCTCCCCGCCCAGCCAGCGAGAGCGTCTCGTGTTGAGTGTGGTCCTCTCCCTTACGTCCCGACGGGTCCCCTCAAGGTAAGTTTCTTTGCCCTATTATTTCTACACCTGGGTTTCTCCTAACCTTGTGGACTGGGATAAGGACAGGGATTTTCATAAACCATAAATATATGGGAATTACAAGCCAGCCCGGTGTTGTCATTTTTTACTGTAACATCTTTTGGAATGAGTATGTACCTAATCTTCAGTGGGGATATCTTTAAACCTGACATTTTTTTAACCGTATTCCGTGATACTAGCAGGCGCGCGAGGTACTCAGTGCAGCACTTGTTTTTCCACTAATATTAATTACCATAATTTTTTCCAGGGCCATCTATATCTTAGGCGATATTTAGCCGCATTTACGAATCCCCTCCACCTGAATCGATCTTCTGCCTCTCTTTCTGTTGCTCCGATTTTCGGCATGTTGTTCTTTGCTTGGTCCCACCATCTCAGACGTGGTCTTCCCCGGGGTCTTCTTCCTTCAATAATCCCATGTAGTACCTCCTTCAGCATACATCCCTCCTTTCCTTAGAATATGTCCAGCCCAACCTGATTCTTCTGGACTTTATCTCACTATTAAGTCTGGATATTTGTATAGATTCCTGATTTCTCTATTGTGTTTTTTCTCCATTGTCCTTCTTCGTGTGTGGGTCCATAGATTTTCCGCAATATCTTATTCTCGAATGCTATTAGTTCATTCTCATCTTATTTTGACTCCTTCCATGTTTCGAATCCGTAGAGCAGTACTGGGGAAATTATTGTTTTATAAAGTCTAGTTTTGTGTGACAGGGATTTAGAAGATAGGATTCGGTTGCATGCATGTAGACATGTGTTGGCGAGGTTTAACCTGTTTTGAATGTATGGCTCTTCCGTATTGTCATTTGTTAACATTATACTCCTAAATATTTAAAATGGTCTACTTTTTCAAACTCATGCCCATCTATTTGCAGGGGACCTGTATTTCCATTTTGGCGTCTTGAGAAATCCACGTATTTCGTTTTTGTATCATTTATCTTTAGTCCAATTTTTCCGTTTCCTTCATAAATACATTTTTTCAAAATTGTTAAATCTTCTAAACATTCTACGTCGTCTGCAAAGGCTAAAACGTTTATTTTGGTCCAAACTTTGATACCAAGGTACATCTCTGCTACTTTTTCCAGTGATTCCTCAATTGCAATATTAAATAGAATTGGGGAGAGCCCATCTGCCTGCCTTATCCCCGTGTTTATTTTAAACGGCTCGGAAATATTTCCATTGATCCTCACTAAGCCCCTTTATTCTCTGCTACTCAATTTTGCTAGATTTGTCAATTTATCAATCAGCAGAATTACCGAAAAAAGGTGGCACTATAATTGATAGACTATGGGAAATAGTATTGAAAATATGGGAAAAGCAAGCGATGCCAGTTAGTTAGCAGAGAGCAATAGTAGTACCCATACATAAGAAAGGAGAGAAAGAAGATTGCAATAATTTCAGAGGTGTTACACTTATTAGTATTTCATATAAAACCCTCTAAAAATAATCGGTAATCGCACAGAATGTAATACGAATTAAATTATTAAAAAGCATCAGGCAGGGTTTATGGAGAGCAGGTCGACTACAAATAAAATATTCTCAAAAAAAAGAAAGTATATCCAAATATGGGGAGTATAATAAAGAGTTTACGTAATTTTATCGATTTCAAAAAAGCGTATGACAGTATAAATAGAGGGAGATTGTCTAGAAAATGGAAAAGCTGGGGATCCCAAGAAAATTGTTATTAATAATCATAACCAGGAAAAAAAGTGTAATTGGATTCTTATTTTACGAAGAAAATTATGCATAATTTCTACAGAGGTTACATTTGTGATTACTCTTTTAAACGCTTACAACCCATTCACAAAGTAACATTTCTAATTTTTAATTCTAACTTTAATTCTCTTTTTTATTTTGCAATAGTGCCAGAAACTTAACCTGATTATCAGACATGTTTCATTGCATAATGCTTGAGCCCTCAGTTATGTGCCCTCAGCACTTATTTTGCGCATAATTACTATTTCTCAGTGACTTTAGGAAGATATGTTTTTGCACATCGCACATTTGACTGTCGTAGATATGTTCTTTACGCACTTTCTGCGTTTCTTATTGTTTTTCCGGTCATATCTAGTTGTTGCCAAAATGTTGCACTTGGCGACACAACGTGCTGGAGAAAAACCGAAGGCGATGAAATTCGCCATGAGAAAAATCAATTGACTTGACCGGGATTCGAACCCGGATCTCCCATTGCCGGTCAGGTATGTTATGCCTTGTCTACACTACAGGTGTACTTAGGTGCAGCATTTAAATGCAGGCCAGCGTCTACACACAGATATTATATCTACCTCAGCGCTACCCGGTGTTAATGGGAAGAAATTAGCATCGCGCAAATATTATGTCCACGAGAAGTAAGTTATGACATTTTTGGACTCTTATAACCCCATAAATAAATTTAAAAGAAGAATAAGAGCCTCATAATTACTTAACTCCTCGTATAAATGGTGTAAAAACATGTAAGAGGTGTATGCTTATTGAAAAGCCTCGACCTATCGATGACGAGACTTCGACCACCTCGACGGTACACTATCGATATCATCCAAGTCCACTTAAATGGGGGTCCCCGGGTCCTATTAAGTGGACCCGTTATTTAAGTGGTGAAAGGGCGTCTACACGGTGTACTTAAGTGGAAACTGCACTTAGGTGAGACTTAGGTCAGTGAGACCTGGCGTAGCCATTTACACCCCCAAGCCATCTTAATTCAAGGCGAATTTCAGCGGGAATTTCGGAATACGAACTAGTTGCCCATGATATTGTTTTCTGAGGTTGTTAGACAATTGAAATGCCATCAAATTCTTAAGGTCAAAGTACCTGGCATTATATGAACCGAAATAAACGATTAACTGATTCTCGGTGGTGCAATTCCTTTATAGCCAAAGGTGTAATACTCCAGTCTTCAGCTTTTTTTTATTGACTGACTATGATCGACAGAAATGTGGAAACTCTCATAATTAACCTTCCTTTGCATGTGCGAGTCTCTATTCCACGTGCCTAGTTCTCCCACTAATTATTTTAACCAACTAAGCCGAAATTATGTTTTTGGATTGAAGTGAATGGTGCTATGAGGTCGGATTTCCAAGGACGCAAGGCACAAGCCATAGCCAGGGGTAGCATCAAAGTCAAAGGTCTCACCAGCCATTTATTTTTAGGAAAAGGTTGGTTTTAAACTTGAAAAACTGCGGCGGCTTGCTGGTTAAAAATCCATATTAATGAGAATGGTACTATTTTCCTATACCTACTCTTCCAAGCATACTTAATGCTTAGATTCGTAGAGCACTAAAAGGCCCAGGTCTCAAGTTTCAATTGAGCCATTCGCTTCGAATTTAGTAGAGGTTTACAGTTTTAACAGCAACTTGTGGAATTTTTGAACTAAAAACAAATATTTTTCTGCAAACTGTTAAGAACACAATGTCTTTCTCAATTCACAATCGCAAGTTATTATAATAAAGCAGCAGGATACCTTGCGCTCAAACATGGACGATTAAACTTAACGCGGGGAAACCGGGACTTCTAAAAAAAATTAAATTAAATTAAAGTGCATATAATCCAACAAAAATATTTTAATACACATCAATGAGCGTAGAAATAAACTACATTTTAAGTGAATTTTGCTACAAAATATTCGCTTTTCTCGTTTTGAAGTTGGAGCATACGGATTTGGAGTATCTACTTTTTTTCTAGTCTTTTTCTAGGTTGGAAAATAGAAAAGTGGTTTCTCTGCGTAATCACCTTGTCTGAAAGAGTTAACGCACATTCTAACTTCGGTGATTGCACCTTTGGAGGTTTATGTAACAAGTGAGAATATATGGCGTTAGAGAGTGGTAAGGGAACGAATGGAAAATGTAAGCGTCAATGAGTGTTATTTATGAAAGGGATGCGATCTCGCCTGCCGAAGAAAGATGTAAGAATGGGATAAGAGGTTAGGAGCGTGACGCACTTAACAGACGATTCATCTCACCGGCACATCGTTTCTCCCGAAATATCTCGCCGGGAGGCGCGAAGTACAGAGCCCGAAGATCAGTGGCCTCTTTTGCGTCGCCCGGTCAACGTCACGTTCTTATATGTTTCAACTGGAAGACGGGATGAAAGGATAACAAACGAGCCGTTCATAAATAGCATGACTATCAGAGCTCCTTCTTCTGGGCATTATTGTTTGAACCGCTTCCCGCTGCTCTTGAGTTCTCCGATTCACTATCATTCACTCCGAGTCAATGGAGGACGTCAGGCCAGGTGTCCAAACGTATTCCGTAGTACCGTGGAATTGCGTATTAACTCCGAAAATGTCACTGCTTTACCTTGTTTTTTTAAGGGAAATATTCGTGGTTCATTTGACCTATGTCACCTATACATTTGAATACAAACTTTGATTGCGCGCTGCAAATACGATTCAATATGTCGGATTTCAGTTGACTAGTGCGTGTCATGACCCAGGTATAACACCCTTATATCGAACCATTTCCAATGAATTCCATCGCTGATTCTGCTAAACCTATTATATGATTATCCTAATCTATTTACAAACAGGGTTCACCCAGCCGATTTCTGAAGCGAAGCTTTTATGTAAATATTTCTCCCTAAATATTATATTGTTGCTGTTATCATCAATGTTGTCTCGTTTAGATCAGTGGTTACCAACCGGTGATCCGTGGACCACAGGGGGTCCGCGAGAGCCTCGGGAGTGGTTCGAAGGACATACAGAAAAGTTGCCAATAAATGGGGATTTTGACAGCGATGTGCGTTGAACGAGTTGAACGAGAAAAACTGTTTTACTTGAGCACCTTTGAATTTGGTTATGGCAAAGGCAAGGTTACAACTGACACGGTTACGTACACGATTTGATTTCAGACTGAGTGGTTCGCAGACTTTTACTAGTTGTGAACCACTGGTTTAGATAGACGATCTCTACGCTGTTCATTTCTTGCATCTCTTCTTTTGTTTACTACTGTGATTATCTGCTATATTGAGCGTTATTTACTCGGCATCATCGTATTATCTTCAGAAAATGATGTAGGCGGTCTCCCTTCCTCAATATTAGTGTTGTGTACCACCTACTTGGCACCGTCACTTTTGTGGCCGCACTGGGGTTAAACGCCATTTTAGCCGTCATCTCGCTGACGGACAGACGTGGCGTGGACTACTATTCTTATGCCTCCTAACCTTTGGCCTATTATATCTGGCATGGGTGGCCCATCAGGAGCAATCAGTGCCCCCGCCAGTTCAGCTGATGGGGTAATCAGAGCGGGTGTGCCCACATCCACCGCGTCATGGTTGTTTCCCTTCAAGGCAGTTGCGTGATGCATATCGTATTCTTAGAGGTTTCCGTGCTAACCTATCGACTCTTGACTTTAAGGTTACAATGTTTTTGAAGGAATAAATATTTTGAAGGGCCAGAGGTATAAATTTTTCCAATTCTAACGCTGTAGACTCAGCGACTTAATGACACTTGTACGAGCATGTGATTGTTCAAGTAATGGCTTTCGACCAAATTTTATCAATCAGTCCAGTTTAATTGCAAATATACATTCTCAAAAGAAGACAATGCCAAATGGAATTGTATGTATAATGGCGCATCACAGTTTTAAAATAAAATCATAGCTATACAAAAATAAAAACACTACGAGGACATAAATTTTTCTAACATAGTTCTAGAATAATTTTACCAGCATAATTACAATACGTGATCTTTGTCCTTAATGCTGTATTCTAATAATTCACTTACATGGCAATAACATTATTTTCACCAGAAAGGACCTTAGTCTAAGATTTTTCTCCATCATTTTTTGAGTAATCCTCACTAAAATCCTTTCTGCCTTCGAGAAAAGATCTCAGTTGGATGTCTGTTCTATTGACTTTTCAAAGGCTTTCGATTCCGTTAATCATTCCCTCCTCTTGCACAAACTTCAGTCGCGATATAACATCCATGGCACTATTTTGTCTATAATCTCCAATTTCTTGACTTCTCGTTATCAAAGAGTTTTAATCGAAGGAATCTCTTCTATTTACCCGTTTCTTCTGGTGTGCCCCAAGGCAGCGTCCTAGGCCCGCTTCTATTTGCCCTCTATATTGACGACATTGTTGAAGATATTCTCTCCTCCGGCTGTGGTGTTCTCCTTTATGCCGATGATTGCAAAAGTTTTAAAAGAGTTGATAGCGTAGCTGATTCTCTAGATCTACAGTCCACTCTTAAATCTGTCGAGTAGTGGTGCAATAAATTGCATCTACGCGTGAATCCGGGGAAGTCTGCTATTATGTCCTTCTCTTTGAAGCATTATACCATCTCCTCTATGCACAGACTTGCTAATCAACCCATTCTCTCCGTCTCTTCCCACACTGATTTAGGTGTCACTTTCGGTTCCTGGATCACATTAAAACCATTTCAAATAAGGCTATGTCAATTGTTGGTATCCTCTACCATCCAAATGAGGATTTCGAACCAATTGCTTTAAAATCCGTCTTTATCGGATGGATACTACCCCTCCTTGGGTATTTCTCACCCATTTGGTCAACTGCCTCCCCTACCACGCTGAAACTGCGCAACTGTCCCCTCAATTTCTTTTTAGTAATAGTACATCATCGCATACCCCACCTCAGGCTCTCCTCACACGAAGAAATTTTGCTCTCTCTTGGCCTATCACACCTCACTCATCTCCGACTGACTTCCGACCTCAAATATCTTCACTCAATATTGAATGGGTCCTTCCGCTCTTATGATCTCCTCTCATTCTTTTCTCTCCACATTCCTGTCCATACCACTCGTAATGTAGGACTATTACACAAACCCAAATTTCGTCTATTAATTTCCCAACGATCCTTATTCTACCGATTACCTTCTCTCTTCAACACCCTCTCCTTCACTTCCCCTTGCCTTGACCTCTTTACCTCTCGCAACAAGTTCACCTCCCAACTTCAGCACCTTTCATTTTTATTGTCTCCTTTTGAGTAAATTTCTTTGTTTTCTTTGTTAAATATTTTGTTTATATAATTTATTTTAATAGAACCCAATATAAAGGCCTTAGTTGCTGTTTTGGTGTTATATGAAATGAATAAATAAAAAAAATTAATAAAATTTTGTGGCGACTTGTTGAAAACGTTAATAGCTACTTACTTTGGATATTTCATTGAGTGCTATCCTAAGGGAGGTTATCTTCGTTCCTGGTGTTATGAGTATTTGTAGTTTGCTAAATATTTTACATAGTACTGCAACTTTGTCATATCATCCATAACGGATGACTTCTAAAAGATACAGTGTGGATAGAGTAAGGGTTACCATCAGAATGTTATCTTTTTTTAAATATTTATTTGTTAAATGACGTCTTAAGAGACACCGAATATCAGTCGCTGTATTTTCTTAATTTTGAAAACAGAACCCCACCTTACACCCACAAGATCGTTAATCAGGCGCTTCCAGTGACTCGTTCTTTTGGAAAATGAACCATTTCGTTCTAAGATGCCTGCATAATGTGGCTTCATTGCCATTTTCGGTATCGAGAGGTAAAATAGCTGAAATGCCCTGTGTTGAGTAGTGTCTGGTCATGCATGCGTTTTGGCCCATCAGCGTTGTGATGTATGCGTCTTCAATCGAACGTGACCTTCGGAGGTTGACCTTTTATTTCCGCTCAATCCGCGGAAGTGTTGTTGTGTCAGGTCACGTGTGTGCCCATGGTTGCTGTGAGAAGAAAGTGGCACGCGAAGTATTTTCCCTGCGCCTTCCAAATCTCCTCGTGTTTCTCTCTCCTGACCCCTCCTGCGTTTGAAATATTTTTGTAAGTCTGGCGTCAATGTTCCTCCCGAGATATCTTTGACTGTCAAAGGCTTTTTTGAACGAATGAATATATTAATTGGGGCGAAGTTGAGACTTTTAACGAGTCCCTCCTCCTAACTCTTTGTCACATGGCTGTTAATATAGATAAAATATCCATAGGGCAAATAAAATGGAACTGGCCCACCAACTAACAAAACGTGTAAAAATTCTATATCAATGAACGCGAAGCTGCGGTATTTTAATACTGTGATGACAACACCAGAGAGCCTTTGTGCGCATGCGCAGAATATATCTCGCATCAAATGCAGCCTCACGAGTGGATGAAATTGAAACGAAGGAAAGGAAGGTAAAACGGAATATTCTCGGATCTAAATTTTAAAACAGAAAATGGGTTTTGAGTAGCATCAAGGAACTTAGAGGGAAGAACGGAAGAGAATAATAGTCACGATGAGAGATAGAAGAACAGCTATTCCCTATTAACCTAACTCCTGAAGTAAATACATAAGAAAAGACTGAAAGAAGAATGCTTGACTTCGTAGACCAAAAACCAAAAACATTCAGTGACATGGGTCATAAAATCAATGTAGACATAAAAGAATTGAGCGTAGCTGAGAACGAAATAGGAAACCGAAATTCAGGAAAAAAATCGCAACTTTCAGGAGAAGATGTAAAAGAAAAGAGGAGGGAAATGGCCAGAAGAAAGAAATAAAGGAGCTAGATGGAGAAAGAATGAAAAAATATCGGAAGGGTGGAAAGGAGAATGAAAAGAAATCAAGAAAACTATTTCACGTGGTCCACTGATGGCCTAAATCGAAGGATGAACTCATACTTCGATTTGGGCCATCCTCCTCTTAAAGAGGGAAAGCTTGAAGTCTTAAAAGAGAAGCTGTAGGTTCGAATGTTACGAAAAACGTACAAAAAATTCCATAATTAGCTATCTTAGACTATAGACTCATCACATCGTATTGTTCCGTCATTGAGGCTTTTTTTGTACCTATGTACAAATGCGAACACACAGACGCGATTACAAGATGGAGCTGGAATTTAATTGCTACAGCCTTTTGTAGAATCCGATGTTTCAGTAGGCATTGAAATTTCTCCTTCGATAAGTCTCAAGAAAAATACATTGCAATTAAGAAAACACTACCTATTTGATTAATTATAGCATATGGAAAGCTTAAAATATATCATAGTAAAATTTGGGATATGGTAATATTTGTTGTTTGAGATGCATCTATTTGATAATTTATATAAAATAAGTTCTTGCTTTGAAAAAACATTTCTCTATAATTTTTCAATACCTTGACGAATATTACCGCTTTCCGCTAAAAATTACGGTTGCAAGTGCATCTTTTTACGAAACTTTCCTACAGCTTATTACAAAAAACTTTAGGTGTTACCAAATAATAATAATTGTTTATAATCGGAAATTTCATAATTGATTAAAATAATGTATTGATTTTGGTTGAATAATCGATTCATGTACTCGATTACTTCCCTACTTCCGACCCTTTCCCACTTCACGTTGACACGTGTACGGACAACGGGTCCCCTGTCACTTTGAGTCTTCGAGTGAATAAGGCCAGTGGTGTATTTTCGTAGCTGAATATCATACAACCAGTCGTATGTACTTGAAATTATTACGAAACGTAGTTAGGAATCGTACTGAGAAGAGATCGAAGAAAGTTTTTTCCTCCACTTATAGTATTATGCCACCATTTCGCTAATTACCGACGGATGATTTGCCCTGTATCTTTTTATCTAAAGTTAGTTCGGAGATGAGGGTAAAGATTAGGAAAGAATATATTTCAAACATTTTATAACCCTAATTACTGATGCATTGTAATCAGAGCATAATTTACAACATTTTTTAATATTTACTCATCGGTGCCGATACGCTCACTTACGTAGTAGTGAGTCACTAAAGCCATTTTCAATCGTGTTTGGCATGTAAAGGCAAATGATTACCACATTTATATCTTCCTAATACTGTCTACTCATTCCATCATAATAATCTCCGTGTAACTTGGCGTCAGCTTTTTTGTAATCCGACAGCTATACGATTTTTTTTAGATATGTAGATTGATTTTCTCGAGCTCCTTCAACTAACTCCACAATCACTTATTGTGGAATGTTCATATTAACATTGGTCCGAAGACTTTTTATTCAATTTTAAGTTCCACGTATAACAAAAAAATAAAGAGATGCATTTTGCGAAAAATAAATTTAAAACACGATTTGTACGTAATATGGTGCTACCTTGACGCAATTTACAGAGCTTACTAAATCATCGTTTGTAAAACTAAGTATTCTGCTCGATTCCCCAGACATTATACTACGCGAACCGTATCGTCAAAGCGAGTTTCAAGGAAGTCGCAAAAATTACTTTTGTCCGCCTGTTTCCGGATCTGAGCTACCTACTGTACGACGGTGCGTATAAATAAAACGCCGTAGGTGTTAATTATGTCCCCGTTTGGTAAAAAAACGAGTATTCTACGTACAATTGTCGAATATATGTTTGAAATGATAATGTAGAACAATGGAATGTTTTCATAAAATGAGATAATCTAAACCTTATAGTTGGGGGAACCAGAAAAAAATTATTTTTGTATTTTACTTTTACTACCATTAGATTTTTTTAAAATCTTGTTTACCAAGTGAGGTTCGCTATAATTTCCTATATACATATATCGCTAGAATTATAAATTTATTTATTGAAAAACTTTGGGTCTAATTACCGTGAAAGGCTGTAAGTTATAAAAAAATGTTCATTTTGCATTTGTGAAGCAACCAGCTGAACTTTTGTGTATTTTACTGTATTCAGGTAAAACATGTGGATATCGTATGTCCAAGAGTTCGTATATTGTGTGAATTGGTAAATTGAATATTAGATGTAAGAGGAAGTCAACTAAACATCTTGCATGTTCTAAATATACTTCAATTAACTTTCGCCAACGTTTCTATGTTTAATATTAGCATCATCAGGGCTTAATGTGAAAATGAGAGCATTGAAAATCTATTTATTGTCATGGATAATCTATTTGTTGGCAGTTACCATCACCATTATCCATAACAAGAAATAGATTTTCAATGCTCTCATTTTCACATTAAGCCCTGATGATGCTAATATTAAATATCGAAACGTTGGCGGAAGGAAATTTAAGTATATTTTTTTAAACATTGACCAACCCTCCATAAAATACATACAATTAATGATATGACAAAACCATTACGTGCGGAATTATAGAATGTGTAGAGTATTGCGGAATTTGTTGCGTATTATTGCCTAATGTTTTTACTATCGTCATAAGCATATTTTTTATTTGAAAATGCATTTACATCATTAAATGTCTAATGCTTCCTTATAGTAATCACAATCAATATTTCAAGACATTTTCTGAGGGTTCTGGTTGGTACATTACCTAGACGAAGATAAGGGTATTGCCTGTATCGGTACCTAGGTAGGTCTTGAAGACTTTATTTTCTTATATCAGGGATCTTTCGGGGTTTGCACCGGGTAGTTAGGTCCATGGCGGCCAACGTTTCGATGCTCGAGTCGAGCATCGTCCTCAGGGCAGAGGTGAGTGCCTTGACTGGAAGTGGTCATCAATATATACCCTATGGGTAGGTAAGGTCCGAAATTTTGGCGGGAAAATTATGTATCATCCGGTGGTCTTGACTCTCCCATAATCTTGATGATAGGTTTCCACGTGTGACTCAGGTTGTAGCCGGCGTCACGGTTAAAGTTTCGTCTTTCTCTCCGGATCTCGATGGCCTCCTTGATGAGCCGGTCCCAATAGCCAGATGAGCGGGCAATTATTTTTGTGTTCTCAAAATGGATGGCATGGTCCATCATGATGCTGTGCTCTGCAACAGCCGATTTTTCCGGTTGGCCCAATCTAAGGTGACGCTGGTGTTCCTTGATTCGCGTCTCCACCGTCCGACTTGTCTCACCCACGTACACTTCACCGCATTCACACGGAACGCGGTAAACTCCTGATGTCTTCAGGCCAATAGGATCCCTTGCTCTGACTATGAGCTCCTTCAGTTTGGATGGCGGTCGGTGAATGGTGTCTATGTTATGTCTGGCTAAAATCCTCGATATTTTGCCAGATATCGAGGAGACGTATGGCAAGTAAGCTCTTGAGGAAGGTTTTTCCTTTGCTGTCTGCGTCTTCAAATCTACTTGCTTAAAGGTCCTTTTCAGGGCCAACGTTATGTCCCGTTCTCCGTATCCATTGCGTCGAAACGTCTTCTTAAGGTGCCTAATCTCTTGCGGTAAGCTTTCTTCGTCCGCAATAGATATGGCTCGATGGAGAAGAGTGGACAGCACTGCTCGTCGTTGCGCCGGATGATGGTGACTTCTTCCGTTCAGGTACAGGTCCGTATGGGTTGGTTTCCTGTAGACGCTGTGACCTAAAGTGCCGTCAGTCTTCCGCCGTACGAGTATATCAAGAAATGGCAGTTGACCATTGACCTCCATTTCCATCGTGAAGCAGATTTTGGGATGTTGGCTATTCATGTGGGTCTGGAACTGGGCGAGAGTATCAGTCTCATGAGGCCACACCACGAAAGTGTCATCAACGTATCGGAAGAAATGCTTCGGGCGAAGAGGGGCCGAATTCAATGCTTTTTCTTCAAAGTCTTCCATAAAGAAGTTAGCAATGGTTGGAGACAAGGGCGATCCCATCGGCACTCCATCCTTCTGCTCGAAGAATTGTCCGTCATACTGGAAATATGTGGAAGTCAGTACGTGGCGAAAAAGCACCACCAAGGTATATATTGATGACCACTTCCAGTCAAGGCACTCACCTCTGCCCTGAGGACGATGCTCGACTCGAGCATCGAAACGTTGGCCGCCATGGACCTAACTACCCGGTGCAAACCCCGAAAGATCCCTGATATAAATCTTCGCCGGGAAAGCCTGAAATCATTCTTTATTTTCTTACTCGCTCTATCCCTACCATTTAATTAGATTGGAATCGTATTCGACATCTTGACATTTTAAAGGTTACCTTCTTCGCCGATGATTACCTAAAACCTTTTTTGTACGCGCGGCTATTTCAGCGGCTGAACACTTTTAATATTGCCTTTCTATCATTTCCAAAACCACGCTTTGCTACAGTCTCTCCGTCCTTGCCTTCTTCTAGAAACGGATTCCATTGTTCAAGAAATCTTATATTTTCCTTTGCTTTGGCATCACTTCTTTCTGTTCCGTCGTTCATGAATTCAAATTCGTTTCCTCCATTATCCGATGTTAGCATATGATGTGAGCACCACAACTGTGTACCAATTATTAGCACTATAGAGCGATCTACTGGTTGACGTAGGTTTTGCTGCATGGGAGTAAAAATATTGTAGGCTTCTAAAGGCGTACTCCAAAATCTCCTTACACGATTTCTTTCTTCAGCTCCGCATGCTTACTACCCCAGTCATCCGTTTTATAAATTCAGAAGATGTATTTTACACAAAACCAACCAAATTATAAACAAGTTACCAACAGGTTGAGGGCCAGGCGACCGTTATGCGAGCGCTTCAACTCAGAAATGACAACATTATTTAAGTGCGAGAGGCTGAGCTTCTCTCTAATTACAATTGACTGAAAATCAGCAGGCTCACGACGATGTGTCTTGCTTGCAGTCTCGACTGCAGAAGAGGGCGTTCTCAGGGGTGAATCAGCTGAGGAGGGGGTTTGTTGGCAAGGACAAGGTGGAATGAGTTAGCTTAGGATAAAGGCGATTGGTAGCCTTGGAGCGGAGGAAATGATGGGCTGGGTAATAGATGGCGTGGAAGTTTTCAATTGGAGCAACATGAACTGTTTTCTGATTCCAGCCGCAGAATACTGGATCACAGCCTTAGTGCCTTGGCCAGAGTGACTGAATTTCTGGAATCCTTCCTCACTTCAGGGGAATGTAAGATAAAAAGGGGGAATAGAGGTGAATAAAAAATTCCAAGCTACCTAAAATCAAGGGAACTAATAAGTATTTTAAATAAATGGTCGTAATTACGTGGTGAGGGCAATTTCTCACTCCTGAAAGATTTATCAACTGACCTCAATAAAAGGCATATCTGGAGAAAAATTTCAATCCAATCCGGGAAACAGATGACAAGGAACTACGGTAAAACTTTCAGACACGTAATGATCAACGACATGGCTCACAGAATGGATTTTTATTACGTCGTGAATGTAATTATGGATGCACAGTTAACAGGCATGATCGGACAACTGCGTCGCGTCTTGCGTCAATTTTATGCCTGTGATCATAGGTCTCACTGATTCATAAAAATGGTCTTGATGTTGTGGTGAATTATTCCTTTTTAGTAGAGGGTGTTACGGAAATCGTTCTAGCTTACACAGTTGAGTTAGTAAAAGCTTCATCATTTAATAATTAACGTTATAAACATTGAATAACATGACATCGCAAAAAATTAATGGAAAATTGCGTCGGTTGCTACTCATCCGTAATGGTGTCGATATTACGTCCTATAGTATGCCTCACCAAAAGACCTTTTTAAGCCAGTGTCCTATTTGGGGTTGGATTGAATGCTCAACTACCCCTATATAAGCTACCCCTACTATATAAGCTTGCTCCCAGCGCTCCTTCCAATGATTGAATGCCATCTGGAAGTCCTTTTTCGGGAGCGTGTTTAACGTCACTTGCGATTTCACTTAAATTTCCTCAATCGTCTCAAGTCTTCGGTTTTTTTTCTTGACTTTCATCTTAGGGAACAGAAAAAAAGTATCTTGCGAGTGGGGTGGGTGAAAAAGTGTAGTTATTTTAATTTTCGCCAAGTTCCGCGGCACGAAATTGGCAGCGTTCCGTCTCATGTTGAGTTCGTCGGACAAATTCTTCTGGAACGTGCCACGCGATAGTCCCCCAATGCTGCAGATGTCTGCGATCTTCCATGGCCACAGTCCGGACAGCAGCGTCTTTTTCAGGCGTAATGCTGGTTGATGGCCTACTTGAACATTCATCATCTTCAACCGATGTTCGACCTTGTTTAAAACGTTTGAACCAGTCGTACGTTTTCGTATGACCTTAAGCGTTGTCTCCAAATGCTTGCCTCGACATTTGATGCGTTTTTGCGACGGTTTTCCCTCTCTTTATCGAAGGCAAACTTTTCGCAGAAGCGCTGCCTGCTCACATGAGTCGACGTCGCGAAATCGCAATGGTAGCAGTGCGCAACAATGAAAAAGTTCTCATCTTTATATATATAAAAGTCAATGTATGTATGTATGTATGTATGTATGTATGTATGTATGTATGTATGTATGTTCCACATCTCCTCCTAAACCACAGCACCGATTTTGATGAAATTTGGAACACATGTTTGTTACTGGTAGACAACAAACACTGTAGGGTTCAATTAACCAAAACCCTATTTTTTCAGGGTTAAGGGTGTGATCCTTACTAATATGTATAAAAATGTAATGGTGTCTGTCTGTCTGTTGCTCCATCACGCAAAAACTACTGAACCGATTGAGCTGAAATTTGGCATGCAGATAGAAAACATATGTGGTTGTAACATATGTTATATTAAAAATCCCTAAGGGCCCCCAAAGGCCCCCTGAAGGTCCCCCATGGTGGTTCATGCTAAGCATTGGGTTCGGTGCAGTGGTTTCATTTATTTGTTTTTAAAATTACTTTCACTCAAGATATAGGGCTGGGATTTTTTTATCGGATGGCTGAATGAATGACGTTTCTAATTTTATCAATCGATTTCCTTCTACGCTCCGTATTTGTCTGAACTTCATGTTTTCAGCTGAGAAATCTCACCTTTTTCTCTGAAATCAACAATAACATATTTCCTTGACAACCATATATTTGATTTTCAAAGGATATACACGCCTCTAGCATTTAAATATCACGCTTTCCTGCAGGCCCATGATAGTACGTAGAAAGAAAATCCGTATAAGAAGAGCCCAGAGTCCCAAGAGCCCCATGATAAATTGCTTCGGGGGGTAATCAATAAAGTCAATGCTTATTTAACAAGTATACTCTTCAACGTCTATTCTCAAAGTAGCTCTCAAAGGGGCACTGCATGTATATGAGAGAACAATTACCTATTAAACTTTACACATAAAGGAATTAATAGAATACACACTTAATTAAATGTGCAAGAATATTTACGTGGAGCGAATATCAATGGTAATAATGCCTCTGTTGCTACAACAAACATGGCGTTGTTTATTATAATTTAATACTCAGATGTATTACACGTAGTGAAACCGTCGGCCTCTCATTGCGATTGCGAATTGTTTTTTAGACCAATTCCCACATCATAAATGTCACGAATTATTTATATGTTTAAAAGTGTTAAAGTGCAGTTAACTTAGGTACATTCACTCAATCATCGAGTTGCCTATTCTAGACTCTCACTTGCCGCTGTGTTTCCGTTTCTTGGACTCAAAAATATATCCATCAACATGCCTAATAGAAAAAAGAGTAACCTTACGAAAAAATCTTCTAAAGCAAAATGAATGTTTTATTTGCGAGAAAATGAGCCCTTGAAAGAAAAACGACAAAGGTTAGACTTGGATGGTCAAAGACATGCCCACCAGCGATCTCATGAGATTCTCCTCATGGTGTTTCTCGGGTTACGCTAAGATCCGCACAAATTTCATCCATACCCAACCTACAGACGGGTAACCAACTATAAATCTGGTTCAAATATAGACGCATCTGTTGCGAACATTCAGTCTGCGTTAAGATGGCGGAAATTATAATGACGTCACTACATGCTTCTTACCCGAAAGAAGAACGGAAATTCTGCGTAATCAACGACATCCGTGCATGAAAATCGACAAGTGCACAAGAATCACCATAGATTTTTTCATTTAGCAACGGAAACCAATGATTATGGCTACCCTTTATTCCGAAGGCACAGTCCGGATGATGGAGGATTCATAGGATAAATAAACATGTCTGCTGCTACAAATGCTCCTTTTGACGTTGTCAACCACTGGATTGTACCCTACTCTCCAATCCTGATGAAGATCCTCAACGCACATATCAACGTTGAATAGTGCAACTCAATTATGTCATTGAATGCAAATATATGCATGTACACAAGGGAAGCGATCAAGCTGTTAATCACTCAGAAGACGGCTCAAGAGAACCGGAGGGACGAGGTGACCAACTATCAACCTTTGGTATAAAAGTAGTAATGAGTCTGGGTGGCCCATTTTTGAGTTTCCCGTGCATTAAAGAGGACCAACAGTCACTCATCTCTCTGAGCACCTGGGAAACGGTCAACGTGTCTACTACAACGAACACAAAATTCAATATAGGTTACGAACTCCTCAAATGAACACGCTGACAGCTTTTCTTCAGACTTTGTGGTTTTCTTATAAAATAAGTTCAACGTTTTTCACACCCGTTGAATTTCAACGGGTACCTTCCGCTCGTAAATAATAAAAATGTGCACCAAGAATGAAGCCACTAGGCTCACTAGTGCACGAATTACGTTTAAAGTAGCGTGTTTTGCCGTATTAGCACTCGTGTCAACGCGACGTACGAATTTCGGGAACTTTTGGGTAGCATTTCGTACGTCAGGAACGCTACATGCGACAGAGTAATTTTCGATGAACAGAAGATCGGCGATTTCTTTCGTGGTAGTCTTTTTGTTTATTTCATCTCTCAAATATCGTTTAAAACTGGATATTTCACGAGAGAACTCTGGGGATAGCTCTTCACTGTACTCAAGGTAAAGCTTGATATTTTTCTCGTCCATCTGCTCGTCTGAATCCCATGAAAAAAGTCGTGAAAAGAGTGAAAACATCGGCAACACTTGTCATGCCCGTAAATCTATTTTTACTTGATTTACGACGGTATCCAAAAAGCCATAACATATAACCCTTTTAAATCGCTGCTACATTAATCCGTGCTTCTTACAGTTGCCTAAATTTGAAAATAACATTCGAACGGAGTCTGTATTATGACTGAGGGTATATCTCGCTCGAACAACGTTGAATTTGGAAACCGCGGTAATGAAATATTCCAATATATATATACGCGGTATTCGTGATCGGAACCTGTTGTCCTTACGTCAAGAAGGTCAGGGTTTCGAGTGCGGCCTCGGGAGCAAGTGTTGCGTTTTTCTTACGTTCATGGTATTCTGTTGAACGCTTTTAGTAGTCGGGGCAGCTAAAAATCGAAATTTAAAACTATGTGAATACCTTTCCACCGAAAAGTGAGAAATCCACGCAAGACTAAAGCCGATTCATTGTGTGATAGGCGGCCTCTAAAGTCCGCATTTATGTTAACCCTATTGTGCTCATAATTTCCAGCGGAAGACAGTTGGTAGACTTGCTCTAGGTTGCTCCCGTGGCGCGGGGTCATGCCCCGTTTCCACGCCTCACTTCCGCTGCAGAGAATGCTGGGTGACCTGTGTTCCAGGAGGGGAGTAGTGACTCGCTGGGGAACGAATGACCTGCTGAGGGCCGATTGTGTATTTTGCCATTCAAAACTTCCGTTACGGAATCTCAGTATAGACCAAGGAGGTTAAAATGAAATGGAGGAGGCATGACCGTGAACGCTCATGGGCGAAAGTGAAGCAAGAATAGGGGTGCTTGGGAAGGATTTTGTGCCGAGTAGGTGTTGCCAAACCAGCACAAAACATCGCCTTGTCTGTGGTTTTTAACTTAGATTTGACGAAAATCGAACGCGACCGCAGGACACGTAAGGCAGAGGAAGGTCTAAACTGTGCCGACTGCAATGGCGGAATTGGCGTCAAGAATCAAGTGGTATGTCGCCTCCATTTCTTTTCTAACCTCCTTGGAATAGACCACGTGCGACATACGTTCGTCACTTGTTGATACATGCGGAACTAGCATTCCCAGGGAGTATTTTTTAATATCCGTAAGCGTTCCCATTACGATTACCCGCGTTTACCGGCTAACTAAACTCAGCCAACCGTGGTTAGAAATTCATCCTCAGATGGCGCTAACTGGCGTTTCCTTTACCAAATGTTACCATCGTGTAGTAACGGAAGCGGAAAAGCCACCAGTAACCCGACACCGTCTTACTGTTAGTCAGAATAAGGTTTCTTTTGGCGACGCACAAAGCTGTGGAAAAATAGGATTCATGAAAGCCCAGTACCTCGGCTTGCGAACTTAATTCGCTCTCGTCCACGGTTCTTATCTCGAAAAGTTTTCATCTCAGTTTTTCATTTTACCGCATTTAACTAACAGGAAATCAATCCGTTCACAGTGTCAGAAAGTACCTATTAGTAATGTATTTGTATTGCCGTGAGAGTACCTACGCATTTGAGCAATTTTTAAAACTATATTGATGCTCACATGGAGTAGTTTGAGATACGTTGAACTGGAAGAGCATCCCAGTTCGTATCTCGAGAATAAGTTCGTGTCTAGAAGCCGAAACGGAGTACGAAGTAAGTTCGTGTATCGGAAACATTCGTGTCTCTCTCCATCGCATCGGTTCGTGAGTCGAGGTGGGTGTTAAGTAAGTAAGTGTTGTCCATTCATCCCAGGACAAGTTATATACATGTATATATAAGACAAGTCAAGAAAATCATTATAATCAAACAGTAGTGGGCTCATTTAAAAAATAAAACTTATTACAACCATTAAATATGTAAGATAGAATATCAATAATTTATGATTGTCCCTATCTATTAAAATAATAACATTAACTACTTATGAATTTAGAGACTGAATAATATGACTTATCAATTAAATATTTCCGAAGCTGAGTCTTAAAGCATGGAAGGGATTTATTTACATTTATTTCCATAGGAAAAAATAGTTCAAAAACAGCAAACCTGAGTACACCGGACTTTTTGAGTACATTTTTGTATTATGTGTAATTAGTCTGAATTCTTTTTTCTGCCTGGTGTCATGACTATGTACATCAATGTTTACATTTAAACCTTTAGGGCTGAATGATTGCTCTTCTCATATAGAATAGATGAGTGGATATTGGAATCGATATATTGGAATGGATAGTGGAATTTGAAGGCAAGGTTCAAAATATTAAGATCCTTAAATAATTGCCGACAGCTGTGGGGTTTACCCACACCTGCTAAAATTCGAGCAGCCCATTTTTGCAGTTTGAAAATCCTCATTAAATGGCGTGAGTGTCCCTATGCAGCGATGCAATACTTAAGCCTGCTATAAATGAAGGCACATTATACTGACATGGATGTCTCAAAGTTAGTAATTGGTACAATAAGTCTCAGTAGAAACAATCCTGATACAATTTTTGAGAAGCATGCATCTGAACACCCAGAAATTTAGTGCATGTAGCACCTGTTAGAATGGAGCCATTCAGTCTAAGTGGTGGACTAAGGTGAACTTTTTTTTGAGAAGGGTGAAATTGAATAAAAGAGGATTTCTTTTCATTAAGCATAACATTATTTTCTTGGCTCCAATTTACTACATACTCAACAGCATGTTGTACATTATGGATGATATTATGGGTATATGTACTTAATTAGTTGATTTGTGTCATCAGCATACATGATAATATTACAGGATGGGAGATCATTGACATGTAAGAAAAACAGCAAGGGGTCCAGAATGGAGTCTAGAGGCACTCCTTTAGTGAGAGACAGCTTTTTAGATTAATTCTTCAGGTCCGCCTGGTGCGTCATTTGACTATTCCCCACATATTTTCAGTTGCTGCTGGTATTCGGGCGGGAAGACGCGGTGGGCGAGTCTCTTCGGTCCGCCGCCTCTCGGCTCGGCTGCGAGTGCCGCGTAGAGAGGAAGACTGCGACCGCACTCGAGGCCTTCAAGGACTTCCGGCCGCAACTGGTGGTCATCGACAGGCGCCATTCCAAGGGACTCGACGGTGACGAACTCTGCAGGTAATCCTTTGAAGCGCCATCTTTTTCAAATCGTCTCCGTTTTTTTACTTTCGTTTTCTGTTTATTTTTCTTTTTTTTGGGAGGAGATAGGTCTTGATTAAGAAATAATAGACCAAGGTTTCGCCAACATATCTTTTTGCTCCTTCAGGGCCCGGCGATGAATTCTTAGCATGTTAACAATGAATTATAAATCCCCGTTGGTATAGTATTTCATCCAAATTACTTGAAGAAAGCATTAACCTTTTTCTAGAGTATTTTCGTAAAGCGAGTTTGCTTTTCTTTCGCTACCTCTTCCTATATTTTGTGCGGATTATTTGTTTTTTTTATTTGATTACTAACATTTTAAATTTAATTTGATTACTAACATGTAAGATATTTATCGGTTGTCACTGTTTTCAGTAGTTAAGAAAAGAAGTAATAATATAAGCTGTGATTGTTCTTAGTTTTGCCATATCAATTTTTTATTGCAGATTGTTGCATATTTAGTAATCTGTCAAATTTATATAAATAATCTTTTTGATTATTCAAGTTCTGAATCTATTATTTTTTGTGTTTATAATTAAATGTGTGGTTGTTTTTTATTGCACGGTCTGACAGAGTGAATAGTTCATATCTGAATTTAATTGTAGTTTTATGCTAGAATATTCAACTTTTAAATATTGAGATGTTTAGCTCTGTTCTTATTACTAGATTTTTATCATGATAATTCATTACAACGGTAAGAATTAGTAATGCGAACGTCCGGTTGTCACCGATCTTGGTACCTTTT
Organism: Pyrrhosoma nymphula; assembly: GCA_963573305.1. Taxonomy (NCBI): domain Eukaryota; kingdom Metazoa; phylum Arthropoda; class Insecta; order Odonata; family Coenagrionidae; genus Pyrrhosoma; species Pyrrhosoma nymphula. The sequence goes on from OY754339.1 coordinate 83,670,015, forward strand.
GTCTACCTGGGTAAACTGAACATAGGTATTTATCTATCTGCAGGAGTTTTTTTCTGCCATTCGAATGCACATTAGATACAATATAGTCAAGTGATCAATCATCATCATCTTCAAGTTACTGGTAGGCATGATGGGAAACAAATATGGTGCACGTTGAAGGCTGTAAATACCAGTTACACCATGGTGATTAAAGACAGGTGCGAATGCCGCTAGAAATTACTAGTGTTTTGTACAATGTAGGATGATGTTTTTGGGCAATGCTGTGCTTTATTCATTTTGAAAAACTCAACGTTTTGCTTCTCTTACTGGAAGCGTCATCAAGAGAATGAGTGTTTACCGGCTTCAGTTCGCTCTTATATAGCGTCGATGTCCGTTGCACCATTTTTGGGCCGATTTGAATCTTTTTCAGGAGACATTAGCCGTTGAGCTTTTGCAGGAGCCAAGAACCCTTTCCAAACCCTGCTAAGGATATATCCATCCTCCCTATTAAAGTTTTTTGGCCTTTAAGCTATGGCCTCACTTATTAAGCGCTGATGATATTCTTGCCTCCTGGCCAAGACCTGTGTTTGGTCAAACATTATCCTATATCTAGGGCTGGAGGCGGAATTTTCGGCAACTGCTTATATGTCCCATGTAAAACCGCTGATAATTTTTCTTTTATTTATGGAATTCAGATTTTAATTTCGAATATATATGTTTGTGTAGTATTTAATGTTTAAATGTGGGAAAAAAGAAAAATAATTAATTATTTAAATAATCTGTGTGTTTCATTGATTATGTCAGCGGCTGCTTCCAAATCGGTTTTAGTGAGTGCTTTCCATGCTCGCTTCCAAGCTCAGCAGCTTCAGTCTGTTGATTGGGTTTGGGTCAGTGTGGTAGCTCAAGTAGGTACTGGCTTCCCATCTTGAAAGACCATGTTGTGGGTACTTCAAGTGCAGTATTCAAACCATGGTAAAGGATGTTATACCATGAGCTCCTTCATGCCTACTGCCGAGAGCAGGCTAGTGTCAATGCCTGGTTTCTCTCCACCCTTTCTTCATTCCCAAAATAATCCTACCCTTACCAACCTGCATACCTATATTTATGGAAGCAAAGGACAAAATGGAATAAGGCTTCACCCAATATAAAATTAAAACTAAAAGGGCTGCGCACCAAGTCCCAGATGAGATGAACTCTGAAGCCTTCACCCTCTCCTGCCCCGTTTAATTCTTCACTCCCCGATCCGACCTTGACTCCCCAGTCTTCTGGAGCAATCCCTCAAGGATATTCGTCATGTGTGCGATGTGAAGGCTCTTCGATGGTCGTCTTAGGAACAGCGGTGGTGGAAATCCTGGATGGGGACAGACGAATGCAATCCGTGAGAGTCATTCTGGACTCGGGCTCACATATTTCAGCGATTTCTTTTGACGCTATCAACCGCTTAAAATTAACAGTGTATGAATATCATGGTGCTCTGTTTTGGCTTTCTCAAACACTTTAAACCCAGCAGTTGGTTCTGCGATATGCTGCCTTTTCCCTAACCATTCTTCAATTTCTGGGTTGAGGACAAGGGCGATAGTACGCCATAAATTGATTGGAAAACTTCCTGGATTTCCTCTTCCTCCTTTCATTAGAAACTGTGTTGATATTTTGGATTTGACGGAGCCTCATTTTGACTCAAATTGATTTCATTTTCGGAATGGATCTTTATTTCAAGGTTATCCTCACTGAGTAGAAACTCTTCCTAAATGGTTATTGATTGCCATATATTCTATATCTTTGGTTGGGTTCTGTCTGGCTCTGTATCAGCCTTGCCTATGGAAGAAGGGTCCTCTTCATTTTCTGTTGTGGAGGCAAATAAATATTTAGAAAACGAATTGGAGCAATTTTGGGAAATTGCTCCAATCCTTCAAACTCTCATCGCAATTCATTCACAATCCCGAGAAAATTCAGTGCGAGCAATATTTTTTGGAAACTTTTCGTAGAGATCCCTCTGGAAGGTTCATTGTTTCTCTTCCTTTTAGATCCCTTACTCCTCAATGCAGGGGATTCGTACCCTCAGGCGGCTTTGTGGCTGATGAATCTTGAGCATCGCTTAGGTCCCATTATAGCCTCTACCTTATCTGGCAAGGATTTTGTTCCCTCTGAAGACACGGAATTACCCTAAAATACCACTTCTGGCTCTCGAAACACACACTTAGAGGAGTTAATTACAACTCTGTACTTAGGTAGACTAATAGTTGGCGGAGCTAGATGTTGCTTGTGCTCTCTCACTGAACCGGATGTCACGAGTACGTTGTTGATGTGGACATAGCAAAAATCCAAGCCACATACTACCTCGTCCATAAAATGTTGGAAGGTCTGAGCCACGTTCCTTAATCCAAATGTCATATAGGAGATGCACAAAGGGTAAGAAAAAGACTTTGCTGTTCCACAAAATAAAATATATTTGCGACCGGTTTCGATACGGCGTATCATCATCTGGCTTTCAGCTGGCTGGCCAGTTGATGATACGCCGTATCGAAACCGGTCGCAAATATATTTTATTTTGTGGAACAGCAAAGTCTTTTTCTTACCCTTTGTGCATCATGAAGGAGTTCCACCATGTTACGCCACCCACCATCGCATTCATATAGGAGAATTCAAACAGGCTGAACGGTATGCTAATAGCTGTTTTGGCAATGTCATCAGGGTGAACTGGTATTTGGTTGTCCCCTTGTACTCGGTCTATGGTGGAGAATACTGTTTTCCCTCATAGTTTTTTTCGAAAAATCCTCAATATGAGGCACTGGTCAGCGTATCGGGATCAGGTACTGTCTGAGAGTGAAGCATCTGATAGCCACCACTGGGGCGCCACTCATACCCTTTCTTCAGCACCAGGTGTAACGGGGAGGACCAATGACTTTCTGATACCTAGGCTGTTCCCGCACGTAACACACTATCAAATTCACAATTGGCGATACGTAACTTATCTGGGGCCGTGGCTTGTGAGCTGCAGAGGGTCCGGGAGTGGTGCGTATTTGATGCGCTGTGGAGTGAACGGGAGATTGGGGTGCTCAGGCAGGGCGGGTAATTTCTTGGAAATCACAAAGGATGTGTTGAAATTGGGAAGCACCACTGACTGATTTAACGTGGGTCACTGGACCGCGCACCACACCACCTGGAGAGTCGTCACACTATCAATGAGGCGCTGATGCCGAATGTCGACCGTAAAAAATGGAGGAAATCTGCCCCGATGATTGTCTTAGATACGTCGGCGACGATGAAATACCAAGAACATTCCCGGTGGACGCCAAAGTTCAAGGGCAATTCTATCCAACCATACATAGAAATGATAGTGTTATTGGCCACGAATAATTCATACTGGGACTTGTTGTGCAGCCCTTTTACCAGCAACTTAGGGTAAACACACAAATCAGAGCCCGTGTCTACCAGAAACTTACGTTTACTGGCGAAGTCTGTGTAGAAAAGGCGGCCAACCGGCGGGCAGTGATTGGTTGCCACATCTACTGATCGCCCTGATATTTAGTTTCCCGAGGATTAGGTACATGGCGGGATGCAGGTGCGAGCACTGGCACCAAACTTGAAGTGTCACCAGCAGAGGCGGCTAGGTAACTGAAGGTGAGTGGCGGCCACCAGCCGGTGAACGTCGGCCATCAGGAGAGAGTGCTGGCCATAAGATGCGGAGGGGCTGTAAAAGTTTTCCCAGGGACAACCAGGGCACAGGGAATGGCATTCTAGGTCCACGGTGGTGAAAGCAGTAACTTAAGGCGGCTCATCTCTTTGACGGGCAAGAGCAGGAGGATATCCATTGCATCTATGTTTAAGGTGTGGCAGCAACCTGCACTTGTGGCTCTACCTCGTGCACCTTGTCCGCCACTGCTGCAAAGGACTCCAAATAACCGCTGTTGGCGATTAAAATCGCATGCATGTGGCTAGGCAAATGACTTAACCATAACTATTTTTAAAAATTGTCGGTACGACGGTCTTGGCGAGGCACCGGAGAAATTGTGTGACGGCCTCTGGTCTGCCTTGTGCTGGATGATCTGCCACGCGACGCTGAAAGCTGTCGTATCAGATCTTCTTTAATTTTGGTGTACTTCTTCCTTAATTTGGGGGGTTAATGACAATGTCCTTCACCTCGACTGTGTACTTGCTGTCCAACTGGCTGATTACGTAGTCAAACATCGCTGTGTCCTGCGTTGCTCCGCCTACATGAAATTGCCCCTCTAACTGAGGGAACCACAGGGCTGGTCGCTTGGGCCAAAATGGGGTTAAATGCAGTTAACAGCGCTATTATGGTATTCACCCCTCATAACACCCAAAAAAGAATTAATTAATCAACTCCCGTAGTAGGGAATACTACTGGTGAAATATTCTCAGGCACACAGAAGTGTGCATTGGAGGAGCAAAACAGAACATAAAGCTAGAAGATGGACGAGAGGTACAATACTACCAAGAGCACAACTACTTGGGCATTAAATTAACTCAGAATGGAACCTTGGATGATTCCATAAACACAGTAATTTACAAGGTAAAAGGGTAATATTTACGATGAATAGCATTTTAAGGGATCAAAGTATATCTAAAGGAAACAAAACAAGAATATATAGCACAATTATAAGGAGTATTATCACCAATAGGTAGGGATAGGAAAATTTCGCGATCGCGAATTTCACGAATTTAGGGAAAAATGTCCTAGGAGTGGTAGTTAGTTACAACATACTCCATACCTACTGGGGAAATGACTTTTTAACTCGCGAAATGTCGCGAATTGTGCCCCAAAACGCGAATTTTCATTATTTGTGAGAAAATGATTGAAGTACATTTCAAACGCAAGAAAAGCATTTAAATTATAAGCAAATGTTCTCAATTCGATTTAAACGAACTCGCGTGCAAATATTCCTGAGGTATGCGGAAGTTTTCAGTTCATCGTAGCATAACCAGTGTTACGATAACAATCGCGGAGTATGACATCGGGTGCTTTCGATTTACGGCGCTAACCGGCAATACGCAGCTCGTCACGCCGCGGTGCTTTCTATTGACAATTAGTGGAATAACCATCTATCAGCATCTATGATCGGTGGCTCTCCGCTCCGAGGTGAGTCGAACAAAGGAAAAGCAATATGCGCATTTATTCTAAGTAATCTGCTCCAGCAGGGTTTCTCAAAATTTTCCTGCGATGTAACACTTTGTAAATCCTGAAATTTTAACGGAACACCTTGTGGACTTCCCATATATTAACACGTTCGCGGCGAACGTGAAATTGCCGTTTTTTCCCCTTGGGCGAACGTGAAATTTGCCGTTTTTTTGCCGCGGGCGTCAATTTTCATAAAAATGAAATCGATCCATTAGTGTTTTTCATTAATGTAAATTGCTTTGGTAAGATTTAAAATGATGAATTTCAACAAATTTTGGAAAACCGATGCGCCAATATCGAGTAATTAATTAATCCCCTTTGGTGTATGCAACCACTGCTTACGCGTAGAATTTTCTTCGAAAAAATGAAATCGTTCAATTAATGTTTTTCATTAATGACATTACTTGTATGCGATTTAAAATGATGAATTTCAACAAATTTTAATAACTGATGCGCCAATATCGAGTAATTAATTAATTCCCTTTGGTGTATGCAACCACTGCTTACGCGTTGAATTTTCTTCGATATATGTTTACGTTCACCTTAAACACCTTAAAAATATACAAATGAGCAGTGTTTTTAGACATGGAAATTGATGCAGCATGAAAGCATTCAGTGTTACATCGTTTTTAGCAACTGCTTCGAATTTTTCTCCCCGAGCCTTCACTAAACTCTTCCTCTTTCGCTACGATGCCTTCTTTGGTTTTATGGCTTTGAGAACAAAATGCAGCGGTAGGACAACTTATTCTTATCTATGAAAGGACTAAACTGTCCTCCCGCTGCCATTGGTAAAGGGCCTAAGGTGCATACTTGCAGACGGTTGTGAAAACGATTATCCCAAGCACCCACCAGGAAAACCTCTACCCCTGTGACGCTGGTGACCACTGGTAACCGACACGACGGCTCAGTCCAGGGATTATGCCAAGGTTGCCTTTTCTTGGGATTTCCTAGAGGCTGGCGACCGGCCTCTCCGCACGTGTCCCACCCTTAGCGTAGACCTAGTTTTTGGCCATTTCTGTCAAATGACTGACTGTTTATTTTCCAGTGACAACTGTTAAGTATCCTAGTTTTATTCCTGGTTTCTGTGCTTGCAAGTGATTTTGACGAGTTATTAAGATGCCGAATGCAAAATTAAGCGCAAGAGACCGGGCTTCCTAGTATCAAAAAGATGGATTTTATTGTATCGATAAAAGTACGGTCATGTACATATTCTACAATTGTCAGGTTGCTTGGGAAAGACTCAATTGGAAAAATTTAAAATCTTCGAAGAACGTAACTGCAGCAAACTTTCACAAGGGTGGAAATTCTCTAAAGTTACATGTCAATACACGAAATGTATTAAATTTTATTTTTAATTTAGTGCCACTTTTCCAAGTTCCGCCACCGAGGTGATTGTCTTCAGTCATAACATGGCTAGAAGGGAAAGTGTCGCATAATAGCCCAGATCATATTGGGTATAGTATAAGTGACCCTTTTCTAGACTTAGAAATAATCTGTATTTTATGTGTATATATATAAATTTGTGGTCACTGTGAAAACACCGAAATGTCTTGTTGAAAGTACCGAATTCCTAAGTTCAAAGTACCGCTTTTCTCCCTCTCAAACCACCGAAAAATTCCTATCCCTACCTATAGGTGTGAGATATAGTAGGTTAAGGAGAAAACATAAGAAAATGCTTTCTATTACCAAAATGCATTACTGGAGATGAGCTGCAGGCATATCAAGAAGGGAAAGAATTACAAATAACACGAAGAAAAATATATTGGGAGTAACACAGCATAGTTGATGACATTAAAGCAAAACAGCTGGTATGGTATGGTCACTTACATTGAATGTCAAACGAGAGTCTACCAAAAGAAATGTTAATGTGGAATCCACAGGGTAGAAAAAGAAGAGGAAGACCAAGAGTAAGTCGGAGAGAAGAAGGGATAGAAAATGCTATAGGAGAGGGAGGGAGAGAGAGAGATGCCAGAAGGACTGTGGATGAATAGAGATCAATGGAGGTTAGGAATTGGAAAGCATCGTAGAACGTTAAAAAACTGAAGAAAAAAATATACGAAAGATTAATAGCAGAGAAAAAATGTCCAAAATCTTTACTGCTTGTGATAGAGATAAGTTTCAAAAGATGTGCAGATTGGAAAAGAAGAGAAGAATCGATATTTTGGGTGCTGAGCCATGTGTGTCACATACCAATTATGGACATAAGTTATAGGTATCACAAGAGTGTACCATTGTTCTATCATAAAAATGTCTAGGCAGTGTTTGTATAGCTGATGCCCTAAGTAATATGTCAAACCAAGGAAAGATTTTTAGATAGTAAATTTCATTTTTAGGTTGCTGTCACCCAGGGCCCACCTTATAAGGGATATCCTTGTAGGTATTGAGGGGTCCTGTGTGAACGAAAGTCAAGGGAAACCCTATAACTTTGCATTCCCTTATTGATGTAGTACCATCTTTCAAGCACATTCCATGGAAAGAAGGAAATTATCTGACAAACTGGCTAATGATTCAAGAAATTTACAAATGTAATCCCATAAGCATGGGTTTCTCTGTGCCATCTATACAAGGCAAGCCATAGGTGTGGGGCCCAGTGCAACATGCTGTCACATTACCCTTGCGATGGCACTGTTGACACCCCTCAAAAATTAAATTAGGAAATTACAGGATCACTCAAATTAGGTATACTAACATTTATTAATTACTTTACTTTAGAAATATGGCTTTTGTTATGATGAAGACTATAGACTTGTTGGATAAATATTTATTATAAACAATAGTAACATTTTGGTGAAATAGGTACATAGTCAGGGGAAGGTGATCACTCAAAGTACTAAGCCATCAATGAAGTTAAAATATTGTCTAAATAGGTATTGACCCACAACTAATAATCTGATTTCTCTTCCAGGTCAATGCGAAAATGCAAGGGTGGGCAGTTTGCAGTGATATTGGCAGTAGTGAGGAGGAGGTGAGGAAAATCTCTTCATTGTTGTGTGAGAACCATTCATTTTGAGAACCATAAAAGGTACAAATGTTCATAAGAGGTATCAAGTGCATGAATCAAAGGTATCCATTTTATGATTCTGCATACTTTCACCATACATATGTGGCTATGGTAAAAGAATTCCTCCTTAAGGTTTGACAATTATAATGTGGATAATGTGAAAATGCAGGTTCATGGAAAAATGAATTGAATATTAAAAGGGTTTCAGCCTCCTCTATAAAAGATAATTTTTTATTAAATATGTGGTTGGCTGCATTCTTAAATATGATGCTGAAAAGTTATCACAATAATATTTTGTAAAGTTTTGAAGAATTCTTCTACCATTGATGGTGCTCCTAACATTTGCCCAACTTGGTGAAAGTTAAAAAAATTTCTTTCAAAATATCTTGATGACTTTTGAATATGTGGTAGAGTAGGATTATTTTTTGCAGTTAATGAATTACCCAGTAACATATTAGTTTCATGGGAAAATGTTGATTTTTTCCTCTTTTCATTTAACTCTTATTTTTAGTTTCTGGTAACATAAAAATATTTTTTTACCCATTAATGCAGCTACTTAAAAAATAAACAATTCCTCTTCCTGATGCAACCTGCTCGACCCTCCAACTTCCCAAGCAACTTGACAACCCTGCAGAACAGCATTTGACCATCATGGCATATGATAGATTTTCCAGCTTAAAGGTGGACTTACATTGTTTTTAATAGAAGAACATTGGGGGAGATTCTTTTAGAAAAGTTGAAGCAATGTAAACATGAAAGTGGTGGAGAAGTTGGGAAATGGCTTTCATGAGTCAGTCATTTATCTCTTTGAATGTGGAGGGGAATGTAGTAAGAACTCTTGAAGGGTTGATGCATAGTCCCCAAAAGTCATGCTGCAATTGATGTCAGGGAGAGAAATTGTGCAGTGGGTATACAAATGAAAAGGTGCCAGTGAGAGAGATTGTACAATAAATAAATGTAATCCTTGTAACTATTGTAATTTTGAAGAAGAAATGGAGAACTTCAGATGCAGTAGAAAGGAAGCTACTATCCAGTAGGCCCTAAATTCCCTCTCCATAGGAGTATAAGTGCATGGCGGGCCATGCGGAGACATATCTTCTGTCTACAGTGGAGAAGGTCAGGGATCAACTTTAAAGTATTCTCACTTATATCCAAGACTTGGAGCCTACAAAAGAAGTGAAATGGAATCACCATTCAATATGATTTAAATCTCTCATTTACTTAAAATTCTTGCCTGAGCTAGATATCAATTGCTGGCTTCACTACCCTCTGCATAATTTGTCACATTAACTGAAATTTGCAAGTTGAAAATTGAAATAGAAAATAGTAAACTAATTAATTATTCTAAATAGGCAATATCTAGAGTGTAGGGCTCTAGGCATTTTACAAATTGCAATTGTATAGGGTATTAGGCCTTTTGACTGCAGGTCATGATCAATTCCAAATAACTTAAAAATTAAAATTTTTTATGCTATACATTCCATCGTGAATTATTCACATTGTTTAATTTCATTTTGGAAAACCCTTAAATTTTCATGATTTTTTCCCAAATTATAAGTTTTATCATTCACTGATCAGTGACACCCAGGACTTACTTGGTAAGATATTTGCAAATAATTTTTTTGTGGGATCGATATATCCTAGTTATTGTTCAGAAACACTTGATCTGGAGCCCAAAAAAATTGGGATAAAAACAATGCATACCCACTATTTTGTTGCTTAAAATGCTAATTATTTGAAAATGCAATGAAATTGGAGACCAAGTGAAGGAAATGTGATAGGTCTTGATGCAAAAGTGCATGCTTATTTATTGTACCCTATGAGCACACTGGAGCATAAGTTTTCAAAAAATTGCTGGACCTAACTGAAGTATTTTTGACTGGCGAGCATTTAAATGTTTTCCTCAAGATGCAATATCTCATTGGCAGGAAGTACTTTGGTCTCTGAAAGTTGTATGCTTCATTCCTGAATGTTTATTTTTGTGCAGAATCTGGTCGTAGTTCAGCATTGGTGAACTGCTCAAGAGTATGGCCTTGAGTGAATGGCTTGTGTTTTTAAGACTTGCATTTATAGTTTGAGAGAAAATGTGCGAAGTTTATAAATTTATTTACACTGGAAAGCCACGTATAGACTTTTTATCTACTATTTTAGGTATTAGCACAGAAGGTTAGTTTACACTAAGCACAAGTGTGTCTAATTTACCATTGTGCTCACGCATTCAAAATGAAACAGCCATAGCAAATCCAGCTGCTTAAGACCATGTCTGTCGACCAGAATAAGTGAAACATGTCCGAGGACATACATGACAGTTGAAGGATTGGTGTGGGAGTAGCTGGGAAGTATCTAAGTTGGTGAATTACTTCTATGTACTCATAACTATGAATATTTTTCTATTCTGGGTACAAATTAAGTGGCTTATGAATAATTTATTTTGGGTTTTGAGGTTTTAGAGGATTCTTGTGCATGAATCATTTTCTATCAAAGCTTTCCATTCCAATGAAAGAGAGGCGTCATTAGCAACTTTGGAACGTTTGTTATTAATGCTCAACTGCTTTTCCACACTTCCAATTTCTTATGCATTCAGCAACAATAACCAAAGCTAGAATCATTGTGCTCCACCTGCAGCCATTCCCAAGAGCGATGAAATCACCATCGCCTCGAGAACCTTCCTTAACCCTTTTGCGCCCAGTGTGATGTACACATCACATGTTGTAAATTATACAATATACTTACTGGTATGTGATTTAAATATGTACTAATTGAGTTAAAATAATGATAATGGTCTTTCCCTTGAATTTCGGAGTTAATTTTGTGTAATCTCGTGGATATTGCCGAACCTTAGATTTTTTAGAAGCGAGTCTAGGTATTTTGGGGTGAAAATTATTTTGTAAGTATGATTATTTTTTAAATGAGAAACAAAAGTTTCACATAAAAAAAATATTTCTAGTTACCCACAAATCTCTTATTTCACTTAAAATTTGTTTCAACTGATAACATCCTAATTTAACTGCAAAGGAGTCTTTTATTGCCATGTGCCTTCTACATCACATTGGGCTTTTATTAATACAATACCTACCCACAGTAGTCAACAGCTACTGAGCTAGTCTAGAGCAATTGAATCTCCATTTTTAGTCGTCCAGTTGACATTTTGTAAGCAAGGTGCTGGAATTTTCTCGGTCCTTAGTCGTCTTGTTGATATTTTGTATGCCAGGTGCTTCAGTATTCTCATTCCCGAGTCTTCTAGCTGACATTGAGTTAGTAAGGGTGTTTGGTCCTTCTCCTCCCCCCTGTTGGTTCCAGTGGCGAGTGTCTCCTTTTTCCTGGTTTTCCCAGGATTGGGGCATCTTGGAAGTTTCGGCCAGTCCCTTTTTCCTTCTGTCGCCAATGATGATGATTCACTCATATCCTTTGGAGTCAAGACTCCTTGGTGGTACCGCTACTCGAGGGTTAATTAACCCTTTCTCATCTGGGCCCTTTGCCTTCGGCGTGGGTTATTCGTGGGTTTCTTCATCAGTGTGTGTCGAAAGCAGGGAGCGTGTGGACGCATACGTGTCATGTGCTTCATCAGAAGCCCCGCGGGAAATATACAAGAGTCGCTTGAAGGTGTCCTCACTTTTTATATACCATAGCCTGGGGCACACGGCCCTGCTTGCACAAAGGTCTTGGAATATTCTCCATCCCGAGTCATCCAGTTGCCATTTTGAAAGCAATGCCCTAGAGGCCAACTACTGCTGCGCTTGTGGATTGTGTGTGTGTGTGTGTGTGGATCCTATTTATACTGTAGCAGTGCCCATAAATAATGCTTACTTTTAAATTTTAAATATGAGTGGACTGCATTATTCTGAAATTGGGAGATTTGTTAATCTTGCCGAAGAAAATATTGTGTATGTAGACATTTCTGGGGATGGTTCCACGAGCACCGATGGTGAAGAAGATTCGAATGAAGATGAAGTTCTTCCTTCAAATACAACCCAGGCAGAACATGCACCCACTTATAATATGAAAGCTGTGCCAAGGACTGCCGATTCATCACCAATTCTTCACCAGGAGCAGCTGATCCTTCCCTAATTTCATCTACAAGTTCCATAGACAATGGACCAGCAACTAGAAAGAAAAAAAACTCTATGGTAATGTGAGAAATCAGTTTTTGATCCTCCACATGCCGAATGGTTGGGAACATTGGCTGGTCCCTGGCAGAACAAATTACTCCTCTGGAATATTTTAAATCTTTTTTTTAGTGAAGAGATTCTTTTTACAATTTGTGAGCAGTGTAATACGTATGCGTTGCAAAAAGATGGGGTGATTTTGAATGCTTGAGTAGATGAATACGAAATGATATTAGGCATTTTAATTCATATTGGCATAGTCAAAATGCCATCCATGACGTTATTTTGGTCAAACGAATGCTGGTCCTGTCCCTGTAGCTGACATTATGAGTCGTAATAGATTCCCACAGCTTTGGCATTTTTTCATTTAGTGAGTAATACCTAAGCTGTTCCATCAGATGACCAAAATGACAGTTTGCCCTGACAGAATGGGTAATTGTCCCTTGAAAATTAAGGCAGAATTAAAAAAAAGTGGGCGTGGGTCACTCAAATGGCGCATAGAGTCAACGAGCAATGTTGCTCTTGTAAGGTGGTTTGATACCTTATACTCACATAGAACTATTAGATAAATGCCGCCGCTTCAGCAAATAATAATATTAACATGTATTAATTAATAGTAACAGCTTTTGCTAATTACTACCTATTTATTATATTCGACAGCACACACAACCATGCCTTGGATGGGGAAAAACCACAGAGGTGGGACTCGAACCCGTGACCTTCAGGTTGGTAGGCATGAATGTTACCCCACCACTACCAAGGCCGACAAATCTAAATAAAAATTATAGATGTACCCCAACCAAATATAGTTTGTGAATATACTTAAAAATAAAAAGAGCGTATATTTGATGGATATGCTTCTAGAGCCATACGGGATAAATGTCAGGTCCAATAGATGGTATATGCGAATAGTTTTATGGTGCCTTAGTGCAGCTATTGCCAATGGATGGCTACTCTACCAGCGGAATTGTAAAAAAAGAAAGGAAAAAGTTGAACTTTATCTTCTTGCTTTTCAGTCTAGGATTGTGTTTGGGCTAACAAGGGATGGAAAAATTGATTCACGGAAAAGGGGTCGTCCTAGTGCCGATTTTCCATCGCCAAGCACTTCTAAAAATTATAGGTGTTGTGTAAAAGCCAATCCAACTGAGGACGTAAGATTCGATGGTTTAGGTCATGTTCCAGATATGGTAAAAAAAGAGGTACTTAGATGCTAAGTGTGCACTCATTGTCAGATAATTTGTATGATGTGTAAGGTCACTATGTTTGACTGTGCAAAAAATGTTACCAATTATGTCGCAACAAATAGTGTTTTTATTTCTAAAATCACCACTTATGTCATGCTTAACAATCATATTCTGTTGTAAACAAATATGTCTCTCAAAATTTATTCCGTGATCCATCACTTAGCATTTTAATAAAATTCCTTGAAGAGCATCAGTTTCGGTCATTTTGTCTCCATTCAAGCCCAATGCGACGTGCACATCACAGGCCCATTCCCAAAAAACCAATGAGGGAAGACAAATGAAAAATTATTTTTAGATTTTAGATGATATAAGAAGAAAAAAATTCACCAAAAAATATTTCAATTGCAATCTACTTGAAGAGACAAATGACAAAATTGACTTCCTTAATACTATCACAGCTTTTAACATTGATGTAACTAATTTTATGCCTACCAGAGTAACTTATTCCACTCAAACTTTGATTGACAATATTCTTACTAATATAGACCGTAATGATGTTAGCACAAGGGTTCTGGATGAGCAAATATCTGATCACTTGCCTATCATATCTACATTCAGTTTTTTTGTGCCACCTAAAATTAAAACATATTCAACTAGAATTTTCTCGGATCTAAATATGTCTTACTTCAGAACAACTCTCATCTCCCAAGACTGGGCAGATGTTTTCAATGCTGAATCCTTTGAGGAGAGTTTTCAAAGTTTTTATTCAATTTTCCTTTACCTTTTTAATGTAGCTTTTCCTCTCGAGATTAGAAAAGTTCAGAATGCAAAAAGAAAAAAATCCTGGATCACTGATGAAATTCGTTCATATTCATCATTCCTCAAAAATCTAGCATATGAAGCGAAACTATGTGGTAGTGCTGAAAGTAAAGAGCATTACAAGCATGCAAAAAATCAGTACAGATCACTTATTACCAAAGCAAAAAGGTCTTATAATGATGACATTTTGTCTAAAGCAAATAGCAAAACTAAGGTTGCCTGGAAAATTATAAACAATGCTAAACATAAAGATAAAACGTCTGCTTTGCCCAATATCCAAACTTTACGCGGTAGAACTCTAAATTGCTACTCTGACCTTGCTGATGTATTCAATGAGCATTTTGCTTTAGTACCAAACTCTACAGTTCCTCACTCCACCTACACTGCAATGTCTAATCCAATGTCTTTTTTTATGAGGCCAATTGTGATGACAGGGAATTAAAGTCAGTCATATCCAAACTCAGCCAAAGCAGTTCAAGTTCAGGTCCAGATGGAATCCCAGCAAAGATAATATCCTGTAGCTATGATACAATTAAAATTCCACTTCTTCATTTAGTGAATGAATCTCTGAGAATGGGTGTCTTTCCAGCTTCTCTGAAGACGTCCAACATTGTTCCTCTTTATAAAAACAAAGGGAGTAGAGATGATTTGAACAACTACAGACCAATTGCTCTGCAAAATTCATTTTCAAAAATTTTTGAGAGAATTGTATATAATCGTATAGTATCTTTTCTGGATAAGTACAGTCTTCTCTCTAGAGATCAGCATGGGTTCACACGTGGAAAATCCACCATTTCTGCCATGTATCAGGCAATAGACAAAATATTACTCTCTATGGATAACAAAAAAGAAACACTTGCTTTACTTTTTGATTTCACTAAGGCCTTTGACCTGGTAAATCATGATCATCTTTTTTTTAAGCTTGAAAAATTGGGTATCAGAGGCCTTGCTCTTCAGTGGATGAAATCATATCTTAGCAACAGAACTCAGGTTGTAACATTAACTGTTGATGGTGTTAGGCATGTATCTTTACCTCGTAATTCTAATGTCGGTGTACCTCAGGGATCTACACTGGGTCCGCTTCTTTTCCTGATATATATAAACGATTTACCGCTTGCCTTATCTGGTATTGACAACATTACCCCTATTCTATATGCTGATGACACAACAGTTATAGTATCGTCCACTTCACGTAAATCTTTATCTAACAAAGCCCAATTAGTTGCCAATAAATTTAGTAAATGGGCTCAAGATAACTTTCTAATTGTAAAATCCCAAAAAAAGTAATAAGATACACTTTTTAACCAGCAGTCAGCCATCTGAAAGTATGCTAATAAAAATGGAACAAAAATCAATCGAACAAGTCAACACCAGTAAGTTCTTGGGTTTATTTCTTAATTATAAAATGTCCTGGGCAGAGCATATTAATTTTCTTAGCAGTAAGCTTAGTTCAAGCTGCTACATACTTAGACAGCTTAGTCAGTCAGTAACACGGGAAATTTTACTACGTCTGTATTTTGGCGATTTTTACCCACATGTTTCATACAGTATCATCTTTTGGGGATCTACCCACTTATCTTTAAAAATATTCAGAATTCAGAAAAAAGCTGTAAGAATCATCGCTCAAAAGTCTAATAGATCCCCCAGTAAGCCAATCTTCAAGGACCTGAATCTCCTTCCGATTCCATGTATATATCTATTTTTAACCATAATGTATGTAAAGAGCAATATTGTCAATTATGAAGTGAATAGTGCATTCCACCATCATCACACAAGGACAAAAAACGATATTCATCAGAATTATGTACGAACAAGAGCTGCCAAAATGGGGCCCAAAGAAATGGGCATTAAACTGTACAATAATTTAAAAGAAATAAAAAGCATCAATGCTTTTAAATCCGATCTAAAAAGGTACTTAAAAAATAAGCTATTCTATTCAATCGATGAATATTTCATTGACTCTTTATGTTAAAATATTCAATTGTATATAATATGTGAATATATGTATTTGATTATGACGTGCCTTATATCTATGCATACAAATGTATCAGATCTCCGGGCAAATAAAGATTTGTTATTATTATTATTTTAAATTCAAAAAATGATAATTGGGACGTCAAAGGGTTAACAAAACATCAACTTGTGCATTGCCAGTGGAAGAAATTTTAAACCGCTTGTTCATGTGTTTGATGAGGCCTCTCCCTCAGTCTCCTCTCCTTAAAGTCACCTCGATAATTTTCATGGTGTGTGATTTCATGTGGAAAAGAGGTGGTCTGGCTGATTTCTACGGCAGATAGTCGTGTATTATTGCATGACAGCCAGCAATCTCATGCTTCCCAACAGAGTTGTCAAGTTACATTAGAAAGAAGCCATTTCAAGCGGGTTGTATCAGAAGTGGTTCAATTTCTTTTAATTAGCTGTGCATCTTTAAGTTGCTATAGTTTGTTCTAGTTTTTTATTTTCTGGAGACTTAACCTCTGTTATTTGGTTTATTGTTGCAAAAAAAAGTGGAACATGCAAAACTTTTAGCCTACATTCTCTCATGTTTCTTCATATGTACAATAGCTCTATGATTTGTGTGCATGTTACTAAAATCTTCTTGATATAAAACCAAAAATAAATTCATCTTGTAAATTTTTAGTGTTGGAGGCTCATTATCACTACATACTTGTAATTACTGATAACCTTATCTTTATTGTGTAATGCTGTGATTGTTATGATGAACAATTTAATGATATTTACCTAGTTTTCCAAACCCTTCAGCTGGTGTAAGTGTGATAAATTTATTCTTGTCATTGACTGTTGTATTTATTGTATTTCCATTTTTTACAGTTATGTGGAAAAAGGTGATGACTTGTCAATGCTGCAGATAATAAATGTGGGATATGACCGGGTGAGTTGAATCTGAAGCAGAAATCGTTCCTAAATTCAAAGCATGAGAGCTTTAGCAGAGATGTCACCTGCTGAGGAGAGAGATGTGAATGTATGAACTTAGCAATGAAGAAATGATTTGCCTGGACTGGAATCTGTACACAAATTCTCTCTATTTTAGCAGTGCTTTAGAATCATATTAGTTACCCAGGTGTTAAAGTAGGGGTGAGCCAATAGGCTTATTTATCTGATAACTGATACTCGATATTTTGCTCTGATAACCCAATAAATGAGCTGTTGGGATCAACTAAAGAAATTGTTTAAGGCCTCACTTGGTGGAATTCTTTCATAACAAAAAGAAAGGAAAGACTCACAATAGTATTAATGCACACACATTTTATTTAACCCGACCAAGGTTTCAATGGGTAACCGTCACTACCAAGGTCACACTGTCAAGGCTTGACCTTGATAATGACAGTTATCCGTAGAAACCTTGGTCGGGATTAAATACAATTTTTGTGGATCAATACTATTTGAAGTGTTTCCTTTCATGTTGGGAATGGCCAAAATTAGAGTGCAGTGAGTCAGAACTGCCACTTTTGGAAAAATGAAGCTCAATGTGGAATAAATAAAACATTAAACCCTATTGGGCTGCTCTCTTGTGACAAACACTGGAGGTAGACTAACACTACTCACAAAACAGAATGCAGGTGGAGGAATGCTTTGTGTATCTAATTAAAGTGAGGGAGAAGAGAGTGATTTACACCACTTTTACTCCCAGTGACTGAAATATCGCTGACCTAATGAGAGAGTGGTAGTAAGGGCTGAAGATCTTCTACACCAAATTAAAAAATAGTCAAAATACTCATGGGCTCTCTATTAATAGTATCTTCAGAATTACTCGATTTCAATGCAAATGTTTAGACAAAATAACAAGTTGCTTCACCTTGTGTAGGGTCAATGCTCCCCTTGTCTAAGTAAAACACCTACAGAAGATACCAAATTTGCCGACGCTAGACGTGTATTCTAAGTGGGGCTTAACTAGTGAAGAATAGCAGTGCTCTTTCTCATTGTATTTCTCTAGCATTCTTGAAATGAATGCTATCTGTTTTCTTGGCAACAATTGTCTTGAGTGTGTGCTCCAAGACTGGTCCTGAGTAATTGTGATGCCAAAATATTTAACGGAATCAACATTGACTATTTCCATTTTGTTATCTTGTACATGGCTCTGTATTATTTTTTCTTCTCAAGAAAGAAACGGCCTAGTATTTTTTAGTTCCAACCATACGCTATTTGTTCTCGGTTTTTGTATTTGGTAACGCTCAGATCAGATCTGAAAGTTACAGAACTCCCCCTTCCCACCCCCCCACCCCCCGCCCCCTCCCACCACTCCCCACCACTGATCCTTTCCTTTTGGTCTGAAGCATGGGTGTATATAATGGGGAAGAGACTTGAATTGTATTGATGAATGGTAATGCAGCCAAATTGAGAAGCAAGTGATAATCTTGGTACATTAGCAGAATTTATAAGCCACCCCATGTTCAACCCAGCCACCATTTGTTGACCTGTTGTTTGTTAAGGCAAAGTACAAGAGAGAAATGGAAGAAGTAGACTGCAGAATCAGAGGAGACCATTCTTAATCCCTTTGTCGCTCTGTGATGGATTGAGAAATTTCGAATGATTCAGTATCATTAACTTTTACTCATATCAAAAACACCTTTGCAATTGTTTTACCAATATCTTAGAACCAAAGAACAAGATATAGAGGCTGCATAAGTAGCTAAATAATATGTACATGTTACAGAAAATGTAGGTAGTGGAAATTTTTTGCATTTTTTATAATATAAGCGACATGAAATCTGCTTATAATATTTTCACCAACAAGTACCCATGCAGTGTGCTTTTTTACAATGGGTTATTTTGCTCAAGATCTTAAATTATTGTTGAGTGGCATTAGGGGATTAGCATTAATGCATAACTTATTCAAAGAATAGAATAAAATTTTCAAGTCCTCATTTAAAGACATGATGACCACCAAATGATGTAATTTTGCACAATGAAGGAAGGGTGAGCAAATAGATACTGATATGGCTTTTTGGGGATTGGGATATGATTAGAGAAAAACTAGGCTTCGGCATTGGCCTACTTGAATAGTTGAGTGACTTCAGGGGGTGTGGCAGTCAAAGAGTTTAAAGTTTTACAACCCATCAAACAGAGGAGTGTAGTATTTGAAGTGCTACTAACAAAACCCCTAAGTAGGGATTGGAATTCTGCTGAAAAATCTTTAACATTGTCAGGACTTGAACCCAAGACCCACGGGTTGTAGACCCAATGCTCTAACCACGTTACCAACCTACTTATTCTGTCAATAATGTAAAAAAAATTCATGATAGGGACTAAGAATGGTTTTCTCTAATTCTGCAGTCTACTTCTTCCATTGCTTCATTCCAGTGCTCTGCATTAACAAACAAGTTAGCCTTCTTGCACCTGATAGCCTGAAGCCCTAATGGTCAATATGCTGCAAGACAATTCAAGAGAAATTAGAACTGTTGAAGACAAAAGGAATATGATGACAACAATATCTTTCAAGAGCTCTCCAGATAATATGTCTCCCATCATGATTTTTCAACTGAAGTAATCTCCAAACAAAAGAGCTTGTTCAATGAGTCTTGAATGGAGTTTGGCTTATAATTGATAGTGTGAAATAGGCTTAAGTCATGAAATTCAATGGGCTGTGATAGTGATAGGTAGTTAGTGTACCCAAAGGTGTGATAAGTTTTAGAGCTTTTAGCAAAAATATGTATTACAAAATTATCAATTTGAACCCTGAAATCACTTGTAGTTTCTACAAAGTCTGTGAACTTGAGTAATATAAGTTTAATAAAATTTATGAATTATTTTTATAAGATTGACACTGAATTTGCATTTTCATTACCAAAAATTAATTTAATGTATTCCTTTTATTGGCTAAAATCAAGAAAAGAGTCATTCTCAGCCTATCAAAATCATTGTGTTGAGGGGAAATTTGGAATTTGAAGCATGTATTTGGTTTATAATGCTTTGTAAAATTTGTAAATTTGCTTTTTATCCTTACTTCAGTGGCTGGTTGAAACAACTAGTGTTGGTGTATGTATGGCGGAAATTACTCAGGCTGAACACAATGATGTATCATTGAAGCAGCAACTAGCTACAGCCAATACTCTCTTGGTGGCTCTGAATAAATGCCGTGAAATAATCCATGTTACAGACACATCTCACCAAATTCAGGTTGGTTAAATAGATATTGAATTTTGTCACGTATTCGTTTTATCATAATATGTAAAATATGGATTTAAAAATTTGAAGGTGAGTTGCATTCATCTTCTTGTGCTGATCTCCTTTGTCTTCTTCTGTAGATAGCAGAGAGAGAGAAATAATCCAGTGTGGCACATTTTTGTGCTGGAAAGTAATTTAGAAAAATGGCTCTTTTCAGCTAAATGTATACATTACAGTATGGTGTACATTTTGATTCAAAGAGTCAGCATCAGATTCTTGAAAGAACAGATGCATGTATTCAGTTTTTGTATCTTTTGTATTTTCTCAAAGAAAAGAATAGGCAAAAGGCCCATGGTAAATGGGGAAGAGAGATGAATCCGTTCATTCTGGGTGGAAGTGTAATCAAGTGGTTTGATTTGGTGCTTCAAGGAGCTTTTGGGGATTATGAAGAGATGTTGGAGTGGGGAAATTGAATATTGGGGAAAGGGACAGACTAGTTTCATTTAATAGGAGTATGTAGTTTGAAAATACTTGTTAAAATGTAGATCCACACTTTCCTTCTCACTGAATACTTACTGTGGGAGTAATTCAATGATTCTGGAGTATTTCCTGTCTTCCTCTCACCCCCAGCTGACCATTCATATATATTGTTGATTTGATTGAGTAAGGATGCTATGGCAAGGGGCAAATGGGGGAATTAGTTGTAGTACATACTATTGAAGTAAATCTGTAGTAATATTCCAAATTCCTAATTTATTTTATTACTGTATTTCTACTTAACCAGAGTATCACCTGGTACAGGCTCAACCGAAAGTGACATGACTAGTGGCTTGTGAAAGAGTATTTGTTTATACAGTGGAACCCCACTTTATGATGGTAATCCATTCAATAGGACCGATCGTAATGTGAATTTCATGGTAAAGTGAATCAGTATATTACCGGACAACTGATCGGTTTAACTACATCATGGCCAAAGCATTCAGTGATAGAATAGAATAGAATAGATTTATTTGCCTAATAGATACATTACAAAAGGTAAAATCCATTACAAATGTAAGTACATAAGGCACATCATTAAAAATAGAGAAAAAAAGTAAGCAGATACATATTAATGACGGGAAGTCAAATAGTCACTAACTTTGTAAAAACAATTCTCCTCAAGATAACAAAAAAACAGCCTTTTAAACACCATCAATCTTTTTTCGTTTTTTATAGCTAGCGGCAAATGATTATATAATTTTGCACACATTAAATAAGGTCCTTTCATCATTGTACATAGGTTAGATGTCAGCATGTGTACATCATCACAGCCTCTTGTGTTATAAGAATGGTAGCAGTTATTTGACTTAAACTCAGACAGATGTTTTCTCACATACAGGACAGCATGGTATATATACACAGATGGAAAAGTCAACATCCCTAACTTACCGAAAAGAGGTTTACAATGAGCCCGATAAGACTCGTTACACATGGTCCTCATCAACTTTTTTTGGATTAAGAACACATTATTTGATAATGTGGAATTACCCCAAAATATAACACCATTTGAAATCTGGGAATAAAATAGACCGTAATAAAGAGTTTTAAGTACATTTATACTTACAGTATGTTTTAGAACAGATACCAGATAAAAAATTGAATTTAACTTTTTACACAAGTTTGTTACATATTTATCCCATTTGAGATGTTGATCAATATATATTCCGAGGAATTTTAAGTCTTCCACAGCATTAAAACCATTATTTGCAAATATTTGGCAGTAGTTCTCACATTTATTACTTTTAACTGAAAAGAATACTGCTTGCGTTTTCTGACAGTTTAAGACAGATACACAATATAGGATAGGTACGAAATATTCTGGAATTTAATGATTTAAAATAGTGGTGTGGCCAGGATTCGAGGATTCTTTCAAAAAAGATTCGATAAATTCGAATCCTGGTTTTGCGGGTGGCATATACGTTAGGATAACAATCTCGCAACGTAATAATCTCATGAATGACGTCATTTTACCATTATAAGTGCTGATAATCTGCGCGGAAATTCACTGCGATACATATTTAAAATAGAACTTTCTATTTGACATATTTCCAGTGGAATTCTACATCGGCACGTTTTTTTCTTTTGTGCCTGTATTTAGGATGTTCTATCCAACACGTTTTTGCTCACACACAGAAGAACGTCTCTACTTTGTTATGAGACATTTGGTGAGAAGAGTTAAGTGAAAAATAATGCTGAATAATAAGCTACTCAATGGTTAATGTACGATTCTGTGATCCCCACATATTAATAAATTTGTGTTAGCGATCCGTTTGTTTAAGGGTTAAGGCAACAATTTAAATCAACAGAAATAGCAGCTGCCCTCGATTCTTTTGATCATCGGCCACATCAACCTGGTATTGGCTCTGGAGGCCCCCAAAAGAAGAACCACCCCTGACCCCAACTAATGGAAGCCGCCCGGGTTGAGGCGAACCTAAATGAGGGTAGACAAACAATGATGAGACAAAGGAGTGATCTTCTTGGATTACTCCGATCTCTTTCTCGCAGGATGAGTCCAGAGCAGATAAATTTCTTCATGTTCTGGAATAAGAGGCAACAGTATCTTGAGTGACAGGAGTCTTGGGGCGAAACAGGTTTTGGCCCATAAATTTGACTCGACGGAGGGACCTGTTTAGCCCATAAATGGGACTGGTGGCAGAACTGCCGTTCCAAGCACCGATTTCCAGAAAAGTCAGAATTAGCTGGCAATGCCTTTTCAAGAGCGAGCCTCAGAGCAACAGGACAGGACTCCCAGATGATGCCAGGTAGTGTCAAGAAATCAACCAAGCCAAATTATGAGCCAAGAGAGAGAAGGAGATGTCAGCCTCTGCTCATCACAGTGATTTACCACCGCTTCTGAGAAGGGTACCCCGAAAAAAAGTATCCGGTGTTGGCAGGGGTGGGCGGAGAGCGAGATAAGAGGTGAAGACAAATAACTCGGCTGAATCGGAGGACCGTTGGTTGGTTCTGCCTTCGCAGCACATCTCTGATGAAGACGTACAACATGGTTCATGCATTTCATGATGTCTTCAATTGTATCGAAAATATTCTTATGAGAAAGATCTAAATTCAAAGAAAAAGGATCACTCCAGACTGTAGAATTTTTTTGCCCCTATAGGCTCTCATCTCATGGCCAAATAATGCGCCGGCGAAAATAATTTGTTGAGATTGAATATACGCATTTACATATCTCTTCAATAAGGTGGGCACCACATACGTTTGAAGTTACCTACTACCGAAATAGCCCAGTTTTTACTTGATTGAATTGTGAAAACCAAAGTTTTTATCTGCCAGCATTCCGTTGTAACATTGTATGACACAACAAAAAACTTGTAGACGATAATAGCACTCACAGCTATATGGCTTGACACGCAACTGCCATTTATTACACCAATCACTGATGTCAATTGAAGCACCCTTAAGATCATGTTACTGTGATGTACCATCAACACATTTAAAAATTTTTCAACCATCAGCAGGATGTTGCAGCCATAAGTGGTCACGCAATCAACTATGCCATCCACATAGAGGGCAAACAAGATGGGGCCGAGCACGCTGCCCTGTGGTACACCTGAGGTGACGGGTGGGTAGGATGAGCTATTGATTAGGACGTGCTGAATGCAAGAGCTGAGAACAGGGCAGTTGTGTTGTGTTGCAAAAAGTTCATGATGGTAGATAGTAGGGTCCCATCAAAATTGTATCTCCAACTGAGTTTGTGGACTTGTAGGTTGTGATAAACTGAGCCAAAGGCCTTAGAAAAGTCAATGTAGCAAACATCAAGCTGGTAGTAAAGCTCAAATGCAGAAGTGACTTGATGGTGCATGGTAGCTAAATTTGTGAGGCAGGTGTTAGCTTTCACTTAACCCTTTGAGTGCCAACCAATTTCCTAGGTATTATGCTAAAAGTGCCGTGGAATTTTTGGTGATTTTTCAGTAGTTTACGAAAAAAATTATTCTTCATACATTAATAAAATTACATTTACAAAAAATTTAGGAAAACTTTATTATATTTGATTTAGCGTTTGACATGTTGCATTTAATGATTTTATTGTATATTAATATTGGAAAAAATATTAATATACGAAATAGTGACATTGCAGATGGAGCGCATTAGTGCTCCTGGCACTTTTGGCGAGAGACGGGAGGAGCACGATCGTGCTCCCCGGCACTCAAAGGGTTAAGGTTAGCAAAATTTTTATAGACACCCTCTCCCACTGGGTTCAAATTTCCACGGTGAGAAATGTTAAAATATGTCAATATGTACTCACTGTGCAAAAAAGTTGTCAAACTGTGAGGGGAGCTCAGCGGCAGCCACTGTGTTGTCAAAAGGGAAGTTAATTTATTTTCCAAGGTTGATTTAGGCATCAAGGGAAATATGTGGAATTCTTTCAAATTCTGGCATTTATTTGTGGCTGATTCTCCTGTTAAATAAATTTATTTGTCCCATTGAATATCCATTAGATTATTAGAATGTCAGTGAGTGGTATAAACTTACAGTAATTGATTCTTGTGTGCTTTTCATTTCAAAAGCAAAATGTTTGCATTGGTCAGGGTGTCGAACAGTCCTTGAAAATCTTGAATTATCCTTGAATTTTTTAAAATCCTTATACTCCTTGAAAAAATGCCATTTTTCTGAATTTTCTGTTAAAATCAATAAGCATCCTTGAAATAATATATTCTAATTACCAAAAGATGACAAATCAATTTTATAAATGAATTAAATATTTAGGCGCAAAATCTAGAGTGTGGCATACAATTACACAAGCAATTATATGATGTCAAAATCTCAAACTTGTTCCACTCACAGAAAGTTATACATAGGCGCTGATCTCACGAAATGAATGTATGATGTTTATGCAGTATATAGTGAGTATTATACATATGTGTCATTGGTCATTCTTGCAGATTAGATATCTAATATATAAAATTCTCGTGTCACGCTTTTTTGTTTCCAAACTCCTCCGTAACGGTTGGACCAATTCCTATAAAATTTGGCTGTGTGTGTTCAGTGGGACTGAGAATATGTTGTAAACTATATTTCATTCTTCTCCAGGGCCCATGAGGCCCTGGAATGGGCCCTGAGTCATTTCCATAAGAAATACATGTAAAGTTCGTTTTTAGTGACTGCAGACCTTTTTCCTTTTGCATATTAAAATTAGTGATAACGGTCACATTAAGTTGAGACATATACCATTAGAAAGAAAAATAAATGCAAATTCTTATTCTTGCAATCGAATTTCGTTTTCCACGTGATTTACAGTGAATTTAGAAAAACACATCCAAAAAAAGCTGAGATTTCAGTGTTTTTGGCTTACTGTCCCCTTGGCGACCGTTAGAATTGTTTACGTTGATTGACATCTCTTTATAACAAAGTTAAGTCACGAAATAAATCCTTTGATATAGTGGTTAAAAGGTTCAAGAAGCTTTCAACTAAAATTAATGGCCTAAATCGTTTTCGGTCATTATTAATCCTCTAATAGTGCGTGCAAAAGTTTTGGGAATCATTTTCAATTAAAATATAAATATATGAAGGTAGGTAAAATAATAAAATAACAAATACATTATCAGCATACTGTTTTCTAGCATTATGTACTTCAATTTGGTTGTGTGCTTTTTACAGTGAACAATGCCAGTAAGACGCAAAGGATCTGATTTGGTCCGTCAAACGACTAAATCTACTCGGATACGAAATATAAGAGCCCAAAGAACAGACGAACAAATCCAACAGGATAATGAAGATGCGCGTGTGAACTTGGCGCAATTGGGTGAATCACAATCTCAAGAGGTACGAGCTGCGCGAAATCACCAAAGACGATTAGAACGAAGTCAAGCGCGTCAATTGGTAGTTGACACACGTAGAGCAATTAACCGACAACGCCAACAAGTACATCGTGCATTTACATGCGATTCATTTCAAAAATGAGCCAGCCGGGATGTGTTGCGCATCAGGAAAAGTGCAACTACCGGAAATTGAAACACCACCAGAACCATTGAACGGTTTACTTATCGGTACGGATACAGATTCTAACCTGTTCCTGAAGTCAATTCGAACATTCAATTCATGTTTCCAAATGACATCGTTCGGAGCAACAGAAATAGTAAAAAATAAATCTGCAAATGGTCAACAATTTAATTCAACATTCAAAATTAAAGGCCAAGTTTATCACAAAGTGGGCTCATTGCTGCCAATGCCAAATGAACCACATAAATTTTTACAAATTTACTTTATGGGCGGTGAGGACTCCGAAAGCGCACTCGCCAATCTCGTGGATGCACGTTGTAGCTACAATAACCTGAACTCACCTTCCGCCAGACGCATCGTAGCCAAGCTGGACGCTTTATTGAATGAGCATAACGAATTGTTTAAATTATTCAAATCACACATGAACAAATTACAAAGTGACAATCAAGCTATTGTCATCAATCCTGATAAAATTCCAGCTGGAGAGCACATTCGTAGATTCAATGCACCTGTTGTTGATGACGTTGCTGGAGTCATGGTTGGCGACCGTACAGCTATGCGAGAAATCGTGATTCGAAGAAGAAATAATAATCTTGAGTTCATTGCTGATACACACCGTTCGTACGATGCTCTCCAATATCCCCTAATGTTCTGGAAGGGTCAAGACTGATATTGGATAAATATTACACAACGGGATCCCGAAACAGGATCCGAAACAAACAAGAAGGTTAGCTTGAAGGATTATTATGCGTATCGTCTGATGATTAGACGCGGCCAGGACAACGTCATTCTACGGTGCCGTGAGCTTTGCCAACAATTCATGGTCGACATGTACGTGAAGATAGAGAGCGAACGACTACGATACTTACGATATAATCAACAAAAGCTGCGTGCTGAAGAATGCATTCACTTGCGAGATGCCATTGTGAGCATCGCCAACACCGCCGAAATTGGTAACTCTATCAGTCTACCATCATCGTACATAGGCAGTCCACGTCACATGCAAGAATACATCCAGGATGCTATGACTTTCGTTCGCGAATACGGACGGCCGTGTTTATTTATTACGTTTACATGTAATCCAAAATGGCCCGAGATAACATCTTTGCTATTTCCAGGACAAAATACAATACATCGTCATGACATTACAGCACGTGTGTTCAAACAAAAATTAAAGTCTTTAATGAGTTTCATTACAAAATTACATATATTCGGTCCCACACGTTGCTGGATGTATTCGGTTGAATGGCAAAAACGAGGATTACCTCATGCCCACATTTTGGTTTGGTTAATTGACAAAATACAACCTGAAGAAATCGATAGTATAATTTCTGCGGAAATTCCAGATCCGTCTGCTGATCAATTACTGTTTGATATCGTTACAACAAACATGATTCATGGCCCATGCGGTAATCTGAATCGTTCATCGCCTTGCATGGCAGATGGAAAATGTACAAAGAGTTTTCCTAAAAATTTCACTAACGATACGATCACAAATGTCGACGGATATCCAATATATCGCCGAAGAAATACCTATAATGGTGGGCAATCATTTTTAAAAAATGTCAACAACACAGACATTGACATTGACAATCGTTGGGTGGTGCCATATTCGCCTCTGATGAGTAAAACATTCAATGCTCATATTAATGTTGAGTTCTGCAGTTCGGTGAAGAGCATCAAATACATTTGCAAGTATGTGAATAAAGGAAGTGATATGGCTGTATTTCGTATTGAAAATACGAATGTTAATGCTCCTCCGGTCAATAACAACGATGAAATAACGCTCTACCAAATTGACCGGTACATCAGCTCCAATGAAGCTGTTTTGCGTATCTTTGGTTTCCAAATTCATGAACGGGATCCAGCAGTTATTCATTTAGCCGTCCACCTTGAAAACGGCCAGCGTGTATTTTTCACGAATGAGACAGCGATTGATCGTGCTATAAATCCACCAAAAACTACACTCACCGAATTTTTTGAATTGTGTAATCGTGCGGATGCTTTTGGTGCCTTTGCACGAACACTACTCTATTCAGAAGTACCACGCTATTTCACATGGGCTTAAACAAAAAAGTGGATGCCCCGCAAGCAAGGCACGCCGATTGATGCATTCCCCGGTTTATTCAAATCAAACACCTTGGGGAGAGTATTTACAGTCAATCCAAGGCAGACTGAATGTTTTTATTTGCGACTGTTGTTGGTTAATGTCACCGGCCCATTATCATTTCAAAATATACGTCAAGTGAATGGACAACAGTATCCAACGTATAAAGATGCATGGTTTGCACTAGGCTTGCTGGAAGACGACAAACAGTGGGACTGTATGTTTACTGAAGCAGCATTGAACTGTACAGCAATACAACTTCGTCTACTATTCGCTATAGTGTTGACTACATGTTTCCCAGCCCGAGCAGAGACGTTGTGGCATAATCACAAAGATTCAATGACTGATGATATATTGCATCGACATCGTACACGGTGTAACGATCTAACTATAATATTCAGCGACGCTATGTACAATGAGGCATTGATTGCTATCGAGGATCTTTGCATTGCCATTGCCAATTTACCACTCAGCAATTTCGGTATGCATTCACCAAATCAAAGTGCATCTGATTTAATGAATACTGAAATGAATCGTGAACTGCAGTACAATACTTCAGAAATGGCAGCGATTGTTACTCGCAATGTCCCGCTACTGACTGAGGAACAAAGAATCATTTACGACCGCATAAAGCTCGCAGTTTCGGCAGGACAAGGTGGATTCTTTTTTTTGGATGCTCCAGGTGGAACTGGCAAAACATACCTCATTTCGCTGATTCTCGCCAAAATACGATCAAATAATGGCATCGCATTGGCCGTTGCATCATCTGGTATTGCAGTAACTTTATTGGATGGAGGCAAAACAGCTCATTCAACATTTAAGCTGCCACTAAATATTCAGAATAATCCAGACGCAGTGTGCAATATAAAAAAACAATCGTCCATGGCCACAGTGCTGAAACAGTGTAAAATTATCATCTGGGATGAATGCACTATGGCACTCAAACATTCACTTGAGGCATTAAACAGGACCTTGAAAGACATAAAAAACAACGGCAAACTATTTGGCGGCACTCTGTTACTCCTTTCAGGTGATTTCAGACAAACACTTCCCATCATTCCACGTTCAACGTACGCTGATGAGATCAACGCTTGCTTGAAATCATCGCCACTCTGGTGCAATGTTGTAATAGTACAGCTAAAAGTTAATATGCGTGTTCAAATGCTTCAAGATCCATCCGCTGAAACATTCTCAAAACAACTGTTAGATATTGGCGATGGAAAAGTAGCTGTACATGAAAATACTGGATACATAAAATTGCCGACCGATTTCTGTACAATCATTAATTTGCAAAATTCTCTCATTGACCAGATATTTCCCAACATACATATACATCACTTGAATCATCAGTGGCTGGCAGAAAGAGCAATTTTGGCAGCAAAAAATGAGACCGTCAACGACTTGAATTTCAAAATACAACAGTTTTTGCCAGGGGACTCGGTGTCATACAAATCTATCGATACAGTTTGCGATACCAACGAAGCTGTAAATTTTCCAGCAGAGTTTTTGAACTCATTAGATTTGCCGGGCATGCAACCGCACCATTTACAACTAAAGGTTGGATCTCCAGTCATTTTGCTTTCACAATTTGAACCCACCACGGCTGTGCAATGGCACGTGATTAGTAATTAAAAACTTGATGAAAAACGTGGTCGTAGCCAGCATTTTGAATGGCAAGTTCCAAGGAGAATGTATTAATACCGTGAATCCCCATTATTCCAACAGATGTACCAATTTCATTCAAACGGCTTCAATTTCCTATTAGATTGGCATTCGAAATGACAATCAACAAGTCACAAGGCCAAACGATGTCTGTTTGTGGCATAGATTTGGGCACACCGTGTTTTTCACACAGACAATTATATGTGGCATGTTCTCGCGTGGGCAAGCCATCCAGTTTGTTTGTGTTGGCTGAAGATGGACTCACGAAAAATATCATACATCCCATTGCACTAGGAGAGTGACAATGTTTATTTTTGTAATTTTCATAATTTGTGATATATGCAGTTTGAAATTTATTGATAAAGATAATGAAAGTAAAATGAATTTAAAAAATGTTTGGTGTTTTATTATTTATACAGGTCGTCATCGTTCAAATCGCACCATTCCTCTTTCAGTCGTATACCACGTCCCCACACACAATAAGTTAGTTATTTTTTATCCGACTACCAAAATATTCCCTAGAAATAATTTATGTGGAAAAACAATGTTTGCCGGGTCAGCTAGTAATGACAATAATAATTTTTTATTAGTTGCAGAGGATATATATAGGACCCGTCAAAATATAAAGGAAAAATTCAAACAACCACATGTGAAAAAAGTATTACTATAAAATTACAGAAAAAATAATATCAATTCATGAATTGAAATATTCATCCATAGAATAGAAACATTTACCCAATAGGTAGGTACTGCCTTAAATTAGCTTTGAACTTTCCTGGTGCCTTCTCATCTTTCAAAGATTTAGGTAATTGATTGTAAATCCTGCTACTCGTAGTGATGGGGAAGATAGAGAGGTTATGTTGTCTCACTGCATAGTCATCTCTGCTTCTAGTAAGGTAATCGTGAATGTCATGATTCTCAACAAGGGTCAACTTACCTTCATATTCTCTAATTAACATCACTGCACAGAACACATAAATACAAGGCAGAGGAAGGATATGTAATTGTTTAAACAAATTACAACAGCTGGCTTGTTTCCTGGCATTGCAAATGATTATAACTTTTTTGCAACTTAAAGATACGGACTGCCATAGGGGAGAGACCCCAGGCTAATATGCCATACTGGCTCCGGGCGGCTATGTTTCACCCATGTATTTGTATATCTATACTGTGGTCCTGCAGTTGAACTTGGTCTTTCGTCAACAATCAGACCTCCATAAACATACGTACGTGTTAAGGCGATGGGCGCTGAGATCGAACCGTGAATCCCCACCAAGCATCTGTAAGGTTTGCTGGGTAACTCCCCACACATCCGCGCATAGCGAACCGTTAGGTATTGAACATCATTTAAAATAAGCTTAGTCTAAATAAGCATTGGCAGCAGGTATAAATTTAGTCATCAGAAGAATCGCCAATTTATTAAGTCAGAAAATTACGAAACAATTAAAAAATTCGTAAATGAAAAGTGTTTTAAAAGTATAGCTTAATTTTATAATTTCAGTGATTGTAGACGTGGAGCCATTTTTGGGTAGGTATCAAACAGACCGCCCTATGCTACTCTTCATGAGAAATTACTTGTTTAATTTATTTAAGAGTTAGATGAATAGAATTATTAAGTTGATAGTAATGGCAAATGTTAAGTCCGTATCTGATATTTTAAAAATTGATTTAGCAGATATAGAAATTTTACCTCCTGCAGACTCCGTGGATATTGGATTTGGAATTTCTGCGATTATACATAAGTTGAAAGATGTTAAAGCATTAGAGAAATTGAAATTTAAAATTGAATGCCAAAAGTTTATTTTACATATATGTACTTTAAAAAATGAAAGAAAAGTCAAAGCAGTGCAGGTTGTTTTTCACCCTATGTGATGGAATTAGAAAATATTGAAAAACAACGAGTAGATGCTGCACTCGGCTATTTGGTTGATAAAAATCCTATGAATGCAATTGATGCTGATCATGTTAAGAGAGAATATAACTCTTTTATTTCTCCAGATTCAGTGAAAAAATTTTTTTATTTAATAACTTATACAAAAATTATAATTTATGTGTTCGAATATAGCTCGTATGTTTATTTTGAAACATCCTTGAAAAAAGTGGTCCTTTTTATCTTTGAAAACCTTGAAATATCCTTGCATTTTGTACTAGATTGTCATTCAACTCCCTGTTGGTAAAATTATGCATTTAATATTACATTACAGATTTCAGTTTATGCTTAAGTTTTATAATGCTATATTTCTGTGTTGTTGTAGTTGAAAGAAGTGGAAAAACAACCTATTTCAACATAGTTCAGTATTAATTGTATTTTTTTCTTTTATTTAGTATGTAAACCGGGCTAGTGAGCGTTTGATTGGATATCGGATGGAAGAGGCAAAAGGAAAGTGTTTGCTGCAGCGAGGAAGTGAAGATGAAGTCATGACCCAGCAGTTATTGAAGGGGCATTCATGGGAGGGCTCTGTGGCATGTAGTAGGCAGACTGGAGACTCAGTGACTCTTCATTGCCGCATTGTACCAGTTGCCATCACCAGCAGGTTTGAAGCTTCTCAAATTTATCCTTTCCAGTACATAATTTTCATCTGGTATTGCCTCTTATGATAAACTCGTAGGACTAGTTCTGCTATCCTCAGTAAAATAGTCCAATGTAAAAAACTGATTTCACTATCATTAAGTTATATAGTTTCTCTATGCATTAAAGTTCTAAATGTTGGCTTATGTTTTGTTTGAATTGTAGGTAATAATAATTGTTAAAGTTTAGACAAAATAAAGTTTTAATGAAACTTGCTGCAGAACACGAGTACATAGTAACAAAACCAAACCAAGACTGCCGCTGTCTTGAACAGCACTAGCATACCAAAGAAAAAACAAAAGAGTGTCAAAAATTGCAACTTTCATTAGTTCACCACTACTCCGTAGTGTCGCCAGTGTGCAGTGCACTTATACTTTAACACTTCCTCCTAAGTCACTGCACAGAGCTAAACTCTAAAAGAAAAGCAATCATTCATCCATTCATTTACTCATTCATCCATTCATTTACTCATTCATTCTTCCAGACACCCATTTCACTTTGGAGCGTTTCAAAACGCACACGACCGAGCGGGTTCGTCAAAATATCTGCAATTTGTTTTTCACCGTCAATGTGATTAACTGCGATTTTACCATTTAAGGAACACTCACGCACAAAATAATGACGCACTTCTATATGCTTAGAACGCTTATGGAATTCTGGATTTTTAGTAAGTTTCACAGCACTTGCACTATCAATGAATAAATTTGGCACTTGTTCCCTAAGGTAACCAAGCTCACCAACCAACCGCTTTAGCCACAACAATTCTTTAGCACCCTCGCTGGCTGCGACAAACTCTGCTTCTGTAGTTGACAGGGCCACTGACCTTTGCAGTTGACTGGACCAAGCGACAGCTGCTCCAGCAAGAACTGCCACAATTCCACTCGTTGACCTCCGAGTCTTAATGTCACCTGCAAAGTCAGCATCGCTATATGCTTCCAAGGAACCCTGGTCATCACCACGGTGCAGCAGACCATGATTGACAGTTCCCCGAAGATACTTAAGGATTCGCTTGACACTCACCCAATCTGCTTTGGTCGGTTGTTCTATTACTCGAGCAGCTCTTGACACAGCAAAAGTTATGTCGGGACGTGTTGCAGTTGATAGGTACAGGAGGCATCCCACTGCTTCCCGATAAGGCACATTGTATGCAACCCGTTCCTCAGCATTATCACCACTAACATCACAGGGTGTTGCCACTATATTTGCATCATCCATATTAAAATGTTTTAGGATCCTTTTTGTGTAGGAACTTTGACTCACAAAGATCCCATCCGAACTTCATTCTATTTGCAATCCTAGGTAGTTGTCAGGATTGCCAGTCATAATTTTAAAATTAAGTTCCATTTGGTTAATGAATGTTTTAATTTCATCAATATCATTACCCACGACCAACCCATCATCAACATAAATCGTTACTATCAATTTACTGCCGTTACTACAACGCACAAATAAACACGGATCAGCTGAGCTTGCTTTAAATCCCTGCTCTTTCATGAATTTAACAAACCGCGTATTCCAACATCTTGGGGCTTGTTTAAGACCATATAGACTTCGCTTGAGCCTACACACTTTTCTGCTACCATCATCAAAACCCTCTGGCTGAGCCATATACACTTCCTCCTGAAGTGTGCCATATAAAAAAGCTGTTTTTACATCAAATTTGCACAGCTCCAAACCCACGATGGCTGCCATTGCAAGAACGGTTCGCACAGTACTATACCGTGACACTGGACTAAATGTTTCATAATAATCAATTCCTTCCTGTTGAGAATATCCTTTGGCAACAAGTCGAGCTCTGTATCGTTGTACACCTCCGTCTGCACTCAATTTTGTACGAAAAACCCATCGGTTACCTATCACTTTCATACTTGCCAGATGATCGACCAACTCCCAAGTATCATTTTCCTCTAAGGCATCCATTTCTTCTTCCATAGCCTTACACCAGTGTGCCTTTTGAGGACAACTCATAGCTTCTCTATAGGATTCTGGATCTTCATCACTGGCATTTGAAGAATATGCTACTTAACATATGTATTCTCCGGAATTCATCCACTGTGGCTTCTTGATCATACGCTTTGATAGTCGTTTCTCCATGAGTGGCTCCTCATCCACTTCCTCAGACTCGTCCTCAAGTTCAGACATCTCGACATCTGTCTGATGTTGATGAGCAATTTCTTCATTTCAGACCAACCTGTTTGAACTTGTGCCCATAGTTGAGTCTCTACAGATGCACTCTGGCTTAAAATGAACATCGTGTGAATTAATAATCTTCTTGAGGGATGGCACGTAAACCTGGTACCCATCTTTTTCATTCAAATAACCAACCATTCGGCCAAATATACTCTTGTTGTCAAATTTCTTTCGGAACTGTTTTAAGATATGCACATAACACTCTGTGCCAAAAACTCGAAGATGATTTAAGTCTTTCATCTCTCGCCTATCCCGCAATGCCAAAGGAGACTTGTCAATGATTGACGATTTCCCTGTACAATTCAATAAATAAACCGCAGTCTCACAAGCATGCCCCCACATAGACTTGGGCAATTTCTCAACTGACAACATTGACCGTGCTAGTTCCAAAATTGTGCGATTTTCTCGTTCTGCCAGTCCGTTTTGCTCGGGTGCGTAGGGAGCAGACAACACCAAAGCGATCCCTCGATCACACAGTACCCAACGAACTTCTTCACAGTTGAACTCTTTCCCACCATCGCACCTGAATGTTATCACAGTATGTCCAGCTGTAAAAGCTTCATTTAGGAAAGCTAGCAGACACCTTGCCACTTCGCTCTTTTGTTTAATAAAATATATCCGACGATACTTACTGAAATCGTACTGAAGTACTGAGTAAACATACACATTTCTAATTTTTCCCAATCAGAAATTAACATTTCACTGATAATGTCCACTATCACTATAAAGACACGAAACAAGAAGCATCACGACATTTAATTTTTGGAACCTTAAACTCGATGTCATTTAATTTATTACAATTAAAGAAACTACAAAATTTCACAATTTCCTAAACTGGACAAAAGACAAACGAAAATAGAATGATGTTTCCTTGGTACATACCGTGCACAACTTTGTGAATTTTGCATTGCACTTCCGAGCATTTCTTACATGGTCTATAATTTTTTCTTTTCCATTTACTATTGAACACACAGTTGAACGGCTTAAGTTCAATGATTTTCTTGCAGCAAAAGATACTCCCAGTTCAGCATGTCTAATAATTCCCAACTTTTGCTCGACAGTATTAAGTTTATGCGACCTACTCTTATTTTTGTTGGTCTCAGTCACATCACATTTTCGTTTTCCACTCATTCTTATCATACGACATTATTTATATTCAGTAAATAAACAAGTTATACCTTGCTCTAAGTTAACACTGCCCACAATTGCGTGTACTGGTGAGTGAGAACGCCAGATGAAACAGTTGAATGCCGGGATGCGCCATGCACCATCGCGGGAAATTCAAAAATATTGTTCGACAAATGTCCGAAAGTCCAAATTTGGTGTCCGAAAGTCAAGTAAAAGGTATCAATTTGGAGCGTACGAAAGTATGAATTGTACGAAAGTCGAGTGTACGAAAGTCGAGGACCGCCTGTAACTATAAAAGTATACCAGTTTCACAATGGAGGGTGTGGAGAATATCGCCATTAACTTCGAGCATAGTTTCCCGTAAGCGATTTAGAGCAAGATTTTTTCCTGTAACATAGAGATTATAATTTGAATTTTTATTTAAAATACGTATCATGTACCCACACCCAAAATTTCAAGATAAATGGCTCATTACTTCATTCGTTCCGGAGCTAAATAGAAAGGA
Source organism: Pyrrhosoma nymphula (assembly GCA_963573305.1). Lineage (NCBI taxonomy): Eukaryota > Metazoa > Arthropoda > Insecta > Odonata > Coenagrionidae > Pyrrhosoma > Pyrrhosoma nymphula. Next base: position 83,706,528 of record OY754339.1, read on the forward strand.
ATGATTTGGGGATTTAGGGTCGATTGGAACCCCAACCATCCCTCTTGAGCTCTAGGATGGTATTAAAGTGTAATAGGTGTAATACGTAGGTCTCTAGCAGTGTGCACAATTTTACGTTGTAATCTATGCCAAATGGAAATACTACATAAAATCCCTTCAGCGCACATTGAGAGGTTGGGGTACAAAATACCCCAAAAGAAATCCCACAAAAATTAGCTAATATTGGTCATTTAATTTAATGTAAGCTATAAAAGTCATGGACATAATGTCCCGATCATAGCCAATGCTCAGGTTGCTAAGGAAGTATGCTATTGTTGAAATAGGAGAAAAATTGTTAATTTTGGAATAGAAAATGTAATTTTGAAGAAAAAACGGAGCGTATACAATACAATACAATACATTATATTTGTCCAGCGATCAAGATGTTACAGCTGTTACACTTGATATAAGACAGGGTAAATTAACAAAATATATACATTGGGTACAAGACACAAACATATCAGGTACTATTAAGAAATTCTGCAATGGAATAAAACATTTAATTTATAGTAGAAAATAATAATAATAAAAATTTTAAGTAGCTAAGCAGATTTTTTGACCTATCTAAGGCTTTTGACCATGTGAATCACCACATTCTTCTATCTAAATTAGAGAGATTGGGTATAAGAGGTGTACCTAATGATTGGATTCGGTCCTATCTTAGAGACCGTATGCAGGTTGTGTCGCTATCAATTAATGGACTAAAATATTTATCTTCTTCCCAACCAATGTCATTAGGAGTCCCACAAGGATCTACTCTTGGGCCTCTGTTGTTCTTGTTATTTATAAATGATCTTCCTCTGGTTTTAAAGGAAATTGATGGGACTACCCCTCTTATATATGCTGATGACACTAATGTTATTATCTCCGATCCATCTTACTCTAATGTAATCGAGAAATGTAATTACATAGCAAACTCTGTAAATAACTGGTCTGCTGATAATCATCTTAGTATAAATGTGAATAAAACTAAGATGATTCGGTTCTCATACTCTGGTATTCCTAAGGAAAGCTGCATTGTGAGGATAGAAAGAAAGTCTATCGAACAGGTCTCTATGTGTAAGTTCCTTGGCATAAGTATTTCTTTTAATATGTCCTGGGAGCAGCATATATTAGACCTACAGCATAAACTGAACTCAACTTGTTATTTAATGAGACAATTAAGACGTACCACAAGTATTGATATCATGTTGAAACTCTACTATGGTGAATTCTATTCTAAGGTATTATACAGTATCATCTTCTGGGGGTCCTCCCACCTATCAAATGTTATATTTAAAGTTCAGAAAAGAATAATCAGAATTATAGCTTCTCAGCATTACTGTTCCCCAACTAAGCCAATATTTTATTCTCTTAAAATTCTCCCTCTTCCTTGTCTTTATATACTTTCACTATTGACTTATGTAAGAACAAATATAAATAAATACTCATATAACTCGAATTACCATTCTCACTCAACCAGATGTCACAACAAAATACACCAAACAACTATAAGAACACAAAAGATGAAACTGGGACCACAGGAAATGGGTATTCGCCTGTATAATAAATTACCAATGGAAATTGTAAATTGTACAAGTATGTATTCCTTTAAAGTTAAGTTGAAAAAAGTTTTGTATAAAAAAATGTACTATTGCGTCGAAGACTTTGAAAATGATAAGTTCATTAACCTGTAATTCAAAAATTGAACTTGGCAATACTAACCTTTGTGCTATGTATTTAATACTGAATTGTTTGTATTTTAAATTATTGACTGTATGTAACTTGACGTGTCCTATATATGTATTTTATACTCAATCTGCATGTCATTGGACAAATAAATAAATAATAATAATAATAATAATAAATTAGCTTTACATGCAGCTACACTTTTTTGAGTTTTAAGCGCAGCCGGGAGTTTATTATAAAGCTGAAGGCCCATAAAATTTGGACCAGTACAGGCATTCCTTGTGCGTACAAATAAAGCATGCAGCAGATCACTCTGCCTTGTAGAATATTAATGAATATCATAATTTTTGGCATAATTAGATAGATTTTCCTTGTATGTACAAGTACATGAAAAATGTAAATACATGCCACTGGCAATACATCCAATTTTTAAATAGGGGACGACAAGAGGCATCATGCTTAGCGAAGGTCATGAGCCGAATGACTCTTTTTTTGGACCCTAAAAATGGCCAAGGCCTCTAGATGAACCTCATAAAAGGATACTATAGGCTATGTGAGAATAAAATTCTCCATAGTATAGAGCACGAAGAACATCTACTGAAACAGTGGATCTAATGGACCTTATTAACTGTAAGAAGCAGGCTGAGCTTAACTTACTTGCTAAAGTGTTTATGTATTCATCCCAAGAGATTTAAAATTGATGTTGAGTCCCAAAAATTTGGTATTTTGTACCTGCGGGATCACCTTCCCATCAAATTCAATAGAAAGTACATTGCTTGTTTTATTTTTATTTGCAAAGTATATTAGGTGAGACTTTTCTATATTCAAATCTAGGACATTATTATGACACCAGGCAAGTAAAGTGTGACTAACCTGCTTACACTTTTCTGACAATTCATCAAAAGTAGGTGATGTAAGAATAATGTTGGTGTCATCAGCATATAACAAGGGGTAGCACCATTGATGTGTGGAAAACTATCTACAAGGTCATTTATATAAGAAAGAAACAAGACAGGCCCGAGAACAGACCCTTGAGGAACACCTCGATTTGGGACCTTACCTGGGGAGACAAAAGTTGCACCATTTATAGAAATAACCATGTGTTGTATTCTGTCAGACAAAATCCATTGCAAGAATTAAATACTCCATTCTTGTTTCCATACGATAGTGAATCTTTCAACCCTATATCTTGATTTCAAGTACAGTGAACTCCCGATTATCCATGCGCGGATTACCGAGTTGCGGATTATCCATGCATGATTTTTGACTCTTCGTCGATATTTTCTGCGGTCAATATAAACACATTCAATCATAAAACACATTTGGATTTTAGTAATCTAATACACGCAAGACTTACGTTAAGGCCATTTCTTGCCACTTAAATCCACCATATAAAACGTAATTGTTTTCCTTATTTGCTCACAATTAATGTAATGTTTACCTCATTGTTCATTGTCAGTATCTTTCCAACTGTGAATACGCACTCTTCAGAGCTTTCTCGCTGGTATATTTGCGATAATTAATGGTTTCGTCCACAATAAATTTCATGAGATCCAATGAAAAGAAAACAAACAGAGAAAATCTGGTACCTATTGCAGTGTCTTTGCTAGCACTCGCCTTCCATCTAGAATCTTAGGGATCGCATCCATGTATTCCCGGATTCAGATCTGTAGAGTGCCATACAAATTCTAGGAATTTCTTCTTCAAATGTGGTGGTAAGTCGTAAAGATACAAGCCTTCTTCTAAATAGCTTCGTAAACTTGCGTCTTTCCATTCTTAAACCTCTCTTGTATCTGATTCATGGAAATCTTTTCTCGTTCAAAGCAATCGATCAATTCCAGTGAATTTTTCAGTGTTAATACGTTGTGTGGCATTTCGGAAATCAATCAGCAGTTCCCCTAAGGTCCTTAGCGTTCTCTGCTGTGGTCTTACCCTATCAGCAGCACGTAGAAAAATGATTCTGTCTGTTTTGGTTGCGAGCAAGGCTACACAACAATGTTTATGTACTCTTCGTAGAGAGCTGAGAGGGGTTTGCGAGTTGGAGGGGAGGTAAGTGTGCAAGCGTGGGTTGGTGCAATGGTCAAGAAAAAGAAAGGGGGTGACGGGTAGGAAGAAGGGGGACTATTGTTGAACATTTGACACAATGTACGTGAAACAGAGCTCACAGTGGGACAGCTACATTTCATTCAAGTATTCTACCAGCTGATTGGTAGGTTCTTGGACAGTACCCATTCTGCATCCCAATCTCATCGACATTCTCTCACTTTCCCTCCTAAGGATGGCCCATTATTAGATCACTCTTCAATTCTTCATATCTTCTACCTCCTCTTATTTCGTCCAGAATTCCTATCCTCTTCCTTCCTCTTCCACACTTCCCCAGTGTTCTCCCCTCTATCACTCTCTTCAACATGCCCTCTCCTCTCAAATCCTCCTCCATCCATCTCTTCTGCCTTCTCCGAACCTCTGCCACAAGCTTCCTCTCCTCTCTGACCATATCCAATACCTCCTCGCTCATCTTTCTCGGCATCCAGCTAACCTTCTCCGTCCTTCTCCAAACCCACATCTCAAACGCCTCAAGTCTGCGTACATCCTCCCTTCGCAATGACCAAGTTTCCGACCCATATAGCGCCACACTCCATATTAAAGTTTTCACCAGCCTCTTCTTTACGTCTCTTCTCAGACCCCCCTTCATCAATTCCCTTCGCTTCGAAAATGCTTCTTTAGCAAGCGCAATTCTGCATCTGATGTCTTTACCACTAAACCCATTCTCCTCCAAAATACTACCCAGATACGTAAGCTGCTCGGCCTGCTCTATCTTCTGCCCTCCCACCCTAATATTCAGCCCCGCCTTCTTACTTCTAGAAAATCTCATTACTTTCGTTTCTTTGTGATTGATCTTCATCCCATACTTTTTGCACTGCACCTCTAAAGCATTGACCATTGACTGTAACCCCTTGGCAGACTGACTAACCAATGTTTGATCATCTGCAAATCTCACTGATATTATCAGCTCCCCTCCTACCTTTATTCCTACCTCCTCCTCGCCCATGCCTCGCTTACCTTTTCTTCTGAATACACGTTAAAAAGCAAAGGCGATAGTGGGCACCCCTGCCGCACTCCCCATCCTATCGTGGCCCATCCTGATTCTCCATTGGCTACCCTAACCTGTGCCGTCTGGTTTATATAGAAATTCCGAATCAGACGCCTGTCCCTCCAATCGACCCCTAATTTCTTCAACACTCCCATTAATTTCATCCAGTGCACCCTATAAAACGCCTTGTCGAAATCTACGACGCAAGCAAAAACGTCCTGCCCATACTCAAGGTTTCTTTTTACTAGCATCCTCATCACCACTATAGCATCTCGCGTTCCCGTCCCTCTCCTAAACCCGAACCGGTCGTCACGCAGGTATTCATTAGCCTTCTCCTCTAACCTTCTGTTTATAATTATCAGAACAACTTTGGCCGCGTGGGATATTAAGCTTATTTTCCTATATTCTTCGCACGTTTTTGCCTTGCTCTTCTTCGGTATAGGAATTAGTACAGTCTTCGTGAAGTCTTCCGGCCGCACTCCTTTATCATAGATCCTACGAATAAGTGCAAAAAGTTTTCCTCTTCCGTTCTTCCCCATGCTCTTTAAAAACTCTGCCGGTATGTTATCTATTCCCACCGCCCTATTCCTTTTCATGTCTCGTAGAGCTCTTTCGATTTCGCTATCTAGGATACTCGGTCCGATGCCATCTCTGTCGATATCGTCTTCCCTTTCTATATCTAACCTATTGGGCCTTATTTCTTTACCATACAGCTCTTCAACATACTCCTTCCACCTCTCCTGGATCTCTTTCAGTTCCACGATCACCTTTCCTGTCTTGTCTGTTATCGTTGTAATTCCCCTTCCCCTATTACCACCCGTCAGTTCCTTTACTTTCCTATATAATGCATCTGCTCTTCCCTCTTTTTGGTATTTCTCTAATGAGTCGATCTGTTCTCTCCACCACGCCTCTCTTGCTTTCTTTGTTTCTCTTCTAAGTCTGTTATTTAATTCTCAATATTTTCTCTTTCCTAATTCTGAGTTTACACTCTTCCATTTCCTTCTCTCCTCCATCTCCCTTATCATCTCCTTTGTGATCCATGGTTTTCTTATTTTTGTTGCACTCTCTACGCCTACCGTTGCTTTCGCTGCTTCTACAATTCCATTTTTCAAACTTCCCCATTCATCTTCCACTGATCTAACTCCATGATCCTCTCCCATTATCTGATCCACCTTCTCTCGATACTTCTTCTTCATTGCCCCAGTTAATGCCTCCATATTCCACTTTCGTACCCTCCTTCCCATTCTTATCTTTTTCAGTTTTACCCGACATTTCATGACTAATAAGTTGTGGTCTGTGTCTGCATCAGCTCCTGGATAAGTATGCGAGTTTTTAACACTATTACTGTATCTGTGATGAACCATTATATAATCTATCTGGAACCTATCTGTGTCTCCTGGCTTCTTCCAAGTGTGCCTACCTTGAGGATAATGCCTGAACCATGTATTTGTAATTACTAGGTTATTTCTACGACAAAACTCCACAGCTTTCTCGCCCCAGTCGTTTCTCCTTCCTAGCCCATAATCGTCCACCTCCCACCTATCTCTTCCTTCGCCCACCACCACGTTCTAATCCCCCATTACTACTAAGTACTTATTCCCAGGTATCCTACCAATTATTTCCTCTAGCTGATCGTATACCCCATCTACCTCCTCCTCTTTATGATTAGAGGTAGGCATATGAACCTGGATTATAACTAAATTCGTTGGATCTGCCTTTAGTTCCACGTCTATAATCCTATCACTCACCTGTTCTGCATACACTACTTTTCTACCTAGTTTCCTATTCATTACGAATGCAAACCTGTGCTGACTTTCATTCCCTCCACTATAAATTAGTCTATAATCGTTGCTCCAGTAGTCCCCGTCATCTTTCCATCTTACTTCACCCAGACCCATGATGTCTACACCCACCCTCTCCATTTCTTGCTTTATATTCTCTAGCTTCCCCGCCCTCAGCATAATCCTAACATTCGACGTGTCTATTCTGATAGTTTCGATTCTCTTCTATATCTTTTTTTCCTCTGCTGCTACTACATCTGAGCAAGGTCTTCGTGTGACTAATGCATAATTAGTCGTAGTTACACTAACTTTAGGGTATAGTGTAATGCATGTTGGTGACTACTCACCCCATGCCACACACCCCTGAGGTGGCTTGCAGGGTATTTTGTAGATGATGATGTAGATGTAGGCACTGGGGGAGGGTTAACGGTAGGATTAGGGAGACATGGAAGTGTTTTGGTCTAGGTCGATGCCAAATTGTCCTGAGTCCCTCCCGTGATGTGATGTCAGTCAATAATGAGGTTGACCATAATGTGCGAATGACACCTTTGGCTCCAGTTTCATTTTAAGGATTGCTTTCTAGGGAGAGGGCATTACAAATCATTTTAGGATTTTACTTCCTTTTGGTAAAAATTGTGCATGGAATTGTTTTTTTTTTTGCAATTCCACTTAACCCAGGTTCATGTGCCGGGAATAGATTCCGTTTCCACATTTGACAGTGTCCGTTTAACACAGGGTACCAATGAATGTAAAACCCTATTAAGACTACCGGGACCAACATTTTTTTCCAGATAAGACAGGTTTCAGTTAACCTAAGGTTCCGCTTACGGCAGGTTTCACTGTATCTGATTTATCAATTAGTCTCATGTTCTTTGTATAGTCCACTACTGCTTCCGGGTTTAGAATGACTTCATTAGTTTTGAAGCATTTCTTTCCACTGCCTACCATTCTACCCTTGTGGTCTGTGCATAAGACACATATATCGTGCTTATCATGCCATTGCATCACTAGAGTATGACCATTTGATTTTTTTTTGCAACTCCCCCCTGGCCATTTTTTTGTTTGGGAATGTAGGCATGTATTTCCTCGACAATCTCACGGTGCCACATGATCCAGTTTAATTTTCAAGAAGAAATTTACATAAATTTGGACTAGTGTAATAATTATCGGTGAATAATACATGCCCTTTTCTTAAATATTTTTCCACCAATCTTTTTACAACTCAACCAGAAAATCCAAAATAATTGCACCAACTTACTTCAGTCCTCACTCCTATGTAAACAATCATATCTAATATTACACCAGTCTTACAGTCACACAATATAAAAAGTTTAATGCCAAATCTATGCCTCTTAGAAGGAATATATGTATTGCTTAAAAGCTAAGTTACCTTTAAAAAGGACCAAGGATTCATCAATCACAATATTTTGAAAGGGATAAAAAACATCAGAAATTCGTGAATACATTCCTGATTTTCCACAATGGGTCCATCAGATCAGGATTGTTATTGTCCGCAAAATGCAAACACTGAAAAATTAAAATAAACCGATCCCTTTGCATACAATGAATTTTCTCTGCTTTGTTTTGGGTGGAGTACTTCCATCATCCATGACGATGATCAAATTTGAAAACACGCGCACAGACTAAATATTTCAAGAGAGTTCTTGAGTCGGGCACGAACATAAGAAAACTAACTTGTGAGACAACCAGAACCCATGGAGCGAGCAATCGGAAGAAAGGGTCGTACCTAATTGCGGTGGCATGCAATCTCTAAAGAGCGTGGGAAGGGAGTGGTTTGGGTAAAAAGTGTGGGTCCCCAAATGTCCACTGCTGAAAAGAACGAGTTCGGGTCATAAAAATATGAAAAGGCTGAGGGAGCAGGTAGACAGAGAGGGTCAAACGTACAAGAATGTATTTCCCGTAGTTCCCGGTACACACATACATGTACGTTTCCCGCAGCCTAAGGGTTAAAGCAAAGTCAAATGCTCTGAAAATAATTCCGGTGGTAATAGTGCAACAATGTGACATAATTCCAAACTATATCTATGTGGATAGCATTTTTGGTATCAGCAGTGATAATTATAATACATTCTTTACTATAAGATTATGGGTGTGCTTTAGTATGTGATATATATTCTTTTTACAATTAATTTGCACCCTGAATTCTATTAGAAAGCATTCTGCATCATTGGACATAATTTATATTTATAATGGATATCTATCTGGCAAATTTCTCATTTCTTGGTGGTGGTAATGTTTCATTCACTCCTGTATATCTTTTGCTTATGTGGTACGCAAGTAGAAAGCACCAAATTATTTTTATGTAATTGTGCACTTTACACATGTTTAATTATTTATATGCATGTCATACACAAATAGGTCTCCAACGCACCTCGTGTGGGTACATGATCCACCTCTACTATTAGCGGAAAAGACACTGACTGATGCAGCACCTGATGGAATGTATCCTCTACCCCGAGGAAGTTTACGGTCCATCAGGAAAGCTTCGTATGATATCAAATCTCTCAATAGTGATGGTTTGTAAAATTTTTAAAGTGCAAATGTGATGTGTTTGGAACGTGAGTGTTGCTGGTGATGACACTAATGTGGGAGGGGGTGCCACAATATATCCAAAATCTACCTCCAACGGTGCCATCTGTTATTTAAAACACTTAAGTAAAATTTGAGTTGAATATCAGTTGATACAACTGTGTCACATTTTACATTTTTTTGGACTAATATTTCCCTCCTTTGGATTAAAATTCTCCGACCTTGGGAAGGAATCAGTGCACCTCCCTGCAGTTTTCCTCCAGCAACACCTCGAACAGAGAACTTTATACTAATCACTTCATTCAACTGAAAAGGCACTATGCTGACAAATGTTATATGTGTAAATCAAGGCTGGCAATATTGAATCAATATTTTGTAATGTTAATAAGTGCCCTATTTGATGGCATGTAATGTGGAATTGTATTTCTAAAACAATCACTCAAAAATTGTCCCCAGGTCTTTACAAAGGTATGTCCTCAAGCCAGCTAATATCATCCTTGGCACTTACTACTGTCGGAAAATTTTACCCAAAGTGTTCAGTACGTCTCCAAAATATTATCAATAGCTGAAACAATGTTGTTGTCAATATTATCGTAATCAGTATTTTTATTATGACCAGTATCAGGATTGATATCAATACTTTTGCTCACTTCTGTGATATTGAAGGGGGTAAGAGCAATATTTTGAACTACCTTGACCAGCATGAGTTCATGATTATAAAAAGAACAGCTTAGCTTCTTTGTGCTGGAAGTTCCAATTGTTTTCAAAATATTGTTCACTTAAGAACTATCTGTTGCCTTATGAGGCTTTGGAATGCAATTCCCTTAGCCAGTTAAACCAAACTAAACAAACAAAACAATCAGTAAATGTATGGCATAATATTTCAATATGGATTATCATACACTTGTGATAACTTTGTCAATAGAGTGTATCATTACAGCATGCTGACAAAAATATCTCCCCATGGAAATGGGTGTTTTATAATAGACCCTTCTCGTCCAAAAATTGTCTAATGCCATTTTCACAGTGCTGCAATTTTTTGTGGATTTAAATGTTTTTCCTAAGTATGTATTTCCCTCTGAAATAGGGTGCTTCATATATGCCCATGCACAATATACAGTAAAACCCCTTTTTTGCATTTTTCAAGAGACCCTCAAAAAAAGTGTACAAAGCGGGAAAGTGTAAAATGCGGAAAAGTCAAAATAACTCCCTTTCACTCATTTAAACACTCAAGAAAGAGTAAAAATAATACCAGGAATAGAATGGAAGTAAAAAGACATTTTTATAATGAAAGTAAATGATATTTTCTATCTTAAATAAAATAAAAAATACATGATGACTTTAAGAATAATTATTTTTTGTAACTTGCTTTTTCATATCTGAGTGCGGTAAAAGCAAAGTTGCGATTGATGAATGTGTTACTTCAGAGCACAGTCTACATCTACATCTACATCTACATATTACCCCGCAAGCCGCCTCAATAGGCGTGTGGCGGGGGGTGTTAGGACACCAGCCGCTTAAAGATAAAAAGGAAACGCTCTAATGTAATTGCGCCTAACATTTATTGAAGTCCCTTATTGTTCGGGGGAAAAACGAATTCCCATACCTATCCGTTCGGCAAAATATCTCTCTTAATTTATCGTTTCTATCGGACCTGGAAATATAGTGGGGTTCTAATATGATGTTCTTCGTGTCGCTCTGAAAGATATCTATTCTCAATTGTTCAAGCAATCTAAGCCTAGCGCGCAGCCTCCGAGTCTCTAGCGGTTCCCAGCCTAATTCGTTTAACATCTGTGTAACGCTGTCAGTACGCCCGTAGCTGTTTTTGACGAATCGCGCAGCTTTCCTTTGTATTTTATTAAGTTCCCGGACTAAGTCTTTCTGCACCGGATCCCATATGCTCGCTGCATATTCAAGGTGTGGCCGGACGAGTGCGAAATAGCACCTCTCTTTTACTTTTTCATCCGAAAATCTTCCCACAATACGCTTGACGAATCCTAGCTTCTTCAGAGCTCTGCCACAAATATTTCTTATATGTGCTCCCCACGATAGGTCCGAAGTTATCGTAACTCCTAGATACTTCACTTCATCTGTCGCCTTTATGTTAACGCCATCCACAGCATATACACGGGAATAGTTGGACGACTTCCGCAAGAAATGTACCGCCGTGCATTTGCTCAGATTAAGTTCGAGTCCCCACTCTTGGCTCCACACATGAACGTTGTTTAAATCCGATGATAGAGTTTCAAAGTCAGAGTGATCACTAATTTCACGATAGATGACAGCGTCGTCGGCGAATAGACGTATTTTACTGCTAATTCGAGAGCATAGATCATTTATGTATATAATGAACAAAAGGGGTCCGATCACGCTTCCTTGCGGGACACCTGATGTCACTTTAACGACATCAGAGCTAATTCCATCAAGAACTACCTTTTGCTTACGATCACTCAGAAAGTCGCGTATCCAGTTTACTACTGTTTCGTTGAGGCCGCATGACTGTAATTTGTATAAAAGTTTGTTATGAGGTACCGTGTCGAAAGCTTTCTTAAAATCTAGAAATAATGCGTCAACTTGTCTTTTCGATTCGCCAGATTTGAGAACGTCATGAAGAAAGAGCGCGAGTTGTGTTTCACATGATCTACCTTTCCGGAAGCCGTGCTGACAGCCATGGAGGACGTTACGACTGTCCAGGAACGTCATGATATTGCTAACGACGATATGTTCGAGTATCTTGCCTATAATCGACGTTAATGAAATTGGTCGATAGTTCCCTGGGTCGTGTCTGTTTCCCTTTTTGAATATCGGTGTAACGTTTGCAATTTTCCAGTCTAATGGTATCTTTCCTTCAGACAATGACTTCTTGAATATTATGTCTAAGAACGGTGCGATCTGTGGCGCTAACTCCTTGAGGACACGCGCGGGTATTCCCTCCGGACCCGGAGATTTACTATTTTTTATCGACTGTAGCTGTGTAGTTATCCCATCACGTTGAATAGTGATTTCTTTCATCGGTTCCTCAGTGAATTGTATTTCAAAATTACATGCAGTATCGTCTGTGGTGAATACACTTTTGAAGTGGGAATTTAACGTGTTAGCTTTGTCAATATTTTCGGTGACAAGTTTGCCATCATTATCAAATAACGAATCTACGGTTGAAGATTTTCCCTGAAGCTCTCTCGCATATGACCAAAAAGATTTCGGATTTTCTTCGAGTAATTCACCAAGTACTTTTTTCTTGAAATTTAGCAATGCAGAACGCATTGATTTCTTAGTTTTTGAGCGTTGCGCAGCGTAACTGTCTTTTGCTTCAAGTTCCTTCGATTTGTCACCTACCGTAGTGAACTTTTTAACCAAGTTGTACAATTTTCTCTGTCTCTTAAGGTCCCTCCTAACATCGTTGTTATACCAGCGAGGTTCTTTACTGTCGCATTTCAATTTTTGCGGAATATATTCGTTGATTCCCCGTCGTAAAATTTTTAAGAAATATTTCCATGATTCATCAGTGCTTTTATCCTCAGTTTTAGCTACGAAATCCGTGTACGAATCATTAAGCATCTCGCCAAATTTGATGAAGTTGCATTTATCAAATAAATAAATATTGCGTTTCGGTTTTACAGCTGACTCTACTTCAATTTTTAAGGTTGCAAAAATTACTCTGTGATCACTTATGCCGTCAATAATATCGAGCTGTTTTATCAACTTAGGATGGCTTACTGCAAAAAGGTCTAATATTTTATTTCCTCTCGTAGGCTTGTCAACTACTTGGGAAAGTGAGTGATTAGCAAGTGTGTTGAGTAAGATCTCGCTGATTTCCCTATTCCTAGAATTCGGTTTTACAGTGTAAGAATCCCAATTTATAGATGGCAGATTAAAATCTCCCCCAATAATTATTACACTTTTACTGTCTCTCACAGTAAATGCAGATATTTGATTATCTAATTGGTAAATAACATCAATTTTGGAGTTTGGAGGTCTATAGAAAGAGCAAACATGTATACTCCTTTTGTTTCGTTGTTTAATTGTACACCACACGCTTTCTATTTCATTGTCAGTTATTTCGTGGGCGGTGCTGTGTAAATGTGATTTAACTGCTAGAAAAACTCCGCCACCTGCCCTATCGCTTCGATCGCATCTGTAGATTTTATATCCTGGAGGAAAAACTTCGCTGTCGCTTAAATCCTCAGTAAGCCAGCTCTCCGTTCCTATGACCACGTCTGCGTCCTGAAATATATGCTCGATTTCAGCGCGCTTGTTTTTAACGCTACGGCAATTAACTACTATGAAGTTAATGTCATATTTTGTCGATTGAGTGTCGGTTGGTTCTTTTCCACGCTTATGGGTATTAGGTGGGCGAATTTCACTGGAAGTGCTTATTACATTTGATATAATTTCTTTCACAGGAGTACGAGTTTTGGGAAAATTGCCACTATTTACCGGTTTTAGCGCTCCTAAGTTTACTTGGGTGTGAACATTTTCGCAATGCGGATTTCCTCGGAGGCTGCGTTTGGTTAAATATTTAAAAATCCCACTATATGACCTATCCTCTAGTCTAAAAAATATCTACAGTGCTCAAAAATCCTACGAGCCACCCGTTCAGACGCCTCTTTGGAATAATGCACCCCAGACGAGTTGAGGGGAGCCCGGCATGATCTAAGCACCGGCCGAAGATCCACGAACTCTGCCCCAATGCTCGCACAGAATTTCCACAGCCTCTTGTTGATCCAGGCAATCCTGTCCCAAACTCGAGGGCCGCAGTCAGTCCGTGGAACAATGCTGCAGATGGATAGTCGCAGATCGACACCAGTGCCCCTCCGAACGCGTTCCACCTCCGAGTTTAGATCCCTAAAGGAATCCAAGATCTCATCGGCTCTACGCTCGGAAGCATCAGTCGTGTGCAGTGGCGAATGTAGGTTATAACTTTGGGGGGGGGGGCAAGACTGGCTGTAGTTTAGGTATCCATGCATGTGCCTATCCCCGCATCCTTACACTTCGGGGGGGACCCAGGCCCCTGACTGAGAGCTGGTCCCAACATCGTCCCTGAGGTCAGAGCACCAGAGTCAGAGAGAGAGAGCCAACATGTCTTCTTGGTGTGGTCGTCTGAGGCATAGAGAGCTCTTGGGTGTCGTGTTTGCTTCATTCTCGCTCGCTCCACGCGGTCACATGGGGGGTATTGAGCGCCACGTCCAGTGATGGTGATAATAGTGATGGCACGTAGGCACATATTACGTGTGCTGTGGGTGCATGTGGGGGGACAGAGGAACTTGCGGGGAATTTCACTTACACAGGACTTAGTACTATTTACAATCACTATATAAGACAAAGTTATGCATTACATGAAATGCCCTTCAATCACTACTAATACTAGCAAAGTTCCGTAATGCTAAGGGGAAACAGGAGGGGAAAAAAATGAAGGAGTTTCTGACACGGGGGGAAAAAACAAAACAAAAGGACTAAACGTGACAGGGGAAGTGCTGCCGTTACATTAAAAAGTCGTTAAACTTTAATAACATTCTCATTTCAAAATTTGTAATGAACACCTGTCCTCTCCTGTCTGAAAAAAGAAGCCCTGCAGCACTAAACATCCTTTCACATTGCACTGATGATGAAATGCCAGTGTTGTACCTCGTGGACATGGTCTTTGATTGGTCTCACCGAATCTCCTCCAACATTCACAAAAGCAGTGGAAGCGTTGGAGACAGTGCGACAGTTTGTCACCAGTCATGAAGTCGATGAAAGTGTGATGAATACGTTAATAAAAATGGACTGTACTATCAAAGAATTAGGGCTCAAAATGAAAAAAACAAAGCAACTTGGACAGATTCTTCCAGCCCACATAAGCTTATATGTAATTCAATTAAATTATGTATTTTTTTAAAATATTAGTGGAGAACACGCGAGAAATTCCATTTTTGTTTTGTTACAAGCAATCAAGTTTACGCCATTACGCATTGGAAAGATGATGTTTTTGCGCAGGGAGCTCATTTTGTTCATGTTTTCAAGGAGTTCTGAGAATCCTTATAATACTATAATATTTGTTAATGAAAATCTTCATCATGGTAAACACAAATATAGCATTTTCCGTGCAGTCATTGTAATTTACTACAAGGAATTTTATTTTTGTATCCACGATTTCCATGACCATGAAGCACAATTGAGTGAAAAGTGGGCCTTCACGCCGCGGTTTCATCTCTCCTCCGACCTAATTATTTCATTGGAAGTGCGATGAGAAAAATATCATTAGGTGGCTTCGCTAACTTTGCCGCTGAACTTTGTGAAAGCAGCATATGTAAACTAAACGTGCTGTTTGGTCATTGTCGTCATCATTAATAATTGAATACTCATCAACATTAGGTACCATCGTATGTAATTTCTTGGGAGGCGGAGTAGGTGGAAAATAAACTATTTTTACAATAAATGATCACCAGTTATCTACGTTTTGAGCTAAAATGAGTGGCAGGATAACATTCCCATGTAAGCTATGCAACCAACTTGTACGTATTTGACTTTCCATGGAATGCCTACCCTGTTTTGCACGTTTTCCTGGTTACCGCGTTCAGAATTCTGGGTCCCTTCAAGAACGTACTTACGAGAGTCCGCTGTACTTTGGATCCCTCCAGTTCAAGTACCAAACCATCGAGTCGATTGTATTGTGTATCAAAGTATTACAAAACTAACCAATAAATATTCTAAAATATTTCTAGATTTATTCCAGACATTGCTGGGGCTAAAAATATTAGTATATATTGTAGTGGTCCACGGCCCGCCCGGATTAAACTTTGGGCTGAGAGACACGCGTACAATACAAAAAAAATATATCCTCGCGAACCTCTCCCGCACGAGATCCGCGGGACAAACCTGCGTCACCTAATAAAACACGAAAAAATAATTAGAAGCCTCTCTTAGAGAGGATAAGCGGGTGGGGGGTCCCCGACCTTGCGTAACTTGACATGCTCCCTGGCTTTACCGCCGGGGCAGGGTGGAGATGGGTCGCTGGTACTGGGTTTATAGGTTATTCGGCTTCTGGGTTTATAGGTTATTCGGCTTCTGGGTTTATAGGTTATTCGGCTAATGCTAGGTAAGAAGATTAAAAAAATATACCGTTTCCATTCAACAAAACAAGCATATATTCAAAAAACGACTTACAATTATCTCAAACAAAATGCCCTTCTAATAATTAGTGAAGTGAGGGGTTGATAGATGAGGGATGAGACATTTAAATGGTTGAAACGAACCCTGCATGAAATGAATGAATAAGATGAATTTGAAAATGATGATAAACACATGTAATAGCCACAAAAAAAGGCTTATCCTCGCACACAGGCGATTTACTTAATTAGTCCACTTCCAAATAAACGGGGTAAGGGAGGTAATTACTAGTCCTTCCCTTTTCTCTTGCTGTTATGGTATAATTATGTATTTTGGGCATCAATCACTCGCCATTGAAGAACTCTGTCGTAATGTGGGGGCCCATTGCTGACTTGATGGCTAGGAGGCTGATATAGGGGGGAGGGTTTGTCGGGTCGGCAACCTTACGTGACAGTTGACACAGGATTATTGGCACGGGACAGCAAGTGTGGTAGGCCCTTGGGAATCCAAACTGGATCCTCTGATTCCTACGGCGGACTCCAGGCTCAACACACCACTCGTGGTGTCTGTGTCCGTCGAGAATATCTTGGGGGGAAATGTGGTCCAAACAGCGGACGTGGTACCTTGTATGTACCTCTCGGCCTCTAGCACTTTCAAGTCAGCTCTCCCAGCTCGAGCAGCGCTTCCGCGCAGTGATATCGCTTAGCATATTCTTTTTTTTCTTTACTTCCGCGATCGCCTTTTATACCACTTTGTGGAGGGGAAGGGGACGTGGCGGATAGGGGAAACTGAGGAAAGGGGAACACTGTGGGGGATTCACACATTGCTTTTTAACTTAAAATCAACCATACCTTGTGACTCATTCATACTCCTCACTCCACTGCGTTTTACTCCATTCACTCGACCTTGTCACTTATTCCTCAATCTCAGACACGCACACATTCACTCGATTTCCACACACACACCTCCTCCCACCTCAACAAGCCAAATAAAGGAAGGTGAAGGAATAAGGGGAGGGGAAAGAGTGGTTTGGGTGGAAAACAAAAGGTGTAACGGCTTGGACCGTTACCATATATATTGACTAATACATTCTTACCAGCTGTCAGAGAAAATAACTTTGAGGTAAATGGCGCTAAATATACCAGGGTATTTGAGTTTTTGTGAATGGAAGTCAAAATGTTTTCTTTTCATCTCGGTTACAAGTTAACTATTCTGCATATTCAGTCACTGGACGCATTCATTTCACTCCATTAGTAGAGATTGATAGGTAGGTACCAATTTGAAATATAAAAGTGTTCTTAACATCGTGTATACGTAATATTTCCTGTTACTTATGGGCAAAAGCTGCTTCTAAAAAGTGGCCATAAATGTCGAATAACTCTGCAGGTGTCTTTGAGATGTGAAAGATTCAGAGTGTGGTTAAATTGTAGTGAGATAATTTTCTGCTGGTTACTGCTTAAGTGTTCCTATGGGCATCTGTTAACATATTTAGATGAAGCTCTTACAGGAATATTCAAGGCTTCTGTCCAGGGTCAACGTGGCCAGGGTGGGAAGGTGGGGATTCCTGCCTGGGCCCGGGTTGTGGCTCAGGCTCCGGGCCCCGGCTCCCGGGCCACACACTAAGTTTCAGGCTTGGGTTGCCGTTTATATTTTATTTGCAAACCTTTTGCCCTTAATGACCTGAAATTCATTTTTAACGCACAAATTTTTTCAGAATGGGGAGGGGGGGTCACAAAAACCGGGCCCCACCGGACGTGCAGGGGCCCAGGCCCCTGAACATCCACGTCGCCCCTGCTTCTGTCAAACTATCTTATTTGGAATTTCTTCCTTCCATCAACTGCTCACCTGCCTTGGACAATATGAACATCATAATTATATAAATACATTTTATTTGTCTTTACATGGCATTTACAATCCACAATAGACATTGTCATGAAAATCAAAGAAACAAGGCACATTTTACACATACACACATTTTGAAAAATGTTGCTGTCAAGTAAAAATCAGTTTTGTATCTTAATCAAAGTATTCCTGTATGGAATAAAGGGCTTGAGCTGTAAACCATTTCTGCATGATGTTTTTAAACTTATAAGTATGTCCATATTTCTGGCTGTCCCTGGTAACTTGCTAAACAGTTTATAACCCAAGTAGGTGAAAGACTTGAGATTTTGCGAGCCTATGAAAAGTTGCATCTATTTTTGATCTATTCCTTGTACAATAATGGTGGACATCAGATCTTACTAGTAAATTATTCATGTTTTCTTTCACATGAATCAACACTTAAAAATAAATAGTCACTTAATATTGTCATAATGCCACTTACAACAAAATGTGGTCGACAATGATCTTTAGTAGCAGCACTTGTGATTAATCTCACTGCCTTTTTTTGTGTCACAAAAATATTTTTTACACCACTTGAGTTTCCCCACAGTTTAAGGCCATCCAATATGTGGGAATGGAAACATGCATGGTTCTTAGCGGCTTAATTTTCATCATAAAGTACAATGTTTGAGACAACTTATTGCAAACGCCAGTGGTATGTTCATTCCATTTTAATGTAAGAGCCCAATAGAAAACTTGATAATTTCACTAGCTCATTCATGTCATGGGGTACGTACTTTGTGCAGACTACAAGTAAGGTTTTGTCTTCTCTGTGTTTAAGAACAATTTTTTTTAGGAGAACCATTTTTGAGAGGAAAGGATAGTTTTATTGGCAAGATCTTCAACCTATTCTAATTCATTTGAATGACTGATAAACATGATGATAAAGAGAGCACAGGCTATAATTTATGTTGCATCTTTTGTAATTTATAATATGCATTGTAGGCTTCCTGTTGAAGGGAAAAAACATAATTATTTTTTATTCTATGAAAGAATGACTATGTTGAGGTATTGACAACTTACACAATTGAGTTTTGCTATTATATGCTTCAAGTCACAGTATAATTTTGTTTTCCTTCGTTGTAGGTGTGGTTTGCTAAGTGAAGCTGGTTATCTTTATCCAGAATTTGTTTTCTATTCAGTGCTGTAGAATGACAGTGATTTCAGTAGCTGTAAGAAAATTCTAACTTTTTTTGAACAAATGAGGAAATTTGAGAGAAATTTTGAGATAGAATTCATCAAGATAAGTAATGCATCATAACCTTTGAAATAAAATAAATAATATTGATGAGTGAAGTCTTCTAATTGGGATTTTGAGGGCTTCTGGGAGCAAAAATGTCTTTGGTTTTGAACGCATTTCTCGGCAACCATTTTATTTATTAATTTAATAAAATTCTTTTATGTCTGCTTTACTATTCATGTCATTAATGCATACTACTTCACCACTGTACCATGTTGATTTTTCAGGGTCTCAGTTCATTAGACGGCAAAGCTTGGCCAAACTCCATGCGCTAACAATGGAAGCACCCATCACTCGTGTCATGTCCCTAATATATGCAGCCCAAGAAAATAGTCCACCTACCTTAGCCCCAGTACTTGAAAAGGTTAAGTCATATGAATTATAGATATCCTATGAATAACCCTGAAAATTAAAGTATTCCTAGAAATAAGATGTTGGAAATTCACATGTGAAAGACTTGTTTATTTGTGCATAAACCAATATTTTTAAATGTTATGAAAAAGTGTGATATTCTAATTTCAGAGTACTTCTGGATGTGGAATAAATATTATTCAATTTTACTTATAGAGTTACGCTGGGAGCTGGGGTGGGCTATTTTGTTCCTTTTCCTTTGGGTTCGAATATTAATTCAGCATATTTGGGTTTACTATATTTTGAATTTTGAAAGTATGCACTAATGGAAAAAACTATTCTTTGTAACATGAGGGTCTTTTAGTGCAGGGGCTCTCAAAGTGGTCAATTTAATTAGATTGGATTGATTATTTTCCTTTTGCCTAATTGTATTGTTGGGGGTATTTGTTGATTAGAGCTGGTCAGTAAAAGTCAATAAAATCTTGAAGGGTTCAGCTGTTCATTATGTTAATGGATTTTTGTTTTCAAGGAGACATTATTAGATCCAATAGTTTTGTGGATACAGAGAAAGGAGAATGCAATCAATATGTGAGGTACATCCAGAAAGTAGGCTCCATTTTCATTTCTTGCCTCTCGGCAGTGCTCAGATTTTGATTTCATGCTTTGATTGAACGGACTCACCAGTGAGAGGCGTTGATGCCATTTTGAGGCCATATTGTGTAAAAGATGAAATTTGCAAAATTCTGAAAAGGGTTGCATTCCCTTCACTCATAAAGTGTAATTAATAATTTGGTGATTGAAAGGGAGTAATTTTCCTTCATGATTGGGAAAGTATTTTCTCTCATTGAATTTTAAGCACCTGTAACAGGTCATGATTTCTATCCTCTCTACTACAGTTGTATTAATTATCCTAAGAAATTGGCACTTAAGTAAAATGGAAAATGAACGCCATTCCACAAGATAGTTTTTTATCAGTTTGATTACTTCCTAATTAAAAACTTAAGCTCTTGTCCTAATTTTCATCGGTACTCATGGGAATCATTAAAGGAGTAAATTCTTACAGTGGCTTGTAAATTAATAAGTTATATCATAACTTACATATACAACTTATATTATAAGTCTATATTATAATTTATATGCACAACTTATCTTTTATGGCAATGATTTCTAACTTGTTCTCTAATTGTGTGGTACCACGTAAACCCTATTAGTACAATCATTGTTAAAGTTTATTTGTGTTGGTACTTCTCGATCAATTTGGTGCTTTGCTCTATGTGCTGAGTAGAATTTAATTCTCCCATTCCTCTCTCCTCATGTTGCCTACCTATCGAACACCTGAATGACATAGCAATACCCGTGTCAGAAATGGTTGAGATTTCTCAATGTTTGAAGGCTCTGTAAAATTTTCCGATGAATGAAATGATAAAGGGGTGCATCATTATGCATTTCAGGCCTCCTACAATGAATCAAATAGGTAGATTTAATGAACTTGAGATGAGGTGTTTTGAATTTTTTCAAACTATGATGTTAGTGATTTGTATTCAATAACTAGCTATTTTCTTGAGTGCTATTTTTGAGGGATGGGGACCATTATTATCCCAGTGAGAAAAAGGTGGTGGAATCAACGTGGGACCGACGTGGAAATTTCGGTGGAGAGTAGGTGGAAATAAAATGTGGATACCACGTGATTTTGGTCGTGGGATCAACGTGGAACGCACGTGGAAATTTGGTGGATAAGTTAAGGAATAATATGCTTTCCCACAGATAATAAAATATTATTATTATTACGACTGCTAGACAGCATTGCCTGCAAAATTTGCGGCTGATTCAGATTCATATTCGACTGAAAAAAAATGCCTCCGCCCGGGAGAAAACCCTGGATGCTGACTCCTACATATAACTAACTACTAGCGCTTTAACTCACTCGGCCACGCTAGTACTTAATTGATGTGGGTCATGCAAAGAACTTATTGCCTCTGAGTTCATGGCCAGGAATACAAATTATTCTATATGTATTCATGCTTGGTCTAGAGTAAACTATTTACAAATATTTTGTACCAAAAATTTAATGCAGATGTTCCCAAGTGCTTTAAAATGGTTGTTAGAATCATACAAAAGCAGATAATATTATCGTTGAACATAGTATTAATTCTGGTTTGTTACAATTGTACCAAAATTCATATAACTTATTCACTAACCGTTTTTCCTGATGAATGATTTTGCACATATATGAATGCACGTGAGATTGTACGTTTGTCTCAATGAAATTAGAACAGGTTCTATTTTCCATTTCAGGCATTCGAGACATTCACACAAGCGTTCATACAATTTGCCACTTGACACGATACATTTTGCCTCATGCAAGAGTTCACAGAAGAGATTGTACAAAATGTACCGTGTAAAATGGCCTTGCATGCTTGCATCTTGAAATAATATATGTTACATGCTTAGGTATATAAAATATGTTATAACAGAGATACCTCTTCGTAATCGTTTATTCTATTATACATAAATATAATCCAGTTCCACGAAAAACATAAATGAAAAATACAATTTCTGATGCATTTTCACATAACTACAGTAGAAACTCGAAAATACGAACTTCAAAATTACGAAATTTTGATTTTACGAAGCAAAATCTTTGGTCCCGACCAAAAGGGTATCTAAGTGTATGTAACAGTACGCGATATTACGAAATAACGAAGTTTTAAAATTACGAACCTCGGATCTTGGTCCCGACATGAAAAAGTTACTCGTTTATACGAATAGTAATGGATCACAGTAATGTTTTGGTGCTCCTTTTCAGAGTTAAATATCTAATTAATGATCGTCGCCGAATACATTACACACTGAATGTATTACCTGGATGATATCTCATTTTTCAATGCTTCAATAGTAAAGGTGTGGTTTTGCTGGGGCGTCTGGCGTCCGTCCAGCAGTCGGAAGTCACTGACGTACTCATCCAATGTACAGTAAGCCCTCGACTAACGAACGAGATGCTTTACAAGAACTTGTTCGTAAGTTAAAAAACGTTAGCCAGGCATCGAAAATTGTAGTTACTATATTTCCTGGCCCATAAGATGCACTTTGTTTGCTCCAAAATGTGCTCTTAAATTGTTCGTTCGTCCTCTAAGACACAAGCTGATTCGCCGGGAAAATACTATGTAGGGATGGTCAGATCGGATCTAAAGATACGCGGGTATTACGTTTCTCCGGATACTGAAATCGGATCCTAATTCATTTTTAAAAAATCGGATCTGGATAAGATAAAAAAATTCA
Organism: Pyrrhosoma nymphula; assembly: GCA_963573305.1. Lineage (NCBI taxonomy): Eukaryota > Metazoa > Arthropoda > Insecta > Odonata > Coenagrionidae > Pyrrhosoma > Pyrrhosoma nymphula. The sequence goes on from OY754339.1 coordinate 83,729,497, forward strand.
CACTGGGGAGTGGATACCATTAAAATCGCCCTAAATAACGGTCATCCTGTGTTGCGGCCGATGTAGGAACTAGTTGGAACCATGGAAGTTGGCTGCTGATACTCTCGAAAGGATGTCTATAGGATGTCCTCGAAAGGATATCCCAACTAATTGAAACCAACTGAGAAGTTAGGGCGGGTATGCGATGAGTGAAATGTGATACGTTTGGTTCGCGGTCATAGCTGATAAGGGACTCCCAACGGGCAACGCCCCTCCCCCCACCCAACTTTTGGAAGCCACCTGTGAAGTTAAGGCGTGGGAAAGCGATGAGTGAAACGTGATACTTATGATGAAATGTGATGCTGACTCGAGAAAAAATATCACTTTACTCCGACCCCCTAACTATGAGCGCCGAGACGAGGGTGGGGGGAGAGAGAGAGAGGTGGAGGGGAGAGCAAGAGGCAGGCCAAGGACGCTGTAGCTGTTCGCTGGACTGCCGGACGCGCCAATGCTCGGCACGAATGCCCCTGGAAAAAGTGCTGGACATCTTTACACGACTACAGTAATTGTATTAAACTTGCGTACCAACTTGAGGAGTATCGGCATTGAAAGATGAACGATGCAGCTAGAACTTATATCAAAGCTCATTTTCGTATTACTTCTCATAGCCGAGTAGCATTTCCGCGAAATGATCGATTTTAGGCAAGTTAACTAATTTTTTCTCTGATGTGGTTGATATAAAGTACGCACAAGTATGTATCAAGCCCTGTGAAATAAGTTCCAGCAACATCCTTCATGCGCAAAACGGTGAAAACAGAATTTCTTTATCTATTAGCATGGTGATGTAAAAGTCAACGGTCTAAAACTGGATTTCCTGGCGTGGTATCCACTTCCAAAAGTGAATGATGCTTCCTATAAAAGTAAGTAAAAACAGATTAGAGTTCCGATTCTCTCTTCGCATGCGCCGATGCACTATGTTATTTATCCCATTGATATGACGATGCGTTTCAAAGCTCTTTCGGGCGCCACGCAACATAATTTCAGGTTGTGGTAAAATCATGAAGGACTGCGAAGTCCTCACAGCTACCACCGGGTTAAGGGTACAACTTGAATCGACCGAAATAACGGCTCCCTCGTTCGATCATCGGCCGTATCAACCTAGTGTAGGCTGCCGAGTCCGCTGAAAGGAGGCCCAACCCCTCCCCCACTAGTGAAAGCCACCTGGGTAAAAGCGAAACTGGGTGAGGGTAGATAATAAAAGATAAGGTGAAGGAGTGATCCTCTCGGGTTACCCCCTTCTCTTTCTCGCTGAATGAGTCCCTCGCAGATGAATGTCGTCGCACCTAGGAATAAGGAACGAAGAACTTTTTTCTTGAAGGATCTTCTGGGAAAAACCGGTTTACATGCGCCAATTGTTTAGATCCGACTGAGGTATCACCCTAAAATCTGACAGCTTTAATGTTTCCGGCTGAGTGATTGAGGGATGGAAGGAAGCTGGATGGAAGGACTGCTCGTCAGGCAATTTCCAAATATCCTGTAAAGGATATTTTACCATTCATCACGATAACCCGAATCGAGCCTCGTATTGCCAGTAATAATCATTTGTCATCACAAAACCAATGAGTGAACGCAATAATGCATCGATTTGATGCGAAGGTAGCTTGACACACGGAAGTCGAATTCCATTGAAACGCGGCTTTCGTCTTACTTCCGAACTATCCATAAAAATTTATGACGCAAGTAAACAATAAACATTGCAAATTGATATATGTAGGTAATATTGTTAAAATTCGTCACGGCAAAGAGGAGTAGTACCAATCCGCGAGTTGCTGCACGCCGCACCGCCAGCTGCAACGGCAAAATAACTTATCCGGTGGCGCCAAATTTGAAATTCCCGAAAATAGGAATAATCAAACTCCGACAAATAAGTTGTGTTCAACTGACAATGAGTGCACCCTGTGGGCATGAATACACATTTAAATATACTTTCATGAATTATAACTTCGTAAATCATGCAAGTACATCGCGAGAGTACATCTTAATCTAAGGAAACAAAAAAAGAGATTCATCGCGATGTTTTTGAAAGATACTCGTTCATACAAAATTTGATATTACGAAGTGCCGATTTTTCCGGCCCCGTCAACTTCGTAATTTCGAGTTTCTACTGTAGTGCATTTTCAGGATGATAAATCAGTTAAACTATGAAATGTCACCAGAGTTATTTTCCATGAAGTAGTAATTATGTTAAATATTTAATATTATTCACTATCACCATAGATCCACTTAAAGTCAATGTGGGTCCCACGTTGGTTCAGCCACTCAATATCCACCACCACCATATTTCCACATATCAACGTGGCATCAACGTGGAACCCACGTTGATGCCACCACCCATTTCTCACTGGGATAGATTGAGAAAATGTTCTGTCAAGCCCACTGGCATGATGAGAAGAAGAAAAAAAATGTATGGGGTTCTGGCTTTGAAAACTATAGTGTCACAGTTTGTAAATGACACACTTTATCTTTTCATTTCATGGTTTGCTAGTGTAGTTTGCACTTCAGAAAAGCATGATTTGCTCTTAGAGACTTACTTCGAGGAAATACAAAGAAGACACATGGTTAAGGAATAGGATGAGGATGATCTAGTTTGACTTTGTAAATTTTTCATGATAAATCTTTTAAACTACAAAATACTGCCCTGTAGTGACCTTTGCCAACTTGATGAGGTGAATGGCCTTGTTAAAGTAATTTATCTCCCACATTAGGTCACGCAACAGTTTTTCTACTGTGGGTGACAAATACAGAAAATTGCTGCAAAAAGTAGTAGAAATGGCACAGTCAAAGCACAAAGCCCTCAGACTCAGGCTTTTTTGAGCTCTGTTGCTTCTGATAACTCCCCTCTTGACGTAGCTACTTCATCAGATTGGTGGTATTCAACTTTTCCTTATATCTCTCTCATATGAGGTACATTTGTGAGGTGAGTGAGGTAAAGAGCCTGCCTTATGATAGAAAAAAGAGGTGGGCCACATAAGCATTTTTACTGGAGCATTGTCTCCAATATCCTATACATACTCGGAGAAATATGGGTTTTTCATAGTTTTGCTTGACTTGACTTTGAAAAAAATTGATTTAGACGATGCAAGTATAAATACATTATTAGTAAATTGGTACAATTAAATGCAATCACCATGATCATCTGTAATACTCTGGGGCCCAGCTTTATAATCTCTGATTAAATATTTTCTCAGTATGAAAACCACCTTTAATACATTCTCCTATCAAAAGCTCTCGCATTAGATAATCAACAGTCTTGTGTACTATACAACCCAAACTCTCAATTAACATCTGGTCAATGAAAAAGCTACATCATCTTGCAGTTAATGTTAACCAGGCATCATGAAACAGGGCCGTGGTAAAATTAAATATTTATTTGAATGGTGCTTCATGAATCTTGAAGAAAGGAAGAAGTACCACAAAGTTATTGAAATGCATGTTTGATAATTTTGCTGAATTAAATTGAAGTTGTCTCTTAAGCAGTCATGTATTTAGATAGGTATTACTGCATAAAGATACTGTTGTAATTAGAACACTGATATTAACAGAATCAGTTAATTTTAAACCATGGAAAATTTTATTAGGATAAATACTCTACATATTTTGCTTTTTTAGGTACTCTCTCATCCTATTGTATGCATATAAGTAACAATCTTACAAGTGACGAGAAAGATACAAAAGCTTTCATGAACTAGCAAGTGTCAAAGACTATGATTTTAGATGCCTGCCTACAGAAATGACTGTATCAGACTGTTATAGGTCTATAATTGTTATAAAATATCTATGAAATGGAGGAAGTAAGATTTTAATGAGGCTTAAGTGGTGCCACACAGTTGGCAAACTTTTAAGAAATGTGCGCATAAAAGTATTTGTGTGAAACATGGCCTAGTGCAGGTTATTTTTGAGCAGCGTCTTGCGTTGTGCGCAGCGCGTTTCAAACTCAAGTACTTGAGCCAAACAGGTGAAGGCTACTTCTAAGTTCTTTCTAGAATCTTTCTTTTAGTGACGGGTGCATGTTGACATTTTCACTTTAAAAAACTGAACAAAAATCTTAAAAGAATTCCTGTCATCATACAAAGAACACATACATCTTCAGGAGATTGGCTTGGTCATTTTAAATATCAACTTCATCTCAATTTCCATTGCCCTATTTTTCTTAAACTTAGACTGCAGGAAGGTTTATTTGCTCGTTTTGTCAATTATGTATATTGTGTGCACTTTGTGCTCATGGTTCAATAATCTTGTATAAGTTGTGAAAAGTTCTATACTAGTGTTTTACTGACGGAAATATTTTCCCCCAGGTGATGGACATACTGCGCAGCACTGAGCTGTATTCTCCCCGCCTTACCGAGGAAAGTGTTCGCCCAGATGATCCTGTGACCAGTGACCTTATTGGGGCTTTATTATCAGTACGTATGGCATCTGCATGTGTCTCAAGTGAAAATGGTAGCTTCCTTCTACTAAAAGCCATTCTATTTCTTTTATTTACTTTGCAAGGGAGATTGTTTTAAACTTAAAGCGAAATGCGTTTGGTGGGCCATATAGCAATACATCCATGGATAAGTGTTCCCTTGCGGTAATCCCTAGAAGCACAAAGAGGGACGGGAATGGAAAGAAAGAGTGTCTCCTTTGAGCTTATGCAATTGACATTACGTGAATGTTAGTGTGTGTTGCATACATCACAGGATAAAGAAGAAAAAACCAATATTTTCCCCCCTCTTTCTAGAATACATTTTTCGTTGAATTTTTCAAAAATATTTACTGATGTTTCATTTACCGTTAGTTATCTATTAAAATGGTGCGTTAAGTGTTAGTAGGTGAGTGTATTTCAGTTTATTAACCCTAAGAGGATGGGAGTTTTTTACTATGTACCTAGAATGATGGCTGTGGGTCATTTGACTCCTAATGTTATCTTATCATTTGTTTTGTATTAGACGTGGGTTTTAACAGGCTTTGACAGCTAAGGCTGTATCCTATCCTAATATTGGCACAACATTAATTTCCCAAGCGGGAGTTGAACCGAGGACCATTAGATCAGGGCTGTGAGGCCGGCATGTTGCCCCCTGGCTATTGCAATCACTTTATTATTTGAGGGGCTCTTACTTCCCCAGGAGATCTACATAGTATAGTAAATGTTTGTTATATGTTGAAACATTAGACAAATTTTCTTTTTCTCAGCCCTGAAATATATGCCCATGCACTAAGCTAATTATGATCTTAAAAGTAATAAATCATTTATTCGTACTCTTATGAATTTTGATTCAGCAAGGTCCAAAACCACTCCAAACTCGGCGGAGTTCTAGTGAGTCAACTGTTAAGAGTCATCGGGGGTCTGTTCTGCCTCGAGGTTCTTTGCCAGCAATTGCCGTTGTTCCAGCCAATCTTCAAGAACTGCTTGAATCAGACATTTTGTGGGAATTTGATATATTTAAGTTGGAGAGGCTTTCTCAATTCAAGTATGATCTTTTTCTTTACATTTCCAAATGCTTTTACTAATCATAGAAGAGTGTTTTCATTTACGAGATGTGTCCTTTTCTTCTATTGTGTTCTAAAATTTCAATTCCAGTTTGTTGTCACGTGTTATCATGTGAGATTTAGTGCATTCCATGCTCGTATATTGTATAAATCTACATCGAATTTGATTCATCTTTATAGACGTAATATCAACCCATGCATTCTGCATTCAATTTTAATAACATTTGCAACAAATATTGCATTTATTTGTAATTTTTGTGGTTCATAATGGTACTTGCAGTAGATTATGATTTTTACGGGAAATATTGGATGCAGAAATAACAGTTGTGCGATATAATCTTGTAACGTGATACTTCATTTTGGGATTAGTAAAAATCTCTCGCGGTCACTTCGAAATAATACATTACGTTCCAGACCGCGAGCTACCCCAAAGGCGGCTGGCAGGGGGTGTTATGCAACCAGACATAAAAAGAACGAATATAGGAATATATCGGTAAAGCGATGACTAATGAAGCGTGATTTTGTAAAATAAGTCGACATCTGTTCGAAATATTGTCCATGAGAAAATGGATAGACGCGGAAGACCCGAAAACCATGTCTCTCCAAGCCAAAGACTCCGCGGAAGCCTTCACGGAAATTGTTCACGGATGTTGTTAGCATAGAATGTGTGGAAAAAGAAGAAATTGTTGAACCTATCCATCACAGCGAATTTATCTTCTCTTTTACCCTATACATGTCCTTTTTCGAAACCATTGCGACCATACAAATTATGTTATCTTCATCTTTGGTCCCAGAAAAAGGCAAGTCCCTTTTGGAGTTGAAGGGTCCACAGAGGGACGGTGTGACCTTTCGACAATGTTTTCCTCAGTTCCTTGGTTTTCCCACTTGTGCTGTTCCCCACTCTTCCCTATTGTATATTCTTTTCGCCTGTAAAAGGGATTTTATGACACTATGCTATGGAAAGGGAAGGCTTTTCTTTACCGTCACTGTGTTTTCCCAGAAAATGATCTTGGTTCTCTTGTCGTTGACCTTTTTCCATGGCCTGTAATTTTGAGAACAAGTTAGTTATTCATCGTGCGTCTCAGTGTATACATCTAGCATTTCCCTTGAGTTGTGCATCTCATAACGTCACCTTGGAGTTGATTGAGTTATCTGAGAATCGACCCATTTGTCATGGATAGTGATGTGGAAAGTGATTTGGCTGTTGGTGCTTCTGACGAGGAATTTGAAGAGGATATCGAGCACTCGGGTTCAGATTCAAGCTTCTCAGAGCAGTCGGACGTTGAATCTGAAGATACCGAGGATGAAGATCCGACAGTAGACAGAAATTGGCGGTCGGTGAACACTTCATGTCCTCCCCCTCCTGCACCTCCAAGATTCAACTTTGAAGGTAACTCTACCATGAATTTCGAAGTTGATCCTGATTGTGGTGTGAACTATTTTTTTGAATTGTTTTTTGATAACCAAGTGCTGGAACTGATAACCTCGGAGACGAATCGATATGCTGATCAGTGTTTACGCAATAAGCCTTCAACATCAAAAGATCAATGGCGCGATGTGAGTGTTCCTGAAATGCGTATATTCCTCGCGTTGATAATGCTTCAATCCATTGTTCGTAAACCAGAGCAGGAACTCTTTTGGTCTACAAGAAAGGTACTAAATACTCCCTTTTTCGGTGAAACCATGGCTTACCGGCGATTTTCCAGAATCCGTCAGTTTTTGCATTTCAGCAATAATGAGGAATATAGACCGGAAATACACCCGAACCCTAAACTTAACAAAATCTGGCCGATATTTGATTTACTTAGTGAAAAATTCAGTCATTTATATACGCCGGAAAGGGACGTAACCATAGATGAAAGCCTTCTTCTATATAAAGGACGATTGGGTTGGCGTCAGTATATACCCACTAAAAGAGCCAGATTTGGCATAAAGACGTTCGCTCTATGTGAGTCAAAGAGTGGTTACGTTTGGTCTACAATCATATACACAGGAAAAGGGACACTACTGGATGCAGAGTTTGATGGCATGCCAATGTCATCAAAAGTTGTTTTGACGCTAATGAAGCCGTTGTTCGGGAAAGGTTACTGCGTCACAACGGACAATTTCTACACCTCACCACAACTGGCTGAGACTCTCATTTCCAAGTCATGTGACACTTATGGCACAGTGAGAATCACCAGGAAAGGAATGCCGGAAGGAGCGAAGAAAAAAAAAATGAAAAGGGGGGAAGTGATTGTGTTACAGAAGGGAAAAATAATGGTGCTGAGATGGAAAGACAAGAAAGAAGTGACGTTTCTTTCTACTGTGCACAACTGTGCAATGGGGGAAACAGAAAAAAGGGGTGTGCGAGTGCTAAAGCCAAAGGTAGTGCTGGATTATAATGAGACGATGGGGGGCGTTGACCGAGTAGATCAACATTTGGCTGACTATCCCATTCCGAGGAAGAGGGGAAAAAAATATTATAAGAAAACATTTTTCCACTTATTGGAAATAAGTATGTGGAATTCTTTTGTGTTATACGCAAAATCAGGGGGCAGAAAATCCCACCTAAATTTCAGGCTGGACCTCATAGAAAAAATCTTGGAAATTTATTTTCCCAGTGTTCCCTCCCCAAAGGCAGGTAGGCCACCCGCAGTAGCCCACCCCCGACGAATCACCGAGAGACATTTTCCCGATATAATCCCGCTAACAGAGAAAAAAAATCATCCATCAAGGAAGTGCGTGGTGTGCTCTAGGAAAAGAGATGCACGAGGAAAAGTAATTAGGAGGGAAAGCAGGTACTTTTGCGCGGAGTGCAACGTGGGTCTCTGTGTAACTCCCTGTTTCCGATTGTACCACACTAAAGTGAATTTTTGAATGTACAATTTTTCGTGGTCTTCCTTGTGTGTAACATCTCAACAGAAAGACAGTATCAATTACTTCAGTTATCCCTATTTTCATTACGCAAAAATATTATTGATTGACAAATGGCTAAGTGAAAAGTGATTTCTCTATGAAAATTGAAATTTTTTTTAAAGTTTAAATTTTTTACAATAAAAATAGAAAAAACGTTTTGAGCACTAGTATTGACCTGTTTTACTTTACAGCAACCTATAACCTAACAAAAAATGCAATAAAATAATATGACATTTTTTGAAACTGTTTCTTGAAAAAAAACCGTCAGGGAAGGGGTTAATGTGGGAAAATATACTTCATTTTCTGTTGAATTATGCTATTTTGTGTCAGCATTCATAAATGGTAGTCATTCCTTCACTATTTTACCTATGTAGTCGTAGTAGTAATAGTTTTTTACTTAATGTAAATTTTATATTTTTTGTGCAATAGATTGTAGACATTGTGGGTGGAATGGCAGCATGTCCTTAAAAACCTTCTGGCTGGCTGACAAGAAAATCGTATTTTGATTTTAGCCCTTCAAGTATTGTGAACAAAAGAGGAAAACATGCAATGCCTCTTTATAATACATATTTAGTGTGATTTAAGATTTTGGCCTTTAAAAAAGATCTGCTATCCATTATGATTATGGAACAGTGGACTCTTACTGGTGGATGTTAGGTGGAGGTACTGGCACCCTTGAGTTTTGTACTTCTGGTTTTTGATAATTTCATTGTCTAGACGAGGTAAGAATTACAGTGAATCTCACTTGTGTAAAGGGAGGGGTTTGGTTTTGTCATGTTTAGGTTTTTTGTGGTTCAGGATTGCTTGGAAAGGAATGATATATATTGGTGATTGCTTTAATCCATAAGTATTAGTGAACGTACTTCAATAGTGAATGGACGTGTCTGCTGCTACCAGCCTCTGGCTTTCGAAACAACCTTGTACTTCCTCTGTCTGCTACGAGACCTTTAAAATGCCGAGCAGTTGCATTTCCTGTGACCAATTGGTTAAGCGATCGCAAAAGATATTACTTTTTAATATGTGCAATGGTAATTATCATCTTTCCTGCACCACCTTGACGGATAATTATCTACGTGCGCTCGAAGATTTACAGCAACCATGGTGTTGTGATGTTTGTGCTTCTAAAGCTTGGTCGAAACGGGGGGATGAAACCCCGGTTTCTGGGAGACCCGGAACCCCGGTGAGACACCCGGCAGACGTGCAGTTGTCAACCAACTCCTTCGATTCCATGGCAATGATGCTGATAGATCTTCTAGAACGAGTGAAGTCGCTACAGGACAATCTGAGTGAGTTCAAAACGAAACTCTCTTCCATGCAAGAGTCATCGTATGAACATTTGCAAGCTCTTACCCTCATGAATGAATCAATATCAAAAATTCATGGTTGATTAGATGCAGTGATGATGAAAACTCGGCCTTAAAGACATGTGTTGCCCTTCTTGAGGCTCAGTTAAACCAAGTGGAGCAAGATTCACTGAGGAATGTTATAGAAATTCATGGTATTCCTTATAAAAAAAGGCGAAATAGTTGAAGCGCTAGTTTGCCGTACAGGAGTAGCTCTTGGAGTCAAACTGGAGGCTCATGATATTGATGAATGCTATCAACTTAAAACTAGGTCATTGACTACCTCCAATGTTAAGCGGTCTATTATAAAGGTCCGTTTACGCGCAGTAAATTGGGTAGACAACTTCTGGAGGCTTGTCGAGTCAAAAGAGACCTCACCACTAAGAATCTAGATTATGGTGATGACACTGCTCAAACTATTTTTGTAAATGAGTGCCTTAGTACTACTAATTGTAAAATCCATGCCTTGGTGAGGGAATACAAAAAAAAACTTAACGTAAGTACCTGTGGATTCGGGATGGGAAGATGTTTGCAAGGGAGAGGGATGGGGCAAAACGACTAATTGCCATTCCTGAAATGACAGCGGTCAAATTGTGCACGTGAGCGCAACTTGGCCTGTAATCCTGAGCCCTCCGATGTCACCCCTATTAACTCCCGGCCTAATAATATGTCTTATGTATTAAACCTGTGACATGTCAATGCTCAATCTATTCCAGTGCATATTGATGAATTTCGTGTCTATTTTTAAAACAAGGATTATCATGTGATCTGTGTCTCTGAATTGTGGTTGACAAGTTACATTATTAATGATGTGGTAGGGCTTCAAGGATATCAACTCACTCGTCATGATCGTGTCGGTAGAGTTGGAGGTGGTGTGTGTGCATACATAAAGGAGAAACTTAACTTTAAAGTTATAGAAATGTCAAATACTGCTCATTATCAACCTGAATACATTTTCATTGAAATAACTGCTCCAGAAGGTAAACTTTTGCTTTGTGTCTTATATAGACCACCCAAAATCAGTTATGTAATGAAAGAATTTGAAGACGCTATTTCAAAATACCTCTCTACTTATGTAAATGTCATATTATGTGGTGACTTTAATGTTGATATGTTGAAACACACTTATGAGAGTACATATGTACTTAAAGAATTTTCTGTATAGTTATAATCTCTACCTTATGCCACTACCACCAACACACAACCTGCCTGGAAGTAACACATTGCTGGATCTAGTTATTGTTGATGATGTGTCTAAGTCAAGGTAGATGAGCTCTACGGCCTCTATAGATTAAACAGATAAAATATTTCTCCAATGGCCGTAAAATATATGCACCACTCGTCAAAAAAAAAATTAAATACTTACTGTGTTGGTTTGCGGGAATGAGGACTCCACAACAGGGACCAACCACAGCCTCTCCACCAGAATACCCTCCTGTGGTAGTTTACGGGAAAATAATTTCCTCGCCAGGGACTACCACAGACACACACACACAACCCAATTGGAATCCTTTGTGGGCTAATGAGACCCAGCTAAGGATTCCTGGGTTATAACCTGGGATCCTTCGGATAGCTGTAGTGACTCTACTAAGGGTGCCAAGTTATTAACACAACCACACACGCAATCACACAAAACACTCACTCACACACACAGCAGGGCCCCAGATTTCTGGGAGAACAGCTCAAAAAGAGCGTTGTCAAATAGAAAAAACAACAAACAGGGAACGAGGGTGAAATTCGTATACGCGTATTTCGACCACAAAGTGGTCCTCTTCAGCGAGCTGAAGGGAAAAAACACTAGCAACACGAGGTTGAAAGTGAATGAAGAGGAGGACAATCCTAGAATAAATAGGGAAGAGACAAAAGGGTTAGGAAGCGGGGGGGAGGGTAAATTGGTAACGGCTAAAAGGTCATTGGTGAGCAGTGGGTGAAGTGGAGGGTGGGGGAGGCGAGGAGGAGTGGGAGAAAGGGAGCCAATGGCCAATAGATGCGGTAGTGAAGGAACGTAACCGTTGAAGTAGGGAAGGGGGGTGGGAGTCATGTTGACCGTTGGTGGGAAGGGGGGGTGGGAGCTAATGACCGTTGTAGTGAGTCAAGAGGGGGGGGAGGGGAAACAATCAGTCAAACTTTCAGTCAAATTAACAAATTAAAAAGTGGCAGGCATAATGGTCTGCGGCGTGCATGTCAGCTATGAAAATGACACATTGAAAGGGTAAGAGGGTGGTGTGCTCATGTCTTATGCCGAAGTGTAAATGAAACCTACCATGATTAATAACCATAAAATCTCTGCATTTACACATATTTATGAGGTTATGAATTTTCACACAATTTATCAGCACTTTTGTAGTAAAATGACATTGAGATACTAAAATTCCAAGGCAAGATTTGACCAGGATTTACAGATTACTGTGACAGCATATCTTAGGAGTGGTGGGGATCTTCTCTCTACTGTGACAATTATTTATGAAAGGGTTCCGACTGCTATTTGTAAAGTCAGTAGAATATCGAAAATACAAAGCACGAAATTACATTTACAAGAAGCAAAACTGTCAGGCAGTGTTCACTTTATCTTGTTTATCTGTTTTGAACCACCAATGGGTTCTATAGGGCTACCATACAATAGATTGTATCCAAGAGTGGTTGATATACATTTGGATTATTATAAAGAAAGTAAAGTTATCTACATTTTTGCACGTTGTATCTGTGGGCCATAAAACATAACTCCCAATTTCCCATATAAGTCAATTTCAATTTCCTTTATATACATTTTGGTTATGTTTCTGAAAGGCCCCATAGTTTTTCCAACTGCAGGGCTTTTCAGGAATATAATCCCCTGGGGTCGATGAGGGATACCTGTATAGCCTGTAAATCATCATCAATAACTGTCTAGGATTAAGCCTCTTGATTCAATCTCTCGATCGATAGGTTTATGATTTGCTTCTTTGGTCATCCACAATTTCTTCTTCCAGATGGTCTGTAGCTTAGAATTATCTGGGGTAATCTGGTATTCAACATCCTGAGAATATGTTCGTACCATTTTTTACAGTATTTTTCAATGGTTTTAATTATTGCTGGGATGTTTATCTGGAAGTGGATATTTGCATTTGTCATTTGTTGGATGTCGCCTCACGACAGACAACTGTTATGGGAAATGAGTGAGGTAGAGCTGCTATCTGAAGGCACTCTCCCTCTAGCTCTCGCGTTGGTTGTTTCATTATGCCAGTACATCACATGGTCAGAGAGAGATTTTAGCCAGCCAAGGGTCTTATTATAATTTCAGTGAAATTCTCTCGGGCTTCCGATCACGTCAAGTTCTCCATCTCGGCGGAGGTTTCCATGGAAGACTTTTCCATTGTTTTTCATTGTTTGATGAACGCAACAGCCCTGAGGACAATGGAAAAGTCTGCCATCGAAACATTGTCAGAGATGGGGATGAAGAACCTGACCCGGTCGGAAGCCTGAGAGAATTTCACTGGAATAATGCGCCAGGAAAGCATCAAATCCTACATTACGTCTTAGTAATTTAATTTCAGCTGCTTCTTTCCTTCTGATTTCCTGTAGATTTAATGCATAATGCTTAAGGCCCCTTTTATAACAACCTTATTATTCTGTTTTTCTACCTGCAATGATCTACAAGTATTTTCTCAGCTGTGACAATAACTTTTTTTTAGTTGGTGTAATATGTCTTTAAGTTTTTACTCTATATCTAATGAAATTGGAAATATGCATCCTTTAAACATGCTAATCTCAGTGATATATCATTTCAGACCACTTGTTTGGCTGGGGCTGAAACTTTTCTGCCGATATGATGTTCCTCAAGTGCTCAATATTGATGAAACAACACTGCAGAATTGGTTAAATTTAGTGGAAGCCAACTATCATGGTAGCAATTCTTACCATAATTCAACCCATGCGGCTGATGTTCTTCAAGCTACAGCAGTGTTTCTGGAGCAAGACTGCCTTAAAGATATGTTAGAGCCCTTAGATGAGGCAGCTTGCTTGATTGCAGCAACAGTCCATGACATAGATCACCCTGGAAAGTCAAGGTAAAAGGCCATTAAAAACAGCTCTTTGAAATCCATCGGTGTTCTAAACCTGAATTGATTTTCCTTTACTCAGTCTGTGACATCATAGACTGCTACCTTTCTCTCCAACATTCCTGCTTTAAGTTGTTCTATCATGACATTGTCCTTAAAAAAATATCCCCAACATCATCTTATTTTGTTTTGTATTGATGTAGGTTAAACTATCACATTCATGATGGAAAATTTTCACAAAATTTAACAGTGACTTGCAGAAGTTACCCGTTTAACTTTAAGGGGTGTGAAACACAGTGAACTTATTTCATAAGAAAACCACTAAGCTTGAAGAATACTGTCAGCGTGGTCATTTGAGGAGTTTGCATCCTATCTTATGTGTTGTGTTCGTTGTAGTAGACACGCTGACCGTTTTCCAGGTGTACGGAGAGATGAGTGACTGTTGGTCCTCTTTCATGCATGGGAAACCCAAAAATAGGCCACGCAGACTCATCATATACAGTGTGTCCTCGTTTAACGTTGTTAACTCGTTCCTGAAAAAGTAGACGAAAAGCGAAACAACGTTAAACGATGCAGTATTTTCCATAAGAAACAATGTAAAAAATTAAAATCGGTTCCAAACTCACCAATGGTAAAGGTATCATAGGGTCCAGTCTGGGAGAAATTCTTGTGTGAGAATATAGTAGAAAAGTAAGGGGTATTCGATGAATGGGAAAGGAAAGTGAAAGGAATGCGCATTTATTAAATGTATTAAAAAAAGGCGTGAGATTCTTAGTTTTGGAGAAAATAAAGTTTGAAAAATGACCAAATTCGCGTATTTTTTGTGATATTTTGACGCCATATTGCGAGATTTTTGGAAGTCCCAGTAGAGAGATACGGACTAATTTCACGTCTGAAATATGGCCTTACCCAACCCTCCCCCCCAACAACGTTGCGGGTCTGTGGAGTGAAACAGGGGTGCTAAGGTGGGAAAGTACACAGTGTCAAGAAGGCCATTTCTGAACAGAAAAATAGGTTATTTGGCGGATAGTTACGTTTTATTTTCACGAATACCCTTTTAAACCAACGGGGGGGCCCGCAGGGCCGTTGGTTATTACACAACCCACCCCAATGGTGATTGGTTTGCGTAAAATTACGGCGAGAGGCGAGTTAGTGATGAAAGTTCCGTATGGAGGCAGTGGAATGAAGTACCTCCAAAGATTATAGGGTAGCTCCGAGAGGTTAACCGTCCCTCCTGAGTGTGATAAAGCCGTCGAAAAGCAGGAATAGTTTTAAGTTGAAGGCGGGAAAAGTCATGGGCGGTGGGTATAGAAAATGAAGACACTGCTCGACCGCTGCGCCATCTGGGGGAACTAGGAGGAAAAGGTCAGTATTTCCAATATGGCATCCAGAAGTAGATTCACATCACAGGTTTAAGTGAATAGTTTACGAAAGAAAAAGGATTTATGAAGCAAACGAAAGGTTAGTATAAATGCGCATATGTAGCGTAGCAATATAAGTGAAATAGGTGGTAAAAGGTGATCGGGAAGCAGGTGAAATTAATTTTCTCCCAGACTGGACGCTATGATACAAATACCACGGTGTATTTTAATCATGCGGGCAGTCGAACAGACGATTTCACTAGTCAGAGATCTTCATATCTTAGATGAAACAAACTGAAAAGGCATTTTTAAAACAATAAGCACCAGGTTTCCGTCCTATATTTCTGATATTTAGTGCTGTTAGCACCGGCTTCCCTGTGAGTAAATACAAAATTTTGTCCTTCACTGCCGGAGCGTGCGCATGCGATTGCAGTGAAGGGTAAAAATTTCGCTCGCTGCGATCGCGAAGAAGTAGGATATCAATTAAAATAGTGAGTGAACTAGGGAAACTCGGTGCTGTGTACAAAATTTTTGTTATTTCGTAACAATGTTTTAGGAACAGTATCACCCTCGACGTTTTACTGCGTCATGGAGGGTTTAGAAAACTTCCTCTTACACACTAATTCAACACGAAAAACACATTTTCGATTCACCTCAAACAGCAGTAAATCAACTTTTTCTTCCACCAGTTCTACCTTATAGCGGCATGGGATTTTCAGGTATTTTTTCCCGTAGATATCTGCCCTAGAGACTACCATTCGGACATGGTATTATTAATACCATGCGATTCAAGATGGTACACTAACGTTGGTTTGAGTTTTAAATCACCTGATGCATTGCCCCCAATAACAGCGTAGTAAATAATAAGCAAACATACAGTTATGAAACAAAATAACGCAATAATTATTCGCTCAGGTGAACTTTTGACACACGCTATGAGGAGTTAACGTCAAACTTTCCCGCCTAATGGAAATTACGTATCAGATGCGCCAAATTCCTATTCGTTATTCATTTTTTTTGGTTGCACAAAATTTGAACAACGTTATCGCGAAGCACTGACGACGTTGAACGATTAAGGGTTTTAATTGTTGGACAACGTTAATGCGAAACAACGTTAAACGGGACAACGTTAAACGAGGACACACTGTACTACTTAAATAGCACCCAGGTTGATAGATGGTCACCTCATACCTCCGGTTCTCTTGAGCCATCTTCTGAGTGAATGAACAGCTTGATCGCTTCCCTTATGTACATACATGTATTTGAGTTGATAACTTAATTGAGTTGTGCTATTCAACGTTGAAATGTGGGTTGAGTATCTTAATCAGGATCAGAGAGTAGGGTACAATCCTGCTTTTGACAGACAACATCCAAATGACCATTTGCAGCAGCAGCCATGTTTATTTGACCTATGAATCCTCCGTCAACCAGACTATGCCTTTGGCGTAAAGGGTAAACATAATCATTGGTTTTAGTCACCAAATCAAAAATCTACGGTGATTCTTAGTGCACTTGCTGATTTTCATGCACGGATTTGAAGACATTCCTCTTGCTTTAGAAGATTTTTTCAAAAGGTTACTCTTTTTTTCTATTACACATGTTGATGGATATATGTACATGTTTTTAAGTCCTAGGAGGGGAAACAGTGGCAAGTTAGAGTCTTGAATAGGCACCTCGATGATTGAGTGAATGTAAGTAAACTGCACTTTAACACTTTTAAACATATATAAATAACTCGCAACGTTTATTATGTGAGAATTGGTCTAAAAAACAGTTCGAAATCGTAATGAGAGGCAGATGGCTACATTATGTGTAATACATCTGAGTATTAAACGATAAAAAACAACGTCGTGTTTGTTGTAGCAACAGAGGCATTATTACCAATACTATTCGGTGCATGTAAGTATTCTTGCGTATTTAATTGCGTGTGTAGTCTATTTAATTCCTTTATGTGTGTCATTTACTATGCAAGTGTTCTCTCATATACCTACATGCAGAGCCCCTCTAAGAGCTACTTTGAGAATAGACGTTGAAGAGTATACTTGTTGTAAATATGCATTGAATGTATCGATTACCCCCGAAGCAATTTATCATGGGGCCCTTGGGACTCTGGACCCTTCTTATACAGATTTTATTTTTACGTGCTATCATGGGCCTGCAGGAAAACGTGATACATATTTAAATGCTAGAGGGGTGAATATCCTTTAAAATTAAATCTCTGGTTCTCAAGGAAATATGCTATTGCTGATTTCAGAGACAAATGTGAGGTTTTTCACCTAAAAACATGAATTTCAGACAAATATAAAGCATAAAAGAAAATAAATTGAGATAATAATTCTCATCCATAGTACATATATTATTTTCTTCTAAAGAACGTATCGCCAGTGCCATCTGGGTCACTTTTGCTCCTGCTTTAGCTATGTTAGTTTGAATGATTGCAAGCATATAGGTATGCTTTTCTTGATGATTTTCCCTCCATCTGCCATGCCTTCCTCATCCATCTTTCCTTCCTTAAGCCTTCTTTCCACAACCAACTTTCAGCATGACTTTCCTCTGCATTGTGCACTGAATCATTCAATTTGCACACTAGAAATGCTACAGCCATGTCAAAGCTTATGTTTTCAGAATATAAAGGCTTGTATATTTGTACATAGTTTCTCTTCAATGAATTTCACAATAATGAATTTGCTACATTTTGGGACCCTAAAATTTCATTATATGTATGGAGGTTCGACTGTATTTGAATGGTTAATTTTTTGTAGTTCAAGCTCTGGTTCTCATCCCTGAATTGAGCTTGTAATTGTTAAACATTTTTATCCTTCCTAGCTTACTTTTTTAAGTGCTCATTAGCATATTTTTCGGTGGATTTTATTATCTTGCATGTGTGTATTTCCTTTTTATTTCAGTGCATTCCTTATTAACTCCAGCAATGAGCTAGCAATTCTCTATAATGACTTAAGTGTCCTTGAATCACACCATTCAGCATTGACCTTCAAATTAACATTGTCTGATGATCGTGTCAACATTTTCAAAGGTAGATGTGATTGATAATTTGGGTTCTTGAAGTGTTTGTGAATAAAATAATTTTTAATTACTTCCTTGCTTTATCCCAGGTTTAGACAGTGACAAATACAAAGTTCTCCGGCAGAGCATCATTGACATGGTTTTAGCAACAGAAATGACAAAACATTTTGAGCACATGACAAAGTTTGTAAATGCTTTCACAAAACCAGCATCTAGAGATGAAGATGGATTTTCTATGGAGGCAAGCTTGCAATTTTATTAGATACTCCTCTTGGTCATATTTTTTCTGGTCAGTTGGCCACTTGATGCATGTGAATTCTTGAAATGCAATCTACCTAACTCAAGGCAACATAGTGGGATAAGTGCTAATTTGGTAGTGGTTATAAGATTTGAAAGGGAGTTAAAATTAAGTGGAAGTTTTTAGTTTTATCCAATCTCTTTATGATTGATTCAAGCCATGGGCATATCCATTTGAATTTACATCCAACTGTATGTGTGAAGCTGTCCTTATGACATGGTTATTGGGAGAATGGTATTGCAAAGTGCTTTATGGAGATAAATGTTATGCAGAAAATGTTATATCACATAAAGGAACCTGAATTTGCCATAATTTTTTTAAATATGAAAGAAGTTGATTTGAAATCCAGCATGCAACAGGATTAATAAGCTTTTTTGAATATACCTGACCTGAAAGCCCCAACTTGCATCAACTCCTCTTATATAAACGTATACACAAACTTCAAATGAAAATGTTCACTTTGCTGAAACATAGTTCATATAGCCTCCAATATAGGCATGCCTACATGAGTGCTATTTTCCTACATGGCCTGATGTAGGTAGCTGCCTACGTGGTTTGATGTAGCTTTCTACATGGCATAGTGTAGCTGCCTTGGGTAGCCACCCACAAGGTTTGGTGTTGCTCCTTACATGGTTCCATGAACTCACCTACATGGCAGAGTACCACGTTTTTATGAGTGGCTACCTACTTTGGTCAATATATCTGAAAATACACTTAATGCAATTAATTAATGGTGCTTCAGACAATGTCTGCTGAAATGACTGCCATATTAGATCTTCATGTGATATACTTACTTAATTATTAGCATTATCATGCCGCATTATTACATGTCGACAGGTGACAAACTTTGGCTCCATCGCCGTGCGCTGTCAATATCTTGTGCATAGTATTCGGATGGGAAGCCAACTCTGCATAACATTTCGTGCATCTAAAAGGTAATCTATGCTCATCCTTCCAAAAATGTAGTAAAATGAACATACAATAAATAGATATGTATACACGAAAAGGATGCATCGCACATCTGAGAATAAAATGCACAAGTGAATGTTCGGCAAAATGATAGGGCATATTCAATATGCGGCATTAGTTTTGGGTGGTGTGGTGTTTTTGAGAATTAAATGGAATAAATGATTGGCCGATGAATGAAATGGTAGAAAAAACAATTATTTGAATAAAATATGCACAGAAGGCTCGGGGAGATTCTGGCACTAAAACTAGGGCCATATCTACTATGAAATTAAACGTGAATAGTTTATCCCTCACTTTCAGTTATCTGATTGCACTTTACAATCAATTACTGTGGATAATAGGTGGTAAACTGCATTACTGTAATGATTTTTATGTCCATTGAAACTTGCTTGTGAAATTAATGTGAGTTGGATCTTAAAGCAGCACAATCTCTTGGCTGCTCTGCAACTATCCAACCCGCATATAACCTCTGTACTGCTTGTATGAAAGTTCCTGGCCCCTAAATACGTGGAAAGATGGCGAGTGGAGGGGAAGGGTGTGCTTGGGGGAGGAAACTTGGAGGGGAGAGCAAACCTCTTCCATCAGCCGGTTGTGCTGGGGAGGGAGGGTAAGGGAAGGATGGTCGCCAGGGGTGGCCAGCACCATTGGTGACCATCTCAGGGTCAGACACAGAAGTGAAAGTAATTTCGCGAGCAGCCACTTCTGGTCTGCTTTTATCTGTGCACGTAATCCAGCTCATTCTAAGTGAATAGTGAATGCTTGCGTATTCTCAATGAAATTGCAAGAAGTCCTAAGCAAACTATTTACAAAAGAAACCATATATGTATGTATCTAAACTTCAAAACCATTAATCTTATCTTTAGGCAGAAGAGACATTACTTAACCTTTAAAGGACTAGCATACATTTGAATGTATGCTGGGTTGTGGGATGCTATGGCCCTGCATACAATATATTGTACGCTGGATGTGGTGTTTAAGTTACTACTGACAAGGAGACATCACGAGACTGATGTTCGGAATCCAAACGACACAATTATTTTCTGAAACTATAGAGTGAATGTTGGTAAAGTGTCACGGCTTTCTTCCTCATAGGCCCGGGTTCAGGAGAAAAACGCTATTATAGAATCTTCCTCCATACAAATCCTTTGCATTGCATGCCTCTCTCAACAGAGGTCATAGCCCCGAGGGGATGAGGTGCTTAGCTGGTTATCCTCATGTGGTAACTGGGGCTCAATCCCAGGTTACGGCAAACTTTTTTTCTTTAGAATATTTGACATAATCACTGTAAATTGCCCAATCCCATACATTTACGGCAGTAGCAACATTTTGTTTTATTTCCAGCCTATTGGTTGGATTTTCAATCAACCCCCTTGGGAGACTTTCGAAGCTAATTTCCGGATTCTTGTTTAGCTGAGAAGAGGCTTCACATACTGACAGACCTAATATGTTTAGATTTTTAAAATACAAGGATACTTCCGTTTGTAGGATGGGCTTCGATTGGTCGTGGGTCTTTCTCAAGGCGTAAACAACGAACGGATTATTTCTTTTTAATATACAACGATGTACTCACTTAAAATTTCCCAGGAGCGTATGAGTAATGACTTCTGTAACTCTATTTCTCATTAAATAGTGAACAGGATATAGGTAAAAAAGAGATGGTAGCTGTTTCTGAGATTATGTCAAAATATTTGCTATGACCTTTTTGTGGAGTAACATTATATTGAAGCGAAGCCTGTATCTTGGGGAAGAGGAAGATATTCCAACACAAAAATATATCACGTAATGATACCACTATTTCTTCTATAACTCTCCCTACACAGTACAGTATGTTCAAGAAAAGTCTCCTTTCATTAGGTAGTACTTGCAGGCTTATTCTGACTCATGATGAAACTGTCTTTCACAGAAAACTTTGATACACAGCCATCCTGGATGGTGTTTTGGAAACCAATGAGGGAAATTAGTGCTGAGATGTTGCAGTATTACCTATTTGAGTTTAAAAATTTGTGGCAGGAGTGGTTTGGGTGAGTGGGAGTCAGAAAAAAATAAAAAAGGGTAGTATACATTTTTCTAAGTGAAAACATGGAGTTATAAAAATAACAGGACTTATGCAGAATCATGGGAAAATATATGTTGAAAGATTGATATAGGTAGATGATAAATTTAAATAATAGGTGAGGTTAACCTATTGTTGGAACCTCCCTCGTTTAGATATGACTTCTCAGCTCTTAGAGAGGCCAGATCTTTTAAATGGTTTGTTATTGTTAAAGTCTCATTTTTCATTGTACCAGTTTGCTGGGGTCAACGAAATGAGTACTCCTTTAAAAATTGTACATTTGAGATGATAGCAACTCAGGATAGATATCAAAGTTGATTTGTTTTGTGAAATGTTTTAGAAGAAATGTTTTTCCTTGACTGTTTAGGTGGCCTGTGATACATCTGAGTGTGGTTATATGAACACTCCTGAAAATGTTGCATTGGTCAAAAGAATGCTCATAAAATGTGCCGATGTCTCAAATCCTGCCAGGCCCTTGAAGTTGTGTGTTGAATGGACCAAGAGAATAGCGGAGGAATATTTCAACCAGGTATCGTACCATTAAGCCTTATTGTGACATCAAGTGACTTTTGAGGATTGATGAGAAAGTGGTGTGCCAAGTAGATGTCGGGTGTGATTTCAAAACCTGTGATTTAGTCACAGTGACTTTTTCATCGTGACTTGGTACCATGATAAGACCTGCAAAATCACAGCTCTGGGAAAAACTCTTCCATGTGTCTCTGCTTTGTGCTGATGGGGTTCTGTCATTTCCCATCTTTCCAGAGCTGTATGCTTACAGTGATCCTCTTAGCTCTTGTGTCTCTCTGTGTGTAATTTTTCTTGCTCTGGAGTTGTTCTTGCCCATACCAGAGTGGTTGGCAAGAGCTTGAATCCAGAACCACACGTATTACAAAATCACAGGTTATTGCTGTTGTGACTGGGTTGCAGTTGTCTCAGTCAGAGCTGTGACAAAAAATCCCTGTCAAATCCCATCCCTACTTTTAAGAGCTTAAGCTTTAGATTTTTTTCAAAGCAAGTTTTTCTTTTCCTTATCCACTGGCTATTTAATTCATCAAGTGGATTGCTAATCTCATGGTAGTAATTCAAATTGGAGGTACTCTGGAAATTTTCATTGGTGAAATATCTTACGTATTGTTATCTTATGTATTTGTATTCCCCATGTATGCATAATTGCTTTTTTTTTGTTCTCCTAGCAGAATGCTTGCATTTTGTTGGTCGTATTGTGACAAAAATTCACAGTATCTCAGGACTTTGACATCTTGAGTGTCATATGCTTATATCGATGCTTAGTACTATGGGGGAAAAAGTTTCCCAATAAACCGAGTGCCTCCACTATCGCTCTTGGGGGAAAGTCTCTTTCCTTTCTGATGGCATATTATTTGTAGGTCTCTGCCACGACTAGGAAAATTCAAACGCAGTAAGGGGATTAACTAATTGTCCGAATCAGTAATGGATTCCTGGCCGCTTGCCTGCCCTGAGCATGTTTTGTGCTGGCCACGAGAACGGAGGCACATTCGATAACCCTGTATGCAAAATACAGAGGAAAAAATCATTCGCCTTGACTGAGATTCGAACTGGGATCCCTCGCTTTCGCGCCGAGTGCTTTAACCGGTTAAGCTACCTCTTCCCCTGTGGATGTTTGGTGGCTTTATAGGAACAAGGTGTTCCGGACTTCTAGACATATGATGTCAATAAGCAGTCCAAAGCTTGCGCTTAGCGCCACAGTCCACGAGGATAAAGCCAAACATGGAACACTGTGAGGTGTTTGCTCTTTTGACCAAATAAAGCACTCCTTGCGAATTCGAGGTATCAGGGTTCAAATCCCGGTCAAGGTGAATGATTTTTCCTCTGTGGAATATGGCACATGTGAGCACTTATGGGTGACTCAGTAAAGGTAAATACCGTGACTAGTCTCAGTATCCTCAAAATTAACCCTGTATGCTTTTGAAACGTTCCATTGAACTCACTCGTACAGCTCAACGGAAACCAGGTATTGATGAACAGTTTTCTTCAAGCAACACTCTGTAGGTAAGACCATAGGCAGTTTATTACTAAAAGATTTATAGCAGTTGATTGGTAGGTTAGATGGGATGCGGATTTGAAGTCATTTGATTTTTGCAGACACTTTATTTTCTCTGTGAGGACTTCCACGGATATTCATAAAATTCTCTGAAGTCCAGGAGAGAAGGGATAAATTGATGAGACAGTTGAGGTAGGCTCAACTGTCGCTCAGATATTGAGGGCAATGGACTTAAAGAGAAACAGTACATTGCTGCCTAAAATGCTACAGGGAAGGGGAAGAGACGATGGCAACACGACAAAGAAACTGAGACCAAGATGCACGTCTCAAGATGATAATGGTAGTATTTGTTAACATCCTACTGAAAATCCTATTACTGTTGGCAGGGCAGCTGTGAGAAAGAGGACATAAAACTTAAAAGCACCTATATAGTGGGAAACTGCCTCCATTAAGGCAGTATGAGAAATTGCAGGCCGGCAAGAAAGCTGAAACTAATTAAATGGTAATGTTAGATTTCATTCATTCATACCTGGATATGGGACATACATACCAGTGATAGTGGAATATTTTAACTTTCATCTATGATAAAACATTTGAAATGTTGAGTATGGGCATGGTTAGTAATGGAGAACATGAAATTGTAGGTAAATATAACTTTAATAATTGATAGTTCTTTTCAAAACAGTTCCCTTTTTAGAAAAAAATAATATTCCTCCTGTTTGACAGGTATCCCCAAAAAACGACTAGGAAAAATAATCTGGGCATATACTCTGGGTGTTTTGGGCACAATTTCTGCTGTTGGGCTGGGATCCATTTTAAGTACACTTCCTCAAATGACGTCTGTGGTTTACGTCCGAAGGCTTTGCATTTTCAGCTCTTCTATACATAATGGAAGTAGTACCAGAATGCGAAGAAATAATATTTGTTCAGGAAAACTGTCCCATCCACAGAACACGAAACTCTGGAGATTTTTCAAGGACTTCACACAGTAGTGTGTCCCTGACCTCCAAACTCAATGGACCTGAATCTAATACAAAATATTTGCGACTTAATGGTAGAGGAATGGCAGAATGCCAATGAAAGTAACCAAGAAAAACTGAAAGGCCACATCCAGGAAGCATGGGCATCTGTGGGTCGGTGCCGTACATTATTTCCAAATTAAATTGGGTCAATGAGACAAAAGACTTCAAGGAGTCATTGATTGCGATGGGGTGAAAATAAATACTGGTTAATATGTAGTAAAGTATGAGTTAAACCATTTATCAGGACATGGTTCTGCTATGTAACTCAATTTTGAGTGGCTATAAATTTGTTTCCTTTGCATTTCTTGATTAAGTTGACAGATAATTTGACTAACAGTGCATCTACCAATAATTCATTTATTCTCTTTGCGTTTATTTAAACATTATTTTAAAATACTGAAAATATTATACATATATCAATTTATGAATACCACAGTACTTAAATAAGTAACTCTTCCATCTTCAATAAATGCCATCAATAAAACTTTTTTGAATACGCAGGAATGTATGATAACTCTTGTTACATAATTGAATGCGGATACTTGCTCAATTTAGAAGCGTAAATAGTTCAACATTTAAAAAAAGCAATCATTCATAAGGAAAATCTAATATATTTCTTACTTGCTGTTTTTAGTCTTTTTTATTTTCCTATTTATTAATTCATTGGTATTTGCTCATTAACAGGTTTTTTGCATCATCATCAAAAATCTACCACCATGCTATAAACATATGTTTGTATTTACGATTAAAAGAGGAAACCCTTATTCATGGCATTGTTCTTTAAGTATCGTATGTTATAGGTATAGGGTTATAGTGGACACCGCGTGAATCGCAGAACCTTGCCAGAGTGCAAGAGGAGAAGCAAAGAGTGGAAGAGAAAGGGAGGAAAAAGAAAGAATGCAGAGTAAACTAAGGCGAGAACGAGAGAGTTCAATGAAACGTTGCAAATGCGTACAAGGTCATGTTATGTGCATCCCTTTGGAAGCCAGTGTGAATAATGCTCGGGGGAGGCAAGCGTCCAGTAGTCCATCACCGGCTTCAGCGATGAGTCCATCACCTTACTGTGTTTGAATTTCCCTCATCATTGCCAAGACCTAGGAATAATATGCCATAAGAGAGGAAGAGCGATAGTGGCGGTGCTCTGTTTGTTGGGAAACTTTTCCCCCCATAGTACGTGAAATCAGTATCAGAGCTGAGTTTCAACCAGAATTGACTAGTATTATAATGCTATGTCATAATTATTACCATACCTGGCTTCTACCTTTTCTTGACATTATTAGCAATAAATTATCCTTAAATATTTCTTGGAAAAAGTATAATTTAATGGAGACTTGAAAAAATTTGGACATACCTAATTTAAAATACAGTAGATCCTCTCAAATCTAAGCTCCCTCATAATCTGGATTGGGCTCCGACATGTAGAGCAGATGGTCTTGTAGCATCTCCACCATATCATCCAATATTATTTCCTGAACTAACAATTTTGATTGATGTACTTAACTTGTCTCTAAAATTGATGCCTAGAAACTGATTTTCCTAGTTATCTTTTTTGATGCGGTGAAAGTTAGCATACACCACTGAGGGATGCAAATGTGGCTTGTGGGAGTGAAATTCATGTGAAATATTGCTACGAGTCCTAATTCCTATCATGTGCACCCAAGAGGACAATATGGCAGGAGTGGATGGATGAGACTTGTATTTTTAAGTAAAAATGTAGTTTATGGAGTGAAATTTCTAACTTTCAATCAATGAAAGTAGTTGATATAAATTTGCAGTTGTTACTTTGACAAAGTATCGTTTGAAATTTCACCATTAAAATATCGCGCAACGTAATTTTCACATTACTCGTTGCTCATCATCCCATTAGCAAAGGAAGCTGTTCATCAAGGTGGAAAATGTTTCTCTATGTTTTAGTAATACTTAGCCGTCGTTATTCAGTGCCATTACTCACTTGACTTTGAGTCATGAAATGAGAGAAACTCTTCATGAAGTTACCTGAAATTTATTTGCTGCCACCCTGTGCTCATACATTCACTTTAAATTGTGGCCTCCTACATCCCATCATGCCATGCCATCCTGCCCTAATGAGAACCTTGTGCACCAGAGGCTGAAGTTGAAAAAAGCTGGCAAAAAACAAAAATGGTACTCCCATAGTGGAAGTTTAAGATTTGCTGGTCAATCTAAAATGATGGCTGTTTGTAACATAACATTCATTTTCCATGTTTTATCCTCTTTTCCATTCCCATAGTTATTAACCATTAACAAATATCAAAGACTCGGAAGTTGAACAAATTCTGCAAAAAATAACTACCTACAGTTTTCTCTGAAACCTTCGAATTCAAACTGTTACAGTAACTCTAGAAGTTCAATTATAGGATAAAACTCTTTATTTGTATAAAACAATGTACATATTTACTTTTGGTTAAAGTAATTTTCTTTCCTGTAGAGATACATTTGCGTTTGTTATATTAAAAAATAGCAAACAATGTTCATGATCATTTTTGTATGTATGTATAAAGTAAAAAAGTTTATTTACATGCTGATATAAAAAAATTTATTCATATCAAAAGACTCCACAAAGACTGAAAGTGTGAATCCAAAGAGAAAAGTTCCGACCGTTGGTGGCAACGTTAATGGAGTCGAATTTTCTATCGTGCAGCGAAGTCTGGGTCTGCGTGCCAGCAGTTGGGCTTACGGTGACGTAGCCACTGAGTGGTTACGATGCTGACTCATAGCAATTGACTGACTGGCACATAATACATCTGAAACCTTATGGCATTAATGAAACTTTTTATTTTAGATAAATTTTTCATGCAATCAATCTGGGCAAATGGAATCAATAAGTATTTACAATAACTGTGTACATGTAACCATTGTTATGTTTGAAGGTATTTCAAAGTTTTAAATTTTCTTCTGCTAATCTGGAGTATCGTGTATTGTCATTTATTGACCAGGAGCATTGTATGCTCCTTTGCTTTTAAATGCCTTATTCAAGCCACCATTTTTACGAGAAGGGCCTTATTTAACCTTATGAAAAGTGATTAAAAGTCATCAGTGTTAGAGGATACCCTAAAATAACTCCATTTAAATGTTCCTTTTGAGAAATTCCAGAATAGTCCAGACTTAGCCAAATCCAAATAATTTCACCTAATATCTATGCATAGTCTGGACAGGGATTGGGAAGCCTTGGGAAGGGATTGAGGAGCCTTGTGCAAGCGAAAGTCTAACTTTGCATTCCCTTTTTGATATTGTAGCTTCTTTTTTGCATATGTCATGGAAACAAGGAAATTAACTTACAAAATGGGTAATGATTTCAAGAAATTTACATATGCACTAAGCAGTAGACAATTTTGGGAAGTGGGTGGGTTTCCCTGCACCAACTGAAAAAAGGCAAGCCTGGGGGTGGGGCCCTCATAGACACTGGGCCCAGTACAGCAGCACCTGTCAAACTTCCCTAGGGACGGGGCACTGAGTCTGGATTGCCGAGGGTCTACTGTACATACATATAATAATAATAATGTTTTATTGGTCAAAAGTATTGAGAAAATAAAAGGTCTAATTGTGAAAGAATATGTATGTGTTGTCTGAGTGGCTATGAGCTTGTAGATTGTTAGAGATTTAAAACCTTGTTGTTTATTGAATTATTTATATTTTATCTTTTATTTCTTATCCATGTCTTTGGCACAACTTAAAATAAGTTATAGGCTACAAGCATTGACTACATTTTCTTTTTTTTATGTATCAGACTGATGAAGAGAAAAAGAATAATCTACCAGTTGTAATGCCGGTCTTTGATCGTGCCACTTGCTCAATACCAAAATCACAAATTGGATTTGTGGAGTATATAATCAATGACATGTTTGAAGCATGGGGAGGTATGTTGTATTTGTTTAATTTTTTAATTTTTATTATTTTACTTTTCCACCTATGCTGCATGTTGCCAATCGAGTACCTTCAAATTTAATATACATTCTTGCATTTCCATTTTAATATGTTTGTCAGTATACCTACCTATTTAAACATGTGAATGTATTTTGAAAAATAATGACTATAGGTAGGTAGTTCAAATAAAAAATGATATATGTGTCTTACGGAAGATTTTATAGATTTGAATTTGTTGGATTATGATGTCGGATTAAGACACAAGTAGTGTTTCTTTTCTTCCAGGATATGTAGGTAACATTAACATATCCACCAATGGGTCTTTGTTGCTAAACTCTCTAACCCTAAATGCACAAATATATTTTTAAATTTGAGTTTTTTTAATACTCAATTTTTTTTTTTCAATAAATCAGGATGGTCTTCAAAATAAAGATTTGATCCAAGAATTGATGTGTACATTTATTTGCATAGTAGTCTCTCCAGTAACTGGGAGCTTTATGTGCTCATTCATATCGATTCCTCCTAATAATGTTTCTAATTATTTAGAAAAAAGGTGAGAAGTCATTTTCTAGGAATTCTGTCATTTCTTTATTTCTAAAACTTATGCAGTGCGATTGCTCAAAGAGCACTGCTTGGGGTCAGCACCCTCATACCCCAGTAGTGCTTTTCTAGGGTTTAGTCACATCACATCCATTTGACTTAGTTTGAGGAAGCTTTACTCACCCAGAAATCCACTTTCTATTTGAATAGTTGCTCTAATTTTAAGAACACAGCAGTCATATTATCCATTTTGCATCAACTGTTATTAAATGTAAACGTTATACACATCATTCTTCCATCATAAATGATGGAAGAGTGATTGGTGAATACGGTGGTCCACATATATGACACCTAATTATGATCAGCTCAGTAGGTATAATCCAATTGTTTTAATTTTTTATATGAAAGTGAAATCTCATGGTTCTATGATTTTATTTGTACATTTTTAAATGCTTATTGTGGTAATTTTCCTGTGGAAGAATTATAAATAACTTTTTTGCTTTTATTTGCAGCCTTCATTGACATGCCTGAACTAATTCAATATTTGAAGTCCAATTACCAGTATTGGAAGGAGAAAGAGCAATTGGGAATTACGAATATTGAAGAGTTGAATGAAATTGAAAAAGAATAAGTTGCGGGTTGACAGTACAAATTAAGAAGATGTTTTTAAATATCAGTTTTTATGTGATATTTATAAAATCAGGTTGTATGTATTTTGTGTTTAATTGAAGCTATTTATAAAATATATTATTACTTGAGCTACTTTCATTGCTAGAATATTTGTTAATGCCATTATTTTGACCTATTCTTCAAAAACCTACAAAGCAGACTCGCTTTTATCACATCCGATAATTTATACGCCTTATCATCATTATGATAGGACTTTTCCATTATATGCCTTATCTATATTCCCTATAATCCCATAAATATCCCTTGTCCAGTGGCGTACGGACAAGGGGGGGTTATAGGGTTTAAACCCCCCAAAAAACATGTTTATCTGAATTCGTTTTCGTTCCTTTACCTGAACTAGCATTTAGAATTTTGCTTATTGGGCTGAAAAATATAGTTGAATTGTCTTCACAAAAAGAGAATTTTAATTTAATTATTGTTTTATTGAATAATAATCTAAATATCATTTTATGATATTTAGATTATTATTTTATGATGATACACACAAATATTAATGAAACTGCCCCCCCCCCCCCCCCCCCCCCAGAAGTCAAATCCCCCCCAGAAGTCAAAACCCCACCCAGAAGTCAAAACCCCCTCCAGAAGTCAATATTGCGTACGCCACTGCCCTTGTCATTATTGCTATAGGATTAATGAACCCTATGTTTTATTTCTTAAGTTAGGTAAAATATTATTTAATGTCAGAGTCAGGCCAGGCAATTGCCTGTGCTTAACTTAAGTGCTAGATGTGTCCAAGGTTTGTATTTCTGTTTATATTTTAATTTAAATTCCCAAAAACATGAAGATATGGTACATAGTCTTGGTAAATTGAGTCCAGCCTATGTTTTGGATGAGTTTTTCTTACTTAAGTATGTACACTGAATTAACACTAGGAGGACGGACAGGGGTCATTTTGACCCATAAAGTTTTTCAGCATTGGATAGCTACTTTTTTCTCCCGGTTCTTCATTTTTCTAAAAATGACTTTTAAAAGGCTTTATGTATACATTATTAGCAATAAAAATTATTTTTAGCAGTTATTTGTTTATAATTGAAATTATTTCAGTTGATCATCTTCAGAAGTGCTCATCTTAGGCTATTATCATTGTCCTCCTTTTCTTTCAGGTCTTCTATTCTTTTCCTAGGCTAGTTTCCTTTTTCTTATCTATTCATCAATTCATTCATCTCCTTGAAGATTCTCTTTGATAAAACTTATGATTATTTAGACATTGTTTGGGATTAGGCTTGATATTTAATTCACGCAAGAGTCTGTTGATTTGATAGGCTGTAAGGTTTTTAGTTGGATTTGTATACCATTGTACAAAATAGCTGGCCATAATCTAGAATTCATCTCATCCTGTCCCTTGTATTATATGCCAATTTCAGTTATTTATGATTTATGTAATGACAAGAAATGTTAAAGGTATTCATAATGAATAAAGACACTTGGTAATCTTCCACAGATTTATTTATTTGACACGACGCGTTTCACCACACTGTGGCATAATCATGTGCAGGGTTCTTCGCTTTAGGTCAAGCATATATAGCTTTCCACCAAGGCGTTAGGGAGTGGGGGGAGGAGGAGGGGGAAAGGCTAAGGGAGGAGCGGAGAGAGGGGGGGGGTAGGTGGGGGTGGGAAGAAGGAGAGTGAAGCGGCGGGGTGGGGGGGAACTAAGGGTTCGAGTGGGCACTGGACAGAGGGCGGAAAGACATAGGAGAAACGGACGCAGGGGTTAGGACTGGGTGATGATGGAGGCCTCCTTTCCTTGAGAACTCTGGATGGTGAGGGAAAGAAGGGGGGGGGGGGGTCAGAAGGTTTTAAATGGCCAGTGCACTGCCCACACCAGAGCACTGGAGGAGGGGGGGGGGAAGGAAGTAGAGTGTGAAAGATTTGGGACATGTGGCTGGAGTCGGTTGGAAAGAAAACGGTTAAGGGAGGGAGGGGGGGGGGGAATGCTTTAGTCTGGGAAATATTTTGTGGCCAATAAAGGAGAAGGGTTGTGAAAAAGGATGTCATTACATAGTTTTGTATCATTGCACTTCTGGTGCTTCACAATTTCCATTGTCTCCAAATCTAGTCTCCCCCCTCTCTCCTCTCCTCCCTTAGCCTTTCCCCTCCTCCTCCCCCCACTCCCTTACGCCTTGGTGGAAAGCTATATATGCTTGACCTAAAGCGAAGAACCCTGCACATTATTATGCCACAGTGTGGTGAAACGTGTCGTGTCAAATAAATAAATCTGTGGAAGATTACCAAGTGTCTTTATTCATTATGAATATCGAGAACTTCCACCATATCCAGCCTGAAACAGTGGTATTTAAAGGTATTATTGATCAATTGAATGTTGGTGGGTATCTCTTAACGAGTTCTAAGGCACTTACACCAATTGGTCCATTGTACCAGCCATCTTACAAGCGATTACCCATAGATTCCGATGGCCTTGCTGAAGGCCAGCAGGTACCCTATGGGTGTGTCCCAAATTTCATTGTGATCCATAAACGGTGATCCCAGATATCTATTTCGAGTCCTCATCACAGGGGGGCACTCGCACACTATGTGGGAAGTGGTTTCATCCTCTTCTTTGCACCACCTGGATCTGGCTGAGTCAGTGATCCTCAGGAGATGAAGGTGCCTCATCATTTGATAATGTCCCGTGAGTAGTCCTATTGTCGCTCATAGTTGACCCCTATTTAGTAGAAGTCTCTTTGCGAGGCCTGGCCTTATGGAGTTTGGCCTGTCGTAGCAGTGGCGGTGTGGTTTGCCAGATCTTAGAATGTTGGGATAGTCCCCACTTCCTGATCTCAGTCATCCTTGTTGAGGGTCCAATGGGAACAAATGGTTCCAGACCGATCGGGTTGCGATTGGTTCCTGCTTTAACAAGTTCATCCACCAATTCATTTCTAGTTATGACTACATGGCCTGTTACCCAGATGAGTTCTACTTTGCTGTGTATGCCAATTGCGTTGAGTGCCTCTTGACACTCCTGCAGCAGCCATGACCTACACTATGGTGATATAAGGGCTCTTAGAGCCGCTTGACTGTCGGTGCATGTATGTATTGGTCTGTCATACAGCCCCATCTCTTTGACTGCGTATGGGCAGGTTAGAAGGGCGTAGACTTCTGCCTGGAATACCATAGAGTATTCTCCCAAGGGGATGGAAAGCTTCCTAGTTGGATTGCAGCAGTAGATGCCTGCTCTTGCTTTTTCATCTGTACTGGATCTATCAGTGTACCATACACAAGCTCCAGAATGAAGTTCTTTCCCTCTTTCTCAGGCCCACTGTTCTCTATTTGGAAAGTGGGTTTGGAGAAGTAGGGGTGAGTTGATGAACTTTGCCACCATTGCATCAGAACCCATTTTGAAGATGGGACTTGACTTTTGGACCTCCGTCCACACTTGTCTGTGACCAGAGATACATACTTCCTTTGTATACCACTGTCCTAAACAGTTAAGACGATAGGCTGTCCTCCTAGCCTGAACTTCCACCTCTATGTAAAGTGGAGTTAGATTCAGCAGGGTTTCAAGCGCCAATGTTGGGGTGCTTTTCATTGCCCCTGAATTGCCCATGGAGACCATTCTTTGTAGGTGATTAAGTTTATTCCTGGCACATGTTTGTCGGGTCCTTTTCCACCATAATATTGCGCAGTACATAAGGCTGGGCTTCACTACTGCAGTATATATCCAATTGATGTTTTTGCTTGTAGTCCCCAGGTTTTGCCAAGGGCCCTACTGCAAGTTCATGTAGAGGCTCGGGCTTTCCTTGTGTTTGCCTCTAAATGTTCTCCCCAGTTGAATTTGGAGTCCAAGATGACTCTGAGATACTTGACCGTGGGTGAAGGCTGTAGTACCTTTCCTTGTAAGTAGTGATGTGGCCAGGATTCGATCGAATCCTTTCAAAAAAGATTCGAAAAATTCGAATCCTGGTTTTGCGGGTGGCATATGCGTTAGGATAACGATCTCGCAACGTAATAATCTCATGAATGACGTCGTTTTACCGTTTTAAGTGCTGAAAATCTGCACGGAAATTCACTACGACATATATTTAAAATAGAACTTTTTATTTTACATATTTCCGGTGGAATTCTACATCGGAACGTTTTTTTCTTCATATGTGCCCCTATTTAAGACGTCCGCTATCCAGCACGTTTTTGCTCATGCATAGAAGAATGTTTCTACTTTGTTATGAGACATTAGGTGAGAAGATTTATGTGAAAAATAATGCTGAATAACAAGCTACTCGATGGTTAATGTACGATTCTGTACTCTGCTCATATTAATAAAGTTGTGTTCGCGATCTGTTTATGTAAGGGTTAAGGCAATGATTTAAATCAACGGAAATAACGGCTGCCCTAGATTCGTTCGAGCATCGGCCACATCAACCTGGCATTGGCTCTGGAGGCCCCCAAAAGAAGAACCACCCCCGACCCTAACCAATTGAAGCCACCCGGGTTGAGGCGAACCGGAATGAGGGTAGACAAACAATGATGAGACGCAGGAGTGATCTTCTCGGATTACTCTGATCTCTTTCTCGAAGGATGAGTCCGGAACAGATAAATTTCTTGAGCAGAGCAGATGTTCTGGAATAAGAGGCAACAGTATCTTGGGGTGAAACAGGTTTTGGCCCATAAATTTGAGGACCTGTTTAGCCCATAAATGGGGCTACTGGGTGGCAGAACTGCCGTTCCAAGTAGTCCACCGATTTCCAGAAAAGTCATAATTAGCCGGCAATGCCTTTTAAAGAGCGAGCCTCAGAGCAACAGGACAGGACCCCCAGATGATGCCAGGTAGTGTCAAGAAATCAACCAAGCCAAATTGTGAGCCAAGAGAGGAAGGAGATGTCAGCCTCTGCTCATCACTGAGTGATTTACCTCCGCTTCTGAGAAGGGTACCCCAAAAAAAAAGTATCCGGTGTTGGCAGGGGTGGGCGGAGAGCGAGATAAGAGGTGAAGACAAACAACTCGGCTGAATCGGAGGACCGTTGGTTGGTTCTGCCATCGCAGCGTATCTCTGATCTGTGTTTTTGTAACATTGCACTTTGTTGAGGAACTAATAAAAATTAGTGAAACAGAAACAGCTACTCAAATTTGTTTTTATTTTTTAGCTAAATAATAAATACTGAATTTGAGGGAACAATAGTGTGGAACAACTTATTGGTTCAAAAAAGTACTGGAAAATATAAATGGATTTGAATTTGTTTTATAAATGCAATTGGCATTGAAAAGTAGCTGGGATTTATAGTTTTCTGAAATGAGCATTCGATAAATTCGAGATTCGATAAAAAAAGAGATTCGGATTCGATAAATTTTGGATTCGACCCATCACTACTTGTAAGGAAGGAAGTCTAAAACCTTCTATTTTCCTCTTATTAGTGAACAATATAAGTTTGGTCTTTTCCGGGTTCGCTGTCAGCCCTGCTTCAGTACACCATGCTGTCGTCTTGCCCAGGGCTTTCTGCA
This sequence comes from Pyrrhosoma nymphula, assembly GCA_963573305.1. Lineage (NCBI taxonomy): Eukaryota > Metazoa > Arthropoda > Insecta > Odonata > Coenagrionidae > Pyrrhosoma > Pyrrhosoma nymphula. Next base: position 83,764,575 of record OY754339.1, read on the forward strand.
TAGGTCCAGACACCATGTCAAGGTACCTTCCAGTGGTGAGAATCACTATATCATCTGTGTACCCTTGTGTGTTTCTGCACCACTCCTATTCAGGTCAAAAAGTAAACTATCGACCACCATATTTCATAGGAGTGAGGATAAAACTCCACCCTGAGGGCAGCCGCGTGTCATGGACACTTTCATTGAGCTCTCCCTCAGGATGACCTGGAAAATTCTTTGTTCTAATATGAGCCTAATCCAGCTGACAATGTGAGCGTGGATACCATGTTTCTTGCTGCCATGCAGATTTGATCAGAGGATGTGTTGTTGAAGGCTCCCTCCACATCAAGGAAAACCCCCAAGCCTTATATCCCATGTTCCAGCACACCCTCAGTCCTGCTAACCAGGTTGTGGAGGGGAGTTTCCACAGACTTACCTTTCTGGTATGCATGTTAGTGCAGATGTAAGGGATGGTCCTTTAGAGGTCCATCTCTGATATACCTGTCAACTATCTTCTCTAGTGCTTTCAGCAAGAAGGACATTTGACTGATTCCTCAAAAAGAGTTGGTCTTAGTGTAGTCTGTCTTCCCTGACTTCGGTAAGAAGATAACTTTTGTGATTCTCCAGGCTCTTGGGATGTATCCATATGCCAAGCAAGAACGAAAAATTCTGAAAATTGGGAGTTACAATATTTCTGCTCCCTCCTGAAGAAGTGCTGGGAAGACTCCATCATCCCCAGCTGTTTTGTAGGGCCTAAAACTCATGATTGCCCATTTGTTAGCATTGTAATTTACGATTCTGGAGGCCAATCTCCATTCTGTCCGTGAAGGACCTGTGGAAGACCTCCTATATTGCATATCTTCAACTTCCATAAAGCCTGGAAAGTGGGTCTCTAGCATTAGCTTTAATGCTTCCTTGTCGGAAGACTTAAAGTCTCCCGAAGGAAGCAAAAGAGACCACACTCCTGCTTCAGAGTTTTTGGATATGACCTTGTGGAATCTTGAGAGTTGCGGAACAGACTATAGTTCCACAGAAGCTCTTCCAAGATTCCCTTTTAGAGCACTTAATTGCCACCTTATCAGTAGAAAAAGAGCATAAATCCTAATGTATAAAGGAAGAGACCAGAACCTTGGTACAGGGGCAGATTAAGTTCGTTGTTTTGGGGGAGGCGGTTCACTACTTTCCGCGGCGCCTGGGGGGTATGCAATACCTCTCAACAAAACGGGGGTCAGGGCGGACCTCCCTCGGAAAGTTAAAAGAAATGAAACGCTTGGAACGTAGTTTTAGTGTGGCTATATTATAAAGTAGATGTGATAAATTATTGAGTTTAGCTCTCTATTCACATTTGAAAAACGTTAACAAACGATGTAAATAATGCCATTCTTGTGAAGATGCAGGTTTCCCGGGTTTTACACCACATTCCAATTATATTTAAACATTGTATATTGATCTGGTGAAATAAAAACTTTCATTGGAGAACCACCTTAATGATTACCATCTTTTCTATTTTCCCGGGAATTACGGGGGGGGCGGCTGGCCCCTCCCCCCCCCCCCCTTAATCCGCCCCTGCCTTGGCATACTGGTGAATTTAAGTTGCACTGTGACAAGCTCCTGCTCATTCAACCCTTGTTATTTGCGAGTTTTGCACTCACAAATGGGATGGCAAGCCTTCTTGAGCCTTTCTTCTCACCTGATTTTGGCACTGACAACTTTATTTTTTAACTTCCCCAAATCTGCCCTCAAGGGATGAAGATTTGTCACAATCGATATTATTAAGCACAAATCACTGGAGGTATAAAAGAGGATTCCAAAAAATGTGTTTTCACCATCATTCTAGGAGTGGTAGCCCTGCAAGGAGGAGTGTGTGGCTAAAGAAGGGTAGTAATTCTAAGGGATTAAAAAGCTGTAATGATTTTTAATTAATTTATACGTAATCAGTCCTGGAAATTTTCAAACAGACCTCATTTATCTGGTGGACATGTATTTGTTAAAGTTATTCTATATAATGAGGCCCTATACATGTTGCAATGTAGCAGCAATGTGCATCCTGGAAAACATATTTAGTGAGGATGGCCTCATGGGCTGTTCAATGTGAGGTTTTCTGAGCAAATGGTGTTTGTGAAGGTCTCCTCAATGTCACTTCAGTGCACATGGAAGAATGCTAATACATATTTCAATGGCAAACTCCTTGTTTGTGCTCTGGGTGAAGTCACCATTAAGACAGTGGACAGATGTTAGCCATTGAAACTTGCTCTTCTTCCGTGAGACCTGGTATGACACCTAGTTTGAGATCGTGTGAAGGCAGTTGACTGCATTCTCTGCTCAGTGGTCCACTTAACATCATTTCAGATGAAAAAGAGGCATTTGAATAACTAAAACCTGGTGTGCACCCTCGGGACATTTAGCATGATTACCTAAATGCATTCATTGATTGTCATGGGAAAGTGACTTGTTACTATGAATTGTGAACTCGCAGTCAGCAAGTGGAGATTTATACATTTGCACTTTATCATGCATTTTCAGTTTTTACATAATATATAAATTTTTTTTATCCAACTATTTTGTCTATATTATTCAAATACATGCATTACTCACTGAAAAACTTATAAGATTTATTTATGGAAAAGCCTTTACATAATTGTTATATTTCTTGTTGTAAAATTTATGGAGCACTTCTACAGAATTCTGGCATTCTGTAAAATTTCACTAGAGAATAACTCTAGTGTAACATTGGAATCAGTTTTTATTATTATAATTATTAGGTGGGTTATTAAGTGAAATATCATGCAATGGAATTATGAATAAAGTAAAATAGTAGGTGATGATATCTTTTCACATTGGGTTTTGGGTTGATGAGTTGTGATGGTGATTTTTTAAAAAACAATTGACATGTCTTAAATAGGGTGCAAACATTTAGCATTTACAAGTCATTTATAAAAATATGTCATAAAATCAAAACACAGGATTTATTTAACAAACATTTCAATATTAAAAGTTCATTTACACAATCTCAATATATCCCATAATGGATTAAAATCTTTGATACAAAGTATTAAATTTTATTGTCATAAAATTATAATTCTTGCATTTACACTTAATACATAGTTTACACTATTATGTGTATTTCTGTATCTCTTTTTTGCATCACGGTGTATTGTATTAATGGGCATGAGTATGTGGTAACATTTTTGCCATTTTATTTATGTTTAATTATTATAATAATGATAAAAATCAATCAGTTTTAATTGATGGTAAAAAATTGACAAACTGTTGTAACAAGGGCTTTTATTACATTTGAAAATTTCACTTACATTGTAAGAATGTTACATCATTTTCCCGCGGCAAGCTAGTGACAAATGATTTATTCTTGAATAGGTATTATATCTCTCATTGCTTTTATACACTAATTCACTTATCAATATTCCTGTGTGAAATGATTTTTATTCAGGAATGTTTGCATTTTAATTGGCTTATTCTCAAAGAATGTAGCTTTAAGAACTTGTGGTATTACTTGAGCATAAACATCTTATAGCAGTTCAAAAATAGGAAAATCTGGGAATTTTTTTCAATCTACTCTGGTGTTTTCTAATTATTGCCCAGAGGATCTTTCATATAAATTAAAGTGTAATATAGTATATTTTCCTTCCAAAGAGTTTCATTCTGATGGCTCTGTATTGAGTTTCATCACAGGAAATAATTTTCATCCAGCACAACCATTACCATTGGTTGGAGGTTCAGTGATTATCTCCATTCCTAGTTTGCTGTTATTAAAAATACTTATCATAACCTTTGCTGAGAACTACCATTTATTGCCAGTACTGTTCTTTATAAAATTTCTGTAGTAGTTAATACCATAAATGGCAATTCTTTACAAAATAAGTTCAAGATACAGTTGAAAAATTTCTGATCTTTAAAGTGGCTGGCCTGCACTTTTAAGCACAGAAATTTAAAACTATATTTCCCAAAGTAAGACAAAATCTTGAACCAAAATCCATCTAGACATAAACCTGTCTTATTCATGAGATGTTTAGTATAAATCCACATGCATTGTACCTGTTTGAATTGGACCTTGTGTAACTCTCAGTAAGTTGAAGGTTAAAACTGAATAACACAAAGTATCAGAAAGAAATCAGTTTGAGTCAGTTGAACCAAATACTTCTGTTGTAGAAGTTTGGTAGATACAGAGTAACCCCTATACAAGAATATATTCCTTACTATTATATTTTATAAATAGGTCTCATTCCTTAAAAAATCCCTGTAAATAATAAACTTCAAAGAAGTATATTAACAAGCGTAAGTACTTCTTTTTATGTGAAGATTTAGCTGGTTTCTAGCATTTAATGGAGCAATGAACTTTTTAAAAATATTAACTCAACCTTTGTTAACACTCATTTTATGTCTCATTCATTAAAATTTTTTAATTATAGCAGAGCAACATAACAAAAATTATTTCATTTACTTTTTATGTAAATATATGTACCTGAGTTGTAAGCCATACTCTGATATGAACTTCATTTTCATGAGAGTATTCATAATTTTGATCAACTATTTAGACTATTATAAAGCATTAAAAAAATATTCGCCAAATTCCAATTAGGTGAAATGAGTATGTAAATGATGCTAATTGGAAATCCTAAGATTGTCATTCATGTGGCAAAATTTGTGGGTGTTGAATTATTGGAACAAATTATTTGAATTTCACTGGGGTTTAATTTTCATGAAAACTTATGAGCAATTAAGCATTCAAATTTTTCCCATGATAAGATTTTTATGTTGCCAAAATTTTAAGCAGTGTTTGCAGTTATTGTGCTGGTTGAGGAAATAATTTAAAGCAATTTTATTGTGATTTAAATGAAAAAAAGGTAAAAAGTTAATTATTTCTCCATATTAATTGTAAAAATGTTAAATGTAAAAATGAGCATTAATAAAATGCAATAAAGTTGGCATATAACAGTAGTTAAAAACAACGTCATGCAGTAGGTATTCAACTTTTACATATGAACTTGAGCCATTTGGAATATCAAATTCTTGGTTTTGTGAGGCTTATGAGATAACTCGTGACACTTCAGTTCTTGGCTTGCATTCATCAAAAATTCTAGTCGATCTCTAAAACATTAGTTTCTTATAATTAGCAATTCAATCACACGTAAAAATAAGATTATTAATAATAGGTCAACATTTTGCATTCTTGAAAAAATTTTGTGCATTCATGTAGGTGTTGGGAAGTTGGTCTTCAGCGTGGTTTGTGTTCTTATACTCTGGTGATGGGCTTTTCCATTGACTTTCCCAAATTGCTTGCATAGGTGCCCTGGTATATTTGTAGATTCAGATACACAGACATACACCATAAATTTACAAACACTCATTGTGAGACAGGTATAAGGGTGTATGGTGCATTTTCATGAAAGATAATCCTCCAATTTTTCTGATTGTTAAGAATTTGTTAATTGGATGAAAAGTTTTGGTAAATTTTAGGTATAACTGTCAATACCATAATTGTCATCCTTTCAAATTTTGTGTTAATCCATTGTTAAATTCTTGCTTCGGTCACTCATGTCATTAACATTGCTTGAGAATTATCCTATGGTTCACAACACAGAATGAATTATTGTTACCGGGAAGATAATTATAAAACCTACCTGTCTGAAGATATATCCACTAATTCGTGTTTAACATGGAAGGATGTCACTCTGAATGAAGTAAACAGGCTTCCTTCATTTATAACAATATAACTTTGTACATTGGTCCTACAACCAAAATGCAACATATCCCACATTTAAAACAGACTAATTTAGCCTGAATATCATCCTATGCTTTTAATCTATGTGTGTATTATGGGACAGCTATGATTTCAATCTTCAGGAATCATTAACAATTAACTTTCACTCCTTAAACAGAAAGATTGAGCGATTAGACATACCACAAGTGTTATAAAATTGATATATAGCAACCAATTCAGTCTATTGAATTTCCATATATATAAAAATGTCATTAGTTTTGTCACAACAACATGCAGTTTAGAGACCAGCCCTAACAGCAATATCTTGTCCCTGGTGTTCTCCGAATTTCCACCAAGAACAATAAAGGGTGTAACCAACACATTTGACTTATTCACTTTTTCTAATTGTGAGAGTTTTTCTCGGCGATGTTAACAGGGAATCATTTGTAGAATTTGATTGCCTCTATGGGTGCAGGATAATATCTTTGATCTACTGACTTTTCATCATAGGAAAAAGCTCATCGCTCCCAAATTACCTGAAGAGGTGCTCTGGGGTTAGTGCCAAAAAAGATACAGGCCTGAAAAAGCCTATAATGCAGGCTGAACCTTTGTTACTGGACAATGATGTGTGGTGCAGAGAGGAGGACTGCAACTGTAGCAATGACTGTAAATAATGTGAAGACAATGAGGCAAAAACGGTCAACTACCATTGCAGCAAACTTCCAGTCACTTATCAACTCGGCTTCTTCGTCCGCCTTTCGCATGCGGTTGGTGATGAACTGAAGCTCTCGCAGAATTGCTTGCAGTTCCCTTTGGGTGAGGGCACAAGGTGGGGGAGATAACCGCCGGGAAGCTGCAGAGGCAGCTGCTGCAGCAGCCACAGCTGCGGCTGCAGCCGCTGCGGATGCGGCATCGTCCGGAGTTGCAGTGAAAGCACCTGGTCCTGGAATAGATCCACTCCCTGCGGCAGAAACAGCAAGTCCAGATCCGGAAGAGGAAACACCACGAAACAAGGAAGTAGCTGGGGCAGAGGCAACAGCTGCAGATGCTGCAGCACTGTTGGATTGCAAGGTACCACCGTGACGGAAGTCATCATCAATGTCTAGTACGTTAGCTAGAAGGGACTTGGATGACCGCTCTTTAAGTTCTAACTCTTTCATACGGTTGCTCATGAGAATAGTTTTCCTCGTAATCTTCTTCCCTGGACGACTCATACCCAAGATCCATGGCAACCACTGGAGGAAGACACACTTGATCTGGAAAAAACATCATTCAAAATGAGAAATATGCATTGCCAACATTTTGAGACCCTGCTGCAAGAAAAGAAAACAGCTGCTAATGGTTCTTGCCAAGAAACATTAACTTGGGGGAAACGTTAACAAAGTACACACATATTCTCCAAATACATGCTGTTGTTAGTACATCAATTTGAGCATGTAGTTTTGTTTTACTCTTTTGTTCATTATGATCATAAAACACATTTCACAAATGATTCTTGTAAACAGAAATTGAGACGTCAAAACTTTTAAGTATGTACTACTGTTTAGTTATCATAAAACATGGGAGTTCCATAATTTTTCCAATTCAAATGCTCTCCTGGGCATAATCAAGGGTCCATTTATGGTTTTTCTTCTGAATGAGATTTCAATGTGATGCGATTCAAGCTTGCAAAAGTAATTGGCTTTGAAGCATGCTCTTCTTCTTGTGAATTTCATACATATAATTCTGTTGAACTTCCTTTTACTGGAAAAGTTCATGGTGATGCTCATTTAAAATGTCTCTTTCCAGACACTTTCTCTCTTCCTCTCAGGGTACCTTCTACTTTCCTACAATCCATTGAATATTCATATCCTTTTCCACCCTCTTTCCTGATTTACTAAAATTCTAGCTTAAATGATGGTCATCAACAATCCCTTGCTTCTAACTACTCCTTCCATCAACTAGCCCTGTCTATATGTGTACCAAGTGAAGGTTTTTGTAGAAAATCAACTATAAAAAATCAGTTATGAATCACATGCAAGGATACTTGTGAAAGGGGGTGCCTTTTTGGCCACAAGCCCCAGCTCCCTACTAATTGGCCAGCATGCACCCTCCCTAGCCTTAAGAAGGGGAGGCAACATTCTGGAACTGAGGACCTAGCTACTTTCTGCATAACTAGCTAACAAGTTATTGAAATTCTCATAAATTTATCAGCGGCCACCTGTGTCTATGCCAGTTGCTTAGCTCATATGGGTACCTGGTACAATTTGGGGTTTCATAGACTGGAGGGACGGGTAACCTCTCAGAGCTACCTCATTCCAGCGCCGCTATATGGAAAGATACGAAACTTTCAACACCAACTCACCGTAATTTTACACAAGCCAATCACCATTGGGGTGGGTTTGGTAATCAACAACGGGGTGGCCCGGAGGGTTCAAAAGGGTATTCCTGAAAAAAAAAACGAAACTATCTGCCAAATAACCTCCTCACCAGGTAGCCTTGAAGGTTACCCGTGCCTCCAGTCTCAAGGAGTTTGTGCATTTTCCCACTTGGCGGCACTGTAATCAGGTAGCTCTGAGAGGTTACCCGTCCCTCCATTCGGAACGACTCTACAATTTGTGGTATAATGAGCAAATAGAAAAAGACATGCTCACCATAATATATATAAATATTCAGGTCGACGTTTTAGTCCAACATCTCTAACTTCCTAATCAATTATGATGTGCAGGATATTTTTTGTGATTCTCTTTGTAAAAATTATCATGCTTGTCTCATGTGAAGGTTTGTGGCATATGCACAAACAAGGTATTCAGCCTGTTCCTAATAACCAAGAGTGGCCTCCTTTTCTCTGCGACTGTACCAAGTACTTTATTGATAGCCTTTCCTTTCCATCCACTTAGCTCTATCCATTCGTCTCGCAAACCACACGTCCCATCTATTCTCATGCTCTCTCCCCAGGCTTCTGGCATAGCTTCAATACAACATCATACTCCATACCAAGCTCTTCATTAATCTTTTTGTAACATATTTAGAATCCTGTCTTTAGTTCTGTTAATACCTATTTTATTTTTCTGATAACCATTGTACTGATAGGCATAGTTTATTGAAGAAATTTAGATAATTTGAATTTCAGGGTGAGAGAGAGAGAGAGAGTATATCATTGTTACTCTGTCTCTCTCATCATTTTCGTTAACTTAGCCGAAAGTATCACGTACCTATTCCCTCTCCCCTTACCATTCAGGTTGTCAACATAAACTTTTAGTTCACTGAATGTCCGTGAATGGTTTGACCAAGCTTTCCCACAGATATCAATCTACTAATGCATGTACACATTATATAATGGCTTGTTAAGGATGTAGGAGTAAATACATAATACATATGTCCAATTTCTGTGCCTTATGCTTATCAATAGAGGGGTCCAAACCCTATTAGAAACTAGAGAGAGAATCATTAGTGGTAGCAGAAGTTTCACCCGACAAAGTAAACCTGAAACAGAGGTCATCAGCTCTTATTTACAGTTAGTTTGGCAGTGGCCTCTAATGAAGAAAGAGAGAAATTATTGAGTAGACTTTCAAGTAACTGGGGCCGGGTTAAGCAGGATGTGGATAAACCGGGATTCTCCCAAAAATGGTTATCTTGAGAAACAACGTCAATTGTAAACTCAACAGTCCCCTCTCGATGTCAAATAAACAGTATTGGAAAATCCATTTCCTGCATTGTAGGGAACCGGGAGAAATATCATTTTGCAATTTTTATTGTGTCTGATGTTCAATATATGCACTTTTCTCCAAATGTTCCTCGGGTAGAATGTTCACAGCTGTGTAACATGGTGTTATTAAGTAGGTAAGATGGGTTGATGGATAGAGCTTGTCCTTGAATTGTTAATTTTAAAAATACATTCAACAAGCCTTAAAATGAAAAACTAAAATCGCCGTTATGCATAGCGTAATGTCAAGTACATTTTGCAAGTTTTAACCGATTAGGCACTTTGAATGTCAGGACTGTGCTTAGGGCGGGCAAGCTGCAGAAAATAAAGCTAGAAATGGAGAGGGTGGCTGTAGACATCATGGGTCTGGGAAAAGTAGAATGGAAAGATAATGGGGACTACTGGAGTGATGGTTATGGAGTGATATATAGCGGAGGGAATGAAATCCAGTGCCTTGCATTGTGTTGCATTCATAATGAGCAGGAAACTTGGCAGAAAAGCAGTGTATGCAGAACAGGTGAGTGATAGGATAATAGTCGTTGAACTAAAGGCAGATCCAACAAATTTAGTTACAATCCAGGTTTATATACCTACCTCTAATCATAGAGAGGAGGAGGTAGATGGTGTATGTGATCAGCTTGAGGAAACAATGGGTAGTATACCTGGGATTGAACTCTTGGTAGTAATGGGATATTGGAATGTGGTGGTGGGTGAAGGAAGAGATGGGCAGGAGGTGGGCAATTATGGGCTAGGAAGGAGAAATGACTGTAGCAAGAATGCTGTGGAGTTTTGCCGGAGAAATAACCTAGTGATCTCTTGGAAGAAGCCAGGAGAGACAGACAGGTTCCAGTTAGATTATATCATGGTTTTCCACTGATACAGGAGTGTGTTGAAAACTCACATACCTATCCAGGAGCTGATACAGACTCAGATCCCAACTTATTAGTCATGAAATGCTTCGTAAAACTCAAAAAGAATGGGAAAGAGGGTATTAAAGTGGAATATGGAGGCGTTAACTGGGATGATGAAGAAGAAGTATTGAGAGCAGGTTGATTAAATCATGGGTGCAGATCATGGAGTGAGATCAGTAGAAAATGAATGGGGAAGTTTGAAAAATGTAATTGTAGAAAAGGTAGCAACGGTGGGAGTAGTTCGCACCACTAAAATTAGAAAATGGTAGATCACAAAGGAGATGGTTATGGAGAGGCAGGAGAGGAAGAAATAGAAGAGCTAGGCAAGAGAAAATACAGGGAATTAAACAACAGGCTTAGAAGAGAAACAAAGAAAGCAAGAGAGTCATGGTGGAGAGAACAGATTGTCTTGTTAGAGAAATGACAAGAAGAGGGGAGAGTGGATGCACTGTATAGGAAAGTAAAGGAACTGACAGGCAGTAGTAAGGGAAGGGGAATTGGAACGATAACAGACAAGAGTGGAAAGTTGATCGTAGAACCAAAAGAGACCCAGGAGAGGTGGGAGGAATATGTTGAAGAGCTGTATGGTAAGGAAATAAGGCTCAGTAGAAAGGGAAGCTGACATAGACAGAAATGGCATGGAACCAGGCATCTTTGTTAGGGAAATCGAAAGACCTCTATGAGACATGAAAAGGAATAAGGTGGTGGGAATAGATTTACGTACCTGCAGAGTTCCTAAATAGTATGAGGAAGAATGGAAGAGGAAAACTTTTTGTACTTATTCGTAGGATTTATGACGATGGAGTTTCGCTGGAGGACTTCGCGAAGACAATACTAATTCTGATACCAAAGAAGAGCAAGGCAAAAATGTGCGAAGGCTATAGGACAATAAGCTTAAATTTCCACATGGCCAAAGTAGTTCTGAGAATTATGAATAGAAGGCTGGAGAGCAAGGCTAACAAATACCTGGGTGATGACCAGTTTGGGTTTAGAAGAGCAACGAGAACTCAGCACGCTATAGGCCTAATGAGGACGCTAGTAGAAAGAAACCTAGAGTATGGACAGGATGTTTTTGCTTGCTTTGTAGACTTCAAGAAGGCATTTGATATGGTGGACTGGATAAAATTAATGGGAGTGTTGACGAAATTAGGAGTTGATTGGAGGGACAGACGTCTCATTCGGAATCTGTATATGAACCAGATGGCTCAGGTTAGGGTAGCCGATGGAGAGTTGAAACGGCCCATAATAGGACGGGGAGTGCGGCAGGGGTGCCCACTATTGCCATTACTTTTTAACATGTATTCAGAAGAAATGGTAAGGGAGGCATTGGGGGAGGAGGTAGGAATCAAGGTAGGAGGGGAGCTGATAAAATAAGTGAGATTTGAAGATGATCAAGCATTAGTTTGTCAGCTGCCAAGGGGCTACAGTCAATGATGAATGTGTCAGATATGCAGTGCAAAAGGTATGGGATGAAGATAAATCACAAGAAGATGAAACTGATGAGATTTCTAGAAGCAAGAAGGTGTGTCTGAATATTAGGGTGGAAGGGCACAAAATAGAGCAGGTTGGGCAGTATTTTGGAAGAGAATGGGTGGTAGGGACATCAGATGCAAAATTTCCATGGCTAAAGGAGCATTTTCAAAGAGAAGGGAATCGATTAGGAGGGGTCTGAGAAGAGACGTAAAGAAAAGGTTGGTGAAAACTCTAAAATGGAGCGTGGCACTGTATGAGTTAGAAACTTGGTCATTGCAAAGGGGGGATGTGTGTAGACTTGAGGTGTTTGAGATGTGGGTTTGGAGGATGGAGAGGGTGGGGAGGAAGATGAACGAGGGGTTATTGGATATGGTTGGAGAGGAGAGGAAGCTTGTGGCGGACTTTCGGAGAAGGCAGAAGCGATGGATGGAGGAGGTTTTGAGAGGAGAGGGCATGCTGAAGAGGGTGATAGAGAGGAGAGCTCTGGAGAAGCGTGGAAGAGGAAGGGGGGGATAGGAATTCTGGACAAATAAGAAGAGATGAAGGATATGAGGAATTTAAGAGGGATCTAATGGTGGGACATCCTTAGGGGGGAAAATGAGACAATGTTTCAGAAATTGGGATGCAGGATGGGGACTGTCCAAGAACCTACCAATCAGCTGGAGTGGAATACTCAAATGAAAAGTGAATTAACCAGGATTTCCAATTATCCTGGAAAATTATGTTCCTTTCATCCAAAAAAATCAAAGAGTCTACTGTATAATGCAATTGCTTCATTGCAATGGCCTAACTAAGAAATAATCTATAGGCTCATTAAATTTGGAGTGCAAAATTGCTCTAATTTTGAGATATTTTGACATTGTACTTTGACAAATCAACTTGGCATATTAGCTAGCATGCTGTCATAATGTGGTTTTATCTGCAACTTACACTAAAAAATCATCAGAATATGAATCCAATAACATTCTTTCAAGCTGTAATTTGGCTTCGTGCTTAAGAGTAGTTTGTGCACCATCCAACAACCTGTAAAAGGAATTAAGTCAGAACACTGGGGCAGAGCCATTGAGTAGCATCTGAGCAAAAGATTATTAGAATTTGATGAGTAAATCAGTCATTTTTATGGGCTGAAACGTTAATTTCACTAGGTAAATTAAGTGGCCACTTTTGTATGTAGATTGCATTGAATATCATCAGCGTTACATCTACTAGCATGATGGAGTTAGTTACTCCAAATATTTTTGTCTTTCCTACCTACCAAATGTTTTAGGGATGGTGGATTTGGCTGTCAATTCTCAAGCAAAGTAACAAAATTAAAAAATTTTGATCATGACATTCCTACACAAAAATCTTGAATGAATTTGAAAATGAATAAAAAGTAGTTGAGAGTTAATTTTATTGCTCCTGGGATGAATAATTTATGAATGTGCAGCTTGAGCTTTTTTGAGAATATAATTTATTGTTTTTTGGGAAAGTAATGTGTAAAAGAACTGTGGATGAAGTGGTAAAATTCTTGGATTGAGATTTAGTTTTTAGCATGTGCCTAATTAAATTATTAATGAACAAATGAAGTTATGAGGACATTTTGTTATGTTCCAGATTTATGCTCTTCCTCTTAATTTGTATTATTCTGGATCTGTTACCGGAACCCTCTGTTATTAAACTGCAGACAAAAACAAGGTAGACAATCAAAGTCTGAAGAAGACCATAAACAAATCTCTTGGGCACTTATTGTATAGTACATATATTATGGCTCCATTACCATATGTGTAAGACCATGTAAGTGATAGGATACCTACCTGTGAAGCAAAAATATTGGAGTAAGAAAATTGTCATTAGTAGGTTTGGCAGAGGTTTAAGTTCCTTTTTCCTGAATGGGAAAGCCTAAAAAAATCAAACTTTATCACTCACCCTCTGCCTCCAATGTACTCACCCAATGTGGCATCTCGTGTATATCAGCTGTTCGGTGATGATAGTTCAAGACGACTACTGTTAGCACCACCGAGGATGCCACCATGAACATGATGCAGTTGAAGTATGTTCCTGGAATTCACCATTGATGAAGACATGAATGGTTCCATACCTTCTTCAGCGATTAAAGGCCAAAGAACTTTTACTTTTATAAATTTTATGAGTATTTTATCTCTGATAATGTAACAAGTCGGTAAAAAGAAATCAAAGAATATTTGCTGGTCTTTGGTATTTCACTTATTAATAAATTTTAAACTTCCCAGAAAATAGGTACAAGCTATGAATTTACTTTTCCTACAGGCTTTTTAATCATGTAAAACCATCTTAAGCATTTAACTTTACATGTTCAGATTTCCAGAGAAAGATTATATTTTATATCATAGATATAATAATACATAAAATAACTATTTTACAAATAACTAGGACTAAAATGTGTCGTAGCCTCCTCAAAATAAATTTAAATTTAAAATAGGTGCAAAATTCTACTGAAACGTGTTTGAATACCAACACTTAAGTAAGCAGAAAATCAGTTAATTTGAATGTAAGCATACCAGAATTAGAAGCAGAGTTTATTGAACAAAAAGCATTATATGTTTAACTTGGTGGTAAAGTTCTGCTTTATTGCTAAAATTTATAGTTATTTAATAATTTGATGCAGACCATCTTTTGTTTTCATGGAGGTTCTCAAGGTACGCAGGTTTGAGAGTTATTCATTTATTCAGTATTTTCTACTTTAGCCACTTGACATGCATATGCCACTGGGTCACTCTGCTTGCCCCTTTTATGACAAAAATTATGTAGAGTCCACGATGCTAAATACTCATCATTCATCTAAGTTAGGATGGTTAAATTTTGGTAAGGTATTTTATTTTTAAGGAATCAGCAAAATGAAGTTATCATTGAGTACGAGGAGCATCACTTTAGTTGCACTGGTTTTCACTCAGTTCAAATAGCTGCAAAGGACTCTTTTGTGTTACAGGATTTAAGAAATGGATTTTATTTCTGACGTTAATTTACCTTCAGGTGCTTACCAAACTCCAAAGGCATTCCAGGGGATTAGAGAGATGGTTGTTTATAAGTCCTGCTGTTAGGTGACGTTCTGCTCCTTGCGTGAACTTCGCACTGAATGCACGACAAAATAGATTTTAGGAACAAAGTGTTTTGTTCTTTTTCTTTATAACAGGAGTGTTTAGATTTTATATAATTTAATTTTCATATCGTTGCAATTCTTGGTATTTACATGCTTAGGAAATTGCCCTTACAATATGAAATGGTGAGGAGGAAACGAATCCATAACAACAAACAATAATAATAATGAAAAATAGAACAACAACTAAATGTATAAAAAGTACGCCTTTTTGTGAATGGGACAGAGTCAGTTGATACTTGGAGGTGGAGGGTGGCTTTACATCTTTTGGTTAATAACAGTTCTCATGATCAAGAAAGTAAGATATCTGAAATTAAGTTAGTTAGTTGTTCATTCACAGGAATCGTGATGAGAATATACCAGATTTTTAAAAGTGGGATTAAGGTTTGGTTGTAGAAAATGAAACAAAACAGGACTACGGATTATAGGCAAAATGGCGGAAAAGGGTCTCCATTGAGCAATTCCTTAGACTTTGATTGTTTTCGTCACACTATTCAAAAGTGGAGAAAACATTAGACAATAAAACTGGTTAAGAGGCATTCTACTTCCTTGGCACATACATATCAACGGGTCATGACAGCAGCAGGCACAAGAGCCAGGAATATCAAAAGGCAATAAAAGATAGCTTTGGAGACAAATGTTCATAAAGGGGGCTCTATGTATATACAGGAGCAAGGCGTACATTAGAATGGTAGCAGCTTCAGTATGAGTGAAACATTCTTTTGAATAAACAAAAATTGAGGCAGGAGTAGGGTTCAACTCATGGATATATTGCCTTTAACATGGTTATTAGAATACTGGTCTGAAGTTCTTATTAGCAAGGATTTTAAAAGGATGTATTAAAGGTTTGGATTGAAAGAAAGAGTAGGAAGGTGTTACATAGGCATAAGCAAACTTTGGTGCAGTTCTTACTTTGAGGTAGCTAAAAGGTGATGAAGCCATGCTGGGTAAAAGGTGAAAGCGTCACTATAAGCATATTTCACCATCAAAAGTCAGAACACAAGCAGAGTCTCATTCCTATGTTCTACTTTCTAGTGATTGGGACCTACAAATCTATGTGTCGATACAATTGATGTAATTTATTACCAATTGCTGTAATGTGGTGTAGGAAAAAACGGCCCAAGCTACCATTTTTTATGAGATTCTTATTATGCATACATCAGAAACTATAATGATTATTGGGGCTTTAAAGTTGTTGCATTTGAAAAATTATACACAGGGGTTATACTTTAAATTACAGGAATTGATGGTTGTTTTATAATTTCCTAGTTAAAAACTTAATTATGGAAATGGTGAGCATCAACTCATGCAGCGGTACTTCAATACAACCGAAACAGGATTATGAAAACCGATCTAACCTATAAGGGGGACAGCATCGGAAGTCTGGGGCAATACGTCGGCCACAAGAAGGGAGAATACTGTTAGAGACAGCAGGATAGTGACACCTGGAATGTAAGAGACACTCTTCAACGAATGGCAGCACGTGAGAAATGGCCAAAGATTGCCTCTTCTCTTACTGTGTACATTCCACTGCCGAGTGCACGGAAAAATGAAATCAACCGAGGCCCGAGGGATTAAGGCCAAAACTCATTCCACGTTGTGAATAAAAACCATCCAAAGAATGGAATACTGGGTTCGAGGAGAGTTAGGGGCCAATTACTCAATAGGTTTGACAAGATGGTGGACCAAAACAACGAAAGTGGGACAAGGGTTTATTTTTTTTATTTTTGTGTGGTTATATCGTCTTACTGATGTGAGATGTAAACGGCGAAAAATGACCGTGGTCTCTATAGCTGATTATTGGAAGTTTGCATCAAATCCCCCTCCTCCAACTATCCAAGTATCACGAAGCAAACAACTGTCACACACAGTTATCACCACCAGCTCTAAAACCAAGAAAAGGCTCCAAAAATTTACGACATATGCAAACATGTAAATGGCCACACTTCCAGGCACGCAAAAACAAACACCCTCACACACTCACACGCACGCACAGAATTATGGCTGTACGGACACAGAGGCGAGAGTGAACCCGAAGCTACCTAACAGGGGGATGGCATCGGAGACTTGGGGGAGGGTCTCGGCCACGAGGTTCAGGAAGACAGTCAACGAGAGCAAGATGGTCACTCCTGAAATAGAACAAGGCGTTTAGTATCCCTTAGTCCTTGTAAATGGCACAGCATGCTATGCGCACATTTTTGGCACTAACGTTGCAATATCAAAGAATGGAAATCAAAGATTTATAATATTTCAGATATCATATGGCTGAGATATGATATCATAAATGTTTGTTTTGGAAGTACAGTTTTCATATCGTAGGCCATGTGAAAGATTGTATCGACTTTAAATTCTTGATATATGGTCATGTTGGGGTCCGTTTTAAAATATGACAGGGAAAATCACATAATAATATTTGTTTATTTAAAAAACAGTTACTAAAAATCCTGAATACATGTAATGTGAAATAAAAGTAGAATTATGGAAGCAGAAAATTTTAAATGATAATAATATTAAGTTTATGTCAAAAAGTGAATTTAAATTTAAACTGTAATTCTCTCTGTAAAGTCTTCCAAATTGCAGATGAAACCATATAATGGAGATAGTTTTAAGTCTCTGATGCATTATTTTTGGAGTTATAAATTTGATGAATGAGGTGCATTCTTTATCAATATACTACAACTGATAATTTCTGTGGATTTGGTGATAGATTTCCTAGCCATAGAAAATCATATGGGTTACATAAATTTTATTTAGTGTGTGTATCTATTGACATGATTCTATTCCATTGAAGTGATATTCTCTGCCCACAGTCTATATCTAATCAAATTGATTTACTACATAATGATTCATCCCACATCATAAACTAAGCTGAAACATTTATATTATTTATACGTGAGCATGATTAAACACTATTCTTTCATGAGACTCAGGACACGGTAAGACAGTTAATAACAGTCACAGGGTAGCTTGAGAAGTTGGATGTGATCAATGGCTGCTGTTTTGAGTGTTAATAGGTTTAAATTCTCAAATTTCATGGTAAAGTTAATTAATATAGTTATTGTAGGGTTCACATACTTCAAACAAGATATGACGTGAAGCAGAGTGTCTTGTCACATTATTACTTATCCTAGTTTCAATCAAAATATTCACCTGAAATAACAGTCAAAGGACATCCACTTCTACATAGCAGACACAAGAAATGGGGTTATGGGATGTCTATTTGGTGGTATTGGACAGAGTGGGCAGCCCATTAGGCAGGGAATTGAGGAACATCACAATAATGCCAATGCCACCAGTAGACACATTAAACCCTTTGAAATGCTGGAGAGGTGAAAGGAGAAGGGGCTACAAACGGCTGCATCTATATCTAATTGAAGGCTCACATATTGTCACACGCTTAGCACAACATTTAGCAGCGGAGCTATTGGCTGGGTGGATGCTGTTGGTGAGTTATGTTTGGAAAAAGGTTTGGTGGGATGGAACACAGAGAAGGAATACTCAAAGATGCACATAAATATTGGTCTGTAACATTCATTAAAGTTGCACAATAATTATGGTTGTCTTTCATTAGCAATGTCTTCATACTGAAGTCCACATAATGTCAATATCAGCTGCTTGTTGTGGGGGTGGTATAGGAAAACATTGAAAAATGTGAAATATTTCATGTTTGGGGTTACATAATGGTCAATAGTGTAAACCATGGAACTGCTGAAAATAATTATTCATTGGCTTTGGAGAAGTGGAAATGAGAATGATTGTAGGACTTGCAAAAATGAGCATGATGCCTAGATCGAGCCCTCCAAGTATCAGAGTGACCTTGCCTTCGTTCAGAGATCCGAGGTCAGAGGTCAGAGGTCATACCTATCAGTGGAACTGCATCAGAGGTTGAGGGCATCTTTTCAGCTACTAAGTTGAGAAATACAGTCAACGAAAGAAGTATGGTGACTCCTGGAATCAGATTTCAGAGTTGATATTTAGTGATGAATTGAATTTTTTACTTTTGTAAAACTCACAAAACACAGTGAAAACATAGTCCAAATAAAAAGAACTCAAGTAAAAATCTTCAGAAATGAAAAATAATCCTCTCAGTAATTTGTCAAAAGCTGCTTTCTGAAAATCAACCAGTGATAATGTGCCATTACGAAGAAAAAAATACCAGCAGCCCGGTGGGAACTTCGCAACTTTTCTCTAGCATGCATTTGTAGAGTTTTAGTCATATTATACTTTGCATTTGAGAATTAATCACATTTAATGCAAAAAATATTATTCTAACATTTCTCGATGACCATTGTGTTTCAACTCAAGAAATGGACTCAAAAATTTAAGTCAAAAAAGTTGTGTGTCCATTTTGGGACAGGTTTTTTTAAATGAAAAAACGGTGTTAAATTAAAAAAAATTATTCTACTTACAGAAAATATCTGTAGTGCTTTAGCTAAAGACTGAAGAGCCCCTGAATCCACAATGAAAACAGGAATTACCATCAAAGTGAAGCTTTACCCTTAACTACAGATTTGTTAGAAGTAGTTTTCAATAACTCATGGCTGAGTTTTATTCAAATATGAAGTATAATTGAGGGCAAAAACATTGATTTGACTCTTTGCTGAATTATAGCTTCAAAAGTTTAAAGAAAGAGATATTTTTGATATTATTTTGCTCCTTGATGAGTGAATGCTATATGGTCAGCGTATTTTTATTTTTTATTATAGAAAAATATGCTGGAAAACTGATAAGGGTGCTGCTGAATATTATGTGTATTTGTAGCTGTTTATTGGTCAGGTTGAAACAGAATAAGATGAAATCAATAAAATGAACGCGAAAGCTGGAAATGATATGAATGCCTTGTGAAAATAGAAACTAATTTTTTCATTGAGCTAAGATGAAACAATCCGTATATAATGTGGCTGAGTACAAATATTTCATCATAGGTGTTATTTCTTTTCTAATGTTAATGATGTGCGGCTAGCCAAATTAAACTTGAAACCTATTTATGATGGGAAATTATGCGTAATTAATTGAATAAGGGGCTGTCCATAAATGACGTCCACACGATTGGTGGGGGGGGGGGGTCACCACCTTGTGACAATGTGTGAATGAGGGGAGGGGGGGACTATGCTTCATGAGACATCTACACTTCTTCCACTGTTTATTATGTCTAGTTTTTACTCGCAGACTGTGGAGGGGGGGGTAGAAGTTTGTTTTCATTTTTGTGACATCATTAAAGGGGGGGGTGACACTATTTGTGACTAACTGAGATGGGGGGGGGGTCTAATTTGTTCCAAATTGTGTGACATCATTTATGGAAAGCCCCTAATTGTATAGAGAAAGGTGAGAATGAGAAGTGTACAAAATTAATCACCAAACAATCTGTATGTATAAATGAACATAATATGTGTCATGTTCTTACGAACGTTTATGCATTAATAATTGATGAGATGAATAGATTTTATAACTGTGCTTGTTGGGCATTGAGCCAGCTGCATATAATTCATATTCAATTTACCTACATCTTATTTGACTCATACATTGTCAATTTTTTAAATGGATTTTGTTTTGCTTCTTTTGTTTTTCTATAAAATAAGAGCAGCTTTGAGCTGGTTCATGTAATCTTATTTATTCCTCTAAGTTTTGGAAACAGCTGAGCTGTTTCTCTTTTGTCATTAAAACACCAAGAAAATGTGTTCTACTTCGTTGTTTGCATTTACAGCAACAACAACTCTACTGTATTAGGAGTTGTTCTTTTATTCCCAGTTGGAGTCATTATTAAATCCATTGTAATATTGTTTTCTTCTAATTAAATTCCTACTTTTTTTTAATGCATTTTTCAAAATTAGACTTGAATATATACATATATTTATAATGAGTCTTCCATCAATGGTAAATGAAATGGACTGTAAATGTAAAAAAAGGTATTAATTTATTTCGCTCAAGTTATCCCCAATTTTGTGCAATTTATCATTGACATCCAAACATGCACACCCAGCTCCTGACAGATATCATGTGCATAAATAGTTTGCAGTTAATCCATTAGCACATATTTTTGTCTCATAAATGTCTTATCTGCGTAGAATATCAGAAATAAAATATATTTAATCTGCAATTCATTGAGGACTGTTTGGTTATTTAAGACGTCTTACAATTATTTGACTTCAATTTCTCACTCTTTTGGTTATATTTCAGCACTCAATCATGAGTATTGCTACAATTATGACAACCTTAAGGTCCTGCACTTTTTACCTTTATTGTAGATTACTTATACATTTTTCTAATAATTCTCAATAGAATGTAAAACAATATATCTGCACAGCTGTTACTTATGGAAATACTGTCGAGCCCACTTTTGATAACCCCCTTTTTTATGAAGCACAACTTTTAGCAAAGTCAAGGCTATTTCCATCATGAACTAGGGATTGTTTTCATGCCTAAAAACCAAAACATGATGAAACCCTAACGAATGCTGCTGCCGGGTCTTTATGTGCATGCATAACTCATGGGCTTCCCGGGGTTTTCCTCCTTTCACCTCATGCAATGATGCCAGTGGACATCTACCTTATGGTGTCACTCTATGATGTAAAATCACCGTCTGCCCATCCATGTCACAGTGGCTATTAGTAATTTAACAGTCTCTCCGACTGTACTGTCTTCTATAGTTTAAGTCATTCGTCATATGGTGGTTTTATTTGCTGTTATGATAGCTTAGCCATCAGCAGCTGTGTAACATTAGTTATCAGGTAGAACAGGGTATATATTTTAGGCACCCTGTCGATTTTGGTAACAATAATGCCTGTACATTGTCTGTTCAGTAGGCTGTTGGTTCCCTGTTCCTTGTCCAGGAGACAACAGGCAGGCGTTTGTTGATAGAATATGTAAATTCGAACATCTTGTCTGTTTTGTGTCTGTGAGAAGAGGGTCACTTGTCTGTTCTCTCCCTGTTGTGGGTAGTGGCATACTCTGTTCCTTGTTTGTTGGACCACAGCCAGTGAACAGTTAGGGGACTGTGCACTGCCAGTTAACTGTCACTGCTTGTTCACTGTCACTGCCTGTTCAAACACAGTCAGTAAACAGGTAGGAGCCTGTTCGCTGTTTCTAATTTGTCATCAGATGGTTCTCTTCTGGTTATATTCTGTTGCCTCTTTGTTAGCTGTTGGTGTATATTCTATTTGCAGCCTGTTCTCAAGGAGTAATGTAATGGTTCCCTGCCTTCTCAAAATTCAAAAATTATAACTTACACTGAAATATTATACTGTGCAAGTACTTTATAAAATCAGCTGGCATGCTTTATTATATCCTACCTTATATCTACCTAACGACGTATCTATCTCACATGATCATCTACCCTACGGCTCATCCCACATATTCTCGCACCAAAAATCAAAAGCCCATGTCAAGAATGACTTATATATGTGGCCACTTCCAAGGGTTAATGTAACTTTGAGAAGTAATTTTTAAATGGCAATTCCGAGATAGTCTGAGGAAATGCCATCCAATCACAATAACAGTTATCAGGCATTATTTAATTGAAACCTATATTGCCAATATAAATGCAATATTACTGAGAATAAACAAGATTTTTTCCAATTCCCTCACAATTGTTCACGTTTCAATCAAGACGTAAGTAACTTGTGGAATTGTTGAAAGAAGAAAATTGCTGGATAT
The DNA here is from genome assembly GCA_963573305.1 of Pyrrhosoma nymphula. Lineage (NCBI taxonomy): Eukaryota > Metazoa > Arthropoda > Insecta > Odonata > Coenagrionidae > Pyrrhosoma > Pyrrhosoma nymphula. The sequence continues at coordinate 83,787,110 of OY754339.1, forward strand.
ACCAGTACACCAATAAACAAATAAAAATAATATGATGTATAACGGAAATTAACCCATTCAATGCGGATGTCTTGAATTCAAGGCATCCCGTGCAAGCCAGAGGCGCGGATGCATTGAATTCAAGGCATCGGTCCCGTTACTTTTCTCAGTTTTTCCTAGTTCCTTAGCGTCAGTGCTGACACTTGCAACTTCCTTCAGCGTCTTAGTCTTGGTCTCGGCACACGTGGATGAGTTTCGTTCTTTACTGGATGTGTTTTTGTTTTATATAAATAAACGAAAAAAACCCTTCAGCGTGGGAGTAAATGTCATGTCAACAGGTCAGCATTGAATGGGTTAATTAACATCAATACATGGATAAAAATACCTAGAAATAAAAAAACACTGATACATCAGGCTGCTGCATGTACAGGTCGGCCTGTTGAGAGTCTGTTGACTGTTGTCTGTTCGTTCCCGGCTGGGAGAAGCGGACCACCAACCGACCCCTGCCTGTTAAGAGTCTGTTCACTATCATTACCGAAATGTTTGTTGTCTGCTGGTTAAGGAACAAGCTGCAAACAAAGTACAAACTGTTGGAGGGTGTTTCCAAGTTGTTTCCATTTGTGTGTGGTGTGAGATTCTTCGTAGGCTGTTCATGTTTTGATCACTAAATCTCCAACAGGCACTCAATAGGCTTCAAACTGACAGCGAACATATACAGTTGTTACCAAAATTGACAGGGCAATTTAGGAGTGGAAAAGGAAACTTTTAAATTACCTACATAATTTTTCAAGTTACATAGGATGCCTAAAGAATTAAGAAACTTTGCCCTTGGAGATGGCATCTATAATTTTAAATACTCAGTTTAGCTATTGAGGCCAATGAATGCATTTCTTTACAAAAAAATTTAAAAATATATAATATCAGGATATCAAAGCACAGTGAAGAGTAAGATGACATATTCAAATGGTACTAGGTATCACATTTGTGATCTGAATTTTCTCTCAAGGGATCATTTGGTCAGAATATAATCATATCTGTCCACTATTGCATTTGTTAAGCACTTCATGTCATACAACTGTTGGCATGTTCTTCTTTGAAAGCAGGTCATGGCTCTACATCAATTTATCAAATGTAGAAAAGTGATATTTGGAGTTGGATTGAGAAAAAGTTGTATCCAAGTTAAATTTTCAAGTATTTGTAAAATATTGCTGAAGAAAAATAGAATTAGATAAAAATATTCAATTTTATATTAAACACCAAGCATTCCTTTTCCTTAGCAATTGGTGCTCTATAACCCACCAAATGCTGGATAACATTTCTTTAATTAATTTTATTGCTTTTTTTCCACAGTACAAGGGAAATTACAGTGGCATAATGACCTCTACTCTCCACTAACTGCAAAAACTAGGCAACTGACTGTTTTCAAAATGATGGCATTACGTAGCCTTAGAGTAGATAAAGCCAATTCATAAGCTATGCATCATTAACTGCAGCAGCAGTATGTATTGAAATAGAGCTATAAAAAATTATTTACTCATATTTAATGACATTTTGATCTCAGGAAGTAAATATTGGACCCCTTATCATCATTATGGTGTGGCATGACTGGTCAGTACATTTATATTAGCCCATGGGGCCCAGGCTAGGGTTACCATATTTTGGAACCCCAAAATGCGGACACCCTGAATGAGATTGATCAACACGCTCTTAGGACTGCCAAATGAAGCATTATACGTTCAATTATATAATGCCAAATAGCTATATTCCACTGCGCACCCCTCCCCCCCGCCGCCATCGCCCCAACACCTCGTGTCATAGAGCGATCTGGTAGCCAAACTATGAACTATTTCCAACCGTGGTAGACCATCTATCAACAATTCGTTTAAGTTTTTGTACAGAGAAAATAGCACACCACGAAGCACCATAATTGATGCCAGCCCCTGAATTCAGCTAAATTGAAAGCCCCGCGGCGTGGCGATCGCTGGCGATAGCCCTAAATGGAAAGCATCCTAACAGGTCACAGATGGTATAATTTAATAATCGATATAAAAATATATATGTATAACTATTTGGTGGTATTAGATGAAAAAAAAATAAAAATCTTACTTCCCAAAAATAAAAAAATGCAAATATTAGCATAAATCATAAAAATGTACGCAGACGCTACATTAAAAGTCGAAAATACGGACATATCCGCATAAATGAGGATGTATGGTAACCCTAGCCCAGGCTGCAACTTGGGGTGCCTCAGATTGGAGAAGGAGTTGTCTCCCAGATTTTTCTCCTTGGTATTCAGTATTAGCAACTGTTCACACATGAGTAAAATATACAATCAGATTAAAAATCTAACTAATTAGTATTCTTTGAGAGAAAATCGACATCTGAACTAATGCTTTGCTGAAATTTAAGTTAAATTGTTGTATACTCTTCAAAATAGTAACTCCACAGTCAGTATACTTCAAAAATTTATTTAATTTTGGGAATTTGAATGGATGAATTATTATCAAGACTAAGAAGGATAAAATTCCTTATAATTTTTATGCTTAGGAACCTATTAAGCACACATCAATTCTTAAGCTAATTGGAAAATTGTTTTCTCAGGAAGAGTATGAAGTTAATGGAATTTTTGACATCTACTTGAGTACAAGTAATTTTCACATTTTAATTGCTTTGATAAAAATGATAAATATGAGGGAATTTGTATGATGTGAAAATGTAGGTATATGGAGTTCTTCAATGAAATGATTTAATTTGGGAATTTTTTTGCTGTGATGGGAATATGAGTGAATATGGGAATATGATTGAATATGAACCCATACAGCACGGGGTGAAATATACTCGTGTACCCTTGGTCGAAATATAGGATAAGGGATAATTCCAAAATTCACCCATTTTTACCCTTGTTCTTCTGGTGTAAATTTCGGCCCTAAATGAGTGAACTTCACCAGAAGTTACAACTTATGCATATTAAAATATCAGAGTATACCACTTTGCCATTTTTCACATTTCCATGGGAATAACTGCATATTAAAGATGAGCTATACCTATTATTCCGTTACGAAGAGATATATCTGTTATAACATATGTTATATAAGTATGTATGTAACATATGTTACTTCAAGATGCATCTACCAAAGAACTTTGTCTATTCGGTAATCCTGATAATCGTGAAAACCTTATTTGTACACTATGGGTGGATATATTTTTTACAAAAAAGGATGATTTTTCTATGCCATCAATACTTCCTATTTTGATCATACGTTGCATTTTGGTACAATTGTAACCAACCAGAAATAAAATCATGTTCCACAATAATATTATCTGCTTTCGTATGATTCTGACAGCCATTTTCAAGCACGTGAACATCTACATTAATTTCTTGGTACTAAATATTTGTAAATATGTAGTTCTCTCTAGGCCAAGCACAAATACAGAATAATTTATATTCCTGGCTATGAATGCGGAGGAAATAACTTCTTTGCATTACTCTAATCAGTCATGTACCTTGGTGCCCGAGTGGTTTAAGGCATTAATAAGATCGTAAGAGTCAGATTCTAGGGTTCGCGGCTCTCCGGCGGCATATTTTTTTCTCGGTCAAATATGAATCTAAATCAGCCGTGAATTTTGCTGGCAATGCTGTCTAGCGGTCATAATACTAATAACAGTTTATTATCCGTTGGCAAACATACATTTGCATGGGAATTTTCATATTAGTCACTAGGTTGTGGTCAATACACGTGCTTACACCAGAAATGGCGGACAGTAAACCGAATATAGACCAGTTTTCAGCAGTTTTTAGTTGTTGAATAACGGGTTTTCGACCAGATAAATCACTTGTATAACATGTGATTTAAACGAAAAATTATTCCTGTGTGCTGTTTGGGAAGTGAATATGAGTGAGGGGAGTGTTAGAATTAATGAATGGTATATACATTTTTATTTTCTGTTTAAGTTGTGCTTGAAGTTTTTCAATTCTTGGTGCATTTTTATATCGGGTACCAATTGGTAATGCACGTGGGTTATTCTTTTTCAATGATCTTTGTCATCCAGGTGAACACCTGATCATTGCATGACAGAAAGCTGTCCAAAGAAGTGGATTTTGGTCATACTTCATTCCCATCTAAGATCTTGCCATCAGCATAAAGTTAACTTATTACATCTTGGATGCTAGTTTTCACAATGACCTTGTGGACACTGTTCTGTGATAACCAGGAGATAGAGGCTCTTTTGTGGGATATTTATCAGATGCTTCTGCAATGTCTGTTGTGATGATGGTGTCAGTGATTCGTCCCTATCGTCATTGTCCATTCCTGACCCTAAGGGAAGATGCTCTGATTCCTCCAACCTGATGACTTTCTACTGAGGTGGCTCCAGTCCAGTGGACTGAAGTCAGTCAGTAGGCGGATGTGGTTGCCATACCTAGGGTCAGCTTTTCACCAGAGTCCGGTGGAAGAGTGAACCCAAGCAGCGCCATTGATGAGATGAGGACACAGGGCACAATGAGGTTGAAGAAGTAGTAAAGGGTCCTTCGGCGGATTTGAATGGTGAAGGTAACGTCCACGTAGGGCTCTGGGCAGCATTGGTATGTTATTGTGTTTTTCTTTCCTGGCATTCCTGAAAAATCACACATTGCTGTCATTACAGAATTCTTACACAATAATATCTTTTTATTTTTTTTCATGTTTAATGGCTTTGAATGTAGGAGTAAATATCTATAATTGGGGTAACTTGCCTGAAAAAAAAATTCATTTGACAATCACTTTTTTATCAGACTATGTATTTCTTCCCTATTTGGTTCTTAATTTTTCATGGGTGGGAAAATTAATTATTCTTCAAGCTCATAAATGATGGCACTAATTATGATGTAAGGGTTAATAACTTATTTGAAGACTAGATCAGGTAGGTAGAGATGTGAAAAAAACGTGCTTGACCTAAACTTAAGGCTTCAGTGACATGACATTGCTTATCCTGAACCCCACAAAGTTTTAAAATGGTTTTGTCAAATTAATTAACCCTAAGGGTGGCTTGGATTTGGGAAAAGAGGGAACTTCATTTAAATATGCATAAGTGTTTATCTGCATTCCAAATGGGGAAAGTAAGAAAGGATAATTAGTGTTATTTTGTTTGAATATTTAACTTGAGTTTTATTAGAATAGCCTGCGACAAATATTGTGAGAAACTTCGTGAGACTGAATGAATGCAAACTGATACAAAACAGGAAAAACATTACTGCTTTCTGCATCTAAGCCTCAGAGAATGGACAACTTGATAATTTTGCCTCTTCAAGTCTCAAAATTTTAGAAATATATCTTCCTGTTATTCTTTTATTCTTAGTCAAATCCATTGGGATGGGAAAGGAAGGGCTAAGGGGTCCTGAAGCATATCATAAAATTCCCCTTGGTGTTAATTTCAATTTAGAATAGAAATACCGTGGATTCTAAAGCATGGTTTTTGAGTGACATTGCACCCCCATAAGTCTAGTATGTGATCCAGTAAAAACTAATCACTAAATTTAATTCAAATGTCATAAAGGCATAGTAGACATTATGGGAGTCAATCAAATGGATAGGCATGTACTTGGTTTCTTCATATTACGAGGTGTTGTACTATTACCTATGTATTTGAGGGTGAAAACTTTTCAGGACAAGGAGAAGTGTTGAGGGAAAACCATCGAGAGCCTATTGTAGACTTTGGGCTTGACCTAATGAAATTAATTGTCTGTATCAACAAATTAAATTTTTAATGCAAAATTTCTAACAATAGAAAAACAAATATCATCAGTTAAAAAATGTGGTGTGATAAAAAAGTATCAGGATTGGTGCCCAAACCTGAACAACAGGACTCATTTTCAGTGTAAACCCTCACCACAAATTGACTGTGGACCTTGCTGAGTATGCTCTCCAAATTTTAAATGTCCTGGCTTAGTCACTTTGCTTATTTACAGCAGTTTTAAATGAATGAGTGCAGTTGGTGGTCTTCACATTCACCATGTTAAGCTAATTGTGAAAAGAAGTATGTATTTAGTATTTTTTGTTGTAGAACAGTTCTGATGCTTTGTGTTCACACCTTATAAACAGGAAAATTCACAATCTCATATATTATATTATCAAATACTGTTTGAAAATGAGGTCCAATAATGTAATTTCACTGCATCAAAAGTTTTACATATATAGTCCTATATATTAATGGGCTGTACATACTGCTATTCAAATTCCACTGACTTGTGTTTCACATTATAAACAGTGGACAGTATACTTTTAAAAAATAGTGTGGTGAATTCAGTCTTATTTTTTAGCATAAGCATTTTGATGGGTGACTTTTTATAAAGTCTATTTTGGAAATCCTGGAACTTTTATGATATCAATGATCCTAATATTTACTAATAATGGTCCTAAAAGAAACTTACTTGGATATCAGTTTTTAATAAAGTGTAAAATAAGCGGTGGAATAATTCCATTCTATTTATCATTACATTAACCCTTTTGTTGACGGTGCTTGTGCCTAAGCGAAGACTGCCACAGGCCGTTATACTTGCTGACTTATTTCAAAATAAACACACTGTATTTCCTAGCATATTGGATGCACTAGCCTTTAAGAGATACCTACTGTGATTTCAGGATGTAGAAGAAAAAAACCATAAACAATATCCATTAATGTTAACCATTTAAAGGAAGTAAATGGAATTGTTAGCTTTCCTCGTTTATTAAAGATTTTCCTCATACAATTCCACAGACGAATGATGGAGAGTCCACCTTAAGCTCACCCCTGCAGTGCAGTCTGCAGTGAAAGTAGAGAGATCGGCACCTCCCATGGCAATGCAAAAGCGGATGCATGACAATATAGCCTTTACCCATGGGTGGCCCATAATGAGAAGACAGCATAGAGGTGCTGATTTTAGAATGCATTTTTGTGAAAAAAGTGCATCTTATGGGAAATATGGGAATTTAAAATTTGTCAATTTTCATTGCCTTTTAAATTAAATCAGAATTCATTATATTTTGCCATTCACTTCCCATTTGAAAAGGTACCTAGTCATTGGAATATGAAACAGTAGAATATGAAAATAGATACCATAATTTTTTAAAATTTGGAGACTTTAAGCCACAAAAAATGATTTTGGCAGTCTTAGAATATCTCACTTGAAATTTACTACAAATGAAAAGGTTAAGTATGACTAATAATTAATTTTGCTATTTATGTCACTTACCTAACAAGTGCCACTCTCCGTTGGTAATGAAATCTGACAGATCACCTCCTTCCTCAGAATTGAGTACTAGGTCAAGCTGGAAATGGGTATTGTCAGTCAGCTATCTTGAAAATTAGCCTCAAATTAATAATGCCATTAGCCCCTGGGCATAGCATAGAGAGATGCTCATGCAGAGTACATTCCATATTCAATGAGATACAGTTTTCAGAAGCATTGAAAATATTTCATCTACTGCAACTATTACCATAGTCAAAGAGATATTCTAAGAAAAACATTCTCAAGTCTACAGCTAGGAGGAAATCATGCATTTTCTGTGCATCTCATAAACAATTATGGCATTAAAAATTACTCATTCCTAGTATTGAATACATAAAAGAAAACAAAATATTCCTGATTTTGTCATCAAATTCCACCAATACCAGAAGATACCACCTAGAAAATTAATGCGCCACAATGAATTAAGCATAAAAAAACTTTACATTCACATTCTCAAAAATAAGTATTGGAATGACATGAATCTTCGTGGCAGAGGAGAAAGTGCTTTGCAGTTTTGTAGGCCTGCCCTGTGTATTCTGTCGTCTTATCCTCACAATCGATTTCATTAGGATTAAATAGCCGCCAAAATTATAAGACTGTTGGAAAATTGTCATTAATGAAGACATTATTATTTAATAAATTCTTAATTTTTTCCATTTGCTTTAACAGACATAATTTCCTAATGTATTTTCTTAGTCAATACTTTCCTGAGTTAAGCTCTCTGTGGCCCATATAAAAAGGCATCTGTACCTAATAACACCCTTGTTGAGTTCTTGTATTTCTCTGAAAACATTATTAGTTGAAAAAGTACTGAGGTGTTTGCTTTCATGTCTTTTTTAAAAGACAACAATTTCAGTTTTACATAACGTTAAGTGTTAAACTTGATATGTAATCCTGAAGACCACATGGTGTAATTTTTTGTGACTATGCTTCCTTTTTGGAAGAATATTTTACCAATATGATTGTGATTTCATCAATCACAACTTAGCTATTAAGAATTAAATGGCCCTCTCAAAAAATTATAATTAAGCAATGGATTCAGTTCACCAAATCTTTTTGTTTAGGGTGGCTTATCATTAGCTTTTAATTAAATATACTCCTCAGATATATTGATCTACATTGGCAAATTTTGTATCAGAAACTTCATTATTGACATCATAATCTCACTCCTCCTTGGATCGCCTATTTAAACCAAGTAATGAAATCAATCGGAGGACAGGGGAAAACACTTGGCTCCATGCAAAATGGAGTCGACAATGTAATTGCTTCCCCATATGATGATCAACTGATGATAAAACCTACACTGCTCCATCGTATCTAAAGTATACTTCCTATATTGAAGAAATCCACATTATAGTTGTTTTTATTTAAGCATAGCTGTGGCTAAGAGAATGGTGCGTTGCTGGATGAAATGTCAAAAACATTGCTATAGGACTGCAAAATGTAATATATATGAAGAGGTCAAATAGGCTGGATATTGTGTCCAATTAAACGGTAATCAGGAGTAGGTAGTTGGATAGGTTTGGTTGAGGGACTGAGTAAACCCTGGGGTTGTTAAGAGGCTTTTTGTACCTCTACTGCGACAGTATAAAACAATCTTTCTAATATATTAATCTTAGTTACCCACATCAATTTTGATTAGTTCCAAATTGCCATTGCATATTGAGAAAGTAAGATTAGGGATGGAGTTATGTTGTTTGGCCAGGTATGTAAAAGTGCAGACAGTAATGTACGTTGTATGATGGGTACCTAAATTACGACTGTGGATCCTGCTATAATACTTGAATAAGAAGAAGCACAAAATTCTCTGGTGAAGATTAACCACAGCTTGTTAAATTCAGCGCATATTTCTCCAAATTGAAGCATTATGCTGAAAAAAATCAATCGACTGACGTCTGCTCAGTTAGATTATTTATTTTTATGTTGTCTTACTGAGCATCGTGATTTGATCTTTGATCTTTAATAAAATATTCTTTTATTCAGATCTTAAAAGTATAAAACTTTAAAAAATTTATCATGGTTAATGATTGCTTAGCATATGTAAACACCTAAGATAATATAAATAATTAGCAGTAACTCAATGGCTGGACTTACTTACATGCAAGCAATAATTAGTAAAAAATTGCAGAAATATACAATAGGCTTCAGTGATTTTGATACCTTTTATTTAAAGTAATCATACTGCTAAAAATTACAGAAGTTGCTGTAAATGATTACCTATAATTTAATTAAATAATTAATTGACTTGGTAGAAATGTAAATAAACAGATACATTGATACTTCCTAGAGATCCTGCATAATGGACATAATTTCCAATAAATATAAGATCTTGTGAAATGTAAAGCTGTTGTTGGGAGAGATTTAGGTGCCATGTCTTCCCTCTGCTATTAGAATTATTTTACTCTTCATTTCCCCCCCACTTTAGAAAAGAATGGAGTTGGAAATTTCTCTGATACCTACCTCACTATCTCAAACTCCTGATGCCATTAGCCACTTGTGAAATGTAGTGTTATAGAAATGTAGCTGGGTATATGGAGCTTATTTAACTACTGAATTTGAGGTACCTTCACATTGTATTATTGGTAGCTCATTAGGGCTGTCTTTATAAGGTGTTCCCTAATGATTAAATATTTACTATGAGGAAAATTTAGATATTTATCTCTCTCATTCATATAAGTATAGATATTTTGAGGTGATTTGAGGTTGGTAGGTACTTTCTCTCATTAAATTTTATATCAAAATCAAGTTCTCTTTCGATATGAAAAAAATACAATGGTGCATCCAGAAATCCATAAAATATATTTATTTTATTCTTTCATTGCTTTTTCACATGCTTTAAAAATATAGTTACGTATTTTTGTAATCATAAGTGTAGCAACACTTCCTGTTTTGAAAAATCCCTTGCTATCTATTTTTTCCTTGGTACTTCAAAATCAATCTTTCAAAGCTACCTTTTTGAAAATCCACTGGTAATGGTTCACAATTCTTAGGTAATGAATACTCATGGCTCAATATGAAATAAGATGAACTACTAAAAAAAAATTTGATTTAGAATGATGGTGGAGAAAAGTAAGTTGTGCAGTATTTGTGATACAAGAAGAGATTGAAGATATGGAATTTTAAGGAGAAAATATAATGAAAAAATGAGGATTAACATTAAAAGATGGCACTTAAGACATTTGGAGTCAAAGCCAAAGAAGACTAAATGTGAAGGGTGTATATAAATGAGTTCTCATGATTGATGCTATGCACTTGTGAAAGGCCATTATTCTGAGTGGCAAACTAATTTTTGTTACCTAATGTGTATCTCTGTGCATATGGATGGATCTCATTATTAAAATGTTTGTTGGTATTAAGTCCACATATTTTTTGAAAAATACTCATAAAAAAATGATGAATATGAAAAAGAACTGCCATACAGATAAAATGCATTTGACTGACAGAGTACAAAAGGCTGATAGTATCCCAGACAGTACAAGTTACATGGATTCATAGTGTAAATTCCATGGATCCACCCATCATGGAAAAAATTCATGGAATTAACATGGATTTTATATGGATTACAGCCCTCGATATATGTGTCCTTGGTGAAAAACTGTTGGATATATCTATAGTGGAAAACTCATTGATTCTCAATGGAACAGTAGTTCTCTAATGCTGATGGAAATCTTACATGGAACTTACATACGAACTACATGTTGTTCACTAATTGTTGTGGTTACCGTTAGCGCTATGGTTTTTCTTGTATCCATCCACCAAAGGCACATGATCCATTCGTGGACATTCTGGGGATTCTCCTGTACATACTACTGGATTTCATTCCAATTAGCAGAGAAAGAAGATTCTCCACCACTAGTAAAATTAGATTCCATGTGGAATCTCTCATGGAATATATGTATGTGGATTCCAGGGATTTTAGAGGACATTTGCACTATATGTAATTCCATGAAATTTTCAGATGGAATGCATATGGACCCATGGTATTTCCACAATGGAAATTTGATTGAATACACATAGAATTCATGCATATTCAATGGTATGTGCTGTCTGGGTATTTTTAGCAGTTTCAACCAAGATTTATGCAGACACTGTATTTGATGCAAAGGAAGTTCAAGCAAAGATCAATGTGGAATGCAATTTGCTGAAGTGTGTTGGGTACTGCTGTTATTAAGAATGAGATACTAAATGCGTTGTAATTGATTTTAAGATTGCAAATGAGTTTTTGTTTCACTGAAATTGAGATAATTCCTAATGGTTGGTACAGATATATAAAATGATGCAATATGGTACGTACCTTAGGGGCTCCAGCTAGTGAGCACTCATGCACCTGTCATAAGAGCTCATTTTGAATGTAATTATATCCTTTTGGATATTCCATAATGCGTCCATTTAGCTAAATAATCTGTTCAACGTATTTTTTCTATTAAAAGTCTCACTTTTTTAGGCTCCAAATAAATGTAAAATAGTTGTATTTCATTTAGAAAGTGTTCTTGGCTAAGATTAAAGGCTTATTAAAGGATTATTAAGTATGGTATGTATTTCACAAACTAGAGAGGGGTGTCTCATTGACTGAGGATTACTGTGCGGAGTAGTTCTTGGACTACAGCTTGGAACTCTTTTTTTATGGCTTGCTAGATATATATTAACAATGCATCGCTCCATTAATGCTCTACAAGTTTAGTTGACAAAGGAATGAAAATGAAAGGGAGGTTTTATGTGACTTTAAATGAAAAAGAGTTGATAAATAGAGTCACTTTTCAAGGAGGAAGGTTTAAAAAAATATTCAGTCTTAGAGTTAAAGTATACACTGAATGGGGAAATTCCATTTTGGAAGCCTATTTTTGACTCTCAATAAAAGCTGAATTGGCACTTTGATGGATTCTGTTGAATGGCCTTATTTCAGAAATACTTATACATGAACATTAACGACTGACTAAATAAAAACTCTTTTCTTGATACCTGATTGCCGTCATAGGTCCAGCTACCAAACTTCATGTCACAGTGTTGGTCATCAAAGGGGAACCAAGTAATGTCTATCTTGCATGTGCTCTTGAAGATGCCAGGAGGAACGTACAGGCAGCTGCCGTTATGTCTCACCACCACGTTCGTGTGGTATGTCCCGTCGAAACCTTCATCGGCACTTCACAAAAGAGGGTACATAGAAAGGTGATATTATTTTATTTATTCTTTGTCTACTTCATGTATTACATGGAAAGTAGAAAAGTAGGCACTAATATAAAAATGACCGAATGATAAATACATGTTGAAATTAAATGCATTTATATTGTCATTAGTTGAAATATTGGATACTTCCTATAGCTTCAAGGAATTATTTTCAAACGTTAATGTTAATCAGGATCAGATTAAAAGTTTATTGTTTTTAGTAGTTAATCATAAGATGTTCGAATTAGTGGAATTTAATTTATTAAATAAGAATTTAATTAAAGGGTGATATCTACATAAACAAAAGGTGATCTATTCAAAGTTTTAAAATGCGCAACTTGATGTAAATATGAATTTTATTTACCATAAAATAATAGGTACTTAGATCCATGCTAATGTTATAGGTATATGAGTGTTGTAAATAAATTATTTAATTATGTACAACTACAAAGTGGAGGTAAGGGTGCGTTATTATATTTACCTATGCTAAGCCTCGTTAGCGAGTGAAACAAATCGAATAAGCTTTTTACTTGCAAATTCAAGACATGCAACTTCTGAATGATAAGGTCTCGCATGCATATCTCGATGAGCTCTTTCTAATTGAGGCCAAGCATTATTAAATAGTTTAATTAGGTAACATAAGTGCGAATGAAAAAGTTGTCATTGACTGTACTCATACATACATTGGTTTACGCAAAGCGGCCAGTGTCATCTTCATTGCATGAAAAGAAATTGAATTAGTGGCCGAGTGTGTATTGCTTGAGAGGCACTTATTTATATTTATTTAAACTATTTATTTTTTTTTCGTCACATGAATCCTAAGTAAGGACAAAAAATTTAAGTGTATGCTTTGGGAGCAAAGTATAATAATGAGAGTAAAATTGCGGTAAAATGTTTTATATTTAGCATTATTTGACGTACACTCGAATTAAAAGTTGTATTACAAAGAAGGTTTATTATTTAGGTTTGTATATTAGTTTTTTTTTAATTATGCTGACTTAACATGATGATTTTGAAACTTAATTTCTTTTGCGATGGTTAAGTTATGAAAAATCCACTTGATCAAACATTTGGGTGCGAGAGGTTGGGGATGAGAATGTAAGATTTCGATGTAAGATTTCGTCGGGGACTCCTTTTTATTTATTTAGAATCAGGGAAATCCACAACCGCCTTTCTGGAAGTGAGTGATTGCAAATCATCCTTTCGCAATTCGCAAAAGAATAAAATCATTCGTCGATGAGCCGATGTGACCATTGTTTTGGGGGGCAGGGAGTACAATGGTCGCACACTCATGAGAAACATATAAACACTGACGCGGGTCGATGGAACACGATAGAGAAAGGCAAGCGGGGAGAACCCTCTCTCTCTTTGTCAAGAGAGGAGCTGATGAAGTGGCCCACAACAACTGCTGCCTGTTGGGGTTTGGGGGCGGGGGGGCAAGATGGGCTGCTGGCCCACCTCCACTTGCCCCAGGGCCACTGCCCCCCTCGCCCCCGAGGAGGGCCAGGGTGGAGGTCGGAGAAAGGGCAGGCCATGGAGCAAGATATTCTCATATTATATATTTATATATATATATACACACACACATACACAGACAAAATTGATTGATTAGGATATATGGCACGTACGTACGCTCCAAGAAAGAGAGAGAGAGGGAGCGAGAGAGATATAGAGAGATAGAGAGAGATAAAGAAAGAGAGAGGTATATCATAAACAGTATAGCAACCCCGAAGGGGCATTGGTAACGCAAGACAGGTGCTCTACAGTGGATGCCTCTAAATAAGGGTGTTTCTATGGAGGGGAGAAAAGGGATGTAATTCTATTGAGGGTTTTTCATATCAATATCTAATTACGAGAAATGCACCTGCACGATTTAAAGCTAAGTTTTCCGAGGACCAAAAGATGTAAGCTTGAACTTCATGGGGTTGATAATCGGCCCAAAGGAGCTTTAAACCCTTGCAACAGTTAATGAATACCACGTGCTGTTAACGATATTGCTGTGTATTCTCCTTCTTTGGCAGAACTCACTACTGATGCTTGGTCGAATAAAAATGCCTCAGAAGCGTGTTTTTTTTAGTGAGGTGAAACGAGCGGAAAACTTGACTGAAAGGTGACGATGCAGGATCATTTCTTTTCAGTAGTATAACAGTAAAAATGCATGGAGAAAAATTGGAAAGACAATATCAGAAGGCTTCATTGAACTGAAATGTCTTGATTTTAATTACACTTCTGATAATGTATGATGCATTACTTGGAATTGGAGAGTCAATGAGATGGAATCAAAAACAGCAAGGCCACAACAGAAATTTTCTATGAAAAATATCATAATGCCACATACAGTAGGTTAATCTCAATCTACAATCCGGTACTTTTCGCAAAAAATGAGCGTATAAATGTCAAGTACAATTAGCAGGAAAGATATTTCCAAGAGAAAACACTCGTGGAAGAGTACACAATTTTCCTCGCGTGAGAGAAAGAAGATAGAGAGGAAAAGAAGCCACTAAAATTGAACAAAAACACGAAGACGTTAGACACTCATAAAACTTAAACTAAGTAATACATTATGCAGATCACGCTAGCACGAAGTGTGCCGAACACTATCACAAAAGCTAATAAGAGAGGAATGAAAAACTACGTCACCTAAGGAGGTAGAAATACTTAGGAAAATGAGGAAACGTTAAATTACTGAGAGAGATAGACAAAGATAATATGAAAAAATAGATAAAGAGAGAATTATTATTACCTGAGCAGAGAGTATGGGTCAATGAGGGCAGTGACAGGGACTTAATGGAATTCCCAGCTCGAGCATTCGTTAAAATGTAGCGTAAACTTTCAAAATTGAAGCGTGATTTTAAATCGCGTGGCAACAAGGTTAAAAAAAAATTACGCGTAAAGCCGAATTTTAATTAAGCGCCTTGTACATGGGAACGGGATGGGAGGGCGGGAGGGGGGGTTTGTTTATAATTACGAGCGCTAAAAGAGAGAGAAAGAGAGAGCGAATGGGAGGATATGGGCCGGGGGGGATTAAGGGTCTGGTGGCAGAGAGAGAGAGAGGATGTGGAGGAGGAGGAGAGGGGCCTCCTGAGGTGAAGGAAAGGAAAACGCGATGGAAAAGAAGCCCGAATGAGGGTGAGGAGAGTTGGGGTCTTTTGGAGAATGCATGAGGTGAGAGAGAGAGAGGATAAGGGTGATGGGGGAGGAAAAGGGTGGCCAGGGGGGGAGGGGGTTATAGAGGGGTAGGTAAGAGGGGAAGACGCAGATGGAGGGAAGGGCGCTTTTAAGTTACAATTGAAGGTTTTCGCAGGGATGAGCGTTTTTAAGAGTTTTTTTTTGAGAGGAAAACGATCTTGAAAAGATAATGTTTTGGACAAAATACATGTAAGCCTTGGCCTTATTATTGGTTGAGTTTTACTTCATTTTATTTGGAAAAGTTTGAAATTCCAGAGAAAAAAGTTTCAACCCCGCGATGAATTGTTTATAATTTTGCGTTGCTGCTTCCTCCTCAGGAACAAGTTTACGCTTATATTACGACATCTGCATCGTCTTTCGGGAGGACACCACGTCATTTCTTGGTGCAATATGTCTAATTCCCAGAGATTATGGTAGCAGTGTGCATATTTATAAGAATAAATTAGTTATCGATGTGAAGTATTTGGTAAATGAAATGTGCAAACTTTTAATTTTATTTAAATTGTCTTTCTTTATTTTCCTTCAAAATTTATATATGCCTTTGTTTTTCATTTCATTCTTAATTTTATTTACACACCAACATGCAATTGTAATAATAAAAATAGGTTACTTTTAATGTTTATAATTCCAGTCTTACAGTTTACAGGAATTTAAGGGTAGGTTATTAGAGCGTCTGCCATAAATGCAGCTAGCAAAAGAAAGAGAGTTTTTGATGTTATATTATACTCCATTGGAACACAGCAAATATTATTTTTTTAAGATTTTGAATGCACTACCATCGAATAAATAAACAAGTGGATTTTGAAAACTTTACACATAGATGTCTTTCAGCGTTATAATTTATGACATAATAGATTAGTAAGTCCAAAATAATGTACATAATTAAAGATACATCTGGAAATGAAGTTTTATAATATTAACATGAGGACATAACAACATATCTAAAATATATCTGCAATAATTGCGATGAATTCCACATAGATACAAGAATATCTTATTATTAGTTTTATGGACTAAGTTATGCATAACAGTTTCTATGTTTTTTTAGAAATGACTTTGACGTTATGCTTGGTATAAAAGTTCAGTAAGATA
This sequence comes from Pyrrhosoma nymphula, assembly GCA_963573305.1. Taxonomy (NCBI): domain Eukaryota; kingdom Metazoa; phylum Arthropoda; class Insecta; order Odonata; family Coenagrionidae; genus Pyrrhosoma; species Pyrrhosoma nymphula. The sequence continues at coordinate 83,803,776 of OY754339.1, forward strand.
GAGGAACTTGAAAATGTATTCTCATTTCTTTTAACTATGGAAAGTTTGGAGGCGGGGAATTTCAGAGCGCAGTGACGCTCTTTGAACATAAAAGGGTTCTTTTTTTTGAAGGAGCCAACAGGAGGAAATGACAGATTATTAAGTGGTCGCGGCCATGCAAAGCCGCGATTCAACACAGCACATAAACTGTTCCCATGATTCTGTGGGTCCGGGGAACAACTCTGGGTCTGAGGAGAGACTTCTGGTTGTGTGCGGGGGCGGTCAAGACCGGGTCTCTGCTTTACCTGTTGTACATGAGCACGTCCGGCCTCCATATCTTGTTGGGAGTGATGCGAAGGTCTCTCACGCCGCCGTACTCGGAATCGTTCCACCTCAGATTGTAGTCATTCCACTCCTGAATGGGGGATAAGAATGGTTGGTGGGGAGGGTTGGGGGTGTGGGAGGGTCGTGCCGGGGGTTTGAGAGTGGATTGGGAGGAGGTAGGGGGCAGAGTTGTGTGTGTGTTTTGAAAAAGGGTCACGGAAGAGGGCGGGGGAGCAGGAAGGGTTGGGGGAAAGTGATGAGCAGGGCGAAAGGAAAGGGGGCGTGAGTCGGAGACGAGAGAAGGGTGGTTAGTGGCCCAAACTAAAGCAGACTGGCCGCTGTTCAACCCTGGAGAACATTTATTGGCGATATATGGTCTATTTGATTAGTCGCGAGACCTGGTAGTCATTGTTCAATAATTTCTGGGAACAGACTAAAACTCGGCTGGAAAGATTTCCCCCACTCTCTTTTACGATTATTTGGCAAAACATATGAAATAAATATTTAGGGTGAACCTGATTTTTTTATACATACCACATCCGTTATCAAACATTGACGCTTAAAGATCAAATGGCAAAACTTTCCATGGTGGACGAAGAAAAATTGGCAACTCTTTAGAGTAATATTTTTTGCACCGACTGATGTTGTTTTCAAAATATGTTTTTTGAATTTTTGAACCTAGCTTTTGAAATTTTTAACCTATATTTTGAACCCTTTCAAGATTCCTCGTGATGATGCAGAACACCTTGTATTGATAACTTTAATACGAAAAGGCCAAAAATAAAGCAAGAAACGTCACCTATTGAGTCCGAAATGAATTATTCTGTGCTCGATTGATGTGGATTAATTGCTAAGAAATTTGATTAAAGACTCTTAAGAAAGTTTGCTCTTACTGCATCCAACTTTACTCTTATTTCTCTTAAGTTTACTTACTTATTTTTAATCACGTTTCTCTTAGGATTCGGGAGAGCATCACGGTTATTTATTATTAATAAATAGAAATCACGTTTGATTCCTCATGGACATCTACTGAAATTTTATATGAACGAAACCCTAGAAGTCTCTGTATCTATTTTGGCTAATGCTACGCTGAATCTTAATTTTGGCACACTCTGTTTACTCGCATGGACGTAAAATCTTTAATCCTGGTCAGTTTTCACTATATTCGCCTATTGTTACCATTTTTAGAATCAATACACCTGAATTTCTCTTTAAAGATCTCAGAATCATGTATGATATCTATCGATCGTAAATCGCGAGCTGCTGAAGTAAGGAAAAATTAGTTCAACTATCGAATCGTGCATTTCTTCACCAGTGAGTTTTTTCATGAAATAATTTTCTTAAATGTATCAATATTTATATATTTGTTTGTTTTATTATTCATAGTTGTATGTAATTTGAATATTGTTATCCTATTGAGAGTTCATTTGCTCATTCACTGTATTTTGTTCTCACGGAGCTACTGATCCAGGACAATAGATTTTGTTCAATATCAATATTAATTTTATGGAATATTTCAACAGTGGAATGCGATTGGGTATACTTCAGCTTCCGTCGAAGAAATTGATTGAGAGCCGTCCATTGGCAGTTGCATGACCGACCAATCACCCCGAAATAGGGAATTCATAGAAATATTGCTGCTCATTATGTTTCCCTTGTCTCATTAATGAAAGTCTGGAGAAGGAAGGCCTGTGTACAAGGAGTAACGCAACGCTCAGTCCTTTAAATCATTCCTGGGCTCAGTTGAGCCGTTCACCAGCGTTCTTACGATGAATCATCTGCATTGCGATCTCAGATCCCACGGAACTACTTCGAGCGAACGAGAACTTCCTCGTTTCAGGAAATTGAAATTCTCTTTCTCGGGAATCCGGGCTTCGCCGATAAACTTCACTCTCCCGACCAGTTTCCTTCGATTGAGATCCCCATGGCTCGGCTCGCTGTCGTTACACGACCGTCTCTTGCCCCTCTTCTCGTCTCGAGTCAAGCCTAGAGCCCCTTCTGAATCCCTCCCCCAGTTTATCTTTTCCACTCTTCCGGCCTCTCCCTCTTCCACGAACCCTTGCGGTGACTTGCGTCCTGTGACCGTTCCGTCTCGCCCCTAAACTGGAAATTCCGCAAATATTTGACCACGGGAACGATGCCAGGAAGGCTTTCGCCGCTAACCTAACTTCGAGTAGAGGATTGAACTTTCCTCTAGCTTACTTAGTGTCCACGAAAGTTTCAACTTGAAGCATTTTCATCCTCGCCCACGACCCTGAACCGATTCCAGCATTTCTACATTTATCTAAAGAAGTCGTTCTGTCCTTACAGTTTTTTCTCTCCTTGTTTTTTCATCTCTATCAATCATTTGCCAACGCCGTGCTTTGTTCTTACTACTAATGCAGAACACAGTTACCTGGTTGTAGTTGATGCCCCTAATGTGTTTGCCACCTTCTCCACTCTGAACGGCTTGGCATTACAGCGGAGAGCTAAAACGAACGTCCGGTGCATGTAAAAGTGTCATGAAGTAATTAATTAAACTTGGTAAATGAGCAGATGTACGAGGAAAAGTAAAAGACTCCTCACACTAAAATAAGAAATAGCGTTATTCAATAAAAATTCAAGAAGTCTACATTATCGGTTGGGTTGTAAACTTATTGTCTCCAGGGTAACAGCTTAATGAAAATTTGGTGCAAAAATGTGGGATGTATATTTATGGATTATTTAAACAATAAAAATTACTTTAAATTATAACAACAACTATTTTACCAAGCATGGACAGAATTATCATGCACTTCAAGGCACAAAAATATTTTCTATATCTATTGATAAGTACATGGCAATTTACAAACATATTCATGCAGCAAATACCAATATGCAGAAAGTGATTAATATTATACTACAGAAATATCTATTTTGTTAGAAACATTCTAGCTCAGGAAGGATTTTTAAATCATTACTTATTTTTATTCTGACTTTTTAAATTCAATCTATGTACTGATGCAGACTTTCTTCTTTTGATACATGAAGAACCAATTTAAAATAATCACCTTTTTCATGTGGACTCCATAAAACTTTGCAGAAGACGATTGATTGTAACTAAATAATATTTGAAGCCAATCATTCTATGCAGACGTGGAGACGTAAACGTATATTGTTTTCAGTGTTCAATGGTTTAAGTACTAATGACTAGAATGAGGGTTTATGTTACAGAAGTGAATATAAAACATGTCTTCCATTTAAAATTTTTGAAAGAGGCTATATAAAAATGACTTGAGCTTTTTGATACAGAAAAATCTTACTTTTCAACAGTTAGACAGAACTTATGAAGAAGCTATAAAGGAGCTGGAAAAGATTTCATTTGCTGAAGAATGAACCTATGTGGAAACATTTTAATATTTGCAGAGGTCCAGGCTTAAGAAGACTTATTGCTAATAAAATTCATTCTGCGGACTTAGCATAATTTAATCAGACAACAATAACAATTTAAGGAGGTGGTACTAATTTTATTACCATAACATTGTCAATTTTTTTAAATGCTGTCATTCATCATCTTTGAGTTGAAAATTGAGAAATTAGTGCAGTAAGGCATTTTATATTGACTTTTCTTTTTCATATTGCACGTCTGACAATGATATGAGTATTACGTGACTCAAGTGGTAATTTATACAACAGCTCCTTTATTTATCATAATGCTTTTAATATCACTTGGTTCATCTCACCGACTGCGAAGGATTAGCTCTTGAAGTTGCCATGTCCTATTTTGACAATGAGATACAAGTACTTGCTCGAGTACTTACCCATTGCTAAGTAATTATCAAGATAGGAGGGACTGTCCTACTTTAAAAAATTCAAGAGAAAAGAAGTGAGATTTTTCCTGTCAAAGTCTCCAGTAGGATTCCCTCTGATATTTCACCGATAAAAATCAACTACCCTCGGTAAACATTGATTTGTGCTAAGTGAAAGGTCTAGTGCCTTTATACTGTTTGATTGGCTGGTTGGACATGACCCCGGATGGTAAAATTTTAGGTGAAATTTTAGTGCCATGTCATGAATATGGAGTTTTCAGTAATATATTTTCCGATTTTTCACTGTTGTGTGAAATTATTTATCTGAGCATGATTTCAAGCAAAATTCTCACTTCACGAAAAGCTATAATTCAATGTAGCGGCGGGTAAATGGAGTTAGGAATTTTGCAGGATCTACTAAAGAATGTTTTGGATTATGTCAAACAGGCAGACAAGTACAGGTAGTGTGCGGATGTTTTTCTAAGAAAAAGATTTCCAATTTACTTGGTCTAAGTTTGCAAATTGAAGGAAAGTCAAAGAGATAGTGTTCCAGGAAATGTGGCTCATACATAGCAACCTCCGTAGGAAGGTAGTGGGGCAGTGTTAACAAAGTGGTGGAAAGGGAAGACAGGTTTTCAGGCGAGTTACGTTTTAAAAATCGAAAAGTTCATCAGTATTGGTAATCCTCAGGTGATAACTTGATGAAAGAGGAAACTCCCTTCTCCATTTTTGTAGATATTATGAGAGGTTTTCTCAATAATTTGGCAAATCTGTCTTTCGTCAGGTTTAATTTGCATTCTTCGCATTTCACTGTATCGCTATGTTCTCTTCATTTGAGCGTACTCCTCTTGAGATTCTCTCGTTGTAGTCAAGATTTAACTGTGCTTTGATAATGGTAGTTTATGTATGAAGACCGCAAGATATGATTTTCGTAGTGAGTTTCATCATATTTTAGGTATGGTGACGTTAGAGTGTAAAGATGTTCAATAACACGAGATCTAAGAATTCATTCGTCATCTTTTATCTATCTTTAGCGAAAGGTTTTCTGACGGTCTTTTATGGTACATTCAGAAGTTGAATGGCAAAGGTTTTATGTAGGTAAATCCATGAATATTTTGAATAGAATAGAGAATGCGGTAATTTAAATGTTCAAAATTCGTAGTGGGTTCTCGATGATTTCAATTCAGCTCAGGGACGGCGTGGTGTCAACGGCTGGTCGCATGATCTGCGTACCACAGCAAAACCGTTGGTGTGTAGTTGAATGGTTGCCTGTAATGGGCACCGGTATTTTGGTAGTGACCGCCGAGAAACTCTTCCAGTCAGATTCAGGAGACCAAGTTCAAATGTCTGTGCCTCCTTTGAATCCCGGAAAACGCACCGTTTTGGTTCATGGGAGGGATAGTCTTGGGTATGGCCTGGATTTGAATAACGAACTTTTTCAGGTCTGCAGCCCCATTTATCACTTTTGAATGTTTTTTTGTTTCAACGCACCGTTAAAGTTAACGCATCGCACTTGCACACGTACTGCGAGGCGCACGAGAGGCGTCTAATCTAACTAAACTCCACCATTCATCCTTCACCTAAAAATGTGTTTTTATATATATCACTTAAAGAAAATTGATTTTGAACAGGATTGTTTGATCGTATCTTTTTATAATTTCATCAAAATATTTCCGTAATATCGTCAAGGGAAGCTGTTGATTCATGAACCATTACGTGGCTCAGTATGCGCAAAGTTATACTTTGTAACCATTTTCTCTGGTGAAAATGTTTCATGTAGGTATCATTAATATGTAAAACCAATGCTGCTTTTCACCTGCGTTTCTAATGGGAGCGTCGATGGGTGCATTTTAAAGGCTTTACCCCGTGTATGCTCACGATATTCATTTGAAAAGGTCATTTGCTAAAGTGAATTTCATCGTTTTGTTCGTGGGGCAATGTTTTGCAGTACGAGGGAGGGGGGGGGGAGTGAAGGGGGAGGGGAAGGGCAGGAGGCTACCTTAGTACAGAGTGCTGGTGTGGTGTGTTTGTGTGTAGAGAGAGGAGCAACTGTTGTTATGATTTTTATAAGACTTACCAAGGAAAGCCAAATATTTGTTATTAGGAGTTGGTTCTTCTCGTCCTATAGTAAGACACAACAAAAAAGGGAAAACAACGAATGTTAGTGACGTCACGAGACACATGCAAACAGCAAACATACACGAGGGCGGAGAAGAGCGGCGAGGGAGACGGATTTGAACCTCCCGCGAGGTGGCGTTCTGATCATAGGGTACGGAGGGAGAGGGGAGGTGGGGTGGGGGGGGGGCAAAATGGGGTGCTTTTGGGATGGAGCTGCAGGATGAGAAAGGGGGAGGAAGTGGACGGTGAAAGAAGTGAAGAGGCGCGTGAGGCAAATCTTATCAATCGGAAAAAATGAATCGATCCCGGAAGAAAATGAAAACTTTACGAAATAGAATTTCAAGGAGTTTTTTTTAAATTAACGATTCGTTCCATTCGGAGTTAATGGAACGTGCCCCATCCTGCAAAGTGGATGTTTAAATATTGCAGGAGGCCAACAGGCTTGTGCGGCGGCATTTGCTAGGAATTGCATCACCGTGACTTACCAGACGAAAAGCATATTTCAAACTGGCAGTGAGCTAGTGCGTATATTTAAAAACTTTGTGGATAGTAGTTCCATTCGAGAAAAATGTTTCACTTATAATTACTGGTATAGTTCCAAAAGACTTGTTTGGCTATAAAGCTATATTTTAATGTAAAATATTAATAATACCCTATTATAACTTTATTTCAAGGCTATGCTGGTTCAAAAATCTGATTAACTTGGACTTATTTTTGTCATCACTCTGTTTTCTCTTGAACAATGTTTCAGGAGGTTTATTATTTTCTTTTAGAGGTCTTTAAGTTACCCTAATGAATGATTTTTGCTAGTTTAATTCGAGATATCTACCAAAATAGTAACCTCTATCCCAAAATTTATCAAGAATGGGAATCGACGTCATTATTTTTAATATCTTCATAGCCTTCCTTATGTGGCTTCATCCAGCAAATACTATAATCGAATACTGAAAGCAGAACATTTTCAATAAATTGAGAAGAAAGCAGATAAAAAATATAAATTAATTCTCCAATAAAATTTCAAAAGACTGGATTTTCAAGCTATGATTTCTTTCTCGGGTTCGTATTAGAGGAGAGCGTCACCAATGATTCCACCCCGTGGATTTAAATTGTTACGAGAGTGCGTATTAGCGAGAGGAAAGTGAACGTTTTAATGCTGAAATATTAATTTACGATTAACCTGATTGGGAGGAAAAAATGAAAATTTGACGGATGGCTTCGTCAGCAGCGGCGTGTATGCTAAAAAGTAACCGCGGAGGGAGTTTGAAAGAGGGTGGTTTTAACACACAAGCAATTCCCACTTCGCCGCTCCCTAGACCGACGAATTTCTCCCCGCACTTCCAAACAGGCAGGTCGGGTGAACGTTGCGAGCCGTATCACCACGTCGGGGTGAACGCTTTATCTATTCACCGCCTCGCGCTACCTATCCCAACGGAGGCTTTGATGTTAAATTTCAGATATGCCCCCGGGGGTTCGTCTTGCGCTGAATTTTGAGTGGGAGTGGGGGAAGGGATTCCTTGAGGGAAGAGGGAAAGTGGAGTTAAACTCCGCAGAGCAGCCACCTAGCGGGGAGTTTCGCCGCCGACTCTTCTCCGTCTTCACCGCCCGTCGCCAGCATAACCAGCAGCCGCGCAGAGCAGGACGCCCCCTCGGGACGTTAGCCTTCCTCGTGAGAAAGCAGCCAGCCAAATTAGCCAACGGGGCGGGGGGCGGGGCCCCGTCGCTTCCCGACCTCCCCCACCACCTCCGCCAAAAGGGTGCGGCGGGGGGGCGTTGGAGGGAGAAAGGGATTCGAAGGGGACGTCCCACCCCCGCCGGGAACGAACACACACAGAAGGGAAGAAGAGAGTGACACGGAAGAGCCGACGGGCAGCGCCCTCCCCCACCTCGCCCTGTAATTAGTAATTTGCACACTTGAAAACGAGAAGATCGGTGCCGTGTCACAGCGGCCGTCTTAAAAGGCGAGGATCGGGGGGTGGGGGATTGCACCGCATCGTCGGCGGCGGAGAAGCCGGCCGCGTCCAGCCGATCGACCGCGGAATTGTCGGTTCCGATCATTCGGAGGCGGCCGGCGACTGTCTAATGTTTTTCCTTAGTTATTATTTAGCACACAACACGCACGTACGAACCGTGTCAACGTGACATGGCCAAAGATCCACTTACCAAATTCAACCAAGCGTTTGTCGTCAGAATTTGATTCTTTTCGTCCTGGAGGAGGAAAGAGGCGGAAAGGGGGCGAGGGGGTGAGGGACGGGGGCGAGGGGTGTTTGGAGGTGGGATGGACAAAGAGAGAGAGAGAGAGAGAAATAGAGAGAGAGAAAAAAAGAGAGGGGGAAGGCAGTTAATAAGTGAAAGAAATGGCCACACACATACACTTAAAAAATCAATGTGTGCAAAAGACACCTGCGGATTCCTGCTCGTTATAAAAAAAGCGGAAAAACTAAGGTGGGACAGGAGTCAGAGAAAGAGAAATATAGAGAGACACAGCACGTAGAGAGAGAGAGAGTAAGAGAAGAGACGTGGAGAAAGATGAGCGACAGAGGGGTGGCGGCAGTGTGGAAATGGCATGCTCAACGAGATAAGAACAGAGAAGGAAAGATCTTGGTACTTCTTTTCTTTCCAGCTATCACGCGAATCTTTTTCAGAATTCTGTGACAAATTAATAAACTGCATTCCAAAATTTGTACTATGCTTACGAATAGCGCTGTATGGAACTATGGAAGCGACCTAAAAAGTGACTTTGATACTGAACACAAATTTGAACTGGAGAGCCATATCATTTTTAATTAAAAGACTGCACAAGTAAAATCATAAATATAATCATTAAGCCGCGCTAAATATAGTAAGCATGATACATGTCCTTGAGAAATGTCAACATAAATGTCTAGGAAATGTTAATGCATAGTTTTACGTGAGTTTTTTGCATGGCTTCGGAGAATTTTTTTAAATAATTACTCAAAGATTAGATTATTAGAAAGAATTAGTGGGTATTATAAGGAGATATATGAAATTAATATAAGATAAATGAATGCAAGAATATCTGGAAACAAACAAAAATGTTCTATTTACAAGAAAAATGGAAGAAGAGACAGAGATAGATGAAAGATCATAACTACAAGATAGATGAGGAGGGGAACGGTGGTTAGTTTGGAGGCTGCGGGGATGTTGTATGAAAGGGAAGGAGAACAGGTGGAGGATATAGTGAGGCCACGAGTGAAAGGGATTGGACATCTTAGAAATTGGAAAGGGATGGGGCAGGGAGGGCCCAGATGAGAGCGGGGCGGGGGGTGGGGAGTAGCGGGAGGAGGGGAGGGTGGAGTACACGGAGGTATTATGGGACGGGATGGAAGAGAGAAACAGCGGGAGAGTTTTTTTATGTGAGTCTGCTACGGATCTTTTAATCGATTTTATTCTCATGCTGATTTTTATACCCGATTACTTTTGCAATCAGAGATTTTTTTATCAGATAATTCATGAAAAATTGAATGGAGATTTGATTAACGAGTTTGTTGTTATTTTCGCGTTACCACTGCCGATGGAACTGTGTATTAGGTTTATTGCAATTCCTTTTGAGTTTCATTTATTTCCAAGCTTTCCGTGATTCGCTCGGCTTATACCATATTGGTAGTTTATGATTTTTAATCGACTACAAAGTATTACGTATTATGAGTGCCATTGATTTTTAACCATTTTATCATCTTAACCTACGTGTAAATATTTGTTCTTGTACTCGCGCTTCCTTAACCACTACTAATTTCTCGTTGCGTTGATGAGTTTCTTATAGATCTGGCTAATCACACCATTGATAAAAAATAGGGAGAGTGATAGAAATTGGCATACTTTTCCAGAAACTTTCTGTCGTTGCTTCTCTGTCTTCGGATCTGTATTTAAAGAATTCCTGTTTCAATAAGTAAATATCTGTAAGCGCTAAGTAAGTTCTTAAATATCTTTTCTTTCAGAGAACGTTCTATATTTCTATTATTAAAAATCATGCCCTTTTTAATGGTGCTATGGTAGTTGGGCATACATCAGGAGTGGCAAAAAGTTTTAATATCAATTCTAAAGGGTGATTTCATGTCGCCGTCCTGTAATCAGAAACGCATTACACTTGAGATGATGACTCAATTTAAATATATTACCTAACCTCAATATGGCCTTGTATTTGAAAACATTTGGGGAACTTAAGAATGACGAACAATAAGCTGCATGGTTAATACCATCGACAGTTTCATTATTACGTAATTTGTTAGGTCCTTTCGACTTCTTGAATAATAAGCAAAAACCGTCGAGTGAAAGATAAGTTAAAGTTAAAAATGTACCGTCAAGCTGAAACTAGTTCAAGAGAACGCATTTTATGAACTGAGTTAATCTATCTCTGGTTTGCGTGTACAGTTCATATGAAGTAGAAAGTTTTCATTCACAGTTTACGGTTGCATATTTAAATACTCGGTATATATGGACTATTCTGTTCATTTTATCTTATTATAGCTGTCTTCCTAAGAAAGAAACTAGTCAAGAAATTTATGTTGCGAAACAAAATATGAACAGTAGACAGCCGAGCAAAGACGGTCGAGTAACTTTATTCTATGACGCTAGTTTAAAAAAATCCTAGTTAATCTATTAAGAATGTTACCATTTTAGTCGTTAATTGATACATTATAAATAGTTCGAAAATGAGTTATATGTTTATATGCAAATATAGTGCACGATAATAAACCAAGTAAATATTTTTCATATTTAAAATAGGATAATTTATTAGGCATTACAGGAGATGTTATAATAATTGCTTTGGTGACCCCATAATATAACTAAATGAGAAAGTAATCATAATACTCTTGGATAAGATTTGAGGACGATAATTTATGCACGAAAAGTCAAGCCATTGCCACTCTTGGGATGGCACGTTTAATGCCATAACTTTACTAATGGAAAATTAATATGAGAAGATAATGCAGTCAAATTCTCGACATTTAATTCGATTTTTCAATCCGGCCACGAATGGGGAGTCCGTTATCGCAAGTAAGTACTCCCAGCACTAAGGATATTCGGAAACTGGCCTGAGCACATATCGCCAAGAGGGCTAGGCTTGCCCTTTCAAATGTCTATAGTCAGTCATTTCTCGTTCGGGGTTCACAGGAAGATGAAAAAAAGGCGATTTGGTCAAAATGAACAAGGGATCATAAACATAAAAACGTAAATTTATGATGAATCACTTGCAATCATTTATGACAAATCGCATCGTGCAAATACCCCCACGATTCGATTCCATCATGGAAGAAAAATAGTTAAAATATTAATGGAATAGGTCATATTTATAGGTTTTGGTTGCCTAAAGTCGAAATTTATATTTCAAATAGAGTTACAGTAGGCGCAAGGGGTCAAATTCAGTTCACGGATAAAATTATTTTAGATATTTATTGGAAGGCTTAATTTATAGCAAATCAGAAAACTTAAAAATCAAGTGAGATACAATGGTGGTCGTAAGAAGAAAGAGGATGTAAAATTAAATGACTTGAATGAGGACGTAAAGAAGCAGAGAACAAAAAAGAATAGAGGTAACACGTATTTAGTCACACAGGCAACGTTTCAGAAGAGTAGTGGGGAGGATGAGACCAGCATATGAGGAGCTAAAAGGAATAAATTTGGCAACAATGGTCAGGAGTATGTGGAAAATTTATGTAAGTGGTCACTTCTATGAGATATTTTCAAAGGAATGCAGTTTAATAATTCATGTAAACCCGTGGTGAAGTGCGCATTAAATTAGCCTGTAATAATTGCTTTTTTGATCCGCAAAATATGAGAGCATTTTAGCCAAAGTTATTTTAGAGCTTTTGACCTAAAAATTAATTATATTCTTATTAATTTTGACCGTTTCAAACTTAAAATTTGTCCTTTGCTACTATTATATTAATCAGAGTTTATGTGTGTAGTAACAGTCACGTCATTCTGTCATGCAGAAACCCTGTGTAGTTTTTTTTGAAGGAGGTGAAAAATACAGATTATGAAGCACACATTAAAAATTCTATATTTGTGTGTAATCCAAATATATATACAATTGAGTAAAAATAATCCAATAAACAAGAAAAAATGTGTGGTTAAAACCTAGTTCTCTCTTTCTAGGTTGATACCTAATTTCTGTTAATAATTCTAATTCAGATACTTATGCATGAACGTTGCTCTGTGACACCTGCATAACTGTGCCAGAAAAAAGATTTAAATAACAGATCAAGTTGTATTGTTGGCATGCACAAATGAAAGGATTTGTTTTTGTTGGATTTGAACTTTGAAATCTTATATTGTTGCCAAATTTATTGGCTTCTCGTACATGAATTTCTTCTCTGCCTCTTTCCCTTGCAGTGCCATTTAGTTTACTGTTGAAATAACCATATTATTTTGCAAATGAATAAAACCTTGATGTGGCAACAAATTCAGACGAGTCACGAACACGGGTCCATTAATGATTTGTCATCGTAGATGACATTTTTCTCAGTATCATCTATCCGGGATACATTTCGTAGAAATTTAAAAGTGATAAAGGCTAACTTTTACATTTCAAGAGCCTTTTATGTCTAATGTACCGTTTTGTGATTTGGATTTAAAACTATGTAAGGAAAACGTGATACTTTTATAATGGTAACTTTCTTTTTATTTTTTTAAGCCCATTTATTGAAGTTTATCCCAAGGCTCACAACTTTAATGAAGATTCAGACCGCTCCTTCGCCGCCTATGCTTTTTATTTGCGGCAAGCGCTTCGTCTGCGTTCTTGCTAATATTTTCCCATTTGACGAAGTATCAAGTTGGAAAAAACAAAATCTAATGCTCGATAATTTTAAGCATTGGAAAGTAAATATTATCTGTTACATGTTATAATAATGCATCAGAGTTATTCCCGTTCCACGCTAATTGTTGCAAATTTTTACAAAGGTAGTAAATTCTCTAAAATATTGTGGAAGTATGTTTTCTTGGCACTTTCACTCATAACCTCAAATCCTCCTTCATTCTCTTTCATACTATGAACAAAATACCTCTCATACACATTAAAGGCGAAATCATCTTTGAGAAAAAATATTATGATCATATTAAAAAGGTCTCTACCGCATGAACTGTGAGTTTACAGTCAAGGACTGAAATATGCGTCACCTTACTCGAATTGAATAAAGCATTACATTTTAATATTTCTGTTGCAAAATCTGAATGGCTGCTCAATCTTTGTTGTATAATATATTTTTGTTGCGGTGCATTAGATATCAATCAAGCAATTTTCTTAGCTAAAGAGCTTTTACTGCTCCAAGTCAGTATTTACTAGGGAATATACACTTTTATATATCTATACCTATATGTAACCACTTTTAAAATTATATTTGTGCCTAATGAGCATAGCTGGTAAGTCTCGACTGTTGTCCTGTAATATATTTTTAATTCAATTGAATTCTATTAAAATTTAGGATATGAGCATGAAATTGAATGGAAACCATGGTATTTGCAAAGATTCCATGATTATCAAGTCGCTTTCCCTGATCAGAGAGGAATTGATAGATGATTTCGATGTACAATACATGTCAGCATTTGTTTGCTCATATGTCCGGGTGGAAAAAAACAGAGTAATCCGAAAAATGTATTATTTAAACATTGACAATTTTGACAAGTGAAGGCGTTCGTCTTGGAGGAATTCCTTTACTGTTCAGATGAGGCTCAAGACAGCCTATTTTATCTGTGACAAGTGTTTTATTTTTTTTCAACATTGGTTAGTATACAGCCTCACCCCATCCCCCCAAGTCTCCCGGGACCTCAGTCGACCCAAGTTACGTCGAGAGCAATAAAGGAATCCTCCGACCCGACCGTTTGAACACCTTGTTGGTAAGCAAGCAATCGTGTGTTTAGTAGTCACTCTCGTGACAAGAGACGCGAGGACGCCTCGGCCCGACGAATCGCGGCCTCCCAATACTCACCACATCTATTATTTGCTGCAGGGTGAGACCGAACTTGACCTCCAGGGGTTCCGACTCGTTCGAGACTGGCCGTTCAAGCGTGTTGTACGTGGAGAGGAGGTAGTTGAGCAGCCTTTTCTCGTGCGGGCCCTGGATCGATCCTGTTTAGGGTCGAATCGGGATGAAAAGAGAAAGAGAATGAGAAAAAAGAGAGATTAGGTAGGGGTGGATTTGTGTTGCGCGGAGAGAGAGGAGAGATTTCAAGAGAAGGGGATCAATCGATGACATTTTATAAGTGTGGGCCTGGAGGGGGGTGGTGAGGGGTGGGGGATGAGAGGGTCCATGATTGGAGAAAACGGGGAAAGGGAGGGATGAAGGGGAGTAAAGGGTTTTAGGGTCGTGCCGCACGGGGGAGGGGAAGGCACGGCGTACGGGGCGTGCAGGGGTAAAGGGTCGAACCGATGGAGGATGCGTTTACGGTGCTGACCTAAATCTGTTGCATCGCGTCGATAAGATGCCAATGGATCACATGGATGGCCCGTCGCCGCGAGGGACATTATGTAGTCGAGACTCATCCTTGGCAAAGCGGGGGGGAGGAGATCACTGGGGCCCGGGGAGAGAAGGGCCGGGATTTCCATTGTCCAGTGTAAATACGCTCGACGGACTTCGGCGTTAATCTCTCCGACCATATTTCGGCAGGGACACGGGTTCCGTTCCCAATCTCTTGGTCGGGAGAAGCACTTCACGGACTGTAGCGCGATTGAACGGGAGGCATGGAACTATTTGCGTCACGTATTTAGAAATTTAACGCTGCTGAGAGATTGCCTGCTGTACTCATGCTTAGCCCTCGTTTAGTTCCCGGCCATTGTTTCACGGCAGACCTGCGTTCAGAGGACGCCGAGAGCTTTCATTCCGTGCAGTAAAGCACGGTTTGGAACCGGCTTTCTTATTCTGAGGACTCGTTATTTGTTTCCACTCAGGCAGCTATGCAAGGTGTGGTAGGGCAATCACGTTTCTTTTTAGGCGTAGAAACTAGTGTAGTTACGAAAGGAAAAGGTTTGGGGATATTTGGAGGTAGAAGAAGTGGTTTGAAGGCCGATTGAGAGGTTTACCGGGTTGTAGAAGAGGATAATGGACTCGGGCAAGGAGTCAGGATAAGAATGGGAAATATCGGAATACTTGAGAGATGGCTGTTAGAATAAGGCGGGTTCAAGAAGTGGATAGCGTAGAGCATATGGAATACTTTTTGATACGGTTGGCTTGGCATTAACCGATGATTAAGAAAAAAGGCTGGACAGGATCTATTCTATCACATACCACTATTCATGGGACACTTCGAAAGAAAGTAATTACCTACATTACTAGATGCAATCTTATTTGGTTTTCAGTCCTTATACTGGTTGCCAGGTATCGCATTCTTCCATATATTTCTATTCTCTGCTAGTCGTTTCATTGCAATATAGGATGTACGCCTGACGTGTTCTATTGTTTGCTCTATGTATTTCGAACTAGGTCGACCTCTACAGTTTTTCCCCGGAACATTATCCTCTATTATAGTTTTTAGCCAGTCTACCAACGTGTCGTTACATTCGTCTATTCCATTCATCTCCTTTCCGTTTCAAGGTTTTCCAAAGTATAGGCTGTTCATCAATTTTTTTGTAGGACTACATTGTTGGAGATCTTATCTATCCAGCGAATTTTCAATAACTTCCTAAAACAACCTAGTTTAGAAGCTTCTGGCCTTCTTAGGTGTGTTTTTCCAATAGTCCAGGTTTCTGAGCAATAAATTAGAATACTATACACATACATTTCCTTTCCTTAGGGTTAGACTAATACTGTTTGACGGACTAGATGTGATGCTAAACGTAAAACTATGCTCCAATTGGAAGACTACGAGATATCAAGTACTGAAATAAGTAATCAAAGAGAGAAAAGTTCCACATTTGTAGGTTGGGAGGAAAGAACCAAAAAGGAAAAAGTGTTGGAATAATTTTCGGAACGATGCCATATCGCCCAAGCCAAATACTTGGTTATCGTTGGCTTGTTACTTAATTCTTGAAGTGACAAGGTGACGCATACCAATGTCCAATACCATGTTGTTATAGCTAGGTTTGGTTTGCAGTGTAGTGAATTATTTCGTTACCTAAAAAGGGATACGATCGTTCTGTTATGCTTTGTGCAAGATCAATTTGATTGTGTATCTAGCACGAGAGAAATAGCTCCTAAGTTAGCTCATGTAAGGTCAAAGGAGTGTCCTTGATGCTAAACGAGAGAGAAGAAAACGGCCATTAACTAAACCAGTGCAAAGAAATTTATGTTGGTAGCGAAACGTGGTGAGACTTGCATTGAAGGCCCTTTTCAGAGGAGTCCATTCTCTGCGAACTGGTGCCACACAGGGGTGTGATGCAGTCTCCGCGTTTGGCCACCAGGGATCCCTAGATCGCAAACCTCCTTGCTAACTTCAAAATGCTCAATCATCAACTTTATAGCTCTCTTTGTCTCTTAATCCAATCTTTTGCTGCTGACACTATGCTTCGTTTCCACTATACTGCCGATATCAACCCTGCAGACACTAGTCATCTTCTTACATCTACAATTAGAAACCTCGGCCGACATTAACTTTTATCGGATGGTGTGATGGGAACAGTTTCATTTTAATTTTACATGCAGTTTTCGCACTAGTATTCCAATGGTTAAAGTAAACTTGTATGAGACGTGCTAAAATCAGATTAGTTTGAATATCCATTGACTCTCATCTAATGCGTCTTATCTTCTTACGATGGAATGAATCCGAGTCCTTTGTTGACTCACATGTTTTTGTGCGAAAAGAAGTAATTGTTGCATTGGATTCCTCTATTTTAGCGGACGTTTTAAAGGTGTTATTTAAAATATGGAAATAAGAGTGGGGTTCAAATATCAATTTTTAATTAAAAAATAACTCAACTGGAGGCAAGCTCACCTCAAACATTCAGGCGGGTACCCGCATCCTTTGAACCATCGGCTTTTTAATGCGTTTCGTAACACCCTAGTATAATGTTTTCGGTAGAGTTGGCCGAACAGAGCAACGTTCGTTCACAAAGATGAATAATGGCTTTCTGCGTTGTGCAAATCTACAGAAATATGCCAATTACCATTTTGCAAATTGGACCTTAACCTTGTTCTTGAATAAGTCCTAAATTGATGTACACATCACGCAATTCTCTTGGCTACACTCAGAAAGCATAGCCATTGATATTAGGCCTGAAGCATGGGCTCTCAACAACTCCCAGTGCTTCCCCTTGTCTTACCCTTGTACAAGTATTTTGCTTCCATCATATTCATCTATTGTTTCGCAAACATTCTCTTGTTCTTAAGACTTATGTTCCTCCTCTTTTTGGAAGTTTGAGCAAAAAATCACTTCACCTAGGACTTGATGGATTTGACCTCAATATAAATAAAAAAACTCCCAACTTTCCAATGATATCAAAATATAAACCCCTTGCTGAACTACTTTTCGAGCCGTTTCCTGAAAGTACAAGCTGTTTTACATGGGATAGACTACGGCTGCGCGCTACAGAGGGAAAATATTGGAAAAAGTAGGAATTTATAGCACCTAGATTTCATTGAAAACCAAATGTGTGTGGTTTGTATGTTTTCTCATCTATTTATAAAAATTAATCTATTACTCAGTACGCAGTAAGTTTTACAGAATCGCAAGAGACCTGCTGTATTAAAGGCTTTTTAGCCGTACGGCGTGAAAAAATGAATCAAGTTAGAGACTTAAGTCGATATATTTATTTAGTTACTGAGAATTTTTGTCATAAATGCTATATTTTTTCGCCATTAATGTTACAATATTTACTTCATACTTCTTACAGACGCTGAAATCAAACAATAAAATTCGAATATGGTCTTCAATGTGACTATGGGAACTATCTCGCTCAAACTACCCTAAGAGAGTCTTCCGCCACATTCACCCTTGCTTCTCTATCCCTTCCTCCTACACCTCCTTCACTTCTTTATATTCTTAGCTGCTCCTCTCCGGTCCATTCTCATAAGATGGCAAAACCAACGAATTGCAGACTCTTTCCATATGCACGTCCATCACCCACGTTCCAACCCACGTTCTCGCATGAGCCATTCATTCCTTGAACTATCCCTCCTGCTTTCGCTGAAAACACTTCTGCCCCATTGCATTTAGCCAGCGTCGCATTTAGAATTCAGGAATACCCAAGATTCACTACTTTCATACAATGCAGTGGAGAGGAGAACAGTTTTGCCGTAATTTTCGCTTCCTATGCAATCACTTATTATTTGTTGACGCGCTCCACATATCACCCGCAACTTTCCTTCCAGAGTTTTCTACTCTCTTAATTCCCCCATCCGCTAAATGTCGATCAAGGTTCTCAAAATCGTCTGCTTATTCAATTAGTTCACCTTGCAGTCGTTCCTCTCATTCTCCTGGTCAAAAACAAAACTACTTTGGGTCTTTGACGAGTTTATCATTACTTCCATTCTCTCTGCTTTTTCATAGAAGTCATCCAGAATACCCTGTAATCCTTGTGCGCTCTCAGAAAACAATCGAGCCTCATCAGAATCAAATTAATGAATAATTGCAAAAATAAATGCCAAGCATTAAATAAATTAAATATTTCTAAGACATCTAAAAAAGAAATGTGTACAAAAAATATAATTTCAATGAAATTGTACATAAAGAGCTATAATCAGTGACACAGGAAAGTCAAATTACAAAACATTCGGCATAAAAGAAAAATGGGTATGCATCCGACTGCTAAAGCAACGGCAGTAGCAGCTTGTCTTAAGATACAATTAAGATATAAATTAACCATAAGTGCATCATCAGTTCTCTGGTACCATAACTTTCACTCCGAGTTTTTCCAATGGGGAAGCAGCATTGTTGCACATCTAATTCTAACTGAAGGTTTCTTTGAAAAGCGTAGCATATGCTTGGCAACCTTTAAATGGACCTAACAAGGAAAGAATGTGAAGCTGGATGAATATTCATAATATACTCCATTACCTATTTTTAGCCGACTGCCCACAGATGACTTTAATATTGGGCTCGTAGCTTGCGTACAAATGGTCCATTCTTAAGAACATTGCGATTGGTTACTAATGCCTATCTTTGTGGAAAATCTGCTGGATATTGCATCCAAGTACCCAAAATATCTACGGAGCCACTGGAAGTAATTAACATGATAATCTTAGGGCGGCATGAAAACAACCCTGTTATACTGATGATCTAGAAAATGAGTTTTTAAAAGGTCTAAAAAATGTAATATTTTTGCGATATTTTTTTTTCCGATGTGTTAGTATCAAGAAGTCCATCTTCACGCTACTTTTTATTTTCTTAGCCCACAGAATGCATTTCCAAGTTGGCGTGCCAAGAGTGAAGAGACTCTGTGGAGTAACTACGGAAGGATTCGTGAGCTACCCAATGTAAAACCTGAAATTAATGATAGCTGGAAATTTAGCATTAGTAAAAGATTCCTAAATATATAAATATTTGGTTGCATGGCAGTATCGTCTGATTACTGAATGGTCGCACACAAGCGACAATATCTTATATAATAGTACACATTTTTATGGAAACAATGCGAGAATATTCAGATTTCAAATCTCTTCGTTGCAGCCTTTGATGGGCGAATACGCTTAACTACGTGAACAACCTTTTTATTGACAAATAAATCACCCTCTCTGTGTTCATGGGCAGAGGGGTGAGTGAAACATTGAAAGAGCTAGAGTTGCATTAATTAATACTCTGTGAAAAGTGCTGAGCGGTCTATGTTCAAAATAATGATTTTTGCGTCTTTTGTACTTGGCGAATATTTAAAATAGTATATTAACAATTGTTACTAACCTCATGGTCTTTTAACTCTCGGCGGAAGAAAGAGGAACGTAAATTCATTAAGGATTTACCTATAACTAATTGTCTAAATAGGGGATTTCGATATAAAATCTAGTTTCAATAAACCTCTAAAATATGTTCATGAATAACTAGAGTTTACCTGGGAAATTATAAGTAGGTAGGTTTATCTAAGGTAAGATGAAAAAAGGTATCCAGGCCTCAGAATGATTAGTCAAGAGCTTTCACTCTCTGAAACATGAATGAGGCCGAACCTATGGTTTGTACTAGTAGCTCAACGATTGGTTGCCAACGCCGACTTGCTGATTGTCTTTTGTTAATGACTATTCTCATGCCATGGTATAGCAATGCGTCTGCAATGTTTGAAAAAATGAAAATTGGGCTAAGGCATAATATATTTGACAAGAGTTTTTAACATTTAATAATTAACGTTCCTGTTACAGATATATATTCATGATATATCTTTCTGTGATCTGTTTTTGTCAGAGAGTTTTCACTAAGTGAGTTGGTTGTAATATTTTTCTTTGCAAGTCCATCGACCTGTTGCTTTTTCTTCAGGGTGGTGAACAAAACTGTAACGCGGTGTGCTAAAAGGAATTTGTGTAACGATAATTGATTATGGTTTTTCCCGTCATTAAACACGCTGTTATATTTATTCGTTCCAATCGCCTAAGCAAATAGGGAACTTCTGGTTTAAAGTTTAAGATGATTATAATCTATCCATTGTGCTTTTTCGTTCACAGATTTTAGAATTAAATATTATTCTATTTATTTTGTTGCACTCAAATAAATCAGACGAGTATATGCATGTCAGGAAATGCGTTACATACATTTTATTTAACTTACGTCGAAAACCAATTACTTTATACAACTGACGAAGGAAAACTGATAAGTAATTTGACTGACCAAGGAAAACAGATAAGTAGTGTTTTGGAAGATGCACATGGTTTTATGGGAATAATTTTCCTCTCTATATCATTTCAAAATTTTAGTAGCTCAGGTTGATAAAAAATGTCAAAGTTTAGAGTGAAGTAAAGAGTCAAATTAGAGCCTCAATCAAGAAGACTGATTGAAGAATACTTGGCATCATCACGGGACTGAAGGAAGTTGTAACTGAATCCAATTTGGGAATATGCTGTAAATACTTTAAATGTAACTGAAATTCATTGCTTATCGTATATATAACCGAGATTATTCTGATGTGAAGATAACGTTCACCTAATGAACTTGTGAGCAAAACTCGTCCTCATTCTGATTTCAAATATTTTTGTTCATGATGCACAATTTTAAGATGTGCCTGTTCTAACGAATTGTCTATTGTCTCCGAATAAACCCGATGTATATTCCACTTTCCTTAAGGACTTTGCATTGAAAACGATAATGTTTTTCGAAAAAGCACATTTAAAATTGTTATCGTAATAGTAACTAACTCTACTGTTGGGGTCTTTGGCTCGACCATAGCCGATTGCCAAGCTATCCTTTCCATCAGCTTATAAGTTTTGTTCGATACTATCAGAATATAGTTAATATAAAGATAATATCAGAATATAGTATTCGACGGAATTAAGGTAAAAAATATAATCGGCTAAAATAATGTCAGTAGAAATATAACGAGTCAATGCAAGAAACGAATCGCTCCTGGAATGGTGTTTATATGTTGGATGTGGTAACAATAGGATTCATGTTGGCAAAGTGATGAAGATGTTGTACATCAAAATTAAGTGCTTGGGTAATGCTAGAATGAAGTGCTTGTCGAAGTTAACGGGCAAGATATAGAGTGGAAATCGCAGGGATTTATAATATTTTGGAATGGAAATCTACTCTACTTTTGATCAATAATGTTCGATTTAACAATTGTTACTTTGTACTCTGCAAGGAGTTTAATACCGGATAGTATTCTTGAGCAAGAGCCTCTTATTTATTTCGACCACGAATAATTTATGCAAGGAAATTGTTCTGGAGTATTGGTCAGATACCAATTTAAATAAATATATTTAAGATGAGAGGTTGGACCATTTAAATAAACTCAACGCAGATTTCGGAAGACGACCAGTGGAAAGGTTTTGAAAGGCTGCTGACCGAGGGATTTCGTGTAAAACATATCTTGTTTTTTTGCGCTTTGAGAATCCGTCTCGCATTTTTCATAATGTTTAATTTAAATCGACAGGAATGCCATATTCTGCTCTCTCTTGTATCCGAATAAACCCGATGTATATTCCACTTTCCTTAAGGACTAATTGGCGTATTTTATTTTGAAAGTTGATTTAATAGACGAATGCAACGGCTGCACTTATTTTCTTTATCTCACTACAATTGTTGTTTCTCACTCAATGATTCAACCCGAAGGTTGGTTTGGACAGTTGAGGGTAGAGCTTACCCCGGACTAAGACACATGCGTGTGAATATCACACATTCAGGGTAGGGGGGCACATTCAGTTCCTTTCCCTGGGCCACCTCGCACTCCGATTTTTTTGTTCGGGGGTGTCCAAAGGCTTCACCCGGATTTGAACCCGGGACCCTTCGATCAGTAGCCAAGCGCTCTACCCACCACGCTCCCAATTGTTGTTTATTAACTATTAATCGCTACTACGCGAAAATTATAAAAGCCTCAATCTCCAGTTAACTAAGAACGTTTGAGTGGTTATTCTATTTTTGTGCAGTTTCTTCCTCATCAGTGGCACGAAGACAAGACTAGCACACCATTTGCGTGAAAAGCTGAATTTTTCCCATTATATTTTACGACGTGACCCATCTTCGGAATTCATAAGACATGTAGCCTTTCCAAATGTCTAATTGGGACAGTTGATTTGGATCTAAAATAGAGATTATCAAAAGACAAAGGTCAACTAAGCAGAAGCGGCCTAACTGACATCGCATGCCATTTCTTATAGCCTTTCATGCCCGGGAAATCTCTCTCAGTTAGTGCGAGAGATGCGCGGGCAACCAGCGACAGAGGAAATGATAGCAAGACCATGACGCTTTTATTCCCATCACTTGCCACTGCTTTTGTTTCATTTTGTTGGCGCTGGATGATATTTGTTTAATTCCCTATTCGAATAAGACTCATTTCGCGTCGTAATCGTGTTCTATTTTGGTGGCGAAACAAATGCACGTGGCGTCGTGACCTGTGGCAATAGCACGTGCGGGAACCAAGGATGACGGCACGCGAGGCTGTCGTTAAGGGAGAAAAAATACCCTTGGCACTCCCCTCCTCCTCCTTCCACGGAACCCTTTTCAGGGGGAAGACAAGAGAGCTTATGGAGGCTGGACTCCAATCCATGCTGAGGAACTCTACTAAAATATTACATTAAATAAAAAATATCAGTTTAAAAAAATATGTAAGTATGTATTCCCTTCAAAGTATCGGCAATTCCGGAATTCTAGATTACACAG
Source organism: Pyrrhosoma nymphula (assembly GCA_963573305.1). NCBI lineage: Eukaryota > Metazoa > Arthropoda > Insecta > Odonata > Coenagrionidae > Pyrrhosoma > Pyrrhosoma nymphula. The sequence goes on from OY754339.1 coordinate 83,827,148, forward strand.
TGGTCCCACTCAATTTTCATTCATTCGTTTCAAAGTTAGCAGAGTTTTACACTTTTTACAACAACTTGTGAATTTTTTATAATACAACTTAATCGTTTTCAGCAAAATTATGAGATTAAATGTGGCTTTCTCACGTCAAAATCGGTAGGGGAGCGTAAAATAACAGAATACCAAGAGCTCCAACATGGGTGATCACTTTGTACATGCTGGAAACCGCGACTTTTTGCAAATAAAATGAGGTACATGTGAGGCAAACAAACAACTTAAATGTGCTTCAATAAGTGTAGAAATAAACCAGATTTAAGGTGTATTTTACTGCATTAAATTCGGAGACCTCGTTGAAAAGATAGAGCATCTCAAACTTATCTCGACTATTTTGTAGACCTGGGGTGGCCAACCCGCGACCCGCCTTGTACATTTTTCCGGCCCGCGAGATTTATCACACTTTTACAATGTGCGTTTCGTATCGTTATTATTATATTATCTGTGCTTACATGTAAGAATAATAGTAAACACAATAATAATAACTCATTTTGTTTCAATTTTTCACTCCAAAAAATGTCTATAGTGGGTCTAAATCTAATATGGGGATATATAATTTTATTTGCGGCCCGCGGAGTTATGATGTATTTCCAAAGTGGCCCGCAAAATCATTTGGGTTGGCCACCCCTGTTATAGACTGTACTGATATTTCCTTTTCTTTATCTAGAAATAGGCTAAGCGCCTGCTTTTGACTGGCAATTAGTCCTGATCTTGGGGATGGACTGTCAGCTGTCTTTTCATCTTTTTAGTGGTCTTTCTATCGGTCTTCTGTCATGAGGGATGATGTTATCTTTTGCAATGAGGGAGGCCTGTCTTCCCTCGTTCTACCGACGTGCGCATGCCAGTGCCGTTTTCGATCTCTTGTCTAGCTGACGACATGTCGTGTTTATGTTTGTATGCTGCATTAATTCGACTTTTCTTTTTCTATCCAAGCGTGTGTGTTGCCCATGGTCATTTTTATCGTGCCGATTTCTGTTGGTCTCAATAGTCTTACAGTGTGCGTCGTTTCAGCACCGTCTGTTATGATGGGTCTGACAAATGTGTTATATACGCGCGATGTACTTTACATTCCACAAATGCAAAGATTCTACATATAGGAGGCTCCAGTAGATGGCAAAATCGCAGCTGTCATTGTGCGCAATTTTTAATGGTTTCTAAGATTTTCCGAACCGTAGCGCTGAATAACGGAGCGATCTATTCATTCCAGATTTTTGCATTGTGGCTAATGGAAGTGCCTTTGTGCTACTCACTTATAAACGGATTTGATAATTAGCGGTGGTTTTCAAGGCGGAATTTATACGTTTTTAAGGCTTTAGAAATGACGCCTAACCGTCGTTGCTGTGTACCTGGGTGCACCGGAGATTAAGATTAGTCCAAGAAGGAAAATAAAGAGTTGGGGTTACGGAACCGAAGCCTCTTCAAAGCGAAGGAATTGCATTTAGTACTACCGTTTGCTCTCAGCAATTCATTGTAGAATAATTCAGTTCAGCCTTGTTCCTTGGTATTGTTAATCTAAACTTATCTTTCACTCCTGTAATATATTTAGTGGCTGTAGCCGTCTTTCCTCTCTACTTAATGTTTCAAGTGTTATCGCTTCATGGTTATTATTTTTAATGGTCATATTTTTTAAGCTTCTTAATGGCATACCCAGGAATCCTTGAACAAATGAATTTAAGTCTCTTCCTATCCCTTCTGAGGCCTTGCTGTCTGGAATAATAGAACTTGCACACATTTGAATAAGATATCACATCTAAGTTTCTGGGTACCGGTGGAAGAATAGTTTCTGGTTATGTAGCAGTCACTGGATAAAAATAATTCGAACCTCGATTTACTTAACTTACTTAAGTTTAATTATATTAGGTTATATTAAGGAGGTTCGCTAGCCAACCTAAGGAGGTTGAAATATACTGGATACGTATTTTACGAGATTTTCGTGCGTTTAAGAGTTAACCATCTTGATTAATCAAATTCTACCACACTGAATTGGTCTCCTATTATCGCACATAATTATAAAAATAGAAAAATATATTACTGTTAATATTGAATCAAAGCTCAGCGAGAATACTGAAATAATATATGCCCTTCATATGCCTATGTCTTATTGTCACTCCAAAAACCTCAATAGAAACGGTGAAAGTTAAAAGTTTTCCATATAGTTTTGAATCAGAACTCAAAATCCACTGGAATTTCATCGATTAACAGGTAATAATAGAATACAATTTGATAACCCGAAAGAAATTTCATTCTTTGCATTGTAAGTGCACTTTTGGGTAACTCAAAATGTCTTCAGCCATGAGAATTTTACAGTTCCGAAGGTACTACGATCTATCAAAGTTCGAAGGTACCTAGTTCGATACGTTTCGACTATATCTACGTACTATCTCGCGAGACCTCGTTAGAGCGAATGGCTGCAGCCATGAAAAGGAAGATTACTTGGGGAAGATATTGGTGGAGGAAAGGGAACTGAAGTATGTTCTGGTAGAATTAGTGTTGAGATATGATCTTTTGCCGTAGCCGTGAATGGTAAGTGGAGAGAAAGAAGCTTGGAACTTATCTGTATCTAATTAATTTTTGGCTTTAATATCTGTCCCAGAGGTACCTGATCTGAATTTTTCTATTAATCTTTGCCTAGTGTGTGGTAATACCCTTTGGGCCTTTCAACGTCACTCAATCTACTCCCTTCGATAGTTTTATGAGTTGAATTCGTTTATAATAATTTCATTGCCATGTTACTGTGTGAAAACGTTAAAATATTTTTAATTTGCCCATTTACCTTCCTTATCAACTTATTAGTATGCTTCCCTTCTCGCGTTCCTGGGAAATTCCTAAGTGACGGGCACAATCATTTCGTTATTTGACCCTCTGCGAAGGAAGTTGGATACACGGAATTTCCCAAGTTCGTGACGTCAGATACGGAAAACAGGCGGTGCAGTCCAGGAAAGGGTCTAGGGTTAATTTCAATGTTTATTGATAAAACGATTTCCGTCACTGAATTTTTTTGGAACAGAGTAGGTAAAGATGTCCGAAAGTAGAAAATAATTGCTCAACCATCGGATGCACACCACGTTGAAACGTTCCTGTGAAACGGCAATTCGCATTTTTTCTCGTTCTGCCAGCACTTGAATCATCATGCACAGTTAAGGAGCATCCATTTTGACTGTGCCAAAAAAATACTAAGTTCTAAATTTTTGTTTCAAATATTCTGCTTTCACTAATGACACCCCTTAGTTATTTAAGAATAAAGCCAAGGTGCAATATTGACAATATTCGACAAGTATATTTTTAATGAACACATTTGTACAGCCATAGTAGCCAACTGCAGCGCCATTACTGCTGAATTATTGCATTTTGACTTGCATTTATAGCAGTTGCATTGCACAGTTATTGCAGTAATCTGCTAATGAATAAAATAATAAGATGGTAAGGTGCCTAAATTTATTTTAATTCAATCTCATGGGAGTTTTCGCTACTTATGAACTGTCTTTCACGGAAGTGGAATTTGTATTAGATAAAAGCCGTGAATCTTATCGTGTTTAACGTCAAACAATTGGTTCGCTCTCTCCCCACAAGTAATGCATTGCACTGGTAATGCTTAGCAGTCTATTAAGGGACGAATGAAGGAGCGTCCTGCCTTGCGGGAAAGGAGAAGTCGGAAGATTGGGAAGGTTGGGAAGGAATAGTGCCGATGATCATGGTGTATAGACAGGTGAGGGTCAAGTCAGCTAGTCAAATGGGGCCTGGCAGAAGGAGACAACGGGGCCAGCCTCTGAGTACATATAAGGCGTTCCTTCACGAATAGTGGCTTTTTTGTTCAACGATGGTGACCGTGTCCTCTCTAGAGCGCTCCAGTGCACATATATAGGAACGTACCACCTGATCAAGGTTCTGCTGCCTTTCCCCGCAGTCATCAGTGCGGCTCGGCCAGTTGTGCTGTCTAGATCGGTGCGAACCGATATTATGACGGCGATATCGATCGGTTACCGATTTACGATGCCCTGTTTGACCACGGTACGGTAACACTAAGGTTTGGTTTCTGGACTTAAGTCCGTTGTGCACTTCCTTGAACGCTTTTTCCTTTGCTCGTTTCACACGATACTCGATCCAGCAGAAATTTGGGGACATTTGCTATAGTATGATAGCTTGACAGTGTCGTGTGTTACAGAACCAACATGCTTAGTAACAAGCATGCTCTCTCTCTAATACTGGCTGAGCTACTCGATTTCGTAATTGATGTGGCACTAGCTTGGTACTCGCTCCCTGTTGGACCTAGTTGCTATCGACAAATAATGTAAACTTTATTGGTTGCTGGGTTATGTTCACTGTCTGAAATCATCGCCTCTTATGCCTTCTTACGGGTTTCAGTAATTTTAAAGCCGTGAGTTCACTAGAAATAAAAATGTCCAGACAGTTATATGGTTGCTAGATTTATAGTATAAAATTATAGTAGACTTGCACTATGATATGAATAAAAATACCGTTACATCGCCAGTAGATACACGTTCAATAATTCGTATGAAACGTTCTAGGAAGGCACAGATTATACTGGATTTCATCATTTACATCAAGTACTAGCCAGTATAGTAGATATAGTGCTGGATCAAAATATCGTGTGAAACGGGGAAATGAAATACGAGGAACATTGGAATGACTTAAAAGTGTATATTCTTTTATATCTCATACACATTAGAGTTATTGCGTTTCTTTCTCATATAATAATATATCTATAGCTTTACAGTAGTTTTTCTACTTTTTTAGTAGCCATGATGGTCAGTGTTACGTAACCAAGAAAAGGAACACACAAATATTTCTTTTCAGCCTTGCGTTTACATTTAGGCCTGGATTTTATAAGTTCTTGCAGGGAATAATCACGGATTACGTAGCCTAACTAACCGTTCGGGTTTCTTATACTACATGGGACTGTGTGTCAGTCGACGTTTTGAATGTTATCGATTGGAGAACGTATTTACTTCGATTTTCATACCGTGAAAATATTTTTACAGAGATTTTTTTCAACCGGGCCTTATTGGGGACAAGATTTGAAATGTATTTATATATTTGACAAATTGTCGACAGCCGCCGCCATCCAAGTACGTAGTGACCGCAATCCCTGGGTAGGTACGTCTGCCGCTGGTAATCGCCGGCAAAGCCGGAAGCGCGTATTATCGTTACTTTCGAATACTGTCCGGAAATTAGTGCAGCGTTTTCAACCCTTGTTTCCATCTCCTTGTAGCCAATCACCTCGTATTCCTTTCCCGCCCCAACGCATCTAATTCCACGTTTTAATTGTTCTTCTTCTTATTCATTTTCAACTGGTATAGACTGCAGAAAACAAATGGTTTGCTTGTTAGTCTTTTTCTTCACCTCTCAATATCTCTTCATTCTTTCGTTGTGGTCACTCCTCCTCTCCACTCACCAGTTGTCTTTTCTGACCTTTGGCCTTTTTTATTATTTTTCCTGGAATCCCGCCAATCCATCAATCTACCTTCTAAAACTCTCTTTATTCGATACATCTTCTGAATGGATGCCAACTTCCTCCCTGTCTTTTTTGTTTACTCAACCCATTTCGTAGTCATCTTTAACATGGTTTTATAGCTGAAGATTTCCTTCATCAGTCTACAACCACTCATTCAATTGTGGCCATTAACTTCAGTCTTCTCTTGAGTATTGTATCAGAAATCTTCTCCCCTTTTTTCAAAGATTACTTGAGATTGTTCTATACTTATGATGCCTTGTTTATAAATCTGAATTAGGATTTCTATGGGTGCTTTCTCTATCGTCTCCGTCGAGACTCAAAGAGTTTTCCAGCTCGAAGGTTTTCTTCCCAAAAGCATCTTCTTGCTCGCGCTAAGATGCCCGCGCGTATTTGCAAGTTGTGGACCAGACCGTTCGTGCTTTGCGGCTCACATTGAGCAGGAAGGGCACTCGAATCGGGGCCTCCGCTGGCTCGCGGCCTCTCGCGTGTGTGGCTGGCTTTCCTTCCGACGACGCGACCCGCACTTCTTCAAACGCGCCTGCGTTGCCCACGACGACGACAAACTCCGCTTCCGCGTCAAATCGATCCCGGGCCCTCGGCTCTCAGCATCGCGGCTCTAAAAGGCTTCAACCTACTCTCCCCACCTACTCCCCCCCCATCCCCACCACCTATCCTCCCAAGCCCTGCCGTCCCCAAACTACTCCCGGAGTATTGATAAAACAATTAGGATTCTTGTCCTACAGAGAGTGTGCGAGCAAGCGCCATCGGACCCTCGCTATTAAGCGGAATATTAAAGTTTGAGCGTGGAGGGAAAAAATTACGAGAGAGCATGTTCCGCGTGGATGAGAGGATAGAGAGAGAGAGAGAGAGAGGATGAGAAGTGGGAAGAGGTGAAGAAGCTCTGCTGCCCCATCCCGTGTCTGTTTTGCGACTCGTTGTCGATACTTACTTCAACACTTTATGTGCGTTCAGAGAGAGGCCCGCAACGAGGTGGATCCCCGAAGTTTGCGCCGGTCGAAGGGCTGGATTTTGAGCACTGCTTTGTGGGGGGGGGGGGGGGAGAGGTCCGTGGAATTACTGCCGAGATTGGCCCCGTTGAGTTCCTCTTAACGCCAACCCCCCCCCCCACCTGGTTATCGACGGCGGGTGACGGAATGGCACAGAGCAGGGAGTGGGGGGTAGAAATGAGGGTGGACTTTATTCCATATTAAATTCGGGTGAGATTTGAATCTGCGGGGGAAAATTGTTGGGGTTGGTTTTTACGGCATGCCTGGAGTGGTGGAGCGGGGCTTTCATTTTTTTTAATGCGGACCCAAACGAAGATCGATGCTCTAAACTTCCCCGCTCCCCCTCTACACCATTCGCCACCTCGGCCTCGCCTTGTTCGTCTCCGTTCGAGCGGGAGCCTTCTTCTTTTTACGACTAGCGCCTAGCTCCCGTTTTGACTCTGGCTCGGCAGACGTCCTCTCCGTACAGTCTTACACACACACAACACGGCTGGACGGATTCCCACCATCACACGCTCCGTCGCCAAACACCCGCCAAGCCACCTTCTTGGAACACCTGTTTATTCCGAAGCGCACAATTTTCCTCTCCCCAAAACCGAACCGCGGCGCCATTGTTACGGCTCCATGGAGACGTCTCTTCCGCCTTGTGTTTCTGGCCAGGGGTGGGCGAAATTGGCAGGCTTATAATGCGCGGCCCTTGCTTCGCCTGTTGCACTGCTCGGAGAGGGTGGAAATGCTCCCGGTCTGTTTCGTGAATCTGGCTTTCGTGCTGAGCGTTATGGCGCGTGCCTTCAGCTGTACTCTGCCAACAGGATGCCGTGTAAAAAGTACTTCATCCTCTGCATTCAGGCTTATTTTTTGTGGAGTTTACCAGGGGCCCTTCTTTTACCGGTTTTTTGTATTGTCTACAACGACAACTGGAAATGAGATTTTAAAAAAAATTCGTCCTCGATTTGCCGAGCGAGTGAAATTTTCCGCGTGTGCCACACCGAAGGCAAGGGACAATCGGAATGGTTGTTCTTCTTATGTATTCTACGATTTCACCAAACTTGAGTAGTAAAAGGAACCGAAAGATCGAACAGTTCTAGATTTGAGGTATTTCAAACTCTTTAAAATCTCACGCAAACTTCCCGATCGAGTTTCCATCACCGTAATATTGTCGATCGTGTTAAAAATCCTGATTATAGACGAAACGAACAACACATTCGAAGCTTAAGTCATCCATTCGAATGTTTCAAACACACCAAAATATCGAACCGTTCGTTATTGTACCACGTGACTCCTTAGTTACGTGATCGGAATTATTTCGGACATTTCAAATACAGTTTCGATTTGCAACTCGTGTTGGCATGGGCAACTTAAATTCGCCCTATGCTCTCAACCCTCGAGGGCTTTACCAAAGCGAGCTCCTACATAAGGAGCGCTCCGCTTTCAGTTGACACAGTATACGGGCAGATTTGCGAACGATGTTGCCGAACTTATGCTCCGCCGCGCACAACTTGTGGTGCGTGTGCCATGTTGGCAACCATTTCCAATCCGCAATTACTTTAATTTTGGTACTGTAGGGAATATTAGCTGCATATTGGAAGACCCATAGATGTGCAGTTAGTATATTGCACGACACAATATTAATTTTTCAGCTGTTACTGTTAACGTTGCACCTTCGGTATCATGGATATTTACACGGAAAACGAATATCCAAAAGACATAGCTTCGCGTAATTATCCATAGCTACGAGCTCGTTTCACTGTCGTATTTCTGATAACCTAAACGGCATTCTTACCTCTAAGTTAAGTTGAAAAATGAGGAAAAGTTTGATTTCGCAGAAGAGAATATGTATGAGTTTTGAATCGTTAAAAATCCATCAAAATTATGATTCCAGTGTTCTAATTGAATCAGGAATTGAATTAACAGACATGTGCACAATAAGTCATGCACGGGTCATAATTCTTGAACTCTTTAGAAGGTATGAAGTATATGAGTGAGATAGGTTAGCATTTTGATGTCCAGGGCATCTAAAGTAGAGTATTTACAGCTATAACTGCCTCACTATACGCAATAAATTGTTAGAAGAGAGAACTTTATGGTATACCTAGTAGCATAGGACATGGGAAAATGGTGTTCATAGGCAAGTATTGTCACTCTGATGATAATTAATGCTTAGGTTTGGGATTGCTGGTTGATAAGAATGCTGGTTGAATGACCATGGTGTCGTGAAATCATTAGATAAGTCTATTAGGCATTCTTTATGGCTTTACATATAGAAGTACGTATTTTTATTTAAGTAAGTATACTTAAAACTTTATTTAGTTAATCAAATATATTTTTTACTTTAATGCTCCGAGAGATGAAATCGTGTTTATTTGTAGGGCGTCGGTTACTACTTCGTAAATATTTGAAACCACGGTCTTCGGCTCCCAATGGGTAGTTTCATTGACGGCGGTGGTAGGGCTCACCGGCCATGAAGCCATACGAAGCAACCCGTGAAATGCACACATTCAGCATAGGGAAGATAATTTCTCTTCCCGTACCGCTTGTGGCGGTGTAGGGAGCTAAGGCGCCCGGAAAACCATTTGCCTCGCCAGGGCAGTGTCCTCAGTTGGAGTTAAACACCGTATCTACCGGCTAAGAGCTGTTCTCATCTTCAACAATGCCCTGAATAGGCCATGCTTAAGTCTAGTGAGCTATATAAAAACGCCAGTCACTTGTTTATTGGTGAGTTGTGCTGGATTTTTTATAATAATTAGTGCAACTTTTTAATTCCACATACATATATTTCACACTCGACTTAGGTAGTACGACGTAGCACTTCATCATCAGGTTGTGATGGTTATGAAGACGCGATACATCGTGCTACCTACGTCGTGTGTACAAAAATCTATGTGGAATAACAAAGTTTTTCTTCTCATACAAAACACTGAGGTCAATCATGCCATGTCAGTCAAAATACCATGAATTCACACCGGAGACCAGGGATTTGTAGTTTTTTGGAAATAGGTTTGAAAAAAGAAAGTTTAATTTTTTGTCACATTCGGTGGAAAATGAAAGAAGTGTTGATAGTGATAGGTTTAAATGATTAATCCTCATCGCTAGACGACGTTATTCCAAATGGTACTCTTGAGAATTTTTCGTAATGGGAGCGGTTTTTCATTGTGCACTGCTTCCTGTTTTCGAGGGACCGGGATGGGTTCACTTATGAAATCGATTTCAAAAGATAAAATAAAACTCTGACTTAGTCTCTCGAATCCAAATGCTAATGGCTGATGGCACATTATGCCGTTTCCTGTCTGGCTTTCATAGCACAGTTCACCCCTCATTTGCTCGCCACCTTCTTCCACCTAGTGGGAAAAAGTTCGTCCTATGGCTTCACTAGTGTCTCCACTTAATGACCGATGCTCTAAAATCAGTTGCCACATCTCTGTTGCGACTGGATAGGTAATATGAATTAACTGCACTTCCAAAGGAAAAGCCAAACGCGATCAGAGCTTGGACTAACCCAGGAAGCTTCGAATATCAGACTACAAAAAACGCAGGGGTGAAAAAAATAGAGGATAGGACGGGGGAAAGGGGGAGTAGGGAGGGGTTCGAGAGGGCTTAAAAAGGGTTCTGGCCAAGCGGAAATGACCGCGGAAGAGAGAGAGAGAGAGTGAGAGAGAAAACAGGGGCGCGCGGTGGACGGAGTATGTCGGCGTCGCGCTAAAGGCCCTCGAGGAATACACCAATCAATGAAGCCATAAATATGGCGCCACGGAGGACGAGTGCCGAATCGGATTTTGCGAAGTCCTAGAACGGTGAGGCATCATGCATGAATTGCACCAGTAATTGATAATTTAAGAATGCCAACAATGAATACAGAAATACATCTGACTGATTTTTGTTGGATTGGTGCCGAAGAGTCGAGTGATCAAATTTTAAAGCCTTTCCAATTCGGGAAACAACACCGACTGGAATTTTTTTAAAAATCGACCTACCGCTATTTAGTGTCAATACAACGTTCGTGATTAATGCTTTAATGGACATACTGTGTGGCTGAAAATGTAAGGCTTCTCAAAAATCCTAATCTTCTTTGCTTCTTGACAGCATTAGACTAAAATTATCTAGGAAAGAGCTCAGATGTAAAAATATTCTTCAGCTGGAAAAGTAATTAAAAATTACATTTTTAAAGACCATTTTGTTTCCAGCCTAATGTTTTTAAATTACAACTCTATTCAAAGACTGCATCCTCATACTCCATTCTGGTATTGCTATCATTTCGGAAACACAACAACATCAGCGGAGGTGTCCGAGAGATTTTGATTCGTCATTTTGGGGAAATTTTTAATATCCGCCCAAATTCAATTAGTACGCCACAGTTCACTTTTTAAGTTATACTTCTCCTTCCAGTATCCGCAATACATAATAACTCACCTAATAAAGACATAGCGTTGTTGAAATCCGGTTATGCAATGAAACATAAGAAGCGTGTTCGCTAGAAAAAAAGCGTTAATGAAATGAAGAGGGAGAAAAGAAAATTATAATTTAATGTAAAATAACTTATTATTTTTTATGTTTTGTCTTTTAAGAGGATTAAATATTACAATAATGTCATAATTAGCATAGTATATTATCGCAGCTATTGACAACAGAATGAATATTTTTAATGCTAAGCATATTATGGACATGTATTCTACAGTGATAGGCCTAACTAACACGTTTGAGATATAAACAGGTTTCGAATATAGTAACTGGCCACTGAGTGAATATTAACAATTCAAAATTTAACGTGGACGTGTATTCGATGGCCTTAAACTGGAAAAACTAATATGTTTGTGGCATTAAAAGCAAGACAAAACACGTTGAGAACGAAGGGTACTGCAGGTGATTCAGCATGTGTGGAATGTGACCGTCAGGTAATTTTGCACACCGACGAGTTAATTTCTTTTTAGAAAGGACTATTTTCTGAATAAACCTTATTTTCAACGAACTCTTCCCCTGTGTGTCTTCCGCAAGTTTCCAAACTCTGAAACCGGCTTTCGATTGAACTCTCAAAAATGCCGTGTACAACTGGCTATGGTTAAAAACAGAGCTTAGAAAATGATCTCCTACTTTGTCAAACGATTCCACACTATTTTTGTGGACGGGTGTAGAACGCGTGGGAAAATTTGGTTGCATAAGTCAAGTAGGTACGGATTTGAGCCAAATCATATGAGGATAGGTGGAAATAAGTTCCATTAACGATAAGTTGCATGTTCACGTCATCAACGTAATTCGTTGACACAAGGAGAGGGGCGAGAGTCCTCGGGGATTTAATTCATTTAAAAATTCCGGCGGCCGTATCCGGTTTTTTTAAGTAATGAAACGAGAGCGGGGAGGGGAGGCTTTTAGTGCCCACTCCGTGCACTCATCACTTATTTCATTCACGGCGACTGGCGCGTGCCATGGAGGCTCTCCACTCTCCTCGCCCTGCTTTGTCCCGGGCGATCCGCATTGGAATTTCGGGCGGGCGGTGCCTTTGAGAGCGGCGATCGCTGCCTAACACGGTTATGAACCAAGTTTCGGGGGTGGTCACAATGGCCCCAAGGATGCTCCTTTTGCTCTGCCGTTCGCCCTTACACATATGTGCGCCTGAGGTCACCTAGACGAGACCATAGCGCCGCGGTCGGCCCTTTTGACGCTATGCGGCAGTTTTCTCTCTCACTCCTCCTTCCACAGTGCGCATTTTCGCCTGCAGGGCGGCGTTGTTTTTAATATAAATGCACTATCTTATTGGTGACTACGATGTGCGAAATGTTCATCAACAGCTTTCTTCGGTTGAGTTGAAAATAGGATTTTGACTCGGAGGGGAAAGCCCACTGCTCGCGAAAAGATTGAACTGGATTGGCGCAAGAGGTTTTTCCTGGAAGGAAGGAATAGGGATGTCGCGTTGGCAATTTCCACCGCATACGGTGATCATGCAAGCCCACCCTTTCGTGAAATTTTAGTCGTCGGACGCAGGAGAGGCATTGAACCTGAATTGAAGGAAACACTGTTTGTCTTGCGGGAATGAAAGGGGCGTTTGAACTCCAAAGGCACGTGAAAAACTGTATTGGTGGAAACCACCATCATGCCTTATTCTTTATTTTTACTCTAATTGTATATCATTTATCTATTGACTATTTGGTGAAAACTTCAAAGGAATTAAAAAGGGAAAAATCTGAATCAGAGATGTGATATTTAGTAAACTATGAGTGTCATTGTTGACTAAGAACCTTTTTAGGTGTAAATGTTCATTCAAGAGAATCTGCGACGAATAATTCAAGATTCCACGTGTTTCCAATCAAATTTTTTCACAAAAGAATAGCCATTCTCCTTCAATTTTTGATAGACATAGGGTTATCTTTATTCATGCAGCAAATATGCACAGTTATTTAGTTGATGGGGTTGAGATAAATTATTTTCCATTTAATTTTAGGCTCATGTTGCTGTGCAAATAAAAATTTATTCCCGACTACTATACAAACATTCAAGTAATGAATGCTTTTTGCTCCAGCATTAAGTGAATAACCCTGTCTTCGAAGTATAACTTACACTAAGCGGTGTTATTTTTTGTTGACTAGGATCGCCTTTTCCTTTTAGGCTGTATTTTTCTCCTGTTTTAATAACCCTACTCGATCAGAAAAACTCTGATTAAAAACAAACGCAGGTGGAGACAGTCCTCATGAGTTTCATTCTATATCACGAAAGCTAACTTTTTCGCGGTGGTGATCATTTTCAAATGATCTATATTGAGGGTAAATTTTGTACTTCGACGTACAGTCAAAAATTATAAAAAATGTTACTTAAGGTCTCAGGGTACAATAACCACTTTATTACAGAATTAGCCAAGTGACATTTTTACTAAACAAAAAGTTTAACAATTGAGAAGTGTTCATCGGTATTGAAATATGCTCAATTTTGAGCATTAATTACTGCAAAATCACCAATGGGATGGGTATGTAGATTCTGGACCATGTTAACGAAACTAAAGAAAACATGATGATAATGATGGTCACTTTATTGAGATAGTTATAGGGGAAAACATGTTTACGTGCGCTTATCTAGGTGATAATTGGTGGAGGAGTAAATAAATAAGTCTGTAAGGAACAGAAGTAGTTGAGGGAATATGATCATATAAAAAATTTCGAGTACTTACTTAACCAGGATCTCTTTTCTGGGCGTGTGTGAGTCCTATGACCCTTTCGTAGGCCTAGGGTGTTTCATTTCTTGTTGTAGATATTTTATCATGTGAATTCGTATAATTTCTTCTAAAATTATTTTATGTGGATTGAGGGTTTTAGTGGCAATATTTGGACATAATTATTATCTTACAAATATTTAGATGAAGGAATAAGTGAGTAGGGTGTTGGTTTTTTAACTGAATTTTTCAGAAGTTAGCGTGCGATATATTTTTCACGGAGGGATGCAAATTATAGAAAACATCGAAGGAAGGGGTAGAAAATAAAAAATGCAGTTGTCATCATTTTACCAGTTAGGACCATATCTAGGATCTTCTCGTCGAAAGAATGATAAAATGAGTTGCTTCGTACATACTCGAGTCCTTGGCATTGTCTCAGTTGATGATGTTCGTTAGACCAAAAGAGTAAATACATGCAATAAACATTAACATTATTTTTTCCTCAGCGAAGAGAAAATAACGGGATTTGGAAAATTACATCATTCATTATAGCCTCAGTGACTTCAGGCAAACAACCTTATTGTTTGAGATAGATTTACGGTATAATTAAATATTGTGACGAAAATGAAATGCCTTATTATAAACCAAGTGTACGAAACGGATATACTCATAATGCCAGTGAGTAAATTTATTTCAACTTCATAGATCTGTTACAGAGGAAATAGTAAGTAATTGCGCCCATTGGTTTGATAATAAAGGCATTTCTCGTTAGTTGAAGTCTCAGAGGGACTATGAATAGAAAGAAACACCTCTTTTTATCTCAAAAATGTGATATATCAATTTAGAATAATGTTTGTATGAATCATCTAAGCATTGAACAAAGAAGAGTTTTTAGATTGATTTTAAGTAATAAGGAATTCTGGACGAAATGAGAGGAGGCCGAAGATATGAGGGATTTAATAGTGATCTATTGGCGAGACATCCTTAGGAGGGAAAGCGAGACAATGCTTCTGAAAGTGGGATGTAGGGTGGGGACTGTCCAAGAACCTGCCAACCAGTTGATAGGATACTCAAACGAATGAAATGTGTTCTATGGAATTGAATGGGGTGTTGATCCCTCGGCTCAGATATTGCTCTGATGTTCATTATTTTAAATGGAGAGATGCAATCAAAATAAAATACGTAGTAAACATTCAGGGGATCAGGAGAAGAAAATGAGTTAAAACAGCAATATTCGGCTCTTTCATTAATTTTGTCCCTGCCATGATTTCATTAACTCTACATGACGATTTGAAATGACATTTCGTTAAAGTTTTATTGCCTTATTACGAGAATTCAGGAAGAATTTGGGCGTGTAGTTTGAATACCACACTGTGAGACCGTTGAAATTGATGAGATTAACGTGCAGCCATTTTATAGTTTTATGGAATTTCATACATTTAAAATTACCAATGCAAATATTATTGAAATAAAAATATAAAATGTTTACTGACCTGAAAAATATTTGCGTACACCCGCCGTTTATTTATCATAATATTCATTTTTCTTACTGGTATCAAGGTTTTTCAAACATCAGAAATTCACAACAACTATATAAAACATACAACGCCTGTCACATAATTTGTGTTAATAATTTTAAAACCAATCTTTATTGCTTTAGCAACTGGAATTTAACGTAGAGGTTTTGTAATATGACTTTCGTTTCGCAAATGAGCACATTTTTCCCTGTAATAAACAGAATACATAATCATTTAAACTATTTATTAAATAGGCACTTCTCTTTGCTCCATCCCAAGTAATGATCACAGTTCTGATAAAGTATCAATCTTACAAATATATTTTGAAAGTTTGCAGTTACGTTAGAAATATCAGAACGTGCACTCTTAAGCCGTATATATGCGAGACAGATGGGGTTAAGGTAGTAAACTAGGTTTTCTTTACATACTGAGCTGCGAATAATATTAAGGGTTTTCATTGGAAGGTGAAGCTCTTTTGTCAACGTCATGACCTGATTAAGACGAAAGGAGCTGAAAATGATCTCGAGAGAGTCCCACTTCTCCAACATTTGCGACTAAAAATTGGCCGTCAGGAGATTGGAGGATAAGATAAATTTAGCCTGCCAATGTGGGTTTTACGAACAGATTCAAGAATCATTTTTGAACATGTAGTAATATTATTGTTTATAGATCTGCATTACTTTCTAGTAAAAAAGTGATTTATTGAATGCAGCTCGTTTTCGAACACCTGTATTTGTCATCAAGTCCTTAAGATTCATACGGTCCATGCATACCAATGTAATATTCAAACGCCATCATACTTCAACGTCTAATGTTTTCCATAATCGAAAACACCATCGATTCTGCCTTAGAACAAAGTAACATTATTTCCTCTTCCACATAATTTCCACTTTCCAATAATGCAATTCCAAAAAGGCTTTTTCAGCCATCATGATCGTTAAAATTTCAATATTCCAAATGGCAAAACGTACTTTTCATTGCAAGTATTAGTTACCCCGTCTGATGCCCTCACTACATGTCAAGTTGAATATCGGGTAAATGGAGACATTTTTTAAAATTAAAAATGTTACATCAGCTAATGTATCAAAAATAACTGAATCTTTCATGATAATTCTAGTTTGTATTTGATGGAGACGTTATGTAGTGTGAATTGTATTTCGGGTCTTAATTATGTTATCAATTGGGGCCTGAATTGAATATAATTAATAATAGGTGCTAATTGATTCGCTGTCATTTGGGGCTTCGTGGTGTGGAAGTACAATGCCTAAATTTTCTAACTATCCTGTTAAAGGAAAGTTGTCTCAATTTCATTCAATTCTAGTAAACTTAAAAGTGCCATCAGAATAATATGAAATGAATTACATCGATTGAAATTGAAAGTAAAACATAATTAAGATATATTAATACCGATCTCAGGATAAAGAGCTTCTATTATTTCTTATATGGGGGCTATGATACGTTAATTTCCTCTCCTTTAGGAATATCATTATTTCTTTTTATAAAATTGATTTACCGTCTGGGTAATTAATTTTATCTTACTTTTCAATAGATTTTTTCACACTTTTTATATTGAAAACTCTAATATGGAGCGTGGCGCAGTATGGGTCGGAAACCTGGCGATTGCGAAGAGAGGATGTGCGTAGACTTGAGTCTTTTGAGATGAGGATTTGGAGAAGGATGGAGAGTGTGAACTGGGTTGCGAGGAAGGCAAACGAGGAGGTATTGGATGTGGTCGGAGAGTAGAGGAAGCTGGTGGCAGAGGTTCGGAGAAGGCAGAAGAGATGGATGGAGGAAGTTTTGAGAGGAGAGGGCATGCTGAAGAGGGTGATAGAGGGGAGAACACTGGAGAAGCGTGGAAGAGGAAGGGGGGGATAGGAATTCTGGACGAAATAAGAAGAGGTGAAGGATATGAGGGCTTTAAGTGGAATATAATGGCGGGACATCCTCAGGAGAAAAAATGAGACAATGTTTCAGAAATTGGGATGCAGGATGGGGACTGTCCAAGAACCTACCAATCAGCTAGTTGAATAGTTAAATGAAAAATATTAATATCAAATAAGGCGAAGAAGTTTTTATAAAATTTTAACCACTTTATTTAAGCATGATGCTGATCTCTTTTGTTATTTTTTGCCTCTTAAAATGAGTAAAAGTTCTCTTAAAAAACTCAAATTTGAGCAGCTGGAATATTTTTAATCTAGCACAAAAGTCTTAGTAAACCTGAAGATGATGTGTAAAACATCGAAACCTAGGTCGTAGTAAAGTCTTTATTTTAAACTTTTATTTGTGAGAAATTTCTTTTAACTCTTAAACCACATTATAGCCAACACTTTACTTGCATGTATTTACAGTCTTTGATTCTGAAGGAAAAAATCAGAAGTAATAACTTATATCAAATCCTATTTTTTTCTTCCGTTTTTGACGGTGTTTCCATAGTATTGATATTATCAGAGTTTAATGTGAACTGCAAACTTTTTGAACAATTAACTGAAAGTAGTTTTATAAAGATGGTAGAAATGCCGCTTTTTGGATCACATTTTAGGCCACAATTATTTTACTAAGGTAAAATAATTCAATTTTAATGTCCTTCAAACACCCTTTTTTTCTATATTCCCCTGGACTTTTGAACCGGAGTCGCATAACAGTAATTATAATTCACCACTGAATACACATCACCAAATACAGTTTATTTAAAATCACGATTATTAAGAGAAATGTTATTAATTATTGAAGGTTAAAAAATTAAACCGGTGAGCAACCACGAATTAACTTTCTCTTCCGAACGCACTCCAATATTGCGCTTGCAGCATCTTTAAATGGGAAACGCAGCTGTGAGATTCATAAGCAGTTTAACTATTTAAAAAAGCGTACGTATATCATGGAATACGAAACCGCCGTTCTCCGGGCATAAAATTGAAACTCTTTTGCCTTATTCATGAAAGCACCTCTCTAACCCTCTGCTGGAATCCCCTTTTGCTCAATACGCCCCTTTCGTCCTTACCCTTATATCCCTCTCCACAGCACCACCCATCCATTATGCCGCCTTGCAGCACAATTTTCCACGATAGTATCTCGAAAGCGTGGCGTGCACGAATGTGTCAGCCAGACTTGCAAAAAACTTAAGCATTGGCAGTTTAAAAAAGTCTCGAAAATGGCCTATAGAGGGTGACACACGACCATACGTCGGTGGTCCAATTAAAAAAAGGAGGATGCCCAAAAAAAAGAGAAGTTGAAGAATAAGAGGAACGGTAGGAGGACCCTCTTTAATTTAAGGAGGACGAGAGGTGGGGTGGGGTTGGGGGGTGAAGCAGGGGGTGGTTGGAGGATAAAAGGGGTGAGGAAGGGGTTGTCGGTGAAGGGTGTATATGTGAGGAGGTTCGTGTGCGTGAATTTGTGTGTGTGCGGCGAGGAAGCATCATGGGAGTGCTCTGAGGGATAAGGGAAATGTGGGGCCGTGGAAGGATGTGCACCACGAGTTAAGGTAGGAAAGGGTGCTACTCCCACCCCCCCCCCCCCCGGTTCGGAGGGGTGTGGGAGGGGAGGAGAGGGGGAGAGAGAAGAAGGGCAGAGAGCAGTGCGGGAGAATTGACGGGTGGGAGTGCAGAGGGGGGGGAAGGGGACGAGGGGAGGGAGGGGTGCAGTGTGCTGGGGCAGAGGAGGGGGACGACAGGGGCGGGGTTTTGAGCGTGCGGAGAATGGGGAGGAGGGGGGAGGGATCGAGGGGAAAAGGTTGGGGAGGAAGATAATAATAAAAAAAGAGAGAATCTCGGAAGGGTGCAGTCGAAAGAAAAAAAAAAAATAAAATGAAGTTTGCGGAAATGGATATGGGAAGATTGTCAGCGGCGGACGAAGGACAATGTGTTTGGGGAATGCACAAAAGAATGCAGTGGCTGCCGACTGCGGTGGGAGATGTAAAAAAAATTGTCAATCGGGTCACCCTCTATGATGTTAGATGGACACTCTTGGCCTCCTGGAAACACCGCAATGCAAACGACTTACGTGTCGCGCGGGTCACAACATATCAAGGATATACAAAAAGTAGAAGGGCATCTTGGAATTTTTTTGGAACGATTGAGAATTGATCCCCGTGGGTAGGACCAGTCCATCGTATCCGTCTCGAGACTTTTGGGAGGAGAAGGAGTGCTAGGCACATATGAAAAGGCTCCATTTTTTAGAGCAAGATTGGACTAGAGTAATTGGAAGAACTAAATGTTTTTGAAAATATGAATGCGATGGCCGACGTTCGAGTGTATATAGGAAACGCATGCCGCGCTCCTTAATTACATTTAAAGGTAAATTCAGCTTTTATCACGACTTCATACCGCAAACTATTAGGTAAACTGTCCTTCGGCAGAATTACAACGAGTTATTTACGGCGTAAGGAGCATTCACTTAAAAATTTCAATCATTGTAAATTTAATATTTTTCCGTTTCTTTTTCCTTTGATTTTTAGAGGGTAAGTTTATCGTGGATTTTTCAAATGTGACCGTGGATGTGGTACGTGTGAAATAAGTTTGATTCATGGATCCTGCATCTGAATTTTTGTGAATACATAAACAAAAACTCTGAGGAAATATTTGATTTGGTTGCAGTAATTGATGAATTTGCAGCTGCTTTCGTAGACTTCAATGAATGAAATGGAGCGCGTTGAGAATCAATGAAGCTTGCATGCGATCAGATCAATGTGTTTCATGCGTGGAACCCAAATAGGTCCACGAATGGATAATGTTATATTATCCCAGACATTTTTAGCGAAGAAAGACTAAAATGTAAGTTAGAAATATATTTTTTTACCGAATTTCATCGGATTAACGACCCAAATTAGTTACGCATTTTCCCCTAGATTACTGAAGCTATCTAGTTATAGTTTATTATCCTGGCGTCATAAATACAAGTTTGGAATTGAGATAAGCATTTTGAGGACGAGCCAGAAAGAACTCCTAGCTATGAAACTAGAGGAATGATTTTCTGCGGCATAAGAGTTGTAGGAAATCCTATTAAGTAGGTCAGTTGATCCAATGACCTAGTTGGGCCTAGTGGCTACAGAATGGCTGAAAAGAAACAGGGTGCCAAAATAAAAGTTAATAATTCGGACATTACTAGAAGATCTGAATGAAATTTTCGACTTGACTGCTGAATATAATTAAAATACACAATGATAACACTTGTAAATGAATGTTTACAGAAAAATGTATCAGAAATGTGTTCATACCGCACTTTGATCAAAAAAGTCATGATAAGGATTCATTTTAATAACTGTAAACTAAAAATTATGATGAAGATTCTTTTTAAGTTTGCCTCTGCATAATCTGCTCTTAGAAAATATAATCCACACAACATTGATAAGTGTTTATTTGGTAGTTTATGTTAACATTGTATCTTATAAACAGTATTAACAAAAACGGTATTTGATTTATTAATGTTTTATAGTTACAGTGTAGATAAGAAAGCATGGATTATAAATTACATTATGCATTACATTACTTTATTATTATGCCTAAAATATATTTTCAAAGGAGTGTAAATTTTCCCCCCAGACGCTCTAACTTGTCTAAATAATGGTTTCCATTCATGAAAGACATATTAGCACCAATTTACCATTACATTTCTGTCAAGTTTATGGTATTGCCTATCCCCCATATACCATGATACCACATTATGAGGTTGAATGCAGCTTTGAAATGCTATGAATAACGAAAGAAAGTTGTATCTTTCATGAAACCACATTATTCATATGAAGTCAGATCATTAATTAATCTTATTTACACATGCATTCTTTTTCCATGTGCTATTAACTTTTGTCAATTTTTCGATCATTATATATATTGCCAAACAGCCCAATTTTATAATCCAAATATAAATTTAAAAAAGCATAAGGATGTCACCAGCATCACTGAACAACAAAATGGGGTATTTTAGTTGAAAATTACTGTTGATAGCATCACTTTTTTTAGTTTTATCTCTGTCATTTGGATATAAATGCAAAATTTCAGACGATTCGTCACTCTCCGTCTCAACTCGCTTATACTTGCCAATAAACAACGCCATATTTTTTTATATCACAGTATTACCAACGTCGTAGTAAAATACCTTATGCTTTTTGGAAATTATGCACTGAAATATAAACAAATGCGTGAAATGTTTACTCTGAGTAAGTTTTCCCAAAATGAAATCAATTTTACAGAATGAAAAATTGGATTTTAGTGGCTCCTCAGAAAAACGTATACTCAAAACCGCAGTAATACCTAAAAATTAGTCACAGTTACACTTCTGGTTTCCACATTTCTCGACAGAATATTTTTGTTCAAATATTCCTAGCAGCTTATATGGGTCGCAATTTTCCGCGAACGTTTCAGAGAAATATCGATCTTGCGTTGGCGAGAGGTTGCCTTCCTCTTTCGCCATTCGCGGCAAGAAGCTCACCGCTCTCGTGCCCGCGCAGAGAGCGCGGAGACAAACACGGAAGGGGGGGCATACGTATAGGTCTATTTAACATATACATATATATATGTAAATGCTACATATAAAATGCACGCGCCGAGTCGAGAGGAGCGGAGTGATTCTTGGCTTCAACTTCATTCGCAACGAGTTGTTGCTCCTTCGACCCGCTCTTACCTTCCCGTCACCCTTCCCTTTTCTCCCTCTCCCCCCCTCCCTCCCTTACATCCCTCCAAACCCACCCCCGCCATCTCGCGCTAGAACACTCGCAGTACTCTTGCACTCATCGTCCTGTGTCCAAATATTGAGGTGGGTGTGTCCCTCCTCGAGATGCTCTATCGATTTTTTCACATGAAGTGCACTCTACTATAAAAAAACACTCGAAACGGATGAATGTTTTGAGGTCGGGGGAACTTGGCATCGTTTCCGTCGTCGAAATGAAGGCGTTAAATTCAAAACTACCCGACTCTAAGCGGATGTTTGGCCGCAATGAATCATCGTGGAAAGAGGCTCCAACTTTGAGGGGTCGACGAAAGCATAACCCTTTTTATATGATACCCTTCGGCGATCGGGGCTCTCAGGAAGGCTCTCCCTTGTCTTCGAAAAATAAGGGTATTGGATAAGATTCAAAAATCTTTTTCCTGCCCGTCCTCGCCATTTTCGACCCGTTAAGCGGATCTGATACGCCTCCCCCCCTGGTGGAGCGTGCCAAAAATGAACGGCGCATTCGGGCCAGTCGTGGGGGAAGGGGTTAAGGGTTTGGCGGGGGTTTTATTATAATTTGGGGAGCGCTCACCTTGAGGAAGCAGGAGCAGCAGCAGGACGATGAGCGGGAAGAAGACCTCGGTGCGGCGGGCCTCGGGGTGTCCCGGCCACCCGGAGGGCACCCTGGCGGCACCCATCGCCACCCCCCTCTCCCCCCGTGCACCACCGCGCACCTGCCCTACCGCCACCACCGCGCCGCGACGCCTGCAGACCACGCACCTCCGACGCCCGACAAAACCCTTGCCGATCGCTCAGCTGCACCGCCCACGACGTCGCCTGGCTCATTCGTCATGTCTCCGCGCACCATGCAGCACCTGCGAGCACCATCAGCGCGCGGCCCTGCCTTCACTCCCCGGGATGCGAGAACCTGCTGCCTCCGTCTTCTGCCTGGACACCCTCTCTCTCTATCTACATCCCTCCCTCCCTCCTCTCTCTCTCACACCCTCCCCTCCCTCTCCGCTGTTTACCACCTCCGGCCGCGGAGAGCGCCACCGTCACGGGGTCTGCGCAGTCGGCGCAGCGGAGGAGCCGGCAGACGGCGACATCTGGGTGCGGGATGGAGACGTTTCTTTTGGAGCGAGGAGTGGTTGGGGGGGGGGGGGGGAGGGAGGAGGCGGAGAAGAGGTGAAGGGATGGTTGTTTTTCGTAGGAGCGGGAGAGAGGGGAAGGAGGTGAAGGGAAAGAGACCCACCTTTCTTTAAGGAGGGCGAATGCAAAAACGACAATGGCGAAGCAGGGCGGGCGGATCAGGAACCCTTGTGAAACCTCCCCTCCCCCCGACCAAAGAACAGGTGCAGAGAGGACGCCGCTGCAGTAATTTCCATCGCGGTAAAGGGAACGCCGGCCCGGGCCAACTATGAGGCAATTATTTCCTCCGGAGTTGAGCTTCAAAAATTTCCCTTCCCTCCCTTTTGAGGGCACTCCGAGTGGGGTAATTTTTTTCTCGTGGAATGGATGGAATTTCATATTTCTCTCTGCGTCTCACTACCCCCGTCGATCCGAACGAATTACCAATTTTTATTTTCCAGGGACGTTCTCACGTTCGGTGCGGGCATTTGTGTGCGAGTCGAATCACAATCATTGCCCGGGGCGGGATCTAAACCCCGCAATCTGTGGAATGGCCCCGAGCCCCTTGGCGGCCGACGGTCTAATTTGACCGGATTAATCAAACACCGTGGAAGCATGGGAGGGTAAGGTCATCATTAATTAGCAGGATGATGAGGAGTATGGAAAGGGGAGATGAATCCACAAGAAAATGTATGAAGGTTTTTAATTTCCGCGTCGCGAGCCGTTAATAAATATAGTGTTCACAAACACCCCAGGCAATAGTGCATGCATGGAATATGAATTTTGAATAACTTCACGAAACACTCGTCATCAAATTACACTGCGTTGTTTGGAAATCCATTAAATAACTTCAATCTCTATCAGGTATTAGATGACGACGCTAAGGTAACTGGATAAACAGTGTTCTTAAGGCAGAAAGGGATATATTATCCAATAGCTTAATGGTTTACAACTAAAAAAGTACTTCTTGAAAGAACACACAGATTTTTTATGGTTATCTATATACTTGATTCTTAACCATTATTGAATGCAATTTTTTTCATGAGAAAGAATGTTTTTTACCGAGGACTCCTTTTTTGAAGAATGGCAATTAAGGGATCTTTACTGTTTAACAAAAAATGAATCATTCAGACTGGATTATTAAGAGGACTACGTAAATTGGAGTCTAGGCCTTCATGCTTGAAAAGTCATTATTAATTTTGTTTTTTATCTTTTAATTACTTTTGGAGGAAAAAAACATTTATTTACATTATGGAGCGACCCGAAGAAAATGAGGTTTTTGAAATTAATATCTTCCTGTTTTGCTATTGGTGCACAGATTTAGCCAATGGCTGTGGAAACAACGAGTTCTTATGTAAGTTATAATGTTTTTTCATCAGTTTTATGATCTAATATTAATGGAGAATTAACTCGAATTCTTCTATATTCTAAAAAAACTGTGATGTAAAATACACTTGAGCTCATTCAAAACCTGTAGCATATTGTTACGAAGCTTTCATGATGACTATTTCAGGTTATTTACAATGAAGGAAATACGTTTTTAGGATAATTTTGATAATTATCCTTGCTCGGAGGATATCCGGGCAGTAATGAATTTCCTCATTGGGATATTTTCTTACATTTAGCATAGTTTTTTTTAAAAAAGTCCGATAAATCTAAGGCATAAATTACATTATATGTTCTTCTCTATCGGCTATTTACAACTTATTATTAGATGAATATGTGTATTATCTGAAGACATATTGACGAAATGTTGGTGATATTAATATAAAACTGCACATTTAAGCAATTTTGAAAACTAAAACATAATTAGATAAATCTAGGCACAACTTTTATTTTTTATAATTAATGTATTTATTTTAAATAATGTTCTGTTGTGTGCAGGAGCAGTTACAGCCTGCATTATTCTGTGGGCCGAGATACTGAATGTAGACGACGTATTATATAATAAAAGAAATGGTGTCATAAAGATGAGGACATATCCGGTATTAAACAAGAAAGAAGGATTGCAGCGCCGTCGAATAGCACGGTGGGCAAAGCGGGTGAACATTCATTACACCCTTGGGGCAATAATTTGATTCCCACCGAATCCAGCATCGCTTATGGACAGGGGACGCGGAATCACTCCAATGTACACGAGTATCCCTTACGTTCTGCGGCCAGTTCATTTCAAATTAGTTATTATGGCGTGGTAAAAAGAAAGCCGAAACATGAAATCCGTAGTAATTGCGCAACATACTGCAGAATTGAGGCTCCTGTTTTTATTTTGTGGCAACTAGCCTGCACAATATCGATAAGCCAACGTTATTAACTCCGATGTTCATGACGTGGGCGCGTGTTAAGTGCGAAGATTCCTGTTTTCATCAGAAATGGAGTTGCGACACACTTGAACTCTTACCGTGCTATGGAATTGGTAATTCTGTCTGAGTTGCTTATTTGTTTCTAGATATATCAGATCCAAAGTACAAGGTTGTAATAAGAATGATATGATTTGGTTGGTTACTTAAAAGATAATTAACTACTCAAATGATAACTAGTTCCTCAAAACACTGAGAAGTAGATGAGATTAGTTACCGAAAAGTTTTTGGTCTTTGATTTAATTTGCACGGTGCTATGGTGCAAGAAATGATGAGCAATTACGTGAATGAGATATCGAGAGATCACAGCTTTGAATTAGTTCAATTTTAAATTAAAATATTATGCATGAACATGTACTGATTTTTTGTTCATGATCTCGTACCTTTACTTCATTACACATTTTTAGTAGGGTTATCGCATTAGCATGCTAAGTATACTGCACGGAAAAAAGCCGTAAAGAATCACAATAGGCGTTCATTTGATATGTTGATCCACATTTTACGACCTTGTACAGCCCTGAACTCATATATGTTTATATTACAATAAATATAAAAATTGGTATGCTTCAGTGAATCAAGTATTACAATTTGACCTAGGAAAATGCTTTGAGTTACGGCATATTTTTCTTTCTATCGTGCTTTATTCTATAGGTATGTTTTGCGATCATTCACCACAGCATATTCTTTTAAAAAGAAAATGTTTTTGAATATTGTGCACAGTAAATTTATGTCGCATAAATATGAAAATGTTTGGTAAACAAAGATGGGATTTTTCCGGGAATAATAAATTTGCCATTTTTTTACCTCTTAGAAGCACGAAAAAATGGCTCATAAAACGGATCATCTACACAGAATTTTGCAATACAGTGCGCATCAAACGAATTCAATTTTAGACTAATAATAAATGACGAAAATTGACCCGATTGTTTATTCAATTTTAGTGAATGATAAATGACGAAAATCGACCCGATTGTTTATTAAAACTAAATATGCACCAAATGGCTGGAAGACACGGGTCACTACAAAATCCTGTGTCTGTGAGGTAGAATAAAGTGCTTGGTTGAGAATGAGAAGTCCATAACCAGTGTCTATTGCCATATTGAAAGATGACAATGTATCATGCAGCTTTCTATATCACTAACTAGATTACTTCGCATATTTTTTTTTAATTCTCAGTTCGAGATTTTCCTCAAAACGAAGAAAAAATGAAATACGCGATTAAAGGATATGGACTGCCAAATATATTGGAATATATTATCATCAATATATAGCTTCAAATGTATTTCAATGCTTATTTTAGAAATGTATTCAATTTATTTTTCTTCAAAATTCGACGATAAACCAAGCTAAAATGGGAATCATGTGGAAAGAAATACCCAAATGACAAGACTGGAACTCATAATTTTAAGAAATAGATGATACTCACCGAATACTTAAGTTCAGATATTACTATGAATATTGGATCTTGAAAGTAGATAACTTTGAGCAGTTAGATTCTAATTTTATAAAACATGTTTTCGTTTAGTCAGGAAGGCGCCTTCTTATTTTTATTATACTTCTCTCACCGCTTCAAATCGATCTACTTCTACATTCAAAAGAGCTGACGTATAAATATTTGAGGTAGTTTGAAATATTTTTTAAGTGGTGTTTTGAAAAAAAAGAGTGAAATATCACTTTGTATTTCATCTTAATCAGGTAAAGGCATGAAAGGGAGGTATTTATATAGATAAAAGGCAAAAACATACCACTCATTCACTGGATGTTCACGATAACTCTAAAACCACAGAATGTATTACAGTGCAAGTTGCCGCAACGTGGCGTTCGCAGTGAAATCTAAAATAAAAAATTAATATTCGAATGAGGCTTAAAAAGTCAAACGTGTATTGTGGACATTTCCCTGGGAAAACTTCCTCAAACGAGTTGAAATTAATATAATTTCTCAAATTTATATATATCAACTTATTTCTGAAAGTCCTTACTGGATTTTAAGAGTGTTATTATGATAAACATATATTTTATCGGAGAGCCAAGCATTGTCGTAAATTTATTTTACAAAAAAAGTTAAAGCAACAGTTTACACAGCTTATTGCTCACCTTGATTTTCTGCAAAATGATTGACTCCATTGATTTTTCTGTTTGCGATTGCCTCGGGATGTAAGTTTTGATGCGAGATCTGTTATACAAAATTAAATTACCTCCACAATGCAATATTTGGGTTGAAAATTTTCTCATTCATATATTATATATTTCATGAAGATGACTAAAAATATTACTATTACGAAATAGTTTAAGCTTTATTGGATTCTGGTTTTTAAAGGCAGATACACTATACGAGTAGTTGTTCTGATAGCGTCAAAATATCACGTAAATAGAATAGCAGTATTTGGAACCCGCGATTATTTAATTGGGTTGTGCCGTACATACATTGGAGAGGTGGATGGGTTTAGTGGGATATTAGGAGAACAGTGCGCTATAGCGAAAGAGACGTTCATCATTATGAGGTTGCGTAACATGGTGTAGAAGTGTTATAGGAAGGACGACGAAGAGTCATTCATGGAGTGTAGCGTTGTACGGCGCAGAAACCTGGAGTCTGAGGACGATGGACGATGACGGACCGCAGCTTTTGAGATGCGGATGTGAAAGAGAATGGGGAATGAACGTTGTACGAAAAGGAAGGCGAACAAGGAAGTCATTGGTATGATGGTGGGTTAGTAGAGAAAGAGATTAGGAGGAGGCAGAGTAGGTGGTTAGTGCCGGAAATGCGAAGAGAAGGGATACTGAAGGCCAATTAGTGATAAAGGAGAGAATGTTGGATAAGCGGGGAAGGAGAAAAAGGTGGATAGGCTTTATGGACTGGATGGAGAGAGGTAAGTTGTATGCTGAGATAAAGAAAGAATTTGTATGTGAGGGTAAACCGCCGACGCTTGCTACAAATATAGAAGATTCTTAATTCCTTCCAATTATTCCTATTTTAACCGGTAGATTACCCAAACAATCTACTTTAATAATCACCGATGTGTGTGTATATATATATATATATATTCATACATTCATAGGAAAATGGAAATGGATAGGTACACATAAAAGGACGAACACAGGGTTTGGTGGGGAAGATGAAAATGAGTCAAATCCAGACAGAAAAAATTTCACCTTAGCCGGGATTCGAACCCGGATCTCCCAATTGCCGGTCAGGTGTGCTCCCAGTTACACCACCAAGGCTACTCAATTAACTGCTGAATTTGACGGGTTTTTATGTCACACCCCATGCCCAAGCATGTTTTTATGTCACACCCTTGGGCATGGGGTGTGACATAAAAACCCGTCAAATTCAGCAGTTAATTGAGTAGCCTTGGTGGTGTAACTGGGAGCACACCTGACCGGCAATCGGGAGATCCGGGTTCGAATCCCGTCTAAGGTGAAATTTTTTCTGTCTGGATTTGACTCATTTTCATCTTCCCCACCAAACCCTGTGTTCGTCCTTTTATGTGTACCTATCCATTTCCATTTTCCTATGAATGTATGAATTTATTCGCGCCTTTGAGCGTCATTTTTCGTATGATTGAGTATATATATATATATATATGTCAGTAATTTTAGCATAAGAAATACACGTGAACTTGAGTCTTCATTTGGCTGCAGACCTTTTATTATTTGCAAAATTAAATTAGAAATAGTGGTTTTCTGTTATTGAAGAAGGTACCAATAGAAAAAAAATAAAATAAAGATTCTTATTATTTCAATCGAAGTTTCTATTCCGGTCAAAATTCTGAAGTTTATGCTAAAGCGTAACGATTTTTCGCAATATTTTAGCGTTTTTGAGTCATCGTCCTCATAACGGCCATGCTCATTGTTGAAGCCGAGATTCCGTGTATATACATTAACCCAATCACTCTTTGCTCTAAATAAGATATTATTTAAATGACAAATCGAAATTTTATTTTTGCTATTAAATGGTAAAATGTTTAATAAATTTCATCGAAAAATTTGACGTAGTACGCAGTCACGCGCAGTGTTAATTATTTTCCTTCCCGTTGACATTCAACGTGCACCTTCACTGGCAATAAATAATACATGAAGCAACCTATAGAGTGTTTCCCATTTAGTAGGCATTGTGTGTGCCTTAATGGAGTATGCCATCACCAAACTTACACTCTTAGTGCTCACCTCTAGCCCTCGTAGGCAACCGTGTCCAACACTGCGCTATGTGATGTAAGTTACTTCAGAGAATAACATGTAATTGCCTATTGGTGGACTCTGAGATATCCTGTTATTATTCTACTGAGCAAAATATCAATTTTCTTGCTGCTATTGTCAACATCGACCATCCGGTATTATGAAGATTTATACACAGAAAATGAGTCTCCGTAAGAGTACTGTCAATTAAATGTGGAACGGTATAATGAGTGATGTATTTGAACTATCGCCAGCATTAGGGTAAAGGCTTCCAAAGAAACCTGGGGCGCGATCACAGTTCTTCATAACGCGTGAGCTCGCGTTGTCGATATTTTTTTTAATTTGCCAGGTGTTTCAATTCACTAGTTTGGTGCTTTCGTTGAATGAGTGCGGACAGAGCATTGCCCATCTAGAGCAGTTTGCGTTTTGGATGACGATAACGACAGCGCAAAAGAGGTAACCGCCCTTGCTAATTCCTATCCACTCTTGCGCGCCAAAATGTACCAAGGCTCACTCTCCCTCCTCTGCGACCAAGTCACTGAACTTTGCACGCTTTATACATGACTTTTTAACTAATCCCTTCTGACTACCCTTTATCAAATTTCCTCTCGTAATTCCCTCACCCTGACTTTTTCTTGAATATCAAAAGAGGGTCAGCTTTTGTCTCCTGAAGGATTCCTGTTGCCCGAGGATTTTGTTGCTCTATTGTTGGTGAATATCCATTTTACTGATTTTTTTCTAAAAACGTGTTTGTATTTTTCCAAAAAAACTCGTATCAACTTCTAACTACTAGAGTTAGATTATGGCGTGGATATCCAACCAATGCGGACATTACCTGTAATGGAGGATTTTCGAGGACGACACGTGATGGGAAGGGTCGCATTGGGAGGGATAGGTTATGAGTTCGAGATAATGGGAAGAGAGGAAGCGTCGGATTTGGTTGGTTGGGGGGGTGGAGGGGGTGAGTGTTGCCGAGGGGGGTGGGAGGGGAGGGAGGGTGGTTTCCCCGGAAGCATGGAGACGAGAGGGAACGTATGAGGAAGTGTGCGGTTACGGTCGTATCTACGGCGGGGCAGAGGCGTGTGCGGCTGCCGATGGCGAATCAAATTGCGGTGATCCATAACTTTCCCTCCAGCAGAGTATCTCTCAATCCATATTCACCTTTTTTCTCTCTCTCGCCCACCGTAAATTGATACAATCTGACCGCTAACTTCTGCGTTTCGGTCCCGAAGGGTAGAGACGAAATTATCTTAATGCATACATTTGTTGACTGTGAAAATTATACTCAGACGATAACTTGCAGAACCGTAAGCTGTGTTTCGAGCTAACTTTACTG
The DNA here is from genome assembly GCA_963573305.1 of Pyrrhosoma nymphula. Lineage (NCBI taxonomy): Eukaryota > Metazoa > Arthropoda > Insecta > Odonata > Coenagrionidae > Pyrrhosoma > Pyrrhosoma nymphula. The sequence continues at coordinate 83,857,952 of OY754339.1, forward strand.
GAGACATAGAAAAATACGAAACCTATGGACGGATTGGCACTACGCTGGAGTGAATCAAGTCATTTGATTATGTCCTGTTGTAAGACACACTTATCCAGTCAAACAGAGTCGAAGTAGATAATACTTAGACCACCAAAATACTGCGGAATGAGATATCTGGCATCTAAAAACCCATTTGACGACTAGAAAAATATATGTATACATGAATATATAAAGAAAGGGAAAGCAGTGGACACCACTCACTGGCAAATGATCCATGACGAAACCGGTGTCCACTGCTTAGGGTAGCTTTCGGGCTAAGGACCCTTCTTCAGCTGGAGGAGATCACTACCCTAAGCAGTGGCACCCTAAGCAGTGGACACTGATTTACTTACCTATCCTTCCCCAACCACAACGTCTTGTTGCTAGCATTAAATTTCATTAATTTCATTAATGAAAGATCATTATATTTGATACGGAATGAATTTTAGTAAGATCTTCATTAGAAAATAAATATTGTTTGAAGGATTTGACATTAACAAATTCGGCTGTTGTTAACATTCCAATGCTGAACACACGTCACTGGAATAGTAGATTATTTTAGAAAATGAATATTTCTTGATATTCAAATTTAATACGATAAGCCTGAATCAAAAGCCTTACTTAATTAAAATGAATGTATACCAGAGCTACCACACCCTTTATTAGTGAAGAAACAACCAATAATGCCAATAATATGAATAAACTGTTATAAATCATTGTACAATTATTTTTGATAGTGATATTTTTTCGATATTCAATCAGGTTAATTTTAGGGATTGCTGAAGAAAACAATTATGCGTGATCAAAAACCCATTTGGTAGTGCACGTCTTATATGCGTTATTTTTTCATTGTTAATTAGAAATTTATCTTTCATCGAATATTTGTTCCTCTCGCCATCTAATGAGTAAAAAGAGTGGTGAGACGTAAGGATGCATTGCGATAAATAGTGCAATCATAATCCACTAGTACCGGTATTTCTGATCTAGATTCTACATAGTGGCTGATTATAATATCAAAGAATCACTGAAAATAAATGGAACTTAACCGAATGGCTTCAAACTTGCCACAAGCGTGTGTCTTATTTAGTTCGCCATCGCCCTTCATGGCGCGGAGCCTAAACTTCATGCATTCAAATTGAAGTACCGGAAGTATTGGTGAAGGATTTATCAGTGGCGCACGAATGCGGGACCGTTCCATGTTTGACATGCATGTCTACTCGTCAAAGGAAAGACTGAGGTCGACCACCCGTTAATGGGAGAGTTGAACATCATGAGTAGGGAGGACCCATTAGCGAGGGCATCGGAAATGTAAAATGGCGCGCCCAGAGGCCTCGATCGCCCGCCGTTGGTGATGAAGCTGTTGCCGAGAGGGATTGGGAGAGGGGCGTGGTCGGTCTGATGTTTTAAGGGCCGTACTACATCCACCCTTTCCCTGGTGTCCTTCCCAATCCGTAAATTTAGTCTTTCGCTAGTATTGCTCACTGTATATACATATATATATATATATATATATAATATTTCGTTCAAACAGGTGGTGAAAGAAAGAGGATAGGAAACATATAAAATTGAACAACACAATGGTGATGATATATATATATTTTTATATATATATATTTATGTATTCACGATATACACTTCAGTGAAGCAACAAGGAGAGTGTATTTGAGAGAAACTGCGTCACAGGGAGAGTGGAAAGAATGATTGAGATTGATGAGAGAGTAAATGATTAATTAATTAAACGAATGGACTATTTCATGCATCTCGGCCGATCAATGTTTGCGAAAGATGGAAGGATAGAGGAAGAGATTGTGAGGCGTATGAATGCCGGGAGGAAAGTCGTAGGTTGTACGTGGAGCATATCAAAGAATGATGCTGAAAATTTGTCTTGGGAAGCAAAAATCGCGGCGTAAAAGTGTTCTCCTACCGACGTAATTGCATGGCAGCCGAACCTTGGTGAGTCAGGAAAAGTATAAGAGTGAGGTGAATGCAGTGAAATGGGGTAGTACCCAAGATGTGTTTACGGCAAAAAAGGATAATTATGGCTAGAGTGGGTCATGAAAGTATGTGGGTTGTATGAATGATCCAGTAATAGAGTTAGAGGATTGATTGTGCGTTATTGGAACACACTTCTTGGATGCATGTCCCAAGTCATTATTGTAAGCCACGGATATGTCATTGGATCAGGCCTTAAGAAATTTCTAATTTATAGATGAATATTATACTTTTTCTAGATATCCAGGCATAATATATCCATGTATAGCCATATTATTCATCTCTTTTGTATTTGGTTGTAACGCCACTTCCATACCATCTCTAAATTATTTTCGTAAGTATAATTTGTTTTTTTGCTAACATTAATGCATCATCTAGTTCAATTCTGCGATCAGGCTCTGAAGATGCACGTTTGGCTACGGCGAAATGATTATTTCTAAGTGCTACTCTTTGGTGTTCACGACTTCTGCATTCAATTGAACGAAGAGATTGCCTTATGTTAGACTTTCCACAGCTCCAAGGAATGCAATGAAGTCCTCCGGTTTGATATTTCAGCATTAAATCATTCCATATTGGCAGAAGATGTAGTCAAAGTTTCAGGATACCGGGTCTAGCCATGGCATTACCCAACACGGAATCGCCCGAAAGTGCACAGAAGTGCGGAAAGACAGTTAAAGTGCCGAGGCGTCCGTATGGCGAAGGCAGAAGACGCAGTTGTTTTTTTTTAAGTATATCGTATGGTATTGGCAGTCTATTATTGCTTGCATTGTCTTACTCTTTTAGGCTCCCTTCCCAATGATCCTCTCTTGGGTTATGCCTCGCCAAAACAACGAAAGAGCGATTAAGTAGCGATTACAATTGCCTTAACGCTGGTATTCGATGTCAATCTTTTGAGAGGGCGGCTTTTTGCCAATGTGGAAATTAATCTTTTAAAAGGCTTAGAGGATAGCTGAGACTTTTTATTTCCTCACTTTTCTTAGAAGATATATGGCCCCCAAATGATAAGTAACGACTCAATAATTTCCCCCATCCATTTAAATTTGGCAGTTAATATAAAACTTTTTAGTCGCAGAAAAGAGGGAATGCCTTTCAAACTGATCGTTATAGGATTGATTTCCGATTAACGGAGACACCTGTCACTACCTCCAGCAATGCTGGTGGAGGTTATTAAAAAGAAAACCTACGGATTAATTTGAAGTGACTAACGGATCAATTTCTAACCGATATTGGAGATACCTGCATTAATCTGGTATGCTTGGAGTATATTATATAATATGTTAATTAGGAAGTTAACTGAACTAGAATATTATGAAAACTTGTATTTTTTGAGTCTAAATTATAACCAGTTTCATAACTGTTAAATTTGTGCGAAAAAGAAGGTGAAAATGAGCATATCCTGAAACTAAACGGACTATATTTTCCAAGTGAAAAATTCTATATTCGTTTAATTTGCATTGACACTGATGAACATGAAAGCCAAAAATACCGTTTTCTTATTACCGTTGCTCCTTTCTAAGGCGCAGCAAGATTAAGGTACCATAAAGAAATCAGTTATGATTGTTGCTAATATTTTCTCGTGGACAATTTATTATAAGCCATCACTTGTGTCTTATAAGTTTAACAGAATGCAAAATGAACTACAACAGTTCTTTTCATAGGATTCAGAACATAATTCAAGCAAAATATCAGCAATCTACAAGCTCTCCTTTCCCTATACAAGTAGTTATCGCTGAAGAGTGCTGGAAATCATGATATTACTTGAGAAAAATCTCGGAGTTACATTAGGCCGGACTGATGAATATCAACATCTCTAGTTACCTTGAAGGCTACGCAAATCTTTTAGAGCATTAAAAAATGAATTTTTATTTTTTTCTCCGTGGGAAATAATAATTTCCACAGAAACATACACAATTTACGTCTCTTGAATGACTATGATAGAGCAATGGATCGAGTAATGCCCTCATTTTTCCCTCACAAACGTTTTATTTCTCGTCCTTTGATCAAATGGACTCCTAACACGTCCTCAAGCAAAATAAATGCATGCCAGTTTATATGTTTTACTGCCTGCAGTAAGAAAAAAATAGAGAGAGCTAGTCAGTGAGTTAATTTGCTAAAATTGAAAGATCTGATGAGCCACAGTTAATTCTTATGCGATGCATTTTTTCTCAGGCTAATATTGTTGATCGTAAGCAGTAAGAAGTCGTTAATCCAGAGATCGGTGTGTTGCAGCCCTCTATCTCTTCCTGCTAACCTCAAGAGGCCCACTATAAGAATGAATGGTATTCCTACGCAGCGAATTGATAGTAACTGTAGCTTATAAAGCTATTAATCCAAATGCTTAGTTAGTCTGCTTACTCATTCCGTATCCTAACATTTCCTGTTTGATATGTAGACATTTATGATAAATGGTCACCATGCCTACATTTGACTGAATATTCAAGTAATTTTTAGTGATGTTACAATAGTTAGTGCTGAAACAACGGATTTAAATTCTGATTTTGGCTGCATACCACTAATACACTTTTCTTTGCATACCAATAATGACAGATTTTTTTGTGATAAAAAATCGCAAATGGGGACATTTTCCTCACAATCAGTACACGGAGGACAGTGGATATTTCCCAGTAAACAGTATCTTATGCGTCTGTTTTGACTAGTAAGAAATCGGAGGAGAATATTTCATGCATGCTTTCACATTGTAGCTATGATAATTCTAGGATTCAACAGAGGTAAATTATCTTTAAGTTACATGTCTATATCTAGGAGAAACTTTTGATTGTTTGAATATTGCCAATCGAGAAGCATCCATTTAAAATCTTAGTAGAGTTTGGAAATTGGGAAATGAACGAGCGCTTGGTTAAGGAGTTGAGAAAGGAAAGTATGATTTTTATTTAGATTTTTAATTATAAATGGTTTTTAACATTAAAAATCATGTTACCATTGTCTTAGAACTAGTTTCCGTCTTTTAAGGTATCCGATATGTTAAAATTAGCTAAAAATTGTAAGCAACATTTTTCAATGCAGCTTCAAAGACTGCATTCACTTTTTTAATTTGATTGCTATTGGCCTGATCTTAATTAACTCATTAATGCCCAGAACCATTTTTTGTGTTGATTTTAATGAAACTTAACAGTTATAGTCGTAAGGATCTTCAAATAAATACCTGCAAAAAAAATTATTGCCTTCGGAAATGTGCAATGCTATTTTTTTCACTGGCAGGATTTCCTGCCGCTGGGATTTATAGGTAGGTAGCAAAAAGTTGGTATATGGGATTTTCATATAATTTTAATGAATACTTTATCATTTCAACCCATTGACATATAGAATAATTAAATGAGCATGAGAGTAGTAGCCATCTAGCTGAGAACATGGTACAATTTGTGACACCCCAGATGTAAAGCAACATTAAATTTTTCACACATAAATGTTGTACAACGACCACATTTTCTGCATCATGCATTTGGCTGGATACTTCTTGCTATCCAATGCTCAAGTTTAACATAACAAACGCCTTGGTGAGCAGCTCCTCTTATTAGAACCTTAGGTCCTGGCACTTTCTTTCTTCTCCATATTGCCCAAGTAGCTGTAAACATCACTTTTGTTGAAAGTTTAACAACGTAATATCATATCCCAGGTCTTGGTATAGCCGCCAGGCATTTACAATAGATGAGTTTAAACCCCAGGCGAATTATGGCCGCCACCATTAATTAGAGCGAATTCTGACTCTATGCGTTGCCACAAACTGGTCATGAGAATTCACGTCCATGTGTTTATTGTAAATAGTTACTAGCTGAGGCTGGGAAACTCCAATTGTCTTTTTCTTTCTACTCCATCGTTTCGCTTTGTGTCTAGGTTGATTTTGACGATATTGCTAGGGACCATAACGTTTTGGTTGTCATTCCATTGGATAATAACTATATATTGTCTGCCACTCTTTTCTCCATGGTACCCCTTTTTTTGCATTTCTGACTTCGTTGTCAGAGGAGATGTGTGTAAACGATTATCTCGTATTGTTCCAGTTCCTCCAATTCCCTCTCTTGGCTAACTCAGAGAGAAGATTGATTGAGGTGAAAAAGTTATAAACAGCATGACTGCCTTATCTGATATCTGCCTTTTGAAGTAGACCAGTTACAACATCAAAACCTTGGCCAATTCCTAAAACGGGAAGTTTCGTACTGCTTCCACAGTATGGCTCGCCATGCAGTAAGTATCCATCGGATCGGCAAAGTGACCGCAGTTTGGAACTAAACCTTAGAGGTCTGCCACAAATGAACTATTTTGTCCCATGGTTACCAATGGGGCACAATTGTCTCATCAATGCTTAGATATTTAGCGCTATCTACAACTTTGAATACGTTGTTCAAAATTTCGAAAATTGACTTAACTTTTTTATAGCGATCGTCATTGATACCCATGTAGTCTGTAAAGTGAAGACGCCTCATTATGTCATCACAGCTATTCCGTCGCATAGACTTGGACACTAGAGGACTATGTACATCCGGTGATGTACTTTAGTACAGTCGCCGATGTGGAAGTTTATTGCATCCAGAAATTATTTAAATTCCTAGGAAAACTGGAATGCTTTCCTTAGTTAACATTTCCGTCGAAAGATCATTTTGCATTGAATATATTATGCATCGGTGAAGAAATAAATCCACTAGTTCAACTGGTAATGTAGCTTCCAATGCATCAAGAGGCCTTTATATATTTTCTTTCATAAAGTCTATTTGGTTTGAATGATAAATGTCTTTATAATCTGCCAACCCTACAAATAGTAATATTCGTGAATTTTAGCCTTAAAAACTGTACAAAAAGAAGATATGACCCAAAATTTCATTTAAATTATATTTATGTATAAAATATACTTGATATATATATTATTTGGATGAAGCAAAATGCATGCGCGATGGAAGAGAACACGAATACATGAAAAGTTATGTAAAACAGTAAAATAACTAATAATATAATCTAACTTGTTTTCACTACGGGTCCATTTTATGTCTTGTCGTCTGGGCTTCCTAAATGGGGAAACTGTACTTGTAGGGGTAGAAGGCATATCTCTAGGTATGGTGGAGTCACCTTCACTTTCTGGGTTACTATTCCTTGAGTTAATCTCACCTTCACTTTGCAGCACACAACGTGGTAAATGTACCGGAATGAATTCAACTACATCATTTATCAGAATTACGTCTGTATCAGCATCCGGATTTTCAACAGGAGGCATAAGGGCTGTACTCGGAAGTGGCTTCTTTTCTACAATATCTGGCTCCAATAATAAGTCGCAAATATCATTTACGCTCAAGCTGAATAAAATAACCGGTTTGTGAGCATGAAATAAATTTGACCTCGTTATATGGTAATATTCCTACCAAGTTAACATTAATCGGCAAACACAATTTATTCACAATTAATTTAAGCATTAATAAGTATACAGAACCTAATCAATAATTAATATTCTCATAAGCAATAGGAGAACTCACCCTTTAAACTTCCTTCCGTCAGCCATTTTGCTGAAGTAAAATGCAAGCGTATGTTTCGTAAATTGCATCTCTATGAGTTTTTACCACCTGATGATTAAATCATGAACTGCGTCCACTAGAGGGTTGTAGAATTAGACAATGCTGCATTTATTTCTCTATTACTCACCTTCTGTCATCTAGCGCAGATTGAACTAAGTAGCAGGATATCCTACCACTAGGATGTAATGGGTAAAGGGCCGTAAACCTATTTGTCCAAATTCAGCGCACTACGTTACTATACATTGAATATGATTGGTGAAACAATGCATTAAACTCAGGAAATTAATAATTTTCAATCGAAAATGGGCTTCTTAGCACAAGTATTAAAGTACTTCTCTGTAATGAAATAGGGTGGGTTCAACGAACTGCCTGTTTAACACCTTATCTTGGCAAAATGAACAGGGAAATATATTTCTTTGCGATTTTATGAGAACTGGTGTTATTCTTCTTTTGAATTATGTAAAAACGGTAACTGCATAAAGGCTGCATTGCGCTTGTATGCTTCCTATTTTAAAAAATGCGAGATTAAATCAGCTTCACACGTCTGAAAAAAGAATATCATGAATCAAAGTTTCTAGTTATTTGCCCACGGAAGGTTTTTTTAAGGCATCGGAGAATTATGGTTTTATGGGAAATTGGACTGTTTCCTTGGGTTTTAGAGAAAACGATATCTTTTGCAAAATTTATGTTAAACTTGTTCAAATTCACTATTATCAAAGAAAGTTAAACATTAATTGAGTATGCCGAATCACGCGCCAAAGAGCAAACCTTAATGAGGTAGCTTTAAAAGACGTCGAGAATTGAACGCAAGGCGTGAATATGAATTAAAATTCGGAACCACTAGGGTATTATATCATGAGGCCGAGAGACATTAAACTTTCAAACTTACGCAACCCTTTCAGACGATGATAAATTACTGGGCTCTGGGTAAAAGCGTTATTTTATAAAATGCTTTTAGCTTCATGGGAAGGTAAACGCCACCGGAATTTCTTCCCTTAAAAGTGGAAAACTCTCTCAAAATATCGGGAATATAGCAGTTACAAGATGTGTGCGATGAGCGTTGACGAAAGTGGTCGCAATAGGTCACAAAGAGGTAAAAAATCCTTTATGCTTTTATCGCGTGCGTTAAATAGAACAATCCTAGCACTGGGATAAGTTCCTTTCTAAGCGATGAAAAAAATTTAGCCTTGAACCAAAAACGCTGTAAAACATGAACAAAATTGTCAAAAATAAAAGGTGAAAAATGGTTTCATTTATATATATATATATATATATAATGTCTTGGTAGAAAATCGCTCTCGGCGACGATGCACATGCATAAATAAAACAGTGATACACTAAACAAACACAGAAACACGCAAAAAGGACACTCACAAAAGAAAACTTGTACGTTTCGGCGTCAGCACGCCATCGTCAGCGGTAGAGGAATCGTTCCTCTACCGCTGACGATGGCGTCCTGACATCGAAACGTACAAGTTTTCTTTTGTGAGTGTCCTTTTTGCGTGTTTCTGTGTTTGTTTAGTGTATCACTGTTTTATTTATGCATATATATATATATATATATATATATATATATATATATATATATATATATATATATATATATATATATATATATATATATATAGACAATTAAAATTAAATTAAATTGCCAATTATTGGCTTTGACGTTCACACGACGGATGGTGGATATTTAAAGTCAACAAGATAGAGGAAATTTAATCCTTCACAGGTCTTTGAAAATAGAATTTACTCGTGATTATCACAAACACGAACCCTATTAACATTATTGATTCTGAACTAATGTTTATTATTTAATTTAAACTATTTCTGTCTAAGTATTGATCTCGGGTTTTGCTGAAACAATTGGTATTCATAAGATTATTTTAGTTATTTTCGGCAAAATCTTTTCAACCAATATTTTCATGATTATTCTAACCTATTAGTATTCATCTATTACGACACTATCACTTGTGGGAAAGTATTACTTGGTAGATGCCACCTTTTTTCTGCGATATACTAATTGCGGTATAATTAGTTTCCGGTACTGAGATTTAATAATATATTCTTTACATCGACATCGTTTTTTATACATATTTTCGACTGTCATACTTTGCACAACCCAATACATGCAGTTCGAAGCAGCTATTTCAACTAAGTTTAAAAAAATATTTTGGAATATTGTAAAAGTTTTATATCATTTAGTCATAAAATAAAGCCTAAATACATGCAAATAGATAAGAAAATCTAGAGAAAAAATTGCGGAGAACCTTCCAACAATTATTTAAACAATTCAGTTTTGCCAGTAGAGACAGACGTTGGGGTACGTCAACTGAGTGATATGAAACTGTTCGTGGCGAAGGCAGATTTTTCTTGAGCCCCACCTCAAAGAAATCGATTTCCTTATTAAAACGTGTGAGGTATTAAACTTTTAAAATTTGTGGTGTAACTTATTCACTGAATGCCATCAGAAGTCATAATACACTGGTATACACATTTACATGCCCGCAATAATTCTATTCTTGGTTGGAATCGATTAGTATTAACAAATATATTCGTCCCTTTTCGACCTAGTTCCACAAGTTTTACTAAGGATTTGCAATTTCCTGATGGTTTTCGTTTTTGTATGAATGTAAAGATGCAGTCTTGTAATGACTAGCATTCTCTGGAAATAATAAAGGCGCTGCGACAATGTTTTGTGTCACAGACGCATAGGCCTTCAGTTCAAGCTTCATTTCATTGATATTCGAATGCTGAATGAAAACTCAGGTTTTATTGGGGGTAAATGCTGAAAATCAGAACTTTTTTACTTTTTCGGTATCCAAGTAAATATTTTTATTTCTAACCACAATCTCCAATCGTTAAAAATAAAGTGTAACGAGGCAAAAATCATTCTAAATAACTTTTGTTAAATTCATTTTTCTGTGCACCATTATATTTTTATGAAACACTAGTGCTGAATTTCATGAGCAAATATGGCTAGCACTCTTTGCTCTCCTCGAAACGTTGAACTCTCTTGATTCGATTATAGCATGGAATCAAATAGCCACAGAATAAAAGTTAAGTTTTTGTTGCCTTCTTGGGAAAGCACATATTTTCTATTTTATAATAAATAAAGCCACATGAATGACAATAACTTCATTCGAATGGTTATCTAGCTTCAGCTTCATAATTATGGGGCTCATGGATTAAATATGTACTTACATCTTTTTTATCATCCATTCATTTTTGTAATTTAGCCCTTAATATATGTGTACCTTAATTTCAACAATATAAAAACGATAAATTACAGATAAATTGTTTGATGGCTTAGCTGGTAAGAATATGCACTGGAAAACTATTCTCAATATTTTGACATAAAAATATCAAAAAATATTGTAATATGCTTCAAATTCATTATGATGGTGGTGAAAAATGCGTACAGCTTCTTAAATAAGGGACTCACAAGGTCTTAATTAAAATGATCACCTTTTAATTGGTGGCATAAATAAGCTGCATTGAAATATGTTGTTAGATGAAAGCAAGACTAGTTTAGTAATGTAAAATCAGTCTTAATGTATCTGATTGACTCCGGACAAATTGAATAATTTTTAAAAGAAGCATTGGTTTTATTCACACACTAGAGAAGTTGCCCGTTGAATATCAACGGGAAGGAAGAAAATCACCATTAATACATAGTAATAAATCATTCATATCTTATTTAGTTCAAATAACCATTGCGTTAATGGATATATATATATATACACGGAATCTTGACTTAAACAATTAGTATGGTCGTTACGGGGACGATGACTCAAAAAAGCTAAAATATTGCGGAAAATCGTTACATTTTAGCCAAGGTTTCGGAATTTCAACCGGAATACAAAATTCGATTGAAGGAATAGGAATCTTAAATTTATTTTATTTCTATTGGTACCTTTCCGAATAACAGAAAACCACTATTTCTAATTTAATTTTGCAAATAAAAAAAGGTCTGCAGCCCAACGAAGATTCAGAGCAGAAATATCAAGAAAACAATATCCACTCTTTTACAGAGTTCAACGTTTAAAATACGACTCCAATTTTCGATGCTTCAATCATTTAAAAACATCGATGTAATAATTATTTCTGATTTTGGTATGCATGTTTGATAAGGTAAAATAGGTATTTACTTTACTGGGTAATCTTAAACTACAAATTATTTTCTGTGGTTTACCCTTGATTCAGGTATTCGGCCTAGTTTTTGGGAGGCGTACTTTTATTATGTAGGATGCGCATTGTTATTTCCATGAAAATGACTCTTTTAATTATTAGAATGGCACAACAAGCAGCGAGGAGATTTCTGGATAGTGCTCGCAACAGACTGAGGCGTGTGCTACGCCAATGCAGCAGCTCGTCCATTGATCGCTCTGCGTTGCACTAGGCAAACGCAGGTCCCATTGCGACCTCTAGGGAATGAATACGTATGCTCCTTTGAAAATTCTTACAGCTCTCGGAATGTGGAAAAATTCGAAGTAATGTCAGGGTATATTTTCTTCTTCCTATCGTAATCAAATGAGAGATTTTGTTTCACCAAAGGAGGGATCTATTCTGAGGAGAACTGAGGAGACAATACGCTTCAGAAAACATGACTGGCTCTCTCATAGGCCTGTATAATTTACAATGCGGGAAAATCAGCAGTGGCGGCTGAAGTGCTATCGAGCGTGTGTCATATTTCTATGTTTATGTCGAGACGGTGAATTTAGGAAGGGATTCAAATGTACGCTACGCTAGCCGCGAGGCAGACGGGAGAGAGGGACAAGAGTCTATGCGAGGAGCAAGTGGAAAAACAGCAACGCAGAATGCACAGGGAGCCATGAATTTTTTCTTCCTTTTTAACCCTATGCTGCCCGATGCTATTATCTTGAAATAAATATCGAGTACCTCAGAACACAATACTGGATTTACAAATTCCTTCAGCCAATTGCAAAAACTCGCGCATGTTACGGGGATCAGATTGTTTAGGAAAAATATTTTATGAAATAAATGTTAAAACACTTCAATTTTTTAAGGATAAGTTAATATTTTTTAAAGCTTGAATATCAAGGTATAAATATATTATTTTCTCGTTTAGATAACCACATGTTATTTTAATATTGAATCCAAAATTGTTATATTCTTTTTAACACTTATGCTAGATAGCATTAACTGGTTTTCCTGAGATTACCAGGATGTTTTGGTGTTAAACACAGCCCTGGTTGAGAGGCGTGGCCAGAGGGGTCGTCGTTGTATGAGAAACTACTTTTGGGCTTTACGGATTCACCTTCTCACTAAATTGGCTTGTATCCCTCGGAATGAGACCATAAATTTCGTTCCTCTTGTGAGATAATATTATGCATCAAGAAAGGATTAATAATTTCTTTAAAAGCATGCATGATTTAAGATTAAGGTGGATATAAAAACATTGGTAAATGGCAGATAATTATGAGAACATTTTTGGGGGACGGTATAGGAGATGATTGATCCCATCCAAGCTATACCATCTTAACTACATGCAAGCTTTTGCTTTCCTCATTGATAAGGCATGGTTGAATTTCCTGGTTAATATTCAGATACCTAAACTTCCAAGTCAAACTCCTTTGTGAATTCGAAGGACATGGCTTGGCGCTGAGCATCTGTTGACAATATGTTCACAATTCTCATTGCTGCCCGTAATCTTGTGTTCCCAAAGTCTTAGTGCTATGTTTGCTCGCATTTTGATTTATCATATGTTAAGATCATCATTTCTCCATATGCAATTTACAAAGTTCACGAAGACCCCAATGCCTCAGCTTCCTTTTGGAGTATATCACATTGCATGGCGGGTAAAATTGAAAGCAATTATATGTTTAAAACGGCTGTAAGCTGAGGTTGAAATAAATTTCAGTCGCTTTTTTCCGCAGAAATTTATATCCAGCCAAAGTTTTACTTTGCGGCTGTTTTTCTACGTTCCAAATATTATACCTCACCTCAGCTAAAATAAATATCCATTTAATTTTTAAAATTCATCGAGTTTTCTTCGCCGGCCAGCGCAATCAATACAACTATGCACATGGAAAAGTGTGCATTTCTTCTCGTCAATTAATTATATTTCATAATTAGGTCAACTGGAAACATTAAATTTTTCATTAAATTTTAATTTTATATTATGTAAGTGTGAGTAACATTACAAACTTCTTCATTATTGATATCATTTACTTTTAAAGCCATCCATTATCTGGTGTCAATGCATTTAAAATAGACGGTTTAACGGTTACATTTCACACTTTAATGAGGAAAAGAGCAGTTTGTTAAAAAAGCTAAAACTAAATGATACAACAAAACGGAATAATTTCCAGTTTTCAATGGGAATCAAGGGCTGGATAATTGTCAATATTTAACGAGATATTAAACTCTTTTAATGGGAAAATTAAAAGTAAATTTTCCTACGGATGCAGTGATAATGTTTTTAATTTGAATCTCTATTCATACTTGACGAATTTTTCGGTAACAGATAAAGCATTTCCGCATAGATTATTGGGTATTCTCTTCCAACTGTCGTCAGAGCGAAATTGGATGGATATTTTTAATCCATACTGAAAGAACGTTTTTAGCACGGAAAATTATTTATATTTCCCACTTGAAATGAGGTGTTTTACACAGTTGTTTTCGCCAATTTTCCAAAAATATGTATAGTCAATTTCTCGAAAAAATGATGCGTGACCTATCAATAATGTCGAATTACTTTCCCTTGGCACATATAAGGCATGGGTTTACATATTCCAGTGCTGGTTTTAGGCCATGCCAAGTTCTGTATTTCTCCCTATTTTCGATTTTCCATGATTCCCGTTTTCATCATTGTTTTTTTTTGTAGGTTCATCACTATAGAGTCACGTAAGTAAGCAAATTACGAATTGATTTGTTTGGTTTTACGTGTTGCCATTCACATATCTTTGTTTCAATGAAGTGAGAAAGCTGCTGGAGTAGTGTTTTTCCCAGACAATGGTTAAGAGAGAAAAAAATTAGCATAAAAAACACGAGGTTCATGATGCGTTTCGCCAGTTCGTTTCATGAGATTAACCTTTTGCTATCGTTTTTTGTTGTGATCGTATTTGCAAATCCGTTGACAGCTTGCATTGGACTCTCTGTGCCTAAGTTGAACGGAAGGCTATTCATGAATATAGCACGCTTACGTCTCAATGTCCGGAAGCTATATTCCACAACCACAACGAGAAATCTATACTCTGACTTTTCCTTTAGCAATTGTTATTTGGGCTTGAAAAATAGTATAACCTAAATATACCTCAAAAATATTTTCAAATGAAGCACTAAGAAGAATATTTTGCTGCTGTTTGTGAGCAGATGTGTAAATATAAATATGGAATTTAAATTTTAAGATGGCTGCTGCATGTTACATTTAAAGAAATTCTTTTAAAAATTATGAATATGAATAAGTTGCTATTATTAACCTATTAATATACAACCATTTTGATGCATTTCCAGTGCTTAGATCAAATATGAGGTATGAGATTTTTAATTTTTATTTTTTTAGCATAATTTTTTAAAACTCGTTATTTTTTCTCTGTCTGATATATTTTTTGAAATAAATTAATATGAATGATAGTAATAATAGGAATCTACTGATAATGATAAATGCAGAAACACATATGCAAACTATCAAAATCCTTGCAAGTGTAGAAAGGTACCTAATGAATGCCTTTCATGCCCGCTGGTCGGACAGTTCATGAAATCACTGTATGAGGTTAGTCGTGACAAGTAGAGAAACCGAAAGGAATATGACTAAAATAATTTCAAAAACATGTTTTTATCTTCAGCTTACCTTACCTACTCATTCATTTTGCTATGGTTGCATAAAGAATGGCTAAATGTTTATTTTGTTCATTGGAAGATACAATGTATTTATATATCCAGGCATAATTTCATAGGTCGACTTCTAAAACTCCCATTCTTACCGTCATTTAGCGAGATTTATAGTCCGCAACCTTTCTTTATCAGGTTTGTTGCCCCATAAGTTTTTTCCCAATTAGAGGGTAGACCTCTGGCGCCACCTAATTCAACGTCTTGTTGCATGATTTACTTTTATAGCGAAGTTAGAATTTTGAAGATAAATGAGGGAAAGCTAATATCTACTTCCAATTCTAGCTGATCAAGTGAAAATTTAAATAATTGCGCTTCCTTCAACAATGTTTTTACTGTAATGGAAGTATTCTTAAAGAAATATTCCATTTGTCCGTCAACCCATGTTATATCATTAAGACAATTATGCACATTAATCTGTCAAGGTATTGTCATAAACGGTTTTTTATTACAAATTTGAGGATAGAAAAATGAAAGAGAGTAACATCGGTGCGTGCGGTGCATGGCATGTTAAAGAACTCGGTCTAATTGAACAATCCGTCTATTAGAGTCAGTGTAATTCGAGAGCACGGAGCGCTATATTGCGATGGTTTTATATCCAATTCATCAGCGATCATCATTTTGAAGATTGGTTTTCTAAAGCTCTCCGTTTTGCTCTCTCACTAAGCCAACCGCTTTATTCCTACATATTCAATTTGTCGTACTTTGTGATTTGCTTCTTTGAATTGACCACTTAATTATTGTATGCGTTAAATTATAGAGAGTTGGTCATGTCTTTTTTTAAAATCTCAACTTCCTTTTTTTTGCCGACGTTTCGCCTTTTAATTAAAGCATCTTCAGGGCTACAGCATAATGCAAGGAAAACAGTTAATAACAATTATAATAAAACAAAAATAAACAAGTTTACACTCATAAATTTAGTACCTCAAAGTTTTTTTCATCAACTTTTCTGCTATGACAATGGTAAAAAAACTCTTCCTCTTGGTAACAAAATCAACACAAAAAACAAAACCAAAATGGAAACACATTCTAAAATTTCGCTTAAAAATATAATAAGGAAATATAATAATAAGTAAAAATGAATGGAATAAATCATAAAATTTACAATTCTGGATATCGTAACCTCAAATTTCGAATGTATATGATTTTATGATTTACCGGAGGTATTCCATTCTTGGTCTCCATCAGAGATTCTTCCTATTATTTTTCGAATATTGTTCTCAACAGGCTGTCATATCGCAAACTGTGCCCAATATGTTTGTTTGCCTCTTCTTCTTTGCAAATGTTTACAGCTCTTTCCTCTCAAACTCTTCTTAAGACTTCGTTAGTGATGCTCTCCGTCCATTTCATATACATCATTTTTGAATAACCCATCATCTCCGCTGCTTCCCATCTCTTTAGCTTTGTAGCTGTTAGGGTACATGTTACTGCACTAGGGTACTACACTACACAGATGAGAGATGTCGTAAAATATTAGCAGACAAAAATCTGATCAAAACAATGGCCAGCTGTATGCACAGTGAACACACTAATAACATTCATTTATTTCATCCGTTCGAGGCGCTTGCACATTATGCACACAGCAATAGTTTAGGAACCCTAGCGATGCTAAGTTTCAACGATGGTTCGCAGATATATCCTAATTTCTTCCATTCCACTCCTAGATTCTAACATTCGCATTCCGAAGACTAAACATAGCCATAGAAAACTATAATCCTTTGGTGACTTAAGTGGAAATTCTTTAAACCTTGTTCATTAAAACAAGGCTCTTGAAACTTGCTTCTCTACAACAAGGAAGAAACCTGTTCTCCCATGAGCATTGTCATTGAAATTAAAACTTGTCCTCTATTAATGCTTGAAATTTCGATTAGTGGACACAACACTCACGACGTTTGAATGTTTCAATCGGTTAACGGTGCGTGTCAATTAGTGGCAAAAAGGGTTCAGAAGAAGCCAGCTAGAGGAGAAGGCCTCATCCTCACCCTTCCCAGCAATCTCTTCGGCGCGCGCTCAATTGCTCCCGCTCGAGAGGAGAGCCACAATAGACATTCAAAGATTTCCATCTCAAAAGACCGTATTTAGCGCCGTTTATTCAAGTATTTCCGCAAACAAAATCAATTAGCCTCTACGCCCTTTTGATTTGAAAAGCAGGGTATGGGGGAAGGGGGCTGCTGACAAAAGATTCCGAAAAATCAATCAGGGACCCACGAAGAGAGAGAGGGAAGGAGGATAGTAGGGGTAGAGGGGGGTAGAGGGGGAGGGAGGGAGTTGGGGATCGAAAGACACAGAGGGGATCGCTCAATAACCCCCCCCCCCCTTCCCCCTTTTGTACCGATTCTGGCGAAGATACCGCTGGCTTAAAAAATTGAGTTTCAAGCGATTAACCCGTTTCCCCTGACTGCTGCTCTCCCGCGCGTTTCATTCTAAAGGAGCCGATGTTTACATTTCTGAATGGACGAGGAGGGCAATCAAAATGTTGTCATTTCCTTCGCTCTCCCGACACCACTGCGAGTGGCAGAACCAACTCCAACCCCATATCAGGGACACTCCCCCTCTCCCCCAACAGAAAAACCCTTCCCCCCACCGCCCATCCCCGATTCACTTACTCCCCCACGAATGATAGAGAAACCACCCCCTCATGCTCTCTCACACCCTCGCTTCGGCACACCACTCAGTGTTCCGAATTACGACTCTCCACCCGCTTCGCCCACCGTCGTACCTTGGCGCGCGCTGCACATCTACGAGACCTCGGTGCACGCATTCGGCTCGTGTGCACCATGTTGGGGGGATGTAGAAGGTAAGGGAAGATGTGGAATGGCTTTCTCAGGGTCTCGGTGAGCGTGAGGGTGGGAGGAGGAAGGCGGTGGAGGAAGTGAGGAGTGAGAGTGGTGGGGACGCTTGTGAGTGTGTGTGTGTGTGTGGCAGAGGGTGTGCAATGTGACCGTTTATGTGTTCCGCAGGGGAGGGTGGGGATGGAGGGGGATGGAGGGGGGTGGAGGTGCAGCGGAACTGCGAGGAGGAGGGAGGGAAGGGGGAGAGGCCGTCATTGATGAACGATTCGACGGGCAAGGGTGCGGGGGGCTAAAGAGGGGGGAGGTAGGGGCAGGGGGGTGAGGAGTGCGAGAGAGTGGGTAAGGGAGGGAAGTGGGGCATGGGTAGAATGTGGGACAGGGGGGGGAAGGCCGCGGTGGCACGCAGGAGGCGGCCCTGGCGGCAGTAACGGGGGACGGTCGGGGGAATGTGGCACGCTTTAGTCTGGAAAGGGGAGGAATGGGAGGGGGAGTGAACGTCAAAGGAGGTTTCGGAGGAGTTTTGGGGCGTGTGGGGAGGGGGGGCTGGAAGGGGGTGGAGTAAGGACGGGGCTTGGTCGAATTCCCCGGGGGGAACGTATGTGTCGGAGGGGGGTGGGCAGGAGAGGAGGGTGGGGGCAGGAGATAGGGGTTGAGAGAGAGAGAGAGAGAGGAGAGTGAGTTTTTGGGGTACCGGGACGCGGAGGGTTGAGGAAGGAAGAGGCGATTCGAAGTAAGGGGCGGGAGGGGATGAAGAGCCCTCTGGCGGAAGGGAGGGGAAGGAGGACGTAGGGAGAGAGAGAGAGAGAGAATGCGTCAAGAGCGGGGATCAATACTCTTTTGGTGACACGGCGCATGCGCGGGAGGCAGAATGATGGCGGGAACGGAAGACGCTTCGCAGTGGATCAGAATTATGGATTTGTGGCGACAGAGGGCGTGGTGGTGGAGGAGGAGGAGGAGGAGGCTGCGGTGTGGGTCCATGGGGGAGGGCGATGAGGTTGAAAGAACCGCCGTGGGTCGTGTGGAGGGCGTGGCGGCGTGGAGGTGGGCGGTGGGTGGAGTGGCGGAGGGGTCGTCGGAAAGGCGTGGTGAAGCGTTTAGAGACGAGAGACTGACCACGTTGGCGTGGTTGGTTGGGCGCGCAGCGGAGGGTTTTGGCGGCGGCGGCGGTGCAAGTAATAATAACGGCATTGTTGGGGGGGGAGCGGGGGGTGATAACCAAAGTGAGGAGTTGTGGGGTTGGGACGTTGGGTAGCGATAGCAAAATGGGGGCCGATGGTTGTTCGGAGTTTAGTTGCCTCGGGGGTTGCGGTGCACGTGGGGGGTTCGTGGGGGGTTCGATGGTTGGGGGAAGGGTTATGATCCTGATGGGGGGTGTAAGGGTTCGACCCTGATGGAACGGGGGTAATAAGAGAGTACCCATGTGGGAGGGAAGATTACGGGGCTGCTTCGTGTCTGGCATGGTGGCAGATGCATGGGGCGTGGTGGCCGAGGAGGTATGTAGGGCGGGGAACCTTCCTTGGTTCGCGGGGCAGAACGGGGATGCTGTGAGGTTTTGAAACCAACCCCCGGTGGACGAATGGGCCTTTGGATTGGGGAAGCCGCAGGGCGGGGGCGATTTCCCTTGCATAGGCGAAGGCCTTTTCCTCGGATGCTGGCAAGGAGTAGGGACGAGGACGCGGGGAATTAAGAGGAGACTCGACTGGAGCCTGTCCACTCCACGCCCCGCTCTCCGCTACTCTCTCGTGGAGAGGTTCCCTGGTTCTGTCCCTTCGGTGGCAGGCAATGGAGAGTGGAAACAGAAGCTTTGGCATTCGCGTTTTTCTCAGGGGTCACGTAATTGGCTGAACTGCTGAAGCAGCTCTTCACGTGGAGACGACTGATGAAATAATAACGACAGTATTCTCCTATCGGAGACCTCCTGAATTTTTAATGAGAACTCTTCAACGGTGATTTCGCGATCGGTGAAATGACAAGCTAAAAGCTAATCGGAATTTCTCTGGCGTGGGCCTCTATTGCATGCCCGAGAACTAAACGACCTACTTGTAAAGGCATTATCGACATCAGGAGTCGTCAGTCCCCGGATCGATTTGCTGAAGCCTTCCACTCGCTTGTTAGCCAATCGCTAACTTCCTTCGCAATTCATAATTTTACATTGTCACTAATAATTTGTATTTTATCCTTGGTCACTCTCTCGGTAATTCCTTTAACCCGGTGTACCTTACGTAATTATTTTTAAGAGACAGTTGTGCCTCAGAAAATGTTCAATGGACACTGTCCATTCGGTCACACAGGCTTTTTCTTCGTAGAGTTTTCATTGTCCATCATTCCTCACCAATACATCATTATTAATAAAAATTAATTGTTCTGTAGCAGAACCGACTAAGAACTAATATAATTTATGCAGAAAATTGCATCGCAGTCGAAAGTAAGACAAATTAAAAAAGAATAATTTTTAAACTATTAAAAATATGTATTGTGGATTTCATAAAAGTTGGCAAGACGATATCAAATTCTTCTTAATTTAGTTTTAACAATAAAAAAACGTTCAGAGAGATTTTCACCTGCTATTACAACTGTATATTTAAATCAACATTTAAAAATTAATTGCTGATTCTCTCCATCCATTTTATCTTCATCACTCATCCAAAATATCACATTTGCAATAACTACAAATCTTATCTCCACTGGTGCTGATTTCATCCAAACTTTACTGCAACAAAACTGCATGTGATATGTATACATATATTGAAGCACACATCTCCAAAATAAAAAAAACAACGCAAATGAATACAGATTCAATCTACTGCTAAAGTCTCAATTTTCCGCCTCATGAACGACGGAGCGGGACCAAATGTTAATCCCTTTATGACCAAGTTTGAGGTCAGACTTAGCGTAACATGAAAACAATTATTCGAGCACTCAGCGTACGATAACTGTATGTTAGTGCCCCCCACCGCTTTTCCATTTTCTCCAACGATCTTTCTGGCGCCGCCTACAATTAACCATCGCTCACCCGATTATTTTTCGACTAAAAAATTTGCAATGTCTTTGGAAGCCGAGAAATTCAATGAAGTTACAATAAACGATGCCATCCATTAAACGATGGATAATTCGTCCTTATTTCCTCTCATGTCTTTATTAAATTCTACTGCCTAGGAATTGCCGAAGGGAGAGTAAGTGGCTATTTCCTTCCGTTAAAAAACGATGATGAATTCATTTTTCGCGGAAAACTTTTTTTTTTTAAACAGTTAAGAGAGCAATTACGATTCCAATGTATGAGATCAAAGCTGCTTTATGGAATGAAAAAAATGTCCCTGGAGAATCACAAAAAAATGGTAACATTTACTGCATTGCTGAGATTTTTGGCGTCGACTCCGGGTATGTAGTTGTAAAGCAAAGAAAGAGAAGGAATAACTACTCGGGGAATATAGTTTATCTTTTCCTCTTGATCTCATAAAAGACTAAAAAATAATGACCAGGGGCTGAAAAATATTTTCGTAAATGAACCAAACCGTAAAATAATCCAAATTTACAAAAAGTAACTGTTATTATTTATAGAGGATTCGTTTAAATAATTCAGTAGTCAGGAAGTGTACAGCCCTGGGATCACTGTATTCGTCGCTTTGGATACCAAAGCGACGAAATCAATTGCAATATCAATCAACAAAATTCGCATAAAATATGTGGGTAAAATATCGTCTGCGCGCTTCTACTCATGAAGATTAGAGGATGCCACGGTACCAAACGGAGGGATTGGAAGAGTGTGCCACGCGTCCGTCTACCACAATCCTCCTTTTCTTGTCCCCCCAAACACCCTCTCTCGTGCCAAAGTCGTTGGGGTTGAACCCTGACCCCCACACCGGCCCCTTCTCTCGCCGTCAGAAGGGGAGCGTCCGCCTTACCCTCGCAACACCCCTCCAAACCCACATCCAGGCCAAACCTCTTTCTCGCACACGCCTCAGGGTTTTTCGAAGGGGTACAATGTAGGGAAGGCATCGGAGGGGGCACTGCTAGGGGTCATGTTCACCGAACCACAACACCTCCCCGCCCCCCTGTGTCTCATCGCCCAAACCAAACGCTCAAATCGCCTCTCAAACACTTTCATCCGTTTCTCGGCGTCCGTCGCCTTCCCCCGTCTCTCACGTGAATGGTTTGTTTTTCCCGATACATCGCGTGCCTTTGAAAAGCACTCCAAAAAACATCCGCTCATAACGATTTCTCCCCGCTCGTCCCTCCCCATCCACCTTGCCGTTTTGCATTTCACTGCGTGTACACACGATTACCCTAGTGTTGCGTCTCATTTTTTCTCACGTAAATAAATAAATGAGTGAATTCTTTCCTTCCCTCCCCTCCTTCTCGCTTCACTCACAGAGGATATTGGAATGGGGGAGAGAAATTTTATAGCGTCCGTAAAAAAAAGTAATGCAGGAAGCATCATTTTTTTCTCGTTACACGGCTCATTTCTCCGGAGGAAACTTTCATTTTCTTGTGTTGTTCTTTGCCATTAATCTTCTAGCGATTTCGACGAGATAAGGAAATTCTTTGGGCGTCATGTGGCTTGGCGACATGGGAACATCTGGAGCAAGCATTTACTCTTAATGATGTGGACTCAAGTAAATAGGAGTGGGCATTTCGTTAATAATCCCTGAGCTCTGTGCAAACTTCACCGGAAAATAATTTATTCTTAAACAGCAGTGAATACGATATCTCATTTAGTATTTGTAAATATAATATGAACTGAATTTATATTTGTGTGTTTTTTCCATCAAAAGTTTTTCTTGCCTCACAAAAGTGTACACAACATTTTTTGATATACCTACACATTTTTCGCCCTACTGATACTTTTACATTTGGAAAATTGATGAGTTTAAACGTAGAAGAATAGATTATCCTATGTTTGTGAAAGTACTATATTTCAATTGAAATTCGTCAACTACTACGTATTTTCGTTCAACGGCAATTGTGTCGCTGAAATATTATCAAAATAAAAAAAAATCTTGGGATTTACATATTCTCGGGAGCGTGATACGATATGAATACTGTAATTAAGCTAGGCTTAGAGAATGAGTTGATACATAATCGAAAAGTAGTTTTCTGATAAGTGTAATGACTTAGGATTTCCGAACCAACACAAAAAATTGTTGATGCACAAGAAATCTTCTAAGTTGTTTTTGGTCTGCAATAAAGTTTGGTGTTATGTAACAAATCTTAAGTTACTGACTTATTTTAGCATTGTTTATTATCTAATGAAGTTTAATAAAGGTGACAAAATTGCTCTGAAATACTAAAGAAACGGTGCCGATGCTCAGAAGGAATAATTTTTTTCATTTTGCTTTATTTTCTTTCAATATTTCTCAAATAAGAATCTAAGAAAGCGTTCGTGATGAAAAGGCATCCACTGTGTTCAAAGAAGAAAAAACTAGAAACAAGGGAACAGTGCGTGAGAACATTAGTGTGGATCGTGGATCACTCTATGGATCGGAAACATGGGCCATTTGAAAAGCAGACTAGAAAAGATAAAGAGTTTTTGAAACCTGGTATTCGAGGAGGATGCTGAAGATCAAATGAATGGATAAAATAAGAAATGAAGAAGGAAACAAGAGCAGAAGAGGAAAGGTCAAATATGGAACACTATTTACAGATAAGGAGAACCGGAAGTGTTGGGTACACCCTGATGTACAATGGGTTGGTGAAGATAATATTATTGAAGGGAAAGTAAAGGGAAGAGTCCCAAGAGGATGGCCGTGGGATAAATACGTGGCCCAAATAAAAAGAAAATAAGAAGAGCTACCACAGGGAGTGAGGGAATTAGTATTATAAAGAGTGGAGGGGTGTAGTCAACCATTCTTAGATGGCCAATGACGATCTCTCAAATAAATTATCTTTTTTCGGGAAAAGTTTATTAGGGAAAATGTTTGGGACATACCACTTGAAAGGAGAACAAAAAGTAAAACATCGAATGTTTCTTTCTGGCGAATAATTAAAAATTTCTTATTGAGGGCGAGGTAACATGCTTGAATCAATGAATACAGAAGAAATGACAGAAGTGATCTGGGGTGGAGTAACACGGGAGATGGTGTTTGAAAATAGAGCCAGAGAATTAATGAAGCTAGCTGAATGAAGCTGATGGAGACCCCGTGAAACGTAATGTCCATAGACTAATTAGCAATGCTTCAACCATTGACAGTGAAGCTCATTTCGTGCAATACTTTGCATTTTCGATTAAATCATTTGCTGAACATGAGCATAATTGTCATGCGTTGACCGCACATTGTCAGTTTCATTAGACAGGGAATTAGTGGCCGAGCGTGATTTTCACGTAAATGGGATAGCAAGGTTGTGGTGGAAGCATGCTTATACCATACTCCGTTATTTACGAGGGATGAATTGAATTTTCAAGACCCATGATAGGATAAGCTCTATTCATCATAGGTGTGAGGGGATAAAAAATTCAAAAGGGCAATAATAGGTCTGTAGCGTTCATAGTAAACCACAACACTAATGAGGTGCCAGGCGAAATTGGAAAAACTCCTACGTGTTACAAGGCCGACGCAAGTTCATTAGTTTTTGTGTTAATGGTACATTCAGCAGCAGAGTATGAATTACTTCCTCACAATATTCTTTTTTTTTAATATAAAGTTCAGAACAACAATATTTGTTTAAAATGGACAATCAACGACCATTAAAAACAAGTAATTATAACTAAGGTAGCCCTGTATTTCCAACCCAGTCCTTACGTAAATATTTAGTTTCTCATGCATCGTATTTTTTTATTCCATCCTTCTTCCTACTCTTCTGCATTACGAGAAATGCAAAACCAACGTGAAATTCAAGTTGATTTGCTTACAATTCAAGAAAATAAGTTGATACTTCAAATTTAGATTAATTTTAGATTTTAAAAAAATAAAGAATATCGACAGCTCTGATTGCACAAAACAAATCTTGTCACTGAGTAGATTACATTGTATTACCATTACGAGTTACAACTTAATTAAATAAATTAATTTTCATCCATGAAAAGTCTTCATGATGTCACTCTATTTTGAAATTATTTTTTTCTAAATGAACATATGTATGTATGTTGCATCTAAATGGGAGTACCAACAGATAACAAAAAGTGTAACTTTTTGAGAAGTAGTGGAAGTAGGAAGCTATTAAATGAGGACATCACCCTTAAGCTATGTTTAATGTCAGTTTTGGGCATCATTTTTGCTCCTTTACGGCTAATAAGGCATTGTGGACTACATCAATTACTTTGCTGAAGCAACCAGGTTCAGCGAACTCTGTAAGTTTGGGATTTTATTTTATCCTTCAGTCAGTTATATATTAAACATTAACAACGCTATAGTTGATTTACAGTCTATGATAATTACACCAAACTATACATACATTTTACTTGAGGTTTATTTGCTTTTATATTCTCACCTAAATATTTATAACACGGACATCCAACTAAATTTTTATGACACTGACCGTTTGAAAAATAATCGGTCGTTGATTTTTCGCAAAGAACCGTTGAGGAGCTTGAAAGAATTCCTGGCTATTCGGCAAGCATGGGGTATACCAGAATGACCGGGTAAAGTATTGCCTTAAAATTCTTGAAACTTGCGCATGTATGATTCTTGAATTTTCCGGATAAATTGCATTTTTTGGATCAGAGAAGATCATCGAGGCAAGTTTTAATCACTAACGCCATCTTTCCTGTTGATGTATCACCTTAAAATTGAGGTATCATTTTATGCACTCAACTTACCTTTCCATGTATTTGCTTGGCGAGACCCGGAGTCAAGTTTTGCCACCTACATTATCGGAGAAATTCCAGAACTCGATTATTTGAAAATATTGCTCGATAAAATTTCTCGACTTCTGGTCCGATGAAAAGACAACGGTAAATTAGCTGCGAAAGAAATTACTTAAGGAGTGAATGTACTCAATTTCAAGACTCATTATTGCATTTACTCCACTACTATCCCTGCATTTAAAACTGGTACGGATAAGGATAACTTTGATGAGACATTTCAAAGCCCGAAACTCAGTTTTAATTTTTGTCGAAACACTTCCAAGAACTTGGAATTAGTTTCCTTGCTTTGAATTAGATTAGCTTCCAACTGTGTTGAAAATGATAGCTCGCTAGGTCCTAAACTACATTTGGGAGTGGGGGGAGGGGAGGGGGAGTATCTAGGAGGGGAGACGGGAAAGGGGACGTATTGTAGGGGTGGAAACGTGAAGCGGGAGACGGGGGGGGGGGGATAGGGGGCAGGGGAGGGAGGGACTGAGAGTCAACAGTTGTCAGGAGACGATTGGAAGCGTAGATAGCTCACACGAATGTTTTGCGGGAAAATATATCGTTTGAGTCTAAAATTAGAGTGTTTTCCAAAATATATCACTGTATATTCTTCAAAGCCCACCAATAACGATTAACTATTAATAAATCCACTCAATTGTTGAGATATTGTCGTACGTTTTGCAAGCATCCAGATAATTCTCTTATGCGAGGTCAGAGAGGCTGCATGGTGATCTTGTCAAACTAGTTATAGTTGTATTTCATAATATTTTCGGGTCATTTTAATGCGTTCGTATTTTGATAGTTGTTGAAATACGTATTGCATCCATTTCAGGGTTTCAACTTAAGCTCACGGATGTAGGGCATTTCGATCCTTGATCGCAAAGTGATAAACGCGAAGTGTTATGTAATCAACAAAGTACATCCATAGCAGACTCGAACTCGGACAGAATTCTGAAATTCCATCGCTTCAAAAGCCTAAAGCAGAGAAATTTTATTTAATATACTGTATTTAATATATTATATTTACTAATTTTATTTACTACAACATATTTCAAATGGCTGTTTCTGGTCATGGGTAGAGAATTACGTGGTTGCTTTGATACTTATACTGTGAAGCCATTCGGATCGTTAGTATGCCAATACGGTAGAGGGATAATTAAGAGCGATGAAGGTATACGACGAAGGCTGCCAACTTTTCATTAGTGCATTGGAGTAGCCTAATTGGTTACATGGCTCAGCGAATAATCCACCTCGAAAAACTTTGAGAGCAAGTAGATTCAACTATCTGTCACCTCCTCTATAAATACTGTTATAGCTTCACATACGAAAGGAATTTGTGGAGTAGAGAAAGCGAAAAACCTTAGTAAAATCCAAGAAGTGTCTCTATACTTTACCTGATTCGCATTCCCGTAAATTGTTATCCAGTGGTACCCGAGACTCATGCGCGCGTTATTTCAGCAAAAACACGGCAATTTCTTCACATCTTTTGATGGATTAGTAGTTTAATTCATATTTAGGTCTCTATTTGGCATGCACGCCAATCCTTATTGAAATTCCTCTGATAATCAAGATACCTTTACTAAATTACCAACCAACTCTTACAAGATTTTGTATTCTCAAACGATGACTTAAACACTTTTCTTAAACTCACAGACAGTAGGTATGCACGTAATAATTAATTATGCTGCTCATAGTTGAATAAATTCATATTTTCATGAGGAATAGAGCCAATTCGGTCATTAACTTTGTAGCAAAACTACACCGGCTTTCGGCAGAAAAATTGACATGATGATTTTAACCAAGAAATTAAAAATTTCATAGGCGTATTAAAATTAGGATCTTTTGAAAGAAAAGGAAAATTATTTCTATGTTCTGGGATTGACCACACTATCCTTTCTTTGTGTTCATTTAGACTTGCTACATTGAGTCTCATCAGTTAGAATTTCCGCTGTATTTTCATTCTGCAGAAAATTACTCAAGAAAGCTGAAAAGGTTACCGGCTACAAGAATTTCCGAACAATCATAGTAGGAGAGTGTAACCAAGAGTGGAGTGCTAAAGTCTCGATTCCGGAGAGGCTCAGGTGCGAAGTGCCTTGTATTATTCAATGCTATCGACGCCGCTCGCAGTGTCTGCTTCCTAAAGTTCTGAAACATAAGGTCTATTGACATACATAAGGTCCATAGACCTTTAGTATATAATAGTTTATTGGCAATTGAGCTATATAAGGGTTTAACGCGGCGAATCATTTTAGGAATTAGAATGTGCAAGAATGACTGAGTGATTTCTCTGAAAAGTTTCAGTTGTTGATAAATACTCTAGGATGAATCATTGCTTGAGCGACGATTATGAGTTTTTGACGACTTCATTCTACATTGATTATAGTTTCAGGCGTTACTCGGTGGAACTTATTCATTGTATAAATGAAAAAATTTAACTTTGTGGTTCCATAATGATAATTTTATTTGCATGACCCGGGTTTCGACGTACTATAACGTCATCTTCTGCCAAAAACCTGAAGATGACGTTATAGTACGTCGAAACCCGGGTAGTGCAAATAAAATTATCATTGTGGAACCACAAAGTTAAAGTTTTTAATTTATCATTCTACATTCGTCGGGCTGGCGAAGGAAGTTTCGGCAATGATTACTTGGACGGCCTAGGATCTCAACAGCGGGGAGGACCCCTGCGTGTTAACTCGTCATATTTCTCGTCTCCAACCCCACATCATTCCATCGTGTGCGCAAACGAAACTAACTGTAGGAGCACAATAACGATACGATTGCGTTGTGTGTATCGGTATGAGCGACCAAGGCCGCGTGAATTATGAGCGAACGAGCGACGTTTAGTGGCGGCAAATTCTTTTGGCTCGGGACACTAGCCAGTTTCCTCATCCCATCAGAAAGTCAACCAACGCACACGACAGGGTTTTGGACCAATATTTTTTGCAAGACATTTTTTCGTGAATGAAAGAATGGCTCGAAATGAAGATTCAGCTAAGATAAGAGCGTTTTTATCCTCACGGCTTGGATCTCATTCGCCCGAGATACGGAACGCTCGTGCTCTCTGTTGGAGATATTTGTAACTACTATCATTCGACTCGTCCTCCGAGGATTCAAGGTTTCATTCGGGCTGAGGGAGGAGCGGTGGACTCAAGGGTGCTTTTAAATTGTCATGGTTTCAGTGAGACCCGATAGTGCAGAGGGATAGCGTAGTTTTGAATTGCAAAATGGAACGAAATGATTAATAAATATGATATCGTACACACACTAAAATGTATTTTTCCCCAGCACAATTTAGACATATATCATCATTTATCATAAAACATTCTAAATTGTCCGATATATGACTGTCGTTGACATCTTGGGCTTATTATTGTCATAACATTGATCCAGCATCAGCGAGTATATAAATTAAAAGTAAGTATTAATTTGGTTATAGCTCATTGAAGGTGGTGAGCCTTATTCCAAATGAAAACTGAAATTCATGATGCATAGTTTTTTCACAGATCTCACATTACTTTTTGTCTAAGTTTTTTTTCATCCTGATTAACAACACTTTGTACTTCCACAAAGTTACTTGACCGACCATTAACATTACAAATTTTATTTTTCATATACTATATGCGCAAGTTGAATATTCTAAGGGTGACCACCCCAGAAAAAAATCCACGTTATCCTAAAATTGGAGTTAGGCCTAAATTGTTCCTAAACTGTTCTTCTTGCAATGTTCTACGTGCCCTTTGTGCCACCAACATCGCTGTTTTTCTCTCTTTGGCGTCTCATTCTGTGCAGGCAGGCGCCACCAAGTTCTACGGCATCGATAATGCGAAGCATTAAATCATATTCATAAAAATATACCAGGCTAATGTGCTTATTTGAAGCCGGCGAAGAACGGAAGTCAAACGCAGTAATATTGTAAACAGCTCCTGAAGAAACTTACGGAAACTCAATTTACCGTTTTTAGTACTATTAGTTTCTTGAAAATAATGTCAAAATAATATAGTACCTTTTAATTGTTCCCAATCGATGAAAATTATTGTATTATATTTACTTATAAAAATATCCAATGATATGACTTTACTTCCCTAACGATCCGATAATAGCAAAAATGGTGGGTTTATTGTGAACTCTTTGTGGTTCAAAAGGGGTGAAAATCTTTGTAGTTCTAACATAGTAAACATTTGATACACAGCCATTTTCTTCATCTGATAATTTGATGGTGATTTTGTTGTTCCTCACTTATTGCGTACTGAATAACCTAGCCTCAGCTACCAAGACATTGAATTTCGTAGATTCAAATTAAGAACTTTTTATTAAACCTTATTAATCATAATAAGAAATTGAAATTGCCTAGAGAAATGTGTTTTTTTGCAAACATTTGCCGTTTGAAAGGTATTGAATTTAGAAGAATCAAATTAAGTAGCTCTAAGTTCTAACTACTCTTAATTTGAAAGTGATTAGAGAAATGTGTTTCTCCCAAAAATATCCCTATTTCCTTTCTTGAGCCACCACCACTTTGATTGACTGCAGTTACATATAAAAGTTAGAAATGCTCATATAGCCTTTTTTTGCGACATTTATTAAATTGCCATCTTGAGACACCACCTCTCTGATTGACTGCTATGTCATATAAAATTTAGACACTGATTGATTTTTTCTTCATAGCTATTTATTATTAGCTTGCTATGACAGGTGACGTTTAACTCACACTTTTGAGATGTGAATTTTCGCGAATACTTTTCTTTCAACTTATCATTTATATTGGGAGGTACGATTAAATTACCATCGAGGGTCCTATATCATGGAAAATGGAAGGGGGAAAGTCATTAGGCATAAAGTTTAAAGCGGCTCAAGAGAAATACCATCGAAAGATTTTAATTTGACATGTCTGGCGGAAAACAATTTTTAAAAAACTCCTTCTTGTATTCCGACTTCTGCCATCAAATTCTCGCCATTCTCATTCCCCACGTCCTTTATTCCATTGAAAAAGTTTCGACATTTCCCTTTTGCCAAGCGACGCAGCCCTTGCTCGGGAGCGCGATTTTAGACCCGCGGCGTCGGAGTTTCGCGTATTCAGAGAGGAGAGTTTTTGCGTTGAGTCACGGAGGTTTCAACCCTCGAGAACAACACCCGAAATACTTGTGCGCGCGCTTTTTTTTCTCCATACGTGACATTGTCGTGTTGCGTGGGGGTGGGGGCGATTTTCGGGGAATTTTTAACGGTCAAAAGTGGTCGGCTTGGCAAAGGTCCCTTGGCCCTTGATGGCTTCCCCAATTCCACGAAGTTTTTTTAAAATATCAATGGAATACATCTCTAAAATATCTTTTTCTTATATCTAGGAAAAAGAATAAAAAATTACAGACATATTTAAAACATTTTGCAAATATTTGAATTCCCGCTTTTCCTACATATACAAAACAAGACAAAATATTTTATTAAAGTTTCTTGATGTTTTCATTGGAATTTTTAAAATAAAATATTGCATTACATGCACAAATATCTTTCCCTCGGAACTTCATTTTCTTTATAGCACTTTATTCGTTGTTACAAGCTGTTTTTGGGAATTTTAATAATTGTTACCACTAATCAGTAAAGGCACTCTGCGAAAAATGACAGGGATATATTATAATTTGGCATCATCACAACTTTTTACTAATGTATTTATTATTTTTCTTATTTTATTGCATTTAAACTCCAGGGCACTGCCTACTTGGTAAAATGTTTTTGCATATTGACAAAAAAGTAATGTTACTTACTATGAAGCATAATAAGAGGTTTAACGAAATGAAATATAATTCAGTTCCAACAAACGCGTAAGATAATTTATAGATATCTCATAAATATTCAAAATACATATTTAAGGCATTGAGCTGTTGCGGATATTCAATAAACTTTTTCTGCTGTGTGATTGTTTTGTGTTTCAATCGCTCTCGCAATACACGTGGGCTGTATTTTTTCAATTATAACCGTCCTCTTTCGACTCTGTACTACACAAAATTGTCACCATGTTTATTTGCGTGAAAGCCTTCTCAGGAGGTGAGGAGTGAATTCTACGAACGGGATTCGGTCGACTCACTGTGCAAATCAAGCAGGGCAGACTGGAGATTATGGACCTCCAGGACTTTTCCAGGTTTTCCAGGCAAAGAATTTCATTCTTCAAGGTGATCCATTAAAGTTTGAGTTTTGAAGATGGTGCAAGAGTATGAGCAGCGCAACAAGTTATAATTTTATTTATTTATTATTGACGTCCATAAACAGCTCAAGGCCAATTAAAATGGACAAATAACAACATTAATCCAAAACAAATGAATAATGAGCCATATTAAAAATGACAGCGTTAAATAAATTAATTACAAAGTAGAATTTAACACTGAACAAATTAGAACCAAACAGACAGGGAGCGAAAGACGAGAGCAGGTGTAGGATGAGGATCTAGGAGTGCGGCAAATACGATAATGAATGGAATGGATCTAATTCAGGGAACCTTTTCAACGTAGCATTGCGCGTAGATGGGGGGGACAGAGAGACGTGGGTGGTGCAGTGAAATGGCTCATTCAGTCTTGTAGTTCGTGGAGGAACACGTAAGGAGAAAAGAGAAATAAGTTCTGATGACCAATACATAGTTTACATTGACTATGTTCATGAAACATTTGCTGTCGAGAAGGGCACGGACTTACAATGGGGGGAATGAAATTTCCCAGCAAACCTCAGTTCGGGGGAGAATCGGTTTCCTTTACGATGGCATGTATTATTATTATTATTATTCTTGGGCCTCACCCGCAACGACGGGGGGCATTCAAAGCACAGAAAAATGGTAGTGGACTCATTGTTCAAGTTGGTGACGACTTCCCGCTCGTTGCTAGCCGAGTGTGATTCGCGCTGACCACCAGAACAGAGCCACATTGGATAATACCGATCC
The DNA here is from genome assembly GCA_963573305.1 of Pyrrhosoma nymphula. Taxonomy (NCBI): domain Eukaryota; kingdom Metazoa; phylum Arthropoda; class Insecta; order Odonata; family Coenagrionidae; genus Pyrrhosoma; species Pyrrhosoma nymphula. The sequence goes on from OY754339.1 coordinate 83,890,835, forward strand.
TTTTGTGCACCTGAAGCGTTCAGTTTGCCTCTCTCGTTCTCGTCGTACTTGGGGGCGTGATGGCTAAGCACCGAATAATAGTCAGGTAAGGTACACTTGAAACCCTCATGCCCAAGCACCAAAAGGCAGCGCCTAAAATGCCACTTCTCTCTTATTCATCTACACCTACAAAATACCCTGCAAGCCACCTCAGGGGTGTTATTGAAAGCATTCAGATCTTGACTTGGAATAACCAACTTCCAGGCCTAAAGGTCCTCATCTACCATTACTTTTACATATTTACCAGGCCCACTTCCAGATGTCGGACATCCATCAACCTCAACTCAGATTTGTCATCTTGGTGAGCTGATTCCAGAAAAGAGGCCAAAAGTATATTCAGGACCCCAGGGGCCCCCAAAACGGGCCCCTGTTATTTATTCCCACAAGAAAGGCATTGAAATCAGTGCGGACGTTTCTTTTTTGTGCTCTTCTAAATCACTTGCGTTCAAGATAGAGGGTTGAAATTTTCATTCAAGGATGGCAGAAATAATGAACTGTATGATTATTGTAATCAATTTTGTTATACGCTTCGTTTTTACTTTATAATTACGTTTTAAATACCAAAATAATACATTTATCTCCGATTTAAACAATAGCATATTTCATTGGTAACCTGAGCAATGGCTATGAATGGTAAATTTCGCCCGGGCATAGCTTACATTAAATTTAATGATCAATATTAGCAAATTTCAGTTGGGGTAATGTGTACCCCAACCTCTCCATGTGCGCTTAATGACTTTTACATAGTATCTGCATTGGGCACCTCTCATTAATTTTTATGATTAAGGCCAATCGGTGTACATAGTATATAGCTTACAATGTGGAATTTTGCACACTGCTAGAAACCTATAAAACCTTACTACAGTCATTAAAAACTACCTTACCTATAAAAATTGTTAACCAGAATTGTTTAAAATGCTATTACAAAAATCTTTTACTGTAGAATCAAACAAACAAAACTTATATACAATAAGAATAAAACAAAAGTAACATCAACTACACGAAATTCAAAAGAAACGTTTTTTTTTAAATTTTAGTTCTGCAAACTTCTTTATTACCTTTCAAGGATATTTGATCAATATTTTCATGCTCAATTGCTAAAATAGCCAAATCATCAAGACCATTTTGCAAGGTACTGGAACGTAAGAAGTTTTTTGTTAATTTTAATTTAGAGAAACTTCCTTCCCCATTCTTTACAGCTTTACAGCAATTAGTGTAGTAACCAATACTATTAAGGCAACACTAAATTTTGGGGCAAAATTTAAATTGTTATTAATTTTACTACATTGTTTAGGCTTTCCTTTTGTCTCAAAAGCGCAGAAGCCGCAGAGATTTCCTCTGTTAATTCAACCCCATGTATGTCAACAGAAACGCTATCAATATATAGTTTCCAAACCCTTGCACTGCTTTAATAGCGTTCCTTTAGGCATGGTTTTTAACTCGTACATCTATCTAAAAGTACCTAGGTATGTCTCTCTCTGCTAGGGGTGCTGCGATTGGACTGTCAGTCACGCCTATTTGAAGGATTTCCACGTGACCTAGGAAGTTGAAATTTGGCGGGAACACTGGGTGTCGCAGCCAGAATAATGGTATTAAAAAACCCTGGGCAATAATTTAATAGAATTGCTTTTATCCCGAATTAGTTAACTTTTAGCCCTATAAGATAAAACTTTGAACATGGTGCATGGGTTTTCATTTTTTGATTTTTTTAATTACTTGCCTTAGAGACATAAGGTTTCAACTCTCACCGCAGAATGGCTAAAAAAATGGAGAATTTAATTATTGCATTCGATTTTCCTATACGCTCCACTTTCGTCTGAAATTGGTGTTTTTGGCTGGAAAGTAATAATTTTTTTCACTTTTTTTTTTAACAATATCAACTGTCTCATTTCCTTGGCAATCGCAGCATGGGCTTTATAATGGGTACTTAGGCCGTTTTACGCGAAGGTGTGCAGAAATCAGCGCTGAGAACTCGTTGAATCGAATTCGATGCCGTGGCGGAGCCTCTGTGTGTGTAAGTACACACATCAGCACACACACAATAATAATAATAATAATAAACACACACACACACGAAGTTATAGTTATTCGACCTAAATTTCAGTCCGGGCATTCGATGAACTACGCAATGTAACATTATCCCAAAAAAAGAAGGATACTTTGAACATTTCCACAATGAGTTAATTTCACCTTCCTAGGTTTCGGCAACTTTTACTTCGGCCAAAAGTTGCCGAAACCTAGGTCGTTGAAATTAACTCCAACAGTGGAAATTTACAAGGTATCCTTCTTTTTTGTGGCAATGTTATCGATAGTTCATTTACACAAGTTGTTGCATGATACTTTAAACATTACGCAGTATAAATAAAATTCGGCACATTTTTTTGGCATATTTCAGCGATATCATGGCTTTTTAAAAACTATTTTCAACAATCCTGAACAATTCCTCGAGAGTATATTTTGGCTTGTTATTATGGTAGATTCCAGCGCCGCCACCGGTATTCTCTCGAAATGCTGGACTCGCCTGCTTGCCTATGATTGGTTGTTGGATCCAAGGATCGAATGGAAAATAAGTATCGCACTTATTTCTATTGTCAGTATCGATAATAATCGAATGCGATTCCGTTAACGGATTCGATCACACCCTTTACACGGTGCGATTCTAAGCGTGCCGAGTTCCGTTCAATTTTCAGTACTGAAATAAGCATCGTGTTAAACGGCCTTTATGCCCGCGGCCTTCATGACGTAGTTTATGTGATCAATGTGAGAACTGTAGTGAGATTTAAGTGTATGTTTCACCTCACTCTCTCCATTGGTGGCTAATGAATGGTATATGGTGCCAGGGCTGTAGCCAGGTCATGTATTTAGGAGGGGCAATCAATTTCCTAGGAGGGACAAATGTTTTATAGTTCTATAATAATAAATAAAAAGACACTTAAAGCTAGGGGGGGGGGAAATACACTCCAGGAGGGGCGGCGCCCCCTCTGCCCCCCTGGCTACGGCCCTGTATGGTACCCTTAAGGTACTTTGAGCGACATATTTCCAATAGTCATAACGGAGACCATATTCGCATTTTATTTTTTTATTTCAGAGTCAGTAAGATGCATGAAGTAAATATTGTAATATTAATTGCGCAAAAATATAGTTATGCATGACAATAATTCTCAGTAATTAAATAAATACATCTACATAAGTCTCTAACTTGACTAATTTTTTTCACACCGTGCGGCTAATAGCCTTCAGTAGGTTTTTTTGCGATTCTGTAAAAATAACTGCGATGAGTAATAGATTATTTTTATAAATATTTGAGAAAACATAGTATCTACACACCGTTAGATTTTTTGACAAGATCTAGGTGTTATAAATTCCTAACTTCTTCAATATTTTCCGTCTGGAGCGCACAGCCGTAATCTGTCCCATGTAAAACAGCTTATATTATTAGGCTATTTGTTCGAAAAGTAGTTCGGCAAAGGGTTAATATTTTTATATCATGGGAAATATGAGATTTTTTCTTTAAATGAGGTCAATTTATTCATTTACAAAGTTTTAAGAATTTTTTATAACCGTGGAGGTGAATTTATTTAGCCAAGGGCTTATGAATTAAGATTGAACAATAATTAGCTGATTCCTAGACCTAAACAAGAATCATATAGGCAATTTTATAATTATTTGGGAGCAAAAATATTTTGTTCACTACCGCCTGATTTGTTTAAAGCAGAAAGTGAATGAAAGTTTTGTAAAGCAGTTAGAACTTCGTTGATACAAAATGGGGAGGTTGAGTTTTTGCTTGCTCTTGGGAAATAAGAGCTTGCCGCCAACCCATGACGGTGATGCAAGTCTATGTGTGGAGTGTTGTATAGTATCCTTTTTGTACATTTTCCTTGTTTATACATTTTCATTTTTGGTTCATTTTCATTTTTTGGATTTCTTTCTTTTAATTGTGCTCCAGCATTTAAGTGCTATTTACAAAATGAATTTAACACAGACAAGTTTAAATGTTCAGTAAGTCGGCAACCCTAAAGCGAGACTAATGTCTCAAAGGGTGTCTAAATTCCTTACTTTGTATATGGTTCTCTTTATTCAATTTTATCTTAAGGAATAAATTATTATTATTATAAATTCATCAAATTCCAGGTGAAATGATGTTTTGCTCAAACTACCTTAATGGCATTGACAATTTGCATGGGGATTCTTTTTAAATTATGAAACAGTTTAAATGTTTTTTGTTCACTGTTGCATTTCAACGGGTACCTTCTACTAAACTCTCACAGCATCTGCATTCCGTTGAAATATCCCTGCCATTCCCGGGCTCCGAACTCAGGCTCTAGATACGGTAAGAAAGTGCTCCAATTACCACATCCACCCGATCTAGGGAATAATGGTAGCTGAAATCATTCTTTTGAAGCGTGGCTCAATAATAATGTTGAGTCGTGGGTGTTAGACGGGAGAATAGAGCAGGGAAGAACGGAAGCCTTGGGCACTCGGAGCTAGAGACAGCTGATGACGATCAAGTGGATAGATGAAATAAGGGACTGTATTAATTAGAAGATACGGGTGAATCAGGAGCACTCCGACGCATGACGAATTCTTGATGCTAGTCTGATCGAGTTTTCTCTAGTCATAATGCTTTCCATATTAGTATTTTATTTTAAAATGTAAGCATTAAGCTTTAAGATGTATTAAATAAATGTTGTTATATTAAGGACGGAAAATTTTCTTTTATATGACTGAATTTTTCATGAATTAATAAAGATACACACTAAAGGCTTAGTGTACTTGTTTCACGCCGTACGATACGCCTTCAAAACAGAATATTTTTTGTGGTTTTGTCGAAGTTATTACAGAGAGTAGCTAAATTTTTAATAGTTGATAAAGCCTACTTACTAAACAAAGTTAAATTTCTGTTATGATCGATGCGTCAGAACTTCCTTATCTTGAAATAAATATCTTGAACGGTAGTGCGGTAAATGGCTGATATTCTCGCATCATTCGAAAGATGAGATCTTTTTCTTTATGATGAGAGGATAAATTAATTGAATTTGATATCTCGACGCATGGAGGCTCACTTAATAAACATATGTTCGTAGTAATGGTAGCGGGCGTGACTTCGTGGAAATCCTTCATAGTAGGAGCGTCTGAAGAAATTACAACTTGGCTGTTTCCACATGAGGTTTTATTGTTACCGACCATGGTTTCGTTACAGAGTAACATTATCAAGGAGATACAGAGTATCATTATCATAACACCTTGATAATGTTACTCTGTAACGAAACCATGGTCGGTAACAATAAAACCTCATGTGGAAACAGCCAAGTTGTAATTTCTTCAGACGCTCCTACTATTCGTTCGTAGGTTTCCGCGGCGATTTGATGATTCTAGCAGTTCTGGGTTTTAGACCCCGCGGACTGATATGCTGGAATCACCTTATGAAGCATCACACACGGGGCACATTACCGTTTCTACACGTGTACCAAGCACACGCTTTTTCCCCGGAAATCAGCATATGAAATCAGGTATGCACCATGCGCGACGATATGTGCGTAAGACAGTGGCGTGCGGACGGGGGGGTTTAGGACTTAAGCCCCCCAAAAAACTTGTTCACCTGAATTCGTTTCCATTCGTTTACCTGAACTAGCGTTTAGAATTTTGCGAATTGGACTGAAAAATATAGTTGAATTGTCTTCATGAAAAGAGAATGTTAATATAATTATTGTTTTAGTGAATAATAATCTAAAGATCATTTTATGATGATGCACATAAATATTAATGAAACTGAAGAAGCAATGAAACCCCCCAAGAACTCAAAATCCCCCCAGAAATCAATCCTGAGTAATCCGGGCAACGGCCTGCCACGATGGAAACATCGGTTCCTGATCAGTCACCGAAGTTAAGCATAGTTGGGCTCGGCTCGAGTTTGGAGGGGTGACCCTCCGATTCGTTCGAGTGCTGTTGCCTCTGTCTGCACGTGGCAGACAGTAAGTGCGAAATGACCTTAGTCGTCGAAGCACGTTAGACCAAAAATACTATTGGGCTCCCGGCAAAATACAAAATACCGTGTCATGGGTAGAAAGAGATAGACATGTTCTCCAATTTATTATTGACGTCAATGTCTTATTACAGGAAAAAATTTCGCGGTTTGAATTGTAAAAACTATGGGATGTGTCTAACAAGATGTGGTACGTGCCTAAATGTGGTGGACGAGTGGGTCTTGTGGGACTGTGCATCGACCAAATCAAGAAGACTATAGGGAAAGTTTACAATATGGATGAAAGAGAGTTAACATTGAACAGGGAGGAACGAAGCTTTGCCATGGAACAACCTTGGGATCAACAAAAATGCTAAAAGTGGCCGTGTAAGTGCATTTGGAGCCTTGTCCGAGTGAAGGAACGAGTGTGAGAGACGCCACATCCGGTCATTGTACTGAAAGAAGCCTTCAGTTCCTTGTTTCGTTGATTATGTGCGTGAGTCAAACTAGGCTAAGATGACGCACGACCGACATGGCGTGTCTTTCCCGGTCCACTGACCGCCAAAAGGGGAAGAAATCCGCCTCTCGTAGTAATTATATGTGAGACGAATGCATTGCCATTCGTATTTCTCCCTCGCCCGTTTCAGTGAGATTCCTTGCGACCGTTTTTTTTCCAGCATTTTTTGTGCATTCTCATCGTTTTCTTTAACACTCTTCATCATCCCTCTCTCTCCTTACTCTCGTCCATGCCCATCCCCCTTTTGCACAACTCCCACCCATTATCTCTCCTCCTCCAATCAGCTCGCCCTCCGTTCCCATGCAACGCCCTCCTCCCACTCCTTGCCAACACAATATCCCCTCACCCCTCCCCACCCCACCCCTCCTCCCAGCCTCCCTCCATATGCATATTTATTCAACCTCCCCCAACGTCACTCTATTTTTACTCTGATTGGTTTCTCGCAACCCGTCTCCCCATTAGCTCAAGCAATTATTCTTGTCCTCCCCGTCTCTCCCTCCCCCCCCCCCCCCGCCACAACTTTGCTCCTCTTCCATCATTCAACCACATTCCCAGCAACACCCTTCCCCACCGCTCTTCTCCTTGTTCCCATATCCCGTGGAATACATACATACACGCGAGCTAGCCCCCCTTCCCCCTCCCCTCTCCCCCCTCTCTACCCTCTTAATCTATCCTTCAATCACCATATCACACGCTAAGCCCTCCTTCCTCCCTCTCCCCTTCCTCCCCCCTTCCTCCCCTAAAACGTGAGACCTCACCAACCTCCTCCCTCTCACCCTCCCTCCGCAAATCCCGTGGGAAATTCGTTTTTACATCTCTCTGCTCCTTCTCAATTATCCCCTCACACTCCATTCCCGCCGTCCTCGGCCAGCGCCGTAATGGATGTGTCATCACGTGACACATCCTCCTCACCTTACATCTATTAAATTCTAACTTCCTTCTCTAAAAACTCTTCCTCCTCCTCCCTCCTCCACACTCTTCAGGCGCTCCCTTCTTCTTCCTCCACATCGAAACACACATTTCGTCACATTCAGGTGAACACGCGCCCTTAAATAATATCTCTCCAAACAGCCCCGCGTCTAACATGTCCTAACACGCCTTTTCATCGCGATCTTACCTCTCTTACCCTTCCTTTAACCCCCCTAACCCTTCCCCCCCACCCCACTCTGGTGACCACTAACGGCCAAGAAGTCTTAATTCTTCTCTCTCTTCCTTCCGACTCCTCCTTCAACTCCTTTTCACTCAGCCTACTCCGTCACTCACGGTAATTTTGTCCTATCTGTAGATATGACATCTCTCTCTCTCATAATACTCAAGGAACCTCCTCGTGTAGTAGGTCAAGTTAAAGTGGAACGGCCTGGTCCAATACTGTCCATAATGAGTATTTAAACGGGTAATTTCATGAAGTGATTTTCCCAATGAAATAAGTCGGCCGCTGTGAATTCTCTGGGGGGGATTCCTCGCTAAAAGAGCTGACCTCAAAGAAACCAATCGTTCACTCATTTTATTGTAACTTACAGGGTTATGAGTTTTATTTTTTTAATGAGACAGGAATGATGTCAACTAGATGCTGTATTGACATGCTTCCTCGCGTCTTCAACGCTCTCTCCGATGTCCCCCGCAGCGTCAGAACGGATTGGCGTAGGCTTTCCAGTCGTCTGGAAGCTTATGCTCCCGCGACATACCATTTGGAATTTTAATGTGAGTTTCTACACCCTCCTTCCCCTTGAACTACTCTCACCCCATGAATATGCCACCGTTTAGTGTGGCCTCCTTAATGACCTTCTTGATTTCCGAGGACTGCCTCACTTGACTCATCAACGGCGGCCATTTAAGATTTATTGCGAACCCGACTTCCCACTTCAGCAATATTTCATATCGTGGCGCAAGAATATCGTGATACTCTAAACTTTACGTAATACCTGGTTACCTAACGAAGAAACCGTTTTATCTATGTGCTATTCCTTTAATTATGTCATGCTTAACACACGACCATAGTTAAGAATCGCCTTTGGAGTGTGCACAAGATAAGATTCTTTAAGTTACAGTACAGGGCCAGAGAAAAAATGTTTCCCTTTAACAGTGAGACAATCGAAATTAATTCAGTTGGATTAAAAGTTCGGCTATTGGACTGTCTGAAAATCGTGAAGTCAAACTTCGATCGAGCAGCATTATCAATTTTAAATGGCCTTGCTGTGTAGCAACACGATGACTATAATTAACAATGAAATTCAACCGTTCCCATCGAAGCAAATGTACTGCGAGTTCCTTTCTACTTTTGGATTTTCAGCGCTCATTCAGGTGTATTCTTATGTATTTAGGGCTGCGTTGTCTGCGTGACCGACGTGAGTATATTTTCGTATTATTTTCACATAAATGTCGTAAATATTTTTGTGTATGGCTGTTCACATCAGCGCTGTGAAATGAATTGAAGATTCCAATGAATTTCATTACTTAGACATTTATATATGATTGAAATTGAATGATTCCTATTTTAAATTCCACCCAATAATTCACCTTTTACCGGGGTTGACTATGATACCAATTTGATGTAGAGTGGCTATTTATGAATCCATTGAACACGTAACCGAGGCTTGAGCATGGCTAGCAACAATTGCGCTCGAACTAGCATGTAGAGTTTTGTGTGAAAAAATAAATATTCTTAAATAATCCAGTCCAAGCCAATTTTCGCTCATAGTTACGATGATATTAGCTAAAATATATTTTTTGCACTAATTATATCGCTGAACTGAATATATATTGGCTGAGCTAAATATATCTTAGTGAAACAAACACCATCACCTATCCGGTTGCTGGCTACATTTATAGGACAATGATTATTCTTCAAATGTGACAGCTTTGTTAGATAGTATTTGTTACTGAAATAACGGATTTTGAGGAAATAATGTGATTGCCTGGTACGTAAAGGTATCTTTTGCTCGCGGAGGGAGTTGCCCACTCGGAAAATTTGCTTATTTTTTTAATGAAGAGCTCAGTCACCATATATCTTAAAAATCCCAATAAAACATTTATTGAGTGACTGGAAAGGTTAAGGTTCACGGTCACTGATGCAAATAGTCCATACCATGTCTGGATTCCTCCTTTTCCGTCCTCACATCTCAAGCAGAAGGACATACGAACTGAAAAACTGAAATCAATAAGTGCTGTGGGACGATACGATCTCAGTCATCCAAGATCCCACGTTCACATCGTCGCTAATAATAAGCCACGTTACTCACTTGTTTTGCATCTTGTCTTAACTCCTTTTTTTTACATCATAATTCACAACTCCGTGAATTTATCCGTCCATGAAATCAGTTATTATCTATCATATTCATTTTGAATCATCATCTTAATGTAGTCTTCTTCCAGCAGTAATAATCATTACTGAAATTCCTGCCGAAAGACAAATTTTTAGCTGAAGATTGAGTTGTGAGAATATTACAATTTCGTATTTACCTTCTAACTGAGAATATGACGGCATGGCAAAAATGTTTGTTAACATCGAAAGCGCTCCTCACGGAGGGCCATAATTGAACTTAAAAGAACAAATTCAATAAATATCAATAATTAATTCATGCCGAAAAATATCAAGCAATTTGAGCTGCCAATTAAAAAAATATATAAATGAGATTATATTATCGTGGATAAAATTATATGTATCGATTTTATAATCGGGTTACTGGGGCTAAATTCATTTTCCTCTTCTCGTCAGAAAACATTTCTCAGGCATCATTTGCTGAGCTCGTTTTACGTTTATATTAACTGAATTTAAATCACTTTGTAATTTTCATATCACAAATTGATAAACAGGCCAAGTTTTATATCCTTAATATCATCTCCGATGTGTTATTTTAAAAAAGGTGATTCCCATGGGTAAGAAAGTCCTGGTAGTTTTCTGGAATGTTGAAAAGTAATAGGCAAAGGATTAATGATCCATGCATCGTTCACCTCGGATATAAATTTCTATATACACCTTAACAGTATGAAAAATACTACTCAGTGAAACAGTTTGATGTTCCTCCAACTTATTGCTTTCATGGTACAAATGGTTAGGGGTTGAATTTTTGACCTCCAATATCCGAGCCAGTGAAAAAGCCAATTCGCTGATATTAGTTACCTTTTAGAAAGAAATTGTCCTATGTGCTACAGCCTTTCTCTCCATTTAGATTTTAATACCATTTTGTTTCCTTTATAGCGGTTGGCCGCCTTCCATTACCCCCAAAACCAATAATGTGAATTGAGAAGAAATTGTGTTTCTTTCGAAATGTGACGATTATCGTATGCATGACATATCGAGTGGTGAATTACAGACCGAGTGAAAGAACACATAAAATACCAATACATTTAGCTAATTCTGCGAAAAAGCTATATCATGGATAAGTGTTTTAAGCAATTTTGGCGGGGGTTGTTGCGAGTGTATAGCCACAAGACTGGGAGTAAGCCATTGACATTTTTTTTCTGATGTAACATTTTAAATTGTTAACTCTCGATTTATATTTAATCTTGTATTAATTCAAATCCCATTTCGCTCACCTGGATAGGCGTATACTCCCACCTTGCGGCCTTAGAAATGGGACTTGCCTATTTGGTTTGCATTTTCCTTACTTTCTCTCTTCTGAAATTTTGTTTGGCATGATTACCAAAAGGTGGAGTTTAATTCTGAGTTAAGTCGGAGACGTTAAGTAAATGTATAATTCTGAAGTTTTTCCGGCTTTAGTATCTTTGGTTACTTCAGAGCGTTGGTCGGTTCTGAATAATCAAAAGTCATTGCACTCGATAGCAGGCCAAAATTTTGTTTGCATAGAAATTACATTTCCTCAACTTGTGTTAGATGTTTGCTTTCGTTTTTTCAACCATCATGATTCATTCACCATTTTTATAATCGCTATCGTCTATGTTTTGATTGATATATTTCTCATCCTTTTCTGTTGGTCAACGCAAGGTGACTAGGATGCGTTCTCATGTAAAAAGTTTCCCTGTTTATATGTATCAGACATGACGGTTAAAAAGCGTGTAGATGCTCAAAGTTACTGTCAAAATTATGGTCTGTCTGTAATGCATGACATGTAAACTAAATCTGTTCATTGAGATTGAATTGTAGAATTAGGTATCTCTATCAACAAAGTAGGTGCGCGGTAAAAATTATTTTCACATAGTTTTATTTTAAGCTACTTTCATGGAGTTCCAGTTCACGGCGATGCATAAAATCAACTAAAAGATTTTTTAATTAATAATGAGTGATTGGAACTTATAGAGGTTAAGAAATTCGAAGATAATATTTCGCAAGCCGTAACATGCCCCATAAACCGCTATGTTTTCAACCTCTTTTAAAATTTACTGAAAGCAAGTATCCACTGTTGTATTATATCCATAAGTATCCAGTGTATCCACTGTTATATATTATAATACTTGTTTCAAAGATATCTCACGCGCTTGTTCGTTCGTGCTATAATTAGTAGTGATACGTGTTGTATTTCAATGCGGAGAATTGATCGATATTAAGATAATAGGTCATTTTAATCAGATAGTTTCTTTTTATCTTCCTCTTACTTGAAGTTCGTTTAGTTTCAATTACTACCTAGTTCTATAATGTTTGAAAATGAATAATAATAATATTTTAGGCTAATGAATTTTGATATAATTAACTGTTATTGCGTAAAAAATGATGAATCTTATGAGTTTAATGGGAAATAATATTTTTCAAGCCAAATATCTCATGCTGAAAATAATAGCATACTTGATTTATCTCTATCGGAATATGAATGAAAGAATAAGCTAATACAAAGTTCCATTGCCCAATTAATTACGCATATAGGTTTATTTACAAAGTAATAAAAATGTAGGTCACAAAAAGATAATTTAATCTAGATTGAAAGGGCCTTTAGAATTGCGGCTGTGATGCCTAAGAATGCCGAATATGTGTTTAGCACCGACTCAAACTCAACGTAATCGCTTCAAGAGAATTTATTATTCCTTTTTGGCACTGTCTCCCATTTTTAAGCTCTTTCAACTCACGGATCGTAATGACTTTGACATCAGTACTGCGGCAGAGGGACGCAGCGAAGCGCATTCACCGGGGCGAGGCCCGATATTCTATTAACGGAAGAATTCCTATCTTCTCTAGATGTATTTGAGCGTGAACAGTCTTTCGAATCATCCAAAAAAGGGAGAACCCTTAAAAGAAATTTCATTCCCATTCGAATTAAAACCTCTGTATGTTTCCATCTAAGTGAGCAATGCTTTTACTGATTTATATCCCAAAAGTTAGTATGACTAAGGGCATCAAATAACTTATAAGCCGGTAGATCAGGTTCGCTATGTATTTTTGTAACAGTGATGTACACGATAAAATGTATTATGTAAGTACTGTTACATATGAATAAATAACATTGGTGATATATGAGGGAATAAAGCAGACTGTTAAATGGGAAATGTAGTTCTTGAGAAGTGAAGCGGGAAAGAGTGTAATGGGAAGGGGAGTTAATGCAGACAGAAATTGAATTGGAGTTAGTAGTAGAAGGAAATGATTAAGATGGCTGGGGAATAAAAACTTGGACGATACTAGAATCCCCGGTATTCGGGGCAGGAGGCGAGAGAGAAAGGTGGAAGACCACGTAAACGGTGACGCGTGAATAGAGACTCACGTAAGAGGGACTTAGAAGTGCGTCAAGAGGAATCGTGGAATGGCAGAGAAAGATGGAGAAGATTGTTCGATACGTAGACCCACATTCATGGTAGACCAGGAACGGCTCTGGATGGATGATATACACGAGTATGGCAAAATGTAGGATAAGTAGATGGAAGGAAATACGGAATGTATTCTAAAAAAGTATCTTTTCTTGACTAGCTAAATTTCTTTTAGGGTGTTCATGAATATACATGTATATTCATGAGCGTGTTCATGCTCACAACCCGTGCGTCTTTTGCGGTCTTCTTCGGGGTTCGCTTCAGCAAGTCAATTCATCGGCTCCAGGTCTCGCCTGTTCACGACGTCAACCTTCAAGTGGTCTCCCCCGATCTCTTTCGACCGACCGCATTGCCGCACAAACAAACTCGACTGTTTCATTAACTCGAATGCATCTTCTTCTCGCGTACCGGCAATTTTATTCGGCGTTGGTTGGTGGATGGTACTCGGAACTGCCGTGAGTGCAAATCGAATCTGCTCCTCCACAATCGAACTGCTGCTCTTCATCGCTGCGGCTATTTTGCTTGGCTCGACGTCCCTCATCGGATCCGTTTTTTAAGCGACTCCGTCCCATCGATTTCTGGTCCTTTTGTTTTCTCTGCGTGGTATCCCTGAAATACATGTTTTTGGCAGGCTTTTGTGTGTCTCTCATACAAATCAACCGGGAATGTCACGTGACAGAGTCGAAATGGGAATTTTTGGATTTTGTGTTTGATGAAAAGAATCTAGGGTCCATTCGAGAAGGTGCGGCGTTTTTCACCCGGTGATCCGTGGTGCGAAAAACAATCAAATGGGACAATATCACCGGATTACACTTCCATCTATGAATAAAATCGAGTATTCAGTAGAGAGAAAGGCCCTCGGATTGATCAATCTTCTTGCCTTTTAGATTTAGAATATAACTTGTCAAATTATTTTCCCAATGAGGAATCGGTATATTATCTGTCATTATTTTGATTTGTATATTTTAATTTTGACCACAGTGGAGAAAGGAGAAAATTTAACAATTAATAATGATGATGCTCGAAAAATTCAATTCGTGTAATTTTGATTGATGTTTGGGTTCTAAGTCACTTATCGGCAGTTATCCCACAATTTGATACAACATTACCCGAGAGAAAAAAGTGATGAGTGTTTTTGACTACGTACTGATTTTTTTCATTTCATTATTTTCATTTGGATAAGATATAACAGCAAATGCTAGTGAATCATGATCAGATGACTGATCAGATGTTGAAATCAGTACTCATACATATTAGTCTTCGTAATTATGACACCCAGCAAATGGTAATTAGAGGTATGCATAATTCATTTCATCATAGTATGCATTATTGATGACTTGCAGTCACATTTGTAAGAATGTGCTTTTGTGAGTATCGATTTAGTATTTACAGTTTCTGTATCAATTTCGTACTGCTCCTCTAGAGACACGTTTCACTTTCAAACCATTTTGAGGCAATTAGTAAAAAATCACATTCTCATTTACAAAGATGAGGAAGATGCTACGAATATAATATCCCTATATATAAAGAGGAAAGTACGTTTATTTGTTTGTTTGTATGCTTGGATGTTTGAAATGTTTATCCACTTCCAGTTGTCGGACACCCATCAACTTATACTCAAATTAATTGTCTTGATGAGCTGATTTCAGAAAAAGTGCCAAACGTTTGTTTTATGTAAAATATGTTAATTTATTTATATTTTTATATGTTTTTCAGTTACTCCCATAATTGTGATATGGGTTGCACTTGCGGGTGACTCCGTAAAGGTAAATACCGTGGCTAGTCACGGTATCCTCAAAATTAGATTCACATAAGAAAAACACGTAAAGCTGATGTTTGGCTTCGTTCTGACCTTTTTTCATTTGCAAAATTTAATTAGAAATAAAAGTCGAACGAAATCCGAAGAGGTACCAATAGAAAGAAAATTGATAAGAGATTCTTATTTATATAACCGAATGCTGTTTTCCTTTCGAAATTTTGAAAAAAGTAATAAAATGTATCGATATTTAGCAGAATGTTTGCGTTTTTGAGTCATCGTCCCTATAATGACCATGATAATTGTTAAAACGAGATTCCGTATATTTATGTTCACTCTGGGGAGGTTATTTTGTGATGTCATCTTTTTAATGACTCTTTGCGGGAAGCCGGGAGACCCGTTTCACTCTCTTAATGATCGGCTCACGATCGGCCAAGGTCCGATGGTGGCTACATTCACGTTCCTTACGACAGGTGAGTTGGAGCTAATGAAAGGCGGAGGCAAATGAAACGGATCAAGAGTTGAAAGACACGGATTAAGAGTCGAAAGAGCCGGTGAGTCAAATAGAAGACCTGCAGATCACCACTCGAGAGCCAAGGGGGCCAATTCTATAACTTGGCTGACGTTCTAACGTTAAGGATCCGTTCAACTTCGATCGAGCTCTATTTATTCGAGAGATGACCAACGAGCGATTTTATAAGGCCGATCGTTCAGCAGAACATAAAACGTTTCGGTGTTGTCAGATTTACAGCATATTTTCTCTTCTACGCATGCACGATGAGCTGACTTTGGAATGATTGCACTCGTTTCGAGTCATTTTGAAAAATATTAATTTAAATAAACATTGCAATACCTGAAAATTGAACTCTACTTCCTCACGAGTAATATGAACGCTTTATACTGCCCTCAATGTGTTCTCATTGGATAAATTACTTACTAATTACTTGTCATTCTATGACCTTTACGGATTCAATTGTAATGTCGTCTACTGAGATTAACAGACGTCTGATTAAATTGCCTCTTATATTTCAATTAGACTCCAATCGTCTTTACTGGATCATGAAACACTTTAAAATATTTCAGACGGGTGTTCAAAATTTCCAAGCTTCTCATCTGCAAAATTCTAAGAAAATAATGAATTTAAATCACATCGGTCTCCTTTCGTTCATAACATCTTGTAATCCACTCCAAAAACAACGCTTTCACTCAGAAATGAACCTTAGCGCGGACTGGATGATAAATAACAGCCATTTAAATAATGAAGACAGAAATTGCCATTTTCCACGGGCAGACCGGTGCATTTTTACTAGTGGAAAATTAGAATTTCTGCCTTTATTATGTTGAAATTCCACGATATCACGCCTGATACTTTTCGTCATCTAAACAAACTAATGGTTCACTTCTAAGATCATTTACCAAAACTACACTCAGACGTATATTACACCTTGGCATATAACTTCGGACATGAATTGATTTGGATATTCATTGATACTTAATTACCATTCTCTATCTAGTCCCCAGCATTAAGGTACTTCTCAACCTTCATTACAATTTAAACATAACCTTCGCCCCATAAAATTGAATAGAAATACATATATAACTCACTTTTACAAGACTGTTCGCCGCCTGTCAAGAGCTTTCATGGTATTTCTTGTAGCATATATGATTACCTACCGTGAGATATATAAGGCAGTTTTTTTATCATTTCCGCTATTTCTCCAGGAACATACAGCGGCAATCAAATAAAGGAACAATTCTTGCTAATGAAATCACGTCGAGTAAATGAAAAGATAAGTTTTGAGATGGTAACATTTTACTGAATGAAGCATAATGAAACAAGATACATCGCATAAGTAGACAAAACAAACATCACCATTTCACTTGGACGTAAAAAACCGCACACACAATTTAAGATACTCTAAAATAACACAGTAATCCCTGCCGAGGACAAATCCTAATGCCTATTGCTAATTAGTCATTACCTGCCTTAAACGCAGACGGATTAATTATTTCAACAAAATCACATTGAACACAACATTGCAATGAAATTTGAAGATGACACTTGGGGTAGCAAAATTCACTAAGTGAAGAATAGTAAAACACTACACTGTTTATCCCTTCACTGGGACGTAAACAACCACAATAACAAGACAAGAGCAATCCACCGAGTCACCAACTTCACTTCAATTCAAACAAATTTCACATCTTAATTTAGGTAATAGTAAAAACAACGAACCGATTGGTGTTACGTCTTATCCAACAATTACAACGTATTTGTTACACTTTTAATACCATTCCTGTCATAACACGTTATTTAAAGAGAACAAGTTCAGCTAATTAACGTAAATATATCTCCACTTAGACAAACGCAATCCAGCGCAGTACATAAATAACACTTGTAATCACTGGCATGCCTCAATGTACACAGTCAAATCACACGATAAACCTTCGTTTAAATGTTATCACCAAAAATGACACGGTTGTTTTTTGTACATTTAAACCTATAGTGATGCAACTTTTTTAAAAATTGAAATTAAATGCTCCACTGGAATAATTTTCTTTAAATCGTCACAACTAAAAACGAAACACAAGACGTGCGATCGAAATTATCTTCCAATATAACGATACACAGCATTCTAAACCACTATTCACATTTGAAGTACAAGAATAGTATGTTTTCAATGATTTGTAGTTCACAAAATATATTACACTGCGATAATTCCTCAAATTTCAGTCAAATTAAAAACCAAAATAAACTGTTTTTCGATCGATAATGGCCGCTTCGGCATGTATTTTGATGCCGAAGCCGAGGAGTCGAGCGTGAGGCAAAAAACGTTCGAACGTGAGTTACAAAATCGCGATCGGAATTTGTATCGAAAGATTTCCCATAATCCAGCGGGAATGACTCTTTTACGCTCGAACGTAAAGTTATAGAATCGGCCCTAAGGATGGTCACGCCGCCTGGGTGGCGTAGTGAAACTACGAAAAATGACGTAATTTTTCATATTTTATGACCTATTCTCGCTTAAGTAAGATTACAGAATTTGAACTAATCAACAAAATAAACAAAAAGCCTTGAACTAATCAAGGAATAAATAAATGACTGCACATACTAAATACTGTAATACTGTTTTAGGATACGAATATTTACCAAGATATTAACTAGCTATTAGTCTTTAAAATTCGTGAGCGGTGAAAGTATACGTGAATTACGGTGTTAAGATTTGTGAAAACAAGGTTAAGTGTGGGAAACCTTTTTAAATATACTTAACAAAATTTCTCACGCATTATTTTTTACGGATATTGTGATGACTATATGAAATACAAAATACACTAAACTTTACTTCCTACGACTTAACTACAAGGACGAGATGAAGGACGTGATGTCACAAAAGAGTGAAAACTCTTATAATCGTGAATAATCATTTTAAGGGATTGTATTTAACACAATAACCTTTACTTTCATAGGAAAAGCTTTGATTTGTGCGAGGGTTTCTTATTTTCCCTTTATTAAGGTGCATGTTTCATTACAACGGGCACCCTCCACTAGTATATATATATATATATATACATATATTACTATTTATCATGAGAAACATTCCTGGAAAAAGGCTAAGCGAATGAAGGTGTACGAATGAGAAAACCATAAAGCTCATTGTTTACCAGCGTTAAACGATGGAAGTAATGATGTGATATGATAATTGTGAATTGATGGCGAGGGATTTCTCTCGTGTTGTACCATGTACTGAACTTTCCCCTCATTTTGCAATCATCCCGTTAATCTTGGAGGAATGCATGCATCACGTGCTAACTCGATGGATTCGTTCGCTAATGACTTTCGGGTGACTTTTGTGAGAAAATAATGACACGTTGTATTGCTCTGCACTATTCTTTTTACGTCCGGGCATGCCCCCATTCCCTTGAGGGGCAGACAGAGTCAAATAACTTAGTTACTGCTGTTATCCCCAGGAAGCTGTCTCCATTTTAATATTTTTCTCCATAATTTATGCTCTCCCAGTGCACACCGCTGTCACTTCTCTTACACCCATTGATTGCTTCATACACGTTCTTTTACTCTAAAGACGCCTAACACTTCTCCCCTGAAGAGGCTCTTCTACCGATATTAAAATCTAAACACATTTATATTTTGTTTAAGAAAGCTCTTTGCCTGTACTAGCTTACACTCCTATCCTTTCATACCTATTTTGCTCCTGCCATATGCATGCATTGCTTCGTACACGCGCATCTATTCTAAAGACTCCTAATACATAGGCCCACTTTTGTTCCTTTTGTACATAAACAATATCGGTGCAACAGCTCACAGTAAGCTTAGATTATTTGCAGACAACGCAGTGGTGTATAGAGAAATTCGCAGCCATAATGATAAGTTAGCGCTAATTAAGGACCTCGAGGCAATACAGGAGTGGTGCGATACGTGGCAGCTGGAAATAAACCTGAAAAAAATGCGTTGTTATGAATTTTTGGAAACGAAAAACGGAAAAAAGCTCCTTGTAACAGCTATTACATAAACAACAACAAATTAGAGACTGTAGAATCGGTTAAATACCTCAGAGTTAAACTGACTAATGATCTCTCGTGGAGTAAAAATATTCGAGAAATTACCGGTCAAGCTAATCGTAAATTGGGATTTCTTAAAAGAGTACTTGGCAAGTGTGATAATAAAGTTAGGGAAATCAGCTACTTCTCCCTCGTTAGACCCCACTTGGACTATGCTGCCAGTATTTAGGATCCTTATGAGATAGACTTGGATACTGAGTTAGAACGCGTGCAGGGAAGATCGGCAAGATACGTTAAAAGCCGTTATGATAATTTCGTTATTGTTACGGACCTTGGATGGGAAACGCTTTCAGACCGTTGATTAAAATTTAGACTCAATCTATTATGTAAGTTCCAAACCGGTCTATTTTCTGACGTTGACAATATTTTACGAAATCCGACATACCTCGGTATATCAGGTCATGAGAATAAAATTAGGGAACTAGACTGCAGAACGGACAGATTTAAAATGTAATTTTTCCCGCGAACGATAAGGGACCATAACAGCTGCCAATGAGACTTTTATCTAGGTTTGTTGATAGGTAGTGTATCTCTTAGTAGTAGTAGTACTCCCTAATACTTGAATCCTTATCTGTTACCTAGTACTAACAACACGCCGTGCATGTTTTCTACGTAAGCCTTAAGTCTCTGTCCATTTGTGTAGTTGCAAAATACATATATACTAACGGTCCCTCTCCATTGTGAGCATATCTGTAGTGTAGTGCATGCTTGTGAGGCTTCGCCTCGTGACAAGCATTAGCGATTTATGCTAATGCATAATTAGTCGTAGTTACACTAACTTTAGGGTAAGTATAGTGCAATGCATGTTGGTGACTACTCATCCCCTGCCATACACCCCTGCAAAGTATTTTGTAGATGTAGATGTACTTTTCCACTTAAAAGTTTCTTCCGCAACATTAAACCCTTGATTTTCTCGATCTACCCCTTCCTCACACACCACAATTTCCGCTATCATAAGTAGGTATCTGTTTCATCTTTTGACTCCCTTCCATTGTCTCAACCTATGCCGAACCAATGAAGCACACTCGTTTCATATCCATTACATAAGTATCCAAACCACATACTTTCATGAACCACTCATTCTTAAACCTATCCTTCCAACTCTTTCCGTAAATGCATCTCCGGTACACCATTCACACTGAAATTAGACTAATTTTATGCTCATTTCTTCTTTTCATGTATTAATTTCACCTATTATCTCCGGAAAAGAACAAATGTTTGCATTTTATTTAAGTTATTACAGGGTCAAAAGCGAGTGATACCTGAAAGCAGCGTCTAACTTTTGTCTTTTCTTGTCATCTTACTCGCGGCTCCCATATCTTTGACGCTCTGAAGGTTTCGATGCATGCAAAGGACACTTGCCAATGAAGGTCGTGGGGGATGGGAGGTTACCAAATATCCACTCGACCAATCTTCCACAAGTGAATATGCTTCGCCATCGCAGCAGCATGCGGCCGACCGTGAGCTGTCTAGCAAAATCACAACTCAGGCTCCAGAGATAACTAGGCCAATTCCACTTGATGGTAGTTAGGGAATGAGGGTCTAAGTGTCGCAGCGTCTGCTTTGGTGGCTCCAAGTGTCGGGGGCATCTTTCATTTGGAACAGGTCATTAAAGTTCCAAGGATTCACTCCACAGGATGCACCAAGAGAATATTGGCTTTTTCTTCCGAAATTGACATGCCATTGTTTCATGTGGAATATTGAATGAAAATTGTGGAAGCCGTAACTAGTGGAGGGCGTAGCCACTTTTTGGGATAACTTACTCCATTAGGTCTGGAACCATTGAATGACTTTTTAGGCTGCGAGGACTTTATTTCGTCAGATAATTAACAGATCCAGTTCACTGGAGCCACCAAAGAGAACTATGGGATGGAGTGTGAGAGGGGTTGGAGA
Organism: Pyrrhosoma nymphula; assembly: GCA_963573305.1. NCBI lineage: Eukaryota > Metazoa > Arthropoda > Insecta > Odonata > Coenagrionidae > Pyrrhosoma > Pyrrhosoma nymphula. Next base: position 83,912,270 of record OY754339.1, read on the forward strand.
TATTCGAATGACTTTGTGTTCCACTTTCACAGGCTTAAAAAATAATAAAACAAAAACCCTATTGTAAGACTTGGTGCTTTCCTGGCGCACGATGTGAATGAATTCTTCACGGGATTCCCACCAGGTGAGATGTCCAGCCAGAGCCGACGTTTCAATGGCTAACTATGCCATCGTCCTCAGGGCGATGAGTGCTGGGTCAAAATTTGTCCGGGTTTATAAATCTTCCGGCCGTGTGTCAGGTCGTTTCTGATTGGCCGTCGTCGATCCTGTGGTTGCTGTTTTTTCGCGCCGTCTTAATTATCCTGAGAACTGGTTTCCATGCATGGCTGATCGAGTATCCCGTATCGCGGTTGAAGTTTTTATCCGCCAATCTTATCTCAATAGCCTTCTTTGTCAACCGGTCCCAGTAACCACTTGATTTTTGACTTGACTTGACTTCTTTGCAGATATGCTATGTTTGTTCTATATGTTTGTTATCATTATTGATATAATAGGTAAGTGTAAATTTTTTGACGCGTGCCGGACACCAGATAATCGATGATTTTGAACCGTAAAAATACAAATATTTAAGCGGTAGTGCTACCGCAGGGATTGATCACTATAACGGGATTTTACTTGACCACAACATTAAAACAATGCCTATCGTTCTTCATGTGATTTAAAATCATTCCAGCAAAAAGCGACGAGCACAAACATACAGCGTCAAAGAAAACGTATTTACTGAATTGCCAATGTACCTTCCCGATGAATGTCGGGGGTTGTTCGGGTTTCCGACCGTTTCGATGAACGACTCGTTCATGGAAACGTCGGCAAAAATGGAGAGTTTGTCCCGATCGGAAACCCAAACAACCCACAACATCGCTATACGCCAAGAAAGCCTTAGATATTTCACTCGTGATAAATGATCGTTTAAAAAAGCCGATGGATGGAAATTTCTGCGTATCTTTTAGGACTGATATTCTAATTTGCCGCAATACCGGCAAATTAGGGTGATACGTATGTTAATTTGTAATTAATTTACACATTTAATGAATCACATAAATACCGGTATACCGGTATTTTTTCGTCAGGACTACCGACGTCTTCCAGTAGTATTATTGCTTTTTAATACTCATCAAAAAAATACCAGTACTTTTTTGAGTACCGCCCATCCCTAGCTTCAGCATTCACATTCTGCGAACTTGCTGAATCAATCGATTCTATTGAATGCATTTTCGTTAATAGATGCATATTAAATATCTGCGTGATGCTTTTAAAGAATATTGACCAATAATTGCTATAGACTTTATATTTTAGTTTTCTCTGAGGAGGTGAGAACTATTTTAAAGAATTGAAGGGCTTAGAGTATTGGGCATCAGATGCTTAACTTAGTAGTGGCAGGATTTACGGCATACCGTTCATTTCGGAATGGGATGTTTTGGGTTTTCCAGCTTCATTATGTAAGCAATTATCCTGAAAAGATTTCCGTATTTAAGATCGATGAGTCATACTGATCTACAAAATGTATTCCGCCAACTAATTATCAGCATATAGACTGCTAACACATTACTAACCTCATTAAGCCCTCAAGTTGAAAATGGTTTTTTAATACAGTTGGAGTCGTTCCTTTCACCACTTTGAAGTTCATTCAAGAATTTATTTACCTGTTCACAAGTGAAAGGCATTTATGAGAACATAAGACCCAATTTTTGCCGTTTTTAGGCAAATGGTCGATTCCTATGTCGAAGGGAGATTTTGCTTCGCCGCGAAAGACTTAATCCCACTTGACAAGCAGCATGCTCACAATACTGCCGACGCTCAGAAAATTCTAAACTGGTCGGTGAATGACAACGGGAATTAAAATTTGATCCCATAAGTCGAAACTTTTAAAAAAAATGCGCTAAATTGAAATTGCTTGCTCCTTAAAAATACGAAATATTAGGTTCCTATCCAATAAAATATTTGCTGCATGATGTTTCGCGTGCATTCCCATTTAACACAATTTTCGCGCAGGGAGGGATATAATCATCAAATTCGTTTCAATTTTATCAAGGACAGAGGGCAGTCTCGAGAGTGGGGCTTCGGAATATGGAGATAACTTGACCATGCATCGCGTCATCACTGAGCAACTTTTGAGCCACGGATTATCTGTACTCTCTCGTTTTTTTAAAGTTTGTATGATCATAAAAATGTTTTCTTTCCCTGAGCAGGCATTTCATGTACCATACAAAGGACAATATTCCAACGTGGATCATTTACAGTTGCCTATCATGCATAAATCTCCTCAATTTTGTTGAAGGCCCCGGAGGAAACTTAAACGTCTAATTCCTGGAGCAGTTTCCTGAACGCAGTTCAATACAGGATTTTTGAAAGGAATTTGAAGCCGATGGTCCACAAGTGTTTCCTGATTATTCCCCACCTGGAGAAGATATATTACCTCCAGAATACTGATTTTTTCTGCGGAAAAAATAGCTCCTTTTAGACCAGGTATTTACAAATAGTGGGGAATTCCCCACCCCATGGGAGAGATAAGGGTGGTTTTGGAGGGATTAGGATAACTATTCAGTAAAATAAGATTTTCTCCAGACTATGTAAAATCTGCAAAAATATAGCTTATTTTAATGTATTCTGTGGCGTTCAATGAAGGTTATTAAATGCCATAGATTAAAATTGTTTTTTAAAATTACGCATTGTTTTTATTTACTAAATTGAACTTTTATTTAATAATTTATATTGGAAAAGGGAATGATATTATGCACTGCGGTAAAAGAGGAACCGAGCGAAAAGGTTGAGAACCGGCGCTCTAGACTTATAAGACCATTGGACGAATGTCTAATATAAATTATTATATTTGCTCATAAATAAAGCCCATGTTATTTGAAATTCTGGATTGGAAATGATAATATACTATACATGTGAGTAATAAATATATTGATTATTTTACTTGTACCCCTATTTTGTTTATAATCTCGGTAATAACATCATTTTCTTTGGTTTTGGTGCAACGGCATACTTAGGTTTTCCATGCCATTGAATTCCGATAATAGTGAACTATTTGGCTGATTGTTTTTTTGGTCATATTCCTCTCAATAGCCAAATATTTTACTTTATGAATATCAATAAGGGATTAAAATTCATGCTCGTTACTAGAGTTATAATTATATTTTATACTCTTAACCACACCTATTTCATTCCAGATAATGTGCCTACCAAAGAATGTGACTCAATTATGCATGAACTCCCTCAGTTAACTAAAGGTTTCCTTAGAGGTTCCGTTTGGTGTTAGAAAATGATTGATTGAATACCTTATTTCTGTTACAAGATTTGGTTAGCCTAAATCACGTATGGTCTACAAAAAACTTAAATCTCCGAAATCCTTTATGTAAGCAACATTCATTATGTAACTCGGATATTCGTAGGATAGGCGAGTCAGGAAGTTATATACATACACTGATAGCCATCATTGTATACATAACTTCCTGAGGTGCCTATCCTATGAATATCCCGGTTACATGATGAATTCTGCTTACTTAAATTATTTCTACATGCTGCTTATAACGAAAACTGAGTTTCAAATCCCCATAGCGGAAGATCCCTCTTTGGGTGTCTTGCGGAGGTACCAAGCGAAGCTCTTCCTCTCCATCTGACGGTGCGCTCTACAACTTGGTACAGTCAGTTTCTCCAGTTCCATTCTTGCCCAAAGTGCTATCCAAGTCTTCATCTAGTTTAGTGTTTATCACTCAAGTGATGATATATCTGTAATTTTTCACGAATACAGACAAATCATTGTATTTTTTCAGCCTCATTTATATAGTGACGAGTGAAAAAACTACATAATAATAATTATTTTCTTGCTTAGTGGAAAATTTGTAATATGTACGCAGTGTTTGCAGGCAATGTTTTCTATTCTGATTTCACACTACTTATTCAGTGTAATTAATCAATATTGTTTGCTATGAAATGAAGTTTTATGAAATCAATGGGATATTCCTAGGATAGGCAGGCCGGAAAGCAATGTACATGCTGCCTATACCGCCAACCGAGTTCAAAATCCCGATAGTACCGGATTTCTCGGCAATATCCCCATCGCTCTTGGGGTGCCTTTGCTGTGAGGTCAAGTGCCAACTGTCTTTCTGATGGCACGTAGGGGATTGGAGATCATTGCTCCGAGAGTAAGCCAATGCTTTCTCTTTTCTCCTCTTTATCCTTCTCCTCATTGAAACTGGATCTATCTTTTCACTCCATCTCTTCTGGAGACTTCTTTATCGGTGATTCTCTCTGTCCATCAGATCTCCATCATTCTTCTATAGCACAATATTTCCTTTGATTACAGTCTTCTTTGCTCTGCAGTTGATATTATCCACGTTGCATTTCCATGGCTTAACATGCTCTAAATATACTAATTAATTAAGTGCTTCCTTAACAAGCCTGTGTTTCTGGTTGTAAGTAAATAGTGTCTTCTTCTGGCATAATTCCTTTCCTGAATGACCTATGATGCTCCTTATTTGCTAATTGAAAAAAAATACTGTCAAATAATTCTCTTTTATTTCTGAAAAAATAATTTAGATTACAATAATTTCAGTTATTTGAACCCCTTTATCTAAGAGATAATGGATTTTTTTCTCAATAAAATAGACTGAACTTTTTCATTTGTTTCCTTCGTGACTAGTCATTATGCCCTTTGGAGTATTTTATCACCGTTACATAATGACTCAGTTTCATTGGGGCATTTGTAAAGTCACATCCGAAACATATATATTACTCAAATATTGATCCCCTAAACAATTAGTTAATTTAAGCTGAAGGACATATATTGTTCGTAGTGCTCTTTTTTCATAATTGTCAGCAGTAGGTATGATTAATTTCCCATTAATAGTACTCATTCCCTATAACATCACTCTAAATATCACTTTCTCATCTAAACTGCTTATGGACTGATTTATGAGCCTGTGTCACAAATATGTTGATCGTTAACAGATACTAATCTCCTTCCTCTTCAATGCTCGCAGCAGAAGCGGCTCATGCATAGCCACAATATAGTTGCGGGAATGGAATTAAATAATTTTGTGGGATAAAAGCGATGCAAAATGTTTCAAAATATCAAGTATTCCGAGAATCCCTCTGTGATACTAATCCACTGCTACAGAGGTTTTCTCATAAGTTGGCAGAGAAACGGGAATTGAGAGAGGAAACCGTTCATCAGATCAAACTTCTCTTGCATGCAGTGCCCGTAACAGCGAGACATGAAAAATATGTAGTGCTGGCTTGTATAACACTGCATTGAAGGAAGCTGCAGTGTCGTAGGAAAGAGATTAATGAAGTTTTAGCATGTGAGTGGCATAACCAAGAAATACGATGAAAAAACGGCGTCAGCCGTAAAGAAGACGCTATCAAAGCCATGATATTGAACAAGTTGTACGCTAGTTATACCGATAATCATTGATGAATAGATCTACACTCAATATAGGCATGGATTTTGTAACACATACGATATTATAGGTAGATCCCGTTTTCACATTGAAAACAACGCTGTAGAACACAGGGTTTGAGTTATCACTCTGACGTTTTATCGAGCATAATTATACATGGAATGAAGAGGTATTGAATGCATGCATATTTTGTTGATATTTGAAAACTGATTTCAGCATTTTCATTTTGCTTCCATTGACAGAATATTGCACTGTTTGAACGCCGCACTATAATATCCATGTGCTGTGATATCATGGTCACATTTCTCCGGTGCACTAATTGTAAGTGCATACATGAGTGCTCTAAGCAGCTCACTTAATAAATTTTAAATAAATTAAATAAATTAATTGACATACATACCCATTACACTATCCCCTTTCGGGGTGAGCACAGTCCAAAAATGATTAACTTTCAGTGATTGGGCGGTAAAGCTGGCTCAGCTTTCATAAATTCCTCCATCCTCTTCTTCTATCCTTGCGTATCTCTTTTGCTTCAGTTACTCTCATTCATCCCCTCCTTTTCTTAAGACTTACCTTCTCATAACAATATCTTCGACCACATTCACACTTTATGGCTTTTTACTTTCTATCCTTTCCTCCCTCCCCACTCTAACATAAACCTGTTTCTCCAATCGACTCTAATCCATACTCTCAACCTGGACAAACCAACGGATCAACTCCTTCCATTCAAGTCCATTTTCGAAAACCATTCCACATTCGTTCATGGACATGTCCCGGTGCGTCAATACGCCGCACATACCTCCTGGTGGTAGATCGAGGTCAACGGTATGCTGGCACTCAGGGTTAGACCTTTCAGAAGCCATCCTAGCTCGAGTAGAGTTGTGAAATATTTTAATTCATATTTTAAATTTAAATTACTGATCATATTTACGATCTTAATTTTATAAACTTTAGTATTTTCCTCAAGGTCAACAACAGTAGGAATATTTTAAAATAAATTAACAATGGTTTTTTTAACGCGGACTTAATGCCAAACTTTGGCCATCGCGTTTACTCAAGGCAGAATTTTGGTGAGTTTTCCTAATTGTCTAGTTTATTTTTAATTTAAATTACTGATCATATTTACGATCTTAATTTTACAAACTTCAGTATTTTTCACAATGTCAACAACAGCGGACATAGGGTATTTCTTGTATTTGGTTTATTTTGTGGCATGCAGTCGAAAATGTACCAAAAACGACCATTAAGAATGCTGTGGCCGTTGGCAGGGAAAGCTGCACGGGAACTGCAATGACTAGTAACCTCGCATACTCCATTCCAGCTTGCTGCGAAATGTCAAAAAAGTATGAGTTTACAAATAATAAATATGCAGGAAAGCCTTTTCGTGCAATATTTGGTTTACAATGATCCTGATACACGTTGAAGAAAGAGAATGAAGAATGGGAAAGCAATGCTGGGAGATGTCGGACGAGAAACGTGAAGGGGAGAAGGAAGGACTGACGTCAAGGCAGAAATGTGAACATAAGAAAGAGCTTTTCCGAATCGGACAAGTGAATGGGAAGTAGCGCCACAACAGCTCTGACTTTGACAGCCGGTGGTGATTTAAAGGAAAATACATGAAATGATAATAACTTAAGAGTTCTCAAAACTCAGAAAAAGGTCACCACAAAATAACGTCCCCCGACGTCATAATTCACCGAATGTGAAGTACACGTTACCGACCCTGAAATCGTACCTGTTCTCAATAAAGAGAATGATGGGCGTAATCTACGCATTCATACAAACTGAATACTTTCTTGAAATGGCCTCAAAAGTCATCTTACACGAGAAATGAAACCTCGTTGTTTCTGCCACCGCGATATAATGAAATATCATACAAATTGACCCTTATTCTCTTTTCAAATCGAAAAAAGGCCACGGTAAAATAATATGTCCCCCGAAGTCATAATTCAAGTCATAATTTCATGTATTCGTTACAAATACTGAATTTGCACCCATTATTAAAAAAACAGATTAGTATATTTCATTTAGGTGAATTTTTATATTCTTAGTATTTTCCTGGGAGCCTACTGGGTAGAGCGCTTGGCTACTGATCGAAGGGTCCCGGGTTCAAATCCGGGTGAAGCCTTTGAACGCCCCCGAACAAAAATCCTCGGAGTGCGAGGTGGCCCAGGGAAAGGAACTGGCCCCCCTACCCTGAATGTGTGATAATCACATGCCTGTGGCTTAGTCCGGGTTGAGCTCTACCATCAACTATCCAAACCAACCTTCGGGTTGAATCACTGAGTGAGAGTGAGTATTTTCCTGAGTGATCCCCAAAAGTCATCTTAAACGTGAAATGAACCGTGAAAATTGCAGATTATACTACTTGCTCCAATGTCCATTTAAAGCCAAGAAGGCTTTTAACCTCGCCAGCAACTCCTCTCCAGGACCGTATCTCTATCTTCTGCGCCCTCTTCCTTCCCCATTCTGCGAAGATCTTTTCTTCATCTGACCCACCCATGTCTTGGAGCGTCCTCGCGTCTTTCCATTCTGGCCTCACAAATCATTCTCCCCTCTCAAAACCAGACCATCTCGAGCGTTTGATTTTGATAATTCCCATTGTATCTGTCTCATCGTCACATTACTTATATCTCTATTCTTAATTCTCCTGAAGCCAACTTTAGCACTATGTGTTCAAATAACTTTAATGTTTTTCCATGCTCGGTGGCAATGCCTACACCTCAGCACTGTATAATAGCATTGGTTTTATGCATATCATTGCACAAATTATCAAATGCACATCTACCATCAATCCAAACTTTATCTATTTGCCTCTTAATCAATGAACAGTTTGCCTCTTTCGGTCGAATGAGCGTCGTATTGTGTGTGTGTGTAGTAAATCACAATTGCACTCGTACATCTACTTTGCGAAAGGCCTGCGGACTGGTTAGTTAAGCGTGGATGTTATTCACGCTACACTAACAATAAGACTTATGGCGTATGAAATGCAGCATTGAGGTTACTTCCTTTATCTGTATCACCTGCGGTTCCCTGCAAAGTAGTGGGTACTGGAAAATGTCATTTTCCGACCGCTCTATCAAATGGATTCCCATTCCACCGTATTCATTACCTAAATTGGCATCGACATCGTTACTATCCATGACACTAACTGTTTAGACGCTTGATATTTTTTAGGAGAAATATGTGGAAAACGGTGGTCCGTTTTATCCGCGGCATTTTTTTTACTGAATTATGCTGAAAATTTGGTTAATGTGACATAAAATGTCCTCAACGGGCTTGAGTGGATTTCATTCTCCCCTATCGATATAGTTCCCCTTACCATAATGATCCAAACATTTTGCATATCTCTCGTAAGCGTCGTTGATCAGAAATGCTTGATCATAGATTGCGTCGAACATGAATCCATGTTGAAGAAGCTCGACATGTAGCCACCAATCACTCTGTGAAAGTGTTCCATGTTTGCCATTTTGTATAACATAAATGTTTCGGTTAATTTACGTAAGTTAACCGATACAAGAATATAATTATTGTGTAATTTAACTTTAAGTTAAAGTAATATATTCAATTAAGATTCTATCGCGTCGTTGCTTGGAGAGATTTCATTTTTTACGTGTTTCGTGTAACTGTGTTTTGCTTGTGGTGAAGTACGATATATCTTAAAATTCATATTCCCAAACAGCAATTCTATATTTTCTGGCAGTGCTGTTTTCCCAGGCTTTGGGATTGGAAAATATTCGCTGTGCATTTCCAAAGAGTTCACCATCATCCAATGCTCATTTCTAATGTATTGAAATTCAACTAGGATGAGTGATTCGTTTAGTAACTATCGAATGTTTCGTATGATTCTTTCTATGTCGAAACGTTAACTAATTGCGCTAATTATGAGTAAAGAAATAATATTCCGCTGATTGTTAAATCTTAGTGATAGACTCATAGTAGCTCAGAATAAACAAAGGAAGAAACACAAAACTCTCATTTTAGCATAAAACGGCTTAAATATACAAATAAGAAAATAATAATCTGTATATCTTTCCTTGGATCTTCAGAGCCGTCACCATATTGAAAAACTAAGTAGAATATATTTAATTCTTGAGTCCTCTCAATACCGTTCAAGCAAGTATTCCTTTTAGTTCCATTCTTCCATAGTAAAAAATGGCCTCTCTTTCATAATGGATCACACAAATCTATTTCGATATAATCACAAAGGTTGTGGAGAAACAAACGAAGGATTTAGGCCGACACAGGACGTATTTGGGATCGTTGTTTGATGCTGTTAAAATGTTTAAAATCTGTTATTATGGAAACTGCCTTGAGTATACTCGCCCGGTGAATGCAAGATCAAACCTGAAAATGTCTGTGTAATTTCTTCGCCATTAAGGAACGTTGAGATTCGTCAATATCCAACATACTCGTTGAAAAACTGAAAAGCATTTCCCCTAATGTTTTTCGTAATCGTTTATACTTGTCATTTTTTATCTGTTGAATATCCTCCGCCTTGAAATTCGTACATGAAATAGAAATATTATACACTTAAGCGCTGATGCAGCTGTCAGAGTTAACCATATGGCTACTTCCTGACTCACCGAACGTTTTATTGAGAGAACCAAATCAAATTTAACCATTTTTCATCGTTTGCTTTCATTCCATTCATTCTTAGGGGATGACTGCGAACAATTTTCAAGCTTCAAGAAGCTTGGTCATCGCAATCCTTGGACTTTCGCTGATTACTGGACCTGTCAAGAGACATCTAACCCTCCCGTGCCTTTGGTACTTCGTCTATATTTTCAATTTGATTGTTCTCAATTTTTCACGAGAAAACTTTTTTTGAGCTAGAATGTGTTCCATTCTCAAGTGTGTAACCTCTTTTGACCTCGGTAAAATGAGCTGAAAAGTCATGAAGCATTAAACACTGGAATCTCTGGACTTTACCCCTATTCCGTAAGGGACTGGCATTGACCGGTCTTAATTTTTTCTCACTTTTCAATTGATTTTTGTTTTCCCTTCGATTGATACTTGTCTAATATACTGTACGTGGAGGAGAGAGAGGAAAAGAAATAAAGTGATCGTGATGTGTACTTTTAAAGTCAACGCATGCTGAGCCACACGGCCTGAAAATTATACTCCTCCGGCATTGTATTTCATCATTTAACTTGGGCATCTTCTTTGTATTTACTCTCCTCATTCTGCGACTTATTTAAATGAAACATGAAGCTTTTAGCAGCCGGAAATTCTAAAATTTGTTGAATGTTCTTATAGAAACTTATTTTCATCGCTTGGGCTCAAAAAAGCAAAGAAATATCCTTCGTACATGTAAGAGGAATGTAACCAGTCAAAATGACTTGGTTTCTGGTTTTAGATAGTTATACGTATTGCTCTAAATGATAAAGGCTATATGGCACATACTGGGCAGAAAAAGAATTATTACTAATAGAAAAAAGAAAAAAATGGCTCGATGGAAGTAAGCCAGAGTAAATGGCAGCGATCTGATTTTAAAAACCTGTCAAAATGACCTCTTGGTTCGGGGTTCTAGTGTTCAGTATAATGACAACTAACACTATAGTAGAATTATATTATTTGTTAGGTACACCACCAGCAGATCATTTTGTAATACCACAGTAAATTAAAACTATTCAGTTCCAGGCTTGAAAATAGTAAGCATAAATATCGCATGTCTAAAAAATTGGTTAAAAAAAGCCATATAAATTTCTCGTAAAGGCGGTTTAAAATTCACTAAAAAGTTCGGTTTGCTTTAGAAATGAACTAACGTTGCCGAGAATGATATATTTCCATGGCATTTATTTTTCACAAACACACGTCCTATGTAATTGAGAAAATTTATGATTTATTTACCTTTATTAACAGGTACTAATTACTTGCTAAGTCAAAGAGCATTTGTAAGGTTAACACGCCCAAATAATCATGTTTCCATTAATGTCCTGCTGTGACCTTTTAATATTTTTGATGCCTTAACACGATTGTCTGCTCTCTATTGGAGTTATTTTGTTTGTGTCTTTCAATGATTTCTATCCTCAAGGAGTGATGAAAATCCTCAGGAACAAATAACCATAAGGCAGGAGTATGAAATTGGTTTCCTGGTTCTGTCGCTATATGGCCGGCCGGCACGAGGGATATTGCCTCCCCGGGGAGGCCGGAAGCTGTAAAACATATAAATGCCTGGTGTAGTCGAACTCTTCGTGAGGGGAAGAAACCCATGGCACACAGCAACCATAGAAATGTCAACGCGCGCGTCGAAGGGCGACTCAAGGCTTTAAGCTTCTACGAGAACTGGAAAATGAAGTTGCGATGCTATGAATGATGAGAGCTGAACGTATGTTCTCTGTAAACAATTAAAACCCCTTCCGGAAGAAACTGAGCGACATCGCGTCGCAAGGAGAACTTCTCGACAATGGCGGGCACGCTAAACTTTCCGCCATATGAGTGAAATGCGCTAAATTCCACTCTTCTCATGATCGCGGGGAAAGTTTTGACATATTTTCATGTCTCTCAGGGAATCCTCAAAGATGTACAGTAGTGACATAATCATATTTTTAAATTTTTTTATAATTAGCCATTTTTGCCTAGTCTCAAACACTTCGGAACGAGGATATTGTCTCCCTAGGGTTCCTATAAGGTATACAGCACTGGCAAAAGATTTTCAGCGTTGCTCAAAAGTAATCATTTTTAAAAATTCACTTTTTTACCTAGTCAAACTCATGTTTGTTCAATGCTTTCGGTATCAGTGCAACTTACTTTGTGGGCTTTCTAGACTGCTCATTTTTCATGAATAAACGAAGAACTTCTGTGGCAACTGCCGAGTACCCCATTCATGGTAATTTTCTACCGTTATGTTTCAATACCGAGCTCCGTGTATTGACCATATATTTTTAATCTTGAGCCCAGCTAGGAGAGCATTGTTCTTTAAATTTAAGATAGTTCCACTCTATATTTTTGTAGTAAAATAAGAAGATACAGCATAAGTATTAGCATAGCGTGCCTTAAATGTAAACAAGGAGCGAATAGAAACTATAAAAAAATATGTTCTTCAGCTTTATAATTATACTTCTGTAGACATCGCCTGATAATCTTTAGAATGTCTGTAACAGCACTTCTGCCAAAATGCAACTTTAATATTTACCAATTTTCTCGAAAATAACTTAATACATTAAAAAAAGCGGACTTCACATCTTTAATATCAGAGACATCCTCACCAATGTACGTGTATATAAACAAACAAAACGCGATTAAATAGCTTAGATGTTTTCCATGAATTGAATGAATAGATTTGAAGAGTAATGCGGCTGGTTATCCGTCGATATTCCCACCATGTCGCAGCCAAGCGTTTCTCCGTGTCTTGTTTCCCTCTTTCATAGAAAATCACTCCCCACCCGAGTGGGAAGCCACTAAGGCCACAAATACTTAATGTAATTTAGAGGCAGTGATGGAAGATTGCCAGATGAAACAGTTTTTGGCCAAACTCGACTTGCTCCTTAACCTAAAAGGGACGATCCACTCTCAAAAGAGCCGTAGTAATAAGAGAGTAGGTACCTTTGGCTCCTACCCTTGGTTGCGATATTTTTTACTTCCGAAACAAGATTAAGCAAGAGTGCTGAACGTGCGCGCGGCAGTCTTCCTCTTTTCTCCCTCTCTCAAAAGATACATGACTGGTCAATATTTACCATCACCGCGGAAGAATATTTAACCTCGTTCTCATTAAGACTCTGGGGAGTCCCGCATCGAGCAAATATCTTCCATTCCCTTCGCTCAGCGAATAATCCGCGAATCAGCGGCAGTCTCCGCCCGCTTGCGGACACGAGAGTGTATGGAAAGGCGAAGAGTCGTGAGGAACGCGTCCGCACGCAGAGATACAACTCTCGCAGATGGAGAAGACTTCGCGCTTCACTTGAGCGCAAACCGAAGATCTGGACACATTTCAAATGGAAACACCCTCGTGGAGGTTCTAACATTAAATTGAACACATGTCATTATCAAAATTAGAATGGTTCATTCTATATTCACTTGTAAATAAACGTCCACTTTCCCTTACTTCATCCAACAGAAAACTGTAAATCTTTGAGAAGGTTCCAACACATCCATACATTAAACATAGGTCATAGTTTTCTTACTCTTCCCTCTCAATAGTAAAATGAATACTATACCACATTAGGTCGGCAACATTCCAATTTTCCGCGTTTATCATTTTTCAAGAATTGCACTTAGATTAGGTAAATTGATTTTAATGCGGAACCAGAATTCAACGAATTAGAGGTATTATTAGTTTTTTTTACCACGCACAAATACATTTTTGCAAATAAATAAAATGAGAAGCTAATGTACTTGAAAATTAGTAGGTAATACAATGATGGTGTTTACAAAACTGATTAGTTTGTGAGTTATCTTAAAAACATTTATTCGTACAAGTCAAAATGAATGAGTGTTATAGAAATGGCGCTGATCTGAGAACCTTGATATGCAAAAGGTATTAATTTAGAAAGTTTATTCCTCGGAAAATCTGATTATTTAGAAACGCACTGGTTATTTTTGGAGCTAAGATATGCCATATCAGTGAAAGCAGTCCGATTTGTACGACACTAAGAGATACGTGGAATTTCTGATTTTTTCCTCACGAAGTCGCGAATGAACCTTTATGAGGCGTCAAACAAAAAGAAAGTAAACGCGGTGTTGTTACACCGTTTTCAGGTGAAGTTGTGAGTAAATCGGCTTTCTAATAGATCAAGTACTTGAGGATGTGGGAGGGTGGGGGAGGGGTTACTTTTTTCCTGAAGACGATATAATAAGCATCGAATCCTAGGTAGTAGGATTCTAGGATAACATTTTTATTTAATCGAGGACAATTGCAAATTCTTTGTTGGATCAATACAAAATGTCGCTTCTTTCCCTCTTAGATGATTCCACTCCCCTCCAAAAGATATGTTCCACGAAAGGTATTTCTCGGCATTCTTTCCCTTTTCGTCGGCAGCCCATGGCTCTTTTTCCGAGAAATTCGGCCCTCTTTTTCTCAGACAAGGCACCAAAATGGTGCACAAGATGGCACCGACACCACGCGCCATGTCATCTATTCACCCATCCGTCCCACCTATTTCATTTCGCACACGCGAGTTGCAGTGACGGACGGCTAAGTAGGAGGAGGGGAAGGAGGATTGATTTTTTATCGGAGATTACGCCGAAAAACTTTCCCGTGGGGGGGGGGGGGGAGGAGTTAGGGTGGTGGTGGGGGGGGTAAGAGAGGAGGAGGAGTAGGTATGGAACGTGGAGGACGAGGGGGAGGGAGGGAGGAGGTGTGGATATGAAAGAGAGGAAGGGCTTTCTGTGTGGAACAATGAGCGTGCTATCGTAAACGTTTAAGGAGGGAATATGGAGTAAAAGTAGATGTAATTAATTTTTTGTTGGTCCAATACAGAGAGAGGGAAGAGAAGACTGGGTGAAAGGGGGAGGGAGGAGGTAGAGGGAGAGAGGGAGAGATATAAAACGGGGAGGAGGGTTTTTTTTTCGATGTGGAGGCAGAGTGCGGTGCGGGGTATTTGGGCGTGGGGAGAGGAGGGTCTTTTGAGCGAGGAGGAGGGCTGGGTTTGCGAGGAAAAGAGGAGGGAGGGAGAGAGGGAGGGAGAGAGAGGGAGGGAGAGAGAGGGAGGGAGAGAGAGGGAGGGAGAGAGGGAGGGAGAGAGGGAGGGAGAGAGAGGGAGGGAGAGAGAGGGAGGGAGAGAGAGAGAGAGGGAGAGAGTTAGGAAGGCAAGGCGCGTGGTGGTGGCGGCGAGGCTTAGGCATTTTTGAGCGGAGAGAGAGTGGATCAATATGCTCTATCGCGCGCATGCTCTCCTCCCTCTCTCCTCCCCTCCCCTCTCCACTCCTCCCCCCTTGCTGCACCCTTCCCCCTTTCAACCCCTTCCCCACTTCCCCCCTACCCCCACCCCCACTTCCCACCGTTCCCCGATCGCGCTCTGCTTCGGTGGCATGTCGAAATAGCGCGTTGCAGTGGATTCTGTCATCATCCCTCTCTCCCTCTCCATCTCCTCTCCCTCCATCCCTCCATGCCTTTCTTTCACTCATCACGTTTTCCCCTCATTCTCTCCCTCTTAATATCAACTATACTTAACATTTAATGAAAATGATAGAATACTGTTTATCCAAACTTATAATTTTATGCCCACAATTGTTTCAGCACACATAACTGCCATTTTAAAGAAATAAACCATGTCCGATAGTATTTCGTAGGTGAGGACAAGCACTAAACAATCGTTTTCATAAAAAAATAGTTTCAACAAAATGACTGGCCTGAATCAGATTTCTGCTTTACTTTGTTTAATTTGAAGGACACTAAATATATGACGTATATATTACTAATGCAAATTTATGTCTTTTCTGGTTGTGGATATTTTTTACTGACGATTTTTAAACTAGTGATCGCAACTTCTTATTCTGTGAACTTGACAATGTTCTTTTCTTTTTTAAAAACAATTTACTGTCTATTTTTATGCATTATTTATATCGTATTCTCTCAATTGGCGAGGGGTAAGGTGAAAGAGGGAATTCCAGTATATTATCACTCCACACAAAAAGTCATCTATCTGTTTCAATCCCCAATGTTTTACCACAAAAAGGATAACATCTTTTTTTAAACCTTTTTATTCACTACTCCGTGTAAATTTTAGTGTAAAACTTCTCTAGCATGTGTATAATGCACGCTTTTCTAGCTAGAATAATATTTCTAGTGTTTAAGATAATCTTCAAGACTCAATTCTTCATTTTGTCAACCCTATAGCCTTATTTTCATTTCCTTGACTTCTGAATTACTACAAATTTGCGCATTATCAAGCCATGCAAAAAAAAGAGGTGGAAAAGGGAAACCAAAAAGTCTCAACTTTGCACCCATGCGTTCCCCCTTCCTGGCTCATATGTTTTTCATTTCTTTGTTATTGTAATTTCTACCAACATAAGTGCAATTTAAATAGTATGACTTTCATCACGCGTGAATTACTAATACGAATTCTTGATTTTCCTTATTTTAAACATTTAAATTGACAATGGATAAAGCTGCTGCATTAAATCCTTATTTTGTAGACGTGTTAACCTTGATTGCTTCATTCTATTTTCTCCGAAAACTCGGTCGCGTTTGTAGATAAGTGGGCAACGTGTCATCTCATATCCAGGAGGCTTCTTCAGATCGAATTTTTGATCGTCGTCTTTCGGCGGCTACATATAGGAATACCTGGATTAAGCCAAGTTTTATAACTTCTGGTTGAATATTTTCTTGGCATGAATACCGAAGTTAATCAGTTCTCACGTCGATAACTCTCACGTCAACGGACCAATAGTCCGGCTTAATATACAAAACAAGAACTGTCGATTAACAACAAGTCGAAGAAGAGACTACTTCATCTAGTGGTTAGCATTAAACAGACATTATAAAATCCGACCCTAGAGTGTGTTCTTCTGGAGCGAAATGTTAACCTTCTTTTCCTTACCTTGACGTCTCATGGTCTGTATCTTTGTGGACATGCATCTATCTACCAGGTTTGAGGGGCTCAGGTGGTTTTAAGCGTTTTCTCAACAGTCTTCCCCCATATGATACACTACGCATTCACCTATTCATCCGTCTGTCTGTGCACTGTCCCGTGACCTCGCCTTTTTCATTACGCTGCCTCCCTCCTTCACTCTCTCCTTCCTCTCTCCCGTTTCAATACACACTCCCTTCATCTCCCTCGTCTCCCGCACCCTACACACACACACACACACACACACATTCCCCGACCGCTCGTTTCATTCCACCCTCCCCCAACGCCACCCCACTTGCCCTTCCCTCCACGTTTTTTTATTTATCTTCGCCACATTTCCATACCTTGTCTTCTTTATCCCATATTTTCAGTCCCTTTTTGTCTCGCGGGCTCGTCTCATTCCACCTTGTCTCTCTGCTTTGGTTTCCATCGCTATCCCATTCCCTCTCATGCCTCTCTTCATACACATTCTTCTCCTTCTCGCTCAGTCTCGCACTCTTTGTCCTCATCCTCCCACCCTCCCCCTCCCCCCTCTTGCCGTAGTACACATGCCGGATGCAGAGGGCGCCCACTCCCCTCTCTCACCTAACACCATCATGGGTGCCGCCTATCCATCTGCAGTCAGCCTCTGCGGTCCATTTTTTTAATTCATCGTGTCCGAAATTTATTCCGTGTGTGTTTTTTTTATTTTTAGCGCGATTGTCCATTCGTGTGCCTTGAAGTATCATAGCCGTAGACATTCTTTTATCGTTTGGGAGGAGATGGGTTGAAGGAGGGGGGAAGCAGTCATTGGTTGATCCATTGTGGAAGGGGCTGGAGGAGTAAGTTTAATTAAAAAACCTTCCGCGCTTAGGTGAGGGGGGGGGGGCGGAGGGGGAAATTTATGGTCTCCCCTCCGATGCCTATCACGGCCTCTCTATTTGGAGAATATCCCACGTTCCAATCGGTGATTAATTTCAAGTAATGATTCATAAACTTATCAATATTTACTTGAGCATTCTAAAAAATATATTTACTCTTTGTTCGGCCCCACTCCTTCCCCGAGAACTTATTTTTACTCTTTTGATTGCGGTGGAATATGTTACGCGACCGAAGAACGGGAGCGAGCGGAGAGACGAGCTCGACGTATCCAAAACCTTGTCTCCGATATTTGTTTTGTGTGAATCGATTGCTATGAAATGAAAACATGAACATCAACCGCAATTCGTCTTCTTTTTTTTTAAATACTAACATGCTCCCTCATTCTTTCACTTCCGTTGTTGTGCTGCTCGTCTAAACGCAATCTAACACTGGTCCTTGTTGGAAAATCTTTGATTTATTTTCCATCGCTGGGAAAACATTACAAAACTCTCTCAGGTTCCTCTAACTCAAATTAATTCGGGAATATTTAGAAAAAAAGTATCTTATTTATAAAAAAACGCCCCAAAAATTCAGCGCCAATATTTTCTGGAATTATTTGGCTAGAAAACCTTTCATCATGTGCAAGGCAATTGTGTGATATAGTTATGAATGAATGTAGCCATTTGCATAGATTTTTCGACGATCTACTTCATGAAGTGAGGATCTTTGGGTGTAGATGAGGGACCTCATTATTACGTACTATAGATTGCTTTATTAAGCAACTGGAGACATCACTTCCATCAAGATACATGAGAGGAAAGACCCATATCTCGGCCGTATGCGCTGTGGGTCAAGTTAATCGTAATTTCTTTGTTAAGTCGTGCTTCTGGGGGGGCCGTCATTCTCTCCAAGGCCTACTCATTAACGTTTTGATGAGTTTAATTTTTGTGGATCCCTTTCTGCTGCGATCACCGCCATGCGACCCAATTGTGCTCTGTTGCTGGAGTAAGGGAATGTTTCGGGGGATTACGAAGGGGGAGGGCCGCTTAATTTTTTTCCACTGGGTAACCACGTCTTCTCTGTGAAACAGCTGGTAATCTGGGAATTAAGGTAGTGCACGCCAAACGAGAGTTTCCCTTCAACGTTTTAAACAGATAAAATAATCCAGTCATCGGAATTTATCAGGCTTAATAACCCCGTTGTCATTTCCAAAAAGCTACCATTCTTTTAGAATTATATCGAAAGCTTGATTAATGAAAAATATGTCTCACAATTTGCTTAGAGAAGTGTTTTAATGTCGTAATTGACGTTTTTTTAAATGCTTTTTAAATGAGGTTAAGTTTGATGATTTAAAGTTTGCTAGCGAATCACTTCTTTCATTATAATTATGTGAGAATTTTTAACTAAGAGCATTGATTATTAGTAGTCGCATTTGGAGCAGTAAAAGTAATACCTAATTTACCACTTTATATTCCACTAGTACGAAAAATTTAAGAGAAAAGTTAAATTAAAAGAATGACATTCTAATTTGTTTTGCATTTAAGGCGGTTCCTTAATCTCTTCTCTCCCTCTCTGTATCGTATTCATTCCCTTTGTTCCGCGGGATATGAAAGCCGTCCAAACTTTAAATACACACGTTCCCTAAAGGGGAATGAATATTAACCTCGGTCACGTTCATGTGGAATTACTTTACAAAATAATAACCCTTTAGTAATAAAATTCATTGAAAATTAAAAAGGTTCCGACGATAATGTGTGGGATTTAAACACTATGGTAGAAAAATATTTGAAAATTTATGCAGTTAAATACATTTTTATTTGCTTCCTAGGTTCCGGTACTGTTTTATCATCTTCAGAAACCTAGATAGAAATTAAAATTTTATTTATCCGTGGAAAATTTCAAACATGAATTAAATCATTACATTATTTTCACTAAAACTTAAATATTCTGCTTGCGTTCTTTCTTTTTACTTATTATTCGTGGGTCAAGCTAAATAATACGGTTTTAGTTCAAAAATTATTTTTAGACTTAGGAATAATATATAAATACATATTTATATCAGATTATGATCAGCTTTTTAAGGTGTTTATTTAATGCTATCCATTCATCTTCAGAACACATTTAAAGAGTAATTATTATTGAAATACGTTAATGTTTTATCGTTAATTTTTATACGTTCACTATAACACAAGAAAATACGTGCTTCATTTCATTGAGAAAAGGCGCATTAAGCTAAACTTATTCTTATTTCTGCACGCATTTTGTAAGTCTGCACTACTACCTTGCATTTACGGAAACGTATTCACGATCAGTGATTCAGACTCATGCTCATAGACGCAAAGGATGATGGAATAAGTCTCAAAAGAACTTAATTTCAATAAAAAATCATGAATGGATGCATATGAAGAAATTGCAAGTGTAAGCAAAACTATCTCTGCATAGTTAGTGCAATAGCTAACTCAAAGGTTGGCGTAGAGCGACGAGGTTTGTAAGGCGTGAACATTGCGGCAAGGCTATCAATTTCTGGCGGCTTTGGAGTTTGTTTGAATCAAAATGTTTGATTCTATGCTGCCTAACAGCCAATCCGTGTAAATGGGGAATTTTATCGAAAGAATAAAATTATAATCGAAGGAAAACTTAATATTAATTTGGGTGGAGAAATTGTTTTATTTATTTAGTTAAAAAATGAAATAATTTTAACCGTTTACTGTTGCTTCATGTTTAAATTAGGCGCCGTGCTCTTTTACTTATTTCTGAGGAAATATTTAGGAGAAAATACAATTATTTCTATGACGACATCATGTATTGCATTTGAAATTAGGTGGTTACATTCTAGCTCTAGCATAGAAAAGAATGTACATGTAGATTTTTAATAGCTTATTTTATCTCCCAATCTTCACTCTTTATTTCTTACGTCCGTAACAGCAAATATGCGAGATTTTAATAATAATAAACACTTGGTTGTTATTCCACACTTTATTGGAAACAAAACGACCCGGGTTTCAGCATATCATGCCATCATCAGGTACAAACAGTTGGGTGGCTTACACTTATTTAGTGTAAGCCACCCAACTGTTTGTACCTGATGATGGCATGATATGCTGAAACCCGGGTCGTTTTGTTTCCAATAAAGCGTGGAATAACAACCAAGTGTTTATTATTATTAAAATGAAGGAAATTCCACAAAGTAACGCCGGAGACAGTGTTTTATAAATATGCGAGAGTTCACACTCGGAGGTGATAAATTGTCAATTATTCATATAGAATGACACCGAAGTGATATTTTGTAACTCATACGTCTTCTTAAATTTTTAATACGTTTTCATAACTAACCTATAACTTTCATAAAAGAAAGTTTTGCATGGTACAACACCCGCTACGAATGTTGCTTGTAAAACGTGACGAATAGCTTACAAGTATTATGAAATATGTGGATATTCAATACATAAACGCAATCCCTTAAATAAAGTATTTATGCAGAGGGAGATTTTTAATAGATAACCGCGCATATAAAAACTTTATCAACAACTAAATCAACAACTTTTTTTGGTCCCTGACTGAAAAATGTTAACATTCCTAAGAGCAGTAAAATATTTCTACCATGTTTAAGGAAATGACGGTGAATTGAATGTCCTTTTTAAAAAAGGCAAGCCAATGATGCTGGAATTCTACCTGATGAAATGGTTGAAACGTACGTCGATTTTGAACGAATTCTGTCAATTTTAACGACTCCCACATTAAAGGTGGTGGGTAGTTGACTTCAGCATGGAATTCCCCCAGTATAAGTATGTTCATACAGTACAGTAGGCAATATGTTTTGAAAGATTTTTGTTAGGCCTATATCATATGCGAGCCTATAAAAATGAAGCTTAGGTCTACTTTGTAACGTCAATCACAGAAATGTTATTTCATCATTTTGATTGTAAAAGCAGTATATGATGACTAGCCTTTGGCTAAGATAACTTTGAAAGCGTTATTTAGCTTTGGAATCAGTTGTTTTCCTCGTATGATGTCGCATAGTAGAGAGAAAAATGTAACTCAATGAAATTTTATTTCCCCAGAGTTTTAATTACTTTTAAATTAGCCTGCAAAACATTTACAGGAGCATTTGGTAAAAAGTTTTGCAAATATTGTTAAATTTTCACTCATTATTAATTATATTTTCCATTTAATTCTAATTTTCTTTTATCATTCATTTAATTGGACTGTTACCTATTTATATTATTTAGAGTATTTGTCGTAAAAACTGTTAATTTTTATTTAAATAGCAGTGATGGAGTGAATGCAAACTCCCGGTAAGCCCACCATGCTCTTTTTATATGTACTTGAGCTGTTTTCTGTGACGACGCGGACGAGTAACAAGGGTGAAGCGGTCAAGCGTCATCATCGTAACGTGACCGTGAAGTTATACGAAAATAATGTGGTGCACATCAAAATTTGTAATTACCATGGTGATTGAGGTGAGGTGCGAATGAGGCGAGGGAAGAATCTTACCAACGCTTTGTACATTGGTAAAAAGCTAGTAAATCGAACGAGGCAGTACAGAGCATATTCACTATTTAGTATTTACATATTCGAAGGCAGATCTTAATTTCCAATTTATGCGTCGACAATGAGAAAATGCACTGTAGATACCAAAATATTTTTAATAATTAAAAAATATTCTATGAAGATAGAGTTTTCGAAGATTGTGAGTCAACTACAAAAACCAAGCTAAAAACTTACGAAGGTATGTCTGTCAGTCTGTAACGTGGCTAGGGGCGCTGCGATCAAGAATTCGATTTAATTGAAATCGAGCCTGTTTGGAGGACTACCAGGTGACCTAGGAGGTTGAGGTTTGGCGCGAATACAGGTCGTCAACTAAAACATACAGGAAAAAAGTAAAAACACGGAAAATTATTTAAATGGGCTGCTTGTACCCTATATTGTTTACTTTTAGCCTCGAAGCATTGAATTGGTGCAAGGGTTTCTATTTTGCTAATTCAGATCCCTTGCACGCGAGATTCTGAAATGTACATTACTGGATGAATCATAAATCGATCTAAAACATAGTAAAAGAGCAAATATTATTTAAAAAGAATTTTTTTTACAACCTAATGCATTAGCTTATAGCCTAATAAGAAAAGCATTGCTAACTCAGTGCAGGGGTTTGTTTATTCTTTTTTCAATTACTTTCACCTTAGACATAAGGTTGAAATCTTCACAGTCAGATGACTGAAAGACTGCAGTTTCTTATTCTTGCAACTGATTTTCCATTACACTTCGCTTTTATTTGAAGTTTGTGTTTTTGGCGTCAAAATAGTCCGTTTCTTTAACATTTCAAGAATACAAATTTGACAACCGCAGTATGGGTTTCAAATGACAACTTCCTTTATAAATTGGGATATTGCGATCAATGCGAGAATTTAAGTGAGATTTTTGCGAGGGTATTGTTCACCTCACCCTCTACAAGGGTGGCTATGGTAGTACAAACATTTTATAGTAAAATGCCTATGTTATTGAAAGCTTGCTTCCTCATGATTAAGTTGATGGAATTTTTAAAATGTTTTAATTAATCACTGCAGTTCCCTAAATTCATTTATTAACTCAGAACTTGCGTGAAACAAATAAACTGTGACTGTCTTGAGTTTTTATTGTTCTTGCGCAATTACAGTTCTCCCTCGACACTCTTAGTATTACCACTAAAAAGTTTGAAGCAAGAATTTATTCAGCATAACATGGCTTTACAAGTAGTTTCCTTCACTTAAAGGCTCAGTCAAGATGTTTTACTTAGATAAAATAAAAAACTCTTCATCCAAAGAGAGATTTTAATGTGATTAAGATATTTTGATAGTTGTTCAACATCTTCATCTTCTTTAAATTTAAATTCTTAATCTCCTTCATTTTGAGGCCTTAAAAACCCATATAACACTCTGAAGGATATTTTGATTAATCATTTATGCCTCAAAAATCAAACTTAGTGACCTAAATCTGTGCAGAGAGTTGAAATTTGTGTTAAGGAATTTACCATTTGCCATTTAGGTCTTTAATAACTTCACATATTAAGCATAAGAGAGAACACAAAGTTTGTTAAATATCACCAACATTATATCATTATATTAATTAATAAACGCTTAAAATCGCATAAGCTCGAGTAAGTGGTTTACTAAGTAATTAAAATCCAGGACCTTGATCTCATTAAACATAGAAAAGTCTGTCATTTGGAGCCGACAGAGGAGTTTTAATGAACTCATTTATCATGAGACAACTAAAGGTAAATTTGGTTACGCAAGAATTAATTCTCAATTCATTGTTAGCCCTGCCAGTCCCCTCAACTAAAATTCACCTCTCATACCTCATAGCAACAGCTTGAATTGATTTGTATCCCTATTTATCGAAAGATATGTAATCTGAAAGCTACAAATTGTCTTCAATTGGCGGTCGTTAATTGGTAAAACATCCTATCCTGCCCATCGCGCGTCAATTTTTCTATTAAGGTATCAGGTGTTCATTTTTCACTTTGGTTAGTCGAAACAAATTCAGGTCTAACTTTGTGTAATAAGTAACATTAACCATAATGAAGAATGATAATATGGAACTCTGTTACTTTACACACACTATTTATTACACCAATCGATGGCAACGGCTTAAGTGTCATTTCCAAGAACTTTGATAGTGACGTCTCAGCCGTCGAAATTGATTGGTGTGATAAATAGTATGTGGAAAAGGTGTAGAGTTTATTATTCACCGTTATGGCTAACCTCGCCTAGCTTTAAAATCAACTTCTCCGTTCACCAAAAGTCATCCATATTGGAGGAGAATGGATATCACTACAAAACTTATATCAGCAACTATTTTGCTGACCAAAAATATGGCATAAAATGTTCGAAATTTACAATTTGAGCCATAGAGTGTTCTAAATTTATTTGACAGTATGGGCGAATGTTGAGAGAATACTGTTGCCAAACTTTCTCTCCACGTGTTCACCTCTCGGCAAGGTAGGCAGACATTTTCAACACCGCGCTAGTTTGAAGTTAGTTACTTTAGGGAATAATATTTGAACAATGGAATACTCCTAGATGTGCAGTTATTATACCGCGTAACATTATGATGAAGTTCCTGATGCTGTTGGAAAGATCGTACTCGCTGTATCATGGAGATTAACACGAGAAACGAATCTCCGTTAGAGCCCATACTGTCAACCAAATGTGGAACGCCCTCTACGGAGCGCGATACAGAACGTCTAGGCACGTTCAATTGCTTCTTCATAGGATTGCCTGCTCGGCAATGCATTATTGCTTGGCTTCACATCACGGCTATGTTCATGTTGGAAACTTTGCTACGTTGGATCAAGGAGTAATTGTGATTACCAAGTTACATCGATCAATATTTCAACGGTACACAGCCTTTTTATAGCGTTTACCAGTTACATGAGAGAGTAATATACTCCTATATAAATTACATATTACCGTTTATCTTACATTTTTGCATATAAGGGGTCTTAGTTATTACCTTTCCGTCAGAAATTAGCTTGATTATCGTATAACTTCCCATGAAAACCTTAGTGAGACTCGCTAGCGGCGCTCCGCGACTAGATGGGCCAAGCGTCTCCAACAGCCGTGTACCAATTAAATACCTGCTCTGATCTGGTAAAAATTTCGACAAATCCTACGTATTATAATATTCAATGAAGAGAATTGGTTATTGCCCCTCGTTAAGAGCCATTTATGTAATATCCTATCCAGTCAGCACTGCGTTGGGAAGCTAATTTATGTGATATTCAGATAAAGATGGATTTCAATTATCTTTTGCCCTTGGTGCTGCTTTAAATAACGAAAAATATCTCAATTCCAGTTTTACTCCCACACTATGAGTATTTATTTTCCAGTCGGTAGAGCATGAGACTTAAATTTATATACTAATACAATTACACACATTTATAAGATGGTACATTCAATCAATACCTTGCCCTCCACTTATCTTATCTTCTGTCTTCTTGACTCATTTAACAAGGCCAGAGCACCCTTGTGCATACTTGAGCCATCGCATTTCACACATTTACAATGCACTCACTTATATTCAATGTTCACCTTCTATACAGAGGAACATCAAATATGTACATACATTAAGCCACTCCTATAACACACAGGTACGAAAGGCGATTCCCTGTCACGCTCCTCCCTGGTCACTCCTTTCTCCTCTCACCAAAAAACAAACCCCAGGATGGGTTGCCCTGATGCGCGATCCTCCATAGTTCATGCTGCTCCCAACTTAATCTACTTGTTGTTAAAACTTCTCTCCGGAACCCATCTTGACCGCGTGCGTTACTCCCTCTTACTCCTCTCCCATTTTTGTTTAAGAACTCCCCCCGTTACTAGTGTTGGTGCTTCGCTATTATTGCACTGCTTGTCCTATTGGCTGCCGTGTTACTCCACTCCTAATTATTGTATAATCGCCACGAGTTCGTGCTAAACACGCCCAACATGTCGTACCTTTCCATCTCCTTCGATTTTTTACAACAATGGCCCAAGTTGTTATGTTACAGTATATTCGGTTCATATCTGATTTCCTAATTAAAACTTTGCGTGTCGTGGGCTTCAGTTGCTTACGGCAACGAAATGATTATTTTTTATTAATGTTTTGTTTTCCTTGAAAGTGACGGAGGAAGTTTTTTGGAGGTTTTAGAGGGTTAAATGAGGGAAGGGAATAAAAGAAGATGGAGAAGCTGTCGCAGACTGACAATGAAAGGGGCGCGACAAAGGAAGAGAAAAAGGAGTTTGTCGATCGGGCGTAAGGATGCTGGGATAAGAGGGCAGGGATCCGTTTGTTACTCGGAGGGTAATTAGGGCACCGGGGAAGCACTCAGTTTACGCCAATTTTCCGAGCGCCCCGGATCAAAGATGGCTGATTGAAGCACACCCCCATGGATGAGGTGTTCCTATGCATTTTTGTTCATTCCCCCGTTATAAATTTGACGCAGCGGGAGTGAGGTGAGTCGTTTTATTTCTTTTTCATATTTTTTTCGAGGCCCGTTAGCGTTTTTGTGGCTTTTCCACTGAAATATAAATCCGACTGATTTATATGGACAGCGTCAAATTTATTGAGAACAAAATTTGTTAAGCACGCTCTTCTGTATCATCCGCTGAATTATTATCCGTATTAACTTTCCGATTTCCTCATCACCTCGTGAAACTTACGCAGAGGCTTGAATTATCAAAACGCACCCAAGTGTCAAATATCGCAACGTGAATAATTTTATGGCTGCATCCGACATTTTATGGATTAGGTATATTTTGGTGCTCGGGTTTTTAGTTATTTTTTTCAAATTCCGCCACCTTACGACGAACTTAGTTCGAGGGTAAAATTGACAAAATGGTTGAAAGTTTTCTAGCGCTTGCCAATATTTATCCTTGTATCCATCATCTCTATTCATGCAGTATCCTTAGATAGGTAAAACACTTTCCGTGGTTCCAAATTGTTAATTTAAATGTAACTAGAGATTAGATATGTGACTTAGAATCCGATGGCACGGGTTTATTTGGTTGCTACTGAAATTAATGTTTGCTTGTGTCACTTTGCAGAGCTTTTATTTCATATTTAACCTATGAAAGATACAATGGGAAAGGAATGCAATATGAGAATCAAAAATAAAAAACTAAGGAAATGGTTTGCAGTAAAGAGGAATACGTTAATTGTAAATTAGGTATACAAGGCAAAAGCACACAAATGGTCAAGGAATTCAAATATCTGGGGGCAATAATATAAAGTGACGCAAAAAGCAAATGAGAAATTAGAAATAGAATATCCATGCCCAAAATAGCTTTCAACAAGAAGAAAAACACTTTATGCTGCAAGAAATATCAGCCTACACATAAGGAAAAAATTGATAAAAGTTTTCGTGTGGAGCATTGCTCTATAAGTATGTGAAGCCTTGGCCATTGCAAAGGAAGAAAGAAGAAGACTGGATGCTTTAGAAGTGTGATGCTATCGACGAATGCTGGAAATCAGTTGGATGGACAGAGTTAAAAATGAAGAGGTGTTTAAGAGAGTAAGAGAGAAGGGGAATGAACTATGGAAGAGTATTGTAAAAAGAGGGGCAGAATAGGTGGGGCGTATATTGAGACACGAGCGTCTAGTAAAGAGTGTGTTAGAGAGAATGGTGGAGGGGGTACGATACAGAAAAAGGCCAAGGGAACAATATCTGGCGCAAGTGAGGAAGGATGCTGGGGCAACATGAAGATTCTATGAAGAAATGAAAAGGAAAGCTCAGAAAATAGATGAATGGAGGTTTATATTCAAACCAATCTAAGGATTGATAATTGCAAGAGAGAGAACCTACGGAGACCAATTATTGTCCACATTTACAAGTTGTATGCACTGGCCTGCGACTGTGCCTTCTGCATGGCTTGAAACTGTAATGACGTGTGTTTTTTTTAAAGAAAATGTGTTTATATCGGGGTAATTTAGGTACTGCGTGATTAGTAATGGTATTAATGTCAACAACAATCATAACATTAGTTTAATTTCACAAGTAATAAAGAATTTTTGGAGGTTGAAATGGCTAATTTGGCGAGATGAGAATAATCATGTGTTCTCGCCTTGCCTTCGCCAGAGAGCAAACGATATGGGGCTTGCGTATTTCAAATACGGGTAAAATTGCAATGAAAAATCTGCTCAGGAAGTGTGGTTACTCTGGTGTAAACGAATCTTTGGCGTTATGATCTTTTCAGAGTTTTCATTTTTAGTCAGATGAAAATGGATAATGAATGCATAAAAATGTTACACTACAAAGAGAAATATTATTTTCGTTGAATCTTCAGTTTTATACATTCAGGTACGCAGCAATTCAAAACGAACTCTATGCTACGTGCAGTGGAATTTATTCAAAGTACATGCAATTATTAGTTGACGCTCTATTCAACCGACAGCAAGAAATTATCTTCCTTTCCTAGCTTTTCGCATTTTCAATCATCTCCCCCGCAGAGTGAAAAATCTACTTAAAGTGAAGTGTTTTCTTAATGTTTATGTTTCACATATTGATCTCGCGGTAAATTGCGCCTCTATGTCAATTTTTCAGACTCTAACAGGTCGATACAGCCTCCGAATGATGAAGTCTTGCTGGGCTATCCGACGTTCAAGCCTAGGAAGACATCAAAATGATATCGAATGTGAGAATTTTCGTTCCTAGCAACGTTTTAGTCCTTTTCAAGAGGATAGGCATGATAAATTTATCAAGAGTTCAAAATAGTTTTTAGCCAAGTATTATATTGTCATGAGTGCTGCGCTACTATTAAAGAGCAACCATTTTACTTTCAGTTAACGTTCCATACTGCGTGTGAATAATTGGAAATCCTACGGGGGTTTCTCCCTTCTACTGCGAACATCTAGCTTTTATAAGTAAAAACTAATTTTCTCAATTGCTGATCCAGAAGAAAACTGCTATTTAACATCTGAAGTTACCACTCCGTACTCAGGGAAGAGCTGAGATTGAGAATAAACTGGAGAAGATATAACAGAGCCATCCGACACTGATTCAAATACAAAAGGATTAATACAGATTTAAATGCGATTGCTACTTGATTGAATAACTACAAAATGTTTCACTGCACAGAATTGTGGATTTTTTATACCATACTTTATTTCGCACTTTAATTTTTGAATGAGTACTGAAATAATATTTTATTCTGTTTAGAAATATTTAAGCATTTGAATCACGTACTATGCATAGGTATTTGATTACTATTTATTTTTCATTGGTTACTTGACTTCCATTGTTTTGATTTCAATTTATTAAATCCCTTACGAGGTCATCAATTAACTAAATCGCCGACACTTTGTATGATTTTATAAGCTTTCCTGCAATACGCCTTCGAGATGGATTCTTAAGGTGTGCTCCATGTATTCAGAAAGATATTTTGAGGGACCTGCCGCGGTTGCATTCTTAGCATGCTGGCAACAGTAGGTGGGTTTTCTCATGGATGCAGTACTAGTCTTATTTATTAAGGACTAATATTGAAGTTGGGCTCAAGAGGATTCAAGCGTTGCGTTCCGTTAACTTTTGCTAAAAAGATTCCTGAAGATGAAATGCTTTTAAAATACCATCGCATGAAATACTTAATACATGGAATAAGTTAGCCAGGCTGCTAATACCTACACCGGTATGGCAAGCGAACAGTTACTCGTTCTAAAGTCACGTTGGGTAAGGATAAAATATCTCAAGTTCAACATGTTTTGCAAGGTAAAGCGATGTAATACATACATTTGTAGCTCTGACACTTCGACCATCTTTTGCATAACATACTTCATTTTCAAAGAGACCCATTAATTTCAGGTCAGGAATTTGAAGCAGAAAAAGAGCTGATAGTGAAAATGAAATGATCTGATGAAATGAATTGGCCGAATGGCATGTAATATCACGTCATAATCTTTCCCCTTTAAACTTTCACCTCAATAACGAAAAAGTTAAAAGCCTAAGGCCTCTGAAAGTGGTTTGTGGGAAGCTATTAATTAATGTTGTTAAAATAAAATTTATGCATACATAAGTCTAATGAGTATTGCAAAGTTTCGTCCACAACCTATGACCATTGAACGTAGCCAAAGATGATACCTAATAAGCAGACTAGAGCACGTAATATGGATTCAGAGAAAATGCTTTTTTAAGCATATCTAATCACTTTTTTGGTCTAGGCTCAAATTACAACAACCGCAGGGAATAAACCTAGCCTCCCCAAGCACCATGGAAAGTAGAAAATCGATTCCGTTATTTCCTCTTAGAATGAAAATATTCTGCTCAAATCCATTAATTATGTTACGTCATTTCTTGCGACTGAACTTACACTTTGATTCCTACACACAAATATTTTACCCTATTTACCTACTTTATCATTTTTTATTTTAGTCACTAACGCCCGGGCTAACATTTATGATTAATAATTTTGTTTACGTTACAGAAAGTGATTTGACTGCCAAAGAAATTCCGCTTTATTGAGTTCTTTCTTTTCAACTAATCCTTAACGTTATTATTCTTTTGGGGAAACAAAACATCCCTAGGCATTTACTAACGACTTAGTTTCACATTTTTCTAGTCATAATTTTACCAATAATTGAGATCATTATGCGCGATGCAATCTGAATTTTATCAGAATATTTCTTTCCTCAGCAGTTGGCGCGCAGTAAAAAACAATAATATCACAACACTCCGTAAAGGTTTTTTTAAAAAGACTTTGACTCAATTTATTTGAAAAATTTCACAGCCCAGAATGGTGTTTCACAGTGGAAGAACATGCGGAGTAATTATTAAATTTTCAAAAAGGTCTTATGGCTACCGTTGAATACGCTGTATTCCTGTTTTAAAGCTTAGCTAATACCACTCTTTCTCTTCGGCGGTGATCGATTCATGTGTGTGTGGGTATGTCTCCGAAATGTCCTCTCATTTTATTCATCCGCTCTTCGTGTAACGATCCCCCTTCCCTCTCTGTTTCTCTCCCTATCGACATTCACGTCTCCTCCCACAACTCCACCTTTAATAATACTTTTAAAGTTGGTTTACTTGACACCCATCCCCCTTCTTCCTCTCCCCTTCAGCTCAAGGATCTTGAATATTATTGTATTTTGATCCACCAGGTCTTCTCGCCCCCTGGACTCAACAAATCGCGCTAGTTTCTCCCTCCCCTTCATCTCCTTTCTCCCTGATTCCCCCACCCTCTACTTCATTTTTCTTCCCTTTATTCCCCTCTCCCCTCCGATCACCCTCTCCCCGCTCTTCAATTCACTAATTCACTCTAAGTGCTCAAAGGCGTAAATAATAAATACTTCGTTCAAACAGATGGTGAAAGAAAGAGGATAGGAAACACATAAAATGTGACAATACAATGATGATGTGAAGATGAAATGATGGCCGATTACAAGTGAAAAAAATTCGACTAGGCCGGGAATCAAACCACGGACCTTTCGATGTCACGCCGAAAGCTTAGACCACCGAGCTACCTAGTCTCATAAAAAACACTGGAATCGGCGGGGGGTTTATATGAACAAAACACCCCCAAGAGAAAGTAGCCCGTAAATGTCGCCGAGAGATGGCGCAGGGCAGTTTCACTCGGTGGTCTGAGCATTCGGCGTGACATTAAAAGGTCCGTGGTTCGAAACACAGAAGCACGCAAATAAGACACTCGCAAAAGAAAACTTGGACGTTTCGACAGTCGAGCCGTCATCGTCAGCGGTAAAAGACTGAAGCATTTTCTCTGTTCCCTTGGGGAGGAAAGGGCAAAGAGGGGGGGGGAGAAAGTGTGAATGGTTAGTGTTGGGGAGAAAGAGGTGGCTATTGGACTATTATTTTCAGTGGGATAGGTTTAGCCCGGGCTTTTCGAATGCTCTTGTTACCCAAATATGAGAATTCTCTCCAATGTTTCCTCAAGATTACCGACGGATTTGGAAAGGGCTTCTAAATTGGCGAATGAAAAACAAGTTTTCGGTTACATAAGTATTATTTGACTTTGCCAAAGCATTCTCTTCATTAAGACATTACAAAATATATCGAGACCTTAAACTTACTTTCAAAAATTTGTTAAAGCAATCTTGATCAGAAATTTCGTTTAAAAATATTCACTTTCAGCGCTGAACGAAGATAAAAGACACATCTGAAGCCGGTATACTTGAAGCCACACTGAAGGTTTTACGTAATACTAGCGATAAGTAGGTACATTAATTATTTTTTTAAATAGAAATTCCGATAGCGAGTGTGAAGGAATGAACATTGGGGGCGGCAGCAGAGCGTGGGACGAATGGAGAAAGGGGAGCGATGTATTGGTCCATCAACTCCCTTCGACCCGTCCTCTCAACCCTCTCGAAGTGGGCGTTGTCGTCCCGTATTGTCACATGCTATAGAGGCGAAAGCACAGAGAGGCTGGGGGAGGAGATGGGCGGAGTGTAAGTAGTAGATAAGCGTGGGTTGGGAGGCACCCCTGACTCAGGGTCCCAGCGGTGACAGAGGGTCACAGAGAACTCCTCAAATACGTGACCGCGGATCACTCAGCCTGCATATCATTTTATTTTTAATGTGTGGTTGGCTCCGTAGTAGGATCTCACGTAATTTCCAAACTGTCTTCATTGTTCATTAACGTGCACGCCATAAAAAAGGTTTAAGAAGCATGGGATGGGAAGAATTCGATGAGGGAATAAGGGTAGACGTGGAGCTGATAAATTTAGTTAGGTTTTCGGATGATTAAGCATAGGATAGCTAGTAAGTCTTGGAATGCAGTCGATGATGAGAACTCTAAATGTAGAATGTGAAAGTTTTAATATCGAGTTTATCTGTAAAAAGATTAAAGTAACCCATTAAGAATGAAGATAAGATGGCATATTTGGTCATGCCGCATAGACTAGAGAAGGTTGAACAATTTGTTCCGCTAGATAGTATCCTAAACGAAAATGGATTCGGTGATGAGGACATTAAGTGGAGTTTAGTATTAATACATGAAACATTTATGAAATTAATCAACTTTGCGATGGGAAATCGATTACGGATAGTAGAAAAGGATAATTCAAAATGGAAAAATGGAGTTCAAAGTTGTATGGTTCAGAAACTTGGTTGAAGCGGTGGGAGCATGGACGGAGATTGATAGCTTTTGACATGCGAGAGTGGAGAATTATGAGATGGATGAGCTGTTCGAATAAGAAAACAAGCAAAGAAGCGTTACATATGGTAGGAGAGAAGTCCGCAGAAGGCTTTAAAAAATATGAATCTCGTACCTGGTGGTAAGAGTATATTTGAGAGGGTGATATAGTGGAGAATGTTGGTCAGGCGAGGGAGAGGGGGGAGAGCAGTAAGACTTTTGAAAGTTAGCCAAAGATGCGTAGTCTGATGAAGTAAATAAAGGGTAATGTACAACACAGCCATTTCGGGGAAAGTGAAGGTAGGAACGAATCATGTTGAATGATCATTGGGAGGTGTATTTATGTTATACGCCATCGTTTACTCAGATCAATAAATGTTTACTTTAGATCTCATCGGTGAACCTATTTTTGATGGTCTCTGAGTTGTCCCTGGTGAATGATTTAAATAACATTCCCATTCACACGATTTGCGTCACGCTGGACCCCTCCAAAAGTGCTCTATTTGGTGCTGAAGCAGGATATTTGCTCGCTTTACAAGAGGACTCTACTCGTAGCGTAAAACCGAAAGGGCGCGTTTAAACAACGCGATCCGATTTGCCGCATCCGAATAAATATTTATCTTGGCCTTCCTAATGTTGTTGACAGATATCACACTCATAAATATTGTCGGAAAATAAAATGAAAACAATTTATGAGTGGCCATGAATTTAGTGGTCTCTAAGGCGAATGAAACAAAGGGGGAAATGTGGGTGTGGCAGTTGATGGGGAAAGTAAGTTGGAAGGGAGACAATAAATGGAAAGAGGAAGTATTGCGGATGGTTGCCGGAGAGAGGAGATAAATCCAATTGATTAAAAGGAAGGAAGAATGCTTGTTTGAGGCAGATTTAAGGGGATTTATCCCGTTGATAAAAGATGCTGGCGGTGGAGGCAGGGGCTATAACGGTCGGATTTAGATGCGGAGAGAACGGAACAAGACACTGCGAACTTTAGGGAACGGGTTCCGTTTCCATGGACGGCCGCCCGCCTTTTCCCCATTCGCACATTCGCCTGAAATACGTTCGCTCTGGAAACAAGAGCAGGAAAGGACGGCCGCTGCAAGCCATGGGACCAACAAACACTTGAAATGTCGAAACGGTCAGGCTTCTTGTTTGAAAATACCACTTGAAATACCTACTTTATTAAAAAAATAATAATAATTTATTAATCCCGGGACTTGTATGGGATAAGTCAATGCTTATAAGATGAATACATGCATGTAAACCATTAACAGGGGGCAGTGAATACAAATTCACAGAAAAACATATGAGATCATTAGGTCATAAATTCATCTACAGAGTAAAAATAGTTAGCAATGAGGTAATTCCATAGTTTTGTTTTAAACATGGTGGACGGTTCAATGTGTTAGCATTAGTTGGTAGTTTATTATAAAATTTGGATGCGGCATATTTTGGATTATTAGAGAATAATGATAGGCTGTGAGGACTTCCGCCGGGTATCGTACCCATGAACATCTTTATTCTTTATTACATCATTGATATTTTTTTCACATATAAAATTGAATAAAATATATAAATGGAAGGCAGAGTGAGAAGTTATAGCTTCTTGAACAGAGGCCTACAACTGGATCTTCTGTCCACTTGGGTAATAGTTCTGATGGCCCATTTTTGTAATGTGAAAAGTCTTCGTGTGTGAGAGGAATGACCCCAGGCAACAAAACCATATCTAAGCCTTGAGTATATTATGCATAATATACGGATACATCAACCCTTTGGTTTGCAAAGAGCATAACCCTCCGAAGTAGGTAACAGCCGGATGCTACCTTGGAGCACAGAGAGTCTACATGAGCTTCCCAACTAAGGGGTTAATCAATGTATTCACCTAGAAACTTAGAGGCACCTACCTACTACACACTTTTAACAGAGGACAAGACAAAATTCTCTTTTGATATGGATGAAAATGAATAAAATTACATTTCCTTTGATTAATAGCAACATAGTTGGCATTGCACCAGGAGACCATTTCATCTATTCCCTGTTGAAGGATGTTGAAATTATCTTGATCATTTTTGATCAAATGACTAGTGTCATCAGCATATACTACCAAATCCCCAGAGCGAACATATGAGGATAGGTCATTAATGTACAGTATAAAAAGAAGTGGTCCTAATATTGACCCTTGAGGAACACCTTTAGATACATACATTTTCTCACACATTGTATAGGTATTGTGCAGAGAGGATTTGATTGTCACAATCTGAGCGCGACCACATAAAAACAGCGCAACCAGTCATTGGCTTTGCCTGAAATTCCGTATGCCGCTAATTTTGACAGCAGAATGCTGTGGTCTACAGAGTCGAAAGCTTTACTCAGATCATAAAAGATACCAAAGGTGTCTAACTGTTTGTCTAGTCCATTTAAAACCAGTTCAATATATTTGTGGATTGCAGATTCCGTGCTCTTTCCTTTAATGAACCCGTACTGAGAACATGATAACAATTTAAACCTATTGATAAAAGAAATAAGGTGTGTATTCATAACAGTTTCAAATACTTTGGAGAACAATGACAGGACAGAGATAGGTCTATAATTGTTAGGTTCAAGATCGCTCCACTACCCTTGTATATTGGCACAACTTTGGAAACTTTAAGTTTATTAGGAAAAGAATCACAACAAGCGACTCATTAATAAGATGGACAAGGGGAGGAAGCAGCTGAGATATAACACTTCCTTTTAAAATGGAGCAAGGAATACCATTGATTCCTGCAGAGTATTTGGTAGAAATTTTCTCTAATACCTTGAAGATTTCATAGGCATCGGTGGAGTAAAGAAACATAGAAACTGATTTAATAGGTTTCGTTATGCTAATAGCCACATTCATTGGAACAGTATTTAATACACTTCTACTAGTGGCAGTTGTAAAATAGTTGTTAAGGTGATTTTCCACATCTTTAGGGTAAGTGAGAATTTTATCGTCAAGATTGATTTTTTCAATACAGCGGTTTCTACTATAGGATGGTGCAATATTATAAATTAGATTCCATGCAGCTTTAGATTTGTTAACAGAATTTCCGATAAGAGTAACATTAAAATTCCTTTTTGTTTCTATGACCGTTTTATGGTACTTTTTTTAGAGCATTGTACTGAGCTTTAGCTTCAGCAGTGTTCTCCAATTTTATGCGATTATACACATCCTGAAGATGTGAGGACAGACTTCTTATTTCAGGAGTAACCCAGTTTTTGTAGATTTGTTTGCTTTGTGGGGCTGTGGCTACATAGGGCCTAAGTGGGAAACAAATGTTGAAGTGATATAAAAATATATCTAGAAAGTTATTGAACTTTTCACCTAGAGTAATAGCCTGATAAACAGGCAACCAGTTTTCATTGCTGAGATCATTATGAAATTCATCAAGAGCTCTTCGATTAAATACTCGTTTCCACTGAGTATGACTTTATGAGGTTAGTTTTTCCAGGCCAACTTGAAATTTGGAGACCTGAGCTAGATGGTCTGACAAATGGATTTCAACCACCATTGAAGCAAGATATGGAAAGCTGGAAATTATGTTATCAATAATAGTTGCAGTGGTATTGTTGAATCATTGGTGGGTTGAGAAATAGAGGGAGACATATTAAATACCTTAAAAATATCCAGAAGTTGAGACTTAAATATGCCATCAACATTAAAATTAACATTAAAGTTGCCGCAAAAAACTTTATTATGAGATATTTTCGAGACAAATTGCAATAGTTCCATCAGGGAGACCTGTATATGCATAGCACTACAATTGGAACATTACTAGCCTGAGTTCGAGTTCCACAATCACTAACAATTCTAATGCTGTTGATAAAGGTACTGATATTGTTCATGGGTACAAGTTTACGGGTCATGCCGTGAATATTTTGTAACTCATTTCATTTGATCTCGACAAATTTTTGGTTCTAATGCTTAAAGAACTCTATGATTAACTTGATTGGGAGAGACTTGTCTTTTAAGCATTCTTGGAGGGTTTAATTAAGATCGAGTGCTCAATTCTCAACTTATCTCCAACGTGATACACGAGGAAGAAAGAACTGGATGCAGTTTTCCACTGATATATATATATATATATATATATATATATATATATATATATATTACATTATCAAATATTGAAAAGGATCGAATGAAATATTTATCAGCGGAAAACAACAAAGAGTCCTATCTCTTCACGCACAAGTTTCATATCCATCCATCAGTCTTGTCAGTCACATACAGTCAGTCCACATTCCATCAACCTTGAGACAACACTATCAATGAGATATAATAGATGAGCAATAGGATCAAATACATTGGTACGAACCTCCAAATTTAGAATAAAAGTAATAACAGAATATAAGAATCCGTAATGGTTTTACACAATATTGAAGAATATAATTGACCAAGCTTTTCGCAACTTGATACATTTTCAACAAAAAATTCGTGTGCACACACAACGCACAAACAATTAAGCTTGTGTAGCTTGATACCACTGAGTGATTGGTATTGTCAAGGTACAAGTTGTTAAAACCACTGTCGGGAATTCTCCAAATTATAAGTAGAAAGTATTGCTCACTGACATTCCTCCACTCAAATGGTAATTCCCTGGGTTTCATCCTACACACCAAGTTATGCGATCGAAACAACAATATTTGGTTGAACTTGAAAAGCAACGGACTATAGAACGACCACACCTTCTAGAAAAATGCAAAAAAGACAGTGCGTAGACACCTAATAATCTGACTATTGAAAGATTCGTAATCATAAAACTATTTCAATCCCAGGAGCATCAACTCATTGGCAATGGATGCGCTTCCATAAGTGGCACACTATCTTTCGTGACTTCCCTTAGTATCTGAATTAAAAATCACTCATAGGTAACGTAATGAGATAGCCAGTCTCTCTATGAAGTACCCTGGGAGTGCAATCAACGAAAGTGCGAACATGGAAGCACATGAAATGAACAAAGCATCGACTAGGATAGTTAAGTTGGGTGAGTAGAAAAATCCCTTCCTTCGCATTAGGTCCTCTGAACCAACATTTATGCTTTCTTTTGTTATAAAATTTCGATGCTAAACTTGGCATAGCTGAGTCAAGAATCAGCGCACGAAGAAAACCGCGCGCTCTATTTAATGAAGAAAGAAACAGCTCCCGCAAAGGTTGTCGACTTAATTTTCGGAGACAGTAAGAAGCGGCGCGGGGCTGAAGGCTTTGCCGTTGACTGAGGATGGAGTGATGTGCAGATGATTGAGACGGAGTGACGGGTGGAGTGGGGAGGCCATGCTTTCGCCTTTTTTGGGAGGAAGCTTTCTACTCCGCCGCCGGAAAGGAGGGCGGCGCTGGGGGGCCAAGAAGTGGCGTTTTGCCGTGAAGAGGAGAGTGGAGGACGACATAAGGGATTGAGGAAAGAAGAGAGAGTGTGTGTTAAGTTACGCCATCGGCGTGGAGGAGCAGGGCGAGGAAGAAGGATAAAAAAAATAGGCGAGGAAATGTTTTGAGGCGTCGTGGGATGGATGCATGGGAAAAGGGGATGAATTTTTTCGCCCAAAGACAGGTGTCAGGAAGTGAAAAGGGGTTCGGGGGGGACTCAGATTGGGGAGGGTGGGGGGCGTGGTGTTAGACCTCTTGATTGATGCCGAGAGGGAGAAGCAAAGAGTAAAAAAGAATATGCATAGGTATACACACGCACAGTATGTGTGAAGGAATACGTGTATGCAGCACGCGGTTATATTTTGTCGTCCCTTTATATTTTTTATGAGAGTTGTTTATTGACCACTCTTTTATATTAAATGTTTTTTGGAGAATTGGTCATGAAAAAATGTCACTTTTCTTCTCTTACCAACGTTTCAAAAATTTATTGTTTCATCTTCAGTGCTAAGAACAGTAACATATAATACAAGTATTAACAATTGTTTTTTTACACAAAAATAATTGAAAAACTATGTACTAACAAAGCGGTATCTTGAGGTGGAACACTTAGATTACCAATTTGGACAGTTTTTACGTACCTATATTGACATTTATTATGGTAACAGCAGTTTAAACATTTTTTTAGTAACTAAAACATGGTGATCAACAAAAAATTTTGCTTCCAACTACATTTCATATATATTTATTTTTTAACCACAATTTTAGTGTTAAGATTCCATTTATTTTTTGTTGATCACCATCTTTTGGTTACTAAACAACTTTTTAAACTGTTGTTACCATAACAAATGTCAATATAGGTACATAAAAGATGTCCGAATTGGTAATCTGTGTATTCCACCTCAAGGTATCGCGTTGTTAGTACATATTTTTTCAATAATTTGTGTAAAAAAACAATTGTTAATACTTATATTATATGTTACTGTTCTTAGCCCTGAAGATGAAACAATTAAGTTTCGAAACGTTGGAAATAGATGAAAAGTGTAATTTTTTCATGACCAATTATCCATAAAACGTTTATATTTTTGTTTGAATGAGGTAGGTAGTAGGAGCAAGATTTTTCTTCACTCATAATAGAGACCATATTCATTGCTAAATGTAAGCAGTTACAAGGAGCTTAAAATAAAGGGAGATTTACGTTCAGTGTGTTGAAGTTAGCGCAGATCGGAACGCAGCTATCTCTTTAGCGCACACGAATGACGGTGCGAGGAAGTATGTGTGCACCGGCGAAACCCGCCGGTAGATGGGACTCTGTGTGGGCACACAAACGTAGTCACGCCCTAATGTTTTGTGTGTAGCTAACGAATTCCTTCAAAATACGTATTAATATTTTTTCCACTGAGTAATTGAAAGCTTTAAATTATCCACGTTTGAAGCCTTTACTGAAAATTGACTCAAAAAACAATCGCGGATGCAATAATCGATGCTCTTTTGTTGCTAACCACGCATCAACTATGCTCCCGATCTGTTTTGAAGTGTCCAGCAGAGCTTAGGGGACTCTGTTAAACGAGTGGAAATGGTACGTGCGCTGTTGCCTCTCGTGTGAAGTGAGGAGCACACTAGATTGGAAAGCCTACAAATATTACAATATTAAGGACACATGGCCTTCGTTTTATTCATCTGAAATTCTCATTGACCAACTAAAGACACATCATTAGCTCATTTCTTTCACTCCAATCGCTCCTTCACAATCTGAGCTTATTTGTACAATTTTGTGAGAATCAATATGACGAGTAGTATATTTATTTTAAAAAAGTAGTTGAAAATGCATAAAAACTGCACACCGTTAGATTGCTTCGCATTCTATGCGTCAGGAATTCTTCATTTTTTTAATAAAATTTCTCTGGAGCACATAGCATACCTTACATCCCAAGGAAAACAGCTTCTGCATTCTTCGGAAAACATCTCGGAGTACTAGAATATGTGGCTGTTATTTTGGTGTCATTGGAATGATAAGATATTTTTCAACACAATGAGGTCAAATTCATTGAATTTTAGGTGAAGTGATATCTCACTCTAACTACCACAAACTCACCATATTTTTGTGCTCACACATACGCATTATTCTTAATTGCCCTCTTATTTACACATAAAAGACATTAAGCTTACATATGTAAAACTTTTTTAAAGGAGGACCTACTAAATATATGCTCTATCGAGTTTCTCTTACTGAATTGTTTTTCTTGGTTGCACGCCGCAACGAATTCAGTTGTTTGTGAATAAGTATTTTTAGTTTAACCCAAGGAGCATTTTATTTAGTAAATGCATGGATAGAATATAGGACACGTCATGTCGTAATAAACATA
Organism: Pyrrhosoma nymphula; assembly: GCA_963573305.1. NCBI lineage: Eukaryota > Metazoa > Arthropoda > Insecta > Odonata > Coenagrionidae > Pyrrhosoma > Pyrrhosoma nymphula. Next base: position 83,953,367 of record OY754339.1, read on the forward strand.
CACATTTCTATTTTCTACAACATAAATTAATAAATACAATAGAATGAAAAAAATAATTGGCACTGTACAAAATAGTAATTAAACAATGAATAATCACCATGAGTAAAAACAATTTGAAACCTATTCTTCTCAACTTAGCTAAATGCAATGGTAGGCGATGCACTCATAAATAAGAGCATCATAGTCACTAATAAATATTGTAATATTTTTTCTCAAGTAGCCAATGTTAAGAGTCGAGAAGTTGTTTCATGTGTGCAAATTTATCATTCTCCTTTCGTTTCCCTCTTGGGTAAATGCTTTGAGAGCGGGCAATTTTTATATCCACTATGTTCCCTTCCGTTAGCCTTTTCCATAATATTTGTCACGTATGCAGATATATATATATATGTCTGCAAGTATTTGCACGAAAGTGTGTATGCTTACACATTCATTATTCGTCGCTCTGCACGCATGAATTTATTTCAGAACTAAGAGATAAAATTAATTTTAAAACGTCCGTTTTCAGAAAACTGGGACAATGAAGGAGGTTGGTGTATTTTGGGAGTCCCTCTCTCCAAAACAAGGAAACCGAAAATATACTTGACGTCGCGAGCCGTCTCTCCATCTCAAACGCTCCGAGTTGGCTTTGAAATCTCACGGCGATGCAGTTTCGGTAAAAAAAGGCAATTTTTTCACTTCAAGAAAAAAACTCTTTCCTCACCAGCGTCTGATGATCCAATTAAGACTGCAGTCCCTTCTTTTGCAGAAATGAGCTTAATTAATCATTGGATGAATCTTTTGAAGTTGCAATCTTTCAGATTATCAATCTGAGCTGCAATGCTCAATTTTCCTAACACTCAAACTCGAGGAAATGAAGTCAAGATAAAGCGTCACGTAGATATTTCATCAAGGTAGCGAAAATAGACCCATATTTGCCACTTTTTAATCTAGTGGTGATAATTTGGGTGGTGGATTGGTGAACTTTAGAATCGATAATGTAATTGTATTAAAAATTGGTTGATAATTTTTTTCGATTTTAGTTACCGTCGTCAATGACAAAAAATCACCAAAATTTTCGTAGCATTTCCAATGAAAAACACAATCCTTTTATTAATTCGTTTACGGGCTTATATGCGTGTATGTGACAACGGTAATAACAAATAATAGTTTCAACCGAGTACAGTCATTCATTCGAGCTATGACGAGCTCAATTTGTGCTAATTTTAATCCGGCCATTCTGATTTTGCAAACATATCAATGCGAGGATAGCCGGATTTATTCAAGGTGAACAATTAAATGCATCCAGATAAAAATAAGGCTTAAAAGTAACATGCATAATTCTTAGTCATTTATTTGTAAAATCACAGCCCTGCCAAATCAAGTTTGATGTGCGATTTGCGCTTGCGTAATGGAATTACGATGTATTTCTATAAATCATCGGAATATCTGGTAGGAATTATTTTTTTCCCACCTTTTACGAAATAAATAACGATTTGTTTTCAGTGTTTCTGACTAGGAGATCAGTGAATCCTTCAGGCCAAGAGTTTTGGATTTAAAGCTTATAAAAATAGAATGTGGCGCCTAAGGAATGATATTCCTCTAACATGTGTTGATGCAATTATTTTTCCTCAGACGACACCAAATTTGTCACGAAAACCAGTTATCAATACTTTTTCCCTAATTAATTTATGTTATTTATTTTTCTGAGGAATAAATTGACTCTTAGTTTTCCATATCTATCAAGCATAAAAATACTCAGCATAAACTCTTTGAATGAAGGTGGTGACCTTACCTACGCATGGAGACTTGGGTTAATGCGAGTTTCATTTGATTAATTGGGAACATATTTAAGCTAAGTTAAAGAATATACAAGTTTATACTTTTCTACGCCTAGTACTATACGGAGAAACCCGATGATCTTTTCTTCTGTGGACTTTATACATTAACCCTTGAAATCAAACGTTTTTACCTGTAGTGAATTGGTCGCCCTATTACTTCTTTATTTGCCCATCGAATGCCTGGTCTAGCGTGTCACAGCTTTGCTCCCATCTCTGAAATGTATTTTATAGTGTTTCGATCCCTTAGAGATTTCTTATCCTGGAGCTTATCATTTACATCCGCGGAGTTTGGTGAATTGAGAGAAAACTATAATTAATGTATAATTAATGGGGCTCTCACTTATTCTTACGAAAGAAATGTTTTTAGTAATTTTAAAATTGAATTTTAAGCCGTGAGCTGATTTTAAATTGATATACGCTCTTATATTTTGTAGTTTCAATCAGATATTTGTGATATATGAAATTCGGCACAGAGATACAGTAATAACATCGTTTAAAACTTTTGCAGTGAATTTCATTGCTCTACCAGGAGCTTAGTAGTTATTTTTCCACATTCTAATAGGTGAACTTCAAAATAAATATTAAATGATTTGGGTGATATACCTCAGATTCCTCTTAACTCACCAGTTTCTTTCAATTAATGATTGATGCTTTCCACAAATAGTTTCCACAAACAGTCGTAACACTTAAGGAAAATGTTTTGAAGCATGACCTTCGTCTCCTCTATACAAAATATGATATTAAGGAAACGCTCCCTTTGGCCAAAACAATTGACTGCATCTTTTAAATTATATGACTGGGGCTAAATGACAAATATCAACATTTTCGGAATGCAAACTCACATTTTCGCTAATCGCTAAATCTCACGCTTTGTTCCCTTGGGGAGGAAAGAGCAGAGAGGGAGGGGAGGGGGATAAGAGCGAATGAATAGTGGTAGGGAGAGAGAGGTGGCTATTGGGCTATTATTTTCAGTGGGCTAGGTTTAGCCCGGGCATTTAGAATGCCCTTGTTACCCAAATATGAGAATACTCTCGAATTTTTACACCAAGATTACCGGCGGATTCGGGAAGGGCTTCTAAGATGACGAGTAAAAAACAATCGTCTAAGGTTTGACAGAGGGAGGCGGTATGTTTGGGGATTGGATCAAGAAAAGGTGGAATTTTGGTGGCATGGTGGTGATTGTTCATGCGAATATTGCGAGGGGTGGTACATTTTCCCACGTAGAAGGCAGTGCAGGAATTGCAGGAATGGCGGTAGATAATGTTGCTGGTGATACAATCGGCCGTAGAGGAAGACCTTTTGGGGGAGGGGGTGGAGGAGGGGCGGAGGAGGGAGTAGCATTTGCACATTGGGCGTTCGCAGGTTGAGGAAAGTGTTGGAGGGGGGTGGTGGGTTGGAGGGAGGATCTAATGGATTTAAGAATATCTCGCAAGTTTGAGGGATGCTTATAGGAAACCTAGGGACATGAGGGTAAGAGGAGGGAAGTAGAGGTATTGTTTTTAATGATCGGATACAGGTATTTCAATATTTTTTTGATTCTGTGTGCTCCAGGGAAGAATGTGGTGACAAGGTTAAGTTGGTCATGTTGGTGGATCTTGGTCCGAGGTGTATATATATTCAAACGATCAAAATTCAAACGTGGTAAAAATGTATTGAATAGGGCGTCACAGGCGTGGGATGCTAAAACATAGGCAGAAACAAAATAAACTCACACGAACGTTTTTTGAATTTTCGGCGATGCAGCCGCCATCTTCTGAAGTAGAGAGAGTACATCTACTAAGAAATCTCTAAAACATATAAACGTCTTCCCTAGAATATATTCAAGGGAAGACGTTTCTCTTGTTTTTTCTTTTTTCTCCGCTCTTGAAAACTCCCTTCTCGAGGCTTAATTAGTTCAGCTACAATTTCATCCCTCATATCCTAGAGAGCAATTTATAAAAAATAAATCTGACCGCCACGCTTCCTGGCCGCTTTATTCTAATTTGCACTCACACTCAATGAGTCCGTAATGCTTATCTAATGGGCTTTCATCATCTTGGTGCTACTGCAGAAAATTTACATCTAACTTTACTCGTCCTCCATCTTTTTATTCTTCTTGCGACTCGGTCTTTTTAACAAACCCCATTTTTTATCCGTCAGCTTTTTCCGATCGTCCATTTGCCTTCGCCCGGCGAAGGCCGAAGTTTGCGACTACAGCGGGTCGCGCAGCAAAATCCGCCCTCCTCCTCTACCGCCGATCCGAATTCGTGGGTGTTCTGCGGAGATTCCTTTTTCCTCGGGAATTAGGCCTCGGAGCGCTTCACGGTATTTAAGTGAAGCGTGCACGCCTTGAGCCGATTCCTGACGGCCCGCGAGTCCTTGATAAGTTGCTATTTTCTTGTTTTTTTTTTAATTACAGAAATGATCCTCGCCAAATTCACGTAAAAGAATTTAGGAAAATGAGGTCACTAGCTGTCATTTCCCATCACCATTGTTAATTGATGTATTTGCATAATTTTAGCGGAGGTGTTTTAGCGCTTAGGTGAATAAAAAAGGAAAATGTATACGCAAGAAGTTCAAGTATAGTTTTGGTGAATCGATCATCAGTGAAAGTTAAGTACGTATATAATTTTTGGGTATCTATATCAAAAAGCTAATAATGACACTTTAATTTATTTGCTCACCTAAAATTGTTGATCGCTCATGGTAACTCCGTGGCTCATAAATTACTAAAATTATCCAAACCAATTTATTTTCAGGAGTGCTAAAAATGAAGTGGGTGACAATATTTATTTTTTCTTTTTTCATTTGATACTTTATTTTATTGTCGTGGAAACGCTTTGGGTTCAGTTTGAATAGCAAAAAAACAAAATCAATCAGCTGTTCGTATTTCTGACATTTTAGTACGTTATTTTTTCCATTTATAAGATTTTATAACAGAGAAATGATTTTATTTGTCAAAACCCGGGTCATGGTTTTTTAAATTTTTTGTGTATTTTCCTAAAATTGCTTAAATTGATCTGGATTTTACCACACTACGATGTGGCCAAGGAGTGAATTCTCTTTCTAAATTTATGAATTGTATTTCCCTACGGTCTGGAAATAACGTGAATTTTGTGAGGGGAAATAAATTTAAAATATTTTTCTGATAGGCATATCTAGGCTAGTTCAAAGTTTAGTGTACTTTTGATATATCATTTTTAAATCATTGTCATTTGGACTGCACGCATATTCTTTGCCAAACCATGCTGGTATCTTCAGTGTCTTCACATTCGCCGTTGAAACCTTGAGGTACTGACGTCGAACTGGAAGTAAAATGATCCCTATAGGCTATCCATTTAGAAAAAATATATACCTTTACACAATTATTCGTGTTATACAGCCTAATATATTTTTACCATTAAATTGAGCGTTCATTTTAACTTACTAAACATATTAATGCAGTATATATTATCATCTGAAAACATAATGTGTTTTTCAGCGAACCAAAGCCATATAAATGAATAAAGGTGATAGATAGCCTCATGCAACGTTTATCCAAATTATGGTACAAAGTCGTCTGAAACTTTAATTTCTCTCCTAGAAACCAAATTTGCTTCGTCACCACTTCTTAAATAAAAATTATTTAAGACTTTATAAAAATACATGTATCTAAGAGGCAATATGTTCAGCTCTAAGAACAATGGAAATGGATGAGAGAAACGGTGTTTGTGCATTATTACACGTACCATCCTCTTTTGGAGGAAAAGTAAAGTGTTTATTGTATTTTTATAGGCTCCTCCACAGCAATTTAAACCATAACTTAGTTTTGACTGTACAAGTGCCAAATGGAGAACTTTTAGGAAATTCAATGGACATTTGTTTCGTAATAAGTATAACTTTGAGAGGCAGTGCCAAAGGTTTTAGTTAGGCAATTGACGTGGTGTTTCCATTATAATTTGTTGCCCAGGATGACCCCCAAATATTTAAATTCAGTTACATTTACAATGGAGATGAAATTTAAACAGTTTTCTACTGAACAGTCTGGAGAATGATATTTTACTTCCCAGTCAATTTTATATCGGTTGCATAGATCATACACCATGTATTTGGTCTTGGAACTTAAAGAACGTCTATTAAAAAGAAACCAATGCTTAAGAGCTAATATATATTCTTCCGTCTTTCTTAAAAAGGACGTTTTACACGGGGAACGAAATTGCCCAACTTCAAAGTGCATGTTTTTCTCAATCGGGTGTGCAATCATTTTCGAATTAGAGCAGGGGCTATTTTGCCATCTCGCGTTCATGCATTCGTGCATGCGTTCTTACAATTCACGGCTTTACACGATGTAATTTGAAATGCACGTTTGTACGTACATCAGATTGTGCAATTACGTGCCCCGTGTAAATCAGGCTTTACAATATCCCATGATGCACTTTCTAGTGCAACATCATCAGTGTAAGCTGTGACATGTCCATTAAAATTATGATTACAAAGATAGTTTATATAAATCAGAAAAGGTATAGGTTCCAGTACTGAGCCTTGTGGAACGCCAGCCTTCATTTATTTATAATAACTATAACAGTTATACAGTCGAACACAGTGAGCACATTGATAGATAGCTGTTGAGCCACTTCCTTACTGAATACTTCTCAAATCAGTTTATACTTGAAATTACGGAAACATACTTACGATGGCAAAATTAAATTTGCGGAGATATTGAGATTGGAGGAGGAATGAAAGGATTTCCTCGTGATGGGAAGGGAAGGGTATTTGAACCACGGTGAAGATTTTGTTGCCTGGTTTCACCACCGCGAACGCAGTAGTATTTTAGGTAGTGAGTTCCTTGCTCTTTTTGTTTTTTATTCCTTAAAAATTTCAACAGCTACCTCTTCCCCCCCCCCGCCCACCACTGTTCCCCTCTCCGCGCCCCCCCCCCTGCCAAAGGTCAAGGAGGAAGGGAGGAGGCTCGCTCGATTACGGTCGCTCCGCCGGCCCTATCCGCAATACGTGGAAGGCGAGGCACGCAGTCAGCTTAAATTTTGCAGCAACCTCGTGGGTGCGCTCACTTGCCCGTGGAGAGCGTAATTTTCCTGCGGTCTTCTTCCCTTCCATAAGGACCACAATGAATCCAGACCACCGACAAACGAACGACTCAGAGCGAACGAGAGAGTAGGGGGAGGGGGGAACCCGCATTTGACGCAACCGTCCTCCGGAAAGGATTCGTCTTCGTCGGTCTCTAGGAGAAGGACCAAGGGCCGGTCCAATCGCCTAGGAGACAGAGGAGGAGGAACATTTAAATTCGCCAACATGAGGCAAACGTTTGGTCCTACTCCTGTGGCAAATATTGGGTCCATCATTCTCGCCAATATGAATGGAAAATGAGTGTGGAAATTAGTTCATCTTGATCATCAGTAGGGTCAGCAGACGAGGATATGCTTGTCAGTTTTTGCCTAATACAGATTTTATTTACATAATCTGAGGTTTCAGGCGTGATTGAGTGGAAACGGAACAAACCTAACTGCAATTAATTTCATTTCATAAATTGCAGATTTTCAATTGCAAGGTTTCACTAATTGCAGATTTTATTTACCTGACATCGAAAACTTGTTAACTTTTATTTGACTGACGAAGGAAAATAGCCAAGCATCGTTTTAACAGATGCATGTAGTTTATGCAATTTACTTTCCTCTTCATATAATTACAAAATTTTAGTAATTCAGATTGATAAAAAAATGCCCCAAGTAAGTCATCATCGTTAGTAGTCATCAAACCGAAAATTGATTTGCATTCTCTCTCATCTCCGCAAAACGCCTTGTTCCTACGCGTATTTATTCACTTTGACGTACCTGATAGTTTGACTGATGTATTTCATTCTTCGTCTATTTATGTAATTATTCTCATTTATATATTCTTCCATTATAGTTTTCAATTAGCTGTTTTATTGCAAAATGTGTCCACTTAGTTGTCCACTGTCTTGTTCTTCGCAGAGTTTTCATTACACTTTTTTTCCCTCCAACTCTTGGTTGGGCTTCTTCGTTGGGTGGTTCTCTCTTCGGTCCTACATTATTCTTCGGCAACAAAACATTTCCATTGCTTCCAATCTCTTTTGATTTGTGACTGTAATGTGTTACTAGGATACCATTTCATCAAGAAATAATGGGTGATTTTTCCGAAAGTGGAAAAAAAAGATTGACAGAAAACAAATAAAGCTTGAGGAATGATCCCAGGAACTACCAGGATCATACTGTTGTGGAATATGCCACCAGCTGTTGACGTGATGGACATCCACTTGTATCCGCTAGGAATAAAGAACTTCTAGTACAAACATTGTATCTGAAAGCTAGTATTTCTTTATTGAAGCTTTCGCGGCTCACAATGATTAATAAACTAATAATACGCCGCCGCGTGTTGTTTCGGTTTGGCCCGACGTTTCGTGACCCACTGCTAGTCACTTCTTCGTGGGAATGACGGTTGCTGTCGCCGTTTGATCTGTTATGTATCTCACTAAAACATTGGTTCAAGTGGGAGAGTTGGAAGGGGGGAGGGAGTTAGGACGGACGGTGGGGGGGAGGAGGGGGTGGGAGAGGATTTTTGTGGACGACTGAGTTCCATGTGCTGCTGATTTTAAGGCCACCATCTCTGCTGAAATTATGTTTATTTTTCTTTATCTCGATGGCCTCACGGATGAGTTGGGGTTTGAATCTTCCCACCTCAGCGATGACTTTGGACTTTTCAAAGTCGAACGCGTGTCCCAAGGATACGTGCTCAGGCACTACAGATTTAGTTGTTTGCCCCAGTCGAATGACTCATTTGTGCTCTTTCAGTCGAGTTTTGACTCAGCTTCCTGTCTCCCCAATGTATTTTTTACCGCCGGGAATTTCGTTTACCCCTTCGATTTGTAGCAGTGTTCTGTCCTTCACATTTCCTATGAGGTGTTTTACTTGCACCTGTAGTTTAAAAATTACCTTTATGTCATATTTACGAAGGACGTTGCTTATCTTATCGGTCGTGCCTTTTATGTACGGGAGGAAGGCTTTCTTCTGGCTGGTGATGTCTGTAGTTTCGGATGGGTTCCCAATGTCCTTCTTCTGTGTCTTTCTGAGAATTCGGGTGATAGCTCCGCTGTCGTAACCCTTTAGGCGAGGAATAGCTTTCAATTTTTTTTTCTCTGCAGGGAAATTGTTCGTATCACTCAGCCGAATAGTCGAACTTTCAACTCTCCCACTTGAACCAACTTAGTGGCGATAGATATATAAGAGCAAACAGTGGCAGCAACCCTCATTCCCATGAAGAAATGACCAACAGTGGGTAACGAAACGTCGGGCCAAACCGATATTACACACGGTATACACCCGTATTATAATAATTTTATTAGTGAAAGCTAGTAGTTTACTAAGATACTAGTAGTTGCGACGCTGCTCTCAGCATCAGGAGTTTAATTCATTTCTGAGGAAAAAAGAAGCAAAATTAGTGACGTAATTGAATCGATAAATAGCAATGAAATCAAATACCCTGAGCGGACCAAAACTAGCACTTCTGCTTAGCAGTTTGGTGTTGGTTTATTAAAGGCTAGGGGAAGAAAACCCTTATGGAAAACCACCTGTTTCTCCACGCTGGGGGGTTTGCGTCGGAATCAAAGTCCTAAATAGCTGATATCGGGTTCGTACCGGTTTGGCTCCGGCATATCGAGTATCGGGCGATACATTCCCATGGGTGGTGACGGGCGTGGAGAAGGCATTGATGGCATTGCAACTGATAAGAAACGTAAAGGAATACCCTCTTCGTTGTCTCAGGCGTAACTTTATGGAATTTGCTTTGCATTGTAAATGAGAAGCAGTAAATTTGTAATTCCACATGTATTTATTAGAAACGACCTAGGTTTCAACGTGGCACGACATCATCAAGTAATGATGATGACGTGCCACGTCGAAATCTAGGCCGATTCTAATAAATACATGTGGGATTACAAAGTTACTGCTTCTCATTTGCAAGAATACCCTCTTATTGTTTCAGTACGAGGGCTTTTTTGTTATTGTACTCATTGGCCCATTCAGTTTCAAGAATCGGTCTCACCCCCGATATATCGGCTGATACGCTCTAAAGCGATTAACTAAGCCGCAACGCAGAGTCAGTTGCGGTTCTCGAGCGGTACCGACCGATATACCGGCCGCAAAATCCAATATTTATTTCCTGCTTCGGTTAACATTCCGACTAAGTAAAACAAATTTTCGTCACGAAACCAACAACCAAACCTCGGAGTGAACGGATATCTTGGGAATAACGCTGGAATCGAAGTACGGTATCAAGAGATGGCCTAGGACCGGCAAAATTGGAGCAAATTAGTTCGTAAGGCCAAAGCTAACCCCAGGCTCTAGTGCCAAGCAAGAAGAAAGCAATAGTCATGACATTTTGGGGACTCAATATCACATAAATTCCCGTCAGGGTCGACAGCTTAAATCCACACAACCATATAATATTTCATTCGTCGTTATGTCGTCTCTTATGAGAATAATGTTTTTAAATTATTAAAAAACCCGAAAACAAAACAAAATATGCTAAATACGACTCAGAGCAGCAATTTTTACAAGTGAAAGCACCATTATGGACTCATCTTCTCTGTAATTGGTTCTTTAATCAAGAAGTAAGAAGCGTCTCTATTCAACCTGACTAAAATTGTATTTTCTGAAAAATTTCTGGAGAGTCTTGGTCAAATTACCTTTCCTTCAAATTCTGCCAGGCACAAAATAATCAAAACCGTTTGATCAATTATTTTTTTACATTTTGGCCCTAGCCCATTGGATTCACGCTCTTTAGCCATGGCCTTTCATTTAATGGAAAATGAACATTTGGTTTTGAGTTGAAGAATACGCAGTGTATATATTATCACAGAAAAAACTACTCTTTAAATGACTTGTGAGTTAAAATTTTATTTTTCAAAGCTTATCCTCGCTGCAGGGATCGTGCATGGTATCTGAAATATTCAAATGTAAGGTATTGAGCGATAAAAGAATCACAGTTTCCATGTTATCATTTCAATGGTTTGCTCTGACCAAAACATTTCTCATCTACGTTACGCAGACAGCTGTGGGCTAAAATCGCTGGTATGATGGTTCTTTCTGGCACTTGCCTGTGAAGAGGGAGAAGATGGCGTTCCTGTGACGTGGAATAAAAAATCTGAGGATCCCTTCATACGTCCCCCAGTAGACCTTCGTAGCCACTGACCTCTTATCATCACTTGAGTCATCCTAATTGACCTCAAACTCTCTGCAGGTGAGAGCCACCAAGGTTTGCTATGCCTAAATCTACTAATCTTTTTCTTACTTCTCCAGACACACTTTCCTATATTTAAAAATTGATAGAATTACATCACTGGAATTACGACGGTCTTTGATTATCAAAGAAAATAAAGCCAAAGTAGTGCCATTAAACCGAGAAGTAACGTTCTTCTCATTCAACGCAATGGTAAAAGCCCGTTACACGCGACATTTGATTCGGTGTTACTCGGTGATACTCGCTGTTCTCGTGTTCAAGAAAGTGATTCCTGAAAGTTTGGTGATACTCGCTAGTATGGTAGCTTTCCAGTATCAAATGACACTGAATCATTATGATCGCTGTCATACTCGCTGAGCCATTGGATTTCACAATAGATTCAGGACCAGTTGGCTTCTTGCTCCTGGTAGAATCCAGAAGCCGCTGACCAATCAAGTTAGCTTTAACAGTCGTTGTGCGAACTTATTTATCTGAAATCAGCGCCGCATTCGTTATGGCCATTAGTATTTTTCAGGCCGTGTAATCAGCCGTATATGAATAGGTCCCAACTGTTGTTTTGGCCGCCTTTAGCCATAGATTGGTTAATTTAAAACTATGGTTGAAATACGCAAGGGCATGGATGAAAATACAGCTTCTTCGCCCCAACAAGGTAAATGATCATGTGAAACCTTCGAGGACGGCTCAAACCTTTTTGAATCCCGTCCTCAATATCAAATACCGGCTAGCGTACTTGGTCTTGAGCTGGATGAAGTACCTTGTAAAACGGGCTGAAGAATCTCTGGTAAGGAAGTCAGTCACATGCATAAAGGTATTATTAGCGCACTTTTAAATATTGTCCCCGCTAAACGTACTCAGTAAGGCTTCTTGAAACTTAATTGAACTAGCGGCTCTTAGGGATAATAGGGAATTGATTTTTATAAATTTTTTCAGAGAATTTATTAAGAAGGACACATCACAGGATAGCCATGTGAATTCATAATTATGAGAGCAAATATTTTGTAAATTCAATGTAGAAAGATTATGCTGATAGTTAAAAGGAGATAAAAATTAAAATAGTAGCTTGATTTTAATTACGGCGGTACTCAATTTCCATATATGTATGCATAACAATTACTGCTACGGTAGGTACTTAGGTTTTGCTCATCACTATGATGACTTTAATGATCGTTCGTAAAACAGCATGTGAATTCTAAGAGTTATAGACATATAAGACAAAATACTGAAGAGTGGTTGAGTTATTTCACTCATTACGGGAAGTAATAATCATTATAACTGTGCAAATAAATAACCAAAATGAAATACCGCATTCTGCACCAAGCCTGTCCGCTTGCTACTTTTCCTAACAGGTTTTGGGATGTGATAGTACAAGCATTGTGGTCACTTCAAGTTGGAAAGTTGCTCTTCGAGGGTATTGAAATTGTTTCGGCTAATTGATAGAAACCGACGCTACAGATAAAAATTGCACACAAAAAAAAAATGCAATATTGATATGGCCATATCAGATGTATCCAGGTTGAAGATTTTTATGCCAGGGAACATATCAGCACCTGATGTGAAAAGTACGTTATGAAGCCTTATCGTCCACCACCGTGACCCACGGGTGATCTTTTAGCAGATAAATTAATTATATTAAACATAAGTCTCCTATCTATATACGTGTGTACAAACACGGATGTATTTTTAAGTTATTAATAATAATGCGCTAGGATGACGTGACGCTAATATATTTTCCGGATTCAAGAGCATAGTCCGGTTAAAAAATTTTTTTTACACCGCACAAAATACAATTACATCGTGCTGTTTCCTATTTCCACCATTAATACCACCGCAAATATGTCAATTTTTTATGGGAATCCTTTCTGATCAATCGAAAAAAATGAAAAAGTTTTTAAAAAAATAAGTTTGGTTTCGCGACGTCACTTTTTGTTTTGGCTTTCATATTTTTTTTCTCCGATTCCGCTCGGCGGTGACCCCCCCCCTTTTCAGGTGTGTATGTAAACAAGGGCGAAATGTGGACAGTGTGTCATGCGGATACCCTTGAATACAGCCTTGAATATAGCTTCCTCGAACACTTCAAAATAATAATACTTCACCGCGGAAGCACAGGAATGCGACCACATGAGCCGCATTGTACACACACACACATATATACACATACATCTCCATTTTCCTTTTCCGTTGCGGCCATCCACTTGGCTTCCCCTATCCAAGAACACCGTTTAAATTGTTTGCGACGTGCAAAGCCCACCTTGACTCTTTTTCTCTCTTTCCGGATCTCTTCACGCAACCTCGCGGATATTTTTAACAGCTCATATTTCTCTCGCGGCTGAATTCAGTTGAGTCTGGACATAATTCAGTCGCATATATATTGTACTTTTTTTCATCATACTCTTCCCGGAACCCATGCTACACAATTCATCAAGTCCGCTGGAAACGTAGAGGGGTTTTGGGAGGGAAATAGTAGGGTGGGGGGTTCTGGGAGGGAGAGAGAGAGAGAGGGTGAGGGGGAGAAGAAAAATGAAACGCGGAAGAAGCCGTCTTATTATAAAATAGCGCAGCCCGTCTACGGATCATGGCAACCGAAAGCAGTCGCTGCGGACTTCTCAATGGATATTTGATCTCCGCGGATCCCCCCCCCACCCCACCCCCTGCTCCTAGGGATCCATCTCTCTTCACGGTTGCCATTCCCACCCCCGTAAAGCCCCCCCTTCTTCGCACCGCACCCCTTTGGCCCACCCAGGCACACATCCAAAACCACCCCCCCGCGCCCAAACTCTTTAAACCTCCCCATATAACATTTTTTCCCTCCCAACCCCATCCCCCCCGCCCCCCGAACCTCTCCCCCTACTCCCATTCTTCAACGCTTGCGCCGCGGAAACTGACTCAGTCGATTCCAATTCCAGTTTGGTACTATCCACCGACAGGGACCCCCACCCCCTCTCTGCGCCACACACGCCCCTCATTGGATTAGCCACCCCTGCCCCCCCTGCCCCCCACCCACCCCCCTCCCCACTCGCACCTCACGGGAAAAAACTCCTCACCCCACCACCCTCTTTCACCGACTCCCACGGTCAACACGGGAGTGGGATATGGGGAAGGGGGTTGGGGGAGGAGTGGTAAGGGAAGAAGAGTCCACTCCGATGCGGAGGGCGTGTGGGTGGGTGGGGGGGGAGGGAGGTGGAGGGGAGGGGGACGTTGCGGGCGAAGGCAGCGCCCCGGTCGGAGCAATGCCGCAAGCGAGCTTTGGACTCGCACCGACAGAGGGCCGATGGGTGTGTGCGCCGTTGGGGGGAGGGGGGTAGGGGGTGGTGGGGGGGCACGAGCCTCTCCGTCTTAATGGGCCGGAGGGGGGAGGGAAGGAGTGAGGTAGGAGGAAGGCGGGGGACGGCGCGGCATATCTGCGGCGTCTGCGTGCGAGGGACGGGAGGGGAGAGGGAGGGGGAGGTAGGGAGAGGAGGCGTTCATAGAGGGCGTTCATGAGGCGCGAAGGCAGGAGGGCTGGAGAGTGGCCGCCGAGAGGGCGCCAAGGACCGCGCGCCAGCGCCAGCAGCGCCCCCCGACCCGCCCTCAACACCTTCTCTGTCTGTCCGCGGCGCCCACACGAGCCGCCTCGTCGTCCCAGCGAACAACGGACTTCGCACGCGAACTAGAAGGAGAGGAACAGGCAGAGCGCGAGGCCAACACAGAAACGAAGCTCCCGAAACAATATAAAGCCATTCGATAGAAGAAGGATTTACACTCGCTCCGGGGCGGGCGTCACTCGCGGAAAGCCTTGGCGCGCCTGCTGCTGCTTCTTCTCGGTGCGTCTGCCAGTGGTCGTGCCTCATGAGGAGGCGAGGCGGGTGAGGCAGAGGGGCAGCGAGGGGCGGCGGAGACGGCGGGGCGCACGAGGGCGGTGTGGCGGAGGACAGGTTGGCCCCGATGCCGCCCGCCGGCCGCACCAAGCACCACGCAGGAGCGCCCTCCGGAGCCACGGAGGAGCAGCGGGCGACGGCGGCCGCCGGAAGGCCTCAACACGACCACCGGTCGCACCGGTGAGCGGACGACCTTCCTCGCCTTCGAGTCCTGGGGGCGGAGATGAGGGGGCGAAGCAGCGGAGCCCCCATGCCCTTCTCTGGAGGCGGGGGCAGCGGCGGTGGAGGAGGAGGCGGCGGTGGAGGCGGTGGTGGAGGAGGCGGTGGAGGAGGAGGCTGCATTGGGATGAGCACGGCAACCATTCTACTCATATTCCTGTGTCTTCCTCACGGTGAGTGAACGATTCAAACGGAGAGAGGCGAAAAATTGAAAAACAGATATAAACGAAAATATTTTTGTACGTTAATACACATAATACACATGTATATGTTAATACCGACGGCTGTTTTCAACCTCTCTTTTGTGATAAAAATATTTTCCCACACACCTTTTATATTTTATTCCCTCGTTATTTATGTATGTCTGTTCGCTTGTTTGTTTCCATTCATTATGGCTATATTTTTGAAAAAATAAGCGGAGGGAATTTTTTTCGGGTTCTTTTGTCGTTGTCGTGGGCGCGTAATGTCTATTCCTCCGACCTTAACTCCCTTCATCTTCCCCCCCTAACCCCCTGCCCCATGCACACAACCCACTCCCTCGTTTCAGAATTGTGTTCGTTCCCCCCCTCCCCCCCTTCTACCCTCCTTGCTTCTGCCCTTGCCCCCTTTTTAAGCGCCCCCCTGCCGTACACCACGCTCCAACTCATTTTGCCAGCCAGCCTCCGCCTCCTCACCTCCCTAATCCCCTCCTCCACCCCTTTCCACCCCCCGCCCCCCAACCCAGCTCTACCTACGCCCTCACGACTCCTCACCACCGATAACCGCGCCAACAGGGGTCCGCCATTGAAACCGTTGGCATGCGTACACGCAGTCACGGCTCAGTGGTTCTCCTTGCACTTTCGTGGCGAATGCATCACTCCCGCGCTGTTCACGACTGACCCGCTAAAAGGAACGCCGCGAAAAATGCAGCCCGATTGTTTACATCCGCTCCCTCGATACCGAATTAGACCGTGATGCCTCTTCTTTATCACCAGGAGAGAACGAAAAAAAAGAAATTAAGACCCACCAAACATTCCTTCGTGTACTCGTCATTGTCGGAGTTGAATGCCGCGGAAGCAAAGTACTTTGTCCCATTTGTACAATACGTAATGATTATTAAACCAAGGTGACCGCACATTGATATGTATATATATGTTCTTGTGGCGATATCAAGGGAGCCAATTCAGTCATTGAGAAAGGGGTATCGTTTTATTTTTAATTTTAAGGGCATATTTATTTCTTGGAATCAACATCGGGCATTCCTTACGTGTGATTGAGATTGGAAGATATTTGCATGTGCAGTAGAGATTTATATTTGTGTTGTGCTACTTTAGTATAATTAGTTTTGGGAGAAGTATTCCAGAGTGCGGTTTTTCAACCAGCAATGTGCTTTCTAAATGACGCCCCGGACTAGTGCGAATATTTTAAATTATTTTTTTAAGATCAGCGACACAATCAATCTCCCCTGTCTTCGACTCAGCTGGCACGCATAACAGCTCCGGTCTATTCAATCACAGAGGACGCATTTCCATTTGGGCCGCAAGAGGTGTGACGAAAAATCCTTCGCCGCCCACCCACCCACTGCGCCGTGGGGGAAATAACCTCGTCCAAACAGGTGCTACAAGGATTCGGGAAAGGCTGCCACCCCTGGCTGGTCGGGTCCACACGCTCGCTCCAGGAAAACCACCAATACCTCTGCTTCTCTCTCTATGACGGAGAGTGTGCATTTTTCGGGGGGCACAGGAGGGTTGGGGGGGCAGTATGTGGGAATCGAGCGGAAAAGGAACCTTCTCTCGGACGTGAAAAATGTCAGCAGTTGCTAAGCTCGCTTGGGAATTCTCCCGGCCAACCCAACTTTTGAACCGTGGCAATTCAATCTGCCGTGACCCCGCAATATTTCACTTTTCAGAGAGGACTGTCAGAAACGTGCCCGAAAACGGGAGAGAGAGTAGTGGAGAGAAGGGGTGGAGAGAAGGTTGGCCGTTGGGAGGGGAGGTAGAGGCGGAAAGGGTTGGAGAGGAAACGTGTCTAGTGGGGTCGAGTAGGGCTTTTATTATTCTTTCATTCGACTCCTGTCGCTGCTCCATTAAAGGGCTCGCTGCGAGGGCTGTTTCGCCGCCAGTCGAACGCGGCGGTAACCCCTTTTAACTTTATATCCACTCCTTTTCCCCAACAACCGCATTCGCCCTTCCTCAATCCCTAACTCCTATTCCTCCTTATAGTCCTCACCCCACAGAGGGAGGGTGGGTTCTCTTGTGACCACCTCTGATTTCTCTTTGCTCCATCATCCACGTCTTCCTCATTCCTTCTCTCTCTCCTCCGCCTTCCTTTTCCCTCGTAGTTTTCCTTAGGTCTACTGCCTTGCTCACATTTATTCCCGGCCGCAGTTTGTCTTCTTTTGGACGCACAGACATCATATCCATCCCCTTACGCCCCTCCCAATCCCCCTCCCAAAACCGTCCACCTTACTGCCGACGAGGGAAAACAAGGACTCCCGTGAATCCGTCCTCCGCCCTAAACCCTTCCCTCCCACCCCACCTCGGAATCCTACATCCTCTTCCCTCTCCCCTTTTGTTAACCTTTCGCCCCCTCAATTCTCCCGTGTCCTTTCTTGCTTCCATGTCCGTTTCTCCAAGCCCTTCCACAGCATCTCCCACGGCGTTGCTCCCTTCCTTGCATTTCATCCTACGGTCACCGTGGTGAGGCCTTTTCCCTTATTCCTATTGCCTCCTCATGTACCCCTTCCTTACTCGTCATTCCTCATTCCGAATTGTCTCTCTTCTCGTACCTTTACCATTTCCTTTCCCCAATTTGGTGAAGGCAACTAGCGAAGACCATTGAGGAAGGGAGGATGTAAGGGAGGAATTCCTTGGAGGAAGTGCGGAGAGAGAAACTTGGCGTCGGCGTTTATCCACTCATCTTCAAGGGAGAGAATCACTGGCAGATAAAGTTGACAGACTCGGGCTTAGCGATGAGGAAATCTTCGAAAAATCGAAGGAATGAAAGGTCAAGTACCAGCACAGGTCTAATTTCCACTCTGTATTTTATTGGTCACGACCATGGTTTTGTTGCTAAGCAACATCGTCAGGTGACGTCACTTTGCACATAAACAATGGACGTGATCATTTTAATACACTGTAAAAATAGCAGTGTTAATCTTCCAACTTTAATTTCAACACTGGTAAAATTTCCACACTTTAATTGAACGCCGACCAAGGCGTCAGCCCATTATGCCATCATCAGGGATCACGCCCTGATGATGGCATAATGGGCTGACACCTTGATCGGTGTTCGATGAAAGTATGTTTATTTTATCACTGTTTCTCTCTCTTGAAGATGGATATCTATCATTTCCACAAATTTGTTGCCAGTACACTTTCATTTGGCATTTACCTACTCTAAAAGAAAGGTGCTCAAGAGACAAATTTTTTTTTACCCATCCGATGGACGGAGAACGAAACTGATATGCTCTCCGCATTTCACCCAAATAACAGTCGTGATTCCGGTGAACTCCGAAACAGCTGGCAGTCGAACCTGGACCATCAGGGTGGGAAGCCACACGAAGTCAGTACAGGCATCAGTACTCTATCCACCACACGAACCCGAATTTTACTTTGTAATCAATCCCTCCTCCTCGTTTCTCATAAACGTTGCAATCTTCTTCTCTTCCGAGTCCTTCCACCACTTTTTCATAGCTTTAATTCCGTCGCTCCATATTCTTTTACGTTTCTCTCTCTCTCTCTTCCTCCATCACATACTCCCTCTTCTCTAGTCTCCATTCCAACCTCCTTTTTTGTCTACGACACCCAAAGTCCCCGGAAATTCCTGTCTCCTCTTCTGCTCCTCCCTCTTCACCTCCCACTGCTCTGCCAACCCTCCATTTCTCCCACTATCCCTGCGTCTTCCATTCCATCTGTCCTCCCTCACGTACAGGATTTCCTCTTCCCCTCTTCATCCCTCTCGATATATCTTTCTTTTTTGTCATTCATTCGTCCTACTTTGGACGATAGGATTCGTATGGTGGCTAGAGTATTTACTTCCCATTTCGAAGGCCTGGGTTCGAATCCAAGAGATGTTGGAGACTTTTCCATTGGTATCCCGGTTTCTGTTGAAGATTTTCAGTTTTAAACTACGTCTATCCATTTCCTTTGACATGTCTTTCGTATAACATGGATCGAAGCGGTTTAAAACCAGGAAAACCTTCATCTACTGGCCGTCTCCGAGGCCTTCCATCCAACATCCCAATCTCTGTGTTGAGTGATTTGTGGAGAGGACTTCGGATGAGACGCTTCGACTGTTGACCCCTGGGTGCATTTTTTAAAAATACGCTGACGATTCCTTTGCCGAGTTTTTCTCCACTCTTCCACCGTTCCCTAAATAGCCCTAACTCTACCAAACCAGCCACCCATTCTTAATGACGAAAATTACCTCCAGTGTCCGCTCTCAAACATCTTAACTTGTCCTACCTTCGTCCCTCATCCTCATACGTTTCAGGAGCCATCTTCACGGTCTTCACCACTTCATTATCGACCTCTTTCGCCCCCCGTCCCTCGCCAAACCTCTCCCGGCCCCCCACTCTCCCCCCCGCCCCTACGCCAAACTCTACCTCTCTTATATACACGCCATTCACGTCTTCGATTAAGCCCACCTCCGACACCAATCCCAACCAACCAGCCCTTCTACCTCACTCCCCCCCCCCCAGTTCTGTGACTCTCCGACCTCCCCCCATACCAGTTTCTCACTTATAACTCATGGAGCAACCTCCTCATCACTCTCTCTAAAGAGGCAAACACAGGCGGGGTTGTTGCCGCAAAAGGGCCGACGGGAAGAAGGTATGGAACCAAATGGTCTTCCGCTGTTCGCGAGTGTGCGAGAGGACTCCTCGCCGATATCACAAACGCATCATCACAAAGTCTTTCGCGGAAAAAGTGCTGGCATCGCATCTCACGTGGTCCCAGTTTCGAGTACTGGTTATGAAGTAGATATTTTTGTTAAATCTTGATTATTTTGGGCGTCCTTTAAAAATAGCCCACATAGTGTACGCAAGTAAGTTTCCGCGGCCTTGGTATGATGATCTCGGCATTTTTTGGTTAAAAATGTACAACAATGTATAATTTTCAAAGGCATTTTTCAATGGTACAACAGGTTTGAACACTTTGATACCATCCTCTGGTATTTTCGGGTGTGACGCCTGTGCGTTGAAACTGGTGGTGCCAGATAAAAATTTCGGAGAAAATATACATTGTTGTATATTAATCACTCAAATTGAATGTTCAGACATTCGTAGACGATTCCACTAATTATTTCATTTTTCCGAGCCTATACGTCCTCACGTGATGACTTGGGTGACAACGGGTTGGTGGTTTATCTTGACAGCGACTTTAAGTTAGGGGTGACCTTAAGACGCTTTTAGGATAACCAGTAAAACTGTTATCAACCATATCATCAACCTAGGACGAAGACTAAGTAAAAAGTAAAGATCATCACTTAAAATGTTGCACTCACTGCGTAATAAGGCACAGAAAACTGCAGATCCATGATATGAGAGTCAGCGCCGGGTTTCCCTCAACCCTTCTCCGTATTCTCCTAAAAATTCCACCTTTTTTTGCCGACCTTCTTATCTCAAAATGGCGCAAACGACCACATGAGATTTCGGTCATCTCTCGGCAAGAACCAACGAGCCAGCGACAAAACTCGCGTAATATCTTCACCTCTCTTACCTTCCCTTAATCTCCAAGCGTCTTTCTCTGTCATTCGGTTTTATCTTTATTTTCACCTCTTTTTGGAAATCCGTCCCAGGAATCAATCCCCCATACCATTATGTAGCAATTGACCCGCCCTCCGTGTCTCCAGCGTCTTATCTCGCACCGCACCCCTCTAAGCTTTGCCCTTGTGATCTGCGGGGGGGCAGCGACGCCGCCTTCCATTTTAACAAGTGGTTCTCGCTAACACATTCCTCCAGTCCCCACCCCTTTCTCCTCCTTCCCACCACCACGCCCCCAACACCGCCTCCACCACGCCCGCCTCCACGCCCTCCACCATGACTCCTCCTCCAACCGCCACACCCCATCCACAAATCATCCCGCGGGATTCATCTGCTGATGCTGAATGGCACTTCGTAACACCTCCACGGGGCGGGCAGAAAACTCCCCTTCGAGAGCTCCGAAGAAGAACCCATACCCAACCACCCATAGAAACCACCTCTCTCTCTCTCTCTCCAAACAGCGCTTACCAATTCCCCCATTCCTCCTCCTCCCCCACCCCCTGTGACTTCCCTCAACCCCCACAGACGAGTCCTTTCTGCGAATTCCTCCTCTCCCCTATCCTCCCCCTATCCCCGCCCTGCAGCAATCCTCCCTCCCAATATCACGTCGCTCCCTCCGCAATTCCATTCCCCTCCCTCTTCTATTCAACGTTCCTACCCTCGCTCCTCCCACCCCCTGTACGTGCACAAGTCATTAATTTAACTGAGGAGTAGATTTGGTGTTCATTCATGACCTCTTCTTTGTTTGGTGGTTTGACCCAGCGATCGAAAAACGATACGTGTATGCGTGCCACATTTTATCTATAAATTAATTAAATGTTAGGCCCGTGTCATCTCTAAGTATTGACATTTCTTAAGGGAAAAAAAATATTAATGAGAAGGGCATAAATAATCGGAATTTCAATTTCATCGTCGTTTCCTTGGCGCGGCACCAACAAGAATTTCGCTTGTCACCTGGTGGCATGCATGCAATTAAGGTGCCCCATCACTTGTTTAACCCATTGAAGTTAACCATTCTGAGTCCCTCTACTAAACTTTTAGTGTTCCCCGAGAAAATAAAACAAAGTATCTTCATCTTCGTGTGTCGCATCCGTTTCACGAATGTTGGCAGGCTGCCATTACTTTATTTACAGCTGATCTGGAAATTGAACTGGTTGTAATAATTTTGGTTGGTAGAATAATGGCAATACATGCGTAGGTGAGGTTGTTGTGGGAATAGGGAGAGGATAGGTGCGTGTGGAGGTGACTTGCCTTATCCCAATAGACTTCCTCGAATATCATTTTTCCCTCCTCCCACCCATCCTCCAGTATCATAATCCCCTTCTCAAGCTGGGGACGTCCCTTTCCCCCTCTCCCACCCCCAGCCTACCCTCCTCCATTTTTTTAACCCCCCCCCCCCTACTGACCCCACTCTTTCCTCCCAAGTCTTTTTTCTTTCCACGTCCCCTCAATGGGTTAGTCGGAAGATATATTATCAATCTCGCCCAAATAAAGACGCCGCCTAATCTAATCTCTCTAACCTTCTCCACCTCTTCCTCCTCCCCACCATCTATCCTTTGGAAACTCTATCCTTACCCTCATTTAGCCCCTCCCTCTCCCTCCCTTCTCTCCCCCCACCTTCCCTCACCCTTCTCCCCCCCCCCTCTGGCCCCCATTCCACGAATCCTTTTACCCCTCGAACACCCTCTTACCTTGGCTCCATCCGCACCCCTCTCCTTCCACAGCCCTCGAAAGAGTTCGTGGCAGATGCGCAGTGCTATGTTTTGGGACTGGATCATTTTTTCGAAACCGGTCAATGCGGCTGTGTGCCTACTTGTTCACTTTCGAATAACGAGCTCTCAACGCGTCAACTATTCTGGCTACTTTGTCGGGTCAGACCGAGATATAGAGACAATTTAATTTCTAATTCCCGCATTTGCAAACCCAATCTTAAATATACCACTAGTTCAATCTCTATTATGAAACTTATAGACTCGGGCGTTACTTCTTCGTGGTACTTCTTACTTAGTGTTCAGCATGATAAAAATAAACTCTTTGTACTGTACCAGACTTTCATCTAAATGGCCAATATCAGGTAGTGGAAAGTTGACTACCAGCATTGTTATTTGGTAATAATGACGTTTTGAACCGTGAAATTCTATCGGTCTATATGAAACATGCGCCGAATTGCACAAACATTTTCTTTTAATCGTGATGAATAATACCTTTAACCTTCACTCTCATTTTCCTTAATTTGAAACCCTATCCAACTCAAATTTAACCCCTTAGCTACCTCCCTAGCAACTACTAACCCTCCCCTATACTGTCCTCAATACCCTGACCACCCCATCTCGACCCCACCCCTAGCTCACCTGCTTCTTCCATATCCCCCTCCCTACCACAAGTCGCTTCGTCTAAACCAGTATTTCTCTACTTTTTTTGTTAAATTTCCCCCTTTCACGATAGTTCAGAATATCATTCCTCCTTCCAAATATAAATTATGCATTAGTAATTTAATTCCGCAAAGTAAAATAATGCGCTTGCTTAAGATCCCAACTTAATCTGTGGCATTCAATGAACTTGATTGAGCACCACAGAAAAAAATGAAAGCAAACTACAATTTTACAGGTTTCACATTATTTACAGAATAACGTACTTTGCTGTATAGCGAGTGGTCCCATTTCCCTCCAAAACACATCTAAATTCCCAGCCCAGGGGGAAACTCCGCCTAGTCTTAACCCTTTGAGAGTTGGTCACTCACGCTCTCCCGCTTCTTACTCCGTCTCCTTCTCCTCTGTCCTCTTCCCCCCCTCTTGACACCTCCGTCCTCTTCCTCCTCTCACGCTCCACCATATAGTGTTCTAATGAAAATTCCTCTTTTGCACGCCCCGTCTTAATTTGGGCTAATAATTTTCTCGGCGCCCTCCGAGACGTTTTCACTCTGCCCCACACATCTCCTCTGGGAACTCGTCCTTTCAAGTCCTCCCCATATATTCTCCTTCATCTACAATGTTCGTGTTTCTCTTCCATTCACTCCTCCACTGTATACGATCGGCTGCTTTCATAGTTTCGTAATACCCACGTTCTACATCTGCATACTGCCCTGTGAGTTGCCGCAAGGACGAGTGGCAGGGGGTACCAGGGAAATGAGAAAGGAAGGGGCAGACGGAAAATGTGAATTGCATCTTAACGGTGCGTTTTCTGTTAGTGACACGTTTTTTTCATTGTACTCACTCATGGTCCGCGGAAATAAGGAATTCTCGGACTTATCAGAGTGCGTTCTTCCAGCGATTCTGTTGACCCAGGAATATAGTCTTCATTTCGTTGTTTTATCGCTGGTTTTAGTTAATCTAGGCAGATTCATTCATCGGACTAAGTTGCAACTAAGGCATGCTCGATAATGGTTTGTGGTGGTATTCATCAATGTCAGGTCTATGATGAAATTCTACTGTCAAAGTAGTATTATTTACGACATTTCAGCGCTAGCTTCAGTCTCAACAGTTTCAGTCCGGAGACAGTACAAAACCTACGGAATGCTTTGTAATCGTTTTAGCTTTCAACTGATACTGAAACCGAGGATCAACTTTCAGTTACGTTCGTATTCCCATGCAGACCAAGATTCAGTAAAATATTCTGAATCCAGGTTTGACTGAAAGATAAGAATGCGACTTTTGGTATTTTGAACTATCATTTTCTTCTCGGCATTTCGTCTTGTTTTTCTCGTTCAAACAAACCTTTCCGCTTTCTTCCATGTAAACTCTTATGACGTAGAGTGATAGCGAAACATGTTGGCATAAGGTCCTATACAGTAGAAGAGTCCATTTGGCCCTACGAACTGGCTCCGCACGGGGGAGTAAGGTAGCATCCGCGCTTGATTAACGGAGCTGCCAAAGTCACAAATCTTCAATGCCAACTTCAAATGCTCGCATCAGGGTGCTAGCTCTCTATATCTTTCTTATTCAATTTGTTAATGATGGTCTTCTCCGACGAGGATGCGAGAACAAATATCAGCGAAGTTTCATCCAGCTATGTTTCGATCGTAAACATTGTCGTGAAGTGCGTTTCTGACACTATCCCGACCTCTCAATTTAAATACTGTTATGTTGGAAGTATTTCATGTACCATGTGCCCTCCGCAAAATCCTCCTGCCCCTCCTTGACGTCACGCTGCGAGCATGTGACTGCCACTAAGTTTCGCTACCACTATAACGTTTTCTATTTTCCTTCTTCTCCAAACCTCCCATATTCCCCTCTCACCTCTCCTACTCTATTTTATTTATCCCTCTCTGCTTCCCTGGCCGATGTGAACATTTGATAAGCACTCTTGATTTGCACTATTGTCACGATTCCTTTCGAGCCAGTTCAGTCAACGATTCGCGTCAAATGGAGCTTTTCCTCTTTGGGTCGCAATATTTTGCGCAATTCGATGGTTTTCCGATATTTTTCCGCGGTGGAACACCGGCAACAATGGCCCTCTAGCATTGCGAACTCAATCAAGGAAGCTGTGCCCTTGCGGTTCGACAAAAGTGTGGATTCAGCTTTCACGTTCAATGAGAAATTCGAATGGTGTGCCTTTGAACTTTACGTCAAATGGTTTTAGAAGTTATCTCATTTCTTCATTGTCATATACGGGAAATCTGTGTAAACTTGTGCTTTATCTGAATCCATCGCATTGCCTAGCTATCATCTGCTCTATCCTAATGGGCTATATAGGGCTGATACTGATTTTGTATAGAATTTACTTTAAGATAACCTGTAGAATTATGGTTACCAAAGAGAAAATACAGAATTTGGAAACCTTTTAGAGTATCATGAGGCATTAAAAGCGTTTTCCAATTTCATAGTTAATCAAAAATAAACTGTGTATTAGCAAAATTTTCCTGTCTCCACTCTCAAACTGGTACTTTAAATCAGACTTTTGTAAATGTTTTTCCCACTATTAGATTATATGGGCGTACGCGTCCTTGCTTTAGTCGCAACATATTCTTCCGTATTATATGTACTATACTTACTTGTAATTTTGAGGGCGAAAGAGTTGCTGATTACATTTCAGGAAGAAAAGAAGTGATCGTGAAAAGGGTATATATAGGGCTATATAGATACTGTTCCTTCAAGCGATGCATAAATTTCGCCTGAGCAATTTTTACCGCCATTTCTGACCTTTTCTCGTCAAACCTTTCATTGCTCCCATTTATTCAGTTTTCCTACGGCTTTTCACGTCCATCATGGTAGCTTATGTACTTTACTAATTCCTGCACACATGGTACGGCACATTAGTGATTATTATCTAAGACCCTACAACGATCGGTCGTAATTTTTCTCGTTCATAATAATTGTAATTTATTAATTAATGTTTTTTATGACCACTTATAAAAAATTTACTCGGAAAACAATGTTAATGTATGTCAACAAACCTGTGAAATTTTAATTACA
The DNA here is from genome assembly GCA_963573305.1 of Pyrrhosoma nymphula. Taxonomy (NCBI): domain Eukaryota; kingdom Metazoa; phylum Arthropoda; class Insecta; order Odonata; family Coenagrionidae; genus Pyrrhosoma; species Pyrrhosoma nymphula. Next base: position 83,979,642 of record OY754339.1, read on the forward strand.
CTAACTATATGGTTTAAGAGATGTCAACCACTCCAATTTACAGGATAAATATTAGCAGTGTCTTGGCAACAAGAAAACACACCAGATTACACCAAAAATGATTAATTTAGAAATTTGACACATTAATTTAGAAAAAATGACAATTGCTTAATATGAAGATGACAATAACATCAATTAAAAAACATACATTTATCACATTTCGTCTATGTAAAAAAAATTTTAAATGCATATATATTAAATTAAAAGTAATACCTTTAGATTTATTGATTAGACGTATGTAAATTCTGTATAATTTATCTATATCCGTTCTCAAATTACATGTATTAGGGTGTTTAATTATGTGGACCATTACTTTAAAAAGTCTTTTACGTAAATTTGACTTGTAAGCTATAATTTTTAAAAATTGATGTAATTGTTATCTTTATATAAAGCAATTGTCTTGATTTTTCTAAATTAATGTGTAAATAATTTTTGGTGTAATCTGGTGTGTTTTCTTGTTGGCAATAATTTGCTTATATTTATCCTGTAAAGTGGAATGGTTGACATCTCTTTAACCATCTTGTTAGTGTAATTAAAATTTCACAGGTGTGTTGATATTTGTTAATATAATGTGCCCGATAAAAGAATATTAAGTTTAATTATCTCCAAACTTGTTATAAAAATTCTTATTTTTATCTGTTTCTACCTGTTTATGTTGTGAATTTTGCTTCATAGTTGTCAATTAGCCCTGAGGATGGAAATAAATTTGCTGAAACATTGGCATTGAAATAATGACCTCTAATTGGCCAAGACTAAATAAATTAAAAGCAGAAATTGTAATTTATATTGACCCTTGCAGTCAAAGAGTACGATCACTGTCATCTAAGAAACTCTCGGTTTGTAATTAATTAACGTAATGAGAAGATAGGAAGGGAAGTTCGGTGCTCTTTGCTCTGTACCATAGCCTTTTGTGACGAGTTGCCTTCGCTGAAATAATGGGGTGAATAATTCGCGTTTAAAGACTTGCCTTTCGTTAAATTCCGCGAATATGCTTGCATAAGTGAAATGTCTGGCTATTTTAGCCTATCTTTACTTTTTCATTTTTAATTCTTCTGATAAATTACGTTATCTCCAAATAAAAATAATTTTTTTCCCCTTTTTAGTAGTTTCTCCGAGTATAAGGGTTTTGGATTCATTCAGGGGTTCTATTTTGGTGCGAACTATTGTTTGAACTGGTGCACTTAGGTACGTGCTGTATCTTTGACCAAGCTCATTTTTTTTAGAACGTCTCCCGATATCATATTGACTTAATCGATTTTATTGGTTGCAACATGTCGGCTGGAATTCCAGTTTGGTTGGGTGATCATCTGCTGGCTTCAGCAAAGAGTGAGTAATTTCTTCGTATCTGGGTTTAGGCACGTTTTTCAATCAATTTCAGCCTTTCCTTATGGCGGAGGAAAAATTCTCCCTCGGATCTCTTGGCTTCTTATACGCCTTGCTTAAGCGTGTCTTCATGAGAAATTGGGAAATATGACAAGATTACGGCGAGAGCGGATATAAAAACTCCTGTCTCTGGAAAAGGTCACGCATTACTGTCATATTGCAAAGGCACAGTAAACATATCGAGATGATCATAAAAACGGGAAACGTTCCGATTATAATCATTCTCCCATCGAAAATTTAAAAAAATCGTTATATATTTGTATTATTTTTATTCGTTGCGTGTTTTCAAGATTCAGCGTGAAGTTTTAATTTCGGAGGGTATTGTGTATGTACCACTTTTAGCTGTGGTTGAATAAATCTAGTTAACTCATTGTATCCAGGAAAAAAAGGTCTTACATTATTTAATGAAACCTATTTAGAAATAAAATTCCGAATTGGTACATTTGATGACCAATTTAGTTTAGGTTAAGTCGAATTGTAACGGATTGTTTCAAACATGACAAAGAGTTTTACCATAACGATCACATTAATCCGAAATAACTTTTTTATACACTGTATCGGCAATTTAATAAAGATAAAATTTGATGCAACGAAATGTTTTCCAGTTTGGAATATTGGAAATAAAAGCTTTGAATACAGTTTGCGCAAAAATAAAAAAAATAGAATTAGGAGTTTAAAAGAACGCTGGGTACTTTTTCTCCGGAAGTTTCTCATGCTTCGATGTAAATTGAAATGTGGTGAGCATATTTCATCGACTAACATTCCAAGGTGAATGCAATATTCCAGGAATCATGTGTCCAAAATCATCTACACATCGCCTTGAATGTGTATGTATCCCCTCTTATTCCCAGTAGTTAATAGGGACATAAAACATCTGCAATTCAATTAGGTGGAAAAAGAATTTAAGTGTTCATTTAATTCTCCTTATTGAATTTTGCAATATCTTTGCTCATTTCCATTAAAGTCAATATACGAGCAATAATCAATTCAATTGATATATTATTTATTGTACAAGTATAAATCCTTCCTTTACTGTATAATACAACTGTCAAAGCGTATACCAAATAATCCTTCATAGAAATATAACAATAGAATAAGCTTCGTTTTAGATGGGTATGAACAGGTTTCACACTGTATGGAGATAAAGTGAATTGCACACTACGTCCGTGTATGAAGTAAAATGGCTGCTTATAGCTAGTTTAAACGGTAGTATATCTTTCTATTAACGTTGACATAATAGTTTCGTTTTATTTTTTATTTGCCTACCCAGAGATTAATAAATTATGCATGTTCGGCAACGTTATTTTAAAAAATTATTATTTTAGCTAATAATAACTTAGGAAATTCATCCAGGAGATGTACATGTAATCCTCCACCGGTCCACAATAAATATGTATCCTCTTATTCTATTTAATAGGATAATAATTTGTTCTTGGATGGGTTGTAATCAGTTGCGGAATCCACGGTAGGTTTCCCCCGTGAATGGTGAAAGGGGTAAATTTCTCTCCCCCCCCAAGAGGTCATGTGGGCAAAACAAAAAGTAAGGGATTTGATTGTAAACGTCATTGTACAAAAAGTTAATAACATTTAAAAGCTAGTAAAATCTGTCTGTATCCTTCGAACGAGCATGAACTGTTTTTTGGTAAAGAGTTGTTAAGGGCATTTTGAGTTGTGCCGCGGAAGACCAGCATCGACGGAGAGGAGTTGAGTCACAGCTGAGGCTTCCTCTCCATCCCACTTTTGTCTCACCTACGACCCTAGGACAGCTTATTCCCTCATTACCTAAAAAGGAAGAGATCTCCAGTGTGTGTCGGTCACATTGTTTCAAATAGTCTCTCCTGACCCCTTAAAAAGTTAGGTCACACTTCCCTTGTAGTAGGCGCGGGTTGACACACGACATTTATTAAGTTTATTAGTAGTTGGCTGAGAGTGTTTGGACGCTCGTCCTTCGCTCTTTGCCACGCGCAGAATCAACCGTATTCTTTGAATGTGTCAATTTGTTTTGTTCCATTGACGTCTCCTTCGGTTCTTAGTCTTAGACGTCAGCTTGCATATATCCAATTTATATGATTTGGTTCTTTCCTGGCGTATGATGCTGATGAAGGTTTCTGGGGTTTCCCACCAGGTCAGATACTTGTTGGCCGACGTTAATTACTAATACTACTTTATTTCACTGCGCGGGTTGTTTTATCATTTTTGTTTAGTCGACTAAGTGGATTCTTGTTTTGCTGGAGTTTAACGGAGTAGCTCTTCCACATAAAAATACGATCAAGTGCCTGGTCATAGTGATTTATTAAGCCATGCTCGCTGGATTTAATATATTTCCTCACAGATATCGCATCGTACTATATTCACGAATCTTGGTGAATTAGTAATCCTGTGATCCACAAATAATTCTGTGTTCAATACCATTATATAATGAAACAGAAACTCAAACGGCGTGGAACTCCGAAGCATGTGCATCTTTTTCATTCTCAGTTATCACCGTAGAAACTCCGGTGAAAATAATTCATAAGCTATTTAAGTTTCGTAGACATGGTATCACTTACTGTCATTAGAAAAACTCCCGCTCACTAAACCTCACTATTACACAATCCGGTGTTTTGGTAGTAAGCCAGTCCCACTAAGGCACACTCCATTGTTTTGGTAGGTTGAAACGTAAGCTCTCTTGTCTCGTATATTGTCGAAGTATCAACCAGAGTCAGTAAGATGATTTATTGGTAGAAATATGAACGAAAATTTATTTGGTGTCAGGCGGAACATGATGGAACTCCTTCGTGATTGTTCGAAAAGGAAATTCACTGGCAAGGTTCCACAGGCAAGCGATAAATATCTGTGAAATCTTGCCAGTGCATTTCCTTTTTGATCAAAAGATAATTTCGTCCTGATGCCATCTAAAACAGCTTCTTTCTGCTCTTATGTTCCCGATTTTCAATTATTGTTCACGATTATAAAAAATGCATAGAATTGAATCCATGTGTTCCGTGTACTCCTGAACGTAGTAAACTTGATCGCGTTTCGTCATTTTCACAAGTAAGTCGGTTCAGTCCGACACGGCGTAGGGAATTCTTTCTCGGCGGTTTTTCCATTTTCCCATGCGACGGTTTCTCATTTGATTTCTTGTCAAAACGAACACGAAATATCCCTATACCTCACCGATTTGAAAGGCGTATTTTGTTTTAAGGCATTTTTGGCCAAGCCCAATTGTTTTGCAAAATTTGCATCCGTCGCTTCAGTTATGGGAGTGTAAAAAATTGAGTTTCTCGTAAATTTGTTTACTTTGTCCTCGATCTTCCCGGCATAAGACACTTTTGTCAGAGTACAACCTTTCTTTTATAAAAAAAGGAGCGGCGTATTATATTCTGTCATTAATTTAATTTTCTGCTATTTAGTGCATTCATTTTCATTTTGAAAACTTCAAACGCTTTTTTCTCAAGACGCGTTCTTCTTAGATCTTGATCATTTTATATTTGGTGGACAATTACCTTAGCTAACCACCCTTGGAGTTTTATTATGCTAATTATTCTTTTAAGGGAGAAATTGGTTTTTATGTGTCGGCATGTTCGCTTCTTCCGTTGAAGTTTTGCGGAGGCCTTGGCTGGATGGGCAGTGGCGTTATATTGGCGTGCGATCCACTACCAATCATGTATCATTTGAATTCAAAGGGCTGATTTAGGGCTAAAAAAAAGAATTAGAAAGAACAAAATCGCAACAAAGCTGCTTTAGCGATTTCTCCATCTCGACGAATCGCAAAATTTTTCTCGCGCTTTGGATGTTGAACCGTTCGAAACCTCATCATTTTTAAGCTAATGTTTTACACTTAATATATCAGCAAACAAATAAATATCTTCATATCCGATCGATTTGCTTCAATTACCTTCAGGTCCCTCGTTAAACGACGTGCCAAAGAGACAGCTCTTTTTGTCTTAGTAGAGTAAGTCTTTTTGGGGAGCAGACTAATGCTTTCAAAATGATATCCTTATATGAATGCGGCACTGTAGCGTCAAAGGCCTAGTAGTTTTACTCATCACGTTGTGTTAACTTTAACCAATTTAGCTAGCAGTAAAGTATTATTTTTTTTAGATTTGGGATATTGCCTTAAAAGCACACAAGATTTATTTGGAATAGGGGTACGCTTGGAGGGAGAGACTTTCAGAAATAAGATGAAAAATTGGCAATGCAACGGCATTTTCCCAATTGACGTATGTACCTATAACATGTACATGGATTTATAGTGGCTTGACCCTCATTTCGATGAAATCATTGTTTCATATATTGGAGCACAAAATAGCCATTGACCACGGTGACCTTTGTTTTTTAAATTTAAATACATCTCCACTTTCTTTGCTGGTGATGAAATCACACGCACAACCTCCAATTTTAAGAAAACCAGATTCATTTCATTAGAGAGTAGTACCCATGACACAGTTCCTATTGTCATGGATAGGCTGTTAACTAGACTGCACTAGTCTACCAGAGCCCAATCTATTTATGTCATTACATTCAATTGCTGCCCTTTTAAGTGCTCAGTAATCGCATTGAATATCATGAATGAATCTTCCACTACGCACATAATCGAATAAAACACGCCTTTGAAGGCCGTTCGCGAGAAATTTTCTCCTATAAGCAGCCCATTCAGCAACTATTGAGCATTCAGGATTGAAATAACGCTAGTTATTCTTGACGCAAAAGCATATTCAGCTTTGAAAGAACTACGCTCAATAAAATTGCAATTTCAAGTTAAACTGAATAATGTGGAAGCACATAGTTCACTTGTATGAGGCGCCAACTAGTATTAACGAACTTCGGAGATCAAAAGTCGTCAAATTTTGTGAGACCTACCTTTTCGTTTGGATATCCGTCGGCATCATCTCTTATTCATGTTGGTATGCATTTCTCTTAAGTTAACAACGCAAGTCTCTCTCATTTGATAATTATTTCTTAAAACTTTCTATACCTAAACCTTACCAGGGTGTATTAAAAACTGAATTATATTTATTAAACACTCATTTCGATTACTGCTTCATGAGAAAGCATTTTAACCTGTGCCAAACACTTCTTCTTCAGGTAAAAAGTGCTTCGTTTTCCCTAGCGAATAGAAAGATGCGAAACTTTACGGATTCGAGCAGTGTAACATGACTTTCAAAGACCATCCAATTTAGAAACCTTTTAATAATATCGTAAAACGGAATTTAATATTGCCTTAAACTGCTGAAACATATCTCTAATTTAATCTCCATATACCTTGGCTACTATTGAATCAGTGGTCGTTAACTAATGTGCTATGTTCAGTAAATTTTCCACATATTTAGGGGACTGATGTAATAGTAACTTGCCCCGTAACAGTTCAATTGTTACCGCTACAATTCAAATGTTACCACTTCAATTCAATGAAAGAGAAGGGTATCTGAGAGTAGCGACCCTAGAAATTGGTGTGAGTACAAGTTGGTGACGGGTATGAGAGAATAAAGAGAGGCGTACGAAGCTAGATAATTCGTTGAATGTTGCTTCCTCTCCATCCTTACTTTTGTGGTCAGATGTAGAATGGGTGGAATAGGTAAAATGGGTGGAAAGGAGTTCACAAATCCATAATTATTGATTCTTAATAAATCGCCAATTGTCATAATGAAAATATTGCTCCCTGGATCCGCCCCCGAGTGTAATGCATATTTTCTCTAAGTAATGATCTAAGTCCTCACACTGTGAGTACTTATTCCAATTTGAACAAGTAAATTCATTTAACGGAACTCTTTTCTAACAACTTAGTTCCTCTGTCTTAAGAAGCTACCACAAACCCGATCGGCAGCAATTAGTTTTAGAATGCTTTGATAAGACAAACTCATTTTTTGTTATTTTTCCAGTCATGTAGACTCTCTGATAGAGGGATTCGTTTAAGTTTGGTTGCCATATATCTTTCTTTCCAGTATTCCTAGCAAGAAGCATAAAAATTATATCTTTTAGTATTACAAAAAGGGGTCAAAGGAGTATGTCTCTGAAATTTCTTGGAGAGAATAACTCATTCGAGATCAGAAATACGCTCATAAAATATAAAAACCCTTTTTTGGCTCGGATACCAACTGAGGTGATCTCCCAAGCCCTTATACTTTTATTCAACGCCGAATGGGAGACTTCGAGAATCCAGTAATTTATGACTCAGAATGCATCAAAGAACCTAAGATGTATTCCGAGAGAATTAGAAGCATGGCTCTCTTTTTTTCTAGTCTCTTCAACTTTTCTGCCAAGAGCCATTCTTCCTCTTCAGATTCCACGTTCTTAGTCCTTAAACACATTACGAAAAAATATCTCATCGGGCTTTTATTTTTTCTTCTTGTTTTCCTTCAGATAGTACTTCCCGCATGTACAACGCTACGCCTTCATCTCCTGGCATTTTGCCACTACCAACCTATCGTATCTGAGCCTCTCCTCTCCAATTCCTTCTTCTCCGGGCTTTGAGCCGTAGCACATGGGCGGAGGAGCTCTTAATTGATGCTTCCATCCGTCCTTACCCAAAATAAAGGCCCATCTCATCCAACTTATTCGGAGAAATATTTTATTTTTCTTCTCGAAGCTACACTTTTAGACTTTTTGTTAACTTGAAGTTAACTTAAAGTTCGGGTTTTGCATATTGCATGAGACCGCATTAGATGCATAAGCAAGTTGAGGTGCAGATTATCGATGAGAAAACCTATTACCTTTGGTTTTCATGCCAGGTCAATATTTAACCAGAGATTATATTAATAATTGTCCTGAATATTCTAACAATGCAAAATGTTTTCCATGCATTTTGGTACTTCAAGACAATCTTAAAGATGGATTATATTTCAAGAAGACGGACCATTTATTAGCTATTTGGTATTTAATAACCGAGGAGATATTTAGATCAGAGCAATTGCCATTATTAGATATTATTTTTCAACTGGCACATGCCAACAATAAATATTCTCCGTACGGTCATTATCTACTGTAATTTCGTCGCTCCTCATGTGTGGTATATATTATTGACAAACACGCTGCTGATTAACCATAATTTACTCATTTTAATAACTTTAGTTAATTTTTTATGTTTTTAAATAATTTTTCTTAATTGTTTCACTATGCCATGGCCAGTAAAGAGTTTTATGTTTTTGAATACGCTACTTCCATGTCATCATTTTTGCGGACTTATGTTCCGAAATATCACGGGCGTACAAGTAGATTGCAGTGTAGAACCTGATCAAGGTAAGCATTATGCTCAAGATCATCGCTATTAATTATATCAAAATCCCTGAGTAAGTTTGAATCTTAAAAAATGAAATTTACGTATAAGGGTATGAATGACCCTTATGGACGCATTAGAACATGCGGAAAAATTTCAGCGAAAAGAACAATGCAATTCCGTAGGTTGGAGTTATAAATGCCGTGATTGACTTGATGTATGTCGACTGACGGAGATAGCAATCAATAGAATTTCAGTCGGTCAGTAATATTAGTATTGTAGAGCTTTTACGATTCATTTACAAGATTCCCTTTCGCTTCCGGAGTGCAGGAAAATAAATTATTTTGAGTGAAGACCTTAAAAAACTACCGTAATTTAATTTTGAAGCCGATTACGAAATGATTATCCGTCAAAAATACATTGCAACTTAGCAATAATGGATGTGCCTTTTTCAGGAGCAGATGGTAGCGATTCCTCCTGGCTGTAGTCTCTCACGGACCCCCTTACACTGTCGTGACAACTCCCTCTTCCCCCGATCAATATGCCTTTCCATTCCCCACCACCGAACCCTGCATTACCCAGTTCTGTCACACATTCCCGCGGGGTTAGCCGAAGGGGTGAATTGTTGGAAGGCGGCAAAGCCTCAGTGTAACCGAGGCCCCCTAGTGTTGTCCCAGGGCTGTAAATATATCCAGCTGCCCTACTTCGTTCCGCCTGGTTCTTTCGACTCTTGCGACGCGGGCAAAACAATCACATGGCCGCTGCTCCATATCCTACCGGGCCAAGGGTGTATAGGGGGAATGTGGGGGGTTGGGGAGAGAGGGGAGGCTGAGGGGTTATGGGGGAGAGAAGGGGTGACAGTTGCGCGTTCAGTCATCTGCTCCGACTTCCTCCTTGACTCCCTTCCCAGTGGTAGGAATCGCAAATATATACACTGTCTCTCTGGAAAGTACCACCTAAAAAAAAGTCCCGTCTGCAGTCCCCTCGGAAGCCCGGCTGGCCGCGGGAATAAATAAGCCGGACGAACACAAAAACAAACGAAAAACAAAAATCCTAAATCCCACAGAGGATAAATCATTCGCCTTGACCGGGACTCGAACCCGGATCCTTCGATATCCAGCCGAGTGCTATAGCCAGTTAAGCTACCGAATTCTTCCCTGTGAATTATCAAAGGCTTTATAGGAGCAAGTTTTTCAGGACTGTCGAATACGTGATGTCACTGAAGTAGTCCAAACCGTGGGTTCAGCGCCTCCATCCGTGAGGTTGAGGCCATGCATGCATGGTGTGCACAATGAGGTTTTCGCTCATTTGACGAATTTTGAGGACACTGGGGAAATTTTGAGGGACTAGCAACAGTGTTGCCTTTGCGGATACACCCGCAAGCACTATGCGTCGGTACTTGCGGGTGACTTCGTAAAAGGTTACACCGCGGCCTAACACCAACCGGTATCCTAAAAATTCGAAAAACAAAAACCCTGACGCGCGTACCACTGACAGGGGGAATCCAATTAAGGCGAATGGAAAACGCTTCCATTAATAAGTTTTTTTTCACGGGGAAGGGGGAAAGAGGAGAAGAGGGAGGGGAGGGATGAAATTCGTGTCGCATCGGAACTCTGGGAAGTATATATAGAAGATAAAAAATGTTAAGCCACTTTAGAGTCAAAATATATTTTTTCATAATTTGGTCAATTTTAAACGCAGCGAAAGCTTATTTTAATTTAATTTTTTTCTCACTTCTAAAAGATGCAAATTTCATTAAAATGACGGCGCAAGTCCACGCACGCTAATTGAGTACATACGCACCCGAATGGTTGTGTTCATGATTTTTTTCAAGACCGTGTCTAACGTACGTCTAAGGGAGTTCGTCTGGTACTTTCATTCAAATAGCACTTATGACTTCGCATAGGTGATTAATGGCGATCGCCTCGGCAGATTATTTTCCGGAAAACGTTAAACCTCACCGTGCTGGATTAATTTTTAACTCAACGGCGAAGCTAAATACCAAATTGCTCGATCCAGAGCTCTATCCAACCTCCTGGACTCCAGGGAAGTCAGGATCTTATGTAAAACAGCTGGAAGAGGGGAATCCACGTTCAGGTTTACTGAGGGTACTTTTTTCCTTAAAATCAGGAAATAACATCAGCCTATGTGATACTTTCGCGACCGCTATTATGTAGGGGCTGTACGACCTTGCATATGGCAAGGCTAAAGAGCCAGTAATACTGTATAGATTAGTCTTGCTGATTTTGTCAACTGCAATGAGGCAAGAGTTGCGAATTTTGGTGAGAGTAAATTTTTATGTGAATGTGAAGCATCCCGCCACGTTTGAGTTGGGAATTTACTAAATTATTCTGACGCTGCTCAATCAACTTCTCTGCGACTGATTAATTTTCTGCTCTTTGAGGATTTGGTGGAGGTTCTAAACCAAGGAATGTAGATGTAGATGTAGGTGACATTTTAATAGATTCTTACAGCCAGTTCTGCCATATGGTTCGTCTCAATACTTACTCTGGAATACGCTTCCGGTGTTTGCGTCTGATTTTCATTTCATTCCCATAAAAATACGTATGCAAAGCGACGTTTTGTCACTGGTAAGCTTTACAAAAACAATCATAGACACAATAGACAAGAGAAACAACAATAGACAATGCAAAAACGTCATCCACTTGCCGCATTGCTTTCCGAGATATATATACCATAGCACTGGAGCCGTTTTCCTTTGAATAATCTAGGGCTGTACCTACGCCTTAGAGAGGCATTAGTAGCGAAATGAAGAAGTGCCGGTGCATATATCGCGCCAAAAGAGCAACAGTTGTCGTACGTTTTATTAATTATTTTTTAAATGAAACTTATAACCCACCATCATATTTTTTTTACAAATTGAAAATTAATGTTCGGGTTGTGGAGGGTATTCCAGCTTACGACGTGAAGTTAATAAGTCGGATTAAAGCCTGAAGTGCGCACATTTAGTTAATTGCTGATGGATTTACTCTTGAAAAACGAAGTTTTCACGAAAATAATAAATATTACTGCATTTAATTAATGCTCAACACAACTTTTTGATAACAAAATAATAATCGACGATTTGTTTGACCAGAGAAATATCATCTCGCTCAAACTAACTTCAATGATCTAAAGGCCAAACTTACATTGACTGCAGTGAATGTTACATTTGGTGGACTTGAAAAGAGAACCAGGCCAGATTTTTGAGGCCCACGTTCCGGCTCGCTGCGGCACGAGTGGGCGCGTGACGTACCCAGCGCCTCTAGCGGCGTGTGCCGTCAGTTCGCACGTCATTCCTCCACGCTCGCTCACGCAGTGGGACACGCGATGGAGAGGGGAATAGAGGGATAGAGGGATAGGGGGATAGAGGGACGCACGCGGCGTTCCTTCATCCGCTCATTCATCTCTTGGTGTTCCCTTGTGTCGCTCCCTCTCTGCCCGCTCATATCTCCCCGGCTCTTCTCCCCCGCCCCGCCTGGCCCCACCCGCCCCCACCCACCCCCACCCGCCTCCAGCGGCCCCACCCAACATGCGGTCTCTCCCCCGCCAACCCCCGCCAACCCCCGAGCGCTGCCCCCAGAATAGTACGCCACCCTTTGGCGCATGCAGCAATTTGGAAACCACGGATGGATTCAGGCTTCATTTATCTGCGTGGGGTAGAGTGAGCATTCTAAAGTAATTCATGCACTCGTCGAAGCATACAAATGTTTGTATATTAAACGTCGCTTTTGGTAGTGACTTGGGGATAGGGTCAGCGCAATGACCGGCTCCCAACCCTGAGGTTCCTGGTTCAAATCCAGGCAATCTACTTCGATGCAGTAAGGAGATCTCTCCAAGTGCATTTCTACGTACGATGGCCGAACTGCTTGCAACTTTCGTTTATTCCACGGCCAGAATTCTCCCCACTCCTTCTCCTAGTTGCTTGTAATGTTTTATGTTGGACTTCGTCGTGAGCATGGTCGGCAACACGCCAGGGGTCAGGCAACCCGAATATTTTTTCTGAATTCCGCTTAAGAGAAAAATATTTTACCTTTAAATTAATATATTAAATAAGGTCCTATTCTCGTTTCACCTTTGTATTTGGTAAAACAATACTATGTCTTTGCTTGTTTTTGCACGAAAAGTTACAAAGAAAAGACCCAATGGTAATATCATCGAACTACCACACGGAGATTGCGAGTCATATCTAGGCCATCCAAAACGGGATTCCAATTTGTTATTTTTTGTTCATTATTTCCATTGAACATTGTTATATTTGAGTTTTCTTCGGTTGTTCAGTGAATAAAGTGTTGACATAATGAACGAAGGTCCTTGTTTCTTATTCAAATGGGACTCTCAGGGCAGCGTTATTTTAACCCACACTATGTGAGTTTTCTTGGTAAAAGGTCTTCCTGGGAATCCGCAAGCAGCCCTGGGAAGAAAGCTGCTGTGCCTCTTGCTCTTGCGTGAATTTGGCAAACTATTGAGCTTGCTGCGAGGTAAAGTCTACTCTAACGGAAAAAACTAACCTTTGGGCTAGAATGTATTCAAAGATTTCTGACTCTATTTCGTCGAATTTCTACGCATTGAACATATTTAAAGCACTCTTGTCGCTAACACTTCTGCGTTGAAACCTCTGCCAGCTAATTATACTAAAGTGCAGTGCTGATTATATGAGATAAGGCGAGCTGATAACACCTCGGAGATTCGAAAACTGGAATCATACTTCTCGGATCATACTCGGGTCGGCTTCGTTGCGAATGTAGAATACGAAAAAAATGAATTTATTTCTAAGTCCTTCCTCATAATAGTTTGTGACGCTGTCAAAAGGAAATCAACCGTTGAATCTCCGTGTGCATGAAAATGCCGAATGTGCTACAATCTAAACTGGCAACTGGTGGTAGACGCAAACGTGGCTATCTTAACCTCGGATAATTGAGAACCTCGGTAAATCGAGACACGAATAATCTAGATAGCCCTGTGGAAATTCAAAGTTCTTTTATTATTTTCAATTTGGGCAATAAGACTGCGCTCTTATTTATGTAATGAAGTTAAAGCCTCAACGCGTGAATCAAGTACGTTGAATTGTAATTATTCTTCCAGGCATTGGCACAAATACGGTCGGGAGGCACTTATTTCGTGGCAGCATTAACAGAAAATTTAAACAATTTTTCTAATGGTAAGAATTTTTCCAAATGAATAATAAAAGAAAATATCTCAAATACAGGAGGAGTGATTTATGCCTAAGGTATCCGTCTATATTTTCTCATCATCATCAACTGATATTCTGCCTACTGGCAGGCCCCAAACACCAAAGCTGTCTCCAATTCATCCTGTCCCGGGCCTCTTCCTTGGTTTCCTTGTACCTTCTTCTTATCTTTACTTCGTCTGTCATTTTCAGCCTTCTTCTTCCTCTTCTCTTTTTATCTTTATACTTTCTATAGAACATGAAATAATAAACGACATTATTTTTGGTGGCATGATAAATGATTTTGTTGCTAAAAATGTAAGAATGGACCTAATTTAATTCATAAATAGAGGAATATAAATTATTTTTTCTTTGACTAGAATTTTCAAATGGTGTCAAAATAGTTTTGATTGGTCGAAGGTATTATTATAGAGAAGGGCGGAAATCGACAGAGCGGCTACAACTGCAGCTGCGCTAACTCTTTAATTCCTGGTGCTCGAGTTCTCCTTCCGACCAGGGGACGCTAAAAAGAATCGCATTCCCTTTTAGTCTCCATAGAAAGAAATAATCAACCCAATCGTGCGGCAATCCGAGGAAAAGGCCCGCCCCCGCACGCACCGCCCCCACCTACCCCCAAGCGAGTCTCCGTCACGCCTCCGTCAAGCCGCCGCGCCGCCCCCGCGCGCCGAAAAAGCCACGCTCTCGCCCAGCGGTACCACCCCCGCACGACACCCACCCACTCCCGCACGACACCCACCCACCCCCGCACAACACTCACCCACACATCCGCGCCAGTCATCACCACCACCCTCCTGCCTGCCTGCCTGCTGCTGCAGAGCCCACAGCAAATTTGCTCACCCCCTCGCTCCGTCCCTTTTATTTCCCATTTCAATCCGAGCCACCATATCGCGCTGCATTCCATCCACGCCCACAATTCCCTCCACTCCGTCCACACACACACTCGTCCACCGCCGCAATCGAAGCCCCCCCCCCACCCCCCCATGGCGGCCGTTCGGGACCAGAGTCCGGGATGGGAGCCCTGTCGAGAGACGCCATTACTACACACTTAAACCAACGGGAAACTAGAAAATCTATTCATATGTATATACATAAAAGAATGCTTGTTAACTGTTTTTATAAAAATTGACAGTTTCACATCGATCGTGCTGAAATTTTGCAGACTAATAGTTCAAGACAGAAGGAAAATTATAGGTTATTTTAAAACGATCTCAGGGCCGCCAAAGATCCCCAAAAGGAGCCCTTTGGTGATCAACGCTACGCATTGGGTTTTGTGCTGTGGTTTCATCTTTTTCTTTTTAAAATTACTTCCGCTCAAGATAGTGGGTTGGGTTTTTAAAATCAGATACCCGTTTACCCAGTTAATTTTCCTAATTCAGTCCATCTTTGAATTATTTGACTTTTTATTGATATTCTTAATGGGGGATTTGTCAACTGTTTATTTTGCTGTTGTCTCACAATTGTATAGGATCTCTCCAAAAACAAATTATTTAAATAAATTAAATCATTGATAACACTGTAGTCTGTTTTGAAAACTACTAACTAACCCCTCTCCTCATATATGATGAGTTATGAAGGAAGCGAGATCCCGGGTAGTTTAGCTACCCGGGATCGATAGAAACGCCGGGTAGTTTAGCTAGTATATAATATTTGAAATAGAGTTTTCATCATGTAGAGTGGTCATCAATCCGAACATTGATTTCTACAGCTCTCCACGTTCCTCTCTGCCATCCCCTTCATTCCTATATCCCAGTATTCACTTTGACGTCTTTCACCATTTGCCTTCATGCATTCGATTCTTGGTCTTTTCCATATTTAACTCTTACAATTCACCTCTCCTTCCATTTTATTTTCAGTTGTGTCGTAAAATGTGTCCAATATTACTCCCAAATAATGCAACTGAACAGTGAGCTTTTAGGTAACTTCGAAGAAAAGGCCTGTAGTCAGGTTTCCATAAAATAAATTTACTTTTAATATACATCCCCAAACAGTTTAGCAGTGGTACCTGGTATTGGGACATAATAAATATAATATACCACCGAATTAATAAGATACTTGTTAAAAAAATATCTCTTCTGTTTCCATACTAGTAAGCAGCCAAATTTTCACACTTTTTAAGAAAGAAATAGCGCTTAATGCCTGTTTACAAACTTAGCGTAAAATGTGTCATATTAAGCTTGGGCAAAGGTCGAGCTCGGTTAAAAGTAACTGACAGTTCGCGCAGGAACACATTTTAGGCCTCGGAGGTTATTTTCACGAATCCCAGCCAGAGTAGTAGGGTACGGATATGAAGGCGGCCAGAAGTGGAAAGAATCCTTTCAACTACCTCATCCTCTCGCGTCCAAGTGATAGGAATGTCAACCAAGCAATATCAATTCTTAGGCTGCCGAAATAAGGCTTCTTCACTGCGATTTTGTTGCCAATTCTCAAATAGGAAATTCTCACCACTAAATAAGCGCACACAAGTATATGGCGGACACAATCAGCATGACTGCAGCTCCTGTCCCCTGTTGCCTGGTGCAAAACAGTTTAAACTGGCTGGGTTGGAAATCAGTAGGCATTGAACGGCAGCACGCTAGAGTTGAGAAATTGGAATTCTTGTGACTGCTGGAGTTTTTTTGATCAGACATGGATGGTAGTCCCGTTACATTACACGTACGTGGCTGAAAAAAGCGATGAACTCAGAGTCTTGTTCATTTAACCCGGTAATGAACTATTCGTTGGAACTGGGATGGAAACCAGTCCATACTCGAAAGCTAAACGCCTGTAATGCGAAACTAGAATATTTGTACAATTAAATTGTAAAAATGGAAGATTGTTTGCAGCACCTTCAAAATTTGTCAAAAGTGTTCAGTGTTCAAAGTTTGACTTCAATCTCGTGGACAGTCACACAGATTTCCTGGTTCGAGTTAACTTTGTATGTCCAAGAGTCTTTGAACATGTAGTTGCTTTTAAGTCCTTAGAAATCTAAGAGGGAGAAGGAAATCTCGGTAGCTTCTAAACTGGCTAAAGCAGTAGGCGTGACATTGAGTTCACCTGAACTCAATGTCACGCCAAGTTCAGTGAACATGGTTCGAGTCCGTACAAGGCGGATGAGTTATCCTTGGAGGAATTTTCACACTTACGCGCTCTTGCGGGTGACGCCGTAAATGCAATACCGTGGCTCGTCCATAGTATCCTCTTAAGTTAAAAATAATTTGAAATTGTTCTAGTTTTTTTATGCAGACATGGATGGTATATTTTTTAGGTTCTTATTACATTTTAGGGCTAAAAAAAATGTAAAACCTCTTCTTTCTCTTCCCATTGAATGACGCTCGACTATCGTTGAGTTTGTTCTTGCTCCACAATGCTTGTACAGAGTTTGCAAAAATGGCCAACCTTAGTATCCTCAACCCTTTGCCGAGATCTCTGGAATGGAGGCTGCTTAAAACTTGTAGACTCCCCCCTAGAAATAAGAAACTAGAATATTTGTATTCGTGGGAGTTTTGGACATAGACACGGGTGATATCTGCCGGGCTAAAATAGACGACCAACCTGTGACTCTCTTCTACTTTTGGCCAACTTCCGACTTCCCGTAGAGACTGGGATGACTTCAATCTAGATTACAAAATACTTGCCAAATTCAACAGGGATAATTTTCATTGTATGAGTTTTGAGGCAGCTGAAAAATAAGGAAACATTTCGAGTAGATGAAACCAAAAGTTCGTCTTACCCTTGCATTACCCGAGCGACGAAAGAAAGAAATAAGAGACCTAGGCGGTTGAAGGTGGAATCAGTTTTCCAAGCCATCATCCCGGACCACATCACAAACAAAGCGAGGAGGCAGTAATATGATAGAAGATATTCATTTCATCCCTTCCCAATTGCCAGCCGAGGCATCCAGGTCGTCCACGTGCTGTACTGTAAACTTGAAGGTCGCAAGATTGAAGTTCACCTTTGCTTACGGATGTCCTAGGAATGAGTTCTGGGGGACGACGCAACCTTAGTAAGTCAGAGCTGAATCCAAATCTAAAACCAGCATAATACAATACTCGAAGAACTCCCACGGTCTCGAATTTTCTCGATCTCGGGTCATGAACATGTTCTAAAAATGACCGTTGAATGCCTTTCTCATAATTGATCGCGATGATAGCTTCTTGGAGTTTCTAAGAGCAGGGGTCAAGCAAGGAACGCACAAATTATAAAATCAATGGTGCTAGGAATAATGCATGAGATGTTGTAAAGCTGATTTTATATTACGTTATACCTGTACGCTATTTTGCAGAATATAATCCTGGAATGTGAAAATCATTGAGTCGTGTTTGATACAGACTTGATACTGCTACTACTTCCTGATTCGTTATTCCTATTCAATAATGATCAGAGAATTAGTGTCCTAAAACTCCCTATCATACACCCTTGCGGAGTCTTGTAGGTTGATTGGTTAATTTTGAGTAGGTGACAGACAACTAGAATATTGAATAGGCCGAATATTTGAAAAGTAGAGGATCCGTGCCGGAGTAAAACGACGTTGGAATTTGCTTACTCCTAACGAAAGGCGCTCTCCGAGGCTCACAGTTTTATGTCTTATTCGACCAACATAGTTCATTTCATAGCACCTGTTTTTTTAGTCTCCGGTTATATATTTTCTCAAATAATGAAAGCAGGGGATAATGCTTTACCCCACAGATAACGTTCACGTCAACCAACTGATAGTGTGGTGTAATATACAAAACCCGAGCACTCAGTTAATATCAAGTCAAAGTAAAGATTACATCATCTTATGATTAACGTTTACGAGACATTATAAAACTAGTGAAAGAGTTTTGGCATTAACTTTATTCTACCGCCAACGATGACGGCTTGACCATCGAAAAGTCAAAGTTCTCTTTTGTATGTGTCCTTTTTGCGTGTTTCTGTGTTTGTCAAGTGTATCACTATATTATTTATATATATATATGTGTGTGTGTGTATATATATGTGAGTGTATGTGTATGTATGTGTGAGTGTGTATGTATATACGGTAAGAGTAGGAATAGGTAGTTTCCTACTCTTTACCTTGAGAAAGGTGGATGCCAATGCCACCGAAATATTGGAAGTTTTAATTTGTAATTGTCTTTCGCTTGTTTATATATTCTTATCGACCAACCTCTTGGCATATTTTTTATTTATCGCTCGATTGATCCTTCAAGAAGTTATGTATGTATATATAATGCCTTGGTAGAAAATCGCTCTCGGCGGCGATGCACATGCATAAATAAAACAGCGATACACTAAACAAACACAGAAACACGCAAAAAACACTTCCAAAAGAAAACTGGGACGTTTCGACGGTCAAGCCGTCATCATCGGCGGTAGAAGACTGAAGCAGTTTAGCAGTTTAGAAGCAGCAGCTATATATAGACTAGCTTTAGTCTTCTACCGCCGATGATGACGGCTTGACCGTCGAAACGTCCAAGTTTTCTTTTCTAAGTGTCCTTTTTACATGTTTCTGTGTTTGTTTATACATATATGTATCTGCTAGACAAAATTTAACCTATGTTTCTCTGTCTTGAATATGCATTACAAATTCAGGCCAGGAGGTGCTCTCCTCATCCGAAGCAAATTAGGGATCCGTATTCCACAAAAATGTATCCGTCAATGTCGAGATCCGAACTCGGGGACTCTGGATGGGATGCCATCACACCAACCCAAATCCTCCCGCCCTTACCGATCTGGCGACCGAACACTTCTCGCCAGGGTGATGTGTGCCCGCCTAGTAGGTGCCGATGCTAATCCTCTTCAACATTCACCCCGCCCTCATTCTCCCGTCACCCACTTCCCAACCAATGCCAATCCTTCATTCCCCTCTCCCCGCCACTCCACCTACACTCGTTCTCCCTCCCTTTCACATTCATGTTCCCCCACGAATTCCGTGTCGCTTCGCGGAACGTGCCGGATGCAGTCAGGGGGGGGGATGGTGAGAGGGGGAGGGGTCTGCCTCCTCCCCCCCGATCCGACAGGATGCAGCTCGCGGGGATCGCAAATCCAATTGGCGTGGTGTAACATATCCACCACCCCTTCCTCCCTTTTATCATTCGACCGCAATAGGGGGAGGGTCTCCTCTTGTTCTCTCTCCTCTCCTCGTCATGCGGTTGGCGCCAGAGAGAGAGAGAGAGAGAGTCACGCGAGCGAGAGTTGCCGTGGTAACGAGACGAGAGGAGGTTTCCAACTCACCGACGGACGCCT
The DNA here is from genome assembly GCA_963573305.1 of Pyrrhosoma nymphula. NCBI lineage: Eukaryota > Metazoa > Arthropoda > Insecta > Odonata > Coenagrionidae > Pyrrhosoma > Pyrrhosoma nymphula. The sequence continues at coordinate 83,999,654 of OY754339.1, forward strand.
CCTTCCACCGACGAGTAATTCATCATTACCTCTGCACCCCATTCTACCTTCCGATGTGCACCTGCCACGCATCCTCCTATCCTGCTATCAATACGGTTCCACCTAAACGTTTGGTGGCGCACATTTCGGCGATCTGGACCAGATGTGTTTTCGTCGTAAAATCCATCCGTTAAATCGGCCTTTAATTCCCAATCCAGATGGATGACTACTTAGGCCTATTCCTCAGTTTAATCGATTGTGTACGATGAGCCGTGCAATATTTTTGCTTGGAAAGTGCGAGACGATGTTAAAAATATATGTTAGGAACAAGAGTTCTCGGGTTTCCAGCAGGGTTATGTTGTTGAACTGTACCGATGTTTCAATTACTTTGTCTGCCATCGTCTTCGGGGTGATGGTAGACAAAGTCATCTAAACGTCGGTACAGGCAAACACCGTAACCCGAAACCCGCTTAAAACCCGAGAACTCTTCACCCTATGCGTCAGCCGGGAAAGACTTAGATCCTACAAAATATATGTTGCCAATCGCTTCCGTGACGTTGAACTCTTGCTAGCAATAGAAAGTACAATTATCTATGCCAAAGAGATAGATACGTGATAAAATTCTTAGTAAGATCAACCGTTATTTAAATTCCAGAGAGCACGTGGCCAGTTTTAGATTAGTCCGCCGTCCAGGTGATGGTTTACTACGTCTTGCACTCTTTAGAAAAGTACGGGGTTACAAAAACTCCTCACTCCAAGTGAGTTTGGAGTGTGAGAATTGTCAAGTTGGTGGTAAACGCAAACTAGTTATGAATGAGCAAAGCAAATGATAAATATTTACTAAAATGCATTGACATTTCACTTTCACCAAAATTTACTTATAGTCATTCATTTGTATTTATCAATTGTGATTCCATTTTCATCAGTTACCGTTTTCCCCGGCCTATTTCTCTCACTGTGACTTTTCGGGTTCGATTTTAGAAGAAAACATTTTATCAAACTTCGCTAATGTCAACAGTTCATCGGAAGAAAATGAAATTGTTAACTTCCAAATTTCGCAACAGTGTCAAAGTTATTCGTCGTTGAGCCCTTGAAACAAATGCATGGTGGATAGTGCATTTTTAGCTTGCAACCGCAACGCCGTCCACGATGAAAGTAGAGAGATGGGCACCTCCGACGCAAAATCGGATGCATTAAAACATTGATTTACCCCTCTGCCCATTAGTCGTTTGCCGATTTAAGAACGCATTTATAGAGGAAAAAAGTGCGACTTGTGTGCCGAAAAATACAGTATATTTTGTACACACAATTTTGTGAAATTCACGGTGAAAAAATCATTCGCCTGGACTTGGATCCGAACCCAGACCCCTCGATTTCGCACCAAGTGCTCTACCAGTTAAGCTACCCAGGCGTCATCTCTCACTGCGACTTTCATGGACGCTCTAAGGAGCGAGATATCTTCACAGGTACCGTGCATACAATGCCATAGAATACCCGTGTGCGAGCGCTGAGCGCTACTGTCCGCGCGAAATCGAGGGGTCTGGGTTCGAATCCCAGTCCAGGTGAATGATTTTTTTCACTGTGAATTTCACACAGTTGAGTGACCATCAGCGGGTGACTCGGTTAAAGTTACTGAGCGTCCAGGTCCGCAGCTCTTTGAATTGGACAGTAAATTTTTTTAAACCTTTTTCGAACAATAAGATCTAGAGCTCATTTCTTTGGTACATATACTGGAGGAATTAAGTGGAATTAGTGCTTCTATCAGTTTCCTGATGAATGTTTAGCATGCTCCATCGTTAGAGAACATGCTCCATTTAGGGTGCCGTTGACGAAAACCGTAGGAGGGATGGCTGAGAACAGTAAGAATCAATCAGGGCACCGGATTAGCGCGGGTATTCAGCTTCATGCCCTGCATGCAAAAGTTCGGCGGAAAGCCTTGCTTTTAGTGGTGCTCAAGGATTTGTAGCCCATGCCCAAGGTGCGGCACATCTTAATGGATGTCGGATGCTTTCATCACCGGCCTGCCATTTTACGGGAATAATTAATCCCGAAGTTCGCTCATTAAGCGTAATTCACCGCTCTTCCTAATTCATTAATGTCTTCTCCATTGATACCCCAGCTTTCTAGGGTTTTATCGCAGTGTGCTTGCGTTGACGCGCCGTATCCAATTCAGCTGCTCGCTAGCCGAAGGGAGATGGTGCAAAACGAGGCAAACCCCGAAGAAGTTCTGAGTTTGATTTTCTAACATCACGTCTAATCTTAGGACCCTATTTTAATACAGAAATAAATAGGCCAAATAATGCACTCGTGGATATAATAATGAAACTTTTTAAGTACCTAATTGAAAATGAACTTGATGATTAAAATAATCTCTAATTAAAGCAATTGTGGAAGAGGAGTATTATTGGAACTTGATCTGCTGTCGCGCTAAACGCAAAATTCCTGCTCAACTGTTACTTTGTACACAACAGATTTTCATGGAAATCTTCTTACATTAGTGGAATAAAATTAAATGCAACATTTTACTTGATACGTATCATGAGAACGAACCTGCGGTATGTAAAATATATGTGATAGGGCCTGCTGAAGAATGAGATAACTCATATTCTGGTAGATGAAAATAACAAGTCTAGGATTAAGGATTTACGAATGCACGAAAACGATGGCTACTCTTAAGGACTCCAAATATTCGCGGTAACGCGGCTGAAAATGGAAGGTTTCGACATTATGTCACGGGCCGAGTGAAAGCCGAGTAAGAATCATATTATCTTGCTTTATGAATTTGGAAGCCGTACTGTGATTTTGAATAGTTCACGTGTGTACATATCTTTCATTTTTTTTAGATAGCCTAGGTGCCTCAAAATTTCGAAAACTGTTGAAGACTTGATTATTTGAGCTTAGTAACCGACAAAAGTTTAAATAGCATTATCATCAATTTTTGGGCTAAATATTGAAACTCTGAACACAGATTCCTCGTTCATTGTCGCAAGACAATTCATTTAATGCATTTCAGGCGTTTATTTAATGCATTGTAGAAACAAGTTTCTGAAGAGATTATTCATCCCTGTGACTGAAAATACCTCGGCTGATGTCAACGCGCCAATTCGTCTCCTACAATTGAGGTGCTAACAGCCATATTGCATTTTAGGATACATTTTGAATCAAAAGTTAATTACTTCCTGATTATGAATAACATATAGCTTTGAGTTAAATTGTGCTTTGCATGACATGTAAATAATCGTTGGGCAGTTTTTCTTGTAAGGGAGAAAATTATTTTTTGTGTCAACATGTTAGCTTTTTACGTCAAAGTTTCCTGGCATCCAAGGAAATTTGATATCGGAGCGCGATCCAATACCAATGCACAATAAAGTATTATTTCTTTAGATATTGAATATGACCTAGAAGAAAAGATTATTTCTCTGGGATAGTCATATACTTAGATGGCGAGACTCGGAAACTACATAAAAATTGGCAATTCAACGGCATTTTCCCACTTGATATACCTTTTTTATACCTTTTTAAACAAAACTCCACTTTTCTCTGGCGAAGAAACCACACGCACTGCCTCTAATTGTTTGATATTCAGAACCGTTTCGTAAGAATATTTATATCTATTTCAGCAGTGTCTAGGCTGCACTAATCAACCTGAGTCCACTGTATCTATGCCACAACATTCAAACGCTATCCTTCAAATTGGCAACAATGACTGTGAATATAATGGATGATTTTTCTATTGCATGCAAAATCGAATGTATCACACCTCTGTAAGCCATTCGCGAGAAATACTATAAGCAGTCCCTTCAGTAACTGCAGAATTGATATGAGACTGGTTATCCTTTTCGAAAAATTCTCGTAGGCCTGCCTTCAAGGTACTGTAATTTCAAGTTGTACTGAATAATGCGAACGCAAGTTGAGCGGGTGCCCGAGGCACCGACTATACATAGTTACGAATAGTGCCCACCAATTCCGGAGGCCTTTTCAAGTCGGCAAACTTTGTGAGACGTACCTTTTCGTTTGGATGTCTCTCATACAAGTGGGTATGTACTTATTCTTTGCAAGTTTACAAAGAAAGTATCTTTCGCTCGATAATGGTTTCACCTCTACCAAGCACTCTTTTAAAATCTTCACGGGATATTTCCCCGATAACAAGTGAGTTTCCATTTTTAGAATCGCCCGGGAAAGCGAAAAAAGTTCTTATTTTCATTATTGCTTCATCATTTTTCCCTTTTTTTCCTGGAAAGTTTAAAACATTCCTTTTCCAGACAACAAAGGTCGTGGTGAAATAGGTGCAGACAGCTTTTTTGAGATTTTAGCAGCACAATATGATTTTCAAAGAATATCCGATTCCTGAACTTTTTAACAGAATCGTCCAACGGAATCTAAATTTTCCTTAAACAATTTTAAATTCTCGTATTTCATCTTCACATACTTTGGCCACTATTAATCCAGTAGTCGTGAACTCGGTGTGTTAGGTTTAGTGCAGTCTGTACATTCTCTGAGGACTGATATAGATAAAAGTAACGTCAGCACAATTGCTGGGCATATTCACTCAATTTATTTTAAATAAAAGGTAAATGTACGAGTAACTGGTAATTGTATCAATTCGGTCCCAAATTAAGTCTTTGGTCAATGTTTTCGTATGCCACATACAGACACCTCCACTATTTCTGCAGTACGGACAGGAGCTTGTTGATTTACGCGGAGAAACTTATTAGGCTGTAGGCTGTGATATTCTTTTTTCAAATATTTTAGGACGCATATTACACAATGAAATTATATATGTATCCTACCAGCATTCAGAAGAATACATCTGCAATTAAGATGCATATTTAATATCACTGCTCGCAAAATATTAAGAGCGAATTCGTAAGAAAATTCAGATGGGCTCTAGCTAGTGGTCTGACGGACTGCGTATGTGTAGCAGAACGTTTGTCATATAAAGAAGAGACAGAAAGTTTTTTTAATCAGTCCCAAAGATTTTTCAGGAAGATAATGCACTTGTCAATTCAAAATAACTTTCTATCGAGCAGGACTTGTAAAATGGTCATTCGAATCCGGACGCTACTTGCTCCGCCTTTACGGCATTTTACTATGGAAACTAAAACTCATACAAAATGAATTCAAACAAGCAGCTTTCAGTGCTCTGCCTACCGATCTTTGACACTTCCAAGTCAGGATGCTTTTGCTAATTATTCTTGGATGAAACATGATTGTTGAGCCTAAACAATGACGAGGTTCCAAGCGGCTGAACATCTAAAGTGCGGGAGTAAATTTAGGGATTCGTCATTGGTGAGACATCTCTACAAAAGCAATTTTACGATTTGGTACAGTTATAATTTTTCTTTTTTAGCTATAGATGAGTTCTTTGAATTTAAATGATACATGACTGGTGTCGGATCGCAGGCCGATATAAAACCACAGTCAAATCTTGGATGCCGAGAAACGTCGTCAGTGTAAAAAGCGAACATGGCGACACACAAAAATAATCTTCTCCCTCGAATGAAAAATTACCACCGCAAAAGTTAAACGATGCATAGATAAGGTATCTAGATACAAAATATATAAAAATGAGCAAAATCGAAGGGGTACAAGTATTGAATAAAACGGGTTTGAAGTTTTCAAAATTAACTTTTACGCACAATAATGCGAAGTTTTTTTAATGGAGTCATATTATTATGCGTCGGTTCATTCTCTTTCAAACGAGTATTTGTGCTCTGACAGGAGTAGGTATTATTTGTCCGGTGATATCGGAGACAAATCAAACACAATTTTTCGATAAGATCAATTTTTTTACTCCCTCGTATAGGCAACGGAAACATATTTTGCAAAATAATTGGGCATGGCCAGCAATATAGTAAAACGGTATACTTCCAGCACATTTGATCAAAATCGAAGAGGTCAAGGGAATTTATTGTCTTCTTTTGATCGATTTGACATTGAACTATCCAATGATGGTATGATGTGTTATTCTGGAGTATTTCTTGAGAGTAAAAACTTAGTTTTTCAATTAAGTGTCAGTGTTAGCAAAGGACTGGTTGGAAAAAAAAACTTTTAAACCCATATACTGTTGCATGGAAGCAGATTTTATTTTATCAAATTCACTGATTTAGCGATGCAGGAGATAGAGATTCCTGATTCATTATTGCTCTGTTTTAATTGCAATCTGATCATTATCATCAGCAGATAACTATTTCAACGATACACTACTTTAAACATGCTTTACTATATGTTAATTTCGGATCAAATTCTCTCATAAAATCATTTTCATTTACTTTTTGTTTTTATATATAAACTAAAAATGTACTATGTGATTTGATGTTTTTTCTACTGAAGTAATAATTGTTTGGAATTGATTATTATGGGTTTATTCGTCTGCATTTATTTCTTTTCCTCTTCATCTTACTTCACCATTCATTTTGTCTATATTTTCTGAATAGTGTCCTTAAATTTTTTTATGTATCTCAACGCAGTCATCTACTCGATGCTCATTAGGTGATGCTATTTTATTTTTCATTTCGTTTGAGGAAAACTATGAGGAAAATTGAAGAGGCCTATTATTATCTAACAATTATGGCAGTTGAAGATTAAAAAGAAATGTAAACATTTGTTTTCTTTGTATGTCTATTTTATTCTTGTGATTTAAGCAATGTATCCCATATTAACATTTTAATTACTGAGAGGTGTCAGGTTAAATGTTCGTGCACTGTGAGAATGTCATGACACTTTTTAGTTTTCAAGCATTAACACAAAAGGAATTTTACCTCTTACATGGAAGCTTGAATGTGTATTCATTTTCATAGATCCCCTTTATTTAACAACTCGCTGAAAACTAAAAAGAATTTTCATTTAATACATAGGTGTAATAAATGCATAACATTAATAATTGTTAATTTTTTGTGCATCATCTACGTAAGTGCGTGGCTATTTCGCATCAAACTATCAGTTCTTTTACGACTTACCGATCAAGAAAGCGATTAAAACTGCTCATCCTATATGCGAAGAAGTGAATCAGTTGAGCAAAGAAGTGGATCCTTTTCACCAGATACAGCACCGCGGCGTAGCGAAAGTAATTAGGTACCTTCCCAGTGAGCATAAAAGAAGCGGGGCTCGAGTCAAAAAAAAAGGTGATATTTATTTCAGTATTTAAGCTCTCCTTCTCTGTCCGAGGAAACTCACATGCCCTACTAAACTCAATTGACAGAAGGGAAGCACTGTCAAAATGCACCCTCGTGATTCTTTGCGAAGCGTGCTGGGAATGGGAAAAAAAGTTTTTCCCGCCAGAGTTAATTTTCTGGATTATTATTATTTTGCTTTTTTTATTTTTGGCCAGGAGGGGGGATGATGAAGGGGGGGGAGGAGGAGGAGAGTGGGGAGGAAAGACGAGAAGGGGGAGACGGTGAGTGAATAGAATGGGAAATTACGAGATCGCAAAACAAAGGAAAATCAACCTGAAACGTCACAATAGACCTCAGAGAGAGAGAGAGGAGAGAAAGAAGTGCTGAAGGCTGGCAGGGTTGGTGGGGGGTGGTGGGGGGCTTGTGGGGGTGGGAGTGGAAAGGGTGGCGTTAGGGGGTGCCGCGGGGGGGAGGTTGGGAGGGTGGCATGTACGTGTGTTGTGGAAGGGGGAGACGAGGGGGATGGGGGGTGGTCGGAGAGGAGGGAAGGGGTCGCTTCCGTTCAATTGTTGAATCCGTGCGGTGGGAGGAGGAGCGATAAAGGGGGCAGGGGGGGATAGGGGTAGAGGAGGGAGACGCACACGGCGAAAGAGAGGTATAAGGTAAATGTTTTGCCGAGATGGAACAAGGGACCGAGGGAGAGGCTGAGAGAGGTAAATGCATTCGAAATTGTTTCAATTATCATGTGAATGGATGGAAGGGCACGGACATGGACGAGAGTAATGCAGGGCTTTTGAGAGCATCTAATTCCTTGTATTGATAAAATGTTTGCTCTAGCGAGCGAGCGCCCCCGTGTGGGCGAGGAGCAAAGTACAGACGCGAGCGTGCAGTGTCCGTGGACGGAGAAAAGAATGCACAACGCGAGCGGACTGGGATTTGAATTCGTTTCGAGAAATGGTTTTGATAGTTTTAATTACAGACTTCCATTTGAGGCCGAAACTCAACTCCCTCCGTCCGTAGGTGGACACTGTACTCATAGTCTTGAATGTCCACGCTGTTAATTAAATTCCTGGTCAAGATTGAATGATCCTTTTAATGAATTATTCAAGAGGTCAAATAGAGAGAGCATACTGACATCGATTTAACCCGAGATCCGTCATAATATGTGGAAAATTGTACACTTACCGATATTTGTCATTTAAGGTCGGATATTTCGCTCGAGCCCGCTGCGAGAAGGGCGATTGCTTTAAGGAGGAAACCGTGTTCGTCACTGAATTAAACGAGGCCGGGGATTACGCGTTCAATAGCGGTGGGGAAACTTTCGAGCCCATAAGGGACGCGCCTAAAATTGAAATTTCGCATCAAAGTCATCCCGGGTAGCCGCGAATATTTCGGAAAAAAGTGATGCAGGCTGTCATCACGCGATTTTGTCTTCCTGTAAGTTTATATATATAGAGAAAGAGATATAAAAAAGATTTGTACTTAAAGAACGTTTCGGACCGGTTGGTCCTATATATATATCTCTCAGTTGGTCTCTTGTTGCCGTCATCGTTGGCAACAAAAGACTTACTGAAGACTAACTCAGAGTTAGTCTCTTGTTGCCGACGATGACGGCCTGACCGTCGAAACGTCCCGTGAAATATTTTGAGTGTCCTTTTTATTTCCGAGTGCCTGTGTTTTTAAAACTATATTTGTATATATATATATATGTATATGTGTGTATGTATGTATGTATGTATATCCCCCCGCATGCCTCTCCCTTCCTTTCTTCTTCCCTTGACCTGTCCCTTCATCCATTACTCTCTCTAGTTCAGTAGATGGCAGTCGTGCCGCCAAAAATAAAAAAGACATACGTTTGATTTTCCCTGTTTTGTTTGTGCCTATATTTTAGCTTGTCACGCCCGTGATGCCTAAGTTGTTATAAATATATATGTATATATATTTCTATCTTTCTATATATATGTATTTTTTGGAAAGAAATAAAAGCTATCATTTTCATCATCAAAGAAAATTTTTATCAGCTATATATGCACGAGTGAAATATAATATATGCATACATAAATATATATGTGTGCGTATTTTCTCTCTCTCTTACCTTTTGATCATCGTAGGAGTAGTAAAGCGGGGGGGGGGGGGCTAAAGTAAATGGGGTGCTAGGCCCCTCCTTTTTTCGTGCTACTTGTACTCGCGATATCAGATCCAATCTGCGAGACAACCGAATCACGACTGTTTTTTTTCCACCCTCTCCTCCTCCCACCTCCCCACTCTGCTACAATGAGTTCGTCAGGTACATTTTTTCCTGAAATATTACTCCTCCGTAACGCGCGATTGCAAGTTGCGCATCGCGACCCGAGCTCCGCGCAGATCGACCCGTCCTACTCCTCCTGTGTCGCACCGCGCGCCGCCATCTGCTTAATTCTGCCCCCCCCCACCCCACCCCCATGCTTCCCCTCCCCTGTCCCTCTCTCCCACCCTTCTCCTACCCCTCACTCTCCTCCCATCTCATCTCCGTGGCTGCTCTCAAGCCTTCCCGTTAGCCTCTCAGCACAACCAGCAGCCATTTCAAACCCTGCCATCGCATCCTGCCTCCTCTCTTCTCTTCTTTATACCCTTTACCCTTCTCCTCCTGTTCCTCACACGGCCCCCTTCAGTCCCCCTCCCCCGCCCCACCTCCTCACCCTCCCATCTTCTCCAAATTATCACAGGGGGATTCTTCTAATCATTTCACGTCACTATGGCCGAGTGTGCTATTCCTCACCACCTTTCCCACACCGCCCCTTCATTCACCTTTCCTCCTCCGCCCCCTCCCACTCCCTCCCCCTCCCTCCCTCTCTCTCAACACAGTCCCTCTCTGACTCGCCAACCTTTTCGTGCTCCGCGACATCGAACAGAATTCCTCCTTCGCCCACACTCCTTTTATCCTCGCCTTGTCCTCGCGGTGGTGCCTCCTCAACGTTTTGTTGTTTCTTCTTTTCTTGGCACTTTTCCTCCTTTTTTCCTTCTTTTTTTATTAAAAAAAGGAGTAAGACTTCCGCGGGAATAGGTCTTTGCGATGTGTTTTTCCTTCCGTCGGTCCGCGTGCCCGTCTCGTACCCCCGAGTTATCTCGTTCCCTGAGCCAAAGGGGCGAGAGCTTGTTCCCGTCTAATTCGCCATGACGCTCTCTTCTCTGGCGGGTGTACCAACCGTGCGAGTTGCCAAGCGGTGCCATGTTTTTTTCGGGATCTCATTTCTCGGCCACGCCATCATCCTTCTCTCCAACTCCTTGTGCTCTTCGCTTGAAAAGGAGTCGAAAGAGGGCTGTATTCACTTACGCAAGCATCTATTTACTCTGCCGTGGATGAATGAAATGAGAAAATTAACACCAAATTACTCGGTAAAGCTTAATTCAGTCCCCAATATGCGATGAAAATTATTTCGTACATGCATCCAAATTAAGGGGCCAGGATGCATTATTTCGAGTTGAGATGCATAAAAATAAAATGAGTGCTTACCTCTGATTGCTCATGGACTTTGAGCGCAATTGACATGGACGCAATTGCTCTTTTTTATTTCAAGCGACGACGTTTCACAGCAATAGTAATCAGCATTCATTGCAAGGATATTTTGTTTCCCTTTTTTTTTGTTATAACGTCGGGTGGGAAACTATGAACAAAGGGTCACATAATTAAAGTTGTTTTAATTGATAATTAATGACTTACGTAATATTGCGCCATAGTCAATTAGCTCATATTTTAAACAGGAGCTCTCTTGGTGTCGTCAAGTGGAAAAGTTTTAATCTATACAATTATATGATATTTTTTCACAAATATTATCCTTATTCTTAAATCACGTGGTTTCTGCTTCTCGTTAGGCCTTCCGCGATGGCATAGGGTGCCAATATTCCATAGATGCTGGGCTTAAAGCTTTCGATTACAGCCATTAGCTAATTCTAAAGCAGGTGTAAATTTCCCTAGCACAAGAAATGAAAGAATGAAGCAAAAGACATCTTTGTTTTCCATTTAAGTCTTTCTAGTACCCAACTTAACCTTAGTTTACCTATCTCCTCTTATAACACACGGAGGATAACTAAATATGGCTTTTTAAGGAGAGCCTTTTAATTTCAATATTTCATTAATAATATCAGTGGATTACATTCATTCCAATAGGTACCAAAACTTATGAATGGCGTTAAGTTTCCTCGGAATATGTACACAGCTCAAATAAAAATGATTTTCGTAAGGAGGTAATGTGCTTTGAGCCATGGACGCAGTTTTTCTGATAAATTTTTATTTTTTTGTGATTTCTAATTCATTGCTTGACTAATAATATATTCATGCTATTTTTAAAATCAATTTAAAGTTTATTTTGGTGGACAGTATTATTTTTTATATGCATTTTGATTAATATCATGACTGCTTAAAAATTTAGAGCCATTCAAATTAAAAGTTAACTAGAAATGTCACAAACCTTTTAGTTAAATCTAGTGACTAGCGGAACCTTGCCATGGTTGATTTTAAACAACAAGAATAACTCATATTTTTCTTCGATGTACTTTTGACTTAGTGAAGGATTCAAATCACTAATGTATGAGATGCATTTAAATACTTATGCGCGTAAAAACCTATAAAATTTAATAATTTCATTTAGCCTCTCTAGAAATAACTGTGTTAAATTGTTTGCTAGTGAACGTATTATATTAATACTGCCAGTGCGTTGTATCTATGCTCAGAAAACTACTTTAAGGTTTGCAACACCTCAGAGGTTTCCTTCAATTAACATGAATCATTCTATCATGATAGTCATAACAGCTTACTTCTACTAGTATTTCGATTTATATTTCAAGTCTTTTTTTAAAAGTAATGTAAAGGTGTATTGGGTTTTTTCGTGAAGGATTTGTCCTCTGCAGACGCGGTGATCACATTTTTATACCGTAGATATGATAAAATACAAATGATCTTACACGGAAGACGTTATGGTTCTACTCTTTATACTTATGCCCAGAGCTTCTGCTTGGTTAACTGCATACATTTAACGTATTCAATTCGTTCTTTTTTTCTTGTTAATTCTGGAAACCCTTAATCGTGTGTGGCCCCAAATTTAGCCCTTCCTCTAGGTAATAAAAAAAGTAAGAGGATAGTTTTTTTTCCTCATTACCGCCATAAAATGCTTAAAAGATAAAGGCTTCCATCAAAATATTCGGTGAGGAAACATTACCGAAGCGCTATATCTTTTGTAGAGAATATTAAATATGGAGTCGTGCGAAGCATTATGGACTGCAAAAAAGTTAAATGAATTCTTTTAAACTGGCCATTTTTATAAGGTGCCACCTGAAGTTTCAGCCAATGTGTCACTCTTATTCAGCGAAACTGGGATGTTGTGTGGCGAAAATAAATATAAACAGATATGTATGCTTGTATGTATATAAACATATTTCTTTAAATACTCTCTTGTGGGAATCAATAAAAGAAAATTCATGAAAAGTGCCTCCAAAAAAATATACCACGCGATGCAAAAAGTAATACTCCACCCATCGCGTAATAAAAACCGGGTAAGTTAGAAGATAAAAACAAATACTAATGGTTTTTAGCGTATAGGAAAAAAGAGAGGAACTATGGTCCACGCATTTTTGTCTCCCTTGAAACATTCCGAGTAAAATGGGACGGGAATGGCATTTTTTCCTCTCTCTCATCCAGGGGAGTCTGGGAGTGTGTAGGAAAGCGAGGAGGAATAGGGGAAGGAGGAGGAGGAGGATCCATACGTCTTCTCAGCTGAAGATGGCTAACATTTCCTTCTTTAGAGCTCTTATATCTCGAGCAACGTCTATCTAGTAGGAGAGAGGGAGAGGAATGGTGAATGAGAGAGAGAGAGTGGGGAGAGAGGGGGGGAGGGAGTTAGGTGGGGAAAAAGAGAGAGGTGAGCTTCAAGGGGAGGAGGAGGGAGGGAGGGAGAGGAGAGGGGAGGGAGGAAGGGAGGGAGTCGGCGCGCGAGGGGAGGAGGCCATTCCAAATGCCGCAATGCAGATATCCCCTCTCCTCTCTCCCTCTCCCTACCGCCCCTGCCTCCCTCCTTCCTCCCTCCCTTCTAACTCGCCCACGCGCTGATTTGTGACCCACAGCTGAATGCATTCCTGCCATCCCTCCCCTCCCTACACCACCACCACCACTACATCACTCCGTGCACCCTTAACCCCCCGCGCGCCACCCACGGATATCTTTAATGCAATAGGGGAAAGGAGAGAGAGAGGTGGTGGTGGAGGGAGGGCAAAAGAACGCACTCCTTTAAACCCCTCCCTCCCCTCTCCTACACACACTCTCCTTCCTTTTCCACCGGTGGGTTGGGTCAGGGGGGCCGTGGGGGCCGTGGGGGCCTTGAGGGGCGGAGGGAGTAGTGGATCCGAGTTCGGCCTACACATCTCCGAGGGCGGTGGCCGAAGGGCAAATTATCATGGCTTCTGAGGAGAGTACAAAAGCGAAGCACGGCGGCGGAGGGTGGGGGTGGGTCCATGGCCTCCAGGGGGGGTGTGGAGGGGGGTGGAGGGGGAGAGGGTGGAGGGGGTGGGGAATGCGAAAGGGGAGGAAGATGGCGGAGAGATAGCGAGCGGTGGTGTGCAGGAGGATATGAGGGAGAGAGTGGAGGAGGATTGAAGTTGGTGTTGGTATATGCGTGGAGGGGGTTGTGGAGGGGTAGGTTGTGGAGGGGGATGGGGGAGTAGTAGTTCGAGGGTATAATATAGAATGCGGCCAAGGGAGGGAGAGAGAGAAAGACGGCAAGATTTACGTGAGTTATTCCGCTCAGATCGCAAGTTTGCTCGTCACTGCGCCCTCGGTGAATATGGTGGTTAAATGCCAAGCTTTTCGCACCGAGGCTCCGGGTTCAAATCCCGGAAGTAGCAAAGATCTTGGCAATAAGGAGGGTGGATGGTTTTTTTTAGGACCAAGGGAGACGATTGATGAATGGGATGTGGGGCAGGAGTGGTGGCTAGAATACTGACTGACTTTATATCACTGAGACCCAGGTTCGAATCCTGGCGGTGGTTGAGATTTTTATCGTCCAATCCCCATCCCCAATGGGATGTTTCGTGGAGGGTGCCGCATCAGGTGTAGTAGTCAGACCGCTTAGCGCCTTACGATCACGAGGTGATGTCTACGCCGGGTTTCTCTCCTCCGTTCCCCGATCGCACCTTCACCAGCCCACCTATCCCTCCCCCGAATGATCTCGGATGTCGGTCGGCTGACAGCGGAGAGGGGCACATGATATCGAATGAAGCCGGGAGACACACACGCCATAGAAGAGGAGGAAGAGTGTGCTGCGTCCCTCCTACGGTGGGTTCGCTCTTGTGCGTGAGAGTGTACGAGTTGTGTCCGTGTGTACGGGAGAAAGGGGAAGGTGGTCGGGGTTTTGTGTCGTGGCGGTGGAGGCTCTTTCTGGCGGTGGGGAGAAAAAGAGACGGGGGGAAGGGAGGGATTTAGGTTTGGGAGGATAGAAGGGGAAGAGTTTTTGAGAGCACGGCGGAGGTTGGTATGAGCGCTGCTGCGAGAGCGGGGTTGTGGGTTCCGCTAAGGTTTTAGGGAGCGGCCGTGGAGGGTTCGGGGGTTTTTAGGGGAAGGGGTGGAAGGGAGTGGACGGTGGAGACTGGAGGGTGGGGGAGCTGGGAGGGGGTTGATTTTGAGAGAGAGAGGTGAGGGAAGGGGGTGGGGACTGTTGGATGAATGGCTGGAGGAGGGGGTGGGAAATGGGGAAAGATTTGGGGGTATTTGGGGGGGGAGGGAGGTTGAATGGGAGGGAAAGGGAGGAGGAAATAACGGGCCGGAGTTGGTGGCGGTGTGGAGGGGTGGAGAGGTAGGAGAGAGAGGAAGAGAGAGGAGGAGGGGGGGGGATGGTTTTGGGAAGATACTAAGGATGCTGAGGAAATCGATTCCACTTCCTTTTTCGCACGTAGTGGCAGAATGCTGTGTGAGAGGTGCCACGAAGAGGGAGAAAGAGAGTATGTATTTTCAATGAAACAGAAATATTCCCGAGGCGCAGCGGGTTCCATGAAAGGGTGGGCTGAGCCAGCTGATGCCAATTCATCCACAGAATCGGCTTTATGAAATAATCCCACGGAGAAGACAAGTTACTCGTTTCACAGACTGGCGGTTATTCCGTGTAACTCTCCGGAACCGAATCGAGAAATAGATATTCGAGTGCTTGGATTTCCAAAACTTGGTCGGAAACAATGGTACATTTATCGTTAGACGTTTACAGATCAGCACGGTTTGGACCTCTTTCTTTTGGATGTGACGTGATCCCTAACCTAACTCTGGAAACATTCGCTATATATTTACCCCCAAGAACGAAATTTGTTCCAAAATCAAAACCAGGAGGAGGTTATTTGTGAGCAGTTTCAGCATTTAACCATTGCGAGCAATGGGGTAGCGTTTTAATCGCAGTTCACGTCGTTCAGCTATATTTTTTGTTGATTAGAAATAATAGCTTTGAGTATTTCACCGATAACTCTCTTGTCTTAGTTGATTTTATTCAGTAGCTGACTCGTTTTACTGAAAATAAATATGCCCTCTACACGTAAGTTGATGGAATGATGGGTAATAGTGTTTGTGGGCTTTCAGGCAGTAGTCAATATATCAATTCTTCTTATTTTCAAAATAATACTCAAGAAAAACACGTACTCAATAGGTTGGAGGAATTCTCATAAGAAATCTTGGTGGAGGAAATTGTATAATTTTAGAGAGAGATAATGGCAACAATTCTCCTTTACTCTTTGGCCACTCCTTAAAAACAAGTGCCTGGTCAGATTGTGAACAAATTTCTTTCCTATTCTGTCTTGTAAAAAGAGTCATGCAGCACTTCAAATTTCTGTATGATATTATACGGTATTTACCACATATCACGTCCCTGTTTTTGCTATTATATCGTAGGAGACTAATTGTCAGGCTCTCTTATAACCTTATCACTGTGCTAAATCTTTATGATATATCTCTCACAGATTTATCGATAAGATTCGATACATTATCACTCTCTAGTTACTAAAGGATACTCAATTTCCTCAGCCTTAGCCACTATCTTTAAAATGACGTCTAGAAATGAACTTCATTTTGTTTAGCTCTAATTTAATGTTAAAAACCTATATAAGCAGCATTGGACATTTTGTCTAAGTATAAATTCTTCATTCAGTGTTTCGATCCAAATTGTTATACCGATTGGTATAAACATCGTAAAAACTGTGAATGCTGATGAACGTGCAAAGTTAATATTATGATTCACAACTTAAAGTAAATATTATGCTGAGAAACAATTTTAATGAATAGGACATGATCGGTTTGTTAGAGAAAATCATTCTTTACAAAACTGCATGCACCGCTCGGATATATTTCACAGGGGTTCTCTAATACAAAGAGCTTCTAGAATACAACCATAATGTTTCGAATTAAAAATTGTCAATTCACCACATCTGTTCGAAGTAAATTATTACTTGTTCCGGAAAAATTTATTTTGGAATTCAGATACTTCTCGGTTACCTGAAACACTTAGAAAAAAATAGTCTGCAGATTGTTTTGTCCGAAACATTCTTCATATCTATTTGCTTCGAGCATGTTTGGAGCGCAAGAAATGCAAATTGGAATAAATAAGCAGCTAGTTTAAGAGGGAGGGAGAGGGAAGAGCCATTATGGCCGGCGTTAGTTTGAACAGCGAATACTCTATTAGCGATCCGGAATCATCAAGAGGATTGAATTGGGTCAACTGCCCGTCGTTGAAAAATTCCAAACCCCGGGTGCTTCGATATTAAAACCCTGCTATGATATTTATTAAATCGCGCCAGTGGAGAGAGGAAACAAACAATGTCCGCCCGAAGAGCACGGAGAGTGACCCTTGCCTCCGCCGCAGTGGATCGCAGCGGCATCTTGCGCCAAGAATTCCCGGAATGAGAGCCAGCGTTGCCAATAAATAATGAACGCCCGCACTTGTCGCTGCAGATGGATGCAAATGTATTCTCCCAACACACACAACCACGTGGGCCGCAACCTCCGTGACCCATAAAACACCGAGCGACGATCTGAAGCGCCCAAATTAAACAAATCTTAATAATCCAGTTAACTAGGGCGAGATTAAAATATTAAATACGCTTTGTTTTCCGACCATTTTGATACACTTTCTTTCGCTCGAGCAGGAACTAGGTGCTTGTATGAAAAGGGCGAATGCTCAGAACTCATCAGTGCTGTCGTTCTTTTTACTCGAGAAGTTGGATGATGCTGCCGCCGGCTAAATATAAGGTTACAGTTGCCATGGAGAGAAATCAGTGCGGAAGAGATGTGATTTATGGACGACCGCGTTTTTTGATTCGAAGACGGAGCCGATCGATGAGGGACAGAAGAGAAAACGTTACGCTCGGGGACGACGTCAACCTCTCTTCCCCTCCCCCCTCCTAATACACGTCACCAATCATAAGAGAAGAACGAAATGCGTGTCTCCTCTGAGGAAAATGGAGCAAAGAGCTATATGGAGAACTGTTCCTCGAAATCCTAATGCGTCAGCTACCGCATCTCACAATGTACAATTACATGATGATCTGCGTGATAAATTCTTAAGCGAGAAGCTTCTGGAATATTCTCTCCGAGTAATTCCAAGGGATACGTACGGAAAAGCAGCGTCTTCTATCAGCAAAAGAGAGTAAACTAATAACGTGGATGTCTTCACCGAAAAAAGTTCGGAGGTATCTTCGAATACCAAGTGAGCAAAGACTTCAAACAAAGCTTTCATAACATTTGGTTATCACTAACCTCAAGATGACGTAGCCTTTACGTTTACTTGGTGTTGACAGTGAGTTCCCCTCTCCTGATGGGAAAAATAGAACTTTACAGTTCGGATCGGGGTTACGTTGTACTTGGGTCACCTCATTGGGATTTATTACCATCCTTAGGCCCGGTTTATAATTTACCGTTAAGGATGACAGCAAGGTGTCGTAGCATTTTCGTTAAATTTATGTTAACTGGGGATTTGGGTTTTGTAAATTACATCAGGCTGTCTTCTTGGCATGAGCGCTATTGGTGGGAGATCGTATTAACTTCAGTAAATCATACAGAATAATATATTTAACCAGTTATTATAAATATAGGTAAAATTTAGCATACTCCAATTACCACCATTACCACAAAATACCGGGTACTAAGTGGTAAATTTTCCCTTCGATTTGCGCTTCCGTCTTCAGATTTTTTAGAGTGATTTGTTATGGAACTAGCGTCCAACGACATACCTGGGTTAAAATTTCATGAATTACTTAAGCTTCGTGCCGATAAAATTTATCTTAGGAAGTGGATAAAAACTCTCGTTTGAGAAAGTTATTCTTGAAGGAGGGCCATTTCGTCATGAAACTGATTAAATACACCTTTCTCCTGAACTGGAAGCTTAAGGTTTTTAATTCCCTCAGAAAAAAGTTGTTAATTTCTCAACGTCGTATTGATATTGATGCAGGCTCTCGAACCACGGAAACCGAGGTGATTTAACCACATGCGCTCTTGCGTGAAGAGATAAATGATGCCATAATATAGTCGAGTAAACGTGGTATTGTTGATTTAAGTCCCATGGTTCGATGAAATACTCTTTGACTTGAAGAGAGCATCGCTTAATTTATATTTACCATGGCTTTGTCAAAAGATTAAATAAATCTCTGTCTCAAATACCTCCGCTACCGTCGTGACTAAAGTAAAGTTGAAAGCTTAAGTAGAGGTGTTCCGACCCTGGAGTATAGTCTAGGTGTGGATCGAGACTGAACAATGAATGACTCACCTCTAAGGAGGGAAGGGAAAGCCCCGATGAATATGATCCCAACCCTTCGCCTTCCTTGTGTTTGCAGGAAAGGCACTTCTGCTCTGTCCACAAATCGGCTGTCATTAATGCTATGAATGCTCAGACTACTCTGTGAAAGGCATGCGAGGGATATTCGGGGAACTGGAGATCTCGCGCCATTGTTCAAGATCCCAAAGTGCGAGAATACAGTCGAAGGACTCAGTTAACCTCCCCATTTAGAAAAAAAAAGAATATCTCGATTTACGCTTGATATCATGAAATTACGTGCAGTTCTAATGACTTAACTTTAGAGAGCAAGCTTCTTTTCATCCCTCAATTTGTAATATAAATAAGCCTGTGTCAGAAAAACTGATTAAAGGACGCCATAAGTATGCTTGCCAGGAGAATAATAAAAATAGATCTATAAGATGTAAAACCGACGTCTACAACTTTCTTGCATACTGATATTGGCGTTTTAGCCAATGATATGGAGCCGGTTCTCACTTCAGACACGGTTAAAAATATTCTCCCATCGCTCTGGAACCGAATGAAGGAATCACTGGAGGGGAGAAAATAAAACAAAACTTGTGGCTACTTGGTCCACGATAATTCATTTTTTTCATCCTTTATGAGGGCATGCCGAAGCAAATATTTGTTCCTCCGTGTCCCGACCTTAGGCAAGCCTTACTTGAGGAAGTTATCTCGTTGATTTCTCTCTCAAAGGGCAAGAGTTTAAAAGGTATTTCAATACAAGGATTATTTTTTTTTCGAGCTCTTGAAAACTTCGTAAAGCGAGGACCAATGCGTAATAGACGATTGAAAAGTTCATCATCACAGAGATGTATCACATTTTATGCATTGCTATTTCAAATGTGTGATAAAGGAAAACAACTCCACGGAATCGGTTAAAAACCTCCATTCCCTAGGAAATCCACTTTTCTATTACCTGGATGTCTCATTCTCTGATCAATAATATTTGCTAGTCATTTTCAGGCTTAATGTGCGTATTTGCAACAATGGAGAATTTTGATATTGATAGCCATGGTTCATCTATTTTAGACTTTATTCAATAACCGTCATTGATGCTAATAACCATTTCTAAATTCAATCATTCTTTATTTTCCCTATCCACACCAAACTGGATCACTTTAAAGCGAGCAAATATAAAAGTAGGGCATTAGATATTAAAAAGGAGCTTAAACGGAGCATAAAGCTTTCATCCCTGCTTATACCAATCGCTGTCTCTAAAACTTAATCCAAATGTTGTCATTGCCAAGGAAAGTAATCCACCAAATCATCATTGTTTTTCTCGATGCCGGTTGCTGCACCACGCTAACTAATACTAATAGCGATTTTCGCGACACTGCGGCAGCACTCGGAGGAATAGCTTAAGACGCACGCGCACTGCCAAATAGCACCCGGAGTAGAACACGAGTTAATTACACAGTTCTTAGACCGAGGGACTCGGGAGGCAAAAAATATAATGGGGTGCCAACTGATGGGAGTTTATGAGTGTTGCCGTGCGGCGCGGCGTGACGGCCACTTAGCGCGCGATTCATTAAGAAAACTAGTCGGTGCGCGGAGAATGAGGGAGGATGGGAGGATAGGATGAGGTAGGTAGGAAAAAATGCCCGACACAACAGCAGTCTTCTCATTTCCCCGCAAAAGGACGCCATTGGATGATGGGAGAAGACGCGTGTAGCCGTGCAGTGAGTACACATTTTCCCCACCCGTGTCCATTCGTACTTTTGTCTCTCTTTCTTTCATTCCTCGTGCCTCCATTCGCCACACAAACGCATTCACTCTAACACACGTGCGAAACCCTTTTCATCATTTTTACCTCTGCCTGCCTCCTTCCTCCTTTTTCGTCTCTTCAGGATATCCATCCCTACGACCAACGGTTCCCTCCGTCCGCACCGTCTCCTCTCACCTTTCACGCCCCCAACCCCCTCTTACGGCCCCCTCCGCCCCCCGTCCCTCAGCTCAGCCTCCACCTACCCCCCCTGCCACCCGCCGTTGAGAGACCGCTTTCTCTCCTTAATTGGCATCACTTGGATGCGAGCCATGCTCCAGCAACGGCCCTTCTGTCCACAGCCCATCTCACACCGCCCGCCCGCCTGCCTGCCTGCCCTGAAATGCGCCCATTATACGTCATAAGGCTGCCCAACCCACTTCCCCCTCCCACACACACCTGACCGTATATCCGCCACCGCCAACACCCCCATATACCCCTGGACGTGTTATAAGCCCCCCTCCCCCTGCATGTACCCTTTCAACCCCCCCCTTTCGCGCGTGAAACAACACAACAATCACTCACCCCGAACATGGCGCGCGGTTTCATCCGAGATATAATTAATACTATGAGCACTTAAGGTTGTTCTCGAACGCTCGTCTCAAAAATGCGGAAATGAGGGAAACAGGTAATAAGTTTGATTAGCGATAATTTTCACATTGCCATCATTGCGGAATAGAGAGAAAATACTTCCTGCTCTAGATATAATTAACACTGCGAACTCTCTCGGAATTTCATTAATCATATCATACTTGTGAATGATAATCCTCCTTAGGAGAAGGGACAATATCGTTTTATGAAATTTAATTATATCTATAATTTAAATTTTAGCCTTAAAACGTATTACAACTTTAGAAAGTTTCACACTTTAAGGGGGATAATACCATAGGTTCCACTTGACGGTGAAGATGACTGATTGAATTATTACTTTTTTGACGGTCACTCATTCATTATACGGCTTGACGCAACTGACCACATGCCTAATACCTTTCTCATTCTATTGGATACAGTAAGGATGAAATGCTAACTTTGATTACTGGTTGATATTTAAATATTATTTTGGCGTTTATAAAACATAGCATATCCCTCGGTTTTTCTTCTTTGTTTCTTGTGGTGCGGAAGTTGGAAAAAATGTCATTAATGGTTTCCTCATTCTTCATTAAAAACAAGCTCTTTGCTTTTTTTTAATAAAAAATGACCTGTCGCAAGACATACAGAGGATAGTAATTTGGGTTAGACCAAGTATTTTCATAAAACAATTAGTAGGATAGGATGAGCAGTAGCTAATAACCTTTCATTTTATTGGACGGCGAAGCGTGTGCTGCGCATCCTGAACCATAAACCTGGGACGACATGAGATGTTTCACACATCGTCTATTTACTAGCATTAACGGTCTCCGAGGCCAAAGAAAATCAGGGGAAACAAATTGTGCTGGAATAAAAAAACGGACGCTAGGGCGCGCGGTAAGGTGGAGCTGAAAGATGAATGCTTACGTAGCGCAAGGATAAATTACATAATTTGCGCCGCCACCGCTGCTATGGCGGCGAGTAGCGAGAGAAATTACTCCATCTCCTGCCTACCTCCCACCCTCCTACCTGCCCCCCCTGCACCTACCTCATGTTCCCCCTCCTCCCACATCGACGCCAGAACTCTTCTTGCCTTATCGAAAAAAGCTCTCACTACAGAAGTCGCCGCTTCGCACGGGACTCCCTGAGAGCTATTCCCGCGCACCCGCCTTCGCAACTTCGTCCGTGCTCTACTCTCAACGTGCAACATACTCGTGCACAACGTTCGTGCACTCGTCCATGGATTCTGGGACTGGACGTATTTCGAATACGGAGATCGGGTTGACGTGGTTAACTGTCGTTTCCTTTCCGAGGGCCGGGTTCAAATCCCTGTAGTTTCTCAGCAGAGCTCCGATCCCAATTTGGCGACGTGTGGAGAAGTAGTACTCAGTCTGTAAGTTGGGACGTTGAACCGTAATCCCCTGGACGCCTTTCGTTAATTAAGAGCAGGACAACACCGGGGCCCCAGGTTTCCCTCCAGCCTTCCTCCATTTCCCGATTTGTTTTAGCTTGTCCACTAAGTATGTATCTTAGTAGCGTCACTGACTTCAAAAATCGATTTCCTCCAGGAGTAACCAACACACCAACCGTACTTCAATTGTTCAAGATGTGGAGTATTCCGGTTTATTGCTTCCAGAGTCGTTTGGATTTATATCGCATCATCGACAGCCATCAATCCGAAGACTGGTTCGTCGTAGCTTTCCAATCCATTCTTTTTTTAGTAAAACGCTTGATTGCCTCAGAGTTCCCCATTCTCGTAATTTGATTCACGCTTTCCGTCCTTGGCCTTCCTCGGTACCTTTTCTCATCTTTTTACAGTTTTCAGTGCATCAGTGTGTTCAATAAGTTTAATTCTTCTAATTCACAGAGCTTTCATCAAGCATGATTTCTCTCCAAATCCTCGTAAGACACCTTCATCGATGGTTCCCTCAGTCTAATTGATCTTCATAATTATTTGAAAGCATTGAATTTTGCCTTTGCTTACTATCCCCTATTTTCTGCAGCTGTAGTCACCCGACCTTCGATAATGTAAAAGCATACGCATGTCTTAATGATGTGCATCTTTACTCCCAAGATTTTTCTGCCAGCTGATTGTTGACTTCTTCTGATAGATTGCCTTCTCAACTTGTTCCATGTAAATGAGCGGTGAGATTGAAAGATGTCGGTTGGTCGGTGAGGTTATAACGCCAGTCACGGTCTACGGTTAAAATAGCCAAGACATGCACCGAGAGGATGAAATTCGCAATGAAAAAATCATTTGACTTAACCGAGATTCGAACTTACATCTTCCAGTTGGATCAGCAAGCGCTACATATCTGAACAACGATAACTAAATGTATTGGTTGAACGGTTAAACACGGCCTATAGTTAAACTGATCTAAGCATGAACCAAAGGGATGAAACTCGCCGTAATAAATCCTTTGACTTGACCGGGATTCAAGCCCCTGTCAAGTTATATAATTTTTTTCCCGGAGATTTTCACCCCTTTGGTCATCCCGCCATCATTGCACCAGTGCGCGCCTGATTGCGAATGGTATTTTATCATTTGCGCATTTCGCAGTGTTTTTATAACCAAAATATGCGCCGCCTACAACCACGAATGGCCAAATCTCGCGACGGAAATAGATGATTCGGGTTGGACCGTGGCAATCATGAGCGGGTTGGAAATCTCATCGGCTGGCATTCCATCAGATGATGATGAAAAAAACAAACGGCTTCCTTTCGACGAAACGCACAGAGCAGATCGGTTCGCAACGTGGGGAGACATGCAAAAAGGAAAATACGTTGGCTCCTCATTTATCTCGAATTTTTCTCCTCTTGCCAAACGCGGGCGATGTAAGAGTCCCTTCTCGTCTTTCCACGTCCGTCTGCTCACTCATCAACGGACAACCACCACCTCCGCCTCCTCCGGGATTCTCCTCGCTTGGAAATCTCCCCTGGACACATCCGCCTCTCTTTCCCTCTTACCCCTTTTCCCCCCATCATCCATCACCTCCTAGCAACGACCTCCATTTCTCTCTCCCTCCTTTTAATCCGTCCTCCTCTCTCTTCTCTCCTCACTCACCATCTCCACGCCCAATTTGTTACGGGCTTCACACAAAAGGGGTTTTCAAAAATGAAAGAACTCCTACTCTCCCCCCCCCCCCTTCACATTTGTGTGGACCTTCTCGTCGTGGCATTCCCCCCCTTAGTCAGCCCCCCTCCCCCTGTACCCCCCCCTGTAGCGCGGGTCTGACCTACTGCACCACGGAGATCCGGGCTTCACAGCTCCGAGCTGTGACACTCGGCTAAAAATTTGTCAAGCGGCAGTAAGACCCGATTCCTCCTCGATCACGGCTCCAAATCATTCCCTCTTCTCCCCTTCAACCCACCCACCTACACGCACACACACACGCACCCACACACGCTGATCCTTTAATGAGATTCTATCGATTGATTTCACGGAGTTTTGGTTTTTAGAGCTTCGGTCTCGGGATTTAAAATGCCTTTTGGGAATGAGATTTAGGTCTCGAAGTTTAAGGCCTTTGGCAGAGACAAGAATGCACCCCGTAGTTCCCTCCATCGGGGAGGTGTAAAGCTTGGCTGAAATCGCCCAATAAACGCTGAGAATTGCTTTTATATTGTTCGCAGGCCCTTCCTCCTCCATATATACAGCCAGCCCATGGTTGTTTTCCAGCGCCGAGTGTGGGTGAAAATGGGAAACGCTAACGCTTGTGGTAATCGTATGGACTGTAAAACTTTTAGCCTCCATAAAAGATGTACTGCCTTATTTCTCCAACACGGCATCAAGTCGTCGAAACGCAGGGATTTTACTACGCCACTCACTCCCAACTGTTGGAAGTGACGATATATTGACTTAGGGGAAGTAAATGAGGATGAATGTGGGCGTAAAATATTTCCCTTCGGAATTATCAATAAGGAAATATGGGGTGGGGCGCAACGTCCTTTTCTTCCATTTTTTTCCGAGAGGATATGCGTCGGGAGACTTTACCGTATTGGATGCATTATTGGCAATGGCGACGCTAAATTTGTTGTCCTCGTCCCAATAAAGCGATGCACAAGTCCTTGAGCGCAATTCGGGCGAAATAAGTTACGAAGGCATGGTGGCCTGGGGTCACACGCCGTCGATAATTCACGAGGTCAGGGGTTATCTAGTACCCTGAGCCTATCGTGCCTCTTCACAGAGGACAGAATCTATCCCCGTCACCGCGAGGCACTTCCCTCCCCAAGAGACTTATCGTGACGGAATCAGATTGATGAACGAGAAAGACTGATTGTGAATACATGTAATGCCACGTGAAAATAAGCAAAGTATTCTTAGAAATGTCCGCTATTGTTTTTATGAATGGGTTATTTAGTGCTGGTACATTCGAAGCTAAGCTTACCCGTTGGAGCAGTTACTAAAATATTCTTAAATAGCTGGTATCCATTCACAAACTAACTGTACGGGCCATGATTTTTAGAGCCGCTATCCCACATTCCGATTAAAGTTACTATCAGTTAGACATGTCTATTTCTATAAGGTACTTAAATATTTCTACTATCTACGTATGTAAACTCACCCACAATCTATAGCATACATGATTCCGTAAGATTACGTGAGAAATATTATACTATAGTGCATGTGGCCAAGTTAACAGCTTTTTAAATGTCTCTTTGTAAATTGGTCTTAGGATGAGCAATGTTATCCCTTACAATGTGAGAGAGGAACAAATTGTAAACAATTTCTGAAATATGTGCAAACATGAATTTTACTGTTTGATTATGCAGATTAATTTGCATTGAAAAGTGAATGAAAATGTTCTGGTCATTGCCATTATTATTGTTGTACCCTGCCTTACACACAACCTGAGGAATGTGACTTTTGAACGGTATTTTGTACATGTCATGGTCGTTTACTCACATTTATATATTTTCACGACTCTGGATGGAATTGTTAAAATAATAGGTAAATTTGGTTGTTATTGTGTGGGCTTAGGGGCCCTTCTCAAGAGTGCCAGACGGTTGGCATGTGTATTGATTTTTATTATCTTGTTCTTCTAAAAATAAACTGATTAAAACATTAAAGCAGTTGGAGGGTATACAACGATACCGTTATACGAGGTGGACGACGCCGGGAACTAGGATAGGAAGTGTGAAGAGTTTAGATTATGGAGGGCATGCGTTATGTTTCTTTACACCATTGGAATAGCATGGACCAAGGAACTTGAAGGTTAGAGTTTAGATGGGAACAGTCCCACCAATAGTAATTTGAGGAAAACTTCGATTATTAAACTGATTGATTTTTATGGGAATAGAACGACCACCTTGGCGCCACGAAGGACAGGTGGTTAGGATGACTTGGAAGGGATATATGGGGAATAAATTAATATGTGGAAGAGAAATCCGGCGTCGGCATTAGCCTCCTTTTTACGAGAGGCCCCAGGGTGCACTCATTTTGTCTCATACAGACAAATGTAAATAATGACCCTGTACTGACCTTAAAGTGCCCTCCCCACAGCACCATAGTAGGTCCTCTGAAATGCTTTTGCCACAGCTGGGACTCAAAGCACTGGCCTCGTGTAGGGAAGCTAGTTCTCTAGATATCACAACCAACCGTTCCCCTTTGATCATTAGTCCTTTGAGAGATATTGCAATGGTAAATGTCATCTTAACAGAAATGACTCGTGTATAGGTGTAGCAAAACTAGGTGGCATACAAATGTAAAAATCATGAAGTCAGAGAGAAGAAATCACTTGAGACAATTGGGACAGAGGGCCCGAGGGAGGAGTCCTCTGGTCCATCCACATTTCCCTTTCCTGTTCGTCGACCCTTGACTCACCATCCCTGACCTGTGACTCTCCACAGTCGAGTGCCGCCAAGTTTCGCTATGCTTGTATTTGAACCTTTAACAATGTAGGGGGACAGTTTTATAGCAGGTGGCGTGACATTCCCGTAGATGTCGATGCACTCTTACTAGCAATCCCACCTGCCTATTAATGTTCTCCATTCCGTGAGTCTGCGCAGAAAGGGGATTCGCAACTCTTTCGTGCATCCACCCTTCTCCGTTCCTCTCTCAACCGCTGACTCAAATCCTCTCCTTCTCTTCCCCAGCGCCCCCTCCCTCTCTCGTCCTTCTCAAAGTCAACACATCATCCTTGCCGCACCCAACCTGCACCGTCCCTCCTTATCTCACTCCACCAATCCTTGGCTCCCCGGAACACTTCTTCCTCCACTTCCTGCACTCTCTCTCCTCTTCCCCACCCTCTTGTTAGCTTTTTCTTCCCTTCCTATCTTCTCCCTCTCCTTCCTCACCCCCCTCCTCAAATTCCACTTATCTCTCCTCTCCCAGCTCTTCTTCCTCCCATTACTATCCCATTCTCCTTCTCCCCCTCTGCTTCGTTTTCCTCTCCTTTCCGAACCGGTTTAGTTCACTTTCTTCCCTCACCTGTTCCAAACGGCGAATCCTTCTAACCCATTATCCGAGGTAAAGTGGACTAAAGCCACCTCGGTTGATCAAAAGCTGGGTTAATACGGCTGGGCTTGGCCGCACTTCATTTTTTAAACGATTGGGATACAATATTATCCCAAGAATCGCCTTTTATTAGGAAATCGGAAAGATTGCCGGCTACTGATGTTCGTTTGAATGAGCTAAAATGCTTCGTACGGTCAAAGAATTAGGATCTGCACCTCAAATAATATGGTACCTCAGTAAAGCGGACCTCGCATAATCTAGAGGCTACTCTATTTCCTATTACCACATTTGTTTTTCTACTATGACCATGAGAAGATCATGAGAGTCTGGTCTTCTTGTTATTACTAATGGTGTTTTTTTATACCTCTTTACTAAGAAAAAGTATGTGGCGTCACTAGCGCAAGTTATTTATTTCCATGTATAGTAATGTAACTTTTTCTTAGTATTCACATTTGTTCTTTCGGGTGATTATCTTCGTGATGAGAGGAGTCAAAATTGCAAGGGCCTCCCGATAGATTGGAGTGAAGATTCACCATACTGAGTGCCTTCATTCAACACTAATAAAAGCAGTAATGCAGTGATTCATTGCAGCTTGCATTTTTATTAAACGAACAGTTTCATGCGTTGATTTCAACCCACTATAATTAATTCTACCGTTAAACTCGCCCTATCTTTCATTTGTAGTTAACCAGGCATATTAAGGATTTCTCTTCTCATAAATTCCACGACTATTCCCTCGCATATAATATTACTGGATTCGTGCATCTGAGACTCCCTTGGTGGTGCTTCGTAAGTTTTCCTCACACGACTCAGTCCATCTGAGCTACGTGTCGCGTGCTAGTTAGCTTCTCGCTGCCAGCCCTCTACGTATTTTTTCAACGGCAGTTTTTATGTGAAAGAGGACGGCCTCTTTGGCGCGCTCAAATTCGCCCGAATAAGGTCGTCCTTGC
The DNA here is from genome assembly GCA_963573305.1 of Pyrrhosoma nymphula. NCBI lineage: Eukaryota > Metazoa > Arthropoda > Insecta > Odonata > Coenagrionidae > Pyrrhosoma > Pyrrhosoma nymphula. Next base: position 84,028,273 of record OY754339.1, read on the forward strand.
GGCCTCCGTCCGAGGACCGCCCTCCCCGAGGTCTCTCCTCTCGCTCCAAACCTCCTTCATCCCTTCGTGGATACCTTTCTCCACGCACTCCTCCCATTCCTTCTCCTCCACCACACTAGAGCATCATCTCTGTCCTTTTCCCTCTCCTTGCTAGCTCCATTCCTTCCCGAAAACTTCGTCTAACGTTTTTTTATACCTACCTTTTCGATTGTAAATACGACTGGAAGCTCTCTCCTATCCCTCATTCCAATCTCTTGTTTTTTTCCCTATCGACTTCTCTTCTAAATAACCTCATTCCTTTCCACATTCCTTTTTTATTCGTCTTCACTGCGCTGACAAATAAAACTGGAAGCTCTCCTATGTTCGCTGGAGCATTCCCATTTTTTTATCTCTCTCTCTCGTTCTTATCCTGCATAACCTCATTCTTTCTCAATATATCTCTTTCACTCGCGCTCATTTTTCTCGTGCCTTTTCACGAGAGCGAATATGAGCCTGAATCTTTCTCCCCCTCTCCTACCTCTCTCTCTCTCCTCTCTTCCTTTTATACTGTATCCCCCATTTCTCCTCTTATTCCCTTATTCCTCCCTCCCAATACATCTCCCGCTTGTGTGCTTTTATTCCCGTCCTTTGCTTCTCGCCAATGAATATGACGGAAGCTCGTTATTTCACACACACCATCGCGTCTTCCTCTTGACTCTCAAAACCTTTCGCCTCGCACCTCCCTCAAACCTTTCTCTCTTCCCACAATTCCCGCTTCGCCCTTTTTCTTCCCAGCCCCTCTCGTCTCTTTCCTCGTTCTCTCGTCGTCCGTTCGCATTCGCTCGTAGGATAGTTTTGTTGCCAAAAAATCACAGCACCTCTATTCATGTGGAAATAGGATGTTTACAGTTCGGATCAGGATTGTGTAATTTGAACAATTCAATGGGATTTGTTACTATCCCAAAGCTCGGTTGATAATGTTTCATTAATGGTTAGCGCAATATGATGTCATTTTTTGTCAAAGGTTTGGGTTTTGAACAATTCATGTCGGTTAGATGACGTGAGTGTTACCGAGCTGACTTTGGTTTTCACACCAATAAAATATTTGAATCGAGACTATAAAACCGGGACTTTGACTGCTTCAAACTTCCCAAGTACCATACTTTTTGTATACGTGTTAGCATATGTTAATCGTCCTCTTTATTCATCCCTCCCCAGTATCTTTCGTTTGTTTGATTGGTGATTTGAGGCAACTGGGGATCGGTGGATAAGACGGTGGGAGAAGGATTATTTGTGGAACGGAAAGAGGGAAACCCGGCGTTCGCCTCTTCTCCCTTTTGGCACGAAAGGTGCCTGGTAGCACTTCGTATATGAATCCAAAAGATGATTCGGTTTCGGAAACGACATCAAATGTTTGAAAATTGGGCGGAAATAATGGAAATGTTATCGGTATAAATATACTAAATAGATTGGGCATTCCCCTCAACTTTGACATAGATCTCCACATTTACCCTGCAGAAGATTGATACGAAGGCCGAGGAATATCCACGCAGGGGTTAACATTCTTAACCTTAAATTGAGATCTAGCACGCTACGAGTAGCGTGCTGTTGTGGCGGGTACTTTTTTCAGTAGCTGTAGGGCGCAACATTTTTTTAGAAATAGCTTTTAAAGTAGGATCTCTAAAATTATTTGTTGCTTGTCGCTGTTTTCAGCTACTTTTTTAAATAATCACTCGGTGAACAACGGTCTCGAATATTTATAATATATATACAATTGTTTGTAGCTTATCCAACCCTGGTTTTAGCATCCAATCAGATGGACCGTGCACTGTATATGAAGTGAACCCCATGATAGTACCCCAAGCAGGGGACAAGATTCCACCGACAAATATTCGCCACCGCTGGGATATGAATGCGAACCCTCGGGATGGGAAGCCAGCTCTCTGGCCTCCCGCTTCCCTTCGACCTCTCCCTCGTTTCGTCTCCCTCATTCCCACGACCTATATATACACGCCCTCTCACATCTTTCACCCCAACTTCCACTTCGCCCTCCCTTCATACGACACGCTCTCGTTATTTCTCACTCGCAGCCTCAATTTGCCTCTCCCGACTGGACCACCCTCCCATCTCCACGACTGCTCCCTTTTTTTTAGTCGTACTCTGGGGAGTTCAAGTCCACATAAGAGAGCCAAGGACTTGGGTTTCACCTCCCACACGCCCTCCCCCATTCTCCCACCTCACGCCTCCCCCCCCGCCTCACACGGTTGAGGGTAGATCAATACTACGCCGTTAGTCCATCAATCCTTAAACAGGGCGTGCTCATTATCAGTGTAAGGGGGATGGGGGGGGGAGAAAGAAGTTGAAGAAGAAAATCTACTCGAGAGAGAGTGCCCGTCGTCATTTTTGTGGCGAGAGAGAGATAGAGAGAGAGCAGAGAAAAAAATCACGTCTTATTGTCTCCGGCGTGATCCTCCATTTCGGGGGAAACCCTAGACTGGAAAATTGCGAAAAGCCCTTTACGTCGGAGAGGCTACTTTTGCGGCCGCCGCCAACCTATTACCTCGTTCGCCGCAATCATTTAACTTCCGTCTCGCGTTTTGTGAGTGCTCTCCGCCATTTCCGAGTTAAGGTAGGATTTTTTTGTGGTCGGCGAGATTTTCGTAAATGTCACAAACATCTCGGTTTTGTTATCCACGCGATAACTTACGAGGAGTATTCACGAAGTATTACCACCGGATTTGGTTCATTATTGGAACATTCATTATGCACGATGGCAAAAAAAATGCTGTGAAATGTTAACTCGTGGTCCTTCAGCCGAGTTATTTCAATTTAAAAATTAACCATGGTAAACACGCGCCACTTCACCATAAAAGTCACACTCCACTGCTGGCTGGCTGCCTTGGTTGAGCGCTCGCCGCTTTTGTTGGCTCTTTGATGTTTCCACAACTATTTCTACCATCGTTATCGATCGCGAACGATGGAAGAGTTAGTTATCGAAACGTCGGTTACCCCAACTCCGGTTGTAAGCCCGTGAAGCATTTACTCTCACGATTCGACGGGAAAGCACCAGATCGTTCATGTTACTTTTTTCTCTTGATTTTGCATTGAATAATCTGATGTTTTTCCAGCGCACCATATGAAGAAGGAAGGCTTCTCGGGTGGTACACCGGGTGAACCTGACCCATTGAAGCACCCGATAAATCTCCCTTCTTAATTTTACATTTATTTCAGCGCTGTTTAGAATCATAATGAGGAAACACTAGGGATTCTAGGCATATTTAAGGAGTGATTTTTGTCAATCCAATTGATAAATATCCAAAAACTAAGCATCGCCCTGAAAAAAATAGAAATCCTCCGGTATGGATGACTATTCACTTAGCTTTGAAACAGAGGTTTCACATATGCTGGAGGCAATATTTCATTGTTTCCGAAAAATTACAGAATACAGCAGAATTCGTTGTACGACCTGCAATTTCCCCGTGAAACTGCACGCATTTTTATCAGCCTCGGGAGGTTTGAAATAGGGAGAAGAAGCTGAGATTAGAAAATAAGCGGAAATCCAACTGTTGCGCGTTCACTCAGCTGAGAAGAGTAGCAAGCACTTTGAGCTATAAATGCTGTTATCGGGAGCAGGAGAACAGAGAGTCTTTTGAGCACTACAGCAGCGCGGAATATATTCAATACATACACAGCAGTAATCACTATTTAGCTACAACTCAAGTATCCTTCTCGCATAGTATGGGGAGGATTTTATTTCTTCTCCTTAGTAATGGGATTCCGTGTCGTAAGAAAAGGCATTGCATCGCGCAATGTTGTCTCAGACCGCGAAGGAGGATGATAAGCTCTATTGACTCACCTTCCGAGCGGTATTGATGAAACACACGGCAGAGAACGGCGAAATTCACCTTATTCAACGGTGGGAAGCGGCTTCGAAGCACCGTTGGCACAAAGGATAATAACTTATACAGAGCCGTCGGTAATCGTCGCGCTGAAACTATAAGTTCGTCCTTTTTTCCCTCCTTTAAAAGGGGAAGTGGTGTGGAACTTCAAAACTGCTGCTGCACACAGACGGACGCTGAGTGAGAAGAGAGGCTTCCGTGCACACGCTTTATGAATACGAAGTTCCCGAAGCTTACCCTTTCCTTCAATTTGAATCCGCGTAGGCTGAGAGCGAGCCGTGCAATGAAAAAAGGAAGAGTCAAAGAGTCTCCAAACGAAACGGTTGCATTCGATTTAAGCGCTGTGGTGTCAAGCGGTATAGGGCTGTTCTTAATTAAAGAGCTGCGCGTTCTTTGTGGCAAAATTTGAAAACGAGCTTTTATTTGAAGTGGCTTGCTCTTCTGACCGTGCCCTAATTTTTATCTGTTGCTCCGTGAAGTTGAATTTGGCATCCACCATTCACCGATGAAATGCTCCCTGGCATCTCCCAGCACCAAGCAAAGTAATAATAAAAATGTGAGATTAGTTTTGGGCTATTTTTGTAAGGAAATCGCTGGCCTTTTTAATTCCTGAAACATCGCGTAAAAATAGATTCAATATTAGCTTCCGTCTACCTAATGGAAAAAATATAAGAGTGTAAAAGATCTATTCTGGAATTTTGGCTGTTTTTTCAAAGTTATTGGGCGTCACAAGTTAGTAGTAGGGAGCATTTTCCTACGGTTACAAACTTTCTGATTATTCTTTTTCTAATTTTCACTACGATTTCTGGTAAGAATTTAGTTGAGTCAATTCGGTTAAGTCTTATGATTCTTGGGAAAGACTGCAATCAGTTATGAAAGCAGAATCGGTATAATAGTACAAAAAAGGCTGCGCATGGTTTATCTCACTGTTATAGGATTAAATAACTCTCTTTTATTTGTTGAGCTTTAAATTTTGATTAACATGCGATCAGTATATTTTATATCAATGGGCGTTTCTCCTTTTTTATCCTAATTTTGTTTCTCCCTAAAAGTTTATATAAATGATCGTTTCTTTTTCTTATCCTCATTTTGTTTCACCCTTAAAGTCCTTGTTTTACATTTTTGTTGATGAAAGCACAAACTTCCGTTCGGTGAACATTGACGTTGGTCCGTTAACCAGAGAGCCGGGGAGATGTAACCCCCCCCCACCCTACCCCCTTCGCCCTCGACAAAAAACACTTAAATATAAAACCCCGGACCATAAGTACTTCTCGTATTAGACGCAGTTACATGCTAAGTGTTTTTTTTGTGTCGACATTGCGGTGGAAAATAAAATAAGGGTGGGCTGTAAGGAGAGAGGAAGAGAAAGGGTCGCGATGGTGAAAAGATTTACACACGGATGAGGAGAGGTAAGTGGGATTTAGATGACAAAAATATAAATATATATGAGTTGGAAGAGCAGTGGTTGGTCCACGATGGAGAGATGGGAGAGACAGAGAGATGTGAGAATTGAGATAAACGGAGCTCGAAGGATGAAAATAAGCATGCGAGAATGGAAGCGGCGAGAATTCTCGAGGGCCAGATGGACGGATAGGATGGAGAGATGTACTGAAGGCGAGATTGAGACTATTAAGCCTCCTCCGACTGAAGGGCATAAGGGAGGGGGTGGGAAGAAGGGTTGAAAGGGCAAGGAGACGGGCGGAGGGTTAGTACGGCGCGCGCGGGAGAGGTCCAGGAAGACGGTTGCGCCGCCAGTGGCGAGATTGGGCGTCGATAGCAAACGGAGGCGAAAGCAGATGCGTCCGAGCTAAAACGTTTAGGAATCCGTGGAGTGAAAGAGACCGCTAAAGTTATTTATTTAAAGGGCGCACCCTTTATTGATTCCAAATCAGAAAACGAAATACAGACTTCACTAAAGGACTTTGAATTTTCATTATGCATCAAGTGCCAAAACGGGAAACTATATTTTATCTTGTTGCTCTCTCATCGGACGACATTTATCTCGAATTTTGTTCTATTACATGTATTGTATTACTATTCTACATGTCTTAGTTAAACCATTCCATTTTATGCCCAACGTCATTTAATACACTGTTTGAATTCTCTATGTATACATATTTATACGATTTATAGCAATAGCCAGTTTGATATGAAAATATGTTGCCACTGTTTTTTAAATTTGACGTTTTCTAAGCCCAAAGTAGGCCGTATAGTCAACTCTTTAAGAACATTCCATCGCGGATGCGTGAATCAAAAGAAATACCGCATTCCAACTTTTTAATTGCCTGAAAAAATCCTTCTTTCGCTGATGACATGCGTTAGCTATTAAAAACCACAATTAAGGTACACAATGTTTGCAGATTATTCTACGACTTTATTTTTAATGAATACTTTTTTGATAGCCATAGACGCCAGACGCCATATTTATGACGCCAACTGTAGCGCCATTTCTATGGAATATCTACACTTTTACTTCAGTTATTACAGAAAATTAGCTAATAACTCAAAAAAGGTGGCAAGATGCATCTCCATTATTTTAAATCAATTTTCCGGGATTTTTCGCTTCTATATTGTTTTCCATGATGATGGCTTTATATTGGATACGAAATACTATTTTTCACTTTGTTTCTCTAATTTTCGCATTTGACACCGTGTCATTTCAAGTTCAATTTGCGAGAAAAATAGCGTTGAAAGGTAACATGCAGTTGTTCATATCATACAGAGGACATGTTTTTTTAATAAGTATCAAGATTATGAATAAAATGACGTTTATTTCCCTCTACAGTGGAACCGTCTCAATTGTATCTTAAACACCGAGAGCAAATGAACTAACTAAGTATATGCAGCTTAAAAAAAACCCAAAACGAATTGTTACTAACACTAACTTTTTTTCAAAGGAAGGTTTACTTGATATTTCAAGTATGCTAGCGAACATAAAAACCTCCGCTGCTAATTGAGCATCACCATGAATTTATTTATGCCTTCACCGCGACTGTCATTTTCTAGACCTCAGGACGTGAGCATGTGCTTTATTTTCAGATGAGTATCCATTGAGCTATTCTTCATTCATCATGAAAAACATTTTTTTAAACTTTCATATGGAATTTATCTGACTAATTTTTATGAGGCAATAAAGGCAATAATACTTACCGATTCTGTCACAAGGCACTTCAACTATGGGCATACACAGACCTGATCCAACCATGTCTTGTGAACATAAATTTTAGTTTGCTCCCGTTAACGATTATTGTTTCTTGCTATTTGTTCCATACTAAGTACTTAATTTTTTAATGAGTCTAATGTTTGATTCCGCTTAGTTAAAAAAAGGCAGTACTAAACCTTATTATAAGAACTTTACGCCCAAGGGTATAAATGACAGGATTATTCCATTCCGTGCGTATTGACTACCATGTTTTCCCGTGATGAGGTCACCATCTAATGCACGACTTTGACTCTGCTCACTGCTAATTTCCTGAAAGATTGCGCTGGTTGATAATGCTATAAAAGTTTGAATATCATTCACAATTTCGACTCTTCATACTCGTTTGCAGACTTTTTATCAAATTACTACCAGAAAAAATACTTGGTGGTCGATATTCCAATATTTTTTCACTTGATGCGTCCTTTTAGCAACGTTTTTGAGTTAGCACATCTGGAGTGTTGTAATGTATACAACCGATTCCAATGAAAATAAATAATCTTAAATACTATATCATGGAAAATTTTACAATATTTTACATAAGTCATCATATCACAGTTGTAGTTACCAAGTAGTTAGAACTAATCTTCTCAGTAGTGAAAAAGCCATCCATCAGGAGTATCAACGGTTTAACCTTAATTAGGTTAGCATTAAATGATTTCCGGCATTTCGGTAGTAATATTTATAGTATGCTATAAAATAGAAAATAGTTTTTAAGGAAAATATTCAGTATTTAGGTGTAATAATTCGTTCCCACGCTAACCAAACACTGTAATTTTCCATTCATTGCCTTAAACTGTTAGTGTTTATAGCCAAGTGTAACGGAAGTATATGTACAATATGTGTTTTGATCAAACTGTAAATACATTTTTCTGCCATTGATTCTGAATGATTAATATTATTTAATGTCACCAGAATATAATTGTTATTATGGACTATGAATGACAATCATGTGAGGAATGAAAGGTATCACTGTAATAATTACTTTTTCATCAGAATGCAAAATTCGAAAATGATTTTGTGTATCTTAGAGTGAACTCACTCATTTTGGTGCCAAAACAGTATAATGACTGTGGCAAACTTGTGTTCTAAATGTATTACATGTGATTGAAAAATAAGAGACATAATGTCTGTACTCTGAATACTTGTTACTCGGAATTGATGTGATTTCTAATTGATGTTCATGTATGCGATCACAGTGATGTAAATGGTATCATTCTTCTTTGCATCGTAAACTAATATTTTGGAAGGCGATCACCATGTAAAATATTCTTTTTTATCTAAGAATAAGAAGAGCTGAAAATTCTCATTAAAATGCTGAAACATGTTCTCTTGAGACATCTACTGCAAAAAATATACTTCTGCTTTTTGATGCTTGAATAAGTTTAAGAGCAAAAATTATTTTTTAATGTTAAAAATGTTTAGAGAGGCAATCACCAGAAGAATATCCTTTGGTTTTTCGCATTGGATTTAGTTGTTGTTGAAGCAATGGGCAGCAACGACAGTGGGCTGTTTCTTATTTCCTTTGAACCGCTGCGGGTAAACTTGAACAGCTTCTTCTTTGAAGAGCCAAGAGAAGAGGAGAAGGAAGAGGTCAAAAGAGGCAGAGGGTAAAAAGAGTGAGAGGCGGAGTGAAAGCAAAAGGGAGGGAGGGGTATATAGAGGGAGGGGAAAAGGATAAAAGAGAGAAGAGACGTGGCCTCTGATTGGCCCGCGGCCCCGGGAGGGCGGGGTGGCTGCGCTCTGTCGCCGTGCCTATTCTAGGTGACCGCACCTCACCCACCCTCCGGGCCGCGGCGCCTCCCGCACCCGACGGAGACGACCAGCCCGCTTGCTCCCGCCTCTGCTCGCCGGCTGCCACCACCTGACTCTGCTCCCGCATGCCGCGCCTCACTCATTCTGAGAGGGAGGGGTGTGGGATATTGGGGGGAGGGAAAAGGAGGAGTAAGGAAAGAGTTTGAACAGTCTGTCGTGCGAGGAGGGCGATGGATGTTTGGTAAAGCACAAATCAACCTTGCGGCGGATATGAGTGCATACGCACGCACAGATATTCCTGGATGTATAAATCCATATGTGCTAGCTGAATTACCCGGCGTTGCTCGGGAGCACACTTCCTTCATAACTCATCATATAAGAGGAGAATCGATTGAAAAAATGAGAAAATTCATTCTTTCGGGTGTCTGATAAAATAAATTTTAACTATCTTGAGTGAAAGTAGTTTTACAAAGCAAAAATATAAACTACTGCAAGAAAACCAATGCTTAACATCAGCTTAACTAAGCAAAATGAGTTTTAAATGCGTTTTAAAGACCAAAATCTGGTGGTTAATGAAATATGCTATTGTTGATTTGAGAGAAACATGTGCACCTTTGCAGCTAAAAACGCGATTTTCAGGCAAATATGAATTGGAAAAGAGTATTGATTGAAACATTTATCTACTGTATTCTTTCAGCCACTTGATGAAAAAATCCCAACCCTCCATCTAGAGCAAAAGTAATTTTTAAAAGCAGAAAATGAAACCACTGCACAAAACCCAATACGTAACGTAGACGACCAAAGGACCCCTTTTCGGAAAATTTAGGGGCCCTGAGATCTTTTTAAAATAGCCTATAGTTTTCCTCCTGTCTTGAAAAATTAGTCTGCAAAATTTCAGCATGGTCGGAGTAAAACTGTAGATTTGTATAAAAGACAGACAGACAAACATTATTTTTTATATGTATACTAGCTGTGCCCGGCATGCGTTGCAATGTCTCTTTTTCTTTCCAAGTAGGCACACATATGCAAAGCAGAAATGTACAACATAAATGAAGGACAATGATTTTTTGTGTATTCGCAAAAAAATACTCTTATCTTGAAGTCACCATTGATTTCCATACTCTTCATGGCTTGGCCCAAAAATCTTTTCTGGGTTCAAAATCGGTCCCTAAACGAATTTGAGACCTAGTCCAATGAATTTCTCGTACCTACACAAGAATTCGTTAAGCACAATAGATGGCATGAGTTTCTATTCCATGCCTATGCTGCGGTTTCTAAGTAATTAAAATATTCTAATGTTGAAGTAGTGAAAATAATTAAGACTTTCGGGGTAGAAAATCTAAATTTAGGAAAAAGCGAAGCGTGTACGAAAAACGAATGCAAGAATTTAAAACCGTGTTCTTCACGTTATCTAACGGTAAGAATTTAAAATCCATATCATGAGTGTAAGCAATTAAAAAAGCAAACAAAGAGACCACTGCACCAAATATTATTCTACGTACAAACAAATTACGTACCTTTCAACACAAATTGTCTCGCAGATATGATACTGATGCACGTGATTGATCATCTCGTAAACAAACTGCTTCTTAGCTTGCTTGTTGTTACTCGCTTGTTTGATAAGCTCGCTTGCCAACTCTCATTTGTTGAAACTATTCGCGCTCCATCTATAGTACAATGGATTCAATAATTCATAAACCTTCGAAGGCGCGCGCACAAAAACTCACCTAAGTTTCCCCAGCATGCGTTGCAATACCTCTTTTTCTTTTTAAGTAGGCACACATATACAAAGCAGATACATTTACATGTATAAAATAAATAAGAGAGAATGATGTTTTGTGTATTAAATTAAAGTTGAAAAAATATATTCAGGTGCTTTGGGATATAAACAATGTTTGGTCTTACATTAAATTTTATGCAGAAACTTTCCCGATCTTGCTACGTGTGTTTTAGAAGTCAAATCAGTCGGCTGAGATGGAGAAAAGGGAATAAAATTGACGCATTTAGTATATACGTACTTCCATAAGCGGTAACGTAGCAGACGAGCTCCGCCGAACTAAACATGGCGCCTGTCTTTGTCTTGACCAACCTCTCCCCATATAGGGCCTGTAATTAGGGTCGGTATCGTCTCCACGAATCCTACGTACCACTCTCCCAGTTTCTTGTTTGACTTCACACTGTTCTCCTAACTGCTCTTTGGTCCCTTGAGAGGCCGGGGGAACGCTAGAGGTCCTGATTTGAAATGGGACGAGTGCTGCATGCATGGTGTGGAATCACCCCGTGCCACACACCCTAGTGGTGGCTTGCATGGTACATCGTAGATAGTATGAAGGAAATTATAACAACGGGGCACGTATTCTTGATCTAACTCCGAGAGAAAGCCCTTTGCTAAATTTTTCCGCTGTCCCACTCGTGTGCATGTGAAAAGCATGGATTTTCCAGATTTAATCCACACACTTGAAGCGATTGACCTAGTGCCTTGTTGATGGTCATTGAGAATTTGGAGAAGGGGGTCAAGGGGGGAGAGAGATTTTGAAAAATGGAATTGGCTTAGAGTGCTTTTGAAATATTTTTTTCACTAAAAACATCCGTTAAATGCTTTACATAAAAATAAACATCTGAGATGATAACCACTTCTGAATGACTTATTGGATTGTTCCAAACGGTACCATGATACTATACATGAAGGCTTACTTTTCCATTCTAAGGTTTTCGAAATATAATAATTACACTGTATTTAGTTGGAAATATATTGTCAGTCCTGGGCATGCCAGGAAGTAGCCTCCTTTAATATCATTCTCATCATCTTGAGCTGTGGATTTTTTCGCTTGATAATAAAAGATATATTAGTCATGCATTCAGGTTTTTAAATAAGTATTTTTCATTTTGCGTATTTTTCTCATACCAAATTTAAAAATATTTTTAGGTGATGGATACATAATTATGATCCTAAACAATGAAAGGATTAATGGAATAAAATATGATTCATCTAAAAAGTTCTGAAAAAGAGTTTTTACTCTGGAAAAAAAGCCTTCGGACATGATGAGTAAAACGAAGAGCTAATTTCGCCAAAAATTGGTTCTAAGAATCTTTTATGAACCCATTTTCAGTGCTATATAGACATTATTTCGTTTTACTAAATATCAAATAGTGAATTTTACGTATAAATGGACGCCATAATGAAGTATTAACCTATCTTAAGTCCTTTCAGCTCCCTTCATTGGAATGCGTAATAAATGTAGCGGGAAATAAACTGGATTTCCGGGTTCACGAGGAAACTCCTCACGAGTCTCTAATAAATGCCCCTACATCAATCACACGTCATCCGAGTCCTCCGAAATAAGCATTCCATTACAAAAGAGCGTTAAATTTGACTTAAAGAGGAACGGGGATTTGAGAAGGGAGATACTAACTTCCAATTTGACTGCGGAAAATGTGATGATTATAATGTATTACTTGAGCAAAATTAGAAGAAAACTTGAGCATATAAAAGTTATGTTTCTCGGGCACGAGTGATTAAATGCGGAAAAAATGTTAATATTAATATAAATGAGAAATGTGAATTCCTGGAATTTTTATTAAAGCTCAAAAATACTTTTCTATTTCCTTCTATAGAGAATTTTTCTCAAAGCTACGATAATCAAAGCTTTCGTAGTGAAATGTGTAGATAAAAAATTGCAAAATGGCGGATTATTATTTCAAATGAAATAAAGTCTAATCTATATTAAAGCGCTATTGAATTTCAAGGAAATAATTCCCTAATTTGAGATTAGATTATAAATAAATTATTGTAGCAGTTGATGATTTTTTATTTCAAACGTTTTTCTTAACGATAATGGAGTAAATTACCGTATGTAACTTTATTCTTCTCTCAGTGATTATCCTTTAACCATAACTTTTGATTATTAAAAGTAAATTACAAGTGATAATAAAATAAAATGAAGTATTACTCTTGTCTATTGTCTGTGCATAAAGGCCTAACTACAAATTTTCATTGCGAATGTACTAAGCTTTATAAAGAAGGCGTCTTAAAATACTTTAATACCCCAACTCACGTACTTAGTATTAATATTTTAAATTGATTCTCTTTCATTTTCGAGATGTTTTGTACGTAATAAGTAAATATTTTGGCAAGAAGACATGTTTGGTATCTTATGAGATGTAATTATTTTTACATTTGAGGATGTATTTAAATTTCACACCAGCATATTTTTTCCGAGACAAAGCATTAATTCTCCCATGGCAGATGAGCTGTTATTCTTGGCTCTGAGTTTAAAACTGAAAGAAAGCAAATTCATTTTTCATTTCTTTGAGGTTAGAGAGTTGTTCACAAGCGCGGTCGGAACTGAGAGTCTGTCGAGGAGGAGCTGCTCACAAAGCTTTCATCTCGAGGACTGTTGTGGAGAGAAAGTGGTGGAACATCAAAATAAGCGCGAAAAACTTTGTCAGGCTCTTAAAAGAGCTTTCACGCTCGTATGAATTCCACTAAGGTCTCGAACTTCAATAGTTTAGCAGTTTAAAGCATTTATTTTGGCGATGATTCATTTATATTTTTGTACAACGCATGAGCATTACTTAGTGCAAGGTAACTTTATATTAACCAATGAAAAGACATTCTCAACCGTTACTAAAATATAGAGCTACTGATAGTATGCACGAGGTCCACGCATGACTTCTGTTTATGGTGAATATTGGCGTTGAGTAATGATTATTAACGATTAACGATTAATTACTTCTGCAGAATATAAGGTAAATACAATGGGAGTTTTACTTGATCATAAGAGTTATAACTTTTCACGTAATATTATAATTGAATGTCTCTTAATTTAATGCATGAAGTTTTATTGTACCAACCTGGAAATAATAATTAATTTATTATTATGCATCAGAAATTCTTTTTTCACTTATCAGGTATTTTAATAAACGCATTTGAATATGTCTATTTCATTTTTATCTGATTATTTTTACCAGAAATATAAAACTCTCGGCTTCGTTCAACAGTAAGTTGTGACGATATTATATGGACGAGTATTGAAGAAATACGAACATGTATTATCAAAAAACGTATTGAAGTGGCGCAAGTTCGCGTGAAAATAATCAAGCCAAACTGAAAAAACTCCGATATAATAAGTGGTTGATGTTCTTCCTGTACAGCCAAAGAATTATGCAATGCTGACTTAGGTCATTGTTATCTCGAACGTAAGAAAATCTTACATTCTCGTGAGTACGGCCCTTCAGGTACGCTAGGAAGTTATTAACTGTTATATAGTTTTACCGAATTGATGCAATCACTAGTAAAACTTCGACAAATAAAAATAACTGACAAAGTAAGAAATCCAATAATCGGAATATGATTTTAATTCCGATTTCCAGACACTTCTGGTCTCAACATAAAAATCATTTATGAAAAGATAACGTGAATAAAACCACCTCTATTTAGATCAACCAAATGAAAATCCGCCGTATTCATCAAAATAAATTGTCAGATGCAGGTTGTAGAAGCCAGGGGCGATCAGGTCAGAGCAGATCGGTTGGATGAAAAACTGAAAAGCACAAACAGGTGGATTCGAGAGCTATACGTTTCGCGGGCGGTGGATGAAATCCCATTCTTGGCCTTAATGAAGTCCGATAGCATGATAATGGCACAGAATTGATTCTCAGAGAGGCCCTGACAAGCGTCGTCCAACCGTTAGGGCGCCCGCACCGACGAGCCCTTTTAAGATAAAATCAAGGAGAGGCTCCCTCTTCTTTGGGGGCGACAGCAGGGACAATGCCCTCCCTCCCCAAGGAGAAGAGGCAGGCCTCCTTCAGCCAATCCCCTCTTCTTCTCCATCCATATCCCCCACACCCTGCCCCAACCCGACCACCCTCGACTTTATCGACGACATCGTGCCCACGGCACACCGAAGAGGGCCCTCCACACGATCTCAATACCTGCTCCTTTATCCATTCATCTCCGAAATGCGATTTCCGGTCGCCAAAGGGGGTCATTAATTGTAACTTGATAATGTCGAAGCCACTGGTGGCTGGCTACTAATATCGTTACACGCGCCAAAACACCAAATCCGATATGGTTTTTTCAAGCGCTTTAGTCATCGCCGGCTACTCCCGCACAGTTCTCGTTATCGAATATTAGTGTTTTTGTACGCAAAAAAGAAATATTTTACCTACTAGTATTTTGTATCACGTGGTTGTTTTTGAGCACAGGTTGTTGCTATACATGTATTCATTCTGCTTAACGTTTATTGAAACATTACCGGTTGCAATTACGAAAACGATATAGAGGCATAAAACATAATTATTTTCATGAAAACTTTTCATATGTGGAATGTATACTTTGCATATGTAGTATAGTTTTCTCCTTAAAATTTTCAAATATAATATTTAGACTTATGCTTGTCATTTTTAATAAAAACTAATTTATTCGTGTTGAATTCGGCTGCATGAAAAATACTTTTGTAAGAAAAATTTGCAAAATATAGATTATATTCAGATTCCCACGAATTATTAATAGTGTAAAAAATATTACTTTTGATAATGTGTACCTGCCAATGTACAAATTAATTCATTTATGATGATGATTTGCGTGAGGTGGTGCATGGACGCAATCACAATCCTCTACGCAGATAATTTATTTATTTATTTAATTTAACATCCTAGAAAACGAGTGGTGAAACTGAGTGGTGAAAAATCCACTCAAGCGGGACTCGAACACGCGACCCTCAGTTTAGCAGGCGAGGATTTAACCCCTCCGCCACTGGGGCCGATATAAACGGGGAACCCTCTGCAACAAGACTGCCATTGATCAATAGATACAAATAAGGTTATTAAAATAAAGCAGTGCATTAAAATTGCCGTTTATACACTATTTTCTTTTGTTGTACCTCCGAATGTTTTTCGTTTAATTATGAAGTTCTTCGTATTCTGAATTAAATTCTGTAAATAGCATCACATTTCGAAATTTTCGAAATTTGACGTTTCTAATTTGTGAAAAAATAATGAAATTGTATAAAATGTCCTCTTAAACGAAGTAAGTCCAAGTTTTAAAAGAGGATGGAAGCAGTTACATGCTTTCCGCTCGTGTGGTTTGGATTAGATTAGACTTCGATATGATTCCTCTTCTTAGCCCCTTAAATGCACGCAACAACGCTAGCATATTTGTATACTTGCAGCATAACACCAAGGATGTAGCCTGCCTATCAACGATACAGTCTGTCACTTAAAATTTTTATTATTTTATTGACTTGACCTATCATGTCAGGCTTTATTAGTTGGCTTGTTTAATTACATAAAGTATATTTTTTAAAGTTAAATGTCCATATTCAACAAATATTATTTATTATAAAGTGAACGGACGGATAGACGTAGTGCTAGAATGAACCTTAATGTGAATTTCATGAATTTCCTTCTGCATAAACTAATTTTATTTTAAGTCGTTCATGGTATTTTCCAATATTATTTATGCTTTACTTCAAAACTTTCGATTCATATCGATTATTGTTGTGTGTGGCTACAAATTCATATTATTCTGTCTGGAATCGAACATTGAGGATTCTATTGACGCCCAAAGTTTCATTCTTTGACATAAGCGAACTTCTTGAGTCACGCACTCCACGATCCCATGACTCTCGTCAATCCACAGACATGCGTGTTAGATACGCTGAGACGCAATTAGGTTCATTTTTTTCACTATCTCCAATAATACATTTACTTTGTCACATTGTTCTTTATGTGGACGTGGGGACATCATTCATTTCAGTCGTGCTCACCTCTTTCATGGCTGTTGTGAATTGACTGCCACTGAGTGACTTTAGTAGTCGTTAAAATCACGTCTCTTCCAGCCTCGTCTCCGATGGGAAGGAGCTCAAGAAACGGATGAACAACCTCTTGCCAAGCCCGGGGGCAGGAAGGGGTTGGGCTACATCCCTGGCGTATCCCGGCTTTACGAAACTCTGCCCATATTGCGGTCGCGTGCTGCCCAAATATATACTGCCACCACCACCCGTGCTATCAATAATAAGCACTGCCTGCAGGAGTCTCCTTGTACCCGTTGAACTTCCGAGAATGTGCTGTCAGACACACACACACTATATCTTCGGCGTTCACTGCTTTCACCTTCGTCTGTAAAAAAAAGAATCGCTTTATACGCTGAAGTCACGAATAGGCATCCCCTACAATCCTGTTGCTTCAAGTTTAGAAGTCGTTTTCCAAGAATTTATCGTGTGATCACATAATTTCTTTTGTGCGACGGTGGAATTCAAAAGAAGAAATATGTTTACTGAAAAAAACAATAAATAGATGCATAGATGAGGTGACGCAAAATAGTTTTTCACGAGTCACTTTTTCAGTCAGCTCATTTAGTCCTTGAAACAACGGCTTGGGAATGTGATAATTCCTCTTATGCTATGAAGAAAACTACTAGACTATCTCAGAAGACAACATAGAGAACCGGCCACACGCGAAACTATCGAAAGATGGAGTCAGTTAAAGGTCCTCTATACAGTTTGCCTTGCTAAGTAAGTAGTATAGATTAATTTCACCCAATACGTTGCGCAGACAGTTTAATGAAATGACGTCCATTTCAAAATGCCCTTTTCTCTCTGAAAAGAAGTTTTAAAAACACCTAATGAGCAATTTAATATTAATGCGGGAAGAGTAGAGATATTAAATTAGCAGAGCCAAAATTTGCGTTAATAAATGAACAAAAATCATTATGTAAAAAATTATTTGCCTTAAATGAGAATAAAATATAAATCCTCCGACAAAAAGGAAGAGAAAAAAAGCTAAAAAAAGTTGTTATTCGTAGATAACGTTTTTTTCTCATTATTTGTCAATAATGGTCCTCATATTTACCCTGTAATTATATTTCTATGTGGGATAAACAAAAACAGTAAATACATAAATACATATTTTGCAAAAGATTTCGAAAGAACTTTGAAAAACCTCTAAATCCGTGAGGCATTTAAAAAGGAAATACAAGAACTAATAAGGAAGAGTTACTTATCAACTCGGTTGACACTGATTGCTTACAACGAGTGGAATTTTTAAAACCCTTCAGAGTATGATTGACATCAGATTAATATATTTTTCCAACATATTAGTGAGTAACGAAGCAAACAAACTATAGGAAGTAAATTGATAATTGAAATCTGCCACTTTCATTGTGTTGCTTTGAAACCTCAGTGACTACTGTCCTTAACTTCAAATGATATCACCAGTTTCAAAATGTGTCGAACATTGAAAGAATGTTATTTTTGGAATGGAAAATCAAAATAAGCATATCCGAAGTACTAAAGAGTCGTAATTCAAAGATTGTTGACTCTTTCAATGTTTCCACTCAGATGTTTTTCAAGAGCCTTTAGAATCCAATAGCAACGACGTAAACCAGACAGCGAATCCTTGGAATTTAGTCGGAGAGAAGACAGAAGTAAAAAGAAATACTTTGACATATGTGAATGCATTCATTGAATCTAGGGTCATGTAATTCATGGCAGATAAACTCAAAGATTATATTGCACCATGCATTAAAAAGTTCAGGCTTCAAATTTTATCGTAATCATCAGTAGTAGTCCTTCCTTGATAAATGTCAGTCAGAAGAAAGACAGATGCTCCTGTCCAAAAATTTAAAGGAGTGCAGTCTATATAGCAACGACAATTTTCAATGTACTGATGATTTAGAAAAAAAATCGCTTACAGCTGCGGTGCGTCCAGACACTGTGATATTATTTCACGTAGCCGCTGCTAATGAATTACTCCATTCCAATTAGCATGAAATGTGATGAAAGCCTATTGAATAAATGGTTTCGGGAACATTCAGATCTACTCGTTGAAGCTTCTTAGGATTGAGGATAAGATCTTTTATAATTTAGGAATCGACGAAAGGATTTTGGAGAACCACGAAAAGAATCGACGAAGTTTGAGGCAACGAGGATTGAAAATGGGGTGGATGCTTTTCCGGGAACCATTCACAAAGTTACTTTGGAGATTTGCAGCGGGAAGGAGGACAAAAAAGGAGGCTTTTTGAGCCAACGCACGAGTGCAAACTTGTATATCACGCCAACCTATACCGGGATGAGTACCTTAATCACAATCATTTCAATCCGAACATGGGTTCACTACAACCCTCCATTTATTTCTATTCAATGCTAAATCTATTTCCCAATGTTTGTGTTCTTTTCCGGCATACCTATTCATGTAGCCCACATACATGTCTCTTGATATTGATAAGTTGGGCCTAAACTTCTTTTTTCCCCCTCTATTATGTTTATCACAAATTCTTTGAACCTCAGGTTTTTCCATATTCATTCGGTTTTTCGTCTCTGTACGGTGCTCCCCCCACGAACCTCCCCTCTCCGAGGCTTCTTTTCCTGCGCTTCCTCGTTCTTTTGTTTTACCTGCACGCAAGATCTTCGCCATTCACCCACAGCATCAAGTTTTCTTTCATTCTTTTCTGGTCTAACTTTCAAAACCGCCCCTGTCTATGATCCGCTCGTACATCCCTCGATTAACTCGATCCCACCTTTTGGATCACTCCCGAATATTCCAATATTCCTCTCCTTTAATGCCAGTTAGTTCAATATAACCTTGTAGTTATTGGAGTAATCTTTCCTGTCCCAATATTAACTCATGAATGTATTTCGTGATAGGTTCCCATCCATTCTCTGGAAATGACCAAACACACTTCCTTCTTCATTTTTCATCTCTATGACAACAGATGCACCCGCATTCCACATTCATGGCCTTCAAATAATGCACGTCATCACTAAGTTAATTTTCCTGCAAGCACTTCTCAAGTATACCATACGCTACGCAGTAAACAGACATCGATTGTTATGCTGGCATCTCTTAGGCCAGGTAATTAATGTACGATTAACGTTATTGGCAGATGTCGTAGCCTATACGGTAACTTGATGTTAACTGAGGGTTAGGTTTTCATAAATATCATTAGACTGTGGATCAGTTGGCATGAGCCTTGTTGACCGTAATGGCAATCGGTTTTCATGCCGTGATAATATTTAACCACACATTATAAAACTTCGCCTAAGTGTCGCTTGCGTACAATTTAGCACAAATTTCATTTCCCTAACACGCTTTGATATTCGCCTCACATCTCTTTCCTCCTTCAATAAAACATCGACATTATTCAACCTCCATTCCTACACCTTACAGTGTTCACACCCTAGTTTTAGGAAACGTCAAACATTCACAGTGATATGCGCTTAATACGCCTAATTTCATTTCAGGCCAGCCTGTCAAGCCCACCGTTTATTGCTATTTCACCACTCATGTTAGAGTGCAAATTCATTAGTTTTTCATAATGCTTTAAATCTCATATAAGAATATTCACACATATGAAGGAGTTTCAGACTTGGCTTTCAATGCGTTGGGACATTATAGAGCATGATAGAAGAGATTTGTGGTGGGTAGTGGCAGTGAAGAAATAGTGACCAAGATGAAAACCAAGCTAAAGAGTGGACTTTGTGCTTGCCAACCTCATACTATGACAATAATATATGAAAATACTTCATCTACCCCAGCCTCAAAAGTTGAACCCCCTCCTTGAACATTGAAGGATATGTATTCAGATTACTCTTAACACCATGCGATAATGAGTAAAAGAGAGGATTTCGGCTGGAGATAGTGATATAATACACAATATGTTTGCACAAAAAAGTTTGGTGCAGGACAATAGTTTTTGAAGGTTGCCAATCAACGGAGGTTTATGTTACCTAGGCTGTAATTTGTTAGTCTCATTTTGTGTGAGCATAAATTATGATTATATCATGGAGGTGCCAGAAAATAAACTTATTATCAAAAATTCTTATTACATGTAGTTGCATATATTTTAAGTCTTCTCTCTTTGAGTTCTCCCTCTCTTCTTTTCTCTCTCTCGCCATAGTTTAAGTAAACGTATTACCCCAAATTATTTTTTCCACGAGTATGACCAATTTCGAGAGTCTTACTTGAAGGTGAAGATTCTCTACCGCGTCGGTACAAGTCCTTCCACTTCAAACCTGAAGAATCTAGCTTGAACGCTGGGAACACTGTCATCGAAGGACATAGATGAACGTGGTTGAAAACCCGGAAAATTTCCCCACCATTTGGACGTCTACACTACAACGACCACCTTCCATGAACCTAACTCCATTTCCACCACCAGTCCCAATAGTTGTGAAGTACATGCGGCATATTCTAAATCCATTCAAGAATTCATCAGGTAACTTCTATATTTTCTTCGTGGAATTCATCTGATTCCCGTGTATTGAAACCAAATTTGAAGCTAAAATCCAGGTTATATCATAATATACCACATCAATAATGTTAGAACTTAATTATGTGGTGTAGGAAAGAGTTAAAATCTCGATTCGCAGTGATTTACGCACTTGAAAATTCCATTTATGTTAAACCAAGAAAATGTTCGAGTAAAAATTGTCTTGAAAAGAAGAGGACAGTTTAATAATCGTGCGTGAATGGAATGCGGTCATCATTGGAGGGCCTCGAAAGAAGAGATAGTAGGACAATATTGATTGGGTAAACGAATTGGAGGGGGAGACTGGCTGCTTGAATTTTTCCCATGCCCAACATGGACCTGTTGTAACGTACACGTTTGTGAAAATAATATTCAGTGGATGCTCACATCCTATTGTGATTGGGCAAAAGATTTTATAAATTGGTAACACATTTCGATGAAACCGACTTATGACGCATACTCTAACTTAAATAGATACTCAGGCATGGGTAGCGACAACGGCTTCAACGTAGCTATGATTAAGTGCCACATTTAAACACACACTCTTAAAGCAGACTACGACTGGCGTGCACTGATGAAGCCTTTACTCGTCGACATTTCAAAGTAAGAGTGGGCGAGTCGGCTAGGTTCCTGTAAAGGATGATTTTGTAAAGGTATAGGCAATGAAAAGAAACAACAGCTTGATCGAAGACTGGTAGCAAAACAAAACGAGAATATTGGAAGTGGAGGAGGCGAGAATGGAAAGAAGGCAAACTGTTATAAGGGAGCGATTAGTCGAGGGAAAGTATTGATCTCATAGAGGGAAGAAAAAATGAAAACGCAGCGATATAAGTAGGACAGCAGCGGTCTGTAGCGGTCACAAAACAACGAGTCGTTATTCGGCTGGCGCCACTTGAGAATGAATGAATTATTAAATATGGTGAGTCAAAATATTCCTGGAAATAGTTGATGAAGTGAAAATCTTCAAGTTATCACCATTGAGAATGTCATAATGAAGGCACTGCCTTTCAAAATGATGTCCATATTCAATTTGATTATCCGTGAAGGAGATAATGAGAATGTATGAAAAAGTCTTGCCATCAGAAAAACTGAAAGCACAAATACTGGAGAATTTGGTACTATGCAAGAGAGAGGAAAATTATATATTTTCCGGATTTTAAGGATTTCCCTTACGAAGTGATATTCGGCATACATGAATGGATTTTCAATGCGCAAAACGTTTTACATATGCATACAAACTACATATTTTCCCTTGTATTGGACTTTACTTAGCAATTGGTACCGCCATTAAACGTGTTACTACAGGATACAATGCAAATTTGTAAGTGTTTCATAGTTATTATTTAAATTTCAACAAAAGGCACGCACAATATCAGTTATTTCTCCGAGCGTCAAGAATTGCAAAGGTTTGTCACATATGGTGCGATTGAAAAATAGCATGTTTGGCTGGATATTTCCTAGCCCGTAATGCAAGCCTTATAAGTGCGTAAAATCCTGTATCCAAACATTACAGACGTTAATAGTGAACAATAACGTCTTACGAAAGAGGAACTTCATTTGAAATAAAACTACCATTAGTCCATACCATTAGTCCATACCATTATGTCCATATTCAATTAAATCTGGATGGGCAAAAATATTTCCTATGTCTGTATGAATTTATTCGTGCCTTTGAGTGTCATGTTATCGAATGAATGAGTATACATATATATATATATATATATATATATATATATATATATATAGATAGATATATGTGTGTATGTGTGTGCTAAAACTAAATAATGTAGCGTTTGATTGGATATCTCGTGGCTGTTTGTAAAAAAGTGTGAATACATAACGGGAAAGCATGAAAAGGATTTGATTTGGTGGTTGGCTAAGTTAATTTACGAAAAAATAAAAAAATAGGTGTTGGTTCATTAACTATGCATGGAAGGATGATGGTACAAAAGACCACATGTAAATAAATCCTTTTATTAATCACTGGAAGTTTTGCTGTTGAAAGCGTTCCCATGAGATCGAGTTTAGTTCATGAGGTTTTTAATTAAAGAGCGTGATTCTGTAGTAGGAAAGTAGATGTTATGAAATCCTAAAATGGCGACATTTAGTTTCAATGAGCAAACGCATTATCTGTAGTAAATGTTTATAATGTAAAGGGCTTGTAATGTGAGAAAGAATTACATTTTAGAGAATGGACTGAATATCAAAACTGGGGCACAAGCAATTTCAGGTTTTAGAATCTTGGAAGGATGTAACAGATAAATCTCTTCAATCGATGAATTTATCAATGTAATAAATATCTAAGATACATGTTGCTAAAATATCTGGAAGAAAATACGAATGGCCTAAGTTTACTGGAAAGAAAAATACCTAGTTATAAACAAAACAGGACAGATTTTATCTACCATGGAAGGAAGGAAAAATAAAAGATTGGCAAAATATGTCAGATTATCCATTATATTCGGTTTTTGTTAGATAAATCATTCATTTAATGAGATTAGTAACATCAACCATTTATAATTCAATGAAGAAGCCATTAGCATGCAAAGGTTTTACGGTTTCATATACATTTTGGACTTTGAAATGGAAAGCTTCACAAGAATTATTACTATCATGGACATAATTAGGGCAGTGAAAATTCAAGATATAGGTATATGAGAGTGAAGTAATATTCTATAAAAAGGAAGACAATAAAAATGTTGGGTGAATTAAACCTGAAAGACTAAAAGGATACCTTAGGTAGTGAATTTTTACAGGGTTTCCACCAGATAAGGAACTGTCGACGTTTTGTTGGGTATTTCCGCAATCTTCTTCGCGGTGGGTGTGATCATCGGCGTCAGCTGTTGAAACGTAGGAAACGAAGCTGAAACGGTGGAAAACCCGAGAAAAATTCATTCGTATCAGACGTCGAGAGAGCACTAAATACTTAAAAAAAGATCTTATTTAAGGATTAGGGTTATAAATTTGAAACAAATCCAATTTACAATAGAACAACCGACAAAATAAACATATCAACGGTAGAAAAGGCATCTAATTATAGATTAACTTGAAATTAGGTTAACTGCCAGATTTAGAAAATAAAACTTAGACCCCATAAAGTGAAGATGGAAGCCAAGACATTTTTAAATAATATTGGTGAGGAAGGATGCGAGAGGTTATAAAGGGAAAAAAAGTTATTTCAAAACATCGATAAATGGGTGGGAGAAAAAAGTTATGGACATGACGTTGGAAGGTGACATTTTATAGGCTGAACGTGCCTGAAAGTTCCAGGGCACATTTCTCCTGATTACATGTGCTAAGCTATGACTGCAAGACGTAACTATCAGTGAGACAATAGTGACTCTAGGAATAGGTTGGAGATCGAACAAAGAAGATCCGTTGAATTCATTGAGACATGGGTGTAATAGAAGACGTATCAGTTAGAGGTTTTTAAGGAAATAAATAATGCAGAAAATACGAGAAGTGAAAGGAGAATCGCCGCAAATCAGTGTTTGGGTAAATGCAAACTATGACTGCTACGCATTATTGTGTTACTTGAATGCTATCTTATAGACTTTACAACTGTCTATCAATATGCACTATCTATCTATCCGAATCTTCTATGCACAAATAGCCATTGTATATACGCTTGCGTGCGTTAAAAAAACAATAATTTGTTTGGAAATTAAAAACGGACTAAAATCTCGTGATATAGTATGCACTCTTAGAGTAGTATGAGGTGACCAATTTATTTTCCAACTTTGTTCTCCAGCTTCGCAGAAAATTAGGGATATGTAGCTCATTGTTTGCCCGGAAAATGTTAACGGAACGGGAGAAGCAATTTGATTTTTAAAAAAATAAATGTGAAATGCATGTAAATTATTCTCGTCCCTTCGACGGAAGTGGAGATCGTAAATAAGGCTTCAGCTTTCATGATGGAAGCCATTTGTGCCGCATAATCACACACAACGTGCTAACTTTGTTGGTTAGGGAACGGGTTTAGGGTCCCCCACGTAAAATAAAGGATGGCTAAAATAAATGTCGTTACCATGGAAATCTTATTAAATTCCTATTTCATCGACCCTTTCATTTGATTTATAATGCCGGCTTTGGGTCCCGGCTCATTGGTTGGGCACCATTTGAATTGTGGGGCTATCGAGAAATAAATCAACGGCACTATTATTCTGTAGATTAGAAAAAAATTATTGGGGAACGGAACGATTTAAGCCCTGTAATAAGATTAAGTTGGAAAGGCATTGGTTATTTCATTTGCACTTTCTGACATTTGATTTTACCTTTTATGGAGATAAAGGAAATTGTTTGGAGCCCGATTCATTCATAAATGTCCCTTAATATGGAGTCCATGATGTTATTTCATTTCATTCTGGGCATGATAAGATTAATATCTGAATAAATTTATCGGAATTCAAGCTTACTTAAAATCAACTGTTAGTATCGGATTAGTTAGTTAGTTCGGATGGAGAAACGATTAACTTTTCCCATTTTTATATTAGTTTTACGCCACTTTTTTTTAGCTATGTAGTATGTAGTACGGTAAAGTTTCTGAGTACCGATTCGTATAATGTAGCCAAAAATAAGAACTCGCAAATTCTCAATGAAAAAGCAAGGCCAGGAAATTTAAAATATACAAAACTTTATCTTTAATATGCATTTCCCAAAACCAGTGATTTAGTTCATAGCTAATATTTAAAAAATATCTAGCACCCGACGTTAGCCTGCGTTCCAGCCCCAGAAAACTCAAAGAGGTTAGAAAATATGATCTCAATAATAGTATATGTGATATCCGCCAACATTTATGAGGTTTCCAAAACGAAATACTCCAAATGGATGATAATTTCTATTACGCATGGGCTTTTATGTGGTGAAAGATTTTTTATAATGAATGGTCCCATTTTACCATTTTCTATAGTCTATTGAATAATATTTCAGAAAAATGGTAATTTTTTAATGTAATATTTCTCTTACCGCATCTATAGAGACTTATTTTTAGCTTCAGTCACCTAGAGAAACGCAGATGCGGTGAATATTCTTTATGTTAATGGCTTGCAGTAAATTAATAATATGATTTCAAAGATATTTTCTGCTTTCCAAAGTCTTTCATATTATTTCACTGCGGAAAACATATATTTACCACAGAAGGCCTCTTTCTATAGATTTTTGTGTTCTTTTTGCTGTGTCAGTGATAGAAAAACCAATGAACGTATCTACTATTCCATTTGTCTCAGTTATTTGATCTTTATTAAATTTAACGCCATGTTCTCCCTGGGTGTATGTGGCTGGCGCAGCATCTTCCTGGATCGATGGTGCTTTCCTACTTCATTTCTGGCGAATGATATTATTATTATTTCATACTTCCAATATACAATAGTAGGCTACATAGGGCACTAGAGATTTTTAATGATTTTGGAGTAACACCACAGCTGGCACACCTGGATGTCGGAGGCTTAAGTCCCAACTTGCTTGGTTATTCACAATTTAACAGGTGCCATAGTCTCATTTAATTTGAAAATTATCCGCATTATTTTTAAATGGTGGCATTATTTGCAGTAATATGTTACACAATAATTAGTAAAAGTTAATTAAATAAGAGAGATATAATGGAGTTGTTGCTTAATTAGTGTATGTAACCTATTATTTTTCCGTAATTAAAAAAAGCCGTTACATTTCATTGTCGCAGTTTGAGCAAGATTTAAATATTATGGTCAAGAGAAAAAGTTAAGAATTTATTGTCTTTCATTTAAGTCATAAGATTAAGCTTATTTCCAATCCAAAGAATGTATCCTTTCGAATGGGGATGAAGAATAAACGTGAAATTAGGCAGTATTTAATAAAATACGTAGACAATGCATACATTTTACCTCATGAAGACAGTCACAATTCCACCCGTTGTATAGGAGTACTTTTCAAAATGTGTTCATAGACACATGAAGTTCCCTTTGAGTGAAGGTCTCGTTTATTCCATTTGCTGTAATAATGCATTCATTACATGTCATGAAACAGCTTACCTTAAATAAGCTATTAAAAATGTGTTGTGATCTTGATTTCCGCTTGCATATTTCTTTGTATTTGAATTAAAATTCTCCTTTACGTAAATAGATTGTGACGAAATTCAATAGGGCTCTCCCTGGCCAGTAACTGAGCGTTTTCTGCGAAAAACGGAACAAATAATTCAGCCACAGTAGTTGTTCAAAAACACTCAAGTATATTATTTGCTCGCAGTTTCCCTTTTCATAGGTGACGCAGTTATGTTCTACAACACTATAGATCAATCACCGTTCAAACATTCTACAACACTGTTGGAAAAACGATTCCCATGGCAAATGATCACGATAAGTTGGAGACAATACATGCTTTTTTCATAAACGGCCGATGACTGATTTAATCCTTTCCCGGCGAATTATTAGTGTGAAATTCTCTCGGGCCTCCGCCCTCGGCCTCGGGCTCGGGCTCGGCCCTGAGCCTGAGTGTTTCATATCAACAGACCTGAGGATGATGTAAGAATTTTTCCATCGACACGTCGGTGGAGATGGAGAACCTGGCCCTTTTGGAAGGGAATTTCACTGACCGATGACTGTTACACACGCGTACACCATGCTTAAATGTTGTGTTCAAAGTACTAAATGACTGGTATTATTATTTTTGATTCGTACGGCAAAGAAAAGGAGATAGAAATTCACGTATGCTATAAAATCATACATCCATGATTATTTTCTTCTCATCAATAATCGTGGTATTGAAATTCCTACAAATAACTAAGTTCTAATACAAAAAGCAATGGAGGACCAATAGAACTGGATCAATTACGAAAGCTGGTCTTAGGAATAATGAACATTTTCCATGTCCAAATGTAATTATCCACGTACTAACATTTGAGTAATGGACACGGCAGCAAATTTTGTAGCGACCCCGGTTATGTAATCCACGAGTGAATACGTCAACTGCATCAAATTATAGTGGTACGCTGTCTTCCATTAAGGAAATATGATAGGTTATTTTCATCGCATTAGGATAAGTTAGCTGAAATCGTATGAAAATATCGGCATTACTGGCAGCGAAACCTTTCCATGATCTCATCTACTGAATTCCCCAGTGGTGTTTTAACGTCACCTATCGCGCTTAATTTTTAACTAGAAATAGTTTCATAGAACGTTGTTAATTGAATATAATTTTTTGTCTACTTTAGATAGTGAACTTCACGTAAAAATATTTTTTATTAAATAACGCAATTTCCCCAAATTAAGGGATTGAGTGTTAGATATGTGGAGAATGCTGATCACGCAAAGTTATCTCCAGACAAAAATACAAAATTGCAAATTAGCGGGTATTCGCCTTCATGCACTCCGAAAAGTGAACTCTTTCGAAAATTATTTGGTCTCCTTTTTTACAAGATTTAGATGAGGAATATTCTTGATTTGATCTAATACCGAGGACACTTATTAAAGAAAGCGACTCCCGATATTGAGAAGTAAGTCCTATGCTGTTACGACCCGGAATACTTCTCATGATGATGCCCCAGGATCAATGCTTGGAGGACAGAATAATTTGTCTCGATGACGTTTTCGCGATAAATCCTCATTACTGAGGCACGCTCGTAGCTAAGTACCACTTTCTCCGGGGAAGGTGGAATCGATAGTGGGAGATGACTTGGAGCCCCTATCTCTCATGACCTGGCATACGTCTGCTATTTCAGGGTCCATGTGTCTGGTCCTTTAAAGCAGCGTACACAATATACGTACATCCCGTTCCTCCCGAGGTTGTGAGACATTTGTCTTTAAATATCAAATATATTTCTGCGGTCACCTTTGATTTTGATTTTGAATCAACATATTTATTAATGAGAATATACTGTGGGCTATTACAACAACGGTAAGCATAGCAGGCATTCGAAAGAGAAAGGAAGGGCATAAAGTTATCATAATTTGGAATATTAGTTACCGAGTTACATAATGATTTACTTAAAGAGATATCTAAACTTTATCGTCATATTATTACCACTCTCATTATATATTTTACTCTCTAAAGCAATTCTAATCTTGCTGGTTTGGAAAGACTGTGTAGCACACTATTCCTCTATGTTACTGCAATGCGTAAAAATCCGATTGACTCGACATGGATCATGCTACGGGTGAAGTTTTCTTTTATTTTCACGAGTAGGAATAATACGCATACGGTCCTAGTAGCGGCTGGTGGAACTATCCAGTCCATATCGTCTACATTATATTTATTCTCAGTAAAACAAATTTTCGAGAGCTCGGTAGGATCCCAATGTAAAATGGGACAAAGGGAAAAAATTTATAATGAAAATGTTAAGTTCGCGAATTCGAGACTTTAGGACGGAAAATATTGATAGTTTTTAACTATTTAAAAACTTTTAATATGAAAAATTAAGAAAGGTGTTAAAATGAAACTAGCTTTCAGTGCTCTCGTAATAGCAGTTATTCACGTGTGCTGAGCAATTAGATAACTGAGATTTCGAGTCTTCAACGGAGTTTTTATATTTTTTCGGTGCCAATCCCTGCATATCGTTACGTTTTAAACATTTGATACTCTTACTTTCGATGAGCGCATTAATTAAAATTTCGATATTGACTAATAAATACCAATTTATTTAGCAAAAGAACAACTGCAAATATATGCAATATTTTCCATTAAAATGGCTACCTACACGAAAGGTTTGTGATTTTCATTCATTAGGCGTGACATTAATGTCTATTTTACAAACGTTCAATGGAATTTGGGACACAATACTTAAAATACAGTATGATTATGGATTGAAAACCTTATAGAATTAAAAAGAGACCTAAAGCCACCATTGTTGAAACCACGTACTCAGTGGTCTGTTGAATGATCAAAGCTGCTATTAGGTATAGTGTTTTCCATACTTACTAACTTCTTTTATATGATATATCCATACAACCAAGAAAGTGACATTATATAAAGATAAATATGAGAACATTTTAGAAAAATGCCTCTTAAGAAATATCCTTGACGATGTTTTATTGGAATTGTTAGTTGGTATGCCCAGAATATAACATGATTTTGCGTAACCATTCTGACTATTTTTTTGGAAATTTTCTTCTAGGCTGACAAATGTCCGAAATTGACATGATCCTGTCAGTAGTTTGAGTTAATAAAGCTTATTTGAGAGGAAGTATGCCGCGTGGAGTTATAAACAAGTATACTTGACTCCGCACATGGAAATTGCCATTACGATTAGCTATCATTACGTTGCTATTTTTGAATAGCAAATATGGCCAAATGACCATATATTATAAGATATTTATGATTTTTTCAATCAATCAATCTGAACAAATAAAATCCTCTGAGTGCGAGGTGGCCCAGGGAAAGGAACTGGCCCCCGTACCCTGAATGTGTGAAATTCATACGCCTGTGGCTTAGTCCGCGGTGAGCTCTACCCTCAACTATCCAAACCAACCTTCGAGTTGAATCACTGATCGAGTGATGATTTTTTCTCAAAGAACTCTTTGGCGAATTTTAGAAAGTATAAGTTCTTCCTGATATGTTATTAACCGATTTATATTTTTTATAGATATTGCAATCTTGCAAAAGAGAACCCCACTGTTCTTTAAACATATTCGTTTTCTCACTTCAACTCTGTCGATTAGATCTAAATAATGTTCCCTTAACGTGACATTTAAAGTGGCGATTGTCACAGTTATGTGTTAGTCACCGGTCATTTTTCAAACCGTTCGACTCGAATTTTTGGTACGTTCTAATATTGCAAATACGGTGAAATAAAAATAAAATCAGTTACACCACTTGGCATTTATCGTTTGCTATTTTAGCTGCCATCTAACAATCTGAGAATGATAAATATTTTTTTTCATCATAAATTATGCATTAGACTTTTTAATAAAGCAAGTGATGATATTAAAGGTTAGTTATAATTTTTCAGTTACATGTTAAAAAATCAAAACCATTTAATTCATATCCTTTGATGAATACCACGCAAAAAATTGCCAACTAAAATTTCACGCATGTCCATTATTATGACATACCGATGCAGAAATGCGAAGTATAAGCCATAAAGGAAATTATTTAAGCTGTTAACAAAGTTGAGGCACCAGTCTTCACTGAGTTTAACTGGTAAATAGAGATTATCTTCAATAAAACATTTCCACATTACCTCAAAAAACGTATAAAATTCCACATTTTTTTTAATTTTCTCAAGCCTTATATATTTTATTACAAATGGCGTATACTTTTAGGTCATTTTTGTCGTAAATAAATGCATACAATGGCACTATTTCGTGAGCAATAACCGTTGTGACCTTGGTAGTAATCTAGGAAATAACGATGCAAACAGTTAAATCATGCGTTTGAACCAAAATATCATTATTTATTCAGCATAAGGCAGAAATGAAATAGAATAAAATTAAAATTGTATCCTTCTCCTGTGGATTAGTTAAACCCGCCATCAAAGGAATATTATCAAGTTAAAAGTTTTATATTACATCTTAATATGTAATTTCTGCAAGAATAACACTGAGTTTGGAGAATAATTATCATTTTAAAACTTTCTATGCTTAAAATATTGGCTTTAAGTTATCTTCATTGAGTTGCTGAAAGGTATATCCTATGATGGGCTGATATGATATAATTGCTGCCGGATAGTTTATTTACAATTTTAATTTTAATTCTCAAAACGTATTACCAGAAACATCTGCTCTGGACTCTTAATACATTTCAGTTAATACGACAATAGAAATCATCACTGACAAAAAGACATGCATGTAGTCTTCAAATCTTAGGCTAAACAATAATTTCGAAACAGACCGGTGGAGTTTAGTTGTGGCAATTACAATGAAAGCTTCAAATGTGGTAAAGCTTTTCTTATATAAACAATCTAATCAATAGGAAACTAAAACAGCAATCCGTTTTTGCAGTAGCGCCTACATATTTTTTTCTGTGCACCCCATGGTATTAATAATGCTGCAGTGGCATAATTTCGGAAAGCTGTGAATGAAATACGTCTTGAGGTGTTTGCGCCTATGGCAATTCAGTGTCTTCAGCAAATCAGCAAGTAGTATTGTATTACTAGGATTAACTCGAATTATAGATGTTTCACTAAAATCAACCAAAAGGGCGCTGCTATCAAATTTAAGCAGTTGATTAATACTCCAGCATTGTTAAACTGCACATAATATAAAGAAAGACGATACTTGTCGAAGAACATCAAAGGAGAGGTTTCTTTTAGACCTAAGTATGCAGATACAAGTGTTCAAATAGGAATGTTTTAGAATTTCCAAGTGAGCGTGTCTGAGCTGAGTTTTGCAATTTATTGAGGTCAAGGGATAAAATAACGGGTTTATCGTTCCCCAATATGGACTGGCGTATTTATTTATTTTACTTGATGCAACCACAATAATTATAACACAAGACTTCAAGATTTCTTGTCCACATTGATTTTCTTGGTCCGCAAAGCTTTTCCAAATTACTTTTACTCGCAGATGAGCAGGGTGACTTATAAGAGCCAATATTCGGCGTGAGAGTATTAACATCCTTGGGAAGCGAAACAAATGACTTTTCTCGCGAAAGACTCAACGTTGGTCCAGACTCTCGGTGGAACACTCCTGAGTACATTTCGGTGTTGAATAGTACAGGATTAAAATTGATTAAAGCCTCAAGATTATTTTTCATATTTTTACTTCAACTATAAAATATAATTATCAAAGGCAATATTATTTAATAATATCTTAAGTCCTCTCTGACTCTGACAAATAAAGAAAGTATTAATATTTTATACGAAACAGCGCTAAATAGCAAATTACTGTTATTTAAATACATTTTTTTTAATTAATCTTGTTGAAATATAGTTTTACCTCACACAACGTTTTGACTCAATTTGGTAATGGGTGGTGTAAAATTACCTATAAAATGGCCTCTACTATTTACCACCACAAAGACGACTTTCGCAGCTCAAAAAATAAATCCTTTCATTTGAACTCAATTGCGCATCACAGATGGTGTTCGCTAATGTTCTTATCGGTTGCTTTTGACTCTTAGAGTATTAACGATGGCGTCATGGCTGTGCCAAGCTACTCTTTATTGAGGTGCACGCCTCAGTGAAAGCCTTCATGTATAGCGCAAGCCAAATGAAGCTCTCTGGAAGTCTGTATGTATAAGTCATTGGTTGACCTGAAACGCTTCTGACATCGCGGTGGCATTCAGGCTGTGGCACGGAGATTAATTGCTGAGGGAGATTGCCGACCGAAAAGAGATAGACTGCCTGAGGTGGCTCGTCCGTGGTTGACAAATTTGGGGTCACGGGTATTTGAATTCTAGAGAGCTCTGCCATCACGTGACGTGGAATTCATCCTAAAAAAGAGGTGGAATTTTTTTACTGCTAGGAGTATTAACGGCTATTATTGAATAGTATTTCCTGCAATAAAAGCGTCTCGAAAATCAGTAATTTACTTTTTATTTTGTTTTTACATATTTTCATGATAATGACATACTCCTGCGAACTTATGTGTTCTATCACGTACAATTTGGATAGAAGTAATGACTCACGGATTAAATATATATGCAGCAATCATTTTCCACTCAGAAATTTGGTGCCTTTCATCGGGTTTATTTTTGCTTAGGACCTTGCTATCACCTCACGCCACTTCTGGGTCACCAAATCGTGAATTATTTTGCACTGAGCTAAGTAATTGCGTTGCGCTGTAACGGCTAATCTGGGGAGTTTCAATCAATGCAGAAATTCTCACTGATTGCTATATCCAAATGTTTTAGTTTTCTTTCCCTGTACTTCTGCGTTTATTACATGGTACTTCTCACGTACATTATCAATCGGAAAACGAAAGATGAAGACTTACGTATCTTTTATTCTTGACATTTTAACATTATCAAACATCTCGAATGTTTAAGAGAATTATTACACTTCTTCTCTCATTAGTTACGTAAAACGGGATTTGATTTAATTCATTTTCGCTTCATATAACGGGAATTGATTTATGTTTTAAAGTTGACAACGGTAAAATTAAAACCTCTGCTCGTTGTTGTTTATTGGTATTGCCAAAATATAATTGATTTATTGCCAATAAATTGTGATATTTGCCCAATTGTATGCTGTTTCACCACTGAAACTTCTTTGGTTTGCACAAATGCTTGGAGTGTCACACCGGTATTTATGGCATTCAGCGTTTGCATTTTTTCACAGCTACTGAGTAACAATGACGTGGATGGCACACGAATTTACTCCGTTGATCATTGACGCATATTAAATTTGATAGAATTACCCACCACCCACCCACCTAATTTTATTGCTTACTTACTCGCAATGGTTGGAAGGAGGAGTACCACGATATGGGTCCATTTTTTAACCACCCGATACTCTCTATGTTCATCTCCATTTAGGACGGACTCGTCAGTTTGGATATGCCACATCGCGGGTGAAATTATGGCAAGGAATTCTCTTGATAGAAACTTATATGTGGGTGGATAAACATTATGAAACAAGGGCGGGTGCAAAGTCTTTGTTAATGGTCTACAGATGATTGAATTAATGTGTTTTATTAGAGGATTACGACCGATTACTC
Source organism: Pyrrhosoma nymphula (assembly GCA_963573305.1). Classification (NCBI taxonomy): domain Eukaryota; kingdom Metazoa; phylum Arthropoda; class Insecta; order Odonata; family Coenagrionidae; genus Pyrrhosoma; species Pyrrhosoma nymphula. The sequence continues at coordinate 84,062,920 of OY754339.1, forward strand.
TATGATTTTTTAAATGAATTGCAAACAACATTTGTTTAATTGGTACGGAGGCTTCCGGGGTGATTTGATGAATTTCTTTTATTCGGGTTTTTTCTGCGTTGATTCATTTTATTTCCGCATCCATGAAATGAATCAACGCGGGAGAAACCCGAATAAAAGAAATTAAACATTTTGTTAAAATAACCGTGACAATTTTTGTGACCTTTTTACCAGTTGTCAATTTCGATAGCCACTGCATACGAGTCTTCCAAGCATTCGCGTCCATTGCAGGCTGCGCATCATCAGGGATGGAAGAAGAAATTCATGGCAGACCAGTTAAATTCCCAGGTTTTTATGAACCCTTAAAACCCGGAAGTAAAACTGACCCGAAGTAAATTCCTTCTTTTATCCCTCATGATCCACGGCCTGCAATGGACGCGAAATCGGGTTTACTTTGTTGTCACTGAATGATATGTTAACTATATGCATGAGTAATGTACCTATCATGTACTAAGCAATTCTTCTAGAGCAATAAGCATTACTAAACTTAAACTTTACGAAAGCTTGGAAGACAAATCGCAGTATGCAGTGGATCCGGAAATGCAAATGCGAGGTTTGTTGGTAATTAAACCGAACTTGAGTCATACAAACTTTATTACCACAACTACAATAATATTACAAATGCTAGTCCCATTCAAAATACTTCCCCCTGCTTGCTCCCATTTTTTCAGCTACTGATGAGTCATATTCTTTTTCGGGATTGACAAGTTATAAAAATCTCCAATGGCCCTAATAAATTAGCACCACTCGTCAATATTACACCACAATTGCGGTGTAATATTGACGAGCGGCAATTCCACGCCAGTGACCAACCACAACCTCTCGACCAGAAAACCCCTGTGGTGGTTTACGAAAATGTTACTTCCTCGCCAGTGAAAACCACAGACACACACACTCAACCCAAATAAGGATCCTTCGCTAGGGCTAATGGGACCCCGCTAAGGATGCCTGAGTTATGAACACAAACACACTCACAAGCACTCAAGAAATCACTCACTCACACACTCAGACGGGTCCAACTTCTGGGAGAATCTAGCTCAAAAGAGCGTAGTCAAAAAACGGCACAAAAACAAGAAAAGACGTTTCTCACCCTCGTGATTGTTTTCATTTTACTGCTCTGTATTTTTTTGAGTAAATTTGGAAGTGTGTCGTTTGGACGGATTGTGTAGTGCTTTTTAAGTGTGATGCGAACATTCGCTCCCAACAGGTTCAGTCCAGGGTCCGCACGAGAAGCGACTGCTGCACATGTTGCTCGACCACTACAACGTCCTGGAGAGGCCGGTGGCCAACGAGTCCGACCCGCTGCAGCTCAGCTTCGGCCTCACGCTCATGCAGATCATCGATGTGGTGAGTGTATTGGATTGGTGCGGGAGCGGCTGAGGCGCCGCCGTGCACCTCGCGGCGGGTGCGGGTACACAGAGCGGGTCTCTTTGCGTGATTAAAGCCAACCTCCCAACCCGACTTCTCATGCACACATTGTCGAGTTCCATTACTTGTTTCATTGATTGAACCGCGGCCCGCCGAACATCATTCCACTTTGGTAAATTATGCATCACCGTTCGCCTTCAAACGAGTGTAACACACGTGACGGATGTTTTGCTATGGGGTTCCCATCATCCAAGTATTCAGTTTTCTATGCCGGAGTTGGCAAAATTAGGGTCTTTAACGAAGTGGGTAAATTTTCGGGACTGAATTAAATTTTAAAGATTATGTCAACTCATTAATGTATATTCCTGTGGTTCAAATTTAATGATGTGCTTAAGATGGAAAGTGTTGAGTGGTTTAATTATTGGAATCTAAAATACAGGGCTTATTAAATTGGGATTATTAAAAATCATACAGTTGTGAAGAAAATCTGACGCAAAGGTGCCCTTCATTCACATGATGCACGCGTCAAATGAATGTTATGATATGTGAGAAGGACATCGTGACGACTATTTAACTTGGGTTTGTTGGCAGTTAAATGTATTTTTACAATTAATATGAGTGAAGAAACTCAAGGGTGGAATGACGGCACATGTTACAGTCAATAGAATGAAAATCTCTTCTCTATTTTATGATAAACGTGCTATGTAATCATAGTCATGTTCTGGACTTAGTGCACTGGTGGGTTCAGTACTGAATGTATAGGTGCATTAACTCTAGTGAATTACTTTGTATGAGGTAGTATTAGTATACAACAGTTTAATCGTAAGAATTTTTATTATCATGTATTCTTTGTGTTAAATAGTATTATAATTAAGTAAGCAAGTAAAAAAGTATTGTAAGTAAGAGTGTCAGCCAGTACAGATCCCAAAGCAAATATTAAAAAAATTTCGAAGGTTGAAATTATTATTGTCTTTTAAATCATGGCAAAGGATGTTAAAATTTCCTTTTTCAGGGCCAAGGGCTGTTATAATCATGATGAGGACTGATTTCTGCATGATTTTCACGTTACCCCCTTTATATTAATAAAAAATTGAGTGAGACTTTTGGTATTGTTTTAGCTATTGCTTTATTTGGATAATTAATTCGGAACTAAATATATACAAACAAACTCTATCAGCATAATATTAAGCTAGGCCTGTTTAGATAAAGTTCTTAAGCTTATGTGACTAATTAATTAATTATGTTGAATAAAAATGCTACCTATTTTTTACTGGTTATCTGGAAAATATAGAGTTATGTACGCAAATTTCATTCTTAAGGGGTATTCTTTAATTATTGCCGTATAAAGGTTAGCGGTTAGTATTAACTTCCATCGACCACACTGCGTTTTTAAAGAAATCTGGTTTTACTTTTTATAGCCCGAAGACTTCTGGACGCATATGTAAAGTGAAGAGTGAGGTATACTAATGAGTTCTTCACGTCCACTTACATAGCAATTTCAATTTCTGCCAAATTATTTGCCTGAAAAAGGAAATTTTAGAGCATTCAAAATGATTATAGGATTATTAAATCAATCGCCTTTTGATGAATAAAATTGAGTATTAGGGTATTGGTCTCTTGGTCACCAGGCAACTGATAATTTCTTACCTTTGTGCACAAAGAGTTCATGATTTTCCTATCAAGTTACAGATTTGATGATTTCGTGAATGAAAATGTTATTTTTAATAAAATACTTTTTGATGATTTATTAAAAAAAGAGAATTTTTGTTTATTCTGAATCAAATTATTAATGAATATTTAGTTTATCGATTAAAATTATCAGTAAATATTTCATCTCGTTTGAATAAAACATCTTTAAATGGTCGACTAGCTTAATGACATGTCGACGACGGCTTTAACTGATAATTGCTCTGTGGCTGTTGTTGGTTATTGAAAATCGATTGTGTTAGTTTTATTACGTTCACAATTATAAAATAGGTATCCCACTTTCACTGGATGAGTCGTGTGAAATATTCCTCCACCCAATAATTTTCATTGTCACCCCTTACCTTCAAATGTGAAATGTTTATGGCAGCAAATAAGTGAGAGCTGAAAAAGCATTTCACCACTGCATCCACCATAATTGCGAGGAGTCGGGTGTAGCACAAATGTAGTTATTATATAAAGAGCACAAAAATTAGATTATCCATTGCCAAAAAAACTTAGATAAACTCTGGTGAGTGATAATTGACTCTCACAACTCGAAAAATTATCAACAGAGCATTAGTGGCCGTGAATTTATGTGACCTCGCTTTATATTTTTTTAGGAAAGGAAATGGAAATACTAGGCTATATCGAAGGATAAACTTTATAAATTAATGTTTAGTAAAACGCAGTCCATCGTATTATATGTATAATATTTCTGGTGGTATCAACGAACATTTTAAAAAATTTCGGCGACTACTCCCAAATTAAGTACTTGCTTGATGAAGTGAGGTATTGAATTTAAATCATTCCTTACGCGGCATAAACTCATAAAATCATATATAGGTCGCCCCTGGTACGTAATTACTCTTTTTTGTTATTATGGCTCAATAATCTTTCATTGAATTTGAATTAAGGTGCATGGTGGAGTAAGGTATATCATATGTCAAGCAGTCGAGTATTTTCCCCGTTTAGCTATCAAGTTAGGGACTTCACACGTATTAGAGTAAAGCGTGGATTGCAAATTGTGACTAAATTTTAGCTTGTATTAAATATATGATAACAAATATATGATATTATGTCTAGATGAACGTGCAATTCATTCACTAACCTCTCATATTATTAAGAAAGATTGAATTATATACTTCGATGTGCTAAACATAATTGTGTGCCAGAGAAATATGTAATATCGCATCAGATATTGATTTCCAAATTCACTGTAAGCAATTTTGAAAGAATTTTAATCGAATAAACACCATAAGCACTAGACTGCATTTATTTCCCACTTGAAAACGTAATTCAATAAGGAACTTCGTTTAAATGAACCACAGTTAAAAGGATAAAAATATTTCGGGGAACTAAGATCTTTGTGCAACATAAAATGCCAGTTACATCGACTATTTTTTGCAGAAACGAGGACACTGCTGCTCTCGCGTAGGGCATGGACGAAAAAGAAACCATTTTCAGCTATGGTATGATTTTTCCCATAGTTTTCAACACGATTTCCCCGCTTGCTTTCATTCCCGTCACTCATGTATTCTGTAGATGAAGAAAATGAATTTGATGCACAGAATACTTTTCACGGTAATATTTTTTTTTACCTCATCTTCTAGCGCCTCAATCAATCATCTCGAGCCAGCGCGTTGACCTCTTTTTTCGCGGAATCGATTTTCGGCGTGCATTCTCACAAGTACATATCCAAATTCACAAATGAAATTTCTAACCTATTTTCTCACTTCGCTTGGAAGAGAGAGGAGGAGTAGGAAAAAAAGAAGATAATTTTCCTTTTGGAAATGTAGAGCACATTTGCAGGATAAGAATCCCAATTTAAGGCAAACTGTGACTCTTAATGATTTAATTCACTGAATTACTTGAGAGTCATGAAAGCAGCACATAATTGAAACAGCTTACTACATCCAAATTATATCTTAGCTTAAAAATAACCAACTGAGAGTCGTACGACTCATATTTTCCAGGGTAAAATAAATAAAAAGACGGAAATTTTCTGAGTTGGCCAATTTTCAAGGGGAAATCACTTAAGAGCTACGACTCACTTTACAATGATGTTTCGCAGACACTTTTTTCGCCAAAAGCCCAGCCTTATCTCCACTGAGCAATCATTTTTTTTCTTCAAATCTGGAAAATAAGCTGGAAATTTGAGCTAAATGAAAAATTTAGGATGTAGGGGATTAAATTCCCTTTCGCAAGATTTAACTTGGGTTATCGTTGTATTTCCGAGATATCTGTTGATAAGGAAATTTAGGAACGTCGGAATGCGGAAATGGCGAGTGGTTCACGGCAATGCGCAAGATCGATAAGGCCGGCCAGGCACACGTTGCTCCGCATCGCTTGTTTTTGCTGCCCCGGATTGATAGCAGTTGCGATCAAAGATATTCTCGGAAAGGCTTCGTCATTATTTCCTTAAGCTCAATTTAGTCTCAACATGGACTTCAGTGTAGTTTCCTGCTTATTTCAACGCTGAACCCAACATTTCCGTAAACACCATCATAAATGAAAGACAGACTGGCGTCACGATTGCAGTGCAATCGCATGATTCAAATGAGCACGGAAAATTGAGGGACCTTGCCGATTATCGTGCAGAAATGCATCAGTTATTGAGCGATTGCATAAAACATTCTCTTATACAACTAAATGCCCAAGACTGAACACAGGGTAAAGTAACTGTTAACCATAAATTTTAAGCATAAAACTTGTATTTCCTAATGAGATGAAAGTGTTACATATTAACGCCGTTGCTATACTCAGTTAAAGTTAAAGATTTTTTATTAGTCATAACCGAAAGTAAATTCCTTTAACAGTCATTGAGCCCAATTAATATTTTATGAAAATAAATGTAAGAAAGAGAGAACTACCAGTTAAATGTTTTGACTTTTTCCTCATTTCTATCGTTTCAAATTGAACCAGGATTTTAACCTGATCCTCATCTCTATCGTGTTGGTGGATCAGAAGTAATCCGTCAATTCAATGGCAAAGGGAATATTTTGATAAATGTGTAAAAATATATAATCTGAACATCAATCGATCTGAACTATCTATTTTGTTTGCTGGGAATGAAATAGTTCTGACTAGTCGGCAAATTTCAAAAGTTCAATTTTATTGCTCATATGTTCGCAGCCAATGCTCCAACACGCCAACAAAAAGTAACCTTATTGACCACCGGATGCTTGCAGATGATAATGATTCGGTATAGTATACATTAAAAGAGTTTTATAATGAGGAAAGTTAAGGATGAATAAGTATTCCTGATCTATTTCCAAACGTTCTCCGGCGTTGTCTTGTCTGTATAGTTTTTTTACTCGTCAAGGGGTTTAAATATTATATTTTTTAAATCTGGTTTACATATATTATTCGAAAGCATTTCAGTGCCTCCGTGTTTGGTCCAGTTTTTGTTGTGTTTTATGTATTTGCCCAATATTTTGTTTCTATGGCAACAGTTGAACTTCAATGTGCCATTTGAAAAAATATGCAGTGAATAACTAATTATGTATTTATTGGTTTCTTAGGTGTAAGATAAATAGGAAAAATAATAGTTAGCTATAAAATATAAGATAAATTCCGGTTGGATTCCTAGACTTACTATGACATACTATATATGATAAACGCTCATTATTTATTGTCTAGTGAAAATAGAATTCTGCGGCAGAACCATAGACGGCGGCAGTCTCAACTTCAAATCATCCCTTGGTTTGGAGAAGAGTGAATGATATGATAAGAGCATTGATTACCTCGCTCAGTTTTGAATGTTTTGCTGTGTATGTTGAACTTGACAAATGTCAGTCACTAACTCGAAAGAAAGCAACCTTACAATACCACTCCATGAAGTTCCACTATTCCATGAATGAGAATATTGACAGAACTAGCCCTTATAATTGCACATACGTCAGCTGACGTTGATCTCCTGCGAGTTTAATTTTCAAAGAGAATATACATGAGAGGGCTGAGTGACTGCCATTTTTATTACAAAACAAAATAATGAGAAGTCTGAACCTTAAGTATACGTTTAATTACTTTCCCTCTACAGGATGAAAAGAACCAAATGCTTACCACGAACGCATGGTTAAATTTGGTAAGTTTGAGGGCAATTCCACGCTCACTTTCACGCTTGACCATTGCAATTATTGTTCCTTCAATATAATATAAATATTAAAGCGAGCCAGGGCCCCCTTATTTCGGTCAGAGTGCCAGAGCCAGGCCCACCTGAGGCCGCCCCTGAAGCTAGGGGGAGGAGGTGAAACTAAACAAAAAAGGGAGGGATGTATTCTGGGGGAAGCATGTCGCTGTCCGACTCCCACCCTCGTCACACCCTTTTTACTCATACCCCTTCCCTTCTCTTATCCCGTACCCTTTCGAACTTCTCCCTCCCACCAAAGCACCCCTGAAAAAGGGGAAAACCTGTCTTAATCCTTCGCTGCCCTCATCACTCCCTTCCCGTTTGCCCGGAGTCGATTGCGGGAAGTAGTCGTTTTATTCACGGCGTTTCCTTGCTGTTGAGCACCGCCATCGTGGATGTTGCCGCTGCGGTGGGAGGAGGCGTACCCTAGGGGTGTCAGGGTACGGCCCGGAGGCGACAGCGGGGGCGGTGGTGACGGCCAGGCACTGTGGCCCTTGGGGGGGTTGGTTCGGGAAGCGCGGGGAAGGCCCCCTGGAGGGATTCCACGCCCTTCGGTGAAAACACTGAAAGTGGAGCAAAATAGCAAACGGGGCCATCGCTTTGTTGTAATGGAACAATAGGTTTGCGGAGGCAATGGGAGAGAAATTTGCGAGGAATCCAATAGTCTATTAGGCATTTTTGTCAAGATTGTAATAAGGGATTCTTCCTCCGGAATGGGAACATTTTTCTGTGTGTTCAGCGTGTGTCATATCCCCCCGTCAATGGTATAATCCAATCATTGCCTCGAAAGTTTCATTTCCCATTGTTTCCCGCAAATCTCTCTTGTTCTGACTGTTGAATGTCTTGTGTGTGTTGGTGTGTATGCAATGTTTCAGAGACTAACACGAGCACATTTTCTTCTCATTGCATGTATATAATAGGATGAGAAGAATCAGCTTCTAATAACAAACATATGGTTAAAACTGGTAAGTCAGACTAACTGAAGTTTCCTTAAACCAGAGGATAAAGTCAGTTGCCACACACTTTTGGCGTGATGTAACAAGTATGCATAATTTTTTGAGGTTAACTTTAAAGTGATTTGTTTAATCAATAATGTGGTGAAGCCTTGCATACAAATTCTGTGGCAAAAGGGCTGGCAACTCCATTTATCCTCAATCTATAAATCTTTTATTTCTTTTTAATATCAAATATATACTATTGGTCACTCGTACACACCCCGTTGCTAGGCACTCTCGAAGATGTAGGAGACTGTAAAAATTGCATGACTTCTCGGTAAAAGATTTTAATACAAATTGTCATATCTTATATTTCTCTGCTTTTATTGATTTATAGTACGAAATTTTGAAATCCATCGGCCTTGAAAGTAGAAACTTCTTGTTGGAAATGTATTGAAGGTTCTATTAGCGGAACGCCTTTTCACATTTTGCCATATCGACACATCTATTAGATTGCTTACACCACTCGTTAAATTACAAAAAAACACACGTTACACATGTTAAAAATACTACTGCACATAATTCTTGAACCTAAACTCGGGAATACCATTGAGTTTAATTTTGGGGGTGTACTACATTCAAAACATTGTTTTAGACATTAAAACAAAAATATCCAATTAAATAATGAGATGAAGTACCTGAATAATAAACATATTGTAACTAAAACTAAGTTCGCGTTATTAATGATCAAATAGCTTTAAAATTTGAAAAAAAAAGATGAAAATTCGAATCTTCTAAACTTTACCAAAACACACGACGATACAACGAAACACAGAAACAAAAGTATTAAAATAACTTTTTTAAATAAATAAATTATCAATATCGTTTAAATTTATACTCAAGTGATTAAAATATTAAAAATGGTAATAAATAGATGCATCGAAATCGGTATGGCATTTTAACGCTAAGTACTCCATGTCACGCATGAATGCGGTAAAAATGCTTTCATTACGCTAGCATGCATGGTCATTGACATTTATTCACTCTCAGAGGCATGTTTTCGCACTATATGTATTATGTGATTGATCCGTTTGTTGATTCGAGCATCCCCGCATGTGTGGGTGCATTATGCCTTTTCCTCTTCACTTTTCATGTCGCTTATTTAACTCATCCGCTAACTTCTTCCTCACCCTTAAAGCATGTTTATTGCTATTTCACCTTTGACAATTTCTTCTTTGAGCTCTCTTTCTTGTTGAAAGCAATGTTGCTTCACGATTAGCATGACTTAGAGCGTGCAGTTTTCATCTTCTAAAATATGTTTACCAGCGCAGTTTCTAAGACCAGTGAATCCCATTGATATGTAAGCCTTTAATTCTACCTTTAGAGAATTAAAAGTAAATGTTTTGAACTCTTAAATTAGAAATTAATTTCACAATGGCCAAGTGCATTTTTATAGCTTCTGATGGGAAATGTTTCCATATAAATTTCAATAAATGCACTTTTTTTTGGCCCTGCGGTTTATTCCAGGAAATATATCGCATTCGAGAAAGGAATTGCTGGTTTTGTTTCGTCTATCAATCATGAATAAAATGGGATCATTGGTCACATGCACTTGTGAATGAGTAGGAGTCTGTACGCTAACAATAAAAGTTCATTTCAAGCCAGTCACCACATTCACTTGCAATGTATGCTTCAATTTCCACATGTGTGCACTTTTCCATTGATGCGCACTGACTCTCATTTGATATTTTATTAATCAAGAACGTAAATTCAATGAACGAATCTGCAGCCTGCTTGCGTGATTTGAGGACGAATCACGTTCCCTCCAATTTTGGAAGATCACTGAAGTGTATATTGATTTTTCGCAACTGATGGATAGCTTAAGTTCGCACATAACCGCACCCTTTTCCATGATCATCACTTCAGGCTTTGAATCCTTTGGTCTCGAAAAAATTTCCGAAATATGTTTGTATGTATGTGTGTGCGTAGCTGCTCTCGTTCATTCATTTCCGCTTGAATAGATAAATTTGTCTTTTGTTTTGGACTAACCAGGAGCAAGTGAGTGCGGCGAGGTACTTGAAAAAGTTACGTTCAAATGAAAATAATTTATTTTCTAAATTGCTTGAAATTTTCTTAAAATCTTTCAAATTGAAATGCTTCCTCTATGGTTTTTTCACTCCTAGTTTTTTTAAACAAAGGTTCACAGTGGTTGCCACGGAAATACAAATACTGATCTTTCTCCAATTTCTTTTTCTCCCTCCTATTAATCCCTAATCCATTTCCTGTTGATCCTCTCCTCCGGCAATAACCCCCATCCACCCCCTGTGATCACACAATGATCCAATCATATCTCACTCTCGATATTCCTTCCGTATCCCCAATGATTATCGCCTTGCCCTAAACCCTTCCAACGCTCTCTGCCTCATATCGCACCTCTTTATCTGTTCCCCTCCGCCACAACCCCTTGTCTCTCCCCCCCCACCCTCCGTATTCCCCTCTTTGTCATCCCCAACAGGAATGGAATGACGTCAACCTTCGCTGGAACTCTTCTGAATTCGGAGGCGTCAAGGATCTCCGAATTCCTCCGCATCGCATATGGAAACCGGACGTCCTCATGTACAACAGGTAGGAGGTCGAAGTTGACTCCCAGTCTCTCCACTGCGGTGTCCTCTCTCCGTGCGTGCTACGCCGGTATACTCCACGCGGCTGCTTCCGTGGCCTGCGATGGGAACTATCGCGCACGCAAATAGGGTTAGCACACCAGAGCCGGGTTCACACGCAGGCTTTGCACGCTGGCCATGAGCTCTGGTAGCTTCACGAGCAGCCAAAGCACGCGGGGGGCTAGTCTGCAACTTTTGTGGTCAAGCGTTAATTGTCTCCACAGTGGCTTGTATCTAAATTCTTGAGCATATGAGCCTTATCTTTATCTTAATTACTAAGCGACTTTGAACGTTTAATTTACGTACAACCGTTCGCTCACAACAAACGCTCAGTTGATGTCACTCAAACTGTTGACAGTCGGGAAGGATGAGGTTTATAGACTCGCCAATGAATCGCCAATGTCGAGGAAGGGAGCGTTGACGCTTGTTGACGGTCGACAAACGTTACGGCTTGCCTCTCAGGTGCCGGAGAAAGTGACGCGCGAGCAAAGCTGGCTAAATCTAAACATTACACCAGTCTGCATTTTGAAATATTTTGTCAGATGATTGATTTAAAAAAGTTGTTCATGTATCAATGTTTTATGCTGGTTCTAAATATGATTTTCATTTTTTTCTATCACGTCAGGTTTTCACACAAAATAAGAATTATTGTTTCAAGATTTTAACTAGGTACTTTTCACAGTTATATTAACATTACTTCACGCAATGACCATTTTTGTAGCAAACATGAATGAAGGATGAATAACACTTCCCAGGTCACACAAAATAGCAGCAGTTGTACCAACCTAAGACTCATTAGCTTGGGCCAACCTAAGGTTCATTAGCCTGTATTGAGAAATATCCCTCGCACAATAATTACCCACTGGCACATACAATGCACTTATCAGTAAATCTTAGAAGTCAAATTGAGTCCATTCTGAAAAAACTGTACGTGATAGAAGAAAACTAAGAACGGTTCTGAAATCAACATATCAAAGTTAGCTATTATCTCTTATTATTTTTCAGTCATCTGATATCATGCAGATTAGTGTTATCATTCATCCTATCTTGCGTTTCGTGGTGTCAGCGGTGCGTGTCAGACCCTGTTTTCATACCTGTTGCGGCGCTAAGCTAAAACAGACCAATACGGAAACCTGTACTCTTCGATGTCAGCTTAATATAAGCAAGTTGAATCCTTGCTAATAGTTCACTTCCGCAACGCAGCCTAAATAGAACGTTGGGAGTTAGCCGATTCCGACAGCCACGTATAGGCTGCTTCAGCGATCTTGCTCTCGACCTGCAGCGCATTCTGCGCCAACGATGAATCAAATGATCAAAAGGAGCAGAGGATTAAAATGTATACCCGTGAAACACTTGTATTCGGCAACATAGCTTCTTTTAACTGCTGTGAAAAATGAAGGACAAGTAAAAACCATGAAGAAATAAATTAAGTAGCTTAGTTAATGGCGTCGAGAATGAGCGAATATGAGCTCATCGTTTAAAAGGTAATGGATAGGAACGCATATGTTTTACGTCAACTCTAAATGTTTAGTTAAATCTTCTTCTTCTTTCTAAAATCCCCTTCTGCTGTTAGGCGTCGGGGTCCCTCAGCCACTTTCCAAATTCTTTCGTGTTTTGACCCTCACTTCACCTCATTCAGGCTCTTTCCGCGCCTGACTGCCAATCTCTCCACATATTCTTCCCATTCCATCCTTGTTCGTCTTTTTTCTCGCCTTCCCTCTGGTCTTGCCTCTATCACCTCTATTGACTTCCTTTCCTCATTCATCCTAACCACATGTCCAGACCATCTTAAAGTTTTTCTTGCCATCGGCTCCACTATCGGGTCTTGCTGGAATTGGGCCCAGATTGTAGTATTTCTCACTCGATCTCTTCTAGTGCGTCCTGCTGCTCGTCTTAGATATCTCATCTCACAGCTATGGAATCTGCTCCTGTGCTTATCTAATAGGGTTAGGCTCTCTGTTCCGTACACCAATACTGGTTGGAAAATGGTTTTATACACCCTCATCTTTGTCTTCTCCGATATTTCCCTCTTACCCACAGTTGATCTGCTAAGCTGATAATACACCTGGTTTGTTTTATGGATTCTGTGGCTTACTTTGGAGTCTGGCCCTTAATCACTAGTAATTTGTGTCCCCAGGTATTCGAACTTGTCAACCTGTTCTAGTTCTTGCTCTTCCCATGATATATTCAGCCTTTCCTGCACCTTATTTTTTGACACTGCCATAACCTTGCTTTTCCCCACATTCATTCTCATTCCATGGTCTCTAATTGCATTAGCCTATTGTTCCACTGCTGTTTGCAAATCTCTCTTATTCATGGCAATCAATACAATGTCATCTGCATAAACCAGTGACTGAACATAAACAGGCCTTAACCTATAATTTCCTACCTTGTACTTGTGTTCTTCTTTTGCATTGCTTATGTATCTGGTCCATCAGAATGATGAATAGTAGAGGACTAATGCTGTCTCCTTGTTTGACTCCTTTCCTCATAGCAAACTCTGTCGACGTTTTCCCAGCTATTCTAACCGCTCCTTTCACATTTAAGTATAGACTTTTAATTATTTCAGTTAGGTCTACAGAAACCCCGATTTTTCGTAGTGCTTCACATAAGCTGCATCTTCCTCAACCTCATTTCCGAGTCTTATTTCAAGAATTATAGTATACACATTCAAAGCGACGGAAGACAGACATATGGGCCTATAGTTGCTGCATTGAGTAGTATTTCCTTTCTTGTAGATTGGTGCTAAAATATTCAGTTCCTAATCCACTGGGATCTTTTTCACTGTCCATGCTCTTCTACATATCTCCCACATCCAATCCATCACTCCATTTCCTCCAAACTTAATCATTTCCGGCGCCAGGCCATCAGCGCCTGCAGCTTTACCCAGTTTTATCCTTTTTATTGCTTCCTTCACTTCGACTCGTGTTATTTCTTCTCCATTTCCTCCTTCTCTTCGTGGGTTTGGTTCAGCTTCCGTTATTTCTACTTGCTCCTGGTGTCCAAAAGTTACAGCAAAGTGATAACGCCATACTGTCAGCACATCATTCTCATCAGTCACTATCTTCCCAGTTTCATCTGCTACACTTCTTACTCTTTTTCCGAATTTTCCTTTTAGGCTTTTCACCGTTTGTCAAAACTTTCGTTGGTTATGATAATAGTTTTCCTCCATTTCATTAACAAACTCTTCCCAATATTCTTCCTTTGCTTGTCTTACTGCTTGCTTCGACTCATTTCTCTTCTGTACATACTTTATCCAAGCCTCATCTGTTTTATCTCTTATCCACGATTGCCAGGCAACCTTTTTATCCTTAATTTTTCCTTTAACATGATCATTCCACCACTTTGTCTTATTAGCCTCCATCTTCACTATTTGCACTCCTCAGATTTCTCTAGTTTTATTTAGAAGTGTTTCTTTCAATACCCTCCAGCCTAATTCCATTTGATCTACCTCACTTTCAACACTTGTTACTCCTTCCATTCTCTTTCGTAGCTCTGCTGTTACTAGGTCTCGATATTCCATTTTATTTTGTTTATCTCTAAGTTGTCCAACCTTCAACCTCTCATAAGGCGAATTCTTTCTAGTTTTCAGAGGGCGCAGCCGCAGCTTCATGATTAGTAGTCTATGTTCTGTGCTTAGTTCAGCGCTTCTGTATACTCGTACATCGTTTACAGCATACCTCATACTTCTTGTGCTAGTGAAATAATCTATCGCACTTCTCGCTCCTCTGTTCTCAGACTCAAAAGTGATTTTATGTATTGTTCTATGCGGAAAAAAGGTGTTGTCAATCAGCAGATCGTTATCCATGCAAAAATTGATCATCTTCTCTCCAATTTGTGTTGATTACTTGCTCTCCACCATGCGGCCCAATTGATCCATGTCCTCGTTCTAGGTTCCTGCCTATTCTGGAGTACCAATCTCCTATTATCACAATGTATCTGGTCTGTTCTCTCGCCTTGTCTATAGTTTCCTGCAGCTGAGTGTAGAAAAGATCCTTCTCAAACTGTTTCGCGTCCTGTGTCGGGGCATATACCTGTATCAGTGATATTTTCTCCGGCATTTCCAGATTCACTTTTACTATTCTTGAATTCATTGGATCCCATTCCATAACTCTGCTTCTAAAAATACCCTCTATTACTATTCTCACTCTTTCTTTTGCTCTACTGTGATGTTCTACCCCAGAGTAAAACATGTAATATCCATATTTCAACGCTAATTCTCCAAACCCTTTCTTTTTCGTCTCGCTTATACCCAGAATCCTCAGTTTGTACTTTTTCATCTCATCTATAATTTCTCTCTCCTTTCCAGTGACTGATGTTATGTTCCATGTCCCAAAAATCGGGTCCGTTCGTTTGCTCTGTCGATTCCTATTTATCCGTCCGGCTCTCTCTGTTATACTCTGTATACTTAACTTCACTCAGGTGGGTTATTAGCCCTACCGAGCTAGCCGGTTGGAGGGGCAGCCTCCTAAGCCTACCGACTGGTTGTTTACTGTCAGGGTTGTCTCCCTTAGCCTTCAAAGATCCCTCTTCTAACCACAAGGCAATGGTCTCTGTCCTGATATACCCCGGTCAGTCGGGTTGCCTCTTCCGCCAGTTCAGCCGTACCGAAGTCCATCTTCTCCGCCTTAGCTGCCGTTGAGGACTTCACCGTGACCCTGGCTAGGGACCCTTACGGGGTGCTACCATCGGGGCCAGATGGACCCTGGTTTTTTTACGAGATTGTTACTCCTCCGACTCCTTCTTCCTGTCTCTTAGAGACAGGCCCCGGGGTTGCCATCGGTATAGCGGAGTTTTAGTTAAATCAATCTTTATCAATTCGCCGATAGTTTACGGGGCATATGGAGTCGTTGCACACAAACTAACACTTCAAAATAGCTCGCTTTTCACTCAAAGTGTTGAATTTAGCACAGATGGGAACACATCGGCGCACTTTAGCGCACACGAACGACGTTGAATGGAACGACGTGCGCTGACGGAACGCACGGTAACATAGCACTAAGGCAGCATTCTGTAGTTACACAACGACCGAATGATTTTGAGTACATTTATGAAACTCATTCAAAACACTATTTTAAAATCTTCAACTTTTTACCACAGTGTGTAAATAAACCTTAGGTTTTCCATGTTTGACGCTTTTACTGAACGTCAACGCAAAAACATCGATCGCCAATGAGATTATCGAAGTTCTTCTACTGTCTGGCGCACAGTAGCTATGGAGCCAATATGTTTCGAATTGCGCTGCCGATTGGTGCTCAGGGTCTGAAACAAAAGGGAAGCAAGGGCGCTGTAGTGTTGCGAAGTCAACATCGTACTAAAGCTTACGGAAAGCTGCAAAAATTAGACAATTGACAAGGCTGCATCTAAATTTAACGCTATACATTGGAACACAAACAAAACGGAGGATAAAAAAATTAATTTTTATGAACGGAAATAGATATTTTCTTCCGTAGAGTAAAGAGTTTCCTCACAAGACGGCATTTTTGGCGCAGCGAAATGAATCACAGGGTCTGAAACGAACGGGAAGCAAGTGCGCAGTGCGAACCGCGCACCAGAGCAAGTGGAAATCTTGCGTGAACCACGAAAACTCCAGACACGCCAGCCGCGTGTGATTCCCGGCTCAAAAAGGGTTCGCAATCGTGGCTCACGGCAGGGCTCCATCCTTCCTCTCTCGCACCCTCACCTTCCCTTGCCGCCGCCGCAGGCTGCGCCTCTGGGAGGCTGGCGCATGCGCTCTTCCGCGCCGCTCCTGTTCCGCACTGTTGTTCGCCCACATGATCCAATCGATGTCTTTGTTCTCGGGAGAATTTCCGTTGCTGCCCGACGTCCGTCCGAGTGTGTGTGCGTCTAAGCGGGAGGGTATATGGGACTCCCCCCCGGATGTTCGCACCTGATCATTCCACCCCCGTCCATTCTCCGAACTAATTCGCAGGCCATTGTGATCGGACGAATAATCACGGTGCCAGGGGAACGAGGGAGAAAAAAAAACTCGAAGCGTGCATCTCTCGTGCATGCGCCAGGGAATAACGACGGTGCACCGCCGCGGAACGATAATGAAAGTAGTGGTAAACAAAAAAGAAATAAATACAGACGATCATTGAAAATATTAAAATAAAAAAACAGGAAATGGAATGAATAGAGGGAATCGTCGTCCCCAACTGAGAAAAGGGAAAATAAGAGATAGAAGCAGTTCATAAGAGAGAGACACGTACTTCACTGAATATTTCACTTCCGCCACTGTATCAAAAAATTAATCTTCTATGTAATCATATTTTAAACGTCTAAATTATAAATTTCTTTTACTGAAGTGAATGCAAAGGTTGGGCGTGGTCACTCTCTGATAAAGTCACAGGAGTCCTAAAGCCTTAACTACATTCCATCTACCTGGGTTTCCATGGCTATATTTTGAGTTTTCAGTCTCGCTTTGTATAAATATTGTGATTTCGTGAAATATACGAAAGTCAATGTAATGAAAATGTGATGGGAAGTGCAGGTGCGTACTGTGGTTGATTCTACACCAACAAATTATCTAAATCCAGCGAGGTTGTTACACCATTGACTACTTGAATCATAAAGGGCGAACTTCTTGACTACTGCGATAATTTTGAATGAGATAAAATAAATATATATTGACGGTATTTGTTTGCTTTGAGCTTTCGCTGTCATTGCAGACAGCATCATCAGAAACGATTTGATCCTGATCAAGATTTTTCTGGATGATTATGCCTGCGATGGCACCGAAAACCAAAAGCAAACAAGTAAAGATGCAGCTGAAACTGGAAGTTCTACCAGAATATTCAAATTGATGCAAAAATCGACGTTCAGAATGCGATAATTTGTATTTTCTCTATGATAGTTGTCCAAACATCCATTTAAGTAGTATAAGAAGGAGTTTAAATCAATGATGCATCATATATTTTTCCATTTATCTACGCAGACATGTAAAATATTTAAACGGATAATCTTAGGCAACCCAAGCCTCAAATGACCGCTGCTCATTTCATAGGAGCAGTGCTGGGGAAAGAGATCAACTCTCGAGGTTATTGATGGCAACGGCTCATACGATAAAGAATCGGGTGTGTACCGACGATACATCTACTTTCATATGCGAAAATTTGCGACGGATAAATGCACGATCAAACATCTTCTTCATCTTCTTACTCCTGGCAAAACGCGTTTGTCCAACTTTAATATTTGCATTAATTAACCTCCGTATGTTATAGAATGGTGATGATCTAGATGATTCCTTTTCATGACCTCTTTTAGTATTATTTATTCTGTTCTTCTTCTTCTTTCAGGAGATATAGGTCAAATAAGTTGAAATATTTTCATTTATTTATTACTCTTTGCCAACGTTTCGCATTTTTGTCTATGCTTCATCAGGGCTGCAATGAAAATATGGGGCGTTTTTACATTAATGGAATATAGTCTACATTGTATTGTACATATTTATGTTGAAAAGTTTATAAACATTTGATTTTTCAATTTACCTTAGAGAGAGTTCCTTCCAAATTAATTGCTTGATTATACCTTCGTTGCTATTTATTTTGTTTCAATTGTTGTATATTTAGATTGTTTCAAAAATCAAAATATAATTAAGTGTTGTGAAAGCATATCAGACAATAATAAATTTTACTTAATTTGGCGGTGCTTGTTTTTTTATTTCAGAATGTCATGTTTTGTATAATGTGCATCATTTCTTTAAATAATCTTCTACATAAGTTAGGTTCTGAATCTATTATTTTTGTGAGTAAAAAAATTGCAACTTATTTGACCTATATCTCCTGAAAGATGAAGAAGATGTAGAAAATAAATAATGATGATGATATTTGTTCGTGAGGTCATAAATATCCAGGAATTAGACTAACGAGAAGAATTACCATTGCCTAGACTCGAACTCGTATTTTGGGCATTGGTGTCGGAGCACTTGCAATTTACCTCTCCTATTCCTTAATTAATAGCGTAAAATATTTTCTACACTATTAAAAACGTATTACTGAGAGAGGGGAAGTGGACCCAATCACATTGTAAATCCATTTATCATGGTGTGCCGGTTGTTTGCATGTACGCCTAGGCTTAAGTATTGTGTTCAAATTGTTCAAAAGCACCGAAAACTTTTCTTGAGATGCGTTTACATAAGTGAAACGCCAGTGGAATATATGCATATAAATGTTACTTGATGATTTAACCTCTTCTTTTCAGAATCCTAATTTTCTAGTTCATTCAAAGTAAGTTTCAAGACTTAATTCTTAAAATTTTGTGGTCATGCATTGTTTTGGAATTCAGTTAAATTGATGTTTCTATTCATAGAAACGTGCATATAGAACAATTGAAGCATTTGTAATTGTTGCTTAGTGTTAACTTTTACATTTTTAATGAAAATCATGGTTTAGTATATTAGAGTGAATATTTTTAATGACACATTTCTTCAACATTCTCTTTGACAAACTAAATTAAAATTTTCGTCACAAAAAATGAAAGAAAACGCATGAACATTATATCGCACTACAGCATTTTGAGTTGCGTGAGCTTCGGTTTGCATTGGTGGCTGTTTCCATGCTTTCTCAACTTATATCATTTCATTCAACATACGATTACAAGGTTAAAAAATGGCACTTCAGACTAACCAATAGTTAAAAGAATATTCTGTTGCCTAAAAAGCTATAAAAGACCACAAAATTAGATCACTTCATAATTTCAATTTTTTAAAAACGAATAAGATGTAAGATAATACTCCAGCTTTAAATAAATAAATGTTTGTATAATTAATCAATCTGAAAAATAATCATGTTACCTTTCCATCAAAACACACAACTCCATAGTATTAAGTCACGTAATTGACCGAGACTTTGCATAATATTGTCCTTGTTTTTTCATGAGAGATTAGTAAAATAATTAGTAAATATGTATCGAATGAGTTCATACATTGAAATTAAATTTGAATTGGACTGTAAGTAAATTCAACGAAGATCACATCATGTTGTTAGAGCATTTGTAGCAGTCCTCTTAGAGGGGCTATTCAGAAAGAAATAACTACTTGAGATCAGGAAGTAGAAAATAATATGACGAAACGAGCCTTCCTTTTGGAAAAAAAAAGAACCCCAAATATGCAAAAGGGCGAGTTTTGATGATTTAGGGTCCTCAACCCCGTGAAATTAATTTAAGAAATTCCCTTGTGAGGGGAAAATTTTATCAGAAGTGGAATCCCTTCGCCCGCATGAGCCAACCGATGGGGATAACTTCATTTCAAGCCGAAAGTGGAAGTCAAGTCTTTTAGGATGCTGCCGGAGTTCTTTAAATCATCAAGCGGCTAATATCAGGGGAGGGCAGGGAATAGTGTTTTTTAAAATGGATATCAGGGGTGGAGGAGAGGGGCTTCCTGGTGGTCGTGGCGGTGGAAGGGGCGAGCTATGGCGGGTGGAGCAGGTGTGTGGTTTACCCGGAGTAAATCGCGCTTACCTTAATGAAATATGAACGAGGAGAGAAGTGAACGGGTAAAGGATGGGGCCGAGGGGCGTTTTTGACGGCAAGATGGAGGACTTTTACGGTGGAGAGGAGGGACGAGGGAGGAAGGGGTAGGGGTGTAAAAGGGACGTTCGATGCGTGCGGGAAAGGACGATGAGGAGGTGGAAAGGCCGAAGGGTTGGGTTGGGAAGCGAAGTGGAAGGGGCGAAAATGATGTGGGTGGGGCGAGGATGAGAAGGTTTATGGGGTGGGGGAGGGAAATTGAGGAGGGAGGGGTAAGGGATGAGGGGATAAAGCCTGATTGAGGGAAAACACTGGAGATGAGGTCGTACGGTGGCGAAGCCAAGGCACGTCCAACAAATCTCCCGTCTGCCCCACCGCACGGTGAACGCGGGATATGGAATTCAATTGTTTGCTCGGCAGATATGCGTCCGGGAACTTAAAATGGTTAGTGGGCGATCTGGGGAAAGGAATACTTTTCTCGTGGAGGGAAGCCTTGATAGGCTCGGGAAAGAAACAAGATGAGAAAAATGTTTGCTTGACGTGAGGAATCTGGAAAAGATGAGAGCTGCCGTTGTTTGCTTATGGGCCATAAGAGAGTTTGATGAATCTTGAAGGCGTGGTATTTTGCGATCCGCGGAATATTAAGCCCTTGGCTGAAATGATCGAAGTAAAGAGTTCTGTTTTTTGAGGCGGGAATATTAGCTTGGAGAATAATATATAACGTAAACCATTTAGCTATAATCATTTGAATGATATCGTTCTCAAAACTAGAGTAGGTACAAGAGGATTAGTATTAAGCGAAAAATTATGAGCTCAGGGTCCGTTGATGCAGCTGAAAAAAATATTACCGCAGAGAGGAAGGAGGCAAAGACCAGCCTGATCCTTTTATTGTTATGATCTCCTGGAATTCCGATGGAAATAACTTGGAGGGAATGAAGGGGAAGTAGAAAGAGGACCAGGGGTTGGGAGTGGGGGTACGAGAAGGGGGTAGTTACTGAAGCAGGGAAGAGAGCAGCGTGATTAATGTGTGAGGGCGAGAGCAGGGATAGTGCGGTTGAAGGCAATTAGAGGGAGATTGGATGTGATTAAAGAGATTAGATTCTGGGTCCTGGATCTGACCGAATAGCATGTTTTCGGCGGTAACCAACTAAATAGAGAAAGGAAAAGCCGACGTGAAGAAGAAAGGAGAGAACTGGAATGCAGGACCGAAAGGAAGCCAAGAGAAACATTATGGGGCAGTAATTCGTGGCCGACATGCAGCAGTTTTCTCATACAACCAAATTCCGCTCTTTTTGAACACGAATGAAAGAGGAGAACTCTTCCTTTTGCATTCATCAGGTTCAGTCGGCGAGAGAAGCAAACACAAGGCTACGAGCTGGAAAATGACGTGAGACGTGCATTTCATTTAGAATGCTGGGAAATACGAGATATGAATATCATTCACTCACAGACACGTTATAGGTTAGACACCTCCCAGAATAACCATCTCGCATAGAAATTGTTAATATTTAACGTCACAACCCAGAAAGATTTCTACAAATTTATTGAATGAAATATTTTAATGGTCTCGTTATATTTCTTTGATGACTGACATCAAAATAATTAAAACTCTGAACTACATGCATTAATATCCAGGCTATGATGCTCTCGGGAATGAAAAAACGTGGAATCATTTGTATGAACTCAGCTAAGCCAACTCCATTAACAGTGAAGAAAAAAGCATTTTAACCCCCTGACCTCTTTATAATAAGTTTAAAAAAACAACGTGGACAGAGCTCCATGTGATATGTATCCCTTTAAATAAAAATACGATATTGCAGAGCAATGATTCGGACTTTAAAAAAGTAAGTAGAACACATGGATTGCGATTTAATTGTTTTTTCGCTAATAATTTACAGAAGTATGTTGCAATATACTGGACTTTATTGAGCCGGTGCCAAAATATCAGCTGGAAAAATGGTATGTAGGACATCCATCTGTTTTTCACCTTCCTGCTATGTGTTTTAATGAATTTCAGTTCTCATAAGCGTTGTGGAAGGGGCTGGAATTTTCGCTGATGAGTCTATTTTTCGTGTTAAGTTCTCTTCTTATCTTATGCCCTCCAGTCAATAACCTGCTCTACCGTCCGAGAGAAACACCTTTCTTATCCTACTCTCTCTCTCTCTCTCTCTCTCTCTCTCTGCCGCTACCTGTCCTCCTTACCCCTGAACGTTTCCCTCCGCTTCTTGTTTTATCTCCCACGCTTAAGACTCCGCCCCCCTCCCCTCAGGCCCTCGGCTACTCCTTAGCCACTCTCCCCGCACCCTTCTCCTTCACTGGGTCCACACTTTCATCCTTACCCTCGTTCACTGCCTCTTCTCACATCACTTTTTGTCTTTCCTCCTCTTTTCCACTATTACTTCCGACCCCGCTTTTTACACCCCGCTCTCCTTCCCGCCCCCATTATTAAATCCCTCCCCCCAAAAACCCTTCCCCTTATCCCTCCCCCCTCGCCCTTCCCTCCACCATCTTTTGCTTCCTCGTGTGTGAGTGTGTGTGTTCCCGCTTCCTATCCCCTCCCTGCCCTCACACCTCCTCAAACATTTTTGTTACCTACACCGTATCGAATTCCAATAATTCAAGAGCCACGTAACATGCCAGCTGCACAAAGAATCAAAAGTCCACGGACGTTAAGGGAGACCAGGAAATTCTCTGTCCTCCTCCCCCACTTGAAAAAGCACCCGCCACACCTCTTTGGCAACTTCGCCATAGCCTGAAGTGAGAGCAGGCGGAACTAAATGATCCAAACAATTCCTTCCTGGAAGGACAATGTGATCGCTCTAATGCGATGAGATGATGTGAACAAATGAGCTCAAAAATCAAGACAAAAGAACTTTAAAATTATTATTTTAAAAGCCGATCACTAGAAAATTACATTACAAATATATAAAAACAGCCTAAGAAATCCATGGAAATGCAGGAAAATTTATTCCCCGTGTGTTAAAAACCTGTGACTCTCGTCTTTTATAAACTACCCTAAAACAAATGGAATCAGCATCTTGAACGGGGACTTGTTTTAACTCTCTGCCATCCAAAAGCTATAGGATGCATTTATATATCGGTTTTCCAAACAATTATACGCGACACATTTACCGATTGGCCTACAATACTTTAACAATCCCGACACACTTAACATTTAGCACGCGAAAATATTCCAACACATAAATAATGAGATTCGTATCTTGGGGGCAACCTGGAAATCCCTTAACCCGGCTTCTGTCCACCCCCCCCCCCCCTCGCCCCTGCCTTCCCCTCCTGACTGACTCAATAGTCCTCGGCGTCCCCCCCACCCCTCCCCCAGGCCTTTTATGCGTGAGTTTCCCTCTCTTTATTTTCAAATCCCCTCTCCTCCTTCCCCCCTCCATACTGTATTCTGCGAAAATTGCTTTGTTAATTTTTACACTCCTCGTAATCTAATCTCTATTTTTTTAACCCCTTCTTTTTTAAAGCTATGAGCATCAATTCTCTCAAAATTTAAAAACCATGTATTTATGTTCGTTAAAAAAATTGCTTTGTTTACTTTTTTATTTCAAATTTTATTCACTAATTTTTATATCCCCTCCAGGGACTTAAACTGCGGTTCGTCAAGTGCAATTCAAGTTTAAGCATTTAGAAAATTGTTTCGCCACTTTAATATGTATACTTATAGATATAATTGTTGATGATGTCCTTCCATCTGTTTAGAGAATATCAGACGCATAAACCATTTCAGCTTATTTCCAGGATTCTTATTATTTTATATAATTCTAAGCTTTAAATGTGAATTTTCTCATGCTGTTTCAACATTCCTAAATCTAAAGCCTTAAATATATTAAACATCATTAATGTGTGGTTTTCTCATTTTATTATTCTATCTAACAAATGGATCTACATTTCACATTTCCCCCATCCATTTATCTTTTTAAAAAAAACCTTAATCAATTTTTGGTGTGCTCCATTATTTAAAATTTTTCTAGGACTCATCGATCTTAACGCAAACTGCGCCCGGTGGAGTGAAAAAAGAGAAATGAAAACTGTTAAAAAAAAAGTCAGCGTTTGTTCGCCGCCTGCTACTCGTTTTGCGGAGGACGTGTAAAATTAATTATAATAATACCACCTAAAAGTAGGACCTCTTTAAAAATACCTTGTGTAAATATTCCACAGGAAGGAGCGTGGGTCTCCACAAGAGTGAAGAGGTGACACCACTCCTGACCTTTCCAGCACTAACAGGGCCCACCACGGGGGATGAGAAAAGAAGGGAATGAAACGGGGGTTTTGGGGGGGGAGGGACTGGGGTGGGGGTGTTAAAAAAAGAGGGTGTGGTGGGGAGGGAAGGGGTAGCTGCGAGTCGTTGTAGGGAAATGGGGTCTGGAAATGGCGCCAACTGCCGCGACTTCGAGGAGGGAGACGTTCTATTGGGATTCAACGTTTTGAGGGAAACAGCGCGCGAGAGAGAGAGAGAGGGTAGGAGGGAAGAGGGGAGGAGATGGAGGTGAGAGAGGAGAGAAGAGAGGGAGAGAGAGAGAGGGAGAGAGAGAGACGGAGGGAAGTTGATGTCTCCCGTGTCACCTTACGCTAACCTCATTGGATTCAGTCTCAACTTCTCCTCCGCCCCGCCTCCTCAATATCTCACTTATTCTTGCCAACATCCCCAACAGACCCCCATCTTACCCTTGTACGCCTCGTGTCTTGAAACCGAAAGCACCTCTCTTCCAACCACCCACCTTTGCAACTCTTGGATGTCTTGTTCTCAAGAACCGCCGCTCCCTTTTGCACCCATTCCCCTTCCTCTTCCGTTCCCCTGAATCTGTCACACTCTGCCGATCCCAACCCCAATTAAAACTCAACCTCATGAGTCCCGCTGCTACGTGGCCGAGTTTTTTTCTTCTTTCTACTCCCGCCTCCTCGTCCTCCTTCGCTGCAAAGCGATTTCGCCAAATGCTGAGTCGCTGCGGCTCCAGGATTTCAGCCCCCGAAATCGGCCACGTCGCTTTCTTCACGAGGCGGACGAGAGTTCGAGTGGCGGAACAAACGGGAGTCTGGTTTCGTCTGTCTTTTCACTAAACCATTCTCCACCCCTGCCCCCAGGGCATAATCCTTTCCTTCCCTTTCAGCCTCTCGAGTTAAACCTGAGGGTTTCAGTTGGAAAGGAATTCTTTTCCTCCATCTCAATCCCTTTTGCATTCCGTCTGTCTGTACCCATCACCCACCTCTGATAACTCATTCCTCTTTTGTTGGCACCCAAATGTTTGCCTTGAAATTTCCAGCTCCCATTAGCTGTTCACTGCTAATGACTAATTTAGATATCCAAGAGGGAACTTTCGGGAAGGCACACGTTATGGTCAGTCTCGGTTGGTACCCCTGGAGGTAAAGCAAAAAAAAAACCGGGTGGAGATCCAAGGTACCGATCGAAATTCGACACATTACGTGCTCTCTTTTCCGAGTCCAAAAAGTTTTGGTAGCGTCGATGGGTTGCGGATCGAGGGGGTTCGAACATCCTCTCACACCCCCACCCGTCTCCCACACGGAACCCTGGCTACCACCAAATGCCCCCTTCTTCCCGCCAGACCCATCTCGCACGGCCTTTTGTCATCACCCTTACCCCTCTATCCCCCCTCTCTCTTCAACCCCCTTCCACAAGCCGCGCGTCTCTCTCTCTCACACTCTCTCTCTCTCTTTCTCCGTCCAATATTTCTCTTTTCCTCATCAACGCTCCTCTCTCTCTTTCTCTGCGTTTCTCTCTCTCTCGCTCTCCTTTTAACCAGCAGCGGACGAAATCCTTTTGCTCACGACCTCTCTACTCATTTTCTGACCGTCCAGAGTGACTTGTGTTGCATTCCACCCACCCAACGCTTCTTTTCGCATTTATGTTGTCGCTTAAATCCATAGTTGTGCAATTAATAACCCGTAAAAAATATAACTACAGCAAAATGCATAAAAATTCCACCCGTAACCATCCGCTGTTTTTATTCATAACTTATTTTTTGTAATATGCAATAACGAGACAAAAAAGTATCATCAATATGTCAATAACCATCTTATTTTATCTATTTTATTTTCTTAATTATATTCGCACATTTGTTATTTTCATTGCACTCACTTTTCTTTATCAGTATGAATTCATCATTTTCGTTCAAAAAATTCGACGCCCTTCCAGAGGATATTTCTAACTTAAAATAGTACATGAAAAATAAATCATAACCTGCATAACTGGATTTTAAAAATGTTAAAACTTTTATAATTGTGAGAGGCAGTCTCTCTCGCATGCGTAGAGAGAACGTGATTTTTTTCCTAAGGGCAGGTGCTGACTCGAGAGGAGCAAATGGGAAAAAAACACCCCTTCACAGTTGAGTACGAAGTGCTCTTCTAATTGTTTGCCCTCTCTCTCTCTCTCTGTCCGTCACCGGTACCACGTTAGTGTCAAATTCTGTGTGCCGCCCGTGCATTCGCTCGAAAGCTCGGTGGCAATGTACGAATAGTGTCAGATGCCGTTATTATGGGCCACCGCACTATCATAGCGCTTTCGGCCTGGTCAGAGGGGACACCCTGGACCGCCAGGGCTGGCGAAGGTGGGGCTCCGACACTACCACTGTTTCCACCCTCTCACTCCCTCCCCCCCCCGCCCCCTCTTCAACGCCCCCCAACCCCCTACTCCACTCTATCTATCACATTATCCCCATTCTATCTCCGTGACACACTCCCCGCCCCACTCACCGATATGTGAACCGCACGAAAACTCACTCTCGTCCCACTCCTCCCTTGATCGCTCTCTGCACCACCATTCGAGTTGGCAATGACGTTGGTAGACGTCGTAAAATCACTCCTGATCATTATATTTCATTCATTTTTTTTTACCGATAATGAACTCGTTCATCTATGAAAATATGGGATAAAATTAAACCGCAGTCGTGTGAGAATCCGTGTTGGGGAAAATTAATAAAATTGCTGGCCGTGGGTCGTGCCTTAGTAATTTTTTTCCATCCGTTTAAATTTGTGGAAAAAGAAAAAAAAATGAGTGGGAGTTTATTTGTTCGGTGGGCGGCCGCCATTTTGACAATGTCACTGCCAAGTCGTGCGCGCTTTTCGGAGCGATTGTAGCTCCACCCTCTCAAGATCACTTTTTCCCACGCATCTTCTCCTCTCTCTCCCATCCCCCTCCACCATCACTAGTATAACGTAGCACCAACACGACCACTCGAGTCGTTTTCTTAACGCCCTTCCGACCGTGCACACCGCCATTATACACTCTCACTTTTAACAACCACCCCTGCTCCATTCCCGACACATCCATCCCCTCATTCCCTTTTTGTGTGTGCTTATACCTCTCCCCTTTCCTCCTCACCCTCTTCCTTCCCCCCTCGCCCTTCCACTCCGCTGCCGTAGCACCGTCAAACTGTCGTCATAGCCCAGCACCTTACAAACGCGCCTCTGCACCCGACCGCACCTCCCTACTGCCGCACCTCTTCTCTCTCTCTCATCTTCCTATCATAGTTAGTCTCCCTCACCGCCACATCACAGCCCCCCCCTGCCTCACAGCCCTCACACACAGCACCCCACAGCCACCCCTGAGCAGCAAATGGATAAATAATGTCGGGCTCCAGTGGCCCACATTAAACTGCCCGTAATTATAATGTTTAATGAGGCCTTCCCGAGGTGTTAAAGAGTTCATATGCCGGAGCTGCTTTCACCCTTTTGCTTTCACCATTCCATCGACTTAAGAAGCGACTTGCCCGCGACGCCCAAGGATGAGGAGGAGGGTTGCCAACCCCCTTGTTAATTACTTATCAGCGAGTTACTTAACTTCAACGAGGCGTTTTTCTAAATGCTCTTCGCATTGTCTCTTTTTTATTTTTAGTTTTTCACTCGATTCTCTTCAAGTTGATTTTCATCATTCGTGTTCAAAATTTTAACTTCCACGTGGGCAATCACGGGTCCACGTGCATTATTTTTGGGCACCTCAAGATCAATGAACATTCGCAGACGAAGCTCATAATTATTATTTTGTAATGAACTATAGTACGAATTTATGTTTCAGGTTTTATTTTTGAGAAAGTAACAAAATCAATAACTGCCTTTTCACCTTTAATAATTTTACGAGCTGTACAACACTTATTCACAGCGAGGTCAACAATGCATCATCTTCCCGTGAGGCTTCTGGTCAGTTCAAATAGATTTTTTTTCCTGAGAAACCTCTTTTCTAAAACTGTGGAACGCTTTTCGCTTTAACCTCTGACAAAAATTTAATCTTGTTCGCATACAAACTTTAATTAAATACTATGCATAAAAAACGATATTAATTAAATATCCGTCTAAATAAAATTGCTGTCCTTTATAATAATATAATATGAAAACTAATTAATTAAAATTTGCATTTAAATAATAACATAAAATTAAAAAGAAATTATCTTGAACATGTAAATGTTTGAATCGATTTATTTTAACATTACCTAACATTTGAAAAGAAAACGATTTCGGATAAATCAAGGAGCATCTACTCACCGTCTTTTTTATGCTTAAACTTTTTCTATTCACTGTAGGGTTGATAATTTGCAAACTAATATTGTCGCAAAATTAATAAATGTTTATCAGTTATTTAATCACCCTGTTTTTCCAGAGAGGAACCGCTGTAATTGCTGTTGATTTTGCTCTTCAAAAACATTACGGCCATGATGCAAAAATATTTTAACGATTTCAATTAGTATTTTCCTCTTGGGAAATTCATTATCTTTTTATCAGTGTCCCTTTTTCACGCAGCGGTGTTTTTTTTGATATTCCTTATTAAAAGCTCCAAGTCACAGATTAGTTTTCTAGTAAATCCATGACGAGTGTAATGTTTTAGCAGTCGTCGTAATGTGTCCCGGCCTGGGGGATGCGTGGTGAATCTTTGGTCGAAACAAATCGAATGAGGAAAATCAAGATGGCCGGTTGCCTCCTCACATTTGGCCTTCCATCTCTCTCTCTCCCTGTGATCAATCATGAGCTCCTCTGCCCGTGCCTCACTCTCACAGCCTCCCGTCTTGGCAACCGTTTCCAACCGAACCCCTTTCATCTTCCGCTGGCCACTCCCCCTCCCCCCCCCATCGTCCCTAACACAAAACATCGCTATAACACCTCCACCACGAAACACTCTCTTCTTTGCGTGTCCTTCATCATTACATCTCTGAACCCAAATAACCTCCAAAATATGTCCAGCAAAAACCTTCGTTCGAAGCCTTATACTCTAGATTTATCTGAAAAAGGTTTTTCCCTCCATCATTGAATAAACTGGCATAAAATGTCCCTTTTCAAAAAACCAAATACCGTTCATACAGTATCTTTCATCTTCTGATACTCTTTCCAGTGTCTGTTTTTATAAATTTTCATGATCACTTTGAGACACTTTTCCCAATCATTGCTTCCCTCAGGCGTAAGAAAATGTTTGACCTTTATCAAATCAATCGATAAATACCTTCATTGACAATTTGATCGAATTTTTTCGAGACTTTTTAGTGCCACCTTAAAGTCATCTAATATTTCAATAGACTAATTCCTTCTTGAAATCCCTAATTCCAGAATTTTAAAACACTGGAAACTATCCATCATTGGAACATGAAAAAAGTAACAATTATGTAAACCCGGCCGAACAAATGGCCTTCCTAGTCCAGAGCGTATATTTTGGCATCCATACACAAAGAGAGTAAGACTTTTCCCATCCGTGCTTCACTCCCTCAATCGCATTTCTCCTCACAATCACGTGTACGTTTTCGGGACGTTCACACAATATTACTCATAACTTCCCTCAATCAAATCGCACCACCTTAAGGAACGCACGTCTTGAATAAATCAATTCTTTCTCTCAGATATCCCAATGCGTGCTTCAGTTACCCACTTTATTTTTTTGGTGTCCACGCGATGCTGTGTATATTTTTTGGTCGCGTTCACAGCACGCGCCATATGCATTCTCACTCCCCGTCCTTTTCTCCATCGGATGGCATCTTAATTATTATCCTCCGGGAGAGGCCATCGCGAGTATAGGGGATGTGAGAGAAGTAATGAGCACAGACCTAGGTGAGCACGAACATCTCGACGTCTTCACTCAATAACTCGGGCTTGCGCACGACGTTGTGCGGGGCTTACAACTCTTCTTGTCCGCATCGCCTTCTGCCCGCCCCTTCCTCCATCCCCCGCCGAGACTTTCATCCCTTTTCATTGAACCCTTCCCGAGCCTTTTACCCCCTCTCTCTCCTCTGCAGTCTCCCTCCTTCCATACGCCTCGCCCAGTACCCAAACTGCCACTCCGGCCCCAAACTCCCCCGCCCCGTGACAAAGGACACTTACTCCGAGCATTCTGATAAATATGCTCCCTCTCTCCTATCTCCATAGTGAGTGCCCTTCCACCGAATAAATAATGACTAAACATAATGGGCGCGTAAATAATGACAATATGAATACGTTGTAATCAACAACGAAACGTGAGCGCTGGCCACACGGGATGACCGAAATAAAAAAATCACAATAAAGTTTTTTTTGCATCCCTTTCCGGAGCAGGTTTCAGGATGAGGCCAGGTAACGACCCTTAATGGAAAAGGGGAGGAAGATGGAGAGCGGTTAGTGGCACTGGATGATGCCCTTTGGCGAAGAGAAAGTGTCCTTTAAAATCCATTCCCAAATTCTCTGCCCACCTGCCATTCGCCACCCCCGTCGTTCACCCCCTGCCACATACCCCCTGCCAGACACCCCCTTCCTTCGCTCGCTCGACTCCCCAAAGCGTCTCCTCCTGGGCTGAAGATATACGGTGATAGTTCCCTCCTCATTTAACCTCCGCTAAAAAAAACAAATGAAGTATAAACATCTTAAAAAATCAATCAAAAATCAACAACACTCATTTTAAAAAATATGGTGGGTTTACTCCTACCAAAAAAAATGTAAAAATATTTTTTCTAACTTTCTCTAGAAACTAAATTGAATTAACCGTACATGATCTGAACTATTGCTTTATCCCCCCCAATTGAATGGAATAACGTGAATACTGATGAAATTTATTTATTTTTTTAATTTTACAGCCTCAAATTCCTCGTTCTAAAAAAAGTTTTGATGGCATCGGAAAACTCACCAATTTTTAAAAAAATTCGTAAACATCGTTCAATGTTTTCAAAGAACATTTTTTGGCTTTCTTGGTGCTTTTTTATACGCACTTTTTTAATGCAAGTAAAAAAAACACTTGGAAACAAAAAGAAAATAATCAAAGGAATGTCAAAGTGAAGTGTGGGTTGACCTGGAGATGTGCCTTGTGGATTTTGGCCCCACGCGATCCAAAACCCGCCGGCGCTACGCCCCCGGGGACGGGCAGGGTCCAGACCCCGCCCTCCCCCCTTTGGGGCGACCCGCGAGGGCTTGGTCCGCCGGGGGTCAGAAGCCGGCCATCCCAGAGTGGCATTGTGGGTAACGAGAGCTCGACTTTTCAAACCTTTCTCCCAAAAGCGCCGATGAGGGGTTCGACGGAACCTACCCCACAAACGTTGTGGTCAGGAATAACGGCAGCTGCCTGTACGTTCCTCCGGGCATCTTCAAGAGCACATGCAAGATAGACATTACTTGGTTCCCATTTGACGACCAACGCTGTGAGATGAAGTTTGGTAGCTGGACCTATGACGGCTTTCAGGTATCTTTTGTAGATTAGAAAAAAAGCGTTGATTTGAAAAATTATTACCGCACGAACGGTGGGAGTAACTTAAAAAAAAATATGATTTAACTAGACTCACTCTTGAGAAATTTACTTAAGTGTTCGGGAACAAAATAGAAGGGGAACTTCTTTTTGCATGAAAATAAAATCTGGATAAGGGTATGAGCCGAGTGGGGTACTGTAAGAGATCCTTCTTGGAGGTTCCCCAATAATATTTCCCGCACAAATTATGTGACAGTGGGAATAACTTTTACAGAAGGGGGTAACTAGACTCTCACTCTTGAGACGTTAACTTAGATGCTCGGGAAAAATAGAAGGGGAATATGTTTTGCATGAAAAATTAAAACAATATATTTATACGTGCTTAACGATATGAACCGAGTGATATACTTTAAGATATCCTTCTTGGAGGTTCATATGTGGGACAAAGCAGACCCCACGCTGGGCTAGACAGCTCACCGCCGAGAGCTAATCTTCTAGCAATAAGATTTTCCCTTGACTCATCATTTGTGAAATTTGTGTGAACTAAGACTGGCTGCTTTTAATTTCATTTTACTTTCAAGTGTGTGATTTCAGCCGGCCAAGTCTTTGAGTTTTGAGCCAAGCTTTTGAGAGTATTATTATGATTTGGCCAACCGCAAAGTTCATTACATGTTGCAGTAAAAAAATGACTTTTTTGTTATTTTTCTCTCAATTCTCAATTGATTTCACAATATTGACATTTTTAAAGATCTTAAGGGAAAAATATTATTTCTTCTCAATTTTGGCGACTAATAAGCTTTAACCATTTCCTGTTCTTCTTCGAATTCTTCCAGTTGGATTTGCAGCTGCAGGACGACACAGGAGGTGACATCAGCAGTTTCATCACCAACGGAGAGTGGGACCTTTTAGGTAGGCTACTGTGCGCCAGCTAAGCTGAGTGACCAATCCTTTCTTAGTCATCTTTTCATGGTTCAACTTAACACGATCAATAGTGTATGAACTAGGATAAATCTTGGATGAGATTGTCGCACCAAATCGGAACTAGTAATTAAATCATCTTTGGAGTAAATACTAATTGCTATTTTCAAATGAAAATTCCGTTTCACAACAAGCCGATGGTGCATCAGTCAATCAAATGCTTTCTTGTAATGAGTAAAAGAATTTTGCCTTATAAAGCACTGTTGAAGTAAAATTATGATGATTGGTAATCGATTTTAAATTGGAACTGTTTTTCCGGCAATGTGCAATGTAAATTGAAAAAGTTATTGCACAGTCAAATTCACGATGCCTTTTAAAATGCTATAACCTTAAAATTTCAGAGTGTCTATGTCCATTTCCACCACTTTAAATTTGATGTGTTCAAATGTTATTATCGTTTAGTAATTTTTGCACTTGAGAAATAACCTTTAGAAGAACCTCCCCTCTTTCGGGGAGAGAGCCATCTGTTTAAATGGATGGCTGAAATATTTAATAAATTTCTTTAAACGACAGGCCTGATCTGGTTTGAGGAAAGCCCGATAGATGGCAGCTACATTCAAGTCAATCAAGTCCGTCTTTGCGCGTATTTTTCTTTCGCTCTAGCCTAGTTAGTGATGAGCCAATTTAATAAAAAAAAAGCTTCAAATTTTGTTTCCTTTTCGAAACGACTTTATGAGCAAGTATGTAAGAATATATGTATTGCATACTATGTAGCAGTATTCTGCAAATTAAACATGAGCAACGTAAGAAAAGGAAATGATCACGTCTGTTTATTTAAAAACTAATGTGAAAAAAAGAAAGAAAGTGAAAAGGGACTGCTGAAGCAGAATCCGGAAAGAGAGTGAGAGATAAGAGACTGGCAAAAGCGACTCGAAAAGGAAAGAGCAAGCAAGCAAGCAAGCCGCTGGTGCTGCTCTGCAAAGCTGCAAAGAGAGAGTCGTAAAAAGAGAAAAGTCTTGTAGGAGGAGTGAGATTGCCGAGCGGTGGAGCCGGGACACATGGCGCCGCCACCGGGAGCCTGCGGAATTTAACGTTCTGTCTCTCTATCTCTCTCTCAGTCTGTCTATCTCCCCAACCACCCACCCTCTCACACCCTCCCGCCACCTCAATTTCTTTCCCTTCCACCTCTAAAGGTCTCCGCACCACCAACACCCCCTCCTTCCCAAACCCATACAATCTACTTCTACTCTCGCTTCTGCATTCCCTCCCGGCGAACTCTTTCCCAACTTCCTGCCCATGCCCTACAAACCGACCCCTAAACCTCCAAACCCTACCTACTCCCAGGTCCCTCTAGCACGTAGCGAAATGGTCCTTCCAACCCTTTGACCCAAACCGCCACCGCCTTCACACCTCCGAGCGAACCTTCATCCTCTTAAAACTTCTACGGCCCTCTTTCTTCCCCTCCCCTCCCCTCCCTCCACCACCACCAAATCGTTTCGTCCGATTCCATCTCTCGATATCTCCGTCTTTCTTTCCCCCCCCTTCCCCTTGTTTCCCTCAGTCTTCTCTTTCATCTCCTTCTACCCTCCCCCCTCCCCAAGCCTCGTATCCTCTCGTACTACTCCGCCGCTGCTGTTTGTCTTTTAGCGTCGCTCTGTGACCTCTGTCGCTGTGTGCATCTTTTCTATGTGTCTGCCTATCTCTCTCTCTCTTTCCATCTCTCTCTCTCTATCTGACATTTCCACACTCGTCAGTGTATTCTAAGGGGGTGGGTGGGGAGTTTAAAAGCCTAAGGGTCCACCCCCTTCATCCCCCACACCCCCGCGCTAAAGTTTCTCAGGGGATGCACTGAGGAGGGATCGGCACAATGGGGACGGCGTTATTTTTTTGCGGATTGAGAAACTTTCCCATTACAATGCCCCGATCAATTAATCCCATGCGACACCCACGACAGGAGAACACGGCGGCGACTACCACTGGCCAACGGGGGTCTTTGTGGGAGTCACGATAAATACAGTGCACGATTGATGGATTGTGGCACGTGCGTGCCACAATGTCTCTGCGATTCACATTTTTTTTTCGCAGAGACAAATGTAGCAACTTTTCACATAAAAGTCTAAATTCTCAGTTCTACACCTGTAAGTTTTACGTCATTGGTGGGAGGCGAAAAATCGTCAAATTTAAGATTATTTATCGCCATATGAAACTTCATGTATACAACCATTGCTCCTCGCAGGAGAGTTATTTGAAAGGAAGGCGGCCGTTTGAACCTACCGTGATGTGTGCACAATTATTGCGGAGTCGGATGCAGCAACATTTGGTGGGAAGTCGAATTCTCAGTTCCTCACACTCACTATGTGTATACTTTACGCCATAGTGCGGCAGATGAAAAACTATATTTTAAGATTATCAATCGCCCTCTGGACCAACATAGATACAATCCATCGATTGCTTCGTGAAAACAAACAATATCCTTTGAGTGAATGCACATTGTAGAATGGACCGCGCACAATAACAGATCTTAGCGAAAGAATTCTACGGGCAAATTTGGTCAGATTCGGAGGAATACAATATTTTTTTGCGTATCTCCGATGCGGAATCACGGGGGTATTCACAAAAAAAAGAAAAATGAAACATTCTCCCATCAACCTTGGTTTTATTTTTCCATCATGCGCCTGGATTTTCCAATACCTCCATTTCAATTTTCAGCCGCAGTGCCTTCATATATGTATAAAACCCCCATTCGCCCATCCCCAATGAGACAGCCGTCCTCGTAGTTAACGCACGTTAACTCCCTCCGAACTCGGTTCCCAGGGATATGGGCACGCAGCAGAGGCCGCAGTCTTTAAACAGTCACGTAGTACTCAGAACCCGGGATTTCGCCAAATCACTTCCCTCCCGATTCGTTTCATCGCCGCTTACAACCGATACTCGGCCGCTCACCATCAACCCCGATCCCTTTGATATCCTGCCGTGGCTCTGCGGCGATCCACAAGGGAAGCGAAAAGTAGAGCAAGCCCCTTTACCCTGAGAAGGGTACACTGGGAACACCACCCACGGCGTGGGCGTAACGGAGATTCCTCCGCGGCGGCGGAGGCAGCTTGAATGGATAAAGGTGCCGACGAAGAACACCCGACGATCCCTTTAATATCCGATTTAATTCTCCGAGAGAGGGCTGGATAGGATTCCGAGTCACGTCTCACGTGTGTGTGACGACATCCTCATCATGCTCGTTAGAATTACAAATTGGAGCCCAGTTATGCCATAAAGTGGGACAGCTTTGATGACCTGGTTCCACTTATCCTTAGGATGTTCCCCCTCCCTGGAAATCAGACGCTTCATAAAGACGACGTGAGGGTGAGCAAGGAGCTGCACACGACGGAAATCAGTCAACGGAAGCCTGAGAGTGCGAAGCTGTCTCTATGACTTTTTATACTTTTTGTCAAATGTACGCATTGCCTACGTGCATTCCAAATTGTTAGATTGAAAATAATATCTCAATGCAAAGTGCGTAAAAGAGATTAAGCATCGGGTTTGACTTGGAACCTTTTCATTGCGGTATGAATTGTTACCCAGGCACAAGAAAGAGGGCATATAAAAGGTCTAAATTAGAATCAACTCCCTCCGCACTGCTCAGAAAGGGGTCTTAATTGAAATAATACGATGTCCCAATCGACTGATAGTGCGATGCAATCTGCTAAGGGATCGAAGATATTCTCTTTAGGATCAATATAATATGAGTGGCTCCAGATGCATAGTTTTTCGCTTTTGCGGAGAGTGAAGCGGAGGTAATTGCTAAAAATTGGGATCCCTTTTTAGGCCCCCAATTCAGTGGTTCCATCCCAAACTGGGGAGCTCATGGACTGAGATGTGGCTAGTTTTATGATGCCGTAGGCTGACCATAAAATGAATATATTTATAATTCCACTGAACATAAGTGAATGACCCCGATCTTCCATGGCAGCCGACAAACTCTCACCACTGCTCTCGCAATCGAATCAATTTTCCATTTCCTCTGAACCGGAAACTCCGGTATTCTGGAATCGACCGTGACTGCTTAAACTAAATTTTTCTAATAGTTCCGTCTATGTTCTCTTTCTCTGGCTTCGGATTCAATGACTCTTTGAAAAAGCACAACTTGGGGGGACAGCAGGCGGCACTGTATCGCGCAAACTCTCTTCATCATGCCTAAATTCAGCTTGGAGTAACCAAACCATTTATTTATGGCAATACGTATGAATAACTGTCCCCGCAGGAGTCACGAGCTACATTGAAGAACGTAATTCTTGACTTTCCGTTACTTCAAATAGGATTTTCAGCTTTAGATAGCATAAAAAATTCAACGCGTTCAAAATTCAGACCTTATACACGCAGGAAGTAGACGACCGAGTTGTTAAACAACTTCCTAGACAAAGATCGAAAAAGATGACGGGCTAAGTAGACTATTGACTGGACGTTTTTTTGCATATACAGGACAAATATCGTAAACACTGGGGACATAATCCCAAACACGGGTGATGCTCTTCTGCCGCCTTCCAAAGGTATTAGTCCGCGCCGTTACCAATTCGAGAATGTTTTCTAGTTCGCGGAGTTGAGGAAAAAAGCCTCAACATTTAAAAAAATATTTCCTACAGAATAGAAGATTAATTTTTTAATTAAAATGTGATAATCTGGCCAAAGCCTTATGCAAAATTGTCCTCCACGTCATCAAATAAGACATCATTTAGGCAACACTTTTTCATTCGCTCACTTACACTTTTAACCAAGATGCCACATTTATCTCCGTCAGCGTTATATCACTCGAATCCTTCTCCGTTTCCTTCCCTTCTCTGTGCTTCTACTTCCCCTTGCTATCATCATTGTCTACAGTCATTTCCTATTTCACGTCTCCGATATTTGCTTGCCTCGCAGTGTCTCCCAAACTATAGCTCTTCCCCTACTTCTACCTTCCCTCCGTCTCTCGTGGTCGTTCTCAACCTGGATTCATGCTCTCACCACCCTTCTCCCTCTCATCTCATCCTATTCGTTGTCCTTCCCAGTATTATCGTCCTTACCCCTCGTAGCTCAATCCAATGTGTTGCGCCATGTTTCTGCCTCCAACCTCCCTCCTATCTTTCCCCATTTTGCTCTTGGAAAGTAAGGTGCAACCTTCTCTCTCTAGATCAAAAAACTCCATCAGTACCGCATTTATGGACCAACATCATTTCCCTTTCACCCTTTTCACCAATCCACCCAGCTTCCATATAACCATCTCTTCCCCCTTCCCCTCCCCTTTCCCGCCTTCAAAGTTTCACTCCACACCTCCACTTTCGCTTTCTATTCTTTATCTCTCGTCCTTCGCATCGTTCTATCTATCTCTATCTGTAATCCCCTTTCTAAAATCTTTTCTCTCCTCCAAATCGGAATATAAACTTCCGAGTGGCTTATGTTTTATTATTCTTTAATTTTCTTAAGTTTGCTTTATCTTTTTCCCCTCTGTATTATTCATCAACTCACTCGTTTAACCTTTTATTTAACAATAATAAAATAATTCTAATATATATCAGTCCTACTTTCATCACCCATTCCTTTTCTTGTCATGCCGAGAAAAAAGGAGCTAGTTGCTGGCAGTAATTGTTAAAACAAAAAATTACTCCCTAAACAACGAATTGTTTTATTTATGTTGCTATTTATTAAATAATTTTCTATTGTAGTAGCATAAATAAATGAAATTAAATAGGTAAGACTATCTTCATAAATAAGGCGCTTATTTATAATGCTTATTTTAATATTGCTCAACGAGTTTTAATATGAGAATATAAAAATGTTCAGAATAACTAATAGCTTGCTGAAAAAAATATATATATATTTATATATATATATGTTTAATGAACTACCTCTGGCCTTAACATTGTCAAAAAATGATTAAACAAGTATCACTTCTATTCCAGTGCCTCCAAGTTACTTTTTGTTTCAACCATGAAGAATTCGTATTCGAAATGGGGAAAATTCACATGTGACACGAAATTGGATATTAAGACGATATAAATAGATTGCATCGATTTATACAAACACCGCGTCAACATTTTTCATCTATGTGGAATCTTGAATTTTCGTTTGGTTCACGTGGACTCATTTATTTTGGACACTACAACGCAATGAAATCATTCCGCGGGCTTCGCCCAGTTATTCATTGTGCAGTTTAGTTATTGATGCGTCTGTTACGATTGGCCAACAATTTCATTCTGCGATAATTTAAAATCTGATTTGTCATTACGATAATGTGTGAAAGCAACATTTTTCGTGGAAGAGAAAAAAATGAAACAAAAAAAACCTTGTAGCCTTAAGTTGAACGCTGATGCTTCAACAAAATGTTGCTTGAACCAGCTTTTAAAATTATAACAGTTACACACGTAATGGCCGGTACATGTCGGTGCCTGTATTTTATTTTCAGCACGCATTTTAGTATTCGAGATGCCTAATTTCTGCGTTGAAAGAATATTGGTGCCATTTCAGAGGGACCTGATCGAGACATAAGTTCGCACGCTCGTCGAAGCAGACACGACGTCATCTAAGCTACAGGAGTCACCTTCGGACGAATGTCCTTGCAAGCATTTCTTTGTTTTGAGTCACAATCAAAGAAATATCAGAAAAGTAGCGCAGTAGATATTTTATCTCTGGATTCAGATTTGCAATTGACAATTCTTAACATTTTCACTACTCGCAACTTTACTAGAAGAATGCGACACTAATCACTACAGCGACATTCACCAAGTAACAATTCAAAACAAGAGCAAACCAGAAGGTGCGAGAAATGGGCTTCAGTTTTATCTAGTATTTATTTTGTGGAAACTCTGTCAGTACTACTACGCTCATTAAGAACTAGCAAAAGCTCCCTCGGTGTACAAGTTTTTATTTCTTAGTACTCAACTAAATTTCCTGA
The DNA here is from genome assembly GCA_963573305.1 of Pyrrhosoma nymphula. Classification (NCBI taxonomy): domain Eukaryota; kingdom Metazoa; phylum Arthropoda; class Insecta; order Odonata; family Coenagrionidae; genus Pyrrhosoma; species Pyrrhosoma nymphula. The sequence continues at coordinate 84,102,707 of OY754339.1, forward strand.
CGCGTATGGACCCCGCGATCTCTGTCCAGCTCGGCCAATTTGAGGGCTGACTCAAATGTCTTCTCTCTCAACCTCTCTAATCTCCATCAAATTCCATTCCATGAAAGTATTTAATATTAAATTGTATTTGAAGCAATATCTGCAGCTATGTTTTCACTGTGCCTACATTGTTCCCCCCACCTCTCAACGGCAGTATTTTATGTACCTACTCCCGTGAAACCGCTCCTAGGATCATTTTCTCAGTAATTGAATGCGCAGGATATCATAAACTTTTTTGTTCTATTTTTCTCGTTATCTCTCCATCACATTAGTCGCACCGTCCCATTAATTTTTGGATCATATTAAGCTACCCAGAATTCACCAGAATGTACTTAATATAAATAAAGAGTGCGTCAGGATTTCTTGAGAAAGAATTCCCCTCTCTGGTTTCTACGTCCCCGCAAACGTTCCGATGCGCGTGAGACGGCCTCTGGAACTCTGGCACTACTTCCATCAGCGGTTGTAACGAAAAAGCTATAGTGTGTGGCACTTCATAAAACAGCTCAGCGCATTATCGCGCGATAAAATTAAAACAAATATTTATCAACTTGTCACTCACACTACCTGATACCCAATAATTTATTCGAGTTGATAGTTGATTAAATTTGACATGACAGTGGAGAAGAATGAACAGTAATAGCTACAAGTGCACGATTGACGTAGGTAATTCAAAATAATTGTCAAAAGACTGTCATTTATTGTAGCTGTCAACTACTGTCATTTACTTATAGCTAAAACTGTCATTTACTAATAGCTAAAAATCACGAAGTTGCCAGTATTTCGATTGAGGAATAAGGTCTGGAAAACTAACCCTCTTAACGTATTAATTGGTCACTACTTCCATTGAAAGACTGGAATGTCAACGTGTGAACAATATATTATTTTAAAACAAAGCGTGCGGAAGGCTCATACAAGTATTTTTAGCTAACACAGGTGCATACAATTTCATTTGGATAACACTTCATTCTGTGCAATTTGATTTATTTTACTTCCTCGGAGAGAAAGTATACTTTAAAAAACATATTCAATCATAATAATAGGATTTTAATAATCTAAAGCGCTGAAACGAAATCCCTTAACTTGCGAAAATTCATTCAGTCGCAGTATTTCGTAAAGCCAGTGGATATTTATCGTTAATTTCTATTGATAATTCTTTTAAAAAATAACTATTCTTGATTTTCTTAACATGTGGATGAAAAATTCTTTTAATGGAAATTACAATTCCAACCTATACTAAGAAATGGCGAAAACCCCAGTTGTAACTTTCCTAAGACAACTATGGAGGTAGGTATCTGTTATATGGAATAGAAATGCTTTTGGAAACACGGCAGGTATGGATTTAAAAAAATTAAACGCTATTTATTATGTTACTTTACTAAATTAAAGTATTAACTTACCTACTACAGAAACCTGAGGAAATTGTTGTCAGATGATTAAATTAAATGCAGATTTTTCTCTTTCTAGGTGTGTCATGTCCTGAAAGTGAAAAGAATATCCTTTTAACCAAAAAGAGCTTCTTCATGTGGAAAGCCATTCACAGATATTTATATTTTACCTTAATGCTGATTGAAAGAGCCTTCATATTAAAGAAATTCTATCGATAGTAATTAATGCCCATAGCGTCTAGCAATAGAGTTAAAGATATAAAGCAAGAGCCGTAACTTGAAATTTCGATATTTTTATGATCTCAAATAATATTGTATTGCCGTGGCTATTCACGTTGCCGTATAAAAGCTGATCCAGTTCTTGCAAGTAATCACCGTTTGGCATGCAGTGTCAAATGCAGTCAAATCTACCATTGAAAAATTGATCGTTATGCAAATACACTATTCTTAACGTGTACAGCGTTTACATTACTATTTCCTTGTCCTTTCAGATGAAATTAATATAAAGTCGAAACATGTTTATTTCTTTTTATTGGAAGTTGAGTATAGGGCACTTTAAGAATCTATCTACGGTCGGTAAGCTCTGTTCTATTGGGATAAATTGGGATAACTCCGTAACCAGACAAGTAGAAGATCATAGTAGCACCCTAAGTTATGCATGAGCGATCGATACAAATGAGAATATTCAACCAAAGCAATTTTCATTTAAAAAATAAGCATCCATAAAATATGAATTAACTTATTAGTTGTAAAACCGGAACTTAATTGTGTTTTTTGAAATTATTAGATGAAATCATCACTTAGATTGCTAAAAGACAAAGTATAGAAGAAGATAACGTTTTCAATTAGTGCCAGTCTAGCAGGTCCTAATCGGCCATTCGACCATCAACAACCACTGTCTCTAAGTTCCAGCCGACTTATCTCATCGGAGGGAGGCGAGGAATAGGTGGACGAGAGAGGAAGATTAGAGAGGGAATGCGAGAATGGAATAGTTTTCCAATACCAGCGAAAAGGAATGACAAGACTGTGTCACCTAAGTTTCAAGCAACAACGGTTGTCCTCGCTTGTGCTGTGAATAATACTAAATGGATATAGATTTGAGTCATGCTCTCACATCCACCAGCAGCCACTTGGGTGCTATTCCCATGAAATGACAACTGCCAATTCAAACCCGCAATTTCTCTCTCTATCTCTCTCTCTTATCTTTCTCTTTTTCTGTCTTTCTCTATTGGCCCCTTTATCCTTCCGAACCGCCGCCGTCTTCGACTCCTTTGAACCAAAAAACCCTTACGTCCGTCATCACGGTCCTCATTCGCATTCTCACCTCTCTCTATTCCTCAAACACTCTCTTCTTTGTTCTATCTCTCAAGTCCTTTCGCACCCTATCTCCCCCAACTCACCCTCCTAGGCCACCAATCACCGCATTAGTCACTCCCCCACTCTCTATCTACACTCGGGAAAAGTTCCGCCCGCTCTCCGATCGCTCGCTGCTGCCTCTTCCGCCTTAGCCCTCGTGAGGATGTTTGGGTCTCAATGGCCTCCTAGTAGTCTAGAAGCCTCCCCGGCCAAGTGGGTGGAGAAGTCCACACAACGAGAGAGGGTTGCTTGCTCGGATGTGTGGGGGTCCGAGGGGAGAAGAAGAGGGGGTCTTACTTCGTCCGGACGGTCCTTCCGCGCAACGTTTCGGCCAACGATCGGAGAGTCTCCTTCCGAACACGCTTCCCCCACACCTCTCCATCTTCCCCTCTTCAACAACTCCTCCTCCCCTCTCTCTCTCTATCTCTCTCTTCTCTGCCTTGTTTAACCCTCTCTCTTTCTCTCTCTCTGTATTATTTTGAAACTATTTTTTCCCCCATTTTAATCACCTTTTTAATTTATTTTTTTCTACATCTCTTCCCTAAATCCTGTCATCTAAAATTCCACTGCATCCCACTTTTATATATATTTTTTGTTTACTTTTTCTCTCGTATAAACATACACAAAAAAGAAATGAATTGAATATCTCAAAGGCTTTCCTAAAACCAATACGTAAATAAAATATGCAGGCAATATAACTGTCTGATGTGAAAAAACTGTGCCTCAATTAAACCCTTAAAAAGGCACTTTTATCCAAAATCCTAATTAAGCTAATGTTTAACTAATACCTGATAAATACATGAATGCTAAAAAACCAACTTTCATTATTGGATTCTATGCTAAACAACAAATTATGATATTAAGTGCATACTTAAATATAATTAGTTTCCGCTTTTTGATTTTTCCTTTTTGGAACAAATCGTTTATTTACCGTTCTCTCCTCTTCCGCCTATACCACTAACATCTCCGTCTCTTTGCACCCCTTCCGTCTCTTTCTCTATTCATTTCAGGTGTTCCCGGGAAACGGAACGAAATTTACTACAATTGCTGCCCTGAACCTTATATAGACATTACTTTTATCATTATTATACGACGACGGACACTGTACTACTTTTTCAACCTTATTGTTCCATGTGTTCTCATCGCCTCCATGGCTGTTCTTGGCTTTACTCTTCCACCGGACTCAGGCGAAAAACTTTCATTAGGTAATATCTCTCACTCAAGTGTTCGTTTAGAGTGCTTCAGTTCCGCATTCTCTCCTTTTATTATATACTCTTCACTGCCCCCAGTTTACCCCCAAAGATCCGGCCACAACCCCCCCTTTATAATCACAAGACCCTGACCACCCCTTCATCCCTTATCCTTATAGTCTCCCTCCGTGCCTCACACTATCAATTTATTCACCACGCCCTCTGGAAAACCCACCCTCCTCATCCCTCCACATTTTCTCTCTCTCTTCCGTTTTATAAAAAGGATTTCCCCGTTTTTTTTCTTAGCTATGATTTTCCAAGAGTTTTTATATTCCATGCCCTTTTTTTCCCTTTTTATGATATATTTCAGGCATGCCAGGGGAAAAGAACGTTAAAGAGTATGCTTGCTGCCCAGAGCCCTACGTAGACATTACTTTCGTCGTTCATATCCGACGAAGGACCCTGTTTTACACGGTGAATTTGATCGTTCCCTGCGTTATGATCTCCTCTATGACACTCCTTGGGTTCACTCTACCACACGAGTGTGGAGAGAAACTAACATTAGGTACAGTAAAAATTCCTCGTAGGAACTTCCTTTTGCACTGCATTCTTGCCTTTCGATAGATGTTGTCTGATGGCGCATCTCCTGGGTATGGAATCATGGTCATTAATGAATCATTAAATAAATGAATGAAATGATCTTTCTCAAAAGGAATCAAACTGACAAGTAGTTTAATTTTTTTAAATGTATAAGTACTTTCATTTCTTCCATGGGGGCAACGTCCATTTTATTTCGTCACCTTCATATTTTGTAACTACGGAATTAAATATATCATTAGCTGTGAAATTCACGTATTTTTTCTCATGTTTCACCAGATGAGTAATTTTTTTTATTTTTTTTATTTAATATATTTTGGTCTGACCACGTGGCTGTTGCTATGCGGTGTGTGGAAACTTCCATATTTGTGTCCGCACATACGCATACATACTAGTAGTACATATTTATGCATGTAGGTGTTTGTGTGTGTGTATGTTTGTATGAACCACATTACATAGATGCGTGCGTGCGTAACTATGTACATTCAGAGAATTGGGAAATGCAGGTGTCCTTTGATTACGGATTTTAATTAAGAGTATAATCGTCAATTCATGACAATAAACGAGTGTGATTAATTTTTAAGTGTTGAGTGCAGATATACAGGAAGTTCCTCTGAATATTTTTTTCTATTAGTACGGATACAATTTTTGTGATAATATGCTGCCTGTGTTTAGAACAGCACATCAAAGAGCTTTATTTTTCGTTTTCTTTCCTTCAATGGACTATCCCAGTGGCTCGCTTATGCATGCATTCCCCTAAGTGACCTTTGCTTGCCCGACAATCGTGTTAACGGTAGAGTATTAATTTTATAATACACTGTCACAAGCTATTGAACACAACAATGGGAAAGTTTTCCATCTTCAACACGCCTACATCTTCCATCAACCAATTTATATACATATATCACACATGCAGAGCATATATATTTTGTTGCTGAAAACTATCTCATTGGAATTTAGATGGTATATAATATATATATGTATAAATTGTACAGTACACCCATGTTACCCAGCATTCCCTCTCAATGAATGCCTGTCAGTATTGGCCAACTCCAAAAATGAACTTTTATTTCTTTTACAGTGAAGAAGGGTAATTGAGATTTTTATAAAGGTCAATTTGCGACGGGCAGAGATCTGCAAATGTGCTTGTTTAGATATACTTGCATTGTTGGATAAAATTCAACAAACCGGTTTGCTTTGACAGCAGTTAAATATTTAAATTTCTTAAACAATCAATAAACATCAATAAATTACAACATATCTTGGAATAATTTTGGCAAAAGAAATATCAAGTAATTGCACAACTTGTGCTGAGAAAAACTAGAAGGTAAAGATTATAACCCAGTCCAATGCCAAATAAAATTTTTAATGTCAAAGCAATCTGCATCATGTTTTTAATATCTCACAGAAATGGTTTTCAACGAAATGTGTGGTGTCCATTGTAACTCATTATGTGTTCCTATACTTGTTTAAATGTTTTAACATCAATGTAGGTGAAACGCATGGTGAAATTTGACTAATATATAACTAGCACATTGTAACTTACATAAAAGCTCATACTAACAACCACTTAATACCGGAAGGCATCATCCCAATCATGATATTAATGCATTATTTATTTTACTTTTAATTTAATTCATTTAAAACCTCAATAAATAAAACCTAACTTGATCATGCCTCCGTTTAATAATCTCAGTTAAAATATTCATATAAATACGCTAATAAAAGCTGAAAAGAAAATGCTTAAATACTGAGCTGCTTCATGTTTCTTTATAGCCATCAGTCCCATAACTGTGAATTATGCATATCACACTCTAATAATGTATTTATTTGCTTAGCAGATTCCAATGGAACCGATTGCGTCATAATGTTTCATGTGATATATGTGTGCTGTATCTCTCTTTTACTTTTATAATACTTAAATTATTCTAATGAACACTTTAAGCAAGACGTGTGGAACACATTAACTTAGAAAAAAATTAAATTTATCAATATTATCATCCTGTGAAGACTGTGGTATTTTTTTATTCATAAAACTCATAAGTGGTGAAAATTTTAAACGTAATGTTATTATAAATACATTTTATGATTTTGTTACGAATTTGACTTAATTCCTATGAAAAAACACATTAAATTTACTGCAATCATTAAAATATGAACTTGGAATCTACTGAAAAATTTATAATCACCGTCCGATGCCGCAAAAATCGAAATGTGTGCCATTCTTTCACAGCCATGCGAGAATATTTGGAGCTAGAGGCGATTATTTCTGATTAAATAAAAGTTGTGACTGCGTGTGGATGAAGCAAATGGAAGTCATTTTTCTGTATGTTGTTGCGTTTGTGCTAATTCCAGAGCACTCACGTGCAATCATGCCGTCTTCCCTAACCCCTTCCCTCTCTCCAATTGCACCTTCAGCCACACACTTCCGTCCCAACCCTTCTGAACTCGCCTTTCAAACCTCGGCCCCTACGCCACGTCCTCCACTCCAAAGGAAGCATCAGCACCACTGGTGGATGTCTTTGGGGGTAAGCATCCATCCACAAACCTCCATTGCACATTTTAAAAAATCACCAATCATGTCTAACATTTTTATTTTCACATCTACACAAGAAACAGAAACTACTATCATGTAAAAGGGTTAATCAAACACAAAAACAATCAGCTGAAATAAAAAATATTAGTACACAACCAAAATACCTCAAAATTCAAGATTTCCAATATACCTACATTACGAATTTTAACTGAAATCATTACTACAAACAGTGCACTATTCACACTTCTCATTCACAGTGAGTTAAAAACATGACCACCATTAATTAGATAGTTTAAAGTTCCTAAAAATATCTTTTTAAAAATACAAATACAATGCAAACCTAAGCCTAGCACTCTGTCACCTACCTCCTCAATACATTCTTCCATTACTATTCTGTGCATTAAGATCTACAGAGAGTCACTCTGTTCGCTGAAATAAATCTTTCACCACTTGGCGAATATTCCCAACACATCCTCCCACTTTAAAGCACACTCCCCTACCACCACCATTTCCCAACACTCCCAAGAACATTTCCCCATCGATCATGTTCTCTCATGCCTCAGCGATTCTTTATAGCGACACATTGGCCCCATTCCATTGAACATCCCCTTCATCTGCTTCCCACATTTCAATTTCCCCACTTATCCTGCCCATAGCACTGCCCACTCACCCCTCCTCAAAGCCCATTCATATTGGACCTCTCCAACAATTAAATCAAGACCCAATTATATTTTTTTCTGGCCTCACTGTGTTGCCCACTTCCCAAGATGCATGAAAGGGAGCAGGGGTTTGGTTGTTGTCTCACCCGACTCTGTCGGGATGGTTGCTTCATGTGTAAGGAATAAACTGTAACCATAAGTGTCAAAATAAACCCGCTCCTTTGGCCTGGGAGCGCAAAAGGCTTGAAACAGGACAGAGATGCTTGTGTGCATGCATCCCATCGTAATCCCCAAATCATTTCTCCTTACCATGCATGAAAAAATTCCCTCCCTCCTAACCAAGAAACTTGTCGATTGCACCAAATCTCACTGGAATACGAATAATGAGGGAACTCTCCAGAAGAGTATGTTTGCATCAAAAGTTTCTGTGACTCCTGTTAACTAACCAAGAGTTCTCCCACTATTCGCTATCCAGAGATCACCAGTTCACTGCTGTTTTCCTCCCTAATTCTAGTATTATTTGGTTCAACCTTAAGGAACTTCCTATACCCCAAGTATTCTTTTATTATTTTGCTATATGACTCTTCACAGTAATCTATTATCCCAACTACACACCATTAAGTTAGTTAGCCAATGGAAATTGCTCTCTTAATCATGAAGGGGATTTCAATGTTTTATTTCCAATGACATTAATCACATTTCACCCTACTCTCGTTCTTCGCATGACCACATTTGCTGCGCTACCTACTTTAGCATGAGTTGGTGTCTGGCCTTCAAGTATGAATTTCAGAATCTCGTCAAACAGGATTAAACAATTGTAGCTTCACGGAAAGAAGATTTAAGGTGCAACATTCAGTGGTAAACCACCTAAACATCTATGCATCATGACCCATAATGCGTTTAACATCATTTTACTTCAAGTCAGGCGCCAACTTTTAGTGAGAGAACCCTATAGTATCTCTCAAACCTCAACCAGCCATTGCCCATGCTTGAACCTTATGAATTTCCTTCTCTCTCTTCAGTATTGGTCACCTCTTATCACCAGCCCACCTCTATTACATGAGCTTTCTCCCCTTCTACATTATAATAATACCTAGCCATTATTGCTCTAGTTTGCTGCTTGCATAATTTTGTCTAAAATTTTTAAGAGCTTTAATCATTGATTTCCTTCTCTTCTTAATTGAAAATGCAATTCTATGACCAGCAAAGTTTTCAACTCTAACAGTGTTGCAGCTGGCTTACATTTTCTATGAAATATTTTATTTTCTCTTCTCACAATTTCCTATTTCCAACCTTAAAGACATGTTTGTAAAACTTCCAGCACATATTCTAAATGATTTAATGTAATTGATTTGTTTTCCTGAGACTATATTTCATGGAAACGTTTTTGCAAGTATCCTCACTTCCTACCATCTCAGTTTTTTTGGCTAATCTTTTGCATTTTGTAATGCATCCATTTTATAGAGAATAAATAGCCACTCATTTCGTACAAGCAGTTTTTTTCCTCTCTCTCATTCACTCATTGCAGTAGGTACGTTCCTCTTTGCACCTCTGCCCAATGGTAGCATTTCTTACACCTCATAGCACAGCCTGTTCTGTTTCTTCCTACTATGTCCCTCAACTGATTTCCTTTGACATAAGCCATCAGAATTAAGTTCTCTTCATACATCTTGCTCACCACACCCATCAACCCCCAGTGTGCTGGCCCATTCAACTGACTACTAACCTTGCAATTTATCACCCCCCGCAACAATACTTCATCCACCATCTTCATTCTTGTGCTCTGGCCTCTCCTTACCTCTAACCATCCTCGTTTATTTCCACGCTAACAATTGTGCCATTCCATCTTCTCCCTTTCACCTCTATATTCAATGCCTTTCATTTCTCATCATTCACTTTTGCTGCTGACTCTCTCTCTCTCTCTCCTTCATCCTCACATTACATCATCTGTTAACCTATGACACCCTATTCATCCTCGTCCTCCTATGGCCTTGTATAGTCTTCCACCTTCCCTTAATTTTTTGGTGTTTCTCCTTCCAGGTGTTACAATCCTTCTCTCTCTGACTGTATTCCTAAACATGGTAGCAGAGACGATGCCCGCTACCTCCGACGCTGTCCCCTTATTAGGTAAAATATAAAGGATATTTAAAGAACTAACTGAGGTAAACTAAAGAAATGTAACATGGGAACGAAATTCGTTTGCTGGAGGCCAGTCTGAATTAAGAGGAATGCACTGCCGTATGTGTACTTGTGAGACAGAGGGGTTCCCCAGACTTTAGGTCAGCTGAGGTCAGTTTCCTCACTTCCTATGAATGGTATGTTGGGACTACATATCTTGGTCTTTAAACTAAAAATGCCGAGATTTAGTCCTCACCGATTTTCACGTTAGTGGTGTTGAAACACACCGTCCACGCTCTCCCTGATGCAGTTCAACTCTTGGCATGATGCATTTGCATCATGTACCTAAAGCATATGTGTGCAGATGCACTTGCTACCATTTGGTAATGAACTGCGTATGAGTCCCCCACCCTCACAAAACCACTCCCTTCACGCTCTATGGATTATGAGTATATATATATATATATAACTCTTTCTCTATCTTACCTGTTCACTTTCACAGTTACCTTGATAAACCTCTTCTCTTACATTCCACAAAAATTGCCCTTTTACCCTGAAATATCTTGGTTTATGTGTTTTTTTTCTACTTTTACATAGTTTATGCTCCCTCCTTTATCATGCAAACTTTGCAGCCAGAGCAATCATATGTTTTAACTGATCTGTTACTGTAATTTTAATTTAACAACTTATTCAATCACTTTTACTCTTTAATGGTTTATAGTCACCTACCCAATTAGATTCACTTACTTAGTATGACATCTATTTGCACTGTAACCTCCCAGTAAAGCCTTTTATTGTAGTAAATCCAGCTGCAGCTGCTTTTATGTTGTTGGCTGCTAATTATCTTGTGGATGTGAGTATAAAATGTATGTGTATGTAAATATTAACCGTGTATACATGCACACATTCTTCTTTGCAACAAAGATGTGCACAATTCTAAGGACACACGACCTTCTCCACGTGTGAGCTTTAATTTGTGCATAGACCGGTGTTGTATTGCTTTATGCTTGAACGAGGGTGTGTACATGTATACTGATGATTATACCTTCCTTCTCCTGGACCAAATCACCTTGATTGTGTGAATGCATTTGAAGTTGTGTGATTCTGTGTGCATCAGGGTGAACTCTAGAATTGTAGTCATTCACCACATTTTTTTATGGTAGTTTCTTTTTATTTCAACATCCCATTCACAATGTGAGCAATGTACCTGCTTAGCCTTTTTTAAATGTCATATTATATTATTAGATGCTTATTTTTTAGCATATATGAGGCATATGAGAATATATGTTTGGTCATGTGAGTGTGAGAGTGAGTGTGCAAGCATGTTTGTGTCTCAGTATGCCATAGACAATCCTCTCATCCCTGATCATCACCACTAAGTTTTTGATTTTATTACAACTCTGTTTCATGTGCATAGCGACCCAACCTTTCCTTGATCCGTTCAGGAGGAAGATTTCTCCGGAGCCTGCTTTTATTCCACTTCTTTCATCCTTTTAATGTTATCCATTTTATTCATTCTGTCATAATTACTTCCACTTCTCACCAAGGGTTGTTCACTCTTTCTCATTTCTGTAACACTTGATATTTGTTTACTTTAGTATTGCATGGGCACCAACAACATGTGTGTACAGAAGTTAATCACTGCGACACGAGGAACTGCAAGACATTCCTCATCTCCACTCTATTCTGTATCGAATTGCAGACTTCAGCACAGTCATAGAATTGCTATTACTTTTGTTCTCCTCTGGAATTTGTGAAGACAAGTTATTCTTAAAGAGATGAATCAGTGAGGAGTTGAGTGTGTTTCTCCTTTTGACAATCACACTCAGCTGCTATAGTGGAATACGATGCCCTGTAATTTGCACTACCAGGAAAATTTGGAAAATTTCATCTCCATGCGTCCAGAGATTTCTGCATCTTATGACTGAATCATTCATCGATCCTTTGTTTCTCCCTGTGTTTGTGAGACTTATTTTCTGTTACATTTACCTGATATGATATTTTCCTTCATTTCCACAAGTGTATCTTTTAATTACAATTAATTATTTTGCCAAATGTATGATCAATTGAAATTATTAAATAGGTTTTGTTAAAATTATGTATTTTCACTTTATTATTTACTTTTTTAAGGTGAAATAATTCAGTTACACATTCATGATCAACTCACTGCCTAATAAGCAATGCTTACAGGGTGTCTTGTATTCAGAACATTTGTTTTCACTCTCACAACTTAGTCTCTTGCTTTACATTTCAAATGAAACTTTTGTACAGGCTAGTAAACTTTAGCTTGATTGTCCTTGTTTTATTATTCTTCCCACAGATGTCACCGTTCTTCTATCTTTAACGTTTTTCCTAAACATGGTAGCAGAAACTATGCCTCCAACTTCGGAAAGACCCCTCATAGGTAAACGACTACAGTTTTTTGTTAGAAAAAAAGGACAAAAGGTTTGCTACTTGGACCGCAGAGGGAATACATATAATGAATGATATGCCCAAATGGAAAACAGATTATATTTGAAAATTTCAAAATATTCTTGTCAATGGTGTTTGAAAAACGATTTATTCAATGGCAGAAACACCAAAATATAGGATCCAATAGTTGCCACTATACCATGAAAATATCCAAAATTTTGGTATTTCCTCAATCCATCCCAACTCCCAAGTGTTGACCACATCCATAATGTTTTTTCATCACTTTCTTTCCAGAAATTTGCTCCCTTTCTTCGATTGAGCGTCCACGTGGGTTATTGGAAGAAAATTAATTTGTCAGTAGTAAAACTTTTGACATTTTTAAGTGGTAGTACCCTCAGTGAAAACTGTTGCTGTTAACAATTTTCTACATCGCAGTAGAAAAAACTATGTGCCATTTTCATATTTTTTTGTTCCATTTATTTCCAATTTATGTTCTTTTAGTGATTTCCATTAAAAATTAGAATGAACGAATTCAGTTTGTTGCAATATCTTAGATTATCTGGACTGACATTGGTCACAAATCAAATATCAAGTCATTCATATTAAATATGCAATTATTAATGATCCCACACAATATTTAAAAAAATAGTTTGCTTAGAAATGGATAATATTCTATCCACATTAATAGTGGGCCATGTATAAATTTTTTGTAAATACAAATCTGCAAAATTAAATAATAAATGGAGATGATGTTGGTCTTTGGCAAATCAGTTAACTTCGGGGATATCTTTTTTACTAATATTTAACGAACTGGTAAATGGGCAAGTAAACAGCTTCTTAAAAATTATTTGGACAATGTTAACATTCAACAAAGGAGAAAAACATATCACCTACCTCACTGTTCCTCACAGGCTATTCATATAGAATTTAAGCGTACAAGTCTAAGAAGAATCAATGATACAGAGGAAATAGGGACCTAACTACTAATAAAACTAAATAAGTCAAAACTGTTGTACTACCTTGTTAGGAATATAAAGTTGGACAAAATTTCCAAGGTGAAAAAATAAATCTGATCAACAGCAATTGTAATCATTCTAATCATCAACCAGAATCTCTACATCACATTTTAAGGCATTGGAAGGACAACACTTGGCATGTTCTAATAATTAGCCAATTGCTTTGATAATGCGAGCAAAACTTTCAATTGATGCTATTCACTGTTAACATATACAAAGTCATTGTTTTGCATACCACAGAAATGCTAATTTAAATGTTTGGCCGTAAATAGACGTGACTTCAATAAAATGTAAATAACAAATGGACATAAAATTACAAAATTAACTGTTGTAAATATCACTTTCTCTCCTCAATAATCAGTGTTTATAAATTAATTAATTGAGCTTTAATATTGTGTTTTTTATGAATCAGAATATTTTCCAAGAATGGGAGGATGATTAATAAATGAAAGCTGAAGACATAGGAGCTGATCAGGCAATTTACAATAAAATAGTCCACACAATTGTAAATCAGGTTTCTAACATATATAATTTGATCAAAATGTATTTACAGTTGGCTGTTGATTATCCAGACTATGGAGTGGGGGCATAGACTGTTCATTAGGACATTGATGTGATTTCAGAATTCTATTGACAATATGCATGCATAAGATGACAAAAATAAAACTACAGCATATGATTTTTTTCACTTCATATACTACTATCAACATATATTTGTTTACAAACCAATACATTTCACTGCCATCATCTCTACTTGTGGGATGGCTTTAATCTTGGTGCCGCCACCTCTATGGCTTATTTGATAAGGCTAATCTCATCAAGGATTCATTATGCTTTCATTTTTTACCAATTATTATTTTTATCCACCTATAAAAATCCAGTTCACTTCACATGCATATTAAAAGCAAGGCTTTCTGTCTTGAGAATGAATCCAAACACTTCAAATGAATGAATGCTTTTGGAAAGTTATAATTTAAATGCCTACTGTCCAAGCCACACCTTTCCCTAAAAATCCTGGTAGTAAACATTAACTTTTCCATTGTTTTCTAAATAAAAAAAATAAATGTATTATTTATGACCTTTTGCAAAGCTGTAGTCACAGGCAAATGGTGATAAATATCATGTTCGTGTTATGAGTGCTGCAGTATGTTTTCTTTATTTAAAAATCAGTATGTCACATTAGTATCAGCATTGAATTATACCATGTTACTTATTTTAATACATACTTTATTAGTTAATTTGATAAACTGCATGCAATTGAATGAGAATAAAAACCATTAAATATACAATAAATTGCCAAACTTCCCAGTATTTCCGAAATGATTTGAGTTTTTGCTAACCTCAATGACGCATATAATTTTTCAGTTATTACAATTCATTTTAGGTACCCAACTATTGTTATCATTGAATTGATTAATCAACACTGAAACAACTGAAAAATCCTGAACTGCATATTACAGCAGTTACTCTGAAAAGTGTCCATGGATAATCAGGAGGCAGCTGTATCTATATTATTTTGTGTAGAATTGAACTTCATTTTTTTATGATTTTGAATCCTCTCTTAAGCTTCTTTTCTGTAGATATGTACATCAAATACCACATATATAACTTGCTTTGATAGCATGTTCTGATGTAAAACTATTGGTAAATATTTTATCTGATATGATTCTAAACATAACTTTATCTCATGGGACATGCTCACAGAAAACTAATGGATAGCTAATTCTGTCCTTTTATTTTCAGATGAATGCTGCTCTATAGCATATTTTGACTTATTTGTTCATTTATCAAATTTTAGGATGGAGATGAACAGAGGATCTTCTCGTTCAAGAGGTTTCACTAATATTAATTGTTTCCAATGAATACCCTTAGTCATATAAAAGTCTTCTGCTCCTAATATTATTTTCTTTTTCAATGCTTTCTAAGGAACACTAATCAGATTCATTTTCTGTGTTTTTTTAGCAGGACCCGTTGTGCCATGATGAATTTTGGCACTTGGGAAGACATGCAAAAATAAACTTATGCCACATATGAAGCACATACTTTTTATTTAGGCAGAGTAGATATTCTCAAATTTTATACAAAAATTATTTTGAATGGAATGGGATAGTCATCCATAAATAACAGTTTTTCAAATACTACACTCATTTGAAATGTTGTATTTAATTTTCCCAGCCTTCTTGACAAGCATGCTGTCTGCTTCATGTCCAAGTTTGAAGTAAAACAAAAGCTGTTACTCTGTATGCCAGATCACTGTAAAATTAGCTGCTACCCTTCCCTCTCTTGGTCTTTATGTTTTTAGTAATTATGAGCACCTTGTGCTAACTGCTATGTTTTTGTTCTGTTTTAATGTTAGAGCTCATTTAAAATATTTTGTTTGTTTTTATTGACGTTTTTAGAGAATTATGTTGCAGTTAGTGTGAATGCATTATTGTGAAATAGCTTGAACTCATTTTATATCAGTAGATGGGGTTGATATCCCCTGAATGTTACTCGTGTATGTATGGAAATTAGCCTTTGAAATAGATGCAGGAGGCCTCATTATCTAATCTATGTTTCAATCTATTGCAGGAGTTACCATTCTTCTTTCCCTCACCGTCTTCCATAACCTCGTTGCTGAGACGTTACCACAGGTGTCAGATGCTATGCCCGTGTTAGGTATTGGCAAAAAGGATTTGGATGCAGTCCCCTTGTGAATGCCTGTCTCTCAAATGTGTCCCGCATTGTTCAGAATTTGCTGTATGCACTCTTTTGGTGTTGTGAAATGCAAATGGACTGACTTTCAACAGAAAAATGTTTTAACTGCAACATCAAAATTTTTAAAATAATTTTCTTTCTTCATACTCATGAAATTGGCTATAAGAATATAAATTGATATTTTATCGACATTTTACTGTTCAAAGTCAATCTATTTGTTCCCTTGGTGTCTTGTTAGGTGCTGTATACGGAGCAAATGGCTATGTCTTGTAATAGTCTTGTTGTTCATGTACAGATACTGATATTGACACTCCACACCTTAACACGCAAAACAAGTGTCCAAAATATAATGTATAGTAGAATATAGATGAGCAAAGAAATATTTTGACAAGGCTTTATTGGATACAGGAGTGTGGTATCAAATGGGGGATTCAAATATCACGTTTGCATTTTTTTCACGACCATTTCTTTGTTGCAGGGGTGACAATCCTCCTATCTCTATCTGTCTTTTCTCTCATGATTGCCGACGCTTTACCGCAGACTTCAGAAGCTATTCCCTTACTAGGTCAGAACCCCTTAATGCTCTTGTCATGATTTGCAAAAACAGAAACTTGAAATGGTTTACTCTCTGCTCTCTCTCTATCTGTCTCTCTCTCTGACTCCTCTCTCTCTTTCTCTCAATGTGCTCTCTCTCTCTCTTCATGTGCCGTGTCATGACTCTGTCACTTCAGTACTCCTCGCTTATTATTATTTTCATGGAGTAATGAAATCTATCTCTCATTGTTACTTTTTCATTGGGCCCTTTCTTATTTTCTAAATGTAAACTTGAATGGGTCGGGGGGAAAAGGTTGGCCTGCAGGGTGTTTCAAGAAGGCCTTCCCAAAATTTCTGTTCATGTTTGGTCAAAATTGAAAAAGAAATAGCTTTGATAACCAAATCATGATATTTGAAGACCGAACTGAGGCTTGCTTAGATATGCTGAGGTGAGATACAAATTTTGACCTTAAAGAAAATCAACTACTATAACATGGTGCACGCCTGACACCATAAATTGCCATCACGCTATAAGATGCTCGGCATGTATGTCGATATGTTTGCACTAAATCTAAAACTAAAATAACGGGACCACTGAAACACCCTGTTAAAACAACTTACCCACCATGCATGCATCCATTCATCTAAAACTAAACTGAAAAATGTGCTAAATAAAAACATGAAAACTGTTGTATTTATATTTTGCAAAACTCCTTCCACTTTTCTGTAGAGAGGCAACTGAAAACTTTACTTTTCATTGAGTGGAGTATATGTAATTAATGAAAAATGCAATTTGTAGCTAAATGTTTACAGATGAACGTCGTATTGTAGCTGTGTACCACTTCTGCATGTCTTCTGATTAATGTAGCTGTAGGTGAGAATTATTTTCAAGATACTGTGAGAAAGCGTTTCATTATTTCTATGAATAAATATGTTGGGAAAACCATTTAAAGGTGAAATGATCATCCTTAATTGAAATTTCTAAATGTAAACACAACCGAAATATTTGCCACTCGGCATTAAACTGATGGCTACACCATGAACTAATAAATATAAAATTAAATCTGATTTTGCTTACCCTGCTTGATTTGCTTTTACAAATAATTGCTTCTAACAATTTTTAACAAATCTTTTTCCAGATGAAAGAAGACTGATATCTTGATTTTTTTCATTCCAGCCATTTGAGAAACTTATGTTCTAACTTTCCCTCATGTAACCTACCATCATTGTCCAAACACCCAAATTAATAAATTCCAAACTATAACGCATGCAAAAAAAACACAAAAATGATCGAATGAACCGTACCCCTCTGCCTCCAAGTAACAAATGGTTGTGCTACTAAATTTAAATAAATTAGCTAATCTAATGTCTGGTCGTTAAACTTGAAAACCGCTTTATACTAAAGTTTAATGACTAGAATAACATGCAAGCTGGGGCAACTCCTTCTTTTGAAGATTACCCTCAAGTATAAAAAGGTAAAGATTTTTTGTGAATAAAATTTGGTAGTAAAGTAGATGAGTAAAAAAAGAAAGAGAATTGTAGTAACTCTATGATATTTGAAAAAATATTAATTTTTAAGTAAAAGATTAAAATTTAAGATTTATTTATAAGTTCTCTTTAAGTTTATATGAGGATCTGGGAGGCATTATTTCAAATTTTTTTCCTGCCCTATTAAAACAGAACTAAAATAAATTCAAACTATTAAAAGAAAATGAAATAAGCAATACAATTTAAAAATATGAACTAAACATGTATAAAAGTTTTGATTAATTTGCCTTGCATTCCCAGATTCTGAATATAGTTTATTTTTTATATTTTAAACTTTCTTTTAGCTTCATTTTCTCTGCATGCCCCAATTTTTGTTCTCATAACAACAAAATTATGAAATTAAATTAACGTGGCTTAAATGCTGGATGAGGAAATATATTTTGAATTGAATTAAATTGCATGACCTAAAAAGTAATAATGTCCTTCTGGCATGTAGAAACGCTCAAATCTCACATTTGTAGTAAAACACACATTAAAATTATAGTTCTCACTGCCATCACCTGAGCTTGCCAAAAAAAAAAAGACAGCTTTGTGTGTGTGTGTGTAAATCAAATGTGTAATTGTTTTTTATATTTACAATCCCGCTGAATCACACTCCACTGAATCACAATCTTTTCTCAATTCCACAGGCACATACTTCAATTGCATCATGTTCATGGTGGCATCGTCTGTGGTGTCTACAATCTTGATTCTTAATTACCATCATCGAAACGCTGACACTCACGATATGTCAACGTGGGTAAGTGAAGTCTATATTTTACTCTTATGATAACAAGTTAGCTATTTAGTGTACCTAATTAGGAAGATTACTTTAACAATGAATTCCTAAATTATAATGGAACTTTGTTTTAAGAAATCTGCGGAGGGATCATGATGTTTTAGCCATCACATCTAAGCTATAGCTTAGTTGACTATTAGAACTAAGCTATAGCTAATTTTTAGAATCAGAATCACATTTGAACTGTAAGCAAAGTAAAAAAAATCATTCAAGTCCAAATGTTCACACTAATCATCAGCCATACATATATATGTAATATATCTCATAAAAATTATTACTGTGCTGGCAATATAAATCAAATCCTATTCAGATGATGATCACTGCACAAAAATGATTCTGTTTTACATCAGTATAGTTTAACCTTTAGACTTGGGATAGGTATTGTTTTAGGTTTATCGGTTGCCGTGATGCGTATTTAGCTTGAATGGTTTCCAAGGCGTTAGACAGTTTATTAACATAAACATGTTACATGACTATTATGTGACATATATGATACGACACCATTGCACGAAGCCATCTACTGCTTCTTACATGCATGACAGTGTTGCCACCAGTAGTTTGCATCAATATTGCCAACTCAACAACAGGTATTTCTACGTTTTCTATGGTGACTGCAGGGCAAACATTCTTGCACGGTTGACCATCAACCTCTCTTGCCTGTTCCACTCCCCTGTTCCAAATGTCATGGCCTGAACTTACCCATAGAGGTTTGTGAGTGGCCACAGTTCCTTATTATTCCAGAGTAGGGTCCTCCAGGGTAATTAGGGAAGAGTGCATGTTTCCCGGATGAGGTTTATGATCTCTGTATTAGCTTATATTAACATTAGATAACGTGGCTAAAAATCAAGGAGTTAAATAACTCCTAAATCTTAAATTAATCAGAAAATATCTAGGAAATGTGGAGAGCTAATTAAATAAAAGTTCCATAAAAAATAACTTCTTAGCCGTGGCATCTACCCTCGTGCCCAGTCCCTCAGGAAATCACTGCCCTTACTTTCCTCCTGCAAACTAGGGAAGTGAAAAAAAAGACTTCTGCAGCTGAAGGGATGATAAGGTTAAGTTACTATCCTTCAGAAATGGGTATTTATTCAACATTTAACATCTCATTTAATGAAGATTTGTTTATCTTTAGTATTTATTTTACTGACTTTTTTAAAATTCCAAGCAGCAAAACTTCAATGGGCACCACACTACTAAAGTGACTTGAACCAAATGGATGACAGTGCTGTGAGCAAACATACGAGTGCTTCGTCACATTGCGCACTTGGTCCATCCACTTGAGAACATCTAGTTCCTATAAAGCCTCTCAGAAATTTAGAGAGGAAGAAAACACCACGGCAGATTAATGTTGAATTTCTCAGGATCGTAGCCAAATCAACTTCGCCACCTCAACACCAATCGCAGGGAATCTTCAGGAATGCCAAAAATCAGAACTGCACATTTAGGATTAACTCCGCGAACTAACTTTTATGTACCAACGCCACCACCTGGAGGTGCCACAAACACAGCTTACAATACGTACTTACAGAAATATCAGAGAGGGGCTGCACATAAGGACAAACATACAAATGATGGCCGCCAAACAAACATAGTGAATCATGAACATACTTAACAATTAATACCGTATTGGCCTGAATATAAAATGGTTATTTTTTCCATATTTTGGAATTAGAGGCCAAAAATCGCTATCCGTCTTATTTTCGCGTCCTATGAAAATAAAATTTTGGGATGCAACCCGCATAACATTGGTGCATGGTGTAACTACTGGTTCCTCGCGATTACAAATTCAAACTTGGTTACAGCATTACAATGAACGAAAAAATCACCTTTAAGAATGCCAGGCATAGCACGATGAGTCATGTTGGACAATGTTGGTTTTTTACGAAAGTCACACGGTGTAGGGAGATTTTAACTACTTTTACGTAGATAGTTCGAGGCATGTGTGGGAGGTCATTTGCCAAAAATGGATCATAAACAATGATCTGGTACTTCCTTGACATAATTCTAAAATGAAGTTGAGGGGGTTTTGTGTCAAGTTACCCATGATCTACAGTATATTGCCGTGACGGCCATGACCATGTCATGGTTGACATTTTATAACTATGTATAAGCAAACTATTTTATAACTAACATCCTCAAGCTGTTGCCTGGAGATGTAAGCAAGCATATGATTGAACCATTTCTCTCATAAGTTTAGTAATAAAATGCATGAAAATCTTTGTAGCGAAAACACTGCATGCTTCTTTCATCCAATATATGCTTTAAAATTTTTTCCCGAAAATGGCAGCTCTAAAACCCAACATGTCTTACATTCAGTACAGTCTTGTATTCGGGCCAGTATGGTAGGTTCTAGATCTACATGCCACTTTATGAGCCACCACAGAGGTGTGTGGTAGAGGGTGTTAGGGTACCAGCCATGAAACACCCTAGGTAGCCATGAAAGGGTAGGGGGAGAAGAGGAAAAAGGAGGATGAGGAGAGAACGATTAGGTGAATTGTATGCTAACGGTGTCCCTTCTGTTAGTGGCATGCTGTACTTGTTGTAATAACTAATAGTGCATAGAAAGAAGGAATGTCTGTACCTGTAAGTTCGGCTTAAGTTTGTGGGTGTGGAGGAGGCTATAGAGATTGAAACGGGTGGACAGAGTCAGAAATGAGGAGGTGCTGGGAAGAGTCAGGGAGGAGAGAACACTACTGAAAACAATGCAGAAGAGAAAGGGAAACAAAATGGGACATATTTTGCAACGCAAGCCCGTGAAACTTGACGTCGCGAATGAATTGACTGATTTTGGTGGGCGTAACGAGAGAAAAAACAATGAAAACAACCTTAGCTAGTTTGAAATAACTTCAATGACAGTATTTTTATAATTACAATTATTACAGTACATATAACACAAGCCCATAGGCTAAATACCGTTAACCTTGTCTTTGCAAGACAATCACAAGTGGAACCAAGCCGATACGTCCTTTTCTCGGCGCGGTCAGTTGCAAAGAGAGCTGCTATGATCGCGGTACACTTTGTCAGCGCAGGAGGGGAAACAGCTGGCCAGTGGATGAGTGGGGAGAGGAGGGGAAATACTATCACACGTTGGATTGGTGGGAATGTCCGCAGGTTGACTTGAACGTGGAAAAAGATGTCAGCACCAGCGTGGACCAAATAAAAGGAGTGTCTTGCTGGAATTGCGATGACCTGAGTGATCGCGCTGACTGGGGCAGATCGTAGCACTTAACTCATCGCTCTCTGGCACTCTTGAGTCTCCGAGGATTTTCGAGTCTCAAGGTTTTGAGGGGGGGGAAATTTTGGCACAATTTTAATAGGGAAGGGAATTTTAAATACAGAGGGAACAGTGGAAGGAGAAAAGAGAATAGGAAGAAGAAGGCTGAAAATGACAGACCAAGTGAAGATAAAAAGAAGTTACAAGGGAACCAAGGATGAGGCCTGGGACAGGACAAATAGAAGACAGCTTAGGTGTTTGGGGACCTTCCAGTAGGCAGAATACCAGTTGATGATGATTAAGTAGGTCAGTGTAGCTCTCTTATTTTGTCGCTTCTCTGTTCTAGGGATGTAGCGTAGTGTTGAAATAATATTCTCCATGTCTCACTGAAACTCGCCTGATCAGGAATTTCCAAGTACCTAATCTAAGCCCAGTAGAGTGTAACCTCAAGAGTCTTTAATGGTTCCCAGCCTAGTCCTTCGATCAACTGTATAGTGACACTTTCTGCTCATTTGTAGCTGTAATTTACTAAGCGTGTGACTTACCTTTGTGTTTGACATATTTCCTTCAAAAATTACCTCTCTCGGTCCATGGTCCCATGCACTTGCTGCGTATTCAAGACGAGGCCTAGTCCGAGCAAATTAGCTCATCTCCTTCACTTTTCCGTCGGAAAATCATTCGCTTGATAAATCCTAGTTTCGCCAATTTTGAGGATACCGGGACTAGCCACGGTAGTTACCTTTACGGAGTCACCTGCAAGTGCACATAAGTGCGATATTCCACAGAGGAAAAATCATTCGCCTTGACCGGGATTCGAACCCGGATCCCTTGATTTCGCACTGAGTGCTTTAACCAGTTAAGCTACCAAGGTGTCCTTCTCCCCTGTGGATTATTTGGTGGCTTTATAGAAACATAATGGTAAGGACTGATAGTCAAGGCGAATGATTTTTCCTCTCTGGAATATCGCACTTATATGTGCACTTGCAGGTGACTTTGTAAAGGTAATCACCATGGCTAGTTCCGGTATCCTCAAAATTGGTAAAAAGAGTGAACACCTCCTGTGTTCCATGTATAGCTTTATCCTTGCGGACTGTGGTGCTTAGCGCATGCTTTGGACTGCTAATGACATCACATGTCTATCATTCCTGGCCATCATGTTCCTATAAAGCCACCAAATAATCCACAGGGGAGAAGGATACCTCAGTAGCTTAACTGGTTAAAGCACTCGATGCAAAATCGAGGGAACCAGGTTCAAATCCCGGTTAAGGCAAATGATTTTTACTTTGTGGAATATTGAAATTCTAGTTTCTTAAATGTACTTGGTGAAATCACTTGGGGCAAATTCAGGGGATCAGGGGCCTCCCACCCAAAACATGCCCCTTGCAATTTTCCTGTGGCTAAGTATCAGGAGGAATTTCACGTCCTCAGACAACATATGAAGCAAGGTCACTCAGCCCCATCTATGTCGTGATGGTTCTATTAAGAAATATGTAGTACATTAGAGAATCAATTATCATTGCTAATGGTGGAGGAAGCCTAATCGGATAACTAAAAGTTACGTACAGTCCTTCATGTTCAATTTCCTAGAAGTTTTGGCTTAGGTTTCAGGGCTACATGCTTTCTCCCGAGCCTTTTGCACATATATTATTGTAGTACATACTTGCTTTTTCCTACCATTTTGTTTATTTGACAATCAATTACATTTAGTTATCTGAAATATTGGTATTTGCCAAGCCGTAAATGTTTAAATTCATGATCACAATGTACTATGCTCAGGCCGAGGAATCTGTGGATATGCCGATTGGAATAATTTACCCTGCATTTTTTTAACTTCTAAGACTTGGGTCAAGTTAGCTCATGCACACTTCCATGACTTCTGCTCAGAGTCTGATTTGTCTGCCACACTTCCGTACGGTACACTTCCGTGTGGCACCACAAGTGACAACCAAACTAGGAAATTATCTCTTCGGGTCAATAAGTGATTGCACAATTTGGTCTCTTAAACTGTTTTGAAATAAAATAAAAACTATCAAAAGCTATTTATTGCCATATGTTTTCTAGTACCGAAATAATGCACAGTCGAAGCATGCTAAGATTACACCAGGTGATATTGTTCTATAGGTCTTGTAAATGCTAACGGTGAAACATATTACATATGTAGATTGAATTTTTTGGCCCCTGGCACAAGGGATTAAACACTATAATACCCAATGATAATGAAATAATTTTAGCTGTTAGTAAACCCAAAACCACTGCTTGTTTTAATTTTCAGTACCTTAATTAAATATATACCTACTCACGTCTTTAGTAACATCTCCCTAAGGGTCCAAATGCCTTTTTCCAGCACCGAAACAAGAAGGCAACAATTGAAAAAACAGTGATATAAACAAAGTCTCAGGAGTAAACAAAAACTTATGTAAGATGATCTCGGACGCCCAAACCCCCAAACATGAGATAATGTAAGAAGATTGTTTTATTCATCATGAATACGATAACTTCCACCAGGTCCAGCCTGTTATGTTTATACAATGCTACTTACACTTGCACAATTAATTTATTGTTTTTTGCTTTTGAAGTCCATTTGCGCAATCCCATTACGATGGATAGTCTTGTATTTTTGTTACATGATGTACTGTAGCAATGCCTCTGCCATTGTGCACTGCTAAATTAGCAACTAACTCTCCCTTTAATGTACTTTCAATAATCCACAACTCATGGTAGCATCTAGGATGACACGCTTCCTCTTTCCTGAAGAATAGACATTTTGAATCAATTTTCTTGAGGGAAACTAAGGAAATATAAGCTTGCTCACCCTGGTTGCACCAATGCTGGTTCAGGGAACTCACCCTAATGCAACACTGTCACATGTGCAATTGAATAACATATGCTGTAGGGAAACCTTTTGGGTGGGTGAAATGAAGCAATTTTCTAGACTCTAAACTTTGCCGTGAGCAGCAATGGTAGTAGGTGTGTGGGGAGAGGAGGGGGAGTAGTTAGAGGTGGATGGATCGCTGGATAATCCCACAGTCGGATACTTGAATGTTGGATAATTGGTGCTTTACATATGTTCCATTGAGTTGCCTGAGGTCTTTGCTAGTTGCCTGTTTAGGGGAGTGTAGGTGTTGCTTAGATTGCCTGAGAGCTTATAGCTGGGCAGTAAGAGATATCAGTTGTGACTGTACAAAAGTCATTGTCATTATCAGGACCAAAAAAGGAAAGTTTTCCATTGAAATTGAGTTATGTACTTTTGGAAGACTGGTGATTAAGTATTAGGGATGGACAAAAGCATGTATTGCAGTAAACAGGTACACGCTTATTATTCAGGTGTGTACACATCTTACCTGTCCCGACGAACACAATAGTTAGTCTCTGCCCCTACATTCCATTCTGCGGTGGACCTACAGGTATGTACACCTAGAGTGTAGGAGTTCTGCACCGATGCTTGCAGAACGGCAGCCTGTTAAGGTCAAACTGTTTCACAGGGAGTAAGATGTGACTGCAGACGATGACAGTAGTCACTGACTGTGATCCAGATTTAAGAAATTACTGTACTCACTGATTCATAACTATTCACCTTGACTAATTTGAGGATACCGGGATTAGCCACGGTAGTTACCTTTACAGAGTCACCCTCAAGTGCACATTAAGTGCAATATTCCACAGAGGAAAAATCATTCGCATTGACCGGGATTCAAACCCGGATCCCTCGATTTTGCATCGAGTGCTTTAACCAGTTAAGCTACTGAGGCGTCCTTCTCCCCTGTGGATTATTTGGTGGCTTTATAGGAACACTAGCAGGCCACGCAGCGTTGCTCGGAAAGGAGAAGGGGGATACTTGGAATTCATGGTAACATAGGATTTGTAGGTAAAGGAACAAAGCAGGTTAGGTGACGGTCATCTAAATGAACAGAAAACAGTGTAAAATGGCAAAATAGAATACTCTTTGTTTCCAGAATGCGAAACTGATGGGGGACGGCTTACTTATAGACTATGTTGGCAGTTTTTTCTGTGGGGGTGTATCGGAAATGGAAGTCGCCAAATCGGTCTTCACCTCGCACACAGTGCACACAAACATACTAACATGGCAGATTGAATGGGGTTGTTATCGGAAGGTGGGAGAGTAAGAAGAGCGCAGGGATGGGTGCTAGGTGGCGCTGAGCGCGCTTGCAGAATTTGGTAATGAGAAAACGATGCTAAGGATGCATCGGACGCAACCGAAAGTAGCACTACTGGGTTCGGGAGCATGAGATGCACCTATGTACCAACTTTGGTCGCAATCCGTGCTGCCGTATGGAAACGCATAGCAGACGGACAAACAGACATCCTCTTTTATATATATAGATGATGCCCAGGACTGCTAGACATATGATGTCATTAGCAGTCCAAAGCATGCTCTAAGTGGCACAGTCTGCGAGGATAAAGCCATACATAGAACACAGGAGGTGTTTGCTCTTTTGAGCAAAGCCAGCAAAGCAAAGTGAGTGAAGCAAAAGAGCGAACACCTCCTGTGTTCAATGTATGGCTTTATCCTCACAGACTGTGGTGCTTAGTGCACACTTTGGACTGCTAATGACATCATATGTCTACCAGTCCTGACTATCCTGTTCCTATAAAGCCACCAAATAATCCATAGGGGAGAAGGATGCCTCGGTATCTTAACTAGTTAAAGCACTCGGTGCGAAATTGAGGGATCTGGGTTCGAATCCCAGTCAAGGTGAATGATTTTTCCTCTGCGGAATATCACACTTATTCACCTTGACTCAAGTCATATTAAGTGACCGGGGGAGGGGGGATGTTGCAGTAATTTGTGATCAAAGGTGGATGATGCCAATGTGTATTGTTTTGCAAGAAACAGAAAACGTGTACACGCCTTCAGACGTGTACACGTTTACATCTCCCATCCCTATTAAGTATCAAAGATTGTTTCTGGAAGAAAGAATGGGATTATTTCAAATGCTTCATCAAAAATTTTCAGAGATAATCCTTCCCTCTGCCCTCCCTTCTATCCTATATTAGGAAATAATAATCCTTTTAGAATTTTGACAAGTCAAAATTGCTGAAGTCACGAAAAAAATTTCTGAAGGTGAATGAATTGGATGGTTAAATGAAGTGTTAACGTAGACTAAATTGTGCTCTGACAAAAACTAGTGCAACAATGCCCATATTTTATAACATAAAAGATATTGTCAACAATTGTCAAATCCAATAACTTGCTGCCTCTAATAAGATTGTGGGTGGCTTTCAGCAGAATTAGGCATAGATAATGGCTAAACAAGACATCTTTGAGGCATTTGCTGTCATCTGTGTCTTTCAACATATCCGTGTTAAAATCTCCATATTAACGTTTTAAAAAAGGTAAATATTTATAAAGTGCTTCCTCAAACCCTTCTCTCAGATATGTTACAGTATTATACATAATTTCTCACTTTGTACATACCACACTTTTTTATTTTGACCAAGCATGGTTTCGACATAAAATGTCATTTTTAAGGCATTAACTTTTCCTGAAAATTAACACCTTGAACACTTGACATGTGTCGATACTTAGGTCAGTAAAAATAAAAAAGTGTGTAATGTGCAAAGCAAGAAATTATTTCACTTCTCTCAGATAACCAATTTTGGGAGGCCTGTACACAATACCAAACAATAGTTTTCCCTGGATCCCATTTACGTAGCTACAAACAAATACATATTCAGGTTTGTAAGCAGATCCATCAGAAACCTCAATGACTTTGGAATCCAGACTGTTGTAGACACCACCACCAGCTCTGCCCGACCAATCATGACAGATTAATTGATACCATCAAGATGTACGGAGGCAGTGGTTATGCTTTCCTTTAGCCAGGTTTCTGACACTCCACTTATGTGGTACTCATGTTTATGGAAGTATTCACAGAATTCATCTGTGTGTGCTGGAAGGGATTGGGCATTGGCGTGACAAATACTAATGGTTTTCTTTTATACTCACATTTTTCTTTTATGGAATGGTTTTCTTGACTAAGTTCAGCACTTTGTTACACACATTATTAATGGATTCCAAATTTGAGTCACTTGAACTTGAATGCCTGTATCACTTAAAAATATTAAGGTTTGTTTCACAGCGAATTAACAGTCACTCAGACCTTTCTATCTTGGAGATAGTATCTCTCTCTGACATCAACTCTACCTCCTCTTATCCACAGGAATTTATATTTTTCCTCTTTCTTCAAATCTCTTGCGGATGCATGAAGTTGGCAGTTGAAAGGTACTGCTCCAAGACTCATTAATATAAACTGGTCAACTGACATAGTCTAGCCAGCCAGATCCTTCGTGCATAGATTCCTTTTGATTCTGTAAGCTTCAAGGAATTCTCGTGCCAAGTTAGCATGGACAAGTTTTTCTTTAATAATTGATGGGTTTGATCTTTGCTTAGTACTAGAGAGGGTTTTCAAGCGGTAAGAGTAATCGGTGTCATTCATGTTGATTTTAACTCCCAAGGCATTACTCAATTGGCATAACACTGCCTCTCGATAATTTCACCATCTTTTACAGGAATACCATGGATTTCCACAAGGTTTCTCAGACTCTTGCTCAGCAATGTTAAGTTGAGCTTCCAAATAATCAACATGCTTCATTATTTGTTGAATGTCTGCAGTTAAGCTATCCAATCTCTCACAAGTTTTTGCTAGTGACTTGTTCAAAAGGGCAAGCATTTTTGAATGCTCATCTATAGACTCTAGCCACAGGGAAATCTTTTTCTTTATGTCCGATTACCCATTTTGATCAATCAATTTAGTTCGATTTAGTTCAATTCAATAACTCCCTGAGCATTGAAGTTACAGAATCGGTTTCATTCTTCAGGACAGAAACTACAGGGGTGGTTTTCACTGGAGTGTTGTCACTAAGGTCTTAATGAACTTCTGTAAGGCAGAGAGTATAGTACCAGGGTTTTTGCAGATCCAGAAGTGCCTGTAGGTCGTTTTCTGTAACTGATGTGCAGGACAGGTGGCCACAATGCAGGTGCAGGACAGGTGGCCCTTCATCACAGTGGCCACAAGTAATCAGCTTTTGGTCACACTTGACTGGTGGGCCATACTCGATGCAGTTATTAGGCATCGCAGGTAGAAGTTTGCGGAGGTTGGAAGTCACAAGGCCTTATGATTACCAATAAGTACACATTACAAAAAACATTCATATAGAGTGTTGTACTTTAGCGATCAGAAGGCTTAGACCATTGGGGAAGAGTTTGAAGGGAATTAATGTTTTAAAAACCTGAAGTTGTTAAATTTTGAGGGTACTGCAAACTAGCCATGGTATTGCCTTTATGCAGTCACCGGCATGTTTACAGAAGTGCAAAAAGGCTATTCAGTCAAGACAGATGGTTTTTCCTCAGTTAAATATGTTCACTTATAGCATTATTATATACATATATTATATACTTGTGGGTGGCACTGCAATGGTAATGACAAGGCTAGTTCATCGTATCCTCAAAATCTGTTAAAATTGAATACCTCAGTTTTTCAACTTTGGCTTTTAACCTCATGGACGCTGGGACGGTGTGCAAAATTTGACTACTTCATGGAATCTCATGTCTGGCAATCTGGAGCATCTAGCTCCTCACAGCCCAAATAAATCCAAAGGGGAAAAGGATGCCTAGCCAGGATAACTGGCTAAAAACCTGTGTCAGATGTCGTGGGATCCAGGTTAGGGCCTCGGTTAAGGCAGATGTGTCTTCCTCAGTGAAATTTGGGACTGCGTGCAAAATTTGACTACTTCATGGCATCTCATGTCTGGCAATCTGGAGCATCTAGCTCCTCACAGCCCAAATAAATCCAAAGGGGAAAAGGATGCCTAACCAGGATACGTAAGGAGCATAATAGAAATGGAAAATGAAAAACAAGATATTAAATAAAGATGGAAGGATAAATACAATGGAAGCTTATTATAATGAGTTGTGCATTGAATGAGAAGCTCATAATGATGAGTGACTGCTGAGGTACTTACAATTATTTGGACTATGATTATGTAAAATAAATTGGAATTAGCAAGACCAGCAAGTTGCT
The DNA here is from genome assembly GCA_963573305.1 of Pyrrhosoma nymphula. Taxonomy (NCBI): domain Eukaryota; kingdom Metazoa; phylum Arthropoda; class Insecta; order Odonata; family Coenagrionidae; genus Pyrrhosoma; species Pyrrhosoma nymphula. Next base: position 84,132,828 of record OY754339.1, read on the forward strand.
TCAATGGTCTACATTTTATATTGTGAGTGGTTTCTAGCCTGTTAAGGATAATGTACAGTTTTGCATAAAACATAGAAATCTACTATCTCTTCTGCTGTATTCTACAGTCACGTTCATATACTCAAATCTCATGACCCACCGTTTTGTACTTCACAGGTGTTCATGCTTTTTATTGCTCTTTCATCTCCAGTAGTCGTCCTGAGGGAGATTTCCTAGAGATTGCACATGCACATCGTTACAAATGGGCTATCGAAGGAAATAACACTTGCCTTCATACTCTCCACTAGTCTTAAGTGTGAGACTGAAAGTTTCATTCTTGCATGCCTGGATAGTACTTTAAACAACCTCATGTAGTGCCACCTCATATTCAAGGTGGAGGTCATAGACATGAGATACAGAGCATGCTGAACCCAGTCAGAGCCTTTGTCACCTTCTTTCCGGTTGTAGTGACTATGCCATTGTGCTGGCTGTAAATACTATGCAATTGGACCAAGCTATTGAGCTTGGCACAATGCAACTTTTCACCTCCAACCCCATTATGGCATCGATGAAACACCTGTGCTACCATATACCTGTTGAGATATTGAGTCTATCATGGAGAAGTATAAATACACTATCTGGTGGGTGTAATTATTCCTTTTCTACCACCAGACAGTTTGAGGTGACCAAACCTGATATCGTTCTCCTTAGCCACCTTTCATGTGCCATGTTCATGGTTGAGTTTTTGGCTCCTGCTGAAACAAACAAACGAGTGGAAGAGGTGGAGAAATGGTCAAAATATCAGGACTTGCTGTTTCAACCATGGCTCTGTTTCTCCATTAAACCTGTAGTTCTGATCATAGGTTTGTACAGTTGGGTTATGGGCTCACTGCTAAATATTGTTGTTACTGCTAAATATTGCTGCTTGTATTCCCACCTGTGTAGCAGAGGTGGAATTATTGTCAGCACGCATGCAAAAGGCCATCATCCTGGGGTCACTCCATCTGCTCCATATGCATGACCAATGTACAGCGTAGCCACCCATCTGATGGGAGTCAGACAAGGCTCTGAAAACTGTTAAACCCCTCCCAAGTTTATGACCATTATGATGGCAATGAAATCTGATGCTTGTCAGAGACTCGAGGGGCGTGTTTCTAAAAGTTACAATAATAAAATGATAATAATAACTTACACCAGGAATATCTGGAGTTCTGAGCTGTCTGGCAAGAACAAGGTTCTTACCACAAACATGCTTGTGGTTCCTACACTGCTGTATACCTTCGAATGCATGAAGTGGAACGTCAACGAGTTGCAGAACCTTGATAGGGGAACGAGGAAGATGATGACCATCTTTCGAAGTCTTCATCCGAAATCTTCCGTTGCCAGATTGCATCTTGCTCACAATGTAGGTGGTAGAGGATGATTGAGTCTGGAGTGTCTCCATAACAGAGCTGTCCTGGGTACAGCATGCCGAGTGTTAAAAAGCAGGGACCCCCTGCTCAATCTAATGAGAAAGCACGAGGGTGTGGGAGCAGGGGCGTTTCTCTCCCAGGCAGCAAAGAGGGTAGCGGATATGATTGCGAATACTGCCCAACCCCTCTCGAGTCTCTGGCCATTGTAGCAGCAACGAAACCTGATGCTCGCCGGGGACTTGGATGGGAATGATATGAAAAAAACACAATAATTTCACCCGCAATGTGAATGATTTTTCCTCCTCTGTGGAATATGTGCACTAATGTGCACTTGCGGGTGACTTTGTAAAAGGTCCATGCCTAGTCCCGGTATCCTCATGATTTGTCAATTACTCTACTGTTTTGATTTGGTGAATATTTTAGGATCTTTAAATGATGATGTTTTCGGGTTATGCTGCGTTTTGTTCATTTTATTAAAACTCAACGTTTTGCTTCTCCTGCTGGAAGCAGAATCAAGAGAATGAGTGGTTTTTAGCTTCAGCTCGGTCTTATACAGCATCTATGTCTGTTGCACCATTGTTGGCTCGATTTAAATTTTGTGCGGGAGACATTAACCTTTGGACTTTTGCAGGAGCCAGGAACCATTTCCAAACCCGGCTCAGGTTATATCCATCGTCCCTATTGAAGTTTTTTGGTATCTTGGTTATTTCTATGGCCTCAAGTATTAAGCGCAGATGGTATTCTTGCGTCTTGGCCAGATTTATGTCCCATTTATGGAGCTCCATCCCTCTCTTGTGGTCTGTATGAGGTTCCCTGCAGCTGTGGCTGAAGCTATGCAGAGCAAAGTAAGTGGGTCATCTCTCAAAGGCTTAAAAGCTTTGGAAAGGGTTCCTGGCTCCTGCAAAAGCCAAATGACTAACGTCTCCCACACAAAATTCAAATCAACCTAACAATGGTGCAATGAACACCGACACATCTATATAAGACCAAACTGAAGCTAAAAAATGCTCATTCTCTTGACGCTTCCAGTGGGAGAAGCGAAATGTTGGGTTTAAAAAAACAAAATGAACGTAACGCAGCATAACCCAAAAACATCATCATTAATTGAAAAAGAAAGCTGCGAAAGTCTACAAACAAAAATTCTAAGATCTTCATTATGAAATCACAGTTTAGGGATGTAGGGCCATCAACAATTGAGCATTCAGACCACACTTGGGTACACCAAGCATGGTATCTCAATGCTAGTTTTTGACTACTGGCCAGGCCAATTTCCCGGTTTTCACCCTCTCAGCCTTCGGCCACCTTTCACCAACGTCCCAACAATTCCTTGGTATGTGGGCTGCTTGAAGGTATGCGACCATTCTCTTCATTCCACAGCTTCCGCAATTCTCATTTTCTTGGGTAAGGTTGCCACTTCCGGAAGTACTGACTGATGTTAATTTGAGGATTACGTAACTCGGGGACTACCCATATTCATTTCCAGTGGAGTTCACTCCATGGGCAAGACCATCAGCCGAGTTCATAAATTAAGGCACAAATATAAATATCTTCTATCATGCGAACTGATACTAGTAATATAATTTTGGGCGAGTTTCTGAATTCATGGAGTCAAACTCATGTCCTGAAAAGAGAATATACTCATTATTGTCAATGAATGGCATGAACATGTATATCCCCTGAAAGTCCTTAGAATCTAGGGGTGGATTAATGGGGGTGCAGGGCCAATTCCTCTCCCCTCCATAATTCCTGATAAGACAGAAAAAATGGTAATTGTAAGGTCTAACATACTGCTCAGACCCCCAGAAAATAGCTCCCACCCCAAACAACATCCTAAATCCACCCCCTGTTAGAATCTATCATTGTTCTTGGGATAATTAAATTTATCCTCCCAATACTATGCGTGGCACTGGGAGCATAGTCCTTGAAATGCATATTGAATTTGAGGAGATGCACAGTAATGGGAGGATATCCCTCTACTTTCGTCAAAATACATGCATAGCAGTTAAAGGATTGACTTCACAAGCTTTACTGAACCCATCATTCATGATCATATTGTTCCCATGATTTCATTGTAAATCTTACTATTACCAGCCCTAGGCGTGCGCAGGATTTTGCTATTAGGGGTGCCAATTATAAAAATACCACCTTTGAAGGGAAGTAACTGAGATTGCAATTTTCCCTGACGAGACGCAAATTCATATTTACTGCAACTTCCACAACAAAAGTAGAAGGCCCCAATATTTTTGTAAAACAAAAAATTGATATATTCTACATTTCTGCTTTAATTTTTGATGCTAGGATAAGATATGTCTTTAAAATATTTTTAAAAACTGCCATTAAATAAAGCTTTGATAATACTTGCATAAAATGTCTTAACTAGTCGGTTATTTACTTTTTATCAAATAAAAGCAGAGTAACTATAAGAAAGAAAATTCGATTAAAAAAATACAAAAAACTTTTTGTAATCAGCTTTATCAGAATAATGTTTTTAATAACTAATACTATACTACTTCTTGTTTTTTTGCACCAACAATTGGGCTCCGTACCTTATTTCAAAGAAGCACATGTAATGATAGCTTGAGTAGTCTTATTACAGATTAAAATATAAAATCAGACCTTTAAAAATGTTTAGATTGATTGGTTTTCCAGTTCTTTTCAGCAGGACTCGCCTTCTCCCAAGTTTTCTGTTACATCCAAATTTTGGTGCCCCTCCTAAATCTTTGCGGGTGTGTGGCACCCATGACACCCACTGTGTGCATATCTATGTTACCAGCCACAGTAAACCATAAAGTAATAGGAATTGGTAGGCCCTCCAGTCTAATTCTCCCTCATCATTTGTGATACATAAGCAAAACAAATCATAAAACTCTTGGACTAGTTTTGCAGTTTGACAAAATAAATTTCATGGCTCAATATACAGCTTTATCTAGTTTTTCACATGACCAACATGCTCCCTCACTATCTCTCCTTAGTGCTCTCCCTGCGATGTGTCCTTTCTTTTAGCACAAGTTGCATGCTATTTTTCAGCTATAAAATTTATATATGTACTTAAAAAAGTTGCCCTGAATAAGTTCTGAATCTTTTTTAGCTCCAACATTAGCATCATGGATAACAACCATATTATGTGTACTCAAGACTTCTTGTCCTAAGGGGTGTGGGACTTGGTAAAAAAAAGCACAGTTTGTGATGATCAAAATGTAATAATTTTTGCTTCACTTCATCAGAGATCAACGGGACGAAAATTAGTCGAACAAAGAATATTTTTGGATGTCTGGACCGCAAGAGCACGTTCATCACAGTACCCATTAAAGGATATTAATTGGCATGAAATATATCATTTGGTGAGCCAGGAAGTATTTGAGATTGAGGGAATTGGAGATGGCCATTAACCTTACAGGGTTACGAGATAAAAAGCATTATAATAACTTTTAAGTGCCTCAATAACATGACTATGCCCTCTTAGTCTTGCAAAATACTATCATAATCAAGTATATCATTACAAATTTCAGCCTTCCCAGTGGTTTCAAAAAATTCCCTCCTGCCCTATCAAATTTCATTTAAGTTATTTCATGGACATAAGGGAATGATCAAAGATTATTCTCAATTTAACCAAAATTCATGGAATTGTATAACGGTAATTGTAAGCACTACTTGCATATTCTAATAAGATGAACCTAGTAGAATCTGGCCCAGCCTATACGATCATTCAGTTTCACGAATCAAGGGAAACAATATACTTATAGCACAAAGTGAACCTTCTCATACAAATTTTATTTTCTCACTCGAAAACCTGTCATTAATGCCATTGTTATCGTATTTTTTCATATTGATAGTTGCCAAAAATTCTCCTGTCAGGCGCATATTATTCAGTATCGGCACCAATGATAGCAACTTTTTAAGAAGTTCACATCCGTAAATTTAGCTACTTTCCATCCTCGACTGCTACTTAGAGACATATACTCCTGCAGTTGTAGGTTGTCTTGGACTATCTGTATGCACCACATTTGGTGAAGATGTAAAGTTACACTCTTTATATATATATATATATATATATATATATATATATATATATATATATATATATATATATATATATATATATATTCAAACTTACAGGAGGTAGGAGAAAGAGATAAAGATAGAGAATTCGTTCTTACGGGAACGTTTCGGACCGGTTGGTCCTTCGTCAGCTTTAGAAGTCAATATATATATATATAATTATGATTACTCTATACAATTCAGAAGATGGCAGTCGTGTTGCCGAAATAAAAAAATTAAAAAAACGTGCGAGTTATCTATTTTTTGTGTGCCTATATCTTTTTTAGCTTGTCACGCCTGTGACACCTCAGTTGATTTTTATTTTCACCACGAGTGATTTTTCATCGATTGACTATATATATATATATATATATATATATATAGTCAATCGATGAAAAATCACTCGTGGTGAAAATAAAATTTATATATATATATATATATATATATATATATATATATATATATATATATATATATATATATATATATAATTCAAACTCACAGGAGGTAGGAGAAAGAGGAAAAGATAAAGAATTCGTTCTTACGGGAACGTTTCGAACCAGTTGGTCCTTCGTCAGCTCTAGAAGGGAATTCCTTATATATATATAAAAGTATATTTATATTTGTGTTTTTATTCGCCGAGTGCGGTTTCTCAGAAGATATATATATATATATATATATATATATATATATATATATATATATATATATATATATATATATATATATATATATATATATATATATAGGATATATAGGATTCGATCCCAGACCCTCCACTTGGAAAGCTACTACTACTACTACTACTACTACCACTCAAGTGACACGGCAGGGGGTGGGGAGGGGGAAGGAGATGTGCGGTGGGTTATCATTTAGTTGACTTCACGCGCGGGAAATTTCCCGGCGGCACAAAGAGAAAAAAGAAAACACGCCAAAAAACTCACGACGCTCCGAGGGCGCGGTCCTTCTCGTGCGGCGAAAGCAGGAAGTTGTGCGTTCCTCCCGCTTCCCCTCCCCTCTCTCCACCCCCCCATCTGAATGCTCCTCTCGCCGTGCCAAAGCCATTCCTCCCCTCCCCTCCCTCTCTGTAGCGTATATCCCTCTCTGTAAGCGAGAGGAGCGCCTCCCTCTACCGAGAGAGGATGGAATCGCCGACGCACGTACACAGTGGGTGGGTGCCTCCCTCTCTCTCTCTCCCCGTATTGATCTCCTCCCCTCCTCCTCCTCCCCTTCCCCCCCCCCCCCCCCGCCTCTCTCTCCCCTCCCCCTTCTTGCTTCATCGCCATGGAAGGAGGACTAGGCTGGGAGGCGCTATAGGGACTCGGGAAGCTGCGCGTTGTGCAGGCAGGATAAGAATACCGTAGATACTTGGCATCACTCGCTGGAATTCATGTTTTTGAAAGACAAGGACCCAAGAAATGTACAGGTCATCGTTGTATGGTATAATGTTCTCATAGCAAGATTTAAAAATTGTAAAAACATAATTATTACGAGATTATCAAATAAAATATCATCATAAATTTTATATATTCATTTAATCGTCTTAGTGGTACGACCCGATGTATCGGCTTCAGCCTCTCGTTCGATATGCACCACGGGCCGATACTAAATCGGTTCAAGCATGTAGCGTTAGAAGAATCTTCAGTACTAATTTATATTCGTTTTAGTTTTAGTGCGATGAGAAATGAGGATACAGTAAACGATTAAACAAATATAAGATAGCGAAAGTTAGCTGCGTATTGATATTTTAAAGGATTAACACCAAAAGTTGTTATTTTCTGCCTCTATGATTTCATTCTGTAATTTTCGTGGTGTGGTGTTACGGATCAAACTAGCCTGATGGCGCTGCAATGCTGATAACATGCAGTACCTAGCTTCATCAGTTGACGCGTAGCAGATCCTTACTCATGCAATTCTGAGTCCGACTCTCAGAGACGTTTTTCTTTTCAAACATTTAATGAAACGTATATTTTAGCTAGTTAACTGCTCCCATCTTCTATTTATGATTGACGTAGCGGACTACTCACCTCATCTATTGTTGATTTCAAGTAGTACTCGTTCACGCTTCTAACAATAAGTAGATGTCATATGAGTAACTGCAAGCACTTTTTACACTTTTATACCCCTAAGTTACTCCACTGCTTTCCTCAAAAGCCCTTAAAAATGTCAAGAGGCATCAGACTGAAAAAATTAAATGATTAAGATGATTTTTGAGCCTGTGGAGGCTTAAGATTTTGTTTGAATTAAATTGGCCCTTTAATTGTGCAATCGAAGGGCCTCCATCTTGCAGTAATTGGAACATTTAGGTCGCGAGATGAAAGATATGACCCTTTCCTGGTGAATTCTCTTAGTGTACATACTATTGCCGGACATCGTAACCAAGGTTTCTGATGGTCAGCGGGAGGGAGCGTCTTCAATCTTAGCAAGCGTCGCTTGAACTGAATGAATGAAGGAATCGAAACCGTCTTTGGGAGGCTTTGAGAAAAAAGTGTTCGTTCGTCAGATCACGCGCATCTGTGAGTATGAGTATGGCACGGAGTGCATTAATTTTCGCCAGTGCCCTCAAAACTAAAATTGACTGAAGCGACAAAATAATAAAATAGAATAAAATTGAATATTTATTGATTGCTCTGGAGTCATGCCCCTTAAGAACAAAAAAATAATATCCAGAGTAATGCAACTTAGCGAACAAAAATGAAATGTACAAATGTCAAAGACGAATAGCACAAGGTTGTATGAAACATTACATTTTTACATAGAAATTGTACTATGCAAATAATAAACAGTTTACAAGTATGCAAGGTAAAGCGCGAAGTATTACATGCAATGAAGTTAGAAATTCAGCAAACAAGTTCATGGTCTAAAGATACGACTACAACATTAAGAATCGGAAGGTAATGCATTATAATTTTTCATTTGGAATGTATGAAAATAATGGAGATAGACTCGTAAAACACGGGTTAATTTTACAATTATGAGTGTGGAATCTTTTGATCATTTCCCAAAGTTGGGAGCTATTAAGGCTATCAAAGGGATAAGACTGAGACATACTGGGTTAAGATTGCTGGAAAAATTCAGATCGTGCGAGTTTCAAAAAGTGATGGGGAGGAAATAATTTTACCACCAACACGATACCTCTAGATGAGATGGAAGTGGCGCCAAGATGATAAAGAGATACAATCGTCGTAGAGATGGGTTAGTGTTGCCGCCAAGAGAGGAGACTTTGATCAGTCTCATCTCAGTTAGGTACCACGTTATCACGGTGAATTCGTTATTTTGACAGAGGAGGCATTATTATGCCTAATTATCACATTTTTATGAGACTTTCGAGAGTCTCAAGGTGGTGTCCTCGTATCGTCGCGAAAAGCAACGATCTTTTCTCGAAAGCGAGGCGAGACTCGAAACGATACGAGGAAGTCTCGCGTCAATACTAAGATGGGTGAAAACATTTCTTCTTCACGGGCACCATTAGTGACTGCAAACAAAACGAAGTAAGACACCAGGACTCCGTCAAAACTTGGAGGAGTTTCACTTTTCGCCCATTCCCTCTGTCGATTCCTTACCCTACTGCCCCCGTCCTTCACGGCAGGAGTCTTTTTAACCAACCCCCACTGCCAAACGCGCCCCCTAGCGTCGGATCCGGGGGTAGAATGTGAGTGTACTTGAAAAGTCCTCCTCCCCCCCACTCCGGAAGTCTTCCCTTCGCCCACGTTTTCCATGCCAACCACCGAAATCGAACATTGCTACAGATTGGGGTGAAACCTTGAGAGAATGAATGACGTATTATCATCGCACATGTGAGGCAAGCATTTCCACCCGCCGACTCATTCTCCTGTCATTTCCCACTCTAAGACTTCTCATACATGTAGGACTACTCATTCCCCAATCTTCCCTCCATTATGCAGGCTGGTTACCTGAATAGGAGATACACAGCCGAGTTCATTTGCACCATTGAGGACAGCTGGTGGGTCATGGTAACAATAATAAGCCGGCTTTATCGGGGCGAGATTGAGACTATGACGTTCCCTCTTCTATGTAACCCCTCGTCAATGTATCACTTAATTAAATCAAAAATAAATAAATAAATTCCTTTTTAGGCGTAAACTATGCGTTGCTGTTGTTGCGTAAACAATGCATTTAGGAACGGAGGAATAGTTATACATTCATAATGTACCCTATATTTTATACATGGCCCAAGAGGGCCGGAGGGGGGTGTAGCACGGTAGGGGAAGAGGGCAGTTTGTGGCAGAATGTTGGTGTTGGGACAACAGCCACGAAGGGAAGAGATAAGGGAGGGAATGGTCGAAGAGTGAACTGTGAATTGTGAACGGAGTGTCTTAGGCCCGGCTGTATTATCTCTAGTTAAATATTTTCCCGGCATGCATATCGAAGGGAATACATTCTTCCTTCGGCAACGCTCACGTCAACTAACCAACGACGCTCACGTCAACTAAACCCGAACTCTCTGCTAACTTCAAGTTAACGTGAAGGCCGAGTCAACCTGCAGATAGCGTTTGCCAGACATAAAAGCGTGCCTTAGCGCCTCGCTCTGTTACTTCATTGTCACTCCAATGGTGCGTGTTGGACAGAAGAGAAGATGAAATCAGTTCGCTCTCTTGTTTTTTCCGCTTCTACTGCTTCTAGAGATACGGCGTGGGACTGAAGTAATATCCTCCGCGTCACCTGAAACTCGGAAATCATCTGAAATCCAAACCGTGCATTATTACCTCTCCTCCTTCTTTGATGGCCCTAATGGAGTTTTGGCCTCCTCTATTTTCTTCCTCCATTTCTACTCTGCCAGTCTTCTCCTGCTCCTCGGCCCAAGTACATCTTTGTTGATGTGGTATTCCCACCTATTTTCACCAGCCCTTTCCCTCCCATCTGCCCAGTTAGGACCCTCTGCTATACACGTTCTCTGGCATTCGCTGGACATGCCCTGCCCATTGGAGTCACGTTATCTCAATGTGGGATACACTAGATTCTTTGCATGATATGTATATTTTGATGTTGTAGTGAATTATCTAGGGCTCTTTTACCTTACACAGGCCTGTAGATTCTACGTTGTGCTTTTATCTCAAATCTGTCCCGCAGCTCTGCAGATTTGGCTTTCATGGTCAACGTTTCACTGCCTAATGACTTCTGCGCGGATGAGTATTTTACACAGTCATATCTCGGTGTTTCCTATGATGCATTATTACCTAGATATTTGCATCTGCTAGCGTCATCCTCCTACTCCATCCATCTCTTCTGCCCTCCTCTTTGACAAAGATCTCCTTTCAAATCTTTCGCCTTCCTACCTACCTCTCCCGGATTATCCTTTTTTTAAACTTCGTTTGCACCCCAAGCCACTCACCAGTTTCTCTAAAGACTCCCTCCCAACCCCCTTCCAACACCCTCCCAACCCCCTTCCAACACCCTTCCAACACCCTCCCAACCCCCTTCCAACACCCTTCCAACACCCTCCCAACACCCTTCCAACACCCTCCCAACCCCCTATATGAATCGCTCGCTTCAGCCGCCCCTCCACCTCCATCTATCTCCACGCAAATTCTGCACCCTTTGTCGACATTTAAAGGAAAAATTAAACAATTTTCTTTGGTCGCTCTCATATTACGCGACCTGTTTTTTTCCCTACTCCAGTAGTGATTCATTTTGCATACCTTTTATCTTAGTGACACACCAATTGGACGAACTCCAGTGGCCGAATACATAACAATTGATGGTTTTCTCGTGAATGAAAATCATGCCTTAACGTGATAATGGATATTGAATTGCTTTGCTTTTTCCGAGAAAAGAGATTCATACGGCCGCTCACAGTGTAATCAGGGGTTCAACACATGAACGTGGGGAGTGACAAAGTTCGCAAAGTCACGTAAGGTGGTTGATATCTCTCATGTTTTATTATTTATTGAATGTTTTTTTACGATTGGGCTGAAAAATGAGATTTTCATGTCTCACTGCGTTTTTATAATTGCCGTCATTAGTTACCGACATTGTGCATCAAACTCTGCTTAAAATAATTCTTCCAGCATTTAACTGAATTAGTTGCGTGAAATGAGAAAAGAGCTTTAGCCATCTCCAAAATGCTACTCGGTTATCATTTATTGACCCAGTGAATACAAAAAGTAGGTACGCTTAAAATGTAAAGAATAATCAGTAGTAGTCTGTTTTGTCTTGTAAATGACATTTTAGTCATCGAAACCGGTCGACAGCAATAAAATAATTTGTGGAATTTTGTACCGTGTTTTTGTGATAGTGAATTCTATCGGTAATAGTGTTTATAAATTAAATAAAAAAACGTTTAAATAAATGTGGCCAATCCAGAAAAGAATAGGATAAAATGATGTGTGTGTGTGTGCAAATGGCAGATGGCGCTGCAAGAGCAAGGGGATGTCCCAGAGCCTCGCCTTCAGATATTGGTGTCACGCTTTTTTAAAGGCGAGCAACCGTCGCCGCTCCCATTGGCTTTTTGTGATAAAATGGGGAAGAGAGTTGGTTGTAGCAATACCGAAAGGGTGTTTTTTGTTTGAGTTTCCAGGGTGGTGAGGAGTCGAGTGAACGAGTTAGGAAGTAGATGTTTTATCCATCAGATTTAGGATGTGAACTCGTTTTATTCTGCTAACTTCAATAAACGTGGATTGGAAATTCCACGGAAAATGGCGTAGGGACAAAGGAAGAAAAAATACACCATTTGTGAGCATCCTTGCACTTAGATGCGAGTTTGGGGAGTGAAATCGGTTTTTTAAGGGCGGCACCCCATATTTTGCGATGAATGTGGTGAACTTAGGGCGCCGGACCATGCAAAAAGCCTCGGTATTCAGTTACCATAAGCGCTTACACCTTCATTTAACCACTTCGAAGGACAGGTTCGAAATTCGAATGCAAGAAAAGGGCACTCAATAATTCAGGGTGCTACATTTATGCATTTGAAGGATTTCCTGTCCCACAAGAGTTGATTTTCACGACGGGATTCAAGGGGACCTATTCATTTCCAAAGTGCACCTCTTTGGGTATGCGTGATCCTTTCCCTCGGTCACCACCCCGTGGCAAAAATGAGTATTTGATAACACCATTGAATTGCCATGCATACTCAGAGCCAACTTAGGCTCTGAGTATGCACTCACTTTAGGTTCGGCATTGTTTAAACATTGGCAGTGCATAATGAAAAGTCGAAACTAAATTCTGAATGTGTCCGTAATTTTCAAACATCCATTTTGTCGTTCGCCTCTTTTCTTTTGATTCAGAACTGTCATCTTTCCGGCCACGTCAAGTCTTTGGACGACCTGCGAACACATTTTTACGGGAGCAGAATGAAAAAAAAAAGATTTTGACGTCTGCCTATTATATTAATCGATGTGAGCTAGACTATTTTTATGTCTGTTTCTCTTTGGTTTAAGACCTTCCCGAAACAAGTTATCGCCAGTATTCGAGGAATGAGTTGGATACTTTCCATTCATCTTCCTTGCCAAGTCACCTTCTGCGTCTCGTATTGATCAGCAGCATCGTATTCGGATGCACATGTGGCAGAAAAGGGTTTGGACTAGATATGAAAAGTGGAAGAGCATGCGCGAGATATAAGGCGTCACTGTGATTTAATTCGTACGTAATTCAGCAAAAGCAGTTTCAAATGTCTGTATCATAATTTTATTTGGAATCAAAACTGAAAAATCTATTTTGAATCATTCCCATGATTTATTTTGATGAATGAATGCATTGAAAATGTCTCTTCTATAAATAACTACAACTAGGTATTTAATAGAATTAATTTTATAACAAAATAATTATTGTATTCTTGAGGAATGCTTGCTCACAAAATAAAACAGAGTAATAGAGGGAGTGCAGAATTTTCTCATGGAGTTTCATTTACCTGCGTAAGTTCTTTTCATCAGTAGCTGTTGGAACAGTCTCCATATCTCCTTCCTCACCGTGGATCCCCATTCAATTTTCATAAAACGGCCTCAGTTATCCGTAATGACGGTCCATTTCGTGATTGTATGTATTTTTGCCAGTATTTAGAGCTACCGTATAAAGGACCATATGGATGCATTTTGTATCGAAAGTTATTAAACTAAACTCAAATTAGTAGAAAGAAGTGAAAATATGTTTTCACCGTGGTGATTATTTACTAGAGATTTGATTGATAAATATGCTGTTTTAAAAATTATCAGTATCAAACATTTTCTCCCAAAATATACGAAATATTACAGCAACTTTTACATCCCATTTCATGGGTTACCAATCTAAGTTAGAAAAAAGATCAAATACTTATTAAAATAACCTTTATCGCGCAATCACATAGAATTGACCTAGTATCTTTGAATCTACTCTCCTTCAGATGATCTCTGTGTGGTCCTTCTGAGCCAAGCTTGCTTAGGACAGAATAGAATGCTCTTGAAACAGATGAATGAACGAAGCCATGCATAATATTTTTTCATCGAAATCGTGATCTCAGTAGGCAGATAGTTTATCTTACCTTGTGTGGATTTCCATGCGTGCGCGATCCACGGAGCTTGTTGGATGGTTGCCTTAAAAGCGATCCGAATCCAAGCAGCCTCTCTTTTAAGTAAGTGGGTCACTTTGGGAAGAGTGGGGGAAGGGGAAACGGGTGGGGGCCCTGCTAGCATTCCGGATTCAACATAACGCTAATATTTCCCATGAAACGTTTTTATCTTTGAAATGTTTTACTGCAAAAGTTAATTTATAGCCGTTAAACAGTGCCATTATCCATTGAAAATCATGAAAGTGAATTTAATAAGCGTGGAATATATAAAGATGGTGTTGAAAACAAGATGCGAGCACATTATGTCTTTTGAAATTATATTCATAGCGAGGCGAGTAAGATGTAAGGACTGCGTATTAATATTTGAGCGCATACCAATCCAAAGTATTACTGGCGTAGTGCCATTTTCAGCTAATAGTTCGTAGTATTTTACGGGGCACACAGAATAAATAATTAAGATCAGACTAGTTTGTTTCACGATGAATATTAGGATCAGGTAGGATATTATTTCAACCCCGCTCTATATCTCTAGAGGTGAAGGAGGCGCCAAAAATAGAGTGATAACTGATCGGTACTAAAGTTTCTTCTTTTCACACTCTATACGTGACTTTGACAACAACGAAGTGAGGTACTAGTTCTCTCTCTATCTATCACTCCATCTATTCCGTCTTCAAATGGCCTAACAACCCCTGCCACGCGCCCATGCGAAGACTCGCACGATATAGTAGAGGTACTATAATTATGTACATGCGCTGAGATTGTACCTACCCTATTCGAATACGTGATTATCTTGATAGTGCCATTACTTCAACTTTCATAATGGGCTTTCTGAGTGAAACATTTACATCCAACCCAATATGGATATAAAATGGATGTCCTATAATTTGCTACGTACAAAAATGCCTACACACTGTTGTATCATTGATGAAATTCTTAAACACTAAACTTTCCCAATGCCTTTTATGACGATACGTTGATAAAGAAGACAGTGTCAGGCTTGACTTCGTGGAATGATTCCACCTTGAGAAGAGAAGAAAAAAACTCTTGCCATTCAACAAAAAATATTTTTATTGCACGACCTAGTTCTCGCAGCTGTGCAGAATCTTCAGATACGATACATTTGACCATTATTAAAAATTGGTGGAAACCACTTGGAAAAGGTGACCTTTCGTCCAATTTCGGTAAATATCCTCTCAGAAAGTGGACACATTAGTGATTATAAACCAAAATTATAACATTTTGAAAGGGAGACGGGTTAAAATTTCTGTAAATGTTTGAAATTGTAAATTCCACTAACATATGTTTGTTAAATGACCACAAGTTTTGATTTTCATTCTCCTTTGCTGTCCGTGTTGCCCTTCTAACGTATTCACCACGAGTAACTCACCCCCCTCCCCCATCCTCGCCCACTACCGTAGTTTTGCATATTGATGAGTTTGACTAATTTGTAATACGGTGTGCTTTGTTTGCGTCACCCTCAATCTTCACCCCCCCTAATTACCCTAGAGGTTGTTTTCTTCTTTGCTTTTCCCCGTGCCTCGCTATTCTTTTGCTTACTCCCTACAATTTCGCCCCCTACTCCTGATTTCCCCTTCCCCCCTGAAACGGTACACCGCAAGGCTATGACCGTTAAACCGATTGTTGAGCGTGTATAGAAACAAAACAACTCAAACCCACTCAACCAATCTTGTAAGGTTGGAATTCTCTTATAGGTATTGGTTTCAGACACGCATCTACTATCTTTTTAAATATTAATTTTTGATGTCCTAGCAATAAACATTAGATAAACTGTTGGTTCTATCGTCGATTTTCTGAATAAAAGTCTTGAAGTATGTCTGGTTAGTGAACTTATTCGCCGTTATCTCAGCAGCAGTAGCGGGACATAATAATGCACGGAAGGAAGGGAGTGATCGGTAGGGGTGCACAATGAGACAGGGTTCACTGAATGGCCCTTGCTCTGGCACTCTGGCCGTGTGAGGAAGGCTCGTACCTTATGAAATCCTCTCTCGTGTACTATTCCACTCCTATTTGAGTCAGCACCACGCTTTGCGTTGATAAAGCTTTTCGTGAGCATCGACCAGTTCAAACAGTAGTAAATGACGGATATTTGACGGAAAATTTGA
The DNA here is from genome assembly GCA_963573305.1 of Pyrrhosoma nymphula. NCBI lineage: Eukaryota > Metazoa > Arthropoda > Insecta > Odonata > Coenagrionidae > Pyrrhosoma > Pyrrhosoma nymphula. The sequence goes on from OY754339.1 coordinate 84,148,880, forward strand.
AATATCCTTGCCCAAGTGTAAATTATATATTTTATCGGATTTGGAGAGACCCGATGGTGTAGTGGTTAGCGTGCTCGACTTCCAATTGCGAGGTCGCCGGTTCAATTCCAAATCCAGGTGCCTCCAAATCTTAACATTTAAAAAATGACAAGTTATTTTCTGGAAATTTTGGGAGCCAACGACAAGCTATCCTCAACTACTCGGCTCCACTGGTGAGAGGCAGCAGTTTCACCAGAAGGCATTGATGGCGAAGACCCAGAGGATCGGTCCAGCATCAACTGCTACAGCTTCGGGCAAGAGTGATGTTCACGGAATCGGTCGGAGTACTGCGAGGTAGAAGACAACGGGAAACCACTACATTAACCTTCCTAGAAAATGCAGCCTTGCATTCAAGTATGACGTGATGGCATACTTCCCGATAAAAAATTCCGGAGGTAAAATAGGCCCCCAATCGGACCTCCGGGTGGAGACTACTGGGAAGGGTACACCAGTCAAAAGGTGTCAGATGAAGGATAGGGACATGGAACGTGAGATCATTGGGGGTGTGCGGGAAATTGTAGAACTGGAATATGGAGATGGCCAGACTGGAGTTAGACATCGTAGGAGTAAGCGTGATCAAGTGGACGGTAGCGAACGACTTCTGGAGTGGCGGGTATAGAGTCATATACTCCGGCGATAACCAGAATATTGCGGGAGTTGGATTCATCCTGAAGAAAGAATGGGGAAGAAGATTAAAGGCATATTGGCAGTACAACGAAAGGATAATGCTAATCAAGATAGAAGGAGAACCGACAGACATAGTAATAGTGCAGGTGTACATGCCAACGTCCAACCATTCGGAAGAATAAATCGAAGAAATGTACGAGCTCGACTTCCAATTGCGAGGTCGCAGGTTCAAATCCAAATCCAGGTGACTCCAAATTTTCAAATTTTGAAATTTAAAAAAATACAAGTTATTTTCTGGAAATTTTGGGAGTCAACGACAAGCTATCCTCAACTAATCGGCTCCACTGTAAGATGGAAGAAGAGGTCCTGAGCACAGTCAAAGGAAAGGAATACCTGATAGTAATTGGAGATTGGAATGCAGTGGTTGGAGAGGGAAAGGATGGGAACACAGTAGGAGAGTTCGGGCTGGGGAAACGGAACGAGAGAGGAGAAAGACTTGTGGAATTCTGCAGTGAAAAGAACTTGGTGGTGGCAAACACCCTCTTCATGCAACACCGACGGAGAAGATACACATGAAAGATTCCAGGAGACAGAGCCAGATACCAGATTGACTACATTCTGGTTAGACGAAGGTACAAAAACCAAGTGAAGCATTGCAAGACTTACCCCGGGGCGGATATCAACAGTGACCACAATCTAGTGGTAATGGAAAGTCAACTGAGATACAAGAAGATAAGAAGGACGAAACGAGAACAAATATGGAACCTAAAGCCACTGCAAGAGGAGGAAAGAAGAAAAACATTTGATGCTGCCATTGATGAGAAGGTGGAAATAGCAAAGGAATCCAGCCAAAGTGTAGTAGAGAGATGGAATAGCCTCAAGAAGACCATCACAGAAATAGCAGAGGAACAACTAGCAAGCAAGGTGGTCAAATTTAAGAAACCATGGATGACGGAGAACATCATAGTCCTCATTGAAGAAAGAAGAAAGTATAATGACGCAAGAAATGAAACAGAAGAAGTACTGTATAAGAGGTTAAGGAATCAAGTTATCAGAGAATCGAAAAAGGCCAAAGAGAAATGGATTGAAAGCTTCTGCGTGAACATCAACGAAAATATGATGAAGGGGAACTTAGTAACGGCATACAACCTAATCAAAAGGCACTTCGGATAAAGGAAACCAAGATGCAAAAACATCAGAGATTCGGATGGGAAACTGCTAATGAAAGATAGAGAAATTGGCAATAGATGGAGATAGTACATTGAAGAGCTATACTGAGGCCCAATCCCCCTAGGATAAGCATTCACAGATGACCAGAACCAAGTGGAGAAAGACAACCGTGGACCAGGGATACTAAGAAGCGAATTTGAGAGAGCAGCAAGAGATCTGAAGAATGGAAAGGCGCCCGGAGAATATAAAATGAGCGGAGAAGTAATCAAAGCACTTGAAACAGCACGAGACGCACTATATGGAATAATCCAAGATTTCTACGAATCCGGAAAGCTGCCAGAAGACTTCAAGACTAGCTCAATGTTGACCATACCGAAGAGAGCAAGGGCTGAGAAATGTGAGGAGCACCGAACCTTGAGTCTAGTGTCACATGCCTCCAAAATCCTTACTCGGATAGTAGGCAGAAGAATTGAAGAAAACCAGTCAGAAAACCAATTTGGAGTTAGGAGGAGGAATAGGGGGACAAGGGAGGCAATACTATGCTTGAGACTACTGGTAGAGAAAACGATCCACGAGAGCAAGCCATTGTATATAGCCTTCGTGGACTTGGAAAAGGCATTCAATATTGTCGAATGGAATAAGATGTTCAATGCTATAGAAAAACTTGGCTTGGACTACAATGACAGAAGAATCATCTACCAGCTCTACAAGGACCAGGTGGCCACAATACGCACGCAAGATGGAAGAAATATGGAGGTAAAAATGAACAAAGTGGTCCGACAAGGATGTAACCTGTTGCCAGCACTCTTCAATATGTACATGGAGGAAGCAATAAAAAAATAGAAGAACAAGGAATCAAAGGAATCAAAGTGAATGGAAAAGAAATCAACATGCTACGCTTCGCTGATGATAACGCCATCGTAGCAGAAAACAAGGAAGACCTACAGAACTCACTGAACACAATTGAAAAAGTGTTCCAGAAATACAACATGAAAGCCAATAAGAAGAAAACCAAGATACTTGTGTGCGGAAGAGAGAAAGTAGTGGCCGCGGTCCGCCTCGAAGGAGAAATATTGGAGCAAGTGGAATCATTCACCTACCTTGGGAGCACCATTACCTGGGTTGGAAGAAGCACGACATACATCAAGCGTCGAATAGCCCAAGCTAAGACGGCATTCATGGCCAAAAGGCCGCTACTCTGCTCGAAGAGCATAAGACTGGAGACTAGGAAACAGTACGTGAAAACATTCGTGTGGGCAGTGGCACTCTACGGATAAGAAGCATGGACCATTGGAAAAACTGACCAGAAAAGAATAGAAGCGTTCGAGACCTGGTGCTGGAGGAGGATACTTAAGATCAAATGGCCAGATAGGGTGAGAAACGAGGAGGTATACAGAAGAATTGGAGAAGAAAGGGGGCTGTGGAGCACCATACGCCAAAGAAGAACACCGCGGGCTGGCCATGTTATGAGACACAACGATTACATAAGAAGCATAATGGAGGGAAAAATGGAAGGGAAAGTTCCCATAGGAAGACCAAGAGACAAGTACTTGGGGCAAGTCAAGAGGGATACGGGAAAGAAGAATCATAGGGAAGTGAAGGAACTGGCATGGGATAGGGTGAAATGGAGGGCTGCAGTATACCAATCCTAGGATCGTAATACTATGATGATCGGATTTCGTTCTTAGCCGTCAGTTTGCCCTGCCGGCCCCGGCGGCTCTAATCCGAGGGTCGCGGGTTCGAGTCCCGTAACTCCACACACTCGTTTAACAAACAATCTAAACAATCTGCAAACACTTCAACTAGTTTTCGTGAAGAATCTGACCTATATAAGAATACAAGCGGAAGGTACCCGTTGAAATTCAACGGGTGGGAAAAACACTAAACTTATTTTATAAGAAAATCACAAAGCCTGAAGAAAAACTGTCAGCGTGGTCATTTTAGGAGTTCGTAACCTATCTTGTATGTTGTGTTCGTTGTAGTAGACACACTGACCGTTTTCCAGGTGCACGGAGAGATGAGTGACTGTTGGTCCACATTCATGCACGGGAAATCCAAAAATTGGCCACGCAGACTCATTATTACTTAAATAGCAAAGGATGAGAGATGGTCACCTCGTCCCTCCAGTTCTCTTGAGCCGTCTTCTGAGTGATTAACGGCTTGATCGCTTCCCTTGTATACATACATATATTTGCATTCTATGACTTAATTGAGGTGCACTATTCAACGTTGATATGTGCGTTGAGTATCTTAATCAGGATTGGAGAGTAGGGTACAATCCAGCGGTTGACAACGTCAAAAGGAGCATTTACAGCAGCAGCCATGTTTATTTGACCTATCAATCCTCCGTAATCCAGACTGCACCTTCGACATAAAGGGTAGCCATAATCATTGGTTTCAGTTTCTAAATAAAAAATTTAAGGTGATTCTTAGTGCAATTGCCGATTTTCATGCACGGATGTCGTTCATTGCGCAGAATTTCCGTTCTTCTTACTGGTAAGAAGCATGTTGTGTCGGCAGTATAATTTACGCCATCTTAAAACAGATTGAAGTTTCGAAACATATGCGTCTATATTTGAACCATATTTACAGCTGGTTACCCGTCCGTAGATTGGATAAAGATGATATTTGTGCGGTTCTTAGCGTAACCCGAGAAACACCACGGGGAGATGCTAATGAGATCACTGGTGGGCATTTCTTTAAGCATCTAAGTGTAACCTTTGTCGTTTTTCTCTCAAGGGGTCATTTTCTCGCAAATACGACAATCATTTTGCCTAAGAAGATTTTTTCGAAAGGTTATTCTTTTTTCTATATCTTTGAATCGCCCGGGCTAAATTTGGCCCACTGACCAATAGCAAGCCCTTGCTCCCGCTCCCCACCAGTACCCTTCCCTTCTCCTGTTCCGCCTCCCCCCCTCGAGGTAACAGACCACTAGTTAGTCTCTTCTCGCCGACGATGACGGCCTGACCGTCGAAACGTCCCGTAAAATATTTTGTGAGTGTCCTTTTAATTTCCGTGTGCCTGTGTTTTAAAAGTATATTTATATGTGTGTGTATATATATATTTAATAACTCGTAACGTAAGATGTGGGAATTTGTCTAAAAACCGTTTGCAATCGTAATGAGAGGCAGATGCAGACAGTTCCACCACGTGTGATTCATCTGAGTATTAAACGATAATAAACAACGCCATGTTTGTTGTAGCAATAGAGACCTTATTACCATTACTATTCGCTGGACCTTAATATTCTTGCACGTTTAATTGCGTGTGTAATCTATTTAATTGCTTTATGTGTATCGTTTACCCAGTAAGTGTTCTCTCATATGCATGCAGTGCCCCTATGAGAGCTACTTTGAGAATAGACATTGAAGAGTATACTTGTTGTAAATATGCATTGAATATATCGATTATCCCCTCGAAGCAATTTATCATGGGGCCCTTTGGACTTTGGGCCCTTCTTATACAGATTTTCTTTCTACATGCTATCATGGGCCTGCAGGAAATCGTGATTATTTAATGCTAGAGGCGAGAATATCCTTTGAAAATCAAATTTCTGGTTGTCAAGGAAATATGCTATTGTTGATTACAGAGAAAAATGTTAGATATTTCAGCTAAAACATGAATTTAAGACAAATTCGGAGTGTAGAAGAAAATCGATTGAAAGAATTAGAAACTTCCTTTATTCAGCCATCCGATAAAAAAAATCCCAACCCTATGTCTTGAGTGAAAGTACTTTTAAAAAGCAAAAAATGAAACCACTTCACCGAACCCAATGCTTAACATTGGTTTTAAAGTAGGCTTAACCCAAAATGGAGCGTATTATTTTTAGATAACAAGCTATTTGGAAAACATATGATGTGCTTAGTCGTGATTATTTTCTATTTTGCATGAACCTTAAGAACGATGCCTATAGCAATATCATTTTCGCTAATGCCTTCCGTTATGATTAGACACCATTATCTGAAGACTTTAAATTGAGTGATTGAGACATATCCAGCACTCTTCCACATTATTAATATACTAGGCCAAATTTACTGCTGCATACGCTGCAGCTTAAGTTTCGTTTAATAATCACATTCCATTATCGATAATTATATGACTTAAAACTGCGATTAGATCTGGAATTTTGGGAGGTCAAATTGATGTCTTATATTTCAGAGATTTCAGACACCCATCCACTATTTTTCCTTATATAAAATTAATTTTTGATGCATACAAATTTACTAATATGCCATGTACATCATGTGGTCTTATGTTATATTTTCTTAGACCTTCATGACACACAGTTCCTTATTTTTCTCTTGCGATTCCCCTTTTTATTCTTCAAAAGGTGGATAGTACTTACGATACTTCGGTTAGTTCACCTAGTTTCGTCTGTTTCTTATCTTCATGGTTATGCTAATGGCATTTGCTCCAGGTATCGATGAAATGACACCACTAATAGATGTCAACCTATTTGACCCTAGATTGAATCTCGAAGAGAAAAGGTGGAGTATGAATTCTGCCTCAATTTACCCTTCTGTCCTCTAGTTGAATTTATTTATTTGAAAAAAAATTAGACAACGTACAGAATGATGCCATTTTATAGTGAAAGAAATGACAAACAATAAAAGGACACATACGCAAAAACTTTAACAAGAAGAAGGTTAGCAAATAATATCCCAACATGGCAAGCCAAAGAAGATTATTTTATACGGGAATGAGATATGGCTAGATAAAGACGTCGGAAGATAGGGAGAAAGGGTCAATTTCGTTAGGAAGGGAATTTGGGAGAGATGAGAGGCGGAAAATAAGGGAGCGCTTGATGAGTGATAATCTGGGAGTGGGGATATGGAGCATGGACATGGAGAGGATGTGAACTTAATGAAGGAAATTAGGTCAGGGCCGATTTTAAAATCAGTTTTAAGGAAGTTATTAGTAAGATTAGAAGCGGGAATTGAAGACAAGAGAGCATCAGAGGATAAGTTGCGGAGATGAGGGACTCTTTTTTTTAATATTTGCAAAGAAGTGAGTAATGCGTTCCGGAGATTTAAGATTTGTTTGGGCTGTCATCGACCACGTAGGGGAGCAAAAGGAAAGAATGGGAAGGGCAATAGATGTGAAATAAGATTGTAATGTTCTGTGATCTTCAATTTCAGTGAACCGGTAGAGTAGGCAACAGGCACATAGATTAACTTTTAATAGACTGGATGTGCTCAGAATAAATGAGTTTCTGGTCTATCATTATAAAAATATCTTTTGTTGATGTAACTCTGTCCAATTGGGTGGAGTTGATAGGGTAGTTGAAATGAATGGGGAATTTTTTTAGAGGTAACTGGTAGATATAATATTTGACTTGGGTTTACATTTAGCCTCCAGGCACCGAACTGAGGTCTCACTCAAGGCGTCTTGAAGGTCATGGCTGTCAGAGGAGTTATTAATTGGCTTAAATATCTTGCAGTCATCAGCGTAAAGAAGGCCATGAGTTTTGGAAGAAAGAAGTAGGGAGGGAAGATCATGAATGAATAATTTAAAAAGATATGGTCCAAGGACACTGCCGTGGAGAACTTCAGAAGTTACCGTGGACCAAGAAGAAGAGAAACCGGAGAGTATTACGCTTCGGATTCTGTTTGAAAGGAAGCTGGATATGAGGTTGAGACAGATGCCGCAGATGCCAAAATGGTGGTTTAGTTTTATAAAGAAGTAGGGAATTGTAGGTTTTACAAAAGTAGAGGAAAACAGCATAAAGCAGAGCTGACTTTTCGATGGCATTGACAGTGCTGACGCGACGGCGTGGTGCTGAAAGACTGCGAGGTTGGTAAAGCAAGATCGGTCCGGGAGGAAACCATCCTGGTGGGAGGATAGAAAATCAGATGTGAAGCAATACATTCGGTAAAGAATAAATCAGAAATGGAAGAAAGCACAGGAAGTAAAGAGATAGGACGCTAATCCGAGACATCATTTTAAGGACCAGCTTTATGTATTGGGATAATGTTAGCGGCTTTCCATTGGGGGAAAGGTTTTCAGAGAAAAGATGCGATTTAGCAAGAGGGTCTAATGTACTGAGAGAGAGGAGGCACAGTTACGAATGAATTTGGGGCTAAGACCATCGGGGCCGGAGAGCGATGAAGAGGGATTCTAGCGAGATATTCATAAACCTCACGTATATCGGTCTGCACGGTGGATAGTCTATAAGACTTGTGTCAGCTGAGAGGAAAGGTTCCGGTGGAATGGAAGGGTTTTTCTGATGACTGCAGGCAATCGGAGAAAATATTAAGGAAGAGGTTAGAACCATCTGATCCCTGAGCATCACTATTACCATATCAAACTGTATCTGGGATATTGGGACGCTTTTGGCATTGGTTCACAAAGAACAAAAATGTTTTGGGCTCGGGGAAATAGAGTTAGAAAGGCTCAGCGCATACTCTTCATAATCACAAAGAATGAGAATGTTTGAGTATCGCTATAGGTCAGCAGAGGATCGAAGAGTGTTCGCCTTTGGAAAGGTTTTGCGAAGGAGCCAAGGACGTTTCTTGTTATCATGGATGCGTATTATTTATTATGCCCTAAACCTAGAGGGGAATATTTTTCCTTGGATTTCACGAAGGAAACAAAGTATAACGATACTCTCCAGAATGGAGTAAAGAAACCCACTCCCTCCTTTGGAGACAATGAGTTCCCAGGGAGAGAAGGCAGCGGTCGATGTCCTCCAAGGGAACTTCCGGCCAAAGAGGGAAGGGCTCTTAGTTGGTGCGGGAGGACCCCCACAGTGTTTCTGTGAAATTCTGTGAAAAAAATTCCTTTACTGTTTATCCCTCTCTATTCCGTCTCAACTAACACCTACTTACAAAGTCCCGAAATGCCAACTGTTGTGACCAGGCTTGTTCTAATCCCGAGGGTCTTTTTTCAAGTCCCAGTGGTGGTGGAAAACTTTCAGATATATTGTCCATTTACATATGGGCAAAGATTCAGGAACCTTTCATTGAAGAGCAGGTCTATGCCGACGCTGGGTTTTTCTTGACCCTTCCTCCATTCCTCAATAACTCTTCCCTTGCCTACCAACCCACCTGCCCTCAATGGCGCAAATACAATCTGTCTACCACTCTTTACTTAGAATAATATTTGGCAATGTTGAAACCAAGAGGTCATAGATATTAAATTCGTGGACACGTTAAAAAATACATTTATTTCTCGTAACCATCTGAAGGGTTCGACAAAGTATTGCCGAATGCACTACTGTGTGCCCTCGCATAGTATTTTTGCGATGGATGTAAATTCTTCTGGGGATTCAGACCAAGTTTGGTTCTCCATCTCTGCCGATATTTCGACGGAAGAAATTTCCATCGTGTTCAGGGCTGTTCAACAGCCCAGAAGAGATGGAGAACCTAACCCAGTCGGAAAACAGGGAAGAATAAACTTCAATTATTCGCCGGAGGCATAAAATCTATCAATTTTGGGATAATTGTTTCAAAAGATATTCGGAATGACCTGTTTCATTGATCCCAGTTAAGTGACTGAATGTTCTTCTCTCTTCCTCTGCATCTCCTCAACAGATTAAGCTGGTGTTCCTCCAGTGGCTCCCCTGGATCCTGCGAATGAGCCGTCCGGGTCAGCAGGACTCGCGCAAGAGCCTCCAGATGAGGGAGTTAGAGCTCAAAGAACGATCTTCCAAGTCCCTCCTTGCCAACGTGCTCGACATCGACGACGACTTCCGCCACGGGGGGGCGCTGCAGCCGTCGGGCGCGGCGGCCGCCGCCGCAGCCGCCGCGGCCGGCTTCATCCGGGTGACGGGCGGCGGGGGTGCGGTGGGCGCGGGATCGGCGGGCGGGGGCGCGGCGGGCCCCGGCGGTACCGTGGTGGGCCACCACCCGCACCACCACCACCACGCCGAGGACTCCCCGTCGGCGTTGGCCGCGGCGCACAACTGCCTCGGGCCGCACCGCGAGCTGTCGCTCATCCTGAAGGAGCTGCGAGTGCTCACGGACAAGCTCCGCAAGGAAGACGAGGCGGCCGAGGTGACCAACGACTGGAAGTTCGCCGCCATGGTCGTCGACAGGCTGTGCCTCATCATCTTCACGCTGTTCACCATCATAGCCACCATCGCTGTGCTCTTCTCGGCCCCGCATATCATCGTGACTTAATGGTGCTACTGATTTGGTGGTGTTTGGACTCTTTGTTCTGCTTCGATATATATATGTATATGGTATACACACACTCACACACGCGCATACACAAGCATGTATACATATGCATGTATCGATCGCTTGAGGGAGGTTGGCCGAGAGAGTGCGTGAAAAAAAGGGGATAAAGGGATTCTTTGAAATAAATAAGAGAAATGCTCAGATATGTTGACGGAGGGTTGGCTATTTGTGTGTGCGAGGCGGTGCTGGTTTTCGGAGGGATGGTTCAATTGGGGGGAAGAAGGGATCTTTGTGCTTTTGGTGGCGGTGGTGGTGACCACGTTTCTGGGACAGGGAATCGTGGGAGTGATTTGGAAAAGTAGGGTATGATTGGGTGCGGGGATGAAGCGTTCATCTATTGTTCAATGCTCGTGTGCCTCCGCGAGGATGTCTGTGTGTATGTTTGTCGGTGCGTGACTGTGATTCGAGAACGCTTGGTGGCGGTGGGGTGGGAGAAGTAACCTAACCATCCGCACTTCGCTCTTCCAGGGACCCCGCTGCTCTCGGGTGCCCCAGCTAATAAAATCGTTCAATTGTCCCCACTGGCACCACTACCGCAACCCTCCCAACATCAAACCGGCCCACTCTTCAGCCCTCTGGAACGAAATAATGTGCCAAAATCCCCCCCCCTCCCCTAACTACTCAGACGCAACTCACCCCCTATATATATATAAATATATAAAATAATATGTGCCAACTCTCCCCCTGAAAACACTCCCACATCCGCCAGGATAAAGATAATATTGAGAATAGGTGAAGAACGAAATATTTGAAGCGTTCGTCTACCCCCCAGATCTAACTCTGCCAGCCCAACCCACACCGACGATTTGTATCTCCCTTTGCACAGGGGCGGGCCGCTATGGGTTCGCCACGACCTCCCCCCCCCCCCTGCCGGCCGAAGCGGGCTTTCGGCTCCTGGCTGGGTCCATGTCGCAGGGGTGGCGCTAGCCTTCCGTCTCTGATACGGCGGTGCGGCTGATTCAATTACTTCTACAATTATGAGAACACTAACAATAATGATGATTATAGCGAAAATACACGCCCAAAACCACATGCCTACATGGAGAATTTGAAGGAGGATATTAGTAACATTTGAAAGAAACACTAGCATGAAAATAATACACACATTTATACACATGTCAACACAACACACCCAAGGATATATATGCATATACATATGTCAATATGTATATGTGTAATAAAATATATATATACATATATTATAATATGCCACTGCCGGTCATGTGGTGTGGAGTTTGCAAAAGGATTTTTAAAAATTGGCAGAAGATTGTGCGATTTTTGAAGAATGGGGCATGGTGGGGACGATTCTGAGGTTTGGGAAGTGTGTGCATGTATGTACATATATATATATATATATATATATATATATATATATATATATATATATATATATATATATATGCATACACACACACATGATATGGACGGTTTTGCATTCTTCGACAGAAGAGAAGAGAAAAGTGGGGGCGGGAGAAGAGTGTTTTAAAAGTTTTCTGGGGAAGAGGTTTCTAGGAGAGTCTTGCGGGTTTGGTGTTTGGTGATCGCCTGTGATGTGAGTGTGAGTGTGTGTGTGATGGTCATAGGGACGCCGCTTCGAAAAGGATAAGGAGGAGAAGAAGAAATGAAAAATTGAAAAGGAACGGGGGTCGTGGAGTGGCCATTAAAAAATTAAAAAAATGAAAAATGTTGTTGTTTCGCGGGGCAAGAGTTCGCAGTGATGGACAGACGAAAAGACGCGACGTCTATGCGGCCGAGTTATTTTGAAGAGCGGTAGATTGGTTGTCTGGTCGTCCGTCTTGTTTATTCGGGGGAAAAATGGGTTGGTTGTTGTTACACATTTTATCAACGGGTTATTAAAACTTATTCTTCAAAGATTTTATTACATTTTTCTGCAGCGTTCAGAGTTTTTACGTGAAGAGAGAGAAACTGTTAGTCGTGCGAGAGTATTTCTTGGTCCTTTGCATTTTTACTGCCTCGAACTTGGTTCGTGGCGTCCCACCGTAATTAAAAAAAGGTATTGAAACAAAGCAGAGGATTTGATATAAAGGTTCATTTTTCGGAAAAAAGATCAATGAAGGCGGGTTTCCGAAGAAAAAGTGATTCGAGTGAAAATTTTAAAATGTTTTTGGATCATTAGAGAGAAACAGTAGTGATGATTATTACCAATAGAGGCGTAAATAAACAATTGTAGTTACGTTGTAGGAATTGTTAAGTAGTTTTTTGATGATGACGTGTGATGCGTCTCTAGGTTTTGATAGGTAAGAATGATTTCATGAGGATCGGGGGGGCTTTTGGGGGAGGCGGACAGGGGGAGGAGGAGGAGAGGGGGCGGTGTCGAGGGACAAGCGACTTGCCTCCCTCCTCTTTGCCGTTGAACCCCCGATCTGATCACTAGGGACTCCTAATTGTGAGGGTTCGTGCGAAAAGCGAAATTAAAAAAAGACAGCTCTTCCAGTAGTAGTTAATGAGTATTGTCATCATTGCGATCGTTGAAAGGTTGTTCTTTGCCGTTTTCAAATTTTAAAAACGAGAATTAATTATAAAAAATACTGAAAACAAAAACCAAACTGAAAAAAAAATATTTTAAAAGTAAATTTACAAATAAAAAGGGCAGGAATATGTGCCGTAAGGCATGATGAAACTACGCACATTATCACATTCATCGCTGATGAATGAATAAAACCCATTTCGTCTCCTTTTTATCTCCCCTGCCCCACTCCAGCATCCCATGTTTTCCCCTCCTTTCCACCGATGAAAATGAAGTGACCCTTAGCCCTCCACATCTCCAGTCTTCTTTTTCTAACTGTATATCTCTATAGTCTACTCTTTAAATCTGCCTTGTCCACCCTACCCTCCACTTCCCCTGAGTCTCCCTAACCCTCTTGTGCATTTCCTTCATCTTCAAACCTTTGCCCTCCTTCCACCGAACTTTTGACCTCCCCGATGACGTTGAACCCCCAGCGTGTACAGCCCAGGGTGATGGTATCCCTTTCTTTGGCTTTTTTTTATGAATATCGAAATAATATTCCTCAAATGACCCACCTAATTATTCGTCCCGCTTCACAGTGTTTTACGAGAATTCAGCTAGTGATTATAGCACTTTTTTTTAGCTTCCCACAGAAAAAAGCACTGAGGTGGGAGGGATGATTGGTGGAGGGTGAGAGGGGGGGGAGGGAGGGGAAGGAAGCGGCCGCATGAGGGGAGGGGATGGGGCAAGAGAGGATGAGAGAAACGTGACGCTATAATTCGTACGCGCCAAACTGGGCTGACATCGTTGCAGTTTTTTTAAGCGTGAGGAAGCCGGAGTGCAGTTTTTCACGCCATCCCCGTAAAATGCTGGTCACGGCGGCGGCTCGATCCGGGGACACAAATTCGACTCTACGTAAAGCGATCGGTTCACGCTGGAGGCTGGGCGCGGCGGCATGAATGGACTTCATCGATTTGGTCTCATTAGTTGGCGGCGCTCGATATGCGATTGAAGAGTACATACAGAGTTGATGCCGAGGAAAATTGGGGGAGTTGAGAGAGGCAGGTTCGTAATGAATTGGCGCAAATGGTATCGCTCGCGCGACTAGAGGGGATGGGAATCTGTCTCAGGTTGGGGAAAGTGAGAGGAAAATCTGTTAAGAGGTGATCTGAGGGTGTTCCACTCCTATTAGGGATGATAAGTGCGATTATTGTTTGAGTTGAAAAGCACCAAGTGGTGGATCGAGGTTTGAGAGACATCAGTGGCAAATGGTTAGAAAAAGAGAGGACTCGGTATTGTGCTCTGTAGAACCCCCCTTACTATTGTCAGGTCATACAGTCCCGTTTATAGAAGATGGTGACCCCTTCGGAGACTTATGAGTGCTGAAATCCTACTCCAGTATCCTCTAGCATTAGGTAGGATAGGAAAGGGTCCGATCTTGAGCACCCTGGAATGGGGAAAGGAGGAGGAAATATGATGAATTTTGTTCCGGAGGAATTCCGAGAAAAACTTTCTCAGCGAGTATGACTTGTGATGGAAGGTGGACGGAAGATTGGAAACGACACGGAGTTTGGTGATGCATTAAAATGTATGCTTTGACAGTGACAAGAATTGAAGGAGAGAGAGAGAAACCTAAAGAAGGGAGGGGAGAGAGAGATTTCGGTGAAAACTATAAATATTTAATGTAACTCAGGATGAGAGAAAAAATAGCCACATAAAACGTATGTGGATTAATTAAATTTAGCAAAAATTAGAGTTAACGTTGAATGTGGAATGACTGACCGTAATCAAAACACTTAAACCTATCATAATTAATAAAGAGGCATTTCATTCATTGCCACATCGTGGTTGAAAGAAAGGAGAACAAATTTTCAACGTAGACAGAATTTGCAATAAAGAGAGAGTGAGAGAGAGAGTTGATTTTTAGAGGAATAGATTTTAAAAGTGTACCAGCGAGATTTTTTTATGAGGCAAAGGGAGACGAAAAGAAAAGTTTCTGAGGACTTCAGATTTTATGCGTTGAGTGTGTACTGCGGAGATATGAAAAAACCAAATCGATTTTCCAAACAGACTAATTTTCCTCTACCAGCAAAATTGAGGAGAAAAACGTAACTGAAAAGATGACCCGATAAATTTGGTGCGTTTAAGGGAGGGGTTTATAAATTGGACTTACTTTCTTTTCTTTGGCTTTAGAGAGCAATATTTTGATTGATTTTAGCATCCAAGAAAATGTATGATTCATAAAAACTCACCTATTGCCGCAAAGTTTCATTCTGTTTCATTCTGTTTTTTTTTTTTTTTTCAAAAATTTTAAAACTCTTTCGGAGCTATTAAATTATTTTACGCTCAAATTTAGTATTGTAAACTTAAGTCTATGAAGCTTTCCAAATAATTTTGAGCAATTATCATCATGACACAGTTTCAACTGATGCGTTGTGGAGGGCGGCGTTTATACTAGACTTCAGGCTATGGGCCGGATATCGATGCCCCCTTATTGACTCACAAGCCCGCGGGATCGCTTAAGACCCACGATCAGCCATTCTTTCGCGTCCCAGTAAATAGCGTGCTCGCATTCAATCTGTGAGGGAAGGAAGAAGTCGACTCGTGGAATCAAAGGCGACCGATTGCAGCGTCAGCGTGCAGATCTTTATCGACGGCTCGTCAGATTCCATCTCTCTTTTCCGTCCCCTCTTCTTCCACTGCTTTGGATTTTAAGCTTATTTCCTTATTTTTCGAGGGTGTTGTTTGTCTCCCCGCAAAGTGATAACTGCGTTTCGAGAGTGCTGTTGGGCGCAGGCAATTGGCGGCTGCGTGATGGCGGGACTCTTTCTACACCCCACACTCCTCCTTACCCTTTCTGCTTCGCCGATGACTCGGCTATCGGCGCAAAGCAACTGCGGCCAACCGGGGAGGGTTGTAGGAGAGAGGTGAGAGTCCCCCTTGCTCGATAAAGAGGCACAAATCGATCCCTCTCCCACTTCTCTCCGATTTGCTTTCTCTCTCTCTCTCACTGTTCATCTCTTCTACCGAGATTTCCCTCTTCGACTATTTTTCTCCGTGTTGTTCTCCTCTCATTTTTGTTTCGTCACACTGCCATCTATAGAACAAGCTGTACGAATGTTGTGAGAATTAAATAGTTTTGGCGTAAGGAAGGGTTACCTTCCAAAGTGACTCATGCCTGGAAAGCAGTGGAAGTTCTGGTTTGAGGAGAAAGCCTGGACCGATACACACTCCTCGTTCGCCAATCTGCCGATGTGGGTCACGCCCTAATGACACACCACTTGGTCGCGATGGTTGTGGACGGTATAGAACTATAGACTTACTGAGACGGGAGGGTTCCTACTGAGTAAGCAACATGCGTAAGTCTTCAACGAAAGACGGAGAACAAAAACCAACTTAAGTTGAACTCAACGAGGCGTCGCTATAGATGAACTGCGTTTCTGCACAGATAATTGAATAACTTTGTAATGTTTACAGGAATGTCTATGGTAGACTCTCAGCGTTTCGACTAAAGACTTTTAAAAGAGTCGAAAGCATTGGACGGTGGATTGTATACTCCTGTGGGATTAGTTGAGTTATTTCATAACTTACGGAAAAAACACCGAAAAACTGTGCAATCGATTTCATCAGTGACGGCATCTTCAGGTACTGGAACTTAGGTAATTAAGCGGGTTATTAATCTTCTTTTATCGCGAGGAAATTCCATCAAGTAATGCCTTTAGCGTTGACTTAACTCGAGATGTAATACGGATGGTTTTTTAAGGTGTGGAAATTCAACCATGTCTGTCAGCGCTGACTTAACTTCTGTTGTAGGTTTTAAGTAACTTGCCTCCAGCGAGCGCGTTCGTTTCGGATGAGTGTCGAAAAAAACGATATGGCGTCTAAGATGTCCATCTCCGCCTCTACTCCCCGTCTCATCCCCCTCTCCTTCCCCCCCGCCTAAACCCCCTCCCCTTGGATATCCGTCAACTCTTTTCTCCTCCCGCCCGAGTCCTATTGTCACACTCCGATCGCACCTGCTTCCCTTCTTTCAATCGCCTCCAACGAGCACATAGCAACCAGCTCCCCTCCTCACCGAACCCCACGCTATCTCTCACACTCTGTCTTTGTCCTTGTAACAGAGAAACTTATTTCCACGAGCCCTTTCTTCACACACATAGCAGTTCGTTCGATTCACTTTAAGAAAGAGAAAACCACCCACAGACACACCTTTATAAAAAGGCCATATCCCACAAACTTTGCGAAAATGGTGCTTCGTCTTATCGATTGACACGACGGCTATTAATTAAAGTTTAAAAAAAGAGGACACTGCGGAGGTGATTATCAGCAGTATTCATAAGTCTAAAACTTGCTATAATAGTTGTAGTGATTATCATTGTATAGAAAGTGGACTTTGAAAAAAAAGCAAACAGAGATTTGCAGCAAAAATATTGGAAGATTTGAGGTAAAGAGGATAAAAGCATTTATTTATTTCTAAGATTACGATATGGACATTGTGAAATGATTTTTAAAAGTAATAACTACTTGATGAATCTTAAATGCATACATAGTGACCGCTTTGTAAATAACTGTTGGAAGAAAGTTACACGAGGAAATAACTTTTAAAAAAAGGTGTTCCTTCGAACAATCTACCACGACCTGCCAGCGAATGTGATGTGTTCAAATTTTTTCAGAGTCTTGTACTAAATTCGGGTATTTTTTTGTGCAAATGTATCCTTTCAACTGTGACATTTCCATTTTACTCCCCGGTACACTGACTGCATTTGGTTCGTTCCACTTCTCCCTTGTGTTGCGAAACCTTTAGCTCCCTCTCATTGTTTCCCTGTTCATATATAAATGCATATGTGTATATGAAGATAAAATTTAAATTCCCCACCCCGCCAGCCCCTCCAAACGCCTCATCCCCAAGCTGCTATCCACCCCCCGCTCACAATTCCCCTCCCGTGACCACTCCCTCTCCGTCTCACCCCTACCATTCCTTTAACTCAGAACCCCTTTTCTTGAGCAAAACAACCACCCGCATTCCTCCTCCTCCCACCCGCTAGGCAGCTGCCTAACTACTGGCTCACATTCAAACAATCCGCCCTTTAGCATTTTCCAAAGTCTGCTTCTGCTGCTGCGAACACAAAGCTTTACTTCTTTCTATTCTCCCCCACGTTCCCATTCTCAAGCTCCCTCACTCACTCCCAGCGTCATCTTAACATCCAATCCCACGCAACAACAGAACGCGAAATGTTTCCCCATTTCTACCACCTCTCTTCCATTTTTTTCTTGCACGTACATGCTTTCTCTCTCTCTCTCTGTCTGTCAGTCTGTCCCCCTCTCTATCTATATCACTCCACTCCCTTCCATCAAATGTTTCAAACCGTCTCACTCAACTTCACCTTCCGCACGGCGCACACAATCTGCCCACCACCACCTTTCTTCTCGCCACACCAGAGCACCACCTACCACTGCCCCCAATTCTCCGCCTCAGCTCTTGCCCTCTTCCCCCGACCCCTCATACATTACAGCACCCCCACGCTCCAAATTCGTGTATCTTTTTTTTCAAAGGGAGAGAACCCATGCGCTAGCACACACCTACACACACGTAGTCGGAATATGCATTTAAAATAAAGAATATAATCTCCTCCGAGTCTCCTCCATCCCGCATTTTGAACGTCTCAAATCTCGTGATGACAAATGATAAAAATATATTTGAATATAAGCATATATATATATATATATATATATATATATATATAATAATAAATAAACAATACACAAAACTCTTCACTTAACATATCTCTTCCCTCCCGGTGTATATCATACATCCCCACACCCCGTTAATTCCACCATCTCTCACTCACTACGACACTCCCGAAGTTAATATCTTTTTTATTTTATGTCACACTGGTGAATGAATAGCCTCAGCGTTAAAAAAAAAGTCCACTTGCTTTGAAATACGAGTACAGGAAAAAATATCCGACATGAAATTGAAAAATGATAGCAGATCCGTCTTTTTAATTCTTCTAGTGCAACAGGACGGACATATTTAAAGATACGCACAGTAAATATGATTTTAAATGAAAGTTTTTTTCGCATGTTTGCGGATCGTAGTGGGCTCAACTGATGAAAAGAAGAAATCTAACAGTATAAGAGTTATGACAAGACTATATTACTGAAATGGTTTACTTACTTTAGTTGATCAAGTGTTATTATATGATGGATAGTTACATAAACATTGATGTGTAATGTTGGACATTAATACTAAAAAGTTTCTATATTGACATTTTTCAAAGGTTAAAGCATGCATATGTGCCATTATTATAACAATGAACAAATAGAATCTCTCGCCGAATGATTGTATCGAGAAATAATATTATTTATTTATTATTTATTATAAACTTTTCAATTGTATGACTATCCTTTACCTTAAAATACTTTCCTCCTTGCTAAGAGGCAAAGAATCATCCCTCCCTCCTCCCAAATTCCCTAGGAATTTTTTCGTAGAGAAAAGTGTTTGACGATTGTGCAAAGTTGTACTTTCTTTATCCAGAGATGGTGAACAGTGAGTGACGCACGAGAAATTATTAAATAAATAGTAAAAGACGCGGAAGAGTGGACGATGGGTGAGGAGAGAGATTGCAGGGGGGATTGGGGAGGGAATGAGAGCTCTGGGTCTCGTGTGTTGGGTTCAATCTCGATCCGGGATAGGGTTGAGAGTGCATTTCGGTTCAAGGGAACGAGAATATTAAATTTGGAGGTGAGGAATTGGGGGGGATGGGGTCGTGTAGGTCGGGAGAGGAAAAGGAGAGATGAAAACCACAGAAAGAGGAGGAAGAGAGAGAGAGGAGTTATAAGGGGGAGGAGGAAAGCGGAAGCTCGAGACGTCGGCTAGCAGAAACGTATTGGTCCATTTATACACACATATGGCGGCCTTTTTCGATGAATTTCTCCCACCGAAAGCAGACCCCCTCCCAGAAACTCTCTCCACTCATTCTATGCATGTGTGTATTCTATGTATGATATGTTTGATGTTTATGATTTCGTGATCGATGAGCGCCCTTAATGACGTTGGTGACTATTTTGTCCAACTCTTATCATAACAGAATGCGATGAAATAGGCGATTGCGCTATGAAGGATTGGTCATGGATCACAAAATCATACAAAATCCATTCGTATCACATGTTATTCACTTGTTTTGGAGTGAGAAATGAAAGCGATTCGGTCGATGACTTAAAGCTTCGTTAAATTATTTAGCGTTTAACGTTATATCCTGGAAAATAAATCCTTCGAGATGTTCTTAAAGATCGGATGTGGGCGAGATGGAGGGTAGGGAGAGAGGATTTGGCGTGGATTTCTGGAATTTCCTTCGTTTAGACCTCAACCCTCCCCGGACCCTTCAACCCTCTCGGACGAAGAAACTATTTACTCCAAGAGCCTCAATCACTTCTCCAGCCCCCCCCCCTCTCCCGTTTCGCGCTCGCATCTTTCTCTCGTTCGTCTTCTCTTTCTCCCTAAATTATTTCTTCCTTCGCCCGTTCTCCCTTTCCTCCCCCCCTGCGCCTCCTTTTTAAAGCCCGAAATCCGATCCCTGCGAAGGAGCACCCCGACCACTTTGATCTTTCAAAACCGACACCCTTTTCCCCTCTCCTCCCCCACCCACACCCCCTCCTTTTTCCCCTTCCTTCCCAGAAGTCGCCGCGACACCACCATCGCCCTGCCCTCCTTCCCACCGCCCCCTTCATTCTTCTTACGCCACTGCCCCGCCCATGGCAGTGCCACACCCCGATATTCTCCTCTTCCCAACCTCACGCCCCTCTTCCGAGAAAACCCTTTCCCTGCGCATTCCCTCGCGCCCTCCTGTAGGGACAGGGACAGGAGAAACCCTGATCCTTCCATTCACGACCCTTCCGAGACGGGACGCTCGGAACTGCTACGCGGACAAGTTTTGGGAAAAAGAAGCGGAAGAGAGTTTCATCCTCGCGGATGACGCTCATGTGTTTTTGGCTTGTGTTGTTGCAAGGATTCTCATTTAATGGCCCGGGTTCGACCCTTCGCAGTGTGGGAATCATCCCATTGTAATATGAACACCTGCTTGTGTTCAATATGTACTTAGAGCACTTTAAGATGCACTGCTCCATTCGTCAGATGAGACGTTAAATTTTCTAGCCCTCGGTGCCTATCGTTAAGAGTTATGTCATGCCGTGAACAGGGATCCTCTAAACTCAACCTCCACTGCCCAAACGATCCTTCCCCGATATCCCAACTATCACCCTATCTTCATCGGCGCAGATGACATCCATGACGCCCAAATAGCCAACCTAAAGCGTTGGAGATCATTCTAGTTTGAGTGTCGCGCGGAGACCAAGCCAAAGTGCGACGTCAGCGTTCAAACGTTTACCACTTGGCGCCGGGAGTGGGCTAATTTTGGCGCATCGCTGCTCTCCGCCTCTCCTCTCCACTCTCAAACAGTTCTATCGGCACCACAAAGCCCTCCGATGATGATGCCAGTGACGTGAAGAAGCTGCCGGTCGTTTCCTTTGGTGACTACTAGTATTGTTATCAGTCCATGCGAGGACTGAGTGGGTTAGTTTGGTGAAAGGGGGGGGTCGCTTCCTTTTCTGGGACGGAGAATATGCGAGAAGAGGGAGAGGAGATATAGTGGGAGATAAAGAGATGCAACAATAAATCGCCTTCAGTCTCTGCCGTTTCCTTCTAATCTCCTCATGGTTCGTTTCGATCGGTCGAAGTGGAGAGCCCCCCCCCCACCCCTTTCTCATCATCCCCTACACCCCACTCTCTGTCGACTCGTCCGAAATCTCAAAGTTCCATCGAATTTCCATCGGCGCGATTTCTTTGAAACGACCCCTCCCCTCCCTTCTCATCCCCCTTCCCCCCCTCTTTTCCCCTTCCCCCCAATCTCTCCCCTCTCCACCCACCGACTCTCTCTCTATCTCTCCCTCTCCGCGAGCGTCATTCCAACGGCCGCCTTCTTCACAACATTCCTGCGCCAAGCTTCCTCTGGCACTTAAATCAAAATTTTCCACCCAAATTTTTTCTGAAATTTTAAAAGTATCCTGTGGGATAGGTTGAATTGGAAGAAAATTGCTTGTCGATTCCAAGAGCTTGATTGATTGATTGATTGAGTGGTTGAGTGATGACTCAGAATTTAAACATAATTTAAACTTTCAACAAATTATGTCTCTCACAGGATATGCAAACTCGTCTGGTCAAAGTTTTTTGGTACAAATGTTGGCCGTGGGACTTTGGCTTTTCCCACGCGTGCCTTTTTTCCCTCAATTTCTCCTCTCACTTATTTCGCACGCAAAACCCTGAGGGTTTTGAGGGGATCACCGGCTGAATCTTAGCGTAAAACGATCATCGAGTCCATTATAGTTTTGTATAGTTGAATTGGGCTGTTATTGGAAAAAATATCTTTCATTTTCGATTCCCACTGCAGTTAGACTGTTATAGTTCACTCCAACGAACATTGTGACTAAAATTTTGTTTTCCGTAACAAGAGCCCGAAATAAACTTGACCAATCCAATTAAAACCCAAGACCACTGTAATAGACCCACGACCGAAAAAAAACAGAGAACTCCGGGGGACTACTAGTTCGTACTTCTATGATCTGATTAAGGTTTTACCCTTAAGCTGGAAAGGAGAAATCGAATTCCCTTGGGCGGGTGAGTACCAGTTCCCATTGCACTACATTCTTTTGACCCACATAATTTACTTCGTTTAACGTTGGCTTAAAGGTGACGGACCGTGTAAGAAGGGGGTGGGGGCTAAGGAGGGGGGTCTAAGGAACCTCACCGCAATTTGGGTCGCGCGGAGTGCAAGGGAAGGGGCGCGTCGTCCCGCAAGGCCGCCTTGCCGTGCTAATCCCACCGCCAAAGCGTGCCCCCGCCTCAACTCGTCCCATGGGTCACGGTGTTCGGGGTGCGCCTTGCTCCCACACCTCTCCCGCCGTCCTCCTGACGCGAGAACACCCTTTAAAAGTGCTCGCTTAAAATGCTATCTCAATTCCACCACTCCCGTTCGCTCTCCCTTCCATTTATAGAGAGCGGGTCGCCTCGACAGCCGAACGACCGGCGGCGATCGTGTTGGCGGTCAGGTTGAAATCAACCACCAATCCCCGAGCTTGAATACCATTTGATTGCTGTCAAATTGATTCGATTTAATTGCGGTCCGGATAGGTGAGGGAACGCAACCACTGCCACTCACCCCCTCCATCCCTATCTCCCAAAAGTATAAAAAAAAGAAAAGGATCCTTGCCTCCCCCCTTCTCCTTTGCCACATCCGAAAGCTCTCCCCCTATCCACGGCCATCGACTCCACAATCCATTTATTTGCTCCTGCATTATTCATTTACTCATTAATTTCTCTTTCACCACCTCCCCCTCTCTCTCCCACACCCTCCCACCGCTCCTTTGCCCAAAAAATTTAATTCTTCTCCCCCCACAACCAGCTCCACCATCAATCCCTGCCGCTCCCCAACACCCTTCTTCCATCGCCCTTCCCCGGCAGCGTCCGACCGGCCGGAGCATTGCCCTGTGACGGGGTGGGGTTCTTCTCTCGGATAAGGGACGATTGCTTCCCGCACCCCTCCTCTGCACCCACACCCCTTCCCGCACCCGCTTCCCCGCCAAGGCAAGAAAGGGTGTCGGCGCGCGGCAGCCACGCAGATCTTGCACTTGTCAATACTCTGAAAGGCCGGCGCATGCGCGTGGGTGCCACTTCCTCCCCGCACCACTCCTGCACCCGGCTCCACTCTCTCCCCACACCCGACCCTTTCACACCCCTTCCCTCCCCTGCGAACTCAACCCCTTGCCCCCTTTGCCGCGCTCCCCCCGAACCCCGCTGCACCTTCCTTTTCCACGAAAGCGATCCCCGCACCCACCCACCACCACGACGCATCGCCCGCTCCCGCTCCCTCTCTCTTCCCTAAACACACCCGCCGCTCCCCTTTCCCGCCCCCTATCCCCCCTTGCAGCTGTGCCACGCCCTTGCACCTCGCCTCCCCCCACAATCAAAAAACCACATCCCCCGAACACCCTTCAGAAAGAAAAAATAATAATTAAGGCCCTCACCCTTCTTAACCTCTCTTCGCGTGTTTTTGCGCCCCTAGATTCGCACCTAATCTTCACAGCCGACGCTTTTGAGCGCTCAAGGGAGGGGCAAGGGGGGGGGGGGGCGGAGGGGGCAACTATTGTGTGCGGTAGGCTTTCACTCCTTCCGGGGCGGGCCGTGTTGTTTTTCCGTCGTCTTGGTGACGTGGGCCAGTATAACGCGTTGTGGTCGGGTATGGATGTGCACCCGTTAGTGGTATCGGCGTCGCTCACCTTCGTGTAAGAAGATTGCATCCTCGGGGACGCCACTCATTGTTTTAACTCACGGCAGGATATCTGCTTCGAAGGGTGGTTGTGAACATGTTTCCTTTGGCGACGTCTTCCTAACGGTGGAAATATCCGCATCCGCATTAATGGACTACTTACCTCCCGCTGCACACCCTTACTCTTATCCGTAAGCAAAACGGTGTCCTGTAAACAAACGGTCTGGGAAACTCCCTTCTCTCACCCTTAACTGATATCATTACGCATCTTCATTCGTTAAATCTGCCATCAATTTCATACCCTGAAAATGATGGTAGACAGCCAACGAAGCTTCGGTGCCGACGAGCGATTCCCACCCATGAGGAAGCCGTGAAATCTCAATCCTTAGTATATGTTGAAAAAACCTTGGATCCAATATTTCTCCAGGATAATTTTGTAGCATTATCTCTCACGTGCTCGGAATTAGGTACCAGTTCGCTCGGATGCTACCTCCAAAAGCCCACGAATAGATCCCATTCATAAACTTCGGCGCGTCGCAAGGTATCATGGGACGTGACAGCCACTTCCCTTAAGGGTGTTGGCTTCCTTCTCGATTTTCCGATGAGGCGATCTTGAGGGTTCGAGGATTGGCTCGTAGGGATTGAGGGTGGCGGAACACGTTGTTCACTTGTGTCGATCTTGAACGTTCGCCCGGATTACGGCTGCTACTCATTTCCACCGAAAGCCACCAAAAGCCTCGTCGCTTCGGGGAAACGGAAGATTTTTCCTTTAGGGGGGCGTGTCGTAGGCGCGTACATTTCTCGGAAGTCTGGGAGGCGGTAAGTTTTTCGGAGAGGCGCAGCTATGCGCCGAATTAGGGAAATCGCCATTAAGTAGGCGTATGCCGCCGCCGTCGTTCTCACTGAAACCTGCCTCTCTCTCTTCGAATCTCTCTTTCTGTTTTCTCTCCCTTGAATTTCCTCCGCATTAGGCCGTTTAGAGAGCTGATTTATTGGGCTGGTGGTGAGGGGGCTGAATATGGGGAACTGAGGCACTGGACCGGACACAGGTTCACTGCCGCCAGTGGTGCGCAACATAGACCGCACGTTGTTTTTCCCTTTTTGCCACGGCGAGGAAAGAAAATAGAGGACTCAATTGCCGGGGAAGTAGGCACCCCGGCCGAAAGTGGTAGGTGATTCGGCATTCGCATCGGGTAGCGTTTCATTTTGGTTCAGAATCAGACTGTAAAAAACTCGTAGCAGCAGAGCACGTGCCAAGGAATCAGTGCCAAATGTCGGATTGATCTAGTAAAATATTAACTTAATAGAGAGTGGATGTTGTATCGTGCGATTGGAACAACGACTGACTAGTGAGAAATGCTTTGAAATTTGTGTATCAATTGAGAGGGATTCACTCAGGTAAGGCGAAGGGGAAGGACCAATTGTCTTCCAAAAACATATAAAAAAGGATCACTCCCGCTGCTCACATACTTGCCGAGGGATTAATAACTTCTGCTCAAGAAATCTGAACTATAGCTTCAGTGCCAAAAATATCCCGTGTCTCCATGAGTACTCAATTAATGATGCATGTAACATGCGTTACACTAAAACAATCCCCCCTCCCCATCCATTTTAGCCACTTCCACTTGCAGCCAAGTGTTTTTGCAAATCTTTGCGATGCTCATCGTACATCTCCAATCCATTAAAAGATATAAAAAACACATTCCCTTGTACTGTCTCTCTCCCTTTCTCTGAGTCTGCGTAAAAACTCTTAACAGAAACCTTTCACGACTCTTAGGGCCAAATCCTCATGAGGAATGTAGCAGTGAAGTCCCAAGCAGCATGGAGAACAGTTTCCCCGTAAGTGAGAGGTCCCTTCCACCCCCCTTCTCTTCCCAACAAGTACTTCTCTTGTCCTTTAAATGCCTGACATGTTTCACCTTCGCTCAGACTCTTCCTTCTCTCCCATATCCTCTACCCCCTCCCTTCCTTCCTCCCTCCCCCTTTCCTCTCTGTTACCTTCTCCTCCCCTTCCATTCGCCCACCCTCCTATTCTCACCACCACCCAACTTTATTTCTCCCGCCCCTCCCACTCCAGTAATACGTGTGTCCCTTCATCTTTCTCCCGCCCTACCTCCCAACCATTGTCGTCTCCTGTTTCATTCAAACCACAGAAACTCTTCTCCACCCGGACAACAAACCAACCTTGTCTCGAGTAGATGAAAAAGTATAATAAACCCTTTCCCTTCTCTCCGAAACCCACACCCTTTCCAATTTCTCCTCCTCATACACGTACTGCATACATGCATACATGGACACATAAAAGATGATATATAATATGAAATGTATTGATATCTCTCTCTCTCACTCGTCTCTGTCTCGTCGAGAAGGGATAGTTCTTTTAGACCCATGTCTTCGTTTACTTGAGAGACGACTGATGACTGCTATAATTTCGCCGTTCCCTTTCCATCGTTTTTTTTTTAATTCTTCCTCAAATATGTGTGGGTCTCCGTAATGTTAGCGGCTGCTTAGTCTCTGATACTTCTGTCTCTCTCTCTCTCCTCCTACACCAAAACCTCCCCCTTCCCCCGCCTCTTTCTCTCCATCTTGGGTGCCTCTCTTAAAAGTTCCCTCCTCCCACCCTCCACCAATCTCCACTCTCTCCTTCTCTTGTTATTGGCTGTTGTTGCCAGTGATTTGAACGCGTGCAGTGATGCGCGAAAGTGTCGAAGGATTGATTTTAAAAAAATGGTTGTTTGTTTGAGAGAGTTTTTTTTCTCTGTCCGGAGGAGAGAGGTCTTACTGAGCGGCAGCAAAAAATTGGTATTAAATAATGAAATGTAAAAAATGGAGTAAATGAGGACTGTGTGGTTTAAACTGGTGATTCGTTAAACACCTTAGATTTTATAAACCGCCGAAAGGCAGTTGACTACTGTTAATATGATTGTGAATATTATTATGTCCAAGGACACTTTTTCGTTTTTATATAAACCCTGTTTAATGAATAAAAATTTATAAATAACATAGATGAATATTAACAATGACCCAATTCTATTCCTCTCTGCTCCATGCTCTTTAGTGGTATTACTTTTTATTTTGAAAGCTGATATATTAGCAGTACCTAAGCATGTTTCCTGTTTGTTAAAAAAAAACAATAATCACCTCAACCGCTAGAAATCACCCCCTTAATTAATTTATTCCCTCAATAAACTTTACTTTAAATGGAGATCCTATAAAGCCATAAAATCGCCAAATTTAACCTAAAGAATTAAAGATGCTTTCGTAATTCAACATATACATATTTCATTCGAATATATCAAAAAAATTGAAATGAGAACATTTAATCACCTTTGAAGTTCTCTTTAAGAAATTTATCTATGCACAGTTCAATGATGAGTGATGGGAGACTAGAAATACATGAGATTACACCCAAACTATTAAGTTAATAATCTACAAAAAATAGGGAATATCCAAAGGCATATACTTACCTGAAAGTCAATACCGCAGAAAAATAATGTTTTTTTTTGCATTATTTGTTCAAGTCCTGCATAATTTTTCATGTTTAATCTCCTTATTTACAACTTGAGTTCGCGAAATTCATATTCAAGAAGTAATGAAAACTCTTGTAAGAGAGCTTTGCTTATATTTCTAATGACTCTGATTATACTGAAAACTTATACTTGTTTCACTCACTTGGCATTAAACTATTTGATTTCATACAGTAAACATTAAAGTCATCTAAAATGTTCATTTTTGCTTATTTTATAACCATTCTCATTCCAAACATTTTGATTGAAAATTAAAACAGAAATACGGGTGTTTAAAGAAGTTTCTTTTTTTTAAACTTTGAATCAATATTTAAATAATAGGTTGGCTTACTCCATCCAATATTCCCGAATTAAAAGTTCCGTTGAAGAAGATAAAAGAAAATTCTTTTTTTCTGTAGCGCCTTCGTTTTAAAATTTAAATCAGTTTTAAATATTCTTAGCATTTAGTGTTGAGCCTATTGACCAAATATGAATTGTTGTGGGGCTCCAGAAATACATAGTCTATCCCTTTGGATTGATGCCTTTATTTGAGCGCTGTCTCTAATGATAGTTTCATTATGATTGGAAGCTTCCTTCAGTCTTCGCAGTGAGTGCTGACGACTTGTTTTAGGTTATCCATATAGAAGCACTACCTCATTTCTTACAATTTCCTAGTGCCCCTACTTCAACGCATCCTGCCTCTGAACTAAAGTCTTTAACCCCGTTATCTTTAATTTTGATGATCGATACATGGTTTATCCTGGTGACAATACGCCTAATTACCAACTTATATATTAATGGGACTTAGTCAAAATCAGCCTTGCTGGTTTTTACTTACATTAAACTTGCCAAATTAGACATAACAATAACCATCGCCCTGTTCCCCTGCTAATCATAATTTGTTTTTCAAAGCAGACAATAAAATGCACCATAATCTTTCTTACTGCAAACAGTTTTAACCACACATCAAATTGAAGTGTAGTCTTGTTTCTGAACTTTTAGGAATGACTTTAGTTAACTTAGGCAGTTACTGCGGTTCAAGTTCAGAAGGAAATTTTAATGTTTGGCAATTTCATTATTCAGGATTTGTGGGGATTACTACGTATTTTTATAAAGAGAAGTAAGAATTAATGCATATATTTTTTAACCACGTACGGAATATAAGAAAACTTATAAGCCGTTTTATTTAACATTTTTGGTTTTTGGGTACACTTTAACTTACATTTGCCTTTTAATTATTTTATCCAACATTCTTATATTACCAAATTACAGCAATATTTCAAAATGTGTGGAAATTTCTAAGTTATGGTGGCCACGAAGAGGAGTGATATACCTACCAGAAGAATTAGTTAAAGTTAATCGCACAATCCATTAAAAGAATACCGGCTGAAGTTGCCGACCAGTGATGCTCATTTAGAGTTTAAGTAAAATATGTACCAATATGCATCTAATCAGAAGTAACAGCCCATCAAAACGAATAATTTACTTTCAGCATACAATCTAATTATGGTAATTACAAGAGATTGGACGACTTTGTTGACAATGGGACGCTTTGATGGGTTTACTTCTTAGTGTGAAAAGTGAAAAGTGATGCTTATTTCTGTAATGTACCAATGAAATGATTTTGTTCAAAACGATTTTATAAGATTAATCGGGAGTGAAATATCATGCCATCAAGGAGTGAAAAAATTGGAAAAATATTAATCCCACTTGTTAATGCCAAAAAAAGACAATGTATTCAGCCTCTGAAAAATGACTTGAATGAAATTAGGCAAACATTTTGAAGGTTCTTACTTTTGAACTCTACGGCACTACCTAGGTTACTCAAACAGAAGAAGTCCTGGCAAACAAATGTACCCGTGAATTGGAGTGGGTAGCTTCACAGTATTCGATCACACCAAATTTTGCGGGGAAATTTCTATTGTTTTATTTCGGCAGCGTCATTTGTGCGACGAATGTTTGAACAGAATAACTGAGTAATACGTTGCGGTCTCAATCGCATTCGTTGCATCGTCAATAGAAAGGCATAATTCTATAATTTCAAGAACTTGACTCCTACTGAGGTCATGCAAACCAAAAATTACTTTTTTCTATTGAATTTTTCTCTACAAACATTCGAAGTAGCTGTTTTCACGCGCCAATAACGTATCATTCCTTTTGAAGAGATATCATGTTGATTCGCAGAGAAGCTGATATCGAGCCGTAAAAAGAGAACATTTCTTATGTGAGGATGTGTTTTATCAACCTGTGAAGATGTTGTTTAGTGTATCATTAGCTAGTGCATGGTAATTATAGCTTAAGGAACAATAAATTTCCGATACTCTTGGACCAGTTTCTCTAAATTCAAAAACATTCCTCCACCATGGCTTGAGATCGCTCCACTCTCGGGTATGTGAGTAATGTTTTAAATTTCCTGGGAACGCGTGCAGATGACAACAATAAAAATGTTTCTTGCACATGTTCTTCCTTTTTTAATCCCACCCTCAACTCATGCTTCCCCTGTCTCACTTTTTTTATCTCCTCCAAGCTCAAGTAGTCGCTGCGCCAACTGGTGGCGGAGCAATCAATATGCTTTCGTGAATTTTCTCATTCCTTTCCTCCGCCTCAAAACTTTTGCCGCCATCCCGTCTTGTCCTAGTCACCCACAATGTTTCACCCTTTCAGAGGCCTATTTGTCTTTAAAAAAATCTAAATAATGTACCAAAACTGTTCCTTTCAAAGCTGTTATTTCTGTACTAAAATATTGAAATTCCTTCAGTCGATTGACCGTACCCATCACACGTGGTAGTCAGGATTATTTGACTTGATAACGTATGCAATTTAGTGAGTTACTTGGTGAGTATTTTATTTTTGAGAGTTTATTATTCCTAATTCCAGTTTTCAGCTCTGAAAAATAGAGAAATATATAAAATTTTACCAGCTCAACAGTGGTATCAATGGTCACATGAATGGTTAAATTGATTTTTTACTATTAAGTATTTAAGTATTTTTAATTTTTAAACTTTCCTTCAGAATATCTCTTTTGAAAATTATATTTGATTAGTTTGAAAGGTCTTCAACAATCTTCCCTTTTAAGCACTTAACTCACTACAAGTCTTTTCCAATAGCGATAAAACGGACAGAAATGGTTGATAAAGAATTAAACTTTCATAATTGTATACTGAAAAGAAAGGATAAATTTAATAATCTTAATTTTTACTTACTCTTACATGTATTTTTATTTACTTTTATTTATTTACTTACTCTTACATGTTTACTTACTCGTTGGTATAAATTAATTGTATTTATAAAGATTCACCAAATATAAATTTGATATTCACTAAAATTGAAGCCCCCAGCCTTTATTTTGGTACCTCTTGCGCAGAAGGAAACTTTTCAGATTACCTGCTGAATTAATTTTTTTTCTATTAATGACTCTATTTCTGGAATTATTCCTAAGAAATGAAAATATTTTGGTACAATGTTCTACTACGGAACTGATATCCACCATTTCTGCGAAAGAGGATCCCATAACTAGTGTCTCTCGGTTGTGTGTTAAATATCAATCCAGTGCTTTAACACTAAGTATCCTATTTTAGTAAGAATGCGTTGTTATGTAAGGGTGAAATTAGCCATCAAAGATAAATTAGAATGATTACGTGTTGAGGTGGAATCGAATAAATAAGAGAAAGTCCAAAGATCAAACATAAAAATTAGTACTTTAAAAGCATTAAACAATTATTATCGTGTAAACATTTTTAGAATAAATTATGTAGTATTTTTATTTATTTACTATACAGGGGCGTGAAAAGTTAATTTTTTTAAAGTGTCATCGGAAAATTGACAAGTTTTAAGGAAACACATTTTGAACAACAAGAAAAACTGTTTATGACGGGATGATCGACATATCACGTTTTATTACTGGAATGTTATTGGTTGTATTAAACACGTTGATGTTCTAAATTGAGTGGCCAATTATGTTTACGGCAAGCCATTAATGTGTTCAAATGTAGAAGAAGAACTATTTACCACATTTGCTTGCGCATGTTTCTCCTACAAACTCTGGGCCACCCTACAGTGGTGATCTTCTCCTTCTACGCCTTGTTGTTTTCATTCACTTGCTTATAAATTCCTATGTTGTGACTAAAATATTCATTAATTTTGTAGCAATCGCTTTTAATCTTTTGATTTGGGGCTTCCATACCCGCAGAGAGTTTCTTCAACCTCTTTATTTTAACATCCAATGAGATGAGGCAAAAAACATGATTCGCATAAAAAGCATACGTAGTGAAGTATAATTAGCTTTTAATACTAGAAGAAGAACTCTCTCTCTCCACTCAAGAAAACGCAAGGAGTCAAGGACTGGTGCCTGCCGACCACTTGGAACAAAGCAGAAATGAAGAAAGTAATGGATTGATTGTCAGGACTCCAAAACTGGAAGCAGATCGCCAAAAGCATCAGCCTACTTCCCATGAAGGAAAGAGTCACCACTCATTCACGAGTATTTTTTATGATAAATATTAGCGGATTAAGTGTGGTTGACATGAAAATAAATCTGTTAAGATAAATTTTTAAATAAAAAATAAGTTACCTAATATCATACACTAGAGTATTTTTCAAGGGGACAAATTTATTAGCTGAGAAAATCTCTCAAATGCATTTCTGCAGAACTAGTTAAAAGTATTGAAATCTGAATTATCTGATCTTAATGTCAACTGTTAGGTGATAAATGTACTGCCGTTATTTGCCGTCATAATGAAAAAGTTCCCTGAGCAAAATGTTTGGTATGGTGATTTTTCGTTAACTGACTTGCATGAAGTGTTGTTTCCGGCATCATAATTTTGCTCTTGTGGTTCAGAATCTGTATAAATAAAAGAAAAAATACTGGTCAGATTTTGTTAAAATAGAATTTGTGACAAATTAATTTAAAAAAAAGTAAAAAAATATATTTGAAACTGTGATGAAACAAAAAATATGATTATTTGAAACTATACCTTCCTAAGTTTCTACATTAAATTAAATGCCTTCATTCGACTCCTCAAATGAATAATGAAGAGGCATTTACGTACTCGATGTTTCATAATGTAAGTTTTCAATATAACCTACGGGTGTTTTGTGTAATCTCGAGCGTTTAATAAACTTTTGAGATAAACGTAATTGCTTATGTTATTTATCCTTACCAATGCATCAACGATGATTTGACATATTTTATTTGCGAGATTGTTAATACTTCTACGTATAGAGGATATATTTATTTATTTATTAGTAAAATATTAAATATCTATATGATTCCTCTTTATGAACTCTTATGTTATATAATTTTTGTCTTATTTATTGTGGATGGATGAATATCTCCAGACGAAATAAAACAATAATTAAATGAAATATTAAAAGAATGCAATTTTGCCTAAATATTTTCTAGACTTGATGCCAGTTCAACTATTGGAATACTTGTTTTGGATCTCTTCCAGCATATAAAGTATTTTTCGCCGCCGTTGGTGTAGATATTGGAAATAATTAAACAGTGCCCTTACCAGGTAACTTGAGCAAACTATCAATCTAGGTGCTCCATCAATGACTATCGATGGTTTCAAGGACTTTTTTTACCTCACTCCAAGCTTTTAAATTCATTTGTTCATTCAAACCATGATGGAGGGAAAAAGTCATCGGACGCGGGACTAGTCGCGCTTAACTCGCACAATATTTCCTCACCAATATTCTGTTACTTCTTTCTCTAATCCACGTTCACCCACTTCAATACGCTTCAGAAATCTATTCACCTTATTACCTTTTCCTCCAACCCTCTCTTTCCTGAATTAATTAATGCCGGCACACCGTAAAGAAATTACCGCCAAAATAACGCCCCGGCATAGACTTAGCGTGAGTTCTCAGAGACTAGTCGGCTTTACCGGATTTCAGAATACAACGTAGTGTGAAACCCGTGTTTTAACCCGTTCTTTCCTTAAAACAAAAAATATTAACGTAGGATCTGGTCAAATTGAATCAGCAAGAAATTAACTTAACGGCGCAATGTCACAGTCGTTTTTTCTCGTGATTTTTGTCTGTCATTTGTTGATGTTTACGTGTATCGTGGAGGGAAGACACAAAGAGAGGAAAACAAAACATCTTTTCCCATTTTTCTAATAATAATCAGCAATAACCGATGCCCATAAGAACACGGAAGACTAACGCTTAACTTTGATCATTCGCTCACCAAATGTGAACAGCTGGGACTCGAGAAAGGGTAAATTTTTTAATGAACGTTTCGAAGTTATTACGTCAATTTCATGTTGATGGCTGAGTTAACATTTTGCCAATTATTTTAGCTGTGAAACCGACCTTTATCCGCTGATTATTTTCACACCATCTTCCCCATTCTAGACCCACCCCGGTGCTAGTCCCAGAGACGGCGGCGGGACCTCCCTCGCGGTGGCAGTGGCGGCTATCCCGCCCGTCCCGTCCCCTATACCCTTTCCGCGCCCCACCTAGGACCCGCCTCCCCCCGAACCCTATGTGCGCCTCCTCCTCCTACCCCTTCCCATCCCCATGACTGCATCCTGGCCCGCCACACCCCGACACACCCTGCCTTACCCTCCATCACATTCCCCTCTACCCCCATCCCTACTTACTCGTGAAGACTGGGATACCCTTCCCCCAAACCCAGAGACCCTTTCCTCTCTTCCCCGCCTCCACCCCACCTCCGCAACGCCCCCCCCCTCCCTCTTGGTCGATACATGGATTCAACGCAAGCCCCCGTAGGAGCGCTTCGTCGGATTGGTCGGTGGCGCCGGTCTGCGAGTTCGTGCATTATTAACTGCGATGCCGTGCATGGGGGAGGAGATAGGAGGGGTGGAAGGGGAGGGGGTGGGTATGAGAGGGGAGGGGATGGGGGGCTTTTGTGCACTTGTGTGCGTGATAGGGACTTTCAACCCCCCCTCCCCTTGTACGGCACACGAGCGCACATACTATATACGGGGGAAGGCCTCCTTGTAGGTGGCGCCAGAATAATCGGGCCGGAAACTAAGGCCACTTGGTGCCGTGCATGAGCAGGAGTGATAGGAGTCCCGCGCGGACAATGGGGAAAGCAGTGCGGACGAAGGGGAGGGGAGGAAGAGGGAAGGGGAGGGGCTGGGACGGGCCGGGAGGGATCGTAGCGAATGTGGAACACATATTTTATCGAAAGTATTAAGGAATGAGACGGAAGGAGAGTGAGAAAGCGAGATGGTGAGAGGGAGAAATGGTGCCAAAAGGGTATGAAGAGGGCCTGAGGAGAGAGGTTAAGAGGGAGAAGGAATAGGAGAGAGAGGATTGAGGGTACAGGGAGCAGTGAGGATGAGACGGAGAAGGGAATGTTGATGGCATGCATAGACACGTCATTTCCGCCCATACCATGTAAACACATTTAGCATTGAGTGTACGTCATTTTTGGGTCATTGTTACGGCTGGAATCGACTTTGCATGAGCTTCTGACGGAGCGTCATATCTGCACTTGGATATTCGACTTCGGAAAACTTTTGTCAAGTGTTTTCGCCAAAGAACTTTGAACGATTCGGTCGGTAGTTACATTAGAGAGTGAATTTTCGAGCTAAGAATTCATTAGCTATTCCATCTCGTGAGTGATATGAATTCATTCAAGAGTTTATTTTTATTGCGTATACCTACGTGGGCATGTTTTTCCGATCGAGTCGTAATTTTTTTCATTTGGAATCGGCCATCGCTCCATCTTCACCCCACCATTGTGTTCGTCACATCAATGTGCTTCCTATCCTCTCCCGTCTCTCCCCCTCCCTCCCTCCCGCCCCCCTTCACCTCCCTCCCCCCTTCCCATCGTTACACCTGACCCATTTCTTCGTCCCTCCCTTCCCAGAACTCCTTTTTCTCCTCCTTGCTGCATTCCCTCGCTCTCGCATTCTCGTTCCCGTTTTGCGTCCCTGTCATCCCAAAACTCTCTTCCTTTTTTCCTCGCCAAAGTTTCCCCTAAAACTGTGTGTAATCTTTTCGAAATGGTAATGTATCTTTTCTCTTTACTCCGCCAACTAAATGTGTGCAATCTTTTGTGTTTTTTTTGCTGTTTTCTTTCTAATATTTTTTATTCGTCGGTTCAATTCCGTCATATTCTTTATTTATCTCTTTCTTAGTTTTTTTCGTTACTTTAGTTTTTTTTCGTCCGTGTACCGCTTCTCCTATCTCTTTCTCTCTCAGGGTTCTTGCAGGGTTACGCCCCCTCTTTCTTCCGCACCCCCCCTAACCCTTCCGAACCCCTATTTACCTCCTCCCTCCCCCAAGCCCGCCTGCTCCCCTCCCTCCAGCCTTTCCTTTCCACCTTTTGTGGGTGTTTTCCCGCTAAGTGGTTTATCACTATGCCGACCCAGCCTCCCCTGCTCCCACTGTCGTTATCGTTACAGTCTCACTCGTGGGACGCTTCTCACTTTGCTCTCCAAATGCCTCCCCTCCCCTTTTTTGGATGATCCTTGTTTAGCGTTGGAATAAATCACACCTCACCATTTCTATCTTTTAAATTAAGTTCTGAGAGAGTTTTTTATAGATATATGAAAAAATGGCGAAAAAGCGGAAGATCCCGATATCGCCACGAAGTTTTTAAAAATTCATCGAAAATAGTTCATTCAGCTTTATCAGGTCCTGTGGGAACTGTTACAGGTAGCTCAATCGATTAGAGTGGGCACATGATGGATTACACACATGGTATTCGACACGAAGTAAATCATCAAAGTCTGACTTTCTTCAGTCAGCTCTCTATACATTCCACTCCACTTCATTACTATCAAATTGTCCCATGCTTTCCTTTGAAAATCTAGTTCTGAACTGCAGTGATCGAAACGCTTCAAGTCCTCACCACCATCTCCATGTACACTTCCTCCATCAGTCTGATCCATTACAATCACTGATCCGATCTCTTGCGTCAAAGAGCTTCCGACCTTTCGCTCCTTTTGACGTGAATCATAGCATCTCAATTTAACTACTGAATAGCTATAGTCATTCGAACATAATAATACATGCATAACCAAATTTGGTAAAGTAAGAAATCTTGAAAAAGGTCATTCCACAGCAGCTCTACCCCATTTAAAGTGCATTTTTTGCGGTGTCCAGTACTTTTCTGCTTCTCAGTTCTTGCAAATGAAAGTTACTCATACACAACGGCTTTTTAAAATTATTTTTCTGTCCAATGTCATTTCTAAAGGCCAAGTAGGAGAATTAAATAAGAAATTTAAAAGAGAGATATTTTGTTTTAAATTACAACCTCATATCCTTGTTTATAAGACTAAAAAAGAGAAGCCGGCCATATGAAACCCCGTTTGATGGTACGGGAATAAAAAGGACATGGATTGGGCACAAATGAGACTGAATCCGGGAGAAATATATAATAATGATGGAACACGAGATAGATAGGAGAGGCCAGTGAAGGAGACTAATGGATAGACACATGGATAGAATAGGGTGGGATTTTTGAAGAGAGAAGGAACAGGGTGTAAGAGAGTTAGCAGTAAATGGAAAGATATTTGCAGCGGGGATATAATTTGTGGATCTCGGAAACTGATGTCGAATCAATTCCACATTCTTACGAACCACACCGCGCGACAAAATTGAGGGCGAGCTGACGGATCGTAATCTTTTGAGATCCTTTAAATCGTCTTGTGTTTCGCCCGTCGTCTTCGAAATAGGAAGCGTGTCCTTCAAGCCTACCTCACCCTGGGGACTATTCTCCCGCCTCCTCTGCAGACAAGTTTCTTATAAGCAGTGCAACAATTCTAGTCATACCAGACTTACTCTTTAATATATTTTTGACCCAATAGAGGTATTTTGTTCTGAGTTATTATTTGTTGAATCAAGAGGACGTTCCAATTATCGCTTTTGTAATCGCACCGCAATTCAATTCAAATTTTAGCGTAGTGTTGCAATGCATTATATCAAATACAGAATTTATTAACTGTAGATTAACGAGAAGTTCTTTTTTTTTCAATTATGAATATTTTCAAAACAATCTAATCGCAATTCCATTCACGTTGAATAGAGTAGTATCGCAATGCAATATATTGAATAAAGAATCACATCAATCGCAATCAGTTTATCGCCATGTGAAAAATCGCCAGAGCCCGGTCGATAAATATCGCTCGACGGTAGTAACGAATCGCAGCACAGCAAACTCGCCCCGTCGACAACCTTTCGATACCCACCGCGTCTCGCAATCTTCAACGAAATTCTTTCCTATCCTTCGCTCCCACCTTCCCATCCGAAATTCCCTTCCCATAGCCTCTTTCCGCCCACACACACGCAATCTTAATTTTTCCTCCTCCCGCCACCCCTCTCGCTCGGCGGCTAAAGCCTCTTCTGTCCGCCACCTCCAAAGGCCTCCTTCATTGGCGGGGCCTCCTTCTTGTGTGCGTGACGGTGTTACCCCCCAGAGGAGCGGGGGGTGCAGCAGGGGAAGCAATGCTGTTGACGCTCGGAATGTGCGTCCTTGTGCAACGACGGCGGCGTCGTCTGTGGCTTTTGGGGGCGGGCGCCCTGCCCCGCGGGACGTCCTCTGCCCTGAGGGGGCGCGGTCTCTCTGAGGTGGGTTTGAATAGAGAGGCATCCGCCACGTTGGTGAAAAGGGTGGGGCAGGTTGGGTTTGGGTGTTGGCCCGACGGGGATGGAGGGGCGGGCAGAGGCCGTTGGAGTTTTGGAGAGTAGGCTTCTCTGCTGTCGATCGCGCTTCGAATACTTATCATAGGGGCGGCTCTTTTTTTACTCGGAGGCAGTTAGAGTAACATCCGACTCCGCCTGAAATTAAAAGGATCTGGCCTCATTACAAGGAAAAATATCTCTTCTTTCTAATGGCAAGAAAGTTTTTCTCCCTTATTGGACTAAAGTTCGAGGTATTTGTCAAAAATAGAATGCTCTCTTGAGCTATATCTGGCAAAAGAAAATAACGCCATTCCCTCCTTAAACTAACTTAAACTAACCCTCATATTGCTAATCGAAGGCCAATCCCAGTGGAGAGCAAAATAGTCTATCTTAAAAATTAATTCTTATCTCCCTTCCATAGTTTCCAAGTAGAATAATTAACTAGTCCATCAAGTGAAATATTAATTATTTTCATTTATACCTTCTAATAAAATTAAAAATATCAGCCACTTATTTCATTCTTATACATTTCGAGATATTTCCAAATACATAGAAACAGTTTTCCATGGGATGATAAAAAGTTGAGAAGATCTAATGCGCAGATCACGCCTGAAAAGCAACGGCTTGTAATTCTTACGTTTTCTCGAATGTTTACAAAATAAATGGGTTACCGTAATACTTTTTACAATATCGCAAAAACACCTTCGGCTGTGAAAGCATTATCAGCACGAGGCGTGAAAAAAATAAGGTACAAAGCCTCGAATATGTATATGAAATTCATTACTAT
Organism: Pyrrhosoma nymphula; assembly: GCA_963573305.1. NCBI lineage: Eukaryota > Metazoa > Arthropoda > Insecta > Odonata > Coenagrionidae > Pyrrhosoma > Pyrrhosoma nymphula. The sequence continues at coordinate 84,187,582 of OY754339.1, forward strand.
GAGGTTCAGCCATAAAAACAAACTTATGAGTCACTTCTGTGTTTTCCTTTCACCGCCACGATTATACTAAATCCCAAAGACGTTGTAAATAAATAAATGCATTAGAGGTTAAGAGGTTATTAATTAAAAATAAAAGAGGAAAGGAATGCGTTTTATTTGGAGCCCGTAGCATAACCCTTATTACCTTTTTTTCTGAGCTACCAGAACAGGTTGCATATTAGTCATGTATGCTTTCCCCCCAGCATGCAATTCCGTCTTCTAATCTTCAATCAAATAAAGCATAGTATTCCATTCTGAGAACAGACGCTGGGAAAGTATATCTTAGGTGGTAAAATTTTCTTATTACAGAAATCAACTCCGATCTTAAGGCGGCTATACACATATGGAAGTAGCAATTGCAGTGAAGTATCGATATTTATCGCTACTAGCAGGGCATAGCTCTGCTTGCACATTACTTCCGGCTTATCCGCAAATAAATGAATAGCGGAACTAAGGAGGCGAAAAGAGGTAAAATCAAACAATCAATGAATCATTAAATCAGAACCCTGCAGGTACTAAAAAACTTATATATCTTTTCGGAAATGTTAACATATAATTGTAAAACAGCATTATTATATACATTCATATAGTTCACTTTGGGTTAAATATTTGTTAATTATATCATTTAATATTTCATGATACCTATGTAATCAATCATACGAAATATTTTGTTTTCATCAACAGAAATAATTTAAACATTGAGTTCGATTAATCTAAACTATTCAAATCATTTCTAAAACACCGATTAATATAAAAAGTGATTTAATTCGTATCACTAACAACTCTTGTTAGTGTCTGGTATTCCAATCGTTTATGTCAGGAAGTATAGAAATCTTTAAAAATATTCGTGCTTTATGTAAAGAAATTTGCGCTCAATGACAACTCTATTGTTTTTCATATATTTTTTTCTATTTTTTTATATATTAATTCATATTAACCTTTTGATAACTAATTTAGTACTTCAAAAATATCAAATTTCAATCGTATGAAAATTCTTATTTAATATAACTGTGGTTTTTCAATTGAGCTGAACCAAATATAATGTTTCACCGGATGTTTTGAAATACTATCGCTGAATCCAAATGCTACTTGCAGGCAAAATAGAAGCCAGTCTATTTTCCTTGCAAGTGCGAACCGCGGTCGATCAGTTCCGCTATCGACCCCTGCTGCCATGGAAGTACGTGCTTACACATCGAAGTATCACTTACAAGCGACTTGCAAGGCTCCTATCATGGAAGTAACTTCCATGTGTCAAGCCACCTATTATTTGCAAATATGCTGTTTCCAGTTGCATCGTTGATCGATTTAGATTCCCAGGTACTTAATACAACCAACTCTTTCAATATAAATACATTTCTTGCAGGACAAGACATTGTCATTCATACATTTTATCCATATGTAATAAATCAAACTGTTGTGTCCTGTAGTTACATTTTTTAGATTAAACAGGATATATTTTGTATTGCAGCTGACCACCATAGAATTAATAGAAAACCAATATTTAAGTTTGTCCAAGTCACTTTGCATATGCATATGCAAAGCAAGCATGCTGCTGGTAGAGTAACAAAGTGTAGTGTCATCAGCAATCGAGGTAAGCTTTCATAAAACATTCCGTTTCATAGATTAGGAACTGTATTGGTCTCAAAACTGAACTTTGTGGGACCCCACGGGTAAAATGTTTCTTACAGCTAATACAAATTTGAATTCGCACGCATTGATATCTATCACTAAGATCACTCTGGAACCAATTATAGGCAATTCCTCTGATACCAGCTTGCTGTTATCTTTCCAGTAACATTTTATCATCAACTGTACCGAAAGTTTTGGCGATGTCCACAAATAGTTTTGCAACTTTATAGCATTTATTGAGTCCATCATATATGTTTGAACAACATTTTTAAGTAGGGCATCTTTCGTACATTTTTCTTTCCTTTTATATTTCATGCGCTATTATTTTACATGCCGATAACAGTAATTGAACAAGAAAATTTTCTTTTCAAATTGTCTTGGTCAATATTTTGATTTGTATAGTTTGTGTTCTATTAACTTGATGCGGAATTAATCTATTCTCCTTCGCGTCACCTACAACATTCGAATCTTAGTAATCGTACCTTGGTTGAAGAATAATGCAATTTGTAATTTTCCACACTCTTTTAATAGTATGTATTCGAAAGGTGATGTTGTGATATCGATAACTCTGATGATAATGTTGTGACCTCGAAACCGGTCAGTATATTAAAAGCGTGGAAAATTACAAAATTATTTATTCTTCAACCATGTCACGATTCCTCAAAATCACTTCACCAACCACACGTTAATCGTACCTTGCATAAACATTTAAAACGATAAAGACTAATTTGCATGAAATTTATATCATGTTTCAAGTACAATATGTCCACTTTTATGTTACCCCACCCTGAAGGTAACAAAAGCTTTCTACCATTCCTTTACCCCCATCTGCTCCATTTCTCCCCAACCATAAACCACCACGATCACTTTCGAACAAATATTTGTCTGTGTATATTGGATGGCTGAAGGTTTACAATTTGCCAGAAGATGCCTTATTAACGTGAAACTGGTTTCAAATATTATTAAAGCGTGTAAACGTACCAAACTGTATTATTGAAATGGATGTTTTTTTCTTTTACTCGGTTGTTCGCCCCAAAATAATGTTTATTGTTTGAAAAGAAAATTCAAAGAATGGCACACATCTGGGGTTGTACGCTGGCTATAGGGAACTGGATTTCCATTTCGAGGGTCCAAGTTTGATTCTCACCACTTAGGCGGTATTTTTTCTATGGCATCCCAAAAATGTTTGTGTATAACGTGAAGAGCTTCGTCTGTTGGAAGGGGCGTTCAAAAATTTATACCTCTCTAAAACTTTCGTCGAAACCTATTTCGACTAATTCAGACACTTTTTCCACTCATCAGAATGATAGGTCGTTGGAGTGGCATTTAACGTGTTTCCCCTTGGCGTCCTAATGTTGGAACAGCAGGAGCATGTAATTTATTTATGGTCTACCACTTGAAGACATCGTTGTGGAGTGTGTTTTTCGTCGGGTATATATTAACTTCAGGATTGAGGATAAGGGTATATATTAACTTCAACTTTAGTATGTAATCCCCCGAGTTGTAACTTTTTCTATTACTGCTCTACTAATTACTATCTTCTGTTGTAAAAAAAGCTCTAGTAACCATTTCTGCATGACTTATAGGCTTGAAATTACCCAATTCGGGCGTGTGCGTGGTTTACGCTTCACAGAGGAATAACACTTGGTGATAAATTTCTCGAAATTATTTTTATTCCTCGTTTTGATATCTTGGAATATCATTTTGGTAAGGTGATATCATTTTGGACGCAGTTTACACTGAAATCCCATCTAGATATTTTTTTGTTTTATGACTTTTGTACGAGTAAGATGTTCCGTATATGATATATTATCATTACTTTTATTCTTTTTACTATTTAGTTAGTTCTATTCATTTTTATAAAATCTATATGAAAGGATTTTATGCAAATCAAACCAGTTTTATCCCATAAAACCATTTTTGTCACTAAATCTGGTTTCACGAAAAGTTAAAATTGTGATAATTAGTGGCTTCTAAAAGTACTTTGCGGAAAATAATAGCCGCGAGGGGTTGACGTTAAATGATGCGAAATAATTTCAAACAAGACATTATAATGTGATCTTAATGACATTATAATTTAGTGTACCTTGAAAACAACGTACATTGGAATTTAGTACCTATACAAGTTAAAGTTTCAGGCTTTACTTTGTGGGAGAGCAACACATAAAATAATATCACGCTTTGTGCATTCCACACATTTTGATTGTTAACGACCATGGTTTCAACATAATATAATGTCATTATCAATATATCCTCCAACCAGGGAGGGTGTTAGAGGGGAATAAGATGGGGGGAGGGAGGCAAGAGGTCGTCTGGAGGTTTGTTATTCAAGGTGAATGATTGGATGGGGTGGGTGGGGGAGGGGGGAAAAGAAACACGCAAGATGACAATGCTATGAGGGTTATGACGTAAATGCATAAAAAAGCGAACAATTACTAAAAGTAATTGACATCAACGGTGAATGCAAGTCAAAAGTAAAATCATTCACATGAAAATTCTTTTTCCCTGCGTTTACACGTAACATACGTTCGTACACGTCGTTCCCACATGCACGTTTGCAAACGCAGCATAAAAATTGGGGGAAATCCCCCCCCCCTTAACAAGTTTCCCCCTTTCACCTCCTTCACCCTCACCCACCCGCCCGGTTGGAGAGTACATGTACACTAAAAAACTGAATATGTAAAATGACATTATAGACGTTGAAACCATAATCTGCAGCAATAAAAAAGTGTGGAATGCTCAAAGCGAGATTTTATGTCATAGAATGTAGCCTTATTAACAAATAGTTTCAAGCATGACAATGGAATGTAGTACCTACTCAATGAATATGACTTATATTAGAATGCAATCTTATTACTAAATAATTTCAATCAGGTCTTTATGATGTAGTGTTCATTGAAAAAAACACATTCGAATGTAGTCTAAATACGAAAAAATACCAAGCATGACCAATCCCATGTCTCTATTGCTGGAAGGAGGTGGTAAGGTAAGGGGTCTCCAGGCGACGTCTTCCATTTGGCAGCAGAAATCGTGGCTGGCGTCTCTCGAGTCGCCCTTGTCGATCTTTTCCGAGTGAGAGGTCCTTCTGCGGCGCCGAGTTGTGATTGGTTGCCATCGAAGGAGGGAGGGAACTTGCGGAGGGAAGGGAAAGGGGGGAACAGAAGAATGCCGTCGGGTGCAGTTGCCGCACCGTCCCATTTGATCGCATGCGGCCCGAACCCTGATGGTTGCCACACGATCCGGGTCGAAGGGAAAGGCTATCACGCTCGAGTGAACTCATCCCAAACAAGCTGATGGTTATCACGAATGAACTGTGAACGCCATGAAGCAAAATCTGTGAGGATTGAAGGAACGGTATGCGTGGTTCCTTTAGTGCAAACTTTAATAATATTTCGAGTCGAATCAACATTCTATAGGGCCACATTTCATCCAACCACATATGTTTGTACGGTGGAACTCACCGATTATGCATGACCCAAATTACACATGCAAAACATTTTCAATTTTGCCCAAAAAAAAGCAAGACATGAGTTTACCGGTTTATAGCTTGGTAAACCGCGGTATTCGAAATTTAGGCGATAAATGAATGTGTTTTGTATGTATTTTATTCCGAATATTTTTCTCGGAGTTACATCTTGATATTTGTTGGCAATCATCATAATAATATGAAATGTATTATTTCCTCTAATATATTTCTCGGAGTTACATCTTGATATTTGTTGGCAATCATCATTATAATATGAAATGTATTATTTCGCGTTTGTAGGAAAATCAGCCAAAATAAATTATTTCACTTAATACAAATAGCATTTTATTTCGCACACCAAATTCTGCAATATGAATTCAACAATTATTTTAGTGAAATTAGGCACCCCTGAAGAAAACTGTATTGGGGTTGACATCCATCCATCCAGTCTATTTAACAACACATAACTATATTTATTGGAATTTCAATTGACACAAAAGTATGCTCAATATAACATATATGGAAATACGTAGACTTAATGAATTTAACAATAGAACAATACAAAACAAGTAACAATTTAGTAATTAGTGAATAAATATTACGTAGTGATATGAATAACATGTTTTGGTGGTAAGTAATTTAACATTAAAGAATATTGTCTATAAATATTTGCGTAAATAACCTTTTTCTTAGACGGTTAATAATTCTGGCTTCACTTTTTACAGAAGATATTTCTCTAGGCAAGTTATTAAATAATTTAGATGCAATATAAATACATGAATGTTTTTATGCTTCAACATTGGGCCTCGGAACTCTAATAATGGTGTTATTTCTCAGCCTTGTTTTATCCATGCACGGTTTATTACTTTGTCCTCCTCTACGTATTATAAAACACTCCTATGTTATAAATAAATTCCTGAGAGATAAAATATTTAAATTGATGTATATTGGAAAGGAGGTATCCGTACTCGCTGCTCGAAGCATGGTACGAACAATTTTATTTTCAATTGCACGTAAAGGCTGAATGTTCGTACGATACGTGCCACCCCAACAAGTAACACCAATAAGAACAATATCACTAATAAGAAAATATATGTTAAGTTTCACGCAAATCTGTGCATAGACAAAAATTGCTCTAACCACCTTAAGCGGTATGAAAAGAAGCAAAGCATTGAAGCGTAATCGAAGTGTTTATTTTTCTTTAATCTCTCCTTTGCCGATATAAGCATAATTTTCTGCGCTCACTTTCAGCCAAAGCTATTTCAGTTAGATCCGTATGAGATAAAACCTCAGTTGTTTCATTAATTATCCGGATGATACGGCGTTAACACAGCGTTAAGGTCCCCATAAATCAAAATACCAAGTCCAAGTCCCAGCGAAGTTGGAGAAACTTTTTGCTCTCAATACGAAGTTGAAAAGTCGATATTTCGAGAGAAACAACTTTCAAAGTGAAAAAACTTCGGGAAATATTTCGGAGAAGAATTTTGCGTAAACATTTGTAATTACAAAGATATGAGTCGAGTATGCAAGGAATTCCAAAATCAATTGACAAAGAAAATGAATTTTTCAGTAAAATATCAGCGCCGACATTTTTACAAAGCACTTTTGGAGGGTCTCAGTGAAACAAAAGGGTGAAAAGAATTTTACCTTTTTACTGATGAGATCAATACAATTAAGGATTTTGATCTAATTCTCGTTTTTAAGTTTTAAGCATTGTAACTTAGCATTAGTTTTTTTTAATGAATGATAAACTATTACCAAAACTTCACCGATGGAGATAATCTCGTCAGTGACTTATACTTGCACATAAACGATAGAAAATCTCTTTCCTCTGCTCCCACTAGAAAAGCTAGATATTGTTGATACCACCCCTTAGCACTCTGCATGCAATATATTTTTCAAGAGGATTCGCTGAGATTTAAACTCACCACTATCTGTGTAGCCTGAGTACTCAACACTTAATAGTCATAATTGCTCATCATGCAAGACCGGGGCTAGGAAACGGTGAAAATGTTTTCGGTCGAGCGTGGAGGGAGTGGGACATGTGGAGAGTCAGGGACGACTACGCCTCTGGATGAAAACAACATGCCCGTCGTGAGGAGGAAGGGGGGCGCACCGAATTTAAGTAAAACCACAAAAACATTGGTTAAATATGTGCATGGACAAAAGAAGGTAATGTGATTTATTAGAAATGAAGGTATGTACATTTTTAGTGTTAGTTCGCAATAAATTTGGCCAACAATGTAAGGGGAGAGGGGTTTGGGTGGCGTAGAATTGCGTCTTCGCCCGTTTGATGAAATTCCCTATAGCCATTCCAGTGTAAGTTATTATTCTTTAGGCCACTGTTAGGCACCAAAACCATATTCTGCTAACGCAAACTTGAATTCATAGTGCTGTCAGTTTTAACCCTTAAGCTGCTGCAGCTAGAGCGCATGTCGTCCACCCTGTGCGGGGAATATCTATTCGGACGGAGCCTGTCCCTCCTTCCCACGGGCCGAGACCGGGCAGTTATGTGACCCATGTAATCCCCTCCCGACCCTTTTCTCGGTATCTTAGGGGGTGGGCACTGGAACTTTCCGAGGGATTAGTGGGACATTGAACAAAGTTTGAAAATTTGTTTATTGTTAAAAACAAATGACAATATTTTTTCTAGCAATTTTCTGTTTAGTTTGATACCAAGCACCAAAGAAATCCGTTGATTATTGAGCCGGGCGCGAACATAAGACTACTAACTTTTGAGACAACCATAACCCATTGAGCGAGCAATCGAAAGAAAGGATCGTACCTCATTGCGGTGGTATGCGATCCCTAAATAGCGTGGGAAGGGATTGGTTTGGGTTAAAAGGGCGGATTCCCAAATTTCCACGGCTGGAAAGAAAGAGTTCAGGTCATAAAAATATGAAAGGGTTGAGAGAGCAGGTAGACAGAGAGGGTCAAAAGTACTAGAACGTTTTTCCCGCAGTTGCCGGTACACACGTACATGTACGTTTCCCGCAGTCTAAGGGTTAAATCATAATATATAAAGTAGTAAAAGAAGATAGAGAAGTAGTCTCTAGCGCATTTTCATATACCTATTGAAAATCTTAGGATGCAAACAGAAATTCCCCCGCAACAGCTTAAAACGGTAACAAATTGGATTTAAATAATTGAAGACCAATATCCCTACTGCCAGTATTTTCTAAAATATTGGAAAAATTCATAAAAAGGAGATTTTTAAACTTTTTAGCACCCACGAGTTCTTCAGTTGCAATCAATTTGGTTTTTTAAAAGGAAAATATACGGAAGATGCCCTACTTACATCACCATGATGTTGAATTCACCATATATATCAAAGACCTCACTAGCTCCATAGCTCACTGCAAATACCATTTTTACGCGGATGACTTACAGATTTACCTTGAAAGCAACCAATATAAACTAGACCATGCCGTTGAATTGATCATTAAAATATTCAATCCATTTGTGAATGGTTAGCCATTTATCGGCTTAAGCTAAATCCAAACAAGACTAAGTCGATAATATTTGGCAGTCCTTCCAATCTTCACTTTATCTCTATGAGTGACCTTCCTAAAATAAGAGTACAGAATCTCCTTATACATAATTCGAATACTTTGAAAAGTCTTTATGTTCACTTAAATAATACCTTGAGCTGGCGGGAGCATGTTAAAGCTATATCTAACAATGTGTTTAAGACACTGTACCAATTGAAGCACTTCAGGCATTTGATCCCTATTTCACTTCGCCAGAAGTTGGTTTAAACTCTTGTATTCCCAAATTTTGATTATTGTTCAATTATTTTCTCAGATGTTAACACAGAACTCTGCACTAAATTACAACGACTTCAAAACTCCTGTTTGCGTTTTATTTTTAACATCCGTTACGATGAACATGTTACGCCTTATTATAAAAAAATAAAATGGCTGAAATTGGATAAACGCCGTATACTTCAAAATGCTTTATGTTTGTTTAAGGTACTGAAATCCAAAAATCCGTCTTATTTTTTATGAAAACATTATATATAATGCAAAACCTGGGAAGAGATCATCTCGAATTACTGAGATATTCTATCTTCCTAAATACCAGTCTTTGATATTTGAGTACTCCTTCCTCATTTCCTCCTGAAAGCTATGGAATTGTTTACCAGAAAATGTTAGAACCTCTTCTACAATTTCGATGTTCAAGAGAAATATGATTGATTAGTTATGTAACTTAGCTTAATCTTCTCATATATCTAATCGTAATGACCACTTCTTGAAATGTGATTTCATATATGTGCATTGCAATGTTGAATGAGATTCGTCATGCTCTTTCCTTATCATACTGTTTGATGTTGTGTCTATTACTTTATATTCCATTATTCTTAATGCAAAATGTGTAAGCAATGCGATTGATAATCTATGTTGCCTGTTTTAATTTCTCAATCCTTAATGTGTGATCTTAAATCTGTGCACTGTTACCCTAATTTTCACATGTTATTTATTCCCTTATTCATTGATTATTGTTGGTTTATATGTGGTGTTTCTTAATGAAATTTGTATGTATTGCTGTCACCATTGGCCCTATTTGTTGTGGAATGTAATAATATTTCAATGTTCCAGGGGACTTAAAGTCCCAGAACAATAAAGACTGTTTTCAATTCAATTTTAATTCAATTCAATACTTAAATTTTTGTTCAAACTTACATGATGGACTCAAAAATGCAATACATTTGCATGATTTATTATAGACATAGCCAAATATTTCGGCACAGTTGATGATAAAATTTTATTGGAAAGATTACAGCAAGCTGGTATCAGAGGTATTGCTTATAATTGGTTCCAGAATAACATTAGTGATATATATCAATACGTGCAAATTCAAAGTTGTATTAGCTGTAAGAAACATTTTACCCGTGGGGTTCCACAAGGTTTGGTTTTGGGACCAATACCTAGTCCAATTCCTAGTCTATGAAACGGAATGTTTTATGAAATCTTACCTCGATTACTGCACTTTGTTAATCTGCCAGTAGCATGCTTGCTCAACATATTCATATGCAAAGTGACGTGGACAAACTTAAATATTGGTTTTCTATTAATTCTATGGTTCTCAGTAGCAAAACGAAATATATCCTGTTTAATCTAAAAATGTAACTACAGAACGCAACAGTTTGATTTATTACAGATGCATTAAATGTATGAATGACAATGTCTTGTTCTGAAATAAGTACATTTCCATTGAAAGGGTTAGTCATATGGGGGGTAATGCTGGTAATGCGGTCTCGGTGAGGTTGAGGGTGCCAAGACCAAGACCTTATTAAATGCTGAGAAATGCCGTCCGTCTCTTATAGGCTCTGCCAGCGAATCCAACCACAGCGTCCTCGTCGCACCCCCTGGGTAACACTAATCGTGGAAGGGTGAAAGGCGAGTTTCCGGCGCCTTAAAACCGGATCAACTTGGCTAAGGGAGTAAACCCCAACAGAAAATCCAAGGTCCTCCAATGTAGCGGGGGTTGAGTGTGAGGCCAACAACCTCACCCAGGGAAAAAACATAACGTTATGGAAACTGCACAAAAGCCTCGGATACCTACTGGACAGGAATAATGGATTATGACAATGGCAACCGAAAAGGAATATGAATAAGGATATCATATTTGCAACTTGGAATGTTTGGACAATGCTAAACCCTGGGAAAATGAAATAAATTGCCCAGGAATTAAATAAATTTAGAATTGATGTGGTGGCACTCCAAGAAGTAAAGTGGCAAGGACGGGGTCGTATAGACAAGCCTGATTTTAGCCTCCTCTACAGTGGGCCTGAGAAAAGGACAGGTCAGTATGGAACCGGAATAATAATGAATGCCAAATACGGAAAAGCTTTTTGAACTTTGAACCCATCAATGAAAGACTTTGCAATGCAAGATTTAAAGGTAGGTTTAGAAACACCCTAATATCAGCCCATACTTCAACGGAAGACAAAGATGAACTTGAGAAAGACAAATTCTATGATGAATTGGAGAGACTTCTGTCAAGGATACAAAATCAGGAATCAGGATCAGGACGCAGGATTCTGCTAGCTCTAAAAACTCGGGATGCTACTCACTATACCAGACTAGCAATGAAAATGGTGTTCTCCTAGAACAGTTTGCCTCAAGAAATAACTTAGTAATTAAGAGTACCTTTTTCCCACACAAAAGAATCCATCTGGGCACATGCACATCCCCGGGCTCAGGAATTGTCCCACAGATAGACCATGTTTTGACAAAGGCAGAAATTCATCATCAATCATAGATGTCCGCAGCTTCAGAGGGCCAAATTGCGAGTCTGATCACTTTCTAGTTAAAGTCACGGTGAGGGAAAGGGTAGTCGCTCTAAAATGGGCAGAAACCCCGAAAAGGAAAAAGTGGAGGCTAGATTTATTGAAAGACAAAAAAGGAGTAACCCAGTTTCAAAATGAAATTAAGAGAAACTTGGCCGTCAGCTGTAGGCCTACTCTTCAACCTGGCTCTCCACAAGGTAGTAGAAGCCATAGATTTGAAGGGAACGATATTTGAGAAGTCAAGTCAGATCTGCGCATACGCGGATGATATCGCAATCGCAGCAAGAAGACTGGTAGACTTAAAGCAAAATTATGTGATTTTGAAAAGGGAATCCAATAGAATAGGCCTTAAAATTAATATAAATAAAACTAAGTACATGGTGATGTCAACAGTATAGAACCAAAGAGAGCCCCGTGACTTAAGAATTGATGGTGACACCTTTCAGGGTGTAAGCAGCTTTAATTACCTTGGGACATTCATAACTAGCGACAATAACCTCAGGAGGTGCATACAGGAACGAATTGAAGCTGGTCTTTCTATGCCAATTGAAAATTATTCAAGAATAGATTAGTAAGTAGATCACTGAAAATGAAACTAGTATGGCCAGTGGTGACGTATTGTTCAGAGACCGGGACAATGACAATGGTGGATGAGGGAAGACTCAGAACCTTCGAAAGACATATCCTCCGTAGAATATATGGCCCAATATATGACCAGGGGGACTGGAGGATAAGATATAATGAGGAAATAGAGCAGCTGATCAAAGGAAAGAACATAGTAAAGTTCATCAAGTCACAGAGGATACGATGGCTGGGACATGTCGAGAGAATGTCAGGAGAGAATATACCAAAACGGATGGTTAAAGGGAGGCTATTCGACAGAAGAAGGCAGGGAAGACCTAAGAGCAGATGGATGGACCAAGTTCTGTTTGACCTAGGCAAGATGGGAGTGAGAGGCTGGCGGGAGAAAACTGCCAATAGGACAACATGGAGAGCAATAGTGCAGCAGGACAAGGCCCACACCGGGGTAGTGCCACTAAGAAGAGGAAGAAGGGTTAGTCATATTAAATGCCTGGGAATCTAGATCGATCAACGATGCAACTGGAAACAGCAGATTTGCAAAGTAAGATCGGAGATGATTTCTGTAATTAGAAAAATCTTACTAGCTAAGTGATATTTTCCCAGCGTCTATTCTCTGAATGGTATACTATGTTTTAGTTGATTCAAGATTAGAATAGAGAATTGCGTGCTGGGAGGAGTATACATAACTGATATGCAACCTCTGCTCAGACGAACCTTACCGTGTCTGACGACACAAAATTCGGCTTGTTATGGCTCTACAGACAATGCATTGAAAAGGTAGCGCGCGCTCCCATCTATTCTATGCATGCTCGAAGGGCATAGAAGATGCCAACGTTCAAAAACTACTTCTGATAAAACCACTAGCCGATTTTCCTCACATTCTCTTTCCACCATAGCGACCAGGTGGGAAGTTTTGAGTGAGGTATGCGTCTTATAGCGCAGCACTCAGTGTGTGGCTGACGACTTTCGGCGCGTCTCACAACACGCGGAGTGAATCAAAGAAGCTCGAAGGCAGCAAGCAAGCGCGGCCTTCTACTTACACCTGAACGCGGCCCGTAAGAATGGAGCTCTTCGAGCTCCTTATTTGTTTCTGAGATTTTCCACACATAATCCCATATTCTTGATAATACTGTAGCGTCAAAAGGTGTAAATTATTCCCTAAAAGCCAAATCGGTGATGGTTGAATAATAGTAACGGGTTCATATTAATGAAATGTTTTGTGAACACAATTTCATTTAGAATATGTCCTTTGTTTGAATTTCTTCTGATCTCTAGTTCTTCCAACGAGTCCATCCTACACCCTTTGCCTTTCAAGTGCTGGGTTTCCGGGGCGAAGTCACTTGCGTGTCCCTCCTCTTCCAGCAGATGTCTCGCAAACTGGGTTTGGCAATATTTTCTGCGAAGTAAAATAGTTCCTCCGCTCCCGTTTGGACGAATCTCCCTGCTTGCTCCACATATATAGCGTCTCAATCTTGGCATTTCAACTTGTGCACTCCACTCTTATCCAATCGACGTATTTTGTCTTTAGTTTTGTTTAGCAAATACCTTAAATTATTCTAGTTAAAGAAGGCGATTCTGAGTTGGTCGTTCGGGAAGACGTTTCTTATTCTCTGTGGCATTTCACCATAATCAGCTAGTTTTCACCACTTTTGACCTGTATCCTTCACTTCAGTAGGATAGTTATGAAGTGATTCCGTTTGTTTCATCATATTTTACTCTAAACCTTACTTAACGTAAACCACGCACCCTTTTCATGTTTCTGGGGGAAAGTTCGATACTTCCGGAGTAGGTATGAGAAGTGATTAGAAGCATTTTTTGTCTCAATAACTTGGGATCGCAACTCCTTAGTTATCGAGCTATAGCAACGCAAACATATTGTCAGAAGTATTCTGCAGTCACCATAAAAAAGCCAAGTATCGATGACTTATACTGATTGAGGAGATTTGAAGCTTGTCACAGTGGTGCGTATGTATCGATCTTTTACTGCCATCATCAGTGCTATAGTAATCTTACTTTCAAGATGGCTCTCGAATATTCGTAGAAATGTCATCCTTCAAAAACAAATAATCTACGATGACATATTTTTTTCAGTGATACTTATAGCTTATGAGCAAACTTTTAGTAAATTTATTTGTCTATTCATTGCAGCAACAGTTAGTTTTCTATCTTACCTTATACGGATGATGTGGTGACATAAGTGATGCCATTACCACAAGGCAACAAATGCTCTTGGAGAAGAGCTTTATTTTTTCTAATTATCTAGGTGATTAGCGACGGTAATTAAAACTTGCCTTAGAGAAAAATAACCGAAGACAATATGAAGCCATGATCTTGGTCAAATTGCTAAAACAACCAAGTTTAACAGTCACAATGGCAACAAAGAATTTGAGCCGGGATTTTAATAATAATAATAATTTTATTGTCCCTTAAACATGATCCAGGGTTACATAATCACTTTGCAAAAATAGTTGACAGGAGCTTTAGGTGACCCATAAGGCATGATGACCGCATCTAATGCATAGGATACATATAATAGCGAAGTTTTCTCTTAAATACGGCGATCTCTGATCTCATCAAGATCATACTCGGCCTTCTTTTCGCACTGCAGTCATTGCACCCACAGTTTTGATTTATAGCTGAAATTTCCTCAATATCTTCTTTACCCAGTGGAATTTCTAAACAATTTTCATGGAATTTCTTTTGGCAATCAGATCAGGACACAATAAAAAGTTACGAGTATATTTCTTGCAGATATAGCACTGCGAAAATCTGTTTAAACACTGATTTAACTCTGTTTAACACTGTTTAAACACTGATAAACACTGATATGCAAGCAAAATTCAGATAACACTCAGTATTGCGTAACACTGGCCTTGGCCAAATTGGGAGCGGAACACGTCCAAACGCTACGAGAGACCAGCCGAGACTAATATTTGAGTCTTACTGTTCAAAGATCATTTTATCTCAGAAGCAGAAAAAAATCGCGAATCAAGATTTGAACGTGCTCATTAGGTTGTGGCTTCTTTTTTCTCATATTTTTAATTTATACCTCTCAAATTATGCAATGGGCTGAATAAAGGATTTGCTAAAAGATTTGGCATGATTAGTTAACATTTACGAGATTTCGTATAGGTCGCTCAAAAGGCATGCAAGAAGAGCACGTTCAAATCTCCCGATTGAATGAAAAAAACATCATTTCAATGCGTAACGCGCCAAGTTACAGATATTTTAGGAAAAAACTTCACTCCATTTTTACGTGTGTGCCACCGCTTTCCACGAATGAAATATTTTTGCGGGGCCAATTACCGCGCAATACCTAAACACACAACGCGCGGTTCCGATCAGCTGATTCCTCCTTCGTCCTACGCCCTACTCTTTACACCCTACATTCCTTGCGCCTCAGGTGGAACCCTTCCCCTTTCGGGTCAAACACTTACTATACTGACAGCTGGTGACACACACACAAATTTACTATCCTCATAGGACTGACAATTAGTCGATAACATCGATATGTTTATGGAGAAAGATTCTTACGCGCGATGCTTCAGGTGTACACGGCGTGATCCTCTGAAAGCCACGTTCCCGATCGCCATCAGCCGTCTCTTAGAGAAGTTGAAAACACGTGTACTCTCGTGTATTTGTCGTAACATAAATGAGATTACTGCTTAACATTGAAAGCTTTCTCATTTCTTGTTAAAATGGCGAATTTTTACATCAGACACGAACGATTCTCGGACTAACTCGCATAGTTTTATACTTTTTATTTATTTATTTAACATGAAATGCAAAAAAAGCCAAGGAGACCTTTTCATTGGACTTTTTGACCATAGGATTAAATTATACAATGAAAAAACATAGTACAACAAATTTTTAAACTAAAACACTGAATAATATTCACTGAATGAAAAGACAGCTTCATCCACTATGGTAATTTAGGGAGGAAGGAAGATAGGAAGGGGGATTTAGAGAGGAAGTAATATAATATAATATAATATAATATAATATAATATAATATAATATAATATAATATAATATAATATAATATAATATAATATAATATAATATAATATAATATAATATAATATAATATAATATAATATAATATAATATAATATAATATAATATAATATAATATAATATAATATAATATAATATAATATAATATAATATAATATAATATAATATAATATAATATAATATAATATAATATAATATAATATAATATAATATAATATAATATAATATAATATAATATTTATTCTTCCATACATATGTTAATACGGGTATTATTTCCATTCAAGAAAGTAAGATAGCCTGTAAGTCAATAAGCCTGTAATTAGGCTAACTTCAAATTCTACAATGCGGAAATGAAAAAAACATAGAACCAAAATTACTAATTACATAAAGAATAACATTGAAAGGACTTTTAATGCGTAAAAATAAATTCACAGCTGTAGTGGCTGTAAAATATGAATTACAACATAGAATGTACAACGCATATGAATTGAAGCATAATATACACTATATACAGACCCTTTACTATAACGTTTCGATGTCATCAAAAGTTACTATCCATTTTTGAACCAACCTTATGTCTTTACCAAAACGATGGTTTCTTTAATTGTATTAGGCAGGATGTTATACAACATTGGTCCCATATACAAGAAATGCCTTTTGTACAGAGTTAAATTAGGTTTAGGCATAGGGATACAGAAATCCCTACGAAAATTAATCAACTTATTGCTCCCATATAATTTTGGGCTGTATCCACTACGCAAAAAGAACATTTTTAACACTTTGTAACAATACATAGGGGCCTATTCTGTACCTTGGAGCGCTATGTACCGCCAGCGGTTTTCTCCACCTACAAATAACGTCTGTTGCGATTCTGTAAACACCGCCGCGCTATGTTCCGCCGATTTCGGGGACGTTAAATAACGCTATCGCGACGTCGGAGAACAGTATGAGAAATTCTGAGGGCAAATACCAAAATGTTTTTTTTTTATTTTAAAAGCTCTATTATTTGGCAGGAATATATTGGTTTTGTCCATATTTTTTATTTATTCCCAATTTATATTTACTTACGTCAAAAAAAAACAAAGATATAATTAAATTTTAACTTAGTGGAAGTTAATATCGAAAAAAAAGGGTGGCGAAACGGCGTGACGGCTCGCTGGGCTCGCCGCCGTGCCTGTAAACAAATCACGAAGAATGTCCTTCGTGGTACAAATGAATGGAAATGTGAGTAATGTACCTAATGCATAAATCAATTCAAGTGTTATATATTATTGTGTACACTTGAGAGTTATATATAATGGGCACCTACTAGTATACATTATATTCATGTAGAAATCTATGGATGTATTTCGTGAACGGAACTTGTTGGAAGACTGTAGAAAATATGTTTCCGGTAGTTGGGGAAATTGGGAGAGAACTTCGATGAAGGATTGCATTGGAAAAGGCTACGGACTTTTGAAATGTCCAGAGCTGTTTTGGCATTTGGTTGTCAACGGTTGATTCGACAATTTTCGCATGTAATCTCGTGGAGTCAAAGCTATTTCAGTCCTTATGAATACTTATGTCTATCCAATTGTTGTATGTTATTGATAAGGAGGGCATATTCATGATTGCTGTGATCTTCTGTGTACGCAAGGGATTATGAGGTACCCCAGGTACCAAGAATGATTATGGAGAGTTATGTTATGTTACTGAGAGACTATTATGACTGTGACAAAAATGTTCTGTCTCGAATGAGAATCTCACGTAGGGTACCGTCGTGGATAAGACATTCTAAACTGCATTTTTCAATTAAAAGGTATTCTTCGATAATGAACCCGCGGTTGCAAATATAAAATTAGAGGCAGTGCTATGAATGATTTACGTTGAAGTGACAGCCAAAATGTAAGCTAGAAACGTGAACGAACCAAAAGAAATTGACTCTCATATTGGGATGAGAGAAAAATCTTGATTGCCTGTGGTTGTTACTAGCATACGATGGTATACTAATTACATTGTTCTTTTCATGGAGGCTTTTATCATGTTAGGGCGTCTATCTCTTATGAGCAATATTTTTTTGGTTTACAAAACGGAATCACCCATTTTATTGCGGAGATTTCGGTTAGAAGTAGAGAACCATTAGGTATATTTATAAGTAGCGAAGCGATCAATTGCAAAGTAACTACGTTATGGGATACTCGTCATAAAATGATAAAAACCTCGTCAAATATGAAAGGAATCATGTCATTATTATTCTCTCCAAGCGGAATACTCGTCATTCGCTTAAACAAAGCTCACTTTCTAGTTTTAATCAGTCAAACCACATACCCAGTCGTGCAATTTCCGAAGTATCTCGAAAGAAAAACAAAATACGGTGCCGATCCGTGAGCATTAAATGCAATCGGAGGGGTCGGTATTAGGGAACGCAAGCCGAAGGGTGGAGTTATTTATTGTTGGTGCTATCCAACGTCCCCAAATAACGCTAGGGGCCGCTATTTGAAGTTACAGAATCAGGGGGACGAAACATAACGCCGAAATAGTGCCCTACGTCATAATAGCGCAGGCGTTATCAGTTACAGAATCACCCCCATATAACTCAGCGGGAGTATTTTTAGTTCAATAAATAAAGGACGGGAGTGTTCATAACGTTGTTTAAGTAATATAAGTCTTACTCTTCTTTTCTGCACGAAGTAGGCCGATTTAATAGTGTTATAATAAGCTCCGCCCCAACAGGTAAGCCCGTAATCCAACTTGGAGTGTACCAAGGCATAATAAATCATTTTTCGGACAGAAAGGGGACATTTGTTACGAATGAAATAAAATTTGGTGAGACTACGCTTTAAAACAGCACTTACATTTGCAA
This sequence comes from Pyrrhosoma nymphula, assembly GCA_963573305.1. Classification (NCBI taxonomy): domain Eukaryota; kingdom Metazoa; phylum Arthropoda; class Insecta; order Odonata; family Coenagrionidae; genus Pyrrhosoma; species Pyrrhosoma nymphula. The sequence continues at coordinate 84,206,449 of OY754339.1, forward strand.
TTTGCTAATCCCATTTCAGGCGATAATCTAATGTTACTCCCAGATATTTCACTTCTTTTGCCATTTAAATTACAGGGCAATTGCAAGGATACGTTGAACAGTTTAAAGTGTGATACAGTAATTTGACATCAAGATTATAACACTCGCAAATGTCATAAAACATACATTGTGTTTTCTTTCATTTAATTCCAAGCCATTATAATGAAACCAGTGTCGTAGACAGGATAAGTCATGCTGCATGGCATTAACAACTCCATCCCAAGTAGAATTTACATAATTTAAAGCCACATCATCTGCGAAAGTTGTTACCTTACCATTTAATTCAAAGCTACATAAATCATGAATATAAATTGAGAATATAATAGGGCCCAATACAGAACCCTGAGGTACACCAGTGTTAATGCTGCTAAAGGCACTGGAGGAGTTTTTTACCTTCACACACTGTGAACAATTAGTTAAGTAGCTCCAAAACCAGTCAAGACCTATGCCTCTCACGCCAGTCATTTCTAATTTCTGTAACAGTATTTTGTAGTCTAAGGAATCGAAGGCTTTTTTAATGTCAATAATAATAGTCCCGACTCGTTTTTTGGCATTGACACCTTCGTAGACATCGGTCATATATGCATATTAGGTGCTTTTACCACTTAAAAAGCCAAACTGATTTGCACTAAAGAATTTTACTTTATGGAGATAGCTAAAGAGTCTTATTTTATCAAATTCTCAATTATTTTAGACAGTATGAACAGTAGGGAAATAGGCCTGTAGTTTTCAATACTGAACCGTTCTCCGTTTTCAAATATTGGAATGACTACTGCTTTTTTCAATGGATTTGGAAATTCACCTGTCTCGAAGCTTTTATTACAGATATGAGCAAATACGTGTGCTATATTCGTACTTACACTTTTCAATGAGCGACAGTCTGTTGATAGCGTTTGTGAATGATGAAATAGCTGATGTTATTTCAATGGAATGGGTATTGAGGGCATTGTAGATAAGAGGCAGCCGGTAGGTAAGGGATCTCTGAGTCACAGATAAACGGTGGTGAGGTAGATTAATGTCACAATTTCACGATAAAAGTAGTGCAAAATACTACGAAAACTTGAATATTTTTATAAAAGATTTAAGGTTTTCCCGGCGAATTATATAAGTGAAGGTTTCTCGGGTTTCACACTGGGTAAGATTATTTAAATGGATCAACGTTTCGATGGTTGACTCAGCCATCGTCATCAGGATAATGAGTCTAGCGAGGATGCTGGCGGTTATATATACCCGCAGATGACCCATTGTTGTGGGAGCCGTTACGAGTTCTTTGAATTTCGTCAATCACTGGGCGCCAAGCCCTACTTAAGTTGAAGCCGTTGTCTCTGTTGATGTTATTTTGCTCCATCTGTATCTCTTTCGTTATTATTTCCCAATATTTGGACACCCGGGAAAGTAGTGTGGAATTTGGGAAATCGACACGATGTCCATGGTCAAGGCTATGCTCTTCTAAGGCAGACTTTTCCGGTTGGAAAAGCCTAATACTTCTTTCATAATCTTTGATTCTTTTCTCGATGGTCCTTCCTGTCTCGCCCAACCACACTCGTATGGTATGCGGTATATCCCTGTTGTTTTCAGGCCGAGGTTGTCCTTACAGATGGCCAGAAAATTCTTGAGTTTAGCAGACGGTTTAAGAATCGTTTCCACTCTGTGTCGTTTTAAGGGATTAAGCGACCACCACATAAAAAATACAGAACATTTTGTCCAAGTTTTGGATGAAATCCATCTTGACGAGGGAGACTTGCTGGCGAGTTTTGACGTCGTGTCGTTATTCACCCGAATACCAATCTGGGATACAATTCTACTTCTTCGAACGATATTTGACCAAAACACCATTGAGTTATTTCACCACGTTCTCACATCGACCTATTTCCTATTCCGACGGGAAATTCTACGAGGAGACGGCCATTTCTGAGGCATTTCAACTGATTTTGAGTTTGCATATTTTGATAGCGTGCTCATTATTTATGAATTAGATTCTTTAAATAAAGTCTTTTTGCATTTCTTGCGCCAGTTTTATACTATTTTTACGATGCATAATGTCTATCATTTTTGCTGAAATGTTTGAATTTTTTAAATAAAGGAGCATTTTTCAGCAACAATGCTCCTGTACTATCTGATGCTTTCCTGGCGTTTAACCCTGATGGTCCCTGGCCAGGGCATGATATGATCACCCTGATGACGATGGACGACTCGTACATAGAAACGTCAGCAGAAGAGCAGAGTTTGACCCGGTGGAGAACCTGAACAGTCTTTACTAACATGCTGCTGAAAGGTCTGTTATTAGTTAATGTTTATTCTTTCCAAGTATTTTTATTCTTATTAGTCTCAGGGATCGGCAATTAGTTTTCACAATTAGTGGTGATACTACCTCTGATCCTTTTCTTAGTCTGACGCTTTGTTTTTACTTTACTTGTTTACTCAAATCTCAGTATCCTAAAAATCTCATTTTGTTTATGAATTCGCAATGCTAGGTTTACATCCACTATCAGCTGTGATAAAAGTTCCAATTAAACATTTTCATGATTCCATTTCGACATTCCATCTTCTCAAATTCCATCTAAATGGACCTCCATCCGTTGATTTTCAAATTACTCGGATCGGTTATCACACTCTCATTTGCTTTGGGTTGTCACTTTTTCCAACATGACTTTTCTGCCATCTTCCGCTTCTACGAGATTTTCTTAGGCATGAAAACATTTCATTTCCACTTTAATGGTCATTGAAGACCATCGAACATGCATAAGAGATTTTTAATTGATTTTTTTCGTTGAACTTTTAATGAAAAAAACTTTTGTACTTCTGACAGTGGATGGAATGCTAAAAATACACTAGGAAATATTGAAACAAGCAAAAGGACGTAAAATATTACTTTTCTATACTTATGAAGGTTTTATAATGCTGCGTTATGGCTGAGTGGGTGTAACAATTTGAAGAAAGCTATTTCGCTGTCACTTTTACGCTGATGTTTGCACCCCTAGGGAAATAATTGCAGATGGAAAACTAAATTTGACCACTTGAAGAATTTTTATGAAGCCCAGGAATGAATCAAATACCACAAATTCTGATACCGCTGAAACTACTGGAACGTGGACTTTAAATATTTGCTTATGCATGGGATATTAATATAAAACATTCAGAAAATAAATTACGAACGCGAGAAAAAAATGGCCACCGCGAAGTCAGAAGTTTACATGGCAAAGAAAATTAATTTTAATACCACTCATAAATCGTAATCGTTTCACAAACATACCGCATGAATCTCCACCACTGTTTATTTTTTGAAATGACAAGCTGCTTTCAAAATCATTTCACTGAGTGTGGAGGTGTCTCGCTTTCGAAGTGATTCAGTTATCATGTCTGCCATAGTTATACGTTTTTAGCGAAACTGTTGGGTCAATATGAGATTATGTAATTTATCTACGTAACAAAATTGATGGACCCAGGCCTGAATGTTAGTAAACGATGGATTTTCGTATTGTAAGAACCAACTTAGTGGTTACCACTACGTTTTATTTTCATTTTTTGTGCCTATCCCTCAGTGTGACGAAATGCACGTCTTGCCAGTCAATTAAAATAACTTGGAAACTAAAAGGTTTGTTCTTTCAATATGATTTTTTCATCGTTCTCTCTGCAAGTAGGATGATTGTTGATAAAAGACTTTTGCAGAAGAGACAGTCGCTGTTAAGTTGGTCCCTTTGCTCAGACCTATTTGGTTTTCATGCACGTTGAATGTGAAATTAATTTGTTCTGAAAACCTACGGAGGGTGAGAAGTAACACTTGCCACCGAACATGGTACGTGGCGATCCTAAAATGATTTATGCTGCGATAATCAGTGGTTGCATTTGATGTATAAAATTTGCATTATACTCTTGAAGTTATTAAGCTGAGAAAGGTAAAATTTGACTATGGACCGAAATGATAAGGGTTCTAGTAAAAGATAAGTTCAAAGGAGTGAGATTATATTGAAAGACGTAGAAAACAGTTTACGCAATAAGCTTTTATATTGAAATGCAACTATGAAAATTGATACATGAAGGAATTGAATTCACAAGTTGTGATACGAAAATTCTAATAAAAGAACTTGTCAATTTAAAACAATTTCCTTTTTTATGGCTCATCTCACTATAATCCCACCAGAAGTTTCACTTGGTAAGAAAACTTAACGTTTTAATTCTAGTTTACAGGATGGAAAAATGTAGATTATATAGGTAATATTCCTTAAATCCATACCTTGCGTGAAGATATTAGATTTATTTAGAAAGTAGAAAGTTATGCCTGAAATTACTTTAGTTAAACCCGTAGATATTGGAGGAATCATTTGAAAATATAATTATGTTTAGCATTAAATTTTTGTTTGAAATTTAAAATGCATTTCGTTTAGAACTGACCGATTTCCAGCAAGTAAGGTATCGCACTGCTTCCGGTAAAATATCTACGTATCATTTTAAGAGACTAAACTCTGTTTGATTAAATTTGAAACCAATTTCCGGAGGAGGAGTTTTCCCTTTAGAAGCAGAGCTATGGACTAAATTGAAACCGCGAGTTGATCGTGTCTTCAATGTTGAATTATGCTGGTTGCTTTCAGTCACAAGTGCGCCAATCACTTATATCTTTGAGCAAATGCTGAAACACACATTTTACCACCCTTGTCAATACATAAGGGGAGCAATAAGTACGAAACTATAAAAAATATAATGAATACTGAGAAAATCTCTGTACGTGTAAGACAATGCCATGGAATTATTACGTTAATAGATGCTTATTTATTTTGCTAAAGGATTATTACCTGCTCAACAAACCAAAAAAATATATGGTACCATTGCTTGAACTAATTTCATGAAGACAAGTGAACGACTCTTATTCTTGATACTGCGGGGGCTTGATAAATATTCAACATTTATGAATCAAAAAAGGATTAGTAGAATGTAACAAACAAGGATGGGTGGAATGTGCATCCTACAAAATATATTCAAAGGCGTTAGATATCAACTATAGAATTTTTTAGGAATGAAAATGAGTATTTTATGCTACTATTTTAATATATGCAATGCTTACAGTCAATAAAATTGGAGTACAGAGAAAATGAAAAATAAATGTATGAATACTTATTTAAAAATTTTGTACACACGACCCGGTTTTCGAAAGTTTGTGGCATTTTTATGTGAATTACATCTTTTGGTTTAGTATATTCGTGGATGTGGAGGGCGGGGGGAAAGGAGGGAGGCCGTGTGAATATGAGGTCACTAGGGACGGGTTGGAGGCGGATGAGAGGATATCAAACTGTAGAATTTTTGGCAAAAAGTTACTGCGGTGATTATTGTTTTGAAGGTGGATAGCAAACATTGAGCCTTGTTTACAAATTCATGGAGGGGAGGTGGATAAGAGGTCACTAGGGAAGGGTCTGAAGGCTCTGTCTTGCACAATACCATTGTTTGTCAATTCACTTGTTGTTGAGTCATTTTCTTCACTACATGAGTGATTTTAATTGGATATAGAATATGGGAGAGTGAGAGGATAGCACTCGTTCGTTACATAGGTGGGAGGGGCGTTGTTTAGGGAGTGCTGAACTATTTCAAGGGACTTCTAGGGCGTCTAATCTTCTTCCATGTTTTTCAAAGCATAGAGTTTTTGGCCAAATGTTCCAGCAATGGTTGATGCCTCTGAAGTGGTTGGCAAACATTGAGTCTTGTTTGATTTTCTCCTTGTGCCCTTTGACTCAAATGTCTGCACTTCGCCCGGCCACTTATTTTTCATTTTCTCCGTGAGGGATAAATACCTTCAAATCAAGCCTGAAACAGTTTTCTCTCTTAAATTTCGAGTACCAATCCATTCCCTTAAATGTTTTTTCAGTATTTTCTCAGTTCAGAAACAGTTTTAACAGCTGCATGCATATAGATGCTGTTTCGTATTCGCGCCAATCTTTGTTTTTCCTCTATGGCCACAAGAGGGCAATGCATGCCATGACCGCGTCCGCGTATCGTGGAGTTTTTTCTTTTGTTTTTTTTTGGTGTGTGTGTGCATGCGTGAGTGCGTGTGCAGTTCCGATCTGATTGCCGTCGACATACCATCAGACTTCAAGACACCTCACCGCACCTGCAGTTATTTTTCAACGTTCTATTCGGTAAGTCATGCATTGCTTTTGGCCATAGATCTTACAGTCCACTTCTATGTCTTTTTAGTGATTCAACCAATTTATCTTTTCTCTCACCTTTGGCCAATCGAGGCGAAAAGAGAGGACATTGTTTTTGGTCCTTCGGGCCGGATATTGAATTCGGAGTGAATTTATCTTGTATGGCTTACTTACTTATCTTGGGAAAGGCTTTTGCTTAGCATTTCAGTTTCTTTGTCAGTAAATTGCATTGTGATTTGACAGTAGCTATTGGTGCAGGTGCTCGTTCTATCTTTATTACGCGTCAATCTATCTCAGTGTGAAGGTGTGTATCTATCTCTTACTCATTAAGTCAAGTTTCTAATTTTTCTAGTGTTTAGTTATTTTTGTTTGCTAAAATTGACGTTATCATGCCTCTTGAGGGAGATAGTGAACAAGAAAGTAGTTTAGTAAATGATTTAAGAGCTATTCGCGTATTAAAACGTAACTATGCCGTTACGAAAAGTAGACGTGACTCAGTCATTCGGACAATTGAGCGACTGTACTTGATGTCAACTACGATTTTATCGCAAAGTGAAGAGTTACCAGTATTCTTAAGTCGTGTTTCGGCTTTGCCAGATGATTTTAAGTCCTTTATCACGATGACGAACGAATTGCGTGAGTTGGCATTTGACTTGAATTTAGACGCGGATGCGTCTGAAAGCGAGGTTGAGGAGCGCGTTGAATGCCATTATCACAAAATCAATGCTATCGCGAGTCAATTAACGAAGGAATCTCCTGTTACTGTTCGGGAAGGTCAACCTATTTTCTCTTCCTCAACGCGTCTACCGACAATTAGTATTCCGTCATTTGATGGCAATTTGGCCAACTTTAAGCAATTTTTTGATGTATTTACGAGCCTAATTGATTCAAATAAAACTTTATCTGACATTGAAAAGTATCATTATCTTTTATCGAGCCTAAAGGGTCAAGCATTGGCTGTAGTTTCTAGCATACCCATAATTTCAGACAATTACTTTATTGCATGGCAGACACTAGTTCAGCAATACGAAAATAAGAGGTTGTTTGCTTGTCACTATCTAGATAAATTATTTAGTATACGGATCAATAATGATTCGGTTGATTCGTTGCAGAATTTTTTCGATATTTTCTCGGAAAATGTAAACGCATTAAATGCAATGAAAATTCCAAATCTATCCGAATTTATTTTGTTTTACATAGCCTCTAAAGCTCTAGACAAATCTATCAAAAGGCAGTTTGAGATAGAAAATAATGGAGTGGATTTTCCTTCAATTGTACGTCTTTTAGAATTTGGGCGTAAGTACGTCAATATTTTAAGGACATCAGGGTGCAAGCAAATTAAGTCTGAGCTTGTCAAGAATTCTTACGTGGCTAAAGGGATGACGCAAAAAACTTCATTAATTGCTACATCTCAACCTGAACGTGAACACAAAATTCAATGTCAGCTTTGTGTGGCACAACATAGACTTTATCAATGCCCGAAATTTAATGCATTTAATGTGGCTCAACGTAAGGACTTTATCAAATCTCAAGGCATTTGCTTTAATTGCCTAGCAAGTGTTCATAAATCACTCGACTGTAAGTCTAAATACAGGTGCAGGTACTGCTCTCGTAGGCATCATTCATTATTGTGTGTAAACGGGAATTCTGTTCAAGGTTTAAAGCCGAATTCTGAAGAAGTTAACCAAGCACCGAAGCATTCATGTACCAACGGGGCTTCGAAAGAAGTCTCTGATGAAAGTACTCTTTCTTTCAAATCAACTAATCCAGTAGTGACCTCAATGTCTTGCATGGCGGAGTCTGAATCTAAACATCCTTCTGTTCTATTAGGCACTGCTTTGGCATTAGTCAAGACATCTCATGGAACCTTAGAACCTATTAGAATGATAATTGATCCCGCATCGCAGGCTAGCTTTATAACCACCGAGTGCCAACAGAGATTAGGGCTGCTTCGAAAAAAGATGAGCCTTAACTGTGTAGGTTTATCAGGTACCCCTGTGTGTACTACTCAAGGTGTTACGTCATTTGTAATGAAGCCACGCAATAGTGACAAGGAAATACGGGTATCTGCTATCGTCATTCCCAAAATAACCTCTAATCAGCCTTGCTTTACAATCCCTGTCTCTGTTCGTGAAAAATTTTCCTCGTTGGATTTAGCGGATCCTAAATTTTACAATTCAGGGCCTATTAATTTCTTGCTTGGCGCTGACTTATATTCAGAAATTATGACTGAAGGTCACATACTGCGTGAAAAGGGTCTCCCTAGTGCATGGCCTTCAGTTTTCGGTTATATTCTTTTGGGTCCACTCGCATCAAGAACAACGAATCAAAGTTCAAATGTGATCAGTTGCTTCACCTCTGTTGACAATGACCTGAGTGAATCTATACAGAATTTTTGGAGAATTGAGGAATTGCCTACACTTCCTAATGTCTCACTTGAAGATAAAATCGCTGAGGAGCAATTCAGAACGTTACATTATCGAAATCCTGATGGAAGTTATGTGGTACCGTTGCTACTAAAAGACTATGATCTCTCTCTATCCCTGGGGGACTCACAAATTCAAGCTATCAGGAGATTTACGAACTTAGAGCGTAAATTCAAACAGCATGGTGAACTACATGCTGAATATACAGCCTTCTTGGAGGAATACTTGAATCTTGAACATATGTCACCTTCAAAATGGGGATCGGGGAAGTATTATATCCCCCACCATGCAGTGGTGAAACCTTTTAGTACTACCACCAATGTGCGAGTAGTGTTTGATGGGTCCTCAACATCCAGTTCAGGAAAGTCATTAAATGATTTTCTTTTTTGGGCCAAACATTTGTTGCAGGAATTGTGGAAACTTAACTTAGGTTGGGATGACCCTATTCCACCTCAGTTATTGAAAGTTTGGAATGATTTTGTTAGTCAGCTCCCTTATTTGTCGGAGGTCAAAATTAAAAGGTTTGTGTCTGCAAACTTATCGGGCGGCATGATTGGGGAGTATCATCTCTTGGGATTTTGTGATGCTTCGGAGAAGGGCTATTCCGCTGTTGTTTATTTGCGTAGTGGAAAACTCGACATGCAAGGTCACGTATCTCTACTCATGGCCAAAACGAGGGTAGCACCCATTAAAACGGTCTCCATTCCAAGGCTGGAACTACTTGGTGCTGTCTTGCTAACAACATTAATTGAGCATGTTTTTCATCCATTATCTAAATGTATTACTATCTCCTCAGTTCATGCTTGGAGTGACTCGACCGTGGTATTATCTTGGTTGAAAACACCTCAGCATTTACTTAAAACATTTGTGTGCCATAGGGTAGCACGTATTATTGATTCTACGGTTGGAATAACTTGGAATCATGTATCTACGAAATGTAACCCTGCAGATTGTGCTAGTCGTGGTGTATTGCCATCACAGCTAATAGCACATAATTTGTGGTGGAATGGTCCCTCCTGGGTATCTTATCCTTGTAAACAATGGGAAATAATTTCTCTGGAGAACATCGATCATAGCCAAGTGCCTGAATTAAAACCCTGTAGGCCTGTTGTAATGTTTCATACCACCATACCAATGGATTTGTCTTTCATTGATAGGTTTTCTTCGTTGCCACGGCTACAGAGAGTAATGGCCTATTGTTTGCGATACGTTGCCTATCTCAAACGGAAACAGGTTCCTACAGGCAAATTGAGTTTATCAGAACTTTCTGATGCCTTAATAGCGTGCGTTCGTGCGACGCAAATGTTTTTCTATGAACGCGATATTAAACAAATAAAACGGGGTTTGCCTTGTTCTACTACTCTTCTAAGATTAGCTCCGTTTATCGATGCCCACGATTGCCTTAGGGTGGGTGGCAGATTAAAGCATTCATGTTTGGACTACGCTAAGATGCACCCATTGTTGCTTCCAAAAAGCTCTACATTGACTAATCTAATCATAGATCATTACCATAGGGCGTATAATCATGAAAATTCCACCACCCTTGTGAATTTGCTCTCTCAAAAGTATTGGATCGTTTCTGCCAAACAAGCTGTCAGGACGCGCGTTTATAAATGCCTTGTATGTTTCAAGCTGCGAGCCACACCTACGTACCCGCTAATGGGTGACCTTCCATCTTCGAGAGTACGACCCAGTCGTCCTTTTTACCACACGGGAGTAGATTTTGGTGGTCCTTTCTATATAAAGGAATCCATTAGAAAAAATGCCAAAATTTCTAAAGCTTACTTGTGTTTATTTGTTTGCTTTGCCACTAAGGCCTGTCACCTTGAAGTCGTGTCCAACTTGACTACTGATGCATTTTTAGCTGCTCTTGACAGATTTGTTTCGCGACGTGGATTATGCTCTCACGTATATTCTGACTGTGGAACTAATTTTAAGGGAGCCAGCCGATATCTAATGGGGGTAAACAAACAATTTCACAATATTTTCCTCAAGGACAATATTACTGAGGTACTCGTAAGCAGACACATTACGTGGCATTTTAACCCCCCGGCTGCTCCACATTTTGGAGGTTTGTGGGAGGCCAATATCAAAACTGCCAAGAATGTTTTGCGCAGAATAATAGGGGAACGTTCGTTGACCTTTGAAGAGCTGACAACTGTGTTCGCCCGAGTTGAAGCCACACTCAACTCGCGGCCTCTTACGGCTCTCTCAAACAATCCAAATGAGTTTGAAGCACTGACTCCAGGCCATTTTTTGATAGGTGCACCGCTCCTTAGCACGCCAGAGTCTGATATAACAGAATTAAACAGTAGTAGGTTATCTCGCTGGCAACTTGTGAGGCAAATAGCTCAACACTTCTGGCAGAGGTGGTCTAAGGAGTATTTACACACGTTACAGACCCGGTCAAAGTGGTTTAAAGATCAGCCGCAATTAGACGTGGGAGATTTAGTACTGATTCGAAGTGATAAGTCCCCTTCTCAGCAATGGAGATTGGGGAGAGTGATGAAAACATTTCCAGGTCAGGACGGTCGTGTCCGAGTGGTAAATATTCGCCATACACTAGGAATTTTAAAACGACCTGTCGCTCAATTGGTAAAGCTACCAATTGATTCCTAAAAGATCATGAAAGGATATTTTTTCTTTATTTTCTTTGTTATTTTCCTTGTTAGCCTGGGTAGCTCTATATCCTTATTCCGAGGGCGTCCTACCCATCTACAAAGTCTTTGGTGACCGCCCCCTCCAAAGTGAAGATTCACGGGCATCCTTCATTTTTTTTGTTTTAACTTACCTTATGCTTCTAACACCCTTGAGCTACCCAAAAGAGAAGGTATTCTGTTATTATTTTTTGTACGAAATTGTTGAGCCTTTTCCCAAGATAAGTATTAGTATGTTTTTTCATAACTAAATTTAAGTTAAAATTTGATTTTCAAATTTGGTGGGCGGTTATGTTTCGTATTCGCGCCAATCTTTGTTTTTCCTCTATGGCCACAAGAGGGCAATGCATGCCATGACCGCGTCCGCGTATCGTGGAGTTTTTTCTTTTGTTTTTTTTTGGTGTGTGTGTGCATGCGTGAGTGCGTGTGCAGTTCCGATCTGATTGCCGTCGACATACCATCAGACTTCAAGACACCTCACCGCACCTGCAGTTATTTTTCAACGTTCTATTCGGTAAGTCATGCATTGCTTTTGGCCATAGATCTTACAGTCCACTTCTATGTCTTTTTAGTGATTCAACCAATTTATCTTTTCTCTCACCTTTGGCCAATCGAGGCGAAAAGAGAGGACAGATGCCGTAACATTAAACGGCAAATAGTAAGAAGCAAAAATTGAAGATTTTTTCACATCACATAACACACACACAAAGGTATATGAAATCGATGAAAAATCGTACTTGGTGAAAAATATATATGCAAAAAGACCTCACAGGCATGACAAGCAAAAACATAGGCACACAAAGAGAAAGAAACACACGTAAATGTTTTGGATTTTCGGCAGCTAAACCACCTTCTGCCAAACAATAGATAAAAATATCTCATGCTCGGAAGCAGGTGGTTGCGATGCCGAAAAAAAATACGTGTGAGTGATATGTGAGCGAAATGGCATTGATTGACACGGGTAGTCAAATCTCGGCGGTATCTGCGAATGCCTATGATATTTTGAAGTCTGGTCTTGAAACTATACCATTCTTCCTGTTACCAATAACCCATGTCGTTTGCGACAATCAATAGAATTCCCGTCCGATTATAGAACAGGGTTTACTGTCGTTAGTATTAGATGGAGGAGACATTGATGTCAACTGGATGATATATATAATTGTTTCGGACCGGCTGGGGACGGCACGGAACCGCTGAGGGCGGGATTTTAATAAAATTATTACTAATACCGTTGCGATCAATATGGCGCAAGGGCAGGTCAAACTCTGATCGATAACAATATCACTCTTTGTGACCTTTAAAAACACTCCACTTAATTTCACATTATAAAACGAGATGTGATGGAGGGCACGTCAGATGCGATGTCTGCTCTATCTACTCCTTTAGATTGGTTAATACAATCATTAGACCTCGAGGAGTTGTCCTTAGAGGATCTTTTTGTCCTCATAAGTGGTGTATTCGTACAGTCAAATGTGAAGTTTGAGAAAAAGGGGGACAACGCTGTTCGCCTATCATTACCGTACTCGACGAGGGTGGAGACGATTATGGCCAAGTTCGGCGATTGGGAGGCATATATATAGCAGTCACCCCATTATCTCCACATCACAGCGAGCCTCAGAGTCGTCGGTTTTTGGAGCTGACGCGGAAGAGAGCTGTGTCCAGTGCATCGCCCAAAGCTGTGGATGGCGAAGCAGGCCCCTCAGAACGCTTCAAGTCTTTTAAGTGAGCTGATCCGGAAATACAAGGCCACTTCTTGGAGTGAGTTATATGATTTACGGATGCCGATGAATGGGTAAATTTATTATTCTTTCACGGTTCCAATTTGATGCGAGAATGTGGTCTCGCTATGCAATTGTATGTGAAGGATAGACTAGTGAGTGAAAGAAAATACAAATTTAAATATCTCTTGTCATGTGCAGAAGATGGGTGTAGCGACAGCAGGAGTGATAATATCTGAACTGTTTCTTAGAAATTCTATTTCTCCTAATCTTTTCGTCAACTGGCTTAAGACAATACTTAATGAAGAGGAGAGAAAGATCAATTGCCTGTACCTCTGTGGAAGAAGTAACAGTGGAAAGAGTTTTACTTCAAAGTATTGCACGTCATTTTGTATCCGCTTATGCATCCAGTTCCCATTCACTGAGTGAGTTTGCATATTAAAACTTAAAATAAATCATTAATAGTAATAGAGGAACTTTTTCTTGTGGAATGCACGTGTGCGGACATGAATAGCATTTTAGCGGGTGCTCCCTTTAAAATTGGGAAGAAATATTTATCCAAGCAAAAATTAATGAGAACGCCAGTATTAATGACGAGTAATAACGCTTTGTTAGGAAAAGGTTATCTAAGAGTGATGAGGAGGCTTTGAAAAATTGGATGAAAACTTTTGATTTTAATGTAGAATTTAAGACGTGTTGTATAATTACTCCAGGACAATTTGCTGATTGGGTTTTGTGTGTTTATAGGGGATGGATGTAGCATGCTGAGGAGAAGTACGATGTCTCAAAAACGACCAGCCAAGGATATTCTAGATACCCCTCCACCCACTCAGAGAACGAGACGCGACGCCGGGGGTTCCTCTGGGGTCACGGGAAACTCGGGACAGCATGGGATCCCTGAAGGCGAGAGTGAGTCGCCGCTGGAGAGACCGTTACCTTTCAATCAAGTCACCTTCAACTTCCGGCAACGTTCGTGGGAGGAAATAGATTGCAGTTTGAAAACCTTACCCCTGACGATAGTCCTACACTCGATGCTTGATGACGAAATTGTGAAGGTGATAAGCAACATCCTGCCTAACTGTTTGGGTGTCAGGGTACATAAACCGATGGTGCGTTTGTCAAATTTTATCGTTATTACCGATGAGATCGTCGTTAGGAGCAACTCACCCACCGAAATATCCTCACTCGTTCAGCAGAGTAAAATAATACATTTCTTGCCAAAACATAACGTCACCACTGGCTACACCATAACGAATAAGGATACCGCGAGTAAGGTTAAGTGGGACGATTTACTAAAAAACCAAAATGACAATGTTGTATTTTCCCTTTCCGATACGGAAAATTAAAAAAAAAATTAAAGATTCACAGCATCAATCATCCCATACATCGAACTTTGATGAATAATGATGAACACTATCAGGGTTATATTTTAAACGATGTCGATTACGGTACACATGAATTACTTGCGGCAGTCAAAACGGATGAGGAAACAGAATGGCTTAATTGCAAATATTATTATGGCATCGTGGACGAAACGGGTACTGCGAGCAAAATGACAGATATATAATTGGAATACTGGAAACATGACTTTGAGCTCTTGCAGGAACAGGGACAAAATCGAGATTTTAGTTGCTGGGGATGTCGTGGGGTTTCAAGTTGAAACGAATTGTGAGGGAGATTTGCTTTACCCTGATATTACCAATAATCATACACCGGGGATATTTAATTAATTTCTCATCAAGGGCATTGAGAAAAAATCACAACTGACCACCAACAAACGTGGTTACACCCCGTGGCCTACTTGTTTCAATCCGAAAATGTACAGACGGTACGCGGCACTGGGAAGTCAGTGGTTATTCGCGAAATACAAACCTTTACTGCACCATTTTTTCAACATGGCTCCCATAAGGAAAGCTAATGGCGCCCTCATGAAGATGAGGGCTTCGTGTATACTTGAGCAGAGTTTTCAGGTCACGTTCGTCTTTAGGGATGATGAGATATCGAGTGTGGCGCACCTAGACATGTGCCATTCACGGGCTAGGGGTGGGTGGTTGAACGGAAGGCAAAATTATAATTAAATGGGAACTGTGATGCCATTTTTGACATGATTGTAATACTTTTTGATAAAATAAGAAACGAGCATTGTAAAGTTACAAATGACTTTTAGTCACATTGGCCATACATCCTTGAATTTTATCCCTTTGTAACCATATGGAAGAGTGCGAACTCTATCATTCAATACTACCCTTTTCATATCCTCCGAAGAGAGTGCCAGTCTTTTCCGTTTCACTGTGTGCAAGTGGTGATCTTTAGACCGTATGTTGTATTGGTCGATCAATAAATTTTTATTGGCAAACAATGCGTCCTTGTAATCTTGGAAATTTACACGAGTGCCCTCCCCGACAGAACACGCCGAGGATTTAGTTCCTTTGTTTTTTAAATTACATCCATCCTCGAAACGGATGGTATATGATTTGGCTCTCAATCCAATAAATTCTAAAATTTCTTGTGCCCACCCTCGTCTGACCACAGACCGGCCTCCTTGTGTGTCCCTCTCGTTTTGATGACATAACCATTGGGGACCTCCTCATAGTCGAGCAGTGGGCCTAGATTGCGATCGTGTAACATTGTTAACAGTGGATGCTGCTTGCATTTTGTGAAATTTACCATTAAACAATCAGTATCGGAGTACAGGCAGGATGCATTGTCTCCAAACACCGCTTGCACACGGTACAAAAATTTATATATGCGTAGTTTCGCCAACTCTAATATCGAAAATCCCAACTGCACAGGTTTATTTAATAATACATCAGTCTTTTTAAATTCACAAAAATATTTATCATCTATCATGATATAATTTAGACAATCTTGCAGAAAAGAATTAGTTCTTCCCGTGTCCGGATTCCTCTTTTCTTGGAGGACGCCAAATCTATTTAAAGGAGTCCTCGCATGTCTTACCATATAAAATGTTATTGGTGAATTTCAGCATATTTGAATAACATTTACTTGTTGATTCTTTTCTCAAATTTATGTTTCGCGTCACTTGGTCTCGGAATACATAATCTTGCGTAAAAACAAAGACTTTATGGACGGCTTTAATGATCAGGCCTTTATCGACATAATACTGCAATGCTCTGCTGTGCACCAGGTAATTGTCCTTATCCATAAACGTAGAACAGAGTCTTTGGTTGAACTTGTGCGGAGCTAGGAGGTATTCATGGTGAGCGTCGTGATTCCGGGAGGGGTAACTTAGGTCCACCAGAGCCAAAAAGCAGCGATAGCCATCTTATGTCCATCGCTGCCACTCGGCCGGTAGCTTGTTCATTGTTTCCACGTGCTCGACGCACAACTTTTCGCACATCACACTAGAGTATAGGCCATTAATATCCATGAACAATATGTGTTCATCCGAATGTCCCTCCACATTGCCATGTCTCTTAATGCATTGCGCGGCTCATCCTCTGATATTTTCCTTCACCAATACGTACAGTTCGGGATCCATTAAGACTTTAAAAGCCGACGGGTTCGCTACGAGGCTGCAGTACCATGTGAACGACGGAATCCCCTGGTAATAAACTGGGTCACAACCAAATGTGACGAAAGATGCGTCTCGAAAAGACTCGAATACTTCCGTCAACAATGCGACATCCAGATCGAGGTAAAAGTTATGATAGTCCTTGAAGGTCAGCATGTATTCTTTATCGAATACGTCGAAGGCGATGGTCTTATCTTGCTGAACCCCCGTGACCTTACTATACCAAGCGCCGTCGTCAGCCGGGAGTGTGTGACGTAATTTATCAATCGCGTCGAACCATTTATACGGAAATGGAGCTTTATCGTGATATTGCCCTGGCAAATGTTTAGGCGTGTCGATCGTATGGGAAAGAGCATTCAGGGAGGACGGCAAGAAATTATAACTGTCCATTATTCTGAAACGCGTTTCATCGGTCAAAACTGACATCACATCGATTTTCTTGAACGACTTCGCGTTGCATTTCACCCGAGTGCCGAACTCCCGAATGATCTCGCGTAATATTAAATGACTATCATAGCCACCATAGAAATTATGGAATAGGATCACAGCGGCGTTTTCCTAGTAATGCCAACACCTCTTGTGATAGAATCCCGTGGTGCCATCGATAAAATTGCGCCTCCCGTGAAATACGAAGTCCCAGGACTTCCCAGTCCAGGATCCCAGTTTCGAACCCAGGACTAAGGATCCACTGTTTTACCCATGCGGCCACCGAATGCACGAAATTCTCAGCAAGCTCCGGTTGATCGTCTGCGGTTTGGAGAGCCGCCCTTTTTAATTATTTTTCCTCGACTGACGGCATACCAGCAGTAATCCGAGAGGTGATGCTCTCCCGTCCCATCGACATAGGCCTCAAAGTCTGCGTAAATCACAAGGAAGTGCTTACATTTCGGTTTACTATCGGGTCAAATTTGCGGTTCAGTCACAGATTTTACGCGTAGGTCACATTTCCTGTGAGTGTGGTACCTTTTGCAGCCATCGCATAATATCCTAGCGGTACCCTTGGTTTTGTCCCTTAGAAACGCATCGAGCTTTGCTATGAAGGAAAATTTCTTATTCTTATAAAATCGGCGTATTAACTTATCCGAAGGAGATATTGAAACGTCATAAGTAACGTCCCCTCTTTCGTTAAACACTTGAATATTAAATTTACCTGTACAAACATACCATGCGGGTAATTCAGATAAATGCATATTGTTCACATTGACACGAGGGTTTTCAGCAAGCCACTTTTCAATTCGTCTCATCTGCTG
Source organism: Pyrrhosoma nymphula (assembly GCA_963573305.1). NCBI lineage: Eukaryota > Metazoa > Arthropoda > Insecta > Odonata > Coenagrionidae > Pyrrhosoma > Pyrrhosoma nymphula. The sequence goes on from OY754339.1 coordinate 84,224,208, forward strand.
CCTTTTATTTAAGGACGTATCCCACGTGTGATTCAATTCAAGCATCTAGCGAAGGCGTTCTTCATCCTATTCCTCCTAGCGCCAGAGCCTCGGGAGAAGAATTCGGCTTTCCGCGTCTTGGGTTGTGGAGAGTTGTTCGGCTGGGATGGGGCCATGGTGAACCACCAAGCGGCGTTTCCCACGAAAGTGATGCCCGACTCCATCACCTGGGAGAATGCCTCAATGTCCGTAAGCTTCTCATACGCCTCACCGAAGAAATCCTTCACCTCTCGCATGTCCTCGTTCAATATCGTGTCCAAGTTGCAATTAAGGTGCAGCTCAACATCCTCCTCGTTATTCAGGAAGTACGAAGAGGGGTGCAAAATTAACTTGATTGATTTCACTTCTTCCAGATAGGCCGTTATAAAACTAACGGCATCCTTGAACGTTTTGGACACCCAATAACCTGCAGCAGCGACAGCGTTCTGCACACTCTTAGCCATGGTGAGCGACTGATCCACGTACAAACGATAGTTCTCCTATATAAGGAAAACGATCATAGCAATGTAATTATATATATAAAGAAAACACAATACATTTCCAATAAGAATTAATTTCAACGAATTAGGTTTCATAAAGTCGTGTCATTATCAAGGAATAAGTAAGCAAGCCTTTGATAGTGGAACAAGTTTCTGAAACATAGATCGGTGTAATAGGCTCTCTGTGGAAGTTTACGAAGTGTTAGCATGTCATCTTCCTGTCCTGGTTCCAAATCCCTGTTTTGTACTCATGCTAGGTGACCTAACTAGAGCAAACAATATGATATCGGGATTCGGTTAGGTTCGATGGCTAAAGAATCGAATTCCCAACCCAAAGGCCCGATCACAAATCCCGGAACTGTTGGAAATTAATATTTTCATTTAAATTTGGTCCCTACTTCGGGTGCCATAGGCGAGAGTTGAAAGTGCAGCACTCCGTCCGTCAGATGTAACATGTAACCTTGAGCCATTTTTGGTACCTACCTTTCGCTAATGCAATGAAGTCTCTAGTAGCCGAGGTTTTGTGGATGGAAGCCACCTCAGATAATCAAATTCTCGTATAATACGGAAGGCTTATGCGCGAGAATAAATTACGAGAAATATAAAATATTTCAATGCTTTGTTGTAGATACTTCATTTTTTGACATGGTCGAGGTAAAATCTTTCAGTGAATCGCTATTTATTGGAGGATAAACCGATTGCCGAACTCTGACTTTCATTCGCGCGTACAAGACTGGCTTAGTACAGCCACAGCATTAAAATACTTCGGATATTACGAGAACTCGGTTAATCGGGACTCTTATAACGGAGACTCGAACGGAGAGTAGGTGGGTGCTAGGTTTCCCTCCGTCTAAACACTGCCTCCTCCTCCACTTTTCAAAGCCGCTCCTCAATGTCGCAACTGATCTCACCCAGGGAGCGAACATCTCGGGAATGTGCGGATGGTTGGGTGCAGGACGGAGAGGGAACGAGAGAGGAATGTGAGGAAGAGAGAGGGGCCGGGGGTAGGAGGAGGATGAGGACGGGGGAAGGGCCCGGCCCGCGCACTTGTGTGAAAGGGATGCCGGGGCGGGGAAGAGGTTAGGGCGAGCTAGGCAAAGACGGCAAAGTGCAGGGGGAGGGGGTGGGAAGGGGGTGGGAAGGGGGCGTTTTGGGCTCGAGAGGAAAGAAAGAGCGATATGAAGAGAGAGAGGCGGGCAGGATAGGGAGATAGGTGGGCGGGGTGTGGCAGGGGATGGAAACCTACCCTCCCGACCGTGCCGGTCCGACAGTCAGTCGGCCACCGGGCGAGGTCGGGGGGGGGGGGGGGGGTGCGGGAAGGAAGGAAGGAGGGAGGGAGGGGAGGGTGTGTTCAGGGGGGGGACGTGTTCAGGGGGGGCAAGAAGTATTTGAGCCGGGGCGGGGCTCGAGCGGTGTCGGAGAGTGGGGGACGGGAGGGGCAGCGGAGAGAGAGATATCGACCGGCGCGACGCGGGCGGGGGGCTGGGGAGTTGCGGGGGGCGGCGGGGGTGTCGGAGGAGGGGGTGGAGAAGGGGAAAACACGGGACGTCGTCGACGGCGTGGCGTACGGCGTCGCCGGCGTCGGCTGCGGCAGGGGGGGCAAGCCGAGACGGGCCGGGCCACTCCCCTCGCTCTCACTCTACTCTCCTCCGGCCGGCCCCTGCTCTCTCTCTCTCTCGGATCAAAGCGGGGAAGAAGCAGGAAGGAAGGAAGAGAGAGAAGAAGAGGACACACACAAGGGTGGGGGGTGAAGGAACGACGACTGCCCCACTCCCAAAAATTCCTACCCGCCCCGCGCCCCGAAAACATCTCCTCGCCCCCGTTAGGAAGGCAGCGGAGGCGGAATAGCAGTCCCGGGGCGAGCACACTCCCACCCCACTCTCGCAATATCGCCCTCCCACCCCACCTTTACTCCCCCCTCCGTCACGGCCTGCCCCCCTTGCCGCCCCTCAGCCATCTTCCCCCTCCTCCGACAGGGCCGCGAGGGGGGATAGGGGTGCACCCTGGCTCAGGGTTCCCCCGGGAGAGGAGGGGAGGGGGTCCTTGAGGAGGAGGATATAGTGGAGTGAGGAGGGCGCTTGGGTGCGAGCGAGCCGGGGGTTTATCCAGGGGGGGCTTTTAAGGGGAGGATCTGCTCCCGACCTCACCCCGTCGCCCGGCTCCGCGGCCCTGCCCCCCCTTCGCACCTTCCCCTATTGCCTCTTCGAAAGCTCACGGAGCGTAGTCGCGCTGGTGCCGCTCCCGTCGCCCCTCCCGCGCGCGCACACCTCCCGCCCCCGCCGGCCCCCGCCCCTGCCCCCGCCCCCCACACCGCACTCACACGTCGCCGAGGCCCGACTCGGGGGCCGAGCGAGAAGAGGCTACGACACGGTGCGCGCTCTCTGAAGGCGGTGGTTGCTGTGGAGGCGGCGGCGGTGGAGTGACAGCGGCGGAGATCGAGACGGGGGCCGCGGCGGTTGTTGTTGTCGCGGGGAGGAGGGAGGCGGGAGGAGGGAGGCGGCGGTCCCTGAGGAGGAGACCGTCGCCATGTGCGCTGGGCCCCCACCGTTGTTGAGGTCGACCATCGGGGCCCCACGGCGGCGGCAGCGGAGGACGGCGGAGGCGAGGAGGCGCGGTGTGCTCGAGAGCGGCGTGGTTGGAGGCGGAGGGAGGCGGAGGAGGGAGGCGGAGGAGGCGGTAGTGGAGGCGGTGGAGGCGGCCGAGGGGCGAGTGAGTGAGGCCCGCGGGAGCAAGGCCCCCGATGCGCTGTTCGTCGCCTTACGTCCCGGCCCGCCCACCCAGGGAGCGGCCCACCTGACGATCGCGGGCCGCACCCGCAGCGGCCCAGCGCGGGCCGCTCTCGCCGCACCCGCCGCCCACAGTGCCCACAACACTGCCAGTGCCTCCGCGGGGGCACTATGACGGAAGCACGCTGGGTGCGGGAGCAGGAGGAGCGGCATCAACCTTGGGTGCCCAGCTAACCGCCCCGCTCCGAAGACGGGGGGCGCGACCACTGCCCCCGGCGGCGGACGGCAGCGTACCATGAGGGCCTGCCCCGCGCACCGACTCCTCTTCCTCGCTCCACTCGTCCTCCTGTGCCTGCTGCCTCCTTCAGGTGAGACACGGCCCTTTCGACACTCCCGCACGCGATCGAAAATACTCCCCCAAGAATTCATTGCAGACGAGGAAAAGGATTATGTACCAATGCGCTTCGTGGAGTGCGATTATCGGAAGGATATATCTATACATATATATGTATTTATTCCGGGGTATGTGTAAGGGTGGGGATAGAGGCCAAGGAAGAAATGACGAATGTATATCACGTCTGTCCCTCAGTTGTTTGGTGCCTGGATGAAAGTTTCTAGTGCATTCGTTTGGTATACATATTTCGTGCTCCTCCATTGATGTTTGAAATAGTTACACTGGAATATTTAAGTGTGTGACCGTTGGCTCAGCACGTCCCGTATTTGTCGTGGACATTTTTTTTGCCCCTCCCTGACCCCCTTCCCACCCTCCTTCCCTCCCTTGGTCTCCCTTCTCGGCCCCGAAAACGCCTCTGCCTCCTCTCACTCCAAACCCTCCCGATTTCACTCCACTCCGAAACCCTCCTCCATTACTCCATTTATCGTCCCAATTACGCCATTTATCAGTCAGTTTCTAGCACAAGACGGAACCTCCCGCAACGAGTCAAAAAGCCAACTGTTACGAACCAACCAAACCAGTATATTTTGAATCACCAAAGACCGAGTACGTACGTGGGAGGGGAAAATGATGTGGATGCATGGTTTTTTTTAGCGCTCGTATCTCGCCGTGATGAGCGATTTTCTCGTCAGAGCGTGTTTATTTTTTGGGGATGGGCCGGGAGGGGGAAAAAAGTTGAGCGAATCGAAATTCCAACGCGGACATGACGAGAGCAGTGCTGCCACCCTTCCTGTGCGGGCGAAAATCATGGCGAATGGGGCGAGTGATAAACTTCCGCTGGGCGGTGAGCCCATTTCGGCGTTTGCGAGTGACGACGCTATCCAGTTCCGTTTATTGCGATAATTTGAGCTGCGCATGCAAAGCACATACTGGTAATGTGCGCACAAATATTTTTACTCTTGTTTACTAAATATTTTTCTACTTTTGGCCCTTTTCCCCCCCTCCTGTTCGCGAATTCTCAGGCTCTCTTTTACACACCCTATTATTTACTGTCTGAAGAAAAGTTTAGGATCATTTCGTCGAAATAATCTCTCTATTGTCACTTAAAAAATTCTAATATACCTATATCAAATTATTTCCATCAGCAAAAATATTTTGAGTGTGATAGATATCGACTGAAATCCCAGGCATAGGGATAGAAAATCAACTGTGTCCAAAAGTATTTGCAAAATGGATACGGATGTTTACGCAGAAATTGAAATATGGATTTTTACCACACTTGGTGCATAAAAAAATGCGTTGACCTAAATATATGCTCTGCCCCAGGATATTTTAAACTGAGGTGGCATACATACGGAAATGATAGTTTTCTTCATAATTTTGTTTGGAGTAATGATTCCTTCAGTGGATGACCTCTTTTTTTATTTTAAGAATGATTATTTTCCGGATTGATAAATATAATAGTTAACACGATGGATCTCTTTTCAATATAGTAATTTCATGTCAGCAATAAGAGCAGAAATTTTATTAATAACATACATATTTGTGGTTGATCCTAAAGTTTGTCTCCTGCAGTCAAATAATCAGTGAACAGATGGATACCTGTTTTCCAAAAAAGTTTTTATCATCTTTAACTTTTATAATAGCTTATCGTTGCTAGAACCCCCACGTATCGTATAAATTAATTGCCTCTCTACTTTTCTTAATTATTGCACTGATAAGTGGCATTTATATGTACTATAATGCTTTTGACGGGATTTTGAGCAAATTCATTGAGGTATTTTCTGTTGCTGTAAAAAGTTGGAAATGATAACTTTTATTTTCATGAGCTGTGTTTATTTGCAATTCACTATTATATGCCTAGAGTACACCCAGAGACAGACTAGGACACAAAACTGAAGCAAAAATGCTAGGACACCATTTTACACATAATTAAGTATGGAGACACTCCACACTGAAGCCTTTACTAAAAAAGCAAATAAACTAGTTGTGCAATAAAAATATCGTAGTGAGTTCTTTCGTATTATTAGTGTTTTTTTTCCTCTTAAGAATAGGGAGAAGTTCCTCAAAATCCCAATGTGTCTTTTAGCAGGAAATCACTTTTAGATTCAGGATCACGAATAAATTCCTCGGAAGTTTCGCTGGATATGAGAGCATGTCAATTATAGCTATGGATGAAAGGGTTTTAAGAGCATGAATTGTTGTCACAAATAAAATTATTTTCTCTGATTTAGTAGGCATAGAACCCTCTGAATTTAAAAAAATAGTCAAAGGATAATAACAATAATTCGTCGTTAAGTTTTTACCCTAAATCCATTGAGATCCGTTCCTAAGTTTGGGAAAGAGATAAGTTCAGTTCTTTTTGTGTGAACGGCACCCGAATCGATGGAACAAAATCCCAGGGCCCATATTTTCCGAGTGAGCGCTTGCCGAGAGTTGCAGGAGAGAGCTCGCTCGAACGGCAAGCGATGCATTTCGAGGGAAACCCTCCCAATGGCTGCATTCCAGAACAGAAATCCTCAAACCTCAACGCGGCGGTAAATTGAACCAAAGGCTAATGCTAATGTCCCCCGCCCTCCGCCGTGTTGAAAGAAAAACTAGTTGTCGAGGAAACGAGAGGCGCCTCAGGAAGATCCCTCGCCACCCAGGATCTCTCTTCTCCGGTCCATGTGTTCGTCGGCTGGACCGAGATGCGTGGAAGGTGGAAAGAGCACTCGTCACTCGGGTTGCAGTCGGCGTGCGACAACAGCCCTCGACAATGACGGGGGTACATCCCCCCCCCATGTCAAAACCCCTCCCGCCTCCTCTCAACCATCCCTCATCTCTCTAAGTCTCATACCCACAGACACACACACAGACTCAACCTCTATTTCCCCCCCCCCCCACCACGCCCCCCCGGAGAACTCCGCTATTTGCCCCTTCATTGTCCATTACAATTGTCTCTTAATCACATTTTTCGTTGTCGGCCGTATGACCCACATCACAAGTAGGCCACTGACCTCCTCTTTCCTCTCCTTCCCCTCCCCTCCCCCCCCCCCAACGACTCCTCTCCCTCAAACACACCCTCCCCCCCATTAGGGCCCCACCCCGCCCAAACCCTCTAAGACCCCTTTCCACCCTCCTCCCTCCTGCATCCATAGACGCGTGGCTATGGGTGGTGCAGCTCTCGACGGTGAATATCGATTCCTGGATTGCTGGAGGAGGGACGGGAGGGAGGGAGGGAGGGAGGAGGGGGGAAGGGTTGGGTTGGGTGAGGAGGGGGTGGGAAAGGGGGAGGGGACGTAATTCGAGGAAATTTGAGATAGAGGGGGTGAGGGAGGGAGGGGGTGGTCCTTAACGGGAGGGTTAAAGTGAGAGATGAGAGGATGTGTGGAAAGGAAAGGTATAATATACACATACAGACTTGTATACATATCATATATATGTATGTATAACTATTTACGTATTTTTTACATAGTGTATGCGTATACAACCCGTATATATAACACATGTACTCCGTATAGATATATACAGTGCATAAAACTTTTGTGTGGCTCTGAGTGTGCTATAGTGTGCGTGGGGAGTGGCAGGGAGTGGGGGATGCAGACGGGGAGTGGCGGCGGTTTGGGCGTGGAGGAAAAGGCGCGGCTGCGGGAGGCGCGGGCGGGAAGGCGGCGCGGAACGTGCAATTGAGGCGATGGGGTCCGCGCGAGCGGCCGGCCGCCTCCGTCCCTGGCGGCCCGCCGGCCCTGGAAACCCCTCGTGTGCCCCACTCGAAGGAGTGCTTTAATTACTCACACGTTAAAATGACGTCATGTGAACACCTGACCGAAAACATTGTTGGCTGACAGAGTGCTCGTTTCCGTGGTGAACGGGTGGGTGGGTGGGCGAGGTGAGGAATATTGTCGATGCGCTTGGGATGGGATGAGACGGAGGCTCTCGTGTTAGGCGATCGTGTTTTTTTTTACTGTTGACGATACGAGATCGACATCGTTGATTCGAAAGGTTCCGATGTGTTTGGCGGAACTTTGCTTGTTGACGACGGTAAAGTTCAGCGAATGTGGCGATGTACCTGCCTATGAGTATTTTTTGAGAATGTAAGGCGACATTATTTTAACTTTTTATCGTGATATTCTATATTAGAAACTAAGATTTCGATTTGATGGCGGAACTGTGTTTTGCTGAATGAAAAGTTGGACAATTTAGGTGACTATGTACCAAACGGTATTTGTGTGACGAATATATTTAAAATTTTTATCATGACGGTTTTATTTGGAAATGAAGAACCATGTTTCTGAATTACAATTATGTATATCTGTATTTTTATTTTCCCGCCGATAAATGTTGATAAATTTTATTATTTTAAAAATAACTAAATCAAACATTAGTTGGCTGATCACCTTCAACTTTTCCTTTTTTTTCTCTGACTCCATGATTGTTTTTTGTAACAATGGAATGGCAGTGGCCTAGTTATCTGAAATAAACACTTTTTTATATATTTTAAAATACAATGTACTACTGTCCATATTGTCTGAATATTAGTGCAAAAGCATTAGAAACTCTGGGCTGCGTTGAACACGATGTGTTTATTAACTGTTATTTTAGTAGTTGACAACCATTCCAAATGAAAACTGAGAGGAAAAAGTACTTGTGCGGATTTTTATTTTCTTATTACTTAGTATTCAATTACTTTTAGAAGGATTAGATGGAAAACAGTAAAATGGTATGTTTGAGTCATGAATATTTTACTATGCATAATGCTACCCATCTGCTATTGGAATTCCGTATGATTTGTGACAATACTTGACAGTTATTCTGGAATTATTTGAGCACGAAAAATATTCCCTCAGTATTTTCGGTTTGAAATCCTTAGTTGAGATGCAAATTTACATAACGCTCCTTAATATTCTTAATCTTATTTTCTATTTTGTGTTATTAATGAAATAAAATATAATTCCGTGCATATATACCCGATTCTCTTGTCAATGGCTACCATTATGAATCATTGATATTAATCTCGAAGAATATTCAGCATCTGGACCTTATTCTTAATTTGCCAGTGAGTTCAGATATACTGGGTAACCTTATATTGCCAATGGCCTATGTACTTGTTATTCTATCACAAAGCAAGACGTTAGGTGAAATAGTCAACACGAAGGAGTCTCAACTTCCTCTTATAAAATTAAGACAGCTATCCATATTTATATCTAGGTATATCTCCTTCTGCATCATGTACTGAATGCTAGCATAGTCCACGGGGTAGGAATTCACTTAAATCTAAGCCTATTTTTTTTGTTGCCTGCGTCTACTTGTGCAATGTTCTGAGTACCCTTAAGTAGGGTTACCAACTCATGAAGAACTTACTTCTGAAGTTGATCGGTCTCAGTAGTAGTAGTAAGAAATAGGAGTAGTTCTAGGAAATCCCGTTTGTCCTTTATGATCTATTGCTTATTTATTTTAATTATTAATAACCAACCAAGCATAAAGTATTATACGTTTCACTCGCAATATATGGTTGTCTCGATATATCTATTATGGCATTCATAAGCTTGAAATTTTTCATAATAATTTTTAAAATTATTTATTAGGAAAAAGTTTTTTATAGCAAAAGATAATTTAGATAACATTATTATTAATGTATATCATACAGGTTAAATATTTTTAACTTATGCAAATAGCAAACATTGAGTGATATATTAACGCTTAATCAATAAATATTGATATGTATTTACATATTCTGTTACATTAGTGGAAAATAACAGTTGAACATAAACCATGACTCATAGCAAAGGATAATAATAGTGAGAATATCATTAATTACATTTTAAACTCAAAGGCGGTGGGAAAAGCCTCAGTCCGGGAGGTAGGAAAAAAATCCTTGTGCGTTTCTGGGAGTCTCCCGGAGGCTCCGGGACAGTTGGAAAAACTCTTGGCCACCTATAGTTTCGGAACGGCGTTAAATGCGGGCTATGCGGAGGAGTTTCCGTCTTTTGCTCGGGAACACCGCCCTAAAAACGAGCCCCTGCTTCCCCATCATGATCTCCCCTACCCCTGGACCACTGGCTCCCTTCCCGCCCCTCCTCCCCCCTCTCCCCTTAGCAGCGCCATCGTCGTCGAGAGGGGAGTTCCACGCCACGACGATCATTATGACCATTTGTTATCGTCATGGCAACGGTGGCGGCCGCAGGAAGGAAGGCAGGTGGAAAAAGCATGGTCAGGTCCCGGTCGCGAAAGCTCAGCCCGCAAAAAAAAGACAATCGAATAACGCATACTGTGTGTTTATATCTGTCTTTACTTGGGTAGTATTCTATTCCTACGATGCTGTCTACTTTTACGTTGTATGTGAGAAATATTAACACCAGTGGTTCTCAACCTTTTTTTTTAATTTCCCCGATTACGATAGTTCAAAATATCATTCCCCCTTCCCAAATTAGTCTAATTAAAAGTTTCATTTCAAAAGAAAGAAAATTTTATGAACCGATTTAATCTGTTGCCTGTTGATTTACTTTTTAAACGCTAAAGAATAACTTAGAACAACCTAAAATCTTAAGGATTTCAATTAGTCTATATAACATAAAAGTTGTTGAATAGTGATCCCAATTCCAGCCTAACCTACTTAATTCCAACCCATCTTCTAATGGCTGAGAACCTCCGATTGAAACCCATGGTAAACAAATATTCATGGAATTAATAATGAATTAAAAACCCAAAACAACTCCAGGTCGTTGAATTGTATTATATTGTGCAACTCTATCCCTCATCCATAACTCATCAGGGACCTAATTGGAGCACTTGGCAGAGTGTCTATTTTTATTTCGGTCTCTTACTGGCCTCATCTAAATCACATATTTTTCCCTTTGTAAACAACAACGTGTTTGTACATACATATGTATCATTTCGCTGAAGAGGAATTGACCGTATTTCGGGTCTCTCCGTTCTTGGCTTGGAGTATTTCGTCGAATAATGGATTTGGATAATCGTCGAATTTCGTCGAATAATGGATATTTCAAAACAGGTTCCTTGACGATTGAAAGAAGAGCGTTTCTAAAACTCCGATTGGCCGTTTCAAACACATTGATTGACATGTAATACCTCCGCTGTTCTGTATCAACTTTTACCCCAAAAAATGAAATAGTTTTATGTTTTACAAATTGTTTTGGAAGCCTTATTTAGAATTTAGAAGAGCAAAAGTGTTGTTCAGAAAAATAGGCTATTTAAAATATAAGCATCCCCGAGAAGTCGTAGGCACTGGATTATATTGTTTGAGGCTGTACAAATGCATCCATATTTCTGCTTATGTTACCCATATAATATGATCGGTAATATTTTTGTCCGAAAATTTAGTTTGACTATTTTCATGCATACAGAAATAGTTGTGGAGCTCGATTAATCGAAGTACTTATTGAAATCAGGTATTGAGATAGTTTTAGCAATAAAAGTTCTTGTGTATCAAGGTTTTTGTCGCAAACACGCCTCATGCAAAAAAGCAAACTGACCTACTTCTGTGGCATTAAAAAAAAAAGAAATTTACCCAACTTTCAATTAAAAAAGACTAATAAGAGGACCTAGAATGAATGGACTTCATGTGCTTCTCGTGTGGCGACGCGATATTTTATGCCTCTACCGATTTTACGTGAACCATGAAAACAAATGAAGAACGAAAACAGGCGTGGCGAGCGATCAACCGAAACTCCAGAGTAGCCGGTTTATTGGATTTTCATGAGGTGGCACTTTAAAATCTCCTATTTGATTTGTATTCACCTCGATAGCGTAGTTAATGTATCTTAAAACTGTCCTCTGGCCATGTTTATTCGGGCCTCTGCTGCACCATATCCTGATTTTATCATGCTCCACTGGAGCGCAGAAAACTACAACTATGTTATTGAATTCTTTACTTATGTTTTTAAAGCACTGTTCGTTTGCTTAAGTATGCTAAAATAAGGATATGAAAGGCAATGAGAGAAATTATTTTGAAAAAATCTCAAATCGGCGTCCAAATGAGGTCGTAATCGCAAAAAATATTAATCGAGCAAATTGATTGTCCGGTTACTGCTCTCCAAGCAACTCCAAGGTCGATTGCGGCCAATAAAAAGTTCATGGGAGATAGTAAACATTTAAAAATGGTCAATAAACGATGCCATTTTATTTGCTTCAAGGTAGGATTTTTTTAGGATACCTATAGTTGGTTCTTCATATGAATTCTACTATTAATTTAGCGGGGTATATCGCTGCTCTAACTGTGATGTAGTTATTTTAGTCGATTTGTATGCATTTACCCTAATCATATGGCGCATTAAAAGAAGTACCTGTTCAATGACTTTAAGGTACATACATTGTATGAAGAACATGTGGTTGCACTCTTTATCACTGCCCTGAGGTAGTTTGAAGGATAAATATGGTTGATCCTTGTTAATAAACACGATTGTGTGATCATAATAGTGACAACGGTTTTGGAAAAATATTTATAAAAAGTTAACCCGAAGTTAATAGTTTCATATTTTACTGTTATCTTAATTCGTTCCTACATCGAGTTTTACTCTTTGGGCGTAAGAAATATATTATTTTTTTTAGTCTTATGCGGTCGATACAAATAAATTTGAATTAATTTTCTCCGTATCTCATCGCATATGACAAACGTCTTCACCGTCTGGCATTTCTTCTCCTTGGAACATGTGACCACTTTAACCCGTGTACTATGTCAGGCGAGAACTGCGAAAAATTTGACTAGCCCTATCTACACTTTTTAAGCGTTGAGCGTCATTTATTCCTTGGCTGGAGTTACTGAGAGAAGGGATGATAGTGAGAAGGACCTCCACTTTTCTTAAACGGAATGAAAATAGAATCTTACTTATGCTATTATGTATCCATTGCCTAATATAAAATTCATTCGAGCAACGTCTGAAATCAACTAAAAATGGTAAATAAAAGGCTCCCGGAGCGGAGAGACGTGGGAATGAGTGGAGAGATAGATCCTGAGAGGGAGGGAGAGAGTGAAGTTTAGTGCTCGTGTAGTACATGTGTTGAGAACTAGGCGTGGTGCTTAGAAGAAGGTTTTTCGGTTATGGGAAATGTTTGGAGTCACAGAGTGCGGCATCACGATGAGATGTGGATGTGGAGGGAAGAAGGGTGGCATTTGACTCCGTCCGCTGCAATGTGGTGATTGGCTGACGGTGTCCCGGAAAACCGCACGAGGGGGTCAAATCACGCTCGGATGGGAACGCCCCTGGTACCCTTATCCCCATCGCAATGCGCATCCATTATTTTTTTTCGATTTTTGAGCTCCAAAAAAAAATATTTTTGTTGGCGTATGTTCGCAGAAATATTTTATGTGACGATCGATAATTTCACATTGGCATTAAATTTCGAAAAAAAAATTAGGTGTCCGTAAGTTGCAGCTCGAAAGTCAATGAACGAGCGTAAAAATTAGGAAAATCGAGAGTCAGACAAATATGAACAGAAAAACACGATAACTGAAATAACTAGCAATATGAGTAGATTGGAATACGTTCACAGCTACTTAGAGAAGGGTGCTTATTGGTTCACATTTGGAGGTTGTATATCTTTACACTCTGACACTCACTTCTCGTTTTCATTTATTTGGCATTTTAAATGTGATTGTTTTAAAGATGTTTTCAATAATTTTGTAATAGTGCCTATCTTGCCAATTCCACTGGTCAATATTGCTCACAGGAATACCCCAATATGTCATTTCAGCGTTCATCGACCGCTTTGGCACAGGGGCGTTCCAACCATGAACTTATATGGTCCAGAAATTGGCTTACCCGTTATACTAACATTATCGTTTGGCCACTCATAAATAGTTCTGAAGTAATGGCTTTTTCAAAGTATCATCTTTTACGAATTTAACTTCCTTAAGGTCGTAAATAATTGGTGGGTGTCCCGAGAGAGCCGTTAGGCAGTTGGGTTGAATGTGTTGATACCGTCAGGCCGCTTCACGCCGCGGAATTTCAAGCGGAAAAAAATTAAAATGGTTCCGAGTAAATGTAGATGTTTACGATTACTTACCCGTGCACGGCACATGAAAGATTAGTGTTCTAATGCTCTACTACCCCAGTTATTGAAAATAAGTCATTTTCTTCATTGAGTCAGCATTACAGGTCTTTCATTGATGAAAGACCTGCAATGCTGACTCTGATTCATTAATTTCCTCCGTACTACCATATACTTGCATGCCTCTTTTGCTTCTGTTACCCTCATGCATTGCTTCATGCAATCCCTCCCGTTCTTTAGGCTCCTAATAATCCTTCTCTTAAGACTGCCTTCCACCACATTCACATTCCGTAACTTCCCATCGTCCCATCCCACACCTTTCTCTCCACTCTCATCACAAATCCGCTTCGCTATTCGAATCTCATTCTCTCTCGACATGGCCAAAGCAACGAAGCATTTCTCATTTCGTACGTATGCGCCCTTTACTGTAGCATCCATTCCACATCCCTTCGTCATTCCCACTCGCTCCCTATCCCTTCTGCTTTCAACGCTTTCATTCATTCTGCGTTGTTCATCGAATGCATTCCAAAAATGTTCTGAACAATTAATTGACAGTTGATAATACGGGTCCCTCATCATTTAACGCTCTACTCTCGATTGTTTGTCGTCTCAGCCGACTATCTCCACGCAGTTGAATTACGAATGCCCAACACGCCGCTTTTATTTTTTCCAGTCTCACTCGCTATTATCAATCGTCAATACTCTTGCCACTAGGCACCTTTCGGAATCTCGTTTTTATTCAGAGGAAAAATTCCGCAGCCACGTAATCCAGCTTGCTTAGAGGAAACCCTCGTTGGCTTCAGTAGGTGCATCATTTTTCTCACCAAACGGGGAAAAACTGTCATCGGGACTGTGTTCAACTTTTTTTTCTCACGAGTTTGTTTCCATCCGTCCAAAACACGTCACCATTACCGCATTAGTGGACCAAATACTGTTACATCTAGAGGTTGTAACATATGTGTGGAATAAGGCGGAGGGCTTTGAATTTGATGTTATAACTCTGACAAAGTGACACATTACCACTCGTGTGGGAACTTGAATTGAATTTGTGAGTTCAAGAACGTCCCAACTCCAGGACAACACTTTTTTCAGGAGAGAGAAAAAACTTAAATACTTGAACATGGTTACAGGAATAACAAATAATATGTAATCACATGATTGATTAGGGACATCTTAACATATCTATTATAGTAGATTGTACTGTTCACTTATCGCTTTGCTGAAAATATTATAAATATTGAGTGGAGTTGGGTATTCTTGAAATATATAGGGTCAAAAAATTAAAATTTAACCAATTTTTTTATATTTATTTCAGATTATTGTTTACAATAATTGAAGTTGTGTCAGTCCTAATCATTAATAGAAGGTGTGTATGTATTTTCTTTTAAGTTGTGGATAAAGGTAACTGTATCTGGTGCTAAGTAAACACAGAGTTTCTTTAAGTCATTTAGTTTTTCTGACTTAATAGGTATGTGCTCATCATAACATTTAACAGATTGAGAGGGAAGTTCTGGGTTAACATTGCTTTTGAGCACAGGAAACATGTATGTTGGTGCAATGGAAGACATGGCTTTAACGACACATATTTCATACTTGTGCAACTGTTGAAATGCGAATGTTTTGTACTCGCTCACCTTAAACTTCTCATTATTTTTGGTTACTTATGATTTAAAGAATCTTTGTAAGTGATCTGTGAAATTTAGTATCATGTCCCCTTTCACCCTGATAACCTCAAATTTTGTTTCAACAAGTTTCATCCATCCTTCATTCATCTCCATCCTTTCTACCTTTCGTTTCATTTTTTCAATAATTGCCAATTTCCGGTCACACGGAAGGAAGCTGTGACCCCTTATTGGTACCTTGTATACAATATTGGTGAATTTACCTATGAATACCAGCGTGAAAAAGAATCTGATCATTGTCTAATTTTGGTTTTGACCCCGGCAACCGTCTGAAAAAAGCTTTAGTATTTTTTCACCTTTGTTCAGGTAATTTTGGAAATAGTGAAACAAGCATGACAAAACTTCATTAACACCCGTGCGTGCCTCTGTTTCAGCCCACATATGCATCATAGCTTTTTTTTTTGTTTTACAACTGTATATGCAAAAATTATGTAACCGCAACTGCCGAGAATAGTATACTTCACCTAATTCCAAATGGGGAAAAGGAATATTCTGTTGAAAGTCAAAATATAATGTTTCTATATTGGCATGAGCCTGTGATTCTTGCTCAGCTTTCTCAAGTTCTTTGTAAAAAGTATTTTCCCTAAATTTATGGATTCTTAAATCTGTACCCAGCTTCTCCCTAATGGTAGAATTTTTCTCATGGTCAATTTTGCATTTCAGAAGGGCACATGTGCCACAAACATCTGTTTTTGGTACTCCAAAACCGTAGTTATAGTGAGTAAGAAAGTAATGAAGAGAAAATGAATAATTAACCTCATACTTAAGTTTATGTACATCGCCCCCAGATCTCAGATAAAGAAAGGCATCTGGATAATGTTCTTTGGTGAAAAGGGTACATATTTTTAGAACATTCAGGTCACTTGACGAAAACCTGCGTTTATTATGGTTTCTTTTGTAGTGAGAAACAGAATAATGAAATCATCTAATATGTATATCGATCTTCTGGACGATTTCTTCTGCCTTCTGTCGAGGGTGTGTGTTGTGAGTACCCCGACCATCATAGGGTGACACACCTGCAGCACAATGGTCACAGAGAGGACGAATCCTCCGAACACCAACGCCGTACAAACTTGCATAGCCTTCTCTGCATACAATATATATTCATCACTTCCCAGGATGACCTAGAATAAATAAGATTGATTAATTAATTAATTACGTAATGACAAAGTCTCACCTCAACCATCTCCGTTACGTGACGTGGTTCTCTCCACCACGTGAGAAAAATGAAAGAAAATAAACTTCCTACTGCAGTGTCAGCTTATAGGTTACGTTACAATAGCACTACCTCCACAATATTTTTAGGAGTATCAAAACATACCTTATAAAGACACTAATGTGTTCTCTTTTTGTCTGTTGTCCCACGATGTCGTTTTACAAGTGAAGGTCTAATCCCTCTCATTAAGATTGCATCCTGAGCATTTTTTTCACCTAGTTTGTTGAACTCGACTATCAGATGTTTTTTCCGTCCTCGGATAATTTTTGTAAACACTGAGGCTTATACCTAGAAAAAAATATATGCAAATAATCAGTGAAACACAATTTTCTAATATTACCAAGTCAATAGCGTAGTGCTATTATTATATTTTACTTCAAATGTATGTCATTAAGGTACTTCAACTTACGTGCATTGTGATCCTGTCGTTCTCGCAGAAATGTGTTTCCCCACAGTATTTACATATGATTGGCCTGATGCTCGCGCTTTCTTTTTTATATTTTTATCTCAGTTTTTTTTTTAAATAATTGGCAGCATTGTAAATACAAACCAGTCTTCAAAAATCATCTGGCCGAACCAACCACTCTTTGATCTACAATACCGCGGGTAGGCCTCCATCCATCCAGGTTGGGTACAGCCTCTCATTCTCAGATGTATGCTGGGGCCAACAATTCTCCAGAGCTGCGTTCCCTCACATTATGAAGGAGGCAGATGCTTTGGTGGCATTTTTTATAATATCGAGATGCTTGGCTTCTCTTTTGACCAACACTTTTTTCAAGCAAGGGTCATCCTGAATATTGGATTCATCGTTGTTGCAGGGATAGTTCTGCGGAGGGATGTCTTCAACTTCTGTCTCAAGGTTGTCAAATAATTTCGAGGTCTTGTTTTCGTCAAGACGTGCGCCATAACGTGAGGACGTCGTGAGGTGTTCTGTGAAAGCCGAGCGCTCAACGTATTTTATGGCGTATAAACCCTTCTCGGGTTCTCCACCATTAGGGTTAGGCTCTCCGTATTGGCCTGCCTGACTCGATGCTCAACTCATGCATCGTCCTCATGGCTGTTGAAGGCGATGCACGAGTTGGGAAGGTCAGTATGGAGAGCTTCACTCTAACGGTGGAGAACTCGAGGAGAATTTAAACGTCAAGTACGCCGGGAAAGAACCAGGTCTAACATTATTTTTATGACTGTTTGAAAAGAGCCTTCCCCAATCCTCACGAGTTGAATTGACTGGGAACTTTGATACGATGCGACCAGCCCGATTAAGATACGACTTTACGAGCAGGCGAAGATCAAATTAGATAACAGGAAAGCCATAACATGCAAGCGCGATAACATGGGAGCAAATTGACTTCCCCTCTCCATCAGTAAAGACTGGCTGCCCACTTTATTTACATTGCTCTTCAGCCCTCTTCAAGGTCTTCGTGAGAGTGTTCCGACGACATACCTGGAACGAAATCATTGAAACCCATTAGGAAAATGGTTGACAATAAGGTGCCTAAGTGCGTTGATACCTAGGGAACAGAGTCAGAAATAAATATTAAAATATAAACTGTGTAGCCATCATACCTCCCACTACTTTGTGAACTACTGCGACGAAAATACACCCACACAAAATTCACCTGTTAAGCTATGTTGAGGACTACACTGGTGCCTACAAAGCAATGCTGTATTGAAAAAATTATCAGTTTAAAGTCGAAATATTGCATTACGTACTTACTTCTTGCTAGCACTCCTTACAGAGATTAATTTTGTCTCTGATTTCCTGCAAGGCCGTTTCCAGGGTTTCTGGTGCGTAATTTCTGCACGGACGTCCACCCAACTTGGGCGTATACTTGCCCGGCAAGACCTGTAACTAGGCAAAATTGGTTAAATAATGAGAAAACAAGTCAATAACTTTGAAAAATTGGTGTGACACATTCTCACCACGCAAACTGCACTTTTTGTTTCAATTCATGACTTTTGAACTAATCGTCTCAAAAGTATGTTCATTCGCAGTAATTACCTTCGTTGATACGATAGTAACATAAAATACCTACCAATCATAACAAATAGTAGTTCTGGTTACCAGGAAGGTTTTTTCAGTTTTAGAACAAACACGTGTGAAACCGTGAAACACAGAACAAAATACTACAATGGAAACAAAATCTTCCAAATGGATAACAATGCTCCAATGAGAGGCCTGCCGTGCTTCGATGAAGCATCTAGTTACGCTTCCCTGCCGCGCGGATGTTGGCAAGGCCTGAAAAGCTGTGGGGGCACATTATAACCCCGTTTTACGTTACCACACTTCCAAAGTCACTCATATCAATACAATACCTTTTTTGCGTGTAGGCAAAGGGCATTTTCACCTCCGGGCATTGCGCGGTTGTCTGGTTTTAGGATGATCCATAGCAGGCGAGGTGAGATATCTTTGAGAGACTTATCTTCCAAGAGCGTCTGACAAGTTTTATAGCGTGACGTCAAGGGTTCAGCTATTTTACCCCTTAAAGGAAGGACATTCCTTTTCGACCCTGAATGCTTCTCAAAATGTCTGCAGGCCAGTTGGCTCTTCTTTGGCGACGTCGACACAAGTCGACCGCCTCTCATTCTTTCCTCCCTCCGTTCCCTCAAGCTCTGGCAGTATCCAGGGCCTTGCAATGTTTAAGGGCCTCTTTGTGGCGCCCATCGAATGCCTCTTCTCCGTCCTCTCTCACCCCACCACCTCCCTCCCGACCCCAACACACTTCCCGCCCGCCCGTCTCCCCTACCTCTCCTACCTCTCATCGCCCATTGAACTGCCTCGGAAAATTCTTCATCGACCATTCTTTCAACACGCCCCGGTTCGCACGGGTTCGTCCTCTTCTTTTTTTTTGTTTTTTAGCAACTCAACATGCCCCGGCGACTTTGACTCTTCGAAAAGATTACAGAGGAGAATGGCGTGGGTACTTGAGTCGTCGAGACTTTGGGGAGCTTATTTTAATTAACGGCTCAACATCTTTCCTCTTTTTTTCATAATAGCTTTTTAAAAATATATACAGCGTCAGCGGCCTATACGTGACTCAGGTTCTTTCTTGGAGAGGACGTGTCATTAGCTGGACTTGCGTGTGACACTCTCTCGACGTCACAATTAAAGATTATACTTCTTCTTCTCTCTCCGCTCATCTCATTGAAGAGCACAGGTATTTTGCTGTGGACGGCCTTTCTTGTCATCACAGCGTGATGTGATCATCGAAGTGTAAAATCTGAAACCACTTAGGTATACTTATTTTTATATTTAACGGTAAAATTAGTTTTCAAAATTTAACTGCTTTGTCTTCTGAATCAATTTTTCCGTATGTAACTTGATGGTGCGTTGACCTGGGACTGGTTGGAGACATTAATTATTTTTATCCCACTCCGTGGTGATTTGTCACACTGTACAGCTGCAAATTATTTTATACAGTCCCTGATAAGTCAGTCCGTCTTTTTGGCGGATTCGGAATATCGTTTCGGCGTATTGTAGGCCCAAAAATTTCAAATTTTGACATTAATGCCAAAAAAGAGGTCGGAAAAAAAGTTTAAACTACTTTTTATTTCTTATCTATAATATTTTCATAAAATATTCAACTATGCAGAGCTTTAAAATTTTTTCACTAAAAAATTTGATAATGTTTTGTTGGTGAATGATTAGGAAACATCTGTACAATTAGTGATGGTAAAAAAATTTGACAGAATAGATACCTTTTTTCGAAAGACGTTTTACATTTGAAAATCCGTGTATTTTTTCAGGAGAGGCATTGTAACTGAAATATATTTTAAAGTGATTTATTTCAAGTTTCAACGCCATAGACTGAAGTTATATGGCGTTGCAATATCGGAAACTATTTTTTGAGGTCTCATATCTGTTAAGGTTTGGGGACACTATTCGTAATGCCAGTGGTGACGTGACTGCCTTCAGAGCAAATGAACCCCCTGAATGAAGTCCCCGAAAGAACGTCATAACAGCACAAGCGCTCCAGTTTTTATCTCTGATTATTTGTATCCTTTCGTGGATTAGCATTTTTTACCTTCAAAGTTTTCGTCAACGTCTTCATTCATGGACCTTCTCAATGGCTGAGATACTGTGGTAGAACCATTATCCTCCGATCTTTTCATCCTAGTAATGAGTAATAACGAAGTATTATGTAAGGGCGAATATTTATGTAACAAGAGCTATCGACCTGGTTATGGATTGGCATGGCCCGCCTTATTCAGTCGAGTGATGATGAGCGCAGTTATCCATCAGTCACTCCGCTGATTTCATGACCTTCACAAATTGCCATCCACTTTAAACTTTACCAGGCGGGAGGGAACCAGCAAGGATTCGCCAACACAAGTGTTTCACCAATTTTGGTGGAATATTTGGCTGGCTCCTGCCTGAAATCCCTAGCGATCAATGAGGCAACAGGATCATTCGCCTGAATTTGTTCGATTTTATATGTCATACGTTCTCCGAAAGACCTCATTCGGCACGGATTGAATTCATTTAAAACCATGATACTTTTCGATAAAGCCTGAATTATCTTACCTGAACGTTTCATGAAGGCGTGTGTTGTCTAAAATAAATGAAGTTAATGCATTTTTTCTTAGTCCCCTTTTTATCAACACTTCGAAGAAATCATTATGGCATAAACAAGAGTTTTCCCTTGAAAATTGCAAATATGCATTAAAGAAGACTGCTCATCTTGAATAATATTTACAGAAAGGGCTGAGTGAGAGCATAAAATCGGTCGGTGATCATTTAATTAATTCGTTTAATTTTGAAAGTTTCCGAATAAATGTTTACAATTATTGGATAAAATATTTGTCCGTGGGTCTGACAATCTAAGAAAATCCAAGAACGGCAGAACTTGAGCACCCCGTGTCTGTGATTATCATTGTGTGACGTATTTTCAGAATCAACATTACTGTTTGCGGTAGCATTTATAATCGTAGATTATTCACACGGCTACTGAAATATAGGAACTGGTGATTTGATATTTTGAGGTCAAATTAAACTGCTCCTTTACAATTTTTAAATTTAATTTCTGCATTGCTAAGTTGAAATTACAAATTTTAACTAAAATTTCAAATAAGAAAATAATTTTCGTAGTTTATGGCGTACTGTGAAAAGTATTTTTATTTCTCTTACTGCTTGCTGACTTCTAATGGATAATTTAATATACCCCAATACTTCCTTGTGTATATATTTGAATCTTCAATCTAGTCTCGAGGATGAGATTAACTGTCAAAATTCAGAGCCTGAAAAAATGTAGTGTTAGAATATACCACAGAAGTTTCATCGGTTAGTCATTATGTAATTTATATATTGGTAAGGATTTAAATAGATTAGGGCAGGTAGTCCAGTTTTTGCAACTGGTTGCTTTTATGCATAAAGGTCAATGTGTCAAATATCATACGAGGCTAATTTGAAGCATTACATTTAATTGTTTTATGTAACAAAAGTTTTAATATTTTAGAGAACAATATAGAAATCAATTCGATCGTAAAATAATGAATACAATATTCATATCTGGTGAAGGAAATAGCCTATATGGGTGGAGAATATAATTATATTGAAAAATTTGGTGCAAATACTTTACAACACTCGTAATCGTCAAAAAAATCGTAACTCATAATCTTTGTAAGTGTGTTTTAAGGCATGATTAAATGCTGATGATTTGTTTTTGTCTTTCAAGTGACTTCCAATAATTATATTACTTTCGTATATTTGCCTGGCGTTTATGCTCTTTTTTAATATATGTTTTCTGTCTAAGTTCATCGCTCCTTTTTGGTGCATGCGATCATCCCTCCTTTGATCAATTGAAATTCAGCGTGATACCTTGAGCTGCCAGCTCAAATTCTTGAGCTAAATGGAAGAGAAGTAGTGGAAAGGCGACCTATATTCCGCGATTGGGCTCTGGGACTGATGCCAAGGCCTAGATTATTGTGTCTACGGCATGAATTCAGGATGCCACCGTGGAGATTCAAATTCAGTAAATTTTGATATCCCTTTTTTATATCCTTCGTAATCATTCGAGGCGAGATCTCTGTCGACCGGTGCCTTATAGCGAACACTATCTTCGGAGGCTCCTCTGACGGCTCCAGTGGCGCCGGAATGCCCCTTATAAGACGACGCGAGATGAGAGATCACAAGTCGATGTCGGATGGGAAGGAGGGAGGAAGGGGGCAAACTCCAAACTCTCCCGCAGGGGGGTGTGCACTGCAGGCGTGTGTTAACTCTGCGTTATTCCGCAAAAAAAAGCATCGTAACCGTCATGCTATTCTGCGACCATTACCTTTTAGTCTTATCTCGGAGGTCATTTCTTCGAAAGGCAATGCGTCGCTGCTAAAAATATCCTGGATTCCCTTTTAATACATTTGACCTATATAGTCTAAAATGGAAACTATGGAGTTCAAGATATGTGAGAGGAGGCGACTAAAGACTCCTTCAGTACTCATGATTTAAAAATCTTAGTACTTTTCTACAATATTTTATTATTGTACGACGCGTTTCGCCCCTTTACGGCATCGGCAGGTCAGGTACACAATAATCTTACAGGAATATTGTGTACCTGACCTGACGATTACGAAAAGCGGCGAAACGCGTCGTGCAATAATAAAATATTGTAGAAAAGTACTAAGCTGTGTTATTCATGAGTACTGATATTAGTAACTTCTACGAAGTGAAGTCTGCGACAATCAAATAGATTCTTCCATCCTTTGGAGATTGGTGCTCTCCAAAATTATCACAACTTACTGCGTTCATAATTTAAGACCTTCAAGCATTAGTGATCTAAATAATTGTAGTATAATATAATTATCTAGAAAAATTATCATTTAATAGTAATTGAAAGGAGTTTAAGAATTTCTCTTCTGTCTTCATCTCAACACATTATTATAAAATTTATTATATTCTTAGCTCTTGAACTTTTTGGCCTATTTAACAAAAATATAGCTGCGTAGTGAAATAAATTAGTTAAAGTAGCGGAAAAAGTTAACCTCAGTATTTTGTTTCTTACATTATTTTAGAAGTTTTCAAAAAGTTTATTTTCTTCTAAGATCAAACATTATTTATTATGATTTAGGACAGCAGCGCATATTTTGCAGTTCACAGTTGATTGATAGCATTGAGGCTAATGCATTGCAGTACCAGAGTAAAATCCTTAAAAGCTTTGAAGCAGTGAATAATTAAAATAAAGCGACTTCTGCAGTAAAACGGTATCTAGTAGCCTAATTAGTTGCAAAAGGTTAAGTGAGATAAGCTATCAATGAAATTGAATCCAGGACATTCTTTCAACGAAAGAGTTGTGAAACGAAACGCGACTCGACGGCTTTTCCGCTCTGTAGTAGGGATAAGCATCTTGCAAATACGGAAAGTAATGCGTTAAATAATTAAAACTGTTGATGAAACTCGTAATAAATGAATAAGTATTGACTGCCTGCGGTTTTTCACAAAGGATGGGATATAAATCGCCAGAGGACGTTGGTCAGTTGGTTCTTAGGAGAGGAGACAGATGTCCGAGTTCATTTGCAACATTATGAATGGGCAGGGTAGGGGGGTGATTATTTGGGGAACCGAGGAAGTGCATAGACGCAGCGACGGAATGAGCCTACTCTTAAAAACGAAATGCGCCAAAGTAAGCATCGCACTCGGCGGACGGAGTGGGTATTGCTCTTGAATTACTCTCCATGCAGCGCCAAAGGTGGGATAGCTGAAAATCTCTGCCAGTGCAGGGATTCGAAACCGAGTCTTCGAGACGGAAAGCCATTGCTCAAGGGCTCAAGACACGACGCCAAGAAGGAGAACGTCCAGCGCGCCTTTTCACGCTCCTCGTTCGCTCGCCATCTCTTCTCTTTGCCACGCCCTCCTTCATCCCTCCGCTCCTCCCTTCATCCCATCCACCCCAGGAGAGCAGCCCCCCCGTCGCGAAAAACCCTGCCCCCCCCGCCCCAACCCACCCCCAGAACGAGCTCCATTGAGTCTCGGGGGCCGCTCCACTGAGATCATCTTCCGCAATCTTGGGCGGGGATCGCGAAAATGAACGCGGGGAACAAACATACGCGCTCACACACGTATAGACGCGGAGATTAACCCCCTCCCCCCCCTGGCGCCTCCCCCACCCCATTCTATTTGACTTGCTGCGCCCCCACCATTCACAAAAGAAGAGCGACGACAAATACGAGAAATGTGAGACGGCCGAAGGGTGGAAGCATCAAAAAGGGGAGCCCCCTCGTATATTACATAAATGGCGCGCTCGATTTCCACTTTCATGGCGACCCGCGATTTCACGTACGCGCCGAGATTAGCATCCTCTCATCTCATCAAGTTTTCTCGAGTTCATTTCACGCCGGGAAATCCACCTTTATTCGAGGTAAATACGCTAAATGCCGAAATGTTTAAGAGATAGTTTGAACATCAAAGAGACATGCTCGAACGCCTAAGTCTGTGCACTAATACTCATTAAAAAATTTAGTTTCTCGGGATGCATGGTTTTTTTTGTTGGCGATTAAACTGTCTTTTGATCTGTTTTTTATAGAAATAATTGTTTATCGCTCTTTGGTAAATAATAATGCCGACTTTGTTCAGGACGATATTAGGGCCATGAAGCCCTCTCTTCCATTTATCCCTCACACATTAACACCCATCTCCTGAAGATACCCCACCCAACTCGAACCCACGACCTGAGGATTAAGAGACTTTACCCCGCCGCTACCGAGGAGGAGTATAGGGTATATAGAAAATCACATCTCAGGCAACAGAAAGATAAAACAAAAATATAATAATTTCGGATCGTACATAATGCTGTGGATTTTATGAAAATTGGCAGGTTTTTATAACACTATCTAAAATGTATAAATTTAGCAACATAAAATTTTTCTTTGAGTTTCAGCCAATTTACGAAAAAATGTATTTAGATTAACAATTATATAAATTCACATATTATAATCAGGGAGTTAAACAATAATTGACTAAATTTTTAAGCAAGAGGAAATAGTTGTGGTACATAATGAACAATATTCTACAAATATGGATGGCAAAGGAAATATGGAGCTTATATTACAAAACATTTAATGGAATGTTTAATTATTACATTTCATGCTAGAGATCGCGCATTCGAATCTATTATGGCAAATGAGTTCTACTTAACGCCAGGTTTGACACTTTTCAGGCCATAGACAGGACCCTTTACGGGCGTCGCGCTTGCTATCCCTGAACTATCTATGGAATCGGGTAATTAGAGGAACGGGTTGGAGCGGTGTCTTAAGTCTCCGGAGTCCGGGTTCGTATCCCTGCAGTGGAGGTGGCATCCTTCCCTACTAACCTACCTAACTGTCCTAAGGAGTACAGATGACCTCATTCACCTTCCCTAGTCACTCCTGCTGATTCTAGTAACCAACACGGACACATGTACGCGAGAACCTCCCTTCATCTCATCGAATTTTCTCTATAGCCTCCTTTTAATTATTTCTCAATATAAGAGGGAAGCGTGGCTGAAACTTGTGGCGGTCAAATCTGAGTTCGATTATTACAGAACGCACAATGATTTTTAAAGACATTGGTATATGGAAGTGTTTCGAATTTTTGTTATGGCTAGAGTCAGAACCATCTCAACAACATCGGAGGCCCCTGGGAAAAATAATGCACTGGGCTCTTATACATTCAAATACACAGATTTCCATGAGTTGGTTTGGCACACCAATTTTCCAGCCATGATCTTGGTCCAATACTGTTTCATTTTCTCCCTCTGCGCACTCCTCATTTCTTATGTCCATGGTGTTTGGGTCGTAGCTTTCATTCTTACTCGACAAATCCATTCATTGGTGGCTTCAACTCTGGATTTTAAGTCCTTCATAATGGGCACATCTATTTCCCTGCACTCCCATTGCACTGCACTGTTCCTCCTGAAATTAACGAGTCTTGGTTTTCTTTTTCTTGAAAATTTTCAATGTTTTAAACATTAGTAATCGTCTCCGGCTTAACTTTGTGGAAGTTGGTAACTTCCATGGTAAAAACAACTTGGTTTTAATCCACACAAATTTATTGGATACGACCCGGGTTTCAGCAGATCTGAACATGGCACGAAGTTTCTGAAACCCGGGTCGTATCTAATAAATTTGTGTGGATTGAAACTCAGTTGTTTTTACCATGGATTCAATGTTTTAGTTGCTATTATTTCGTGGTTCATTCGACCCATACTGCGTCTTCTCTAAGATGATCCGTAGACCTGCTCTTCTTGCGTCTCTGGAGTTGAGTTTATTTTCTTTTTCTTTCTTTCTACCTGCTTCTTCCACTGCGTCTGACGTAGTCTATTCGGTTGTCTATTGACGCACATGCTGATTTTTCGAAACAGGCTGATTTCTTCAGGTGCATTGGTTTGTGGGCAACGGAATACCACGATGGAAAACACTGGCTTCTGTACGTTCACCAAAGTTAAAAATTGTTGGGTTTGAATCGAATTCGGATGGGTAATCGTCCAATTTGTTCCGAGTGCTTTTTCTCGTGTTTCCAAGCGGCACGCAGTAACTGTGGAACGATAATAACGATCAACTGTCGAAGCATTTTAAGCCCAACTACTACTGAGTGAGTTTTTTTGTCGCCTTTAAAGCCCTGGAATCCGGGAACGAGTTGGATTTGTGGCTAAGCGTCGCGAATTTGAATGCCGCTTTGCCACTCTTACTACTTACCACCCACCAACACTCATGGGAGGGGATTAATTTTTCGTCCCTCCTCACAGCTTATTAAGTTCCCTTATTGATCTCACAGGGCCTTCGTATATCCCAAGGAAGTGAGGCAAATGCCAAAATGCGTGATATTTAAACGATAAGAAGCAAGGTTTGAACATCAAGGGAAGTGACTCGTAGGCTGTAAGCACATACTTTTTTTTAGACTGCTTTCTCCAAATGCATGGCTTTGTTTTGATGTCTTGGGTTTTGGGCTTCGTGGGACGGGTTTATTAGGAGAGTAACACGTATTTCAATCTTGCATTATTACCATAATATTCCTGTACTCTGACTTACTCATGTACGCAGGGATCAACTCCTCCACTATTTTCTCATCTCATCAAGTATTCCTGAATACCTACCCTTATTTGTTTCACATTACCACCGTATGTTACAAGAGAGAGTAGCAACTATCAGAATATGTACGATTGAGGTTGAACACGAAAGGGAAACCCCAGATACTCAGTAGTATATTTCTTTTCGTTAATATATTTTTTCCAAGAAATTGATTCCTCCAGGCGGATGTGTTTTCCGTGGCTATGGCACTGGGTTCGGGTCCCGAGAGATCGCGCTATAGATCGCGCATCTAAACCTCGCATGGAATATGTGTGGTACGTAACACCAGAGAGGCTTGATACTTTTAAACCCAGGTGGAAATCACATCTGTTTGTTGTTACCACCTTGGAACACTATGAACGAGATTTGCTGAAATTTAAACCAGGACTACGGCTCATCGTTGTCGCCAATACTATATTTCTCTCCATTTTTCCTCGAGTTCCCATATGATCACACCCTTAACAATGGACACAACTGTTCTTCCTGACACAAATGACCAAAGTTGTAATGGGTGAACTCCTCTTGGGTTTTCCACCGGACCAGGTATTTGAGGTAACCAAAAAACAGCATACGCTGGGAAAGCACCAATTCCCAGACCAAAGTTGTTGGTTGTTGTCCCTAATTACCACGACAAGTCATTTTAG
The DNA here is from genome assembly GCA_963573305.1 of Pyrrhosoma nymphula. Taxonomy (NCBI): domain Eukaryota; kingdom Metazoa; phylum Arthropoda; class Insecta; order Odonata; family Coenagrionidae; genus Pyrrhosoma; species Pyrrhosoma nymphula. Next base: position 84,252,415 of record OY754339.1, read on the forward strand.
CTACAGTCAATCATGGTCCCTCGGTGTTTTCGGCCTCGGGTTGAGTCTTCGTCTGCCAACCTGGGGTTTCGAGCTGCTCCGCCTGTATGGGCTTTTCTCCACTCGGTAAATGGTCGTGTGTGTGTAACGTCTTATGAGTTAAGTGTAATAGAGAACTCCATAGTCCTAATTGAACTCATAATGCCAAGTCGAATTATTATTATTCCCACGCTAATGGCTTCGATGAAACTCTACGCGGTCTTAGGACACGTAAGCGGTGGAAGAGTTCAGTGCGACAGTGATTCCTCGAGCAGAGAGCACTTAAAAGTTCAGTAATCAGTCCATTGGAAGAGCTGTAAATCTGTGGAACCCTGACACCATTCGTAAGGGATACGCTAATGCCGAGGCCGAATTTTTTTTCCACCCTTACTCCAATCTCCAAAACCCGTAGGTTTATGGATGCAAAAGCTGCAGGTAGAGGTGTTTCACCATGCACATTAACGATTCAACGCTGATGCTATAGGAGATGCGGCAGGAGATAGAGGGAAGCACCATGGCTATACATGAAACTTTGGTTTTGAAATGCATGGGGTGTGGTGACTTGGACCTTGGAAAGGTTGGCCGTAGGAAAAATAAATAAGATGCTGAAAGTTGATGGTGGACGTCACCTATTTAGGGAATATATTAAGAAAGTTTATCAAACAATGGAAGAGAAATGGACAGTGTATCGTGCAATGAGACAGAGTAGAAATGAGGCATCGTGGATTAAAACAGCAATTTGGTTTACAAAGGCCGTATACCTTATCCTTTCCTCCATGCCTCTATCTTGTGCTTACGCTCATCTTCATTTCTATCACTTCCATTGCTCTCTTCACGCCCCCTCTGTCCATCAAGCAGTTCTTCAATTAAAAATCTTCTCTGCTTTGCAGATATTATTATTTTCGAAGATTCACTGCCATGCATGAACATAATCCAAATGTATGCTTTATTGAAGCGCTTCCTTGCTGCTTGTGTTTCTGGCTACTGGCAAATTCATCTTCTGGTGCAAAAAGAGAAGTATCAGGCGTGAGATACTGTGGGAGTACAGCATAATAAATCACGGAAATGGCAATTTTCCACTAGATAAGGTTTATTACGACCATGGCACTGCATACACAAAAACAGATCGGGTATATATACAAAATTTTGGCAGAGGAGGAGGAGGAGGTGGGGTATGGAGGAGAAGGAGGGGGAAGGGTAGGTGTGAATGGAAAATGGTCATTACAGTGATTCATCATATTCTGGTAGTAAGCCTTCTTTGCTTGGGGTATTCAATTCGCCATATCTTTCATGCTTCTTCAATCATTCGTGACCCTACCTCCCCGGAGGTAATTTATTTTAACTATTTGACTTGTCCTAATTTTTACTTCCTATGCCTCATGATGATTTAATTTTTTTATTTCTTCCATTAACCAGAGTTTTTGTTTTCTCTACGATAATCTTTAAGTTGTATTCATTCATAGTTTTGTCCAGGCAGTTCAGCATTCACGTCAGATCTTTTTCTGCTGCGAGAATAGAGGGAAATAGAGGGAACATGACACAACTAATGCATGGTAGTTCATTGCGCATCGCTCGAGTTGAACGCTGTGACGTGGTTTGGATTGCATATCAAGCGCCAGCTGTATAGGTGTAGAGAGAGAGAGAGAAAGTGCATCATTGATACTTGTGTGGTATTTGAATGTAACGGCAATGAGATTGAAACATACTATGAGGGAAGAGAGAGTTTGCTTTAGGTATCCCAGTTTAAACACATCCACACGTGGGCGAAGCGGTTCCAAGTTTGCCGGAGACTACGGTAGGGTTTATTTCTGCAATGGTTGCCAAGATCGGCCGCATTATCACAGAGATAATAGAAGTTCATCCTTCATAAGTCCTAGACTTCTGTTAGCCATTTTAAGACTGTTCGCTTATTACTTTCACCAATCTATTTTTCAATATAAATTTGAATAAATATTTATGTGCAGAGAAACCATACTAGGTTTTTAAAATTAAAATTAGCTCATATACATATATAGTTAAGATATATATTTCGCATAACTGGCGCAGCCGTTTCATTGGGGTGAATTTTGCAGGCCCAATGTGTCCCAATTAACCGGAATATACTCTAGTATATGTACTACCATGACAATAGCAAACTCTCCTCTTCCAGAGAGTCGGTTTGAGTCAACTCGCGTCAGCGACTCCCAGCGACACGGGACAATTGGAAAGCAGAAAAGTCGCTCGGAGTTGACTTACGTCGGTAATTGGAAAACACTCTATTAAAATTGGAAAGATTTCAACTTTCATTTGTAAATAAATAGTTGCTAGATTTATTTCCAATGTAAACAAGATTGTTTTCTGTAATAACACATTTTGTAGTTATAACCGATCAAATATGTCGTATTTCAGTAATAAAGGATGAAAATATCTACTTGATTCTATTATTTCGTCGCTAAAAACTAAATTATCTCAACTTTCTTCCATTCACTATTCCTATTTGCTAATCGTCTGTTGCCCGTGTCGTCCGGATGACGGCATTCGCAGAGCGGACTCATTTGGGTCACGGGAACTTTATATGAGTAGTGCCATGGAATGGAAGCTATCACGGAGGAGGGCATGGGTCAGCAGACTCATTGGATCTAATCGAGTGGGATGCTGTCATGGACCTCTCGGGGTGCAAGAGAGTTGACATATAGGGAGTACTACTAAACTAGAGTTGAACTTACCTTTGGATTGCAAAACTATAATGCGGAATCGTTATAGCCACCTTGTTGAGCATTTTCACCTTGGGGTGAAATTTAATGAGTACTACAGGCGTCTTCTAAATGGATGTCTTGTGAGATGATGGTGCTAATTGACTATAGAGTACAATGGTGTCCCATAGTGACTGATGACAACATTGACGAAATCGTCCCACCCTTCACATCGCAGTTGCCTCATTTTGTCAAAGAATGAATCACGAGGACTGCAAGTTACTTTTTAACTCGCTCGACTGCGTTGGATGCATGCTCCCGGCTTGCACTCTGTTTCCCTCTAAATGTCCATCTCATTGAATATTTCCAGGTTTTTAAAATGTCTTATTCTTCTGCAAAGACTTCTCTATGGCATGTTGAAGAATTTTCAGGGAAAACCTGAACCTTACTTGAGTACCAGTTTTACTGTATTTAAATTGTGGTACCCTTTGAGGACTTTAGTGTAACTGTAGCGAAAGGTAACTGCGGCATCGGGTCTTTCTAAACTCTTCTACCCTTATATTTTATTTTTTCAAAAATGGATATCTTCTACCCTTTCCTAATTTCTTAACCTTCAATGCAAACCCACTTTTTCCTTACTGGTATTTGAGGCCTCAGCTATCGTTTGGCAATAATTTACACTACTACTATTTGACATTTTTTGGAGTGTCTCCAATTTAAGGAGATTGAAATTGATTCACATTGAACTCTGAGCTTTTTACAACCAGATGCAGTCTTAAAGCAATAGGTTGGTTTGACGAACGAGTCTCATGTACATCATTCAACATTGTGTGAACTTCAAGCATAAGAGTATATGCAGTCAATTCATTTCCCAATTACGTACAGTATCTTCCAACACTGTCTGTTATCCAGAAAAGCGTTTTATTGAAGTGGAAAACTTCTTATTGACTGGGGGTAATCTAGTGATAGGGGGATAAAGTTACTTGAGGGATAAAGTGTAATTTCATATGAATATTTTAAGTCTCTTTGTATTTCATATACTTGTCACTAATGTGTAAATGTAATTTTCATATTAACGTTTTCAGAAATATCTATTATTTTATATTGTTTATTTATATATAATACTGCGTATTTCCCGCTGCCAGTCATATCAATTCTCAGTGTCCCATTTATGTGGGTCGTCCCGCGACGGTCACAATTTTTTCGTTGGTGGCAGTGTCCGAAGATGCTTCACTTTTGAACCTAATCCGTCTGAACAACGGACGACCCCATGGACCCATGCTACACCATCGATCGTATTAAGGAATGTGTGTCACAAAACTCAATGGCACTCGTAGGCGTAGAAAGATGAATAATTGAGAGGAATGATGGCGGGACCAAAGCGATCCTTCAGAGACCCTCACGGGAGACCTCCCATCCTCACTTGCTTCTCCTTCCCAGGCCTCCTGGCACTGGCAAACGTTTTGTTCTTACGGAACCAGTGACGGTTACATTCTGAAATATGTAAGCGAGGCAGAAAACTGCAACTGTATTTCCCACCATAAGTCGTTTAGCTAATGGAATTCTTCTTCCATTCGTCTGGTTAACCCTCCGCTAGCTGGTTGGCTGTATCTTTCAACTCTTCCCTATTGCTCATATTCCTACTACGTTTGTGGTAGACATGGCAAAGCATGTTCTCTCCAATTCTAGGTCATTAATTCCTTCCCATACGGCTCCCCCCCCCCCTCCATCCTTCCTTCAATAGATCTTTTCGTTGGACTGCCGTGCCCTTTGATTGTGTTTCCTGGCGTGTGCTCCTCTTTTCAATCGTTTTAGGAAGCCCTGGCTCAGAAAATACACACCTCCTCTTCCCTTTTCTTTTTCATTACCCAGTACATTAAGCACCCTACTGAACCGCATAAGCAACAAATTTTCTCTTTTCTATCTTGCCAACTTTCCACTCTGCGCTCCCATGCAACATGACACACTATAAATAGGTATAGTGGGTATTCTTCCAAACCTTCATGGTAATCTTCTTGGAGGTTAGCAGGCTTTTCTGTCGTTGAATATGCATTTCGTCAAGTTACATCTTACTTTCAATCTTTCTACTCCCTCTACCATCGCTTTTGATTGTACATCACAGATAAGTTAATTCTTCCATTTCTTGGATGATCTTGGTTTCGTTTTTAATTTCATTCGTTTATGGCTCTGCTGCAACGAATTAGTATTTTGTTTAGTTTATTCTTTTATAAAAATCCTCTTTCATCATCCTGTCTACTGAACTAATATTTTTTGTGAATCTTGCTCATTTTCGGTCATTACCACAAACTCATCTTCAAACCTAAACATGTCTTTTCTCTTAAAGTGGATGAATGCCATCATACCCTCCTGTTCTCACCTTATCAGTTGGCTTCTGGATGCATATAGAGATTGAAAGGATATAATTACAAAGAGCGGCATCGTTTCAAGTCCTAACCAATGCCACCTACTCCTTTCTTATTTGCGGAACAAGTGAGGTTACTTTGGGTGAAGTGAAGCAAACCTTCGACAGCAGCATGGCAATCGAAAGGTCGCGGGTTCAAATCCCACCTTTGGTAACGGATGTTGCACTAGTCTTAGTACTAAAATCTTTTGTTACACGGCAAAATATAATCTAATCATTTTTAGCATCTATACACCAAGTTTAGTTCTACCAGCACCTTATTTCAGTGCAGAAAACTTAGCAGTTGTAACGTTAAAATGCTCACGTCTAATACTACTATCGCCAAACTCAGATACTGAATATCTGTGAAGAAATCCTTTGACGTTGTAGCACCTAAATACCGAAGTCTACTACTGCTGTCACCAAATTGGTATCCGATTAAACGATTGAAGGAAACCTAAGACATTTTAGCACTGAAAAACCAAATCGCCTACAGCGAATATGAGATAGATGTACTCTACAGCCTCTAAGGTAAGCGGATGAGAAAAAACAGTTCTACAATATCCGCACAAAGTTTTGATTACTATGCGCACTAAAGGGATGACACCATAAGAAAAAAGCAAAACAGGAACACACCTGGAACTAAAAACCTTTCCTTTTTGGGTGGCTTTTAGAGACGATGCCCGAGGGTATTTTTTCCCGTCACAGAGAAATTGATTGATTGGGAATAATTTCAGTTTCTGGTGCGTGCCTGTTTTGCTTTTCAACCGATTCCTTACGCTTTCTGATTCAAGCTTCATTGAAATGCTACATTTCACCTTTTCTATATACTCATGGTTCAAAAAATTCAAATCTTCAACATCAGCGTCGGAATCACTGAGGTGGCTGCAGCGGTAACCTTGGGTCGTTGTGAACATTTGTGTATTATTTTTTAAGTAAATCGAGAAAAAAATGTTTTCGCCACGTTTCACTTAATTCAATTTGTTTGTGCGTTGGAACTCACTGCGCTGACCGTAATGGAAATGAAACAAGAATTATATTTTGAAAGTTGCCCTTAGTGAAAGAATGTTATGAATAGAGTTTTCAGCGCAGAATCCGAAATTTAGACGATTTTATATTGAAATATGTTGTTTTTTAATATTGGACTCGGCGTGACCCCTTGATTTTTGTTAGGGACAATTATAAGAATAGGAAATTGTATTATTTCACGTTTAGATGAAAACCCGTGCATATGAAGTAAATCATTACATGTTATGTGCCATAAGACTATGTGTTTAAATAGCATTGAATTGCCAAAAAACCAACACGGTATCATTAAATCTTTTATCTATAAATATCACTTATGAGAACACGTATAGAAAGTTTCATGCAAATCTGTGCAGAAAAAAATCCCTCGAAACACCCTAAGAGGTTGCAGCACCTAATGCCCCAAGGGTCTATGCCGCGACCAAATTCCTTCGAAGGAAACCGATAGGGAGATGGTTCAATATTACATGCCCATTGGAGTGCAATATTTCTCCCGTTCTTCTACTGGTATCACCGAATTCAAAAGCCCAAGGATCAGTGAAGAAAATCTCAAGCAGTCGCAGCACCTAAGCGCCCAAGTGCATCGCCATAATGCCACCAAATTCCTTTGAAGGAAACCGATGAAGCACTCGTCTCTTCTTCGCGCGGGCGAGCGACTCTCTTATCGGGCACACCGTCGTCACCAGGGGGAATGCAACACTGCTCACGGCCACCAAGTGCGGCCTCACCACTCCTGGCGCCGGCGCCTGGCGGAGCGAGGCGCCCCCTCCTCTAAACATGTGTGTGTCCCGGGTGAGCCGGGGGTAGTACAGCGCGCTCTCCGCGCTTTTCGCGTTCCCCGGGCCAACGGGTTTGAGGGGCGGTGGGCCCTGTAAAGGGGAGGGGGTGAGGAGGTAGAGAGGGAGGGGGGAAACGGAGAGAGAGGGGAGGGCGATCAATTCGGTCGACGCTGGTCCGTTCCCCTTTTCGCTATTCGTCGTTATCGTCGACACCGTTTCGCGAGCGCCCGATTGCAAATTGCTCTCGGGAAAGAATATAGAACACGGTTTTCTGGAATGGGGACGTGACACTGTTGTAAGTCAGCACCTTCCTTCTTCCCCGGCACACACCGCGGCTCTCCCTCGCCGTCTCCTCCTGCTGCCCTCTCTCCTCGCCCGCTCCGTACTGCTTGGGACGAGGGTTTAATATTACTTAACTGGTTTAGTTTGCACCGCTGGCAGGAATTTAATTTAATTTGCTTTGCGTTCCCCATTCAGGTGGGGGGATGTTGGCTGTACCGCTCGTCCCCATGACATTCAGGGTATCCCCGGGTAATGAATCCTCGCTTTTGCAATTTGGAGAGAGAGAGCACTCACTCTTCGTGCTCTTCTCGAAGACCAACGGCTTCCACCGTCATCTCGAGCGGTCGTCCCGGGTTGAACGATTCTTTTTATTTAATAATCATATTGTGTATAAAATTTACTCAACACCGAATGCTGTATATCATTATCAAGAAAGGAACTCACCATAGTCATGCTCCTTCCATCTAACGCTGGTGATCCGGGTGTGTGACGTTATATGACTAATATTTTATGAAATATTGAAGATCTTACCATATAATTTCCTTGTCAGTAATCCATCACTGTACAGCATGACATTGGATAGTTTTAAGTTAACCAAAGCCTAGGAGGCATTCATTTGTGGCTTTTTACAAGCAGTATTACTTAAACAGAACAATATTTACAGCACACCGAGTGCGTTGTCGGGGATAAAATGATTTGAAACTAATGCAATAAATTAAATTAAAACCTTTCTATTTGCTGTTTAAAATGCGTAACTAGATATGAAGCAACTCAGACGACTCGAAACCTTGAAACAGTTATTAAATTTATCGCAACATAAAAGGTGGAAAGCACTTTAAGTTCTCTACTCTAGTGTAACATAATCCATTCATTTCGATCTCTATATCTGTGCACTTAGGCATAAATTTGCCAACCCCACCCCACGTTATTCCAATTGAGTACATTGCATCCCTTTTTTTATTAAATGAGTATTTAGTTCGGTTTTTAAACGAAAAAACGTGAACATTTGTCCCCAATAAATTTCACCTTCGCAACTTTGTTCACTCTATGTGTTTGACTATACAATACATGTGAAAATATATAAAATTATCTTAAGACTTAATGATATTTATAAGTATCAAAATCTATTTTAACTTTGCCCATGTTTCAATTGCAATATATCTATAACAGAGACAGACGTTTCAAAGTTTTCAAGTCTGGCACCCCTAGGATTTTTATACGCCACGGCAGATGGACGCAAAATCAATTCCAGTGATTAGCCAAGCGTAATGGTATCAAAGCGGATGATTCATGCAAGCTCACTGAAATGAGTGACACAAGTGAGGTGTTTATTTAGATTGTAAAAGCTTTATTTCAATACAAATGGATGGGACGCTTGCTCTTGAAATCGTTGGGAAGGATATTTAGTCTAGGAACCTACTTTTTCTTCCGCATTTAGCTTTAGTGTCCCATTTTATAGCCATTTTTCACGTCTTATTTAAATGGCTTCCATTACGACATACGTTGTTGGATTTGAGCTTACTACGCACGGGTAGGCTCTGATAAAGGCGTTAACAAGTTCTCTTTGAATTGATATTAATGAGTATAGCATATTAATGAGTATAGCAAAATGAGTTAGATAGATAACAATGAGTATATTAATGAGTATAGCATATAGAGTATAAATATAGTAATACACAAATATTATTTTTTTGTATAAGCTTTACTTTAATATTCCGCAAAAAGGCTTATAAACTTACCTACATAAAACAAATACCTGCCATAAATGTCCTCAAAGGCATGATGCGTTAACAATACCATTTTACCTACCTATCATTCCACAGTAGTAATCGCCCTGCGGGATTAAAATTTCTATTTAATACCAAAACTTTTAGTATAAATTCAATGCTAGTGTACACTTAGTGCTGGTCGTTCTTGAACTCTGCATTGAAAAGAGAGTTTAGGGTGAAAATTATAACTCCAAAGTTATTACTTCAACTCTCAAATTACTCATTTACACCGAAATGTAAATGCTGAAGGCGTGAATATCCATTTAATGTCTAAGAAATCGCATTTAAATAAATATTCAAATGAAAAGAAAGACAAATTGATGAATTTGGAGCTATTGATGCAATTTTTAGAAAAAACAACGTGCATAAGAAAATTGAATGAAATAATAAAACACTACATTTTTTTATTCGTTCAGTGATAAAAACTTACATCCAATATCTTGAGTGCAAGTAAATTTTAAAAATTAAATGAAGAAACACCTGCACTGAATTCAGTGCTTTTCTTATGGGAGTACAAGTTAACAATAATGGGGTGAAAACTACCCCAAAATTTCTTTTCATAAAAATTCTGTCTTAGTGCGACCCTACACCATGATAGGGATGTTTCCCAAAATTTTACTAATAGATAACTACTAATATATTATACTAAATATATATATATATATATATATTCTTTTGTAGTTTTCGCCAATTGGCCACAAATATATAAATTAAAACTTACAGGAGGTAGGAGAAAGAGAAAAAGATAAAGAATTCGTTCTTACGGGAACGTTTCGGACCGGTTGGTCCTTCGTCAGCTTTAGAAGGACCAACCGGTCCGAAACGTTCCCGTAAGAACGAATTCTTTATCTTTTTCTCTTTCTCCTACCTCCTGTAAGTTTTAATATATATATTATATATATATATATATGTATACTAAAACTATTTATTTCATCACTGTCGAAAAATATATTCCCCATAATTTGATTATCATAAGTAAAGATATAATTTAGTTGTCATTAATCTAGTAGGAAAAGATCCTCATGTTTCCTTTATACGTTGCTCAACGTGATTTTGGGCAACGGTCTATGAGATGCTGGAAAGATACACGCCCAGCTGTAACATAGTACCACGAGGCAGAATTTTAAATAGAATTAATGGCCCAATGCACCTTTTTTAGGTAGTAAAAAATGAAATTGCAGACATTTTCTCGGAATGGGACCGTTTAGCCCCGCCGCAAACTCTGTGGTAGGGCGTGGTCAGGTTACGATGCGTTAAAGAGAAACACCTCATCAACCAAGAAAGCATCTGACATGACGAGCTGACAATTTCCTCCTTATAGAATTCCCTTTTCTTACGCAAAATTCCGTAAATAAATCCACTTTTCTTGGATTCTACTCCGTAATGGCATCATGCGGGGCACCTTTTTAGAGTTAGCCTAGATAATAACACCAGGTTAAATTTGTCCTCATAATCAAAAAGTACTGTGAAACCATTTTAATTCTTTCCTTCCGTTCAACGAACCAAGACCTATTTTTTTAAGCAGTAGGAAGTGAGGGGTGAAGACTAAAGAAAAACAACATATGGAGGAGCATACGAAGATATAAATTAAGCGCACAAGACCAAATGGCACGTTAAAAGTAAAGTACGCACTTTTTTTACATATCCTGCGCTGTTGAAATAATATTTTGGTCGGATTGTAATGGTTATTTAGAAAAAGAGCTTATACGAGGTTATAAATATTGGTTTCATACTTTTTTCTCTCGACTCTAGGACTGTTGCATGAGAGGATCTTAATCATCAACTTTGGTGATCCTTGCCGTAGCATACTAATGCGAGGACTGCATTTTCTTCCCTCATCGCTATTTCGCCTCTCCTGTCTGTGTTTCCTCAATAATGTGGAGAGTAGGGCTGTTTTGCCAATTATATCTTGAAAAAGTGTAAAAATCTGCTATTATCATATGAATAATTCACAAAATGATCTGCTAACTTTAAATATTTAAGGTCCATAAATCAGTAATGGACCAGATAAGCGAAAACAGGTTGATTACTAGTCTATTTCTCGGAGGCTTGGAATTATATGTTTTCAGTTATTTTCATTTTATTAAAACATTGTGAAACAAATTCATTCAAAGTTCGCGGAAGTCACGCATATTATTATCGCAGAAATAACTCAATTTACCAATTAAAGTCTTTGTTAGCATTCAGTATTGTATTTTCGTGTAAGTGGCATATTATAGCAGCATTCCTAATCATGTCACTCTTATCAGTATAGGTGTATACTTGCCCTCTGCGAGAAATTCATGAAATTAACATTAATGATGCATCTATAAAAACGAGTCTAGAAAATTCTAAAATTCGGTAGTAATAGCCAAATGGGACATTCCATGGTGACCAACGTAACATTTTAGCAAATTGTATGCCTTATTTTAATTACATTCTTACAAAATCCTGTGCATTTATGCAGTTTTTCTTACCACAATGCATTTGACACTTGCTATAGTAAATAAGGAATGTGATGATTAGCAATATTTAGGGCCAAATTTAAAAAAATATCATAAAGAAAACACTGTGACCAATGTAACAAAAATTATACCTTAACATTAGTTACTAGAGTTTAATTGAATATTACTCTGAAAGTGTATCACTTTAACACAAACTTTTTTAATATATTTGGAGTGTATGGTTTTCTAAGCAAATATGCAAAGTCACACAAAAAACTTTCTTGCCATTCTTATTCAAAAAATTTCAACAAAAGCATTTGGGTTGTGACCAACGTAACCGTGACCAACGTAACCGTGACCAACGTAACTTATGATTTTCCATTGAGAAAGTAACAGGTTTGTGTCAATTACTAGTGCTGCATTTTGAATTTCTTGTATGCTGAAGTGATAACTTTTCTTCAGATTCAGAATCAGCAGAAAATTCTCTTAAAAATGACATATTTTGGTTTCTTTAAAATTTTAAAAATAAGCGTGAGGTTGATATTACCATGGAATGTCCCAAATGTATTATGGCATTCACGCACGCAAAGTTTAGGAAACGGGCTGCTCACTATTATGTTATTCTTTTGTATGTTTGGGGTGAAATTCATGGTAAGTGACTACCCTATACTATACACTACCCTTACAGATCAAATTTATTTCTTTAAATGTTCAACTGATTACATTTAGTCTCGCATAAGTCAGTTTTTTTCTTATGAAAATTAGCAGCGAAGTTAGCCAGGGACTCCTGAGTTCTGCTCCGATATCCTTCCACTGGAATCACCCAAGATATTGCAGCAAGGTTGGACCAAAGAGATTTAAAATACGTGGAAAATACAAGTAGAAGCCTCATGGGTAAACTTCGTTTATTAAGCGGATTGGAGGGATGTGCGCGCAGCGAGTCTTTTTAAAGAGGTGGACTGAGTGAGATGGCATCCGTAATACGAATTTATTCTCTCCTCATTTTCTATGAAGCTATTTTTAACAAAAAAACTTTGAAAACGGCGAAAGCATCATTTGCGTAATAAATTAGGTTGCCTTTCCCAGAACATACTTTTTATCTCTCTACTGAAACACATTTTTACTATTTATAAAAAATTCTGTACTTACTTATAATAACTATGATACATTGTTTATTGATTTAAAAGAGTAATTCTTCAGAAAAAAATTAGGTAAATAATGCCATCGTATTTCGATTCCTTATTACACTGCTCTGTATTTTGGAAAAAAATTTTGATGTTTCAGTTTTTAATGCTTTTTCACCCAAATTTTGGGGTGCTGATTCCAAATATTTTATCACTTTTCTTCTATCACGTCCAGATTTTAAAAAAATTAAAACAAAATTTTCATACTTACTCATTACCGATATATACATATTTATACCATTCTACAAGATCATTGTCATGCGGTTCATGAGTTATCTTTGAATTATTTAATTATGTAATTGTAAACAAAATGTACGTACATTTCACAAGAATTACCAACAATTGATATAATTGATATTATTTAACAGGCAGAAATTTTATTATTTTTGCACTTCTTCCATAAGCACTTTCTCTCTTTAGGGACCAACAGTAGTCTGCCGTTAACAGTCCAACCATCATGGTATATTCTTTCAATGTCTTTCAAATGTTGGTGAAAACGTTCACCCTGCTCCTCGCTATTAAATCCAAGACAACATTCTGGAAAATAGTCAATGTGAGCATGCAGGAAGTGTAACTTCCAACTCATGATACAACCTAGTTTTCTGAAATTTTCCGAAATGGTTTTCACAATGATTTTGTAATCTGACTCTTTCCGTTTCCTAGGAATTTTTTACAACATCTTTGTAGCTATGCCAGGCTTGTTTTTCTGTTTGGCTCATTGTACCCTCAAAATTGGGGTCACACATCAATTTCCTGATCTGAGGTCCAGTAAAAACACCTGCTCTCAGGTTATCAAGGGTCATTATGTGATAAACATTACATATGTACTTAAAACACTCACTGTTCTTGTCTAGGGCACGTACAAACCGGTTCATGATACCCAATTTTATGTAAAGGGAATTTTAAGTAAAGGGGGGGAGAAGAACTTTAGTGGGTTCCACAAGGGGCACTTGCATAACATTATTTGTTCCGGGTGTCAAGGGTCCTCTGGTTGACCACTCCCGCCTTTACCAGTGATTTTGTCTATCTCAACTATCCCATTCGCACAGGAAGCAATGCATTTTTGTGTTTCGCATTTGTAGTCTCAGTAAATGGTTGATAACTTTGTAGTCCCCACATAAACTCCATCCATGCTCGGAGTACTTCGCACACTGCAAAAGAAACTGCAAACTTTCATATGATTCTTACAATTCATAGAATAAGCATTTTGTACAGATCCAAGCACATTAACATTGTGGAGTAAAACACCTTTCAGGCTGGTGACAGAAGAATCTATGAAAAGCCTCCATTCAGAAGTTACATACTCCAAACCAAGCCACGTTACAAGTTTCGGTATATAATTGCAGAAGATCATAGACCTTGCTTCTGAAAATAAATAAACTATTTCTTGTTCCCGGGATCTTTAACATGAAATTTCAGTGCCAGGTAGCAATAAACGTCTGTCATTCAGTACAGAATCTAACAGTTCAGCACTTTCCTTTGGTAACGCAAGGTCACATACCAAGTCATTCAGTGCGGTATGACTAAATAAGTGTGGGGTATTGTCACTTTTACTGGTTACAAATTCGTCTGTATCTGATACACTGATGTCCGTTGTATCGCTAACTTCCTTCTGAGGCGATGTACAGCTTGAAGATGGACGAAAAGGAATAGCTAGGCTTTCGTCATGTTTGATTGGTCTCATTGCAGATCGCAAATGTGGATACACTATGTTACTTTTATTCTTAGCGCTGAAACCTTGCACTTGAACCTGACAGAAATAGCAGTCATCAGTACGGTTTAATTGTTCCCTCCATACCATTGGAATAGCAAATTAAAATTTCTCTCTTTCTCTGTTCATCCACAACCTGAATCCTTCTACACAAGTCTTACACACGTTTAACTCATCTAATTTTAATGCCACGTTCCTGAAATACATATGTATCAATACTTTCGTATGAACTTAAGTTATTACTCACTTTTAATTCATGATTTGCTAAGTAATTAACTACAAACATACTGTGTTAATGATTGTGTCCCTTTCTCTTAAAACGTGAACGTCAGCCCCGCTATTCATGTGATTAACGGCGTAATGTCGTAGTTATGAGGTGCCAAAGATAGTTAAAAAGAAGTTTTCTCCCAAACTCTGAGGAGACACACGCGTATTCATTTTATCGTTAAGGGCGCAGTGATTAAGGGTTCAAAGGGAACAATAATTATAAACTCTGGAGAAAATTAATCATTCTGTCGCTTCTTATTGCCACCTCTTGGCATAGCGAGAACGGTTCATTGTTCCTTTAAATTCTTTACTTTATCGAATGGTTCGATAGTTAATGACTTAGAACGACACTAGTCTTAATCTAGAAACCTCAGGGTGAAAATACCGTTTATTGACTACCAACTTGTACTTTCTTCTTATTTGGAATTGATTTTAATTGTGAAAGATAAAGGGATTGAATAACATGGTTTTTATGTGAAACGCAAGAACAAATGCAATCATTTAAAGTTGGCAAAGGGAATGGCAAAACGAAAAACGTATATCACCAGTCATCTGCATACTTATTATCAACTTATATTTGCCATTTGACAACATCATCTGCAATGTAGCTATAAGGAAAGGAAATAAGTCCGACAGTGAATGATATATGAAAAAAGCATTTTCAATTAATAGATGCAAAATAGAAATAAAATTATCCCAGTGAATGATCTCGAACAGATAAGAGCCCATGAAGACGCAAAATATGTCTCCTAGTCTCCGAAAGTGTATCCACTTGGAGCTATTGATCTTCTTTCAATAGGCATATTCGACTACCTAGCAGTCTTAGCTGATGCAAAATTGAGGGAATCAAGTAAATTCACATTTTCTAATTTCCAGAGCTAAGCTTATTATATTATTGCAGTTGAGAATTTTGATCTAGTTGTTTTATAAGTACCTTTCACATTCAATGAACTCTAAATATGGAGGTCAGTTATGAAACGACCGAAGATTTTTTAAACCTGTCGTGACACCGGTGTAGGTAAATTTCTCAGAGAATTTATCTATTTTTTTCTATATTCTATTTCTTCCTGAATCTAAATGTGCTCTTGATGTTGAATAGATACTTCTCCTCCCTAAGCCCCTGACCGAGTGATAACTCCGCCTCTGTCATTCATAAAAGTCTGAACGCGAGAACGCAACCCTGCTCAATCACGCTCAATTTGCTGTTGTCTGCGGATTCCATCGGCACACTTACTACTTCCTTCATTATTGACAGGATTTTCCTGTTTTGTTCGAAAAGAAAATAAAAACTTCACGTTGATTTCGTGATTTAATATCAAAAAGACATTTTTAGCACGTGTGAATATTTTCTATGTGATTTCTATACGGTCGGCACTTGACTATTACCAATAATAGTCCTTCATAATGATTCCTCAGCAAAAGACTTGCAATATAACCTATCCCCATTGTAGTTTTAAATACAAGGAACACCATTTTCTACAAGTTAAACCATTATCTCTACATATTTGTAACATAAAAAGTTACTCTACTTCCAATCTAAAAAGACTTTGGCCGTGTACTCGATAATTTTGGAGAAAATTTTAATTGGCCATCAAGTGAAGGTGGCTTGCAATTTTACTGAATATATTCAACCATTTTACTACCTATGTTATTAGTTGAATGCAGCAATAATGTAAACGTTTTATGCTTACATACACTGAAACAATTCAGGGTTAAGTATTTCTTGAGTGATGCATTGAAGGTTTCGTAATAAGTGACACGGAAATATGCTATCCTCCCGCATTTAAAAATCTGAGCAAACAACGAAGTGGTTTCATATAATTATATCAGCCACAATCTCTTTAATTAGTTGACGGATCGTCATATTGACGGATCATACGGAGAGCTCAATTGAAAATGCACAGGAGCAGATGCAGTGGCAGCTGAAAGTTGTGGCACTCCTTCTGTAAATAGTAATTCATAACTGAAAGAAAGCATCGGAATTGTTTGCTTGTATTCACTCTCAGCGAATGATGACCATATTCCATCGCAATTTCAGAACTCAATCCATTAAGATACTATCATTTGAACACACGTCTTGACCACCGCTTGCTATATTTTTATTTCTGTAGATTTTTAGTTTTGTATCACAGTTAAGTTAGCTTAAGGTGGCTCTATACCGGGGCTAAGAAGCTCGTTTCAGACGTTTCCCTCTAAACCAGTAACGGCTTTGCCGTGACAGCTGTAGACTTGCAATTTTTGTCTTCTGTAGAAGAAGAATCATTTGTTTATTTAAGTGGAGTAACTTTATCGTGAAGTGGTTGTGTTGTTTTTATAAAAAAATCAGCAAAACTTTGGTTTTTAGGCCATTTTTTTGTAATATTCCGGGGCACGTTGCGGAGGATAGATTCCGAAATGAATATTTTCAGCCCACTTAAATCAAGGAATCATCTTTCATATATGCAAAAAAATCAACAACCATTGATGCTGTTTTCTTATTAAGGCTATAGCAATGTTGAGCGTTCAAGCCTGCATTGACAACGGAGTAGACCTTTTCCATCCCCACCCAAGGATAATCGTTCCCCACTCCATTTTTGTCAGCGCCGCCATCACAGTTTCCCTTTGGGCTTCTACCACCCCAGTAGGTGACCACAGGTGGCGACCGTTAACTTGAGTTGGCTTGGAAGTATAGACGCACCTTAAGTATAGAATTTTATTGCGTCAAACTATTAAATTTCAAATGATTATTTTTTTCCTATAAGATGCAAAAACGGCTAACTCAGTGACGCATTCGATAGAGCGTTCAGCTGAGTTTAGGATGCTGTTGCTAACGATTTAATTGACCCGGATACCGCGGGCTTTCCTCCCTATGGGGACATAGGTGAAAAAATTGGAGGCAGATGGAGTAAAATCGTAATTGCACTTGGATGCCCCTGAGCAGAGCTTCTGGTTTTGAGGCCTACAAACACACTTCCGACAGTTAACATATCACAAGTAGGGCGTCAAGCATTCACTTCGTTCACATTGTTCGGTGTTCCAAAAACTCGGTGGTACTCGGTCTTCCAAGTACTTGACTGGTTGCATGCGTCGGATGTGTTATCGATGAAAAGTTCGCAGAGGAATTTGAATAATTGTGAGGATTTATATGAGATATTGTGGTTGAGAAGTGTTGTGAAGAAGAGAGTTTATGGAGCAATATATTATTGCCCTTACTATTTTCCGGTACGTTATAAGAATATATTAGCTCCAATATGTAAATATCGTGAAAAAATTATAATACAAATCGCTCTGGGTACATACCCTTATGAGAAAAAATAATGATATTATGTAATAATTTGAATTATGCAGAGATTTTCGAAAAAGGTAACACATTTTTTGTGATGAATGATACTACATAAATTAGTCTGCAGGATGACACATGAGGTGAATACAGTGAAGTAATAAAGAAAATGACACAGTGAAGTGGACCTTACATAGGTATTTGTGAAAGAGAGGAAGGACTCGTCATTGTGTCGTGTGATTCATCAATCGTCGGCTACTCTTTGAAATAAAGTTTCCTCGTGGAATTGCAAGTACATTCGCTCAAAACAAGAAATACAGCTAAATATCGGCTTGAATGACTTTTTTGGCTAACAAGAATACATTATACGTAAAGTTTTCTCGAGTTTGACACCGGGTAAGACTATTGAAATTGATATACTTGATGTATAATGCGCCGGGAAACCTTAAATCCTTTATAAGAATACATTAGTATAAATTTAGAATCACTGTACATATTTTCTAAATAGTTTTGCCATTTATATTGTTTAAATGTTGTACCCAAAGTGTATTTTCGCGAGAAAATGTTTAATTAGGAAATTAAAAACGTTTTGGAAAAAAATAATGAATTCAATTCATTTACGTTGAAATCTCATTTATGTTCTATCGCTACACGAATTGATATCCGCATGATGCCATACGTATTTGATTTTACGTTATTAACGGATAAAAATGCTCTAGTGTAGTCACAAAATATTCAACGGAAGCTCAGGGATGTTTTTCATTGGCCAAAAATAACAGCGGGAACAAATTTAGCGCGGATGACTCTTAACCTTGTCCTGAGGACGACGACAATCCCTAGGGTGCCTGCACCCAAGTGCCGGGAGAGCGTGGTGGGAATTGACGCTGCCAGGACAGACGCTTATAATTTCAATTAGCTTCGATTGTTCAGCCTAGGTCGATACGCGCTCGTCCGTAAGCGACGATACCTGAGCGGTTATACGAAGCATGACCAAGGCCACGGAAGTAGGAAGTGTGGCTGAAGAAAATTAAAATAATTTCACGCAGCGAAAAAAAGTCTTCCATATATGTTCAAAGTTTTGATGTGCCACTCTTTCACTGTCCTGCGACGAATATTAATTAATTACACTTTTAATGACTCCAATACTTTTGTTTTTCACAGTCTGTGGCAAAAATTAATCTTTATTTCTTTAAGTGATTAAAAAAACAATGATTACCAGTCTCCAACGCAACTCATCAACAAACAGGTGGCTGGTGTTTTTTATATTGCTAATCAGGGTCTCGAAAACACACTAACTTTCCCAGAAGAATAAAAAAATAGCTAAACCACGAAACATTCAATAATAATCATAATTAATAGTAGTAAATAATAATAAAAAATCGTTACATTAAAATATAATCGAGAAGTGTTATTTATAAATGCCGTACTCTTCGTACACAACCTGGGCATGCGACAACTCGACACCTTAATACTGTGACGCATATTCATTGGGTTGCGTGAGAGTCAAAGAAAAATCCTGGAATGTATATTTTAGCATTACTGCAATATGGGTTCGGATTCCACCCATTATGAACTCAATTGAAAGTGATTTCTAGCAATTCAACAGTCTGCCATAGATGACACATACAAGTAGTTAAACACTTCTTGTTAACTAATTGCTGTGCATGTAGTGCAACTACTTTTGAGTTTTAAGGTTCATGGAGGGCTTACGGCAGGTTTCTCTGCTCTGGTGCAGTGTATGTGCAGACTCTATGCATTTTTAAATAATTTACAAATATGCGTCAATGAAAATGCTCACCGTAGGTGGCTCAAGTTGTGTAATAATCAACAGCAGTCATTATTATGAATATATCTTTGCTGCAACTCAGCATTCCACAATCCTATCAGTCAATCGTTTCATTGCTAAATAAGTATTCATTTCGACTCCCTTCATAATTCGACCAACGAATTTCATCCTTGGAAGTCCGTGATAGTTAGTTAATCCCACTCATCTGTCCTTACATTATCGTTTTGAAGAGGCCTTTTTGTAGGAAAATGTTTCCAATAAATTCGTCTCATCTTTTTCTTAATCTCAGAGTTTTCAGAATTATTCTTTTCTCTCCAATTCCTCGTAAGACTTCTTCATTGATGGTTCTCTCCGTCCATTTGATCATCAAAATTATCTGATATCGTGTGATAATCCTCACCAAATTAATATTATATGTGTGCAATGCACCTCTTTTGGTATTGTCCCACGGAATACTGACAAAGTTCTCTCCTTTGGGGTGAGTTAAGTATGAATGCGCCCTTTTATGGCAAGTTTCTCTACACATCAGTAGAGGGAAAGGAATCGAATCAGCGCAGCTGCTATTTTTCTTATTTGCGGCCTTATTAATGACAATATTCGACTGTGGTTTGGTGTATACAACCCACCCGCCCCCCTCCCCCAACCCACCTCAAAACATTTCACAAAATATGGATGGTTCCTATAAAATTTGGCTTTTACCATACAATAGCATATATATCGCGCTATTTTTATTAATTACGGCCTTATTAATAACAATATTCGACTTTCACTTCCCACAGTATTTCATGTCATATTTTCAAATTTCTTTCTTTAGGTCTGCCTTGTGTTATTGCAATATAATCGTTGCAACGGGGGAGTTTGGATACTGGTCCTCGTCCTTTACTCTCCATGATTACTTAGATGTTTAGAGTGTATTCTGGATCTTATATATCCTCCTCCTCGATCAGTCAAATCGTGCTTGAAGAATTTGAAAGTATCTACTCACAATTTGAAAACCTACATTGGTAATAAAAGTTTTAAAACACTCCACGAGCGTTTAATTCACCTTATTTAAAAACTGTACGGGCCACAAAATATCATCTAAAGATTTTTTCGTTCTGCCGCAAGTTGGGTCTGAATTCTCCATCGTCTTTCCACGCAATTGTTTAACAGTCCCTCCCCGCAGTTTCCTTTTCTCTGCCGGCATCTTTCTTTCGCTATTGCAATACGATCGTTGTTCCGGGGAACTTGGACATTCCTACCCGTGTTGTGCTCGTCGCGATTCTTTCGAAATGGAACAGCCCAGGGTGAGCCCATGCTTCCTCTACTATATGCCTCCATGTAATCCTCTGATCAACTTCTCTTCTCCAAGCTTGCGCTCCCATGCGTCTCATATTTTCCTCAATATCTTGCTCCCATCGTCTTCAGTGTTTTCCTCTTTTTTGTGTGCCCCCAACTTTTTACTCCCGTGGCTGCCTTCATCATCAAGTCTGTGGTATTGGTAGCATATTCCCAAGCTAGACATTTTCTTCCTTTGATAAAACGCACAATGGAAAAGGAAGAATCCCAGATGTCGTAAATCCATTGGAATTCTTTTTTCATTGTTTCATGGCCTTCAGTTGAGAATGTTGTTAATTTCGTTATTTTTTATTTCTCTCCATTCCGGATTTTCCATTAATGGGATTTACTTCACATAATTATTTCGGCAATATGCTTCGGATGATTTGGATGGATATCTTCCTTTCTGCCCTTCTCTTCAGCGGTTGAAGCGGACAGGGAACGATTAAAAATTATCAGATCCAATTGTAGTGCCTGCCATAGAGCTTCGTGCTGTGAAACAAGCCATCTTGACAATGCATGTGCAATGAACAATCTTTGGTATTTATGGGCAACGAAATACTATCGGTATATTTTTCTGTTCCGTTATATTGTGGATTAGGATTCTCTTGCGTCCTTCCGAGCAGTTTTTACTCATGTCCCTCCACCCGCAGTGCTTTCCATGTCCTTTTCTCTGCTTGCGCCTTTATTTTGTTATTGCACTGCGATCGCTGTTCCGGGGGAATTTGGACATTGCTCCCTGTGTTGTGCTCTCCACGATTATTTCGGCGATATATTCTGGATTACATCTCCTCTTCCTCCGTGGCTAGAGCCCAACTCCCCTCCCTTCCCCCTTCCCCCCCCTTTCGTCTTCAGCCTCCCCCCCGTACACGTCGTCATCTTCTCTCCTTGCTCTCTCCTCCTTTGCTTTATCTCTCTCTTCTTCTTCTTCTTTTCCCTCTCCCTCCCACTCCCTCCCCTCCCCTCTCCTCTTCTCCCTCCCCCTCCCTTCTCCCCCTCCACCTCCCCTCCCGGCACTCCCTTCCCCAGACACACGGTCGATACATTTAGCCTCGATCGAGGGCCTAACTCCTTTTATTCCACTGCCGCCCTTGCCACATCACTCGTTTCCCTGCTGCCCTTTTTCTCGCCAATATGTTTTATTGCCACAGAGTCAGCACACCATCAACTATATTTTCAGATTAACTTTTTAATCTCCAGATTCCCAAACCCACCCCTCCTAGCCAGCATCCCAGCTCCTCAACGCCAGAAATTCGGTTCATTTCTTCTCTTCTCTGCAGTATCATCGTGCTTGTGTGAGGTGACTTACGACTAGTAAATCTTTTTAATCAATTTTACGAAATTGACCTTTTTCCTTCGGCTCCTCCTCTCCTTTGGCTTCGAACTTACTTTTTTGATCTTCGCTTTTATCCCCCGCCCCTTACACACGGTCACATCCATCGCAGACTTCTTCAGGCCGGACAACTTCTTTTTCTTTGAAACCAGAAAAACTCCTCGCGTTCTGTTTCAACTTTCTATGGATTGGGACTAATGAAAATAAGTCACATTCTTTGTATATTGGAAAATCGAGTTTATTGTCTTGGTCCAAATGGCTGGGAGTATTTTCTCCGAATAGTTTAAAATGAACCCTTGAAAATTAACAAAAAATTACTTTCAAAGTACTCTTTATAAGAATCAATTTTTTTGTCCCTTTGCACAAGTCTGATCAGGGAGTTCAGATCGCTTAAACAACTGTTTCGTCTTTAGGGAGCAAATGGATTATTTTAGTTTTCTGTTTGATTAATTTCCATCTCATTTCTCATCATTCTCCTCCATGAAAACACCTGGTAGTTATAGTTTTATGGTTCTCATCTCCAATTACCTTTGCCTTCTTCGTCGAATAACTCAAAATCGTATTATAAGGTTTCTTCGAACCATTTCTTACAATAACAGTCATCTTAATTTGCTTTTAATCATTGAAATCTCAACACCCGCAAATATCTTTCTCCTTCATGTCAGAGCCCTCCTCCTTTAAGACCCTTGCTACAGGTCCGCTAGCCACCTCTTCTCTCTCCACCCCCTTACACCTCTCTCTCTCTCTCTCTCTTATCCATCCCCACCTCACTATACCCTCCCCACCTCACGCGTACCCATAATAAAAAAACTTTCGCTCTTTAATTCCATCTTCTCTTCCGGTTCCTCCTCGCCATCTTCTCCCTTTACTTAGGTCTTTACGGTCTCACGGCACTGCTTCCTATGAACATTTCTCAGCGACAATATATGTCGCAGATACTTTTTCGACCGATCACTCCCTAAGTGCGTCCACACGGCGCGGCGCGAGGAACGTTGAAAGGAAATCGTGTATGAAAAACACACGAAAAAGTGTGACCTTCAACATGGCGTTTACTGTCACTTATATTATCCTCGCCGTTACTTCCCTATTCCGCATGCCTAAAGAACTGCTGGAACCGCAAAGTATTTCTGCTGAGCGCGTACTTGAATAAATCTGCTGTGAGTGTGAAAATAGGTGAAAATTATGGCGATTGAAACAAGTGAAAATAACTAAATGAATGTGTTATTGTTATTAGTAAGCTTCAATCGCACGGGTGGCGCTGGGTCCCCTTCCTTATATTTAATTGGTCCAATATCTATCAGTAGGTTTTCGCAACACCTTAATGTTTGGCCGTTTCTTTGCCGCAGGTTTGTTCGACAAGGATATATGTCTAAAAATTCTTATCCATTTCCCACATGTGTAGGTATTTCCCACATATGCATATCTGTTTTTACACTTTTTGACGATACCATGCCATGTATCAAGTTTGGTGCTATACTGTGAATGTAGAACTATTCCTCTGCACCTAAATATTTTGTTTAACCTGAAATATTTACCAACATTAATTTAATGTGTACATTGACAAGGGGTTGGAAGGTAGAGAGGGCTTTATGGTCTCAAACTCTCACCAATGAATCCGACTTACTATTATAACAATTATTGCTGGTGGTTTCATAAAAACTATTATGAAAACATGGAGCCGATTCTGGAATCGGACGCGCAAGCAATTATTTTCGAGAGATTGTGCGATACCTGTATCCCACGGTGAAATATTTAGTGAAGGCCTTCGTGTGAGAGAAACTTTCAGAAAAACTTGTGCCATGGTACTTGGCATTCACTCTTTCGCCTCCTCTTTCTTCTTCTAGTCGTTATCTCTCTTTCGTCGGGACCAAGTCTTCTCTCTCCTCCGAAGCCTCATCTCGATCTCCCCTCCGCCTATACCTCTCTCCCTCCCACTCGCCCCGCCCCCGGCTCGGTGAAGAGGGGACGGTCCCTGAACCCTTCCCTCCCCCGTATCTCCTACTCCCTCAATCCGCACCACTATCTCCCCTTCCCTCTCCTGGCTCTATAGCTTCTTCCAAATTCACGCCCACTTCTGGCCTCTCACCCATCTTCACCTTCTTCCAAACCCCCGGGGCTACTTCATAGGATTAACATTTCATTTCAATGAAACAATCCCGAGACATTTTCTACACTCTCCGAGGGGGTGGAGGAGAACTCAACCCTCCCGTAACATGCTCTCAGTTCTTTTCACCTTGTTATTTTATTCCCTCATATTGGTGTGTTTTCTCCATTTCGTCTCTTCTCTCTCCCTCTCCATCGATGATTCGAAACAGTGATTCGTTTTGGTAAACAAGAATGAAAAAATATACTTTTACGCTAAGTATATGCTCTTTAGGGGGAAAGGTAGAAATGAATACAATGTCTTCAATGGCGATACACCTATGGCGATACATTGATGCCTAATGTAATATTTTGCTTGGAAAATATAGGAAAATATTAATGAAAATTTTTATACTTTAAATAGTACTTGGTACGGTCTATACTATGGACCACTCTGAAACAAAAAAGAGAAATGGGTGGAATGGACACATTCACTGCTCGTAGGCTGAATAAAAAATATACTAGAGGGTAACATTCAGGGAACCAACAGCAGAGTCCGACATACATAAAAAACAAAATTAAGAATGTTGACTGCACATCCTATGCCGTAATAAAACGACTGCTGGAGGATAGAAATTGATTGAAGAATGTGATAGATGCCAGCCAGTCTATGGACTGAAGGCCTAAGAAGAAGATTATTACGGTAAAATCTATTTATATTAAACTCAATGTATTTCCTTACGAAAAGCATAGAATCTGGTGCAGAGGTTTCTTTGTAAGCTTTTTTCATATTCTTAATCTCACACTTTAGATTTGAAATTTGTATTATCAGATGACTGAAAGAACAAAGTTTTTAATTCTTCCATTAGATTTTCGTATGTGCCGATTATTTTTATAAAAGTTTTGGTTTTAGCTCCAAAATCTTAATTTTTTTTCCTACTTCAACAATAGAATTTATTTACTTGGAAACTGCATCATAAACATGGAATAGAAACTTATGTCAAGGCATTTACGCCTCACGTTAAATCATAAATATTACATAACTTAAATGAGATTTTAGATGAGATATTTTTCACCCCAACCTTTCCATATGTCGTTGATGTCTAATGACTGCCATAGAGTAAAGGCAATGGCACATCATTGTGATAATGTTTAGATGATTCCTCCGGGGGGGTGTATAATATTGCTAACATAGGGTTTCGTAAAATGTCACGCATTTTACTTAATCTACCACACTCAATGATTGTGTGAAAAATACCAAGCAACGCTGGGTTTTCAGTTAACAAAATATAAATAAAACATGAATTAATGATGCTATTAACTATATAGGGCTATGATGATGTTTCAAGCATGTGCTTGTTTACTACATTCCATGGAAAAAGTTAATAGAAAGAAATAATTGAGGTGGTTTCGTATTGTTTTACACCATTAGTGAACTTCAAATCTTTAGACTTTCAGCCCAGAAGACTAAATCATCTTTTTTTTCCTTCATCTGGTCACCATATCCCTCATTCCAGCGCCTTGACGTGACATTGCTCTCGTATCTTATGGAAGATTTCGGCCCCGGACAAGTCAAAACATTCGCATTAGAAATACCTATATTCAATGTTCATATTTACTGATTGCAGGCCCTATTCATTTTGCAAAATTCTTTTGTTTATGATCATGTCACAAAATTGAGGGGTACACCAGCGGTTATAAAATTTAACGAAAAACCTTACTGTTATCGTCGAATCAAAATATGGGACCAAAATTGCTAATTTTTAGTAAAATATGAAAGTTGTGACAAACTTCCCATTTATACCATCTAATTGACGACCAAAGGCATTATTTCACTTGCTTCTTTTTAGAATACATGGGAAAAATATGCCTATCACAAAAAAAAACTTTTTATTTCGGACATCTAGGCCTTAATTTAGTTCTTCGTTATACGGGCAATTTCAATTAGGTAAAAGGATACGAAGTGTAATATCAGTTTATCTTCTGTATGAACAACACTGCAACATTTCTTACTTTTATCCCTTATTTGAGAATCAACGGGTATTTTCGCTAATATCAAGAATAAATTAAGCAAACATGGCTTAAACACCACGAGTGATAAGACGGGAAAGAGCTTTGGTTCGTGACGGTGCACAGCTCCTCCTGAGGAATGTGGTTCATGCACCGAGTTTCTCTTCTCGTGGACATATTCCTTTGGGTTGTTTTAATTTGCGTGACTTGGTGTCACTTTGAAAAAATCTTGGTGTGATCCCCCGACCTCAAAGCAGGAGACAAACAGACGAAATAGGGATTAGGGGAAGGAAAACCATGATAATCCACTGGAGGGGAATGCGTTCGGGACAAGTTCTAACAGAGTTCTTTATTCATTCCGCAACTCCCCGAATAAGAGAGAGAGAACGAGAAGGGGGAAAGTGTTTCCGGGCATGTCCCTTGCCCCGAAAACATTTACATTTCATTATGACTTTATGGCCCTCCTCATCGCCGCCTGTCATTCGCTCCGTGCATATTACCGTCTCCCGCCTCAACCCATTCAATCTGACCTTTTCCCGCTAATCTTCACCTGTATGTTTATCTTATATCGCCATAAAAGGTTATTTCCTCACTGACTTCATCACTCACACATCAACGCCAAGCCCAAATTATCAAATTTATGAACATGATCATTTGATGACAAGTCCCTTTTAAAAATGTATCAAGGATTAAGAAGGGATATTTTAAAATTAGTTTTTTTTTACAGCGGGTCTTAAGGATTTTTTTCACACTCTTCTTTGGAACAAATTTAACTTTCGACTTAAAGTTTGTTTTTTTCAGTATTCCTCACGCAAATATCTTGCGATATCTGTGAGATACCTTTAAACATTCCTTTTTTTTAGAATATTGCAAAATATCGCCCAATTTTCAATGGATCCGGATTCAAATTACCTGATTTAATTCAACTGATTTCCTGCTTGTATGGTACAGTAAAAATACTACTTATCTACTATAATAATCACCAATATGTCAGTAACTTTCACATGAGAAATTCACGTGAAGCTGAACCTTCATTTGGCCGCAGACCTTTTTATTATTTGCAAAATTAAATTAGAAATAGTGGTTTTCTGTTTTTGAAAAAGGTACCAATAGAAATAAAATAAAATAAAGATTCTTATTCCTTCAATAGAACTTTGTATTCCGGTCGAGATTCCGAGATCTTTGCTAAAACGTAACGATTATTCGCAATATTTTAGCGTTTTTGAGTCATCCTCCCCATAATGACCATACTCATTGTTTAAGTCGAGATTCCGTGTATATCCACTCAATGATTCTTTGCACTAAATAAGATATTAACGGTTTATTACCATCAATGTAAATTATAGTATTCTTCCCGTTGTTAATCAATGGGCACCTTCTCTAGTATTATAATAAATCATAAATTTAAACTGCCCCTTAGGCTTCCATGACGGCTCGAATGCAGCCGACAGATTTCCAGATTCCCTCTGCCGATCCTTGATGGAATCCATGATCATTTATCGATAATACGCGGAAAAAAAAAGTGGGAAATTAATCGGCAGGATAAGGAATAAAAAAATTGTCACCAGACAATGGAAATATTAACTTTAAGCAAATCTTTGAAGTAGATTATGCAAAGTAGCAACATTTGATGAAACCTGCGGCACGCGCAACTTTCCCTTCTGACGGTTACGGCGCCGGTCAGTGTCGGAAAATCTACGCCAGCATTACACAAGAGAAACCAAAGCCTAATTGTAACCTTTATCCGTTTATATATCCGTTTATAACTCTACAGGAGCCAAGATACATGCTTAAAGGACTACTTTAAGAGCTAACATCCAGTTCCCCCCGCGAGCCACCATTATGCGGTAAATTCTGTTTTCTGCAACACACCGTGACAGAGGTTAGGGAAGTATGGAAGAGATTTGTCAAACACAGCGAGTTTTCTGAGCCTACCACAAAAAATTAAGATCTTTGACACAAACTGGATGCCAAAATATCCAGTATTATAAAAAGAGTAGAGGATAGATGAATCAATGTACTATAGTATAGCAGGCGAAAGGACGTTAGTACAAGCACGTGCAATAACGACCACTGGGGGGTTATTTTGTAATCTCACTTAAATGAGAATACGTCAAACAAACGTGGAAAATTACGTTATTTTTCGTAGTTCAACTCCGCCACCCCGGCGGCGTGACCATCTTCGGCTCTCAAGTGGTGAACTGCCGGTCTATTTATTTGATTCATCCGCTCTTTCGACTCTTGATCCGTATCTTTCGATACTTGATCCGTTTCATTTGGCTCCGCGTTTCTTTAGTTCCATCTCACCTGTCGTTAGGAACGTGAAATGGAGCCACCATCGGACCTTGGCCGATCGTAAGCCGATCATCAAGAGATCGAAACGGATCTCCCGCCTTCCCGCAAAGAGTCATGAAAAAGGTGAGATTACAAAATACCCCCATGATCTCACGCGTATTAACCTTTCCAGGCCAGAATCAATTGTTGGCGACGTCACCGGGAGGAGTTAGGTCATTGCGAGGATATGGACTGCTTAGTTTTTTTTCCTTAATTTTTATCGCTAGTACTCAACTGGTTTCGACCTTTTACATCGTTAAGGCAGTAGGTACCAATTTTACTCTTTATACATATCTAAGGTAGTGCTATCTTTTATAGTGATTTTAACCATCGAAATCGTTCAGGTACCAACAATTCATCAGTGCGGAAAAGGCATAAGCATTCTATATTCTCAGTACTTTGCAGGAATCGCCCAATGTCTGTGCTACGCCTCCCCCTACACCATTTCTCAAGCCATAACCGCGCCCTCAGCGCACTCTTTCCCGTTCACTTCTCTTCTTCCCTGCTCCCGCCCTCACCCTTACAGCCCACACCTCTGCTCCACATCTCAATTCCTAGATACGCGCCCTCAACCCCACCCCCCACCCCGTACGTCATCTCGAATGTCGTGGCCATGCCACCTTCTCTGCAATTATTCCCACCATCCTTCTCCCTTCCCTCCCCCTCCCTCACTATTATATTTCCCTTTAGCCATCCTCGCACTTGATATCCTCCCTTTCCTTCTGCTCACGAGTGTCCCCATCCCTAGAAACTGGCGCACCCTTTTGCTGTGTTGTACAGCTACGAGGCACGTCAGGAGTTAAAGCCGTTTGTTCTGAAGGGGAAGGGGGAGAACGAGGGAGGTGGGGGGTGGTTGGGTGTGGTTGGGGGAATGTACGGGGGAGAGGGGAAGAAGTCTTGAAGATGAGGGTGGGTGGGAGGGGGATAAAGGTGGGGGCGGTCCCTCCCTCCCATCCCTTACTTACTTTTGCGACAATCGGCCCGAGAGACCTCACGGCTTTAAGTCCACCTTTTCTCTCACGCTTTATGACTCCTCGGCATTCAAGGGTGATGCGGTGGTAGACCTGAGTGATATTACGATGCACACCTTTCGATATACGATATTAGCACAATGTAGAGTAGTGATATGTAGCTAACAGGCAATTCGATACATCGCCCTGCAATTCCGTCAATCAATATTCAGTATGGTGCGGTATGCGATTTTACTATGAAAACCTGCCTGAAATTGCGGTGAGAAATTAACGATATATATGAAGTGCCGCTACGATTTTGAGCAACGAGGCTAATACATCGCCTTGCGATTTAATACGATGTGCGATATCCGATATGTTTGCGATAAATATATTTATGCTATGTTGTATAAAATGATTTTCTTGTATAAAATGAAAATTTGCATATGATATGAATGCGAAGTTTTGGCGACTACACGCCGAATGTTGTGCAAACATCGCAGCTTGCAATGGAATTCTATTCCATGCCTGTTACATTAAATTCTTTAGGTTTAATTATGTTATGTGTTGATTCAGGCTCCAGAATGGAGAAAACAAGTGGTCCAGCATATTTTTCGATTAATGCATGTCCCTGAGATGAATTAAATGAGATGTTATACGTGAAATGTGATGCGTGATGCAAATGCGATTTTATCGAAGCATGCGATATCGTGGGTTTTGCCCGATTTATCGCATCTTTTTGAGACACCAAAATGATATCGTAATCCGGTGCCGGAAATATCATATTGCAGAAACCCTACGAAACGGGACACGCAGTGCAATGCAGGTCACATCAAGTCCACACAAGCAAGCGGTTACCGCATCACAATCCCACCTACTTAAATTCCGCACGGGTGACTGCGGGCGACCGCGCTCAGCGACAATGTGTTGTTTTTTTCACTAACGTATGGACTTTATGCATTATTCAACCGGAGAAAAGCCGTACTTAGATACATATTTCGGGGGTCCTCAGGCTGTGGAAGGCAAAACTCCAGAGGAGAGTTTCCAACGAGTGATATTTTTCATTTTCAGATGACAACCGGTTAAACCCTGGTTGTGATGGTAAAGTGAGACCGTTAAAGGTTTTCGAGAATGGTCACTAACAACTCTTTATTTTCGTTTATGTTATAAGTATACATTTAATATTATCATCGTTTGCTCAATCCTAAGATTGGTTGACCCTCCATCCATATATATTAATTTTGTAGCGTGTCAGTCAGGCATTATGTATCCATTTTGTTTATTTCTCTCTCAAGTTTTGAGCTAGAGAAATGAGGTTTGGTGGAATAAATGTGGATTCTCTGTCTGTATGAGTTGGTAGTGGTTTTGGATTTTTAGAAGTTGGTGGGGCAAAGAAAAATGCAAAAAACCATGGTTTTTGATAGTTTAAATTTAGTAAGATTCCGGGGACTAAAGTTTTTCGGGACTCATGGGTTAACTTTTTCAGAGCGAGTCTGTCTTTCTCGGGACCCCGGGTTCACTTAAATTAAATGGTTAGCTATTAAGCTCATAATTTGGAATTATTGCCCTCATCTTTTTAGCTATGGCTAACCGACTGTTGGAGTGACTGTATCTCAAAAATGGTACTCTCCCAGCGGAATTTTTGCCCTCATCTTTTTAGCTATGACTAACTAATCGTCGGAGTGACTGTATCTCAAAAATGGTACTCTCCTAGCGGAATTTTTGCCCTCATCTTATTAGCTATGACTAACTAATCGTCGGAGTGACTGTATCTCAAAAATGGTACTCTCCTTAGTCAACTGCACAGAAAAATGAATTTTATGACTTTTTTTACTCCAAAATGTTTACTTATGTTTCAAAAACTATTCTCAATGTTTTTATTTTTATTTTTGGGAAACATATACACTCATTTAGCTACATTTCCCACTGCTTCCACTTGAGTAGTGCAAAAAAAGGAAATACACCAAGTTCACCTCAAGAGCACACAAGACAGAGACTGCCTGCAAAGCAGGAAGCAGGTCTGCTAGTCTCAGTCTAATTCCCATACTCTATGCATCTATTCCCTGGTAGTTCCTCTCATGAACTTTCCTCATCATTTGCTCTTTGTGTTTGTTCCCTCATCTTCATCTTGGTACTTTTCCCTCTACTCTTTCTTTAATTACAGCCCATTCTAGTTTTCCTTTTCTGTATAGTATTCAATATGGTCCTTTCCTTGTCTACTCTGATGAGTTTTTAATCTCTTATTTAATCCGTCCATTTGATCTTTTGCATCTGCCTTCAAATACCAGGTTTTTAAAGCTCCTAATATTATCAGGTATGCTTTTGCTATATTCCATGTTTCCGATCCGATGCGTGTGTAAGAATGTAATGTACGTACTCTTCATTTACGAATGAGGAAAGGTGAAAAATAGTTGTGAAATTAACTGTATCAGTAACAGCAGTAGTTGGGCATCAGTTTTATGCGTTTCAAAATTAATGTAATTTTTACTTACTGTCTCTCATTTGCAAACAAGAATAGCGTTGATTGGGACTAATTCAACTATCCTCTTTCGATCCATGCCAAGAGGTGCTTAACTTCGGTCATCAATCGGCAACTGGTGTTTACATCGCGGAAATCCGTTACTCATTTTCCTTTGACCCATCTCCGCAGTATCTTTTGAGCACTAATATTTTCTTTGCGTTTATAATATTAGCCCGCTTATATTATATATATATTAGTCCACTTTCTGTTTTCATGCCGCAGAATCACCGTGGATCCATTTATTCATCTTCAAATCCACACCCTCCGCCTGAATCCAAATTAGGGCCCTTCTGTTTGCTTCATATTTATCCTCTCTTCTATAGTTGCGGGGTTAGCATTTATTTCTCTGTACTGAAGTCCACAGTAATTTATACCCATACCCATTTCGGCAGTTTTTAGTGTTCATACGAGTGGTACCAAAGTCTTTACGTCTTTCTCTTCATCCTCTTCTCTCTTCTATGAGTCAATCGTATTAAAGTCTGGTGCATTTTAAATTAGTTCATTTTAGCGCATAATTACTCTGTAGGATTCTTGAGTTGCTTTCACTTTCAAAGCGAGTTAGTGGATACCACTTTTATAAATAATGTTGACCGTCAAGTCATAAAACATGGACACTATGACTTCTTTTGCATTCCCATTTGATGGAATATATAATTTTATTTGCAATAAAGTGTTTTCTTCCTGCCAAGATTAATAATAGGATGAATCCAGAATGTAATCCACAATTTATCGTTTTTTTATTATCTATGAATGTTACTTTAAAATCCAATTGATGCTTTGATTGAAAATTAACGGGAACATTTGTCAAGCATCTATAGCTTTACACGGCGTGGGGCTTGAAGGTATAAGTTTGTTGCTAATGCTTTCAGGACAAATTGCATTTTTTTAAATGCATGGCTAGGTGGAGACTAACTTTTTTAATTATAAAACTACAATAATTACTAATTATATTTCATGTATATTATTTCCTTTCTCCGCATCCTCTTCGTCAACATCAACGTTCTCTCACGTTAGCCAACTCACTCGAATGCTTTTTTCCCCGATATTGAAATATTTAATCATGCTTAAAATAAAGTTTAACTTAATAATTAAGTTTTTATAAGTTATAGGATTAAAAACAGGGCACATGCATTACTAGCTTAACTATCGTAACTTTTGTATTTTAACAGAACGATTGAAAGAAAATGAAGGAAAAACCGCACGCCAGAAGCTGGAGAAGTAGATGTCAAAGGAGAGGAGGGTAGTCACGAGAGAATAAATCATAAAGACGTTTAAAAAAATAGGTAATTGATAAATTAGCCGGGATTTGTGCATACATTTAGTATATATAATCAATCAGCAATAGTCCATTTTGACGAATATTATAGCGTTATTGATTTCAAGATATATTAACGCCTTTGAAAATTTAATTCAATTGTTTTTATTTTCTGGTTTTACCTATTCTGATATGTAACCGAAAATATAGTTTAGCATATAAATCAAAATTAAACACTTTTTACCAACAATAATTCATATTTTCATTTTGGCCATTGAAGCACATTCTTAGACGGGAAATGTGTGAGAAGGATAAAGTAAGCTTTTTACTTTTCAAGAATGATTACCACAGTTAATGCCGTATCGATCAAGTAAGTTTGATTGTTTCGGACATTACTTCGTGGAAGTGGAAGATATCTATTTTTTAGTTAAAAACATTGTGTATTTTTCCACCCTATATTTAAAACTGCGACACTTTCATAAAGCATCTTTTGGCACATTCTGAAGCTTTGACCACCCTGTATATGCAAAGAGAAATTTTTTTCAAAAATAATCCCACCCTTCCCTTGCAATCTCCTTTTAAAAAAAATAGAAAACAGTGTATCTTCGTGACCCTCTACTCCTCCAACTGTCCTCCTCCCCAATTCACTTTCCTTCCTTACCTCTTCCAATTTTCCATTTCTCCACATTCTGTACGAAAGGGATCGGTGTACTTCAAACCTTTGCCCAACTCCCAATAGTTCTCGGCCTCAGCCCTAATATGTGCATAAAGAAATTCTCTTCTTCCCTGTTTAGTCCTCACTCCTTCATGCCCTAACCGCCCTGCTCACCTCTCCCCCATCTCAAACCAACCCTCACCAATTATTTTGAACAAATTTTTCTTTGCATGTATATAGAATTCTCGAAGCTACAGAGTGTGCCAGAAGATTCCTTATCATGGTGAAACTGGTCACCATTTTAAATAAAGTGTGGAAAAACACTAAGATGTTTTCATAAAAAACCATATAGATCCGTTGAATTATGTACATTTTCATCCCCGAGTCAGTTCAGCTCAGTCAATCTTTGAATTATAATCTTAGTTGTCACCGCCTCCTGGCACTTCAAAATCAATCTTTGGAATTAGAATTCTAGTTCATGAGTAGGTACCAATGCCATCATCCACCTCTATGCTTGAATTGAGGGAAAATACTTTATTGTCAACTTTAATAGGTATTACTCAGCGGTAACAAGGATAGCTCACTACTTACTATGCTCAGGAAGTGCCCGGTAGATGACGCCGAGCGTTGACTTGTGTTTTTTTATATATAGAGAAATTGAAAACATTATTTAAAATATAAATAAAATTAAATGAAAACTAAATTTTAAAAACTCCAGAAAACAATTTTTTTAGCTCGCTTAACACGTTCCAAACGTTACAGCATCCATTACTCGAGCAGTTTAGCAAGTTGGTTTTCATTTCCTCTCTTACTGAGAGAATAGACATATTTTTTGTCCTCTCCACTCCGAGTTGTCCACATTGCCGGCCCTGCTTTCTGCTTCTCTCTCGGCCCTGCCCATCTGCCCACCCCAATCATCCCCCCCCACACCCCTCACTCCCCCCCGCCCCCCGCGCCGAACTCTTCCTCTTCTTGCCAGCGCGCTGCCGACTGTCATGAGGAGAGGACGACGCAGCCCATGCAAGGGGCGGCAACCGCCCTCCCGCCCCCCCTTGTGTTCCGCATCCCCCCTCCCCTGCCGCAGGCCCCCATCCCCCAATCGCCAACAATCCACCTCACTCCAACATCGCCCCGCACTATCTCGCAGGGTGTCGTGAATTTGTCGCAAACCGTGGATCACACGGACCGAAAGCGTTTATGAACTTTTAATTCGGTGATTTTTTTGTGTTTACGCAAAGAAAATTGCCAATTTTTTAAATATTTTGCAATGATTTTAGCCATAGTTTGATCGTATTAAGATTACCATAGCCGGTGATTAGAACCATAGCCGGTGATAGATGTTTAGGGGATAAAAGCTATTATTTGGAAGATTGCATTGCAATCTTAAAATCTGAGAAAAATGCAAGGAGCTCTTGAATGATTCAAGTCAAATTTGATGGAAAAATTAGAGTCTATTATATAATTATATTATTAATAACAGAGATTTCCCTATATTTCTATATGTTATCATCATTAGAGACTAAATTCTAGTTAAGGAGTTAATAATTTTTGAAATTTTAGGAAGCGTATTTAAAAAAATACGCTCTTTTGTGCTAATGTTTGCGTACTATTTTTAGAGTTACGAGAATTTACGAAAATGCTCCTCGAATTATCCTATTGTTGAGAGTGTGCTTGAATGTTTTGCTATTAACAATTAGTTGCTTGTATTAGGAGATCAAAGTTTAGAGAGTAAAATTTACACCATTCCCAATTAATTCAACGGATTTCAAGTGTTAAGTGGCATGGAAGGCATTAATTAATTCATGAATCTGACAGAAGCGAAAAAGTGGATGTCAATGCTGGACGGTATGTGAGAGATTTTAAAAGGCATTTTACTGACTCAGCACATAAATTAAGTTATTTTGGTACCATAATCTGAATTTTAAATATATGCCGGGTATATAGACCGTACACAGAGTATGTCGTATGCATGTGATTTTAGGAACTCCTCAAATCCACCGAAATCGTTCTGATGCACCATTGTATGGTGAAATAAAACCTGGGGAGAGACATAGCATCCGTAAAAAACTTAAAAAGCCGTCATCTGGGCATTTGGCAATAGGAGTGTGAGAGGGCATCAGCATCGGAGGGAAGAAAAAGGATGGACATTAGGTCTCTTTCGGTGTCGCGCTGTTTTCCTCGTCGTTGTGATTGGAGCGTTGGGAAAGCATTTTTTAATAACTCTCTACTAGTTACTGTGTCTCTCTTATCCTGTTACCTTTGTCTTTTCTACGTACGTAATGTGGATCAAAGCTATATCCTCAGGTTTATAACCGAATATCTTAATATATTTCTATTTGCCTTAACCTTGCATGTGGCTTCAATTCATTTCTTCCCGTGGAAAATATTGATATTTTCCATTCCAGGTAACACTTTTCACAAAAAAAATCATTCGGGGGAAGATTCGATTTATTCTCTTTACCAAAGAGGTCGTCACAATTACTTCCTCCTTTAATTCAATCTTTAACTCTTTTTTAGCTCTCAACTCACTACAGGTTTCATACTTCATTTTATTCTCTCTTCTTTCGAATCAATCATGTATATATCTAATTCTTTCGCGGCTGATCTGGTGTACAAAGGTTTCTCGGGTGTTTCATCGCATTAATGGCTCCATATCTGAAGATATGGTGCCACTGGAACCCATTGGAACTTCTCCGGACTACTTAAAAATATTCTAACATTTTTATCAACTGTGTTTCCCAGGGTGTTGTTACTCCTCGTCCTTAATGCAAAAACTCAAATGAATATACCAGCTTGAATTGAAATAGGGCATTATCAAATCTAACTTTATAACCAATAACTTCATCGATTATGACCACGGTGGTTGTTTCTTGCTCAACTTTGTGAAAATTTTATGTTCACCCAGCAAATAAACAATGCATATTTACACTGATTAATTCAATGTGCTACCAGTTTCGTCACATCATCAGGCATTTAAAGAAAGTGATTTGTGTGAAGTGACAACTTGATTGATTATAATCCAAGAAATCTATGCTACACCTTAAAACTAAGCAGTTTACTTCACACCAGCACATTCAGTTTGTGCACAAATGTTTATATGACAAATTTATTCGCAGACATAAGCGCTTCACGAGAGAAGAAATAAAAACGTCTCGAGCGAGTGTTGGTGGGTGGTCCATCGCCAAGATGGATGGGCGTGGGTTGGGAGGGTGGGTCCCCCTCTCGCAACCCCTCCCTAGCAACCTTTCGATATCTCCATCCGGCCACGCCCTCCCGCTCCCGTCACTTCCCGCACTTCACAATTCCGCCGCTTCCGCAACACACTCTCTCCTCCCGCACCTCCCCCTACGTCCACTGCACCCGCATCCCCCTCCGCACCCACCCCACAGCACCCTTTGCCCTCCCATTCCTCTCTTCTCCAGCAGAGCGACACTCTTGACTCCTTTTCTGTGTCCGCCACAAATCTCTCGCCCAGAGTTTTTTATTTTCCCCTCTATTTTCTCCCCACAAAAGGTGTTCCCCCTCCCTCTCCATTCCCCTCCCCTCCCTTTAGAGAAATTGGGGAGGGGGGTGAGTAGAGGGTGTCGAAGCCTTGCGATGTTTTCTCTTTTTTTCTTCACTCGTCTCCGTCGGAATCCGTGTGCGTGGAAATGTTTTGTCGACTCTCGTGAAAACCCGGAAATGTACGTTTTAGGTAAGAAGGGTTGACGGAGGTATCCGTGGTGTTCACCCGCCGAGACAGGCAATTGCAAATCTCAGTGATTCAGGTCTTGGATTTGTGATATTATCCTTAAAAGTTTAAGGAGAATTTGAATGGAGAACATGTCTTTCTGCTCATGATATGGCATTGACCGGTATCCTCTGAAAACGAAGGTGTATTAGAGAATATTAAGTTTTGAATTGAGATATTGCAAAATCTCTTATCAATTAAAATATTGGTCACGAAGAAGAAGTAAAACGCCTCGAGATATCAAGTGGTTTACTTTTCGATACTCCGAAATCGAATTCCTCGTCTATAAATTCTCCGGGCTTCTCCAGTACGTCCGTTCGAGAGGTGAGCGGCCGGCAAAGATAACGATGTCCGAGTTCAAACGTAAAGTACTACCACCGTAGAATGACTTAAATGTCATTTCATTTATATTCTGGCCACTTATTGACAAACGTGTCCTCTATATAAGATGAA
This sequence comes from Pyrrhosoma nymphula, assembly GCA_963573305.1. NCBI lineage: Eukaryota > Metazoa > Arthropoda > Insecta > Odonata > Coenagrionidae > Pyrrhosoma > Pyrrhosoma nymphula. The sequence continues at coordinate 84,290,632 of OY754339.1, forward strand.
TACGAAAACCGTATATCTCACCACTCTATTTATTCTCAAATTGAACATGAAATTACGTTCTGTTAAATGCGTGAATGAGTGAAATACGAGGGGAAGAGTATTTTTATATCTTATATAAATGAAATTTACGCAAAAATTTGTTTATAAGAAGCAAATTTTCCAACAGAATAGAAGAAAAATAGTAGTATATAGGCAATTTTTCCATGTTATAATTTGAGTTATTTGCGAATGACTGCAATAATTGATGGAAATACAGTACCTAATTCAATGAAAAATAACGGCTCTGACGGCTGAAAATGTATTTATTGGAGAGATTAACAATATATTTGTTGATTAATTTATATATTATGTACCTTAATTTTTTAATCTAAAATATAAGGCATGCCATCAGCGAAAGAAGCATTTTTAAACCAAATAAAAAATGTAAAGCAGGAATTTACCTTTTTTCACTCGCACAGTCTCAGCGAGACCACCCTATGAGAATTTTAATGATTTTTTAAAGCTGTTATTGCTTGATAGCGTAAGTAGATCAGCCCCATTCCCAGAACGTTGCCTCCACGCCTTTAAGGACGGTGCATATCGGACGAACGCCGAAAAGCTAGAAGGTGCCCGGCCCAGCGGACGCTTTTTCCGCCCACCACAACTCCTACGAGCTCGTTTTTCAAAAAAAAAACTTGCGTGTAGTACACGCGAAGACACGGAAGCTTCCTAGCATCAGGTAGATTCTAAAACATATCAACTGCGCACCCATTATTTGAAGCTTAATGTTTGCTACACAATTGAAAACCTTACCAAACCAAAGAGCTTACATGAACAGCCATTTTAATTCGGCATAAATTTAGAAAATCCACTTTTTCCTGAAATTGACTTTTTAGCCGAGTAATATCTCAACTGAGTTCCCCCAACATAATCCATAATTATTTCATTTATCACTGAAATATGGGACTGATACGAAGCTCCGACATTCCAGGCAAGAAATGGGAATATGGTGTGATTTTATTGAGCGCCATTTGTTTGAAGCCCGTAAGATTGTCCTAAAATCTTTTTAATATCAATGATTTTTTTACCATAAATGAGCAGATATCGTCTTTGAAAACAAACCGATCCTTTCTGCTGTCAACATGAACTTAATACAGTGGTAGGAATCCCCATTGTAGTCACAAAAATACAGTTCTCTTAATATTAACACTATTGTTGAAAATATAAATAATATCCTTTAATGGAATGTGTCATGACCTGGAAATGTATCTGTAGAAACATGAAGTAAAAAGTAAACACTTTCATTGATTTTGAGATGAAAAGGATATTACTGATGTTCTGAATTTAGGAATGAAATTCAAACTCTTTCGAAGTGGATTTTTAATTTTTCAGGTAGAATTTGACCACAAATTAACCATTATTGTCTTTGGTTTTGAATTTTTTGAAGGCATACACTCATTTTTATCTCTTTCTACCTCTCATGGATTTCCAAGTATATTGATAATTATCAATTATAATTAGAAAGTAATTATATTAGATTTAACTATTTTTTATTTTCTCATTTTTATGCTAATTAATTGAAATTTTAATGCAACATAAAAGAAGTTTCCTGTAGGGGAAAGTTGAGATAAATTATTTTTATTCACTGTTTGCATTCCACTGTGTGGCGGAGCTTTGGTTTTCTCAGTCATCTAGTATTTATATACATATATTGAGTAAATGTAAAACCCATTCGCGATGTTGATGTAACAAACAAATTATAAACTCTCCTCTATCGTTTCAATGAAATCTTTTGCATTTCCATCATCCGTCTGTACTTGGATAAAATAAACCTTTTATGAATGAAATTTCACTAGCATTTTTGGAACAATTTTACCTTCTCAAGTACATTACACGAAAGTGTCTAAAGATTCGAATGCACTGAGGTTCATTCGATGGAGAAATCACTGCATAATGGACAAACATTTTAAAACTACAAATGTATGTTACATGAATAAAAAATCACTAAATTTAGTTAGTTTCGTCAATGATCATAATTCTACTGCATCACACCGATAGATCAAACCACCCTTTCAAAACAGATACAAGATTGGCTTTATCGGAAGATTATGTATCTCCATCCGTCATAGTTATAACATTCAATACGCACAGGATAGTGTTTGAGTGCTTTAAAAACCGTCTTGCTCTTATTTCCCTTTTGTTCTGTCTTTCGAGCGACGTCAGCTCCGAGATTCAAGTCCTTTCCTATCGAACTTCTTCTTCTCTCTCATTGCCTGCCCTTCCATGGTCGGTCGCTCCTCGTCCAACATAACACGCTAGCTCCTCATACACACTTTCCCAATCGAGTGTTCTGTCTCAAACTCCCTGCTCTTGTCCACTCAACAGCGCCCTCCACGTCATCCCAACAGCGCACTTCAGCTCGTCGCCGCTGTAAATCACAAAACTTGGGTAGCTCACCAATCCATCCCATTGCTTGATATCTCTGCCGTCACCGCTTTAGCCCTCTCTATCTTCACTGCCATAAATCCTTTCTCCTTCCGGAGATGCCATCCAGTACCAAAAGGAAAGAAGCGGAGAGGGTCTCTTATCAATCAAAATATTTGTCACGAAGAAGAAATAAAACGCCTCGAGATATCAAGTGGTTTACATGTCGATACTCCGAAATCGATATCCTCGTCTATAAATTCTCCGGGCTTCATCAGTACAAAACATCATTAGGGGTCAACTCATAGAATCATAACAAGTTAAATTTGAGGGTACGATGTCTGGAAATTCAGCTCTGAACCGTTAATATGGTGTAAATAATACTGCATGCATTACTATTTCAATAGATATTATATTAAGACCATGAATGTCCTCATGGCATTTCCACCGTTTACCGCATGTGCCCTTTAGCAAAGACGTTTTATGAGACATGCAACTCATTAACAGTGGACTGGTTAACAAAATATCCTTCATTGGTTTGCAAGAATATGATGTATTAATTCACTCAAATCACATATCAGTGGCAAGTGAGTCAGCCTGAAACTTATTACAAGAGATTAATATTTTTTTATGCGCGGCTTAAGAATTCGATCGTGAAAAGTGGGCTTTAAAGTCGGCAAAAATGAAAGAAATCTCGGAAAAATGAACTGTTACTCGTAAGCTGAAAGCCGTTAATATGGAGTAAATAATACTGTATATGTTACTGTTTCAATAGATATTATATTAAGACCATGAATGTCCTCATGGCTAATTTTTCCACCGTTTACTGCATATTCATTTATTATTATTAGTTTTTAAGAATCACGATTCATTTAATTATAAAACGCTTTATCTTGAATTAACGGTAGTGCCACAATGTAACGTAACTTATCCGTATTTTTTATTATGTCATTCATTTAATGAGGCCTCAGTGGCGGTTAGTGACTGCAGACTGTCATGAAACTGTTCTTTTATTAAGTTTGACGATACCATACCGGTGATTGAGGCAGAAATGTTTTTGAAGTAACGGAGAAGCATGTCAACCATATGGCATTCATTATTGTAAACAGATATTCTAGTACATCTCCAACGGAAAAGAAAGAAGGTTCAATGATTTGAACATATGAATTCTTATTTAGATCATTCTTGAGCGTCTTAATCCTGACAATGAAAAGGAAACTGACCTAAATTGCATTCTTCCCCTTGGAGGTATTCCCTCCAAGGAGTTGTATTATAATAATAATAATATACGTTTATTTTTTTGTGGCAATCCACCTGAAAACACATATAGGGTATGTAATTCATCACATCACAGTCGGACAGTAGGACAATAAACCAAATACAGTACAAGTATTTCCGATATTATTTTGGGTGTCATTAAGATTGTCAAGTTATTATAACAAACTCCATTTTTTATATAGTTAAACAATAACAGAAAGAAAAGTTTCTAGGTTGTTTCAGCCGTCTCACATAATATTTTCAAGCCAACTTGTAGAAGAATATACATAAAAATACAAATGTTAGAATTGGGTGGTTAAGCAAGATCAGATAATTATGACTATATTTTTATAGAAGAGAGATTGGTTGTGATACATAATTAATAATCGACTGCAACTATTGAAAGCTAAGAAAATAAGGACTCTATATTATAAAAACTTTTAATTTTATTCTTTTTATTAGATATTCGTAATATTTTATTTTGAACATCGGTATGATACGGATACAAATTATACTCCTGGGCAGTAAGTTCCATAATTATATGGCATTGGGCAGAAAAGAATTTCTGTAAACGTTACTTTTATTTGAATAAAATAATACCTTTCATCATGGCGTATGGAATATAAGGCACATTCACCTTGTGGCCTTTCAGAAAACATATTCAATTGGAAGGTTAGCTTTTTTTTAGATACATCCTGAACAAAAATACGCCCAGAAAGTATGTCCTCCTGAAAGTGACTGGAAGCCACCCACGTTCACAGACGTTGGGTAAAAGGAGGGATATGTTATGCCTGGTAGATAGAATAATTGAAATTCTTATTCATTTGAGTTTATAATAAAGAGATTGATGCAGAGGACGCTTTCCTTGGTCGATGCCGCCACTGAAGCAAGTCAATCGATGGTGTAAATAATCAATGTGCTAATTTATACCGCCTACTTTTACATTACATGGAACTCATGCAATATATCATTTGAAGTCCTGTAGAATATATTGTTACATGTAAGACTAGGTGCTTTCCTGGCGCACGATGTGAATGAAATCTTCACGGGTTTCCCACCTGAGTTTCTCTTTACAAGTTTCCCACGGGTTTCACTCAACGCCCTGAGGACGATGTATTACGATACGAGAGTTAGCCACTGAAACGACGGCTCTGGCTGAACATCTCACCTGGTGGGACACTCGTGAAGAATTCATTCTTATTGTTACATATTCCAATGGCCCAACTCTGCACGAAGCTCTATTTCTCTTCAAGCTTTTTAAAAGCATTTCTAGAATTCAGGCCAGTCAAGTAATGCGTGCCCAGTAAAGGCACTCGTACTTTATCTTTGAAGTTCTTTTGGCAGTATGATATTAGCAAAGACTTCGTAATTCATATTTGAAAAGGTCTCTATCTATTTGAAACTCATTTTCCTCAGCGTAATCTTTACTAACGTTAAGACATTTATCCCTACGCTCTCTGAGCTTTCTAATGCCCGTGACAGTAAAAATTTCTTAGCCTTGCTCTCAGATCTACCCGCATTCAGCTTTGTTGACCGCTTTGTTGCCTTGGAACTCAGTGCCGCGTATCAACTCTTCGAGCTGGCCAAACAGGTGAAAATCGGACGGCGCGAAGTCGGGACTATGGTGGGCGTGGAAACCGGCGGTATGGGGACGGGCGTTGTTGTGTAGCAGAATCACACCTTATGAGAGAGGACCAAGGTTTTTTCCTCTTTTCGCAGGTTTGAATTTTTTTCGAAGCACGTTAGAATAGTACTCACTATTCACAGTACGCTGTTCCTCTAAAAAGTCACAAAAAAATTGGGCCTTTAGAGTCTTTGAGTGTTGGTCGGGTCTTTAGAGTCGGTCGATACTTCAACCGGTCGTCCGGAGAGATGAATATTGGTGGCACTTGTTCTGCCCGATTTAAACAGTTCAATCCACTTACACACGTTTCCGCGGCTTAAACACTTTTCACCATGCTAATTCTACATTCTCGAGTTTATTTCGGCCGGTTTCACACACCTTTGGGAAACGGAAATCTTATCCCTGAACGTTGCTCTTTTAGCGTACAAGTTTCGATAGGAACTGATATTTTGAAACAAACAAAAGATGGTAATGTATTTTATTTTTTTCAAACAGATTTATGAATTTGTCCACTTGGCTACCAAATTTACCCTCAGAAAGTTTCATCTGTTAATATTCAATAGTTGTTTTCCTGATATTGCAGTTTGCCTTGTTTATTATTGACGATTCTCTTGTACATACGTGATAGTACGTACACTTCAATTTGAAAACAATTATATCTTTCTTCTTTTTATTGTGCGATGCTAGAACTCTTAGATGTCTCCTAAATATTAATTTTTTTCAAGCATAACACTAGCAACTAAAACGGAGGATTCAAATTCTTTGATGATGAATCCTTCCTGGTAGCGTCGAGGAATATCAGTTCGAAGGTCTGATGATATGTTTCCGAAGAATTTCCTTCATTGAGGGAGTCGTTGAGACATCTCTATGAAAACAGCTCCTTACCAATATTAAAAATCGTGTTTGTATGTTTAGAATTACAAAATTCACCGTCACAACATTTTGGGCATCGGGGTCTCTGAGAGTTCTTCTAAGGAAATTAATGAGATTCGTGAATAAATTTACCGTTCGCAGCACTCCAAACGATACCGGATGAATCGAGAGTAATGAATAATGAAATTCTTCACTCCCAGATGACGTCAGTTGCGAAATGAGAAACCATTGGTCGGGAGGTCGACTCGAGGTTCGTGGAGGCGGAGTTATTTAGGGGCAGGAGACGGTAGGACGGGAAGGGAGTCAGGGGCTTTGGAGGGGTACCGAGGCCGAGGGTACAAGGCAGGCCCACCACCTCGCAGTGGGGGGGGAGTGGCCAGGGGTGGTGGGTGAGTCGAGGCGGAGAGAGCATCGAAATTGAATGAGCACCTCCTCCCAGCCAGGAAAAGCGGACGAACAAGCCTCCAAAAATACCGGAGGCGGTCAAAATTTGCCCGCTTGCCCCTAAAGTGAAGGTGGGTGACCAGATGCCGTGCATTTCACAAGGCCGACTACACGATCCTAAACACTGGCACAGACGTCTCGTCCAAATCACGTTTCACTTGATACATAATCCAGCACAGGATCATAGTATGCTAGCCGGTACCTACTTATATTGAGGACTAAATCTGGTGTTATTTAGAGCCATCCCGGAAGGTTTCGCGCAATCACTGAACTTGGGCTGGCGAGGAAGTGCTCGTGTACACTGTAATTTTATCTAAACAAATATTAGATGGCGGCGTTTTAGTAAGGAAAAATCGTACAGCGATGGTGAAGGCTGACGTGATTGGTCGACGGCTACCAGGTCCTACTGGGAGCGAGTGGGAAACTAGTACGGCATAAGTAATAAAATCCAGTAGCTCATTCTCGATTGTTAAGTGCACAGTAGCCGTACTCTGGCCGTTGGACGGAAGGCGATAAACTAAGGCCTCTTGCCATCTTTCGCTATGAACAGGCTAATTTCGACGCCCAATTCCTCTCCATCCTTCCCCAACTAGCCGAGGAAAATTAGGTTTTAACCCGGAAATAATTAATAACAAAGCCGGACATTTTTTAATATAATCAGGACCCCTTTGAGATGAATATATGAAAAGTCCCAAGCGCTCAAAGGTGGGATAACGAAAATATCCGGGAAAAACCTGGAAATACTGGAGTTTTCCTGGAATTCGTACTCTTCGGTAACTAGAAGAGCTAGAGAGGCGTTCTTTTTTTTCGGTACACCTGTGTTTAGTGCTCTACATTTGTGAAAGGTGTCCGGTAGCCTCCCGAGGCTCCCGTTCTGATCCTGGTCCACTAGAAGTTTATGAAGTGCCACATCATGTACTAAAATTGCCTTATAACCGATATTTGCCGGACTACTAAGCTACGAAACGGTATTACTAGAACTTATTTCGGTGCTTGACACAAGTATAACCGTTCTGAGCACAAATACTTGCAGCAGCACTCCGATCCTGCCCACCTAGAGAAGAGTCTGATCGTCTACAGGCGATGCTCTGATGCCTTTAAAGGGTGCTATTCGCTCGAGTATTTGCTTCTTCTGGAGCAAATTGTGGTTGACCTGTGACTCTTCACCTACTTCCCTTTTTTTAACCGACAATTAGCCTCACTGTGTTAAAAAATTACCGTAAAAGGTTAATTTCAAGCGAGAGATCTGTAAATAGAATGTCCTCAGTCCTCCCGCTACCGGCACCAGCGGATGTCGAGAGTGCACGGTGGGGCAGCACTGGGTTATAGCGAGTCTGCGACGCTCCCCCTTCCCCCCTTCCCTTGGCCGCCGCGTGCTGTGGCCTATTCGATTTCCTCTCCTTTGTCGCTTACTCAATATCCTCCCCTCCATCACGGCCTTCACTGTCCATTCCAACCACCTACTCCGCTTCGATCTTATCTCCTTCATAACTTTCCTCTCCTACCCATTATATCAAGCACTTCCTCGTTCATCTTCCTTTCCATTCATAGCACAGCCTCCATTCTCCCTCACGCCCACATCTCAAACGCCTGCACCCTACTCTCTTCTTCTGCTAAAAGAGTACAAGTTTCTGCACTGTAAAACGTTACACTCCATACTAATCTCTACGTCAAGCTTTTTTCTACTCTCTTACACTGAGTTAATGGACTATGTTGACATTAGACTAGCAAAAATATTTGGAAAATTGCCACGGCCTGGATCGTCATCATCTCATGTTCTACCGACAGATTGGTTAGAATGAAAGGTTCTCGGGTTAACCACCGGATAATAGTGTTGATAGGCACTGAAGTATCGATAGCGTAGTCTGCCATCTTCTTCAGCGCGACTGTCCACCTTGAAGAAAAAAGTAAACTGCGCTGTCGAAACTTCAGTGTTGGTTTACACCACCATCCGGTGGGAAACCCGAGAACTCTTCATGGTAAATAATCGTCGGAAAACATTTCATTCAAGTATTCTACCAGCTGATTGGTAGGTTCTTGGACAGTCCCTATTCTGCATCCCAATTTCATAGACATTGTCTCACTTTCCCTCCTAAGAATGTCCCGCCATTAGATCCCTTAAGAGCTTTGAAAAGATTAGTAGATTATATTTACAGTCTCTACGGCAACTGCCCCTAAAACACCTGTTAGATGCATGCTCGCAGTAGACGGCAACATTATACAGCAGAAAATAAAGTTTAAATACCTTGGCATAGAGCTGTATTGATATTGAAATGTGGAATCCTAATTCAGACAACAAACAACAAAAGACTTAAGGGTGACTGGATGGTTGAAGGAAAGAATATGGAAGAACCGACGTCTAGGGATAGAAGAAAAAACTAGGCGAAGGTATTTCAGGTCTGCCAAAACCGGAGATCAAATTAAGTAGAAACCACGGACATTTGCCTTGCCGGGCCAATTCACAGACCACCACGCTACCAAGGCTTCCTGATTCCTAAGGCAATTGGAGAGGATTTAAGGGAACTAGACTTTCAACCCCTAATGTCGATCAAGGATCACACTGGTAAGGGAAATATGGACATCTAAGAAGCCAATGACCACGGGGTACTACGGTAACATAACTTATTCCGTGATTGGCTACGTAGGATGCAATTTCAGGTATGCCGAAAACCAGAGATGGAGTTATGTAGAATTGTCTTAAGAATCAGGTATTCCTGGGTATCAAGGTGGTCTGCGCTTTGGCCTAGCGAGCCAAAGGTTCGATCCCTGGTCCAGGTTGATTTCTTCCTGAAGCAAATTGTACGCAAAATCTAGAATTTATAAAGCTAGCACAAGATCACTAATAGCATAAATGGTGGAGACTCAGCCAGACACAACAAGGACAAGAAGATTCTTAGAGACGGGTGAGATGAAAGTACTACGGAAAATAACCAGTGAAACATTATTGGACCGAGAATGAAATGAAACTACAAGAAAAAATTGCAAAGTAGTACTTACAGATTTACGAGTGGACCTTAAAAAAAGCACGATTGGAGTGAACACATAGATCGTATGGGCGAAGAAGGAATGGTAATAATAGCTCGTGATAAGTTACCGTTGAGAAAAAGAAGTGTAGGATGGCCAAATAATCATGGTGTGATCACCTTAAAGTCGAGCAAGAATAAAAGGCGAAGGGACGAAGAAAAAACAGGCTATGTGCTTACTTTATAGAAGGAAGAAGAGGATTTACATCAACTACTTACTAGTGGATTACTTTTGAACGCTCCTACTCTTGACCTCATGACTCCCCGTTGTGGAGTTTGCTTTGAACGTTCGCAATCGTAACTATCCATTTGCCATCCATGAAGTTTCTTTTACGGTGTATTTTTAGCGGGATATCTCTACTCATAAAATTCAATGAATTTGGTCTCATTAAAAATTAGGGGGGAAGGAGTGCTGAAGGCCGTGATTGAGGGGAGGATGTTGGTTAAGCGAGGAAGGAGAGGAAAAAGAATAGGTTTTATTGAAAGGGACGAAGAGAGGCAGGACGTGTGCTGAAATTAAGAAAGAGATTGCGTAGGTAGATTCAGACCTGCGCCTGTAAAAATCAGGTGTATTTTTTTCTCACTTCAATATAAACGTACCGTTTAGTTAGATTACTGTGATGATAATTTACAAAGAAAAAAGCTCATCTTCAAGCTGATATCAAAATATCAGCCACTCACCGCACCATTTATCGAGATATTTACAAAAAACATATATGCCGCTTTCTATGGGATTTGGTGTGGCTGTGATATCCACGGAGACATCAAAAATGAGGAGTTTTGAGTAACAGATAACGTAGTAAATGTAACGGGGTGTAGTTTGTGTTTTCGCAATTATTGTCAAAACTACTCAACGGGATACTGTTTTTAAAATAGCTTTAATAAACTTGGTATTGAAATTATTTTCATATTAAGGTCAATAAAATAAATAAAAAATAACTCAAGTTTAAGCTTCAAATGTGTAAATGTTGGTAACTATTGAGAGGTTCAGTCATAAAAATAAGTTTTTTGACAATATTATTATATTTACTTGATGCATACTAACAAAGTTTTAAATTTTTAACAAAATTAGAACTTGGATGATAATTTGTAAAAATAAAAATTATAACCAATGATACGCAACTTGTCTCCCGACGGCATATGTTAATTGTCCCCTGCGCCTTTTTCATGTGCGTTCATTGTGGCCTTTATCGACATTGGCGAGTATATAAATCTCATCTTTATTGACAGTCGACAGTATCGGTGATTAATAAAGAGACTTGGCTCGCTTATTTCGCGTACATTCGCGTAGTAGCCCAGAATAATATGGGTTTACTCAGATAAATCGCTTAGAAGTAGCTTGATTGAACTCTACCAAACTATTCAATGATGGTTTTATTTATTGTCTTCAAAATTACAGATGCGAATGACGCTGAGAATGACATGCCAAATACTCGTCGCAAGTTCTGTGACGCCTAATAGTGTGCATAAAATTATATAAATTTTAATTTTGTAAATTTTTATTTTTTAAGAAAAGAGACTTCAAATACATTTTAACTGACAAAACACTGCATTAAGTTTTAAAATAAATCAAAACACTTTCAGTGTTGTGAATTTTTATTTGTTTTACCTTTAGCATTGGAACTGGACTTCATTTACCACTGTTTTTTAGATGATTGGGCACTTCTCGCACCCTGTAGGTGGGCAGGATCGGGGTGCTGCTGCTAGTATTGGTGCTCAGAAAGGTTACATTTGTGTCAAGCACCGAAATAAGTTCTAGTAATGCCGTTTCGTAGCTTAGTAGTCCGGCAAATATCGGTTATAAGGCAATTTTAGTACATGATGTTGCACTTCATGACCTTTTAGTGGACCAGGATCAGAACGGAAGCCTCGGGAGGCTACCGGACACCTTTCACAAATGTAGAGCACTAAACACAGGTGTGCCAGAAAAAAGAACGCCTCTCTAGCTCTTCTAGATACCGAAGACTACGAATTCCAGGAAAACTCCAGTATTTCCAGGTTTTTCCAGGATATTTTCGTTATCCAACCTATGAGCGCTTGGAACTTTTGATATATTCATCTCAAAGAGGTTCTGATTACATTTAAAAAGGACCAGCTTTGTTATTAATTTTTCCGGGTTTGGTTCAAATTTTTTCCAATTTTCCTGGGCTAAACTGTCCAAATAGCAATAATTCTCTGAAAATTATATCCACATAATGCCACAAATAGCATCAGCAATCGGTCACATTTCCGAGTTACCAAGCAACAAAGTTACTATGGCTTCAGATCCATTGTAGGAAAACAAGTTCAAAACATTTTCGGAATATTTTCTCGGACGCGTTGAATAAATAAATGCGGAAAACCATAGCAATAGGGAATTATAGTTCATAGTCGCAGTTCAGTAATTTTGGAAACTTCTGAAATATAATCACACAATGAAGTGGTGACTTTGTGGAATATTTCCATAGCTAAAACTCAACTTAGTGTTCATTTAATTAAATTTTGAAGTATTTGGATGCTATCCGTTGCCAGCAAGTCTCACTCTGATAAACACTAGCACGGGCCACGGATAAATAAACCACATCGCTATCAGGGTATGAAATCCCAGGAGTCGGTCGTCCTCATCCCGAAATGATTTAGAAGAGTCAACATGCAAAAGGTCGAGAAAACGTTTGAATGCATTCAATTTATTTCCTTCGAGAGCGAAGGAGAATTCTCATCTTGCAAATTCAATCCTGTTCCCTGACGACAATATGTCCCTCGACGGTCCCTGGACAGTGAGGATGTCGTATAAAACAAAGCGGAGAGAGAGGTCCCGCCTCACTGCATTGCCGATTCCTCTACGCCGTGCAAACAATTGAATTAGAAGGTGGAAAGGGAGTGGACAGCAAGGGAGGAGGGTTCCGCGCGGCACGGAGCACGTCTTTCTGTCCCACTGGCTGTGGTGGCAGCGGTCGCCCTGGAAGCGGACGGCGCGGCGTCAGGTGCGGGAGCGAACACACAAGAGCAGAGTGCCATGAAGAGAGGGGTGCAGAGGAGCCAGGGTGGTCGGAGGGATGGCGAAAAGAAGGTGGAATGCATTTCAAGGCATCACCAGGTGGTGTGGTCCACCGTTGGATGAAACCGATCGTCTTATTAAATAGCGTTAAATTTTAAAAAGGTTTTATCTTTTGTATTACCGGCTAAATAATTGGTAGGTCGTAGGCAATCATTCCTTCTACTTTTACGACCACGGGAAGTGATCTCTGGCATTACCTTCGTAAAAATAATTCATTTTCCAGTTCTTCAAAACACTCTTTAAACACCTATAAACCGATTATTGGGTAAAAACACATAGCACTTCATGATAACCCTCCTTCCTTATTAGCTCCTGCGGTCTTCCAGGGTCAAAATTTTGCCTAGCGACGGGGAAACTGGGGAGGTTCTGAAGAGTCGCTTTTACAAGTCCTAACGATACGTACCTCAAACGTTTACTTATACTTTTTTTATTTGTTACTAGCATTTGAACATCACTCGATAATGTATGCTCATCCAAAAAAATGAATTTATCAACTTCAAAAATCCATTTACTTATAGTTGAACGATACCATATTCATATCCATATCTTAAACAAAATTATTTGCTTAAAGCCTCATATGCTGTTGAGAATGACACTTATATCACATATGTGAAGTCCATTTTTTGTTATAATAATTCGTTTTTGAAAGAATCGGTTTGGGTGACATGGAAGTGTTGTTTGGGCACAAGTCCTGGAAGAGGCACGCTAAATACTGTTGCTATATGTTATCTACAGACGAAAAATTTTAAAGCTTTTGAGCTTACTTTTTAAATTTTAATTATTTTCGTTGTTATTTGTTTATGTTTTAGGTACACTATTAAAATATTTACACATTATGCTACTCAATTTACTCTGGAAGCACGAAAGAGTAGAAATTTGACTGGTAACATGCTTAAAATTAGCAGACAATACTTACATTCTCGAAGAACTCAAAATAAAAAATATTTGGACTATAGAGCACTCAGTAGGGGAATTAGAACATACCTATAAGGACAGTTAAGTGCCGTTTGGGCATGAATGGGTTATTTTAGATCGCCATTACTCTCTCCTCCGCCATTTTCACTGGTTACATCTATTTTAGCGGTACATTTTCTCAATCATTGCGATTGCACAAATGAAGTGGTACGCAGTCACGATCACGGTATGATATGGAGTTGAGTTTTACGTTCTCCTAAAGCTAATTTTTTTCGCATCATCTAATATCAGTCAAACGTAGCATCCATGTCCTAGTTCGAGCCTGTATACGTGGTCGTCAGTCCGTGAGGTAACCAACATGGGTTGCGGTCGCGGTTCTCCATAACGCGGGTGTTCGCGTTACCGCTACTTTTTGATTGCGTTCATGAGAGCAAAAACATGATTGTCCTATTTGAAATTATGACAGGTGATTGAAATCCCTAGTTTCAATTGAAGGAGCGCGTTCTAAGGACATTGACTGTGCCCTTCTAGAGCGATTTTCGTTTTGGAGAAGGACGACACAGAAAAAAAAACCATGAACCACCCCTGCCTACCGTAGCCACCTTATCAGAATCAAACATTCACAGGTAGTAGGTATGTATTCCGGTTTCCACGGGCATTTCACTCAGCATCATAAAATAAAATTATAAACTAAATCATACATGAAACATGAAGGATGATTTTTTTCGACCAATGTTGCGTTTTGCTCATTTAATTTTATGAAAAAATGAACGAAACGCAGCATTGCCCAAAAAAATCATCCTTCAAAGATAAGAAAAGCTGCGAGAACCTTCAAACAAAAATACATAAAACATGCAAAAGAACGGTTAGAGATACCAATCATTTGAAACTTTTGGCTTGCAGTGCCAATTTCAATTATGGAAATTTACGGCCTAAGGGTTACTTTTATGATATTTGCTTGCATTCAACAACCTATAAAGTTAAAGAATAGCCACTTCACATTGTAGTATTAGTCAAAACAAAAGGCGTATCGTATTACGAAAGACATTGATTGACTTATTAGAGATAAAAATTAGTTAGTGATAAGATCAAGTAATTAGGGATTTAAAAAAGCGTGGGTATAATCGAACACGAAGGACGATCATAAAATTTGAAGTAGGTACATGGTACGAAAACGTACCACTAAGATTTAAAGTGTTAACGTCCAGGGCTAGGTTATACATCGTCCCCCACCCCAGTCTCCTTTAGTGAAGAGAGATAGGGAGAGCTTATTAACATCGCGATGTTAATAAGCAACCGATGCATCGGTTACAATGCCAAGAAAATGTGTAACCAGAGATTATAAAACCGGGCAAAAACGGAAGGAATGAATAACACTATTCACTTCTTTATTTTTACTATTCATTATAGTAAGTCTAAATTTGTTTATGTTAACTTAAATACGTAATTCTATTATTCAACTAGATGTATATGGGCAGCATTTGTAATGACACATTCCTTCAGTACTCGCTTCAGTTTTTCGAACACCAGTTAGTACTCACATGGGGCCTGGCAGATTTCGGCAACAGATGAATGAAACGTGGGTTGATAACAAAAAAAGGCAAGCTGTTTTAAAATGTTCTTCCGTTATCATGTAATATGTGGTCAATTACACTATAATTTGAACATTTATTTCTTTTATTGGGCATGAAAACACAGCCTAGTCTAAATACATACCAGAAGACACGTATGGTAAAAACGAAGACGTTTATTTGTGGGCGTAAGGAAATAAAAGAGGCTAAATAAAACAAAAGAAATGGGACGAAGCTGGATGGGTTGTGGTCGGGAATGGCTTCTTTTCGGTGTGTACGTGCGGTGGAGCCGAGAATCATGGGAAGGTTGTGAGGGAAGGTTTAGGGGTGGCAGAAGTATTCATTGGAGCGACTTTACGACGGTCACATTAGATTGGGGTGCTGGATGGGCTGGATTGGGGCCGAGACAGGAATGTAAAGAGGGTAAAAGCAGGTTGCGACGATGGTAATGCCCTCGCAAAAGCTCGTGGCAGGTGCATGGTGAACGATTAGTGACTGAAACGGCCGTACTCATTTATTCCATTTATACTCGGGTGTATGTTTCTATTTAACTCTTTCAATCCTCTTATATAGCATACTGTGAATGGATTTCATTTCTTGTTATGTTGAATTTCAGTGGTCATATTCATTTTTAACTTCAGATGTTGGTACTTTTTTCATTACATATAGTAGTCGTGTGTGAACTATTTTCTTATGCACTGCCGTACTCAAAGAAACTATGAAAACAAACATGATGGTTGGACAGAAGAAACCTATGGTGTGTAAGATATCTAGTTACAGACAGTTATAATAAGAAAAAAACTTAATTGAGCATATATTCAAATCTGGTCTTAGACGTGAAGGATTGTTTAACATTTACACGTAATAATTACAAAGTAAGATATTTCCTGTGTCGATTCATATTTTTGCGTTGACTACATAATTTACTCCAAAATGTAAATTGCGTATTGAGCGACTAATATGTTGAATACATTATACATGTGTGTATTAATTTCCCTTTCATATTTGTTGGGGAAATTTCTCTTCCGCTGAACGAAATTAAGTGAGGACTGAATGGGTCTATGGTCTACTTGAAGTGATGCAGTCTCTTTTCCGAAAACTTTTCAGCAACATTTCATTCAGTGGTCAGTCTCCCTTGAATATCCAAGCCACTGAATGTTGGACGCCAAAGTTTTCCAGGCGCTCGAAACTTATGACGTCCGAACGAACTCAGTAGTTCCTGGCAAATAACGCTGGGTCAGGTTTCAATTGTTATGTGGTTACTTCAAGGTGGTGGAAGGAAAGAAGTGCAATGTTGGCGACTATCGGTTACATCACCGGTCTCCGATGGTGACTTAATACTTTCAACAACGGAAGGGGTCATTTAACATTTTTTGGAACGCAAGCCAATATTTTATTAACTATTTTTTCCTTTGAAATTTTGTGACATTGCTCATACTTACTTATATTTTAATGAAATATATATATATATATATATATTTTTTTTTTTAATTTTTTTTTTACATTGTGAATTTCACTGTGAATTTCACACAATTGTGTAGCCTTCCATGACGCTGTTCGCCGGAAAAACATGACTTTACTTAAAAAAAAACTACCGCCCACAAATGCTAAGCTCTGTAATATGAGGGAATGCTCTGTAGTTTCAATCCCGATATGAAATGCGCGTAGCATAGGACACATTTGTTGCATTTCAAAAATTAACTTTCATATTTAAACCAAATTTATTCTATCGTCAATAATACGACATTTCGATTCAATAGGCTATAATACTATAGTCTTGGGACAAAAGAAGCAATATAATATGAAGAAACGCTTCACAGTTTCAATTTTGGTAACGAGTTTGCTAATGCCGTTGGTAGATAGGGCTCGCTATGATAATATCCAAAATAATAATGTTATAACGCAACAAATAACTTCCAATAGAAGCTATATTTTGCTGGAAAGAAATCGTAGTTATATTTAGAGTAGAAATAATAAGGTTTTCCCATGTTCCTTTCGAAAAAAACTTTCTTTATAACAGTTTCAAACTTCAAAAACGTTGTAATTGTTTCCAAGGAGCCATGTCTAGTTTGGGGAACCCGAGATTGGGGTTCAAAAGAGAACATGCGGAAAGAGAAAGTAGAAAGGTAGTAAGGATGTGGGGAACGGTGCAACCATTTTGAAGTATAAAATTGAGTCAGGGGTTTGACGACAGATAGAAAGGGTGGCCCGGCACAATCTTTTCGATAGGTCTTTTCGCGCACCGTTGCAAAGAGCCCCAAATCAAGTGGATATATTTATTGCCAGCCTAAATTCACTGTCACTCTATCTACTGAGACCAAATACCTTCTCTCAACCTCATGCTATATGCCATTGTTAATTTAAAATGAGAAAAAGACTAGATAGAGATACATATTATGAAAAGGAATATTTGTTTCGTAAAAATATGTCAGTAACCAAACGTATTTCCGCAATCTGATTGTTTTTTACGTATTTTAATCGATTCATATAGAAATCGTTCGTTTTCATCTGAAGTGTTTGTTTCCCAGGGATTTTTCTCTGCCTTCATCTTATTGTTATCGCAGATGTAGGTATGTCAGAATGCTCGGATTCAGATCTATTCTCGCTGATGGATGCTCTGCTCTCTTATGTTTTTTATACTTTGAGAGCATTTATTGTGGTAACCCTCATGTCTCAACTAGCATTCTTTTAAAATCTATTCAATTTTTACGCAGGCTAATACTTACTCTGCAATATGCCTATGTGTATGAAAGTGCTATTTGATCTTATAGACATAGAATATTACAGTTTTCCCGTCATTGGGACTTACCTATTCCCCATTTCACTATGTAAGTTGATTATTGCTTAATACGGTGACTTAAAATAAGTTCTAATCACTATTCTTGATCCCAATTATCGTCTACAAATAGCTGGCGAGACAACTAGTTGTTATTTAGCCAATAGTGTCAAACGCGGGGCAATATCTGTGCTTGGTATTTCTCATTGCATTATATTTTTTCTGCTGAACGACTTTACCAGTTCGCAGAGGTGGAGCGCCCTCTACTCCCCTGCGTATATATTATTTTATTTATCTGCCTCCATGTTGCAAATCCTCTTTATTTCTGCGTAAATTTCAACTTAAAACTTACTTCCGTTCGTACGCATTGCAGGCGCCAGTAGAGAGATAACTCAAGATGATAACTCAAGAGTGATAACAAGGTAACCGGAATTAGTACCGACTTTCGTTCACATGAAAACTCCAAAAACTGCCCTATTAAGTCCTGAGGTATCATATACATGATACCTATGTTCTTCGCTTAATTGCACCAGTTGTGTGAACTGAGTCTCCTGCAGCCTCTGTTCACAAACTAAACGAAAAACCACGAGTACCCATCTTATATGATACCGAAGGCTGCGGGAGGTTTGACGCACACTGTCATTGGATTGAATGAAGAAAATAGAAATAGAAAGTACCACATACGATACCTCAGGACCGAAGAAGCTACAATTAGTTGTCAGCGCTGAAGACTGGTCCTATGCAGTGGGAATTGTCATTTCTGCGCATTCCAGAAAGTGACATCTTTGATCTTAAAAATTTGAGTTGAACTTATTTGTTACCTACTATGTCTTTCAGGTCTTATTTCTCCAGTCTTACAAAAGGGCCGTTTCGTTTTAATTATTTCTTTCCACCCCTAACCCTTCTTTGACGAAACCCTTTTCTCACATCTCCCCAAACTCCAACGACCACCCAGCAGCGCCACTAAAAAAGGCTTTTGAATGAGTGAGTGGCAGAATTGGATTCTCATTCCTTTTGTTCGCTCGTTTACGACACCGGTCCCAATAATATGGAAGACTTCCGTTAACCTCCCCTTCCTCCATCTCCCCTCCCCTACCCTCCCCTTACACCCTTACCCCCTCCCCCGGACGACACCCCAAATTACGTCCATTCTTCTCCTCCAAGGGACACATTTTTAGCACCTCTGAGGGCATCTTTAATAACTAATGACCCTGGTGGGAAGGGCATATGGGAACGGGAAAAGGGGTGAAGATGAAAGGGAAGTTCTCCGCCCCTTTCTTTCTTCACCCCGTTGTTGATATTATTTTCCGCACACACTTTTCATCTTAAATGCTACCACCACACTTTTCGACGTGAGCTGCGAGGCGTGGACCTCGTAACTTGACCGCAACACGTGCCTGTCGTTCCGGCGTGTGAATACGGAGTTCTGTAACCTTGATACCAACTTCCCCACGTGCACGCTGAGGGAAGCAAGAGACGGACAGATTGGCCAAGCGCACGACACGTTGCTTAGGGGCACGCAAAATGAGACAGATTTCAAGAGAAGTGAGTTCAAAATATCAGTAGTAATAATAATAATATACTTACTCCCACATTATATATTTATAGATACAAACATGGATACAAACAAAATAACGGGATCTTCGAGTTGTATCCAAGATCATAATATCCAAACCAACAATATAATTGTAAACTTATTAATTAATGTAAGATGTTCAATTTAGGTATATATCGGATCGAGGGATCCAGAAAGCTTTGGCTTCCCACTCAAAGAACGTTGGGAACCTCTGCTCGGTACTAAAATCAAAAGATTTCTGCACTAGGAGCTCATGCGCTAGTAGAGAGTTATTCGTGTGAACGTAGGTTGGCCTCATCTATGTAATATCTTCATTCATCTTAATGTTACTATTGCTGACTAGCCTTTATTCGTGGCCTATATGGTGCGTGTGGAAGGAATATGGTTAATCTTAAGGCTGAACGGAAGAAATATTTTTAAGATTGACACGGTTGAATACGGGAAGCAATGCATAACTAAGACAGTTGATTGCGAACATTTCATTGAAACGACCGGCTTCGA
This sequence comes from Pyrrhosoma nymphula, assembly GCA_963573305.1. NCBI lineage: Eukaryota > Metazoa > Arthropoda > Insecta > Odonata > Coenagrionidae > Pyrrhosoma > Pyrrhosoma nymphula. The sequence goes on from OY754339.1 coordinate 84,310,632, forward strand.
GCAATTTCCGCCTTAGGTCAGAATTTTTCCTCCTGCTCAGGAAGGCTTAGAGGATCAGAGAGTTTTTGACATTGTCGAAACAAATCTCAAGGCAACGTAACAAAAGTAGCGGTCGGGGTTTGCCGAAGCTCTGAAGTTAAACTTTCGTGATTAAGGAGACGCGATGGTTCCGAGACCATCATGAATAAAGTCAGCAGGAAGTTTCCTAATTTGAGGAAATCTGGCAGTAGCGGTGGAGCCATCTGCACATCTCACCAGATACTTTGAAGGCCTAACGACGATTTGGTGCCAATCACTAAATTGTACAGCGTTCTTGAAGAGTTTTATGACCACCTACTGCCTGTAAACATCAAGTGAGCCAAATAGTTTGCAATTATTGACTGCAAAACTCATAACTTCTCTCTCACGTGTTTCTTAATTAGGTCTCGTGTTGTTTATATAGTTCCCTTGTTCTCTCCATAAGTTATGAGGAGGGTTTTATGTCGTACATGATTATTTGATGTGATGCAAGGTGATAGAAAAAATAGTCTTCTACAAGGCTTGTTTAGCATTGGTCAGTGTTGACTTCCACCTATGTCCTCCATGATGTGATACATTGTGTTATTAAGCAACGAGGATCTCCAAAGTAACTATTCTCTTTCAGCGTGTCATAGAATTATGATGGTACGGGCAACAAAGAAGTGAGCCTACAACATTTGAATGCAATTAATTATTATGCAATGTAAATTTCTTAAAAATGAGAGTGCGTAGCCGAAGTACACATAAGTACAAGAGACTTACCAACTTAGACCAGTATGGTGTCAATCCATGTGAAATCATCCAGGCCATGTTGCTCTATCTTTTTGATTTACCTGATTTTTACTGCACAGTTTGCCAATATTTTGGAAGCTCAAAAAGAAGCATGAAAACGTCTTGAGCTCCTAAGAACTTTTCGTGGCTATTTTCAAATAGTTCCGCGAATGTTTTTTTGGCGAAAATAATGTTTTGAAGAAGCCATTGTTACTATTTATTCACGAAGATAAAATAGTTAAAAAACCGCTCTTCTTATCAAACAATGATATTTTTGTAATTGGTGTATTGCAACTAATTATTGAAATAATTGCTTAAAACTGGTACCAGAAATTTCGCTTCAATTCGTAAAAACAATATATTTTTAACATAAACATTTCTACTGAAGGAAGTAGGCCTTATTTTATATTTTTTTCTGGAGCAGTTCTTTTGCATATCAATCCTCAAAATAGTATGAAGCCTGAGAACCATTTATTTTTATTTTACATGGTTCGTCAAACATGGAACCTCGGACTAAATTAACAATAATTAAAATTTAATATCTGAAAAGAAACTGAGAACAAAAAACTGAAATGTTCACTGAATCATTCGTTTATAAATAATAATTTGTATAAATTTTATGACTGAGACTTAAATTCTTTAACAGCCATTCTCATAAACCACCATGAGACAATCATTTTTACGTGTAATGCAGTGAAGTAGACGTTTTGTTGTCCAAGTTATTTAGTTATTGCAAACACTTTATCACTGAGGCTATCACCGAGAACAAAAACACTCCAAAATCCAAAATGTAAACAGCATTTATGAGCATTCATACGGAAAATATCAACATAAGTGAGAAATTATTTCATCGCACTGGCATTATAGATATTGAATTTTATTGTTCATCCCACTACGCAGATTTTCCGAGATTTATAATGGTATTTAAAAAATGTTGATATAATATTTAATCAATTTACTTTAAACTTTTAATATACGTAGGTTTTAATGATTTTTAAGCAACAGAATGTGTAAAAGGATGCAATGCAGCCAGCCTTCGTTCGTCAGCTAACCCGATGTCTCAAGTAAAAGTCCCACCGGGGTTGGTATTTCAAAATAGGTAGCTACAGGAGATTTCTTACAAATAATTGAAGTGATTATCATGAGTTATTCAGCACCAATCAGTGAATAACCAAACACTGCTTACACTTCAGCATATAAATAGTGTTTTTCATTGTCTATTGATAAAATTAGGGTTACATAGAGATAAGATTAGGTAACTCCAATAATAACTGCAGGACTCTACATCCTTATACTATTTCCTTCTCCAACCTTCTCCACAATCTACCTCTCTCCATCTCATTCACCCCATCCAACTCAATCTTCCTCTTCCCAGCGTCTTCTCATCTATCGTGGTCCTCAGCAACCTCTTTCACCTTTTTACCTGTTTCATCTGCTTTCCCGATTTTCTTATTTCCTGCAGTGACCTACTCTTCACACTCATCACTCAAAGCACTTTTTCGTCTGTCCTATTCACCATCCATCATACCTTTTCTCTTCTCAAAGCTAAATCTTACACGCCTCAAATCTTTAGTGTCAGTCATCAACTTCAGACAATAAGTTTTTCTTTATAAACGACTCATACAGTAAAAAATATCAGATTTTTTCACTCAGTTTACTTTCAGATATTTAACCTTAAATATTGCCAATTTAGTCCGAGGTGCCATGTTTGACGAACCATATACAATAAAAATACACGATTCTCAGGCTTCGTACTATTTTGAGGATTGATATGCAAGAGAACTGCTCCAGGAATAAATTATAAAATTGAGGCCTTCTTCCTCCAATGGAAATGTTTATGCTAAAAATATGTTTTTTATCAAATGGAGCGCATTTTCTAGTATCAGTTTTTAACAATTATTTCAACATTTAGATGAAACATACCTATTGCAAAAAATATCATTGTTTGATAAATACAGTGGTTTTTTAATTATTTTATCTTTGTGAATAAAAGAGTAACAAGGTTTTCTCCAAAACATTACTTTCGTCAATAAAACATTCGCGGCCCTATTTGACAATGGCCACCAAAAATTTTTAGGAGTGGTAAATGTTTTCATACTTCTTGTTGAGATTCCAAAATATTGTCAACCTATGTAGCAAAAAATCAGGAAAATCAGAAATATAGAGGACATTTTTTTTCAATTCTGGATGATTTCATTTGGATTAGCCCTATGCATAGTTAGCCAGGGGTCAGATCACGGTTCCTTTTCTTTCATATTCGTTATTGCGATCCAAAACACAAACCGCCTTTGATTCCTCTCATTTACTGTCCTAAGAACGCACTCCATCAATTAAAAATAGTGATTTTAAGCACCTGACAACATTTGAAGCATGATTTTCTTCGTTTCCGCTCTCGTGAGCGCATTTAAAAAATAGCCATAACGCCAAAGCACTCGTTATGGAGAACCATAATGAGTCTCATCCCCCAGGTTTGTACCGTGCTCACTTGGAAACCCGAAGGCTGCGACTTTGAATTCTTTTTCGAGAGTAAACGTCGCGTTCGTTATTGGATCAAGGTCTCAGATTAGATTTAGCGATTATAGGTAGCTGGTGCACCGAAAACACAAGTCAGCCCCTCAAAGTGTGATTTGTTGCGCTGAAATCCGTACCGACTAGACTGAAGGTTATCTCCAACTTGTTACTCTCATAACCGCCCACCTTGGACCCGTTATCGTTGGTGGGGGTCCTGTGATGGGTTACGAGCACGCGAGGCGACGAAAGGAAGCGTGAAATATATCTCGCGAAGAAATCAAACTCACTTCCGTGCTCGTAAATATAAAAAAAATCACGTGAATTCCATTCCCTCAACCATTCCTACAGTTGTAATACTCACGGGGATGAACATTCGAGGAATGCCGTGGAGGAATGTAGAGTGAGGGAAAAAATAGAGCGAATGTGGTGGGTCTTCCTCATTCACTCTCGTACTACCGGCTCACGCATGTTAACACGTCCGCGGTCGATGAATCTTGGGAGTCGCTGCGTCTGCGCGTTGGGCACACGGGAAAAAACCCGTCGAATGGGGAAACTGTGTGTGACGAGAGAGTTTTGGAAAGTACGGAAGCAGATCCCCTCTAAGCCGTAGGGAAAGGGGGGCGGGGGGCACCGGAGGGGTGGGGAGAAGGAAGGGATACAACAGACATGGAGGGGGAGAGATAGGGGTAGGGGTATAGCCGCTGTCGCAAAGTGTCCGAGCACGATACGAAAGGGGAACCGTGCTGACTGTTGTACGTAAGGGGGGGAAGGATCATGGGGGGAGCGGGGAGGGGAAGTTGTGGTGTGTATATTGTGGGGAGGGTGGGTTTTTGGTGGAGGTGCCGGGACTCGCTTATGTTGGCAAAGGGGAGGCGGCCGGAATGTCGTGTGCTCGCGTTTGCGTGAACTCGGATCGTGTAAAAGCCGGGTTCGCATGCTGGCGTTTCCATGAGGGCAAGGAGTTGAGTTCTGCCGGTCACCAATCGAGTGCCAGGAATCGTTAAGCCCCTGGCTGAGCGCGGGCGAAGTTAAAGAAGAAAACTCAAGCTTTTCTACGCATGAAACGTGAATGAGGTTATTAGAAAACCTTTCGCGCCGACTGTTCCTAGATTATAAATCGGAACTACGTCACAGTCCAACGGATTTTCCGAATTAGCTGTATTGTCACTCTCAATGGCTAATTTTCCTGCTCATCCGAATTCGAGCCTAGGTCATCGATGTTTAATTTCGCTGACAGCGGAAATCAGTGTTACCATCGTGGGCAAACGTCGTTCCGCGTGATGTTATCTCTGACTGCAAGTTCCAGCCAGTATGACCTAAATGACCATTGGAATTAAAGTATGGTAAATTGGCTTTCGAGATGTGGGTGTGGAGGTGGGTTGGACGGAAAGGTAGACAAATGAGGAAGTGCTTGACATGGTGGGCGAGGAGAGGAAACTTATAGATGAGATTAGGGGGAGGCAGGGTAAGTGGCTGGAAGTGGTAATGAATGATGGTTTGCTGAAGGCCTTGATAGAGGGAAGGATGTTGGGTAAGCGAGGAAGGGGAAGAAAGAGACTAGGTTTTATGGACGGGATGAAGAAAGGGAGGACTTATGCTGAGATAAAGAAAGAAACACTAGAGGTGGAAAGGGCACGACATGTGTAACAGTCCGTTGGATATTCTCTAACTTTCATCATAACCTACCTCTAACCGATAGATTACTCTAATGAATGAATGAATGAAATTGAAATACTACTTCCTACTTACATCCATATTTTTCCACCAAAATTTTCAAAATCCCATACCATATTAACCGAGTTGGAATCGAAAAGTCACGTTATAGCCCCGCACAGTTGACACCATGGTCACAGTGCATGTTGTGAAATTTAAAGCAAAAATGAACAAAAGACCATAGAGGCAAGATAAGATGGCGAGGAATGTGAATTGCAATGATTTCATTACTGACAGCATTTGAAAAACACGTGCTGACCTTAACGATTGTTGAGATCCTCTCCAAACAACGCACTCATATATTTACGCAGATACCTATTCTTCTGTTTGCCCAACTTTGATTCTTTTACCGGTTGGTGTCACACATTTGGAGTCGTTGTTTAAGGCCAAGTCACCGATTTTTGCCATGGCCGAATTTATCAATGCAATTGAAATCAGGCATGTTCCATTACCCATTGGAATTACATCAATAAATCATTCCTCAATTACTGTTTAAATATATTCTCATGGTGACAGCTATCATGATTATGTATGACCTAAATGAAACCTATTAGATACATCCACAAATAGCAACTCCATTTTTATCGTTCGAGTTTCAATTTGTAATGACATTAAGGAATTTTATTACCCTTATACTTAATATCTAGAGCTTACAGAAGCGTCAAAACAAGAGGGGTACACCGATCAGCAAATATATACTTCACTTCATTCTACCCTCATGCTCAGTATTAATTACTACATCGGAAAAAGATGCACTAATCCACCTAAACACAAACACGCTGACCTCACTTTTCGTCCTTCCAGTCCCTTTTTCCTTGGGAATGGGTCATTTCAGTTACTAGGTCCTGATTCAGCGGGCCTGGTTTTGAATTCCGCAGTGGTGAAGACATAGCAGTCGAAATCTTGATCCCTACTTGAGTGCCACATGGAGATAACTTCAACTGCATTATTGCCTCCGACGGATACTACTTGAAATTGTGGTTCCCTCTGGCGCCATGAGTTAAGACTAATGCTAATGCCGACTACTGGCTTCTATCCACCCTTTCCCCATTTCTGAACAAAAACCTTCCCTAATGCCGTGTTTACACTGACCACTTAAGTGTATTTTTCACTTAAGTACACCGTGTAGACGCCCTTTCACCACTTAACTAACGGGCCCAATTAAGTGGACCCGGGGACCCCTTTTTAAGTGGACTTGTGTGATATCGATAGTGTACCGTCGAGGTGGTCGAAGTCTCGTCATCAATAGGTCGAGGAGTTTCGGTAATCATATGCATCATACATGTGTTTATACCAATTATATGAGGAGTTAAGTAATTATCAAATTGTTTTCCTTCTTTTAGATTTGTTTATAGGGTTATACGAGTCTAGAACATTTCTTATGTTACTTCTCGGGAACATAATTTTTGCGCGATGCAAATTTCTTTCCATCATCACCAGGTAGCGCTGAGGTAGATATAATATATGTGTTTAGACGCTCCCCTGCATTTAAATGCTGCACTTAATTACACTCAACATAAGTACACTTGTAGTGTAGACGAGGCTTAAGGGATAGGTGGGTAGGTTTACTGGAGAGGGAATGGTTTTCCCCTCGGTCGCCTCCCACAACAACCAAACAGCCAACCCGAACTTGCGCCCGAAACCAGGCTTTCGTGAGTCCGAATATTCCCTCGAACACCGCCCCTCGCTCCATGACCACCGACCATCCCCGTGACTATCGTCATTTGTTGTTCCCCTTCTTGCCACCACCATTAAAGCCCATCCCTCCCCACGTACATGCTCACCGAATATGCACGAGGGGAAATAAAGGCATGGGAGGGGGAAAGCATGGAGTAGAGGGCAGAAGGGGGGGTCAAACATTGGGCTGAGCCTTCCCCTCTGCCCCCCACCCCCATCTACCCAGCAAAGTACGGGTGCCCGTCATCAGAGTGCGCTCTCGCTCGAATCCGACGCGATTCGCTCGTCATTTTCCTCTGCACCGCAGTGTGTGTTGTGTGTGTGAGTTATAGAGAGAGTAAACGCGGGAACGCGAGATGTAGATGATTGGCTGGTGAGGGCGGATATTGGCGAGAGAGGAGGTTTAAGGGAGCTAAGTTAAGGGGAGGAGAAATTTAATATAATTTGTTCGGGAGGCGTGTGATCTCTTTACCCTGAAATTATCGCTTGAAAAGAACTCGATATAACTATCTTCGTGGTGTAGCAGAAGTAGTCACAAACAGTGTGGCAGTAACATGAGACACATCATTAGCATGCAATTCATCAATTTGTCCTCTCCCCTATTGTTTTTTCACTTTCCCTAATCCCTTCCCTTTTCACGGCTGGTGTCCTATCATTCCCTGTCACACGCCTCTGCGGAGGTAGGCTATTACGTAGATTGAAAGATAAATATTTTTTGCACTGGGATATTGTCCCTTAAGTAAAACAGTACACTACCAAACATTTTTTCAAGTTTCCAATACAACCACAATAAAATATTTAATTTTGTTCAAACATAGAAGCTGACATAACATTTTACATATGATAATTTTTAAAATAACATTTGACAACTTTTCAAGCATACAAGCCGACATATAAAGTTTGGGTGATACATGTATGTACATGGAGAGAAGAAAGGAAAATTATATGCTCAATAACATGCAATAAATATGTTCACCATACAATAAATATGTTCACCATATTTATTGCATGTTATTGAGCATATAATTTTCCTTTCTTCTCTCCATGTACATACATGTATCACCCAAACTTTATATGTCAGCTTGTATGCTTGAAAAGTTGTCAAATGTTATTTTTTAAATTATCATATGTAAAATGTTAAAATTGGTTCAGGGACTGCAGTTTCTTTAATTCGTCAGGTAGAGAGTTCTAGAGTTTTGCACCGGCAACTTGAAATGACTTTTGGACGGTTATGGTGCGGTGTCGTGGGTAGTTCAGATATTGGGATTAGGATCTTGTGACTATTGTTAGAGTAGATGTTGAGACAGGGAAGATGCTGTAAGAAGAAGAAAGTAGATGAATCCATAGCTCACGATGTGATGGCTAGAGTACTGGCTTCCCATGCTGAGGGCATGGGCTCGATTCCCGGCAATGGTGAAGATTTTTAATTGGAATACTGGTCCGTATTTGGGTGCCATGTGGTGATCCTGCTTTTCTAGTGCAGTACTCTGTCCGTTGAAAGGTTCAGTGGCGCCTTTAGCTCGAAGCTGGGTATCTCTCCGCTTTCCCTCTATTCCCAAATTACGCTCTCCTTGCCAACCAACCTACCCACCTGTGCTACACAGCACCAATAGCGCAGATTGGTTATCTAGATGAATCACCGAATGCCAAGTTATCTTATAGCGTAAATTGATAATGACATTTACATGTCGAAACCATGGTCGATATTAATAAAGTGTGTGTGTGGAATGTACTAAGCGTCGTTTTATTTCCAGCCAAGTTATCTGTTTAAGATTTGTTGCGATACCGTGAAGATTCGTCTGAGCACATATAAACCAGAATGGATTGAAAAATAGCATTTTATGCAACGTTACAGGAAAGTTTTGAATGATTTTGGGTATAATATTTTCCATAAAAAACAGACTTTAACTCCTTGTGCAAACGCACCACTTATTTACTGCATAATTCGTATATTTCCTTCCCACAGTAGCAGAGGTTCATTCATGGTTTGAGTTTAAATGTTTCACGATTTGAAAGAATATCTCTTCGCTAATCTCTTTCAGTGTAAATAGATAACGCTCAATAAATATTGAGGGACCAATTTCATGTTCAGTGATATACTAACAGCCTTTAATTATTTAATTATCTGAAAAGCTATATCTATCCAACTAAGAGCTGGGTTGGCGATGCAAATTAACATTCATAACATTCTTGCTTTCGAAATGTTATGAGGTGTACCTAATTTTTTTTCATTTTTAGCCGCTAATTGCCCTTCATGAAAACGAAAATTCTGCGCTTTCACTCTTCTCAAATTTTTAATGCTAGAAATATTTGATATTGATTCTTCGGCTTTTTGCTTATGTAATTAGAATCGTAGCGTTGTTAGAAAAGGAGTTAATATACAACTTTTATCAGTTAGTATCCCGCGTAAAATGTTTACGTTTGCGCCAAATTTGGGCCAAATTTATGTTTGGATTAAGTTTATCCCAAACATCGGCAATGAGATTCTTAACTACAAATGATGTCCAAATAGTTATACTTAGTCCAATTTACTGAAATAAACTTATTACAAAGTTGTAACAACATTCGGGGAAATTTAACTAGTTTTGTGCTACTTTCGAAAGCTAAATAATTTACCAAATTCACTCCACATTTTTCCCAAATTAGCGTTAGCTTACGTGAATATTAACATAAACGTTTTTTGGAAAATTTATGAATCTTTGGGACAAGATGCGCAATACCTTTCCTAAATAAATTCGGCAAAGTATAAATATTTAGACGCTATTTGAAGTTAGGAGTCTCATGGGCCAAACTTAATCAAAAACATGAATTTGGCCCAAATTTGAGGGAAACGTAAAACATTTTACGCGGGATATGCTGCAGTAGTCGCGAAGGAAAATTGTAGTTTACAAAAAAACATTTCCACGTACTTTGAAATGTTCTTTACCCCCCGCTAAGCGCTTAGCTGTTGACATGCTTCCTTCATACTCACCGTTCGCGTTGTGCTCCCTAGACCCTACAATGAAGTGCTTTCCGTCACCGCCCTCGAGCGGTTGCAGCCCCTGGCAACCTCGGAGGCTGTTCCCCTCGGTTCAAGGAGAACCACGCACTCACACATACGCACATATCCCCATCACGCGCTTTTGAAAAATATCGCGGTCCATGTTCGCCCGAAAGCACATTTCATTTCGGAACGCTGAGCGTTGTCTCAGGCGTGGGAAGTTTCATCAACCCCCATCGTTCGATTTTTTTTTTTTTTAACAACCGCCTTCGGCCCTCGCCCACATAGCCGTGTCAACCAACGCTCCTCATCTGTGGGCTCCAACCGAAAATGTTTTGATAACACCGCGGTGAGTCCGGTGCGACTTCAGCGCTTATGGGAAAAAATGGAGATTAATTGTGCTGGATTTGTAATATGGTTCGAGAGTTAATGGAATCCCTTGGTCTCCTACGGCAACACACGTTGCGGTTGTAAAATTTCAAACAACGATGAAAAAATTTATCTCGCCCCACTTAAGCATTTTAACTTAAATTAATGAATTATTCCGAACGAAATGACCAAAATAAACATTCTCTGCAGTTATGCGTTCAGATAGTGATTCAATCCCAGTATAAACACACCTAACCGGCTGTCGGGAACTTGCATACGATTTGTTTTTCATATTTGCGTACTGTATATGGTAGATTATTTTCCATTGAATTCAAAAATATAATTGGCGCGTTTAATCGCCAACCGGAGGCATTTGGAAATTCCACAAATTTGAAAAAGTCACGTGATGTAAAATGGCATATCAATGCCTCAACGTCAACGCACGACGTCGCTGGTCTACTCATCATGTATTTCAGCTGCAAGGATCCAATTTCACTCTTTAACTAAGGAAATAAATTACTATTTTCGTCAAATTAGGACAAAATAACTAAATTCAACATGATGACACATCATATTATTGTAAGGGATACCGTTCCTTGACGTCATCTGCCGGATAATAGAGGACGTAGTGTTTTGACACCCCTCTAGGAACGTAATTTTTTACGAAAAATATTTTCACAGTAGTAAAACGCTGTTTGTCAACCAAATTTTAAGTCTAGCATCCTTATGAATATAAAAATAGTTTCCAATAGTAAACTATCCCATTGCAAGGCCATGATTCGGACACTAGTCAATTCAATTATTTATTAATGATGAATCTCCACTCACTAGTGTTATTAGACTACAGATAATTTAAATTATATTTTTATTTTCTACATGTTGGTGCTATAATCACCTTTGTGAAGAGACCACACTATCACCTGTAGTATCTGGAGACTTGCGTCGATATGAGAGTTTGTCCAAACGCACTTAGTCAAGATAAACGTGAGCTTTTATTTGGTGAGAAGGTATCACCAAAGTTAACCCAGGGCTGCCCTCCTCAGAGAATAATACGCATATGTTTATAGTTAATTATCTGTTTTGAAGACAATGATCAGAGATTAATGTAATCGATTGCAATCGTTTCCTACGAAAAATATACAAACATACGTTAAACGAATAAATGAAATCATTTCATCTTTATTAGGTACTTCCAGGATGATTTTAATTTCCTTAGCAAAGTTTTCAAAATCTCTAGATAATATTTGTAATTGTAATACTTGTAATTGAAGGTATGTCTGAATTTTTATACAAACTCTTTCCAACTGTTCACAAGTTGAATGGGGTACCCAACGCTCTTTGGTCAAGCATGTTAAGATAAGGAAATGTAATGGAATTTGGGAGCTAACTGATGAGAGAGTGAAGTGGAGAAAAGCAGTAATTCTGCCGATTTTTTATGACTCCTGATGATGACACATCATTCAGATGACACTCCAAGATGATTCAAGCTGAATTTTAACGGCCATCACCACAAAGTTATGAAGCTTTAAATATAAAAGTGAATGTCAGGTGAATTGGCAGTTAATCAGGAAAAAAATGACGAAAAACGATTGGTTGGTCGGCTAACCGTTCGGTCAGAAAATTCGTGGATTGGATCCGTTTACATGGCCATTCGGAGGTCAGCGAGAATCATAGTTTGCAAATTGATTACCGACTAACCCGAAATCTGTTTCTTATCAGGTGTCGCGATTTGAAGCACTTACAGCGGTCCTCAACCCACCCGTGCGATTGGTAATCGGTTTGCAGAGCGGCTAAGTGAAGAGTTATCAGTCATATCAAATTTCGTTTTTAAATAAAGTGTGGAAAAGTACAAAGTTTTTTATTCAAAATGGATATTCCTCGAAGTATTTTAAAATATAGCAGCGAGCAACAAAAGCCTTTAAGGTATTGACGAATCAGATAGCAGAATCGGCACGGGAAGGTCTATAAAGGACATGAATAATCAATCATGTGCCCATCTTCGACCTGAAGGAGCAAGAGTAACGCTAGCGAAACTGTTAGTAGTATTTTTGTTTAACGTGCTTCCATGGCTAAGGTCATTTCGCACTTACTGTCTGCCACGTGCAGACAGAGGCAACAGCACTCGGACGAATCGGGGGATCCACCCCTCCAAACTCGAGCCGAGCCCAACGATGCTTAACTTCGGTGACTGATCGGGAACCGGTGTTTCCATCGTGGCAGGCCGTTGCCCGCGAAACTGTTGTCAGCCGAGTCAACAATCTCGGAGAATAACCCGAAATAGTGCAGAAGCACTAATAGTGGTAGCAAAACATGGTTCCTGTTGCGCAGAAAGCCAATTGTAGTGGGAGAGCTCATTACCCACGCAATAGCTCTGCACGGGAGAGTAAGGAAGTCTCCGCGTTCGACTACAGTGGGTTCCCAAGGTTCCAAATCTTTGCGAACTTCAAAATGCTCAGTCTGTTATTCTCATCAACTTTCTAGCTCTCAATGTATCTTAATCCACTTGAATTTAATAGGCTTCTCCAGTGGTTTGCGAAAAACATGAGCGTATTTTAATCCATCTTCGTTTGGATAGTGAACTTTGCAGTGAAACGCGCTGCTGGCACTTTCCGGCCCCCTCAAGTTAATGGCAGTTATGTTGGTAGCGTTGCTTCTGCCATTTTCTTCCACCTCCTTACCCTTCTTGGAATCACCCCTTGTGCAGGCAACTGCCGCCAATATTCGCTATACTATATCTCTCCAACTATAATTTTAGTATGAAATTGTTTACCACCATTTATCTCTCGGAACAGTGGTACAGGATCCAGCTTACTGATAAATACTCCACCAGAAGTACCTCCTCGAGAAGTTTGCAGTAAAAATGTTCATGCAAATTTATTTTCAAGTTATTGTGCATCCATGATAATAACCTAACATTTGCATACACATCATGGATATTAAACGTTAACATATGAAACTGATGAGCTGTTCTCAGGTTTCCCACCGGGTTAGGCTTTCAATGATTGCCGACGTTTCGGCAGACTTTCCTGCGATTTTCAAGTCTCGGGATGAGCTGGAAATCTACACCGTGAAATTGGCAGGAAAGTCTCCTGCCGAAACGTCGGCAATCATGGAAATCCTAACCTGATGGGAAACCCGAGAAGAACTCATCAGCATCATTCGCCGGGAAAGCCTAAAATCATACGTTAATATATGAAGTTGGGCATGTTAGGGATTATATTCTGTTGGAAATATTGATTTTTCGTGAAAGGATGGCAGATTTCGTGATATTCGAACTATACCTAGGGTCAGTGCCTGCAATTTGGCGTGCAATGAATGAAGATGAGTTATTATCTGCAAAATAAGCGGGGAATTGATGAATGAGCAGTCGTGGACTAAAAGATCGGTGGTATCCAGAGGGTGTAGGGGCTCATCCTTGGATAAGTCGGCTCAAAAACGCTACGAAAACCCGTGAAGATGCCGTGAATAGACGAATGGCCTTTTCCAGGCAGCTAGTAACTCGGCAGAGGGAGCAGCAGCTCATCTATGTAATTTGTATAAACCTTTTGACATTGATAGCATATCTACGGTGCAGTGCATGCTTATGAGGTTTCACCTCCTGACAAGCATTAGCGATTTTTTCTAATGCATCAGTAGCCGTAGTTACATTAACTTTAATAGGGTATCAAGAATAAATGCTGTTGACAGCTTACCCCCTACCACATACCCTTAAGGTGGCTTGCTGGGTATTACGTAGATGTAGATGAGTGAAGGTGGAGACCGCGTGGGCCAGTACAGTGACGCTCATTACACTATAAGGTATTTAAGGCGCGGTAAGGTATTTACCTAAATGGTTGTAGTACTGTGAGATGGAAGGTAAAGGGAAACCACCAGCTTATTCCCCGAGGAGAAACAGATTTTAAACTATTTATGTGATATTTTTATATTAAAAGATAAGAAATGGAATTATCTCGAGTTAAATATTCCGGAGGTTAACTATTCCCAAATTCGGATATCCGGGCGGAGACTACTATAGAGGGTGCATCAGTAAAAGGACGATAAGCAGCATTTTAGGACTAATATCTGGAACGTACGATCGCTCCGGGGCTGTGAATGAATTGAAAACATGAAAATGGAGATGAAAAGAAGAGGTCTGGATGTTTTGGATGTCAGCGAAATGAAATGGCCCAAAGAAGGGGACTTTTGGAGCGGAAGCTACCATAGTATCCACTCTGAATCTGCGAATATAAACGCAGGTGTTGGTATAATACTCAGGAAAATAGCTGCATGCGAGTGAAATGCTATTTTCAATACAGAGAAAGGATAGTTATGGTCAGATTAGACACGAAACCTAAGGACACGATGGTGGTAATAATATACATTCCCACGTCAGATTACGAAGATGACGACGTAGTTGTCAAAGGAATAAAAGTGATAAAAATGTGAGAGGGGATGGAAACTTAATTATTCTTGGAATGCTGTTATAGGGGAAGGCCAAGACAGTGGGGAAGTATGGGTTGGGAAAACGTAACGATAAGGGAGAGAGATTGATTGAGTTCTACGTACAAAATAGCCTTGTCGTCACAAACACACTACTTGAAAACCACTCGCAAAGAAGATACGTACACGTGGAAAATGCCAGAGGACAGAAGAAGATCACAAATAGATTATATATTAGTGAAATGGCAATTAAGAAATCAAGTAAAGGACTGCAAAAGCTACCATGGTGCGGATATCGACAGTGACTATAATTTGTTCATGATGAAATGTCAGCTTAAGTTTAAAAAACGGAAGAGATCAATGAAGAATCACTTGCAAGTGAAAAGACTGAGGGCAAAAGAACACATATTAGTCTATCAAAGTACCCTAGACCAAGTTAAAGTGGATTGAAATGATCCAGGATCAATCGAAGAGAGATAGAAAGAGATCAAGAAAGGAATTATTAATGCAACCAAAGAAAAGGTATGGAGGAGAAAGAAAGAGAATCGGAATCCATGTCCATGGATTACACAGGAAGTCTTGAGCATAATAGATAAAAGAAGAAAGTACAAAAACTCGAAAACAGAGGAAGAACATCAGCTATATAAAATAATAATAAATACATACAATCAGCGATTAAGAAAGAAAGGCCAGAGGATAATAGATGAAAGACTTATGTAAAGAAGTGGAAGGCAATCTCTCCCAAGCAAAAGTTGAAGCTGCTTACAGAACAGTAAGAAGATATTTTAAAGAACATTCAATATAAGGTAATGGCATTCGGAGTGCATTAAATGGAATTATCATTGAAAGTTAGGACAAAGCGAGGAAATGGAAAGAGTACCTGGAGAGACTACACAACGGCATGCTAGGCGTAATTTCATTAGAGCGTTTCCTTTTTATATGTAAACGGCTGGTGTCCTAACACCCCCCGCCACACGCCTATTGAGGCGGCTTGCGGGGTAGTATGTAGATGTAGATGAACGGTGAGGCACTAAATCCCAAGATACTGGAGGATGAAGACACTGTGTATGAAGATGAAAAAAAATACTCCATATTAAGATAAGAATTTGATACTGCAGTAAAGGATGTGAGAGAGAGAAAAAGGCGCTAGGAGTAGATGAATTCCCTCGGAGTTCCTGAAGTATGCAGGAGTGAGGACTCTGAATAAGCTATGCACATTGATATGTGACATTTATTCATATGTGCAAATGCCAACGGACTTTAAAAATTTAATAATTCGTGTCCCTTAAAGAAATGAGCCGAAAGAGAGGCGAAGGCATTAGAAAAATTAGTCTTACAGCACATGTATCGAAAGTTCTGACCAGAATAATTTACAGGAAGATGGAACTGAAGATGGAAGAATTCCTGGAGGAAGAACAATTCTGTTTCAGGAAAATTAGGGGAACGAGGGAAGCTATTTTAGCCCTGAGACTTATCAGAAGGATTCAAAAAGACCACCCAACATATAGTTGCTTCATTGACCTCGAGAAAGCATTTGACGATGTGGACTGAAACAGAGTGCTGACCACACTGAAGAGCATACGAGTGTCATGTGACGAGTGACATAAGAGCAATATGCAGGCTGTATGAGGAACAGCTGGCAGTGATTAAATGTGGCGGAAATACAGAGGAAGAAAAATTGAAGAAAAAAGTACGACAAGGATACGTGTTGTCGCAATGATCTCCAATAAATGCATTGAAAAAGCCATAAATGAAATAAAAGAAGAATTAAAAAGAGGATTAAATGGAGAAAAAATCAGCATACTGCGCTTTGCTCATTACATAGCCGAGAAGAAAGAAGATCTGACGAGAACGGTGCACTTTATGGGCTAAACTCTGACAAAATACAACCTGAGGAGTCTGCTGACAGTTATTAACACAAGCCTGAAGGTAAGGAAGCACTTTATTAAAATATGTATTTGGAGCATATGGCTGTGTAGCATGGTCTATAACAGCAGCAGAGCAAATGAGGTTGGAAGCAATGGAGATGTTGTGTTACCGAAGAATGATGAAGATTAAAAGGACGGAGAGAATAACTAATGAAAAAGTCCTGCGAAAGGCTGAAGACGAAGGAAGCATGATGAAAAATCTGCGAAGGAGGAGAGATGAACTAACTTGACACATTTTGTGACACAACAGCCAAATGAAAACAATAATGGAAGGAGAAATTAATGAGGAGAAGAGGACTTTACTTTGGGAAGATTAAGGAGGAGGATTACAGAGGAGGACCATGAATGGAATACATTAAGCAAATCATGAAGGATGTCGAAGTGAATACTAGGATGTAGGAATGAAGCGGTTGAAAGCGGAGAGTTGAATGGAGAGCTTCGGAAAACTAATCTTCAGTTCAATCAAAGAGTGAGCTTCCTTTTTTCAAAACATCTTAATCCCATACGCCATTTTATGGACTGAATTGATAATGTTTCCATTTACTTCTCTCCAACTTAAAGTTTGGGAAATGTTCATCATCGTTTTAAAGTTTCTTCTCCGTTGATTGACTCTCATTATTAGGTTAATCTCATTTTACACTATTGCTGAATTTGCATCGTCTTCGGATTCTTTGCCCATTTCTGAATCCAAATATAGTGCGATACATGTCTTAACGCGATTTTTATTCTGTTTTTTTCCTGCTACATTTTTACCCCAAGAAGCTTCATTTATGTTACACCTACTGTATACAAAATTTTAACGATATGTTTGACTATTACCTTTTTGCCTGCATTCAATAATGTTGAAAAAGGTTTACTTGCTACTTTGAAAATGCATAAATTTATTTTTTAAAGTGAGTCGATCTATGAACAGATTTTTTAATAAAAACATCCAGAGAAGAGCATAACCAAATGTTTTCCCCACTTTTCAGTTTAATAAATCACGCTTATTATGAGCAGAAAACAAATCTTCTTAGTGGTGTCACCTTTTGGATTCAAATCCATTTCAAATTATGCGAGGCGATAAAAAAATGCAAGGAAAGGAATACCGCAAAGGCTTTTGCTTATCTGAATGTATGGTGAAGATCGGACTTATCGGGCTGATTATATCTGATTCAACGTTGAGTATTGGTGCATGTCCATTGGGTAAGAGGATAATGTTCTTTTACCAAACTATTATAGACTGATAGATGGAAAACAGAGGCATTAATGTTTTTGCTACGGTCCTTGATTTGAATTTTAAAAATAAACGGAATGTTTATTCAGGCAGAGATATCATAAAATGCAATATTCATTTTAATGTTCAAATAACTTCAGAACTCATCCGAACGCGAAAATTTACATATCAGACTGAGATTAGAGTGCACATAACCGTTTACGGCGATTGTGTGTATTCTTAAAACGGCGGAAGAAAACAATATAGTATGTAGGCTAACGTACTGGCGAGGAACAGGAAATCTATATTTAGGCGTTATCTCTGGAGACATTTCTGAAGGCATCAAATGAGTCCATTGCCCTCTTATGCGCGTATTTATTTTTTCCGGCTTTCAATCGGATGGCGCCAGGAGAGCGAGGCACCAACTGAGCCACAGAAGGGGGTGTGGGGAGGGGAAGGTGGGGCTGGCATCGGGGCTGCTCCTTAATATGCATTCTATCTCATCTCTCTCCGAGGCGTGGATGCCCCTTGCTGCTCTCAGAGCGGACGTGTGGGCTGGACCCGGGAAATGTATGCACCGGGCAATTTCTCTGGAAGGGAAATAAAGACTTCGAATCGTGATGGAATAAAGACATTATGCTCTGGAGTTTATTGCCATCCGTGCAAAAATATTCCAAAAAAATTGGATATGCTAAACAAAGCTGTCCCAATTTCCTTTTATTGAGTGTAATTGTATTTTTATTTGGTCTTGTATGTTGGTTAGGGTCGGTTTCGGAGGATCATTTCTACTCTCCCATTTCTACCCTTTCCTATAGATCCGTAATGCCGTTTTAAAAATCTAGAATACCCTTTCAATAAAATTAATTTCTACGGACTAATGCTTACACGAATTGCACCTTTAGTTCAGCATACTCCCTAACTATCACCATTTCATTGAAAATAACTCACCATATCTTCCCTCAACCCTTATTCCCCTGAATCCTACCTTATAAATGAACCTACAGCATCCCATCACCTTTCATTATATTCTTAATTCATATACTCAACCTCCTCCTTACCTTTTCCACCATCCCAAGAACTTCTTTGCTAGTCTTCCTACGGGTTCATTGCATTTTGTTCATTCCAAATCTTAACCTTCTTCAGTTTCCTTTCGCTTCCCATTCACATGGTCAAAGTGTCGCTAAAGTGTAGCATTGCGCTGCCTATCAGGCTTATTATTGACCTTCTTTTAACGCCCATTACTTTGTCTTCCTTTCATTAGCTCTCTCCTATCATTGGTCACTTCTTATGCTAACGCAATTTTTCTTGTAGTATCCCATATTTAGTATTTCCCACATTTCATTTGAAAATGCTTCATAAAATAATTTGTTATAACTAGAACTAGAATAAATAGAACATATTTGGGCAACGGACTGCCACGATGGAAACACCGGTTCCCGATCAGTCACCGAAGTTAAGCATCGTAACGACCTTAGTCGTCGAAGCACGTAAAACAAAAATACTACTAGAACATAGTTCACAGTCCAATTATGATCAATTATTTTTTTATATTTGCTTCTAATATGGGATTGATTTACATTTACTGTATACTTTTTATGGAAAACAAGCAAACACACACACTTTTCTAAATCTCTAACTGAGTTCCACTCTTTCCCATTCTAGGTCACATTTTCCCTAAGAAGCATTGAGTGCGGTGTAACATCGTTGTATTTCTCTTTTCTCAATTCCCTTAACGCATTTACTTTGGTTTTCTTACTATCTCCCATTAATGAAAACCTCTTTTTCCAACGCAATTTTGCATTGTAATGTACTCTATGTACTTTCACTGTTTTCTTGGAAAATGTTTACAAAAATAATATATCATAGAACCTCTTTTATCCGTTTTTTTTCTAATCCCCCTTAAAAAGAATATTATTATACTTTAATGACTGCTTTAGAGAAAACAAACAAATTAACGCATTTCAAGAGACTTTACCAAGTTTTTTCTCATTATAGGGGGCATTTGCGTGTGGGTGATGTAAATTACGCATAACTAACACAATATTAACATTTCCTGACCGGATGATTCAATTGAAAATATCAACCTGCATGATTGCAATATATAATAGTCCGTGACGATTTATTTCAATTGTCATCACACGTCACAGCATAATATTAAGGAAAAAATATATTTTTCTCAAAACGCGGTATAAAGGAAAGTTTTGTAAACTTGGAAAAGGAAAAACTTGGCGACATGGAAACAAAAAGGCTGGTTATTACCCTGCCTGCCTATTTCGAGTTTTTCATAAGTGTGGCATAGGTACATGGTTTCATTGTGATATACAAAAGACGGTGTATTATTTGATAATAATGAAGATGTTTAGGGATATTTTTATTGTTTTCTCCTCAATTACACTTAAAAGTTGCTAAATACACCATGCGTTTACATATTTACGCCTTCAGACAAGTATTCGACCAGAAAATATTTTGCCAAATGGCAAATTTCCCTGCCTTGGTCTCGTTTTGCCCTCATACCTACCTAAATAAATGAAAGAAGATATTACAGTGGCGCCCTTTCAATCACCTACAGCAATGCACTTAGTTTTTAATACGCAGCCTGGTACTCCTTTTTTTATACATTAACGATGAAAAAGATAACTGGGACACTCTAAATAATGCTCAACAGTCAAAGCGCAGCAGTGTTCAGATCCATGCATCATTTATTCTGATTGAAATTAATTGTTATGATCATATTTGTTACCTTTCATAATTTAAGATAGGAAATTGCCAGTTTTTAATCTAAACAAAAATCTGTATTCGTTCATACATTTAGTTTCCCTCTCAGATATCAAACCGGCTGTGCTTTACCTTACTGTAACTCATACATGAATTTTCCACCGAATACATTCTCTTGCGCAATGCAGTAAGTGTCTCCATTGCTCGTAGGCCCTGCCTGAATCCCTTCCCCCATTATTGGCTGCATTTTTTGCAAGAAGAGCGTCTATCATACCCAACATAAGGATCAATTTCTTTCTTACAAAAAGGGACTGCATCGTCATTTATATTTAATCCTTGCGTCAGAGATTGAGACGCATGTGAATTAAATTTTAATTCTACTAGTGGTGTAATTTCTAGGACAATTAGCTTTATATTTACTGTCGTAGTCTGGTTGCATCTGTTAATGACGTTCTTAACTGATCGTTATTTTGGCATCGCATGCACGGCATCTTCTATAGGAAACGTGTTGAACTTCGCCTTTTTGCACTGATAAAAGTAGAATTAACTGAAACTTCAATTATATTGCTGCTTCTGAATAACTGATAAAGAATATGTTTTTCAGTTATTGAGAAGTCGAGGTGGTATTTTTCAATTATCTTCGGGTTTACGGACTAAATTGGTAGTCTTTTCCGAGGCAAATGGCAATTAATTACGTAATCACACTCGTATTGCCTGAACTCATTTGTAGCTGTTAATCGCGAAATATCTTTTGATGGAATATTTTCCAATTCGTATTTTTCTTTATATGATTGAAACACGTAGACATTTGCACATTTTCGGCATATATAAATTATTTAATAACTGCAACAGTTACATTATTTGTCATTGTACAATTTATAACTTTCCCCTATGAATTTTAGGGTATCCTTTTGGGTAATACAGATTTAGTCGAGAAAATATCGTGCTTCATTAATGAAAATTATGTTTCCCCCGGCCAAAATAAACCATCGCATTGGTAACTTCGTTTTACATGGGTGGACAATAATGGCCACTTGAAAAGTTCTACGCTTATTAACTATTAAAAACCAGAGTGATATAGAGATAGCAAGGAATAAAAATTGATGTTTCCAAGCGGCCATGATAAACTTTCGCATTAGGAACGTCGTTTTACATGGGTGAATAGCCATGGCCACTTGAAAAATGCTGCAATTGTTAGTATTTAAAAATCAGAGGTGTATAGAAAAAGCAATATAATTGAGGTAATCTCCATTTTTCTATCATTTCATTGATTTTCACCAGTATATAGATTGTCTAAAGTTATAATATCGAATATAAAAGCAATTTCCTTAAAATATTCATCGTTAGAATCGCGTACAATAGCATCCTTGGCAACATGCATCAAAGATAACGCATTCACCAAAGCTTACGGTTACACCTACTTCGTTACATCTCTGTCAGTGGCAATACATGCCCACCGTCGTTCGGATTCCAATGCTACCGACTTCACTGTGGCCCTGAAGACTCGTAAGATCCTCGCAGATGGCTCAACGAGTGTCGTTTCCTATCGCTGGATTGGGAACGTGAGAAACAGAATGATGACTGCAGAATGACGTGAGAGCAGCTTTTCTCTGCTAAAAAGAGTAATTCATAACTATTCCTTTTGTGCATAGCTATAATGAAAGGAAACTGCTATTTTTTTAATAACTTCTATTGGATCATGCTCGATGTAAAAAAAACCATATGTCATAATGAAATATTGCGTCCGTAGTTCTAAGCTTGGAGGGGTTTCATGCGAGACTAGGTTTTGAGCTAAATTTACTGGAATTTCATGATGGCCAAAAATAAATAGGAGAAAAAACTTTCTGTTCCACTTGGAACTTTTATTTCATTTCGTACTGTTACGCTACGGAATATTCAGAAAAAAGTGCGGTGAAAAATATTAAGCGGCACCCTCAGGAGTAAAGAATACTCTTTTCAGCCTCAACTTTACCATTACAGATATCCCTACGATGCTACAGAGCGCTGAAATTTGCTGAAAAAATATAAATTTGTTAAAGGAAGGCGAAATTTTTTTCTCTTGTACTTGGAGTGAATAAAGCTCAATTATCAATTGACTTGACCGAGATTCAAATCGGATCTCCTATCCATGTTGAGAAAACCACCTATTTATTTACGCAAAACTTTATTCCGCTGGCACGATGCGCGTTTCACCACACTGGCATACTCATTTGCGTATTTTGGTTTTCTCAACATGGGTAACCATAATTTCCACGTGGTCAGGCCTGATATCGTCAGTTTTATCCTATCTCCTAATTACCGTTAAGGCCCGTTTGTCGGTGACACGACCAAGCTATCTTAGTTCAAGACGAATTTCAGCTGTTTGTTCGAGCTAGATGTCCATCAGGAAATTGGAAATTTACATCCTTTCGTACAAGTGAATTCCATGCGATCTGTAAGGCGAAGGAACTAAGCAAGTAATGAATAAGTCCCATTCACCGAATCCGACGGAATTTTTATTTATCATTCCTCGATGCAGAGAATTTTACCCCGCGAGGTGACATTATTTACACGGGCCGTGGGGGCCAATCTTCCATCTCGGCCGCCGTCTCTTCATCGGAGCCCCGCGTCCCTTTCCCCTCTTCTCTCCCTCCCACCCCCACAGCCTCCCAGCGCCTCCCCACAGCCTACTTAATGGCTTGCGAGCCACCTCTCAGCCACGCTCTTCTCATTGGCTCCGTGAATGGACACTTGGGTCGTAGCTCTGGTGTCATCATCGAACTCGGGCGTCCTCGAGTGGCCGAGATTGGAGATCTGCAGCACTCGGCCACCCGTGAGGAAGGGAGAGAGATGGGATTCCCGCGATGCTGGCGCCATCCACGAATGGAATTCGTACTCCCGGGGTGCCCGGTGCGGAGCACCAAGAGCAGAGCATCGATCCAGCGATGCGCTCAAGTTGAGTCCTCCTGGCGATAGATCAAGGAGTGCGAAAATGTGAATCCGTAAAGAGATGGGGATCGTCTTTTTTATCGCGGGTCTTTGCGTCGCTTTGCTTTGAAACGCTGTTTTCCCCACCAAGACTCACCTGGATAGGCAGGAGTTGAAGCGACTTGGGAATTGATAGCTCAATAAAAGTTTTCCTGAGATACATCTGGGTAAAAGTTGATAGCATAAATGCCTTGATTACTGGCTGAGTTTACTCTGGTTTGAGTTTGATTACGGAGGGTTTATTTACATATTACTGTTAAAATTTCAATGATTATATGATAGAGCATGTTCTATTGAAAGTATGTCCATTGAGTGTGGAATTGTTTTTCATGAACATTTTTTTCATAACACTCACGCTATGTGCTAACAAAACTAATATCTTACTTACTAATGATTTTATTTACTTATTAATGATTTTATTTACTTATCTTTAAGGCACATGTGTTGATGAAATTAAATTTTCGATTGAAGGTATATCTATGGATTACAATGACAAACAATATCTGTTGCTATTGCAATAACTTGATAGTCTCCTGTCAATAATCATGGTATTGCTGCTGTTAGCCCATAAACAGATACATCTTAGGGTTTACCCTGAGGCTTCAAATTGTAAACATATCACTTTTTTATTTTTAATTTTGAAATGAGTAAATTCTTAAACTCCGAGGAGGGTAGAATAATATAGGTATTAATTTTACAATTAGCAAAAAAAACAGGAATCGACGAGAAGAATATTGCATTTAAATTATGAGACGCTTAAAGATGTTGTGGCGATCAATACCTAAATACATTGAGGTATCGTATATTGAAGGAAGGGATTAATATAAACAATGTTAAATTATCACCCATTTATTCTGGCTCCTATTTTATAGAAAATAAGTGGTTTTCAGAGAGCTATAAAATAACAGACTCGTCACCAAGGAGTTGATTGGATGATATACGATTTGTCAAGAACGTTTACAAGTTACTGGACAGCTAGGGCTGATATCATTCCAGTGTTGCCATATGAATGTGCTGCTAACCTTTCATGAAATAATGGTAAATCAGTAGAGTAATTTGACCAGAAATAAATCAACATTTCTGAATTTTAATAATAAAAAGCAATTGGTTATTATTCCACACTTTATTTTAAAGAACACGACCCGGTTTTCTGCATCTCATGCCATCATCAGGTGGTGAGATGTTGAAACCGGGAAATTCCCGACAATTGAATCGACTACATTTCCAATTATTCTCATAATTGATCAATATCGATTTGCTTTGATAATCGCAAAAGCCTACGTGGCCGACATGAAGCGGTTGAGAATTGCTGTTTAAAGGATCCTATCACCATATCTGAATGTGTTACAGTGTAAATGAAATCATAGACCTATTTTTGTTAATAAATACATACCCATGTAGTCAAAATCTGTTAAATGCTTTAAATTCTCATTAGAATGAAATGTCTCTGAGTATCGTCCTCCATAATTACCTTCAGTGATTGAGTTTTTTCCATATATTGATATCATGGATCTACATCGCATTGTACCAGTTTTTCATAGCTTGTTATAGATGACGGATTTCTCATTCAGATAAATTCTGCTGAAACTTATTTACTTAAAGAGATACCTTAGCTCTTCAAACAGATATTTCAAATATTTTGAGAATACTTTCCCATATGTGTACACAGTCAAAATGGGGATAAATCTCAGTTTTATTTTATTTCACCGTGCTGCCTCCCAATTAACCGTAGAATACGAACCTTTAACGCACAAGCATGCCAATGGCCGTCCTTTAGAGAGCTGTGGAGTGATAAACACTTATCATCATCGTCATCAAGGTAGATCTGTCCTGAAACAGGTTCCAGTTGAACTCCTCCAAACTTCTCTATTTTTTCCCCACATTTTCATCTCTTGATAACTTCTATTTTCCCTCAAATCCGTCAATATATCAAATTTTCTTCTTCCTTTCATCCGTTTCCCTTTCACTTTTCCTTCAATTATCTTACTCAGGAGGCAGTCATGCCTCATGATGTGACCTAACCAGTTTGCTTTCCTTCTTTTTTTTTGCATTCATGATTGGCCTTTTCTCGTAAATCCATTCCAAAACTTGGTCATTCCTCACCTTGCCTGTTCACCTCACTCTCATCATTCTTATCCATAACCACATTTTAAAACTTTCAAGATATTCAGCTTCATTTTTTCAATAGGTTCAAGTTTCTGATCCCTAGAGGACCACGCTCCATACAAACACTTATACGTGCTAAGAATTCACTTCAACCCCCAGGCCCTCATGAAATCGAGTCGGGGTTTTGTTCTAACCTTCTGTGCGTAGTGATTTTCTCAAATCAATTGTCAGTAAAGTTATAAAATCCAGTCCTATTACGAGGTCAAATTGAAATAGAGCTCCATTTGATGAATTTTAATGGACAATATCATTCAGATCACGTGAAACAACCTCAGTTGGGTTGCAGGGAAGTCATTAGTGATTTTCATTTGTACCAGGAAATATTTTCCGATTTGAGCTCTTGCCAAATAGATTGTAGCGACATGCGACGATAAAGATATCACTGCGATGACCCACAATTTCCACCGGCGCCTATAAGCACGCTCTACTTCATTGGAATCACTGCAGTTTGCGTCATGAGCCAAATCGCACTGCCGGGTTGCGAGCAAAAACAAATCTGTAAATTATTTAAGAAATTTTAAAAAAATTAAGAAAGCCATTGGTAGGAACGCGAATTATAGAGGTTATTGAGAAATGACAAAGTAATGCGAATGAACCCTGATAGTGATTGGAAATCTATATGTAATGTATGAATCAATAAATAAAGGCGGAAGATCACGATGACGTGAAAAGTGTGGCAAGTTAAATATTTTAGGAATGATATTACCTCGAAATAGAAATGTTGCAGTTGAATTAATGTGTTTTTTGGAGATGATGTCGCTGATGACGTCCACATAGTTGATCAAATGAAAATTTGAATGAAAGAGTTTTGGTCTGATAGCTGGTTTGGTATTGAAAGCCATAAAATTTGGGCAACTAAGTAGTTTTCAAAAGACAATTATGTGAAATTCACAGTGAAAAAATCATTCACACAATTCAAATCAATCACAATGTGAATTTCACGCAGTTGTGTGACCATCAGCGGGTGACTCCGTTAAAGTTATTGCGCGGCCAGTTTCGCATTTCTTTGAAGTTTTCAGATGGTAACATTTTGTGATCTATTTTCTAAATTATTCCTTTCTGAAAATAAAAACGCTTTCCATTTATTTTTAATTCGGCATAAATATTTATCCCCATTAACCCCTTCTATGGCACATTTTTTAACGTAAATGTTCCAAAGTTGATGCACATTTTTATTGCATTTTACATAACTTAAAGGATGTAACGGTGGAAAAACAAGTTTTTTTTTAAGTATTTAACTTTTATTTATTCATAACTTTAATTATTAATCTTCATTTTAGGATTCATTTCAGGAATATAATTTCATTTTTACATCAGCCAGAACAAGTATGTAAGTAAAATTTCGAAGATAAAATTCTAAACCCTTTTCTAAATCAATCAATAGGTGCAATATTTTACTACTCCCAGATTTATTTTGTCGTGGCTTGTCCTTAAACGAGGCAAAACACAATTCTCCGTTAAACGTCTGGCAAAAATACCTGCTTTCACATCAGATGTTTTCCCACAGGTGCCTATTTACCTACTATCGTATAAATAAGTTGTATCAGGGCAGATGTGATGGAATTCATTCATAGTAATGAAATTCTTTAGCAGTTTTCCACTTTTTTAAAATGAAATACAGGTTTGTGCGACCAGTTTCGATGTATTATATAATTTTCTAGCACGTTATAATACTAAACCATTGTTCATGGTTTCTGGTATTATGGTGGTTTAGTATTATAACGTGCTTAAAAATGATGTAATACATCGAAACCGGTCGCGCAAACCTGTATTTAATTAAAAAATAGTGGAAGACTGCTAAGAAATTGCATTACTACTAGCTTATAATTTAATAATTCAATGAACGTAATTTTTTTCGGAAGTAAATGTAACTTGATGAATCATTTTCATGATTTAAAACAAAAAAAAATACTTTATTCCTCTTATATATTTACCTAGGCTTTGTCACTTATCAGCGCCATCAGGTGATTGGTTGTAAATTTTTGAGGTAATTTGAGTAAAATGTCACTTTCGATAAAATTCAATAAATTTGTCTTCATTATTATGACAAAAGTCGCATCTTCCCAATGATGCAAAAATATATCACCACGTACGGAAATACTTTTCTAGATGCTTGCCAATAAATAGGAGCTCTTATTTGTGGGATATGGTACGGCTATTTGCTCCAGAGAGACTTCATTTAAAACATGAGAAGGTGCTGACGTATTGAACACGTCATAAATATTAAGCGATTTTTAGATCGCATAATGTATTTAAAATCGCATAATGAATGATCGCATAAAATTAATAAGAAAATTAATGTACAAAGGTCGAGAAATGCTCACACAAACAACCCTGTGAGCCCTGTGAGTGGGTTCGTGTGGCACAGGGCGTGTGGCAGGGCCTATATCCCCTTTCCTATTTCATTTTCGTTTCTTTTCATTCTAAAGATGTACGTGGCTCGAGGTTGAAATATCATCCCCCAGCTGCTCTGACACTCGAGTTTTCTGTTCAAGTATTCTTAGCCTAGTGTGCAACCTCCGAGTCTCAAGCAGCACTCAACCAACATGATCAGGTCGTGTATGCTTGTTTAGTCGATTACGAGGATGCGTCCGAAAGAGATAGCTGCGGTGAAAGTTAACGAAGGTATCGATGGAATTAGGAGAAGACTCGAGAGATGTGCAATTGATTAAAATGAAAAAGCATTTGGCTCAGAGAGTGCAATCTAGGGTGGATCAAGGTGAATCCAAAGTGGGTAGATCGGGAAGTAGTATCTACCTGTTATCTACGGCGCTCTTTGACAATAATTCGGAGGAAAGGGTTTGAGAAGGTTAGTAAAGCTTGATGCGGACAAATAAAAAGTTGGGGCGAATTACCGCATTACTTTTACAGAATCGAAAAAATAACTTTCGGTGGTGAAGGCGATTTCAACATACAGCGTCATACGAATGAGTCAAGCTAAAGCCTCAAGGATGTTCATTAAGTAGATTAATGAAAATTTCGTTGATATAAGAGTGTTTGCGTTAATAATATTATAATATTATATTCGTGCTTCTTAAAAATGCTTAAATTTATAAATAGAATTCGAATATAGTCTCTATCATGACCAGAAAAAAATCTCACTCGAACTACCCCGATGGGACATTCCACGTTAAATCATCTCCATTTCGAAGTAAAGGTTCATGCCCTAACCACTCGGATTTTCATCAAATATTTTTCTTACGTAAGAATGCAAATCAATTTTTCAACTCCTGCTTACAAAATGCGTAACTCCAATTTTGACTGTGATTGCTAAAATGTATCAAATTTTTCTAATTTATAAATCCATTTCGTTGAATTTGGCGTACAATTCAAAGTATTTAATTGATTTTTGAAAATGAATCAAAAGATAAACTAGTAAAATTTGCATTAAACTCCCATTTTTACTTTTTTTGTTCAAGTTAGCTGTCTATAAATTAATTACCTTCTTTATCATGACATTTATTTGTTTACACAATCGTATCATAACTAGAGAAAAAATAATCCAGAGAAAAAATCGTAATTTTTTTGTTATTTTAGAAACAAATAGTTATGTTAAATATGCACTAGATTCTGTTTATATGACTTAAAATACTCAGTTAAAGCTGCAACGTAAGTTTTTATAGTCAGTAGGGGTTGCGTTAACGGTATAAGATATGTTGGGAGGTCGCGGAAAAATGTTGAATGGCAGAGTTAAAAATATTTTTTTTTTGCAATGAGGCTGGTCGAGAGAAGGTGTTCGTCTTACAGTGGGGTCGAATGTGTGTAACTCACAAAATGACAATCGACTGGAAATTCCTTCAAACTTTGAGTAATCACCTCATATGTAGTAGCTCAGCTATCGGTGTGGCATCATAAAGAACTTTTTTTTCGTGCATTCAAAAACATTTCATTTTCAACAAAAAAAACAACTGGCCCCAATTCTCCTAGAATGCAGTTCGGCTACTTTAGCTTTTTTCGTGTTCTTTGAAAGCTTCTTCAGCTACCTTATTACCCGAAGCGGGAATCAAACTCACTGCTTCTAGAGTAGAAATCGGAAGCTTTACTCATGCAACCCAGATAGTCTTTAAGTTAGTTAAATTTACGAGAGTTAAGTTACATTCACCACCCATGTGCGCCAACGTATAGTTCACAAAGAGGTACAGTATACTTTGCCGATGAATGAAAGTAGCCATGGCAACGAACTCAGGCATAATTGTGCGATACAAACTAAATGGATGAATATAGTGCATATATATGCTTATTTGCACATTTGCGTGAAAATTTCCGTACGTGTTCTCGTTAGTGATATCCATAGACAAATGTGAAAAAAAATCATACCGATTTGTTTTTTTGGCATTTCAATACTATTTTAGCGCGTAGCCTTATAGCACATGACAAAAACTTCGTGATTATCGATTGCACATGACAAGTTTTCTTCTAAATGACAAGTAATTCATTTCATATTATTATAATTGTTGCTAACAAATGCCAAGGTGCCACGCCAAGTTTAATACTTAAAAAAACATATTTCAATATGATTTTGTCTAGATGATTTCGAACATTGCCCCGGGAATCTAGTCATAACATGCTTTAATTTTGGAAAATAAAATATATGTCTTATATCATTTCCAACGCTGCCTGTTTAGCGAGTTCCAACGCATGAACAGATGCGCTAAAGTGAAATGAGATCCTAGAACTTTTTAGACTTACTTAAAAAATTATAAAAATATGCACTAAATGACCCACGATTACCGCTCCAGCCACGTGAAACGAAATTAAAAGAAGAAAAGCAACTGAATAATATTTTGAAATAAAACCTAAGGATTAGGAGTTTGAATCAGTTGGGGTGATGCGAGATATTGCTTCAGTGAATATTTCGACGTTGGGGTGAATGATTCCCTTTCTCCTACACTCATTCCGCATCGGGAAGTGGCCGCACCAATGTGCTTGGGTGGGTGTTCGGTCAGCCATCCACATCCCCCCTGCACCCTGCTCACTTGACCGAGTGAAAGGGCGCGGGAGACAATGCATACGAATGTGCAATCGACTGACGTCATTATGTAGTAGTTTATACACCAGCGGGTGCATGTTGAGCCGGCTTCGTGTGCGTGGCGCTGTCCGTGGTGCCATGGAGATATGGGGTCGGGGCCTCGTGCATAGAGTGGCACGGCAGTGAAGCATGCCACAGCCTCATACCACACACGCATGCTCACTTCGACACTCTAGTCAACGACCACAGCACAGGAGGCTGCTGTTTCGGCTTCGTGAACTAATTAGTGAATAAAAAAGGAAATGTACAACTAATGATTTTGTTTCAGGAATGATGTGGTGGAACCTATGCGTGACGAAAAGAGGAATATTTGAAGTTTTCCACAGAGAAACATTTTATTCGACCCATCTCCATGTTTTTCACCGTTTTCAAGTTCTTTTGAAAACATGATGTTAACATATCGAAATCTATCGCATTAAAAAGAAAAAGAACACTTCAAGAAATCAGATCAGGTTACATCCACTGACGTTATTTTTTTTTCGAGCGAACATCCGGCCAAAGATTCGATCTCTTCCACTTCACTGAGTTTACATCAAACATTGTATTCGTCTTTGGACTTTTTCATTGCTAATTCTCTCCGTCCATTTCATCTTTCTTCTGTAACACCATATTTTAATTTATTTCAATCTTCTTAGTTCTGCTGCTGCTATTATACAGGCTTCACAACCATAGATATGGGAATAGCTCATACGCATGGTTTAATTAAACAAACCGTTTAATGATGTATACTGCCAAGCTAACGGTTAAGGACATTTTTGAAAGCAACCCATTGTTGCTTGGACTACTCTGCTTTCCACAAAGTGACCCGATATTTCATGATCCTGGTAGAGTTGACATCATCGCTAATTAAATGTTGGCCACGAGGTATATTCGTCATAATTTCGAGAGAGGTTACGATCCCTTGAGAAGTAATTAATATCGGTTTATATGCCCAGAGACATTTTCATCATTTCTTCTCCATTTTTACCGCTTATGTCATCCGCGGCCTGTCCTTCGTGATATAAGTCCGCTAGGTGCGAAGGAGAATCCGACCCCAGTTCCCTCTGGCGGGGCCTTTTTTTCGGCTAGCAGACAGTCTAAATGGATCGGTTGGTTGGCTATTTGGGGAAGTAACGTGATGGGTAGGTCCCTGGAATCATTGGCGTCATTATGAACAGGAGAAAGGTTTTTGTGAGTGTATTACGACTTGGGATTTGTAGTAAGGGTGTAATGTGTGGACATACGCCTGCACTTAACGAAATGTGCCTGAGAGTCAGCAGTTTAATTCCCCACTAGACGGATGGAGCAATGCAATAGACATTTTATTTAGGTGAATGTATGTTGATTTTGATAGTTCCTCAGAATTTGGTTTTTACTGAATCAATACGCGTAGGTAATTCACAAAAGCTTCTTTACCACCTGTCGTTCTTCACAAAGATAATCGCTGCGTTGTATATCTAATATATTTAAAGTAATACTACTCAATTTGTATAGTAATCATTGACAGTAGTTCAGACCGTGTGGAATGTTGCTAGACTTCAGTGAGGAAGATACGGTTGGACTTTTCATGAGTCATGCCTGTTTTGTACCTTTATTATCATTTTACAACACAATCTGTATTGTAGAAGCAATAATTTCTCTTAGTTTGCGCCGAAAGCGACAACCTAAGCAAGGAAGCTGCAAGCTTGCTGCAATATTTGCAATCTTGGCTGGTTCTATGATCGTTTCAGGCAGCCTTGCTGAAATCTTGCACGATATGAGGGAGAGTACTCAAGTACAGATCTAAATTCTAGTGCGGGGCCTCCTGTTGGGGTGAAGATTCTTCGATCATACCTCACCGCTATTTTACAACAAAGATTTAAACAATAACCGTAGAGGGAATGTATCGTTCGTGGCTTTAGAAGGAACTGCTTCCTTTCTCCATCGCATCCAGGCCAATTCTTGACTCGCTGTGCGCCCAACCGGTGCTCGTGATTACTCTTTAACGAATTTTATCAATTTTACGAGATCCATGATGGGAGAAACGGGCCAGATGACGCTAATATTCGATATAAATAAAAATTAGAAAGTGGTATCGTAACATGATTTAAATATCACTTAATTCATACTCCACAGAAAAATGTATTTTGCAACGCATTATGGGCCTCAAAACATGAAGGTAATTCCCAGAACAGGAAACTCATATTCCCAACACAATCTTAGCCGCTCATCACTCTTCCATATTTCTCTTCCGACAACATTTCCTCCCCCTACTTCCCCTGCACTTGTTAAGATGCACTGGGTGAAATGGCGCCCTAGTGCCATTTCTAGGCCCAAGCTGCGGGCCGCTGTCGAGGGGTATTTAGAGACACTAACTCCCCCAAGGTCGATTTCAGCTTATCTCAGCTCTGGTCTGAGCATCCTGGTCTGAGTGATGTGAACTGAAGCCGCTTCGGGTAATAACAAAATGATAATACGGAACGAATCTGCGTGAGAGTACTTTGCAACACAAACTAGGTATTTGTGTGCTTTACCGTGCTTCATTTTGTGACATGTTTGGAGGCAAAACATTCCTGTTAATCGCATTTTGATTGTAGATCGAACGTATCGTCAAGTTCTGACGTTCGTTTGCATGAGCCGAACTGTCTTGGTGCAGCCACGACATGAGAATCAGTGCCTCGCATATAATACGGAGCCTCGGCATATCGAGACTCGGTTAATGGAGACTGCACCGCACTTGGAATCGGCGTGTCCGGGTTCGATTCCCGGTCCAGTTGAACTTTGAGTTGGTCCATTTCATGCGTCCCTTTGTTTCTTGCACCCGTCCTCGCCCGGCGCCGTCGTCGGTTTTAGTGTGACCGCGCCGGGGAGCGGCAGGCGGGAGCAGAAAAGGCGGCGGCGGTTGCTCCATCGACCCGGCCGGCCGCTCGGGCGTCTCTCTCTCTGCCGCGCCTTCCTCCCGCACCCGCTCCCGCTCCTCCGCTGCCCTCTGCGCCTCGGGGCGTGGCGAGGGCAGAGGGCGAGCAAGCGGGCGCGTATCGAAGGGGATTCGATCTCCTCCTCTGGTCGATGCGTCGAAGATCGATTCGTGAAGGGAAATGTATGGCAGGAATATAAGGCAGAGAGTGTGAAGAGGAGGAATGGACAGAGATGTGCCGTAGCGAGGATGTCAAAGGGAATTAGATCTTCATTGCCGTTCGAGGACTCGCAGGTAGATTCATAAAGAGTGTCGAAAATGCAGGAGGGCGATGGATCAAGGGAAGGATTGAAGAGAGGAGAGGAAAGAGAACTGTTGGGGTGTAGCGGACGCGTCAAAGGAAGTTCTCCTTTTTTTCTCCTTTCTGGTCGTTTTATCCTTCTTAGATCGATTTCTAAGGCAGCGTATGATGAGAGCGTAAATGTGAAAGAATGAGTGAAGAGGGTGAGAGAGGAATGGTGAGAGAGGGAGAATAAACAGCGAATGAATAAGATGAGTCGGGGCGAGAAGGCAAAATCGAAGGGATTTCGATCTCTGCTTTATTTCCGGTCGTTCGATTGCTCCCATATCGATTCCGTGGGGCGTGTATACAGTTCGGGGAAATGAGAGAAGAGCCGCTATGGAATGGAAAAGAGTGGTTGATGATAGAGGGAGCATTTCGCTGGACCACGACGAGTGCTTGTGCGCTCCAGATCGGGACCGACCGACCCCTTTCTCCTCCCACTCCATCTCATTGCCGCCGCGCCGGTCCAACCTCTCCCGATCCGGAAACTCCTCCAAAAAGTTCCCTTTTCGAAATACTTGGGCTGATTAGAGATGAGTATAGCGACCCAGTCCACGCTCAAGCATCCTATTCCTCATTTGATGTTGACAATTTGGACCTTATGTGAAGAACGCTATGGCCATAATTACGCTCCGTGTGCTCGCTCATTCGCCACGTGGCGTGGGCCAACATCGCGCTGAATTTAGTTTTCAACACCATGCTAAATTAAAGTGAGTTACTTTTGGGAATAATATTTACTTATTGGAAGACTTCTAGATGTGCAGGTACTTCGCAGCATAACTTCTATATAAGTTTTCTTGCTGCTATTGGCAACATCGCGCCTCTTATGTAGGAAACGAATCTTCATCAGAGCAGCTCATATCTATTAAATGTGGAACGATCTAAGCCTTTTTGTTAATTCCACGACTGCATGAGGATCGGTACGAGATAAGTGTCCAAACAATCACGTCCGTGTTCTAATTGGCGTCAAGGCGTACTGAGTGGTCTTAGTTTTCCGCAAATGCCGGAAATGACGTCACTATCACAGTCTTTGGCTGACTTAATGACCGCGAGGGCTCCCGAACAGCTATTAAAGTAACAATAATAGTTGTATCCAAAATTAGAATAAGAAATTATTTGTAGCTATTGTATGTAATTGTGTTCGTATATCGTTTGTTAAAGAATAGTATGCATGCATAAGAAGCAACTGTAGGCAAGAGAGATTAATATTAGAAATAGCAATTACAGAAGGGAGGACGCATTAGATGACTAATAACAATGTTTTCGTACGTCACGCATAGGTTGGAAGTTGGGAATACGCTAAGTATTTTAGTGGTCTTATGAATTGCAAAGAAAAACCTTTTCATCTTACCTTTTAGATTTGCAATCAAACATAATTAACCTTCTTTAAGCTTTGCTAATTTGTAATAATTTATGTCGATTATTCATATTTTAATTATAAAGTATGAAAATAGACAGCTACACCGAAAAGCGCTTAGAAATGTGTTTGCGAAAACGGTCAGAAACTAGCGGGTGATAATCCCTTGTCAATCGTAATACACTCCTCCTTGACGGGAAGACGACGTGTTACTGAACGTCCGTTACCGTCACGTCAGGAAACGTCAATGGTTATCCCGCCTTTGCACAAGAAGTCTCAAGTTTGACGTCACTTTCGACGGTAGAACTCAAGTTCTCTGAACACGACACTCAATTTGGGGCCAGACTTGAACCGAAGACTTTCTCCAGGTATTGTGCACAGGACATTTCCGCGTGAAGCCAGCGAACCCAGCGTTCTGAATGGAAGACGTGAGATTGTCATTCTCAGCCTGGGAGCCAAGCAGCAATTGTGACTTAAGCCGAAAATATATTTGCAACTCAAATTGGAGTTGAAGGAATGAGTGCATGGATGCATTGCATGCACTATATTGCTCAGCTCATGTCACAACACATAAAATAACTGCACCTGCTTCCCATTCTGGTGAGATCCTGCGCGATATCTTACGTACTTCAAAACAAATCGGTAGAAGAGTTACCTTGGGCTGTAGAGCGCGCTAGAGAATAAAAGGACTTTGATAATTGGAAACGTGATATTTTTTCATGTGTTGACTTTATATACCCAGCTAGAAAATTCTGTATACTTTCTTTAGGAATATTTCCACTGAATTCTCTTTGTACATAGTGCGGAGGGATGTTTTTCATACGTACTGCATGTTATTTCAATTTTTCCCGCTGAAAGAACCCATTTATATTTGTAGCAAAAAGGAGAAAATGTGAATTATTTGTTAGCCTTAGTATCTTATAGAATTCTATGGAAACGTAACGCTATTGAGTTCATAACTTTTAAATCTTCGATGAAACGTTAATAAAACAAACGAATACTAATTGATTTCCTTAAACTGTTTCGAGGGAGAGTGGACGAAACCTGTGTGGACTCATGTTCCGTAAAAATCTTCGGAAAAGAAACTGATCCTACGGAAAGTACGAGATTTTCCGTCGAATCCATTCCGTAGAACAGGTTGTAAGGAGCAGCGTACATTTATTCTACCGTAATTATTTCTACGGAACATGAACCCATATTCCTTAAAAATCCGTAGAAAAAGAGCTCGTTCTTCGGAAAGTACGACAGTTTCCGTGGGATTCTTACGTTCGACAGGACACTTTATACGGAAATATTTAGAAGGATGGAGGCAATAACTTAACTACACGTAATTTTGAGGATACCGGGACTAGCCACGGTAGTTACCTTTACGGAGTCACCCGCAAGTGCACATAAGTGCGATATTCATATTTCATATGTTAACTACACGTGTAATTCTGTTGCACCCATCTCACATGGACGACGTAAAGGTTCAAACTACTCGGTGGTAAATAGCTTTCCGTTTTAAGCAAGCAGCTTGGACTAATCCGTAGACTATTTTCATAGCATTTGGCCGTGACTCTTTTATGCCTACAAAATGCTACCTACTGGCAGATTCGTGTGGCAGATAATTAATCGGAAGTTTTGCCAACGTTCGTGTGCGCTGAATCAGAGCTAACTTCACCACCTTCAATGGGAATCTCTTTCTATCTCGTAACAAGTAGCTAGCTCATGTTACGTCAAACCACCCAATTACAGGAATATCCTCGTGCCATCCTGAAACAGATTTTCTGTAATTTTTTCTAACATAAGTATTCATGAGTTATGCTCAAATAATTTTTTTGGGATTTGTTTTGCCATAAATGGCCTCTGTGTAATTCTTTGTAGAAGCAATATTGCTACAAAAATTCATACATCCAGCGTTTACAGTGATTGTTTAAATGTATCAAATTTTCTTATTTCTTAACCAATTCTATTGGATTAGATTACAAATTGAAGAGAACACATTTTCAAATTGTGGAGCTTTTATTATTTATATTTTAGATTTTTACGAGTTAGCTGTTACCGATAATATTTTTATTCCACGAAGTTCTACTTATTTCATCTTCATTGTATAATTTTGTGAGCCTTACATAGTTTCCTCAGTGTTTTTCCCTTTTCTTTTTTCCGTTGCAGCTAAAATTTCATCTTTAAGGATGGTAATCAATTCGAATTTGTAAAATGAGCATCTTCTGATATTTGTAATCGTGATATTTCAAGTAAGAACAATAAATTATAGTATAATGCTATTTTTCCTGAGAAACTGTATGAAACAATGAATGAATAAGATAATGCTACTGGGCAAGGAAGATGTTATGTGTCACGCGGGTCATTCAGCCCGGAAATATCAGGCCGCAGAAGTTTTAGGCCATATAAACAGAACCAAGGGCAATTTTTCCAGAATTTCAAATAATATTTTTTCTTAAAAACAGCAAAAATTTCCTCACGCTTTTTTCCTCACAGTAAGCTTGTAACACCCTCGTATTCACAAAATATTACGAAGAAATGGAAAGTTGTACGTTTGAAGTTAATAACTACAGAAAAGCAAACATTTACTTTTTAATTCAACAATTTAATGCAAACAACAATCTGATTTTCGTTCAACAATTATGGACTCTAAAAAAGTTAAAAAAAGGATTATCTTCAATTTGACACCAAATTGAATTTAATTGGTCGAGAAATAATAAAAATACGATGCATTTCAGCAATTACGGTCAAAATTGGAGGCATGTATTTTGCAAACAACGTGGATTTAAAAAAATATCTACTTAGGCTATAAATGTCCCAAATATTTGAAAAAATAAAATATGAGCATACATTAACTATCCATGCCTATATAAAATATGCATTTGAAGAGAATCTATGTCGTGGGGGCACATGGTGTAAGATGATCTCACTTGAAATCCCACCCTCACCCAGGTTCAAGAGTTTTTCTCCCCTTGCCTTTTTTCTATCGCAGCTGAAACTCCTTCTCCAAGCATGGTAATCAATTTTAAATTGTAAATTGAGTGTATTCTGATATATTTAAACAACAAGGCCAACACACTTGTAAACAAACTTGCCAATGCACAACTCACCGTGACAAAGCAAAACGATATTGCATTTCACTTGTTCATTATTTCTCTGTATTTCCTCTTCGCTTCCATTTTCATAGCTGATGGTCTACTAGCTCCATCTGTCCCACGTCATTGCAGCTGCTAGTATCAGGATGACATGTAGATGCCTTCTGGAGTTGACTGGCTGTTAACGTACCGAGCTGGCTACTCATTGGCCACGGGTTATAATCTCGCTTCGGGCATGGATGATGTGCTTCACTGATTGACGTCTTATCAGATTTGACCGCGCAATACAACCTCGGAAGCTTTAAGTGGCCTCTTTATGAATCGTGATTTCTAATGATAGTATAGCGCTTCGTGCTCTCCATTTCCTCTAGTGCTTTTCTGCTCACTTTGCAATACATAGCAGCACACTTGCTTCCCATTCGTGTTTCAGATAGCGCAGGAGCTATTGTGCAGCGCACTTCGAAACAGATCGGGGAACTATGGGAGTTGAAGATCGCGCTTCAGAGAAAGGGAGCGATGTGGTCCGCTACTCCGCGATTGTTGTCCACGTGCTTATGTCCAGGCAAAGCCGTAAATCATGGATAAGTTGAAGAGATCTATTACAGGGTGTTTACCTTTTAAAGTGTGGAATTAGAACGAATTTTCTGGTTTTTTGTAAAATATTTGGCTGTGACTCTTGCGTACTTGATGAATTCCACCTTCTAGCAGGTTACCAAGCGTTCCTCGTACACACATCGGACGTGAAACGCTTGGTTATTCTATTTTATCGCCGTACGTGTGCGCTGAATTGCGTTCATTTGTTCCAATCTGTAAAAACTTTAAAACCTTGAAAAGAAAGCTTTGAATGCAAGATGGGATTCAAAAGTTAATTAATTTATTTTTGACATTCACAATGGAATTTTACTAACGATGGGCACTATTTAAGTGCGAAGACCCGAATGAAAGAAAATATATGATCTTAAGGATACAATATGTTGATCACGAATCTAATCGTCATTCATATGCAAATTGCGACATTACTTTGAACGAACGTAGTTTTAGTTAAAATAATAATTTCTTTTATATTTGTCTATGCTATTTTTCACATTCCGATATCAGTTTTGGTGTAACTCATCATTGTAGTCAGTTTTTATCGGAAGATGCGTTATTAAGCTTGAATTATTCTCCACTAGGTGATGTTATATTAGATAAACTTCGAATTAACATAATACAAAATAAGCAGTTAAACGCGGACGAATTATGACTGATGCGATTCTGTAAATAATTATTTGAAAGCTTTTAACACATTACAGTCTCTAAGCAGAAAATCGCTCTCGGCGACGATGCAAATGCATACGTAAGATAGCGATACACTTGACAAACAAAGAGAACACGCAAAAAAGACACTTCCAAAAATACTAGGACGTTTTGATGGTCAAGCCGTAATCTTCGGCGCTAGATAGATACACATTTTTTTCATTTGGTTTTTAGCGGACAAATAGCGTCCATTATCGGCTTCCGGCCAATGGTGTCCTAACACCCCCCGCCACACGCCTATTGAGGCGGCTTGCGGGGTAATATGTAGATGTAGATGAATGGTCCACATGGAAGGTTGAGGAGCGAAAGAGACAGGACCCACTGAGTTTTCGAGGTGGCGTTGTCGGGGAACGAGTTGGTGGGGATGTACGTTTTAAAGATACGCTCTATCCCGCGATCATCCAGGCGCCAGGGCCAAAGCCCCCAAAAAGGTGTCGCGGGAGGCCCGCCACCTCCCCTCCCCTCCACCGCCACGCCCTCCCCTCCGCCACGCCACGTCACGCTACCTCCCTTTTCGTCGCGCGACTTGTTATCGCTCTTATCTCTTTCTTTCTTTCCTGACTTATTCATCTCTCCTCGTGCTTATTTTTACGCGCGAAGCTTACGAGGGCGAGGAGGAGGGACTTCTCTGGCAGGCCGCCGTGTTTTGCATTCAAACCACCGGGAAGAAAATGGATTTTGAATTCTCAACTTTTTTCTCTTTTTCGTGTCAGAGGGCGGCGCGGCGGTCCCTCGGTCCTTGTGCTCCACTCGCTCCCCGAGAAGTGCCGACGGATGAAGGAGGATTTCTTTAAGACGTTCCATGTCCCATTTACACGTGCCTAAACGCGCTGATCGCCACTAAATGGAAAATCAAAATCCAAGCGCAAGTGTGCTACCCTAACTTTGAGTGAATTCCGAAGATTCACCACCAGAAGGTGATGTGTAAAACAACGTAACCTAGGTCTTAATAAAGTCTTTTTTGAAATAATTTTATTTTTTGGAGAATTGCTTTTCTATTCAACCATATCACGTAACTTTTAGTTCCTAACACTACCAACTTGCCATTGTAAGGACTACCATCGCGGTGGGAATTCAGAAAAAAATTAAACGTGGTCATCAACTTAGGTGAACGAAATGAAGATGGGTAAACTGTTATTTTTTTATTCATAAGCAAAAAGGAGTGTCATTTGCTGTAATACATACAAATTTGCTGAACATTATAAGAATCTGGGATTTCTTCGTTTGTTTTGAGATCAGCTGTTTGCTTCTCAATTGAGCACTGCGGGTCGCATATATGACATGGAGTACGGAGGTATGATGGCAATGTCCCGTTTTCTCTACCAGTGTACCGTACATCATATGCACCAACGTGAGCCGAACACGCTGCACCAGGCATATTCCTACGATCGTAACGTTTGGTTCCTTACGCTGTCAACTCACTATAGTGAGCGCTATTATCGCAGAAGGTATCAGGAAAAATTAAGCTCTATTTGTAGGCTTATTTAATAATAGGCCTTCACACATTCGGCCTAGGTGTCTTAAGAGGAATATATTTGCGGGTATTTGGCCTAGAAGCCAAACGATATCATCGTCTACCCGTTTTGGGCCGCAATCAGTTGCTTGGTTTCTGCGCCGTGTGCATAGTGATGGGAGAATCAGAAGTAATATTAGGGAGCTCAACTCATAAACGGTTGTCTAGTTTTCACATATTTGGGGCACTGTGCCGGCACTAGTAGTACACTTGCACCGCGTTTCAAGTGTGCCATTAGGTCAGCAACTTTAATGGCATTCACGCGTACTCATTTGTCTATTGATGCACAGCCAATGCCGCTATTGGTCTCAGAAGAATGGTCTTAAAAATCAAAGAGGTTACTAGAAATCACCATAACTTCAGACCTGGCATGGATGTAATACATGCGAAATATTTGTAGCGCTGCATTTAAGAAAAGAGCTAGAAAGTCCACAAATGAAAAAGTGAGAGAAATCTGCTATTTTAGCGATTAGGCCACGAGCATTTGGTGCCTTGCACGGAGGAATTATTATACTCGCGAAGTAGATGAGATAAAAAGAATACCCGCAGGCTTGTTAAAACAAAACGACTGCGAGTGAACAGAGAGTGCTACAAGATCGATGGAAGGATTGCCTTGAGAGTCACTCGGAGGCTGCGTGCCAGGCTAATTGAACATTTCAGATCAGGCGAGTTTTAGTGCGATATTAAATTGACCTTGCACTATATCTCTAAAACTGATAAAAAGGACAAAATAAGAACACTTCCGAACTGACAAAATTCCTTCTTCACACGCATCATTATTGATTATAAAAACCAAAGCCCGACATGCTCCATTTACATGCAATTCACCTTTTCCAGCCACACCTCCAAGCGGCGGTATGTAGTTATCGATGAAGCCATTAATTAAATGAGCAAAAAATCATTAAGAATAAAAAGTTTCATTTGCTTTTCAAATCAGAATTCAACACTGCATCTCTTTATTTTTCTTGCCATAGAAATATTATCTATATTTAATTAGGGAACATTCACTTTTCTGGTTATACAGCCAACATTTAAAACGATCACGGGTAAATACACTTAAATAGTCCTTCATTTAAAGCAAGACAGCTGTTGGAAACTTCTGCTAATCTGTAAAACTATATGGTAAAATTATACTAAAATATATATGGTGTAATATTCATGGAAAACCTATGAGGAATATGAAAATTGACAAATTTAAGTGAAAAAATAATTTTAGTTGGGCTATATTCCATTGATTTTATCTTTAATATTTAATAACTCATATACAAATAGAGCATTTTTCCTACTGGAGGTTTGCAACATATATTACGGAATAACTCGACTCCAGTGCCGATGCGTGTACAATGTTTTTTATACACTCGTATAAAAAAACAGCCGAGTTAAAATGGACTTATTTTCGTCTTTCAAAGCAATGATTTGGAATAGTTTTAATTGAAAATGTGATCTTGATTCAGAATGATTTTTCATTCTCTGAAATAATTTATAAAAGGAATTAGATATTATTAATATTTTATGTGAAGTGATAGAATAACAAAAGGAATATCATGTTTTACGAAATGCTACCTTTAAATATTTTTATCAGCGCTAGATTTTAAAACTAAGAGTAGAAGTGGCTCTATCACCATTACCTGCATTCAGAAATCGGTTGTATAATTGGAAATATTTAAGAATTATTTACTTCGTATGTGAGGTTTTCCTACCGATAAGGTAGTTTCAGCAAACGGAAAAAATTACATTTTATTGTACATGAAGAGAAAATTTACAAAGGCACTGAATGAATGCGAATCTAAACTTAATATTTTTCCTCTCTTTTCATCACTACTATTAATAATTAAAAATGATATTGGTGTATGAAGTATCAAAATGTTCGTATGACAATATAACGGAAACGAGAGTTATCGTTTGATTCATGATCGATTTTCATTGATTGCAAAGTTAACTACATATTATATATACCTAATATATACCCTTTAATCTTTTAAAAGAGAAATATATTTTATAAGTGTCTTAAGATACAATTACAGTTTCAAATAATAATATTCGCCGACGTATGGTCTCAAGATTTTCCCTTCCCAATCAGCCACTTCGGTATTTATGAATTAGCGAGTATTTTTTCAATTCCTTATTTTTTCAGTTATACAGCTGTAAGGTACTGAAATCATCACTGGGGGAAGTTTCAAGCAGAAGAATAGGTTGAAATGTAAATGTTTTGTTGATTGAATGACATGTCCTGTCGGTATGTAAGACCCTATTTGGGTGATAACCCTCGTAGCCTCGTGGAAAATTTGTCCTTCTCGACATCCGTGTGTACGGACCTTGAAATGAGTTTGTACATTGGAGGCCAGGATACCTACTAATGCCCCCGCACCCAGTTCGATATCCCAGACAATTATCTTAACGTCCATCTCCATCTCCCGAATCATCCCCATCTTAAACACCATCTTACTTCTTCTTCTCCCTCCATTCACTCGCTCCTATTTCTTCATTTCTCCGAAACCTCCCGCCCCTTCCTTAGTCCTTCCCCTCCCCTCCCCTTGGCCCTTCCCCCCACCCCACACAAAAAAAAACGGGAGAACATTTATCTCCTGCCAACTGTTGGCGAGAAGAAATGCAAATAAAGCTGCGGGGTGAAAATAAAATTCGTCGCACAAATAAATTTTGATTATGCCTTTTAATTACACCCTTTTACCTGCAGGTTAATGTGTTTATGCGCCAGCGTTGTATTTGGGGGCGTGAATTGCTGGGAAAAGGCAAGAGAGGGAAACTTGAGGCTGAATACGAAAGGCTCTCACCAACTTGTCTCTAGAGATTCTTCACCACCTTCACTCAGTACTTCTCCGATTCTTACACCCCTAATATGTACATCTTGTGATCATTATTAGAATAAAGTGTAGAATCGCCCTAAGTTCTCGATTATTTCGTTGCATTTTCGCGTTGAGCTACCTTTGTAATTAACACTTCAGTGTCATTCTTACATGCTTGTGTCACCGTATTTTTTCCATCACACAGTAGTTATGGCTTCCTACATTACAAGGCAGCAGAACATTTAATCGCACATACAGATTAAAATTTTAAAAAGAAGAGTTGTCGTT
Organism: Pyrrhosoma nymphula; assembly: GCA_963573305.1. Lineage (NCBI taxonomy): Eukaryota > Metazoa > Arthropoda > Insecta > Odonata > Coenagrionidae > Pyrrhosoma > Pyrrhosoma nymphula. The sequence continues at coordinate 84,354,646 of OY754339.1, forward strand.
TGGGATCAGGACATAAATTATTGAGAATTGCTGCACAATATTCCAGTTTGTCATTTTTTCCGACAGAAAATTAGTTCGGAAAATTTTTAGCGCAGGTTTCTCGTCATTTAATGGCAATAATGTGTGAACTCCACCCACCGAGAGCAATAACAGTTTAGGATAGAATTATGTTTTTCATTTGCATTTCCAATTTCTATCAAGAGGGGTCTTTAAATTTTTATCCTTGAGGATTAAAGTGAAAATTTTGAAACAACCCGGAAACGAAGCCTTTACTCGAGGTAATTGATAAAATCAATTTGCTATGTCTTTCAACAAACTTGGATTTCATCATCTACGCCCAATCCCTTGATCTATGCTCTTTCTTCACCTATCGTATCCTCAATATTTGTCTTGCGATTTTCCACCCGTTCCCAAATACTTGGAACTATCCATCCGTTCTAATGCACTGCCAAACTTTGCAACACAGCAGCTCATTTTAGACAGTTTCCTTTTGGCAGCCTACTTTAAAATGAGATCTAGAGCGGAGTTGATGCGCGCTAGACGATTAAAGAACTTCGATATTTGAATCCACCATTGTATTTTTGTCTTGATTTTCATCAAAAGCGTCAAACATGGATTATTTAAAGTTTTTTTATTTTTTTGTGGTAAATATCTTCTCTAAATGAGTATGTGGGTACTTTGAACGAATTGGTGAACTATTGACAAAATATTCGGTCATGACTAATGTGAACCTACAAGAATACTACCGGCAGGTTGCAAACTATTTCGCCAGCGCCCTTCGTCGCTCGTGTTCGCTAAAGTGCGGCGAAATTTTCCGACGGGCGCCAACCTTGAATTAAAAACTCCCATTATCTCTAGGCTATATACCATATATACTTTGAAAATGTAATACGACAATACGGCAATCCAGGAAAGAATTCTGACCCGTGGTAAGCTAGTTAACGAAGCTCCGGACTAGCAACCCAAAGGTTGTGGGTTTGAATCTTGCCTCTTGCATGGACGCAGCACTCATCTCAGGATTAAGGTCTTAAGGTTAAGCGGGGCGATATTACCTTCGCAGTTTGCGCACCTCAAAACCCCAGGTCTTCTAATGCTCTCGAGGAAAATATTTAGCAGTCTGACCGCCTAAGCGCCCCAAACTCTCACGATGCTTCTTTCCCTCCATCATCTTCGCTCGCTTATTCCCGAACACACTCACGTCGAAGGCACATGTGCCACGAGGTTCGAAAGAGCTAAAATGTTGTTAAATTCCGCCTGAATAAATTATTGTCTTGTGAGGAGAGCTCGCTTCTCTTTCCCCGGAGCATCGCGTCCTCCGCAAAGAGGGCTTTTACTCCTCGCCCGGGTCCTCTAAACGAACGTACTTCCTCGTTCGCCCTGACGCCGCCCGTCCCCAGCCGACCTCGCCCCGCTCCCGCACCGCTCCCTCCCGCTCCCCACACCAACTCCCCACCCCCGCTCCCCACACCCGCTCCCCACACCCGCTCCCCACACCCAACGGACGCAAAAGACTCGCGCGTTCACACCACTCCCCTTGAATAATTGCTGATACGGCTTTGGCTGACTTGCGCTCGCACGAGACTTGGCCGTCGTAAGGTAGTCTGTGTCCCCTGTTGGGTTGTAGGATATTACAATTCATTTTTTTTCACGCGGTCGTTTATTTTGTCGCGCTAATTCCTTGCTTACGCAGTTCTATAACCGCTTTACCGTATCTGTGCACATGCTTAAAGTACTATTCGACCTTAAATATTTTGAAAGAGTGCGTGTGTTATTATTTCATGTTCAACTAGGGTTGAAAATGGTTAACACGGCGGGCATTACTGATTTCCACTCTCACTTCACTATCCTTTACGTATCGTTGTGAAGAAGCTGGTCACCTATGGTGCCGTTTCTTACGCAGATGACATACATTTTCTTACGCAGGCGTGTATTTTTACGTCGACTACTTGCCAACGCTAAGCGTGTGACTGCTTTACGATAATTGTGTGCATACAATAATTTGCTCTTGGACCTTAAAGACTCAGTTAAATTTGGAGTGCTATTTTCCGTGGCCTGTGAAACTCATTCACCGTTATCACTTTTAGGGGTGAGTAATAGTAAATATGGAGTCTTAAACTGACTTACGTGAACAGGACTCCCTGGCTACCGTTTTAAAGAAGCTGGTGAACTCCAGCAGCTACTTATAATTTATCTAAAAGCGATATGGAATTTGTGGGGTTAAAGCATACAGTCGTTACTGTCTGCATGAAAGCAAAATAGGGTACAAAGGAAACTATCTTCAGTAGTTGTGAACCTTTTTGGTTTTTAGGTGCTTAAGCTACCGGAGTTTCACGCTGTCAAACCTATGATCTTAATTCTAAGCCAAATACAAAGTTCATGCTGTGGACGGGTTTGGAGGCCGGTGAGGGTCTGGAGGAAGGCGCGTAGACAACCAATGGGCACGTGGTGTGCACGACATTTCAGTCCATGAATTTTGTGTATGGCATGCCCAGTTCTCCCTACTTATAATTTCATAAATGTCAATACTGTAGATACAACTAAATGCCATTCACATGAGTTCCCTCTCTTCTTCGTGAAGAAGCTAGAGACAAATGGCGGATTTTTGGGAGAAAGTAACAAGCGTAAAGGATAACTTGAGTTTTCAGAATTAGGTATCCATTACCGGATGGCGTCAGTGGTGTGTTCACTTAATACAGAGTTCATTAACTCCTCAGTGCATTGATTATTGATTTGTACGATTCACTAATACTCATCCCATTCTTTATTCGCTTTAACCCCCTTCATTTTACTCCCATTTCAGAACGCATTAACATGCGCCAATGACGGTAGCTCAATCGTATCAATGAGGTTTCCATTAGCACTAATGTACCCTCAAATGGCAAACCTTATGAGTGTAGATTTACACCTTTCTTTCGCCTTACATTATTATTCTTCTTACACCTTATGAGTGTGAGATAGAGTTACCAGGTAGTAGAACTGCGTGGACCAGATTTAAGTCTCATTCCGCGATAGAGAGAGAGCACCTAGCATAGCAAAGTGTCTGAGCCAACCTGATTTCACTGTTAGTTCTGCTGGATGAATGGCCATCGGTGGCTTAAGCGGGACTTCCGTGACTTCCGCCAGGGGGTGTGGTCGTCGGGAGTGGCAGATCGTCATCCCCGGCGGCGCGGCCAGAGGTCCAGCGGACGCCACGCCACCCCCCTCATCTGCCGACGCCGCGCCCAAACCCGCCCGCCCCGCCACGCCCTCCACATCCTCGCCCTCCACCACGCCCGCGACACACAAGGGCGCGCCACGACACGCCGCGCCAACCGGGAGATGCGCGCGCATCCACCGGAAGGGGGCCGGATTCCCTCCTCTGCCCCCCCTGGACCCGCCACCACCCCTTCATTGGACCCCACCCAGTTTCACCCCTCCCCCCGCCGCAACCCTTACAAGTAATCTCCACTCTCATGCATCACGCTTTTTGCTGGTCCGCGAAGAAATTATCCCACCGACGCATCTTGCACCCTTTTCGGCGCGACCTCCCCACTGCTCGGGAATACTGGGAAGACAACCGACAGCTACATGCTATTGGCACCATTATGAATAGGTTGGTTTAGGGAAGGGTATGATGGGGTGTGAGGGAAGGGAGGAGAGAAACCCGGCATCGGAATTAGCCTACTTTGTGCTAAAGGCGCTTACCATACGCTACATGGAGGACTATACTTACAGCGCAGAATTCCTACTTTCTTTCTCTCGAAATGAGGACACATGAGGGGAAAACCATTTTTAGTGTGTCTACCCCAAATGCATCATTGATAACCCTTACACTTCCGTATGATTTTATTCTTTGATCAAAGTTTTCCAAAATAATTTTAGTTTTCAGGTGCCCCGATTGCTAAGGTCACGTCTCGCCGCCTAGCCTTACATATTAATTCTAAGACAAGCGAAGAAGCCACACCGCTGACTAGATGATATCATTATTGTCAAAACTAATAATAAAAAATGTTATCTGGTATCAAATCACCTTCACAGTCAGATGTGTAACTTCTGGCCAGAACCCTGTCCCCAACTTGAAATTATGTCAAGATGATGTGATGAACCACCAGAACTTCCGGCTTGAGCTTTCTGCTTTTGACAACCCGCTTTATTAATGTCCAGCTTGATTGGAGACAGTCTGGTCCTAGGAATATGGCCGAGTAGCAACTTACATGGGGGTTCACCGGTCGTCACATGAGAGGAAACAATCTATACTCGGGTGGGTCAGCCAATTGTCCTCAATACCCCCTACAAGTCCTAATCTTGCACGCATATTGGACTGCCTCAAAGGAATTCTTATTACTTCCGGAACTCTGAAACGCCTTGTCTTTATCATCGGTTGTTGAAGTTGAAAAGCCGTAGTAATTAAACTGGCCGTGATAGCCAGGATAGTGACGCAACGCCCTGATACCCATAAAAATAAGGGTTTGAATCGGGCGTGGCTTGTCTTAGACTTAAGGTGTAAGATTAGGCGGCGAGACGTGAACTTAGCAATCGGGGCACCTGAAAACTAAAGTTATATGGAATACGTTGACCAAAAAATAAAAAGCTTGAACTATTTCTCTGGCCACATGCATTTTTCATCTTCTATCCCATTATCGGAGCTGGTGGCCACCAAAAAGTCTTTGAATCGACTCTCAGAATAATATGCCAATGCTTGTCATTGCTTCCAGGCTGTTAACAGCCGATCTGTCAACCTTACGTTCGCAGGTTCAGATCCCGCGTCGGGCATGAATACTGCCACCAAATAAATAAACTGCTCAAAAAATCAAAATAATCAGTTAAAATATATATTTTAACTGATTAATTTGATGTTCAACTGGTTTCGTTTTATAGGCGGCAACATCAATTCTAGTCCTATGTGACGACACTGGTCCCACATACATTAATCAGTAAAAGAATAGGTTGTTAGATTTTTTGCTTATAATAGTATAGCTCCCGCAAAATTTCCTACCGCAGTGTTGCTCAGCAAGGGGGGGAGGTAGAAGTTGGGGGTGAATAGAATAATCGATTGAGGGGAAGAGAGAGATTGAGGCAGGTGAACCAAACTACTTCGCGAACCAAGCAGGGAGAACTCACTAGAAAAGATAATTGGCTAGTGGTTCAAATCACGCATCGCTGAGTTAACCAGGGACCTTATCTTGAGGCCTCATGCTGAGACGAGTAGAAACGGGACAGGACTAATTTTATAAAAACGAGCTAGCTAACGATAAAACCGTTTTACAAAACCTATTTTTATAAAATATTTTACGGAATAGGACAGGTTCTATTTCCAAGAAACCGTTTTATGAAACAACCAATGAGATGTTCCGCTTATCGCGTTGATAATCTTATATCCATGGGAAGCCAAACAAGGAATAAGTAAACAAACTTGGCTGGAAGTTCATGGAACAACCAATTCATGATACCTATTGCAATTAATGCTTTCGCCTGATCATTCATACTCTCATATTAAGCATAATAAGTGCGTAGACGTATAAACAAAGCCTTAGCGCCATTGAAGGTGCTCAGAAAGTAAGTAAATAAACAATACACATAGTTTTTAACCAAAACAGAGTGCATTTATCACTTCACGTGTTCTGAAAGCGTCTCATAGATGGCAGATTGGTCAACATATAGGTTTAAATGAATAGTATTACCGTGTGCAAGCAAGTACGTTTTACGTACGATTCATAAAAATTTCAATAAAATGTTTTATAAAACTCTTTTAAAGAACATTTTACCGTGATCAACAGGAATTATTGCTAGACGATTCTGTAAAATCTCATCATCGACCACACCAACCCGATTCCTTTTTACCTCCATCATGGAAGTGTGAGAGGGGCAGGAGGGGATTGGAGGGGAGGAGGGAGGTAGTTAGTGGAAGGGAACGGCTGAGTTGGGAGGGTCACTAAGGGTGTGGGATAAGGGGAGGGAGGGGAGAGGCTGAGGGGGTTTTGTATTCCTCAGTCCATGACACTAAAGCGCTGTGGTTCGATTCCTCTCTCAGATGGGTGGGGTCACACTAAGGGAGGGGTACAGAAGGGAGAGGTCATACGGGGTGCAAGTGAGGAGGGGTTGACGGATATTTTCAATTTCCGAGCGTCCCAGGTCCGCCTCGTCGGAGACCCCTTGCGGTGCAATGCCGATCTACAATGCGTCCGTGTTTGTGTGCGTGAAATAGGGGATGAAGCAATGGAGGGAAGTTGGAAGGAAGAAGAGGTGGAAGGGAAGCGTTGCTGTTGTATCTCTTCACCGGGAGGGGACGCGTTTAAATGCAGTCCAACAAAACTGGAGCATTCCGTCGCCGTTCGTTTCGGTGACGCAAGCCTACTTTTTATGGTTGGACGTGCTGTAGGGGATTCCTCGCTTTGTCAATTCCGATCACGACGAAGCGAAGGCTTGAAGTGACGCCGCGGTGCGTAGTGGAAGCTTAAAACTATGCAATTGGCGCAATGTTCATTTCTCCCGGAAATACGGCCGTGAGTTAAGGCGGACGAGGCTTGCGTTGACCCAATTGCGTAATTGAGTGCCACGAATGGGGGTATCTGATAAGTCAATTGCGAGTCAGGACACAGAATGCGTTGTCCCATAAAACCGAGCGCTATTGCAGGGAAATACAAATAGCTGATGTATGTCCGATAAGAACTTAGCGGAAATGGGTGAAATTAAATATTTGCAATAATCAGTAAAATTGGTGTACTGGGGCTCTCCACTCAATTATCACTTCAGCTTGTCTCATAAATACATCATCTTAACTTATTTCTTAATCTCTCATCGAATGTCTGATATATTCCATCTCTGATCTTCCTCACAAATTATAACAATTTTTCTTTCCTTTCATTATTTTTTCAATAGGCAGTTTCGTCCAAGGATATTTGTAATGCGCTAGTCCTATTTCTCAGAGATTTCTTGGAAGTTCCTTTCTTCTAATGAGTTTAATTGAAATTTACGTCTAGTTGATGAAAGTCGAGAGATTCAATAACCACGTGATAGGATTTTTTTCATAACTGAGTACATAACTGCGCCCATAAATCGGTTTAATTTTTTTTGGGTGAAATTCTGCCTTGTTCTGGCTGGTGAAGAGTACATCGAACCGGCGGAGACCACAGAGATACAGGATAAGGCTTCACCATGCCATCTCTCAGGCCAGCACTTTTGATTAAAACTGATGGTATCAGGCCTGACATCTTGGAAATTATGGATATTCATATTGAGAGAAAAATCAACTTTTTAATTCCCACAAGCTTAATTTCGCTAGCGGGACGCTCTTTTCACTACACTGTGGCATAGTCAAGTGCACATAATGAAATAAGTGACTCTGCATATAAATTGCGGTTTTACGTGTAGGTTACATTGTGATAACTCATGGCAGCTCATGCAATCTTGGTGTTTTCCTTTCACCGCCACGATTATAAAAAAATCCCAAGGACCTAGTAAACAAATAAATGCCTATAAGGTAAAATATTAATTTTTATGAAAAGAGGAAAGTAATGCGTTTGTTTTTGGTTCCCGTAGCATAAATCATATTACCTTTTTCTGGGCTACCAGAAGAGGCTGCATATTAGCTATGTATGCTTTCCCCCCAGCACGGAATTCCGTCTTCTAATTTTCAATCAACTAAAGCATTGTATACCATTCTGAGAACATACGCTAGGCAAATATATGTTAACAGGTAAAATTTTCTAGGAACAGAAATCAACTCCGATATTAGTTTGCTAACATACCATTTCCAGTTACACTGTTGATCGATGTAGTTTCCCAGGTACTTAGTAAGACTAAATCTTTCCATTGAAATACAATTATTACAAGACAAGACATTGTCATTTATACATTTCATGCATCTGCGATGAATTAAACTGTTGTGATTTGTCCTTATTTTTTTATATTAAACAGGATATATTTTACATGCATTTTTCACGGGTATTCCATCAGGTAATTAGGCTTCATATCTGTCAACGTGTCTACGATCGACTTGTTCGTTATCATCAGGGATTCTGAATACCACACGAGTCAAATTTGACAGTTATTTATATCCAACAATCCGGATCAGGTGACTCCTGATTGGTTCGTTTGTCTGATTGGCCGTTGATTGATGTTCTCGTCTACCCATTTTTATGCAATCGATGATAGAATTCCAGGCATTACTTCATTAAAAACCAGTTGAACTCCTCCGTGTAACTCCTTCGAGAAACAGATGACATCTCCCATCGGTTTGTGTCCTGTATCCCATTCCATCAATAATTCTTCTGTGAAGATCAGAGCATATCCATTGCCCTTTTGATGTGCCAACTGTTTCTTCTTTCACTATAGTATTCAACATGGACTAATTAATTTCTATAATAATAATAATTTTATATCACTTAATGGCTCCGTTTGAACTCCAGCATCAGCCTTTACTATTGGATTTTTAAATGTAAATACTTTCCTTTAGTTTGGTTTCCAAATAATTAAAGTGTGTCAACTTCTATTTACTTCCAACCAATTGATTGAATTGCTGATGTGATAACGCAAGCATCACATGAGGTGAGGTGTTGCATCCCTATGTATCTGACTCCCTGAAAATGAAGTATATGGCCCTCTTAATATGCTTTGGCCTTTGATTTATCCTCTCAAGTGTGCTTAAGCAATTTATGACCATAGTAGGAATATTGTGAATAAAATTACCAAAAATATTAACCATGGAACGAGATATTTGAAACTTAATAATCGCTCTAAATATCGAAGAATTAAGTGACGAGCAAACAATCCGTCGTTGAAATGTTTGAAATTTGTTTTTAAAAGTTTATTAAAGTAGTTTTTCTTCACAACAGGAACTTATCAACAGAAACATAAAATCATTAAATTGGTTATTGCTTACATTGATTAGAAACTGAATATTGACTAGAAATGAAAATTCAGCAATTTTCATTAGCAACTACCACGTTTCCATCTATTTTAAGGTAAATTACCAAGAAAAAAATTATTTCCAGAGTTATTCCATTTCATAGTGATTAACTTTTATAATCAAACCATAACGGAGAATGCCCGTTGAAAATATAACGGGAAGAAGAAAAAATTATAACAGTTCCATAAGGTAAAAAGAATCCCCATGATGTGACGTGCAAATCGCAAATACCATTAAAATATACCAGAAACAATTCATTAACAGCCCATGGAGAGGATGAGGTGAAACAAGGGAAAATAAAAAACCCATGAACCAAATCAAAGCTTTTATTATGAGAGTAAAGGTTATTGTGTAAAAAAAATTCCTATAAATTATTTTTCACGGTTATAACAATTTTCGTTCGTCTGGAATATCACGTGCTTTCTCTCGTCCCTGTAGTTAAGTCGTAGGAAGTTAAGATTAATGTATTTTGTATCTCATGTGGCCATCAAAATTTCCGTAAAAAGTAATGCGTGAGAAATTTAGTTAAGTATATTTAAAAAAGTTCATCACACTTACCGTGTTTTCACAAATCTTAACACCGTTATTCAATACTCATGGTTATAAAAACTTAGTACTTTTCAACCAAATTGCTTATTGTACGACGTCTATCACCGCTATTCACGTAAACTTTCACCACTCACGAGTTTTAAAGACTAATAGCCAGTTCATATCGGTAAACATTTGGCTGCTACAACAGTATTACAGTATTTTTAGTCATTTATCCTTGATTTTTTCGTCGATCCTTGATTTAGTATTTTTAGTCATTTATCCTTGATTAGTTCAGAAGGGTTACTTTGTAATCTTATATAATTGAGAATACGTCATTAAATATGGAAAATTACGTCATTTTTCTTAGTTCCACTCTGCCACCCAGGAGGCGTGACCATCCTCGGCTCTCAAGTGGTTATCTGCAGGTCTTTTATTTTACTCACCGGCTCTTTCTACTCTTAATCCGTATATTTCAACTCTTGATCCGTTTCATTTGCCTCCGGCTTTCATTAGTTCCATCTCACCTGTTATAAGGAACGTGAAATGGAGCCACCATCGGACCTTGGCCGATAGTGAGCCGATCATTAAGAGAGCGAAACGGGTCTCCCACCTTCCTGCAAAGAGTCATTAAAAAGGTGAAATTACAAAATAACCCCCCTAGAGTGGACATAAATATACGGAATCTAGGCCTCAACCATTAGTATGGTTGTTATAGGGACAATGACTCAAAAACGCAAAAATTCTGCTAAGTACATTGGATTACTTTCTTCATACTTTTGATAGGAAAACAACATTCGATTATATAATTAGGAATCTCTAATCAATTTTATTTATATTTGTATTGTTTTTGATTTCGTGCGACTTTTATTTCTAATTAAATGTTGCAATTAAAAAAAGGTCTGAACGAAGCGAAACATCAGTATTACGTGTTTTTCTTATGGAATTCACTGAACAACATATAAACACACAAATAAATTGACATATTTTACCTGAAGCAAGCGTTTGGCTCTTTCTGAAATCAGCTCCTCAAGGCGATAATTTTGAGTATAAGTTGATGGGTGTCCGACACCTGGAAGTGGCTATACATTTCGAACATCGAAACATACAAACAAACAAATAAACGCACTATTCCCTTTATATCTAGAGATGGCGGAATTCATGAAAAGTCAGTTTATAAAGAAAGTAATTAAAAATGCAAAGTTTTATTGAAAAATAAATTAAGGAAATATTTCCATGGAGTTTCGTAATGATTTACAGAAAATCAGAACGTGGGGTTATACACTTTCTCCTGTTGATCTAGGCTCTTAATCTGGCAAGTTAATTTGTTAAGTAGCTACCAGCTTTGCAATAGTAAAATGTTATCAAAAAAACCATGTTTTCATTAATCAAGTAAATGTATTTAATAGTTTATCATTGAAAATATTTGTTAGTAAAGTCATTAATACCCATTAATACCCATTAATATATTTCAAATTAATTTTGTGCGTAACATTTTATTGAAAAAAGTAGCACACTTCAGTTGCTTAACAATGATTATATCTTGAGAGCAGTATTGCGTCGTTTGATGGAGATCGGGTCGGCCTGCCAGTATGGCCTCGCAAATGGTCTCTGGTAAAATTCATGACAAGCATAATGCCTAGAAACAATTTATCTGTATCTCAGGGGCATTCTAGTAATGAAAAGTACCATGCCTTCAAACACACCCGTGAGTATAATTCAATTTTGTACATAGTATTTCATCTATTTGCTATTAGCGTAGTTCCAAGGAAGCAAAACATGAGCGTTCCTGCGTTATCGCTATTTTTAACCATCCTCAACATTTAGAATAAGGAATCAATTCCTATTTATAGTCAAATATCACGTCATTATGCGGAATGACTTTCAAAGATAATTGTGATTTATGTAAAATGTTTAGAAGAATGATTAAATTACTGTTTATTAAATGTTTATTTTATAATAATAGTAATTAACTGGTAATCAATTTAGTTGCCTGCTGTTCAATCAGGGCGATAGTTGATTTCTGATAAGTTAAACCACACGCATGGGAAATGTTTGACTGGAATGACAAGAAGTGCCTCAACACCCATCTTTACCCATGCTATTATTTTATTTCAATTTTGAAGGAAACAATCTGGCACTAAAGAATAAATATTACCATTAATTTACAGTAAATGCATTAACATTACTCCGGTTGAATGCACTTAGCTTACTGGACATCAAACCTGTTCATGACTTACCCTGGTGATTATATGAATCGTTTGTTTTCCAATAGCTTAAGTTCGAAAATGTTTTAATCCTGAATTTGGACGATTGCAAACAATCAGGTAATAACCCTGCTTGCAAAGCTTCTACAATTCCTTGACTACTTTCGGTTATTGAGTAAATTTTTAATTTCTGTTACATTTTACAGTTATAAATGGACCTGATACATTACCGTGGTGCATTGATATTGCAGAAAATTAATAAAACTATATAACAATAAACTTCTTTTGAGCTTATCCAGAGTAAAATTATCGTCGATAATCCGACGATTAGATGAAGTAGAGTTGATTAAACCTGAGGAGAGGAGTCTATTGTTATTTAATGAGCACTATATCCAAGAATTCTCGGAAAATCCACTTTACAACAAAGTTTCGCGTTCGAAAAGAAGGCAAGATTTAAGTTAAGGGTATGCCTTAGGTGGACACTTCAACTGTTTCGGAACTCTTATAATTGGTTTAAGAAAAAAATATGAAGGGAGGACAAATATTTACGGGAGATATCTAATTCCACGAAGCTATATATCTCAGCCGTAGAGTGATCGATAGTGTAGAGCTGCCACGCCCCAAACGAGGAGTTGGGAGGTGGGATGGGTGGTAGGGGGTGATGAGAGGAGGGGGGAGGGAGGGAGGAGGATGGGAGGGGGTTAGAGTGAAGGAGGAAAGACAGAGGAGAGGAAGAGTGAAAGTGGGCACAAGCGGAAGGCAAGGGCAACGAATGGAGAGAAAGAAAGATATAATACAGTCGAGAGAGCGGTGTGAGGAACCGGAAAGATTAATTCTCTTGTTTTTGCATAAAACTTCGATTTGACCTAGTTAGCTCGAAGCAGAAAAAAAACATGTTTTAGGTCTAACGGGAAACGCATCTTGATGAGTGACGGGTGTGGGACAAATTAAGTTCGCAAAAACATACTCAGGAGCAGTCCATCTTCCATCAGCATTGACTGCTTATATTTATCAAGATGTTTTTAAAAAACACCCTGTTGAATCTTACGAAGATTTTGTTCTCAAAATAGTCATGAAAATGAATCAGCCTTCTCTCACGCCGTTATAGGTTCATTACCTCTATATTCCAACAGGCCAAATGTTTTAACTAATATTATGCATGACATTGAACTAATCATAATCTCATTTTTTATCATTGAAGATAAATGGTATTTATAAAGGCTACACTCTGCATTTAGAGGCTGTATACGCTTTTAACTTCATGGAGTAAATATAAAAAAATATTTTTTTTTTCTACCACACTATTATTTTTGCGAAAAAAGCGAAAACAGCAACTAACGCCGAACAAAAAACCAAATTTTTTTGAACCAAAACATTCAGCTACGGCTGTTGATACGTTTTTATACGTTTTCTTCTTTGATAGAACTAAAGGTTCACCGCGACATATCTATAATTTTGCTGAAATTACATGTTTATCATTTTATTGCCTGCTAATTTAACATTCCGAAAGCTGGGAGTTCATTGTAAAAATATTAATCGTAATTGTTAAAAATAATAAATCTTAATATAAGAGCACTTTTTTTGTTCATCTTACCGTAAACCCTACTGACCCATTGCTGAAATACAAAACAACCGCTACTCATTTTTCAAATCTTCGACTACTTTCCCTGCCAGTAGACTGTTTTATGATCAAGATGCGTGAATTAGTGAAAGGCATATCAATTTTATTTCCCTATGAAATTTTATTTGACTGTCCGACAACTTTTCAAACTTGAATATTACGATCTTCCCCCACTGTTCATCTAATAATTTTATTATTTTCAGCGCAAGTTCATTCTCTATGCAGAATGCAAAACTTTTTTCCAGTATTCTCGTATCGGAATAGTTCCATAAATGTGCGAATACAGGCAGTGAATAGGAACTTAGGTAAAATAAGTGTGATGCGCATTAATCGGCAAACTTGAACTGCTGAAAGGAGAAGGAAGGATTACAAATAAGAAATGCTATACAATCTGAGGATGAAATAGATGTGCTCAAGGTGGTCAAACGATAGTCGCCTGGTATTTCTATGTTGTTACATAGCAGAAGTGTACAGGTCGTTGCATAATCAAAAGGATGTTTCGTTCGGCCTGCAACCTTATTCTTTCTCACTGTTCTTCACTTTTAATCTTTCTGAGTATGAATTACCCGAATATAGGTAGTTATATTATTTGTGTAAGAATTTTTGGATGGATATTTTAAAAATCATAAAAATGTTGATACTTTAATTAGATGATGGAAAACAAAATTAAAACGGAAGTTTTTCAAAGGAAGCTGACAAAGACATTGAAGTAGCACCTATTAGATTAGCGCCATTGATTCTTCTGTTTCTTAGTGAAATAGTTAAACTTTATGAAATATGTGAACTCTTCTCTTTTCATACGCTGCGGGTTTCATATTTTTCCATTTCCATACAACGTTTTTATGGGCGTCTCACTCATAGGCACCAATAAAAAGAAACTAACACTTCCGTTTTTTATTATTCTCTTTAGTTCAGAAGATGGCGGTTGTGCCGCCGAAAATTCAACAAAACGGACGGTGTTTTTCTTTGTAGCTATGTTTTAGCTTGTCACGCCTCATTGAATATCTATTTTCACCACTATTATATACATATTATATGTATACTATCTGAGAAAACGCGCTCGGCGAATATTGACAAAAATGAATATAACATCAGTAATTTACCTTTCTTTCTGATGATGTTTAAAATGTTACTGAAAACCCCTTGCAACGATATAATTATATTATATTTTATGAAGTAATGTAAATGAATTTGGCAATTAAAAAAATGTACAAAATAATATTTATACAATAAACGCATACTAAAATTAGAGCAACCTTGAAGGAGATCACCAAAATATCTAGGTATATGTGTGACATTAGTGAATTCACTCCAAACTTTTATTCCAATGGGCCTGACATGCTAAAAATATATTTAAGTTACTGGTGAATGACTTAAGAATATCTACGAGTCTATCTACAGTTAAAATAACGAGTTTTATGTAATAAAAGAAAGAGTTTTGAATCTTACAAAATTGAAGTGAAGTCGGTCAGTTACATTGTAGTTGGTATTAAAATGTTTTCAATGCATTCATCGCAAACAAAACAAAGGTTTTGTTTGCGATGGCAGATAATTTTAACTGCTTTCGCACGCTCTCCAGGAGATTATTTACTGCGGAACGCGCCCAGTATACCTTTTTGATAATTTAATTCGATGCATTTTGGGGAGTATGAGGGGGGATCTAAGTTAAGGTTGAAGTGGCCAATTCCTCTCCTTCACGCTTCGCTATGGACCAAGTGCCCGCCAATTTCCACAGGGCAAGTTGCATCTTCAACTATTTCGAAAGATACTTCTTGCGCACGTAATTTGATTTAAATTGCAAACGTTTATTCTCAAATTGCTGTATTCGTCTCTGCAACTTTTCTCTTTCAAACACAATCTTGCGGTATTTTAATTGGACTACCAAGATAGAAGGAAAACTTCTCCGGGAACTATAGAGAAACGATAAACTTTTTCTAGGTCATGCTAAATTTTTTTGGAAAAGTAATTCAATAACCGTGCATCAATCTAACAGTTACTAAATAGATTTAAGCTCAATTTCCCTAACTAATCAATAAAATCATTATTTCAGTTTTACTACTACCCGATTGTTTGTCTTGGATTATATGACGTGAATACCAGTATGAACTAGATTGTTCTAATGTCTTTCAGAATCTTTTCATTGAAGAAACTTGGGAATAATCGTTATCTTTGATCCTCTATTTATTTCCTTCAGATCATCAGCTTTACTTCGCTTTAATAACTAAAATGCAGAGGAATGTAAACAGGAAGAGCGAGAACTCAGAAATCTTTCGTGAAATATCAGCCACGATGTATCCATAGGTCGGCCACGTTATTCTGTAAGAATAATTTGTATAGATAGTATCTTGCAATTTATTTTATGTTTCAAGTTTTGAGACTTTTTTAATTATTCAGGCTTATAATTCATGAACCACATGCAGAGAATGTAGACGGAACATAAGCAGTGCTCTAAAAAGCTGATCCAACACAATTTTTCGGTTTATTGTTTCTTTAGCTATATTCTAGCGTTCCAAATTACATTCTTACAAATTCATACAACTAACCTCATAATTCTCAGTCAAAGAAAACACCAATATTGTAAGAGAACACATTTATGAAATATGTGGAGCCCTGTTACGAAAAAAGAACAGAATTTTACATTACCAGATAATTCTCCTCTTCTAATCAATTAAATAATTCATACGGTATCTCATTTATCTAAAAATAAATACACAGTTAAATCACCTGAGAGCACGATTCAATGTTTATCCATCATTAAATTTACGAAAAATCCCAAGGACGACATTTGGTGTTAGGACATCCTACGTGGACTTATTTTTTTAGCAATGATGCATGATAATGTTAGTATTTGGGTCCGATCTTACTTCTGACTTTTACCATAAAAAAATCTTTAAAACGGTACAATACCCTTCGCAATCGCTTTTGAGATAATTCATATCCGATGCTAGATGTTAGAATGACTCTAGTGGTAATCGGATATCGAGTGATACTCACAGAGCGATATAAGACGTAATATCCTATCTGAGTACTTGCTTTACAGTTCAGCCTGTGCTTGATTATTCAAGTCTTAAAACTCACAAAAGTTACGCAGTTTTTGCTCGCTTATTTAAAATGATTAAATGCGTTTCGATGTGAGGATAAGAGTATCTGGTGTAATCTGATGTAGAAATAGACTGGAATTAAATTCAACCGACAGAGATATTACACTAATTTTTTGCCGTAAATATGTAGTTATAGCATGATGCTTCAATAATCTTAAACTCTTCATAAGATCTTAGAGAATTAGACGATACTTTGTGGAAATGTGTGACAGACAGCATTATCTTAGAAACTTTCTAAATTTCCACAAGTTTATTTAACCAACCTAGGTTTCTGCAAGACATTGACTTTATCAAGGTCCTTGATAATGGCAATGGAACCTTGATAATGGCTATTCATTTCTGAAAACAAGGTCGGTTAAATAAACTTGCTGTGGAAAATTACAAAAATGTATGTGATAATGCTGTCTTGTACTCATCATTCTTAAAATACTAGAGAAGATGCCGGTTGAATATCAACGGGAAGGAAAAAAACAACGCTAATACATTGTAATAAACCATTTATATCTCATTTACTGCAAAGAACCATTGAGTTAATGGATGTACACGGAAACTCGGCTTAAAAAACAAGTATGGTCGTTATGGAAACGTTGACTCAAAAACGCTAAAATATTACGAAAAATCGTTACGTTTTAGCAAATATTTCGGAATTTCGATCGGAATACAAAATTCGATTGAAGAAATATAAATATTTATTTTATTTTCTCTCTATTGGTACCTTCCGCAATAACAGAAAACCACTATTTCTAATTTGATTTTGCAAATAAAAATATGTCTGCAGCCAAATCCAGATTCAGCTTCACGTGTATTTCTTGTGTGAAAGTTACTGACATTCGGTGATTACTATAGTAGATAATCTTAATATCCAGTGTAATTTGATTTGGAATTATACTGCGATAAACTAGAATTAAACTGTTTTTCTAAGCTAATCTATGTTTGATTAATATGATGTGTGCGCTAACCGCTTGTCTTTTCTCTTGTCGTTGATAGGTCGATGCTCGGAGGACGAGGAGCGTCTCGTCAGAGACCTCTTCCGTGGCTACAACAAGCTCATCCGACCCGTGCAGAACATGACGCAGAAGGTTGACGTTCGCTTTGGCCTCGCATTCGTGCAGCTCATCAACGTGGTGAGTAGACCTTCCTTCTTTCGCCCACCATCCATTGGTCCATCTCATCACTATTGGTCTCTCTCTGGACCTTAAGTTGGAATGTCGGCTGCACTCTTTAACGGCGGGATCAATTCGATCTGTCCATTTTCTTCTCCCTATAATTCCTCCCTCATGCACTATCTGTTGAAATCAATAGGACTTTTCTCCACTCTTTATCCTTTTCCCTTTTTTCTTTTCTTCTTCTTCCGTTTCAACCCTTGAGTTGGACCTCCATTCATCTCTCTTCTCAGCTTTCCGTCTCAGGTCGTAATATGTTCTGCATTCCATATATTTCATAATTTGGTTCATATAGTCTTGTCGGGGTCTTCCTCTGCAGTTTGTACCCTCAATATTTCCTTCAATTATTCTTTTAACTACAGTGTCGTGCCATAGTAAATGTCCAATAAGTTTAGCTCTTCTTTCTTTAATGATTCTTAATATACTTCTTCTTTCCTCTTGAGCTCTTTCAAATATTTCTTTATTTTTTCCCCTTTCTGTCCAACTTACTTTCAGCATCCTTCTTTAATACCATGCTTCAAAGGATAACAGTCTTTTTATTTCACTTTTTCCTACTGTCCACGATTCGCTTCCATATTGCGCGACACTCCGAACATAGGTCTTCATTAGGTTTTTCCTTATCTCCAAACTAATGCTTTTTGACGTTAGCAGAGCTTTCTTTTTATTGAATGCTAATTTTGCTTGGTTGATTCTGCGTATTATATCTCTGTTGCTTTTCCTTCCAACCACGTAATTTTACTTCCCAAATACTTGAATTCTTTAACTTGTTGAAGGGTAACACTCGTTTATCACGCTCCACCTATTTTAAATGCCTTTTTTTCGGCAAAAGCGTGTTTGTCATGTAAGCGTACAAAAATTAATAATATTAGACTATTTATTCATGGCACACCATTGTATGAGCAAGTTGTATTGTAGGATGGCTATATTTTTACTCGGCTCTTTTCCTTTAGAGTTGAAAAACGGAAGTGAAATGCTGATTTTTCACATGTTTGTATTAACCCGGTAACGCCTGAATTAAAAAGTTTCTCCGAATTTTGTGGCAATCATATATTTTAATACCAATCACATTCTGAGTAATTAGGTGAAAATTTTATTTCTTTAGCACTATTAGTTACGGAGATACATCATGGTACCATATGGTACCGCTAGGCGCCTACGGGGTCAAAAAATTGAAATTTAACAAAAATTTCGAAATGCCCATTTTTATGCCAAAAAAGTTAAATATTTATTATTTTTCGCAAAAAACATGCATTTTCATACAAAATTACACATAAATATCAAAATGTTTAAATAATTAATATATACCAGTGATTGTGAAAAATAATTTATGCTTAAATTTTAATATAGAGTATGGAGTAAGAATAATATGATAGCTTGATTTTAGCTTTTTACTCCATCACTGCCGCACATGGAATGGAACAAAGCAGTCAATGCATAAACCTATATTACATTTCAAACATTCAGTTCTTATTCTAGCGTTGCAGTTGTCATTAAGCACACCGTCGCCGCTGGGGTGTGGGTTTTACAAGGTGATTGAGCCCGTCATACCTTATTTCGTCAGGAACACTGGAAAGAAGATACACCGATATCAGTTGAATACATTCTTTGAAATATTGATAAATTAGAAACTTATTTATTCAGCCACTTACGCCATTCCAGTTACGCTTCCTCTGGATACTGGTGCACGTCCTTGAGACTTGGGGGGATCCCTGTACCTCTCCAGGTATGATTGCACCACTGCCCGTCGGAACTCAAGCTGACTTATGTTTTTTCCAGATTTCCTCATCAGCATCCATGCGTTGTGCATCATTGCATCTAAAATCCAAGAAAAAATTGGCCACCACCATTTCTTTCCCCGCACACCTATGCGGTACAGGGATATGTTCCAATCCATTCGGTCTGTACCTCCCATGAATGAATTATATTTCTTGAAAATATCCGGTCGTGGCACAAGAATCCTTTTTTTTCTGACTTTGAAAATCTTCCCACTCCTGTTATCGGATTTATTCCATGAAAGGACGATATTGCCGACACAACTGCATTGTCCACCCATTTCACGACAACAATATTGGCCCGTACGCATCTTCCTGAATCAAAATTTCCTCGCTTCATCTTAGCTAATTCCTTATTTGATTTTACAGGACTGTCCTTAGGAATTCTATTTTCCCTCACAGTGCCGGTTGCACCGTAGTTCCTTTCGCGATGATAATTCACCAATCTGTAACTCGTAAAATAGTTATCAAAATATAACCGAAAAGGCAGTTCTTTCTTATGCAGCTCATCTGTCATCCCTACAAGAGGTGCCGCTGCCTTTCCGAATTCTTTTTCGTAAGTTTCCACTTTCCTAGGATTATTTCCTTGGTAAATGTCAAAGTTTACCAAATAGCTATCTGAAGTATTTAGGCACCACACTTTGTAGCCAAATCTTATTGGCTTCCCCCGGATGAATTGCTTGCAGCCATGTCTTCCAAAATAGGAGATCATTGACTCGTCAAAACTCAAGCACTGTTCTTCTCTAAAGAATCGGCCGAATCTTTCTTTTGCCAAGTCCATAAAAGGGCGCATTTTCCACATCTTGTCTACTTTATCCATAGCGGTGTTATCACAACAATGAATAAATCTATTTATTTGTAGGAATCTGTCACGTCTCATTGAGTTATACACGAGTTCGTTTCTCGTGTCTTGTGTTGCCTCCCAATAGTGCCTTTTACTGGGAACTTTATTATACCCACTTCGAAAAAGAATTACCACAAACACTTTCAGTTCCTCAGGTGTTATATTTGGGTTATTACAGTTGCAGAATTGCACATACTTATTCGATTCTTGCCCTAAGTGAGCAATTACTTCTTCGTCAAAGAACATTTCAAAAATCATGGTAGGGGACGCTTCGCGAAACATGGAGTTATCAGGATTAGGGAAAATTCTATCATGCACTATGATGTCTCCATCATCCCAAACGGCATCTTGCTCCCCCTTTTTAGACCTCTTGGATGCTTTACGGCTCGGCCCAGCCTCACGGCACTCTTGAACATCCTCACATATTTCTTGAGACATACCACTTTCTTGTCCACCTTTGCGAACGACAACTTCAACATTCGCGCGCAACTGGCGTCCACTCAAGTTATCCACCTTTCCACCGCTATCTTCATCGGGCTATCAATTTTCAAACGGCTGTAAATGCGTTAAATATGTATTTAAAAGAGCAAAATTTTCGAAGAAATGTAAATAAATTCATGCTCATCAATTTGAAACTGTCAAATACCCAAATACATTAGGACAAATAACAAAAAACCAACGTTTAGTTTTGCCCTACCGCCTGGTACCATATGGTACCGCTAGGCGTTAACGGGTTAAGAGCATAATATTTTGCATTTAATGGATTTGACTGTAGTTGATATTTGTTTTCTGAACCTCAGCTTCTTATTTGTGTCACTTACTCTTCATTTTCTGGTATAAAAAACAGATATCGATCAAGTTTCCACGCTCAAATTTAGAATGTTATCTGAAATGCAAGAAGAAACTGTCATTTCTAAGAAAATTCAAAAGTCTTTGCATTAGTTTTTCTTACTGAATATTTATTTTTGAGGTAAATATTGATTAGTGAGTTTTATTAGTAAGTTAGTAAATTATGATTAGTGAGTGATTAGCGGGTTATATTAAAATGATTAGTGAGTGTTTAACTCTACAATTTGATAAATTTTCCATATACCTTATTTATGTTCTCGGCCCTCAAAAATGTAATTTAAATTGTATTAAGTGTTGGAGAATGTGCGAAAATATACATTGTATCGCCCCGAAGCTATTAAATTGAAGGAAAATCATTCTTTCAAATTGGCGCCGTCTTAAAATATTACTCTTTGTTAACACAAATGATCAAGTGAAATATTCCATTACAAGAGTAGAAGTAACTGCAGTATTCTGCAGTTACTTCTACTCTTGTTCATACATAGTCCTAAGAGTTCAACTAAACGTATCCGAAAATCTGTCAGCATTTCTTCAAGAGGTCTAGGCACTAAAATAAATAGAATTTCTGCAGAGCCTTTTCACTGAGAGGCTTGAGTCAATGCATCTGCCATATGATCATGGCCACCGAGGGTTAGATGGTCTGTGATATCTTTGAGTCCCAACAATGGTGCCTAAAGAAAGTTGGCAGAACCCTGGATAAACGTGTTTCGTCCACATTTTCGTCCCATTTTCTACAAATGGTTACATCTACATCTACAAAATACCCTAAATACCCTACAAAATACCTCAGGGGTGTGTGGCAGGGGGTGAGTATTCACCAACATGCATTACACGATACCCTAAAGTTAGTGTAGCGACGACTAATTATGCATTAGCATAAATCGCTAATGCATGTCACGAGGCGAAGCCTCACAAGCATGCACTAGTACACTACAGATATTATCACAATGTGTTACATAACTCGCTGGGCCCGTTGGTAATTGGGCAACACGTTAACGTGAAAGTGATAACCTTTCAGTATTATTTTCAGAAATATTAATTCCAGTATTTTAGCCTCATGTGCATGTACAAGAATCTTCTAATGGTTTTTTGGTTCTTATGCTCAATTGCTCTAATAAGGTTTTTATGCCTTGAACTGCTCAAATAGAGAAAAAAAACCAACGTAATTTTGGTTTAATGGGACACAAATTGTTTTTCCATTCACTTGTAGTGCAAAAACTATGGTCTAGTTCTAAAAATTTAGTCCTGAGCATTTACTGCTCTTCGTATAACTGCGTTCACCCATGTCATGAGACAAGTGCCAAGGTATTGTATATTGATGTAACCTACAGTAAAAATGTCGACACTGAACTCTTTGACTTAGAGTTGGTGGAAGTAGTGCATTGAGTTGTGAAAGCTACCCTAACGGACTTTATGTAGCGGCTCATGCAGAATGCCACTTCACAATACGCAAGGACTTTATTTATTTCTTAAGATAGACCTGTCCGAAAGAGATCGACGAGAGTTCTATGATATGATAGAGTTATGTGGGAGAGGCTTACGAGACTAATTACTCAGCACCTATTGAACATAAAACATGCGCTATTGTAACTTTAAATCTTTGATCGAGCCCCGTCTGGTTTGAAGGCATTATTACAAGTTTACTTAGATTTCGTCGATACTGGTTAACGTAAATTATGTCGCACCCACAAGCCTAAGACCTTAATTCTGAAATGAACTTAACTTCCATTCCAATTTCAAACCAACGGCTATCGAGATACCAACACAGTAGCATAGCCAATTGCAATAGAGATTTTTATAAAGTGGAATTGAAAATAACCCATCAGGTTAAAACAGTAGTCAATTTTTACTACGTTAGGCTCTGTCAATGCATAGGTTAACAGCATTTGAGTTAGGAAAGAATATTACTGGTATTATCTTCAGCAATTAGAAGTGGGTAGAGTTGTAATCTCTCCAACGACGTAAAATAAACATTATTTAGACAAAAACTTGTGAAGTGTCAAGTTTTTGTGGAATTTTTGTCGTTTCTGCAGAATTTCTCCCAATGTCTCCGAAGGAACGATATAATACAGAAATTTTTCATCGCTGTGTTTCTAAAAATTAACCCTGAGTCTTAATCTTCGCATTCTTGGTAAAATATAGTCTTCTGGGATAAATGTGTAGTCTCGCAGGTTCCATTCCTTCCCAGATTGTGATCTTATATTTTTTTAACATTAATAGGTAAAAATATTAAATGAGCATCCTACGGCATAGATTTTCTAAATAAGTCCAAATCGGAACCTTTATGCCCATAATATTAGACAATCATTGAAATTAACAACTATAAGACAATCATAAAGACAGTTTTATAAGTATTTTATCTTTACACGACTGAAATAGTCATATCACTCAAGCATACTTTTTCCTTAAGCAGGATTCCTTAACTGGGTAGGAAGTTTTATTGGGATCGTCAAACAGGGATGGTGATGAAAGTAACAATATCATTTCAATTTTAGTATCACTTACGTTTTTGCCTTTTACGAGTGGGATTTTTTTCGGCGGAAAGATTTTGGAGGAGGCATTTTCCAGCAAACTTCCTGGGAGAGTCAAAGAAAGCAATACAGTGGCCTAAGTAGGCAACTGAAATGACAGTATTTATTGTGTAAACGTTTTATAGACTTTTTATTTCTGCTTTAATGGCACGGTCATAAATTTACTTTTAAGGATTTTTACCACAATAATGGAATTTTGTGTTTTTATGATGTATTTTTATCATTTTCAATAAGAATAGGAATTTTAAACGTTTTCATTTAATTCAGAATCTCAAGAATAAGATGGTAAAAAAAATTTATTTAGTCATCATACAATTTATCCACAAACAAAATCGGTGTTTTTAGAAGCATTCCATCCTATAAGTTTTGCACAATAAATGAGATTCTTGGCCTGAAACTTTGCTGAAATTCGATATAAAATTATTTCGATAGTTATCCAGCTATTTGATTCTCTATTATGCGTGGATAATCGCTTCTAATGTAAGCTGGTTCAATACTATATTTTTCCGGGGCAGAATAATCAGCATAATCCTTCCGCTACTTCTTATTCATTATAAGACTCACGTCGTTTTCATCGTATCTTCAATACACTTGCCTATTTTCGGCAAAAAAAGCAGTGCTTGTGTGTAATAAATGCTGTCATTCAAAAGTTTAGGGATCATATTTTACCTGAGTGTATCAGACTAATAGATTTGAATTTTTTAACATATTTTTAATTCAATTTATCGGTCACATCCACATGAAGCATTTATCTTTTAAACTGTATACATATTTACTAACAATAGGATAAGAAAATATTCATGCTAAGCTGCCATGGTACTATTTCGGTAATTTAAATTCAATGTTTCAATAAATGATCTGAGTTTCTACTAATAATGTTTTTTTTTGTTTGATCTCAAAAGTAAAATTAATTGGTTTTCGGTTTGTAAGAAAGATTTTTCTCAGGAAATTTGTCTGTTTTTTTATTTTACAAGGAATTTCTAAGAGAATACGATAGCGGTGGTGGATAATTGCCCACGTTTTATTTTTCGACTCGCATCAAGCTCGAAATTTTGAAAACTTTGTGCGCACACATATGCAGAAATTATTTGTGAATCAGTTCCTTTAAATGTTAGCGTAATTGGTTTCATATGTGCTCATAATTTCCTCCCAAGCTGTGTATATACTAGGTAATAAATAGATGCAGAGTGGTAATTTACCAGGAAACCTTCAGAAACGTGATTTGTATGCGATTGTGCCGCTTAATCACTCTGAATATCTTTCGTCAATTGTTTTTGCTCTTCAATCTTTTCAGTATCACGGTACTTATGTTTTGTCGGGTTTGAATTTGTGACGCAATAAATATCAGCCTGATTTGTCCATTTTCATAATTAAATATGCATTACTAATTTCTGATGTTTCCACTAATTCCTATATCTAATAAGGTTTTCCCTGAAATGTCTCGAAGGATTTTAATTTCGCAGTATCAATTAATATTAATGAGTATATTATGTGGTATTGTCTAAAACTGTCATTTCCTTTAATTCCAAAAGAAATGCCCGGCAACTATGACCACTGAGTTAATATTCGTTCCTCCCAAATGTATTCTTATTCCCTTTTAGATCTTAGGCTCCCTTTGCCTTTTTTAGGCAATTTCATATAATAAATACAGTTGTCTATTTTGCGATATTTTGCGCTATTGTCCCTCGGGTAGCCCCATTTTCTCGCCGTTCCATTATTTCAGGTAAACATTGCTCCTTATGGTATTCTATGCTTTTTGCTTTTTCTTTTCCAGGTTGGGTGTTACAGTTCTTTACTTTGATTCTGTTCTCCTGTATTGATTCTTTTTCCATTGAAAACTCAATTTTTAGTTTTAAATGACAATGATAATGAATGTTTTTAAATTTGTATTTAATTTCCAAATATTTCTGCGTTTTGAGATAATTTCAAGATTCTCTTTACCCAGCTAGTTATACGCTTTGGCAAGTAGTGAATGCGAAAACATTATTCAACAACTAACGCTTATTTCTCACCAACTTTGTGATACTCGATATTTAATAAACATTTTTTTACTTTTACAATTTCCACTGCAAGCATAAACACTTTGACCACATGAAAAAATTGACCATTGCAGTGAAAACTTGAGAGACATTTTCCCCCGCAGATCAAAGAATATTTTATAGACTTCGTGAATAGTAAATATCCGAGAAGAAATTTCCCTACATTCCTTTTTTAAATTGTAGTCGTAGTAATTGTTTTGTTTTTACATTTTCAGTGTTTTTCACGATTTAACGTCCTTGCTTTCGGTTACACTGATTGTATTTTTGATAGAGCGTTATCTTTTTTCATTTTTTTTTTAATTTATTTGACGAAGCCGAAGGCCGAAGGCTCGGTGAAAGCTCGTCTTTATTAAAAAAAAAACAGTGTAACGAAAGCCAGAACGTGAAATAGTAATTGTTTGGATGAATTCATTTAAACTTTTGTGATAACCAACGGCATCTCAGTGCTCTAGAACACATTTAAATATGCTTTTCATTTTAAACCTTCCCGCTGACTGCCACCAACAAACGTTTACATCCTGCTAACTCACCCTTCCTCGAGGCGTTTACTCCTAAATATCCTTCCTCGCCTCCACCTTCCTATTTCAACTCTCCCATTATTTAGACACTTAGACGTACAAGAGAAAAACTACATTTGAAAAGTAGCTCACAATTTATAACAAGGGTCGAGTTTCCTTTTTTACTGTGGTTCACCGTTATAATGGCTCTAGCGAAACATATAATTATCAA
Source organism: Pyrrhosoma nymphula (assembly GCA_963573305.1). Taxonomy (NCBI): domain Eukaryota; kingdom Metazoa; phylum Arthropoda; class Insecta; order Odonata; family Coenagrionidae; genus Pyrrhosoma; species Pyrrhosoma nymphula. The sequence goes on from OY754339.1 coordinate 84,380,917, forward strand.
TGTTTAATATTTCATTAAGCCGGATGGATTTCCCAACTTTACACTCTTAGTGTTCTGGTACACTGTTAATTAAATTTCACTGTGATCAATACTCCGTTGCTAGAAGTTAATTCAAGTGACTTACAAGGTAGACACCGTTTACTTTACTTTATGGGAGGAAATTGATTCTCTCCGAATCCCCTCTTGTACTCCCAACTATTATAGAATGAGACTAAAAATAGTCCGTAATACAGTAAAACGTCACAACTTTAAAGCCATTAATTCAAGGTTCAAAAGTTAAAAAAAAAATGTATTCAGAAAACTTATCAACTTATCATTTTCCAATCCGGAAAAACATGAATAGAAATAAAAAATATACATTTCATCATAGTTATCAATTAAAAATCATCCATAGTAGCAAGAAAAAATATAAGAGGGTTATTATTTTGATTGACTGTAGCTCTTAAAACCTCGCTCACCGGCTTTCGGCGTGCCATGCACACTATCAGACGCTCTTTTCAGACATAGAATCACTTTTTATACGGTTTATACTGTGTGGTTGAAATGCTCAAGGCAATTGAACGGCCACTGAATGTGAAATCCGGTCTATGATTATGTTATTGACAGCCTGAAACGTGTCAGCAGCGGACATTTATCGGCAAATATGTGACGTGTACGATCCCTGTGGAATGAGTGCGTAAGTGGGTAAGATCGTTTAAGGGACGATGGAGATAATGTCCATCATAGGCCGTGATCCACTGTCCAGCCTTCTGCAATCACAGACGATCTGGTGCGTGCAGTTGACGAAAAAGCTTACCAAGACCGTCGATTTACAGTTTTCGCTTTGTCACTGAAATTTCCACAAGTGACAACGTCAGTGTTATACCAAATCTTTCGGGAAACTTTCAGTTCAGGAACTTGTGCTCTTGGTGTGTTTTCATGCTTCTTTTTGGAAATCACAATAAGAGGAAAATGGTCAGTGATCTGAGGTTTTTGACCCGATACCATGAGGAAGGAGATGACGTTTTTGACCGCATTATCACAGGGTATGGAACCAGTGTGTCTCAGGACTCCAGAATCGAAGCTGCAATCAATGGAATGGGGACACACATCTCCAGTCAAAGGGGAAGACACAGAAACAGATTCAACACCAGTCACCTGGAGTTTAGTCGCTCCGTGGCAATACACGACTTCATTCTGCTGTTCACACTCAAGAGTTAAACAGATCTTTTGGATGGGAGCAAATGAACCACCCTCCTTTGAGCCTGGACCCTTCGCCGAGTGATTATCGCTTGTTCCGTCAAACTGAAGAAGTTCCTCGGTGGTCATATGTTTCACAACGATGAGGAAGTGAAACGGCGGTTAAAGATTGGTTGCTTTCACTGGCGGTTGACTTGTATGACGTGGGCATAAAAAATAGTTGAACGCTATGATAAGTGGACCAGCAATGAAACTATGTATAAAAATAGCTTAAAGTGTGATGAAAGCAATCAAACAAAGTTTTTGACAATATATTTTTAGTAGTTTTGTTTTAATTTAAAAATGGACCTCACTTTAAGCAATAACCCTCGTAGATAATAAATAAGAAAATAGTGACCTTTTGTGGGGGAAAATAAATACATTTTTGGCTTTAAAGAAAACAGAATTTAGCATACAAACCAATACTTTGCCAAACTAGAGCAGCATGAATTGACCTAAGTAAAATATATTTCATCACAGTTTTTCATTAAAAATTGTTTACAGAGGCCAGTAAATATATTTATTTAATTAGAATGCCATGAACCTCTGTGGAAAAATAAGGGTTCGGCTTCAATCCATTCTTATTTATGGTCTTCTATATTTATCACCCCCACGGAATTATGTACTTTGGCCTCAAAGCCTCCAAGGTTTTCTCCCAACAATTCTCTCTCTTTCCACTATCTCCGAGAGAAACATCTGTGCTCAGTCGGTCGCTTTGTAAGCTAAGGGATACAGTTTGACTACCGGAGGAGGATTTGGAGGCTGTGGAATGGGTAATGTTGGCCGGGAGGGGGAGGTGTTAGTTACCCAGTTTTGGCTCTGGTGCCGGCGTGTGTCGGAATAGCGTCATAGTAAGTTTATCCTCTCTGAAGGAGATAAGGACGGTGATCCCTGCCGGTCCATTTCGGGAGGACCCTCCCCTCCCAACCCCCCACCCTCTCACGGCTTCATCCTCCCTGGATACCACGGCAACATTTTGCGGTGCGTAACGCGTGCCGTGAACGGGTTAAAAAACCATGACTCCGTAAATCCCCTATCTCATACCAACTCCCGTTGTTTACGGCCCTGAATCTCGCAATTCTCTGATCCCACGGACCGCTTTCAGTAATCCTTGTAGTCTTTCAAAGACACGCGTACTCACACACCACACTCTCATTCGTACATCGCGACCCACTTTCTTTTTTAATGAGGTCCATTACGATATTGATTTTTTTATGCTGCACTATTCTTTCGATGCGTGGTAAACGCCACTTTCGTGGGAAATAATGAGGTGGTTCCTCTGTAAAATGACTTCAATGTCGCTTTATTCATGTTCCGGTTACCTACTTATAGAGAAACGTGCACTGTTTGAAATGAGAGATAAAATCCTTCCTTTCTAACGATACTTTTTTTGCGATTTGAACATGAAACTACATAAAGTCAAATGCGATCACTGTTGAAATATGGGGAAAATTGCATTTCTTAATCTAATTAAAATGCCATTTTTTGCGAAAAAATATTTATGAGAGTGAAATACTCGCATAGAATTTTCCATCCTAGTTCTTAGTTCAGGGGCCAGCAACTAAATTACAACAACTGAAATCAAAGCGCATTACTGCAATAAAATGTCAAAGAAGTTGGTAGATATGACTGTAAATAAGTGTACATCAAAAGTATAAAAGTCGAATAGTATGGATATTTTGTCTTTCAATCTTACCTCCTGCCGGCTAAGGACTGCCAGCAGTAAAAAAACAATACTTTTTGAACAGGACAAGTGAAAATACACTTGTTTTGTAGATACAGTATTTGTTTTTACTTAGACAGCTGCTGCAAAACCTTTAAATTACTTTGTCAGAATTCAGACACCAATTAAAAGCAAAAAATAAGAAAATACACCGTAATAATGGGTAACTTCAAATCGCAACAATTAAAACGTTTTTTTATGAAGTTACCTAGAAAAATTTAACTTTGATTCCTTTGTAACCTATCACGGCTTTGAAGATGAAACAATGCCGAAATGGTTGGTTCCGTATATATATATATATATATATATATATATATATACGAGTTCGTGGAAAATCACACACGCGATAATATAAATAAACTATGCCACAGGTGGGGCGGAATGAAATATAAACACATAAAAAAGAACACTCACACTAAAAGTTGATATTTCGGTTGCTCTAGAACCTTTCTCAAAGATCTGTATCCGTCTATCTTTGAGAAAGGTTCTAGAGCAACCGAAATATCAACTTTTAGTGTGAGTGTTCTTTTTTATGTGTTTATATTTCATTCCGCCCCACCTGTGGCATAGTTTATTTATATATATATATATATATATATATATATATATATATATATATATACATGCATTTAACAGCATGTTCCATGTGTTCCATATGTTTTAGTGATTTTATTATTTCTTCCAAGCTTGTGTTGCTAGCAGTTAGTAGACTAATATCCTGGAATAATTGCTTCCCAGGAACCACTCTGTGTACTTTCACTCTTCTCAATATATTCCTCTTGCTTCCCAAATAAATTTATGTGAAAACCTGTAAAGTGACTTGATTCAACATGGATACAACAATGTTCACAAAGTGATCCCTGATTTAAAATGTTCGATTTGTGAAATTTAGGCAATCATCGGGTAGTCATCCATCCGAAGATTGGTTTTGTTGCTGCTCTCTGCACTCCATTATCCTCTTCAACAGCCGCTTCATTTTGACTTGGTTCTTCAATTTTGGACGTCCTTCACAGTTTGCCTGATGTATTCTACTCTCGCTCTTTCACTGCAATTCTTCCCATTCCTTTCATCTTCTAACATTGTTTTCAATAGGATGTTGCATTGTCCCCAAAGAGCTTATCTCTCCTCCTTCACAGAGTTGCCATCCCCTCTTCCAATTTCTTACATCTGCTATTGTCCATACATAAGAATGCATTAGTAATAAATCTTCTGTAAGAAATCCGAAAGCATATATTAAACTCAGCGCTACTGATTACATCTAATAAGTATCATCATTGACCTCCGGCTGTCACTCCAAGCTATCAAATAGTCAGTAGTTGATTCAATAATTTCTTTACTTCGCCTGTGACTGAGAAGAGGATCCAAATTTTCCTACATATCGCGCTAATGTGTGAATGTCCGAGGATCCTGTGAAACGTTAAGCAACTATGGGTGAATGGTGAAACATATTTTCATCTGATATAGGTCGGCAATTCCTGTCGAATGAGTTATGAATGAGAGTCGAATGAATTTTTCCACGATGATATACCTATCGTAAGGAGAGATAGCAAATTCAGAATTATTTTCAACGAGAATTTCGCCAAAACTGACCATGTTTCAAATAAATTATTTACTACCACAGAAGTTTGACTTGATAGACAATGTAGCAATAGCTTCCATGACAGTACGTCTTACGACTTGTTGAAGTTGACACATTATTTTCTAATGTAGTTTCTTTGCTTCTTCCACCTAAGGCTATTCATCTAACGTTCTATTTTGCTGTGTATTGGCCGAGATTTGGACCCAAGATCATTTTCATTCTCTCCACGCGGATTTCTTGCCATTGTAGGAAAAGTAGAGACGTATCAGTGTTGTAGGATCGCTGTAAAAGGAACAGCTAGTTAAACCAGTTTCCACTCACACTTTAATTTTGATGCGTTCTTTATCCAGCTTTATCTTCCTCAGGGAAAAACTCATCTATTTTTGAATGCTATTCTGCGAGCCGCTTTAAGAGAGAGGGGCAGGAGACGTTGGAATGCCCTTCGTGGCTAATTGAGGGAGTTCGGGGGGGGGGGGGGAGGGATGTAATTTTGTGGGGTCGCAAGAGTAAAAGAACGTTTTTCTTTATATATCAGCATCTCTCTCCGTTTTCTTTGTGATCTTAAATGGGGGAAGCCAGGGAAGAAGACATTCGTCGACCTCCATCTTCGACTCTGTATTTGTATTATTTTCTCAACATTTTTTCTCCCAAAGATCTTGAGATGGGACAAAATAATGGGCGTCAACCCGAGAATCGGCTTATCATTAATTATTGTCACTCTAGCAATTTGTTCATTCCATTTCGTTATTTTTATAATGCTTCCGCGGAATTATAGTCCCATTTTTGTCCCTATTTCCCCTTACTTTCCTCAAGTAGAAGCAATATTTCGAAGTCTGTAATTATGAAAAATACGCATTTGCTATCTTAATCACTCTAGCTCTTGATATCCAATCCTAGTGGCCCGGAATCTTTGGTATAAACATCTTTCATATTCCTTCCGCCTTCCGTAACTCCTTTGAGACTACCACCCTTAGCTCTATGGTTTCCGACGTTATTTAATTACCACCGACTGTCATTTGTTAACCATCCTCTTGTGAGCTGTCCATATTTCCCATCCGTAAACACTTCCACTTCCCCATATTATCCTGTACTATTTGCCACATTAATCTCTCTAGAAGTTATTTGATCATTTATTCTGAACGCAGCAGTCTAATAGATTTACTATTCAACCTCTGAAGTGCTTCATCAACGGAGTTAAAGTTTTAGCTAAGCTTTGCAATCAACGAAACTATTATCCATGAAATGATGAAATTATTTTTTGAAAGTTTTCAAATAATTTGGCCAAGATTGCACATGTACATTGTACTCATACCTGATGGCGTTCCCTGTGAGTGATTCCAATCCTTTCTGCCATACCCTTAATTGCAGTTTACGATATGTCATATATCAAAACTCGTTAAATTATTTGGAATTGTAAATAAATGGAAATAATCGCTCTCTTATCTTCGATCCATGATGAGCATCACATACATAAACAGAAAAGAATTTGGCCCTGATTCACTGCAGGTGATTGATCCATAAAAATACTTGTTTATATTACATGAAAGTCACTTCGTTCATATGGGCAATCAGGGACTGGTGAAGGATCAGGAGTTAAGGCGCGATCTTACCGTGCATACCAGCCTCAAATATCCCCAATTCTCTCCTTCATATAGCAGTAGGCCAACGTTTCATTTGCTCTAACCTCTAGAGTTATTTCGGATTGTCCAACCTAAGGCATGAGACAAAAACACCATCCATGCTTAGGATAGAATTCAACCCCGCAGTCTTTGATTAGACCGGCGAAAACTCAAAATGTCTACCGCAGCAAAAATATCTTACTTACTGAGGAATAATTTATTAGATCGGAATGGAACGAATTCATACGACTTAATTGTTCAGAGTTGGCAAAATCGGATGAGGTATTAGTCATCTAAAAGCGGTGGCCTCGTAGCAGTTTTAAACAAAGCGCACAGCTTTCATTTGTATTTTATTTATTTTTCGAATCAAATCTTACTGTCCAGGGTCCCAAATTCTCGCAGTATATTCGAGGTTTGGACTAACCAGAGTGAATTAGCACCTATCTTTCACTTTTTCATCCGTGGACCTTCCTACTATACGTATTCTAGTTTCTTTGAGAATATGTCCCATTTGTTTAATAGGTGTGTTCTGCACGATAGGTCGAATAAGGTTGAAGTGAAATAAATTAGTTTTTCTGTTAGGCCTAGGACACTGGTATTCATTCAATAGTTTCCTCCATAAAACTCTATCCTTGCATGACTCTATTGCTTCCAGGCTATGCTTCATGGAAGCCATTCTGATTTTAAGACTCCTAATATTAATTTATGTTATTATTTAATATAAAGTAAAATCATTGGGACATTTACATGTGGATGAGGTGTTAGTTATTATTAGTACAAAAACTGAAAATTAATCCAAATTATCAATGAAGGCAGAGGAAATTTGACTACAACGCTTGAATTACGGTCGCCCGGGTGACCATTTAACGGGTAGAGGTTTCACAATCTCGGGAACACAGCTTGTTGCCCGAGGCTCAGAGTTCAAGTCCACTTTTATTTCTTAACTTCGCTCTTGATGAGTCAAAAACAGGTATTGGGTGAGATTTTTAGACAAAACAAATATTTTATGAAAAATGTGTGAGCAAATACGCTCTTGCAAATTTCGGTTCACTGATTCGGTCTTAAATTCATACCAGTAATGTAAATTATACATTTCAAGGTTATATTAACAGCATTTTTTAGAATACTTCTTATACTTTTTTACTTAATTTTAAAATCCCAGAAGGGGACAAAAGTTTTTTTTATGGTGTAAATTAAATTGTAACATTTATTTAGCAATGGATTCGGTCACAATCTAGCAGAAAAATCTAGGACTTACTGTTTAAGTTATGCTGTAATGGGAAAAAATGTACTATTATGAGACCAACCTTCATAGTATCTTACCTTGATTAACAACATCGTCCAAAAACATATTAAAATTTTAATTTTCACTTCAACGATGGAAAAATTGATTTAAAATATCATAGGTTTTGATTATGCGTAAACAATGTCATGTTAATGACGTAAGTGTTCGTTTTTAAGGATCGAGCCGTACTTCAGAATCATTTATTTTCCGATATTTATTTTCAAAAGTGCATTTATCTGGATAAATATATTTTTGAAACTATATGGAGTGAAACTTCATTTCCATTAAAATTCCAATGCAAAAGTTAGGCTCAGAAACGTCAGCTGTGATAAGGTTCCCATAGTTCCCGAGATGAATTCACTCAGACCGTACGACGGTCAAGTATCAAGTACAACTTCAGCAGCGTGGTCTTTCAATTTTTTCTCTTATGCGATGCATATCTAACTTTGAATTTTGAAGCTATACTTGGTACTGACCCAGAGTCTCCTATTTTCTTTTCCAGTCTTAAACTTACCACGTCGTAGCATTTCTCCGTGCTATTCTTAAGTTTCTTCAAACATGTCTTAGCTATGTTACCATTTAGGAGGTTTTTGTCGTTGTGCCTTCAATGTAGTTCGAAAAAAAATGCTTGCCCATCCATTATTTTTCCAAATCATTCTAAAACAAGGCGATTTGCCGGATAAAATGTTTTTTATTCCCTCTAATGGAGCCATTTGATGCTTTTACACGAAGTTCAGGACTTTCAAGTCGATATTTTGGTTTTCCTTTTAGTGTAAAATTCAAGAGTATCAAAGGAGCACTATTTTTACGGATCCTTCCCATTCCTGGAGTTCAAGCACGTATTCCTCTCAAGGAACTGCAGAGACTTATATGAGAGAGGGCTTCTTCAAGATTTATTGCCATTTTGTCGGTGGAAGCTGGATTAAGTCAGTAGGTGAAATACTCTACAGTGGCCTCTCAGAAAGCGCAGGAACGTTTTAATGTTTTGAGAAATACCCAACGATCTTTCATCGGGTGTTAAGGATCCGAGTGATCTTCAATGATTCATTTCCTCTAGAATATGGGGCATATTTCTATGAAGGTATTAATAGGAACAAATTTACTCATGAAAGTTCCAATTGACGATGATGATATCTTGGATGAACCGCATTTAAAACCCCCATTCTAGAAATTTAATGCCATTCAGGTAACATTTTGACCCATTTTATAACATTTTACGTATAATAGGGTCCCGTATGTTAATAGCAGCTCGGTCGTGTGAGTGAACACGAATGAGCGCATGCAGTTCACAATCGTGAATGCAATAATCAAAGAGCATTATTGACCAGTATTCATTTCATGAACAATAAAAATAGTCATATGACATATTTCGATTCAATTAAGTCTTTCTTTGAAATTAGTTGATGGTGTTTTATTGTGCTTAAATATTTGAAGTTCACCTTACTGTGTACACCTTGTGTGGGAAGTACACCTAGTGAGCTTACGACTAAAATATTCATACCTTTTACACCTTCCAAAAATATTGATTTTGGTCAGAGATGTAACTAAGCGATGTAATTAATCTTAGGGACAAAGTGTTAGAGGAAATTGAATTAATTAAGATTGATAAAATCCGGCAGAAATTATACCAGACGGAAATCGTTTTTGATTCCTTTTTTAAGAGATAAAACAAATAAAAATGCGATACGCATTTGTAAATCGCCATTTTTAGTTTATTTATCGACAGTACCTGAAAAACAAGCCCACATTCTGAACTTCTAGACTCATATTTAACAATCTATAATTTTTTTAACCAAGTGTCTCAATTTTCTACTCATTTTTTGTCCCGATAAAACAAATAATTCGTATGATGCTCAGTAAAGTAGCGTTTTCATTCACTCTTTTGAATAAATCACCCAATTCTCCACCTTAAGACCTCTATGCAACCATTCCACAAATGATATTAATGCTTTTGAGACATTAAACTTTTCAGTGCTAAGCTTCATCCGAGAGAGCGCCTACCGTAGCGCGCCTACTTTTGTTGTTGGTATTTAAAGTCCTGATTTTTAAAAGGCATATATGCATGCGTAGCGCTGATGGCACAGCTCCGCCCAAACGCATATATGCGTGCATAGCACTGAAAGGGTTAATGACATGAAATAAAGAAGCCCGAATAGTATTAGAATGAGATACGTGACTAAACACTGTGAGCAGCAAATCAGGTCATCCCGCTGGGTGCTCCGAGTTCTAGGTCACTTCACTGCGTCATAATGCTTCAAACATGGTAGGGAGAAATCGCATAGAGAGACCTACGTGACATCTGCAACCGAAGTGGTGTTGTGGACGGGAGGGAAGCAAGCAGGACGCTCGTAAGTTACCTCTCATGCATCTAGAGTAACGGCGCATGTAGACGGTAGTATCTTGCACCGCGTGCACCGAAATACACTGCCGCTCGCTGAAGCACCCCGCGGGGGTAGCCACGAAATCGCACCCGCCCCTTCAAAGTGGACGATTTCGAGGGCGTCTTCATGGGGATGGAGGAGGAGAGGGAATAAGCATCTCGAGGAAGAAAAGGAAGCTGCCCCGCCCAGGACCGATCTTTCCACCTCCCAGTCCGCTTCAGACGCGCCGGGTGATAACCTCCTCCCTTCCGCTATTTCCCTCAGGGTGCCACAACACCCTTTGCTTTCCCATGAAGGCTTCCTCTTCTCACCACTCCAACCCCCAAACAGGCCTCTTCCTAATCGGGTCAATAGCCCGCGCCCGGCTTGCTGGCCGTCCTCTCAAATGACCACCATCCCCTCTCTCGACTTGCAATGGGCGGGGGTGTTCCTTTTTTGTGTGTTTTAAAATCTATGGTGCCATACCCATTGGCTCTACCTATAATATATATAAAGAAAAGGAAATAGATACAAAATTACATACTAGCAACAGTTGAACAGTTGAAGTTGGGGAAGGATAAATAGGTAAATCAGTGGACACTCATTGGCAGATGATCCATGACGACACCGGTGTCCACTCTAGCTGAAGAAGAATCCTTGTCTCTAAGGTAGTGATCTTCTCTGGCTTAAGAATTGCTCTTGATTGCTCTTTAGCCCGAAAGCTACCCTAAACAGTGCACACCGGTGTCGTCATGGATAATCTGCCAGTGAGTGTCCACTGGTTTACCTATCTATCCTTCCCCAACCTCAACGCCTTGCTGCTAGCATTGACAGACAGTGAAGTCACTAGATATGGCACGTAGACAGAAAATACAAAAGAAGGAACAGTCACTATATGCATACATATATTGACACGGGGACGCTTCAACGAGGGGGAAGGTGGAGGGAAAGGTATATTAAGCGTTCGGGGGAAGTAAATGAAAATGTGAATAAAATAAAGTGAAAATATTTAAAAACCCTGGGGTGTATTAAGCATTAACAATTTTTGCCCACCGCGCATGCACGCGAACGTGTGTGTATGCTCGTTGTGCGACAAAAGACCTTCACCACCCCCACCCTACGTTCTCCTCAAACCACGAGCATGTCTCCCTCTCTCTTTCGCTCCCATCCTCATCATCATAACCGCTATGCAGGTGCACTTCACCAATCGCCTGTCCCCCACCCCGCACCACCCCAACCCCCGCACCAACCCACCCCCATAGCCACCCCACCCCCAGCACCACCAACACCCAACTCCTCGTCACACACGTCGTCTCACCTCACCGCCTTTTATTTTACGGCTCGCCGACCTCCTCCTGCCCGCCTCCCCCTCTCCCACATCACCACCCTATCCACCCTCTCTCCACCCTCCCTCCACCCTCCCTCCACCCCCAGTCCATTGCGCCCTCCCTCTCGTGCATTCCCGACGAACTCTCACCCTCTTATATACCCGTATAAAAAGGTGCCAGAAGCGATTCTTCTCGATTTCAATATCGCATCGCCATGCAAACATTTACATCGTAAAAAGACGAAATGTGACGCACTCCACTGCTCATCTTATGCAATAGTATTACGTACCACCTACTTGATCTTTTTTTCGAATTGTAATGAATGTATCAAATTACATCTAGTTATTAGAAAACTATAGTAAATTAATTTAAAAAATCATATTTTATTATTATCGCTAATTAAAAGATTATGTGATCAAAGATCGCCTATTACACTGAAATTAAATCATTGAATACCTCCAGTAAAATGACAAAACCGTGAAATTGAATAAAAATATTCCTGGTGAACTATTTAATGTATGAAATATTTATTTCACCACATTGAAAGAGATGGCTAAAATGCTCACTCACTCAAAATAATTCATCCATTCTCTAAATGAAACTGAACTCACACAAATCCAATGGCTAGACCTAGTTTATTTACAGTGGCGTCAAGATGTAGTGAGGTCGATGCCGGAGATGGGAAATCGTACGATATCTTAGCGTTGTAGATTTATATGAAGGGCAGTAAAAGCATTAGCCACGGCATAGATATTTCAGCCGAAATGAAAACGTAGGACATCGAACGAAAACAAATGGCAACCATTATCGCATTTCAGTTACCACATGGTAGGCCACGCAGCCTCACGTAGTAGTGAGGATGTACCGCAGCGAAACCTAGGCCGTGAAAAATAAAATTTCTGTGCATACACTGATGTCCGCTTTTACGATGCTTGTTTTATAATGTAGAATTTTCACGGTTATATGTCTTTTAATTGTGATGAACTCCCATTGTTAGCACGCACGTCAACTAACCGACAATACACTTACTATACAAAAACCCCACTCTTAGCTAATTTCGCATTAACGCAAAGGCTACCTCACCTCATGAATAACCGGACGTAAAAAAAACAAAGCCTGAGTAATATATATTACGTGAGATTTCCATCCAAGGCGTTGAATTTAGCGGCAGATCGGAACACTTAAGTCAAACGCCGATGAATGGAAAGATGCACGAAATGTTCGTTAACTTACCGATAGGTAAGTACACAACATTCTGCAGGTGCATAATAGTAGCGACCATTTGTTTTGTAAATAGTTCATGAATTCGTTCCAAGTATATTCTTATAAATGTAAATTTTTCACGAGAGTACAATTAAAAATTGATTCGTCACACACACTTGACGCCTTTGGTGTAAATTCATTTGTCAAAACAGTCGCGTATGATTTTATCAAAGTTCATTTATTGTTAAGTGGACGTCAACTTTTCCCCCGATCTACTTTGAAGTGCTCTGCCAATCGGAGCGGCAGGCAGGATCTGAAACTCGAATGGAATGCAAGATCACCGCTGTGTTAAGCGAAGATAGGAGCGTCCTAGAAGCAACTGGAAAGATACTGATGTATTCCTTAGCATCCAATCACGTTGCATGTGATCGTGAATCGGATTTCATACCGTATCATCGCATTGCATTTCGAATCTGTTTATATCGCATTACATTACATTGCATAGTGTAACACTGCAAGGATCCATGTTTTGCGGAATGTCTTCCGCAGTTTTCAGGGGCGATATTTGCGCTGCCATTACAGTCAGCGTCTTCAGGTCAGAAGTAAATCGCTTTAGGTTGCTCCTGATTTGAATACAATCAGCTGCAGTGCCGGCGACACTGTCGGGAAACTGCGTCAACCATCAAACAGGGGTTCTCGGTATCGCACGACGAAAGCATTTCCTAGGAAGGTTAGTTGCCACGATACATCGTTTTGATACATTGCACATCATTTTAAAAGATGTGTATTTGTATATATGTATACATATGACTAAAGGGACGTTTGAAGAACCCTATGGTCAGTTTCTATGCGAATGGCTTAAAATGCTCCTTTTTAATGAACAACGGTTATATTTTGGTCATTGTCAATTTCCAGAACGTGACTAATATCTGCAGGATATGAACGCACAAAAATTGTAGGTTTATTTATTTTGTTATTGAGAATGGGAATAAAAAGCCTCTGCTTGCGCCAACCTTTCGCAATCCTTATACGTAATATAAACCAGCGTTAATGTTATCCTGACGTTAACCCCGAAACAGGATTTCCTCCGAAGTACCTCCACCAAGTTATTCATATATCCCAGATACAATTGTTAACTTTTCTGATTTGAATAAAATACATTATTATACAATTATTATAATGTCATCGTATATCGCCTGGAATCACACAACATTGCATTTCATGGAATTGAATCGGTCCGCGTCGTCGCAGTTAATCACGATGCAATATACCCGCAATAACAATATCACACTGCGATATCTCGGGAATATTGAACATCGCAGTAAGTATCGCAAAAGACCTACCTATCTCCTATCTGCCTTCAGAAGCCCCCTTTCTACTTCTCCAGCCTCCCAGTTTCTCCGTATTGGATAGTGAGGCGTCGCATCGAATTAAATCGAGCATCGTATTGCATGGCTCCAAGTCGCAATGCAATGTACTCTACTAGTAAGTTGTAAAAGCGCTTAAGGCGCCCGTTGAAATATGATGAATGTAACAAACACACTTTGATTTGTGGCTCCATCTTACTCGCTTTTCTCCCCTTTGAATTAATAGGTGTGTCACTTTGTAGAGAGTAAGAAATGGCATGGAAATATTCATAACTAAAGTTACCGTGAAGGAATCTCAACATCTAAAAAGATAAGCGGAAAAAGAATGAAAAAAAGAAAAAAAAATACTCACCACACCAGAGAATCGAGCTCTATATCGTCCAGTGCAAAGCCCAGCCCCTTACTACCGGTCTACCCCAGTTCAGGGGGGTTATTTTTTTATCTCACTCAAATGAGAATACGTTATAAAATGTGGAAAATTACATCATTTTTCGTAGTTCAACTCCGCCACCCAGGCGGCGTGATCATCTTCGGCTCTCAAGCGGTGAACTGCCGGTCTATTTATTGGTTTCATCCGCTCTTTCGACTCTTGATCCGTATCTTTCGACTCTTGAACCGTTTCATTTGCCTCCAGCTTTCATTAGTCCCATCACACCTGTCATAAGGAACGTGAAATGGAGCCACAATCGAACCTTGGCCGATCGTGAGCCAATCATTAAGGTGGGTCTATACTTCCAAGCCAACTCAAGTTAACGTTCGCCACCTGTGGTCGCCTACTGGGGTGGTAGAAGCCCAACGGGAAACTGTGAAGGTGGCACTGACAAAAATGGAGTGGGGAACGATTATCCTTGGGTGGGGATGGAAAAGGTCTACTCCGTTGTCAATGCAGGCTTGAACGCTTAACATTGCTATACAGCATCAATGGTTGTTGATTTATTGCGTATATGAAAGATTATTCTTTGATTTAAGTGGGCTGAACATCCTCATTTCGAAATCTAGCCTTCGCAACCTGCCCCGGAATATTACATAAACATTTCGTAAAACCAAAGTTTGGTTATTTTTTATAAAAAAAACACAACCACTTCATGATAAAGTTACTCCACTTAAATAAACTAATGACTCTTCATCTTCAGGAGACAAAAATTGCAAGTCTACAGCTGTCACGGCAAAGCCGTTACTGGTTTAGAGGGAAACGTCTGAAACGAGCGTCATAGCCCAGGTATAGAGCCACCTTAAGAGAGCGAAACGGGTCTCCCACCTTCCCGCAAAGAGTTATTAAATTATTAGATTACAAAATAACCCCCCTGAGGTAGTAAATGATTTTTCGTGACTGCGGCTCCAGCTTACAGCTTTACGGAGTAAGTCAGTCAGTGGTGAGTGTAATTATATACTACTCGAGAAGATGCCCGTTGAATATCAACAGGAAAAACATTATCATTTACATCGACTGTAATAAACCATTCATATCTTAATTCGTGCAAAGAATCATTGAGTTAATGGATATACACGGTATATCAACTTAAACAATGAGTGTGGTCGTTATGGGAACGATGACTCAGAAACGATAAAATATTGAGAAAAATCATTACGTTTTAGCAAATATTTCGGAATTTTTACCAGAATACAAAATTCAATTGAAGGAATAAGAATTGCTATTTTATTTTCTTTCTATTGGTAGCTATCCCAATAAGATAAAACCACTATTTCTAATTTAATTTTGCAAGTAAAAAAAGGTCTGAAGCCAACTGAAGATTCAGCTGGACGTTTATTTCTTGTGTGAAAGTTACTGACGTATACACATACACTAGGGTGGTTCAAAAAAGGGTTTAATTGTCAAATCGTTTCCCGAGGGGTGAAAAACCTTATAATTTGTTACGAATAGGAAGCACGTGCAAGATCTTTGCGCAGGATTGAGGCTTTCCACTCTAACCTCACAAAAAAATGAATTTTTAAACACATTTTCAGGAATTCTCGACTTTTTAAGGGTTTTTCTCCATCATGTGTGAAATACATTTGACATTATTATATGACCTATTTTCTATTAATCCTAGTGAGAGAAAAAAATGTATTTCACGCATGACGGAAAAAAACCCTTAAAAAGTCGAGAATTCCTGAAAATGTGCGTAAAAACTCATTTTTTTGTCCGGTTAGAGTGGAAAGTCTCAATCCTGCGCAAAGATCTTGTGCGTACTTCCTATTCGTAACAAAAGATTAGGTTTGGCACCCCTCGGGAAACGATTTGCGACATAAGCCCTTTTTCGAACCACCCTAATATACACATGAGTGATTATTATAATAGATAGATATGATATATCCCGGAATATCAATATCACAACACGATATCTCTATAATATCGAATATTGCGGTCGATGTATCACAAAAGCTCCCTCCCCCTTGCTTCCTTCTTCCTCCGAATGTCTCCGCCCCCAGCCTCCGTCCCCTCCCCGCCCCCGTGCCTACATCCTCTCGTGCCCGCCAGCATGTGGCGTGCTCGTCGCTCTCAAGAGTGTGCATTCTTACAGCCTTCGCTTCCTTTCATTGCCTCTCTCTCCTTTTTCCTCTTCTTAACATTCTTCCCTCTCGTGCCTTTCCATCCTCCAACCGTGCCTTTCCACCCTTTCTCCCTCCCCTACCCTCACAACCCCTTCATCTCTCCTTCCTTGTACTTCTCCTTCCAGCCCCTCTCCCCTCTCTCCGCCCTCCCCCCCCCACCTATTCCGTAAGGCACCCTTTTACCCTCAGCCGCCGTCAGGGGCCACACCCATCCAACCCCTACCACGGCACGCTCTGCTGCTGATTCCACGCCCTCACAATGGCCGTGTCTTCGTGCATTGCACCACTTTCAAAAAAATGTTAAATGAATAAAACTTACAGAATGAAATCAGCGTTTAAACAAAAAGTAAAAGCGTCAACCCAGCACCAACCATTTTCGTTTGCATTTTTAAAGTTAAACTCGAATAACATATTTTTCCCTTCGCCGCAATTATGAAAAATCTTGGACGCACGGATGTATCGTGTCTTTCCCGAGAGTTACCGACATTTTAAGTCATATCCGCGACTCGTATCCGTCGTGTGGCCGTCATCGTCGGCGGTAGGTTTGACCGTCGAAACGTCCAAGTTTTCTTTTGTAAGTGTCCTTAATGTTTAATGCACGCATACAACAATAAACCATAATTGATTACAAAACAAAAACCAGCTGATATTTTTACTTTATTTTTACTCAGAATTTAAGTGATCCCTAACGATTTGTCCATTATGTGCGGGGGCTCCATCGAGCTGGAACCACATGGATTGCCGCAATGCAAGAGGCAGCTCATCCATGATGTTTTCTACAACAGTTTGTAAGGAGTTTAAGAAACGTGCTGCATTAAATGGACCATTGTCTAGAAACTCGAGATAAAGGCACCCATGTATTCCATTTTATTCACTGTGTTAAAGTTAAAATGTCAGCTTCTTTTTGTTTTACAATCAATGATGATTTATTGTTGTGTATATTCATTAAACTCTCTTTGACGTAGGTTTGAAAATCTGTTGTTTTGAAAATATTATTGTAGTAGGTACGCAAATTTCATTGATACCATTTGTTTATTCTAGTATGTGTGTATCAAACTCTTTGACATTGGTCTGAAAATCTGCTGACTATATCATTGTTGTACTAGGTATGAACATTTTATTGATAGCATCTCATTTGTAAATAACAGGCGCAACTTTTTTATACGTGCACTTTTTTATAAACACTTCTGTTTGCAAAGATATTAAGGATTATAAAGTTTGATTGGCCACCATGTTACAACTGCGTATCAGCAAATAATTAAATATCACTGACTAATTTTAAACATAGCCATTAACAGCTACATATATAAAATTTCAAGTCTTTTTCTTAGATATTTTTTGTCTAGTGTGGTTTCAGTGAAAAACACATGCAGACAGATAGGTGTAGTAACGGTGAATTATCGGACACATGCCCAAATAATTTTTTTCTTATTTGATCTGCTAAATCATACCCTAAAATATTACAGAATCATGACTACGAAACATCTTGTATATTAAAGATGATTTTTATGGTATGGTATTTATGGCATTTTTTAGTTTTCATTAGATTTAGAGTGACAAGCCATTTGGCTTTGAAGGACCAAGTGAGAGTTAGAGGCAGGCGACGGTGAGAGGCAGGGGGGATTAAGGACATCAGTCATTTTGAAAGGAATGTGAAGTGAGAAAAGAATTGTAAAAGAGGGAAGGGAATAAAATTCAGGTTTATTATCAGTGGATTAGAGTCTTGGTCTTATTTATGCTATTATCGTGATTACTAGTAGGTAGTAGTAATCACGATCTACTAGTAGTGTAGTGAAAAGGGGATAAAGAATATTCGTGAAACTTCCGAGTGCCTCCAAATGACTGTGTATCTTTTTACCTTGTTCTGTACCTTCTTTTTGTATCTTCTGTCTGTTCTGCTGATAGATTACGGGGGTATAACAATGTTCACAAACTAAAACAGGCCCAAGCCAATTCTGACCCAAGTATAATGTACCAGACATCTCATATGTGAATAGTTCGTATCCGCGACATTTCTTAAAGGTCACAACTTGTACCAAAGCAATTTTTACCTTGCTACATCGCGAATTTAAATTTTAGTTAACGGCTATCTCTTTCAATATAATTTGATAAATAAATAGGATTCAACAATTGAAGATCATTTAAAATGCTCGTAGACCAGTTTGTAACGAAATTCAGCTTTGAATAATGGCATTTACTCAAGAACTACCTATCGTAGAGGTGTAAAGCAAAGGTCGTAAAGCGTGAAAACGCTTTCGGACACAATAGTCAAAGTATACCATCGTGATGCTTCGTTATTATCTTGCCTATGAGTGTTTTTCATACTCTTCTTCTCCTACATTTCCACCAAACTTCTGGGTTTGAAATAATCCTTCAGAAAATGTTACATTCTTGCAATAGAAGGATACGAATTGTACGAGTTCTCGCGGGAGCGTGTGATGTCGGATGTTGGAACGAAATACTTGGGCCCAGGTTAACGTCACACTTTTAAAACTCATGCGCTCTGAATCTCTTTTCCAGCCTGAGCTTTAGGCGTGTAACATCCGAATTTATACAATCAACTCAATCCCTCTTACTGCTTTGACACACATTCTGAACGTTCGGAACCTCTTATTAAACTTATCGCGCGGCTTTCCTCAGTTTTCTATCGTAAAGCGGGAAGTGGTAAATTTTCGAACATAGCCGTTAAGTTAATATGCATCCGGCCTCTGATAAGGTTTGTCTAGTTAAATCTAGTCCCCTTTTGCTGCGCCGATCGGATATATGTTCGAATCAATAAACACTTTCATGACCGGGTTCGAGTGGAGTTCGATTTCACCTCCTAGCTCACGACAGCTCAAAAGTTAGTTTTCCTCTATTGCGAAGATCGAGTTGGTGTATGCTCATATGCTCTGTGCCTGTAGTGGTAAATTTACTATAATGTTAAAACTGTTTGCAATAAGTTTGAAATTTGATACATTTTGCGGCACAATAGCATATTGAAAACAATTTTTAAAGGAAAATGGGAAGAATAACAGAGGAAGACCAAGAATGGAATACACCAGAAATATGGGAAACAAATGCAAGACGTGAAAATGAAGAATCACGTAGGAGTGAAGAGGTAGCCGGATAGTGGACTGAAGAGCTGTAGCAAACCAATCTTCGGATTGATGGCTGCTTATGAAAACAAATATTGGAACAGAAACACAGAAAATAGTAAAAATAAATGTTGGGGGAATTTAACTTGCAGGAAAGGTGAAAATCGAATTAAGGTTACGCGATGACTTTCGGTGAAAGGATTTCAAAAATCTGATTTGGAGGCAATTCAGGACGATGTTGATGGAACTGTTCCTTGACAATAAAGTTTTTTTGCAATTCCTTCGTGTTGGCGTGTCAGTATTTACTTTAACTTCTCCCCTCGTAAAGGAACTTGTATCTCACTCTAACGTTAGGTTATTAATTTGAAAGGATGAGAGATACTCTTTGCAGTCGTGAAAAGAAAATTTATTTTTCAATGATTTTTTTCAACATGAAAAATTTGCATTTTGAGCAATTTGCTGATTTTTTGATGGAAAGCTAGTACGAGGCTAGAGGATAATGATGGCGGTGTAGGATTGAATATCCGTTATATGTTGCCAAATTTCGTCGTAACACATTCTCGAGTAGTAGTTGTTGGAGCAACAAAAGGAGCTTAATGTGGATAGTTATATCCGTGCGATGCAAATTACATTTGAATCATGAGTGAAACCACCTAGGCACTTTGTAGTTGACATGGATCTATAAGGATTTGTAAGTTTCATAGTTTGGCACGAGTGATGCTGGTTACTTTTATGAAACTCCTTGGACCATTCCCAACGTTATGGCCTCGGATTAATTGAGCTATTGCCAGATGAACATCTGGATACAGAGCAAACAAAATATGATTAATATTAATAATCAAACAAAATGTCGGCCAAGTAATAATAGCCCTCGTTAAAACTGGCATGCAGTTAAAATTACCTCAATTCCAACCTTCATATCACTCTGAAATTTTAATTCCATCCATCCTCAACCATTTAAATATTTTCTAGTTATTTCGAAGACGTTTTTATGTAAATTTATTGGCTTAGAATACAATTTCCATTTCCTCTTTCCTCAACACCTGAATCATTGTTATTTCAAACCTAACATCATATCTTCTGAAAGCCCTGTCGCATACAACCATTTTCTACCTCTAATTGCAATAGGGATTCAGTTAAGGATAAATCCTCCTCCTTATGCTTTTGCATTCAAAACACGGAAGTCAGTTTTCTAAAATAATTCGAAATGGAGAGTTTTTCCACCATTGTGGGTTGTAAAACCTTTTGTGCCAATGAGAAAGATTATTATTCCTGTATATTTTGCTACCCAAGTTATAGTAAGTTATTTTATAGTATGGATATATGTTATACATTTTAAAGATATTAATTTATCAATATTGAAGCAACATTAAAACATATACACTGAGAATAATACGATGCAATTGTGGTAACATTATATTCCTGGAGGGTTATTTTGTAATCTCACCTTTTTAATGACTCTTTGCCGGAAAGCGGGAGATCCGTTTCGTTCTCTTGATGATCGGCTCTCGATCGGCCAAGGTCCGATGGTGGCTCCATTTTACGTTACTAACGACAGGTGAGATGGAACTAATGAATTGCGGAGCCAAATTAAACGAATCAAAAGTCAAAAGATACGGATCAAGAGTTGAAAGAGTGGATGAATCAAATAAATAGAGCGGAAGTTCACCACTTGAAAGCCGAAGATGGTCACGCCGCCCGGGTGGCGGAGTTGTCTACGAAAAATGACGTAATTTTCCACATTTTATGACGTATTTTCACTTAAGTGAGATTACAAAATAGTCCCCCATGGTAGCCTTGGCCATGATAGTACTGCTCCTGATATTGTTAGGTGTTTTGCGCTCATTGGAGTAACTTCAGGAACGTTAACAGCTTATATATTCAATACCTTTTTTATGTTAACTGCTACAAGGATCTTGTTTTATGCCAATGTGGTTATAACCTACTTTTACTTTACCAACTAACATGCAAACGGCCGTTTCCTCATCATCCATGGTCACCTCTTATCTCAAATTCATGATCTTCTATTCACGCCCGGTGAATATCCTTGTTAGCATTAACGAGCAGAGTGGGAGGAAATTATATAATAAATCAGCTGATCAGCATCCTTGAAAAAATTGAAGTCTTCAAGTTTCATATCGTATTGCAATGACAATTTCACCAGATATCTTCCTTGCATTGCACATGCAGAGAGCTCGAGGTTACAACTTTAATCCTTCACGCCTCTTCCAAGGAATTCATACGTGAATTTCCATAATTTATTGGCTGACTATTTTTCTTTGATGCAATGGAATAGTTCGCATTTCCATTTCCAACTAATTTCCTTCCACTATAACCATTTATGCTATTTTAATCACTCTTAAGGTTTAAATGTGAATATATAAGTACCCACATTATTTAGCTTAGTGTTTGTTATTCAAAATAAACCTTTTCCAGCCCTCAACTCAGACAAGAAACTTCAAAAGCTTTTTTGAAAGGAAGAAAAATGGTAACTATAGATGTCATTAGTAGCGAAGCTTAACTTTTTCACTGACGTTTAATGGTAATAGGACAGCTCCCAAAGTTTTCACCGGAAATTGAAAATTTCAAAGTTCATGGATTGAAAAGCAATCGTCAAAAAATCAATTTGTCCCTTATTCAACAATGAGATAAATGTAGTATAATACTAGGGTTGTGTAAAAAATAAGGTTCTCTATTTTTTTCAGGTGTAAGGCACTTTTTATTTGAACTAAAAAATACATCATTGGAAAGCTTAATTTCTTAACTATTTTTCAACATAATTACCAGATATTTCAACGAATTTATGTTGACGACTAATCCACTTTTGGGATCCAGCTTCACAGAAGTACGCCTCCAGTCCGTGGAGGAATTTGGTGACCGCTTCCTGCACTCCATCAGTCTCGAAACGTTGTCCACCCAAGTGCTGCTTTAATTTTGGAAACAAGTTGGATGGCTCTTCTAAGTATTTGGGACCGTAAAGGCGTCTTGGTTGTTGAGTTTACGCCTCGATGGACCACAATAAATTCGGAAAATTAATGCGAGACCTTGAAAAAACTCAGAAGAGCCATCCAAAATCGCCGGAGAGGAAGACTGACGAAAAGCGTTAGACTGCACAACGACAATACACACCCTCACGTCTCTCGCCGAACCAAGGATTTAATCGACAATTTTGGCTGGGATCTCGTTGAACATGTTCCCTACAGCCCTGATCTTGCACCGAATGACAACTTGTTTCCAAAATTAAAGCAGCACTTGGGTGGACAACGTTTCGAGACTGATGGAGTGCAGGAAGCGGTCACCAAATTCCCCCACGGACTGGAGGCGTACTTCTGTGAAGCTGGATCCCAAAAGTGGATTAGTCGTCAACAAAAATTCGTTGAAAAATAGTTAAGAAATTAAGCTTTCCAATGATGTATTTTTCAGTTCAAATAAAAAGTGCCTCACACCTGAAAAAAATTTGAGAAACTTATTTTTTACACAACCCTCGTATAATGCTGAGAAAGGCATTTTTCTGGTTATATTTCATTCTTAACTAGCAACGAAAGCTTGGGAATTAATAGTATTTCAGTGAAGAAAACCTTACCGTTTTACTCAAGATTTTCTCCTGAAAAAGAAAACTAATTAATGTCACAATTTACCCCTCAGTAACAGGCGCAGGACAGTTTGCAAACTATGGCAAAGTTTTATGCATAGTATGAGATGAATGAGAAATATCTCCAGCAGTCATAAACCCGAGGGTTGGTTTCCTATCACTCTACATTTTATTCTGTTTTTCGAAATCCAATATCTTCTTCAGTCTCAACTACAGCATTTCCCATGATTTGATCTATTCCATACCCGACATTCCTGGATCTAGTTTCAATGTGGAGGACTTTCGAGTCGATGTTTCGGCTGCTCATCACAAGTTCATAATGAACAAATGGGGTCATTCAAATTTCTTCTTTCTACAATGCTTACTTCTCACTTTTATCTTTTTCGAGCCCTAAAAGTTTCCTGTTGATGAAAATCTTTTACGAAAACTGGTCTTTTTTTCTTAGTGAATCTTTACAGAACTACATTGTTATATCTTTTTATTGTTAATTGAAATTTTCATTCCTATGCCAGGAAAAAACGAAGAAAAACGTGCTATTACGCGCCTTAATTGCCAAATTGAATTAATTACAAATTAAACGTACGCAGCCTCTTGATGATACATACGAGGACTATTGAAATATTTTTAAAATTATTTTTCTAATTTTTTTCTCCTTCCATTTTCATTTTATGAGCCTATCATGCCTTATAAGTTGCCGAAAAAGTGTCTCTCTTCTACTTCCCATAGTTATGATCAAATATTTCCTCCACGACTTTACATAGTACTAATTCGTTGCTAATTTTCTCACTGTATGTCTTCATCATTATTCAATAACAACAAATTTACATCGCTGACCATTTCCGCTGTTCTACTACTGTTATAGTTGAAGCCTCATGGCCATACAATATCATGCTAAAAACACATGTCAATTATGAATGCGAAATTTACCCAATTTTGAAATTATGAATACATTGTCAACGTACGTTAAAAGTGCTATGAACTTTTCCCGTGGGTTTATAAGATATTTGTTGCTGTAATTTTTACAGGACCACACCCAACATTGTGAAAATTCGATTAAACGCTAATTAAAACAAACTTTAGTAAAATTCCAATCAATCCAAGTTAGTTCATTATCTAATGCCTATTATAATTACGCCAGCTTCGGTGGAGGTGAGGCAAACTCCTCGCCTGCTAATTCGAAGGTCACGTGTTCGAATCTCGCCTACGTGGGTTTCCTTCCACTCAGGGCATGGGTGTTAATGTGTGAGGGTTAAATGTAAGAAAGAGTTGTATAGCCTTAATTGCCTTGAAAAGAAATTCGCCATTATTATTATAATTAATCTAGCTGGATGTTTATTATTTTTATAAGTTGGTATATCAAATGATGTAGCCTGATGTTATAATTCCTCCTTTGATTTATTGACAAGGAAACTTCTTCGAACTATGAATCTATCTGCCCATGAACTTTATTTCATGCTTTTTTACTGTAAATTGGGGAGTAAAAAAGGAGCCCCAAATTATTACCGTCATATACCGTAGTAATTCAGAAAAAAACATTCATCCACTCGGCCAGCAATGTTAAGGTTGATTTGGAGAAAGCTATGGAAATATTTGAACGGCGTTCTAGTGGATATCTATACGTTTACGATAAATTAAATAGTGTACAATATATTTTACCTTTTCAAGCATTATAAGAATACCTATCTAAATACACACATGGGAGCATGATTTTTTTATTTGAATTTATTTTGAATGATGCTCCCCGAGCGATATAGCAAGCACAGTCTCCAGGCACCTGATATTTGCTCGTACTTCTATTGTGGCAGGAGCCATTTAAAAGACAAGTTAATTTAAACAAAAGAAACTCTTGGCATCGAAGCAATTTCTCCCGCCAGCACTTCGGGTTGAATTTATTTATATGACATACGGTAAATTATTGACCTCAATATATCCTAGAAAAAAACAGTCCGTAGCGTAATGGTGATGGTAACTTACTTTCTAGGGATGGGGCTATAAATTGCCGTAGAAATTAACTCTTTTCAATTCATGAAGAAGCTAAACAATGCATTTGAATCAATATCATGTGTCACAATGGAAACAATTTTTTAAACAGACCTCTTTCTGAAGTAATTTTAAGAATATAAACAATAAAATCGTAGTCACCTACTGAATCATAAATAACTGAGTATTTAAAAGAATGAAAAACACGGAATTAGGTAGGGGTTATAAAGAGGAATTTTTCTATTGCATTCTAAATTTTCTATGACAACCCTCCCATTTCCTAAATTAAAGTAATTAGTTTCAATTTCATCCCAAGGTATTGCTAATAAATAGGGTTACTCTTAGAACTGAATAATGGAGGTGAACGTCAAATAAACGAATGAGAAATGTGCCGTATGATATTTATCAGGACAACCTTCACCCCTTTCTCCAAATATCCGCATAATAAATACAAAAAATAATAGCGCATTATTTTCCTGTTTGGTGCTCATTATTTCCAACCATTTAGCCCAAAATGATCGCATTCCAAACTTCCAACTACAATACCTGACCAGTCTATTTAATTAGTAATTTTAATTCATTGTGAAGTAGAGAATGAGTACTTACTTCTTAAGAGTCAGGGGAATAAATGATGACTCGTGTTACAGTGATTCAAATAACCCACAAACAAGCACCCAACATATGGTCTATTGGCGTTTGGATTTTTGAGGGGCATGGAGGAATGATTTGTCATTTTCCTCCAGAATAGTACTTGTTTTTTATTTTTTCACCCAATAAATTCAAGCTTCATGCAGATTTAGTACCAAAAAATCTCCGCCAAGGCACAATTATGATTGCGCATTACTGTAAATTGATTAACAATGCATTAAAAGTAGATTAAACTTGGAATAACCCACACTAGTAGAAAAAATAAGCCAAAAATCTTGTATCCCTTAGTTGTAATTACATACCCCAAATGCTTCCTGAAAAAAACTATGCCTAGCGGAAAATATCCAAATTGGCAACGAAGAATGAGGTAGGGTAAGCAGGTGATAGAGTAGGCAGTAATTTACTAGAAGATACTCTCCAAAGAATGGAATTAGGATTATGGAGAGCTTCATTACTATCAACCCTCGTCAGCCGGCGAGTGAGCGATGCATTTTCCAATCTTCTTTTTCTTACATTCCTGTCATTCCCTCGTTTTTCATCCAACTCTTCTTCTCCCTTCTTCGTCATTTTTCCACTACCTAGCTATACCTTTCGCTACCAGCACTTTATATGTTAGCAGCTGTCGTAGCAATGTATTACGAACTCAGGTTTCGTAACGAGTCCTTCGTATGAGGAACCAAACCCCAACGCGTTGATCCAAATTACCATCACTTCTCTAATACTTAAGTTACAAAAATATCATTTGAAAGAAACGAACTTTTATGCAGTGACCCAATGGTCCACAAATGTGTGGCATGTAAAACTAATCCTTTCGTAATGTTAATTGCTTGTAGAAATTCACCCCCTCGATTCAAGGATATTTGTTCATGTATAAATTGTAATTTTGCGTCTGAGAGTATACATGTCAGCCGTAATAAAAACATTCTGACAACCAATGTCTGAAAGGTCCCCTGTTCATCAACGTAAAATAGGAAACCTTTTCTTTAAGGATGCATCATTTTAGAAAAGTAATAATATACAGTTCCAAGTCATTCCTACCGAATTGAGTCACAACTTAATATTTACTACCAGTAAAATCCCAGGGATATGCTAATTAAACTTTTTCAAAACTTAGACATTTGAACGTGACCTTTAGAAATGGCCAGTTAGCGTCCACACTGTATTTTTGTAAAAATGATATTTGGGCTACTGAGCCAAAAATTGATTCAGCTTTTATCACATCGAGGTGACGAAGGTTTGGGAGCGTCATAATCGTCAAGCATGTATATTTAACACTATTATAATACGAAGTTCTCTCTCAAGACGTAATCTCTCAAGAACTACTTTTTTTAGATGGACCATGTAAAACAATTGAATGCGGAAAATGAACTAATATGTCATGTGTTCCATTTATTAATCTCAGTTTCTGTATTATTTTTCAATCAGTCATACAATTGGTATGTTTCTCTTGCTTGAACATGA
Organism: Pyrrhosoma nymphula; assembly: GCA_963573305.1. Classification (NCBI taxonomy): domain Eukaryota; kingdom Metazoa; phylum Arthropoda; class Insecta; order Odonata; family Coenagrionidae; genus Pyrrhosoma; species Pyrrhosoma nymphula. The sequence continues at coordinate 84,407,910 of OY754339.1, forward strand.
TTGGTATAAACAAGCTCTTCATGATGTAACCGGCGTCCAACATTAGAGGTTTCCTCCACAATAATGAAACGACATATAAATATTAAATTGGCAGGCAGGCCATATGCGATAAGACATTTACGTCAATGAGGGAATGAAGATCAAGAAAATTCCTGGAATATGCATTTATGATCCTGATGTGGGTGAACCTTTTCATGAAGGGAGTTGCATAAACTTTATGGAAATTTAAAAATTAAAATTTTATTGGCTATGCTCTCATACCGGCACATAGCTGGATTCAATGAAAGTGAGAATTCCCGAAACGTTTAGAAACAGTTCGGTTTCCAAGTTCGCGTTTGTTGAAGGAAACTCTTTTCATGCTTATGTCCTAGAAAATAAATGCCTGAAAAATGGTTGAGTGTAATTACATTTAGAACTCAGGTTCGCTCCAATTGTGCATGCAGCATCATGTTGCGATGCCATGGTTTTTGGCGCACTGCTTCCATAAGCCAATATGAAAGGCCGTTTTACACGGGGCACTTAATTGCGCATTTTGATGTACAGAAATTGCGAGAACGCGGGCAAGGAATAAGAGCAGGGGCTATTTTCCCGTCTGTTGTTTATGCATTTGCACATGCAGTCTAGCAATCCATTGCTTTACACGATGCAATTTTCAATTCACATCTACACATACATCATTGGAAATGGTTTCCCAAGTGACTGGGTGATGGAGGCACACGGAGTTTGGCAACAGCGCCATTAGGCCCCGCGCTGTCAACTAAATATGGAACGCTCTATAGATAGCAATCAATGTTCAAGGTTTTCGAGCGCGTAGACTTGGCATCACGTCGGGTTGCGATTCATATGTACCGCATCGCATGCAGCCAACTGCCTCCGAAGAAGAAGTGGGTCAAAGATGGCATCGATAAAAACGGTCATTTGTTTTCGGCGCGCCCCACATTATCAGTGCTGCTCATGTGATGGCACTTAAGGAAATGTGCCAACAACTGAATAAATTAATATTATATCAGCCGAGGTTGGCAATCTTTGAACTTAAAAAGCTGCAGAGTTCACCCTGAGGGAATCAATTAAAGGCTCTCAGATAAATCCCATCGTAATAGTTTCCACAGTAGATAACCTTTTGGAAAAACATGATATTAGACGGAATATTGAGAGGAAATGGCCTGAAAATGGAAAACGCAATATTACCATAAAGCAAAAGCTCACTATTAGCCTATGTTTTTGTGTTATCACTATGTTTTTTTTGTTTTAATTTCATCAATTTTGCTGTCACTATTTTTTTCAATTCAGCCGCATTGTTGCAATTAAATTTTTGGCTTTGAAAAATATATGCTATAATTTTTTTAAATAACTGTGGGAATGAACGAGTCAGCAACTTTAGCATAATCACCCGTTGGTGAACCACACAAAGGCCATGTTGAAATAATCATTCACTTGGACACAGATTCAAACCCAAATCTCCCGACATTGCGTCGTGTACTTTAGCCAGTTAATCTACCATGGTGTTCTCTTTTCTCATAATTTGTAAGTATTTTCGATTGGTATTGGCATTCTTCACTGTAGACCCGCGAGAGTGGCGGGGTACGACAACGCTTCCTGTTCTTCGGTGAGGATTGGAGAGGAGAGCGTCTTGCTCGATTAAACTCTCTGTAATTCCCCGAAATATTCTTTTATTTCATATTTCTCTTTGGGTCGGGGATACTCTATGATGTAAGTAGTGCTGGATTGACGATTATTTAAAAACATTTTCGTACAGCCCGTTGATTATCCAATACCAAAAGTGAATACTCCTATCATCACAATTATCAAAATTTGGAGATATCTGAGATATATTAGATTTATTTGTAAATTAATATCTTACCTTGTCTTTTGAAGGCTGATAGCCAAGAACATAACAATTCCCATGTTCAGTTTGAATAACTACGTTTGTGTGACTTGCCTCCCAGCCTCTGCCCTCTGGTGCTTCTCCACGTCAAACAGCAATATATCCAAATTCAATAAACGAATAAATAAACAAACTTAAACTAACCAAATTAACTTAAATATTATGAAACCACTTAAACCAACTTAATTAACAGTCAATAATCATAAATCAAATACATAACATCTTCCCTTTTTTTCTTGAATAAACAAAAAGCAAATGATTCATACATATCTTCCCCCTTTTTAAAAATACAAGCAAATGATTCATACAACACAAATATTCTAAAACATTCAATGCATACAATATATTCGAATGCAATATATTCCAAGACTATATATTTGACTAATTAGCTTTTAGGAAATTACGTAGATGGGATTTTGAGGAGAACGAAGGAGGCTGGAAAGAACCCTGGCACATGGCACCTCTTCTAACGAAGGGAGCCCAAATAGATTCTTCCTGATCATTCACTACACCTCGGTGGCTTCCTAGAATAATCCACACCTTTGTCGCCATGTGCAATGTGCATGCCTTCCAGTGCGAACAGTATTAATCTCAATTGACGTCAACAACGACAAAGGGAAAGAGGGGATCAGACCTCTATCGACACAGTACTACTTGTCCTTCCCTTAGTTACTTGAATGAAATAATCACATCAATGAAATGTTACCTGACGCTAGGTACAGAGCCTGACCATAACTGTTCGTGCTACAAAATGTCCATGTTTGAGAACCATTTCATGTATTGAAATGGTTCAAAAATTTTATCCGCGGATTGGGCCAGTGGGATTGTTTGAAAAGTGGACATAAGATATGATATTTACACCGTTCCCCTTCGGGAATGGAAGAGTCAAAAAGATTACATCTCTGAGTTTGGCCTGTAAAACTGGTTCTCATTTTATAATTTACACCGTACTGCATATCTACCTCCCCAATTCACTCCGCTCTATCATAAATCTGTTCCTCGATTCAACTCTCATCCGTTTTCTGAGACTTATTTGTCCTAAAATAACCCAATTAATGTTTTGGTTGTTTTTTATGATATCTACTGCCCACGTAACCGTTGATGAAAGGAAAATCGTTTCAGGTGGAGGATAAAAAAAAATTCTTTAATATAATGGGAATTAACAAGGTGAGGAGCTGTTACAGAATTAAGTGAGCATGAAAATTCCAAGTGTACTTGAACATATGACGTAATCATTTATGTATGTCTCGCAATACAATTTATTACCTTTCAATATAACTTTATTGACTTAACACAGCGAGTTACAAATGAAATAGGACATATTGAGACCATGTCTTAGATATTGTAGAAACATTTTTCACCTGAAAACGAACATTCAAATTACAATGAAGTTCACTTCGTACAAGGTTTCAAAAGAGTTGAGAACAGAGCGCACCTGTACCCATGTCTTTTAACCAAAGTAAATTATTTAGATAATATTTAACTTGCAGTTTTTTTATCACTTGGGAGTCCTTATGCAAGTTTCTGTTAAGATACTGGGAAACTTCAATAATTTTAAATAGACTTTCACAAAAAAATTATAATTTTATTAACTGGAACTGACAATTTTGCCATTTGACTTCAAATGCCCGTCAATGAATTACCAAATGGACTAGACCAAATAGTTCTTAACAGCTAACCAATGTTCCCAAATGTTGTATGAGTGAGAGAATGCTCGTTCCTAACAGAAACCTTACATGTTAGAAAGATCAAAAGGTAGCAGCCCAACTAACAATGGCGTACACTGTTTCTATTTCGCCTCGTTGTTGCTACCACAATTTACGGCCACACTCTGTGGCGGGGAACTCTCAAGCAATCAAGTCTGGTTGAGTAAACATCCGGAGAACGGGGTTTTTAAAAGTGGTATAGTAGGTGTAATCCCATTCCGCTAAAAGTTTCATTTGAATGGATTGTGGGTATCTATCTCTTTTATGGGAAACATATTTTAAGTATTTAGAGCAGTCTTTCTTTTCAATCGACATTTAAACGTTATAATTATCGCTTTTCGAGTGAAAGAGTTTAAAAAAGACTTTTGGAGGTGGAAGAAAAGTTGCCAAGTACTTGTGTGCTTGTTAATTAGCAACGTATTTCTTGAAAAATGCATTTTGTTCGACATCACATCTCCCGCAAGAATGCAAATGGAGGCCAGTACTAATATATATATATCAAATTATTTTTCTCCTTTTTGGCCACTCTTGGCATTATATTTTTCCCGGCCTACAAGCTATAGTTGTGAGTATATAAATATAAAATATTGTAAAAGAGGTGTAAAGAGATCATTTTCTCCCTTCAAATATGACTTTTCTTTTCTATTACCTGCCAATTACTATATGTTAAATAACCGCAGAATTTGGTATTCCTTGTTGCGTCACTAATTATTTTTTAAACAAGATAATGAACTCATTGACATTGAAAAGAATATATTATACTTTTCCTTCTTTCTCGTATTTTAATTCTGTTTGGTAACTTCGTATACACGAAATCATCCATCACCATCAATCATCGCTCGCAGGGGAGGAATATCCGAGGAAATCCATGTTTGACATATGATCAATTTCAAGTGGGGCCTTATTTATGACTTCCTCCATTGAAACCAATTGGACTTCGGTGTCGTCATTTTTTTTCAATTAATTTCCACGTCAGCTTGCTTCAAGGCTACTATCCTGAGATAATCAGTGAATAAAAATGCGTTCCAATATTTGAGGTGAGGTTGTTCAAATTAGCCGGTGTGGCAAAAATTTAAGTATGTATACCTAATTTAACAAAATTTTATGTATTTAACATAATGTATTTCTAAAATAATACTGAAGTATGTAGAAAATACACGTTTTATGAGTAAAAGGAATAACACGACATATTTTTATCCGACGTATTACAAAAATTATGGGAAGAATAGATTAAATGTAAAAATAACCATGATGCATAATAGTTTACCAGAAAGTCTAAAAGACCTCAAAAATATTATCGAAATAAAATGGCGATTAAGAGAGTAACTTAATTCACCATGAATTGTATAGTCACATGGTTATTGAACATACTTATGGAAAACGTACTTGTATATATACAATTTAATTTTGTAAATCCGAATACTCCTATTCATATTCAGTGAATAATCCTATTTGTGTATTAGCTGTATAACTATGTACTATTTTGTGGGGCCAATTGAATAAGTAACGTTAACCAAATGGAACCTGCCGACAAACCTAATGAGGATTTGCAGGACCAAATTATGAATAAAATATACCATTACAAAATGTCAAATAATGTAATTATCCAATGTATAATGTATAAAATTCTAATTAATGAAAAACTCATACGCCTCTTTCAAATGTGGCTAACTTTAAAAATCGTATAAGCCAATCCCTGATACTAAAATGAAATCCTTATTTCATATTTAAGAGAGAGAAACACTGGCTAAGTGTTTAATATGTTCCATTTTGTTTTATTTCGAATATTTTAGCGATCAACCGTTCAAAGGCTTCAGCCCTACTTAATCCCATGAAATTATTTCAATTTATATTTTATTTTGTGTTTTAACTCACTGATTGTTTTCATCGGCAAAGTTTTCATCGAAAGATTATAGAGAAATATTTCATCCTTATCATTTCAAAAAAGTATCGCAGGAATAGTTTTTAGCCCGAATTTGAATCCCGTTTATTTGATTTTGGCCTTAAGACTATAAAAATACCTGGATAAGTTAGGAAAGTCGGGTGATGAAAAAGCCAAAATTATGAGATGAACAAGTTTAACGTGCATTAAAATTTATAGAATATTAGGAGTCAATCAATAGAGTAGGTATATTTGACCAAAATCGCATTGCTAAAGCTAGCAAAGGTAGCTGAAGTACAATCAAAGTAATACTTCTGAAGAACTACCTTCAAATAACAACTAAAATGTCGTTGAATGTTTGTTTATGTATGCGCACACTCGAAAAAGAAGCAATTCGAAGAAAGCCAATTCTATCGTAAAAAAATGGGAGTAGTAAGTGTTGATGTCAAACTTCACGAAACTAAGTCACAGTAATTCAATGTAAATAATATTTAACCGCCAGTACGTGTTAAAGTCAAACATATTGGCAGTTTTCATTGATAGAGATTAATCTGATTCAAATCACGATCGGACCATAGAATTTTAGACATGAATATCGATTTTTGCTAGATATCAGTGATCAGGAAACGGATGTGCTGTGGTTGCTGAGACGTTGTAGGATTTGGAGGGAATATTTAGGCAGAAAGCCATTGCAGTATATAAGAAACTGCCAGAGATAGATTCTGTGACATTGAGGAGGAAAAGCAATTCACAGAAAACAGCGGAAAAGAGAAATCATTCCGTAGCTGACAAGTGTGCAAGAAAAAAATTAACAATTTTGAGTTTCTTCAATGCTTCTTTATTCTTATTTTCATTCATAGCGAAACTGAAGCAATGGAAATTTCCATTTATTTTACTAATTGACTTAACAGGCTAAGATCGTAATATTTCATGTAAAAATCATACGTCTGGTCGTCTTGTAGACATAATAATCTGACTATGCATTTCTTTCATAATTTTTACCATGCTGGCGGACTCGATGTTCTGTAAAAATCTTAGGTAAAAGATAAATGTGTTGCATCCTGATTGAGAGATCCTCATTAATGAAAGAATCACTGATTTGTTAACAACGTGAATTTAGTTCCGGCCTTAACCGTCCCGGCGCCCTGTGTTCAACATTTTGGCGCCGCCCCCAACCGCCGACATTTTGGCGCCGCCCTTTCCACTTTTTTCAACTTTGATAATTTATTCCTTGAATTTTTAATCATAGTAAATTATAAAAAATGGACCATTAAAATAAAATCCATTTCATTAAATAATCCACATAAGGTAATAAATTAAGCATCAAATATTTTTACACAACATATACTTTTTCACATTTTTTAATGTATGTACAAGTATAAAGTAATTTTAGTTTAATATTTTTACAAACAATTGAAAATACAAGGCGTGTTTTTTAAGTAAGTACCGTTTTGAAATAAAAAAGAACAAGTTTCATTTTCTTAACAATTTTATTTTTACATGAAATCCTGTACCTTAATCTATGTTCTACATAATTTTCTGTAATATTAAGGCAATTATCGTACCGTAGAACAAGCTTTTTAATTATCCTCATTGAAGTCTGCCGCCTGATTTGACAACCACTGCAACTCGGTCGTTTTGACCTCATCATCATCGTCGTGGCGCTGACCACCCAGAAGCATCGTTATATGCAAAAACAGATGGTTGTCAGTGTGCGCTAGATTGGGACTGTACGGAGGGTGTACATCAAATTGTTCCCAACCAAATGATCCGATGAGATCTTGAGTTTGATTAGCCGTGTGTGAACTAGCATTGTCATGGAGCAAAACTGAAGGTCGCCCACTTCGTTTCTCATCATGAACATTCGTGCGGCCATCTCTAAAAGCTCTAACGCATTTCCATACTATTCCATCTCCCATTATGTTTCTTCCACACGCAGAGAAGTAGGTGGTTTCATGAACTCACAAGCTGGTAACCACTACCAAGTGAGAAGGTTAATTTTTGTTTAACCAAGAAGATAGTAACGATTACCCTCGGAAGGCCCACTAAGTAAGAGCCGAAAATTTGCTTAATTCAAGCAGATAGGCTTACAATTTTTTTCGGTAATTTTAATGATAAATAGAGTATTATAGTACAAAAGGAGACAATTTTTGGATTCGAAAGTAAGGCTGATATAATGAAAGTATTGAAAACCGGATTTAGGCGAAGGATTAAAGAATAAGAAATTGATATTGAAAGGTGTGTATTCTGGTAAGGCTCGACAGATTCGTATGGTTGTGGATTTAATATGAGGGGAACTACGCAATGTATCTTCGGAGATCTAAAGAGGAAGATATAAAAATCTAGTCTCATGAAAGGCAAGGGAAGAGTTTTTAAATATGGCTGCAGAAGGGGAAGTCATGTGAGAAATTCTAAGGAGGCATTAGTTGGCTGGGTGAAGAAGAGATCGAGCGAGTTGATGCTGAAAAGCGTGATTAAAGGTAAATTGTTGGGCGATCATCAGAGAAAGAAAGCAATATAAATAGCTGATTTAGGTTGTAAGGGACATTCAGAAGCGACGATGAAGGAGCGGATTTGAAAGATCGTTCGTTTTACCGTTCATAATTCCTTTAGAAGTTCGATGACAGAGTTTTCTGAAAAACTAAAAAAGTTCTATTATTAGTAATATTTCGGTAGATTCTTAGTAAATACCTGTTACATGAAATCTTTATTTAAGTATAAACATCAATAGTAGCCTGTTTACTTACTTTACAATTACAATAATCGTTTCTAAAAACCTATTTTGGTGTTAAAACGTTCGATGTACTTTGCATCGAACAATTGACCTGAAATACTTGCTAATTTTTTATTAATTGCCCATTATATCCGAGAATTATTTCATTGCAGTTAAAAATTCAACCATCACCAATTATCCTGTGCCCTGCTAACTCCAATGTAGCTTATCCTTCAACATTATCTGCCAATATAGGTTTTGCAGCCTCCATCCCTTCAATTTTAACTGATCCATATCTCTGATATATAAAAGGCCCCACTCCTTAATGTGCCAGTTCCACGTACTGCCCTCTTGCCTAGGGGTTCTTATCACCTTTTATCTTGCTTCTGCCTTCTTCATAGCGCCTGATGACCGTTGAGCTACTCCCTAACTACGTTGAGCTACCATGTCACATTGTCTCCGAGGTTGCGAAGGAGTTGAAACTTGCTCTGATTGCTCCTCAAGAAGGGCAACCAACCTCCCTCCAACCCTCCTTCGTGATTCATTCGTCCTTCTCTCATTGATTTCCGTGCAATAGCCTTGAATTGGATCTGTAATATCCTGGCATAGTTGTGCTACAAATATACAATATATATATATAGTGGATAGACTGTTCAGCATCTGATTGGGATGTCTAGGTTCATACCCTGTTGAAACCCCTCTAATATGCTAAGCTCTACCTAAGATGGGTCTATTTATGGCTACCAGGTGTTACTGGTATTCCATAGGCAGGATATAGAGGAGAAACATCCTGTCCACCTTTGCATATAAAATTACATGATGCTGGGCAAAATGATCTTCAGGCTAACCAATCGTACCGGCCCAAGATTAACAGGCTACAATAGTTTTCTTGCCCTAATTGACTGCATACACAGTGATGAAGTAATAATTTACTGACTGTCAGCTATTATTGCCATAATACTCAAGAAAAAAATGTTTCCGTTTCTTCCTGATTAATCTTGACTTCATTAGTTTTCAACATCGCTGCTTTATTTATTGGATGTTCAAAACATATATTCAATAATTCTGGAAAAAATACAGTATCTCTGTATATCGTACTACTACATCATACTAGTATCCCTGGTTTTTCTGAATTTTCAATTTCTGAATTCCAAATATTCATGATGACTTTTTTTCACATTTCTACAATCGGTCGAATCATGGACAGTTTGGCGCTTTATTCGCCTATGACTGCAAAGGCAGTATTTATTGGTTCCCGTTAATTTTTACCTCCACTCTCATCAAATATAAGGCACATGTCTAGCATTTTGTGAACTGTCAGTATCCTTAATAACAGACAGTCAGCAGTCAAAAATATGTCGTATTTACTTGCCAAACATATTCTGCAGTGACGTATCCAGGTGGAGCCGATGTGGTCTCCCTCCCACAATTTTTTTTGCCTTAAAAAATAGGGAACTTAATGTGTTGGTAATTATTCATGGTTACTTTTATAAACGCTCTTCGAATACATATTTATGTAATTAATGAACATAGTACATCGTCATTCTTGTATTATTTCAGAAATTAGCACAGCAGAAATCCTTTTTTTATAAATCGGATGTTACAATGCGATGTTAAATGCACTCTAAACGCCTAAACACAAAATTTGCTCCTGACTTTCAATTTCTTTTCTACTGGAGCCCAGACTCCGATCCCGATACACTCAAAATGAATATACCCTTACCGAAACGAAACCTGGTTGCATCACAATATTCTGGACTCGATTTTTCCATGTTCGTTTCATTTTTTACTCTAGCATGATGATGTTTTACTTCGATTGTTGCCTACATATGCCCCAAGAAGTCCCTCAAGATTTTAAGAGTGTACCTGCTAAAGACGATTTAATGCATGGAATCACTCATCGAAATTCATAAAACAAGTTGCAAATTCGAAGTCTCTATGTTATTGAAAGTGGAAAATACTACATTCTTATTTGTCTTTTCATTTTCCGTAAATGTCGTTCCACCATATCTTGTATAATGTCGTGGACTTCCTTCAACACGCAGATTGGAAATACGTGTCACGTGTCTGAAAAAGGACCTTGATACTCCCTCTTCCCGTGGAATCTACCGTTATCTATATTATTAGAATCTTCTCAAGCAACTGTTACTGCAACTACGATTTCTTCTCAAGTTTTTGTTTATTATTATACACACTTCGTAGCTATATACGTATCCCAGCTACTTTCACTACGGAAGCCAGTTTCCAAAGCACTCTTTTATTAACTGTCTACGTACCTATCTAACCTAACTTTAGATGTCTATTTCTTCAAATGTTCAGTTTTTCACTAGCTCTAGAATGTTTAGCATTAAAAATCTCATAAAAAATATCCTCTTAGATCTTTACTTTCTTCTAAGTAGATTAAACCTACAGAACCGATTGGTGAACGATATTCCCCTTTGAGTATCTCATTAGGCAGGATTGCCGTGTTGTCATATCTGAAAGGCATCTGCTGTGGGAACCGAGGTGATGGTTTATCGCTGCATATCACATCCCATAACTGGCATCTGACTGGAGATCTTCACGCTCGGGAACAATCCTTTATGATATGCGCGTGAAGTACTTCAGTTTCAATAGTTAGGCTGTATGATCCATTTCGTTTGTATCTAATTTTTAAAAGTAAAATCACGTCTAAATGTTAATTTTTTTTATCATTTGTAAATGGATCTGGGAAAGAAATTTATCATCAATGATGCTTATTTTAATAGTAAGGTTATGAAGAGACAGGATTCTGATCGATAAGCTTTTTCGAATGAGTTCTTTTGCTCTATGAGATGCATAGAAACGCAATCTTTGGTTGAATAGTCGGCTTGGTAATTAAAATCACGATTCCATTCATGATACAATTTTCAAGGAGACCATTCCAAGGCTGTAAAATATGAGAAACCGTCCTATTATGCAATTCTTTATTTATGGTTACTTGAGTTAGAGGACAGAATATTTTTTATTTATCACGTCATTTGGGAGAGCATTTTCATTTTAATTAAAATTCCAATTATCACATCGAATAATTTGGGAAGAAATACTGCGGAATACTAAGTCCGATGTGCGATAGTAACTTTGAAACTGCAGCCATCATCTGATTCGTGTATTTAAGGCTATGAAGGGTATTTTAATGAAATGTCTCCTTTTATTACCACAATTACCTACCATACTCTTTCCCGATTAGTATTCCTGGATACATTCCTGAGTTTTCGGCCTCGGTTGCCGCGGGTTTTAGTCCGCGTTTGCAAACCCAAAAGTCGCGGGTTCGAGTCCCACCTGAGTGGATTTTTTAGTGCATTTTCGTGTGTCCGTCCACTGTTGCAAAGTTAATGATACCCGATGTAAAATGCCGTTTTCGAAATCAATGGAAAATTAATGAATAAATAAACACGCTCCTTAGCCAGGTACTTCTACATTCTTACCATGGTTGCCAACATACGTAGTTATTTAGCCAACATTTATAGTAAGTGGAAAATTTGCTATTATGTTTAAAATCATATATACATGATTGAAATAAAAATTTACCAATGGAAAATTGTTGGCATAACAATTATTCCATCTGCGAGAGCTTAATTCCTATTGTGTTATCTTACTGCAAGCTTATTACATTGGTAATGGCACAACCACCTCAAGAAACTTTCGATAAATGGCTTGTAATCCAATAATTTAACCTGATCTTATTGCTCTACATGTAGATTCTGGGTATTAATTCCATCTAACCACGACCGTTTATCTTAAAGTAATCAAACCATATGCTTACTACATGCACATACCCATCACGAAAACTTAAAAAATCTATGCATTAGATCTTGAATACTGTTTTCGATTTTAATAATCTCCTCCGTAATTCCCTATCCTTAAAAGCCTCCTTTTTGGCTGCCACATTTGTACACTGCTTCATACTCGCTCTGCTGTCCCTAAGACTCCAAATGTTCCTACTCTTTAGAGTCTCTTCCGCTACTATCACTGAACGTATTGTGGATTCACTGATAATTTCAAGATATTTATCCAACTGGGGTATAATAAAAATACGAAATAAAAAATCACAAATCCGTTCATCTTGTGCTGGGCTAAATGGCTGATGACGATTCTGCCAGGGCGTGAAGACTTGTATGTCTCTTAAAATAATATTTTACTTTGCCTATTGCCACGTATTGGCCTTTGAATGCAAACATGAAATGTTAATTACCCTAAAAAAGATTATTTTTAATCAAATAAACATTATTTTTTAATAAAAGTTATTCGTTGCCATTAAAACGTTCCAATGCTTTGTTCATTTCGATACCCTAAACTCTGGTATTAAGAAAGAAAGTATAACAATACATTAACATTACTTCTGTACCCATGAGGTTCCAAAAATTAATTAATGTGAATTGACTTCATCTAAGGGCATTTATATTTGAACGACATTGAGATGAATTGGACGGCAAAATTGTACTTTTCTTTTTCTTGAAAACAGGATCATGCATAGGTGCCGTTTCGCTTTACCATGTTTTGCAACGGTTAATGAATATTTGTCTCATGTTGGACTCTATTTTTCTCCGGATGGATCTTGTTCTTTGCGGCGTGAAGATTTTTTAAGTTAAAAACATTTTCCTGCAAAAAATATTCAGCCAGGTAAGAATATTATATCATAATCAAAATAGGCATATATTAAAGGAAGCCTTAATTTTCCCACGAGTTTGCCTGCAGTTCACCAGAGTTTTTTCTGCGCTTCCATTATTCCATGGGATTAATTATTTTATTGGAAACAGTCAATTAATGCAGAAGTCTGAAGTCTTTCGTAAAATGAAATGTCATTGAACACTCTCAAATGCTCACCAGCACGATTAATCTTGTAATTAACACGGTATAAGTAACGAAAATTTAGCGAGTTATTGTAACTGTTCATGATATGGCAAAATTTATTTAGTATTCTTAGAGTTACGATGATAGTGATTCAGTGATTAGTATAGTTTTCCATAATATATCGATGGTCATGCACAGTATAAATGGCAAATTATGGTAGTATCTTTATTATAGGTGGATTTTTTAGCGGAGCCTTTAACGTTTTAGGTCTTTACCCACGCTGGTATATGGTCCCTTTCACTCAGGAAATTACCAACTCTGGAATTTAGATTGATGGTGGAACAGTCGGTGACATACAAATATTACTCTTTTCATGTTTTTGGGTGTTGCTTCACTTATATTATGATGTTTTATTTTTCACATGATCATATCATGGAAAATGGAAATTCTTCTTTGAAATTACAAGGTGATATATTCCGAATGCTTATTTACACTGCTCAGCAACTTCTGCTACTTATTTTTACCCACTGCCAATCTCATTTTGTGTTTGTAGACTAGCGAGAAGTCTTCTTTCGCTGTGATGACGATACGATGCGTTCTAAACGATATACATTTGTTGCTTCATAATCCTCTCTGTAGTGGACAGCCTGTCGAAGTCTATGCATTCTTTTTATTACATGCTATTTTTTAGGCTAGCATCGTGATATCTGACTTACACTACCACACATGACACAAAAAAACATTCACGATTATCTCTCCCAAGTCCCTCGGCCACAACGCTAAAGGCATGATTAAAATGTTTAAACAATAAATTTATTTAGCAATTCTGGAAAAATGTTTGATTCACTATAGACGATAATGGAACGAAAACTGGCATGTCGGTATCTATAAACCGTTGTTAAAAGCTTCTTTGTGGGCTGATTTCCTCTTCTTATAAAGTAATATAATTCGGCATATGAATGAGCTTCTATATAGTTTTCTTCTGCATAGTTTTCACTGTAATTATTTTGGATTACATCGAGCGTATAGCCTAATAACTCCATAGATCAAAGCATACTCTTTTACCGGAGTCGTAAACTAGCAGGAGCTTGTATCGAGAACTGAAAACGTGAATCACTCAAATAGCGAGATAAAACATTACGTATTTGCCCTGAATCGACGGCACCGTGACACCGTGACTTCTAAAAATGTATTTCTTATTTTAATTGGATAAATTATTATCACCGCTCAGAGGTAAACTTTTAAATGTTCACTTTTTCCTCTATTGCTGAATGAACATTATTGCTTGCGACTAGAATCCATCCACTGGACATTCATGGGAGAACAAGTCAGATTAAAGATACCAAGCGCCGCTTCTGAAGATATAACATAGTTAAAAAGACGATGAGAGATGTAGTTAGCTTTTGCTTGTAAACTGTGTAAATAGGAGGCCACCTGTGGCGTCCCATCCCACCACTCCCGTACGCTGCGAAGGATGGAACAATTAGGCTATATCAATAAAACTGAAATTCTGTTTGTTTTAACACTAAAGATGTCCACACTCCTTGACGAAATCGAACAAAATTTGTTAAAAACGTTCCCTGGACCCTTTGGACAGAATTAAAAGACTATGTGAAAGGCCTAAGGGTCCTATGGGTCCAGACTTTTTTTTCTTTCACTCCCACAAGAAAAGCATTGGATTCGGTGCTGAGGTTTCTTTACATGCTTTTTAAATCACTTGCGCTCATGATGTAGGCTTGAAATTTTTAGTATTCGGTGACTGAAAGAAAAAAGCTTTTCACTCATAAATTCGAATTTCTTATTTCCTTTGATTTTGCCAAAGTATTAGTTTTTGGCTCAGAAATGGTGATTTGCACTTTTTATTCAATGTTACTCACCATTTCTAAACTGTTTATGCGTATTTTACCACCTCCCCTTTTCACCAATTCCTTCTCCTTCGCCCTGCCCCACCGTTATTAAACCCCCCATAAACCTAAACACACCTATATAGTACACTCGTCCGGTAACTTGAACAAACTGCCTTGATAATGACGGTGTAAGTGGAAACCTTGGTCGGCAAATTAAATACAAATTGGACTTCAAATAGTTTCTCTTTTACCAACTGTTTGAAGCTTGTTCCTGTATAATATACCTTAAATTTCGAGTTGCGTCTGAGGTGCTTTCGCTATTTTCTGTTAAATACACAAGTTTCCCTAAATGGTTCAGTTCTATCTTCATTTTATGGGCGCTTTGAGGTCACTACCAACTCTGCACACGCATTGTAGCTCTGCCTGATTGTCAATGAACATAATCTGGCACATTTTTCTCTACACACAGCATTCCCTTCAAAGCCAACTGCGCATTCGTAAAATAGATCGGCAGCTGGTGGTCAAACTTGGCGATCTTCTCAAGGTGGACCTCCGGGCATATCACTGGCCGGCGCGGTAGCGTAGGAATATGCACTATATAATTCACGGCGAACAAGGAGCACTTTCGTGTGCGGAGGAAAATACCTTCTTCCCGCCGCTTACTCACCCATTCTGTCCTCCTCTGATAAACGTGGTTAATTAAATATTAAGGTAACGATAAATTATAACATGTCCAAGAAACATGTCCCACGATTTTTGGAATGTCCAGCGCCCTGAGCCCTGATGAGATGATGCTCATTTGATAAGTGTAATCGTGTATCGGCGGCACTTTATCTTTATATTTTCAGTATTAGTTTTATTTTTAACTCTTGCCATATTTGAAAGTAATAACATAGTGTTTACCATAAGGCCGATGGTCTTATAAAATATGCTATGCGTAGTTACATATACTTATTAAAAATATTTTCATATTTAGAGTAGTTTAAGTTAGGAATTTATTAATATGTAGAGTCTCTGTAGACCTTAGAATCTATTAGAAAAAATAACAACCAATGTCGGTACAAACTGTGTGAAAATAGCCTGAAAAAGTTGTTAATTAGTAGGTTTGAATACAAAAATATATTTAATGATGTTTATAATCATTTTCCAATCATTGCGATTCCACAAATGACGTGGTGTGCTGTCACGCGTGCAAAGATATACACCAAGGGGATGAAATTGGCCATGTCAAAAATCTATTTACATGACCGGGATTTGAACCCGGATCTTTATTGCCGTTCATGTGTGTTGCCCAGTAACACTGCCAAGGCGAAATTCGCTTTTTATTAAGATGGCTTGGTGGTGTAACTGACTAACACACCTGACAGGCGATTGGGAGATCCGGGTTCGAATCCCGGTCATGTCAAATGATTTTCTCATGGCGAATGTATTCCCCTCGATGTATGTTAATAATCAGAGGTCCCAAAGGCCAAAGAACAATTTTTCATAATATCCAACTGAATAAGCAAGTAAGTACATGGTCAAATTATTGGGTGGGATGAGTTTCTTCAGGGTATGGTCTGAAAAACAAACCACTTCTATTCTTCACTTATTTTTCGGAATCTACCATATTCCATTATCAGGGCTAGAAATATACATTGAAGGTCAACAACTTAAACGCACCTCGGAAATACTAGATATATCAAAACATTTCAACATGGTTGTCATCAAAACATATCAACACGTCAATTACCTTATAATAAAAACATTAAAAATTCCCATCCTAGTTTCGAAGATTTTCATTTGACCGCACGGTAAACTTACAACAATCCCGCGGTCATAATTTATAAAAAACAAAAACTCATTTAATCCTTGTGAATTGTGTATTCCTTCACGGCAGCGGTAGACCAGTGGAAAGGTGGTGGATTTCCGAGTGTAAGGTTAACAGTTCGATGCTCTGGTGCGGAAAATATTCTTTTATATCTTTAGAAATTGGGTTTTCATCATCGTAAATCTCCACAAAAAATATTTTCACGTAATTTATTACTTGCTAAAGTGTTGAACTTTCATTAATTCCACCCAAAATATATGCTAAGCACCTGTTCCCAGCATATGCTTAACACCTGTCCCCAGCATATGCTTAGCATCTGTCCCCAGAATGTACTCAGCAGTGCCATTTGTCATATCTCCAGTATGTTCTTAGAGGATATTCTTAGCATATACCTTTGTCTCGAAAGCATATTCTGAGCATATTCTAGGCACATACTTTTGCTGACTGGGATTGCTCTACAAGTCTTTCTTACGTACGCTTTTCCACATACAAATGGCACTCTCAGGAGTGTCTCACCGATCGGTAGGGAGATGGATACTTAACGAATACCTGATACTCAACGAATGCAAAATGTAGCCTGCTGCTTACGGAGTGGTGTACTTTACTAGTTTGTAAAGTTTGAAGTTCAACGTCTGGTTCTAATAAAAACTAGCCGCTGCAGGATAAACGTTGCATGAGAAAGTTGCGGGAAGTGGTCTGAATTAAGGAGGGTATTTGGTCTCCAAAGGCCTAAAATGACAGCATAGTCTTCAAACGTATTGATAAGATTCCCACCTTCACTGTTGGCCCGATTATACCAGATTAACTATGTAGAAAATTTTCATTAATTCATTACGAAATCAATGGCGATA
Organism: Pyrrhosoma nymphula; assembly: GCA_963573305.1. NCBI lineage: Eukaryota > Metazoa > Arthropoda > Insecta > Odonata > Coenagrionidae > Pyrrhosoma > Pyrrhosoma nymphula. Next base: position 84,425,416 of record OY754339.1, read on the forward strand.
ATCGGTATTGCAGGGGCATACGGACCACCAGAATCGTCCGAGAGCAATAAAAAAATGTTATTAAAATAACATAGCGACTCAGTTATGGAATGTTTTTATCCTGTTACTTACCGTGGGTAACTTAATTCAAGACACCCCACACTTAAGAGAAGGAAAACACCTCTGGGAGAAGTCCATATCTGATCGGAGACCACTTATTCTTAGTGCCGCGGGCATCCTTCACACTGCTCCACAAGTGCCTCCGTTACGTCCTTACGTGCGTCTTACCAGGTCATTCACTCAGTTGCTACCCACACAGAAAATTATGCATTTTAAACGTTTGGTGAATTCAATATACAATAATTACAATGAACAAATTGGATACTCCTGCACTTCCTAGTTTAAAATCTATGTGGAATACCTCAGAATATGTATTGAATATAAAATGGGATTTTTGGATACATGAGATCTGATACCATAAGTGATTAAGAAAAGTTTTTTTCTAATTAGTTGAACATAGTTGGTATTATAGCAAAAGCACAAAACATGCATTACGTATTTGGAACATGCAGTTGAATTCACATTATATTGAGTATAGACAGTACTTGCTTGCTTAATGACAGTAATACATACTTAATGCTATCACAAAATTAATGCATTCGTTTGTCACAAATATATGTTGAATAATTATTGAATACAAAGTGTAATGTGTGGATGCTCACCCAACAGGGAACAAAAAACAAGTAAAATGCTTGCAAAACTCAAAGGCGCGCCACTTAAACCCTTTTTCTATTCAACGAAATGAAAACAAAATGCCTGATTACGAATGGCACTAGCAGTAGTATCGCGGGGGGGGATATTGGGATGAGAGACGATGGTTTGCTTGCGCATGGAGGTCTGACGAGGTCAAAGGAGCCAAGAATGCAACGAGGTCAATGTTGTGATGATCTGCTCTTAGCCAAAGACTACACCCAATACACATGTGACGAGGTGAAGGAGTCAAGGAACTTGAGCGAATGCAGCAAAATTCAGTGTAAAGTGATTTTTTGAAAACCAAAATTTTATAAACCAATTGAAAAAAGTCGTACAAGTGTCGGAACAAATACAATTGTTCAGGCGCACATCCCAAAATCCTCTATAGGTATATTGGAACTTGGTATTCATCACCAGTGCAGAGTTTGAGTTCAGTGACGGCGGTTCAAGCGTTCATGGGCGAGCAGCAGATGGACCGAATAGCTCCCGCAGGGACCTTTGGTTCCTACTTCTCTCGTAAATTTTACCCTCACTGATATTATACGCTTAACATGCGCAGAAATCACCACAAGAAAAGATCTTCATACGGTTTACAGGCGAGTGCCACCAAGTTTTTCCACACCTATAATTCTGCCGTTTCCTAGAACTAGTAACTTTAAAAATACTGCACTCATTTAATTGGTATTTCGGTGAAGGAGTCTCACTTCACTCTTTAAGGCCTCAATATCCAGTATATTATAAACATAAGTAAATTAAACTGAATAAGGATTAAATCGGTGAATGCAACAAAATTCTAAGGTAGGCCGCAAATTTTGTTTAAGGTTGCTACGAGGGCACTGAAAGTGTGGAACACCTACTTGATTGGGATTTGGGATTTGATAGACTAGGAGGGTGGGCGCAAGGGTAAGATTAGGTACTTGAGAAATTCAGATCAGATCTAGGTTGAGGCTACATTGGAGGATATTGCAAAAATTCCACATTACTCGAGGAGAGCAGACAATTGAAACAAAAAACTCACTGTCGAACAGAGATTTGCAGAAATCCCTTCTTCCTACACATCATTTATTACTATAATGTAAATTGAGGTACGCAATAATCTTTCGTCTCACTTTTTGTCCCCATTCTCTCCCAATTTCTTTTCCCTATACTCTCTCTATATGACTTGTGTCCCAACACCTGCCAAGACGCTCTCGGGGTGGCTCGGAGGGTGGCATGTAGATCTAGGTTATAGACTTGGGCAACACACTCGTCGTAAAATTACGTACCGACTCACCCTATTAATTCAAAGCAATATTTTGGGTGATTCAAGTCGGAGAGAGGGTTCATAAATATTAACCATAAAGACGAATAACCAACTTTTTACTTTTACACACACTATACATTCCTGAAGTAAAATCATACCCGAAATGTAGGCCCTCCCGGAAAGGTAGGCATCATGCACGTTTTCGCAAGCAAGTAGACTAAATAGCAGACACGCAGCCTTAGAATTCCGCCATGGGGGGGATTTGAGTCCATCACCTCCCGTCCATCGAGTATCGACGGGTCAGTATCCACGGAGTATCGACAACGGATACCCAGTATCCCGTCCGATACTGCAGTCTCGACCAGTCTCGAGGAGTATCCAAACGAGTCTCGGCTATAGGACTCCACGATACTCAAGGGTACTGCCAGGATACTTTCGGCGAGACTACAACGAGATCATGGCGATACGTAGTATCAGATACCGTTTGATACTGATTTGATACTCTTCATTTTGGCTCGGGTGATACTCTTCATTTTGACTCAGGTATCTATTACACCCATATACTCACACCAAAATGGATGGAATAAATAGCGTGTTAGATTTTGATGCAATTTGTTGTCGTTGCAATGCTGATTTGAATATTTCATCATGGTACGGGTTTGGGTGAACCCAATTGGGTTTCTGTTAAAGGGAAAAAGAGAAAAAGCAGTGTATCGTATAATTCCTAAATGTCTCATTTTATATCTGATAAAATATCTTTAGTATTCTAATGATCAGCCTTAAGATAACTGTTGAAATTCTGTTAGGTTTGATGAATTTTTTAATTACACAGACCTCTCAGACAAAAATTAACTCCTAGTATATTTAAGGATAATCTCTTTTCTGCTGTTCACTTTTTTAGTTTAATAGTTTATTCTGTGCATATTCGAATTTCGTCTGGGATTATGAGTAACCTGGAAAGAATTATTGCGATATCTTTCTTGAGTTTAGTTTGGAGATAGGAAAATTCTATGCTTTTCTATTCACTCGCAGTTGAAAACAAAAACGAATTAGGTGATTCACGGAAATTATCTGGAATGTAAAATGAATTTTAATGAGTGACTTACGTACATGGTATCGCTGCCATGCGTTCAAAGCATAGGTTGAGTGGACATTAATTCATTGCTATATTTTCTTCGTGTCTGGTAAGAGAATGTCTCAGCTCGCACGTCATAAGAAAAAAATTATTTAACAACTGATGTTCGAATATTCCAAAACAATTTGTTTCTCTTAGTATAATGGATTTGTGCCATCCGAATGAAATCAATTTTAAGGCAGCATAACTAATTAATATTAAAGAAATTTTCGAAAGACTTAGTGGATAAACACTTCCGTACATCTCCTATTTAGGTATGTGCTAATTTTAAATGACTATTCGTTAATACATGTCATAATAGATAACTTATTGTCTAATGTTAAAATAGTATGTTACTTCAGAGCTGAGCATATGTAATGTAAGCAGTCTCTCCCTAAAATATTTACCACGTTTTTATTCTGATTCAACTAAGAATTGGCATATAATCGATTTAATAAGGCTAATGGATTCCTTAAAAGTAAATAATTATGGAGTTGTGAACAGATTCAATGAAATAAGGATTTTTAGACTCTTTGATGTTTTCAAGAATGAACCAAAAACAGTTTCAGAATCAGTTATGTTCAAGAGAATTAGTATAACTCGTCATAGTCTTCAACACACCAAGGCACACATCAAATTATGTCATATTCTGGAGGGACGGAATAAGCTCCCAGCTCGCGTGTGGTTTATGGGACCCTTCTGTTGCGTTTAATGGTCTCGTACAATCACTAGAACAGCAAACTATTCCTCCGCCGATACATCAATTAAATTCCAGTAACATTTGATCCTGCTCCTTTCGACATAGATCATTTCTATTATCTCTAACAAATACGGTGGTAAGTATTTCCGTTACATTATCCTTTCTTTACCCTTTCCTATCCTATCTTTTTCTTTATAGAAAGTTATGTGTGAACAACATTGATTTAGTAAATACAGGGAATGATTAAGAAATTTCATCTTTATAATTTTGCAAATAATTAAGATGCTTTAAATCAAAGTTTCAAATCAGAATAAATTATAGGTGGTGAAAATTATTTTTCTAGTGACTGATCGATGAAAGTTTAGGTATTATTTTTATGCCGTACGAAGAAAGGACTGTCCCGTATTTGATCAAATTGTTATTACTACTTTAATATACCTCTTTAATTTACCTCTTCGCTCCTAAATCTTATGAAAATGCAGGTTACAAATGTGGCTAATATTTCTGAACGTTATGAACCATAGCTCTGACTTAGCATCAATTTCATATAGATTTATTAAACTTTAAACTTCTTCCGTGTTTCCAATTAGTACAAAATAAAATACAACGTTGATACTAATTTTTAACTTTTTAGTTGTGCATAATCGAATATTAATTCGACTCTTTTTTCATTCCAGAACGAGAAGAACCAGATAATGAAGTCGAACGTGTGGCTTCGATTGGTAAGTACTAAATTGTCCTACTGTTACTCTTTATGGATTCGTGGTGAAACCAGTAGGCCCATAAATATTTAATGAAACTTTTTCTCGATTAAATATTCCCAAGGAATTAATAAATACTGGTGACTAATTTATAAGTTATAATATTTTTTGATTAATTCTCCAGGAAAACAATTCACAAATATTGCATAGAATATTCGTGCTACCTTAAAGTACCTTCGTATTGAGGAAAACTTGTGTAAAAGCTACCTTCATGTAGCGTACAGTCCAGGATTTATTACTAGCGAAGGATATTATAACAGAAATTGACGTAACGTCATTTATTAAAGCATAAATTATCCCATACTATTTATTTTTGGAAGAATGTTCTCTGATTTCTATTGAAAAAATAACCGGGAGCGTATGTTTCTCATCAGCGAAGGATTTCAGTGTATACAAGCATAGGCGGCATTAATCACACGGTGATAACCTCTGGATACCTACAACATTACTCTCGACAACATCGTCAATGGATACACCGTATCTGGATACATGTATCCGCCGATGTTGCCTGTCCACACAGCCGTTCCTAGTTCCACGGTGGTTCCTAGACCCCGTTTTTATAGACAAAGTAAGAATATGTTTCAATTTGGGTTTATTTCTCTTTCATAGGGTTTTTTTAGACGAAGAAAAGAAATTAATCAGTTTTGATGTTCTGGTGTAAAATTTATTACTTTATTTTTAATTTTTCAAGTTTTTATTCATAGCACTTACTTGGAAGATTATATGAATGCTGGTCCTTCTACGGCATTCAGACAGGAATTGACCTTAGACCTCGCAGGTTTTAATGAAAATTTCAGTAAATATTTGTATTGCAGAATAAGAAATAGGACATTGAGTGTTTTGCGAAAATCGAAAAAAACAGCTGAATAAAGATTTTTATCAAAATAGCTATTTTCACGATCTATATATTTTCGTTCTCAAATATATTTTAGGAAAGGACTAAGGTAAAACTCTTGTACATAACTTATCGATGATCTTAATTCCATAAATTACTGCTATTTTCCTTGAAAAATCCTGATACATATATATTTTTTCTTTTAATAGTTACAGTAAAAAATCGACCATTTAAACTATTTCTTCGTCATTAGCCTGATCAACGTCCGCTTGTATTTCAAAGACTTAAGAATCTTCATCAGGGGTCTGCAACATCATTAGTACTGGCTTTGGTAGGTTCCCACCCTTTCTTTTGGGAGGAGAAGGAAAGGAGAAGCATATTCAGCAAGTCTTCGTTGCAGAATTTTTTAGAAAGTTTTCGGGAAATTATTAATGACTTTTACCTGAGTGTACGGACCATTCATACTTAAAAGTAAACACAAACTACTTCTTATTTTAAAACATCGTCAAATTTTTTAGATGAATTCACACCTAAAATGTTCATCATTTTTCTCAAGAAACTGAGCAATTTAGTTCTTTTCTAAATCAATAAGAAAAGCTGATAGGGGTTTTTAATACTCCCCAACATAATATCACATAGCCTACCTTAAAATTTGCTAAAACGTAGACTTGTCTTGCAAAATGTAAAAAGTTTTTACTTCAAGTAAAATCAAAATGGGAGCGCGCTTTATTCATTGTATTCTCATCACTTGAATTGTCTTCCTTCCATTTTAACCACAATTAAGGATCATTTCAAGATAGTTAAAACTTTACACGCACTCATTGGGCTATTATCTTCTGACTACATTATCATGACAGTCTCGACATTAAAAAACTCCTTCACTGTTTTATAATAATTATGTCCAGTATCCAGTAGCTTTAGATCTACGACGACCTCTCATTGTCACACCGATTTATTCTTGTAATCTTTATCCGTTCATAATTATAACCCTCAAGATTTTCTTTACCATTTAATCCAAGTTAACAATTCCAGGGAACAGGAACATGAAATACAAGTTAACTTATTCTGAGTGTACAGTCACATATATGTATCTATGTATTCTATTCTATAGTCTGTGACTATATATTCAGTATTGGTTAACTCTTATTTATTCCTGATGATGCTGCAGTGCAGGGAAACATGTTGACTCGATAAATAAAATTTCTTCAGTGGAATTGTGCCAAACATTTATTCTTTTTCCTACAATGGAATTACACAAAGTATCGGCCGCCACCAATACCTTCACCAGCTTTATGCTAAGCCAGAGGGGTTGGATTCAAACCGTTAACGCTGGACTAAGTGGTCAGCCTACCAACAATTATCATTAGTACCTACTGCATGATGTTTATCGACATTTCTAGATTTATTGGGATTCCTGTTAGAATTTTCAAAGTAATGCTTTCAACGAAGGTTTTCTATGAGTTCCCGAGGCCTAAGAAAGGATAATTTGATCATCAAAATCAATAGTTAAATAATGAAACATCAATAATAATTTTTCGAAATATGATCACCGATTTTCCTCAATTTAATACCAGCTTCCAACGAATCATACCTTTTATGATAATTCCTTATTCACTTAAAAGTTCCTCGTGCAATTTTCTTTCTTCCAATCCTCTCCTATTGCATGCTTTCAATTGCCTCCTATAGACTCTCACTCCTATATCCTCCCTTGTTCCATCGACACATGCTATTCTAACCTCTTCTGTTAGTAGGTTTTATTGGCAGCATCGACGCCGTATCCCAAAATTTGTTTTATGCTTAAATTTTCTTCTTCATGACAATATATTTGCTTTCATACCCTCTGCCTCTCGTCATGTCTTCCAAAAACCCTTCTTCCTCTTTCGTGTTTACCAAAAACATCCTTCAGCCACTTATATTATTGCCTCCTTTGAATATTGATAGGGGACCCACAAGGTAGAAAAAATGTTCTGAAGCTGGTCTGTTAGTTAAAACGTGTAAAACTTTCTTAAATATTAGCTAGTAAACTTATTAAGTTTTGGGAAATAATTCAATTGCACTCTTGTCACAGATATTGGAAAAATGGTGAAATCCAACCCGTTTACCGGATGAATAAGCGTCAATTATTTTTTCCGTATTAATTATTCTGTGTACTGTGTTTCAATTTTGGCTTAAAATGTTTCCTTCACATCAAAGAGTACGTCTTTAACTAAGGGCTCCATTCCAGAAGTGTTCTTGTCATTGTTTTGATATTTCATTCCTGTGAACATTACTAGATGTTGTTTGTGTGGATTACGTCTTATTGCTATCATGCTGATGGCATTTTTTGTAATGGATGGACGATTGGTATTATTGAAGCTTAGGTAGGTTGTCACATGTAGGTGATGGAGGTATAGTACTCACATACCCATGTGTAATCATATTTTTAAATAAAGTTATTTATCCAAAGGAGTTATTCATCTCCACCGAAACCTTCTTTCCTCTCCCACCATATCTAACACCTCTCCATTCGTCTCCTTAGCTTCAATTCAAAGGCACATCCTCTTTCTGCAAATACCAAATCTCCGAATGGTAAAAGTAATGCTCCAAATTAAACATTAATCTTATATAATTTAATATTTCCTTGATGACTTAACCTTGAGTCTCGTCTCTTAGTGAATTCTTTGAAGACCAGAAGAATTTTTATGCCTATTTTCTCAGAAAAGACCCAATCTCCCCCAAGATACCCCCTATATACGTGTACTGTTCCACATACTCTCTTAAATGTACTTTCATCTTAATATTAATTCCCGTCTTCCTACTTTAGGAAAGCCTGACTTCCTTTGTCATCTTGTTATCTTCATCTCATATCTTTAACTGTGCTCCTCCAGCGTAGTCAGCATCAAAGGTAAAGTGAGATATAATGTGATATTTATAAATCCTGCTTCAGTTTTTCTAATTAAGTGAATTCCTTTTATTAATTCCTTTTATCCCTGTCACTAGCCGATGTTCCATAGTCCAAGTGGTTTTCAGTTTGAATTTGAAATACCTGTATCATGGAAAGGCATTGAATTTTAAAACTTAAAATTGGGTCCTGCATAATTCGCGAACATTGGTTATATATACTGAATATATATAACTGAATATATAAATTCTGGCTTCTAAAAGTGATTTTCACCACATTTAGGACAATTTCAAGCACCTAGCTTCTTCATCACTCATGCCTAATCCCTTTTTATTCTTTTTGAACCTTAACCGAATGATAAAGCACATTCCAATGGCATAGGCCTGTATGCAAAAAAAACACACCCTTTTGGTTTCCCTCCCCACTAAGCGACGAAAAAACTTGATCTTCGAGTAGTCATTCGCAAAGGCTGAACTTATTAAGCTTTTAATAGCTTCAGAGTATAAAAATATCACAAACATATACATATTTACAAAAACTTTCTATTATTTCCTATTTCAATGGAAATGGCTGTGTAGTGAATAAGTTTAGATTGGAAACGAAAAATAATACACTATTTTCTAATGAAATTCTACCCGTTTTTTCGCGTGCATGGCAGGTCGGGATAAGATTAGACTAAATGCAGAGGTAACGGGGTACCTTAGAATTGGTTGCGACAAAAGTTGGATGGATAGGTTTAGGAGTGAATGGGTGATAGAAAAATGTACTTCCGATGATCCAGTAATGGGCACATATGACAGTATTCTGCTTCGAGAGTAGTTGTACTGCAGTCAAATTATTTTGAGTGAATGGATGTGGCTCAAGTGATGAAACACATCACAGATGTCGTCAGCACATCAAGAGAATAGTTAATCTTGAACTTCGAGTTCGAGGTCGCTAGACTTACAGGCCATTTACCGATGCTTCGCAAAAGCCCTTATATATTGACGGGCAATATTCAAACACGGTTGCATTTTCCAGATGGTGCTCGACCATTCTGTATCACTGCCCATTTTAATACAGATAACGTTTTTGACCGCGCGAATGTAACCGTCAATGTTAATTTATCCTCAAGAAATGCCAGGAGAGTGAAGAGGTAAACAAATAGCAAAAATTCAAGCCCTCTTCAAATTCGTTTCACTTTCAATTACAATGCGCCTTTGGCAGAGATCATTAAGGGCTGAGTGTTTTGATTTTATCTGACAAGGATCTCATCCCAAGAAATGAGAACTTTACTCAACTATCCAGATGTATATGAAATGACTGCAACGGTATAATCAATTGTGTAATGACAGTACTTGCCATGAAAATAAATATGTAAGACTGATTATCTCAATTTTATGTAAGACTGATACTAATATCTCAAAAACTGTAGACCGCTTACTTCTTTTTCGTAACTCACTTCCCAGTATTATAGTATCTGATTTTCCACATGTTAATGCATTAAATCAATACGTCGTCATCATGCGATATCATTAAGATAGAGAAGTATATCTCAGTTAATGTACAAATACAATATCATTAACTTTCTAAGGCTGCATTTCAAAATTGTAAATAATGGAAAGTAATAAACCCACATGCAACTCGGGGTGGCAAACCATGCTATGTATAATTTGACTTAATTGCACTGTAAATGAAAGGAACTTCATTCCCAGGAGATCCACTCGAAAGAAATAACTATTACCAGAGTTTTTTACTCGCATGATTTATAATAATACTCGCAATTGGCCGGCCTCGCTGCCAAATGACATCCAACCCGGGATCAAAAATATCCCGTAACATCATCTACTCACTGCCGCGCCGCGCCTCCTTTAACTGCGCAAATAATCTGAAATATAGCTTTCCTCATACGCAAACTTTTTTTTTCTAAATTTTTGCGTAATTTTAAAATTTTTCACTTTTTATTTAAAGTAAAATTAGTTTTAAAATTTACAATGAGTAATTATCGTCTGATTTTACTGTTGAATGCGAATTGTTGAACTTTTTTTTACTAAAACCATAAACCATACTTCAAATCACCAATAGACGATGGGAGCAGTTAAAGGGCATGGGCCCTCAAGAGACCAACAATGAAGCCACCGTACCAGCTTGAGAGATACTTTTTCAAAGCCATATGTCTACAAAAATACTTAAATCTGTAGAATATAGTTTTAGACTTGCGCTAATAAGTGCTATGTTAATGGGACTTAATCCACACAGTTTATGTTCTACGATGAACGAACGGACGCGATGAAAGATCGCTTGACTTAGTGATTAAATGGAATCGTAACCAATGGTACTGTCGACCGTAAGCCTTTAGTCGGATGTCAATCATAGCGTATTAATTTGAGTGGCATGAAGACCATACAGTACTTTCTTGCATTAGTTCACTACGCATCACGTAAACACTCAAGCCTCGGTCTGAGAAAACGATCCCAGGCGGGACCCGCGAACAAAGGATGAGAGCATATTAAAGGACTCCACCGGTCACAAAGGCTGACGAAAAGGTTGCGGTGGAGCATGTTACCGTTTTGCATTTTGATGTCCGAATATCCTCACATGTTCCATGTCGAGCCTTCAGCTTCATTCAAGCTTCCCCATTTCTGGTCACCAGATCCCTTCGCATAGTCACAGGGCGAAAAAGGAAAGCAATTGCACCCAACCGGAACTGACCTTGTGTGTGAATTTCAGTCACCTTGTGGGTTTATTCTTTGGTAACTTCGGCGGTGTGAGGATCGCATTTATGGAATCTCTTGATCAGAAATTCAACAAACTTTGAGGAGTTCACATAGGCCTTAAAAAGATATGACCTGTTACGTCACACAAGTGGCAACATCATTCTCAAGATTTCGTTTGTTTGATTTCGAATTTCCAACAAAATTTTACGGTGACATTTCATATTAAACCTCAAGAACAAGCGTTGGTGCATTTTGTACAAAACCTCATGTGGATTTCAATTAATAGTATAGCTGTACTTTTTACAATGGTCTGAAGCCAATATTACCACAATCTAAAAGGGAAATTTGTCGATAATATGATATTGTAAAATTCGAAATTCAATTACTCAGAAGTAGCAACAATTTAAAACTCAACTCAAGAAAAAAACTTAAAATTGTCTAATTCGAATACGCACGGAATATAAAATGACAAAGAAGGGATAAAGTTATGAAACGGTGTCATGATAGAATTTTTTAAAAATATGTTGCAGTTTTCTACAAGTAATCGGTTTATTTCACTAGTAATAGGTTGCAACTAGTTTCGACGTACTCTGTCATTATCAAGTTAAACAAAGTTTAGTTCACTGCATCCTATATATCGTATGCACGAAGTTCGTAGAAACTAGTCATGAAACAAACCAATTACTTGTGGAAAACTGCATCATCTGTATTCTACCTACATCTTATACAAGATGCTAGTCGTTAAATCTCAGGAAATTGCGTGAGTACTTTTGGGGTGGAAGAACATGGAGGGCTCTGCTCTCCATCGCTCAAACTGACCTTTGGTTCGAGGAATGTTTTTATTTTTAATTTTCCAAGAGGGCGGTATGATTTTTTGGGCATGATGAGTAGCAGGTCATTTTATATTATACTTAATATTATTATGCTTACACAGGTTCAAATTGGCCTATGAGTACTAGCAATTTCATATCATAAATAAGAAAGTTTCCAAGCTTCTGCGTAATAACCCATCATTATATTTCGATTCTTTTATTATAAGAAACGCTATGCAAAATGATTAATCGCAGCGTATTGAACACTAAGGTAATATTACCAGAGATCAGATATGAAAAAATAAACGTCATGGTTTTGAAAATACGAAGTGTTTTAAAGTATGTTATTTAAAAATTCTTTTCTTTTACTGTATACAGTTACAATAGTTCTTTAAAGTTTTAGAGGTGGAAGCAAATAGATTTTGTCATGTGTTAACTTGTTTATGAGACGTTCTATTGGTAAACCAATGCTTTTACTCAAAAGTATAGAGTTCTCAATACCCGAAGCCCAATTTTTGATGCACAAATGTCTAATTAAAATTTTCAGGAATATCTAAATTATTTATGAATTGTGTTTCCGTTATCACATCTGTGTAGGATGGAAAAACTTCTATTCCTCGTAAACGTATTTTTTATAATTTTAGGATGAAGCCCAATCGGATTATAGTGCATTAGAAACTGCATTCCCCATGCAGATGAAAGACCTTAAAATAAAGATAAAGACATTTCGTCACGAGAAACAGGAACTCAAAGAAGTATTTTATAATTTCGTTTCGTTTTATAAACTCATATATTTTATAATATATATAAGTTTATATTATTTTATATTTTATACTAGCTGTGCCCGGCATGCGTTGCAATGCCTATTTTTCTTTCTAACAATAAGTAGGTACACCTATGCAAAGCAGACAAGTACAAAATAAATGAAGGACAATACTTTTTGGTGTATTCCCAAATAAAATACTCTGTCCTGAAGTCCCCATTGGTTTCCATATTTTTTATGGCTTGGCCCACAATTTTTTTCTGGGTTCAAAATCGGTCCCTAAACGAATTTGATACCTAGTCCAATAAATTCCTCGTGCTTACACAGGAATTCGTTAAGCACAATAGATGGCATGAGTTTCTATTCCATGCCTATGCTGCGGTTTCTAAGTAATTAAAGTATTCTAATGTTGAAGTAGTGCAAATATTTAAGATTTTCGGGGTTAAAAATCTAAATTTAGGAAAAAGCGAAGCGTGTACGAAAAACGAATGCAAGAATTTAAAACCTTGTTCTTTACGTTATCTAATAATAAGAATTTAAATTCTATATCATGAGTGTAAGTAATTAAAAAAGCAAATAAAGTGACCAATGCACCAAATCTTATTCTAGATACAAATAAATTACGTAACTTTTAGCACAAATTATGTCTCACTGACATGATTCTGATGCATGCGATTACGATTATGGTACGCGATTACGATGCAAGTACGATTTGGGCGTGAGAAGGAACACTTTGACTGCGGTTTTTAAAATACTGTATGACCCCAAAATGCGGATTTTTTTCTCGTCAATGCCTTTAGAATTAGATCTGATAGATCTGATGTGCTGCCTTTATCACAATTTATGATTAGCAATTAGAATTTCGGTGAAATTAAAAAAATAATATTCCACATCTATCGACGTGGTCCGCTATAGGAGAGTACAGGTAGGTATGCAACACAGCATGACACAGCTTTAGGATTTCTGTATTCCATTACGAAAAATTTTTCTACACCCAATATTTGGGATTAGCGCTCTTTGTTATAATTGCTACGTATTCAATATCGTATCAGCTATAATTCACTGAAAGCCTAACCTCCACTTCATATGCGAAGTTCTTTTTTATTTAATATTTCTTACCTAAACCATGTTTAGCTCTGGTTCTGCACTCTTTGCGGGACAGGATGCTCATCTGACCGTTTATGTCCTGTGCATATTTAGCAGGCAGGTCTCACCTGGGGTGAAAAACTGGGATGTATACCTTTTACAGCCTTTTTTCCTATGCCTTCCCTGACTCCTTTTACCGTTCACTCCTCCGCGGCGGAGTGTAATTCTCCCGACGATTCTTGAAGGGAGGTATATTGTAGTTCAGTCTTATTCCGGAAATTCACAAAGAAAGGCATAAAAATTTAATTTTTTGAAATTTATATATTTCGTGAAACCAGTACCTAGTTACAATAGGAAATTTTGTTGTAAATAAAATCTGCACAAATTTCAGAAAACATAGGTATAAATGCATGAAAAATTCATTTTATTAATATACCAATTTTAATCGTATCATTAAAGTAAAATTATTCAAAAGTAAGTTACAAAAACCCAAAACAAAATAAAAATATGGCCCTCTGGCACCAGTTGAACATTTACTCGAAACCAACTACATATTTTTTAGTCCATCCTCCCATGAAACTCCTTGAAGCACTTTTCTAGGCAGAGAGGAGGCTTTTCCGGGCAATCAGAACAGCAGTAAATAGTTTGCTTACGTTTTCCTCTTTTTGTGCAAAGCCGGCAATCCTTTTGTTTTCTTTTATCACCTTTGGTCGTCAATGGGCTGAATTTGGGGAAATGTAGTTCTAGTGAGAGCGTATTTATTCTGGAAGCCAAGATGTTTTCTCTTTTCTGACCGAAGTCAACGAGTTTACCAAATACACTCAGTCTAAAACTTTGAGGATTAAATTTCTCCCCGTTTGAATATATTTTATGCAATTGAAATGCAGCAGAATTTGTACAATATGGAGAGCCACTTTTTTATACCAACGTAAGATGTTTCTCGAGGTAATATGGTAGGACAAAAGTTGATCTAATCTATTCACCCCTCCCATGTATTTGTTATATTCCATAACTACTTCAGGAACCTTCCTTTCGATATTTCTCCGACTGACACTGTTTATTAATTCTCCGGAATTCCGTGTACTAATCATAGTCACCTCTCGCTTTTCCTTCCATTTAAGAACACATATACCGTCGTCAGACCATTTTTCACCACCTCTCCTTTTTTTTAATTTTTTTGATGTTAAATTCACGGGATTTCCTTTTCTGTTCATTCTCATCGTGCCAGTGCACAGAACTTTGTTAGCAGCTAAACTTGCTCTTATGTCAACGCTGGTGAAGTAGTTGTCCATAAACACACAGTGGCCCACTCCTCCAAATGTCTGCAAAGGTTTATGAACAACACAGTCCGCGTGCCCAAGTCCTCCTTCGGCAGTTTCTCCTGCTCCAGTATAAGCAAACATTTTTGCAATGAGTCCGGATAGCTCGGCTAGCATGTACAGTTTTACGCCAAACTTATGTTTCTTTCCCTTAATATATTGATGGAAAGCCAATCGCCCCCTCCATAAAATCATGGACACGTCAATACTTAATTCTCACGACGGGTAGTACACTTTATCCATTATATCTTCAAAAACATTAAGCAGGTGAAAAAAATCCCACGGAGTATCCCCATCCGGTCTTACTTTCAAAGTCCTCTGTCAAGTGAATGGAATTCCGCATAAAGTCGATCTATCCTCAAACCAAATGCAATCAGAGCGTGGTTAGTGAATGGGAATAGTCTGAGGCATAGTTGAGCAATGGAGATCTGTACTTGAGGAACCCTTGGACATACCAAATGATGAATATTGAGAAGACTGCGAAGCATCTGGGCCAGAAAATTCTTCGGAGTCAGTGCTCCCATCACACAACTCGTCGCTGCTAAGAACAAAGCTGCCATCACTGTCCTCGAAATCTGAAAAATCATTTTCTAGGATCGCTTTAACTTCTTTTTCAGCCAATGGTCGCTCTGTCCATTCAGATTTTGATGCATGTGAAGGCGTTCGTAAAATCGTAAACGAATGTAGAAGAAAAACCATTCAGATATTGTATCAACGTAAGATACGCAGAATTCATAAGCATATAAATATGAGGTTATATTCCCTCCAAGTTTTTATGTAAATTATATTTCTATTTAATTGGCCTAAGTTCGGAATTTTAGCAAGAGAATATGTAGTTACTAATAATTGGAATAATTTTCGTTTCTTACCAGAGTGTGATAGTGGAGCATTTGAAGGACCGGTGTTTGATTCCTCTGTTGAAGGGACCGAATCCAAGGTCGCGCATGAGTCTAAAAACGTATATACAAATATTAATAAGTAATTATCACAATCAAAAAGTATAAGACGATGAAAAAAGGCAATAAATCAATAATTATCTGAAGTTGAGTACCCCTTAGGGCTCCATGGGGTCTTTGCTGAAGATAATAGAAAACGCGATGTTAGTACACAGGAAATCAAGCAGTGCGAATTAATTAAGCACAAATATAATTAAAAACGAAACTTACCCAAAGAAGGAGTAGATAATTTTCCTTGAGGTCTTCTTTTCCCCATGTTATCGTAGTTTAAAACTATTAAAATCCACTGCCCAAAGTGAGTACCTCTTTCCGCCGCGTTCACCTCTATTCTGTGCCCAGCTGCTTCTCTGCTGTATTTTCTCCCTGCTATTTTCCAACCGCAATCTTTGTGATTGTATCGAAGTATCATATTACTACTGGCAAGATATTTATTGAAAAGGAGGCTTCAGGCAGAAAATTGTTGCGCAAAGTCGTATTCTTCGTATCTGATGGCAATACAAGTAATTACACCGGCTCTTATGTTTTCTTTTACATTTAATGGTTACCCTATGCGAAGGTATCCTTTACAATGTATTCATTTCGACGCCTTAGTCCTCATCTTACCGTTACATGCCAAAAATATTCTATTGATTTTGTTTTACAATTTTGTCGTTTTGGAGCAAACTCAGTCAAAATTTTGATTTCATTCTGTGTCAAAGGAAAGAGGTTTCGCTCATAAAACAAGCTGCCTCTACGTAATCAGAAAAATAAGCAACCATATTCTAATTACAATGAAGGTCCCTCGAAACATAAGGCCCACATTATTTATATTCGGTAGCATTCCAGATCATATAGATTCAATCAAATGTAAAACCTCTTGAGGAAGCATCTGCCAAAAGGTTAAAACTTACCTCATCTATGATTGCAAGGAGACATACTCATACTGGTTAAAGGTAAGAGAAAAATATTTTGGCACCTATAGGCGCGCACCCGTTCATATTTATAATATACGCGCGTATCACGACGTAATAAAATATTTAATAATTATTTGGCATCGTAAAATAATTATTTAACTTAAAAAGTATCCCATTTCCTAAGCAAGTAAAAATTACTGTATAAAACTCATTTTTCAATGAAAAACGCCTACATTAAGTATCAGGAGAAAACCCAGGAAAATTATTTTAGTTACTCGAAGTTTGTTTAAATATAACTTAAAATGGAAGAGACGCTCACTGAAACGGTCCCGTATTTTTTTCCAAGGTTGTACAGAAGAAGTAGAATAAAGGAAAACTGGGTAATGCACACGTTTATCCCACCAGGTACCATTTTTTATGAACGTGACGCTGCACCTCGATAGGCGTGTTCCGCCGCTGACGGAGGTGTAAGACCACGTCGATAGACGTGGTCCGTAGTCAACGTGTTAATAAGCATCACACACACACTCTTTCCTAGTTACCAGCAAGTACATGCCTCACTCTTCTTGGCGTTCAAGGTAAAATCAGTTCACATTTATTGGTAATATGCATTGTCAAATGGGTATAGAAGCGTGACTGATTGTCGTGTAAGATAAAATATTCTCGAGGACCCTGTATGGATACCATGATACATTGGGTATCCATCTCATCTAGTGGGTACTCTGCTAAGCCACTTTGCTACCCTTTGATATTGTTAAGTGTTCTAGGCTCCATAACAGCGATTAACTACATTGTAGAAATGGAATTAACCAAAGATATTGGAATTCATAACGAGCCAGTTTGCTTTTTGTTAACCCCGAGAAAATAAGCATGGCACTACACCCAAAAATACCCACGTATTTTTGGCGTTCACTCATTATATGGCCAAAATTGCTCTCACTGCTTACCAGCCAAGGACATTTTTGGCGTGTGTGTGCTCTAAAAATTATTTTCACCAAAGTTTTCGGTTGCTATACTTGCCAATAACGTCCCTAAATTCAAAAGTGTTTTTTTTTATTTTGTCAGACCTCATCCAATAAAACTATTCAATTTTTTGGATTTTGGGAGAGATCTTAAAATTAAAGAAGATAAAATGTTTTTATTTTTACCTTTCCAAAATGCATTCACGTGGATTGAACAAGTTTTTTTTCAATGTCTCCTAGCAAAAAACAGTTGTCACTTCCGGAGTGCTGTTACCAATGTATTTTAGTTCAATATTCACCATTTTATAGGCTTCTTGGGTTGATAATCAAGTTCATGAACATAGAAAAAGTTTTTTTTTAATTTTTTAGAATTTTGTTGCACTATAACTCGGCTTATAAGTTTCTCGTTTTTGTATTATAGATTCCATAACCAAGTGCGATCATGTATCTGTAGAAGACAGATAACTTTGCAGATATATCCATTTCCTTTACCATTTTGCAGAGCGGCATTCAGTTCCGTACGTGTAAAAGCAGTGAAATTCGCCCAAGAATCTTTAATATTCGCTTTTTCATCCTCTTAACAATGATATCAAAACGAACGTTGAGCTAAAAATACAACGGTAGTATTTGAAGTTGCACTGTCCTATGCTTAATCTTTGTTCCAATGTTGAAAACATTTCACTAAGTTACGCCTGATACTGCCCACCATATTACTCATATTGTCTAGCGATCAGAACTTCCGAAAGAAGATATTTAAATTATACAAGCAAAATTTTCTGGTGATATTTAAAAAGAAGTAACCCGTATTATGGCATATATTAATAAGTTTAAAGTTTTCTATATGTTCTAAAAGCTTACCATAAATTGCTCATGAAGGTGCGTTTTTTCCTTGCTTAGAGAAAATATTCTCAACACACTACGGGAAATGCAAAGCTCAGTCAGCAAATACTTTTCTCCGTGTTTACACAAGACCCCAAGATTTTCGTCGGGGCGTCAGAGTTGATTTGCATTCGCCTCGAGGCGCCGGAAATGGCAATCCTCTGCGAACTTTAGCTGCTATGCAGGTATTTTTATGCCCACTACTCTTCATCTGAAGTTTTATGCTGACGAAAAGGAAATACTTCACCTTCAAAAAAATATAGTTTTTTGTTATTTCCCTTAGACTTGTTTTCACCCTAATATATTAATGTCTTTCCGAAACGCGGCATGTACTGTGCGATCGTACTCATCCCAGCAATACGATTCTAACTTCAGCTTTTAAATCTTCATTGGGTACTTCAGTCGGGTGTTCGACATTCTTCGTGGAATGGGGTCTTTCTCAGTGACAATTAATAGAAGAGCTTTCAGATGACTTGTATTTTTACTGTTTTATCTCCCTGGTATTGGAATACATTAGTGTACCAGTGGAATGCATCATGCATAGCTGAGCTATATTCATCTCCAGGAAACTCATATAAGAGTAAATATGGGTTTTAAAAAAGTAATTATGAATAGGTAAATGAAATAGGAACAGGGACTATGTCACCCGCAGAATTTAGGTACTCCAACGTAGGCAAGTTTGTTGACTTCAGTCAAACCTCCCACAATTTTACCTTCAGCAGGTTTAGAAGGCAATTCCAATAAAGAAAAATACGGTCCTTTAACAATTCTGATTATTTGAGCAAGACACACGATCAACTTTCTATACTAGGAAATGTGAACAATTCCTCTGATTAAATATGCCAACTCCTCTGCCGGAATGGCTTTTTGCATATTTTTCTTCATTTTAGTCAAAATACAGGGTGATTACAAAAGAATGCGGTGGTTTCAAACGGTACGAGCTACAGAGCTGCACGGCCTCTTAAAATGACTGATTAAAATGACCTCTGGTTCTTTTGGTTACCGCTAGGAAGCACTAGTTGCCAATATAAGAGATATTATCACTCAGTTATTGTTTTCGCAAGCTTTATGATGGAAAGAGCTCAACAAAAGTCGTTTTGATTGTTGCAGTACACGAAAAGTGAGTCTGCTACAATGGTGCAACGTGCTTTCTGGCGTGAATATGACATTGATCAACCGCACAAATCGAACATCTTACGCTGGTACCTAATTCCTACTGACAGCGAGGAACTGAAAGCACGCATAACTTTGGCTGTGTGGACAGTAACTGCTGATATGCTTCACAGAGTGTGAGAGGAATTTGAATATTGACTTGATATTGTGTTGGTTACACAAGGAGGACATATTGAATATTTGTGATGTTTTTTCCCAAAAAAAACTAAAGAATATACCGGTCATTTTAAGAGGTTGCGGAGCTCTGTAGCTCGTACCATTTGAAAAATACAGTTCTTTGAAACCGTCGCATTCTTTTGTAATCACCCTGTATTTTGAATTTTAATAAAAAGTATATTTAATATGCCGTTAAATCTTTTCGTGACCTGAAATCAAAAATATAAAATGCATTTTTCTTAGCTTACATCCGCAGAAAACGTGCATTGTTCGAACAAGCAAGAGTGAAAATGGTGTAATTGATTTTACAGATACCTACTGAAAAGATATCCATTCCGAAATATTCAACATACTTATGGAAAACGACTATACAATGGTTGTTCCATGCTTGCGATAGTAATATACGCCAACCAAGTCCTAGGTAGCTTCCTGAAATACTCACCAAATGTCAACGCTGCAAATATATTGGTAATTACACAATTGGTAATATTACACAATAATATTGGTTATATAAAAATGCACAAATCCCCGTTAACTAAATATGCAAACTGCTTAGTAATATTTGAGTAGCATGGGATTCGGAAATACTGATTGATATTCGGTTACCCAAGTAATTCAGCCATCCATTGGATTGGGATAGGGATTGTATTCTCATTGTCACTGAACAACGCGATGGCCAAAATGAATTCGGATATGCACTTCCGAACTTATTTTGATTCCGTAATTCTACTCGCCTAATAGGTAATTCAGAAAAAATAACTTGAATTAAAACCACTTGGGGCTAAAATCTTCCATTTACCGATCAGACGATTTACCATTTACGATCAGACGATACCGACGATTAACTCGATGTTACGCCCTTCCGATTCGGTCTGATTCCGGATCGATTCTCAATAGATTAAAATATATTTTTCCAACCGGAGTATCCAATTGCATGTATCATGATGTCCCGCAGTAGTGCAAGTTGCTCCGCAGATTACCTTTTGTAATATAGCGCTCTTTTTTGTGGTT
Source organism: Pyrrhosoma nymphula (assembly GCA_963573305.1). Lineage (NCBI taxonomy): Eukaryota > Metazoa > Arthropoda > Insecta > Odonata > Coenagrionidae > Pyrrhosoma > Pyrrhosoma nymphula. Next base: position 84,446,388 of record OY754339.1, read on the forward strand.
CTTTGTTACTTCTTTCAAATTCAACATATTTGAACTTGTAATACCTACTAGTATATGTAGTAAGTGCAAATACTTTTTAGACGTTTAGTTTCTGCTGCAGTTGTCTTATATGCAGTTGATTTACTGATGCTGAAGGATGCACACTAAGCGAGACTAATTATTCCCTTTCACATGAGCTGGATCATTTCATTACCAAGTGGGGTCAGCATCAGTTGAAGCTATTCGTCAAGCCCACTAATTCCGAAAGTTGGTAAGAAAACTTATTCCACGCTGGTCGTTTCTGATACCCACTGGATAAGTGAAGCGTTCCTTTCCCATTAGCGTGAATCTGTTGGGCAACGCCAAATATTTTCTTTTTGAGTTAATGCAAGCACTAGAACATTTTGCTTTTTTCGATTGACAGGATTTTGAAGATAATAAAGAATCAATAGCAGTGAGAAACATATTAAGGTCGCTAGGAAATGAGCAAAAGAGTCTGAATTCATTGACTTGTTTTTTATTGCATATAGTCATGATATTTAGAACTTATCCTCTGGACCATTATGCCATTATCTCTTCTTGCGTACTTATGCATGCCTTTCATCTTTCTAACAAATGTTGAGAGCTTGCATGTTGATTAATAAATATAAATTTCTTTTTTAAGAATTGACTTCTGATGGATACCTATCATATTTTTAGTGGGCCGCAAGATAGGTTGAACATTAGAAGACTTATGTTGATTAATAAATATAAATTTATTTTTTTAAGAATTGACTTCTGATGGATACCTATCATATTTTTAGTGGGCCGCAAGATAGGTTGAACATTAGAAGACTTATGTTACCGTCGAAAATATAACGCAATGCTAATACTCTTAACGGAGGACGTCTTATTTTTTTCCTATTCCACAAATTCTCCTTCTTACCCTTCTCGCATTTTACTGTTATTTCTTCACATTCCTCAGGTTTCCCTGACTGCCAATGAAAAAGATAAATAGTATTAAACATAAAAAAAATAATAATAAAACCCTTTTATCTAAATAAATATTTTATGCATTATTTAGTATACGCATTGGAGTCAACTTTGATTGGAAGTGTAGCCCCCGAATTCCTTCAGAAATGGTTATACCTAAGCTTTGCCGTTAGCTTCCTAGCAAATTTTATGAACTATTATGAACTCCATTTACATTCGCTTAACGCGCTATCTATTAGGTGGAAACTCATTTTTGTTTCTGCATCAACCGTAACTCATATTTCCCTCTCCTTACCAGAGAAATTGCACGCTATAAAAATTCTCAAAAGAATGATCATATGTCACAGTTGCTACTCTGAGAAGCTTATGACTATCAGGCTACATGTCGATCAATCTAAATGTCTAGATTAGCACATGATTACATGTAGATCAGGCTACATGTAGTCATGTGCCAATCGCACGCACAAACACGTACAATTCACACGAATACGTATAAGGCCCATTCCTTCACAAATTCGCACGAGCTTAAGATCCATCCTTTACTTTCCTTCCTCCAGTTGAAGAGATCCTCCTTATTGAACCTAGTTGAATATTCTAAAACATGACCTAACTCGTATGTTTACTCCGTGTACTTAGGGACCAACAATTTAAAAAATGGAGATATTCAAGGTTTTGAAGTTAGCGCATACCTGAACACATCAGCGTACTTCAGCGCTCACGATGGACGATGAATGCAACGATTGACAACTTTATTATTTTACGTTTATTAACTCTCCAACAGGCAACATCCTGCAGGTCAACCATTCCATTGGTTCCGGGTGTGACTTAAGAGCGTTTAATTTTAAATTTACACATCAAATAATTCAACTAAAATGTACTGTAGAACGCCTTTAGTTATCCATAAAAGAAGGTTATTTACAACTTAATATGCAATTCAAAAAAATTAACTAGCAATGTTGCAATTGGAAAAAACTGTGTTTCCGGGTGTGTATCACACAAATGATACTTAATAACATGAGACTACTCTAACCTGTTAACTCTGTGAATAGCTTAAACACTAAATATTTATATTAATACCAGCAAGATGAGAGTAATTGTTCTTTAGTTGAAACTAATGGAGAAGTATCCAAAAAAAAAATATTTTTCTAGTTATAAAATTTTTAATATGTTCCGGGTGTGACATGGTAAAGTTCCGGCTGTGACCTAATATTCTTTCTCCCCTCCGTTATGAGTGAAATTCAATTTTACTTTTAAATTTTGGTAATGGCTCAGCATATTTGATTAATTAAGCTCTATTAAATCTGGCTAAGCTGAAATTTTAAATTGTAGAACAAAAACACTTTTTATTTTTTCCATATTCGGGCTCAATTTTAATGGAATGGCTGAGGTACACAATAGTTGTAACGGATTATTTTATGCACGTATTCGTTAAAATTGCGTACTCATAAATGTAGACTCCTTAGTATAGAGCAAATAAAAACAGCACATTATCCTTGTTTGACTTCTTTAATTTAGATCAGCACATCGACAGCACAGGAACAATCGTGGATACGGTCATCAAAGTTAATTTATTGTCAAATGTACATCTCCCGATCTGTTGTTAAGTGCGCTGCCTAGTGCGAAGGGTTAGAAGCGAATGGAAAACAAGTGAGCAGTTGTGTTGCGAAGTGAGGAGCGTACTAGAGCGAATTATGATCTCCAATAAACTAATGTTGCATAATGTGCCCATCTCCTTCGCAGCCATCTTTATCCCACTCGCATATCCGCTTTCGCTTGATAGCCTAAAGCAGGTTGGTCACATGCCAGCCTTGAGCAAAAACCACCATGGTTTCGTAGCGCTACTTGAGCATGGCTTTTGAAATTGCAACAGGAAAGCTAGAGTGGAAGTATATATAAATATAATATGCCATTTAATCTTAGAATTTGAGAACATTAAAAAATATGATATCCTACTTTGATAAATTACAACTCGCTCGTCAGCCTCCTACGTGGATCATCAGATACACTAACTTTAGGGTTTAGTGTAATGTATGTTGGTGACTACTCACTCCCTGCCATGCACCCTAGAGGTGGCTTGCAGGGTATTTTGTAGATGTAGATTCCTTAACCCCGACACGAATCCTCCACTCTCGCCGTGAAAAGATCCCTTCGCACGCTCTTGGACATTTTTCCTTTCTTTTGCCCTCCTCACGTCTACAGAAATGCTTTTTTTATGATGCACTGCGGAAATCTGTGGTGCAACGCATGCCCTTGGGATCCCAGTAAGCTGCTTTTGGCTTTCCTTAGGTTTCCCAAACCAACCGCGTTAACGCAATTTTCCTGCCGGAGGCGAAACGTTGCTCTTCGAGGCGGGAGAAGCACTAAAGCCACTTGACTATTGGTTGCTTTCAGGTATTCCATCAATTATTAGAGGTATTCTAACGTGTGATACGTTTTTGGCGGGATCGGAAACCTATTTCATACCTTCGTGACCCTAATACGGAGCCTAATTCCTCTTAAGTACTCTTCACTAACTTCTTTTATGCTTATTCTCATTCTGATCACCGTACCTGACTCTTTCCTCACTATTCGTGCTCCTCTCTATGCCTCTCGTCTCTGCCGTTTCAGGGTCATTTTTTCCGTATCCGTTTTCTCAAACTTCGAATCTTCAACGATTAATGACAATTTTCTTTTATGTGTAGCTAGTTCCTTCCAGTGAGTGATATCCATTCTTAGTAAATCCCCTATGTCATTGCTCCATCCTTCTCTGGTCCTATTTCTATTTGCTATTCATTCATAAATTTCCTTTGTCCACCCTGTGTCCACCATGTGTGTTATCTGACCTAGCCATCGGAGTCTTTGTGAGCAGACAATGGTTTCTTCCTTTATCATCTTATTTAATTCAACATTTATATCAATTCTCAATACATCTTCCCCTGTGTTAGTCCAAAACTCATCCAACGATTTCTCTTTTTAAAACTTCAAATATTTTCTTTGTTATCTGCGTGTAAATCTCCAAGTATCGCAACCACATGTCACATTTGGTATTATTGCTGTTATGTACGTTTCAGTTTAGATTGCTTGGGTAGAATATCAGGCCATAGTAGTTTCACAAGGGCATAAAGACATTTGTTACCTGCAGATATTTTCTGTGTTATTTCATATTAGATGAAATATTTTACGCTAGGTATTGTACCCGGGTACTTAAAGGCAATCACATAGTCAAATTCCCTATCGTCTAGTTTTCGTCATCATCATTGATCGTTTATTCCTAATAAATTCGACAGTGTCGGGCGATATATGGTGGAACAGCATTTTAGTACTTAAATAAAACTACAGTAATTGTACTGTCCAATTAAATTTTAATGTAAATATTACACAACACGTGTTTCAACGTTCCTTAGGGCGTCATGACCTGATGATGACGCCCTAGGAAACGTTGAAACACTTGTTGTGTATTATTTACATTAAAATTCAATTGGACAGTACAATTACTGTAGTTTTATTTAAGTTTATTCCTAAGATTGGTTGACTCCATATTTCCCTATCTAATGCTAGTTCCCTCACTCCCTGGTACTTCTTATTATGTATTTTCTTCTTTATTTGGTCTTTGTATTTATTTCTCGGCCTTCCTCTCGGGACTTTTACCTCTAATTTTCCTTCAATTATATTCTTTACAAACCCAATGCACCTCAGAGTGTGTGCCCAATCCATCTGGTTCTTCTTTTCTGTAGAATGTTCCATATTCGTCCTTTCCTCTTCTTCTCTTCCGTGTACTTCTTCATTTCGTACTTCATCCTTCCATTCGATCCTCAGCATTCTCCTCCAGTACCAGGTTTCAACGCTTTTTTTATTTTCTGGTCTGCTTTTCCCATGCTGGTCCATGCTTCCGATCTATGAGGTACCTCGCTCCACAAGAATGTTTTCACATACAGTTTCCTCGTTCGTAGTCTATTTCTATTCCTTGAACACAGTAGTTGCCTTTTCATCATGAATGCTTTCTTAGCTTGGGCTTTACTATGCTTTATACCCTTCGTACTTCTTTCGTCCTACGTTATCGTACTTCCAAGGCAGGTGAAGGAATCCACTTGCCCTAATTTCTCTCCTCTTAGCGTGACTCCTGCTTTCAGCTTCTCTCTTCCACATTCTAGGATTTCGGTCATCTTCTTATTTATTTTCATGTTATGTTCTTAAACCATTTGGTCCATTGTGTTCAGTGATCTTTGGAGATCACTATATCCTGCTAAAACTGCGATATCATCAGCAAAATGGAGCATGTTTATTTATTCTCCGTTAATCTTAATTCCATTCAGTCCCATATCTTGTGCTTCTCATATTGCCTCAAGTAAATTTGGAAGTGCTGGTAAGAGATTGCATCCTTGTCTAACACCTTTGTTAATTTTAGCTTCTATTTTTCTTCTGTCTCTCATTCGTGTTTTGACGACTTGCTTTTATTATAGTTCGTAGATTATTCATCTGTCATAATCCATTCTAAGTTTTTCCAGCAGGCCGAACAGCTTGTTCTACTTATCTTTTTCGAAGATTTTCTCCAAGACGACGAATGCCACATACAGTGGCTTGTTCATACGTATCGTTTTCTCTACCAATACTCTCAGGCAGAGTATGGCCTCACTGGTTCCTCTGTTCTTTCTAAATCCAAATTGGTTTTCCGAGAGATTTTCTTCAATTTTCCTTTCTATCCTTAGGCTTATTATTTGCTTAAGTATTTTTGATTCATGTGACACCAGGCTCAAGGTTCTGTGCTCATCACATTTCTCAGTCCTTTTATTCGGTATCGCCATCATTACACTCCTTTAAAAGTCCTCTGGTAGTCTTCCGTTTTTGTATCTATCTTTGATGATTTCGTACAGATTGTCCTTGGCTTTACTTCCAAGCACCTTAATTAATTCTCCGTTGATGCTGTCTGCACCAGGTGCTTTGCTAGTGATCGTTTGAACTCCACATTTTCCTTTTTATTGTTGAAAAAATACTGCTTCCACCGATGACAAGCGTTTGCCGTTATAAAACAATATCAAAGTACAATATATGAAGATAATTTAGCGAGTTCATTTTAAATGAACACTTTTTCCGGCCATAGGTGTCGACTGCAGTACCATTTCCATTGAACCAACGCATTTGACTTTAGCTGCAGTAGTAGTTTACCAATGACTCAAAAAATCAAATGGGTTGATGTCTTAAATGCATTACCATTCAATTTTTCGGGATAATTCATCCTTTATCAACTGGTTTTCAGTGAAATTTCATTTAAATCAGACATAAAAACACTATTTTCTATCTGGAAAATTAAGTTTCTCTCATGCTAGCATATTTCGTGATTTCCTTTCAAAATTAATTAGTGAAAAATGTTTTGGGAAAGGTATAATTCTGTTTTTTTGTATTTAACATGGGACACGATTTTCTATAAGTAGCCAAAATATTAATTTAAGTTGTTTGGAGTGATTTTTGTTTACAAACAGATTTGCGTGGAACTTTGCATACATGTTCTCATTGTCTCTAGTTCAAAGTGAATAAAAAATATTTTACCGTTTTTGACAATTCAATGCTTTTTTAACACGTAGATATTTGGCTTATGACAAATATTTCGTCATGATTCGATTGCACGAGTACATATTTTCTTCTAAACGCGAAATAATATATTTTTTATATTTTAATTGTTTCTAACATATATCAAGATGTCAAGCCTAGTCAAATACTCGAAAAAAAAACAAATTTCCATATTAAGACGTCTAAATTTAAAGTACAGCGCGCCGCAGCGCCGCAAACACATCAAATATAACATACTCTTACTGTGGAAAAAAATTCAAAATATGATTCTTGTGTAATTTCCGTTACTACCTGTATGGTTATTTCCAATGACTGAAGAGATGTACTTTTGTGAAATGTGGCCCGAGAGTTTTTTTCGACTTACTTTTAAAAAAATGTTAAAACGTGCACTCAATGACCCGTGCATACCACTCGACATGCCATTTTAGTCACTGCACAGTGAAACCAACTAAACCTTGTCCTACAAAAGTTATTTGATTTTTCATCATTCTTTGCATTGCTATTTCCTGGCACTCAAAGCAGAACCTCATCTTCAACTCGGATATCCATGAATCAATCGTTGCATTTCAATCCCATATCATTGTCTGTTTTATTTTTAATTGTCCCCAGTCATTCCATTAATCATCATATTCAGTTATCAACCCAAAGGCAGCTCTTCACTCTTCTCATGTTCCAGCTGTTTTATTCCTTCAAATTCTTTATTTTATCATGCAACTACATATGCAGGAATCACAGGATCGAAACCAGTGTACTCACAGTTTGTCTCAAATGGCTAATGTCAAGTAGATAAAAATGTGATAAAAATGTTCATTACTTCAATCCCTGAAAATATAGCGATAATCACATGGCAATGTCCAAATGTAGCTTCAAATGTATACAGGGGCATTTAAAGATAATGGCATAATGATTATGAATCACCATTAGCTGTCGTCAAATCGAGGACTGACTAGTTGCAGCTCTCCACATGATCCGATTCGTGCCCTCTCCATTTCACACCTTCACATGATTTCCATGCATTGCATACTTATGCTTTCATTGCTTTGGCCTTCGTGGGTAATTCTTTCCATTCATTTCCCCTTATAGTACGATTTTCAAGAAGTTGTATCGTGCCTTCACTAAGGTGACAAATCACTTTCTCTCTTCTTCTTCTCGGAGTATTCATCAGACATTGTTTTCTTCGACTCTTCCCGATACTTCTTCGTTGGTGATTCCCTGCGTCCACTTCATCTTCATTATTCTTTGACGACACCATATTTCTGTTGCTTCCCACTGTCGTTGTCCTGCTGCAGTTCTGATCAGCCTAGCTTCATTGCCATATCCGAGCATGCTCCTATTTCTTAATGAATTTTGAGCGAGATTTTTTCTCTTGCTGTTGACGAAACTACACTCGAATTTTATTTTAAACTTAAATCAGTAGTAAGAATCAAGAAGGATATATAATACTGCTATTGACGCAAAAACCTTGTTTTATGTGACTGAACTTCTCGGTAATTCACTATGTATACATTTTCGAGGCTTTAATATGACTTATTCAACGCTACACACTGAAAAGGCGCATTCGCAAACAGTTATTTTCTGCGATTTTGCACTATGTATTATTTTGTACACTTGTGATTTTGAGTACATGGGATTTTTAAGAACAAAGAGCCTCATCTGTCTTTGTAATAATGATAAATGGTATAGGTATTTGCTAATTATGGATTGACTATAGGGTACTTATTTTGATTTGGTCACATAAAGTACACATATATACAGCATATATTCCTTAAGGCAGTTGAAATAGTTATGGAAGCTGGCCTGATTTTATTTTGATTTTTGTGATTTTTCTACTTCCACTACTAACTCTTCCAATGGCTCTCCTCAGATATGATACACTCAATGAATAATTGGCAATACAAAGTCTCTTCTCCAATGGCAATCATTACGAATTCTAACTCTCCACGGCTTGCCCTCACATTCACTGCTGAGATTTATTAATACACTCAAATGAGATCCACATTACCCTCTCTTCCACACCATGCCAATGTTTCTCTCGATATAATTTGTCCCAATACGGTTTAATAAACCTTCAAGGGACCCAAATTGCCTGTAAAGATATTCTGCTAATGCTACAAACGTCTTTCTTCAAGTGCATGTAGTATACTTTTTAAACCCTTGTTTTGAATCAAATTGAAATTAATGTTTCTCCGACCCTGTGATGATGATTCTTCATACATTTGGCCTCTGGTAAAATTAAATATATGGTCCCTGTAGTCAACTGTTTAATTTTAAAGATTACGTTGATCTGATGAAGACTTAATATTTAACCTCTTCTGTTAGTCCAGAAAAAGATGAAAAGGGTTATTTAAAGGGCACCATATACAGTGCATTTCTTTCCTATTTTTAAAAGTTTCAAATATTACATTTAAGGCATTTATTGGTTTTGGTATATATTTGTCAAAAATATTCATGAGCATGTTTAATAAACTGTTGCTAACTGCAACCCTTTGCTCATTCTAAAATTTGATATTGTAATGTACAATCCCATCATAGAAGAAAACATTATGTAAATTATGTGACAGTGCAAACACATAGCCACGATATTATTTTTGCACTGGTAGGTGAGCGAGAGACGGTTGCCGAAAATCGGAGATTCTCCAAAAGGGTACTACCCTTCGATATTTCATTATTGCACTTCTTACTGTAAATAAAATGTTGAGGAATAAATTCTTTTTATTACTGTAATTACTTCTGACTGTATTGAGTCATTTGCATCGGCGCCACACTAAGTGAGCCATGAAGCGGGGACGTAGATAGAGCGGGGCAACGCCGCCCAGCAATTATATTCGCACTGACTGAGTGAAAGTACTTGTAGTAAACACGGGCGTGGAATATATTGCCTCTGAAATTTTTAGACAACTTATCCTTTCCTCTTTTTTTAAATATCCAGTTATCCAGAGAACTTTCTTAACCAAAGTAACTCGCAATGACTCAGCTCGGAAACCTTTTCTTCTTGATTCGAGAAATATCCAAGTTGAGAGAACGATTTCTTCAGAATCCGAGACTGTATAATTGTACATAGTTGCTTCACTCTAAAACTGGGATGAATAGCCACAACATGATGCTTAGGCAACCTTTGAGGGGTCTACATCATTTGAAACATATCATCACACAACCACACGGAAGAAAACAAAAATGGATGATACTGCTACATACTTAAGCATGCATGCTCCCTTAAAAAAACAAGCCTTATGAATGAATTATCACACAATAATCAATAATGACAGAGAAAATGATAGGTTAATTATTTAATAGTAATTTTCTAGGTACATATTTAAGATACTTAACTTTAAATAATAGTCACACATGGACTCTACCAATGGAAGTTTTCACAGGCCTCAGGCTCTACGACATGATTTTAAAATGCCATACCAGAACTGGATATATTAACGGAGTATCGTATTTGTTTCCCAAGCCCTTTGTTTCTCAAAACCTTTCCAATTCGCAATTCAATCAATTGCGCTAGTTGCATTTTAGTTAGTACTTAGTAACTCTAAGTACTAACAAAAATAAATGTAAAATATTCTCATTCAATGGAGTCAGTGTAGGATGGGACCAGCCATCATTTCCTTCGCTCTCTCGTGTTCATATTATTCTTGGTAAATACAATGATAATTTCACAATTCCTATAAATTTTAATATATATATATATATATATATATATATATATATATATATATATATATATATATATATATATAATAAATATATTATATATATATAAATTCATACAATCATAGGAAATGGAAATGGATAGGAACACATAAAAGGACGAACACATGGTTTGGTGGGGAAGATGAAAATGAGCAGAATCCAGACAGAAAAAATTTCACCTAACCCGGGATTCGAACCCGGATCTCCCGATTTCCGGCCAGGTATATACAGTCTATATAGATCGATTACAATAAAAATGAATTTTTTTCTTCACAGGTATGGAGCGATTACCAGCTTCAGTGGGATGAGGCTGACTATGGCGGAATAGGAGTCCTTCGGTTGCCACCCGATAAGGTGTGGAAGCCGGACATAGTGCTTTTCAACAAGTATGTATATCCACTCAAAGAATGTTGGTTTTATTAACGATAAGACGTTGAACACAAGACTTACTGAGATATGGAATGACGTGAACCAATTGAATGTCCTTATGAGGGAGGCTCTCTGATCATAAGAATAAAATACTGGAAACTTAAAGCCGAGAAATCATTTTGAAACTGTATTAAACGGTGGATCGAAAATCAATTTTGATGGATTTTCTGATTAAAGACAAAAAAAGTGTTTTAAAAAGGCATTGCTATGGATGCTGAAGCCATGAATCATCATGAATTATTTAAACATCTGTGAGTTAATTCGTCATAAAATTAAGATCATTAGAGCCCTTAGGACGGTAAATATCCACTACAAACAACTGAAGGGTATAGAAAAATTCAAGAAGAGCCAATAAATTCCTTTCGGAAAACCCTGTCTTGAATTAAGGAGTAATAAAATCAGAGATTATTGTAAAAATCTTTAAGGATTTCATAGTTAACTGTTTTAATTAAGTTTATCATTATAAATACGCTCAATAATGAAATATACGCATAAAACCCGCGGTAATTCACCATATATATTTTTCAAATATCTAGTGGTATCAATCGCTATTTCACTCAAAAAGACCTTAAATACTGTTACTATAATCCAAAGTTACATATCTTCGCATACTCTCTGAGATTCAAGTATATTTCATTGTTCATTTAATAAACATTCCTGTAATAATATGTGACTTGCCCATTCTAATACTTACTGCTAATAATATTAATTGGAATTTCAAAACTTATGTGCTAAATATGTTTAGAAATAAATCAACATTATTATAACAATGATTTAACGTAAGCAGCTCTAATAACAGCGCCGTTTCCTATGTTTACATTAAAATATAAGTAATCACTTTTGCTGCATAAATCTTGGCGTCGCGTAAATTAAAAAATCTTAAATAAATTATTCTTTTGACGTAAAATCATAAATAAAGGCAGGTGATTATCAGGGAGTCAACGCTGCATTTTATATTCTGTTACATTTCAGCGCGGATGGAAACTACGAAGTGAGGTACAAATCCAACGTATTAATTTATCCCAACGGAGAAGTGCTGTGGGTACCTCCTGCCATTTATCAGGTGAGATATTATCTCTCTCTCTCTATCTACCCCTCTTTTACTTCTCTTGTTTTATCATTCGCTTAATCCTTGAATTTCTTTCCTTTCTTTCTCGCACTTCTTCTGTCTCTTTTCTTTGTCCATTCAACACTTGCGACTCAAAACAGTGACAGAAAAAATATTAGCTGCGCTCAGCATGCTCCAGAGATTCCCCGATGACTCAGCTCAGGGCGCCTTTGCACCCGTCAAATACAGTTTTCTTAAATGAAAGTGCATTTCTGTTTCCTAGGACAGTGTTATTGAACCAGTTTCCATGATGAGCTGTTTGTTCCTTCATTGACATGCATATCCCCCTGAGCTTCAATCGAATTGTGTGAGCAGACAGTACACTTTAACACTTAAACACTTTAACGTCAATATATGAAAATCTTGATGCACCGTTATATTTGCCCTCAATTACTCACCAGCTATTGAACAATCAATTTTGTGTTTCAGTTTCATATTATGCCATTTCTAACGTTCTCAGAATTTTGGGTGATGATTTGAAAATCTTGGTGCGAAGGTGTATTGATTGCGGAATAACGTTTGTGGCAATCAGATAACCATTTAACCTGAAGAGAAATCAATCTTAAAAAAACGTGAAATCATTTTTCTCTTGATTAATCAGCCACAGTCAACATCATTTAAGTTAGTGCTCTCCCCATAAAGATATACTATGCCATTTCAGAACTGAAGAACTGATTTTCGACTAATTAAGAGCTACACCATGCCTGATTTTCACCCTAATTTTAATTGTGCTGAGTTCTCTGTGCCAAATCTTGCCAGCATGTAATTATATATTCCATTACATTTCTGATGTTTTCCTATAAACTATTTCCGTAATGCAATCTCTCATTCCAAAAACTTGCCAATTCTAATGATCGTATTATTCTAATATTGATACAGCTACTCTACTTAAATATTTTCTTCCCGAAATAAAGAAGCTCAATTTTTTCATTTATTATTTTTTTATGAATCAAAATATCCATAGATTTCATAGTTTTTTTTCATTATTATGAATGATATTCATTTAAGATTTACCACATACGTTGAACGTCAAATTTTCCAACGTGTAATAGTGATGAAAACGGTATGGCTAAAGTCCATCACGACATAAATGCTTCGACAGCCTTCTATTCTTTACACTACAAATTTATACAATTTAGTATTTATAACTCATCTGCCTACTATTTAACACCCGCTTATTCCAACCATTATTTCTTTGTGTAATTCTTATTTAGCTCATTCACTGAAATTTTATCTCTTTTCACGCATATTGGTTCTATTGAAAATGTTTGGTCCACACAGGATTAAGTTCAGTTTATCGGTGAAAGTGTGAACGAGTGTCAAGCGATCCAAGCCGAATGGCAATACAAATAACCAAGCTACACAGTCACCCCGTTTGCCTCAGCCCATATTCCTTATAATACCCTATTCCCTGTCTCGGACTCTGCACCCTTAGCCCTTCCAATGCACACCCTTCCACCGCTAACCCTTCCTCCCAACCCAATCCAACGACTCACACGTTTTCTTCTCTATCTTTTTCTATCTTCTCAATTTGGTTTTGGGGATCCTCACCCCTCGCCAGGTCTCGTGCTTTTTGATTGATCAACATTGAGATCAAGCATAAATTAATGATCCTGCTCATGTTAAAAAGATATGGATAATGTGTTAAACGTTAAATACTTGCAATACCTGATACCTGTGTCTAAGTTTATTATGCTGAATTTGCCCCAGTGTTTAATTGACTGTTGTACATAATTTCCTGGGTAAATGGTTGATTAATAATGGTATTTCAGAATTATAAATTAATATATCCCCACTTGTATCAACTCTCTCATTAAAACACTTCTTTTAGGAGTTCTGACACTCTTGAATGGTGTCGTCACTAAACAGACTTATAAGGCCATGTTAACCCTAAGGTTATCTAGAATTTTTATCGTCCAATTAAAATTTAATTTCACTGATATATATTGATGTTGTAAATAATTCACTAGCTGTGTAATTACAATATTTGAACGGTATTGGGATAAAGTTAAATATTTCTGAGTTAACTGGACGTTATTTACGAATATGTGCTATTTAACATTCTTTCATACAGATGTCTACTTCATTAAAAGTACACGTGTGAGAGAGAATTCTTAGATAGGAGCCATTTGCTATTCTTAGGTGATGAGTAATGCAATCAATTTTCTATGAACTTGCTGCCACATTATATCCCACGTTTTACGTGCGTGGCTCGTGATTATAAGTATCTTTGGCCAACTGAGCGTGGTGTGTCAATGTAAGACTATCTATGCAAACCCACCTCCCCAAGACCTCTCCTCCTCCCGCCCTCAATCGCACGTGCCAACCGGTGTCCATCACCCAGAGCAATTGATTGCACGCCCCGTATCCCACCTGCCCCCTCCGACCCCCCCTCGAACCGCCCCTCCCCCCCGGCCAACCCCCACCCATCCCCCCCCCCGCCGGCCAACACACCCCACGCCGTCTTCACTCATCGACTCCTTCTCCGCTCTCTTTTTCTCTCTCTCTCTGTCTGTCTGTCTGTCCGTCCGCCCTCCGCGACCCACCCCACCAGAGTTCGTGCACCATAGACGTCACCTATTTCCCGTTCGACCAGCAGACCTGCATCATGAAGTTTGGGTCGTGGACTTTCAACGGAGACCAAGTGTCCTTACAGCTGTACAATAACAAAAACTTCGTGGACTTGTCCGACTACTGGAAGTCGGGCACGTGGGACATAATCGAGGTCCCGGCCTACCTCAACATCTACGAGGGGACGCCCACCGAGACGGATATCACCTTCTACATCATCATCAGGCGGAAGACGCTCTTCTACACCGTCAACTTGATCCTGCCGACCGTGCTCATCTCGTTCCTTTGCGTACTAGTCTTCTACTTGCCCGCGGAGGCGGGGGAGAAAGTGACACTCGGCATATCCATTCTCCTGTCGCTCGTCGTGTTCCTCTTGCTCGTCTCCAAAATTCTCCCCCCGACCTCCCTCGTGCTCCCGCTCATCGCCAAGTACCTCCTCTTCACCTTCATCATGAACACCGTGAGCATCCTCGTCACGGTCATCATCATCAACTGGAACTTCAGGGGGCCCCGCACGCATCGGATGCCCAACTGGATCCGCCTCACGTTCCTCCACTACCTCCCGATCATCCTGATCATGAGGCGGCCCCGGAAGACGAGACTGCGCTGGATGATGGAGATGCCCGGCATGAGCGCCCCGCCCCCTTCCTACGGCTCCCCCGAGATGCCCAAGCACCACGGTCTGGGCGGCCTCCCCGGGGGACTGGGCGGCGGCGGGGGCCTCGGCGGCGGCGGGGGCGGGTCGGCGGGCGCGGCGGCGGCGGCGGCTGCTGCAGCCGCGGCCGCCGCCGCTAAGAGCAAGATGGAGGTGATGGAGCTGTCGGACCTGCACCACCCCAACTGCAAGATCAACCGGAAAGCCAGCGCGGAGCGGGAGAGGCGGGAGAGCGAGAGCTCGGACTCGCTGCTGCTCTCGCCCGAGGCGTACAAGGCGACCGAAGCGGTGCAGTTCATAGCGGAGCATCTCCGCAACGAGGACGAGTACATCCAGGTAAGGGACCTTAATCTATTCCCTGCAATCCCAACTCTAACATTCATTGGAGCTCTAAGGAATGGCGCCAAGTTGTAGAAACATACCATGCCATGCAAGTAAAGGAAACGTCATGAAAAGTAATCCCTCTATGCAACTCCACTCCTGTTCTTTTTGTTTTACCGATCAACTTCTACATGCATTGCGCTCTTAGTAGTATTTTTGTTTGATGTGTGCTGTCCACCACGTGCAGACAGGGACTACAGCACTCGGACGAATCGGAGGATCACCCCTCAAAATTCGAGCCGAGCCCAACGATGCTAAACTTCGGCGACTGATCGGGAACCGGTGTTTCCATCGTGGCAGGCCGTTGCCCAGGCTATTTCTAAAGTATCATTGACCAAACTTAAACCAAGATAACGTTGAGTCAGAGATACCTCGTAAATGGTCCAATTGACTTTGAAATTGATCGGTGAAATAAATAACCCAAGTGGAATTTTACGAAGTGATTTCTCGTCACCATTGCTTAGCGTTGCATTACTCCCCTAATTGTAAGTATTGCTTTTCTCCATCGATTCAATGTGGTAACGTCAAAATATTACAAAATAATCACCACAATATTCTTGTGCCGTGGGGAGCTAATTACTCACATAAAGTTCAACATTCTAATACATACCTAGCGTAGGAGCAGTGCTTAGGCGGTCTTCTTCTCTAGAGTTTCGGGTGATTTGAGAAACAAAATATAAGAAATCGGCTCTCTTCTCTTTCATTTCACAATTTAAGCACATCCTCACGCTTAAATTGTTCGTTTTTATCTTTTGCCGGGGAGAAAACCTTCAACGCTCCTTAGCTTAGAATTGAGAATAATAGTGGGGTTTTTATGATTAGGTACCTTTCTCTCCACGATAAAAGATTATTATGGTATCGACTCTTTGATTATTTTTTAAACGCGAATGATTCGTTTGATTCAAATGGGGCTCATACTCGGTCTCCCAGCTGATGGTCAACTGTGTTAGCCAGTCACACCACCATGCCATTCAAGTTTGCCTCGTTCCCATGAATAATTATCAGAATTTTTCCTTTCGTACCGAAAACCTGACTGACTCTTCTTCCCTAATCCACACCTCCCTCTACGAAGGGAAAAGCCATCGACGTAACTCCCGAAGATGACCCAGAGGCTGAAACCGATTTCAACTCCTCGTATCAAGGTTCAAGTGGGAGTCCCGAAGATAATAATAGTTTTATTAATATGGATCATTTTCTGTGAGTTGTAACTGACTCCTTAAGTTCAGGGTTCATCCTACCGCGACCATGAATAATCAAGCACGACTACGCCCACTTTTCTGCTGAGTAGAATTAAATACGAGGACATCTCGTCAACATTAACCCCTTTTGGAATTTCACCTTGAATGATACTTACTGCTGTGGTGGATGGTGTAATTGGCTAAAACTTCTTACCAGAAAATAAGAGATCCTTTTCCACATCCCGGTCAAGTCAAGGCATTTTGCCATGGTGAGTTTCTAAACATTGGTGTTATGTCTCACATCCATGCGCCCGACTGTGATTTATATTTATTTGTCATGTCTGCCATTAATCATTCTCCTAAGCATAATTTTAAATGCTTATTTTCTTCATCTAATATAAAAATCTCAATATTTTTAACAACAGTGTAATATTTCTTTAGAGAATACTATTTTGATTCCAGTTTGGTTTTTTTATAAGACCATTATTCTAAGTGAATGCCATATAGAGGGAGAACTTTTAAAATATCTTTTAATCTCAACTCATCATATGGCATAATTTAATTCGACTTAATTTCTATTTTAAGGTTTTCCTAATTCTATTAGGATTTTTTAAATTCTAAGCTCAAGTGTAGATATTCTTCGCTGTTGGAAAGTACTGAGTGATGTTGACAGAACCTCGTCACTATAGAAACTAGAAAACTACGTAATGTCCTCAGATATCTCTCTACAGCTCTCCCTCTCGTTGAGCTACATCGGGTTTTCTTTGTGTGCTCACACCGATTTTATCTACCTTCTCCTTTGCAAATATTGAATAATATAATGGTAGTATAATACAATTCATACGGGGCCTGAAATACGGGGACGATCTATGTCCATAATACCACACAGAAAATAATGATATAATTCTTTACTCAATGATAGTTGGTACATAACATTATATTTAAAAAATCTAATTTACATTTTGAAAACTTTCAGGTACTGAAATGTCCCATGTAAATTTGATAATTTTGATGAACTAAAGGATGGAAAATGTCTGTACCTCATTTTATCGCAATTTATTTTTCCCTGCCAAACTTTAAATTTTGCTTGAATAAATGATCGCGCTGTACTGGATAAAAGCCACTGTTAGTGGGCTTAATTAAATAGTTTATATTCAGTTATTCCTGGAGCATTTATAACTCAAAATATTTGTGAAAAATTGGTTGTTTATTAGGTGTAATAAAACATGGAATTGATTAATACTCGCCTAACACTGGAATGCATTGATTGTAATATCTATAAATATCGCTTACTCGTGTGGAGGGTCCTTTTGTCAGTGGCTACTCACGTTAAGAACGTGATTCAATTACTTGAGTAGGCATATTGGAATTTTATAAAGTACAGTGACAAAATACACTTGTTTGTGGTTCATGCAAGTTGGCGCTTACCCCTGAAAATATATTGGGTATCTCGAGCCATCTCTGGGACTATGAGAATTACTGGACACGTTATTTAATATGCAATAGACGTCATATAGCTAACTAAGCTCTCAGATAAACTGCAAGAAGCAAGGACAACCCATGCCACCCACTTAAAGCTAGAGCAAGCAAGAGCACCACTTGATCCACAATCAGCGAGATGACACCTATTGCGATACGTACTCAATAATTCTCACAGTCGCTGAAAATGGCCCATGATAGCCAACATGTTTCAAGCGTTTAGCACCGACCTGTATTTGAACCGCTAGTGCAGTTTGTCACAAAAACATTTTCAGTGATTTTACATGAGCGGGATGGCGGACTGCGTACAGATTTCGCGTGGATCACTTTCTAATGAAAAACCATAAATATAGCGGCGCCACTTTTGCAACGTTTTGAGTTCTCACTTCCGCAAACAATATGTCACGTAGTTGCAACACTAGAGGCTCGTCCGGTCTCGGGATCAAGAATACAAACAGTGAAGGTGATTTCATTGCTTGGTATTTGTTGAATAAAGTAAAAGACTCAAATAAAGTACGTATGGAGCTGTGGGAAGAAACTGTTAAAATATTTATTGACTGTTATTAAAAAATTATATATAAATAGACTTTCTGATATGAGTGTAATGCATATTAGTAACGTGCAAAATCGTCAGATAATCATTCTTATCTGCTTTCATATATTTCACCAATAATCCAGTTATCATGTGCTCTCCGAGTATTTACGTCAGTGAATCACAAAATTGACACTTACAATTTGCTTGTTTTGATTTTAAAAAATCCATGACCTGATTTTCTTCAGGTCTTTCCTTCATTTTTATGTTTAATACTAGGTTATAATGCAAATAAAAGTAACTTTAAAATTATAAGCCCTTCCCGAAACTTACTGCAATTAGTAAATTAAGGCTTCAAACATAAATATTTATATTTTATTAATAGGATCCTATATTTATGACAACTGTAACAGGTATGAGATGCTAAATATATTCATAAGGGAGATAGCAGTATCACGCAAAATCAGGTTAATGAGTCTCCTCCCTCGTTATCAGGTGGCCTAGATGTTTTTTTAAGTTTACCCAAGGTTCCAATTTGGCGAAGCGAATACCTTAAATTATTTTTAATGTCACTTTTTATAGGAAAAATGTAATCCCCAGAAGTATATTGCTCCATAAAATAATGCCACATTTATTAATCACCATTGTGGTTTTCTTAAATTTTTCGTAATGAGCGTTTACGTACACACAACGCAATCATATTTTGATCGTCTAGCACTTCAGATTTATTGGATGAATTACACCAAATAACCTAAATTAATAATTAATCCTCAGTTCAGTTTCTATGATTTTTCACATCATTTATTTGAAAATCGATTAATTTTTTGTAGCTTCCTTCACATGAAGTGTTTATTAGTGAAGAAGATTATCAGCTTTCGAGGAAACATTCAAAACATTTTCCGGATATTAAAGAAAGTAAATTATTTACGTGATCCTCAGTTCCTAGGTTCATCCTGCTTTTCGCGGTTTCACTTGATATCTTTCTTTTTTGACACTCTGACGCATAATCTTGCAGCCGTTCGTTTGCGCAATGGATGATTTTGATTTTACTCATTTAAAAGGGTCATTTTAACGTTCACAATGATTGTAGCTCTTCCGTTTGCATAACTTCTTACAAATGTAGAAATAATACTTTACTGCCTACTGACGAATAAATAGTGTGCTTCTACATTTTCATATTTTTTATGCATTGTGAAAGAAAGTAGGGGTCTCCATGAGTTTATTGTTTGAGATGCATGAAATGCCCTCCAGAGCCCTTTCGATGATATCCGTAAAAGTAAAAGCAATGTTCGCTTAATGTGAATAAGAGAATCAGTGACGGAGTATCTTATACCTGATGGCGTCTGCCATTTCATCTCAGTGGACTCATTGTATACCCTCTGTTCTCCGCCCTAATTCTTCAGTGCTTTCGGAAGCCTTTTATAAATAATAGTTGGAGCCTTAGCAAACGGCAAGCAAAAACAAACATGGCCGTCTCCTCTCTGAAATGCCAATAAGCATTTTATAATCGATCATTGCGATTTCAAAAATGATTTGGTACGCAGTCACGTGCACGGGCGCAAAGATACACACGAGAGAGGGTGAAGTTCACGATGAAAAATTTATTTGGATTGACCGGAACTTCAGAGTAGGTTTATACGAACAAATTGATCTCTTGTTCGTACAAACCCCCACTGAAATTCGACTTGAATTCTGATGGCTTAGTGGTGTAACTGGCTGACACGCCTTTACTCTGTGACTGTCTAACACACAACAAGTTCGAATCCCGGTCAATTCAAATGATTTTTTTCATGTGAATTTCACCCTCTTTGGCGTACAATTTATAATCGACTGAATTATGAGATTAGACCTCGGTCGAATTTCGATAGCTCCTGAGCCATTCTAGCAGGTGGATGGACCTTGGTCGAGATGAGAGAAACAAGAAAATCGTCATCTTTACCTGAACCTCGGCCATCTTTTGTTATGCATATAAACATTTACTGCTACTCGGGATTGGAAAATTGAAAAGGTGTTCAATGCAAAAATATTAACTATAGAAATTCTATAGTTTCTTATATATTCTAATGTGAATTAAGGTGATATTTGGTGAATATATTTTTTGGAATTGAGCCTTTATGAAACCAACAGAGTAATACACCGTAAATCCCACATTTTATTTTCGTCAGGTTCCGACGCTACACCCGCGTCATTATCGCAAATTATTCAAAGCGTTTATGACACAGGCTTATTGTGGAAACCAGTCGAGGTATTCAATAAAGTGTGGAATATACGAAGTATTACTCTTTTTATTTCACCCTCTAACCCTAAAACCCTGTATAGCTAGACTCTCTGACCAGCTCCGAATATTTTGGGATTTGTTGTGCGGTTAATACTTCTCGGTGAATCAGCAATGTGAATCCTCAAATCCTCAATCACTACTGGTTAATTTTTATCTTTTTAGTAAGCGAGGGCTTCTTATCGGTTTGTTCGCGCCAAGTCACATGGTTGGAACTGCATTAGGCGCCAAGTTATGAATCAAAATGAGGGAATGAAACTTAGATAATCTCCTACTTTCAATTTTGCCCCTTATTTCAGGGTCCTGTACAAACTAACTCCCATTTAGCGATTCATGGACAAAATAGTTATCAAGTCTTCTTCAGTAGACCTCCAGGAACAGCCGACCCGACGTCTAAATATCTTAGAAAACCAAACCTCAACCTTGATATTACAGACAGTACACAGACTGTAGTCTTGCGAGCGGGCAATCTTCGAGATCCATTTAAAACCGATGGGAGGGATTCTTCGGTGAATGGAGAACGGACGGAAGGAAACCCGGCGTCGTCACTTACGCCTATACTCTCAAGGCGCCAAGGGTTCCAAGGTTGAATGGCCAATCCGAAGGACGCTGTATTGCCCTAACTCGATCAAGTCCTCGGGATGGTTTCCGAAAGTGGCTCTCCCTTGTTTCATCGGGGGTGGGGGAGCCACCTCACTCGAGAGCTCGGGTTCGAAACCTGGCAAAGGCGGACATTTTTCCCCAGAATCCAAATAATGCTAATCGTATTCTGAAAAAAATATTCGACAAAAATAATAGAAAAACGATGATTTATGCTATGTATGTGCACCCTATGCAATCCTCCGGGGGTTAAACACATCCAAAGCTAACACAAGTCACTATGAAAATTTCATCCGGCGAAAAAATACGAGGACAATAGATTTTGGAAACGCCTTAGAATAGAGGGGGTATGAACCCTAAGGACTCTTATCTCGGTTAAATTGTGAATGAAAAAATACAACTATAGAAATATTTCATTGCATAATTTTTCTCGGAAGAAAACTGCCTCAAGGATAAATGAGCACTGAGAGATATTTACTGAGGTAAACCTGTATTTGAATAGATTGCAGCAAAATGTGTACTTAGGGTATCAACATGTAAGTTATATATCTTAAGTAATAAGTAAACTTACCTTAAACTCATTGGTAGTGACTTCTAAAGAAGCATTTAAGCGGATACAACTAATCAAATGATTTTTCACAAAAAAGTAAAGTAAACACAGTTTACATTAAAATTTACAACAACGTTGAGCCACGATTGAAGATTAAGATGACTGGGATCAATTGGGATTGAGGATTATTTTGAAAGTTATAATAATAAGGGGACCAAACTCGGCTTTTACTGTAATGTAAATGTGGAAATAAACACCTTAAATTTTGAATTCGTACCTAGCAATACCGTTTGTTAACTTCCGGTTCCGGGATTTCGGGAAATGAAGATATTTTCTATGGTGTGTTTATCGTTTTTATCATGAAATGCATGGTTTTTATGGTGTATAAATGAATAAATTCACAAACTATGAAGTAACAAGATAAATGTCTTGTTGGGCGAGTTGTTGATTAGGCCTACGTTGGGGACTAAAGGATTCGAAGACCTCCTACATCTTGTACGCGAGTAAATGAGCATGTTGAAGGTGAACTTAATAGATGGATGTGTAAGTTATATGATTTCTCACATATATATTACTATCTAACATATGCCTATTGATGAATATCCCTGAAAAACGTATTACTGGCTACTCACAACAATTGAGAATTTGAGTTTACCCAGAATGCACTGCATGTTGCTGTACTTCTCTCACTAGTTAAGGACGTTCGGAGGTTTCACTCAACTTAAGGGAATTCCACGAAACTTGCTGGAAGCATTAATTATGTTTTCCTAAAGCTACCTGAATTTTTCAAAATTATTTACCGCAGATTTCTTAGGATATTTGAAGTGGAATTGGGCATGAAATTTCATGGGTTCTTATGGGAACGCGAGGTGCGACTAGCATTATTCAACAAAAAAACGTTTTCTAGTTAAGAATAAGAAAAACAAAACTAATTTCAATCATCAATAGAATAATGTATGAAAATCATTTGATATACTTTATTTTTATTATTTTTGTTTTTCTTATTCTTAACTAGAAAAAGGTTCTTTTTGATGAATTAAGCTACTTTCGTACCTTGTGTTCCCATAAGAACCCATGTAATTTTTTGTTCACTTCTCGATCAAATATCTTAAGTAATCTGCGGTAAATAATTCTGAAAAAAATCAGGTAGATTTAAGACAACATAAGTAATGCTTCCAGCAAGTTTCGTCGAATTCTCTTAAGTTGAGTGAAACCACCGAATCTGTCAAACGTATTGTACACGATTTTTTAAATGATGAAATAAATGCACCATTATTTTATTTCTGAAGTTCTCTGGAAGTTTACATTAAGACTGATTAAATGAATGTATTAATGTATTATATATAAGCAATTACTCCATAACTGAGAGCTACTAAGTTGGAATAAAATCTCATAATATTTTAGTCAAATATATTTGAACATGTGGTATCGGAAGTTATGACTCATAGGAGAGTGATATTTGAGTAGCTGATCCTATGGAAATTGGCCAGTGGAACTATTATAATGTTTGACTTGCTGCTTTGAAGGCATGATGAGAGATTTTCTACCGTCACTGATCATGGACACTGCTAAACCTCCTTGCTAGCACAACCAGCGTATACAGCACTTTAGAATGGGGAGTAAAACCGATGTAACGAAAATTTGTCGGTCGCCACTTCGAGCGATCTCGGCAGGCTTCGGCCGCACTTGGCAGTCGGGGGTGCGCGTGCCACCTCTCACGCTGCTTGCTACGTCAAGCCGCGAGTCCGCCACTTTGCTCTATCTCTCTCTCCTTGACCGTCATGCGAGCTGTGTCAGCTAAGCCGTCACCAAGCTTCTTTTGTGACGAGCTACGACCTTTCGTGCTGCCATTGCAACGATTGCAACCGTTGTGCTTGGTGCTGTGCAGTGGAAGATATTTATTCTTTTGTATTTTAACGAACGATGCAGAACTGAGTGCCACATTTAGTATTTAAATTGCGTGTATCATCAGTTAATTTATTAGCTCTACAAATCAGGTTTACAAAAAAAGAAATATCGCTATACAAAATTATAAGTACCTACGACATGTTGGCTTTTTCTATTAAAAAATTACGAAGAATCTTAGTTGTTGAAAAACGAGGGATTTTCTATGAAGTTCCACTTCTGTCTAGAGTCCCGAGACCCACGCGTTCTTTTTCTAAATGTCAATTCTAAAAGTCTTAAGAGATAATAGGTGGAGAAATTTCATCAGATCCACATAAAATATTGACTAAGTTTCTTGTAAAGTACGACAGCTTTTCGTAAGTGAATGAAGGTGCTGGGTGCATTGTATCAGATGCCATGCCATTGGATGAAATCCAAAAATAGTTATGGTGAGATTTATTCCTCCGGTTGAACAGCTTTGAGCATGAAGAGCGTTAGTTGGTACTCCTGAAAAATAATCATATTTTATTTAATATGTATTTTCTTCTTCTTCTTCTTCTTTCAGGAGATATAGGTCAAATGAGTTGATTTTTTTATTACTCTTTTATCTCTTTTTATTACCTCAGAGAGAGAGATTTCCAAATTAATTGCTTGATTATGCCTTCGTTATAAGGTAAAGGTTTTAAGTTAGACAAAGGTATAACGAAGCAACTTATTTGGAAGGAAATCTCTTTGAGGTAAATTGATAAAATCAAATGTTTATAAACTTTTTCCATAAATATGTACAAAACATTGGAAAATATATTCCATTGATGTAAAAACGCCCCATATATTCATTGTAGTCCTGATTAAGCATATATAAAAATGCGAAACGTTGGCAAAGAGTAACATATCTCCTGAAAGAAGAAAAAGAAGAAAATTAATATTAAATAAAATATGATTATTTATAAATATGATTATTAAGAGGTCATGAATAGGAATCATCTAGATATTTTAATTAATGCACACAGGTTTTTTTGCATTTTAGAGTTGTGAACCAGCGATTAATTAGCTAAAAATTAAGGATGTAAATCTAGGTTTTAATTACTCAATAAACAGCACTTTAAAGTGCATGCAACATTTTCTTAATATTTGCTCACATTGTAGTGAGTAATAAAGCGCCATCTGAGAGAATTAGCTACTGGATTTTATGGATAAATCACGCAAAATAATGGATATTCTCTTCAATAACTAATAAGAAGTCACTATATATTGATATGTTTCCGATCACATCAATCCAAAGCAATTGCCTGGAAATTTTTGACATCATTTTTATGTTATAAATGTAAAATGAAACATGCTATTTTAGAAATATAATTCCATCCGAAAGACGCTATGCTGTGTCACGAGATGGGATGATTTGAGGATAGAAACGAGATAAAATGCTTACCCTCAGTATGAGGTGATTCTGTAACTTAGGGGCGTCATATTCCGCCGGCTTTATTCAGTTGTTAATAAGGCCTGTTGAGATTCTGTAAATACTGTCGCGCTCTGTTCCACCGATTTTGAGGACGTTAAATAACGCTTTCGCGACGTCAAAGAGTGGTATGAGAAATTGTATGGGCAAAGAGCAATTTTTTTTTCTTCAGCCAATTTACTTAATTTCACTTTTAATTAATTAAACAAATTAAATGCTCAATTATTTGGCCGGGACATATTACTTTTGCCCATATTTATTTTTATTCACTATTTATACTTATTTTTGCCAAAAAAACTAAGAAATAATTTAAGGTGGCTCTATACCAGGGCTATGAAGTTTGTTTCAGACGTTTCCCTCTAACCCAGTAACGGCTTTGCCGTAACAGCTGAAGACTATCAATTTTTGTCTTCTGTAGATGAAGAGTCATTTGTTAATTTAAGTGGAGTAACTTTATCATGAAGTGGCTGTATTTTTTTATAAAAATATGAAAACATTAGTTTTTGCGAATGTTTTTGGTAATATTCCGGGCCACGATGCGAAGGCTATGTTCCGAATCGAGGATTTTCAGCCCACTTAAATAAAAAAATCGTCTTTCATTTACGTAAAAAATTAACAACCATTGATGCTGTTTTCGTATTAAGGCTATAGCAATGTTAGGCATTCAAGCCTGCATTGACAACGAAGTAGACCTTTTCCATCCCCACCCAAGGATAATCGTTCCCCACTCCATTTTTGTCAGCCCCGCCTTCACAGTTTCCCTTTGGGCTTCTACCACCCCAGTAGGTGACCACAGGCGGCGACCGTTAAATTGAGGCTGCTTGGAAGTATAGACCTGCCTTAATGTTAGCTATGTGGAATCTAATATCCAAAAACCAAATTGAGGTGAAACGCTCACCTGTGTGACGTCTCGCCGTCTGTAAACAAATTGCGAAGAATATTCCTCGTTAAAAAATGAAAATGTGAGTAATGCACTGATTAACATAAGGCAAGTAATATATATTCGGGTAATATATATTGTTGTACGCCTTTCAGAGTTACATATATTGGGCACCTACTTGTAACAACATAGTATATTCATAGACAAATCTATGGATATATTTCGTGAACGGAAACTTCAGCAAATAAGTTACGTTTAATATGGTTCTTATATAAGTTTGTGTGGAAAAATTCAGTCACGAGTTGTGGGAATCAGAAGAGAACTTCAATAAAGGAATGCACCGGGAAAGTAGGCTGGGGTAATTCTGAAATTTTAAAAGCTATTTTGGCTATCGGTTGGTAACGGTTTGTTCGAGAATTTATTAATGAAATCCCGTGGAGTAAAAGCCATTCCAATGTTTGTGAATACATTATTTATATCCTATTTCAGTATTATAGTTGATTAGAAGGGAATGTACATTTATGCGATCTTTCGTGAACGTAAGGGATGATAATAAAAGCCCACTGAGAGTGATTCAAGTTATTGTGGACTGTTATGACTTTGACCGAAATGCTCTGTCTCGAGAATTTCATGTAAGGCACCGTCGTGAATAATACAACCATTGCTGTTTTTCTGAAAATATCTTTCGCTAATAAACCCGCAATTGCAAATATAAAATTATAGTGAGTTCTATGAATGATTTACGTTAAAGTGACAGCCCAATTACAAGCTAGCAGCGTGAACGAACCAAACGAACTTGCCTCTCATTAGGGACGAGAGAAAAAAGTTGATTGCCGGTGGTTGTTACTTGCATTTGATGATTTAATTTGTTCATTCCTTGAACGCTTTTATCATGTATTGTACGTCTATCTCGTACTAGATGTAAGCCTTCTTTTACTCTTTAATTTTCAAAACAATGCAAACCTATTAACTATATTTTCCATGGCTGTACGCCTTACTTCCTTGCGATATGATGGGCAATCTTTTTCATTTTACAATACTGAATCACCGATTGTAGTTTAGCTTTCTGATAGAAGTAGAGAACCATTATATTTACAAGTAGCGACGCGATCAATTGCAAAGGAACAAAATTATTGGGATACTCGTCAAAAAATAATAAAAACAACCTCGTTTTCTAGTAAAATAATATAGGGATCATGCCATTAGTATCCTCTCCGAGACTCTTCTTTCACTTAAACATGGCTTGTTTCCTAGTTTTAATCAATTAAACCCACATACTCTGTCGTGCCATTTCCGAAGTATCTTGAAATAAAAACAAAAGACGGTGCTGATCCGTCAGCAAGAAATGCAATCAGAGTGGTCGCAATTTGGGATAACACATGCCGAAGGCTGGCGTTATTGTTGGTGTTATTCAACAACCACAAATAACGCTCTGGATCACTATTTAAAGGTACGGAAACATATGGGCTTTAAATAACGCCGAAATAGCGTCCCACGTCATCATAGCGCAGGCGGTATCAGTTACAGAATCGCCCCCTTTATCCTTATTTTCTTCTTAAGAACATATCGATTGTGCTGGCTGGGCTTCTAAAGTGTTTCATAGCTAACTAAACATTTCAACAATTACCACTGATTATCATTGGTATTTTTTAGATGAATTTTTGATGGCAAAAATAAAAAAATAGTGCACAAACCTATTACATCTGTTCCAATTTATTATATTTTAGCTTCCATACTCGTCGCAAGATAGCACATGTTCACAAACAGCAGTACGAATAGGTTATGTATATTCGTAAAATATGTACAATATACAGTCATTATAAGACACTTCTGTAACCAGATATACTTTATATGTATTTTTTATTCACATTATTAATATTAAGTTCCTATTTAACTTAAGTTAAGAAGTCTTGTTGGTCACCATTTTTTGTTACCATGAAGAAATTGGAAGAAGTATGAGATCATAGTTACCATTTAAAATTCCAATTTCTATACCAAATGAGCATATTCTGTATGCTCAAATTAGTTTTTCACCTCAAAATACTTAGATATATTTTTTCAATATTTTATGAGTTAGAACTATTTGTTATTAATTCTCACGTTATTTATTATTGTAGCCCTGATGATGCAAGTATAATTTTGCGAAATGTTGGCATGAGGTACACATGTGATCTTGTTTCAATGATGACCGACTCTCCGAATCAGCTTTTGAACATAATTTTTCGGTCAAAACCCAGCTCTCATCAAACCTTTGTGCCATATCACTTTCGAAAGAAAAGCAAACATTTGAATAAAATGTTAAATGAATGGCTCCACTTTCGCTCCACTTCCACACCTCAGTGAATTTTCTGCGCCCCCCCCCCTCCACCTATGCTCCAACACTATCATAGGCTCACTCTATGAGAAATATACGGATGCATTATTTTCTTACCCAGTTGCACAGTCCCTCTTAATCTTGAGAGCCATGTCAGAGAAGGAAGACCTGTTTTTTGTACAAAATAACTGCCCCTTTCACAATGTGGTTTGCACAAAGAAGATTTTTAAGGGAATTCCAAGGACTATGTTGTCATCAGTATTGCCTAGGCTGTCAAACTCCTCCGACCTTTACCCTAAGGTGGGTTTGGGGGCTAATGATGAGCGAATGGGAATCCAGAGGTGATAGGAATGCGGAAGCAATGAATGATGGGGCAATTCACGGAGGTGAGAACCTAAGTCGAAGTAACTTTGTCACCACTTCATTTCTGGCTTTTCTTTCTTTTGAAAGCGATAGTACCTACATTATATTAAATACATAAATCGCTTATTCGCCACGCATTGATGTTTTCACAGTTTTGTTTCTTGTGTTTCCCATCGTGTCTAAAGGGTAGATAAATTCGCTGATTATTCATTTTCAACAAAAGTCATCAAAACCACGAAAAATAGTGCATATGTGAAACACGCTTCAATTCGGTGTAACGCGTACGGAATATAGTGATCTGCTTTTTGTCGTTCCGCTTTTCGTCACAATTTTTGGGAACGTAATCTGAGGAAAAAGTGGAGACTGCCTGCTATTTAATGCATTTCTTCGACAGCATATGTGCTGTGAACCAGTGAACTCTGCAGAGAAAAAATTTCATGAAATCTCCTGTCTTCTTACTCCTGTCGGATTTATAGTCAAACTTAAGAAGTGGAGATAGTTATTTTAATATTTTATTATGAAATTATTCCAAATATTGTTTTGATTGAAATTGTAGAAAACATTAGCCTTGATACATTTATCGCATTTGCATGCATTACTGCTTAAGTTTGTAGTTCCAATATGCAGATTCTTCCAATATGCATTCCAATATGCATTCTTCCATTCCAATTCCTAATTATTGAGATTTGATTATTTATCTACATTATTTATGTAAATAGTATGTGTAATAGTATAGATCTGTGGGCATATGAGTGAATCCCTGAGTTTATTTGCCAACATCACCTCATTGTCTTCAAACCCATTCTTTTATGTGAGGAGCCCTCCAACTGAAGAGGCCTTATTCCTCTATCTTTTAACATCATCCCCATACATTGCTTTTATTCTAATATCTCATTACCTCTTCTATTTGATGCTTACTAATATTTGACATTTCTTCTTTTTTATTTGTCCCCAGAATAGTAGTAGTTATTTTTGTATCAGCCTTCAGTGTGAAGCCGTTAGAAATTCATGCTTTCTAGGCCTAAATATCAGTACAATAAATCTAAACTTGACCTTTGAGGGTGACAAAAATAATTCTGAAATGAATGTCTCGAAGAAATTTGCGGTCAGTCACGTTCATGGGTGTTGGTTTGCTCACGAATACAAATGAGGAATGTTGTTACCTCATAGAGAGGATCTCTTGACTGAAATTCAAGCCTTTGTCTAAGCCTATGTCTTGCAGTTATGAAGCATATGGGTCCTTATAGAAGCAATATGGTCTTCTATGTATCATGATTTGAGGACATTCAAATTTAGTCAATATTTATTGATCCATCAAAGAGGCCAAAATAGGTTTTATACCTCCTGCTTTTACCTTACCAAGCCTGAAATTTTTGATGTGCTCGTAAATGGAATGTGAGGAGGAATATTTGGTTCAAAATGTACCCATTGAAAAAGCATCTTTAATTCTATTTACTAAGTGGTTTTACTATGAATTGCAGTTGATTAATAATTGAGAGATTCTGGTTTGAGTATTGGTCTTGTACAATGCTTTTATCATGGGTTATGGCTCATTTCGAGTAATTTTAGAGCTATGGCTCTGTCGTATAACCTGTAAACAAATAACACTGAGCAGTAACCTCTAAATTTGAGAATTTGCGTAATTTTTGGGGGATAAAATCACAGAAAGTATATAGCTTACTTAAAGGTATTACATAAATGCAGATAGTTGAAGTTTTCAAGGTTTCCTCAGAACTAATACACGGGGCAACTTAAAAAAAGCACAGGAATACCTTAGAGAACGTATTAAAAGTAAAATGAATAATCCAATTTCAAACGAAGAACCGTACAACCCCTTGAAGGGTATAGTTGAGGATTGGCTTAGTCATGGCCATCCGGAGGTTCCCCACGCTTCATTATTTATAGCAAATGCAATGGAATGCCAGTGGTCAGGAAGTAGTTGAATGCTGCAGTGAGTAGTCGGTGAACTTGTGAGTAAAAGGGTACCAGAACAGAACGAAAATTGAGGAATAGCCTACGGAAGATAAGGGAAATTATCTCTGGGAATGCCACTCTCCAGTTACAATTCCATGAGCTCTGCTGCCAGCCAGTGGTATATGTTAGAATACATGACTTTTTCCTCCCTTTTTTATTTGAAAGCATCCATAAAACTGGCTTAAATGTGCTAGTACATTCCAATGGAAGGCGTTTCAAAGAATGAAGAATATGCATTAGTATGAATAACAATGGGGTTGATGCAAAAGTTCAAAGCATTTTTTGGCTTTACAATCTTGGCTTGATGACTTTATCAATTCCAAACCAGCAGAATTATTTTGTTTGTTATTTAGTTTACTCGTTTGTTTAAATTATTACACCATTCGCCATTAAAACTGGCTCCGTTATGTTCATCGTGCTCCGTATGCCAGGGTACGTGCAAGGGTTTGGAACATTCAACCCTACTGTGATAGACCCAATTATTTTTGTTTCCTAGTCATATTTCTTCACACTTTGTATGATTTGCGACCCTTGCACCTTGTCTGCATCTTACGACGCAGAATTTTGAAAGCATCAATGCTATTTATGGCTAATTGGAGAGGACTAAGACATACAGCTCAGAGGTTTTTGTATGTTGCTCTGAGAAATAGGTCCCGGATTTGTGCTGCACAGACTGATAAAGAGCATAAGCCCTTTGCTACTGAAGCCTTTAAATGGGAAATGCTTCCCCTGTCATGATTGCCATGAGCATTTCACTCAACTTCTCAGTTAGAAACTCTCTTGTGGTAAAGAATCACATGGGTAAGCTTTTCATTCTTTTGGAACCAAGTTTCTCAGAAATGCCTTGGCTGGTGGGTGGAGTCAATATCGACCCTTTGACTCAGTGCCATGGCATGTGCCCACGATCAACCATTTGTTTATGCAGTGCATTGGCTAAAAGAATGATTTCTCCATACATGAAAAATATAGGCACAGAGGAGTATTCTTTATGCTTTTCTGTTCATTTAAATTTTTTAACATAATTCTACAGTAATTATCGTCAAAGTTCTTTTTCAAAGACTCCCAACAACTTGATTTTAAAAAGTTCTTAATATGTTCAAATTCCACAACATCACGCCTGATACCTCCCTTTTTGTGCGTAATGTTAGCATGGCAATACAGGCCAAATTATATCTCAAATTGTATATCAAATCTCACATAGCATCCCTCAACATTTATTTTTTCCCCTTCCCCACTCCCTCCCTCCACTTTCCTAACCTCCCCCACCCACCTTCTCTTATATATATACTTTGATTTACAAATTTATGTACCTGATGCTGATGCAGTGCATCGTAACCCGGGTCAAATAAATTTCTAACTGTTGGAAATTGCATCGTCTAAGTTCTTATTATGTTAGTTTTTTGTTTTAAATTTGTAAATAATGATAAGGAACGTAATTTTGAACCTATATTTTCTGAACATGCAAAAATGGCTTTTAAATCCACTTAATAAACAAACAGCTGACCGTGGGCACATGCCATGGATGAGGCTGGCATTGAGACAAAGGGTATAGATAACCTCTGCCCACGGGTCTAGGAAAGGGTCCTGCGTCCATTTGGGTGGGGTCCCTAATGACACCCTCTTTTTTGCCTGCATCTTGCTTGGCCACAGAGCCATGTTAACTCGGCATTTGTTTTCATTTGACATCGCGACTATTGGTTGCGCTGAAGGAAAGATGGCCGCCCGGCGACGATAGATATGATGTTCACTTGTGGTGTTAAATACTGTTATGAAAAGAAATATTTACTTCGGAGAGTGATTTTGTGTATGGTTAGACATCCTAACACCTGTTGAAAAGGATATGAAAAGCAAAGGAGATTATAATATTGATTCTTCGGAATGTTTTGGCATCACGGACTACGATAAGCTGCCATTTTGACTTCACTAAAAATCCACCATAGGCGCAGATGGTTATGGAGATGTTAATATTTGCGGGAGGAGAAGGGTAATCTTAACAAGCACTTGGGACTCAAACAGAAATATATAAAATGGAATTCATAAGCTAGAGGCGTGCCTTAACTGACTCAGCTGACCGTCTGAGTGTGTTGTGTCTTGGGAAGCATAGATGCCGGGCGATTCCCGATTTCGTGACAAGGAATCGACATGTTTTCGTTTCATCTCATTATTGAGTTCAATATCAGAATATTTAAAGTCATTCTTCTCAAAGAAATTTCCATCTACGGCATGAAAATAATTCGCATAATATCGATCAGTATATTTACGAAGATTCACGGCTCCAGCGTCGTCCGTGGCTAATCCGGAAATTCTATATTTTTTCGGGCTCGTTATGTGATAATTGTACAATTCAATTGGTCTTATGGAATGCATTAATGTAGCAAAGTGGAAGTGCCAAATGTATCTGTCATTGGGTTGGTCTTCATATGAAACTTATTGCGTAAATTCTACGCATTTTTCGGCAAATATTCTCCGTGGCTTATCAATAATATATACATACGATTTTCTACTGCCGATACGTAGAAACATTGACCCCAAAAAAGTCACCTTGTTTTGTGACTCCAGTGTAAGTCGAATGCATATTTTCATTGACCGAAAAAGGAAGAAGTTTTTCGACGCATACTTGAGTATATACGGTAATTTGTTTTATTCTTAATATCATATTATACTCATTATACATATTATAAATCTTATCTATCTGCATGTTAGCCTTATTGAGGTTGAGTGAGACATTAGAATTATGGAATTATGACTTCCATTAGTAAAGAAAAATCTGTTTCCTATTTCCTTGAACAAATGTGATTTTAAAATGAACCTGATAAATCAAAACTAAAGTTTATCATATTGACATGAAATTACATAGGCACAAATAGATGAACTATTTTTTTAAGGTGTCTCATCCTGGATGTTGTCTTTTCGTTCTTCCTGTTGACTTTTTCATCTGCCAGTTTTATTATGTGTTCTTATTTTAATATTTGCGTATTTTTCCTTATTTTCTATATGTTACATTGAATTATTTCTTCTCCTTATCTTTTTGAAATTTCTTTTTCATTTGGTAGTATCCGCTCTTATTGTATCCAAATGCCTGCAGTATTCAATTTACTAACAAAGGAATCTCAATTGATCTCTTCTAACGGAGGTCAGGAAACTAGCCATTGGTCTAGGAAAGCATTGATTGCAGAAGGGTGGGAATCAGAAGTGCTAAAATGTTATCATTGATGCTCACAATGCTCACAATGTTTCTGTAAAATCTGGGATAATAATGTTTTCGTATTTGATTCTAATGAATATTAAATCCAGTTCACATTATCTTGATATCACTATCAAAAGTTTTTCAAATGTTATGTATGGTTAAAATATATGGTATTTGTATTTTAATTTGTTAAAGCTAAAGACTAGGGAGCATTTGAGGTATGCTGTGTTATGAGCTTAAAAATGCTGCTTAAAATCCTTTCTCTGCCTGTTCTTCTTTTTCCATATATTTCCAAGTTGCATATCTTTCTATGCATGTGAAAAGACATATCCCATTGTCATTAGATTAATAATAATGATAGACCATTATAAAAAATATTTGTCCCACACAGTGAAAGAAAAAGTTTTCTTTCATATTTTAGTGACTTTATTATTTCTCAGTATTAAAGTTACTTAATGAAAGATCTTCCCTGTTCATAAAATTATCTTCCGTGGTGATATGGGGTAGTAGTACAAATTTTATTTCACCACTCTTTGGGGAAAATTATTTGTGGAGAAAAATGTGTTCATGCAAATGAAGTTTACCTCTAGCACCAGGATACTTTATTTTCTGGCTTCTCCTTTGGTGCTTTAACTATCTTCCAGCCATTAGCTGCTTTATCATCAACTTAAGCTTCTCCTCAGTAAAAAAAAGTGCAAGGACCGATTTATCACCACAAGTGTATAATATCAATGGCATATTCACAACTAATTATTTATAATATTTATTTGTGTTGTTATCGTGGTGAAAAATAAATTCATTATCAAAAATTCCTTAAACATAAGTAGTGGTAAACGGCAGATTGATATTTACGAAAATATTCACTGCTGAATCTTTTTATTTTCTAAGTTCTATGTCTTATTAAATTTTCCTCAAGAATATCTCAAGATTTCCACCAAAAATAGATGGTGCTCAGAGGGTTAAGTAATGTTTTGAGTGTTGTTATTTGTGTGGTCCTTCCATATAAAAAATGCTGAAATAGAAAAACTGGGATGTGTGAAAAATATTGTGAATGATCAGCATTGAAAAAGGGTGAGGTGAAGCCGAATGAATGTGTTACACCTAAGCACGTATATTTGGTATTTGGAAAGGGATTTCACTTGATTGAACTATGGATACTTAAAAATATCAATGGTGGAACCTTGAATAAATTTCCTGCTGTACCTATATTCAAGCTGATTTTGTGTGTGTTATAATATTTTACTCCAGAGAGTGATTATTTTTTTAAATATTAATAGAATTACTACTTTATTTCAATATCAACAAAAGTATTACTAAATTTGAGTTACAGAGCTGAATTACATTTATTTATACATGGTGATGAGATTTTGACCATTCATTAGCATTTATTTTGGGCGTGGTTATGCAATATATTCCTTCTCAAAGGATACTTTGGAACATAGTCCATTTCTAAACAATATTAGTTTAATTTTTAAAACGATTGGGAACTTATTAAAAATTATATTTGAAAAAAAATTATGTGATATTCACATAAAATAGTGAAAGTAGCATATGTTACCCTTCCAATGGGATAAAATGTGTGTTTGAAAAATTATGAGTATATTTGTCTTGATTTTTAAGTCATAATATGCGATAAAAATAATTGTTTTTATTGATATTGCATATAGTTAAAATAAATTTAGCCTTTTTTTAGACTCCTCATATCCTTCATTAATAATTTTTTACTAATTTGTGGAGAAAATAATTTGTTCCCCCCAGAGGTAAAAATGTTCAAACTGCTCTTCAATTAAGAATAATAGAGGATGGAATGTACCTCATTCTTAAATAAATCATGTGATTTTCATTTGAGATTTTAAAAATACTAAGAAATTATGGAAAAAAGACTGAACAACTTGTATAGTTTACATAAATATTTACTCACACAAGTTAAGCTCAGGCCTAATATTTCTCAGGTACAGAATTTTATTTTGGCGAAAGCTACTTCAGTAATGAATGCGCATAAGCATGCACAGTCAGATGCAAGAGGTCCGTCACAATGTGAGTCGCGCCACTTTTGCTGGAGAATAGTTTAACATCTCTCTGCTGTCCTCATCGGCCCAGCAACCATCTCAATATTTACTCAACTAACACTGCATTCGGTCCTTACAAAGGGTTAACTAGAGTTTCTGTCTGTTTGGGTGGAATCTGCCTATCGAATTTTCACCCACTTACACTCATCAGATTTCCATCAACTACGGCATACAGGCGTATCTTCGATGGCAGTACAGTGTAAGTTTCACGGCTCTCTGTCCTATAGTCCAGGGCTTGCTACTATAGAGTTTCGTTCCTTATAAATGCTTTGCATAACTCCACAGTAAACAAAGAGCGCTGTGGCTGTGTGAGTTGATGCGGATGTAGAAATGAACTAGTTTAGTGAATTTGGTTCGAGGCTATCCCACTGAAATTTTTAATTGTGAACTTCTATAGGCGCACCACGCATAGAAAATTCTGCAGGCGGTAAATCGGATTCTGGGCGTCACGCTCTTTTTCTCACGTCACGCTTAGCATGCCGAATGTAAACACAAGAGAACGCTCTTTTTGTAACAGAGTAAGACGGCGTAGTAGTCAGATTCGTCGTCCCACGTACCGAATGTCCCAGGATCGATTCATAGTGGTGGGTTTTTTTTATATATTATATTTATCATAATATCGCCATAGACGTTTACACATCTCCCGTGTGGTCTTAAGCACACCAGTTCTTTTTTTCTATCAAATATATCTCATAAAAAGCGTGGCAGCAATAAGGTGCCCGATCCTGCACATGAAGTCGACTGAACTTTTTTTCCCACTTGTGTATTTTGGATTACATCAAAATATTTTCTCGATTTAAATAAATTATCACAAATTTTAAACATTAATTTCAAAAAAGTCCCATTCTTTTTCATCCAAATTTTCACATTAAACTTTGCAACAATTTATCCATAGAATAACGACTAATATCGAATGAAAAATTGATGCAGAATGATTAAAAACTAAAAGGAATAAAATAAATTAAAAAGTTTTTAAAAATTATTGTTTTATTAAAAAATGTACTAAAAAGTAGAAATTTAATTTTTAAGCTGTCACAATTGACCTACAACAGGCAGAGGGTGATTATTTTTGACTGAAAGTAAAACCATCAACATTTGGCGCAATCAACATTTGTGATCCAAAAGACTTTTCACCGGAAACACCTAAGTCCTTATCACAACTCGTGATTATAAATTATTTTCAACAAATGACTGTAAAGGTTGAGACAAGCTTCGCTTGCCGGAAATTCCTGGCCATGAACAACTTGGAATACAAAAGACTTTTAGCCACGTTTACCAACCTATAAAGTTATGGTAAGGTATTTTGTGTCACATTTGTTGGTTGTGCCTCCTAGGTTTTATTTTTAGTCAAAAATAATCACGTTCCCATTTTACATCAGTTAGGATATTAAAAAAATTAATTAAAAGATTTTTATTACATTTTTTAATAAAACCGTGTTTTTTAAAACGTTTTTAATTTATTTTATTCAATTTTAGCGTACGTGATACTCGCCTGTCCATGTATTCAGTAGTTTTTTGAGAGCCTCTAGAATGGTGAACATTGAAAAACCATCAACAATAGTCAAAGCTACATTACTACATTACTGCTATATTACTACTAGCTACAAAGCTACAGTAAAGGTTACCATTCTTACTTCGAGGAAGAGAGCCAGAAAAGTCTATGTCGGCCATTTCCCAAGGTTATTTATTTACATGAGAGCAGATGTCCCCAGCTGACTGGCGATTGTTAGACTTCGTAATTTGGCACAAATGACATCTTTTGATCATATCTTTGACTTCATTTATCATATTTTGCCACCAATATTCCAGTCCCAATTTTTGAGGAATTCCATTTATTCCCACGTGAGCCCATGTAGGATAACAGTGAATATATTGTAAGACCATTCTCCTCAGAACAAAAGGGAAACAACCCAGCTTTTCACAGTTCAATTTGGACAATAATACACGTCTATTTTTAACATATTACTTTAGTTCAGAACTTGTCTTATTTTCGAGATTATATATTACTTGATGTAAAAATTGATCAATTCTTTGGTATTCTCTGATATTAACAAAGGAAAGAGGTTCATTTTTCAAAATCATTGACGAACGAATTCTTAATTCTTAATCTTCCCTTAACTCTAGACAATCAATCAGCTGGTTGATTCATGTTGCACTTGACATTGTGTAATTGGAATGTTATATGAAGAGAGTTTCAATATCATTCGCCCAATTTTCCCTTATTGCTTGGGATGCTTGAAAAGCCAGGTAATAGCACCTGTGTAATAATCAGAGTGTAAATTAATTTACTTCACCTGCGGATAAGCCCTAAACTTTTCGACAGCCCAACCACACTCTAGCTCATATGAAGCGAGTTTGGACTGATGGTGGTTTCATGTCTTACTGCCATAGACCACAGGAAGAAGTGATATTCCAGAAAGCTTGAACTAAGATATTTGAACCGTTCCATGAGGTTGATTTGGAATAAATCCACTTGCTTGGAGGTCATCTTAAACAAGAGCAATATAGGTATTTAACTACTAACTACAGTACTATTATCCCTTGAGATTCACCATAGAATCATAATTGATATAATGTTCACTTATCAACCGGTAAGCAGTTAAACGCCTTGGCCAAAAGTTACTTCGGAACTGCTGATCGTCACAGCTGAGTAGTGTGTTCAGGAAATTGGCGACCAGCACCTTACTTCTCCCACCTAAGAGTAGGGAGAGGGGAAGAACGCATACTAGTTAGCCCCCTTCGTCTTCACGGGACCCTTGAAATGAAGATATTAAAATTTAATATCATATTGAGTAACTACATGAATTACATGTCACCTTCTCATTTTTAACGAATGGGTATTGACTCAATGAAACAGGATTGACACAGACTAGAGATAATGAATTTCCAGGAATTTTCCAGATTTTCCAGGTCAAAAGTTTAATTTTTCGATGTGAAAATTCCATTCCCTTGAGTGCATTTTAAAGAAGGTGCCACAAATTGGAGCACAACACACATTGTCGCAGCACTGTGAGGGCCACGAATTAATTAATCGTACACAATCAGAGGAGAAACAAATATTCCATCTTCTTCAGCATTATTTCAAAGAATATGAACCGAAATGTTTATTTAAGGGGCATATGATTACTTGATAAGCATCAAATAAGAGCTTCAATGTCTCATTCAGGCAAGACACTTAAAAAAAAACCTCAAGTCCAAACACCAACAGACAGTGTGCCTAAAAAATACACGACTCACTCACTCGTAAACTTCCCGTTCCTTTGGCACGACCTATATGTCCGAATCACCCTTCATGGTTTATCCAAACTGGATCACTAGACGCCGTCTCTCCCTCCTCCTTTCAAGGTTCCCCTTCTGCTTGCGCCCCACATAAGCATCTTGAGCCCCGTCTCCATCCCCGTTCATTGTCCCACGAGTACCCGGGCCTGACTCCAATTGCCAAGGTCCTTTTACTTACCTTGCCTTAAGCTAAACCCTCCCATCTTTCAGAGCCTGAGGCGGGAATCGGAGGAATGGATTCGACCGTATCTGGCGTTACGTGGTGGAACAGCATTTCAGTAATTAAATTAAACTGCAGTAGTTGTACTGGTCACTAATATTTAATGTACAATAATAAACGACGCGTTTTTCAACGCTTAGGGCGTCATCATCAGATATGTCATTATACCTGTATATGCTGTGGATGGTGTTAACATAAAGGCGACAGATGAAGTGAAGTATCTAGGAGTTACGATAACTTCGGACCTATCGTGGGGAGCACATATAAGAAATATTTGTGTCAGAGCTCTGAAGAAGCTAGGATTCTTCAAGCGTATTGTGGGAAGATTTTCGGATGAAAAAGTAAAAGAGAGGTGCTATTTCGCACTCGTCCGGCCACACCTTGAATATGCAGCGAGCATATGGGATCCGGTGCAGAAAGACTTAGTCCGGGAACTTAATAAAATACAAAGGAAAGCTGCGCGATTCGTCAAAAACAGCTACGGGCGTACTGACAGCGTTACACAGATGTTAAACGAATTAGGCTGGGAACCGCTAGAGACTCGGAGGCTACGCGCTAGGCTTAGATTGCTTGAACAATTGAGAATAGATATCTTTCAGAGCGACACGGAGAACATCATATTAGAACCCCTCTATATTTCCAGGTCCGACAGAAACGATAAATTAAGAGAGATATTTTGCCGAACGGATAGGTATGGGAATTCGTTTTTCCCCCGAACAATAAGGGACTTTAATAAATGCTAGGCGTAATTTCATTAGAGCGTGTCCTTTTTATGTGTAAACGGCTGGTGTCCTAACACCCCCCGCCACACGCCTATTGAGGCGGCTTGCGGGGTAATATGTAGATGTAGATGTAGATGTACACCTGATGATGACGCTCTAAGCGTTGAAACTCGTGTTGTAGTACAGTGGACAGTACAACGACTCCAGTTTAATTTAACTACGGGGGAATAGACGCTGCGTGTGACCTAGAGCAGCAACTTAAATCCCCGTAGGGTACCATAGACCCAACCTCCCTCCCAAACATTTGAGGGTGCCATAGTTCTGAGAAGTAGCATAAGACGCCAAGTGATCCAAACGAACAAGGAAATGCCAAAATATCCCTCTATCCGCCTCCGAAATGCCATTCTTGAAAATGATTCCAGCATGAAACATGTTCGGGTTTGCTCAATTACCTATTACCAATTGTAATTGTCTTTCGATTCAGTGATTTACCAACTAACTTATTTATTATTTTGATTCAGTAATTAAGCAAAAAACGTATTTATTAGGTGTTTTTATTTCTTTATCGCGCAAAGTCATGTTTATCATCTGTCCAACATTGTTCCGCGTCTCGTCTGTGTACACAATCTCCCTTCACTCACGGTATACTCACATATATATTTTTCAACGGTGCTAAATAATTATGAAGTCTACAAATAATATTGTCTCTTTCAATTAGCATGCTTCGTCTGCCCCTGCGTTTGTATACGAAGCCTATGTCAATTCGTTCAGCTCATCGTCCCTAAAGCGCGTACAGTGATCACCGAGAAAAAACAGTCATTTATTGTATCAGTTGGTAGCATTGTAGCAGTTGGTAGCAGTGTGATCACAATCACAGTGATGTCAAATATTAAGTCACACTATTCAGTAGTCACACTTTTCAGTGTAGTATGTGATTCAACTACCAAAGTTGGTGATATAATATCGCTCAATCGCAGCACATTCAAACCATCGAGTTGCGGAAGACCTGAATCGCGAGAGTCATCCCCGGGAATATCTTCGCCCGAAACCGGCGGTGGTTTGGTTTTCCCCCGATCCATTTGCCATTGTCAATCGCCTATTGTCAGTGGTAGTCAAATTCCATCTGCCATACACGCTGTGAATGAACACTCTGAATGCTAAAATAATTACTTTTTCAAAAAACCCCGCTGATATTAATAGTTGGTACTAAAAATATCACAAAATAATTTTTTCATCACTCTCCTAACAAAATGTGGGCGCTTGTGGAATAGATATTGATGTAAATGACAGAGGTTGGATGTTGATTAAGAAAAGGCACCCATACTTTTATTTTCCGAGTGATGGAAAAATTATTTCGTACTTTTTAGTACACTTGAGTATAAGCGTGGTTTTAAAAAAAGTATTTTTTTGCATATTATTATTTTCTACTTTTTAGTCTTAAACGAATATTGTAATCGACTTTGTAATCTTTTAAGATACAGTTCCAATATACTGATTAAGTACTTGATGTATTTGATTATTAATTCATGTATTAGTCATCGAAAATACGTTAGTGTCCAATATATACTTATTTTCTACTCTTTAGTCTTTGCATTAATTTTGCAACGGTTCTTTGAAATTTAAATTATTAGCATTTCCTC
The DNA here is from genome assembly GCA_963573305.1 of Pyrrhosoma nymphula. Classification (NCBI taxonomy): domain Eukaryota; kingdom Metazoa; phylum Arthropoda; class Insecta; order Odonata; family Coenagrionidae; genus Pyrrhosoma; species Pyrrhosoma nymphula. The sequence continues at coordinate 84,488,322 of OY754339.1, forward strand.
TCACTACTAATGCTAACTTCTACTAGAGCCATCTATTGGGAAAATACTTTTTTCTAGATAAAATGCAAACCATTTAATTTTAGTAGATTGACTTCGTAATTAGTGAATTCAATGACTGATTAATGTATTGTAATCGATAGTAAGTAGGTGTGCCAAATTTCAGCTCGATTGAACATTGGGAAATTAGTTGGATTTCGATTACAAGATTCCATTCGGACAAACCAACAGACAAACAGATGAAGTCAACGAAGGCACTGCTAATGCTACTAATCGTAAGCATTATGGAATTGCAACAGCGCTGACTACGAGTACACAATGTGATGCGGGTTGCATCATGTTAGGATAAAGGAATATAACATGTAAACCATTTGATTTTAGTAGATTAACTTCGTAATTAGTGAAGTCAATGGCTGATTCATGCTTTGTAATCAAGATTAAGGAAGTATGCCAAATTTCAGCTCGATTGAACATTGGGAAGTAGGTTGGATTTTGATGACAAGATTCCATCCAGACAAAACAACAGACAAACAAGTGAATTTAAAATGAGCGCGTTATAATAAAGTCAAACACAGCCAAATTTCTCACTTGAGCACTGGTCACCGATCAACAATTTATCGCAATGGAAGGCAATATAACACATTCAAGACAGGAATAATTTTAAGTAATCACACTCAAGTGAAAGTTACAAGACCCGTTAAAAAATTAACATTAGTATGCCATTGAATGATAGAAGAATGGTAAACTAACCCAAACAACGTGATTGTAAAATACCGGACAGGCCCCTAATTTGTAACGAAACCAAGGTATTTGTGTCGTCCGTTAATTCACAACTTCAGTCACCGACGACGGGGTTACCGGCGAGGTACAATTAATTGAACCACACATTTACATAACAGAATACGCATTTAACTCATGAGTACACTTATACAACATAATGATATAGTATTTGGTTAGCCAACTCTCAATGCTAATACGTGGTGAAACCTTATTTCTGGCTCCTTATCGAAGCGTCTGCCGATCGTCCGTCTGTTTTTTCCATTGAGTCTACAATATAGACTCCGTGGTTTTTTCTCTCAACGAAAATTAGCCGTCCTTTTGCCGACACGTTCTACTTCCCCTTCCCTTCTGCTGCCGATGGTCACGTGAGAGCCAATCAGCTGGCCTTCTGGCAAAATACGGCGTTTTCAGAACGGATGAACTAGGGTTTCAGCCACATTTCTATGATTTTTCGCTTCAGCAAACAGTTTTAGGGATGATATACCATTTCCACGACCAGCTATTTATTTATTTTCTCTGCGCGTGACAGCAAGTTGCGTACGCCAGGGAGTTAGACACGTTTGCCCGTTATAATCTTGCGCCCGCTCCTCGACAAGTTTCGTTACAAAAGTGGCGCGCTAAACAAAAGCTAACCCTTGAGCTGTTTTTTATGTGTTGAGATCACTTTACTCCTTTACTGATAATGAATCCTCTCTGGCATTGAAAATTAATTAGCGGTAAACAACAAGAAACAAGGAGAGAATGTGGATCAGAAAAAGTTAATACATATATTTTAATTGCAGTGATTTAATTGTGATTGCCAGAATTGAGGAAAATATCAACTTTTTTAATCAAAATGGTGCAGACTTCAAAAGAGTGACACCATATACAAATGTGGAATAACATGTTTAGTTTATATGTTTAATGCAAGTGGTTCATTAAAATTTATTCATCAGAACATGTGCCATGTTATAGAAATATGCCCTAACTATTGAAATTGCTCTATTTTAACATATTTAGGTCCTTTATTTACTGCTTTACCTCTAGCACTATGATCAAGCTAAACTTGAATTTAGACTATAATGCCTCAAAACACTGGGACCAAATTTCAAAGCAAAAAGGTTTTAGAAAATGTAACTTATTATGCAAAGAATTAAACATTGCTTTGTGTACATTTATTGTAAATTCTAAAATTTATTTCATGATAAGTTTACTTGTGAATGAAAATGTGTGGTTTTTCTTAACTGAATGTTTGATGGTGCATAACTAAAAATAATCTCTCTTTTTCTGAGGTAATTATTGTTAATTGCATATACAAAACTGTTTATTCTCCACTTGAGTTCTTACTTACACTTATTGAATCTACTGAAGCAAAATACATTAAAATGTTTAAAATTTCTACTTAACGTAAGTATTACCTCATGGGTATAAAGCTTTCAAATACGGTAGAACGCTTATTATTCATGGTAATGGAGGGGGAAGCCCAATCGGATAATTGAAAGTGACGGATAATTCATTCATGTTCAATTTCGAGCCTTGGTTTCAGTGTTATGCTTACTCCAAATCTTTCGCGCATATTGCATAGAATTTCTCGTTTTTCTTACAATTTCGTTCATCGGGCGGAATCATTATCTCCTCCAACACATGTCACCAACTAATTCATGTCTGCTTATTACGCGCAATACATGCGCTTCATAAATTTGCGGAACATTTGGTAGTGAATTTTATGCTCAGGCGAGCAATGCGTCCGTTTTTATATACCTACTTATGGCATTTTCCTTTTAGCAAGTGTTTCAATTCATTATTCAAACTTCATGCGGTAAATGCGAGGAATCTGATGTTATGCCAATTGTATTCTATGGCTAACCTACGCACGTCTATTCTACGGTGTATAGAAGTCTTGGATTTCCCTTTCGTGCATACTCAGTCTGCTCTCAAATTAAACCCGTCAAAGTCACTGACCTTCCCAATTCCCAAGTGCATGATGCCACAGACTCGGAGGCTGCGCGCTAGGCTTAGATTACTTGAACAATTGAGAATAGATATCTTTCAGAGCGACACGGAGAACATCATATTAGAACCCCACTATATTTCCAGGTCCGACAGAAACGATAAATTAAGAGAGATATTTTGCCGAACGGATAGGTATGGGAATTCGTTTTTCCCCCGAACAATAAGGGACTATAATAAATGCTAGGCGTAATTTCATTAGAGTGTGTCCATTTTATATTTAAACGGCTGGTGTCCTAACACCCCCCGCCACACGCCTATTGAGGCGGCTTGCGGGGTAATATGTAGATGTAGATGTAGATGCTACTCTTCACTTGAAGTGGTACGCTTTATCCAAATATTTTAATAGCTAGCTTAAACTAGGTACCTCCTGTAAGTATGTGGGTAATGAATAAGTATATTCTTTATACACTCAATGAAGGTTTCTCATAGGACATAGCCAATAAATGTAATACGGTTTAAGTTATAAGTAATCCAGAATTCAAGCAACCATCTACTCAATTTTTAAAAATCTGTCACTTTCTTTTGCTCTGTTGCGTTTTTCATTATTATATCCATCCTAATTTTCCTAACACACAAAATGCCTGTGACAGAGGTGTCATACAGATTTCTGTTCCAAGAACTACGTCAAGGTTTTGATGATTGTAGCACGATTTGGAGAGAATGCCGTTTTTAATCGATTGTTTCTTCCTCATCACTTTTGCAGTCATCCACAAACTCTGAACTAATATTCGCAGGTGTGGAGGTGAATATGAAAGCATCGTAATCAATAACCTTGAAGACGTCCTTACAATTCATCATCGTGACTGAATAATTCAGAGTTATGTCAACCACTAACTCTCCTTTTGATGCCCATTCACCTACTACGAACTTCTTGGAAATATCGAACACGACACATCCTTTCTTACCACGCCAATTTTAACTCCAGCTGTGTGTTTCTTGGTTTGTTCAGATGGAATATTGCAATCGAAATCCAACTCACTCTCCAATGTTCAGTCGAGCTAAAGTTTGGCATACTTACTTTCCCTCGATTACAAAACATAAATAAATCATTTAATTCACTAATTACGACGTTAATCTACTAAAATCAAATGGTTTACATGTTATACTCCTTTATCCTAACATGACGCAACCCTCATCACGTTGTCTATTCGCAGTCAGCGCTGTTGCAATTCCTTCATGCTTACTATTAGTAGCATTAGCAGTGCCATCGTTTACTTCTCCCTGTGGTTTGATGGTTTGTTCGAATGGAGTCTTGTAATCGAAATCCAGCTCACTTCCCAATGTTCAGTAGTGCTGAAATTTTCCCCCGATTACAATACATAAATCAGTCATTTTTTCACAAATGACGACGTTAATCTCCTAAAATCAAATTGTTTAAATATTATATTCCTTTATCCTAACATTATGCAACCTGCTACACATTTTTTACTCGCAATCAGCGCTGTTGCAATTACTTGTTGCTTACGATTAGTAGCATTAGCAATGCCATCGTTTACTTCTCCCGGTAGTTTATTATTCTGTCCGGATGGAATCTTGTACTCGAAATCCAACCCATTTCCCAATTTTCAATCGCTCTGAAATTTGGCATACTTACTTTCCCTCGATTACAATACATAAATAAATCATTTAGTTCACAAATGACGACGTTAATCTACTAAAATCAAATGGTTTACATATTATATTTCTTTATCCTAACACTATGCAACCTGCTACACATTGTTTACTCGCAGTCAGCGCTGTTGAAATTCCTTCATGCTTACGATTAGTAGTATTAGCAGTGCCATCGATTGCTTCTCCCTGTGGTTTATTGTTCTGTCTGGATGGAATCTTGTACTCGAAATCCAACCCATTTCCCAATGTTCAATCGATCTGAAATTTCACATACTTCCTTAATCTCGATTACAATACATAAATAGTTATTGAATTCACTAATTACGACGCTAATCTCCAAAAATCAAATTGTTTACATGTTATATTCCTTTATTCGAACTTGACGCAACCCGCATTACATTGTCTTCTCGCAGTCAGCGCTGTTGCAAATCCTTGATGCTTACGATTAGTAGCATTAGCAGTGCCATCGTTTTTATATTTTTTTATCCTAACGTGATGCAACCCGCATCACGTTGTCTACTCGCAGTCAGCGCTGTTACAATTCCTTTATTCTTACGATTATTAGCATTAGCAGTGCCATCGTTAAGCGGCGATTACACACAGGAGTTGACTCCTATCTGGTCGATTTGTATCGAGTGGACTCCACTTGGAATCACAACTAGGATTGCGGCTACTCCGTCCAAGTATTTAATTCCGCCACTAGCGATTGCAAACTCCTATGGGATTAAGTATGATACACATCTAAGTTTCACCTTCAAAGTGTACTCGTATAAGAGTCAACTCCTGTGTGTAATCACCATTTTCACTTATACAGCTTGTTTGTTGGTTTATCAGGATGGAGTCTTGTAATCGAAATCCAACCAATTTTCCAATGTTCAATGGAGCTGAAATTTAACATACTGACTTTCCCTCGATTAAAATTCATGAATCAGTCATTTTATTCATTAATTACAAATTTAATCTACTAAAATTAAATGGTTTACATTTGATATTTCTTTTATCGGAATGGAAGAGTAGTGGAGGGGATTGAGTAGGAATGGATAATCTGATGGTCGGTTTATTGAAAGTCGGAAAAATCGGCACTCTACTGTTGTTTAATGCCTTTGAGTTTTGTTGAAGGTACACATTAGCCTATTTCACTTAAATTTTGTCAATGTAACTGCCATTAAATGTTTAAATATTATAGCTCTCACCTATCTTATGGTTAATGCAGTTCTTAGTATCTTTAGCCAAAATTAGGAAGATATTATGCAATTGTTTATTACAGATATGTAGAATCTTTATTCTCTCATTTTGTCATTTTATAAAAGTGTAATATGCAATTGTATTCTGTATGGTTTCATCTGAAGAGTGTGCTGGTGATTGATGGGAATCAACAGTGGTCCTTTGAATACAATCATGTCACAGCAATCATGAGTCAACCTTAATTTTAAGAAGATGCACTGCATTGATGTTGAAGGAATAGTTTCATTGAGTGCCTTAATACATTATGACAGCAGTTTGAAAAAGGTTCCATTCTCAATTTATATCTATTTTAGTTGAGACTTTTAGCTTTTAATGGCTTAAGTTGTGAGTGGTCAGTTGTCATATTTCCTTTATCTTATTAACTGAAATAGTTGTTAGTGAAAAGTAAGCTTAAATGACTTAGACATCCAAAGCATCAGTTTAAAATGTAAACAAAATGATACTTAGATATAATTGATGTTTCTTGTTCATAATAAGTTAACTTACTTGATAAATTTTAATCCCAACTTTTTTAGAGTAAGCATATTATTTAAATATGTATTAGGAATGTACAGGATGACATTTAATTCCATCATCAAGTGTCACCTCTTTTGTCATTTAAAAAAATAATTTTTTTTTTCACCTCTTCTACAAAGTGTAAGTATGATAGTGATCACTTAAAAACTCCAGTGATTAATTATTGCAATTTTTCCTCTCCTTTCAGATACGTGAGGACTGGAAGTATGTAGCCATGGTGATAGATAGGCTCCAGCTCTATATCTTCTTTATTGTGACAACGGCTGGGACTATAGGCATTCTGATGGATGCACCTCACATATTTGAATATGTAGATCAAGACAGAATAATTGAGATCTACAGGGGAAAATGAGAGCTCTACTGTATAGTCCTCTCAGTGTCTTCATAGTGTTGGGTGCAACGATGTGGTTTCTCTCCCATTTTTATACATGATTATACATACCTCCATTCGTCCGGCCTGGTCCATCTTCTCCCTGGGAAGCAATGGAAAGGGAGAAGATTGGACTAAGGGGTGTCAGTTCAGCTTGATCAGCTAGATGGGGCTGTTAGCCAAGAGCATAAAACAGCCGTTGTTATCTGGGGTCAAGTAGCACTACTAGGCTGGATTTGATGGAGAAGAGGCAGCAGGTGTACCGGAGTGCCGTTTTACACTTGAGAATCCTTTTCAGGTCCACCTTCCTCCCTCCATGACCTACAATGAGCTGGTTGATTCATTGTTTTGCAGATCCAAAATTTTTAAGAAAGCAAAACTACCACCAGTAGAAGAAACTAAGTCTGTGGAAAAATGTCTTTCTAAATTTGAAACAGCGAAAAATAACTCAGAGTTTTTTTCAGTGAAAATATTTATGATGAATGACAAACAAAGAAAATGAAGATAGCTAAGAGTCATATTTTATGTGGTTAAAAGTGAGTGTGACAATTTCATGGCCAATCGCAGTGTTTTAATCCTAAAAAAATGAAGTTTTAAAAAGTTATGTTTATGCCCCAGTTAAAATTTTTCGAATGCATGTACTAGTCCAAGTGATTCCTTGTCAATGGTTTCCTTTGAGTGAGAATGCGTGTGTGAGGAACACTGGAACTGAAGTGTTAATGGAAAATTTTCAATTTTACATAAGACTCCTTCATGATTCAAAGGGAAAAGAAAAACCATGTGCTCAAACTTAATTATATATAGAAACTCTTATTATTCTAGGGGAGGGTCTACAACATGTTAAAATTTGCCTCCTGTTGTTGTTGAAGGGAAAGGTGGGGGACACAAAGGAATGCACTATTCACTGTTAAAACCTCGGCCAAGCTTCCTTTACTAAGCTCTATAACTGTCAATGTATATTTAGGAGTGTGTTAGAAAAGGACAAAACTTTTATTAAGCTCGTATCTTTGTGGGTGCACTTAGGAGCTTAGATGACACCATGGTAGGCAAGTAGTTGCTTTGTATTTGCAAATGTCCTCAGAAGAAGCCCTTGATATATGATTCATTGGTACAAAGTTAGACTGGGGTACTCTTTCAAAAACATACACATGCATTAACACACCTGATCCCTGCTCAGTTAAATATGAGGGAACGTTACCAGGCATAATTTATGTGCTTGTCTGATGCTACTAGGGCATTATGAAAATATGGTGAAGGTTACCACTTTCAAGGAGTTATTTCTCTCAATTCTTTTATTACTGATTAGAATTTCCATAATAAGTTGTCAATATTTTGAAATGAATCTAGTCTCTTAAATACAAAGTATCTAATGAATCATGGTTACTTTTTTAGAGTTATGAGCATTCATAATTAGTATTCAAGATTTTGTCCAAGGGAAGGAACTACAGGAAATTTTTAAAAATCCTTTCTTTTGTCTTTAAGAACCAAATTAAAGACATGAATTCATTGAAACTCAACGGAAGGAGACAGTGGAATCTAGGCTGCCAATTATTATTACTAGTTCACACAGTTTCAAGTTATAGACAACAAAGGCATAGTTATAATCTAGCTGACATAAAAGATTCAAAGAGAAGATTACTCCATTCTGCATCTCAGTGAATTAGTTTCACTTTAGCCTCACCAACTCTGTTTACTGTTTTATATTTTTGAAACACCCACAAGAACAACACTCCTAAATAATAACAATAACAAATTATCCATAGCATAACATATCCGTCCAACAAAATGGATCTACCTACTGACAGCATTTGGTTGAAGCAATGAGTGTGACTTCTTAGACACTCATAATTGGCAGGTTGATAGAAAGTCAAAATTCCCCAATGTTTTTCTGTATCAAGGAAGCTGCAAAGGGCTGCACAAGCAACTAATGAAAAGGCAAAGTTCTGATAATGAAAAAAATGTGTGTTACATGTTTTCTAGAAATCCTTTTCTGGTTAAATTTTGTTGTAAACTATTATCTACAGTGCAGAAAGTATTATCTACTTTGTGCTTAAAATACAACAGTTAAAATATGAATAGGTTCTTTGTTTCGTGTTTTCAAAAATCATATTTCTTAAAAAGCAGTGCACAAGTTTAATAAGAATAATTTATTCAATTCTTACACAGTGAGGTGAAATCATTTTTTATGAATTTTTATGAGTTATAGATATAAAAATATTTGGAGGGATATTCTTATCTAATTTGCCGATTTCTATTCATAGTTTTGTAATAAAAGTTGACGACTACATTCACTGCAAATAAATTTATACAGAATAGTAGTATAAACTTATAACAATAATTGGTAATCTATTCCACGTACATTTGCCAAAAGAGAAAGCATCCAGTGGCATTCCAGGGCTTCCAAAGGGAATTAATTTTTTACTAAATCTAGACACCCTTTTTGGAAATTGCTTTTCAGTCTGTTATTTTTATGAAAACTTGTTGGTTCAGTCTTGTGCACATGCCTCACGACAACAACTCCCAATTACAGAAATACTTCTCTTTTGATGCTTCTTTCAATAGTTGATATTAACTGTATATATACTCACACAAACACATGCATTTGCATATATACATACACAAAAGCATGTATTCATTACTACATTTCAATTGTTTATGAAAATTAAAAGGCAAAGGAAGTATTAAATATCAAAGAAAAATGATATAATAATAAAAAAGTTATGAGTTGTCTAAGTACATGATAGACCCATAGGAAATTCACCACAATTTGGGCACAGTTTTGCAGTAACTTTGTTCCACATGCATGTTTTGAAAAGACTATTAATAAATAAATTGCAAATAATAATAATAACAAACAATAAAAAATAAGTCAAGAACAATGCTCAATGACTATCATAATATTTGAGAAGACGTTGTCGAATAGTGTGTTTGTTTTTTGTATATCAGTCTTCACAACCACAGTGAGTGTTCTTTGTTCCCTTCGTGTGTGAGAAGATGTTTGTTACATAAAAATGCGCTGCCACAAGTGTTGAGTAACTTTATTGAAAAGTAACAACAAATAAAAATTACTAAAATAAGGTTGTTACGGCATTCTTGGCAGTCTTGAATGTAAATAGTTGGCTGCATAATTAATTAACTCGATGTCAGTGTGAAGTAGAGAAAGAGATGAAATGAGAGAAATGTGAAGGTGATAGTAACACGTCTACCTCCCCTCCTGTAAAGAGAATAAAAAACATTTCCAAGCTACTAAAAAGAGAGAGAGAGAGGTATGAAACACCTCTTAGACATTACATACTTCAGTATTGGTGGATAGTGGTTTAAGTATGTAGCTGTTTTGAGACAACGATAAAAAATAGAATGTAACCTTTAGTCCATTACATTTAATAGCTTTTCTGGTTGAAAATATTGATTGAATGCTTTAATGATTGGTTTGCCTGTGTATTTTTTAGTGTTAATAGCTCTCAAAAAATGTGCGTGTGTGATGATTCCTTAAGGCACAACTCAACTACACATGCATAATTTGCACACTGGATATAAACATGGGGATAATCTGTGAAGTTTTTTTACTGATACATAGACAAGCACATTTGCATTCAAATGTGTGCACACACATATTCCACACGCAATTGCAGCCCAAGCTGGATGGTCCAAAAAGCTAGGTCAATGTGGTGGGGAGCTGTCATGGAAGGGAAGAAAGTAATTAGAATCTTGGTCTAGCATTGGTCTTAAAATTATTAGTTAATATAATTCTTGATATATAAATATAATTGATCAAAGTTTTAAAGAATGCCTTAAATAATCAGCCATTAAATTGTATAATTGTATTACAATAGACTCAAGATATTCAGCAAATAAAACCATATTATTATTTAATAAAAGCATTTACTAAGAGATAGAAAAATTAAATTACAATTAAACTAATATAGGTGCTCTGTAAAATGTGAGTCTAAAACCACCACGTACACCATTGAGCATGCTGTTTTCTTGAGGATATTTAATTTACAAGGATGGTAAATTAATTTCTTTTAAACAAAGCTCACACAAATGGAAGAATGATACTATCTACAGCATCAAATATTGTTATGTTTTGTGTGATGTCTTCATTTTAAATAATGGATTAAACAAATTGAATGTGTTATAAAACAATTTGTTTTCCTTCTCTTTGTTTAGAATGTATAATATTCCGAAATATCAGAATCTGCATTCACTGATTAAAAGTTAACGGCTTATCATAAAATTGGCGGCATACCTATTCTAAATCAACTTTGTTTTGATCTAAAAATGTTTGATATTGATCGATTCTCAACAGATGCATGCCATAACTATGGGTTACCATCATTAAAGCCATCAAATTTTAGTTGCCCATTAATTTTAAATAGAAAATCCTGTTGCGCGAAACGAAAGAAGTTGCTCGCATGATAAAAGCTGGTACTGGCCAACTAGAGAGAGACTGAAACTATGAAACGAGTGAGCTTGGAGAAGTTAGCAAAATAATGTAATACCTAGTGAGTAGCGTAAATGTTCTCCAGAGCTACATGACATCAAAAGATACATTGTTTAAATAGGTATTGTTTGAATAAAAATTGTGTCAAGACATTTTGACCTATGGCTGCCTAAATAGGTCACTAACTGAGGCTATGATATAAAACGAATATTTCTCAATTATAAGCAAAAGAATATCAAAGTTTAAAATGAATTAAATGAAATTTTAAATTTTGCTCTATTTCTTTACCACATACTATTACTCCCCTTATTTATTACTACTAATGGTAAAAGAAGTTGTCCCTTCAATAATTAATTTGAAATTTCTCAGTTGCCTGGGTGAAATAATAAATTTATCCATCAATAACCTAATATGTAATACTTATTCCATCATTAGGCAAAATCAGGCATGGACTCTAAATAAAAAAACCTTCTGCATATACCTACATGCATACTGCATAAAGTGACATTACAGAGGTTTAAAATGAGACAGGCCATATCTTGGTTCATAAAATATTAGATTATAATATTTTGTCAATGAACTTGTTATGTAGATGAAAATATTTCTAATATTTTTCAAAGTGAAAACTTCTTGTTTGAATTTAATACTTTAAAAGACACCCCTGGATAGGCAATCACAATAAATTGCCAATAATGCTTAAATCACTGTTATTTGTTTGCACTCTTAAGATATGCCTACATAATTCTTATATTTTCATGAAACATTAAAACTTTCATTTCTACCTAATAAAGACATGTTTGGAGTTAATACATAGTATTGTTTAAATTGTATATACTTTAAATAGGAGGACAGAGACTGACTGAAGTGAGGGATTTTATGAGTCACACTGAGGAAGATGTATTGTGGCGGTATACACGATACAAGAATATTACTCCTCATATAAAAATATGCGCCTAATAACACATTGTTAAAATAAAATGAGGATATACATATTTGGTTAAACAACTCCTTCATTATCTAATTCCAGTGCAAAGGAGGAAGTGCATGAAGAGGAGGCATTGAAATAAAATGTTTAAATCTTTAAGATGGAAAACTGTAATATATTATTACCAACAAATATATATATATATATATATATATATTCAATTTACACACACATATATCTATTTTTTGTTTGTTGTTAAAATTAATAGAAAGTGGTTTGAGAAAACATTGAGGTATTATTATTTCAACATGTCCCATGTAACAAAGCTAGTTCAAACTGAATGACTGAATTCCTATGTATAAAACTTGAAAATCAAAAACAAGTACACTAGTTATTGATACATAAAAACTTATACTAATGCGGGATAAATTTGAGCTCATCAATGCTATAAAATGCAAATAAATTCAAAGAAAGGTGATACACATTAGCTGCTGTACAAAGAGTACATTTATGACACACTTTCGGTTATTTTTTTTTCATTCAAGAGACAAAACTTTGTTCCGTTATGAAAATGTAATTTCAAATCTTGCATAGAGAATACTTCTGAGTCAGAGGAAGGTAGTCTTCAGCGATCAAAAGCAGCAGTACCTCCCTACTATTGCAAAAATTAATTCGAATTTGTGGTTTCCTTTCCAGAAAGGAATAATTTAATTCACTAATAACATGGTCAACCAGAAATTGAAGTTTATTATTAACGTAATATTTTACTGAAATAAACTCTGCCTTATTTAAAAGATATAAAGCCATTACTCAAGAAACTTTTATTTTCGTGACCTCTGCCCCTTATCATGCCAATTTTCCAAATAAGTACATCACAATTACCTACTTAAATTAAATGTAGTGCCTTATAATTAGTATAGTAAAAAAAAATAACATGGAATTTAGAAGATATGCACACCACTTAAGCAATGAAAGGCCATAATGCAGGAGTTTCCAAACTACACGAATAGGGCCACACACAGTACATTGAGTTATGAATGAAGCAGGGTTATTGGAGAGTTAACACTGTTAAGAAAGATTGTCATTGTTTAGAAAGAGGAGAGGAAATAACACAATTATCTATTTTTAAAAGATCAAAATTCTGTATTAAATGACATTTTTCATTTATACTTTAAATGCATGTGGTACACATATGAGTCTGCAAGTAAGAATGTGTGAGGTTTGATGAATATAAGCCTGATTGATGGATGGAATTCATGCCTATGTATTTAACTTGTGGTCCACAGGCCTTAGTTTGAGAAACTCAAACTGATTAGATAGCTATTGAGGTGTTATGGTTGATGAAATTTTCATAAAGCATTATTCCACCTGTTGTCTTCAAGTAAATTACTCTAGAAATTATTATCAACATCGCTTTTTCATCGGTATTGTGCTGAAATGGGGTAGGAACTCTTATGACATATTTGAATTAAATATGCAATAATTTAATTTATACTTATGAACCATAATAGTTATTCCTGACTAGATTTAAACTACTATCCAAATATGTCTTTTTAGTAAACTGATCTGATCATTTGACTATTAGTGCCTCACTTCACGAATAAAAGCCATGTTTTTTACACCGATAATTTTCAGCTTTCTTAATGAGTCATCGTCTATTGCAAAAGGTGTAAAGTCATTTCACTTATGCAAATTGTCATTAGAAGGATATCAACTTAATTTTGTGTAATTTATTTGAATGGCTCAAATTCAGAGAAGATGTGTGACTCTGCATGTCCTTGACAGAACCAAATCCAACATAGATATATCTATGTATTTGAGGTTACCTTCATTGAGAGAATTTCAAAAACAAAGTAATTAAAATGATGAGCCTTTTAAGGAACATGCCGGTTATACCCTTATTCTCATAAAATTAAGAAAATTCAGGAGTTTTCTAAGCTTTTTGAACAAGAGCACATTTTACGTCATATCAATTGGCATTGCCTACATGATTTCAGAATGTAATGAAAGTGGGAATACTCACTAAGTTCAATACTCTTGCTTAGATATAATTCAAGAAGTCACGACTTTTGCAATCTACCTATTCATCCTTTATCCAATGATGAGAGGACACAAAAGAATGTTGTGAGTTATGAAGAATACATTCAACCAGAGTCAATGATCATATGATGCTACAGGAGCACGACACCACTCAAGGAAAGCCGGCACAGCCTGAACAGTTTTCTTATAAAAAGGTCCTTCTTAATGTAGTTTGATATATAGGCAAACTAACCCTTTTGCGACGTGTCCTGCCCACATAATGTGGATTTTCCTAAACAAAAGAAGAAATCTCAAGCCTATATAATGGAATATTTTCCAATGAAAAAAAAAAACAAATGTCATTCCTGCATGATGGAAGGTTATGCTTTATGGACCACATATGTGTAGCTCCCAGGCATGCAGTTGTACCCGATGGGACTCAGTTCACCAAGGTACAGGACCCTTTCCATGGCAACTGATCTCCTTGCACTGCATGTGTCTGCCATGAATTACATAATTGTTCATTACTGTGATTTTGCTGAAAAAATTATGTGCTGCATGATCAAAAGCAATGCTCTTGGTCATGAATTCCCTGAGTATAGTCGAGCATTCACAATTTCAAAATGAAATACTGGTGTTGATAATTACAGAGATCTTGTACATAGCTCATTTATATGCTCAAGTCTTTAATATTGACCACAAAATCTTGTTTTAAAATTTTATGTCATTATCAAAGCTCTAGAAAATCATGTCTGAATTCAGTTATTTTGTAAATGCAACAAGTATTTTTAGCAAAATAATTGCAATGGACAATCAGCTGACCTTGGACACATCCTGTAAAGGGAATAGACAATGCAAGGAGGGGTGGAACTTGCCACTTGACCAGTTGGTGAGGAACTTGAGCTGGGCCCCAAAGGCAAATTGAGCGTCTGTGACACTTTCCTCTTTAGAAAGTGCTCAGAAGAGAGTTGTAGAGTATCAGGGCTAGGGAGACAGCCCAGTCCACTGTAATGAAAAAGTTAAATGAGAATATGAAATAATATAAAAGCATATGACTCCCTGTGTTCATATAATGGCACTCAGCAGATCCCAGGCTGAAAACTGAATATAATTAGGAGTGACTTACCTGAACTGTTACAAGGCATTGGATGGTTGATGAGATAATATTGCTGAGGCTCTCTACTCCCTTCGGTGGAGATACTGGAGCCAGTGATCATTATTTTATTGTTGTGATTACCCTGCATAGCATTGAGAGATGATGGGTAATTTTTGTTTTCTCTGTGAGATTAAAAGGAACATCAGTGAGTCATATTAGAATGGGAAAACCCAGATCACTTCTTCCCAAATGAAGGGCTGAAAATCTTTGGCCTATCAAATCAAAGCTTTGCATAGTCAGGTTTTGACATGACTGGGTGGGCATGGTGAAAATGAAGAAGTTTAAGTACATAGCTCTATTAAAAAAATTTCATAAAATGTTTAGTCTGAAGTACCTACTGCTTCATCACACTCTCATCACTAACTCAAAGCTGGTATTTTATTTTCTTATAAAGCTTTCTTGTTGTTGAGATATAATGAAAGAACTACTGACCCACTTTATTGAAAAGCAGCATAATTTTCCCAGCTCATTGTTTGGATAAAAACAGGCTTTCTTGATATCAGTACATTATTTGATACCTACTATGTTTTTTATTACAATCTGTTATTTGCATGAACTTAGTGCAAAAGAGTTGTACATCCAATGGAGCATAATCTACAGGGTTGCATTTAAATATCTGCTATAAGGCAGTTGGTTTCAGGTTCTTCCTGGTGACATCAATACAGTTTGACAGTAAAACTACTTATATAGTTGCATAGCTTCCTAAAAGTGTGATCATGTTATACTTTATCTATGTGGTCTCTCATTCAGTCCAATATGTATACCTACCTAAATACACATTTTATTTAGACATCTTGAGACTCACTGGAATTGGAAGCCCTGGGCATGCCCATTGAGCTTGAAAGGCCCTTATATTGGCATTCCATTCCATAACTTGTCCTTGCATAGGAACGTGGTGTAATCAGGAAGTTTCAAAAGAAATTGCTTGGAATTCCATCAAGTATAATTTTCATTGATGTATTTGGAATCAAATGACCAAACTATAGCATAAAAAGTATGAAATAGGTAGGTAACAACCAAGATGAGGTGAAAATTGCTCACTCACTCAGCGTTTCAACCCTGAAGGTTGATCTTGATTGTTGAGAGTAGAGCTCACCCTGTACTAATTGTAAGCCATTGGCATGTGAAATTCACACATTCAGGGTAAGAGGCCCTCACGGAAAAGTATTAATGGTGAGCAGTAAATAAATTAATGAGCCAGGATTTCCCTGGGCCACCTGCAATTTTCCATGACGATCTGGCAATAAGATCTGCGTGGGGATGTTTTCGGTGTGGGGTGTCCAGAGAGGCTTCACCCGGATTAGAGCCCTGGACCCTCTGGTCGGTAGCCCAGTGCTTTACCCAACACAGACCCTCTGAAAATAGCCTAGATGCTGAGAATGTTGTTGCGGCCATTGACAGATGGAGAAATAACCCAGGATTCTTTAAAAAATACAAGTATTCTCTGGGTTTAGGCTGATCGAAGTAAGCCATGCATTACACTTGTTGTCTGTACTCTCCTATTCCAATCTATTTTTCTACTTTTAGGTTGCAGAGGCACAAAATGAACCACCTTCATGTAGAATAGGAGTTAAACTAGTGACAATAAATCAGCTGATTTATTGCCACTCAGTGGTCACATGATACACGGTATAACAGCCCTACCAACATCAAATATACAGTACAAATGTGGAATCAAGGTTAACAACAGATGACAATGGTTCTTTAGTTAAAAAGCATATTGAAATCACACACTCGAAGAAAATATCACATCCTCCCCTCACATTAAAAATATTGTTATCATTAGAACAACTTAACAATCTTAATTAAAAGGTACCTACCTCTTTTTGACGAATGTTAATGGGTCTAAATTATTTTGTAAGAGAAACTTCATTTAAATTCTCACATTCACTTATAATTTACATGAGAACAATGAAAAATAAATCTTGGTTACATTGAAAAACCAACTTTTTGAAGTAACCAAGGTTTGTTGAATTCACTCATTGTTTTATTTCTTTCCAAATTATAATTATTAGAAAACAATCAATAATTTGTCTTACATAATAAAACATATATAGCACTTGAATTCTTAGTAGGTAACAAATTTAAGTGATTCACAGGTTTTTGGGGGCACTGTTGTTGTCGTAGCATAGTTGCTGGAGCCTTTCGAGGAAAACAGGGTTCATTGGTACATTTTGCTTCTGAATAACAAGCTCTGGTTGGTTAACACATTGAGTGTGTGTAACATATTCTCGTCATCTCCCAGTTCCTAAAATTTTCAATACAGTTCTTAAAATAACTAATTGCCGTCACTCATGTGAGACACCCACCAGCCACCAGTGCTATATGCATTACACTCATCACCAACACTCAATGTGTCAAGGGTCACACCTAACGATTGCTGAAGTTCATGTGGGATTGCATTGGGTTGGGGTTGAACTGGAGGGGGTCTCAGCCATGGGAAAAAAATGGCTCTCTGCTAATTATTACAGGATCAAAAATTACTGGGATGCTTTGACTGCGTACTGCTGGGGCATGAATTTTACCAAGGCGGATGCTGAGCTGGTTACCACTACAGTGCTAGACTTTGTTATTGACTGGTACAAAATAAGTATGAGTCCCCAGTATAGCCAGTACATAGTGCCTTCCACAGGTTTATCCTTTTTCTGACATTTTACCCACACTTCTCTCCCACTGAGAAATTTATGGACCCGGGCTGGGATACCAGGAGTCAGCCAGGGGCTTAAAACATAATCAATGTTCAAATTTCTCTGCCAAACATTACTTGCAAGGATTACAGTGCATGGGGTAGTTCTATCTTGGAACCAAAAATTGCAAACTCCTTCCACAGTTTTAAAACTTGAACTTTCAAGGTATTAGGTAAGCAATCTTTTGGCAGTTTGGACCCACCAATCAGCCTCAACATTGCCTTGAGGATGGTATTGAGGGCTATGACTGCAAATAATGTTGCTATTGGTACAAAGCATGAGATACTAAATTGAGTGATACAGGGGTCGATTGTCTGACATAATTTCCACAGGAATGACAAATGTAGCAAACTATCTACACAACCAGATAATGGCCGTTTCTGCTGTGGTGCTGGCCATTTCAAAAATTTATAGCCATTTTGTGTAGCTTTCAACAAATAAAAAGGCCAATTTATGCTAATAAAAAAAGTCAGAATATAACCCTACCAAGGTTCCTTAATATTCAGCCATTTCAATGATTCACTTCAAGGAGACTTAAAATTTACTTTATGACATGGATCACACATTTCTACATGATGGTCACTATCAGGGTTATCCTGTGGCCACCTCACATTAGTTCTAGTGTTTAACCTCATTCACGCTACTCTTGGGTGGCCCTCATGCAACATCTGAGGCACCTGTTCTCTGTATGTTTGGGGTATAACAACCCTATTCCCATATTACACACAATCAATGAACAGAGAGGACTAGTCTAACATCTAAAAAGGTTTTGAAATTGGGTCGGAATTTTGTAGGGCCAAGCCATTTAAGGTGAAGTGTGCCTCTTCTTTTGAAATTGGATCAATTTTGGTTTTGTTGGCCACCATCTTGCATGACAAAGGTAATTGTATAGGTAACACGGAATGAACCTGTTCCACAACCATATCAGCTCAGGAAAGGGTATCAGGAGCACCTATCTCGGCTGATTTCCTATATTCAATCTTATACTAATGAGCATCTAATATGAGAGCCGATCTTTGGATTCTATCAGCTGCTATTTTTGGCATTTCTTTGGAGGGACTAAAAAGAGCCTTGAGTGGTGTGTTATTAATAATGAGAGTTCACTCTTGGCCATAGAGGAACCAATGGAATCTTTTGATACTGGCAATGATAGCTAATCCCTACCTTTTTAAGTTAGAATGCTTGATTTGGGTTAGCATGAGATTTACACTAGAAAACATTACAGGCTTCTCAACAACCTTATTACATTTAGAGTCATAAAAACGATATGCCAGCACTGCCACTACCCCTACTGCTGAGGCATCAGTGCTAATGGCAATCAGCAGGGATGAATCGTAACTCATCAAAGTATTATGATTAGCCAGTAATTCCTTACTCTTCTTAACACTACCATAGTAGCAATTGATATCCATACAATATTCCCACAATATCGGTAACATCCAACTATAATGTCCACACAATATCCAATTTCGATCCAATAATTTTGTAAAGATATTCATAAAATATCCAAAGTTGCCGCCAAATGCCATCCATATATTATCCAACTTGGATATTAACTAAAAAGGGGTCCTTTTCTACTGCTTCATATTTTTCTCCATTTTTTTAGGATTACACTCCTCTTTGCACTTCAATCATCAGTGCGATATTCCACAGAGGAAAAATCATTCGCCTTGACCGGGATTCGAACCCGGATCCCTCGATTTCGTGCCGAGTGCTTTAACCAGTTAAGCTACCGAGGCGTCCTTTTCCCCTGTAGAAAATTTGGTGGCTTTATAGGACGGCTCGGTAGCTTAACTAGTTAAAGCACTCAGAGGGCGCAAAATCGAGGGATCCGGGTTCGAATCCCGGTCAAGGCGAATGATTTTTCCTCTGTGGAATATCGCACTTATGTGCGACTCCGTAAAAGTAACTACCGTGGCTAGTTCCGGTATCCTCAATATTCAATCATCAGCTTGAAAATGTATTTCACCCTCATTTTAAAGAATTATATTATCATAGCCCTGCTGGAAATTTTACCTACTGTTTATAATAGCCTATAGGCTTTTTCGAATACTCTACTGTTTTCAGTAAGTCTACTGTAATCCTACTGTTTACTAATCAGTGATGAGAAAGACGTATATATGTAGTCACTTCTGTGGATAAATGTGACTTCGAGAACTATAATCATTAAATGAAAACTCCGTGATAGTTTGAGGAAATACCATAAAATCTTGATAAAAGTTATTTGCCATTAATTAATGCCAGATAACTG
Source organism: Pyrrhosoma nymphula (assembly GCA_963573305.1). Lineage (NCBI taxonomy): Eukaryota > Metazoa > Arthropoda > Insecta > Odonata > Coenagrionidae > Pyrrhosoma > Pyrrhosoma nymphula. The sequence continues at coordinate 84,508,315 of OY754339.1, forward strand.
TTATTCTATGTTGCCACATAGTATGAATATAAATGCAATATTACTGTGATAAACAAGATTTTTCCAATTCACGTGCGTTAGTTTCAGCGTCGTAGCTAGGGGCTGGCCAGCTGGCCAGCCCCTAGGTGGGTGGCTGCCAGAGGCGCAACCCTCAGGGGGTGCACTTAGCAAACACACAGCTTGTGGGCCATAAATCGAGGTAATATTACTTCGATTTATGTGGTATCAACCAGTAGCTGACGTTTCTGGGCAGCTTGATTCTTCTGGAATCTCCTTGTTTTACCTAGAGAGGAATAGGTTATTTCATCTCGTATTGCATGGTTTCAGCTAGTAACACACTACCTCGTTTCACATTGTATAAACTCGTTTCAAATGTGCAAGAATCAACTTGTATTATGGTGTAATATAGGCGAACGAAAGCAGTAATTGGAGTAACATCACGGGGTACACCGTGCACGCTACTTCAACAGACAAAGAACCGTTCACCAAACGTTGATTCGCTTCCTTAAGCAAATCACCGCTTCGTGTACCCTTCGTGACCGGTGGAGAAAGCGGAACATTTTCGCCAGGGATCACTTCAGCAGGAATACGTACGTATGGGTAAAGAATGAAAGGGGGAACCATTACACCGGTGGATATCGAGATGCGGGAATGGAAATGTTAAGGGGGTGGTAGCAAAACCTGAGGAGATGGTGGGAGAGGATTGGTGGGTGAAATAGGCTATGATGGATGATATATAGCAGTGGATGCATAATTACTGGAACATGTTAAACTTGTTTGTTAATGACACTACAACAGATCTAAATGCCCATGAAATATCCAAAAAGCAGTCATACATTAACATCCTTACAATATCCACACAATATTACATTTAGATGTAATGCTTTTTGGATATTGGTAACACACTATGGATATTGTATAGATATCAATTGCTACTAGGGTAGTATTATATTAATCAGTCCATTGAAATACTTTATTCTTTTCCAATAGTCAGTTCAAGTGTTTCAACACTCTTGCCATGTTAGGCATAAAATCCCTATAGAAATCAAGCATACCTATGATGGATCTAACCTGAGTAAAATTGGTAGGCACTGGTAAATCTAAAATATACATTTAAAAATCTCATCTAACGTATGTATTCCATCACCATTAATCTTATGTCCAAGATATTCTACATAACACGTCATGAACTTTCTCTTTGTGAAATTCACACCTACCTATGTTGTGCTTAGATAATCTCCTGAATAACTCATCCAATCTGTAACACATTTGCATTCCAGACTTTACACATACCAAAAAGTCATCAGTGTTACATGTCGTCCCTTCCATTCCTTGAATTATCTGGTCTATAATGTTTGGTAAAATGCAGGTTCTGACGCAACACCAAACATCCGTCTGGTGGGTTTACGAAGTCCTATAGGCTTATTCATGACTAAAACCTTTTCAGAATCTTCCTCTACTTTCAATTGCATACAGGCCTCTGATAAGTACCAATATGACTGAAAATACCTTCCCTTTTGAAAGGGTTGCAAATATATCCTTGGGCTTACGCAAGGGGTAAAAGTCTATGTTAACACTAAAATGCCAGAGGGGTCATTTTTTACCCCTTTTGGTTTTTCAACGTGGCTGTTTCCCACAATTTTTTTTCAAACTTATTTTTGATATGTGACTATTATTCCCTTCACTCAATGAGTATTCCCTCAAAAAATGTTTCATGCAGCCCCCATCCTATTGAAGAAATTTGTACTTATGCCTTTGATGCCGTAGGGGTCATTTTTGACCCCTTCTACTTTTTCAACTTGGCTGTTTCCAGAAATTGTTTTGCCAGCAACTGGTGCCCATTCTTTGCCACAAGGATCTCTCTGGTCTTCGAAATATGGCTTTCCTAAAATTCAGAAAGCTATGCCTTGAGACCGCTTTGAAGAAATCTTGAGGATCTTATGATTTGACGTCAGGTCCACAAGACTCAACCGCTTGCAGAATGATAAGTTTGCTGTCATAATAATAATAATTGTGTCTTTATTTAATCAAGCATATTTAAGAACATTATGTCCTCTCTTACAATAAACTTGAACAATCGCAAACATACATGCTCTGGGCAGTTAAAACCTACCCAGGCAGGACTCAAACCTGTAACCTTTGGATTGGCAGGCGAGGAATTTACCCCACCGCCACCTAGGCCGGTATATGTCCAAGGTTTGGAACAAATTTATTGAAAATTGTCAAACCTGCTACATCCCAGGGCATTACATAAGTGTTGATGAGGAATTACACCCTTCAAAACCCGGTGTAGGTTTCTCCAGTTCATGCCTGTAAAACCTGACAAATATGGGCAAACATTTTGGTTGTCTGTTGACAAAGAATCCAAGTACACGGTGAATGGATTTTCTAACCTTGGCAAAGTCCACATGCATGCCGACGACCAGTGTCTAGGTGATTATGTTGTTGAGAAGTTGATGTCCCTGTATGTCAATAAGGGGCATAACGTGACCTGCGACAACTTCTTCACGTCACTCACATTGGTGAATAGTATGAAGGCCAAAGGCACAAGTCTTGTTGGAGCATTGAATCCCATTAGGAATGAAGTTCCGGCTGAAGTGAAAAAGGCAAAACTGCTTCTGCATAACACTCAAATTTTGAAGCATGATGACCTGACTCACACATTATCAAGGGAAAACCATGGATAAGTCTCTATTTCCCACCCTTATTCCCCTTTTGATCTCACTCCACCCAGATGTTCAGATTGGTACAGATGAAAAGAAGAAACCTGAAACAGTTGTTTTTTATAACGAGACCAAGTATGGCGTTGATGCTGTTGATCAGATGGCTCGAAAATACTTAGAAAACCATCCTGTAGGCGTTGGCCCATGCATACCTTTTCAAACATTCTTGATCTTGCTGGAATCAATGCCCATGTACTGTACAAGATTTGGATTGGAGATGGAACTCAAACATTCTAGAATTTCCAGAAGTGAATTTTAGTAAAAACTTGGCAAGGAACCTGTTCAGAAAAACGCTGATTCACAACAGGGTGGTCCTCTCACTGCATCTGATGATTCAGACGGTGCTAATCCTGAAACAGCAAATATTCACAAGAAATGCCAGGTAAAATCACAATGTAAGAAAGGTACAAAGGGTAGTAAGCCATGCAAGTTTTGCAAAAAATCCATCTGTAAATAATGCTTCGTCAAAGAAACTTACATGGTTGATCACTGCCTAAACAGCATCTCACCTAGCAAATGTTAATGTTGCTCCTGAAAATTTAAAGGGCAAGGCTATTTTTATAAAAAACAAGCAACAAACACCTCAACTGTTAAAACTCTAATTTACTCACCTGCAAAGTCTCGAAGAATAATCTGTAACTTGGGAAATAAATAGTTTTCTTCATATTTTTTGCTGTGTCTAAGTCTAACCTAACTCAATCCGAAAATTGTCATCATCATCCGTTAAAATATCAAAAGGTATAAAAATACTACATAATAAACTGAAAAGCAACGCATTCGCTGAGCAATAAAATCAAAAAACAGTGGGGTTAAAAAACAATCAAGGCGCCCAAGATGGATCAATAAAGGTCCAAAACATCGGCAAAAGTTTAAAAATATTTGTATATATTAATTTACCTAAACTCGTGATATTTCCACCGTATAAAATATTTTCAGTACCTTATAGCAACACATATTTCTCAAAATTTCTAACATCCTTAGACTAGAGAAAAGGGGGGAGGGTGTGCTCCCACAAATTTTTCAAGAGCACCAATCTAATTATCTTCTTCTGCAATAATATAGCAGCCCCTATTGCATTATAATATGCTCCTCCCCAACAAATCAATCCATTATCTTACTTCGACTGACCTAGGGAAAAATACATAAGTTTACGGATATGGAGTGGACACTTATTTTGCAAAAAATAAAATTTTACTAAACTATACCGCTGAGTAGCACAATCATTGCAAATGCGCAAATCCCACCTTAGACGATAATCCAAAAAGATCTGCCTTAAATGTACCTGGTCTTACAGGGCATGCCCTAGATCATTAAAATTTGCATCTAATCATTTGTAAGCCCGCGAAAAGATGGACGTCTGAATAAAGTTGTATAGCTCTATCCAGACGTGGTGCGGGATGGATGCTTGCATTTTTTTATTCCTTCCATCCACACAAATTCCTGATTTCCACTAGAAGGTCATATGGCAAAATTTGCTTGTTCTAGCGATAGGAAGGACAATGAGAATGATTTGGAAAGGGATCGGGGGAAAATATGTACACGAAGGAGGATGTACAGTGTCAGTTTGTTACCTCTTTGTCAGAGAAGTTGATGGTGCTTTACACAGTATGTTTCCTCCAATGTCTTTTGCCTTACTTAAAATCGCTATAGATATCCACTGCTCTTGTGGGGAAAAAGATGGAGATATTTATAGAACTGAGGGGAAGGTGGAAGAATTAATATTAATATGCAGCTCGGTTGAATGTTCCTGGCACTTTAACGCGATGCAAAGAAGCAGAAAAAGCAGTTAGGTAGGCAGCGATCGCAAGAGGACTAGTCAGCTGAGGCAAGTCACGAAAGAAAAAAAACCGCTTTTACTATCACCCGTTTGTGGCTGCCTCTAATCAAAATAAGACTTGCCCAAGCCAAAATTGGATTCCTGCTCAAGGGCCTGTAACTTCCAACCAAGTCCAGATAATTATTTCTTCCGCATTGGACTACAAATTAGAAAATTTTCACTTTCTGATGATCGATTGCTCGTCAGCCACTCATACTCACATAAACTACAAGTAGCCCTATATGCAAATCCCACACTTTGATATTTATATTGTCATTTGGGGTTTGCGGATTGAAAATTGAGATTATCGTTCATTTAGAGCTCTCACAAAATCTAGTGCCATGGCACACGAGTGGGTAGACAAATCCATAAAACTCAATGCAAAACGGTAGGATTCTGTTCAAGGAAACAGGTATGGGGATAATACTTCAACACATTTATCCTCGAGAGTTATTGGAAAAAATTACATTTTACTATCCAAACTTCAAAAAAGGTTACAAGACTGCCATGCATCTTATCAAGATTGAAAATCATAAAACTTTGTTCCATTGTCTGTGTGTGTCTCTGATATACCCTGTTTCACCCTGATTACCCTTTTTTACAAGTTTTTCAATTTATTACTCTGAATTGTGAATATCTGAATGGTTGGATGGCCATTCTCTTTCCACTATTGTAGTTTCCTCTTCCGCATGTACTGGGTGGGACACACAATTAAAGATATGATTCTCATTGCACAGTAACAGTTCATTATCCGACACTTAATACAACCATAATTTATGACTTTTACTCATGTTGGGTAATTATGTTAAAAATGTAATTGGCACTTACTATCAGTCTTTCTCTGTGCCTATTCGTAGAAGTTACAAAGACAATTATGGTGTGTTTAAAATGCACATCTCTAATTGCATCAGGAAAAATGTTGGGTTTTGATAACGGGTGTAAAAATTTCCGTTGTCTTTCCTAGGCTGAGGAAAAACGAAAAAAGCGTTTTTTCCCAAAATTAGCATTTTTTTCCGCAGCCTCACAACTTTATGGAGGGGCTAATATTCTGCAGAATGCCTAATGGTCTTATAATTTTCCTCTTTGCCAAAATTTAGGATTTTTGGAAAAGCTTGAGCCGGGAGAGAATACGCATATGCTTGAGTTTATGTGGCATCGTCCTACTGCAGCCAATGTGTGCATGACATCAGAGATCTCACACTTTGCTGGTGCCGCTGAAGTCATAGGTACACTGTGACTTTCAGCTTGTTGTCAAAAACCCATCTTTTCGAAGCGGTCTAAATTTTATCTACCCAGAAATAAATTGTGTTCTACCGTTTGGCATAATTCCTTCGTCAATATGTTATCTGCTACCTACCATTCTGCATCGGTAATGCTATTTGCGTTAATAATACTATAAATTATGTAATTATCCACATACAACCAGCGTCATATCACAACAATGCAATTTCTCTTGTAGAGCAATTTAAAGTTTTGTGTAACTATGTTTTCCTCTCTAAAGCTGAGGATTACAGCGCTTTAGGTAAAGCAGACCTCGTTTCTCTAACCTTGAGCTTCATGTTTCCCTCCATTAAAACGACCAAAGCGACAATGCGGTAACTGCATGAAGTATTCAGGTAAACAGAGGAAACATCTGCACCAGGGAAAGCGCGCCATTCTTCGGGTTCGAAGTAAAGCTCTCTCAATGTAACGCGAGGTTGTTATATTCTCATGTGAAAGTGTTGAAATCCGTGCCAGTTTTGTATTTCAATCATGGATTCAATCATTTTCAAATTTAGAGCTGATGTTGTAGGGAAAGGAGAGATTTGTAGACTGTGTATGAAGTGTAATAAAGATTCCTTAAACATATTCGTTAAAAATGCAGCAAGGGGGATGGAGGTTTGGGAAGTCATACGGGACCTCCTTATTATTGAAGTAAGTGTCAGTGAGCAATGAATGATGAATATTTCCTGAATTCAGTTTAATTGTACAGTTAATCAGTTTTATTGATTCTTTTTAGTTATTTCTTAGAAAAGGGGAGGAGATATTGTGTTTGAATCACATTTGGATTTAAATCATGAAGCTTTTTGCGAACATTTTTATCCTTTACGCTCCCCCATCCTAATTTTGTCCTTCCATCCGTAATCCCTTCCTTTACTCTTGTCCCGCTTTGACCCCCTCCAACGAGTACACATTGAACTCATCGCCCCCACCTCAGCTTAACCTTTCTTTAACCACTTCCACCTCCCCGGCCCTTCCTTCATTCCCTCAATCCATTCCCACGTCGCTGAGTATTATAAATAAGGTATATCTTACCACCTAATTCAATCGATGCTGCTGCTTTGCAATGAATACATGGTAGTAAATAATTACTACAGTAATGAATGCATGGTAGTAAACAGTACTATTGGTAATCGCAGTGTTATAACTTCACCTTTCATTCCTGTTGATCTTTAGCTAATTGATTCGTAGTGGATCAATTATTATTTGTCATTTAAAGCTTCTCGCTACGTCCTCTTCTCAATATATCTCCCACTTTATTTCATTTACTTCAAGTATATTAAGTAATTTGACACGACTGATATCTTCTTAGGAATATTTAGGACTCATTATGTCTCATTTTCCCATGGTGCTGCAACCTACTCTCCGTCTGGCCTTCTGTAGAGTTAATAATAAAAGGAGTCTCAATCGTAATTTTCTAAAACTTTCATATAATGATTACAAATCATTTCTACATTTCCCTACCTTCATTAGTTGGAGACTCCTCCCGTTGATGACTTGAAATCATCAAAATGCTTCGTTTTTCATTAAATAAATCCTGTGGAAAATTACTACTAGATTATGTAGATGAATTCTCACTACATCTTGCCTGTCAACATCACTTTCTGTAGAGTTCTTTGCTATTCCCCTCTTCTCGTTGCTGTAGTTTTCAGTTTCTTAAACCAATAGAATTCCCAACTATCCTATGCAATACAACCAGATTTGTTTTGGGTGGGCCAAATTTATTTTATTGTACTGTTTTCCCAAGATCAATCCTGAGAAACATAATAAGGCGAACAGAGGATTGCATGAATTTGTAGATGAATAAAAAATCATTGCAGGGAACAAGGAATGTAGATCAATCAAAAGAAAACTCGTGAGATTTTCTAGGACGAAGAAAGTAAGGCTAATCATAGCTGATGGAGAGGATAAACTAGATCAGGTTTAACTATTCAATTATGTACCTGGATAGCACACTGTATGAAAATGAGCATTGTAGTAAGAATATTAGAGGAAGGATAGCAAAGGAAGCATTTACATATTGAAGCAAATAATAAAGGGGACCTAGAGTTAGAATGTCAAAGAAAAAACAGTGGTGAAGAGTTAAATGTGGAAGTGTGTAGGGTAGGGTGGTGCAGAAGCAGGGACTCTTTGGAAAGAGGATGTGAATAGGTTGTGAGGGTTTGAGTTGATCAGAATGGAGAAGGTATGATGGAGGGATAGTGAAACGAACTAGGAATTGCTTGACATGGTGATTGAGGAGAAGAAAATACTTGGGGAAATAGGAGAAGGCAGAATCGATGTTTAAAACCGTTGGTAGATATGAAAGGATGCTGAAGGCTGTGATAGAGGGGAGAATATTGGGTAAGCATGGAGAGAACAACAAGAGTAGGCCTTAACAGATGGGAAAAGAAAGGTAGAACATATACTTGGTTGAAGAATGAAATCTGAGACTGAAAATGAATACTCGGTGATAAGAGATGATGTGAATAGGCTTTATGATTTTTAAATGTAGGTGTGAAAGAGAACAGAGAAGTGTGGCAGACATTGAGGAAGACTTAAACCAGGCAGTGTCCAGTATGATGGGAGAGGAGACTGCGAGGAGGCAGATTAGGTGGTCGGAATGGATGAGGAGAGGCACGGGGATGCTGGAGGCCAATGATAGAGGGTTGTAATTATTGGGTGAGCAGGGGAGGTGAAGAAAGAGAATAGGTTTTATGGATGGTATGAAGAAAAAAATGCTGAGTTGAAGAATGAAATAGTGAATCGAGATGAGGACTCTCAGCTATAACAGATCACTATATAGGTATTACTACTTTCATCTAAACATACATTTAAACGTAAATCACCTTTAATAATGGGAGTATCTTTGCCCCTACCCCTCCCACCTCTAATGCTTCCTACCACATGTATTTTCATAATCTCTACCAACATAGGAAAACTTTTCAAGCTAACTTAGTGGTTCAAAGTTACCTAGTCTGAATTATGGGGTAGGCTCTGCTCTAAACATTTTCTTTTGCTGTTGACAGCACTAGTTATTTAATACATGGAAGGGATTGTATGTTCTCCATATTATACATAGTTACTCCAGTAAGTGGTTTATATGGTGTTGTTGAATAGCTTGGGAAAATATATCATTACAGACTTCAAAGTGCCAAGTAGTACACAGAAGTAGTGGTTGGAGATGAATCACAGTTAATCTTATTAAAGTGCTTGGAAAATGGATTTTTTACTTTTGTCTTGATGCAATTGGGCAATTATAATGTTTTAGTAAGACTTTTTTTGATTGATATAGGTTGTGGAAGGTGATGGGTTACCTGACTCAGTGTGTTGTGAGTGTATAAGAAAGCTAATGGAATACAGTGAGTTCAAAGAGATGTGTTTACGGTCTGCAACAGAGCTTAGGAAAAACATACTAGAGGCTGGTTTGGAGGTGAGTGCACTAGTGTAATTGCTTTGTTGTAAATATTTACAGGGTTTGTCTGTAAAGTAATGATACTGGCTGCTGGTAAAATAATAAGAATTGGTCTGGTAAAAAGAATTTATTGATCCGATTGGTGCATATTGTTAAAATTCTTCAAAATACTCTCCTTGGGCGTCGATACACTACTGTCAATGTGATTCCCATGCTGCAAAGGCTTCAGAGACTCAGTGACGGGAACATCTTCGAAACAAGGCCTTTCAGGCTTATCTTGAGCTTTGGGAACAGGAACAAGTCTGCTGCTTTGGGGTTGTACGGTGGATGTGGCAAGGTTGCAACCCCTATCAGGGCCAGGTAGGCAGTCACAACGAAGGTGGTGTGGGCTGTTCATCACTCAATACGTTTGGCACCAGATTTGCACAAACCTTCCCAATGTTCAAATTTTCAGAAATAATTTTGTGAGCTGTAGTTTTGCACATGTTGAGGACTTCAGCAATTAATCTTACACTCAGACGACGGTCGAAGTGCAGGTGATGTTTTACTTAGGCCACCTTTTTTCCCAGACCACTCGTTGAAGGTCGTCCAGATCGCTCCATGTCTTCAACTGTCTCTGTTGAAGCCTTCTTAACCAAGACGTCTCGGAAGCGGTATTGCCCAGGTGAAAGCAAAATTTAATCGCGTAGCTTTGCTCCAGTGAACGCTCCATTTTTTTTACGTTTTCTGCTGTGACAAAAACTCGAAAACAGCTTTTGCACCACGTGTGATCCTCACTGCGTCTAAGGTTGGGCATGACTGCCTTCCGGTGTGTTGCTTAGCTTAGACTTCCTCCGCAAATCCCACCGCCGGGGAGCGAGTTGCTGGTAACTGGAGTGCTGCATGGCAGCCAGTCTCATAACATTACGGACAAACCCTGTATGTAGGTACATATTTTAAATGGAATGATATAAATGTCATTAATCTATGCACAGTACCAGAGTAGCAATATTTATAGGAAAGCTATCGTTAACCTCTAATGTTGTTTGCTCAGAAACAATTTTTAAATCTGTAGACCCTTGGTAATTGGGACAATGTGAGGGAAGGGGTAGTCTGGGTTTGGCCACTTTCAGATTATAATATTAATCGCATAAGTAGGGTTACCATGAAGTAAGATTTCACACTTTCCCGGCGAATTACAGTGATGAACTTTTCTCGGGCTCTACACCGGGTGAGTAATTGAAATGTTGCCAAAATGTCTCCTTTTCTTCATGTTGACATCAAATCAATGTTTGCCAAGCACACGCGTGAAGCATTCACGCCTCCAGGTTGATTACAATGAGGAGGACATCCTAAGTGAATTGCAAGTGGAAGAAGCGTCATGCACATAAGAGCACTTTAGCCAGAATGTATCCCAGAAGAGGCCTGTGCCTGAGCCATTGTATGTGTGGTACCGGCCCTGACTAACGAAGTCTGTTGAGGGCAATAACTTAGGGATAACTCACTTAGTCTCATTATGTCCAAGGTAAATGTTTTGGTTTGAAATTCCTGCTTGCTGCCTGGAAATTTCGCAATTTCTCATTCCCAGATCCTGAGAACATTTATCCCAGTCATTAAATCAGGGAAATTGCTTCTTAAATGGTGACGTAATAAATATTTTTTTACATCATAAGGAATACTTGGATATAATGAAAACTGATTCAATATGATTATGGTTATCAGAGGCAAAGTGACCCTTTTTCATTGTTGGGTTGATAACCTAAAAATGTAGTTGGGGCAGGTTACAATTACTTCAACCAAAAAGTAATCGGTTGGGAGTAATAATTACTTTCCAAAAAAGTAATCAATTGCAGTTAAAAGTAAATTACAAATACTTGACTTGTAATCTCTCACTCCACAATGACCACAAAATTGAATTCCTTCTAGCTACCTAAGATAAATTACCACGTGATGATGCTGCTTTGCAACTAAACGGTGGTCTTGATAATTAAAAGACATTGCCATGAAATCTATTAGTTTCATTTTTCTTATCCACTAACAAAATAATTTGTCATCTTTTAAGCATAACTCAAGAGTCCCGTTTTCCATATACCCGAGAGTGCCCCATACTTTCTTAACATATTATAGGATATAAAAATATTGAAATGAAACATATTGTGGTATAGGGTTATCAAATCACCCAGTTCAGCCGGGTACCACCCGTTTTTTAATGTCCTTATTCAGCCCCCAATTAAATATACAGAAAACAGGGAAACCCCCCCAGGGTTTTTGTGATCACTGCCCAGCCCCGCTAGTAGAACGGTAGAAACTTTTATTCTCTAGAAGCGTCCGCATTTTTTTATTTATTAGTTCTAAAAAATTTAGTCCGCATTCAGTTTACATAAAAGCACCCTTCTTACAATCATAAATATTACATCAATATTAATGCTGTTTGCTGAACTATATCTCACCCCCTGAACGTCTGCTTCATTCAATCACTTCCAAATGATATTTTTTGTCACTCTGCTTCAAAAAATAATGCTCGCTTCAAGCATGTGGACTAGTTGACAGGCGGCCTGTATTGTTTTAGATATACACCACGTGCTCCCACAAGAATGCAACTTAAAGTCAATATGCTAATAAAAAACACCAAAACACGTGCTGTATGACAAAATGCCAATTTACGAAAATGGACTAAAACTTTCAGTGATAATCCCCGGTTTTTCATTTTAAAATATGGCAACCCTATTGTGGTATAACTCATAAAGAAAAAAGCGATATAGCTGCGTGGTCTCAAACAATTTTGATGGCAGCTTTTAAAAATCCTTAAAATGACCCTTAAAAATTTAGTTGTAAATGAAATTTCCACTGTTAGAGTTAATAGTCTTTTTTTCATGAATCATAAGTTTACAAAGTCTATTTGTTTGTCATGGTGCTGCTCTTGTTCTATTGGATTTGAGGCATAAGAAATTAATATTAAACACTCAAGCACCGTGGTGGTCCTCATCAACAGCAGTGAAAAATTCAGTTGTGGTTTGGACAGTCTAATAGGACCACCCAGCGTATTTCCAAGGAAAGCCCTGGCAAGGCCTGGTGACCTCTTCTAAAGCATGCAATACAGCATGACTGGACCACTTTGGCCCATAATGAGTGTCATGTACTGCATAGGGATTCGAGAAAAAATCATCAAAATTTCAATGTTTTACTAGCATAATAAAATTGAAAATCTTTTAAATTGAATTTATTCTGTGCAACTTTTTAAACCTTTTAAGTATAGTTCTATGCGCAATAATACATTGAACCTGTAACACAAATTCCCTATAAGTATTTGTCTAATGCATATAAGAATATTATGCTCCATTTTAACATGGTAAGGGACATACGCATTGTCCTCCCCAGGAGAAATGAATTTTTTGCCAGTATCTTATTTTCGGCTTTATTTTCACTCATTCATTGCCATGGCTGATCACACGACTGACCACAACCGAACACTGTGCCAGGAGGATGGTGGTAGGGTGTGCCGATTGTTCACCTTGGCACTCTCATGCTCAGACAGGAATGAAAAGAAATTATATACACAAATTCTTAGTGTCTGAAAATATCTAAAAATCAATAGTCGATACAAAAAAGAGTACACAAAGTATCTCTGGTGGGCACCATTTTGAAGAAGCTAATAGTCTCATGAAAATGTTGCATATCGATTATTGAATTTCACCGTTATGTAGCGATATGTTAGGATGCTTTCGATTTAGGGCTATAGACGGCAATCACCATGCCATGGTGCTTTCGATTTAGCTGAGTCCAGGGGTTGGCATAATTTATGGCACTTTATGGTATGCTGTTTTCTCTGTACAATAACTTAAACGAAGTTTTGATAGATGGTACTACTGGTCTACCATGGGTTGGAAATAGTTCATACATGGTGCCCAAGGACCCTTGAAATCCTGGAATTATTCGGGAATTTTCCGAACCTTGAAATTTCCGTAATTTAATTATGCTGGAATTTCTGGTCGGGAAATTTTAAAATAACCATTTCAAGGCAAAAAATCCTTATTTTATAATTTAAATCCACCGCGAAGGCCATAAGATATATTTTGTTTGATTACTGTACATAATGTAATGGACTTAGCGTAGGTGAATAAATAAATCGAAGACCTGAACTTAGTTAGGATCATTGTAATGTTACCGTCACGTCAAGTGTCCTTTAACCCTTGTTAACTGTGCATCGATCAATAAGACCTGTTCGCCGGCTGTAGTATTTGTCAGTGGCGTATTTTTTGGCGGCGTGCAGCGGTGCTCTGGCATCCACGCCGTTGATATCTATGGTGCTAATTGAACCCTGACGACTGATAATTGGACTCCAAGAAATATGAGGTTCAAAACAAAGATTAAAGATTGAGTATGCATCCTAGTACTGACATGAGTAAAATTTGTGAGCTTCACGATATGAATTAGACTACGACAGCGTGGCGGCAGTCACGACGAGCAGACTCGGTGGTGCGGCGTGCACTGGCTGTCGGAGGCGCGACGGCGCAGTCTAAAATCGGGATAAGGCACAGACACGATTCATAAACAAATATCTCAAGCAGTGGCAAATATAGGTATAACTTTGGGGGAGGGGGGCAAGACTGTAGCTGGCTGTAGTTAAGGTATCCGAATATGCGCCGAGCTCCTCTCGCCGCGGCCATGCAGCCTTATTTCTGGTGGAGAGGGGGGGGGGGGAGGGACCGGGCCCCCTGGGCTATTTATACAAAATAATTTTCAGTAGAGAATGTAATCGCGTGAATTTTGGCTCGCAAAGTAAACGAGTACCCGTCCGTTGCGTCGGTTCCGACTGTTTTCGTCAGGCGTTCGATAGGCCTACACACTAGGATGGTGCGAAAAAATCGAAGTTGATATTTTCGAGTTGCTATAGTGCAGAAAAGTTGTGTTTGTTAAATACAAGAAAAACAAAAAATATTATTCAAATGGGACTTATCTTCCGATCCCACAAACCGCGTAAAAGTTTAAAAAAATTAAACATTTCCGTTATTTTCAGAACTTTTAAAACATTTTACGTATATATATATATATATATATATATATATTATGTTTTTATCGCTATGTTGAAAAATATTTGCAAACTGTGCTGTTTAATAATATTTTTGCGTGAAGAGAATATCTTCCGTTCGCGCAAGCTCAATAAAAATCAGGGAGAATCCAATTTTGGGTGATTTTGATGAATTAAGAAAATAACCTGAGGTCAGTTTGCAGTCTCAGGTTAACATTTACTTATAAATTTTGCAGCTCTTCGCATGTTTAATGAATGGTAAATACAGTCTGCCTGGCTTTTAACACTCTTTTTAGCCCTAGCTCTCTTATCTGTAGCCCTAGCTCTCTCTCCAGTAGGTTTTCCGAGTGAGCAAAGAATGAGTTTCGTTTGATTACAGGGAATACCACTTTCTTTAGGTCGTCAGACAAGTATCGAGATGTTTCTATTTAAATATTTTCCTCTGTACAGATGAATAATTTCCTCTGTAATGTACTTACTGGACTTTATTTCAAACCAAACCAGCATGTAAGATTTTAAAATAAATCTCACTATGGCTTTTAAGGCATCCGAGGGGTTTTCCATGCTCGCGTAGAGTTGAAGGACTCCATTTGCACAAGTGCATGTGAAATTGGGTTGGGATCACGCTTTGATAAGTCATTTGGCAAGTTGCCACTTGTAATTGCTTGACTTACGTCAAAAAGATATACATATTTGGTCCTTGCGTAAATGTTATTTGCCCACTTATGGAATTTCACTATCAATTAATTGAAAGTCTATCACTGAGAGCTTTTCACAACCAAAGAGATTTTGCTCAATTGGTCCATTAAATGATCTTGAGCCAGTTGTTTCACCATCCAAATGTAGAAAAATATGGTGGAAAGTACATAATTCAATAAAATGCAGTAAACAAACAGCCCACTGCAGTGGTCATCCGAGATACACTTCAAGCTGTTTTATAGCACCGTCTTTCCATCCAGTAATGATATTTGTACCATCACAGCCAACCAAATCTAAGTATTCTAGTGAAATCTCTTGTTCAGTATGACGTGATACTCTGGAAGCTACAATGTCCTTAGCAGATCCGGAGTTCAGAGACACATGGCCTAAACAAACTGAGTCAGGCTCTTTTACGATAGAATAGTGTTTCTCTTTAATTGTTTGGCGAAGCCGTTTAGATTCAATCCTTTCTATAACTAGGGTATTGTCCCTTCTTCTGTTAAAATATATGCTATGTAGTTCATCTGAATCCAGTTGCCTTTGCAGTAATTTTTTTTCTATTGCGGCTCTTTTCTCTTCTAATTTTGCATGAGTCAATGACTTGAGAAGCTTCTGTTTCAATTATTACACCAATGTCTTCAAGCATACTCGATGCTATAGCAGCTGCTGCATGGTCAGATACCCCGTAGCGATCGTAATGTTAAGATGTAGCTTGTAAATTCTCCCTCATCTGCCATGGCAATTTCTTCTTCTTAGATCTGCTAGGCTTGTATTGGTCACGGTCAGTAGATTCTACCTTGGCTGTAAAAATCTCCTGTATTTTATGTTAATGCTCAGGCTCTTCTATTTCAGCTTTGACAGGTTTGGAAGGCTGCCTTTTCAATGTGTAGTTTTGTCTTTCAAGTCTAGTGCTCAGTTTCTTTGTCTCCTTTTTATATATAGTAGCGATTTTTCTCATTCCGTACTTACTCTGGTGGTAGATAAACCTATGCTCAATGACTAGAATTTTGTTAGGTTTTTCACACATACAGTTAATCTGAATCAGACATTAACACAGATATGGAGTATACAAATTCATTATACACTTGTAGGCTGAGATATCAAACAGCTTAGGTTCTTGTTTTTTTTATTCGTCAACCTTTTTTATAAAGTTTTGTTTTTCCTTGTCTCTAATGTAAAATTTCATTAGTTCACAATAATTGTCAAAGTAGGCATTTATTAGCTGAATGATCCCATACTAAGAAACTGTAGGGATTGATTGCGTAAATTTATTTTTTAATTCTGAAAATAATGAAAAATTTTCAATTTTTTTTTTACTTTTACGTGGTTTGCAGCGTCGGAAGATCCGTCCAATTTGAAAAATATTTTTTTTGTTTATCTTGTATTTACCAATCGCAACTTTTCTTCACTATAGCATCTCGAAAATATCAACTTCGGTTTTTTCGCACAATAATTAGGTGCGTGAACAAGCCTAATTCTGGTTCAGTCTTCTAAAAATGCCATTTTGTAATTTATTGTCAATAAAACAACGTATTTTATGACTTTGTTTTTTCTACTTGTTTATTTTTTAATTATTTATATTTATTTAATGTGTATATTTTTATTAGGTTGTGTTTAGCTAGGAAAATCCAATTTTTTTGTAAAACATGAAAAATATTGCTTTGGCTATAAACCGCGATAATGTAACCTGGAAATTTTTTTAAATTTAGCCTTGAAAACCTGGAATTATCCTTGAATTTTTTATTTTGACTTTTATGGACACCCTGTCGTAGTTCGGCTACCAGATCGCTCTGTGACAAGAGGCAGGGGTTGGGGCAATGGTGGCTAGGGGGGACGGGTGGGCCGTGGAGGTTGGTGCAATGGAGTGACATATGAATTGCAAAAACTATTTTAAAATATGTATTTCTGTCAACAAAAGGAACTGTTAAAAAAGATTCAGTCCAGTGAAAAATACCCATGGGACATATGGGGATCTAAAGTATAGGTATTTTTTATGTGTGTAATACTTTTTATTTAGTTTGTTTCAATTGTGTATTATAGCTATTTGACAGTGTATAATTGAATGAATAATGTTTCATTAAATGGCAGTTCTAAGAGTGTGTTGATCAATCCCGATGAGGGTGTCCTCATTTTGGGGTTTCAAAATATGGTAACCCAAATGCACACCACAAGGCATAGGTTGGGGAGTAGGCCCGATCGTGAGGAGATCGATATTGAAATTCGATGTTCGAAATATGGGAAAATGTAGCCCATTCTACCAGATGAACAACGGAAGAAAAATTCTTGGTCGCAGAGGTGGGCACGGGCGGA
This sequence comes from Pyrrhosoma nymphula, assembly GCA_963573305.1. NCBI lineage: Eukaryota > Metazoa > Arthropoda > Insecta > Odonata > Coenagrionidae > Pyrrhosoma > Pyrrhosoma nymphula. Next base: position 84,525,525 of record OY754339.1, read on the forward strand.
ACTAACTAGCAGAGTAGGCATTTGTTCTCGTTTAGCGATTTGTTTGTGTATGAGAAGTTTATCATTGTGGTTTTTGGACAAGTGAAATGAAGACGAGGAAACAGGTTGAGTGAACCTTTGGAGCACCGATAGCTTTTCCTGCAATATACCTGCCAACCTATGAAGATGTGATGAAATGTTTATTCTTCGTGCAGAACCAACAAAGGGAACAGCATCACGGATATGACCCTCCTGCCACGGACGTGGCTCAGCAGGTTGCAAACAAGGTGGAAGATATTTGGCGACTTGCCTTCGTGCCCTCGGTATCTAATCGTGGTATTCTGAAGGCTGTTCTTCGCTACCATGAAAAGTATCGCCAACTCTTGAAGAGCACCAAGAAGAAAAGTGCGGAGGCCCAGGCGAAGATAGAAGATTTCAAGACAAAAGCACGAAAACTGTTTGATGTTGCCCAGTGCAAGTGTCTCCTGCAACTGCCTAAATGTGTGCAAACCACAGGAGACCATCGCAGGACGTGAAATCCCCTTCATTATTGACCAGAGGATGGAGAGAAGAATGTTCATTGGTGGTGTTGACGTGGCTGCTATGAAGGACCTGCAGAAGGAGCACGAGCGCGTGGAGAGGAAGACAGCTGAGAAAGTGCAAGCAGAGGAACAATCAGCTGCAACAAGCTTAGTCAAAATGATAGAGAAAAATCGGTTAAACTCGAATACGTGGGGCCGAGACCAGGTAGTCGCAAGATAGGTGGGGAGTCTTCTTCAACGAGCATGGGGGGAAGGTGAGGGAGGAGGAGGGAACTAATTGGACAAAGTAACTGTCACACATACCCAAATAATTATCATTTTACGTCACTTACAATGCATTTTTGAAGAAATTTACTAATTTCTTACCTTTTCTACAGCACTGATGGCGTACCATATGACCTGCTGACCTGTTGGCCCTACCTCAGCATCTAGCCAAGCCATATCAATCATAACGACCCGAAGAAACAGCACCAGAGTCTCTGAAATGGCTTAAAAGAGGGCAAATCAGAGTGGGTGTTGCGGGTTGCCTACTCTCAGTATAAACGGCCCCTGCAGCACCCCTAGATATTGTCCGAAAAAAATTTTTCTTCCGTTGTTTATCTGGTAGAACGGGCTACATTATGTCGAACATCGAATTTCGATATCGATCTCCTCACGATCGGGCCTAGTGGGGAGGGAGGGCTGTGAAATGGTTGGGTGTCAGGAATGTGGCATGAATGGTACTGAATGTATGGACCACTACTTAATAACTATTTTTTTAGAAAAAGTGGCTGATCGAACTTTTATGAGGATTTGTAATGCATCTGTATTTTTAAATGTTAAACATACTTGGTACTAAAACTAATAATTGATGTGAATGACCCTTGAGGCATTGATGAATAAAAAAATCGGTTGGTTTAATCTTACAAAGCAGGGAGTGCATCTGGGAGAATATCAAATAAACTACTGTCACCGTTCTGGATATGAATGCTTAATTCAATCTAGGCTGCTCAAAAGCAATACATTTGATTTGGTGGATTTTAGACCAGATTGGCTCACTAGCCATGACTGCAAGGCTGCTGTGAAGAAATATGCCTTGTATATGCAACAAGATGGATGCACTAAGTCCCATATATTTTGTAGCAATAGAGTGTATTCAGCTCATAGAAATCATCGGGCGGAAACAGTTTACGAGGTATTTGTTGCCAGGAAAATGTTTCTGTTGAAGACACAGCTTGATAATGCACCGAAGTGGGTGATGACTGAAACAAAAAGTTGAAATAAATGATGGTGAACAACTCCTGTTGAGGGTGAAAGGAATAAAAAAACAGAGTGTAATAGATATCACTGACCAATCACACACTAATTACAAATTACTCAGTGAGAAATGCTTGCATCAATGTAATGTTTCCTTTAGGAGTAGGCTACGTGTCAAATTACAATTTGAAAAAAGTATCAATCACAAGTAAAAGTAAGTCCAAAGTAATAATTACTAGTACATATTCAGATTACTTGTACTTGTCATCGCTGCTCTTTTTAACGTGCTGAGTAAGAGATACACTTGTAATGTCCCATGGGCCCTCGTCAAATTATGTACAACCATCTTTGGCTTTGCACTAAACTAACAGTGACTTATTGTTGTTGTCATAATTACTAATACTCTAATTAGAATCAAGAGGTAGAATTTTGTGATATCTCAGGAAAAATCAATAGCCTCTTTGTCAATAAAAATTGAATTTTGGATTTTGTTATAGTTTTAATTGGTTATGCATATTATTTTTCAGATTGATATTAAGGAAAACGTTGAGGCAAGTGAATCACTGGGTGTAGTAGATGACAGAGGGGAGAACCTCGTCAACGATGAATGCCAAGAGAGACCTGTGTCTGATGTTGCAAGGGATCCACTTGAGACGGGATGTATGGTGAGGGAGATTTCTCCAGACAATACAGATCTTCCTTCTTGTTCTCTCTGCAGAGTTCAATGGTTTCTGAGGAATTATATTTCATGACATTCCTTGAGGAAATAAAATTTGCATTTTACCTTAAAACTATATTGTAAACTTCCTACACCATTTTTGTTCCTTCCTACTCCTGTTTTTATCAAAGTGGTGCTTCAAATTTATGAATGCATCTTTATGAAATTAATTAGTGGACATATTTATCTCTGTTGATTTCCTTGTTGTTTCAAGAGAATTGTGGGTGTTCATGTACTCTTAATTGGTGAAACATTCAATCTTCCAGATTGATGTGAAGAAAGAGGTTTTTCCAGGTGAATTACTGGTTGAGAAAGGAACTTACAGATGGGGGAACCTTGACGAGGATGAAGCAAGAGAGAGACCTGTGTCTGAAGTTGCAAGTGTACCACTTGAAGTAGGACCTTCGGTACGGTTGCTCTAGACAACTCAACATTAAGGGACACTGAATCTCTTAAGTCATAGAGTGGTGAAGGAATGGAGGAAAAATCCTACACATTCACACCTTCACACAAATATTGAGGTGTATGTGGTTAATTTATCAGTGTCACGGAATTTAAGATGAATTTTTTTTGTGGGTGAACTACAAGCAAAACTTGGTGATGTATCCTTTCTTCCAGATAGATGTAAAAGAAGAGTATGTCTGGTGCAAATCAGTGGCGGAGGAAGAGACTTGCAGAGTGGAGCACTTTGGCCAGGATGAATCCCGAGGGAGTGCTGTTAATAATGTTGTACATAATCCCCTTGAGATAGGAAATCTGGTGAGCAAATGGAACCCTCCTTGAGAAAGATGGCCCAATGATGGTCACGCTCGTAGTCCATTGAGTGGGTGTCTATATCAATTGCATTTATTTGAATAAGAGTGCTATTTGTGGTTGCTTGTATGCTAATTGTTCGATTCTTATTACATATTTTTAAGATTGATGTTAAGGAGGTGATCGGTCCAAGTGAATCATTGTTTGAAGAAGAGACAATCCGAGGAGAGTGTATTGGCGAGGATGAAACCGGAGAGAGACCTGTTTCGGATGTTGTGTGTGTACCACTGGAGACAAGAAATCTGGTAAGGGTGGTTCACTTTATGTAATACACAGTTCCCTTCTTGTTCCTCCCGAAGAGAACTCTGATTGTGGCATAACCAATGTATGTGGAAGTGTTATGTATGGTAAGGGTGTAAAGAATGTTGATGAAGATACTCAAAGGTAGCCTCAAAGGAGAATGAAGAAGTGAGGATGTCATGAATATGGCCATTTCAGAGTGACATTTGGATCTTAAAGAGTACATAGGGGAATGTAAAAGGGATTTTAGAACTACATGAGGGAGGATTGTGTTGTAATACTGAGACAGTGTTCTTTGGACGGAAATATGGTAGATTCCACTGCCATCCCCTTGTTCCTGCCCATCATGCCCCCCTCCTCATCGTCTCCGTCTTAATTCCCCCCAGTCGATGAGACAGAGAGAGTATCCCAGCCTCTGTCTGGTTGTCCCTTTCTGAGTGTTTGTCAAAAATATAAATCAATTTGATCATATAACTTAAATGATTTGTGAGTTGGTGTTGAGGTTTGATAGTGTGGCATTTCCCCCCCCGTTTTTTTTGGTCAATTCCCCTCTTTGGGCAGTTTCCCCTCTGCGGACTGTTTATCCTCCGGACTTAGCCGAAGGACTTGCCCGAACGACATGCGCGCTAACGACATGTGCGCCAACGACGGCCAAAATGCCTACGACTACAAAATGCAGCGACTACTGCCAGCGACTTCTGCCACGACTTCTGCCACACCATTCGCCGCACCATTCGCCGCACCATTCGCCGCACCATTCGCCGCACCATTCCCTCACCATGTCCTGCCCCGCTTTTATAGCCAGTAAAGTGAGGAAGGATACCAAAAATGCGGTCATCCTGACCAAGGCACTAAGGCTGTGATCCTGTATTCTGCGGCCGACGCCAGAAAACAGTTCCTGGCGCTCCAATTAAAAACTGCCACCCTATCTATCACCCATCCCATTATTTCCTCCCCTCCAAGGCTACCAATCGCCAACCTCCTGACCTTACCCATTCCACCTTCGTCCTTGTCGACAGACCCCCTCCTCAGCTGACTCATATCTAAGCTCGCCCTCTATTGCTTCCGAGACGCCGACCGGGTAACACCGTTGTGTGAGCCTGCTGACTAAGTCACTTTTGTACTTAAGAGAGAAGCTCAACCTCTCGTACTTGTTAAACTTAAACTATTTTCCGACTGGAAATTTTCACTACGGTCGCCTGGCACTCGACCTATGGGTAAATTATTGTAATTGGTTTGGTTCTATTTTGTGATTTGTAAAATATATTGATAAGTTAAGTTTATGATTGGTAATACTTGTGTTTCGTTCGTTTTCCTCATTTTTCTCACCCGAGCTTGGGAAGAGTTTGTGTTTTCAAGAGTGTTATCGGCGAGAAAATCTGCTCCTTCTCCCGATAGCGCTACAATAGGATCAGTGATTAAAATGTGGATATTGAAGGCACATGTTTAATAAAATGCCCAACAGTCATATGTCACCAGACCACACCTGAAGTACAGGAAGCCAGCCAAAAAAACCCATGCAGCAAAAAAATACACTACAAATATAAACAAATGCCATACAGCTTTGAGTTTACATAATGTTGTCTGATAAACAGCAACACTACCCCTTAATCTAACAACATTCCCACATCAGATAAACATTTCCTGTGTTTTAAGTTAGCCAGCCCTTTGGTTAATATAGCAGCCGGCACTTCATCTGAAGGCATATAATTAATTTTCACATGACTATTGACAACACACGAACAAAATGGTATTTAAGGTCAATGTTTGTTGCATCCATGATAATCAGGATTTTCAGACAATTCCAAATCACTCTGTCATTAAATATTATCATAGTATAATCCACTTTTTTATTGCAAACTGACACATCACTTTCCTCATTTACAGTGTTAGGCAACAGTACTTTCAGGTACATTGTTTCTTTACAGCCAGGGCTGCAGAGAGCGGAGCCAGGACCTGGGGAAAAGTGGTGGCTGCAGGCCCTCCACACGCTCAAAACTTCCCCCTACTCCTCCACGCCTTCAAAAGACAATTGCTTGAACTACATTCCAGGAATCTAATCTGTTCCTTTGTCTTTCACCCTAACTCCATCTTATCCCTTGCTTTATTTGGGTTCCATTTGTGGGTTATTGCGAATTATTAAAGAACTAGGCCAGAAATAAATTAACACTTAATTTAAAATAAGATTCTTCTAGCATTCTTACATGACTAGGTTACATGTATTTCACATTTTAATAGGCACAAGTTGCTCTGGATACAAATAAGCATTTTTGATCTGAACATTGCTTCACAGAGTACAAAAAATTATTTGCGATTAAAATTTTAATTATATTAGAATAAAATTGAACTTTGTAAAGAAAATAATTTGATCTCTACGGAAATTTAATAAAATTTTACTTTGCTTGCTTTTTTTTCAGTAAATGTTTTAATAATTGCTTATTTATTTATTTAATCAAAAATGTCCACATACAGCACTGTTGCCAATTTACAGTGGCCCAATAACAAACGTACATAAGAAAACAGATACAATAAAAACATAACATAATAACAGATATCATAACAAAACAGGAAATATCGGAAAGAAACTGAATGAAGAAGTATTGTCAGCTATTTTCAGAAAGATGAGAGAGAGCCAAGTTTGTAAAGATGTTGGAGGATAGAAAAAAGGGATCAACATAAGGGAATTAAGAAGGGAGGGGAGGCGGAAAAAAAGTGAGCGTTGAGCGAGCGATAATCTAGGAATTGGTAAATGGAATAGATCATGAATTCGCGTAGGCCGGGAGGGTACTCGGAAATTCATAGAAGAGAGGAGTTCGGGACAGTCTGTGATCAAAATCAAAATCAGACTTGTATCAAAATTCCGACTTCTGGCCAACTTCGATTCGATTGATTGAATACCTAAATCAGACAATCTTTGTTGTCCCATTGTGGATCTTTAACAGTTCTTTATGCGGCTAAGTATGCTGAAAGAATGTTCTGCCTCTGCACGTAGGGTGCAAAATATGCGCAAAGCTACGCAGAAGTTTGGGAATAGCCTAGCAATTTTTAAAGATGTTAGTTTATTTCGCAGCCCTATTGGTGGCAGTGGTTTTTCTGATATATTTGTTCTGCTGACTGCTTTAAGATATTTGACCACATCCACCAAATCTGAGGTGATATACACTTTGTATTCCTATGCATTTTTAGTGCAAATTGTTTCAATTTCATCATCTACCAGGTCTTGATATTTCCCAACAAATGCAAATTTTTCCTGTATTTCTTTCAGAGCCGAGAACCTCGACGTCAGGTTTGCAACTACAGTTGAGCACCCCTAATCCGGAAATACCTAATCCGGGACACCCGTAATCTGGCAATATTTCAAAGGCGTAGATACTTAGTGGAAAACAAACTTTTTTGCCGAATCATTGCTTCATATTTACACAAACTGTAACCCACTCTTGACTAAAATTCTCCCATTAAAGAGCGAGTATTGGAAGATTTTTTGCATACTATGTTGTCTATATGAATTATTTTGTGCAACGAAGGTTGCAAGGCGAACAAATTCAGCAAATTGAAGACATATTGCATCGTTGCCAAGACACGGGTGTGTTGCGTGGCTTATCGGAGATGGACAGTAGTGGTCTTACATGGCACGTGCATATTTGCTTTATACTTAGTGGTAACTCGAAGTAAAAACTATCTGTCATCTGCATGGTTTTATCCGTAATTATGTCTAACGTAAGCAGTTATAGCAGCAGCAAGGGGGCGAAGCGAAAGCACAGAACATGTAACCCACACCTTCGTCTCCTTTAATGTTACCTTGGATATTATTATTATAGTTATTACATAAACAACATGCAAAAAAACATTTATGGCTGCTTAATATTTATACTTTTAATTTTGTAATAACTAATTGGGCCCAATTTACAAGTGTTCAAAATTTCCAATTTATATAATTAATTAAAGACTTAAATGAATGATACAACTTTTCAATTTCGAGGGCTTGACTTTTAATCTGTCCTTTTGTTTCAATCTTGTAAATTAAACCATCAAGACGACAACATTTTTGGAATGGCACTTATCGTGATCCTTTATTCTCCTCCAAGTATCGCCCCAGTAAACACAAAATGCTGCAGATGCGCATCTGATGTGCTGCGCGGTAGCGCTGCAGCTATCACAAAGGCGCTTCTGCAGCGCGCCTAGCACTCCTAAACTTCCCTTTTTTGAATGTCGAATGCGCTGCTAACGGGTGTCAGGAGCGCTGCACAAGCGCGTCAGGAGCGCTGCATAAGCGCTGCACAAGCGTGTCATGATCGCTTCAACCTGCAAAAAATAGTTTACTCAAGGACCGAAAGTAGATGGTGTCTCCGGACTGCATACACTCAACTTCATTTTCGCATCTACCTACGGTCAACCTCACATCTATCTACGTTAAGCCTATCACGCAACTACCTACGCCATATCCAACTATCAACTGCTAGATCTGTTTCTTGAAAGTTGTATATATACGGCCATTCCCGTGCGTAAATGTGTTTGCGAGAACTAACTTTTAAATATCAATGCCATGATAGTTTATGGAAACGTACCATCCAATCACGATATCAGTTTTCAGGCATTAATTAACTGAAACCTATGTTGCCACATTAAATGAAAATGAAGCCAATATTAATAATATTAAACAAGATGTTTTCCAAATGCACACGTTTGTTTACATTTCAATGAAGACGTAACTTACTCGCGCAAATGTTACGAACGTGAATATGCATGTATACGGGTCAATCCATATATTGTGGTCCAGAGGTGGTTGCTTGATGATTTTTAATATTTTTTTATATTTTTACCATACAAATTACCATTTATTGTGAATACAAATATGTCATTATTTTATTTTTTTCCTGATAGTGGCCATTTTTATGCTAACAAAACACCCATTTTAGGCGATTTCAGTGTTCTGCAGTTAAAGCAAATATCTCTAATTCTGTGTATCCTAGAACAATCAAACAAAAACCAATCGATTCAGTAAATAATGAACTTAAATAAAGGTCGGGTGATGTATCGACCTAAAATTAAGTCTAGGGTCCTTAAAAATTTGCTTCAAAGTTTTCATCACTTAACTAAAAAATCAATTTTTACAATTTTTTACATAGGAAGGCAGGATACTTAATGTTTGTAATTTTTTTATTTGAAAGGTACAAAGCCATGCTTTAAGTTTGCAGAATTTTAAGCTGTGGACTTCAGTGGTTTTCTTATTAAATGTTTTTAAATTTCTTGATTTTTCAAATTTTCCAAAGTTTGATGCCCATTATCTTTGTTGGGCATAAAAATTTGAAATTTGGCCGATTTACAGTCCTTTAGATGAGGAATAACCAGTAAAAATTTTGTTTAGTGGACTCAACTATTTATAAAGATATTAAACATTGAAAAGTACCAAAATATCGACGAAGTCGACATCAACACGGCACCATTAAGTACCCTCTGCAGGGGCGGGGTCGGGGGTGGGGGGGGGGGGGGGGGCTACCGCACCCCTCCCCCCGTAATTCCCGGGAAAATAGAAAAATTGTAATCATCAAGGTGGTTCTCCGATGCAAGTTTTTATTTCACCAGCTCAATACACAATGTTTAAAGATAATTGGAAAATATCTAAAAGCCACTTGTCTGAACAGACACAGTATCCTCGTTGTTCGCAATTGTACTTTAGTAGGCCTTTTGGTGAACAGTGTTGTGAAAGCTTTGGTGCCGTAACAGAATAGTTATAAGCTATTATACTATGTATGCAGACCTATATACACCTTTTTAATATGTATGCAGAGAACAGTGCCGCGAGTTTGGGCAGTTGAGCCGTAGTGAGTCTGCGAGAGGGGAATACAGTCTCCACGCCTTCCCACAGCATTGTCTATTACTATGCGACACCCTCTGCTCTCGTGCTCGTCGCGACATGTCAGTTGCCTGGCTCTAGCGAGTGTATTGTTTCAGTTGTAGTGAGTGACAAGTTCAAGAGTTCTTCACATATTTAGGACCCTGCGTCCATTTTCCTTTATTCTGTGATATACCTGATGTGCAGATCAACCTTTCTGGCAGAGATGGTAATTTCAGTCGGTTAATTACAAAGACATAACTTATTTGCACTTTCTCGTGCTCGCCATTAGGGTCGGACGGCCGGCTTCAAACTCGGGCCCACATTAGCCTCCATTGCTATTTATCTGCTTTTTGATCAAGGAATTGAACTCCCACCTATTGGACTTTCATCTTCATTGTGTTATCATAGAAATGCTGTCAGAGGTCCACCCACCGTAGTTTTGTCCCCTCTCCTTTTGATAGCAGTAAAATTGAGGACTCTCTAAGCAAAATAATTTTCAAGTATTATGCTACAGGGTGAGAAAAAGATGCTTATAATGTTTTTTGCAACTCGTCGCAGAAGGAATAGTTAAGGTTTACTTTTGTTTACAGGCGTCTTCTTCTAGTAGGCCTGGTACAAAGCGGAAAACTAATAGTGCCTCTGCGGACCTTCGAAGATTTTTTCTCTCGCGTCCAAAAACAAAAGACGCCAGAAGCAGCAGGAGGAAATGCATAATTTGTTAATATCGTGCATTCATGCTGCACAACTGACAATAAGACTCAAGCTGAGTCAATGGTCCTTTTACAATCCCATCCACGTAGCCACGAAAAATCGACTGAAGCTTCAATTTATTCACTTCCTTTGGCTAAAAAAATTTCAACTGTGACATAAGGTCTCTTCATTGTACCAGGAAAGGAAAGACCTGATGATAGGAAAAAAGCAGAACTTTTGGAAGGCCCTTGGGCATCCACAAGCGACTACAAGTATCCCTTTTCAACTCATAGGAAGGGAACCGCAGAAGAGCGTCGTTACGTGAGGATAGAACATCATGAAAAGTACCCTTGGCTTGTGATTTCTCCCTCAATGAATGGACTTTTTTGTAGGTATTGCCCTTTTTTTCCCAATCAACGGCAGCTTGCGGTACAAATTTGCAGTCAAAATCTCTCGATACAGAGCCGTTAAAGTTTTCAAAACTGCTAGGGAAACTAGATGATCTAGAAAACCACCAACACACAGTCTTATCACAAAGGTGCAGTGCCCAGTTGGCCCTGAATTTTCTGGAAAATACAAAAAACCTGAAAATCAAAACACATGCCAACTACAACGGCTACAGAAGGGAGAAAATCAAGGAAAATGGAGAAAATCTGAAGCTGATACTTAAAAATGTGATTTTTCTTGGCCGTCAGAACATACCATTCAGAGGTCATCGGGACGACGCGAAGGTGCATTATCATTGGAAGAGCCCTTGACGAATGACGGTAACTTCCGAGCATTACTGCGTTTTCGTTACTAGGTATTATAAAAAATTATAAAAATATTAAAGAAAATAGTATTTTCTGAATATGTACTTATATTTTTATTTCATTCCAACTAATTTTCATTTTGTACGGCATTAAAGAAGATTTATTTCAAGGAGTTCGAAATCCTTGTGTAGGCTGCCGCGGGTTGATGTATAGGAAGATGAAGGTCTTCCGCCTTTTGCACCGCGTTGGTCTATGTTTCCTTGGACGACAGTTTCGTCGGCGTTGTAGTCGGCTGGTCGGTGAAATGAAGGTGCAGCTATTTGTCGTCTTATATATCTCAAGCGTTAGACCGGGTCTCCAACGGGTGAGATATATAATACGACAAATGGCTGCACCTTCACTCCACCGACCTGAAGAAGCCGACTGAAACGCCGCCGAAACTGTCGTCCGAGGAAACACGGTGTAAAACCCGGAAGACACTTCACTTCTTCACAAGAATGGCATTCTTTACATCGTTTTTTTACGTTTTTCAAATTTGATCAGATAGATTTACTCAATAATTTATCACATCTCTTGTATATAATATAGCCACACCAAAACTACGTTCCTAGCGCTACATTTCTTTTAATTTTCCGAGGGAAGTCCACCCGGACCTCTATTTTGTTGAGATGTATTGCATACCCCCCCAGGCGCCGCGGGAAGTAGTGAACCGCCCCCCACCAAGACAACGACCTTAATCCGCCCCTGCTCTAAGTAATGCTTGATGCCTTTAAAATCATTATCATAACTCATTAATCAGTTTTTCACCTCATTTTACAAGTTATTCATTATAAAGTAAACATTTGGTATAGTAAACTTAAGCTAAAATGAAAATTCAGGCCTTACAATACAAAGAATATTTGGGAATTCAAAGAAACGTACCCATATATTAAACTTGGTCATTCCATAACTATATACCAAATGTTTACTTTATAGTGAATACCATGCAATTGTATGGTAAAAATATTAAAAATCACCAAGCAACAAATTTAACTTTTTCTGGACCACTTAATATGGATTGACCCATACTCAATGTTACGAATGTGGAAATGAGAAAACTGATTAATGTACCAATAAAAGCATTCCAATAATTTAGTGTACAACGGAAATTAATTACACAAAGCTATCAATGAAGTGTTGTTACTGGCAGAACCCAAGTCTCTCCGATTCGTGTCAAAGCTTTCCCATTTATGCCAAATTTTCGGTCTAAGAATGAACCACAGGCTAAACATGTTACTATATATCAAGGATATAATTCATTAAATAAAAAAACAAAGGATACACATAGTAAATGTTTAAAGAATGAGTATTCATATCTTCCTCTTTCGATTGAGACTTTCAACATTTCCCCTTATTCAAAAGACTACCTGCAGCGCTGTGGCAGTGCGTCCGCAACTTGCAGCTGCTGCACTTCAAACACGAGCAGTGAATGCGCATTAGATGCGTTTCTCGATAATTTGCTCTACGAGAGCGCTGCTGAGACGCTGCTGACGCGCTTCAGTTGACATGTGCTGCATTTGCAGCGCTGACATCCTTGTGAAGCGCTGCTGCAGCCATGTGTGTTTTCTGGGGCTGTCTCTCGGAGATCTCTTTCTCCGGTCCGTCATGATCCTTCCGCTATCGCCGCAGTTCCTTCCGTTTCGTCCTTCCTCTCGGCTTCCTTCAGCTTTCCTTCCTTAGAACTGCCCCTAGAACACTTCCCGTCACTTTTTGACAAACCGGCCCCTTTTCCCACACTTTTATTCCCTTTATTCCTTCTTCTTTTCGCCTTTTGACAAACCGAACTCTTTTTCTGCTTCCACCATCTAGCTCTCACTCCTCACCCTCGCGTCCCTAGTTACCATCCCTCTGTTGCCTTGTTTTTCTTTACTTACGCCATAACTACGCATTCTTGCATTATTTATTTATTTACTGCGCGTTTTGTTACAAACATTAACTATTGCAGAAAAAGCAGAAGTGTTGAAAAAACTTGTTTTCGGTACATCAGTGAAGTGCCTGTACGTGTAATATGTAATCCGTTGGATCTTCGACAATCTATGACAATAAGAAGCAGAAAGAGAAGATCCTCAAACTTTTCTGTGAAAGTGACACTATCAATAAGAAAGGGATTGGGATAAGAAAAACCACGAAATAAGGGTCTAGTGCCTTTTTGGATCGTGTACTTATGCATTGGTTTCGACTGCGTCGAAGTGAATGGCTCAGTATTTCATGCCAAATGTTAAAGGAGCAGGCTAAAATATTTTATAGAATTTGATAGATTGTAGATATGTTCAAAAAGGCAACCAAGGTTGGACAAGAATCTTCCTCCAAGGCTTCCTCCTCAATCGCTCCCGATGTATCGATGGATAGCCACACAGATGGAAGCACCTGTAGCAGCGAGCGTTCACGACGCGGCATAGACAGATCATTTATTCAGCTGATATCGTATTAAACACAGTGGCATAAGGATTGCAAGGAACATTGGAAGCAATGAAAAATTGTTATTTATATTATTTCTCAACTAATAAGATTATACTGTTTGATGTGCAGCAATATGTTTATATGTTCTACGAATTCTTTTCAATCTGCCATTTTACGACACTATCGGTTGACTGATTTTGTTTAGAAACAGTTTATTTCTTTTTTTTTCAAATTATTTGTTAAATTATACAGAATTTATTCAAATTTCATTGAATTTGCTATAATTTATCGAATTCCCTCATAAAAAACATCGCAGACCCCATAAATATACTGGTTACTACCACAGCACCCGTAATCTGGCAAAATCCCTAATCCGGCATCACTCGAGTCCCGATGGTGCTGGATTAAGGGTGCTTAGCTGTATGACATCAATTGTCTTGTTGAACACGTTGACTAAATCTGTGTTCAGGATCCTGATGGTCTCTCATCATAAAATCGTTTGGCTTTTTTCACGCACACATTAGAAACAGGGAAATCTCTCTCCACAACGGAAGCCAAAGCGACAAGCTTTGCTTCTGACAATATCCTGTCCCACAAGTTGCGTTATGACAAAAAATCACTTATTAGGCTTTCAATGTTTTTCGCTTGTACGTCGAATGTCACATCCACATGCTGTAGTAGGTAATTGGCTACTGTAATTGAGTGGGGTCAAGATTTTTACCCAAATCAAAGTCATTACAATGCATTGGAAGGAATCGAGAAAAGTAACTATGCCATATATTGTCGCTCTTGTTTCTATCAGAATATTGAATTTCAATAGTGAGAGCAGAGCCTCACTGACCTTTCCCATGTAAGCTGCTATCGGTTTGAGCCATTATCGTAGCCCTGGCCGCGGCACAGATCAATAGGAATGCCATGCTTACTAAGGGTTGATATTATTTAGTCTGCTATTTCTACGCCAGTTTTTTCACTGCAGCTCGTGGGTACTTTCATTTAATCGTAGTAGTATTAGGTTTTAGGGTGCTACGACGGCAAAGGTCTCTCATATATCTTAATCTCATATATCTCAGGATAAATGAGGTTTGTTCCATATGACTTCAATCCGGAGTGTCATTTACAATTTGAGAGAGATATTTTGAGTTTTTCACTTCATTTACAATTTCTCTCCTTACGTGATCGGCACAGCAGGATATACGTACATTCATTTTGAGTCTCCCAAGACAAGTGGTGAACCGTAGTGGCTTACGAGTTCAAGTACTCCCAAAAAATTCCCATTAAAAATATATGAATATGTTTTCGTATTGTTTAATACTACTGGAGAAATAAATTTCATTCCATTTTCATTTCATTATTCGGATCTCCCACCCACATGTATGTTTGGTTAGTGGACTTACAAGCGTGTTTTGTTTGCATTATTTAACTCGAGAGGGATGGATTACCCTCAATTCTACTTTTAAAAAATGAATTTTAAAACTTATTTTTTAATTCAAATCGCCACTTACCAAGTGGTAATTTAATGATAATGTTTAGTAAAACACTTTTCAAGCTAAGATGCATTTTAGCAAGTATTTGGTATTAGTTACATAAAATAAATAAGAACCTTTGTAGCAATGGAAGTTAATTGTTTATATTTACTTTACATTCACAAATCTACTTTAGATTTTACTGCTGATGGTTTTTATCGGTGCTCAATTTCCTGATTTTTGATGCTGGACCCAAAATGCTACAAGCTGCATCCAACTGTTTAATATTGTCATGTGGTGCAATGCATTCTTCTTGATATTCATTTAGCTCTAGGTTTTGATGAGAAAAAAATACTCTTGAAACAATTAGTATAAAGGGAACTTCTTAATTAGTATAAACTCCAGGAACTAAATTTAAGATTGGAAAAAATTGTTCTTTAAGGGCATGTTCCTGCATTATTTCTCTTAAATTTTTCTTAACTGTATTATGTGTTATTTCAAAGGGTCACCACAAGATTGTCCATACAGATGATTAAATTTAAATAAAAACTTTTTTGTGATACTTACATATAGTTGTGACATCTGAGCTTACTCGTAAATAAATAATTTTAGGTTTTTTATTTTCTTCACAGAATTCACTAACGTTCATGAGTACTTTTGCCACTGCACCATACATTGTTTTATGACACTCTTCATTCATATAAACTCCTATGGAACATTGTTCTTTGATGTTGAAATTACCTACCTTAAGTATATATACCTAGTATAAACTGGTAACTGGTTTTCAAATCTATAGATTGATATAGGCTATTATTACAAAGTAAAGCTGATTTAATAAACACTTCCAAACACAATAAAGAATAAGGCACTTGGAGAAGATGTGATCAGGTCACTGGCTGATCTAAGACTGACCACTGTCTGATGTTAGACTGACAAGTCTGTAACTGCAGAGCTACAGTACTAGAGTTGCAACAAGAAAACTTCTAAGGTCAGAAATGGCTCTAAGACTGTCATAACTGAAAACCGCTGCAGTTGAATTGTCCAAACATTTTTATTTCATCTAGTAATGTTAAGTATCCCTCTATCAGAGTGAAAAACACAAGAAAATGGTATGCATGAAGAGTGCTAAAACCGTCATTATAGTGATATTTTTTCTAATTATTGAGGAGCTATAACTTTGTTATTAGCACAATACACAGCATAATTTTTTTTTATTTGTCATTTACACATACAAAAAGACTAAGTTCTGCTAATTTTAGATTTTTTATCACCAACCCCATCACAGTTATTCTAAGCCAAACTTAGAAAAAATGGAAAAAGTGACTTTTTGAAAATTTTTAACAATTTAAGGTTAAGTATATCACTATTGATATTTTTTATTATGAACCTAATAACTTATATCAAAAAATAAAAAAAATAATTCAAACTGTTTTCTCTACTCCCACTGTTAGAAAATGTTTTTCAAACAGTGAAATTTCAATTGTAACTTCTTTAAACTTTGCTTGTAGTTTTACCTTAGAAAGGTTAGAGATAGGTAAACAAACCACTGGACCTATTTTTTACCTTGAGAAATCACAAACAAAATGCTTTTTCTTTCATTCTTCTAGGAATACTACTTTTATAGTTATCGACGGTAACGTAAACCCTTAGAAATGCAAAAATGGTCTTGCACAACATTATAAAAATGGCCGCCCAAGGTAAACCACTTGAGATAAAAATTTGAAAAAAATAGTTTCAATGTCTTAAGAGATGAGGGAAACAACTAGGAAAATTTCAATTTTTTTTAAATTGGTCAAGCAACCAACTATTTTTTTGATCAATTAAAGTCACAAACTAAACACCGTTAGTTTTTAAAAAAAGAAATGTAGGTGTTACAAGTTCCTAATTTTTTCAATATTCTTCCTCTGGAGTACACAGACGTATTCTATCCCATGCAAAACAGCTTAAATGTTGAGGCAAATTGCTCAAAAACTAGTTTGGCATGGGGTTAATATTTTGATATCATTGGAAAGGTGTGAGTTTTGATTTTAAAATTACATCAATTTCTTCAAATTCTTGGTGAATTGATATATCATTCAATCTACCTTAAATGTCAGTCATGCTCAAAGAACTTGTAGCAAAATGTTGATGCAGGTCTTAAAATGTACTACAAATCACTCAAAAAGAACTACCTACCACAAAACTCTAAACAATGGCAATTGATCATTCAATGGTAATATAACAGCAGCATCCTTATATATACCCAAAGACAAATGGAAAATTGTTGTCAGTAATAAAAATGCTGTCTGGAGTAAGCCTCTGCCCTAACTGCTTGACTGTCAGGGTAATTCTATGTCAGTTTTTTTATCAGCCTGCCAATTCATTTGTTGAACATTTCTTCCCACCCCCAATTTAGCATCCTCTTCCTCAGATGCTCTGCACACTCAAGTAATCTATATTAATTCTTCTTGATGCCATGTACGGTCACTGAACTCGAAATAATAATTCATAGTTTGAGCAAAAAAACACAGTCCTGGTATAGATTACATTCCAGGATATAGCGGCATCCTATCTCCGTATTGTGGACCCCCTTTTGCACTTAATCAATGAATCACTTTGACTAGGGATATTCCCCAAATCCTTAATATGTAGAAGCAAAAGTTGTCCCATTCTTCAAACAAAAGGTGAATACAGTAGAACCTCGGATAACGACCACAATCCGTTCCAGAAAGCTGGTCGTTATCCGAAATGTTCGCTATCCGAAACAATTTTCCCCATAATAAATAAAGGAAATAGGAATAATTGGTTCCTAGCTCCTATTGACTCGCTATTATATGAAAGTTAAAGGCTATATAGCTATGCTTTTTTAAATGAGAATAGTTAAAATACAGTACAAATTGAGTTAAATATAAATAAAAACATTAAAGAAAGCATTTAAACATAAGGAAAAATAGGAAAACTAACCGTATTTACTGCCATGTGATGGCGTGAGTGGATGGAGGTGTGGGGTGGAAGGGGTGGAATTACTGCTTGGAGGGGGAATCCCCCTCTGTGAGAACTTCGGAGGAAGTCCTCTCGCTTTGAGGTTGAAGGAAAAAACTTATCCAGTGTCTGTTGCTTCTGCCTTTTTTGTAACACTTTTCGATAATATGACATCACATTGTCATTGAACATGTTTAGGCTCCTATTGCCTATCGCACTGTTTGGGAAAGAGTTTTCTATAAACAATTGCAATTCCCCCCACTTAGCACACATTTCTTTAATCACCGAACTTGGGACTTCCTCTTTCCCTTCCCCCTCCCCATCCAAAGACATATCCTCAGCCAAATTCTTTTCTTCCTCAGCCTGAAGGTACTGCAACTCTTCAGTAGTGAGTTCATTGCTGTGCTCCTCGACAAGCTCTTCAACATCGTCATTATCCACCTCCAACCCCATGTTTTGGCCGAGGGAAACGATGTCATCAACAATTTCTGGTTCGATTCCTTCAAAATCTCGCTCTGGAACACAGTCTGGCCACAGTTTCCTCGATCCTGCATTCATAGTACGGTAGGTCACTTGGTTCCATGCATTATCTATAAGATGAACACAATTCAAAATGTTGAAGTGATTCTTCCAAAATTCCTTCAGAGTTAAGTTGGTATCATTCGTTATATCGAAACACTTTTTGAATAAGGCTTTCGTGTACAATTTCTTGAAGTTTGAAATGATCTGTTGATCCATGGGCTGCAGCAAGGGGGTTGTGTTCGGTGGCAGATAACAAACTTGAACAAAGTCGAACTCTTCTTCTAAGTACTCGCTGATGTTTGGAGGGTGTGCTGGAGCATTATCCAGCAGTAGAAGGCATTTGAGGGGAAGTTTGTTCTTCTGTAGATATTCTTTCACAATCGGGGCAAACACTTCGGCCTCACACGCATGCCTCGTTTATACTTGGCAATCATTTCCTTCTTCAATTCAATTGTTGGCCGCTGCCTTCTCACTGAACTGCTACCATCTCTCTTCAACTTCTTTGGTGCCATGATTGAAGGCTTGATGATTATTAAAATAAAGTAAAAAAATCACTAAAGAGGAAGGATGCACAACGATTAGGATAATGAACGTGTGTTCTTAACCGTGTCTCCAGCACAAAGACAGATGAGAAGCACTTGGCCGCACAGCACCGAACACAAACATGGACGCTACACATCTGTTCGCTAACCGAAATTTTGTTCGCTATCCGAGGCAAATTTTTAGCGAAATTTTTGGTCGTTATCCGAATTGTTCGTTATCAGAGGCGTTCGCTAAACGAGGTTTCAATGTACTGTTAAATTGCAAAACTACCGCCAATTTCACTTCAGTTGCAGCTTGATAAAATATTTGAGAAAGTAGTGAGAACGAAGATTATCGTGGTGGTCTACGATAAACTTTTTCATTTTTTGGGTTCTACCGCGTCAGTAGGCAACCGGCACAGTAGAACCCGAAAAATGAAGTTCATTTGAGATAGTATTCCATACACGTCTAACCTCCTTTCTAGAATCCCAAAAATGGTTTTAAACCTCCTAGCATGGTTTTAGGGAAAATAGATCAACTCCATCCACAGTACTTGAAGCTGTGGATGTTATTCTAGCATCCATAGAAAATAAAGGAAGTGTGTTGTTGTTTGTTGACTTTTCACAAACTTTTGATTGCATTAATCATCAGTAGATTCTACAGAAACTTTAGAGAATAGATGTCCGTGGCATTCCCTATAGCTGTATCCAATCCTACTGACTGGGTAGGTCACTAAGAGTTATTCTGAATATTAATGGTTCTTATTTGAAGCCCATATTAAAAAATATGCTATGTGGCGTGTCACAAGGATCCATCCTGGTTCCTGTGATTTTCTCATTATAATCAATGCACTATCTGATAACCTGTTAAAAGCAGTTGATGTGTATATAGTGTCTATTGTAGGCAGATGATATCAGTATTTTCATCTCATCTCCATTTCTCCCAAGTATGAAGGAAATAAGGTTAATAAAGGAAATGGACTCTTACAATGCATGAGTGACTGTTTAAAGGAAAACAGTTTGAATATAAATGTATATAGGTACATCATTAGCTATGCACTTTAATTTGAAGAGCAAGCAGCAGGTTGACTTGAATCTTTACCTGAATATAGTCACCCTCTGCATCAGACCCATGATGTTAAATTGTTAGGTCTTCAAATCGCCTTGAACCTTCCTTAGGATTAGCATGTTTGATATCTTCTTTAAGAACTTTGCTCAACCTGTTATTTGATATGTTTCAATAGATTTTCTGTCAGTCCTGATGAACTACTAACCCTCTTTCATGGTCAATTCTATTAGTGTGTGATTTCAAGCATAATTTTCTGGGGATCATCATATACTGCATGTAAACTCTTCAAACTGCAAAAGAATTAAAATCGTTTATTTAATAATATTTGCACCTAATATTGCTCCCTGCGGACCTTTTCAGAAACTCAGTAAAAGATTTCAGAAAACTCAATATTTTTCCACTCCTTTGTGGAAAAATATTTTCCCATCGCTTGTAGGTTCCAAATATTCTAACTTTGATGATTTAATGAAAAAATCTTGTATTCATAATCACCTTACTCGTGGCCATGAAGTTATTCAGTACAAATATGTCTGAGCTAAATTGGCCTCAGAAGGACCAGAAACATTGTGAATACAGGTTTTTAGCAGGCTGCTTTATAGATTGAAAATATGTGTAAGTTTATACACATTCACGTCATGTTCTGGTGGTTTGGCCCCTGAAAAACCTGAAGACAACCCAATTGCTTATCGGGATTTCAGGGGCATATGGACCACCAGAAAAGTAGGGGGGGGGGGGGGAATTATTATTATTTAAAATGAAACTATGTAAATATATTTGTATGAAAACTTCGTTATATACTCCCTGAATGAATGTCTTCTGGATATTTGTTTGTAATTTTATTTGTTTTTCCTTTGTAATTTTTATCCATGACAAATCTTTTACAAATGAGTATGTATTGGTCTTTGGGTAATAAATATTTATTATTATTTTTATTAAGGACCTGAGGTTGTGCATGTAAGTATTCATATATGCTTGCATTCCTATGGTAATAGTTTAGTTCTCCACTTTAGCTTCATTTGGCCAATCGGTTTTATGGAGAAATATATAAATTCAAATTTACCATACTCACATTCAAACGAATATATGGTCCATTTTCGGTTCATGATCTCCAGATCAATTTGTTGTCCTTCTTGTTTGGACAAGGTAATTGCTGATATGAAATGCGTGTTGCACAAATGTTTTTCTAAATAAGAGCATTCTTTGAACAGTAGATGCATTATTGAGTCTCAGCCTCAATGAAAGCTTTGCCATTTTTTTTAATAGGCTATTGAGATACTAGTTCATGAATAGCTAAGCTCATAATGAATTGTGATGAAAATATCAGTAGAATAGAATTATAATATTTATCTCCTACTGAGTTTCGAGTGATAAGTAACCTAGTAATAACTCAGTATCTGTTGAGTAATATATTATATAAATTCTGTTACTTGCATATACTAAATAAACTTAAATTGAAACATCAGTTGATGTATTTACAGGTGGATGGCAGCAGTATTAAGAGTACAGAATCTGAGAACAATCAATTCTGTGATTGGGCAGAATACACCTGCAATGATTGTGGGTTTAAGTGTCATGATGAAATAGAATTGAGGGTCCATACATCTGGCCATATTGTGAAAGAAAGGACATTAATATGCAAGGCATCTGAAAGGATTACTTCCCATGAAAGGTCTTCATTGAAATGGGCAAATATTGATGGTGGGTTAAAGTCATTCAAGTGTGAAACATGTGGGAAGAACTTTGCTCAAAAGGGTTCTTTAGTGCAACATTCTGCCGTACACACTGGACTGAAATCATTCAAGTGTGCAGAATGTGGGAGGAACTTTTCTCGGAAGAGTACTTTAGTGCGACATTCTGTCTTACACACTGGACTGAAACGATTCAAGTGTGAAACATGTGGGAAGAACTTTACTGAAAAGTGTCTTTTAGTGCGACATTCTGCCTTACACACTGGACTGAAACCATTCAAGTGTGAAACATGTGGGAAGGACTTCACTCTAAAGAGTACTTTAGTGCGACATCTAATGAAACACACTGGACTGAGATCATACAAGTGTGCAGAATGTGGGAAGAACTTTTTTTGGAAAGGTACTTTAGTGCAACATTTATCCATACATACTGGACTGAAACCATTCAAGTGTGAGGAATGTGGGAAGAACTTTTCTCGGAAGAGTTGTTTAGAGCGACATTCTGCCTTACACACTGGACTGAAACCATTCAAGTGTGAAACATGTGGGAAGAACTTTATTGAAAAGAGTGCCTTAGTGCGACATTCAGCCTTACACACTGGACTGAAACCGTTCAAGTGTGAAACATGTGGGAAGAACTTTGCTCTAAAGGGTACTTTAGTGCAACATTTAAAGAAACACACTGGACTGAGATCATACTAGTGTGCAGAATGTGGGAAGAACTTTACTGAAAAGAGTACTTTAGTTCGACATTCCGCCTTACACACTGGACTGAAACCATTCATGTGTTAGGAATGTGAGAAAGTCTTTGCTCGAAAGTTTCATTTGGTTAAACATTTAGCCATCCACAAAGGACTGAAACCATTCAAGTGTGCAGAATGTGGGAAGAACCTTTCTCGAAAGGGTACTTTAGTGCAACATTTCATGAAACACTCTGGACTTAAACCATTCAAGGGTGAAACTGATCCAAAGTAGTTTCCCTTAAAGGGTTATTTTTTAATAGATTTTCAATAGATTTATTGTTCTTTTGGTACTACTAGAGACATAATAGAGCATTGTCATAGGTACAGAGGAAATAGGAACCCTTACGAAGCACCCCTTACCCTTTATTGAAGTATTTAGTCATACACAAGGGACTCAAACCATTTTAATGTGTAACATGTTTGAATGAGTCTGCTTGGATGAGTAATATAGTGCAACATTTAACCTAACACTCTGGACTGAAGCCATTCAAGTGTGAAACATGTCGGAAGGACTCATCCCAGAAGAGTCATCTACAAAACATTTTGCCATGCACAGTTGTGCCAAGCCATTTAAATGTGAAGCATGTGGGAAATACTTAGCTCCAAAGAGTAATTTATTGGAAAATTTAATCATATGCATATACTGCATGATGTTAAGTCAAGTGTCGAACATGTGGGAAAGGAATATTAGAAGGGAGGCCACTTATTATCACACTGAATTGGAGGAAGATATCTCAAGTTTCCCATCAGATCACAGTGCTGTTCGGCATTGATGTTTCAAAGGCTAAGTTTACCATTATTTTATAGGGAGTTGGCCGTGAACATTCCTGAATGATTATATGTATATGAGATGAGTTTTGTAGATGTATTTGTTCTTTAGATTTTTGTGATGTTTGAATTATGATTGAAATATTTTACTGCAGTTACTGAGTAGGTATGATATGTACTATGAAGTAAAATATGTGAAATTTTCATTAAACAAACTTTCCCAAATATCAATATTTCAATATTATGGGACACCTTGACCTCTTCAAGAATTTCCTTTTGTTCATTGCTAATTTATGCTACTGTTAATATTTTTTGTGTAGGTACATGGTAAGAACATACATGGTTTACTTTTGATTGGAAGCGGGTAGGTTAGTATACAATGTGAATCTTTATTTTTTAGCTCTCAATCTGTGAAAGGTTTTGTAAAGCTGAGAAACAAACTTCATAGTTCCTGGTGGTAAGATTACTTTTTGACCATGTATTACAAGTGAAATACATTTTATATTTTTATAATAAATTTAAATTAAATTTAATATTTATTATATTTCAATGGCTCACTCCTTTCAATTTGTGATTAATTCATTTTCCTTTTTTTACTAGAGTGGTCATTTATCCAATTTTGTTTTAAATTAAACCTGTATTTTAGTACATTATGACCCACATATCTATGGTGGATATGTTCTGAGGCTATCTTTGTATGAACAAAAAGGTGTCTATCTGGGTTGCATATGCATTCTTCAGTTTGCAATCATCATTGTAATCCTCTTGGTGGTCGTGCAAGGTAAACTTCCCATTTGGGTGTTTTTAAAATATTAGTAGTGTTTTGAGAACGTAGTGTGAAATTCTGATGTGCCTTTGAGTTTAGTTGCTCATGGAGCATAATTGACTCAATTTTTCTCTCACACTGCAGTGACTGTCTTCAGGAGAAAATTAAATGTTTCTGTGAGTTTTGCCATCTTCTATATCATATATTGGCCGTAAAGTAACCCATCACCTCATTTAAAAGAGTTGGGCTATTTTGCACCTTCTCTAGATTCTTTTTCTGTCTACACCTTTGATTTTTTTAAATCTTATTTTTATCTCTTGGACTACAACTGCGGTGGAAGGGCTTGCCTGTTCCAATAGTAATTTGAAAGTAATCATATTATGTACTTACGGTTGGGCCACCCATGTCAGATAAGGCGACGGGTAGGTGCTTGATGAAAAGTAGTTCTTGAGTTGGTGTCAGGTTAAAAATACCTTTGGTAAGTGGAGAGAGTATCTTTACCCCTAATTTTCATTTATGCTGGACATGGATGTCCAGGCATTGTATTGAATTTTGTATTTTAACTGGTTTGGATGGAGTTCCCTGTGGGCCAAAAGGCAATTAGACCAATTGGTTCATCATCCAGCCATCTTGATGTGAATACCAATTCTGAGTTCTTACAATTGCTAGGCATTTGCACAATAGATGGGGTGTGATTTCCTCATTCTCTTTGCACCATCTGCAACTTGGTGTATCCTCAGTTCCCGTGTTGTGAATATTCCTCATCACTCGATAGTGGCCAGTTAACAGTCCTACCATTTAATGATGGAAGCTTTCTTGTATAACTAGTGTTTGGTCTGTCAATGAATCCTCTAGATTGTCACGAGCCTTGCATTGTTTTCCAGATCACAAGGTGTTGGGCTGTGGCTCATCTCTTGATCTCAGACTTCATCACTACAACTGTGATTGGTATTTGAAGTAGGATCTAGTTTTTTCCCAGCGAATTATATTGAGAAAGTCTTCTTGGGTCTTCCACTGGGATAAGTTTTTTGCTGCTGATGTCTTGGAGTCCGTCTTATACTCCATTTTCAAGGCGAATGATGATGTTAATGAAGGCTTCAACCATCACCATTGTTGCACATGGTCAAGGGCTGGCCGTTACGGTTTGAATATGCCGAAAGTGTTAATAATGGCTTCCATGCATCGCTAAGGGAAAAGCCATGGTCTCGATTGAAATTTCTTCTTTCCAATCGAATTTCAATGGCCTCCTTAATAATTCTATCCCAACCTTTTCTCCTGTGGTGTATGCAACCACGCCCAGTACAAATTCAAATGCACATAAGTGCGATATTCCACAGAGGAAAAATCATTCGCCTTGACCGGGATTCGAACCCGGATCCCTCGATTTCGCGCCGAGTGCTTTAACCAGTTAAGCTACCGAGGCGTCCTTCTCCCCTGTGGATTATTTCAAATGCCGAACAAATTCAAATGCCGAACCTTGGAATCTGATTAGCAAAAGACGTATCTTTCTTGAGCTTCAAATAGATAATATCCTCCCACTTGACCTCTTTTATGTGTGAAGGCTCGCAGGATTATTGAGTGTTTTCACCTTCTGCTATATAAGCCAAGTGCTTGTTGAGCATGCTGGCAATGTGTGGCATCTGCGATGCCATGACAGCAATACTGTTGCTTATGTTACTTACGTCACAACTCGTGCCTATTATATTTTTCTGTTAGCATGTTAATTTGGAAGTCGGGATTTATTTCACCAGCAGCTATCGTTCATTCAAGGCCGTGGAAAATTTCCAAAAAGTCTATCTCAAATTTTCAAATCCTAGGCCGTAAGTACACCAGAATAATCTGCAGCGGGCCCTTGTCGGTCTTCCCCACCATGCACTCAATACAGGGTATTGACACTAGAGGTAATCGCCGGTTATC
This sequence comes from Pyrrhosoma nymphula, assembly GCA_963573305.1. NCBI lineage: Eukaryota > Metazoa > Arthropoda > Insecta > Odonata > Coenagrionidae > Pyrrhosoma > Pyrrhosoma nymphula. The sequence continues at coordinate 84,551,188 of OY754339.1, forward strand.
TAGGTCCTTTGTTACAAATCCTGGGATACTCTCAGTGGAGAGTGCCTGGACGGTGGCAGCCTAATGTTTTGGGGAAATAATAGCTGAAATTACCGCTGGTTGGGTTTCCCGACCAAGTTGAAGATGACCTGAGTCCCGGCTTCGGCAACCACCGAGGAACAATGGAAACCTTCGGAAATTACCCCTTCCACACTGAGGATTCCGGCCACAAAAGCGTCGGGATGGGAAGCCAGGTTGAAATGGATACCCATTAGTGTGAAGGTCTGGAGATCACAAGTCGTATATTGTGGGAGGAGGACCTGGTCACCAGAGGAAACTCCCAGTGAGAGGAGTAAGGACTGGGATATGCAGTTCAGCTGCTCGTGCAGTCTGCTGGATTGGCCATCCCCATGCTGCCAAGGGTACAGTAGCAGAGTGTGTTCCTATTAACTGGCATGAAAAAAGCGAGAATAGAAAAAAGGAATTGGGAAAAAGAAAATTATGTGATTTGGTGAATTATTTATCTTGTCCAGTTCTGTTTATGCCGTGAATAGAATTCTGAAAGATGGACTTCACTAATCTTTATGTTAAACAAGGTGTCTCTCTCACTTTTTTATTTTTATTTCTTCTAAATGTCGTTGATATTTACTAGTTAAAAAGGCATAAATGTATATTTAAATAATTATTAAATATTGTATAACATTGCAGTGACCATCTTCAGGAAAAAATTGAATGTTTCTACAAGTTTTGCCATCTTATACATCATTTTTGGCCGTCAAGTAACTTGTCACCGCAGTTAAAAGAGTTGGGCCAATTTTCACCGTCCCTAGATTCTTTTTCTGTCAACACATTTAATTTTTTAAATTCTTATTTTAATCTCTTGGACTACAACCATGATATGCGGTGGAAGGGTTTGCCTGTTCCAATAGTAATGTGAAAGTAATCATATTATGTACTTCTCGCTGGGCCACCCATGCCATTTAAGGCGATGGGTAGGCGCTTGATGAAAAGTAGTTCTTGAGTTGGTGCCAGGTAAAAATACCATTGGGAAGTGGAGATAGTCTATCTTTACCCCTAATTTTCATTTATGCTGAACTTGGATGTCATTGAATTAGGCATTGTATTGAATTTTGTATTTTATCTCGTTTGGATTGAGTTCCCTGTGGGCCATTAGACCAATTGTTTTACTGTGCCAGCCATCTTGATGTGAATACCAATTTCGAGTCCTTGCAATTGCTAGGCATATGCGCAATAGATGGGATGTGATTTTCTCACCCTCTTCGTGCCATCTGCAACTTGGTGTATCCTCAATTCTCATGTTGTGAATATTCCTCTTCACTCGATAGTGGCCAGTTAACAGTCCTACCACTGTTCTCAATTTGCATCTATTTCATGATGGAAGCTTTCTTGTATAACAAAGTGTTTGGTCTGTTAATGAGCCCTCTAGATTGTCTCAAGCCTTGCATTGTTTTCCAGATCACAAGGTGTTGGGCTGTGGCTCATGCCTTGATCTCAGACTTCATCACTGAAACTGTGATTGGTATTAAATAAAGTTGTCTTTGGGCAGATGAGGTGGAATTGATCCATTAGAATGAAATTACGTAGCAGTTTTCCACTTTTTTATATTAAATATTGGTTTATATGACCGGTTTCAAAATATATATCTAAATATGGTTGTTAGGGAGTGAGGAAAGTGTGCCAATTTTCCCCCCCTCGAAACTTGAAAATCCTCGGAGACTAAACCGCAGGAGACTTCGCGTCTCGCAAAGTGCCAGAGAGCGATGAGACAAGTGCCATGATCTGCTCTGGTCAACGCAAACGCTCAGATTATCGCGATTCCAGCAGGAACACTCCTTTTATTCAGTCCCCGGTGGTGCTGACATCTTTTTCAATTTGCAAGCCGACGTGTGAACATTCCCACCAATCTTCCCACTTTGGGTGTGATAGGACCTCCCCTCCTCTCCCCACTCCTCCACTGGCCAGCTGTTTCCCCTCCTGTGCTGACAAAGTGCACCGCGATCATAGCAGCCCTCTTAGAAACTGACCGCGGCTGGAGAAGGACATATCAGCTTGGTTCAACTTGTGATCGTCTTGTAAAGACAAGGTTAACGGTATTTAGCCTACGGGCTTGTTTCGTACTGTAATAATTGTAATTATATAAATGCTGTCATTGAAGTTATTTCAAACTAGCTAAGGGTATGTTCATTTTTTCTCTCGTTACGCCCACCAAAATCAGTCAATTCATTCGCCACGTCAAGTTTCACGGGCTTGCGTTGCAAAAGAAGGGTGGAATAATTGACGGGAAGGCTGAAGCTACTGTCGAGGAAATCTAATGAAGAGTGAAGGGGAGTGGGATTGAAATATGTTTTGGTTCATAAGCGGACTTTGATCGACTGTGTTGAATTATTTCAAGCTGCTCAAAAATATCTAATTTGTTTCCTTTACTTTCCAAATGCAGTATTTTTGGTTGGAAGTTGCAGTCATAGTTAGCTTCCATAATGTGCTTGGCTATCATGGAGTTGTCATTTCCAATCCTTAGGCATCTTCGGTGTTCTTTAAGCAGTGGGGTAAAACTTCGCCCAGTCTGACCAATATAAACTGTAGGGCATGAGTTACAACTTACTTTATATGCTCTACTTTTATTTATCTTTTCAATTTTGTCTTTTGAATTGAATAAGAGTTTAGAGAGGTTGTATGACGTGTAAATTAATATTTTGTATTTTTCTTTGGTGAAAATTTTTGCAATTTTGTAGGAGAGGTGGCCTAAATAGGGAATTTTACGCCAAAGTTTGTTATTAGTGGCAGGGAATGATGTTAGAGTGAGGGTGGTTATTGTGTTAATGGATTTTTGTTTTAATCTCTTCCTAACTATACTTGGTCACTGAGTTTTGGGGTATTACCATTAATAATAGCTATGGTTTTTATAGTGTATTTCTTAAACATATTTTGTTTTTTCAAGTGGTATATCGATTAGTCTGTGAACCATTGACTGGAAACTAGATAATTTGTGAGCAATGGGGTGTCGCAAATCATTTGGTATAATGTGATCAGTGCAAGTGGGTTTTCTGTAAATAGAAAATTTACGTTTTGTTCCTACTCTCGAAATGGTAATATCTAGGAAAATGATTGAGTTATCTTCTTCTGTTTCCATTGAGAAATAATAATTCATGTTGAAATTGTTCAAGAAATTTTTGAAAAGATTTAACTGTCTATTAGTCCCACTCCAACAGTAAAGAACATCATCTAGATATCAAAACCAATAAATTATATTATTTGTCCAATTTACATTGCAGCTGAAGATCTTTTTCTCAAGGTGATCCATAAATATTTCTGCCAGAAGGGGAGAAAGAGGGGATTTCATGGCTAAGCCAATGGGTTGTTTATATATTTGTTTGTCAAATATGAACTAATTTTGTTCAACACACATATTCTTGAGGGAATATATTTGATTGCATATATCATTGAGGGTGTTGGTATTTTTCAGTATCTCAAGTGCTAATTGCGTGGCTTCAAAACTGGGGATGGACGAGAATAGATAAGTAACATCAAATGATACTAATTGTGAATTGGTGGGGATATTCAAGGGTCTCAGTACTTAGAGATGGGCCACTCTGAAAATTACCTCGGTAATTTTCGTAAATTACTGCGGTATTTTTCGTAATTTACTGTGCCCCTTGAAAATTACCGCAATTTTCTTGATAATTCACCTATTTTTGAGATAATTTTTCATACAGATAATTTCCCAACATGTTCTTTTAAGCTAAGTTCACATTTCCTACGTGACTGTCAGGAAAGAATAAAACTTTGCTAGTTCCACATTAATTTATTCACTCGCGACCGGTTTCGATACAGTGTATCATCATCTGGCCAAATGATGATACACTGTATCGAAACTGGTCGCAAGTGAATAAATTAATGTGGAACTAGCAAAGTTTTATTCTTTCCTGACAGTCATGAAGGAGTTCCATCAAGTTACGCCTGAAACTATTGAATTCATTTCCTACATGTTTAATAATAAATTGAGGCATGTACAACTCATTTTTGGAATATTTTACTTAAATTATAACATTATAGAGTAATGTATTAGAATATTCTTCTTGAAATTTTCTCATACTATGACAAAAGAAAGCCAGATTGTGTGTTGCTGCAGTAGTTCGTTTTACAATTTTAAATGTTTCTAATAGATTAATATTGTATTAGGTATTGTTTAAACATTGTTATTCTCTTCCTATTGTTCTTGGCTTTCTTATTTAACCATACATTTGCTGTTAAATGCTTAAAACTAAAAATTACAGTAATTTACCTCAGATGAAAATTACGATAATTTTCCCATCCATATTAGTACTTCAGTTAACGTGATGGAGTTTTTGATTGCATATTTCGTGCTGAAGTTTGTTACTTACTTACTCTTACTCCCAGTGCCATCTATATCTTAGGTGATATTTAGCCGCATCAACAAATCCGCTCCACCCGGATCGATCTTCTTCCTCTCTTTTTGTTGCTCCAATGTTTTCCGTATCCGTTCTCACTTGGTCCTGCCATCTTAGCCATGGTCTTCCCTCTTAGTACCTCCTTCAGCAGACATCCCTCCTCTTTCCTTAGAATATGATTCTTCTTGCCTTTATTTCACTTGTTATGTCTGGATGTTTATATAGATTCCTGATTTCTCCGTTGTGTTTTTTTCTCCATTGTCCTTCGTATGTGGGCCCATAGATTTTTGCAATATTTATCTTTTTCTCGAACACTATTAGTTTTTTCTCACACTTCTTCGACAGCCTCCACGTTTCGGATCCGTAGAGTAGTACTGGGGATATTGTTTTATAAAGTCTAATTTTGGTTTCATGCGACAGGGCTTTAGAAGATAGAATTCGGTTGCATGCATGCAGACATCTGTTGGCCTCTTTGCTGCTTTGTCCTCCCAAGGGGCGTTCTTTTGGGAGTGAGCCATAATTTTGGCAGCAGCATAGACCACGCAATTGACCGTCCAAAGGACCGACGTCTCTGTCAGGATTTCATCGATAAGACTATTCAACTGGGGCAGGTCGTTACCCTGCAGAGGGATCTTTTGGTGGATGTTTCTCTGCCTAGTGTGTCCTTCGTCATATATAACTGTGATCGTAGTTCAGAGATGGCCTGCCCAGCTTCCTCCCCATTTGGTAGAGACTCTGACACAAATACCGTTCTCACCTCAGGCGGTGGAGAGGCTTCCTGTGTCGGGGAGAGTAGTCTGGCCGGTGGTGTATTCCTCTGAACTGGTGGTTGGTGAAGAGTCCTTTTTTCGCAGGTGGTTGGCATAATCGCGCAGGTTCTGCTGCGATAGGTGGTCGTGTTCTGGATGCATCTCACACCTCAAAGAGTGCATCCTTGCCATATACCCCCTGCGATCGGGCTCCCTGGCAGCATGGCATGCAAGGAGGTCACCCCTTAGTGCTTCTATCCACTGCATCCCAGCTCCCGTAACTGTGTTATTTGTATTGCCACACCCAACACCACTAGGTCCCCCATCCGAGAAGGGCCGGTTATGGGTGGAATTTCTGGTATCTTTACTTGGAACCAGATTTACTGTGTGTGGGGTGGTTAGCCCCACACGTAGACGTCCACCATTAGCCGGCAAAAGCCGTTACCAGGTACGCCACGGGGAGGCTGGTGGTCCGGCTTTCGTACCTTGTTATTTAATATTAGTATTATTATTACATCTTCTATTATATTTTTTGCCTTGCATGTATAATTTATCTCAGTACTTACGATATTTTTGTTTTCACCTCGTCACTACATATTGATTCCTGTTGAATTAGGGCTTCTCGGGTTTCCAACTGGGTGAGATGGTCCATAGTCTCCAACTTTTCGAGGTCCGACACGGCCCTCGAAATGTTGGAGACTATGGACCATCTCACCTGGTTGCAAACTCAAGAAGCCCTAATTCAACAGATTTGCCGGGAAAGTACCAGATCTTCCATGATGATTCCTATTTATCCATACGGTTTACGTATCGTTCATGAATTATTTCATTTCAAAGCAAGGACATATAGGTAGCAAATGCCCCAAATAGGGTGTGTTGAATGTCTCAAACCATGATAAGTAATACGCTTTACCATAATAGTATGTCCCACTAACAATCGCATTTTGAACTCAGTAAGACTGATATTTCCTCCCAAGTCTTTTGTATTTTATATAAAATGGTTGTGATAATTTGAACCTCATACCACATGTCGTAATGTAGAAATTTCACCTTCATACTCAAATATGCATAACGTTGTAATAAAAATGCGTAACTTATGTTTTAGTGGTGACCAGAAAAAAGTTATGCATGTTTATTACAATGTATTTCACATTTGAGTCTGAAGGCGAAGTTGAATAAACTTAGTCAGTGTATCTGCCTGCAGGAAAAGAACACAATGTTGTAAAGATTACAAGATTCAGGAATCGTAATCTCCTTATGGACGTGCATTGTATTATGATTTTATCGAATTGCGAACACATCGAATAGGTAGTGACTAATGTAAAGTTTTTTATTCCTAGTTCAGAACGTATTTATCGCCCTGATGAGTTCATACCAGTGCTTCAAGAGCTTCATGAAGAAGAAAGGAGGGAAGGGCTAGGCAACCACGATGCAGAGGATGATTTTTGTGATTTCTCGTATGAAAGTGAAGGGGATTAAGAATATGTTTTTGAAGATGCACTACATTTCAGCGATAGTGAGCAGTCTTGTGATGAAAATGGCATTAGTCACCCTGATAATTTTGACGTTTATCTAGGTCAAGGGAAAAACAGTGATACATTTTGGCTAAACTCTTCATTACACTTTGTTAATTCCAAAACAAAAGCTAAAGACATAGTTTGTGTTTCACCAGGGCCAACATCAGTTACAAAGAATGCCTCAACCGAACTCGAAGTGTTTCTGAAAATGATTTCACTGAACATGATTGACAACACTGTCGAGAATACGAACTTGTAAATTGAAGAAAAACGATCTTCTCAGGTGTACTTGAGAATCAGAGATTGCAAGACTACTTCTCGTATGGAAATAATGGCTTTGTTTGGAATTTTATGCATTCTCTCAATAAATAAAAGTTGTTATGCAGATGCTAGAAGAGCTTGGAAAACAAATGGAACAGGCCTGATGATCTGTAGAGCTGCAATTGGGATAAACAGGTTCCGCTTCCTGCTGCAGGCACTTCGATTTGATGATTTCAGAACCAGGTGGGTTAGGAAAGCCACAGATAAGCTAGCCCCTATCAGAGAAATTTATTCTGAGCTAAGCAAAAATTTTAGAAATAGCTACTCCTTGTCAGAGCATGTAACTATAGATGAAATTCTGCAGCCTTTCCGAGGACGCTACAGCTTTGTTTTGTACATGCCTGATAAGCCTACAAAGTACGGTATCAAGCTGTATGCTATGTGTGATGCAAAAACTTATTATATGTACAATTTTGAAATTTATTGCGGCAAACAACCAAGTGGACCTTTTGAAAATTCAAACAAAGCAGGGTGCCCACAACTTTTTCTGAATCATTTCCCTGTGTTTTCCTTAGCAGGTTTCTCCATAATATCCTAAGAAATGTGCTAACTATAGGGTTTCAATACGTCCCGAAAGTGCACCTAAATAAATTTGTGTAAATAGGAGCAGAGATCAACACACACTTCTCATCATAATACTTTTATTTTTATGAAAAAATATTATCATAAGAATTAACAATAAAAAATGAGACTGTACAGGCAGCAAAAAAATAATCATGTCAATCGATCCTCTAACTTGAAAGATCAAACAAAACTAATTAAATAATCAGGAACTTTCTGTAAAATTATTGCTGTCTTACATTAAATGACCAGAAATTAGTTATTCTGGTAACACCCGACAATTACACTAAAAGAAAAGATTTTCATTTCTTCATCTTCTTAATTTTTTTCTCTACTTCTTCCTGTTTTTCTTTCAGGGCTTGATTCTCTGCTTTTAACTTATCTAACTCATTTTTCTTCCTTTTCTCTTCTTCTCTCTGTAATCTACTCTTCTTCACCATTTCAGTTTCTTGCCTCTTCTGAAGCACATCTCTGTCCTTGGCACTTGCTCCACGCGCATATCTGATCCACTTCCACTGACGCCTCGCCTCCCGCATGAAAAATCCCATCCCAAACTCTTCTCAGAGCAATGAGAGAGTTTTCATGTAGGTTCTCAACTAACATGTCTTTGTTCACAGAGAACCCACTCTTGACAAAGGCGTTACCGTGCGAGAACAGCAGGATAATTTAAACAGCTGCCCAACAATCCTTTAAGTCCTCTCGTTTGTTAAGTTGGCTTGCATAGAATGAGTCCAGTCTATCCATATCCCTATTAAAGCCTGTGAGCTGTACTTTATCCACCTGGGATACAAACCTTTGTACTGGATACCAGCGCGGTCTGCCTGCAGAGTGGTCATGTGGTTTGCAGACACGAGAACCCTAAGACAAGAATCCAAGTTTGTTTTACACTACTCAGGTTTTTAAAGAATTTTGTTAGGATCCAGACATGATGCTGCATTGGTAAATTTGTACTTTATTGGGTTTCTATTAACTATTTTATTTTCAATGGAGACCAAACACTTCTTACATTCCAACCTAAATTTGTCCTCTTCGATGTCCTTCACTCTTGCATCACGGAGAGCAAGGGTTGCCCCCACACCAATATTGATCTGGGACAGTTTCAAACCATTTTCAACATCATCTACATTAATATTGATCAGCTTGTAGGCTGTCTTCGCTTTGTTTAGGATGTCTGGATTCACAAACCGCCTGTACACCTCTCGGAGAAGATCCTCAATGTCACCATGAAGAAATGGGATGACTGGTTTCAGCATCTGATACGCTTTGAGAAATGGCTCAAAAGATGATGCTATTGTCGCAAAGAAATGAAGTTTCGCCAGCAGAAGAGGGTCAGCAAAGCACTCTTTCACCTTCCTAATCGACCATGTGTCAGGCAAATCCTTCATAGTGGGAAACTAGGTCTTTGAATTCTTGAGTATTGTAATGACTCTTGCACACACGGGACCATTCTCAAGCCATCGGCAATTGCAAAATTTGAGAGTAAATTCATCAATTTCAGTAAAACGTGTAAAGTCTGCACGGCGCGCAGGAGAACCCTTGAAGACATAATGGATTAACTTCAAAAATATAGCAATCTGCCAACCATACTTAACGAAACTTTACTGAAAGGCACCATGAACAATGTGGAGACCACAGGATCCCACAGGCTACCGTGGGAGTTTACTGGGGCTACAGAAGTAGCTTCGTGACATTTACAGAATATGGGTGGGAGCCTGGCTACCGGTAGCTTCTGCTAGCTCTTTCTCCGGTAGCTTCCATGATAGAGAATACCGATGGGAGCAGGTAGCTTATTGAAGCATCTTTTCACCGGAAAGCTCCGTAGCTTCGAGTTATAGAATAGGCCCCATGGTCCACCCCTTACCGAACTGCTAGGATGTTGCCTGCATGGTCGAGGGGTGTGTGAAGGGAGTGCTGGTGCTACATACACACGTACGCCGTGACCAACTAAAAAACTTATCTACCTAAACATACAGCATACATAATAAAAGCTTAAGTATTAAATGCTAAGAACGGCACAAAACTATCCCATCGAATAATGAAAACCATACTGGTACTGTTCATCATACAAAGAGTATGGGTAGTAATACTGCATACCTGCTGTAGTAGTGTTCGGACGACGAAATTAGTCAAGTTGTCCTGACGTTGACGACCCTGGATAGCATTGAGATACCACTTCCCTGCAGCATGGCTTGTCACAGCCTGCTTACCCATTGAACTCAGCGAAAAAGTTTTCTAACACACGATGCAGAGTTCACATCCTGTTCGTCTGCCCGCAACCAGTTTTGCCACTCAGGGTGAAGGATAGCATCAAGCCATGCAGGGTTGAATTTGGAAGTCATTATTATTTTGAAAAGGTTTACTCCTACAGTACGATATTCCCTGTTGTGTTGTTGTCCGTCCCACAACACAAGCCGACGCTAGCCGAGTGGAGAGGGCGAAGTGAGAGGAAAGAAAGGGGGCTACTTCGGCAGCCGAGCCGGTCCGATGTGAGCCCATGCATGAGTGAGAGCACCAGCCGAACAGAGCGAGTGCATAGACCAAGGACGCACTGTGCTGTACGGTACATGGCGCTAACTAATTATTAATTCCCACATTTCGAAAAAGATTTCGAGATCCCAGACATTTCCCTGTCCAATTCCGTTGCATTTCATTTCCCTGTATTTTCCCTGTTTTCCTTGTTTTCCCTGTTTGCGGGCACCCTGCAAAGCAATAGATGTACTAAAGAGATTGGTGGAGCCCATCAAAAATTCGAATAGGTATGTAACAACAGACAATTACTATTCAAGCCTAGATCTAGCCATGTATTTGTTTGGCAATGGTCTTTCTTTAACACTATGAAAAAAAACAAGCCTGATATCCCCAGAGGATTTCTCCCCTGCAAAAATCGACAGGCCGGAACTTCATTATTTGGTTTCCAGGATACCTGCACTCTTGTTTCGTACGATACAAATATGTAATTCTGCTTTCTAAATTGCAGAGTAAAGAGGAAATCGATTCAAAAACTGGGAAATCTGAAATGATCCTTGACTAAAACTCAACCAAGGGAGGGGTCGAATCTGTGGACCATAAGTGCTCAAATTACTCTTCTACAAGACGAACACGAAGGTGGCCTCTTTCAGTATTTTTCTGATTTTTTGATATGGCTGCTGTTTACGCCCACGTAGTTTTTGTTGCTAACAATATTGGAAAAATGTCCATCAAAGACCAAGAATGGAGTTCATGGAAGCTCTCGCATTTAGCCTCGTAGATTAACTTTTGAAGTCCAGGGCAAAAATTAGAAACCTTTCAGTAGATATAAAAAGCTTTTCTTGCAATGAGGCATGGGGAATGTCCTCAAGTGTCTGCTCCTACATGTGAACTTCAATGTAGGGCGAGTCCTTGTTTTATACGCAGAAAACAGAAATAATAAGTCGGTAAACAAATGCAATGAATGTTTTCGATTTGTATGTAAAAATCACTCCACATGCATCAAAAAATGACTCAAATGTCGTGAAAGAGACAGTGATGGACAAGAGTGATGACTTTTTAAATCACTTGAAAAATCATTTTTATTTGTAATGTTTTTGTATGTTTATTTTAAGTCATTGCATGTATGTTTTAACATAATCATTTTCTTTTGTGTGTATTTTTTTGAGTTGATAGTCTCTCGAGTGTCGTCCTCAATTTCTTAAGTAAAATTATTCAAAAGATTCATCAAGCAATTTGTGAAAAATTTCCATTCTTTTGGTTTATAAATAAAAGAGAAAAAAATACTTCAAGTCCTCTATATATTAGAAGTTACCCAATTGCATTAAAATACCCTCAAATTAGCACGAATATTAAGAAAAACCAAGAATGTAAAAGTGCGGCAACAAAGCCGCAAGCATGCTCTGGCGTTATCCTCGTGGGTGCGAGTAGCTAAGGGTTGTGCCTGATGTGCCATGGTAGAATCCTTATTTTTTTCAATTACTGTAATTCTTGTTTTGAATTTAAGCAGTTAACATTTTAGTTTCAATTATACATGTTTTTATATTGATTTAAGCTATACTGATCATATTAAACCATTTGGCAAAAGTCATGGAAATTTCAAAATTTTTGTCTGGAAAGTCATGGAAAATGCCAAGGGAGAATTTGTGGGAACCCTGATTATTAACATTTTTAATAGAATTGAGCATGTTGATCATTTCCAGTATTTGGGGAGCATTGTCTCAGAGAAAGGTGGAACAGATGAAGATGTGACACCGAGAATTAAAAAGGCAAAGAGTGTATTTGCACAATTGGAGCCAATTTGGCAGTCACAACAATTAAGGAGAAGAACAAAATCTGTTCTCTTGTATGGATGCCAAACATGGGAAGTCTCCAAAACCTTTACACACAAATTACAAGTATTTGTAAACGAATGTTTGAGAAAAATTCTCAAAATGTATCGGCCAGAAACTATAACAAACGCAAAGCTGTGGTGCAAATGTAATCAAACCCCGATTTGAGAAATAATGAAGGACAGAAAATTCAGATGGATTGGGCATGTGTTGAGAAGACCAAATGAAAATATTAGCAAGCAAGCATTGGACTGGAATCTGCAGGGGAGCAGTAGGAGAAGGGGAAGACCAAGAGTAACATGGAAAAGGACTGTGGAAATAGAGATGAAAAAAAGAGGGCAAAACGTGGAAGGAGATCAAAGGCATGGCCCAGAATAGAGTGCGGTGGAGGTCTTCAGATGCAGCCCTACATCCCCCAAGGGATTAAAGGAAATTCGTTTAGTATGTAAGTCTATATCGTTCACAACATTCACATCAGAATGAAGGCACACTCGGGGCTACGCTTATGAGTGTCCACCAGGTGACGTATGGCAGACAGCCTCCAGGTGAGTTGAAAAATAATCATCTATACTCATCACACAAGGAGTCATGGGAAATAAATAAGCAGAAATAAATATGAAAAAAATCTTAATAGTAGTCTTAATCTGAATAGTAGAAAAAGGGTAGTGGCCCTTCCTCACATGACTGAGTCCACCATCGTGGTCAGTGGAGCAACAGTCACTTCACTACAGGTGTTCTTCGTGATACGAATTAGGAAAATAGAATGAATGAGGAGAACCACTCTTAGAATTACAAACATCTTAATAGTAGCTCTTTAACCCTTTAACTGCGCAAATAATCTGAAATATAGCTTTCCCCAAGCGCAAATTTTTTTTTCTAAATATTTGCGTAATTTTAAAATTTGTCACTTTTGATTTTTAGGAAAATTAGTTTCAAAATTTACAATGAGTAATTATCGTCTGATTTTACTGTTGAATACGAATTGTTGAACCTTTTTTTACTAAAACCATTAACCATATTTCAAATCGCCAATAGACAATGGGAGCAGTTAAAGGGTTAAAAATATCATCCCCCAGGAATTAATACATTGAGGGATGAAGTAATGTTGGATGGCTTCCGGTGATATATGAAGGATATACAATTGGAATTTGGATACAAAGTGGATTTATCAATCAGTAAATGAAAAGGAACTGAGAAGAGTTGGTGATTATTGAAATCTCATAAGAACTCAAAAGAATAGGAGGGACAACCAAATTCAGCATATTTTAAGATACAAGTCCCTAATGAATACAGCCAGACACAGGGTAAGACCTTTGCTGAGATACATGGAGTAAATAATGAATGATGAGGAAACAAATAAAAATATGTAGAGGTGAAGAGAATAGCTCATAGAAGCATAGAGTAGAAAACCAAGTCAAACAAACCATTATGGTTGATGACCAGCAATGATGATGATGATAAAGGCACGATTGTGATTTAACAGTAAGTAGGTCAGTTCGTATATGAGCACATTCAGAATAAACATTTCACAAAAAATGAAAAATATTCTGAGACATGTACAAAAACAATTTTAGTTCATCTACCTTGATTCATTTTAACTTTTTCAGAAAGTTAAGTATGTATTCCCTTCCATTTTAATCATTAACAATTCCTGCATTTCCTGTGTACCTTGACCTCTCAATGAAAAAATATTTTAGTGAATAATTTTTTTTCTTGACTTGAAATGACTGTGAAGACATTTTTTTCTTGACTTGAATTTTCTTTTTAAATTTTTTTCACTTTTGATGATAAAATCATATTTCCTCAGATATTCGAGACCTAATTCTCCCACAAAAAGGGAAATAAAGGCACTCAATGGACCAGAGATTCTGTAGCTCATTCCTTTTGATTTTACTGACACATGCTAGAGGTTATTATGACATGGGAGTGACTAGCAAGGAATTACCTCTGCATACACAAACTGAGGATAAATCAATATCCCATCATCCTCAGAATGATTGTATACAATGGGACCTGAAATTTGATTTTAGGTGCATATAATTAATTGATAAAGACCAATTAGAGTTCCACTGCATCATTTAGGCCAAGTACTAAAAGCAATTAGCCAACGCACACAGGAATTGCCTATAATGGTACTGCTCACTTATTGAAAACTAACAGATTATGACTTGAGAAAGCAAATTTCCAGGTTAGTTCTTATTTTCCCTGACTTTTCCGGGTTTTTCAGAACCATTTTCAATTTCCCTGACTTTTCCAGGTCTGCAGCAACCCTGTATAGGGTCCTCATTCCATATTTTCCACAGACCAATAACAAATTTTAAACAGAGTTCTAACATTATTTTCGGCCAAGTTGTTGGAAGCACCCTTTCACTAAGACATGAAATTGCCATTGAGTTCCGTTTAAAAATTGTAAATGCACTGCCCCCAAAGCAGAACATCAAGCATGACATTGTCGCAGAACGAAAATGAAGGCTGCAGAAAGATAAGGAAGATATATTTCTAAAACGCCCGCACTTGCAGAAAGTTTTTCATCTCAGCATTAACTGTTGCAGAAAGATAAAACACATTCTGCTTTGGGATGCACAGCTAAATATTAGGAATTCATTTCTGGGTGTAAAATTTTCAAGTACGGAACAAAGGTTTTTTATGTCAATCAACAGCTTGAACAAATAGTTTGCCATGGACACATATGCAAGAGAGACAGGTGCTTATGCAAAGGGTCAGGATTACCTCCACCCACCGACAGATGAGAGGGTCTGGCTTCCTGGGAACTTGGGTCCCAAAACAGACAAATAGCATACCTGTGCAATTCTTTATCACACCAAGAGTTCCATAAAGAGGAGATGCGTGAAACACTCATTGTACTCATGACAGGGAAAGCATTTCCCATTGCAACGCTCCATTGCAAAAGGTTTAAAGCTCAGAGATAAATAATAAAAATCCTTTAATAAACAAAAAATGACTTAATTTATAATAGTCAGTTCTGCCACTTGCTTTAGTTTCTCACTTCAACAGTTGAGGTAGAAACCTCCATAAAGAATATAATACAATTAAATATTAGCTCAATTATAAGTTGCAGAGTAAATGTTCCGAAAAGAAAAATGAAGAGCTGAGCATAGCTGATAAATTTTTCCAACTCAAAAAACAAATTCTACGTGACAAAAACTGACAGTATGGAGAGTTTTCAGAAAAATTACATGCGATAAATTTGATGATGTACGCAATCATGAAGCCCTTTGATGAAGTTGATTCATTGGATTCTGAGGTGATTTCATCCACTCCTTTCTGAGTAACTGCTTTAATTGAGAAAGTCTCATATTAGAATATTCTGCCTTCAAGCGTGGCATGTTGACTTCTTCAAATGCAGCATAAGCTGCTTTCATTCGTTTCTCAGGATGACGGTCAAGTTCTGGATCTTTCACACTGAAAGGTTAAACAAAGGTGAAATTAAGTCACGAAATCTTTAAGAAAAGTTAATACTTATGTTCAAAATGCTAGAAACTGATTTCACTAAAATAAGTAGTTAAGCAAAAGGCTGAGCTAGTCATATTTTTGTGGCAAAATCCACTTTGTTAACATGGTAGTAACACACTATGAAGGCCTGTTCACACCACTGACATAACCATGCAGGTTCATGCGTAAATGCCCATCCCTGCAACCATTCACTGCGTACCCACAACAATGTGAGTAAATACATGGACACATTCAGAAAGTAGCCCCTCTTCTACTTCAGTGAGCATGTTGGTGCAAGTTTTCCACACATGAACCACAATGTAAGGGCATGAATCATGTACACAGGCCTTCAAAGTGATTTCTGAACCAGAGGGCAATGTATGCCCAAGCATCAAATATAACATTATTGAAAAGACAGAAGGCGAACGAACACATACATGCTCAAAAATAATCCTACTGACATTTTCACCAGTCTGTAATTATTATTATGCAATGGGTCGATGAAAAGCTCATAGATGTAGGCCAGTAACCCACTGTTGGAGAGCCAATACACCAATCTGATTGATAGTATTGTAGAATTGTGAATGTCATGAGTTACTTTACCACACTAATCAGCCAAAATGAGCAACTCCTCAGGATTCTTTACCATGACTTTTTTCCACAAATGGGAAAATGGTAATCAGGGAAAAATTTTCATAAAAGACAGAAATGTCACATTGATCAGTACTATCGCCATTTTTTGAAACATTATGGTTAAATAGATCATCAAGGTATTTTGAGTTGACTTCACTTTAATCAAGCAAATGCTTCCCACTAACACAAAAAATTATGCTTCAAATAACTCTTAGATGGTTACGAAGCATACATGAAATCCCAATTTTTAACCTATTCCCTTCAATATGTTACACTAGAAAATGAAGCTGTTAAACTAATTGGCTTTCACCTTGACCCCAAATTAACTTGGAGTTCGCACATTTTTAACATTAGGAAAAAACTTGCCAGAGCCCTGTTCTTAATCAGAAAACTGAAATGGTGTGTGACCAAAGACAATCTTCTTAATGCATACTATGCATTTTTTCAATCACACTTTACATACGGTATCAGACTTTGGGGGCATGCCTCAGATGTAAAACTGATATTATTACTTCAGAAGAAAGTGGTTAGGGTAATCACTAACACAGGATTTAATGAACATTGTAAACCACTTTTTGTTAGATTAGGCATAATGACTGTATATAGTCTTTATATATTTCACATTCTGTTGTACATTAAAGTAAATCTGCACATGTACTCAATAAGGGCTGATGTACATAACCATGCCACCAGAGCCAACCACAAACTAGACATGCCTCACTGTAGACTGGCTAAATCATTTAAATATGAAAATTTGGCTATTAAGTGCTTTAATATGCTGCCCAACTCAGCAAGAATGGTAGGTGACAAAGTTTTCCGCACGGCCCTAGAGAAATGGCTTTTAACAAAACCTTTATACTCTCTAGATGAATACTTTGAAATCGACTTCTCTACAATAAGGTTCTAATTTATACTTATAATGTGTTTTGTATTCTGTGCATTGTGTTGTTCCTGTATCCTCACATGAGGTGTATAATGACTGACGACATCTACCAAAATGCCTGTTGTGCAACAGATGAATAAAGATTATGATCATGTCAAAAAACAGCAAAATTACTGAAATATCGCCAATAGTTTAGGTAGTGCAAGCACCTTATTCTAAACGCTCTTTTCATACTGGTATAAACTTACCTCAATATTGATAAGGCTTCATCCACAGTTCTTGCTTCTTCTCCTTCAACTTGTTGAAGATTAATATTTTCTTCCAAAGGCTTCTCAATGTGTGTGACCGGCTCTTTCTTGGAACCTGCAGCTTTTTCTCTCTTTTCATTCTCCAACTACAAAAAACATGCATGGTCAGTATTTAAAGCAAATTAAATTTTTAATTCATAAAATTTATACATGAAATCAAGAAGGAAATCTTTGTAGGTGTAAATCTGAAAATACCTGAATTTCTGCCCTTGTTATTTTTGCTAGAGGCTGCTTTCCACCCACTTGAATTTTACTAAGTTCTTCATCCAGTAACTGCTTAGCTTCAGCTTTTTTCTCTAGAGTTTCCAGCTTCCTCTTTTCCTTTTCTTCCTAAAAATGTGAGAAAATTAATAATACCGCTCATGAACACTTTAACTTAATACCTTAACATATCTCAGGCAGCACAGCCGCTGGCATAAAGGTTGTAAATCTCTGGTACAATTATAATTTTTTGTAAAAACATTGTATTACAATTGTATTCCAGCATCTTTCATACAAAGTAGCGGTAATACAGTATCAAAATACCAGAAATATACTCTTTTAAACCCAATGTTGTGCCGATTTTTGGCACACTCAAAACATCGGAGACTCAAAAATCCTTGGAGACTCATAAACCACAGGAGACTGTCACGGTCTCGCAAAGTACCAGAGAGCGAAGAGACAAGTGCCATGACCTGGCTCTGGTCACCGAAATCGCTCAGGTCATCGCGGTTCCTGCAAGCACCCTGCTTTCATTCGGTCCGCACTGGTGCTGACATCTTTTTCCACTTTCAAGTCGACCTGTGAACATTCCCACCTATCCAAAGTATGATAGCACCTCCCCTACTCTCCTCACTCCTCCACTGGTCAGCTGCTTCCCCTCCTGCGCTGACAAAGTGCACCGTGAACAAACTGGCCCTCTTTCCTTCCAAACACCGAGGAGTGAACATCACAAACATCCTGCTGAAGACGTGCTACCTATACCAAGAAATCACGGTATCTAGTCTACAGACTTAATTGATTTGTAACATTCTTTAAAATATAATTGCTCTTGTTGAAGTCAAACCCAGTTAAAGGCTGTTGTTATTTCATTTTGTCTCGACTTCGTTTCCTGTCTCTTGTCAATTCAATCACGACGATGAACTCCGATTGAGTTCCATCGCAATGTATTACAATTGTAAGGCCGAAAAGAATACAAAGCTTTGTGCCTATGTATGCAAAAGTGTGTATGTGGTGTTCACGTGCTTCTTTGGCACAGCATAATGCTAGAACACGTGATAATATCCTACTAATGCCAAATCAAGATGTTCCGCCATTGCACTGCTAAGTTTTCAACAAGTACTAGAGCCTTTAAGGATTTCTACTGCTTGTGAGAGCAAATTTCAAGTGCAAACTTGATTGTTACTGTATATATTGAGGTAAGTGTAAGAGTACAAATTTTTCTTTGATGTCTCTCCCCGTAGTACTTTTAATTTCCTACATTTGTGGACCGTAAAGTGCTACAAGTTCAGTCATGGTATATAGGGCCTCATTACACGATGCATGAACCTGTATGATTCAATGTATGAATGCTGGAATGTAATTAGAATAGGTTGTATTTCATGGTCATGCATACTCTCATTCATACAAGTGGTAGTGGTTTCACAATTAATTTTTGATGGGACGGGTGCTTTTGTACATGAACTTTTACAGCTTCATGCATCGTATGACTGGGTGTATGAATCGTGCACCCCTTAACACATTCCATGCTCATGACGTAACGTCTACGTCATGGTAGTTCCGTGTGAGTGACTGAAGATGTAAGGACTAACTCATGGTTTCCTCTAACGGTATTTACAGCTCCGAGCACTAGCCATTGGTGGTAAGGAAATAAAAAGGGTCAGTCACCAGTCTGAGCCTGGCTGCTGAGTGGAGAGCTTGAAAAGTTTTTTTTTCCTTTCCTGGATTGTCTTCTTCAAGATTATTTGCAGACAAAGGAGACTTTGCGAGGTAAGTTATTATTATATTTTTTTGCATAAATATTTTCGCAGATTTAGAATGTGATATTTCAAAGAACTGAGTCGTAAGTTCCAAATAGATATTGAATATTTTTTTAACCAAGGTATTTAATTATCCTTTATAACATTTGTTTTCGCCTTTCAGTATTGATTTGAGTTCACTAAGATTAATTAAAATGCATTTAACTCTCCTATTTCAGAATTTCATCATCAAAAATCTGTGACATTGTTTTGGACATAACCTTATTCAGTAGACCATTGTACATAATATGGTATGTATGTACATATAAGTGTTTATTATAAATAATTAATTCTTACTTGCATAGTCTGTATGAACTTTCACATGATTCACATTTCAAAGTACACATTTAGAAGTAAAATAATTTTAATATTGAAATACACTGTGGACCTACGTGAGCTGAGCACTCAAAATTTTATGTATACCTCCTGCAAAACTGTACAAAAGTTCTTTTTCTATATTAAAATTTTTCTTTTCATTATTTTTACTTGAGTTACTCCTATCCTTAGGCTCTTTCATAAAATTAAATATGGGCACAATGAATGTTTTTGAAAATCATATTTTTTTCTTCTATGTTCGAGTCATCAATTTTATAATTTTTGAACATTTTTCTAAATAAAAATATTTATCCACCTGTTTTGTAGGAAAAAATGCCAAAAAGAACTACGTCTCTGCGGCCATCGAAATCCTGAGCTCTTCCAGGGAAATTGACTATGCCTGAAGACAAATTTCAAGTTTCTGCAGAAATGTCTGAGGAAGAAGATTCTTCAAACACTCAAGTATTTGAGAGGACTGAGGGTAGTTCTGAGGAGGATGATGACCCTTTTGCAAGTAACAGCAGAACCCAATTGACACATAACCTAATCCTCTTGATGATGGTAACGCTGGATGGAGAGCTGGTAATGTTAGGTTGTAGTAGTATATGCAGGTTCACAACATTAGCGTCAAAGTGTCTGGTATGGCTGTTTTAAGTCATTAATGATGAGAACGGAAGAGGGGATGGAATCAGAACCAGTGGCTTAGTGGAAAAAGGAGCAAAGTAATAATGTACTGACATGTCATAAAAATGTTATGAATTTTAAACTGAATTTGTGCTAATAAATATCTATAGAATGATGCTTATGAAAAATTATTTCTGAATTTTAATGGGAAATTTCTTTGAATGCAAGGGTATATAATTAAAAATATGATAGTACCTATCAATGAAAATTTCATTTCTTCTAGATATTGAGATACACGAAGTCACAGCTGTTTTGGCCCCAGAGGAAGAAAGTACGTACTTATTGCATTAAAAACCAATATTGCTCGTAGCTGCAACCCATTTTTGTTCATTTAAAAAATTAAATTTTCTCAAATAATCATATTTTAATTTAGAAAGCTGTATTCTTGCATATGATTACAAGTGACATTGGTTTTCAGGCACGAAACAGAAAGATTTAGATAATATGCTATGCCTTTTGTAAAAAGAAGTGACAGCCATCAAATAAGATGTGACTTGAGTTGGAAGATATTTTATAACGTAACCAAGACTTCGGGGATTACTTGGTCAGATGCAAACTTTTTACCTTATTGCATAAGCTTACTTTATAAAACTATAATTAAATTTAAGAAGCTATATTTGTTAATCCTAGGTAAGTTATGGTTCTTTTTTCAGAGAAACTTGATGGAAGAAATTGACAAAAAGGACCTCGGTCAGTTTATAAGAAAAAATTTGCCCAAGGTGATGAAGAATTGTGTCGCAACCAATTTCATATGGCTGGGGACAGCAGCCAAGAAAAAAAATCCTTTAAAGGTCTGAAAAGCATCATCATTGGTAGGCATATGTAATGAATTTTTAAATACTTTACAAATAGATTACAAATTTTTTTTTGGAAGTACCTATCATTAACTTCATATTTCTATGGAAATGTAGAGTCAGCAAGGAAAAAAGATATCTACGAAGACAAATTGTTTGCCAGGGAGATATCAAATTGCAGTTGCCGTGGCTCTATCGGAGCCGAAGGATCAATGATATAGCAAAGCATTCCTGTGTACTTTGATTACGTTGTGTTGTGAGCTGGGGAGAGACCTTGCAGTCTATTCATGTCATATGTTTTATGTTATATGATTACGTCTAACAATTTCTCTTTTTGTGAATAAATAAAAGTAATTACTCTTAACAGAGCAAATACTTTTATTGGTCAACCATTCTAAGGGCACAGTTTCGGAGAAAATTTTTATTGAGAAACCTGAGGATGTTACGGAAAAGCGCAAAATGCAAGTGTAATGAATGCGCATCATGGAAATGTAAGAAACATACCCATGGTATATGTAGATTTTGAGAAAATAACGTTTTAAAATTCCGAAAATAGCTAATTTTTCCCGAGATTTTGACGTCATTTTGTGAGGTTTTGGGAAGTGCCAGTAGAGGGATATGGACCAATTTCACGTCTAACATATGGCCATAACCCACTCCTCTAAGGTTGCGGGCCTAAGGAGTGAAACAGGCGTACTAGGGTGGGACGGTATGCGATCTCGGAATGTCCATTTTCAAACGTGAAAATGTCATTTCTGGTTGTCGAGTAAAGGCAAAATGCAGTTATGAGAAGACATGAAGATGGAAAATAACATTTTTCGGTGGTGACAAAGGAGGAAAAGTGACGAAATGGGTTTAAGGAGGTTAATGGAATTGGCAAAGTATAAAAGAAATCCCCCGAGTGGGTTGGTGATGAGAGGGTGGTGTAGTTGTACTGCCGTCAAGGTAGTAGTCAACGTAGTAGCAGATCTTTTAAAGAAAATAATCCCCCGAGTGGATTGGTGATTGGATGGGGGCGTAGTTGTAGTGCTTTCAATGCAGTAGGTTATTATTTTGGATAAACACATTCCCCAAGTGGGGTGGTGGTTGGTGTACTTGTAGTGTCGTAAAATTTGTAGCGTATTATTTGAAAGAAAGAAATCCCCCAAATGGGTTGGTGATTGGAGGGGGGTGTAGTGGTAGTGTCGTCAATGTTGTAGCGTATATTTTAATGAAAAAAATCCCCCGAGTTGGTTGTATATTGTGGGGAGGTATAGTTGTAGTGTCGTCAATGAAGTAGCATATTTTTTGAGGAAAGTAATCCACCGAGTGGGTTGGTGATTGGAAGGGGGTGTTGTTGTAGTGTCTTTAAAGTTGTAGCATATTATTTTAAAGAAAGAAATCCCCTGAGTGGGTTGATGATTAGAGGGTGGTGAAGTTGTAGTGTGGTGAATGTTGTAGCAAATTTACTATAAAATAATCAGAATGGATTGGTGATTGGAGGGTGGTGTAGTTGTAGTGTCATCAAAGTTGTAGCCTATTCTTTTATCAGAAAGAAATCCCCCAAGAGGATTGATGATTGGAGGGTGGTGTAGTTCTAGTTCAGGGGTCTCCAAAGTACGGCCCGCAGGCCAAATCTGGCCCGCAAGATGATTTTATCCGGCCCGATGAAAAATAATTCGGAATTGCATCATATTATTTTTGCTTGGATGTTCACGTCTTGCAAGTAACTAGCGTTTCAAAATTTAAATCAGTTTAATATGATTTTAAAAGCACAAACAGTAACATTATTCACATGCATGGTTTTGTGATGAAAATATGAGAATTTGCTGGCAGTGTTCGTCGTCATCAATATACGATAATTTAATTTTTTCATACTCTGTCATTATTAAATAATTTTTTTTTATTTCGATAAAACTCATATCAAGATTTTCCTGCTTAATTTTTACTGCGGCCCGCTGGAAAGTGTTCAAGTACCCATAGTGGCCCTCGTTACAATAAGTTTGGAGAGCGCTGTTCTAGTTGGTGAATGTTGCAGCATATATATTTTAAGAATAAAATCCCATGAGTGGATTTGTGATTCGAGGGAGTGTAGTTGTAGTGTCGTCAAAGTTGTAGCGTATATATTCTAAGAATAAAATCCCCAGAGTGGATTGATGAATGGAGGGGGCATAGTTGTAGTGTCATCAAAGTTGTAGTGTATTATTTAAAAGAAAGAAATCCCCCAAGATGATTGATGATTGAAGGGTGGTGTAGTTGTAGTGTGGTGAATGTTGTAGCATCTATATTTTAAGAATAAAATCCCCAGAGAGGATTGGTGATTGGAAGGGGGTGTAGTTGTAGTGTCGTCAAAGTTGTACCATACACCCTCCTAAGCTCCCTTGCCTTCCCTAACCTGTATCCTTACCTTCAACTGTCCCTCTTCTTTTGTATGTTTTGAGTGCGGCATTAATCGACGTTCCAGGGAAAGAGTGCATTTCAGAGCTCGCAAAAAGTCATGTAAAAGATGCTATTTGCTTATCAAAAACAGAACTGTTCTTGAAAAGAAGGCATGTAAGGGAAATGGGAACGGGAATGTTGTGAAAAAAGGGCGTATAACTGTGTGAAATGGTAGGGGAAGAGTTTGTGTGAAAGACGTAGTAAAACAGGGACATTTGAAATAGAAGGCGGGAAAAGTCATGGGAGAGGAGTGTGAAGCGAAGACGAGTAACTGATTGACCGCTGCGCCATCTCAGGGAATTAGGGGAAATAAAGTGAGATTTTGCAATATATCATCGAGAAATAAATGCACTTCACAGGTTTTAGTGAATTGTATTGGAAAGGAAAAGGGTTAATGAAGATAATAAAATGTTGATATGGATGCGCATATATAGCAAAGCAAAATATGTGAAATAGGGGTAATTTGTGCCAGGGAAAGCAGGTGAAATGGAGGAATCTGTTGACTGTGCGCTTCGAAAGTATTACCCTTTTATTTTTACCTTAGTACCATGGTATTCACTATTTTATTACACTGACAAAACAAAAGAAATTCTGTTTGTAAAACAATCGTAATTTGGCCCTGTAATACAACCATGATAAAATTTGTAAAACAATTGTAATTTGGCTCTGTAATACAATGGTATTAGAGGACATTTTACACTCTACGCATCCGGAAGATAAACGGAGCACATCCGACATTAACTAAGAGGTGGTCTCATTTTGACTACAGAACATAATTCATTAAGTTAAACTTAAAATAGTTCAAGCACAATTAAAATAAACACAATGCAATAATTGTATTTATAATTCATTTAGTCATCTTTTTTATCATTGCTACTTATTTTATCCTAAACCGCAGTAATGATAATAGCATTTAACTGATCGATGTGGAAACGCATGAAGTTAGAACAAATCTAGTGTTGATAAGTTCCATTGGAATATTAAAAGAAGATATTAATATATACATAGTCAAGCGAATACAGTAAACAGCTGTTCTGATGACTTGATAGCTTGGAACATATCAGAACATACAAAGATGACGTTGTGAACAGAAATGTCCGTAGAAACACTAAGGATAACACTGATGGAGCGCTATAAACGCATTACAATATCATGTAGTGCACTAACCTTTCTCTGTTGCTTTCGAGCGACATGCTTATCATCGTCTTTCCAATATTCATCTTCTATTTTTTTTAATTTTTCTGCTTGCTCTTGTTCTTTAGCAGCATTTTTGCGAGCTTTGGCAGCCGCAGACTTGCTGTTCTCACCAACAAATTTTTTGGGCATTTACAAACTTTGCTATGAAGTAACAAAATAAATAAATACAAGCTAGCTATTTGTTTTAGGATAGCTGAAATACTCCTTGACTGGAAGCAACAATTAGAGAATAAAGGTGACAATAGAGTTTATCCTACACTCCTGCAAAATAGCAAAGAACGAAACATCTATGAGTGGTGTGAAAAATAGAAATAGAGTTTTATGCGACCCTGGCTGTGAGGTAAACACGGTATTCGTTAGTCTTTTACCGAGGTTTACCGCTGTGTCCATACAGGGCAGATGTCACTAGCGGAAAAAAAGAACGGCAAATTTAAATAAACTTTTAACCAAGACGCAGAAAATTTAAGACGCTGCATTGCTTTCAAAAGATGATATTCTGTTACACAAAAATTAAATATAACCACTTCCTTTTTACATTTCTCACAGCATATTTTAGGCTCGTCACATGCAGTGTATATATAATTATATGGTTAAAATAGTATACATATAAATGACTCTGAGCATGCTAGCAGGGTAGTATCCTGTCACTTACCTGTTCTTTGGTTAGAACCCCCTTTCCTAATTTTACGTTTACCACCATACAAGGGCATATCCAGCTCAAAACTGAAGGGGGGGCAGCTTTCTGAATTCAACCTCATGGGGGAGGGGGTGACATACAATAATACACAATAACAAAAGGGAGAACAGTGAACACCATTTCCACATTTCGAATGCCTCAATTCTCCGTCTGTCTCATTTCCTCAGCGTCCACATTTCCACCCATACAAAAACACACTCCATACATAGCATTTTATCAGCCTTTTCCTTAACTTAATATCTATTTTGCTCACTAACAGTCTTTCCATTCTTCTGAATGCAGTCTTTGCCATTCCAATTCCTTCTTTTATCTCCTGGTCGTATCTCCAATTGTTTGCCACCACACTTCCTAGATATCTAAATCTTTCCACTTCTTCTATTTCCACTTCTAATATTAGTCCAATCTTTCCCTATATTCCTATCCTCATTGTTTTTGTCTTCCTTTAGTTTACCCGCATTCCACATTTTCACAACATTTATTGAGCCTTCTCATCATCCTTCTGAGCATTTCAGTATCCTTTGCCACCACTACCATTCCGTCTGTAAACCTGATGCATTTACTCATTTTTCCTCCTATCTTCACTCCTACATTTTCCTCATCTTCTAAGCTCTCCTCAATTATTTCCTCCAAGTACATGATGAACAATGCTGGCGAGAGACAGTAACCCTATCTCACTACTCTTCCAACTCATCTCCACTCACTCGGCCCATCACCAAACCATTTAACAATAGTTTTGAACATCTGTGGAGGAGGGGGTCCATGGTGCCCATAATTCACAATCACATAAGAAAGAACACCATTTATTAAAAAGAATTAATTGTTGAACAATAGTTTGCGAGGATTAGCTGTGAACTGTTTAACTAGAGCTTCCACTAATTCCTCCTTGTTTGCGAAAACCTATTGGCGGTGAATGCTTAGCATTGCTAACCCATTTAACCTATTTTCAATAATAGTTGATATTAGCCATGTTTTGATTCAGCGAAGGGAGCTGAATGAGCACTCAATATAGTGTTTGATGTGCAGGGCAGTGAAAGCAATATCAGTATCACCTTTCTAATGGCCAGGAAAAACAATTCACTCTTTTTTAAAACTTCAATGATGTCACTTTCTGTACCTCATTCAACATTTTTTTTCACACACATTCCACAAAATTTTTCCATGTTGGAAGGGGGGGCAGCTGCACCTCTTTGCCCCCCCCCCTTACCCCTGGATATGCCCTTGCTACCATAACTAACCACACATTGACTCTTAATCATCCCCACTATAAATTACCCCATAACTACATATCACTTCAATATTCCCCAGTATCCTCCCATCTCACTTCGTAAAAACCCCAACACATCTATATTTGATGAAGGATTCAGGCTTTCCCGGCAAAGATTTATGTCAGCAATCTTTCGGGTTTTACACCGGGTGGTTAGGTACATGGTGGCTAACGTATCACCTCTGCCCTGAGGACGATGATCGACTCAAGCGTCGACATGTTGGCCGCCATGGACCTAACCACCTGTAAACCCCGAAAGATCGCTGACATACATCTATATTCCCTTTTTCCATTTCCTGTTTAATATTTTCTAGCTTCAACTACCTTTCACTGCCCTAACAATCTGATTTTCAATTCTTCACAGCTGGTTTCCTCTTCTTGGTCTTCTCCTTCATTGAATGCCTGGTATCTGCTATTGTGTCATGTAAGAATCACGAGATGACAACCGTGGAGGCCTTGATTCCCCTGCTGCCACTACTACCATTAATAAAAATAGTGGTGATGTGGTATCCAACAACTCTCAGAGATGCTCCCAAAACTAGTAACAATTGATCCAGGAAGGATCCCAAATGAGCAATAGATTGAAACCAGACGAAAGGCTGTTGTTAATGCACATGTTTCATTGTGATTTGAATGTAAACATTTTTGGCTCCTAAGGTTCGGCCATTAATTATAAGATATGTCTTCTCAACCACCTTATCTACCAAGGAATGCAAAGGAAAACCACCTCTATCACTAATCCTATGATTATCACGAAGGACATGGTTAACTCTTTCACGCCGAATGCTGGCTATAGCCAGCTATATAGCTATTGCTGTTGGTGGGAAAAGATTTACCGGTCTTGAGGAGGAATAAAGGGGGTATGTGGGGTAAAAAAGGTTTGTGGGTTAACATAATAACACGATGGTTAGGTCATCCCAGTGCCATTCGTCATGTAGGTGAAGGAGAAGAGTAGAGTGGGTGTGGGTTGGTTTGGAGAGGGAGGAGTGGAGTCATGTTTTGGGTTCTCGGTAGGAGGGGTTTAGGATGGGGGAGTGGCATTCAAATTCAATATAATTTAACAATTTTATTTTCTTTTTCTTCCTTTTAATGATCTACCACTGTTCCAAGGCATCCCGGTGACGTCCTTTATTCCTCCTGAAGACCGGTGAATCTTAACCCCCAAACCTCCCCTCCTCTTCCCCGGCCTTCCTTTAACCCCCCCTTTTTTTGGACTAGATATGTATATATACTAACCGCAAAACTGGAATGTTATTATACCTGAAGACGGCTTATTGTTAGTGAAAAGCCGAAACACGTATAGTGAAAGTTTTAAATAAAGTGGGCGTACTACCTAGATCGATTACTTTCGTTATAGTGTCCCAGCTAGCACAAGGGAGACGGTCTCTTGCAGAAGGGTAAGAGATTCCGGGGTGACGGTAACCATTTTCCTCATTTCTTCGATTTTGGACAATATAATTTGATCACAGCAAGCATTTTAATTATTAACAAATTTAATTGTTGTAATACGGTTTACTATTACACGAATTTTATAGTAATTAATATAGCGATTCCACTGACTGTGGCGATACCGGAAGGGAGCCCTCCTTGCTACATCCGCTCCAAATATTTCACTTCGTGCCAGTACTTGAAGCTGAGTTCGTGAATGTGCTACTTAAGTTCGAAACACCAATTATCCTCCTCGTGGTGCCTGCCCGTTCTTGTGATTGCCTGTAAAACTGCATCGATTTTCACTGGTTTAAGGTAAGTACTGATTTATTGTGTATCCCTGCGAAATTTTGGGGCTTTATTGTTATCATTTTGCCTTCGCCTGTACGCTACATTCCACGTGTCCCAAAGCACTTAGATTTTGGCATTTATTCCGTAGTGAATTCGATTCGCGTATGATTGTCTACATGTATTTTCATTTGGTACTTATTTACCTCTTTAAAGATAATATTCGTTACCTATGAGGCCTAAGCATTTATCTCAAATAACTCCGCTCGTGCAGGTCGATTATGTCCACGAAGAATGGCCATTATCCTTTCGACGCTATTACCTACTCTGTGTGGACTATTAAGAAACGTTGAATTCCCGAAAATGAGTAAAATAATGTGAACAGCGGATTTATTGTGGGACATTTAAAGCAATGAATGTACATTTACTTAAGGTGGTTTGAGCGAGATAGTTCTCATAGTCATAATGGAGACCATATTCAAATTTTACTTATTGATTTCAGTGACTGTAAGAAGTATAAAATAAATATTGTAATATTAATGGCGAAAAAATATAGTTATGTATGACCACAATTCTCAGTAATTAATAAAATAAATAAATATAAGATACAGAAGTCTGTAACTTGACTCGTTTATTCCCGCCGTACGGCTGAAAACCCTTCAAAACAGCAGGTTTTTTTGCGATTCTGTAAAAATTACTGTGGTGAGTAATAGGTTATTTTTATAAATAGTGGAGAAAACATTAAATCTATAAACCGTTCGTTTTTTGACAAAATCTAGGTGCTAGAAGTTCCTAAATTGTTTAATATTCTCTCTATGGAGCGCACAGCCATAATCTATCCCATGTAAAAAAAGCGATATTTTTAGACCAATTGTTCGACAAGTAGTTTGGCAAGGGGTTGATATTTTGATAATATTGGAAATATGAGTTTTTTTTCTTTAAAAGGAGGCCAAATTCATCTAATTCTAGGTGAAGTGACTACCAAGATGATTCTCCTGGAGACATATTACCAGACATGAAGTTGTGTGGCAGAATGAAGGTTGAAAGGAATTGTTATCGATGGATTACTTTGCAGACGTGCCTGGTGTGCAACGAGTTCCTCTGTTGATATTTGGGTGAAGACATTTAACTAATAAGTAAGTTCTTCTCTGGAGTGTTGTCCATTCTTTAATCTTAGGTTAATGATTGGAATGCTGACACAATTTTCTTATATTTCTTGATTAATAGGTGCTGTGCATTCAGAATCGTGTGATTGAACCTATTTGGTTTCTTTTGCTGGTGGTGAATATTCACTACCAAGATGATTCTCCTGGAGACATATTACCAGACATGAAGTTGTGTGGCAGAATGAAGGGTGAAAGGAATTGTTATCGATGGATTACTTTGCAGATGTGCCTGGTGTGCAACGAGTTCCTCTGTTGATATTTGGGTGAAGACATTTAACTAATAAGTAAGTTATTCTCTGGAGTGTTGTCCATTCTTTAATCTTAGGTTAATGATTGGAATGCTGACACAATTTTCTTATATTTCTTGATTAATAGGTGCTGTGCATTCAGAATCGTGTGATTGAACCTATTTGGTTTCTTTTGCTGGTGGGGAATATTCACTACCAAGATGATTCTCCTGGAGACATATTACCAGACATGAAGTTGTGTGGCAGAATGAAGGGTGAAAGAAATTGTTATCGATGGATTACTTTGCAGATGTGCCTGGTGTGCAACGAGTTCCTCTGTTGATATTTGGGTGAAGACATTTAACTAATAAGTAAGTTATTCTCTGGAGTGTTGTCCATTCTTTAATCTTAGGTTAATGTATGGAAGTGCTAGCACAATTTTTTGTTTCTCGATTGATAAGTGCAGTGAATTTAGTGTTGGGGAGTGGAGCCTATTTTTTATTATTTTGCTGGATGGCACGATAAACTACCAGGATGATTCTCCTGAAGAGATTTGTACTAGTTTTGCTATTGTGCAGGAGGATGCAACAATTCAAAGGAACTGGTGTTGATGGGTTACTTTGGTGATGTGGCTATTGTTTAACGAGTTTCTGAATGTTAGGTGTTGTATGTTCAGTATTGTTGAAAGGAACTTATATGGTTTTTATGCTGGTTGGGAATCTTTACTAATCTGCCATTACACTGTACTAGTCATGCTATTGTGTGACCTGAAGAAGCTTGTTATGTTAGGTGATGGGTATTGTTGGACATTCTAATTTAAAATATTTTTATTCAAAGTTTATCAGCAGGTTGTCAGACTTGAGGATGTTAGCTTTTGCTAGGTGGTTTAAGATTGTATTTTGTAAAATTTTTATTTCATTATGCAATTGAAATTCTCCTGTTTAATGGTGCAGGAGGAGTTCTTCAGCATTTTAACAGAGTTGTCAAAGTTTCTTGTTTGTCTGTAGTACATGGCTAGTGGTTCATTATTTTTTGACGGGATACCCAATTGTATTTTCTTTCTTGGGAGGGTTTGTGCCACATGGTTTATAGCAGCCAGAATATTTCCATTTAGAGTGTAAGGTGAGTGTGGGATGGTGTATAGTGTAAGGTAATTGCTGAATGTGAGCAGTGGAAGGTGGGTTATTAAATTTCCTTTTCATTTGATTATTATCTCCAAAACTCCCAGCCTGGTCCATTTTCTATCAAACATTGTTTTTTTTCAAAATCTATATAGCTTTATTAAATTTCCTTTTCATTTGATTATTATCTCCAAAACTCCCAGCCTGGTCCATTTTCTATCAAACATGGTTTTTTTTCAAAATCTATATAGCTTTATTAAATTTCCTTTTCATTTGATTATTATCTCCAAAACTCCCAGCCTGGTCCATTTTCTATCAAACATGGTTTTTTTTTCAAAATGTATAAGCTATATTAAAGTGTATTAGCTATATGTTGTATAATTTTCTTTTGCTGACGTGAGTGAATGCATGTTATACTGTCTCGAACCATTATTAACATTGCGTTAATGCAGTCGTTTGATTTTTCTTGCTCCAAGTATTATTCTTTTACTTTTCAGGCTTTGATGCAGTTCCTTGATGTTCAGTGTACTGGGGAAATGCAGCTTCTACCCGAAGGGAGGAGATATTTGTAGTTTCACTGACTTGATTATCTGATATGGCTTGTTCTAATTTCTTGTTTAATAAACCAATATTTGAAAATATCTAATTTTTTTTCGCATATCCCTCTGCTAGTTGCATTGTTTTAGTTAGTCCGATTGTCGACAATGTTTGTAGTTGTCCCGTGTTACCAAGTTCGTAAGTAATATGCTTAAATGTCATGTTAGGTGCTATCTAGTTCGTATTTGCCACGGTTTTATAAGTGGTCGGGTTGTGATTTGCTTTAATGAATTAATTCAAGCGGTCGTCCGTAGCTTGCCGCTCCTAGTACGTTCAAAGGCCAGTAGATGGCGCTAACGTTCCCCAGTTCACGTAGTTCGCGGTGTTGCCGCGTAGTGGCGTGCCGGCTTATTTATTTCCACCGAGCCTTCTCATTGGTTCCTGGCGAGCCTATGTGGTCCGTCTTTTCATAGTTAGAGACGGTCTCCTTGCTATAACGGACATTTCTTCAGCGAATATCTCCTGGGTCGTCGTCGCGTCTCCCCGCCGTCTTCTTTTCTTTGGGGAGACGCTGACCACTTCCCGGAGACGATGTCCTTCGTTTCTGCGGAGAGTGTCTGCTAATCCGGGGGAGGCGGTTCGCCCTGTGCTAGCTGAAACCATGCAATACGAGATGAAACAACCTATTCCTCTCTAGGTAAGACAAGAAGATTCAAGAAGAATCAAGCTGCCCAGAAACGACAGTTACTGGTTGATACCACATAAATCGAGGTATAATATTACCTTGATTTATGGCCCGCAGGCTGTGAGTTTGCAAAGTGCGCCCCCTGAGGGTTGCGCCCCTGGCAGCCGCCCACCTGATCAGCCCCCAGCTACGCTGAAGCTAACGTGCGGGAATTGGAAAAATCTTGTTTATTCGCAGTAATATTGCATTTATATTCATACTATGTGGCAACATAGAATAATATAGTTATCTGGCATTAATTAATGGCAAATAACTTTTATCAAGATTTTATGGTATTTCCTCAAATTATCACGGAATTTTTATTTAATGATTATAGTTCTCAAAGTCACATTTATCCACGGAAGTGACTACATATATACGTCTTTCTGAACTTCCATACATCAGTAATGGCTGCGAGCATAGGCGCGTCGAATCGCAAATTAGTTAGTTATGCTGTTACGTTAGGTAGATGCGAGGTAGGTAGTATACTACGACAAACTAAATCATGCCATTGCACAATATCACATTCAAAATGATAAACGGTAAATTATATTTTTTCCTTGTCTCATTTTACAGTAGACTTACTGTAAACAGTAGAAAACAGTAGCTGCAGTACAATAGAGCTACTGTAAACAGTAGAAAACAGTAGCAGTTCAGTAGACCTACTGTAAACAGTAGAATTACAGTAGACTTACTGAAAACAGTAGTGTTCCAAAAAGCCTGTAGGCTACTGTAAACAGTAGGTGAAATTTCCAGCAGGGTTTTCTGTTCTCCTATATGAAGATGGGCACCAACTAATTTTACTATTTTCTTTGTATCTCTAGTATAATAAATATACGTGACCATAGCTTTCCAAAAAATAAGGCATAAAACTGAGAATTTACAAAAAAAGAAAAGATTCAGCCCGATCTGGGAGTTCGAACTTCGGAGCTATAGGGATCTAGGGTCATAAACTCAAATATTAGAGACATGTATGGGTTTTCGAACCCTTATAAAACATTTGAGTTATTTGTTATCTGAGCCAATGGGTATAGTCACTAACAACTGTCTTCAAAGTGGTGTTTTTCCTCATGAGCACAAATTATTCTAAATTAGTCCGTTTTTAAAAATGGGATAAAGGGGATCCTGGCCGTTATCATCCCATTTCAATCATTCCCATCCTGGATAGTCTTTGAAGCAGATATTAAAGAGCAGCTGTACTCCTGCCTAGAAGACAATGAATAGGTACTAAACCCCATCTCAGTTTGTATATCAATCAGGCACATCTACAACTCAGGCTATAGAAACCAATGTGTGAGCAAACCATTGATGACGGATGTTTATGCAGTATTATATTACTTTATATACCTGTTATGATGTCAGAAATTGTAGAATATTAGATGTCATACAAGTGAATGATAATTGTAACAAGGGAGTAATTTTTCTTCCAATTGAAAATTAAATAATGATAAGATAACCGAAAACAAACATTAGTTACCGAGGCGACTATTATGTGCCATCCTTAGCCTCCGGTGCCATCATATACCTACCCCATTTTCTTCACCTGAATGGATGTCGGATCCCCTCCCTCATTTTAGTTCCATGAGTTTTGTACGTTTTAACAGTTTTATTGCAGGGATAGCATGTTTAGAGCATTTAATGATTTAGTTGATTTTATAGATAATAGATGGTGCTTGCTATGATATCCTGTTTTGCTAAAGTGCGTGAACGCCAGAAAGATAGCAGCACCATTCCCAAACACGGCACACCGACGTCATATGCGCCACAGCCGCCACGGCCGCCAAAGTTGCTCGAACCGGCAGCCGGGATACTACGTATATATGGACTCCTTGGCTCGAGCATTGATTACATGCATGTTGATTACATGTTCCAGTGAGAGTGTGGATGGAATCCTGTTTGTTGACAATGTGAGAAGGCTGCTGGGAAATCCGAAGTGAACATGTAGTTTATTAATTGTGAACACTAACTGCTTTGAAGAATCTTATTGTGCCTAGTTTTACTATCGAATGTCTCACGTTATTGCCGGGCAATTTTCTCTGCCCTTTCTCAAAACGCGGGAGTTTAATCATCGAAGTCAACTACTTAAATGATAATTCACATAATGTTAGAGGTGTAAAAAGTTGTCTCTTCGATCAAGGAAGGTTAATTATTTCGTTGCCACCTCGTTCAGCGTGTTGGAATTTCTCGTCCACAAATAAGAAAACAGCTGGAACTGTTCAGAAATCTTCGAGGATTTGCCGTGGTACCAAAGGAGGTAAATAAATTCCTCTGTTGTTCCCGTGTTTTTCTGGTAGTTACTTGACCACCTGAAGATTTAATGATCACATAACCTGTTTTTTTGAGAAACTACTGTCATGAATTCAGCATTTATCTCAACTAAGAGATGTGTCTTCTTTGAGAAAATTAGTTTTAAAATTCGAATTCCACCTGCCGCAATGTATCGTGTCATACCTGATAAAGCATGAACCAACTGTACTACTTGCGTATTGTGTGATAAACCTATTTATAGATTATGCATCTTATTCTGTAGGTATATAACAGTGTAGGTATATGTGTGATTTTGTTCAAGTCTTTCTGTTATCATCCTGGTAAACATTGGAGATATTTTCTTGATATTGCTTCTGTTAATGTATATTTATGTAATTTACTTGCAGTGATTTGTACCGTGAGACTTCGCCTTGTCTAAACAGTCTTAATCCAAAATATGTATTTTATATTTTTTTTCCGTTTGTGGGTTATCATCCTATTTTTGTGGGTGCCTACATTGAATGAAAAAATAACTACACATACCTACTTGATTTTCCGCCCCCTTTTTATGTGTAATTCTTGTAACTTACAGATGAGATAGATAGTCATCACTTCTTATGATTGTTTCATGCTACTGCAGTTCATATCTTTCCTTAAATAACGAATGATCAATTACCTACATGAATCGTAAATTTTGTGGGGAAGGTTAATGAAGTGGACCACAATGAAAAAATAATGCGAGTTTAGTCCTGCGGTAAAAGTTAAGTCCAGCTTTTGTGAAAACCTTTTAAACTATTCGTTAAATAGTTTGTCATCTCTGATATAAATTTTTAAAATCGATATTTATACAATTTTTCCGTTTTTTTTATCTCTCGAGTTTCAGTATTATCGGTACAATTGTTACTATAGTTCACTTGCCGAGTGGATGTATATATAATTATCAACGTGACAGTTGCTGCTTCTGTGGGCATTGTCACACTAACCATGCCAACCGAGAAGTTTGAAATAGTTTTACGTTATGTTTATAGCCGATATATTTGTTTGATGCCTATTGCCGTTGTGCACCATCGTTTTAGATGCGAGTATGTATGCTACCGCACTGGATAATTTGACTATCACCACATCTAGAATAACATAAAGGTAGGATTCAGGAAGTTTACCAGTAGATCAGCTTGCACGAGGAGTATGATTTTTTTCCTTGTCGTGCTCGTCAAAACTTGGATGTGCAAGGATCTAATAAAAATTTCTCCACTGGTGCACATGGGATTATCAAAATTGATCCACTGTTATTCTGCGAGTTAACATCAACCGACATTCGGAGTAGATAATTATGGGTAACTTGAAGCATTTTACTGTCCTAGGGAAGGGTGCAGAGTACCATGCCCAAGTTTGAACAAATTCCTCCCTTGATTTATTCCATGGAGTAATTCTCATTCGAAGATTGGGAATTCACAGGGCCTTGCCTTGAAAGCAAAATCGAGTGTGTGCAAAATACATATCACCAGCGTTAAAGAATATCTGCTATTTCATGTTTTTGAGCGCAGCGTAATAAGCTTCATGCACGCGTGCACATTTTTCAGAAATTCATATTTCGTCGATCAAGCTATTTAAATGTTCACGCAACCAGGGGCTATAATTAAGGTCGTTGTTTTTTTTGGGGGGGGGGGGGGGTTCACGACTTTTCTCGGCGCCTGGGGGGTATGCAATACCTCTCGACGAAACGGGGTTCCGGGTGGACCTCCCTCGGAAAATTCAAAGAAATGAAGCGCTTGGAAGGTAGTTTATGTGTGGCTATTCTGTATTGGATGTGATAAATTATTGAGTAAAGCTCTCTAATCACATTTGAAAAAACGTTAACAAACGATGTAAAAAAAATGCCATTCTTGTGAAGAGACGGGTCTACCGGGTTTTACACCGCGTTGGTCCATGTTTCCTCGGACGACACTTTCGGCGGCGTTTCAGTCGGCTTCTTCAAGTCGGTGAAGTGAAGGTGCACCCATTCGTCGTCTTATATATCTCACCCGTTGGAGTCAGGTCTAACGCTTGAGATATATAAGACGACCAATGACTACACCTTCACTCTACCGACCAGAAGAAGCCGACTATAACGCCGACGAAACTGTCGTCCAAAGAAACATAGACCAACGCGGTTTAAAACGCGGAAGACCTGCATCTTCACATCAATTAACTCCTTTCTTCTTCAATGCCGTACAAAATGAAAATTGGTTGGAATCAGTGGCGCAACAACCCCCCGAATCGTGTGGGGGGCAAACTCCTTGAAAAATCTGTATAAACTAGCTAAGTGGGGGGGAGAAGAGTCTGCATATAAAGTTTCACCTAAATCGTAATAAAATTTTGCGCAGTGTTCAAAATCAGGAGTCGCTTGGGCTGAAGGCGCAAATAATTTTGCAAATTAGGCAGTGTCCATTAAAAAGTGAGCCACAACCTCTGATTTCTGGGGGGGGGCTACCCCCCCCCCCCCCAATCGTGCTTGGGGGGGGGGGGGGGGGGCAATGCCCCCTCCTGTCCCCCCCGTTGTTGCGCCCCTGGTTGGAATGAAATAAAAAAATAAGTATTCAGAAAATACTATTTTCCTTTCTTATTTTTATTTTATCGGCAAAAGTCAAAATGATAACATTCAATGAAGAACTGGCAGGCTGTAGA
The DNA here is from genome assembly GCA_963573305.1 of Pyrrhosoma nymphula. NCBI lineage: Eukaryota > Metazoa > Arthropoda > Insecta > Odonata > Coenagrionidae > Pyrrhosoma > Pyrrhosoma nymphula. The sequence continues at coordinate 84,588,088 of OY754339.1, forward strand.
ATACATTTATAATAGTTTTAACAACGACTAAAACAAGTACGCCCTACTTAATATTAAAATAAATGAAATAAACAAAGTATAGGATTTTGCTTGGAGGTAATGTAGTCACCCTCACAAATACAGATATACGGGCTGACGTAGATTAAGAAATTATTATTAATTGTAATGTTTTGAGCTCCAATTTTAATGCAAATAGCTTAGATCTTGACAGTAGGTATAAGACTTAAGTATACATATTACAATAGCAAACTTTGCTTTCTTGTTTCTTTCTGCTCAGCAAGCCGGTTTTATACATTATTATCGGGGCCTATGAATATGACGGTGGGTGTACAACATAGAAATGCCGTTTAGCGACTTTCGCCGCATCTTGATCGCACGTAACTTTTCAGAAGGCGTAGAGCAGAAGTTACCGTCATTCGTCAACAGCTCTTCCAATGATAAATGCACCGTCGTCCCGATGACCTCTGAATGGTAAGTTCTGACGGCCAAGAAAAATTACAATTTTGAGTATCATCCTCAGGTTTTTCCTATTTTCCTTGATTTTGTCCCTTATGTAGCAGTCCAGTTGGCTTGCGATTTGATTTTTTGGTCTTTTGTATTTTTCCAGAAAATTCAGGGCCAACAGCTGTGCACCTTTGTGATAGACTGTGTGTTGGTGGTTTTCCAGATCAGCTTGTTTCCCTAGAAGTTTTGAAAACTTCTTTAATGGCTCTGTAACGATGGATTTTAACTTCAAATTTTTAAGGCAAGCTGCCGTTCATAGGACAAAAAAAGGGCAGCGCCTACAAAAATGTCCATTCATTGATGGAGAAACCACAATCCAAGAATACTTTTCAAGATGTTCCCTCCTCACGTAACGACGCTCTTACGCGGTTCCCTTCCTATGAGTTGAAAAGGGATACTTGTAGTCGCTTGTGGGTGTCCAAGGGCTTTCCAAAAGTTCTGCTATTTTCCTATCATCAGGTATTTCCTTTCCTGGTATGTACAATGAAGAGACCTACGCCACAGTTTAAATTTTCAGCCAAAGGAAGTGAAGAAATTGAAGCTTCAGTCGATGTTTCGTGATTTTCTGTTTGAATACAGTCGAATTCAATTTGAATTCAGTTTGAATACAGATTTTGGCGAAAACAACTGTTGGAACAGTTTGAAATGTAGTTGACTGGGAAAAGTTTTATTAGGGTACGTGGAGGTGATTGTAAAAGGACCATGGGCTCAGCTCGAGTCTCATTGTCAGTTGTGCAACATGAAGGCATGGTGTTAAAAATTGTATATTTCCTCCTGCTACTTCTAGCGTCTTCTGTTCTTGGACCAAAAAAAATCTTCGAAGGTCCGCAGAGGCACAGTTAGTTTCCCGCTCTGTACGAGGCCTACTAGAAGAGGACGCCTGTAAACGAAAGTAAGCCTTAGCTATTCCTTCTGTGACGAGTTGCAAACAAAATTATAAGCATGTCTTTTTCTCACCCTGTAGCGTAATACTTGAAAATAATTTGGCTTTACTTAGATAGTCCTCAATTGAACTACTATCAAAAGGAGAGGGGTCAAAACTACGGTGGGTGGGCCTCATACAACATTTCTATGGTAACACAATGAAAATGAACGTCCTGTAAATAGTTGGGTGTTCAATTTATTGATAAAATAGCAGATAAATAGCAAGAGAGGTTAATGTGGGCTCGAGCCTAACGTCCAACCCTAATGGCGAGCGCGAGAAAGCGCAAATAAGTTATGTCGTTATAATTTATCGATTGAACTTATCATCTCTGGCTGAAAGGTTGATATTCACGTCAGGTATATCACAGAATAAAGGAAAAAGGACACAGGGTCCTAAACATGCGAAGAACTATTGGACTTGTCACTCACTACAACTGGAACAATACACTCGCTAGAGCCGGGCAACTGACATGTGGCGACGAGCACGAGAGGGGAGGGTGTGGCATACTAGGCAGTGCAGAAGAAGGGAGTGGAGACTGTATTTCCCTCTGGCAGATGCACTACGGCTCAGTTGTCCAAACACGCGGCACGATTTTCTGCATACATAAAGTATACCTAATAATTTTTCCGTGGCGGCACCAAAGCTTTCACAACAAGCGGCCTACAAAAGTACAATTGCGAACATCGAGGACACTGTTTTTGTTTAGACTAGTAGCTTTTAGATATTTTCCATTTATCTTTAAACGTTGTATATTGAGCTGGTGAAATAAAAACTTGCATTGGAGAGCCATCTTAATGATTACCATCTTTTCTATTTTCCCATGAATTACGGGGGGTGCCCCCCCCCCCTTTATCCGCCCCTGCACGCAACTATGATTTTACGCGTGTATACACGAAGAACGAGTGCACTGAGAACAGCTTACGCCATACTACCGAACAGCAGCGGTCATCGGGGTTTATTAGGACACGTTTTTCATTACGAATTAATCCAATTGGCCCTTACAGTTTTGCTGCAACTTTTCTTGATTTCTATAACGTTTTCAATATTTGTTGACTGTACGAAAACCATTGCGATGCCATCGGAGGCCACTGGTAATGGAATTTTGATTTTTTTCTTGAAACATTGTCATTAAAAGCATGCTGTTTAATTTATTACAAACTCGCTCGCATTTCCGGCACGTTTGCATCAGCATGAAGAACTGCTTGTTCTATTTAAGTAGGGGTCTGACAGATAATATGCACTGTGGACAAAGTATTGGACTTGCACGGAGCAGAAATGTAGTACGATATAAATGTTTAATGCAATTAGAAAAATAATATATTGAAAAAAGGATTCCGTCGTTAAGATGAATGGGAAACGATATTTTGTAGCCTATCATTTTAATCGGTCGAATAATACCCCATTGTCAATCAATAGAATTGTCCGTAAAGAATGTTTTAGTCCACGTAGTGCAAAAAATGCAGAAGACTCGTAGGTTTGAGTCGTTTTTGGCATGTCTTGATCGTTCGAATGGTCAGAGGTCATTTCCTTTGCATGCTGGGCTGATTTCGGAGAATGTCCATCTCATTTGATCTCAATCTAAAATTTTGACACATCGACTTAGCATCGCATTTCTCGTCGGAACTCATCTGTTTCGCACGTGTAATCTCCTTTCATGTAGATCGTATGATTTTGTTTTCCCCCTCTTTCTAATGATTTCACTGACTAAATTATTTCAGTTGGTGGAATCCGCATTTGTGCCCTCATGGGAACAGCGGTAACTGTGTAGGTGTACGGAATATACTCTCCAAAGTATGTGCTTTAGTATGCTTTAGTACTGGTGATTGGGCATTACTTGCTCAAGGAATATTAATTAAGGCTGATTTTTCGTTCACTGTTCAACCGTGCGAATATGTGGTTGTCATACGTGCACCGGTATTCCTGTATTAAGTAATTTTTGATATTCCTTCCAATGGGTGGAAGTATTGGATGTCGCCGCGCTTCAATGCTATTGTGTTCTATTAATTAATTGATGGTGAAGAAGCACAGAAGATTTTGCATGCCTATCCACACTTCATGTTCCCCCGAGCGTGAGTTATGCTATCAGCATTGCTTTGAATAATGGAGGATTCTCCGATTATATCGTGAGATATCAGTAGTAGGAAGACGATTAAAAAGAAGAGAACTCTCGTTTTTATGTTGCGCGGTGACCACGGCATGGTGGCCGGCCGACGACCGGCACCCGTCTACCAATAGTCCTGCAATCCGCAGTCCCCGTGACCATTTGCGAAGTTGGCTTCCTGCTGTGATTCTTTCCCATATAATAAGCCTGTCGTGCATTTGCCAATTTAAATTGTCGTCCATGTAAATCATTTTAGGTTCATTGATTCAAAGTAATTACCCGGTGATTAGTCGTAGCCGAGGAACCACCGTGATCTGATTGTTCATGCCAGAGGACTACTATGTGAATCGGTATGATTTTGAGTCAAATATTAAAAACAACTTTGGAAGATACCGGGAATACCCACGGCATTACTCTTACGGAGTCACACGCGAGTGCACATAATATTCATTAATAAATGTTGGCATTTTAAAATTTAACGTGCTTCGACGGCTAAGGTCATTTCGCACATACTGTCTGCCACGTGCAGGCAGAGGCAACAGCACTCGGACGAATCAGAGAATCACCCCTCCAAACTCGAGCCGAGCCCAACGATGCTTAACTTCGGTGACTGATCGGGAACCGGTGTTTCCATCGTGAAAGGCCGATGCCCATTTTAATATTTATTTTGTTATTTTGTCCATCCGTCCGATGGCGGTGACAATACTGCAAGTGGTTAGTCGTAGATACGCTAGCTTTAGGGTATAGTATAATGCATGTTGGTGACTACTCACCCCCTGCCATACTCCCTTGAGGTGGCTTGCAGGGTATTTTGTAGATGTAGTTGAGAAGTGCTTAGTGCACTACCACGCGTATGCGCTTGTGTAGTTTCAGTTATAATAGACCATTCGGCTTCTCTAGAACCTGGGGCGAACCAAGGGGGAGATAAAAGGGATACACCACCCCCCCCCCCCCCCTGAAAATTATATATTCACTCAGTCGAAGATAATACACACGATATATATACCTACATAATGTAAAGGTAGTGTCTCCCCCCGAAATAAATTCCTGGGTTCGCCCCTACTAGGAACCGTGACTAAAGCTGATTTTTCGTTCACTGTACCACCATGCAGTTTTTATATTGGCCGTACTTGTAATGGCATTCCGTTTTTCGGTGTTTCATTCACGGTTTGTTCCGAGGGGGCGATTGCCTGGCGTCGCGGTAAGTTGTCAATGGATTTCTTTGCCGCAAAAAAATGTAGTGTCAAAATATTGTTCAACTACATAAGTTTATGAAAGACGTGTTGTGCCTCATGGCATGGGAAATACCGCAGTGAACGTGTGACGCAGGCACCAGCGCCTGGCGTGTTATGCTATGGTGTGGTATTTCAGGTTTGAGATAAAAGGCTTGAATTTTTATTCATACCCTTATATATAATCCTCCTGTCGGGTTGTCCGATTTCACATTAATTTCTATCGCGATATTTTTTTATGATTTGTACATTAAATATGAATTGGCTTAAGAAGATTACCTACACGTTATAATTGTTTCTTAAATGCTCTCGTTGTATAAAATGCCGTAGATAGTTTTCTCTAATTTATTTTTTGTTTTTAAGGATCATTGACTTATATGAGTCTGCACAGAACAATGCTATGCACGCTTTTGTGGAATATTTCATTTTCCTTCTTATGCGCTTTACGAAAAAACGATTGATCATTTGGCCTTGATCCTAGCATTTAAAGTGCAATTATAATTTAATATTATGGGCTTTTTCTTATTTTACGAATATGTGGACCAAAATCAATCAATGTATTCAAGAAATCTAAATTTTCGTTCTAGGGGTAGTAATCCCTCAATAAGTAAAAACTAGGCCTCATGATAATCTGGTGAAATTTGCATTTAAACACAAAAAGGGAGGAATCAGGCGAGATGTTGTGGAATATGAACATAATAAGAACTAAGACGATGCAATTTTCCACAGATAAAATTTTTTTTAATCGACCCGGGTTTCGATGCAGTGCATCATCATCAGGTGCTGATGATGATGCAGTGCATCAACCTGATGATGATGCAGTGCATCAAAACCCGGGTCGATTAAAAATTTTTATCTGTGGAAAATTGCATCGACTTAGTTCTTATTGCGATTAAACCTCCTAGGACACCTGACTTCTGATTTATTGTCAGATAAAGCAGCATTTCATGGAGCGACAGAATATTATTTGCTATTCTGAGTAAGCTAAGATCAAAGGAGGTCTTGTTTCTGGACGATATCGTTTACATTCATAATCTTCCAGACGTATAGTTTTGATTAATTAAGATGGATGAACTAGTTATGAGGCGTTTAGATGTTGAATGCATGTAATGTAATGGAGTATTTTGATGGTTTACTCGCACATGACCAATTACGAAGCAGAATGATCATGAGGAACGTTAGCCGTCCTCAAACCCATCTCTTCTGCTACTGAGATTTCTTTAATATCGCCTACAGAGCTGAACCCTTTCCAAGCCATGTTTTTTTTGTAATGTTGTGGCCAAATAATGGCCCCATATCACCTCAAGGAGACAGTCACTATTCCCATTACTGTTAAAATGTCCCGTCGCCGGTGGTAGTGCCGTAAAAATACCCTATCCTTATATCTGTCTGTCAGTTGTAACTCTTTTACAGTTGGCAGTTACAAAATTGTTTTAATGGGTGCTTTTGAAGATGCCCTCAGTTATATAAATCCCTGAAAATAATTACTATCGTTGTGTATTCGGTATAATGGTCGGGCTAACCAAATCATATTTCTCGAATGTGAAAACACTTAGCTGGGGTAAAGGTCACTCAAGGCTATCGAAGCCTCGGAATTTTATCAATGCCCTTATAATCATAAATATTAGAGTCGTCGTCATAGTTATTCGTCCATTTTTTCTGCTCCTATTTTTTCGTAGATGGTGCAGTCGTGCTGGCGTTGATATTTATTTTGAAAATCGAGTTCCATCAGTAGCAGCACATTCTATTTATTCCGACTCGCACGAAAAGGCATCAGACTAGAGGCGTACACATTAAAAAATCAACTAGAAAAGTCAGTGTTTCACCTACATGGACGTTGTAAGAGAAGGGAGATAGTTTACCATCGGGATCTAGGTTCGAGTGGAAGTAATGTTCCTGAGACCCTCAGGCGAAGTGGAGACTTAAGTGATATTGTGTTTTGCTTGCAGCTAACTGCGGAACTATCGCTGGAGGGTCAGCGAAAGGGGCCGGCTAAGCCACACGGAGCGACATAAGACCGCATATGTCTTTACGAGCGCACAAGTAGGAGAATACATACTAACGGTTCGTTAAACGCATTCGCTTGAAAGTTGAATCTCGTCATCAAAATCACTTACTTGGGGAATTTATGGACATCATGACTCAATGGCGAGAATATGCGTTGACATTCGAGTGCAAATCGCCTTTTAGTTGCTATCCTGCCCGATCTTCTGACATGGCAGAGGAGATGACGCGAAGCAACGGTTTACGAATGAGATTTCTGCATCCTCGTGCGGTGACATGATATAGGTTCATGGCGGTAAAAATGGATAGTGTGATCTAAGTAATGCGAAGGAAGTCCGTAACAGTACTACGTCTGTGATAGTATTTACTATTATCATTATGTTCCAATTTTGGGAATAGACGCCGATTTCCACGCTGCCGGCAAATTAATAACTAAATTCATCAAAAGTAAAAAAGTGATGATCATTTCATGCTAACTGAAAAGCCATTTGTTTTTCCATAATTCTGTATGACTGGTTTGAAAGGACATCGATTCTATATTCGACCCACGGGTAACGAAGAACAAATAGCTATTGACGAAATGAGGAACATGTTAACACTGTTTCTTTGTCTCAGTTGCTCATGAGAATACTTAATATACGTAGAATTACCAGAATGAGAAATATAAATACATTCATGTGATGAGATGGTAAAACACTTAGTACAATTCCACACGAGTTTTTTTAATCGATTCGACGTATCCAGTGTCATTTTCAAGGTAAGTATGTACTTTGACAGAGGTGGTCAATGTACCTTGTGTGTAACGTCGTAGACGTCGAAATCGATTGGGAAAATAAAAAAGTGCAGAATTGTACAAAGTTTTTTTGTCCATCATGACTAATCAAAGCCTAGCTTTTCCGCTATTTGGCTGAAAATTTATTGACTCATGGACTTCAAGCTTTTCGTCGAATTTGCATTTGAGTGGCTGTTTGGTTGTATTCCTTCCTTCAAAATTAATCCTTTCCTTCCTCGGAAGTTCAGTAGGCATTCTTTTGGTATTTTTTGTATGTCCTAGCCGCATGCGTCGTCCGATACCAATGGAAGATTCCTAATTACGGTATTTTGCATATCTACATACGTACCCATCTTGCCGTTCCTTTTCTGGGTAAACACAGTCAAGAGAGTTTAATTCTCAGTGACAGGCCTGTGAAGAAGACTCTGCTTTTAATTATTTCCTCCTTACTGCTATATCTTTGCATGCCTCTTGCTTCAGTTACCCTCATGGATTGCTTTATTCACGCCCTCCTGTTTTTAAGACGCCTAATTTTCCTCCTCTTCCGAGTATCTTCAACTCACTTCACATTCCATGACTTTCTCGATTTACCCCATCCTCTCACAACATTCCATCCACTCTCATCTATTTTAACTCTTGAATCTCTGTCCACTTATGAAGTCGCAAAATTCATAACTAATAACAGTCCCTCTAACATTGGTAGCATATCTTTAGTGTACATGACATCTATCTACATCTACGAAATACCCTGCAAGCCACCTCAAGGGTGTGTGGCAGGAGGTGAGTAGTCACCAACATGCATTACACTGTACCTTAAAGTTAGTGTAACTACGACTAATTATGCATTAGCTGAAATCGCTAATGCTTGTCACGAGGTGAAGCCTCACAAGCATGCACCCGACTACAGATATGATACCAATTTTAGAGGGACCGTTAGTATTTATGTATTTTGCTATTACATAAACGGACAGAGATTCAAGAATTATTCTGAAAACATTCACGGCGTGCTGTTAGTACTAGGTAACAGATAAGGATTCAAGTATTAGGGAGTATTACTACTACTGAGAGCTACACTTCCTAACGACAAACCTATTTAAAAGTCTCATTAGCAGCTGTTATGGTCCCTAAAAAATATTTTTGGCTAAATTTTGACCCCTTAAACTCTTATTTTCAATCAATCAGTTGCAGAATGTTTCATTGGTGACTCTTATTTTCGTATCACAAATGGTGAACTTGACGTCCGAATTGGAAGCTATTTCAATTTGGCTTCTGTTAAACCACTGTGACTGGCTTAATGGTTATGTTTACGGCTCGACGGTATCCAGAAGTGCTATAAAACCTTTTTTTTACTTCAATTGAGGAAGTAGGGTGACCCCAACCCACATTTTGCCTTTGGAGGAGGCAGTTTTGGAAAGCCGCGTCATATCAACGTCAGCCGTATTCGGAAGCTGGGAAGTGCTTGGCGCCATGGGTGCATTTCCTGGTGCGAACGGAACTCCTCCCCCCCCCCTCGTGAGAAGCGGGGAAGGAGGGTAGGGTACGGACGGGGGACATATCTGGGGCACATGTTGGAGTGAATCCCACGGCGTTGTGACGCTGCTTACTTCCTTTTTAATTAATCGCTCATACTCTCCTCTCTTTATCTCTCTTCATGGCCACAGGGGCGGTCGTCTTTGATCAACCAGACTGGAGGAAGTGATTTCCTGTGCGTCTATCCGACAGGAGAGGAGCAGCCACCCCTGCCGAGTTGGAACTCTCCCCCCTTGGATTTATTCTTCCCGTCTTTTCGGAAGGTTTTGTGCTGTGACAAAGGGGCGGTGGAATCTGAACGGGTGAGGGGGTAGTTTTTTAATAGGTTTTTTTTTATTTCAACCCCTGGGGGACTTGGGTTCATGCCCCTGGTGAGTGAACCAACCATGTGCTCGGAGGCGGAGTGAAGAAGTGTTGTGAAGTACCCGCCCAGTGCGCCACCCGTCTCCGTCTCGCTCCTCCCCTCCCTGTTGCGGCCCAGCCTTGCTGGCCATTACCCTCCTGCCCCGTCCAGGCTGTTGGGACCCGCGCCCCTCGGAGGACAGCACGACGGGCCATGGAGAGTGGCGGCCGCTCGTAGGCCAGTAGCGGCTGAGCACCGATATTGAAGTCGGGGGTCCGGCGACCCCCCTCGGGTCCGTCTCCCAACACCCACCACCTCCCAGCTTCCCGAATTACGGTCGCCATGGCACCGAGAGCGGCGTCCCTCGTGTTTGCCCTCGCCTGCTTCTGCACCACCGGGTTACTCGCCCGGGCAGCGTGGCAGGAGAACGTGAGGCCGAAGATGTACGTCCAGCTAGGTGAGTAAAAAAACAATTCCTTCAATATATCCATCATCACAGTTGTTCTCAAAGTGTTTGTCGCCCGTGTGCCCAAAATTATCGCACCTTCGACATAATATGTTCAAATTGAGCATTCTTGTAACATAATGCACATTTTTCCAAGTCGTAAATCTTTTTTTCCAGAAGTAGAATTTACGGAACAGAGTATAGGTATTGATGTGTGGGAATAAGACAGAGGAGGGAGCAAGGGCCTGTGTTGCGCATCGGGTCACGCTCGATCCCCGAAATTGGTCATAGTTGAGTTTGCGTGCGTAATCATCTCGAAGTTGTTCCAAGTGCTGTTTCCCCTGTCTGGAAGTGGCTGACGGTAAATGCAAAATTACCTTAGCTGTTTAAGCACGTCGTATTGAAGCACTAATGCGTAAAGTAGTGCAGGGTGGAACAGTTCTCCTAACTAAGGAGTATTTTGGAGGAGACTGGGTTCATAATTAAGGGCAGTAGGTGTAGAATTTCATTTACCAAGGAAGAATTAACGAGAAGGGAACTAAGAAGAGTTCTTCCATGGAAAGATATGGTGGAAAGTTTGGATATAGGACACTGTCTCTGGCGTTACACGGTAGAACTCCTACATAATACATGAAAAAACAAGCACTTGGTTATGATTCCACACTTTATTTGAAACAACACGACCTACGTTTCGGCACATCATGACTTCATAAGGCATGATATGTCGAAACATAGGTCGTGTTGTTTCAAATAGTGTGTGGAATCATAACCAAGGGCCATCATAAGGCATGATATGCCGAAACGTAGGTCGTGTTTTTCCAATTAAAGTGTGGAATCATAACGAAGTGCTTGAGAAAAGTTTGCTTACATCTCAAAATTTAGCGTGGCCAGGTGTGGTTCGGATGTTGATCATTGTGGGGAGAGGATGCGGTTAGACTGGAGGATTTTGGATTGCGGGTTTGAAGGAGAATATAGAGGCTGAACTGGGTGATGAGCAAGAATAACGAGGAAGAGTTCGATTTGAAAGGGGGAGTTTGAGAGGGAATAGGTAGTGGAGATTCGGAAAGGATAGCAAAAGCTGATTGAGGATGTTTGAGATGGAGCGGAATCCTGTGGGAGGTGATGAGGGGGAGAGAGGTTGGATGGGAAAGAAGAAGAAGAATAGTAGTAAACTACAGAGGCGTATGGTGAGGTGGAAATGTGAAGAGCCTAAGAGGTGGTCATATTGGATTTTAGGAACGCCTGGAGTTAACCCCGAAATGAGGAAATTAGCGTAGGGATCTTCCTAAGCTTATTAGTCAGTTGGCAAAGTCAGCGTTGCAGTATTTTAGATTTTCCTGTTGAATTTATCTCATAATTCATAGCTGTTTTGGAATCTTATTTGATTTATTTTTTATTTTTCCGTCTTCGAAATGATTGTCATCATTAAATCTAGTTGTATTAGGAAGAGCCGTTCTTAATGATTGATATTCAGAGCAGAGGAACAATCTCATTTCATTGTTAAATGCCCATCGAGGAGACCTCGGTGATTGATTATGTTCTTCATCATGTTTTTCGCTGTTAAAAATAAAATATAATTGGGAAAATCTCACTTTATTATAGATTATTATTTATCGTTTGCATCATAGCAAGGATGTTCTTTCGTCTGTTGGTATACGTGATTTGGAAATCTTATCAGAGGTCTTTGAGTTAGTGTTGACTGTTTTTATTGTTTTTTTTTCGGGATTTATTTTAAGGAATACAAAGGGAAGTTCGGCGATGAAGCCCTACAGCCGGAGCTAAAATATTCTCGCTTATTTTCAAGTTCTCTTTCTGTATTGGGATTGTGTTGTCAGTATAGTATTCCATATTTTAAGGAAACTAATGATACCGATTTTCATATTCAAGTCCAACTGACGTTACGATTTGTTGTTCCGTGATCTGGAAAGTTGAAATTGCGTGTATTTTTTTCCATTTGGGGAAGCGTGAAGATTTCGTCATATTAAACAACCGCAGCTTGAATTTTTAATAAACAAAAACTTTTGTAACTTAATCTTTTTCTCTCGTGCCATTTGCTGTGGGTTTATTCAAGTTTATTCGTGTGCAAATTTAGGGCCAGGACTGGTTGCATTTTTGCATGTTCCGTACAGTTTTCCCTTGGTTTTAATCTTATTATCCTCCCAACAGACGTAAATGCTGCGATTCGAATGTTTTGTAAAATTTCCGGTCGATATATATGCAGGGTGGCGATCGTTAGGGAAAACCTGGAATTGTCAGGGAATTTTGAATTTCTGGAAAAGTTTGGGAATTGTCAGGGAATTCTCGTAACAGTCAAGGAGAAACTGGGAAACGAAATACTCGTTATTTTTCTACCATTACGTTTATCGGCCATTCATTCCCACCATTTGTTTCACCAAAATATTTCACTAACTAAAACTAAACGTGCATGGAATAAGCCGAATCAATTCGTGGGACATTCTTTGGTGAATATTATTAGTTGTAAATCTTAATTATTTAGTTGTGAATTAGACGTAAAATGTATCCCTTCTGTATATCCGTATTGTGATATTTGCCTTGTAGTGTTCAAATTCATGATCACAATGTATTACGCTCATCACAAGGAATCCGAGGCTATGTTGTTCGAAAATTTTAACTCGCGTTTTTTTTTTTTTTTTTTTTTTTTTTTTTAACTTCCGAGACTCAGGTCGAGAGGTAGCTTTAGCACACTAACTCGTAAATAATTGCTTGCAGTGTTAAAAATACGAGACGATGATTATTAAAATGGTAACACAAGTGCGATCTCACGTGTAAACTAAGTCTTACGCAAGATCTTCTTGGATTCTCATACCCTCCTTCGTGAGACAGTAAGAAGAGCCCTCCTCCCCTCTCCACCTTTCACGCTCAACGTAATTATTGAATGCCCCCTTTAAGCTCCCTCTCGAAGAAATTTAGTCAGGTTACAAACCATCTCAAATATGATATTCCTGAACATGATGCTGCCGTTGCTAATTGCCCCCTGTTGTCCTCACTCGCAGTGGCGCGCTTCCTTTTATTTAACCAATTATTTTTGAATTTTTTTGTTCCCTAATTCACGTTAATCAAATTTTATACGCTTCTGAAGGTCACTCGCGCCATCTGATATTGATCCAGTCCAAGAACTTTGCTTAATTTTGTATTTTTCGCGCACCTTAGTGATACCTGTGCCGGAGTCCGCCTGTAAATTTGCCATTAACTTTCCTTTCGATGCCTTTTCAGTAATCCTCTACTTCCCAGAACTACCACGACGCGCTACCTCTTTCTTGAAGAATTAGACGTTGTCAATTTGTAATTTTACCTAAGGAAACATACACGGCCACGGAAATACGATACACGGCCGCTGATTCGCGGCCGCGGAAGGAAAATAGCTCGCTCGCCTTTGTCGCCCCAACGCTCGCAATGGTTCAGGGGACTCACCATGATGCAGAACTGTTGTGTGCGTAATTCAATAACCTGCTGTTGGAAAACCTCGTGTGTAGGGAAATTTTGCAATTTTGTAGTTAATAAAACGGCCGCTGCGACGACAAACAGTGGTTGGAAATCGAAAAAAGCCGTACAAAATCCGATATAGCTTTTGTTTTATATGAAGACATGGCATTTTTTTAAACATTGCATTTATACTCACAAATGATTACTTATTATGAAATAGTAAGTCATTTTTCTTAGGTCCTACCCATTACTTGTATACGGAGGCTCAAACATGACCAACATTCCAAAATAAACACTGTTTTGATTTTTCTTTGAAAATCTTAAAAGTTAACCAGATAGTAAAGTTGTGGAAGGATTTTAATGAAATAAAAAACAACACCAATTGTGATAATGCTACTCTTCCTGTCCTATGCATAAGTGATTATGGTCGATATTTGGGTGCTATTACGACACTAAGTGGCGGTCGTTTTTTTAGGCAAAATTTCCCATAAAGTAGTCATTTTAATTGGTTTCACGAATGTGTGCACCGAGATATTTGTACAGAGTATTAATTGAAGATTTCTTAAGATTATTCTAAAATAATCTTCGAAAAATGTAAGCATCTTTGGAGTAGCGAGTGGCGGTGAGATAGTAGTGTCCTTCGCCTAGCCAAAACATTCGGGGGTAGAATGGACCCTCCTCGGTGTGTTTTTTCATTAGGATGTAATTTGTAGCTTTTAATGTATTGATTTCAGCTGTTAACATTTTCTGAGTTTTGACGAAAATTTAATTCTTCATAAAATAAAATATTCCAATAATAGGTAACCTTTTGGCGATCGGTAAGGGAAATTGGTAAATCAATCAGAGAAAAGTCAGGGAATTTAAAAATTGGATATCAGTAGCTACCCTGATATTGTTCAAAAGGTACGTTACCGCTTTCATATTAATGTATCTGCGGCGAACATCGCTTGCCGAAATTTTACTAGATTTGGTCTCTACCCCTATGTGGTCAAGGAGGAAGACTTAAAGAGGTATTTTTTTCGAAATTGTTCTTTTGCCTGAAATGATTGCAGCAGTGAATGCATTAGCCAACCACTACACGTTCAGAAACAGCGCCGGTGCAAGTGTTCTCTTCCGGTAGCTCCCTTACAACCTTCCAAACCCATCACAAAGACGACGTCATCACTGCTTGCCAGTGAGTTTCTGAAAGTGTGAATCTGCGGATATCTTAATGCGTCGCCAGTATTCTGTAATTTCCTCCCACTTTAGATTTCTCAAAACCATAAAGTGTAGTTGAACTTCTATTACTCGAACTCTTATAGCTCCAGTTTTCAATAAATTTTGCGATACATCGTTGGAGTGTTCTACAGGTACTTCACCATCTGTGAAAGTTGATTTTCTGTCTCTTAAAATTCCATAACCCGGAACATTTTAAGCTCCTGTGGCTCTTTGACTTAACTCGGAAGTTAAGTTATATTAGTATGCGTTATAATGTTTTCTAAAATAAGGAGCTACCCTAAGCCATTTTACGTATCTATAAATGATACGTTAAAAGGTGTACCTACTTGAGCGTGCTTCCCAAATCCAGATTAGTAGCTGCGAAAAATATTTCCAGGGTCATAGTGGGTCAGGAAGCGAAATCGAAAACTGTTATTAGAACAGGTGATAAAGCCGGATATTCAACAATATCGGAACTGGCAACGAAGTGATTCCAACTTGAGAATGGGATATTATCGGGCCGACTTTATGATGCGTAAAATGTAGCCGAGTTGAGAACATGCCTTTTCTCTCCGAATTACTTACACCCCAGTTGCGAATGGGTTTTTCATGCCTCAGTTGAGTGTGGGCTCCACCCTAAATTTTGATGCGTAAAACCTTTATCTGTTTTACGCATCCGTAAAAAAATACTGAGAGTTTGATGTAAATGATTGAATGCGCGATGCATATGTTGTTTTTTTCCTTAAAACATATATAATGCCGGGATGATGTTGGGGGAGATTTTCAGCCAAGAGAAGAAACTTTTCTTTAAATCCTTAAACATTTATAACTAACAATAAAAAAAAATTTCTAGAGCCATTTCAAAATTAATATTAGCTTGAGCTTTTGTTAAGCCTTTTGACGGGTTAGGCAGTTTTCAGTAAGATCTCTTACACGCATATTAGCGCGAACAATGTGGGCCCAAGTACGTAGGTCAACTTTTTTTTAATAATCAGATAGGCTTTGAGCTTGAAACTCGCATTCGACTGCAAAATGACGATGAATATTTTCCTTCTGATCCTATTCATTATTATTGGGAGAATGTTATTACAGTGTTCTTCCTTCGACGTCGCTTCCTGCAACCTTCATTCAGGTATTGTCTGCTTCCCTTTTCGTACTAAGTTTTATAGTGTGCTAGCTGTGCCCGGCATGCGTTGCAACGCCTCTTTTTTATTTCTAAGTAAGCACACATATACAAAGCAGGCACATTTACATGTAGATGGCATGAGTTTCCATTCCATGCTTAAGCTGCAGCTTCCATGTAAATATAATTTTTATCTAATGGCTGAAAGAATGAAGTTGATAATTCTTTCAATCAATTATCGTTTCCAATTAATATTTGTCTGAATCGCGTTTTTAGCTGCAAAAACGAACAAACATTTTTCTCTGAAATCAACTACATCATATTTCCTTGACAACCAGATTTTGGTCTTTAAAACGCGTTTAAATTTCATTTTGCTTAGTTAGCTGATAGTAATGCTAAGCATTGGGTTTCTTGCAGTGGTTTATTTTTTTTTCTTTTTAAAACAACTTTCACTCAAGATAGTTAAAATTTATTCTATCAGATACCCGAAAGAATGAAGTTTCACATTTTTTCAACCGATTCTCCTCTTATATGTTGAGTTATGAAGGAAGTGTGCTCCCGAGCAACGCCGGGTATTTCAGCTAGGATGTAATGAGAGTGCATTGTCTAGTGACACAACTGTAGTTCATTCCCGATTCGATAACTTTTCGAGCTCGAAACTCAATAGCATCTTCAATTTTTCGGCGATTAGATTTTTCATGCGTCATCACGATTGAAACAGAGATTTTTTTGTTAAATGGTTTATTGCGACAATTCTTTTCGTGATTCGACTGATTATTTATTTATTTATCAAAAACTCCAAAAACAGCATCTAAGGCCTTTACATTGAGTTCAATAAACAGAATAAATTTAAAAAACAACAATAGTAGTAGAAACAAAACAGAAATATTCAAAATATAGGCAAGGCAAGAATGAGGCGAATATGACATGAATGTTACGCATTACGTTTCAGTTGGGAGAAAAAGACGTTGCGTGAGGAGAAAAGGTCAAGGGTGGGGCGACTATTAGTTAGGGTATTAAAAGATGAATGTAGGCGGTAGAATAGTGATCTTTGGGAAGTGGAGAGACGGAATTTGGGTGTGTGTAACAGACTCATATTGCGAGTGATGCGGGCTGGGATGCGGAGTGAAAAATAGGAAAGAAGAAGATCAGAGCGGAAGGACCCATTCATGATGGAGTGCAGGAATTTAAGGTCCGAAGTCAGCCGGCGAAGGGAGAGGTGTGATAGGCTAAGAGATGATAGGATTTCTTCACATGAGCTATGTCTAAGGGAGGGCACGCGATGACGGACTATGGCTAAAAAGAAGTTAAGGGGGCGGTTGAGTAATTTAAGAGTGGTGGGGGACGCAGTTGACCAGATGGGAGAGCAATATTCTAGGATGGGTAGTACACATCCAAGAAACACAGATTTTAGGGCAAATGGATCCGTTATTTCTTTGAGCAGATAGAGAATTCCCACCATTGCCTTTTTAGAATTACCAGAAGTATGTTCATGGCATGCTTGCGGCACGACGTAGCATTCCTTGAGTTTTACCATCATCTGTCTAACCAACATTGGGTGTTGGCCATGTCTGTTCTCTAATGCTCCTTTTGACGAATTATGTTCGTTTTTTACCTTGTGGTAGGTTAATTTCTCTTACCTGAAATGATACAAAAGTAGTCGATGTGAGGCAATACCAATAGCTGTGTTTGATTAATTACTGGGAATTAAACATATATGGTTTGGCTTTTCAAAGTAATTGAGCGGTTCACATCAAAAGAGTCAACATTTTGCCTCGTTCAAAATTTCGAGGAATCTTGTCTCTTAAAAAAAAACTGAACTGAACTGAAAACTGTCTTGTACGCCGCTGAGTAATGTTTTTCAAATGACGGACACGGCGCGCGGCGGTATGAATCCTTTTTGAAGAAGTGAGATATGAGACATGAAATGAGAAATGAAAATTATATAAGACATGAAATGCTAAGCCTTTATTTTTACGACCTAGTATTGTAAAACCCTCTATAAATCATGGATAAATCCAAAGTTTTGGCTTCATGACTATCTTGGGTTTTTATTGTAAGTTATTTTACTTAACTTGATAATCTGCCATTGCCTAATTCACTTAATTTGATTTTTTTGGCAGCAAGCGTTCATACTCCCATTTCCTGTTGATTTCCGGGACAGATCCCAGCGGCGTATATTTGGCCATTTCCATGAAGAAAATCAAATCGAAATTGAAAACTCGTGTAATCGGCTGAGCCTGCGCAGAATTAATTAGAGTGGTCATAAATATTTTCTTTGATAACGTTTTATTACCTGGTGACAAAAATGTATCCGTGTTCTCGTATTTTAGATTCTCGTTTGATGAGTTAGGAAAGGATAACTTGTTTTCTTTTCTTCGGAGCTTGTTCTCCTTCAGAGATATTTTCGAAATTGCTGGAGCCCACTTCATTTATATCCTCACAATTACTGATGCGTATATCTACGCGTTATTTCTGAATCGTATTTTAATTATTTAATACGCTCTCTTAATATAGCTTCCCCTTTTGGCAAAAACCTCAAACCACTTACAAAAAATGTTAAGTTCTGTCTCAAAGACATGAACGCCTTCGTTTTTGCAGTCTTCCCTACGTTTCGGGTCTTCTCCAGTAACAGCGTCATTATGCAACGCAAACACAAGGCCTCACCGTCGTATTTGTTTAGCGTAGCCTTCCCTGCCAGAACTCATTTTCCGTATTTCTCTTACCTTAGCCATATTTCTTCATTTTTTTATGATGATTATTAAAATACGTAGCCCTTTCACGGTAATTGTTCTGTCATTGCGACAGAATAAAATGCTAAATGTGGTCCAGGTCATAAAACTCAGTTCATTGTAAAAAAAATTGGAAATTTTCTTTTCAGACCGTTGCCTTCAGCGTCTAATTTTTGCTCGTATGCGTCCTGTAATATTCCATGCTTGGTATCTTAGTTAAATCAGCTTTTAGTTGCAGAGAAATGAATTGGCCAGTGACAGTGAGATGCATATAAATTTAGTCGAGCGTGCTTTTCTAAAGTGGTCTTGTTTAGGTGAAAGCGATCGTGCCCGTCCATGTTTTATTTTCTGAAAAATAAGTGGCTGCATTGCATGGATCGTTGTCTTCTTGTGTGAGATGTCATATGGTAGTGTGAGCGAACTGTCACTTCTCCTAGAATTTGATGACTTTGACCTAATTTTAAAGAAAAAAACCCTCATCTTTCTAATGATATCAAAATATTAATCCCTTCCCGAACTAATTTCCGAACAATTTGCCTGAAAATATTAGCTGTTTTACATGGGATAGATTACGGCTGTGCGCTCCAGAGGGAGATTATTGAAAAAATAGGAATTTATAATTCCCAGATTTCGTCAAAAAACTAACGGTGTGTAGTTTGTATATTTGCTCAATTGTTTGTAAAAAATAATCAATTGCTCATCACATTAATTTTTTCAGAATCGTGAAAAAACCTGTTGTGAAGGTGTTATCACCGTACGGCGTGAAAAAATGAGTCAAGTTAGAGACTTATGTAGATATATTCATTTAATAACTGAGAATTTTGTCGTATATAACTATATTTTTGCGCCATCAATAGTACAGTATTTATTTCATACTTCTTACAGGAGCTGAATTTAAAAAAATGAAGGTCGAATATTGTCTCCATTATGACTAGGGAAATATTTCGCTCAAACTACTATTAAGTTGATTCTGAGACTGTTCATTCGTATAAATATATATATTCAATTGTAATTACACAATCGCCACTTGCTACAATAGTTTACGAATCTTCATACAAATCTATCAAATTTCTGTTTCTATCTGTTGTAGAGAAAATATGTTTCAGCTCCAAGTTGAAACTTCAAAAAACTATTATTATATTAAAGTGGTTAAAAGGTTATTACTTAAAGCGATGGTGGGCATTATTAATTCATGAAAATCGATCGAAGTTGCAGTAGTGGTAGAATAAAGGTCTATAAATCGTGTATGCTTGATATACGACTTATATGATAGGCGGTTAATGTTTATTCACTTATTATCTACCTCCCTGGTCGCATTTGTCGTAGTTGAAGCATGTGGAGCACGATCGTATCCTTTCCTATCATCCTGCCGATTCCCATAGTAATATAATGAAATGATGATGACGCAACACCACTACCTGTTGTGGTCAGAATTCACTTCACCTTCAGCTGGCGAGTATAACATCCCAAAGAGCTTCACTTCCTTTTTTCTCCTGTGGTTAGTGTCAAACTCACTCATTGTCTTGACAGTGCTCAAAGCCATTTCCGTAGGATTGTTAGGTAAGGATCGAAAGCCAGCTATCACCGAGGCAGGCACTGGTATTTCTTATGTAATATATTTAGTTTACTAAGTAATATTATTTGTTATTTTTCCGTGGAAATGTTAGTTGTGAATGAGGTTATATCGCTGAAAAATCAGTTGTCTAATCAAAAATTGGGGAAATAATTACACATTTTGGCCAATGAGAGCCCAATATTCGTAATCAGCGTGTCACAATCTGGGGGTAAGGGGCAAACGTTGAATTTTTCTCCCCACGAAAATTACGTCAACTGGAATGGGTTGTATCGTGCACGTCAATCTTTCTCTCTTTCCACAAAAATAATGTGACGAGTTATAAGAACATTCGGGTGTACGCGTGTGGTTCGGTGTCAGCCCGACGTTTCGTAACCCTTGCTGGTCGCTATTTCGAAGGACATTGAATTCTTTTTTCCTTG
This sequence comes from Pyrrhosoma nymphula, assembly GCA_963573305.1. Classification (NCBI taxonomy): domain Eukaryota; kingdom Metazoa; phylum Arthropoda; class Insecta; order Odonata; family Coenagrionidae; genus Pyrrhosoma; species Pyrrhosoma nymphula. Next base: position 84,608,435 of record OY754339.1, read on the forward strand.
AAAAAGTGACCGCCAGGGTCGAAAAAAATCGGGCTGTAACCGGGCAACGCGAACAACATAGACCCGAATATTCTTGTATCTCACCATGAGCCACGAAAGCTTGAATGGAGAAATAATTTGAGTTTTTACTGTCAGTCTGAAGTCAGGAATGAATCGCGTTACTATTAACCTACCTTCCGCTGCCTACTATTAGTAGCTAAGACCTACTACCCCAATGTCTCAAACTACCTGAAGGGGCTATTCCTTGGTCCCCTCCTCCCACCCCCGACACCTCCCTCATCCACACGTGTGTCCCTCCGCGTGGACCTCGCGTCACCAAGCAGCCGTCGCCATAGCCAACTGAACGCGCCCTCTTCTTTCCCTCGCCTACCCGATCCTTTTCCTGCCTTTTTTCCCCGTCTCCCCCACCCCACCCTACGGGGGGTCCCACTGTCTCCACAATCCATTGGCGTGGGAAAGGGGTTGTGGGCGTGGAAGGGAACGGAGGAAGGGGTCGAGGAGGGAAGTTCCAAGGGGGGGAGGGGTGGAGGCAGGACTTTAATGGCAAATTTATTTGGAATTCGCGAGAGGAGGAGGAAGGGTTGAAATATGCCTGTCAGTATCACTGAACGGTTGGCTCCTGCGAGAGAGGGAAAAGGGACCTTCTGGGCGGGGTTCGTTCCTCCGTCCCCCATATCCCTACCCTCCCCGGCTCTCTTCATTTCCACCCCGTCCCCTTTTATCTTTCCTAAACCTTTTCCTCTCTGCCTGCTCACCCTCCGTTCTCACTTTCCATCTCCTCACACCACACCCTCCCACCCCTGATTCGTCCTTGAATCGTCTTTCTCCCCAACATCCATCCTCACCCTTCCCACTTCCCCCTCTCCCTCGCATCACACCCTTTCTGCTTTTTTTCCTCTTTTTTATAACTACTCTCCAGGATCCTATCACCTGTTATTTTGTTGCTCCCTCGTTAAGTTTCCTGTGCTTTTTCGCTGTTTTATTTCATTTAAATATTAATAATTTCTGCTGTGTCCTCTTTTGCTGCGGCCATATATCGAGTATTTTTTACCGAGATGTGTCCTCGTGCTTTTCAGTGAGCGTGGATTCATTATTTAATCCGGTTGAAAAGTACGTTAGTGTGAATTAAAACGACAGTGTATTAGTGCGGAATCGCGAAATATGGTATTAAATTCCGTTGGAGTCAACGTTTACGAGTTGCGTCGACCTGCCTTGGCTTTTATTTTGATTAATTGCCAATTTCATTAGGCTCTATCACATTTCCTCTCGGTGCATTATTCATGCGAGGTAATTGATTGAAAGCTTTCTTAATGGCTGAATTAAAGGATGTTAGGAAAAAAACGAAACAATTAGTTCCATGACGTTAATGCTTGTTCACGGATATGAAGTCTTCAGAGTTGGCATCGGAAACGATTCATATTTTACTCATACATTTAAGCCATCTTTCTCTTCTCGAATTTGCTTTTCTCCGCTCTAATTATCCAAACGTAACTGGCATTTTTTTACATTTTTCGGAGTAGGAGATACATTCGCTTACGGAGCGAATCCAAATTTTTTGTCCATGAAACCCTTTAAAAAAATGTGAGTCGGTCCCGAATGTGCTGTGTTCTCTTTTGCGACGGCGTTATAAATCATAAGTTCCTCGAGTGTGTCTCGGCTCGCGGACCTTAGCTGCGGCTCTGTCCCCCCTGCTCCTGACCCATGCGAAGATTTACGCTCTTAAGCCCTGTTGGTTGTATAAAAAGGGAAATATAGGTCGAATAATATGTGTTACTGGTTCAGATTAAATTCAGATTACGTGAGAAATTTGTGTGCGTTAATAAACCCAAGTCAAGTTTTGTTGTTCTCGACACCATTCCTCACGGAGTAAATCTTGTGTTATTTTTAAAAGGATTTGACGATAATGGCTTTCATGCTATACATGAATAATTGATCTTCTCTGAAGCATCTGATTCTTCAAATATCTGGTCCGATTCCATGAAACAAGCTTTCCGTTTGCCATCAATAATTGTCAATTAAGGCTGTACTCGTTAAAGTTTCTTCCTAGTTTTTTTTCTCCTTCCATTAATGCTTGGCCTAAATTTCGGAATAGAGAGGATTGCATGATCAACAGCTTTGAGACATAAGTTGTGATGAAAATAGCTGGGGTTAATTTTATCAAATGTGGCTGAGAATATATAAATTCCTGATAACTGTGCCACGTTCGTTAAAAAAATCTTTCTCTCGCACATTAAAAGGCGATGCTGATAGACGTTTCCATTGGAATGTGTTCGGTGTCCATGACACGCACGGGTTCCTTGTTCCATGAATCATTTCTTGGCTCTAGCCTATTCAATTCACCGTTATTTTTTTCTCGACCGTCTGCATATTCAGCCTTCTATAAGAAGGTCACAACTCTGGGTTCAGGCTCCGCTGAGCATTATTGCTCTTGAAATGTTATAGGTTCTTCAGTACTTTAGATAAAATAATATTATTAATGACTAAAACCAAATGAACCTGATAGAATATGTGCATAGGCTTCCCGTATAGCCCTTGTTAATTTCGTATCAGAAATGGCAGCTGTGGCTGGAGCATCCCGTGGGAAAAGCAGGAAACATGAGTAAAGTTAAGAATTTTCAGATGCACACATAGGATTTGTTTTCCTTTTGTGCTTAAGTGATTGCAGGATTAGCAGTGATAATTATTGTAATCCTGTTAAGTCGAAGAAGCTCGCGGTTCCCTTAATTATTGACGGTAATTCGTCCTCGCCTTTGATCTGATGGATGCGGGCTGTGACAGATGAGGGCGTCCATGACGACTCTTTTCGAGGGTAACATTTAGGTATTTCGCCTTCATCCGACTATGGACCAGCTTCCGGCGGTTTGCACCCAGGAACGACAGGGTTTGCTTAGTTGGCTGTTTGTTTGCAATTTATTTGAGGGTACACACCTGAAGGAAGACCCGAGGACGTAGTTGCAATTAATTAGTGATTAAATGTGATTAAAAAATTTACCGTGTAACGTACTTGTACACACATGTAAGCAAACTCGCACATAGAAAAACATTCAAAAATATATTTTTGAAACCCCGTCAGCCAAATTGCACAGAAGGCGATGCAGATTATTCTATTACATTAATTTTGCATAATTAGAACACCAATATTTCAATTTCAGTCTTATTTATTCAAATTCAACGAGTCACAATATTGCGCATTCCTCCATATTGAACACTACGTAACTTTATCAAATGCCTTTTTAAAGTCAAGAAAAATTGCATCAACTGGAGCGTTATGTTCACCCGAGACTAAAATATCGTGAGCAAAAAGTGCTAATTGAGTTTCGCAAGATCTTCCCTTTCTGAATCCGTGTTGTGTTTTTGTTATTAGTTATCGTGAGCCCCTTCCGTGCATTCAAGAGATTTTACCTCGCGAGTGACATCCTCGCCACAGATTTATTTTCAAAAATAGACTCGGTGGTGGATTTCTAAAAGGGTTAGTTATGCGGCGTCTCTCAATCGACGAAACAAATCGTCGCATGAACTCATAACGTGCAGTGCCCGTAATTAGGGTGTGGTGGAGTTTCGTAATGAGCGAATATGGTCATACAAGTTTTTTGACGTAGATTCTCTTCGTAAATGTAGTTCATTTCCTGCCCTGCCTTAACAGCCCTGTCTTGGCGTTAGCGAACTTCACTTAAGCAATTATCCGTCGCCTCGTGGTTTCTTGTGCTGATGGCAACAGAGCTTTGACAGTACCGATGGGTTAATTGTTCCGGACCTCTAGTTCTCTCCAAACTCGTCTCTCCCGAAGTAGGAAGCCTTTGGCACAATGCTCTCTCTCTCACTGGGCGAGAATAGCTTTGTGCAACCACGGATTGACTTGTGTGTGGCAACTGCAGAGTCTTGGAGGAAAATTGAATCTTTTCGGTAATCGTCTACGCTGACTGCAACAACGTCGTTCCCCAAGAATTAAGTTTCATCTCTCAAGTTGCTCACATATTACTCGCATGATATTAATTGGTAGGTCTTCCATTACCGCTAGTGGTTGCACAAAAATTGACCTTTAGATATTGATTTCGTTTGCCAGATATGCACCGAGGCCCATAGACTCATGTTTATGATTAGCTACTCATACGTTTTGTTTGTTGTACCATTCTAGTGGAGATTTTTTCCTGACGAGTGAAGTTGTTCGGCGAATTCAATGCGGGCTAATGAAAAAGGAAAACCTATTTGGATGACGTTTTGCGATGTGGAGTTTTATTAATGAGTAGCATTTTTTGTGTGTAAATATTAACGTTCAGAAATTGTAAATCATGTAAATGTTCCAAAACTATTCTTTTCAAAACCTGGCATCTGCTGGCAAGCCTATGGCTTAGCAGGACCACAAGGAAACATTATTTTTTTTTAAATATTCATTGTATTAATTATTATTCATTGTATTCAATATTATATTTTACTGAAAAGGGTCATGATATTTACACATTTTTATCAATCTCTTTGTAAATTTTCATCAAAAGCTGAATAAATATCATATTTATAAAAAGAAGGCAGTGGCAAAGAGTCAGTTCGATCACCCTTGGTTATCATTTCCTTGGAAATTGACGTCAGCGTGAGAGAATCTGGGTACAAATAATGAATAGTTCTTTATTGTATTTGCCCTCAGCTCCCGCTTTCTGCCGGCTTATCTTTGCTTTATCTTTGACCGGCTGAACTCAACCTTTGACCACTTTCTGCCGTTTAAAGGTCCGGAGGTTTGGTTGTACAATTTCACTCGACGTTCTCAGTACAGTCTAACTCATTCACACGAGTGTTTGTGAGAAAACTACATTGATACGATATCATACTCTTAGAGAAGTGTGATGCTTATCGCGCATTTAATAGCGTGTAAATTTAATGATTAAATTACTTGATTACAACATGCAGTACCCTATAAATTCAATGTTATCAGGCGAAATATGATGGAACTCCTTCATGATTGTTGAAAAAGGTTCCACGGATATTTTATTGGCGACCGGTTTCGATAAAAGGTATCGAAAACTGCCTGATGATGATAACTTGTATCGAAACCGGTTGCCAATAAAATATCTGTGGAACCTGCCATTGTCTTTCCTTTTTGAACAATCATTACTCTGTACCCTTAAGTTATCTACGACTATTGACGCATTAGCATAAATCGCTAATGCGTGTCACAAGCATGCAATACACTGTAGAAATGTTACCAATGTTAGAGGGACCGTTATTATTTATGTATTTTGCAACTACATAAATGGACAGAGATTCAAGATTTATGCTGAAAACATGCACGGCGTGCTGTAAGTACTAGGTAGTACATAAGGATACAAGTGTTAGGGAGTACTACTACTACTAAGAGCTACACTTCCTATCGACAAACCTAGTTAAAAGTCTCATTGGCAGCTGTTATGGTCCTTTATCGTTCGCGGGAAAAATTACATTTTAAATCCGTCCGTTCTGCAGTCTAGTTCCCTAATTTTATTCTCATGATCTGATCTACCGTAGTATGTCGGATTTTGTAAAATATTATTAACATCTTCAGAGAATAACGGTTTGGAACTTATATAATAGATTAATTGTAAATAGTGCGTGGAAAGAAGAATATTTTGTAACTATCAGTTCGTCGGAGTAGCTCTCTTATTTGGTCGCTTATCTCAGTTCCAGGGATGTAGCGTGGTGCTAAAAAAAACATTCTCCGTGTCTCATTGAAACTCGCATGATCTGAATTTTGCAAGTACCTAATCTAAGCCTAGTGTGTAGCCTCCCAAGTCTTTCACGGCTCCCAACCCTCCCAACCTATGGTCCTTCCATCAGCTGTATAGTAACACTTCCTGTTCACTCGTAGCGGTCTTAAGCGAAGCGCGCGGATTTCATATGTGTTTTATTTACTTCGCAAATTTTTATTTATTTTATTTTTATTTATTGGACATTCAGTAAAAATACGTTGCAATAGTCTTTTTCAAGAAAACAATGCATAAGCATCAAGATCAAAAGGAGATGTCAATATTTTTACACTCCATAAATTCATTTAGCGAGTAGAATGCTTTAGATATCATCCAAGAGGAGAGGACCTTTTTAAAACGCTGACTGGTAACATTTCTTGCTTTCATAGAATGAAATCTTTCAGTGCTGGGTTCCAAATGCCCGCGGCGCTTTTAGATGTTTTAAGACTGGCTGGGGAAGAACACCGATTCCAAGAATTTCATGCTAAACTTCTCTGGGGATGCTATTCAAGTAAATGATCCGGACCGAATTAACTGCATTTGTTTAAGAGTCTTAGTTTTTTCTCACTTTGCAAAGTCTGTCGGTCATTTTTATAAGAATACTTGTTCAGATATCTTAAAGAGCCTGCAAAGTGCTCCCTCATTTACTTAGGTAGTTGTTTATCTTCTGCCCAAGATGGATCCATTCATTCTGTCTTTTATCTCTCGAATGGGAATGGGGTCTAATGGTTAAATTAATTATGCATAGATCATCGCATAAAATAAAGTAATCTTAATGCTAGTTATATCTTAGTTACCTGCTTAGGTATCTCTGCTGTGAAGGTTTTTTGTTACCTGACTAGCTACTGATACATTGGTGTACAGACCTTGGTTTTAATACGAACATTCTCAAATCTCGAAGGGTTCGTCCTTGGCAACTTGAAGGGAAAGGAAAGGAAAGACTTTTTGGCTTCATCGATCACCGGGCTATTATTTCGACAGATATTGCGTTTAGCGGTAGAAAACATTAACTGCAGTATCAGCCTACTCTCCACTTTTAGCAGCTCTCATGAACATAATTTCACCGTCAACAGCGAAAGAAACTGCTGGCCTGGCATATCTTAATGGTGGGATGGAATCACATTGCTCTTCTCTCGGAGAAGGTTGATAATTCTCCCACTTCCCATCTCTAGGGAAAAGTTTAGCTTTGCGAGATTATCAAGATAATTGCGTTCATGTTTCATTCTTAATTTAATTTAATGCAAAACGTTACAAGTAGGCGTTCGCCTGGTGGTAACATAAAAATAAGCATAAGAACATATGCATGAAATTTTCAAATCACTTCCAAATAAACCATTACGGAATCGAGGAACACTTATTTTTTTTCAAATTTTAACGTTAGTGCAAAAGATCTCTAAAAGTACTTCAGGTAACTCATTCCACTCCTTTATACCTCTATTTAGGAAAGATTGCTCCAAAATATCCGTTTTCTGCTTTCTACATTTAATTTTATATTTGTGGTCATTCCTTCCTATGTAGCAGGGTGAGTCCAGCCTTTGATTTATTTCCTCCCAAGCCCGTTCTTTTGTAATTGCTTTGTATATCCCGCATAATCTATTTGTGGTTCTCCTTAATTTCAAAGGTTTACAACCCAGATACCCCAGCATGGCTGTGACACTGTCACACCTTTTTTGCCTCCCTAAAACATACCTGGCTGCCTTCCTTTGTACTTTCTCCAGCACAGTGGCGGATACAGAAAAAACTCAAGGGGGGGGCGCAAGTTATCTCGACGATTGTAGCTTTCAAACTGACCGCCTGGCAGCGAATCTGCTTCCTTTATATATGTAGCTCGGTTATTTCGAGAAAATTCGGTGCCAGAATGTTCGCTTCCAGACTTTTAAGGAGTGTGAACAAATACAAACAGTACAATATTCGCGACTTTTCTCGAAAAAATGCCAGACAGAATAACGTATCGAGATCACTAGAATGGCTGCGAATTTTCTCGTAGGTTAGCTATCAATGTGCCAGACAGAAACGTATAAAATACGATGACGTGGACGCGTGCTACATAAGAAAGTACAACTACTCGATAACTCGACCCAACTCGAGTCGACTGAAGAAGACACGAACGAATAGCGTCCGGGCTGACTGGCGGGGGCGGCGCGGGCGGCAATGCGGGCGGCCCCGCAAGGGGGGGCGTGCGCCCCCCGAGTCCCCCATATGAATCCGCCACTGCTCCAGCATGAGAATATTAATTTTACACAGAGGATCGTACATTGCAGTTGCATATTCTAATACCGGACGAACCATAGTCCTGTAAGCCATTTCTTTGGTTTCTTAATAGCAAGTATATGTCATCATCGAACTGTTTTTGTATTTTTCATATTTAATATAAGCATTGTAATGGGATTTGTGTTTCTAGAAATTTTTATGATGAGCTTCTTAAAACTCGATATCATGAACCGTAGGATGTACATTATTGTAAGAATTATTTACGTACCGGAATATTTCTTTGAATTAGCGCAACTAATTTTTGTGTTAATAGCAGTTGAAAAAAACTTGAATTGAAGAAAACTTAAATTTATTCTTTTCTCACGTAGCTGAAATCCAATAGTTTTCATTATTTAATTAAAGGGAATTAACCTAACCGCTAGATTACTCAGATGGTGATTATAAACCAAACTCTTAATGCTGTTCAAGCCCTAGAAATAGTTAGAGCATTATAATATAGGAACTATCCTATAGGAACACAGATGCGACCACAATCTAAGGCTGTTCCACAAGGATAATACGAGCCGTTTCTTTTGAGGTTTTTCTAAAAAGTGGAAAGGAAAGAACTCGGCAGGAAAATATTTCAGGCTGGCAATTGCGGTTGTCTTTGCTGACCATTTCAGAGGCGGCTCGGAATAGGTTGGAACAGACCTCAGGCCGATTCCACGATATGATGAATTACCCAGCGTTGCCATCACTGGAGATGATTGTAGAAAATAATGTCAACTAATGTCCGTCGAAGCCATTCCCGGAAACGGACGCAATCAGGATTAATACCGAGCTAGACGATGAAATGATGGACATTTCACATTGTGGGACGAAGCCGGTACAAATCCCGATTTGAGGAAGTTGCCATTCGCAAATTGCTCATCGTATAATTGGGTGGTAGACGAGATCAAACCTATTTCCTCGTCTATTTTGTGACTCTTAACCATGGCTACAGGAGGCGGTTCAAACCGGCGGATGTGTCGCAAACGGCCTCACGCAAATCACGCCATTTGGTCGGCAGTAAAACTTGTGTGAGGGTATTTACCTTCGACCGCAAGGGGTCGTTTTGAGGCGGACTAAATGGGGTGTCTTTATGGCACGCGACGGGGGGTCAAGACGGAAGAGGGAAGGGCGCCCTTATGTAGGTATCACCTGCGGTAAAGGCTTCGTTAATAAAGTTAAATGAAGATTCATCAACATCAAATTTAATCTGCCATTCGAGGGCGGTTTCGCTGGCCGTAATAATTTCTTCGATAAAAATCTTTCACTTTGCAGCGTTAAGCCCTACTACTGCTTTGCAATTGGCGGTGGAGAATCACGTGCATTTGACGATATTGCTCTATAGTAGCGAAATATTGATGCATACATTCGTGATATGGTGTCATCTTTTGTGCCTGTTGATGTGGCCACTTTCGATATTGTGGTGGCTTCGGTCGTTTTTTGTGATTCTAAACAATGTTTATATCTCTTTAACTTTCGTACATCTTTACCTACTTTCCTCTTTTTATGCGCATTTCAGTAAATCCGAGACAAATGAGGGAAAAGCGTGGATGTATCACTGCCATTAAAGACAAATCTCTAAGACTACTTTCTTTTAGCTTCGGCATTGACTACACTTATGTATTAACTGGTCCATAATGTAAAACGGTGGTAGTGGTATACACCGAATACGGTGATATTCACCATGAAAAAATCATTTGACTTGACTGGGATTCGAATCTGGATCTCGTAACTGGCTAACACACCTGACCGGCAATTGGGAGATCTGGGTTTGAATCCCGGTCAAGTCAAATGATTTTTTTCATGGTGAACTTCACCGTCTTTGGTGTCCTTCATCCTCGAACCCGTGCGCGTGACTACGTAACACATAATTTGTGCATCCGCAATGTTTGGTAATGATGGTATTTTTTACTTTTTTAGGCTAAATTAGACTGCAACGTGCTTTGGTGTATTACCAGCGATTTTTTCACGACCACATTTCTTGCGTTTATCAGGTAGATATATAGATTAACATCTTTATTGGGGCGAGATTGAGACTTTAAAAGTCCCTTCTTCCATTCAACCCCTGACATACATTGGCTGGAAAAACTCAATAGATTGATAGATATTTTTTTTCTCATGTATACAGATAGAGAATACACAAAACATGAATTGAAACAAATGAGCAATAGGTAGCTTCAAGGATATTCCTGTGTGAAGCTACCTTCATGACGTGAGTGCTTATCGTTAAAAGCATGCATAATACAAAATAAATGATATGAAATACATTAATTCATCAAAAAAAATTGAATACAATTTTTGAAAACATAAGTTTGATCATGATTAACTAGTAAGTATATAGTAATATAATGAATATAATTTTTAATACAATTGAAGACAAAAATTTTATATTTTTACCCACAAAGAAATTCCATACTTAAGAGCTAGTATTTTGGACGCAGAATATTAGAAAGTCACCTTCATTTTATTTACAGCGTGGGGATTTAAGTTTTTTCATCCGTCATGCTCATTTCCCCTTTTCTTAATCAATTAATGTCGCACTTTCATCCCTCGAATCACGACGTAATGAGGCGGCGAGAGGTGTGTTGTATGGTGGTCCTCGTCTCGACCAGTGGATGCGATGAGGGTAGAACTCACCTGGCACTAAGCCCAACGGCGAAATTCACGCATTTAGGCTTAAGGAGCAAGTTTGCCATCCCTGTCCCGACTTCCGCTTGCGGTTTCCCAGGAAGTTTCTAGAAACCCTGAAAATTAAGCTGCTCGGGTTTAGCTTGTGGTGTCGAGCGCTATTATCCAGGTTTCAACTTGGGGCCCACTGGTCACTGGCGGAACGCCCTACCCGACAAGGTGCTGACAGCTAAGCGATATACCTAGTTTAATTCAGAAGGACTCATAAAACTTTTGTCAATATAGTTGAATTAATTAGCTTTACTTAATTATCGGGTTCCATCGCGTTTGTTTTCTTCCACCTGAAATTACTCACTCGCTCAGCCTGCTCTATAGATTCACCAATATCACAAACCCCACATCCCTGAAAACCACATTCACTGGCTGCGTTCTCCCAATTCTCTAATACTGCTCCGTTATCTATTCCACTGCCTTCCCTCCAGCTTGAAAATTGTAGAATGTCACGTTAATTTCTTAATTTCCGTTGTCCGTTACCGCGTACAGCACCTCCGAAATTCTTCTCGCATTGAAATCATGTCTGCTCATTCATTGACCCCCCTGTCTACCTGTCGGAATATTACTGACCTTTCATTTATTTACACTGCATTAAATGGCCAGTTCCGATCCACTGAAATACTCCCATACTTTTCACTTCACATCCCCGCCCGCGCCTTGCGCAACAATCACCTTATACTATAACCGAAATTCCATCTTTCTCTCGCCCAGCGATCCCTTTTTTACAGGCTTCCACCTTGTACAACACCATTTCTTCTGCCTACCCTTCCCTCGATCTCTCTACTCCTTTCGGATCATTCAAATGCCAGCTTGGAAAAGCGTTTTCCTCCTGATTCCAGAAGTTCCCATGTTGTTGTAGTTTATTGATTTATGTTATTGTCTCATTGTTTTTATTTTGATACTATTTCCCAACCCATGTTTTTTTTTCATTTTTATTTTGTTAATGCTGCCGATTCTAAGTTGAAAATGTTCTTTGCAAAGGCCGACACGGCTGCTTTTTTAATAGGTATTTAAAATAAATAAAATCAAGACACCCCTGGATGATGATAAGTAAACTGTTGTTATTGAAGCAACCAAACGTGATCGAACTCTGAGGTAAAACTGAAGCAAATTAATAGATTCCATGGAATCTTGAAGATTTAGGTTCGAATAAAGTTATAAATTGGAGTATGATGCCCTGAGTATTGTCGTAGTTTTGGAATATCGTTTCATCGTGTTTATTTGCCCAGCGTTGTTTCACTTATTCCCGCGCTAAGGACCATTACCGTAATGTCTCTTTTTAAATCTGCGTTAGCGATCACTGAATAATTAAATTGCCTTCTCGAGACAGTGTGATTCGAAAGGCGCTGTGATATTGATTCGGGTCGAGGTGTTTGTTTCCTGGCTCTTAATCTCTCCCTGTGTACGCGGCTTTCGTCGTGTTAATCGATTAGACACCGTAATCTAGATCCATTAGTCGTTTTATAAGTGTTGTAATCCTCTCTCTCTCTCACCACCTTTCAGGTGCCGAAGACGTACACCGGTTCGTCGGCAACGAAACTCACACGGACTACTTCCGGTTGGTGCTGAAAGACGAGAACTCGCTTCTCGTGGGCGGAAGGTGAGTGGAATAAAATATATATTGGGGGCGGCAGAAGGGGGGGCATCATCCAACCTTTTTTGATCTTAAGGGAAGGACTAATAATTACCGCCCTCACCCCGTTTATTTGGAAGTGGAGTATTTAAGTAAATCGCCTGTGTGCGAGAGTAAGCCTTTCTTGTGGCTCTTAGAAGGGTATTCATGTTACATGTGTTAATCATCATTTTCATTTCATCTCATTCATTCATCTCATGAAGGTTTTGATTCTACGAATTAAATATCTCATCCCTCATCTATCAGCCCATCAATTCTCTAGTTATTAGAAGTGCATTCTTGTTTGAAGTAATTGTAAGCCATTTTTTACGAATATATGGTTGTTTTGTTGAATGGAAAAAGGTATATTTTTTCAATCTTCCTACCTGGCGAGCCGAATAACCCGTAAACCTAGTACCTATGACCCATCTTCACCCTGCCCCGGCGGTAAAGCTAGGGAAAACTAGAATTTTATATATATATATATATATATATATTTTTTTTTTTTTTTTTTTATAGCACTTCTAGAGCTGACGAAGGACCAACTGGTTCGAAACGTTCCCGTAAGAACGAATTCTTTATCTTTTTTTTCTCTTTCTCCTACCTCCTGTAAGTTTGAATTTATATATATATATAGAGTAGAATATATAGGGTAGAGAGTAGGAATGAGGAAAGGGATAGAGACACAGGTATGGGAGGGCTAAGAGTGGGTGACAAAGGTGTAAGAGGGGAAGGAGGGGGAGAGGAAGGTGTAGGAGGGGAAAGAGGAAGAGTGGGGAGAGGGTGAGCGGAGGGGAGAGAGGAATAAAGGGGAGAAAAAGGAAGTGGAGAGTGGAGGAAGCAGGGAGAGAGGAGATGTTGGGGAGGGAGAAACTAGTGCGATTTATTGAGTCCAGGGCGCTTATCTCGCCCCCAAATCTGTGTTTACTGGATGTGAAGTGGTTAAGTACATCCATACATAAATTGAACAATTCAACAGTATTTTGCTTTGAGTCGAGTCATGTACATTTTTCAACATATTTAAGGAAATTGTGTGGTTTCAGTTTTGGGGCAGAGAATTCACAAATTTGGAGGCAATGATTAAAATCGACTTCTGATAAATATTGGTTCCATCCTTAATCGGGTAGCGTAGAAAGCTGCGTTTCATTCAAGATGTCTTCTGACTGATTTCTGATCTGGCCTTGGACGAGAAGGAGACGGAGCAACATTATCTCATACCGCCCCAAAATAATAAAAAGTATTAAAAACATTGAAAGGGCAAGTTCCTTAGGATTAGAAGTACTAAGTATTTATTAGCAGTGCCCTTAGTACTAACCAAATCATGTATGTACGTACATACGCTGTGACCCTGTTTTAGGTTGTATGGCTAAAATTGTAGCTTGTACGTCAATTTGATTCTTACGGAGAAAACTCGGGTTATGCAAATTATTTTGATTTAAACTCACCATCAAACCCATTGGTTATTTAGTGTTAGCTTTATCGACGGATGGCCGGGCCCAAATCGGATATCCCACTGAAAGAAGGAATATCCAGATATTGTAAAACCATATCTAAAGGAAAACATTCGTTGAAATGTTTCAAAAGTTTTGGATTCGGGCAATTCTCTCGGCACAATAATCTACCGGGAATAATTCCAACTTCATGGTGAAATTTCAACATCTAATGAAGTAGAAAAGCCTACGAGCGTATAAATATGAATGTAAAACTCCACTAGTGAGAGGAAATACTAAAACGAAAAGCAGAAAATATCTCGCGGTTGCGTTTTCATGAACGTGAAATCATATTATGACATTAGGAGTGAAAGTATTTGTAATACTTAGGAGTATTGTGCGACTTTTAATCTTTACTTGAGCTATTTTTAAAAATGGCATGCCTAATTTGTCATAGTTTTGGGTTTTAGATTTCGGTAGCGGCGGTTGAAGGAAGCCTTACTGAAAATGTATCGTCCTCGGCCTCCAATGAGGGATTATCTTTGGAATGCTTTTTCGATATTAATGTTGAATTAAAATGTGCATAGGTTTTAATATAGAGCTACGGAGTTGCCTCGAAACATTAATGCCTAATAACCAAATAACTAATCGTAGAAAGTTGCATTTTTTTCTTTTTCCAAAAAACGACCTCTGACATAATTTCATCCATCGATCAAAGGCCCGTGGTTCGATTCCAGGTGAATACGGATATTTTTTCCAAGTATTTTCTAAATCTTTATACTGTTGTAATTCCGGCAGAAGTGGACATCTTCACAAAAGCCTTTTTAAGGCATCTGTTAGAATGGATCGGGAAGAAGAGAGAAGAAGCGATGGATGAAATGACGTCACGGCCGTTATGAGAAGGTTGCCCGTCCATTGAACTTTATACTTCTGTATCTCTGCCAATTTTTGGAATCTTTAACAGATGATTTGCAAATGATCATTTGTCTTGGCCCCCTGAGTGATAAAGTAAAAAGCAAAATACACTATGGTTTCAGGCTTTACTTTGTGGAAGTATTTAGTATCCATAGGTACTAAATACTCAAGGTTAGTAAAGGATACTTTTAACAACCTTGCTAAATACTTACACAAACATTTCAATATGGAACTTATTACAATAATTAACATAATCGCGAGCAATTGGATACAACCCCAATCTGGTACACAGAATACAAGAAAGACTTCTCAAGTCAGGAATTTATAAACTGAACTGCAATAGTTGTAACATTTCATATGTTGGTGAGACTGGTAGAAACTTCTTGATACGCTCCAAGGAACACGTTAGGTGTCACAAAAATGAGGATTCCAGCTCCCTCTTTGCTAAGCACCTCCTGGAATGCAACCACAAAAGCGATTTTGTTCTTGAAATTTCACACATCTTCTCCAAGGGATTGAAAATGGATGCTCTTGAGCAAAACGAGATAAGACGGCACTTGTCAGACCCTAATACGACCCTTTGTAATGAGCAATTTTTCCCGCAGTCCTCCCCACTCCTTTCCGAGAAACGAACGTAAAGAAATATCAACCAACCAAGCCGCCTGCCCACGCCCACACTTGCAAGCCACGGCATAACCGCCTCCTCCCTCACTCAAACCAACCCCGTAACTACGACAACAAACAACTGTTAATAAACAAAACAAACTAGGAATTTGTACCGGATGATGCCGTTGATCGGCGAAACGAATTGTACCGTTTATAAATTCTGTGTAAAAGTACAAAGTATATTATTTAATATGGAGAAAAATCAAAAATCGTGATAAACCCCCTTTATTACGACAGCCACATTATTTAACCTATTCCAAATGTTCGTGTTATAGGATCTTGTAATTTAGTTGACTTCCCTTTCCTTTCCTTCCCCCTCTCCCGAAGGTTTTGAGTCTGAGTGGGAATTCCTCTCAAATCAGCGTGCTTTGACACGCGTGTTGTCTTTGGCGGCGAGCGCCCATTCGGGACTTAGTTCTAAGCCGTTGTTACCGTAAGGATTGTCTCCGTTTTCGTACACATTAGTGAAGTATCTACTATTGGGAGGAGGCGAACCAATTACAGGCACTGCGCTGCACGCATTTCCTGTTGTAGCTGCGCTGTGGGAGAGCAGAGTCCTCTGGCTTGCCATTTACTAACTTTGAAGTGAGGTGAAGGAGTAGTGTTGAGAATGCCGTACAGAGGACTTTGACCCAAAGAATGGCAGCTAAACTCAGTTCAAGGAGCTATATCCCAAGCGCCAACCAGAATCTTGCCAGGAACTGCCTCTGCGTCAAGGCAGAGAGTTCCCTTGTTTTCCCCCGTGGGGTTTTCTTTGGGGAATAAGATGGCATTTATCTGAGAGAAATGCCAAAGCCATGTTTGAAGTTTTCATTCAATATTATAGACGCTGCACACAAAGCTGAGCTTAGCATTCGGCAAGAACTCGTCTGTATTACTCGTAATGATATTCCAAAAGGTATTCGCAGGAGTCATGTAGGGTTCGTTCCAGAAAATTGTGAACGTGTGTTTTCCTCATAACTCAGTTTTTTGGCGTTAGACAGCGTACGTTGCGCTCTGCGGTCAGTTACCGATGAATAACGTTTAGGGAGACACGGCAAGCGAAAGGTGCGCGGTGGTTATACGAGTTGAAAGCTAAGTTCTAGCTTCTTATTTAGTAAGTTTGAGTTTTTCACGAAAAATGTTATTACTTTGCTGATGCCTCGTCTAAAAATTTCGATGAATTCATATGAGAATTTCTTGAAAAGATCGTCAGCAGTTGGCTTAAATTCTGTGTTAGCTTTTATTGTAACGTATGCATGCACCGTAAGTGAAACCTTATCCTATTCTGTAAGCTGTGCATATATTATGTGATATCTAAACATAGTATTAGTTTTAATTTGCTTGGAGTAATTGAAGGGTGGAGTTTCTATCTGAATCTCTCGTAGTTTGTATGCTAAGCGTAATCTCTCCTTACCATAAAGTACACCAGTACAATAGTATTACGAATGTATTTAATTTACACGTATGCTAATGCTAACGATTGCATTTTTTGGGTTCTTGGAGAAAACACTCTTGGCGCCAGAAATCAGTTTCTTTTTGTACATTTCTGGATAAAATAATAGCATCCAGTAGCCTTGATTGATTTTTGCAACAGCACAAAGTTATGAAAGAAATATTATGTTCTTAATTCGGAGACTATTCCTATTTAATTCATATTAAATTGGACTAACGTCGAGAATAAGGTTACCTGACCTGCTAGTCGGTCCACAGAATGTTCGTTTGCTGAAAGTAGTACGAAAACCTATCTCGAGGGATTATGATGCACAATTCTTCGCATATCTCAGGTTGCGAAATACAGATCATAGAACTGTGAGAAATAAATCGTAGGGAATTTTAGAATGCTGGAAATCTGAGGTCAACTAATCCTTAGATGCACCGTGAAAATGTTCCATCGAAAGTTTTCGTGGAGAATTTTCGTAGAATTTTGTTTTACGTTTTGGTAGAAGTGTCTACGTACCCTATTATTAACCTCTGCAGGTGTTTTTTGATTCGGTAGACTTCCATTTTATTGAAAGACATGGCTCATGTGAAATTGATACTGACTCGATAGAATCGAAAATGTTTTTTAACAAGTGTCGATTCGTTAAGATATCGAAACTCGACTGCATTTGAGGATAAACGCCTGGAAAGAAGGTAAATCTCTTGAAATTAACCTTAGGGTTTTAGTCCCCACCATGATAGAGCTTGTGATAATTCGCCAAAAGGGTAACTTAAAATAAGGATTCCCGGTTGGCTATGTGGTCTGAAAGTTATGGCAGATGATCAAATGCTTTTTCGGTGAATTGGTGTGTACTTTTTCGATATTGATCGAGCGGCACTCTTTCGGAGGTGATGGTTTCTGGAGAAACCCTGTGGAGTTCATGAACCGGAGATGCCCTAAAGTTGGGAGCGAAGCGGGGAGTCAAAAGGGGCCCAAAAGTGCTAATGCCATTGCATTCCAGAAATTGATTTGCCCCAGTTCCTCTGAATCCTCTGGGTGGCACTGCTCAGCGTGATTATATAACATTTGAATTTGGAATTCGAATCATTTCGATGTTGTGTGGATTCCATTTTAATCGCCTCTTTAAATTCCATTGAGTTTGTACTAAATCTTGGAGTGCCGAATTGGGCCTTTGAATTTAACGTTGAGTGAATGGAAAGGTATGCAATGCGACTTTTCTAAATCCTTGATGCCGGATCAGTTTTCTCCTCTCACCCCTTGCGTCACTGAAACTAAATGACGTGGGTTTCGAACATAACGTCAAAGGCACAGATTCTGGTGACAAAAGCTGACGGATAGATACACACTATCTTTGTATTATTCCATTTTCGCCAAACTTTGATTTGTCGTTGCGCTTCCAATTACGATTTAACTGCTTGCAAATTCACTTTAATTTATTCAGATCTAATTATTCATTAGCATGCCTTGGTAAAAATATTTTATTTATATGCAATATATCTGGTTATGAATTCACTGTGGTACAACGGACCTGTGTTTCGAGTAACAAAGCCATTTATCCTAAAGGATTAGTTGCATAATTTACTGTATGTCTGCCTTTTTTATCCACTGAGTCTTAACCCGTGCGATAAGCCATGTAAGGGGAATAGGAGAATCTCTTCCTATAGCTGTTGTTTACTTTCCTTTGTAAATGGTTTACACCTCCCTCTCAAATGACTCCATATCTGTCAGTTCATCTTAGTTTTTTATGTTTAAGTGATAACCAATTTATTAGAAATTTCAAATTTTATGTACTACATTCATATTTCCTTTTTTCCAGGAACTTGGTGTACAACTTAAGCCTTGCAGACCTAAGTGAAAACCAGGTGAGTGTTATATGCTTAAGATTTCTCTTTTATCCAGTATATATCTTCTGTTAAGTTTAAATCGCATCTATATTTATGGGAAAATTCGTTTGATAATTTGTGCGCGAGAAAACTTTTTTATCGCTATAAATTGATCCTGCATTTAGTTTGAGTTACATTAATTTTCTAAGTCTGTAGAGCACTTCACGCTCTGAACTAAAATGAAGCACTGGTCGCGGATTGATTCAATTAAATATGCTAGCGACTGTTTTGGTACTTTTTTCAGTTGTTATGACATGCTTTGTACATTTTTTTTCTCTCTCGGACGATTCTGGTAGTCCATTTGCCCTAAGGATCCCAATAAGCCATTTAGCCCAGGAAAAATAAGCAAAATTTGACCCGAACCCGGAAAAAAATAATAACAAAGCCGGACCTTTTTAGCTGTATTCAGGACCCATTTGAGATGAACATATCAAAAGTCCCAAGCTCTCCCAGGTGGGATAACGAAAATATCCTGGAAAAACCTGGAAATACTGGAATTTTCCTGGAATTCGTGCTGTTCGGTAACTAGAAGAGCGAGAGAGGCGTTCTTTTTTTCTGCCACTCCTGCTTTTAGTGCTCTACATTAGTGAAAGGCGTCCGGCAGCCTCCCGAGGCTCCCGTTCTGATCCTGGTCCACTATAAGGTCATCAAGTACCACATAATGTACTAAAATCGCCTTAAACCGATATTTGCCGGACTAATAAGCGGCGAAACGGCATTACTACAACTGGGTTCGGTGCCTGGCACAAGTATAACTTTTCTGAGCACCAATACCTGCAGCTGCACCCCGAATCTGCCCGCCTACAAGGTGCGAGAAGTGCCCGATCGTCTACAAAAACAGTTTATTAACTTTTTTTTTAATTACACTCATGGTACCCAGGAATGACTTAAACATATGAAAACCACCCAACCTAATTATTTCTTTTTTCAGAGGACTTTGACTAGATGCGGCAAGCACCATTGGCATACATATAACTTTGATAAGTTGTGCAGCACATTTTACTATTCTTATTTCCTCACTTTGGCTATCCACGCAACGCTCACTGTACCGTTTCGTGCTTAATATTTTTTGCGCAACCCCTGTGAAACACATCACACCCCTGCGTCCAGGCAGTTCAGTAAAGGTGATTGAGTCACCTTATCTTTCTTCTAGTTTACTCCTCAGCCTTTTTTCAGTGTACTTTTCTCGGTTACTCTTTGAATACTTATCCTGTATTGTCATCAATTATTTCATTCTGTACTGGCTGTCATCTTCGCAATTTTCCTCAAGTTCCTTATATAACAATTCAAAGGCAGCACTTTTTGACTCGTCTTCATTACGACTCTTGCCACGTTCTGATGTGATTCCCGGCTTACAGGAGCCAATTCGTTGAAAGTAAGCATAACAATCTCTGTGATACCTGCCTTCTGCCGCGACTAGATCAGACACTACGCTTAATCTCAGGATTACTTCAGTTCCCCACTCATCCTGATCACCTCTTTCTGTATCTGCTTATGGTACGTATAGTCTTGATCACTTCGACGGTCCAAACTACACTCCAAGGCTTCCTCTCAGGGTGATTTTCGTCCACACTTTTGGCACAAAAAATACAATGTACTTTGAAATCAAATGGCGTGTCTGTGGATGATCTCCTCTTCAGATGATCTGGGAGTTTCGCGGAGGGGGATGTCGGTCTGCGTGTGTACTCCCTTCTGCACTCGCTATGCAAAAGCACCGACGTCTTGTCCTTAAAAAATACCTCGGCACCATCCTTTCTCATTTTACTTGCATTTAAAATTTTTTTTTCTCCTTTTCACCATATTTCGCTGATTCTTTGCCACCTTTGCTTCCAACGAAAGCACACAGATAACACTCGTCCAACAACTCCATTGCGCGTCACAAAAAATAACTTGAAAACGCGACGCTAAACACATATTGCATTGGAGAGCACTGACTGAGTGATTTACGAACCGGTACGGACCACGGGAAGGGGGAAGGGGAAGCGTCGCTGACTTATAACCCTTATAACAATGAAAGCGTGGGTGCCCCACCGTGCACTCTCGACATCCAGTGGTACAGGCAGCGGGAGGACTGAGGACATTTTATTTACAGATCACTCACTTGGAGTTAACCTTTTACGGTAATATTTTAACGCAGTTAAGCTAATTTTCAACTACAAAATAGAAAAGTAGGTGAAGCGTCGCAGTTCAACCACAACTTTCTCCAGGAGAATAATTATATATATACTAGTCGACCCGTGCGAAGCATTTGCACTGTATCCTCCTCAAATCCCACTTAATTGAAGTGCACACCGTATAGTTAGTACAGTGTAGCTAGTGCGTCATTGATATAGGTGTGGGTGGAAGTAAGGAATAGATGTGTGTTTAAATTTTAGATTATATATTTTTTGAAACATAAGGTTAAGGTATTTACATATTTACAGCATATTTACATGTTTACAGGACCTCTTTGAACACTATGTTTGAAGTGATGATATGGTCATCTGTGATTGTTTGTTGGTGAGTCTGTTTTACACAGACATAGATGTCACTGAAAGAGCGCACCCTGGAAAACGCCACATACAACTGGCCGTGTGAAAAAACAGGGTCAGGCAAGTGCAATCCTGCCCTTGTAAGCGTCTGTCCCTGTGCCTTATTTATAGTCATGGCAAAGGCAACTTGGGAAATTGCTTCCTAGTCAGTTTGAAAGGCACAGTAGGATCAGAAGGGGTGAGGTTAATGCGTGGTATGACGACAGTTTGACCGGAGTCAATCAATTTCTCTGTGATAGTGTAGTTGCCCAAGTGAGTTACAACTAATCTGGCGCCATTAATTAAGCCCTGATTAGCGTTTAGGTTTCTAATCAACATGATAATAGCGTTCTTTTTTAGTATGAGTTTATGAGGTGGGAAACCTGAAGGGCTTAATGAATTCAGAAATTCTAATGGATACAACTGAGCGTTTTCCGTCTCTTCGCAGAGAACCGAATCAGAACTGAGATAAACAGTTTCCTGTCCAGGTAACAAATTCGAAATAACATAATCATTGATTGTGGTACAGTCGTCATTTATTGGACATAATATGGCTGTTGAATAAATTTGGTTAAAATTGAGTTCATTGATTTCTGTGTCGATATATCTCGATATTCTCGATAGAGGATCGATAGGTCGAGGGCGGGATTTCAAAAAACCGTTTTTTTTTCAATTGTAATTTTTCCAAAAACAACTGCAATATGAGTAATTTGTATATTTTTCCGGTGTAGCGGTTAAGAAAAGCTTTAAAATGATGCCTCATTTATGAAAATTTAAGAAGTATTAAGGAAATTATGGCGTACCGACAAAAAAAAGCCGTTGAGAAATAATATATATGTTACTCGAGAGAATAGCACCCTTTAAAGGCATCAGAGGCCCGTGGATGGTCAAACACTTCTCGCACCTTGTAGGCGGGCAGATTCGGGGTGCAGCTGCAGGTATTGGTGCTCAGAAAAGTTATACTTGTGCCAGGCACCGAACCCAGTTGTAGTAATGCCGTTTCGCCGCTTATTAGTCCGGCAAATATCGGTTTAAGGCGATTTTAGTACATTATGTGGTACTTGATGACCTTATAGTGGACCAGGATCAGAACGGGAGCCTCGGGAGGCTGCCGGACGCCTTTCACTAATGTAGAGCACTAAAAGCAGGAGTGGCAGAAAAAAAGAACGCCTCTCTCGCTCTTCTAGTTACCGAACAGCACGAATTCCAGGAAAATTCCAGTATTTCCAGGTTTTTCCAGGATATTTTCGTTATCCCACCTGGGAGAGCTTGGGACTTTTGATATGTTCATCTCAAAGGGGTCATGAATACAGCTAAAAAGGTCCGGCTTTGTTATTATTTTTTTCCGGGTTAAAACCTAATTTTCCTGGGCTAATTGGCATGTCTTCAGGTTTTTCAGGGGCCGAACCACCAGAACTTGATTGGAACACCCATGCCCTGGGCATGCGAAAAACCGACCCAGGCGAGACTCGAACCCGCGACGCTCGGATAATGATTACATATTCGCTTACGGTTGGCTAGAGGTTTGCAATAGTGTCCAGTCATCTTAGAAGAAAGTCAATTAGGTCTCACGATTCAATTGACAGCTAATGAAGGAGTTCTGAAACCATGGGTCTAAAATCATGTAATGCAGTCCGGTGTAGGTTGAAGGAGTCGGAAGTCACCGGCTATTCAATGTCATTCAGGGAAAAGAGTGAAGAGAAATCACACTATGAAGATTTAGAATTGCTTTTTTCACATATTCTGCTGAAGGTGTTGCTATCAGCCAAAATAAAATTCCTGATGCGTTTTTTGTAGGGTATCATGGACCACGGTACAGATATTTCGCGGCAGAAGCTTAGAACCATAAATACTATTCTTCCCTCTCCATTGTTCTTCTCCTTGGCTACCCTTACTCATAGTTTCTATAATTTGAACTTCCTTTAAAATTACCTCGCCTCAAAATAATTGATTCTTTAAGGTATCATTGGATTCCCTACGACTATTTTGTCAACTACTAACGATGTTGTTCGAATCATTCTCCGGGTACAAAATTAAGGTTATTCGCTGTAGGTATCTTCGGAAGGAAAAAAATATTTTCGTTATAAATTTTTAATATTTGAAAATAACGTTTCCATTTTTTAAAATTTCATTGCGTACAACAATTGTTTGCTTGTTTATACTGTTTTTTCTCTAATAAACTGTGGTGGGTAATTATTTGGTGGCCATTTTTACTTTTCTACGGATTTCAGTAAGTGAAGTTTTCTTAGCGACAGCTGTGCTCGTTAACATGAACCGATATCGTATCTCATTTTTGGGACTCGAGGGTTTTCGGGCCTGAAGATGCCAGCTGGAATGTCGGCGAAACTGTTGTCGTCAAGGATGAACAAACGCGATAATAATCAGAAAACCCTCGAGTCGTAAAATCACCGCGGAAGCCTTCGTAGCATTTCTCATTTTTGGGAGTTATGGACTAACTGCCGGCTTCCATTAAAGAAGTTGCATTTCTGACAAGGGCTTAGAAATGATTTTTTTTATTATCGTCTCGGGAACGAGCAAATTTAACCGAAGGATAGCATGCGTTTCGTGCGAGGATAAACACAGCTACGTTTTTGTGGCCTAAAGAAGTCTATATTATCGTAATCTCATCCCTATTTCGCACAGAAACGTGCATGCCCGGACCATAGTGTAACCTTCAACTCCACGAGAAGCCAGTTGCGAGCTCGTGAATCTATCTTTGCGATTAAGAGGATCTCGGGCCCCCTTCCTCCATTCATTGGCATATACGTGGTGGGTGTATCTCTGCAAAGCCAATGGTAGCTATATTAGCGCCTCGGAGGATTACCTGTGATTTATTCGTAAAAGGCACATGGCGAGCCTCGTAAGCCTGTTTGAGTTACGGTTTTTTTGGCAAGCCTTTCGCCCACGATTTTCATATTCTTTTTCATATTGGCAAGCCTTTCATATTCTCACTTTTGTGGAAAGACGATAATTCCTGAAACTGCTTGTGGGGCTGAAACGAACGCAATGGCATTGGAATCTTCGCCGAGGGACACGTAAAATGATTCAATTCAGCACCTCATTGGACAAGCTGCGAGAGGAGGGACTTGAAATGACGACCGCGCTCGTAATCGCTTATGGCCAATCCAGGCCGAGTGTAAATGCAGCGCGGAAAATCCCTCACGTGCCGCGATCTCATCCGTTGATTTTTCTTTCTGAGCGCAAACTGTGAACGTTAAATAATCTCCAATCGTGTCGATTCTTTACGCTGCCAAAAGAAATAATGCTGTTCACAGTAGAGTGAGACTGTGAAATTTTTATCTTCCTTTTGCTCTTGAATTCGAAAAAAATCATTGGTTAGTGGTTGGAATCGCGAGTAGAACGCTAGTGTAATTTAGGATCACCCTTCGACTGACTCAAAGCAACACGAAATGCAGCGATCGCGCTTTTGCATCGGAAAATGAGCGAATTATCCGCTGCATGTGGTGATTTCAAAACAGGTAAACATTTGGGTGCTGGCTTACTTCGCATGTGATAAGATATTTATATAATTTATTTGATATATCAATAGGTAGCTGCTTTAATTAAGGATGGGAAAATCCTCCTTTCATACTGAAGACGCTCCTGTAATTTACCCTTTAACTATGCTGACAGTATTATATTAGTTATAGTATTATAGTTCCCTTTCGCGAACGGCGTGAAGAAAAAATTGAAGTTGGAACGATTTGAAATGGAGCGAGTGTCGAATTACTTCTGGATAACAGGGTGGAGGCATCAGGATGGAAAACGTTTGGAACAGAGTCTTTGAAATTCAAGCTCCGAGCTCATTTTTTTCCCTTCGTCAAATATTTACGTATTAACGAGGTCCTCAATTTTCTGCCAGATCCTGTGTGACTTTAGTGTAATTAGAAAAACGCGTCAAATGTTTGGCGTTTCTTTATATCACTCATGATTTTGCATTTGACGGTTAAGTAATCCCTTGGCTTGATTATGTGACACCTTTTGCAAGCAGTGCGTTTCTTTCCTGTATGAAACTAGTGCGAGAAATAGTTGTTTAATTGCCGGTCCCCAGTGAGAAATTCTTTTTTTGTCATACTTTGTGCGATTCCAAAGATAGTTTTTATGATGAGAGAAATATCTCATCGCAGTAAGCTGTAGGACGAAGCATATACAACCATACGCTCTTTGGGGATCTTGTTCTTTTCCCTGCTTTCTTCTAACATAAGTTCTGTTGCTCGTGTAATTCCACCATAAGACTTCTGGTAAGGTGAACTAAAGTATGACCCGTTCTGGAATTTGTAACCACACCCGTGAGCAGTCGGACGCTTTATCCACCGGGCAACCTTCACGTCGTATTTTCGCTAACATTTAAAGTAAATTGAAATAATTGTCCTGTCAGCTTTGTTTGTTTTTTTATTCTCTTCTATTTTAAGTTTGAATAAAGAATTTAAGGTTTATAGGGATGCATATTTTTATTTAATATTCAATAACCCTTGATGGGCCTTTGTTATTTATTTGTATATTCGCGCAAATATTGAAAGAGAAACTCACTGTATTGAATTTATCTTCCAATCTATTTCCGTAAGTGAAATCTCGGTTAACTCGAAGGGTGAAGTTCGTAGATCGATAGCGTTGTATCTCGTTCACTTCTGGTAGAATGCCTTATTTGCTTTGGCTATTCTGCTCATAACAATCTTTCTTGTTTCTCCCATTGCTGGTGATCCTGCTTCCCAGGCAACAAAATTCTGCCACTTGCGCAAGTTTTTGCTCCCAAAGTTTAACGGCGATTCTGTCTTCTTGACTTTTTCCACAAACCATAACTATGGTTTTCTTAACATTAATCTTCAAGTTCTATTTTTTCAGTGTTGTCCATACAGTTTCTACATACATTCTTGTCTGATCTTTTTTATCCTCAGTAGGAATTGCTATGTTCTCTGCTGATTGCCTTCCACGTCTTTACATAAGTCTTTCATCGATTCTTCTCTGAACATTTTTGCTCTACGGCTGAATGCATTTCTTGTTGTTTTCTACAGCTGTTGCACTTCCTCTGTTTTCGATATTTTGTTCTTTCTTCTTTCATCTATTAGGTCCTAGACTTCCAGTGTAATCCATGGCTTCCGATTCAATTTTCTCAACACGAAGTTTTCATAAATGAAAATATGCGGAGCCAGTGGCTTGGCATTTTAGCTGTAAAAGATCGTTGCAAAAGCAATGCACAATAAATCGTATTATTAAAAGCAAGCGAAGCAAATTTTAGTGCTGGTAACTCAAATATAATAAAATGGAAACGTGATTTACCAAATATAATAGAATTTAACCATGAAAATGACAATTAATTATATTAGGTAGAAAATTACTATTTCCCCCCATATTTTACCCATTATCACATTAAACGACATGCAGTCTCAAATTCAATTTGAGAATAAAATGGCGTGGAAAGGTATGATTTTGCTGTTCGTATCAATTATAGGACACTATTTTCTTTAAGTAGCCGGAGTATGAATTAAATGACATTTTAAATCGTTTTACAGTGGAACCACCTCAATGATGAATATAATCCACAGCTTCAGGCTATACTTTGTAGAAACTTTATCGTAAGGAATCTCAATCATGTAGTTTATTACTATTATTCAAGTTTCCGCGAAATATATTAATATGCTTCATTTTAATGTCGGGTTCTATCGCTTTTGGTTGCTTCATGTACAGCGTTTCACCTGTCATCCTGGAGGTGACTTATTCTTATTGCTTCAATCAAAGTGCTCCTTAGCAACCAGCTACTAAACTTTTTTTGTAGATTTTCGTAGCTCATTGTTTATGGTATTCAGGCTTTTGGTTCTGCGATTAAATTATTTAATATTATGCAACAGTTTCGCCGTGCTATGCTGCCGGCTTCGTCGGGCTTTTAAGAACAACAATGGTCTTTTTCAAAAAATAAATGAACAATTCCAGCAGTTGATGATTTTGAGAAGTAAAAAAAAAATTAATTTCGAATAAGTCTCTTCCAGATATAAGGGAGTTTATAACTATCATCTCTATTGATGTTATTTGGTCTTTTTTCTATTTCAATCGCCTCCCTTATGAGCCGCCTTGCTTTCTTTGTGCAGTACTTGCCGTCTCGATGTCAATGGCATGACCTTCCTCTAACGTAGTGTGCTCAGCCACGGCAGAGTGATACCAGTCTTTCTTCCGGATTGCACGTTCATGTTCTTTTAATCGGCATCCAATTGCTCTCTTGGTTTGCCCCACACATGATCTTCCGCAACT
Organism: Pyrrhosoma nymphula; assembly: GCA_963573305.1. Lineage (NCBI taxonomy): Eukaryota > Metazoa > Arthropoda > Insecta > Odonata > Coenagrionidae > Pyrrhosoma > Pyrrhosoma nymphula. Next base: position 84,635,748 of record OY754339.1, read on the forward strand.
GCAGAGAAGTTCGTTTACACCCTCATACATTGTGGGTGGTAATGGATCTTTAGTCCCTCGTAGATGATCTCTTACTCTGGAGGTAGTGTTGTATCGTGTGATGATGTTATACTTTTTCATTATTCCACCTATGCGATCGGTCGTACCCGCAATGTAAGGCAGCATAACATATCCCAGAGGTTTAGGAGTCTCCTTCTCTTTAGGTTTTTTGATGTCACTCTTGCAATTAATTTTTTAATAAACCCATTATTGTTTAATGCCTTCCTCAAATGGTGTATTTCTTGTGTGTTGGAATCATGATCGGAAACTTTTCTGGCGCGATCAAACAGGGTCTTGATAACAGAAGCCTTCTGTTGTGGATGGTGGTGTGAGCGTGCGTGAAGATATCGATCGGTATGAGTCTTCTTTCTGTACACACTATGTCCAAGTGTACCATCATCTTTTCTTTGGACTAGGACATCCAGGAATGGTAGGTGTCCGTCTTTTTCGATTTCCATCGTGAACTGGATCAAAGGATGCTGACTTCAGATGTAATAGGAACTCCTCGAGTATCTTTTTTCCATGTGGCCAAACGACGAATGTATCGTCAACGTATCTTAACCAAATTGTTGGGTGATGGTCAAAGGTGTTTAACGCTTTTTCAAATGTTTCCATGTATAGGTTGACGATAACAGGAGAAAGAGGAGACCCCATCCCTTTGCTCATATATTTCTCCGTTCCACATGAAATATAAATTTTTAAACAGGATTCTGCCAATTTAGGGTAGTCGCTCGGGAGGCCTTGGTTTGCGAGTTCCTTCAATATATTGATCGAGTCCAATACAGGCACTTAAGTAAAAAGTGAGACGACGTCAAAACTCACAAGTATATCAGATGACGTTAATTTTAACTCTTGAATAATTTCGATAAAATGTTCAGAATGTTTTACACGGGAAGAGGTTAAACCAATAAATTCTTGAATTACTTTAGCCAGATGTTTAGCTAGTTTATAAGTTGGGGAACCAATAGAACTTACGATGGGTCGTAAAGGGATGTCAGGTTTGTGAATCTTCGGTAACCTGTAGAGTCGAGGTGGTTTCAATGCCGATGGCTTGATAAATTTCTTTTCTTCGTTTGGAATAGAAGAACCTTTGATGATTTCTATTGTAGCTTTTTCTGCCTTCACTGTTGGATCTTTCTTAATTTTTTTGTAAGTTGGATCATCAAGCAGTTGTGTTATCTTATCATCATATTCTTCTCTTGAAAGAACTACTGTGGCATTCCCTTTATCTGCTGGTAATATTATTATATCCTCATTTTTGCGTAGCAAAATTAATGCTTGCCTCTCTTCCTTCGTTATATTTGATTTCGAAGGCTTCGATCTCTTGAGGACACGGGCTCCTTCATGTCTGATATCTTCAGAAATTCTGGCTGGTAATTTCCTCAAAGTAGATCCAATACAGCTTATTATTTCTTCCTTGGGTATCACCTTAGGAGTTATAGCAAAATTCATTCCTTTGCTGAGGATAGAGATGGCAGCATCCTCTGAAATGACGTAAGACCATTGTAAAGAAGTAAAGACCATTGTTATTCTTAAAAGTCAGACGAAGCTGGCAGCATAGCATGGCGAAACTGTTGCATAGTATTAAATAATTTAATCACAGAACCAAAAGCCTGAATACCATCAACCATCTACTAGTTCACGTATTTAGTGGCCAATTTGCAACAAGAATACTTCGACCTACATACGCCTCCTATATTAAAGGTGAAACGTTGTACATACATTAATCAACCAAGTGCGATCGACCCCGATAGTAAAATGAAATAAGTACATATTATGCTAGAAGATAGTGCCCGTTAAATTTCAACAGGAAGCAGAAAAATAAACAAAATTGTTGCATAGGATTAAATGAATCTTCTATATGTGACATTTAAAATGCATATATGCATTAAAGTACAGTGAAAACTGCCTATAGCGGAATCGCACGGTGCCGTAAAAATTTTCTGTTGTGGACAAGTTTCCGTCATACACAGGTTTGAAGTACTGCGTAGGGATAACATATTCTCTAAGAGAAATCAACTGTTTCAGCATTTTATACACATATTAAAATACACATATAGACAGCATTGCCGTTAGATCGTACACACAAAGTAATGAATTATAATGGACTGTTTAATTTTCTCGCTGCACATGTCTTTTCTCTGCGTAATTTTTACATAGTAGACTAACATCGTTGTAAACAATACAAATATTTTTAATTTCTTCCATTCTCTGAACAACCTCTTTATAATTGTTAAGCGTTGTAGTCACATCCTTTTCTTTTTTTTTTACTTCAATATCGTCCTCCTCATCATCCCCAATGCACTCTTTTCGCATACTAGGAATTAAGTATTAAAATCATAAGAAGTGATCGCAAAGTTTTCATCTATCTTTGTAAAGTCTGTCTCATTCATTGCATCACACTCCAAAATAGAAGCGAGGTCATAAATGTCTGCATTTGAATCACTTATGTTCGTTGATTATGTCTCCATCACAGAAAACAAGCCAGCTATGCAAAAACATTTTGTGACACTTTCACTTTTGACACTATTTATTGCTCTGGTCAACCAATTTATGCCATCCAGAACTGCTATTGATTTAGCCACTTCACTAATTTTTTTCGGTTGACTCCACAGCAGTTAAAAGACGTTCCATCAAAAACTTTCTATAATGAACTGTCACGTTACAAACAACCCCCTGATCCACGGGTTGAGAGATGCTTGTGGTATTAGCTGGGAACCACGCAAGTTTCACATTTGATAGATTTAGATGAGGATGACACGTGGCATTGTCCAAGAAAATAATTACCTCTCGTCCGGCTGATTTCATTTTCCGGTTGAAAATAAACAGCCAGTCCTTTATCTTAGCCGTGTTCCAAGCTTTGGAGTTGTGTCGCCAGATCACAGGAAGCTCTCCAATGTATAAAATTTTAAAACATCTGGGTCGTGCGGCTTTACCAACTACAAGTGGCTTTTCCATATCTCCCTCCATGTTTCTGCAAATAAAAACGGTAACTCGCTCTTCAGAGTATTTATCACCACCACTTAATTCTCCTTTAAGAGACAAAGTTTTAGTTGGCATCGCACGGAAAACAGTCCCGTTTCATCACCGTTAAAAATATACAGAGGATGGTAGTTTTAAATCGAATCTTTCATTTTCAATTTCCAAGCAGCCCAGCAAAAACAACCCTTTTCAAGGCAGCAGTCTGAGATGTGGGGAGGGGAGAGTACAAAGTAGATGAGCACAGCACTGTGTGGCGTGATTCATGGTTGATTTTTAGAATTTAAAAATAAAGATTACTTGTTCCAATTGAGATTAGATAGTTCTATTATTTCTAGTTCAGCTAATTTATTTGTCAACCTATCCCTGAAAATAAACTCACTCAATAATTGAGAAAATATTTTTGAATTGAAAGTTTTATTTGTAGAGACAACGCTATATGTCGGGTGGGGGGGGGGTTGGGAAAAGTACTACGGTTGTCAACGAAGAGGGGGAGGGAGTAAAAAAATCACCTAAAAAGGTAACGTAGTTCATGCACGACCCCTCATGGAAGTAAAATTTGGTTTAAAAAAGGGCCAACTCTGGAGTTCCTGGGCTTTTATAATATAAAGCGTATTATATAATCCGTCTGGGTCCTAAGGAACATGTGTGCACTATTTTGTTTGAATCCATCAAGGGGTTTGTTGCCTTTTTTGTTTATTGCCTTGAGTGTTCAAGCAAACAGAATTTCCGACTTTATTGATATATGTAGATTGTATTGAGTGTGTATCAAGTATAATGTTCTTACTGTTTTCATCCATGTTCAATATCATTTGATCTACTAACTAAGTGAGAACCTTGTCGTGGATGTTGAATGCTGTTTCTAAAAATGAATCTTCCTTTTCTTCTTTTGCAGAGACTGACGTGGTACTCTACGGACGAGGACAAGCAGATATGCGGGTGGAAGGGCAAGGATGAGGTGAGGATGATGATGGTGCTGCTCGTGGAGCCCTTTTCTCTCCTCCTCTTCTTCTCTCCACTTCACAAGCGCCTCCAAATCCGACCCGTTAATTTCGCTCCTCGCCCCCGAGCCCTTGCTAAGCACTTTTCACAAGGCAATTAATTTGCTAATGGAATTAGTATACGAGCCAGAATTGAAAAGTGGAAAGTGAATTTGTATGATGAAAACAGAATGTCAGTTCAAATGGTCTCCCGTACACCAGTTATGGTGGTGAGCCTTTTTGTTTGGGCTTCCATCTTTTTTATGAGAATGGTCCCCGAAAAATGGAACCCATCTCCTCCTTCAGGGAAAAGATATGTATATATTTTAACAAAGAGAATACTTTTGATATTTTTCTCTTTGGAGCAATTATTCACGGCAGTCTTGGTCAGATTTTTTTCAGCTTGAACAATTCAGCCATTCTTTGATATTAGGCATTATTTTGTTGGAATGCGTAATGTGTTTTCACTCCTCGAGGTGCGTGTGTTTAAGGTTAATTTAGAAAAGAAAAAATTTTCACTTGTATTCATCCACACTATGTTATTACATCCACTCAGGTACCCAAATGGGTAACCGTCATTTTCAAAGTTTTTTCATTAATCCAAAAATGACGATTACATGTTTAAACCTAGTTCAGCATAATTAAAAAGCGTAGATATATACAAGTGAGAATTTTTTCTTTTCTTATGAAAATAGAAGACTTTTATTTAGGAGTGCTAGTTATGGTTGCATAATTTGGTCTGTAGTTTTCCGAATAATTATCTAATTTGACCGATTGGAAAGTAAAATTGTAAGGTTTATTTCCGGGAGAATCCTCTTCATTCCAATGAGTTAAGTCCTTGCCAGGTTCGGTTTTCTTTCAAAAACTCTTTATAGGGCGCGCCATTTTTTTACAGCTTCGATACAGGCTGAATGAAGTGATTTAAATTCAAAACAAATTTAAGTAATCTGGGAATGAATCGCCTGGTGCTGTGAGCTGTGCTGTGTGTCACTTACTTCAGTCATAAAGACCACGTTTCCAGTCCATCCAGTGTACTCCAGTTAGTGTATCTGGCGAGTTGAAGCAGCTCATCTCTACTGGTTTAAAAATGACGGAATGTTTCAAGTTTGCTTTCCTCTTCTGTGTACGTAATTTCTTCTCTGCCGGTGAGTGAAGCTGCCCAGCGCCACCTCTCGGCGACATTTACGGGTTAAGTCTTGGGGGTGTTTGATTCATATAAACCCCCCGCCGATTCCAGTGTTTCTTTAGTAGACTAGATAGCTTAGTGGTCAGAGCATCCGGCGCGAAATCGGAAGGTCCGTTGTTCAATTCCCGGTCTAGTCGAATTTTTTTCACTTGGAATCAGCCATCATTCCATCTTCACATCACCATTGTGTCATCACATTTTATGTGTTTCCTATCCTCTTTCTTTCACCACCTGTTTGAACGAAATATTTATTATTTACGCGTGTGAGCGGTTTGAGTGAATGAATGAATGGTTGTATGGCCGGAATGGCTCATTTCTACTTCTTGGGCTCTGCGTGCCCCGAAACACCTGTACTGTATCTTAACCACTGTCTGTGTGCCTGATTCAAACTTTGCTTTCCTCTTCTGTGTACGTAATTTCTTCTCTGCTGGTGAGTGAAACTGCCCAGCGCCACCCCTCGGTGACATTTACGGGCTAAGTCTTGGGGGTGTTTGATTCATATAAACCCCCCGCCGATTCCAGTGTTTCTTTAGTAGACTCAAAACCCGAATTCTCAATTGACATCAAGTTAACGATAAAGCTACGCCATCTTGCGGTTAATGTTAACCTGGCACTGAAAAACCGAGCCTTAATACTCTATCGATCCCCTCTGTAAGTGAGTAGATAATTCTAACTCAGCGGAACCTCGGTTACGTTTTATATGTAGAGCTTTAAGCTCTTAAGGCATTTTCTTGTGTCCTGTAACAAAATTTGGAACATGTTTGCATTTAGACTTTTGTGGTTGCAATATAGCACTTATTTTATTATTGTAAATGAAAAGAGCCTAACCCTATGAATTAACGAATAGTAGAAAAGTTTATTAATAATTAATATTATGGTTTGAATTATCTAAAAAAATGCGATCAAGTTGTCGGTACATTTTTTAAATACGTCTTCTGAGAAATTTTTGGGTAGACTGAATAAATATTTATATTTGGTTTATTTTTCTTTCATCTAAACTATTGAGGTAGTTATGATTTCACTATAGTGATTTATTATTCACTTTCAGGCTACCTTGTTCGTGAACAAATAAATGAGTGGATGTCGTACCTTAAAATGTGGTTAGCGGGATGGGAACACATCATCTCTATAGCCACATTTTCAGAATTGCGTTCTTTTTAATTTTTCAAAACTTCCTTATTTCCAAGAAATTTCTACCAAACTTTGCCGCTCAAGTAAAGTTAAAAAATAAATTAAGAGTTTCGTTCGCTTAAGTTGGCGTAATTGGGGTGGAGGTGCTCCAGGACGAGGCATTTTATGCATAGGAGTGGAATTGTTCCATGATGGTTGACTAAATTTTAATTCTGCGTACACCGCTTTGGTTTAAAGGGAATGGAATCCATTATTTATAAATATTACGGTACGGTGATTCTTTTAAACGAGCAGTGTGTTCACGTCATATATATATATCCTGTAGGTTATACTACCGGTAACTCTGTAATGCTATGCTGTTTGCATCGTAACGTGTGAAGGAGACTAACGCCAGGTGAAGTACAGGTTTAAAAAAAAATATTTCTTTCTTTATTTATTTATGGAATTAAATGCAGGTATGAAGGAGTTCAGGCAGCACATTATCAATTCCATAATATTATTGAAAGGGCAAACTAACTGAAGAGAAAAGACGTGTAAGTATATTAATCACACTCTGAACTAAAATTAAAAAGCATAAACTGAAAAGATCCAAACAGACTTATTTTATTGCTTCAAAACCTACGTATTTATATTGGCTCTTTTATATCTATTCTCAAATACGTTTACACTTGATGGAAAGGGCAAAAATATCCTTTCAGGCTGCTGATTTCAGTCTACTATTGTTTGGTTTAGAAACGGATATGTCCTCATGTTGGTTATTTGGGATATTAATTCAATTTTAAATTCATGCTCGTTTTTACCCTTGAGTGCTGGTTTTTCTATCGCCGTGAGAAGCTTTCCCTGATGCATCGTTATTCATTTTTTTAGTGGACCTCATAGGCCCCACCATAAAATGCCCTGCGTCTGCATCATGCTGTCCCGTCTTCTCAAACTTGCCCAAAACATATCTCGCCGACTTTCTTTGAACTTGTTCCAACTTCTTAATGTGTCCCTACTCATGTGGATCCCATACAACGTACAAGTACTCCATAGTGTGCCGAAGTAGTAATTTGTCTGCTTTCTCATTTATGGCTACGCTGCTTCTTTTTAAATTTCTCATTACACAGTGCAGCACTTGAAAAGCCTTCTTCGCGACCTTCTTTGCATGTAATCCCCACCCAAGATCCGTGGTCGAATGTACACCTAAGTATCTGCAATTTTTAGTGTGAGGGAGGTTTTCACTTCACACTGTGTAGTGCTTATCATGTGAATTTTCTTCTTGAAAAAGTAATGTGTCTACTCTTGCTTATACTTATTTCCACCTCATAGCTATATTAAACCACTTAGACAGATATCAGTGTCATTTTAGAGGGTCGTGAAGTCGCAACCCAGCTCCATTCGTTTATGGACAATGCAATCGTCCACAACAAGCCTTCTGAATGTAGTTTGTTATTGTAAACGTTGATTTTAAATTGCAAGAAAGGTGTGCTTTTGCCAGATATTATGCGATGGTGGTTGTTTAGTCGATTCTAAATCGGCGCCAAAGAGCAAAAGAACATTATAGCCAGGAAATATTTATTCAGAGGGAATATTGTATGCTGTATAGCCTCGACACAGAACAACGCGAAGTGGATGGGTGAGTTATTTCACGCCACCTCGGACGTGAGCTGACCCTTGAACTCTGGTGAAATTTCACTGTGTCTTTGCCCAGGCAAAAACCAAATATTATTCTTGCCATTTTGTAAAGGTCAAATAACAGCTGAATTGAGGCAATTTTTCAAAATGGTGGTTTTCAAAGACAGATTTTTCATGTAGTAATAAATATTCTGTATTTGAAATATCCTACATAATTTTGTACATTTTAAGATTTAGAAGTTAATGAGTAAAATAGCTAAAATTTCTAAATCTCATTATTTAACGTTTTGGAGATGAAGATTGAAAATGGTCAATTATTTTTAAATAAGATGACAATGAAAATCATGAAAATAAATCCTCAGAATTTCAAAGAATATTTAAAAAAAATGGGATATATGTACTAAGCAAATACTCAAGAACTCATTTACTCTCAAATTAATGACTTAAATGAATAATGGCTTGAAAAATATGCAAGATGTTGAAGTTCAAGAACTAACACGAAAAATACCATACGTCTGCGATAATTATTGGATCATTACATTATATAACTAATGAGAAGTTTTAGTTACAGGACCGAAGAAGAAAGTGAGGACGAATTTTCGAGTCCAATAGAATAGAGTTTTACACACAAAATCGTAATTTTGGGGATTTATTCTCAATGATTTTCATTCATATATTATTTCATTATTTTTTACTGTAGAATCTTGGCAAACTTGCGATAAATGGAATATTTGCACTGTAAAGTATTCAAAATGAACAAAGAGATCTAGAAATTTTAACTAAATTTTAATTTATAAACTCTTGGGCTTAAAACATTCGAATTTTTGAGCTGCTAATTTGGATTGATTTATTCAGTATCATACTTTTCAATAATTAATACACCTCATAAAACTGAGGTTTTATCATTCCATTCTAGAGAGAAGAGAATGATAGAATGTTTCTCGACAATGGCTCACTTAATTTCAATTTATGCGAGGCATTCACGATTTTCGGAGCGAGAACGAGAAGTCGGGCATTTCAAGGCTGTATTAGTTGAAATCAAATGAATGCATATTAACCACTAATTTTTGATGAGCACAATGTTCTCAGCATGTACTCCTAGGATCTCTTTTTCTCCCTAGTTTGTTTAACGGAGAATAGTAATAATAATAAACATTTATTGTTGCAAACTAACAGGCCTTTTAGACATATTGTATACATAAACTTGGCATAATACTTTAGAATGAACATTACTTTAATAAAATGAGATTAAATTTCATCTTTTATGGGCAGGAAAAGTTAAACAAAAAAAGGGGAAAACAATAAGAGAATCATTACTTGGTATGCTTATATCAATTCGCCATACTAGACAAACACAGAATAATGACCACAAATGATTAGTACAAAAAACAGTGCATAATGTAGATAAGTACTCAAGTTAACATGCCTGTATATCTTATGACAGAAAATTCCATCTGCTGGGTAGGTGAAAAACATAATAAACAAGAAATTGTGTACATATTACATTGAAATACAAAAGAATATATAAATGGTTTTACAAGAAAAGATATCTATTGAACATAAAATAGTTTTGAAATAGGTACAAGATACAACTTCCTCACACAGTAACTAGCTGTGTTTGGGTGTTTCAACTAGATTGATTTCATGTTAAACCATACTTACTTATTTACTCCTCGGCGCTACAGCCCTTGTAGGGCCTTTGCCTCTCTGACAATGTTAGCCCAGACATCACTATATCCTGCATGAGTTCTTCATCTCCTTATTCTCATCTTTCTTAGATCATCTTGTACATCATCCAACCATCTTTTCCAAGGTCTTCCACTCAATCTTCTGCCACTAGGATGTCCAAGGTATATCTTTTTCACCATCCTATCCTCAGGCATTCTCTCAACATGCCCTAACCACCTTAACATGTTACTCTTAATTTCTACCACTATGTTAGGATGATTGTAGAGTTCCTCCAGTTCTCTATTCCTCCGTATTCTCCACTGTCCTTCTTCCTTCACTGCACCAAAAATGGCTGGTTATGCCTGAAATTATCATATATGTACTCAATAATTTGAATGATTCACGTTAGTATGACTTGAATTTTATAATTCATGCAAAGGATGTATTTACATGAATTTGAGGATAAATCCACCACTGTTACATCAAAGTGTACTCATATTTAGAGATGGGAAAATTACTGTAATTATTATCTGAGGTAAATTACCACGGTAAATTATGGTTAATTTTCGAAAATTACCATAATTTTCCAGTATTTTTTAGTTTTAAGCATTTAATAGCAAATGTATGGTTAAATAAGAAAGCCAATAGCAATAAGAAGGGAATAACAATGTTTAAACCATGCCTAATACATCATTAGTCTATTAGAAATTTTTTATAATTGTAAAAAAAGCTACAGCAGCAACATGCAATCTGGCTTTCTTTTGTCAAAGTATGAGAAGTTTTCAAGAAGAATAATCTAATGCTTTACTCGTATAATGTTATAATTTAACTAAAATAGTCCAAAAATGAGTTTTACATGCTTCAATTAATAATTAAACACGTAGGAAATGTGAACTTAACTTAAAAGAACTTTTTGGGAATTTATCTGTATGAAAAATTATCTCAAATTTGGTGAATTAACTAGTAAATTATGTTAATTTACAAGGGATGTGGTAAATTACGAAAATACCATGGTAATTTACCAAGGTAATTTTCAGAGTTGCCCATCTCTACTCATATTACATTGTATAGTGCATTGTATGCATTTTATCGTAGATATTTAATGAAAAACTGTGCAGTACTTCTATCTTATTTTTTTTATAAAAGTGATGTTTTTATTTTTGCATTGGGCAGTGATTTGTGACGAAAAATATCCAATTTTATGTCTTTTTGTTACACCATTCATTTTTTAAAATGTAATTATCCCCAATGTCAGCTGATGAAGATGTTCAATGGCAATAACAGTCATTCACAATGCATACACCTTGCAGTTTTTAAACTGAAGTTTTTAAATGTCTGTTAACTCATTCACACAACGACTCATTGCTTTTTTAGCGACAGTGTATCATTTCAAGGGACCTTTCGATGAGTTCCCATTGAAATGTCTTTTTGTTGCTTGAGTTAACTCTTTCTCGGCTGTATCTACTCTCTTACTTTGTTTTTCTTTCCACTAGCAATTTTAGATATCTCCGATGCTTATTTCTAGATGTCTCAGAACTGAATCAATGGGCTTTATAAGTACATACTATGAAAAGTACTCAATTTCACCAAGCTGAACGTTGAGCTATTTTCAGAATTACATAATTCCTTTTTAAATCAAATAATGCGATCCTACTCCTGGCACATCGTGAAAGTTTCAATTTAAAGTAAGTGGTCGACTGATAATTAATTACTGTTGAACCACTCACTGGTGGCCATTTAGTTTACATTCACCTGTCATGGAAGCACTCAGTATTTCATCACTTTTAGAACCTGATGAAGAAGAAGTGTCCTATTACCTTTATTAGTTCTCTGCTTAGGTAGGTAATGACTCAAGAGTAACTTCATATGGGCTCCGCTCCTGGAAGCCAAACAAATTATGCAAGACTGAGGGAATGTGATGGATGAGGTTAAAGGCCTGCAGTCTACATGCCTTTCCTTTTTCAATGAGGAAGTACTGGCCCTCCCCATTATGTATGTACTCGGTGGCAATCGTCAAATTCTCTCAGAGTATTATCACTAAGGTTTGGAAAGGCAACTTTTAACTACATCTTAATAATCTCTCCATTTTTTCTGGGTTGTGACCGCGTTAGAACATTGTGGATGATGACACTTTCGCTGGTATTCCAACCAGTGTCCTCAGGTCGGGTTGCCAGGTTGAGGTTTTGGCTGCCTTATATAGAACATTTTGGCACCTTTTTATGTAAGGTGTTTTGGTGCCTTGGTGCTTTCTCGGAGAACCCTCTTCCACGAGCTATGGAAAGGGTAACCGCCCTCTCTATTCATGTTGTTGGGCATCTTATTGATTTTGATCGCATCCTTTACTCGCTTGGACAGTATTTTTCAGGTAGTTGCAAAAGGTGCCAAAATGTCCTATATAAGGCAGCCAAAACTTCAACCCGGAAACTTGACCTGAGGACGTTGGTTAGAATACCAGCGAAAGTTTCGTCATCAAAAAAGTTCTATCATGGTGACAACCCAGAAACAATGAAGAGATAAACTGGTCAATGCCGCGGAAGCCTATGAATCTACATTTTTATAACCTGTTTATATATTATTTTTTAACATTTCCTTAACTTATTGAGCTTATCTTTGCATTTAAAAAGCCATTTACTTTAATCGTGCTATAACCTTATCACGGTATTCCCTGGGTATTATGAGTTTAGCGGGCTCCTTTTACACATTAGCGTTTAAATGATAAATTAATGCTTGATGCTATTCTTCTATTCCTTTTATGTTTTAATCAATATGGTTAAAAGTATGGAGTATGATTATATGGACTTAATATGCAATTCTTCCTAATTTTCACTGCATGCGGTATTGCACCACAAGAATTTTGGACCCTGATCAGTAAGATTAAATCCACCAACTTAATAAATGAATACAAAAGAAAAGTTCGCGTTTTGTTACACACTCCCACATGCAAACAGAAAGTGTCACAAAGCTATTTGAAGGACTGAATTTAGAGCTACTAGAGTCTTGAAGATTGCATCCCTGATTAAGGCTACTGGAAAAATTCATTTATAATGAAATTTAGGTGGGCTCAGCATATACTTTTTCCCCCACATTGTTTTCTTTTCTCTACGTTTTCTTTTTCTAAATGGGTGCCATTCACAACTAAAACAAGAGCAGTAAGAAACAGTAATTCTATGGAAGCACATCTCACTAATCATCCCTTTCCTCCCTCAATTCCTATTTCCTATGCCGTTCCTTTATATGGCTGATTTCCTAGCACTCCATGCCACATGCCCTTGCATCAATTTGCAGGGTGGTATGTAGATTTTTTAAATTAATATATCTTTTATTCCATTCATATAGAATTTACAGTACAATATAGTACAATTTTAATAAATACATGGAATATAGGAATCCCATATAAGTATCCCAGAGGAAAACCTGTTTAAGGGTTACCATTATGACTAGTTTTACAATGGCAGAACAGGTGCTATTTTTTGCTTATAAGTTATCATTATATTAGTGAACAGTTATTAAATTTTTATATGATTTGGTACACTCATATTCTAGAGATTGAAGGAATGATGCACATAACGCTAGCTCTCAATGTCATTTGATGGTTTCTCAAGTGGAGTTTGCATCCATTAGACGGAGACATGAAGTTGCAGTCCTCTTAGAATGTCTCATTGTGTCCTAATCCCTGTCAAGTTTCAGTCCTACTCCTCTCCCAAATTCCGAGCATCTCCTGCACGTTCCTATGTGTGCTGGTTGGTGTAAATGATTTTTGAGTCCCACGTGTTTACTGCCATATCAACTCTGATACATGCATGAGCTTGTACTGTAGACCCACTCTCATGACTTGTATCCGGTACAGAATTGGTGATGAACTCTTTTGAGAATGTTTCTTTAACCGATCTTCTTCTTCCCTCAGGAAAACTGCCAGAATTACATCCGGATCATTACAAAAACTGGCACCCCTGGGAAATACCTGATATGTGGCACTAACTCCTTCAAACCGATCTGCAGGAAATACTCTGTTCAGGTATGTTCATGGATGATAGAGGTGGATGAAATGATACAATTTTATCCTCCTCGAAATTTGTTCAGATTCATAATGTAAGGGCAACAGCCTGCCACGATGGAAACACTGGTTCCCAATCAGTCACCTAAGTGCCCATTCCATTAGGCTCGGCTCGAATTTGGAGGGGAGATCCTCCTATTCGACCGATTGTTGTTGCCCCTGTCTGCAAGTCGCAGACAGTATGTGTGATATGACCATAGCCATTGATGTATGTTAAACCAAAGTACTACTACTAGTTAATGCAATGAATCAGTTTCTCCTGCCATCAATGTACCTATAGTCTTAAAATATCAACATGAACCAGTCACCTTGCCGTATTAACCTTAGCTCATATTGGCCGTATGTGAGAATTTTTTTATTCATTTCCCTTTGAGATTCTTTTCCTGATCAAGAATAATTTTCTACCATTGTATTTTTAACATGCTTTTTTTCCTTCATAACATATTCTATTGGTCTTGTTTATGAAGTATTGCCATTTATCAGCTCAGTCTGCCATTTTCTCTCCATCCATTACTATGTGACCATGATAGGCTAAGTCATTTTAACTGTAGCATATCAAGTGCAGGGCCATAGCAACTTAAACCACACAGTATGAGCTTAATTGCCTAATTTCTTATGTGAATCTTGTAATCAAAGGTCAGAGTTTTTTATCTCTAATTGGACATTTGAAGAATATTTTTTACTTGGCACTATAGCTTTGAGGATACATCTCAGGATAGAAATGTGGGCAAGTTATTAGAAAGGTGGTCAATGTAAAATTAGTAGCTTGAACTTTGTGAATGATTCATTTGTCTTATTACTCAAATACCATGATTGCATCTTTTCATGTGTTCTTAAAAACATAGTTCTTAGCAGTGCACATAAAATGAAAAATATCTGTTTTCATATTCAATGAAAGAATATCGACTGTAAAATTCTGATAATGAAACTCAAATGTTTTTTTTCGTTTATTTTAGAATGGGACATACTCGGTTGAGAAGGAGATACAAGGCCAAGCATTATGCCCACACGATCCACAGCAAAACAGTACAGCAGTATTTGTTGGTAAGTTATATGTAGTGGATGGTTCACTGTCCTTCTATTGGGCCTAAAGTTGAGTTCCACATTGTATGGTAATATTGTATTATCCTCTTTGACTCGTGAATTGAATAAACTTTGTTTATATTATTTATGTTTAATCTTGATATTCTGAACTGTTTCCTCTCTCAACATCTCTTGGTCTTATGTATTTGATTCTGGTGAAGGAGGCTTCTAAGTCAAAATTCTCTCAAGTGTTGGATACTGTGCTTGTTCTGATGCTCTTGCATAATCTTGAGGCCCAAGAAAAGAACCATTGTCCAACTTATTCAAATTTTATAACTATTCTGAAATACTTGGTTATTTTTTTTCAAATTAAAATTCTTAAACTAAGGAGGACTGGCAATGGTCTCACAATGAGTTTGTTTCTAGCTTTAATATTCCTTTCCCATTTTGCTTTCTCCTCCCTCTGCCTCCCTTTTGCCCTGTAAACTTATGTGTATTTCTCAGCAATTACTGAAGTCTTCGGTCATTCATGGACAAAATAATCAGATATAAATAATTATATATATATATATATTAGGGATGAGTCGATTCTACTTTTTTTCGATTCCGATTTCAATTCAGATTCCTTCAAATCGATTCTCGATTCCATCGATTCTTATTCCTTCTAACAGGTGGGTTATTGATTTATCTGTAGCATTGCTGTCATTAAATTGAATGGAATAAAATAACAAAACAATTAAGTTGCCCAATAAGTATATTTACTAAAAATAGCAAAATAGTATGATAGCAATATATCCTTAGGTTAAATAAAATAATAAACACTGACTGTTTTAGACAAACATTGTGAACTTAATAATGTACCGTGCACTATGTAATTAAATTTAGATGACTATCCAGCATTACTTATGCCGTTCTGATGTTTTACATAATATATTATGCATTAAATTAGTATTTTATTTAACCACCAAAGTAATACGCTTAAGGATGCTCACCCATATACACTATAAAAAAAAACACAAATATAAAACCTGTTACACGTGAGAGTTAAAATGACAAATATTCAATGAAAATGACAATCTATTCAATATTTTTGCTAAGGAAAACAAGCATTTTTACTCTGTCAGGATCGAGTCTATTTCTTTTTGCATCGCATATATTCCCTGCTGTACTGAATAGTCTTTCACTAAACACAGTGCTAGGAGGAACACACGGATACTTGAATACAATATTTTTAAGTCTCAGAAAGACACTGTTAGCCCAGTAATGGGAAACTTTTTCACTGTCTTTTGGATCAAGGTTTTTTTCTCCTAGGTACTGCAGCAGTTCATTTTCGCAAGAAGAAGCACTGCAATCAACTTGCTCAACACTTTTGCAAAAGTAGTCTTTATAATGGGACCACAGCCCTTTACTAGACTTATCACCAGGAGAGTCTAAGGTGGAGGTTGCATTTCCAACTGCTGGTTCATTAAGTGAGGTTGAATCCGTCTGTGTCAAGGCCACCATTTCTTTGATTATTTTCACCTTTGCGGCTTCAATAGCATCAGGGTTTTGAAAAGGTGTAGCTTTAAAGCGAGGATCCAATATTGTTGCACAAGCATAGGTCAAATTTGCTTCCACATTAGGGTAGCGGCGTTTCAGGGATGATATCAAATCATTCTTCAGTCCTTGAAGTCCAGAACCTTGGCAATTCGAGTTCTCCACAACATTTTTTACTGTATGTATAAGTGGAATCACCTGAGGAAAATTATATAAAAATCATCCTGTCTCTTTTCTTGATTATATAGTATAAAATGCTTAACCTCATTCAGATTTATTTACCCTCTTGTTTTCTGGTAACCTTTAGCCTATAAAATTTACTATTTATACTGCCCATGAAGCAAAATGTTTAGCAAAAAATGTTATTTTAAGGAGGTCTATTGAAAAAAAGCATAAGAAAATTGTAATATCCACTAATAAATATGTTAGTACGGTAGTTGGATTGAGATACCCTGTAAAATAGTAGCCACTAGGCTATATGAATCAACAAATCTGATTAATAATATTTAATTTGCAGCTCAAGCTTAAGAACCTAAATTCAACTAAAAAATAGTTACAGATGCAAACAAATGGTGGTGGTAACAAATAGTAATTTACAATAAACCTACCTCGGAAATAGTTGAAGATGATTTGCTCACTTGAAGAGTTGCTTGCTCAAAAATCTCAAGAATGCTTGCAGCAAATTGCATTGTCATCCAATTATCAGCAACCATGTCCACAGAAAGTTTGATGTCACTCTTACTCGAAACTAAAATTATTGCTTCTTTCTGCTCAATTACTCTCCGAAGCATGTGGAGGGAGCTATTCCAGCGGGTTGGTTCATTCTGTATCATCCTATGGTGCGGCAGTCTATTAGCTGAATTTGACAGGTTTTTAATAACTTTGAGTTTTTTGCAGAATGTTTGAAACTTCCCACAAGTTTCTTTGTTTTCTTCAGTAGAGTCGTAATTTTTTGGTTGTTCATCAAGTCATCTTTAATTACCAGTTGCAGTGTATGCGCTACACATGATATTGCTTCAAGCTGTGATCGGTTCAGAGCCGCGGTTATGTCTGTTCCATTGTCCCTTATGATAGCAACAACTTTAGAGGATATGCTCCAGTCACTGAAAACTTTCAATAAGAAACTCTTGAGGTTGACAGCAGTATGGGATACTTCAGTAAAAGGCACTACTTCCAGGCACCTGTGTGTCATTCTGAGGGCATACTTTGCTCCGGAATAGAAGTGTGCTGTAACAGCCGTATAGTCCTCATTTGCAATAGATGTCCACATATCTGTTGTAATAGCCACATATCTGGCCAAATTCAACTCTTCCTTAACATTTTGGTGCACCTCACTGTACATTAGGGTGCCTCGTTTTGCCACTTTTTTCTAGGAGCGAATCGTAATACCCGGCAAAAGTTGCGTACCCGGATGGATATTACAGATATGATTTTTTTTTCCAAATCCTGCTCGCTACTTTGCCTTAAAGTTTCGAAAATTTCGACGAAAAACGCTAAAATTGTCAATAATTTAAATTTGGTTTGAGCGAGCACACTTTTTTGGTAATGAGATAAAACTTAGGACTGTAATTGACATTTAAGCGCAAATGCGCCAACTATATTGCACTTAATTATCGAGCAGATGACCTTTTACGGTGCCCCCGAAAGCGCGGTTGCGTGGTAGGCAACCCGCAACGCACTAACGCATTTTACGCCTGCAAAAAAACGTTATTATCATCTGCACGTTTTTATTATCATCAGACTTCAAATATCATTCGAAAATAAAAAATATATATTTCGATCTATTATACGTTAAAATTGGTGGTCCAGATGAATTCTCCGATGGTGATTCATAATCGCAATAATTTGTTTTGCCATGACCTGCGGTTAATAAAAGAACGAAAAACGCATGCATTGCTTCCCGATCCCGTGGTTTCCATTTTTTTTTTCTGAGAGTTCTTCATGAACACGCGCCATTTCAGGGTTCGTCGGTTTGTCGCTCTTGCCAACATTTTCATGTTTCCGAGGCCGCTTAGGTATGTTCGTCGCAGCACCCGCGTGCCGAGCGTATCCTCCGCGCGGGCAAGGCTGACACCGCGGCCGCTTTGGTGTGTGGCGGCCTTTATGCCCCAAGCTTATAGTCTATGCTCAAAACATTTATCTTCCTGGAATCGGAATCGACTTTAGGCGATCGATTCCGATTCCGTGCCCGAGAATCGGTGGAATCGAGAATCGACATTAAAAATAATAAATAGCCTTAAACGATTAAGTGGAGTCCAGAAGAGGCACTCAAACATAAATTGAGGGCCTCTCGGTCTGCAAACTAGTAGTCCTTGGACTACCTGTTGGATATACGCTCTCAATTTGATTTTTTATTTTGATCTGTGTTTTTGAATGTTTTATGTAAGATTTGATTTTGCTTTTTTTTTAATAAAGTAATTCGTTTGTTCTCGGCCCCCCATCCGGAAATGCCTTAAATTTGGTGTGGTTCATTTAAGTTTCCCCTGCAACCAGTATACATATTTAGGAGTGAATTACCAACAGGTTATGCGGCCCAGATATGCCTAAATCTGCTAAAAACTGTGTGGTGGTTATTAAATACTGAAAGGAGTCCTGTATTTATTGAGTACTTTGGCGGGAGCAATTTGTGCTGATTGGGCACATTTTTTGGAGTGTACAGGTTGGCATTTGGAGTGATATTTTTGTGATATTTTGAGTGATGATCAAAAGTTTTGGCTGGAAAATATGAAGGATATGTAGTAGGTTTTTCAAAAAAGGCATCATGCTGACTGGCAAAAATTACTTTGCGTGGTCAGTAAAGAGCAAGGCATATCTTATGCACAAGGAGTTGCTGGGATGCGGTTGATCCTGGATTCTCCACCGAAGATTCAGAGGCGGGATTCGATAGCGCACAGAAAAAGAGGAACCAGTCAGCCCTTGCTCAAATTCTTCTGTCGGTGAGTGATAGATATGTTGATTATATTGGGGAGTGCATGACGGCAAAGAAGGCTTCGACAATATTACAGAATATGCATAAAAGATCTTATGTATGTAACCAAATAGAGTTTTTGGAGGAAATAAATACAATTATTTTATTAATTAGCATGGTATGACAATGAGGGAGTATGTGGCAAAAATGGTGGACTTAAGCCGGAAGGTAGGGAAGGCAGGTGTGACTTTTAACGATCATACCTTGGCCATATTTTTATTAAGAGTCTCCCAAGGGACAAATATGAAATATTCGTGCGATCCATCACCACGAGCAATGCAGTGTTTTCCTTGGAAGAAGTTATATCAAAGGTGGAAACGAAGGAGAAGAGACAGAAAAGAGAAGATTGGTGCGACGACATGCACCCAAAGGCCTTGAAAGGGCAAAGAAGAGCCATCAAAAGGTACGGCATGGCCAAAGGAGTATGAGGGTTCCCGGACGGAATCTCAAATCTGCTTTACTTGTAAGCAACCAGGACATATATAGAGATTTTGCCCTCGTGTGTTTGAAGCTAAAAGCAAAGTACCTGTGGTGTGTTTTGTGTGTAGGGAGATTGGGCATATTGCCAGTTATTGCCCAAAAGTTCAGAAGAAAGGGATAAGCTGTTCGAAGACCAATCCAAGAATTAGGGAAGCTAAAGCATCGGTAGAGGAGCATGAAGATTGTAAAATGGAGCTGGCAAAAATCAGTTTAGTCAAAGTGAAAGCCTTGATGGTGACAGATAGAGGGAATGAAAAGAAAGTAATGAAGTGGTTTGTTGATTCAGGTGATCCCTAATAGGGAAATTCTCACAAATTTTGATAGGAATAAAAGGGGAATAGTTGATGTGGCCAATGGGCATGGGTTAAAAATTTGTGGAAAGGGAAGTGCTGAGTTAAGATTGAGTGATGAAAATGGAGGGTGGAGTGTGAAATTAGAGAGAGTGTTGAATACGTACCTGATTTGCAAGACAATTTGATGTCACTGAGACAATTCGACAAGAAAGGTTGTAAGGTAGTGGTGGAAAAGGGTTGTTTGAATGTCATGCATGATGGTGATTTTTTTCTGAAAGGTTATGCAATTGGTGGTATGTACGAAGTTGAAGGTTTATGGTATGGTACCAATGATGAAGGTGAAGGTAATGCAGAGGAAGAGTTAGTTGCGGCACAATCCAGAGTGGTTGTGTGTCGTGAGACGTGGCATAAGAGGTTTGGGCATTCTAAGTCCTTGCCAGATGCTGTAATTATCCCAAAAGCTACAGATGAAAATTGTGATGTATGTGCTGTTGGAAAAATGAAAAGAAAACCATTTGGTAAACGGGACAGTATGTCAGAGCATCCGCTTGATTTGGTTTTTTCTGATGTTTTTAATGTTAAGCCAGAAAGTATTGGTGGAGGAAGGTATTTTGTAACCTTTACGGATGATTTTTCCAGGTATTCTTTGGTTAATATAATTAAGCATAAATTTGAAGTTTTGGATTGTTGATTGAATGAATGAATGAATGTTTATTGGCCCCGTTGGTTTGTATACAAACATAAGGCAAGTCAAACAATTTTATCAATACAGAATTTACAAGTTAATATAAAACATCATGTCATACAATTACAGAAGTAGTCACAAGAGCATTGTTTTCAGAGGTATAAGGTTTTTGCTGAAAAACAGTTGAATTGTAAGTTGAAGGCTTTCCAATCTGATAACGGTGGTGAATATATCAGTAAAGAGTTTGAATTTTTTCTTGAAAGAGAAGGCATTAAGAGATGTCATAAGTGGACACATCACATTTTGACCGTCAATTTGTGACCGACCTGCAACCAATTATCAACTTTGGTTGGTCCAATATTTTATTTATTTGAAAAAATCTTGTCTATTCTTAGTAATATTGCATTAATATTCGTACTATGGTGCCACATAGGTTTCAAATAATTAATGCCTGAAAACTGTTATCGTGATGTAATGGTATTTCCTCAAAGTATCACGGAATTGCCATTTATAATACAGTAGAACCCCTCTAATTCGGGCTAATTGTGTCCGGCTAATGCCCGAATTAACTAAAAACCCAAATTAAACATTTAAACGACCGTTAGAACGACCCTAAAACATTTTTGAAGGTTATTCATGGTTCTCAAGCATAGCTCTCAAGTTCTCAAGCATGGTTCTCTCAAGCGGTGACTTACTCTCACTTCCCTGGGTCTCAAGACGCTTGGGTGCTTGCTTAGTGGGTGGAGGGGCCGGGGAGAGAGGGTGCTGCCGGCCGACTGGCCTACCTCGGTCGAGCGAGGTAACGAGCGCTCTCCAATCAGTTGTGAGCCTGTGGCATTCTACTGCTTATTACGCACGGCGCGGTGCAGTGGTCGAGAATTTGTACTTCATTATTGAAAATTTTTTTACTTTTTTTTGGCCCGCCCTGATTTTTCCAGAAACCCGAATTAGCGGGGCTTACTGTAATTAGTTCTCGAAGTCACTATAACCCTTTCGCTGCGGTCAAACTACGGAGACATACCAGCCCCTATGCGGCGAAAAAGTGAACGGTCACCTGCATTGGCACAAAAAGTATGTTCTTTCAGTTTGGGACCTCTTATCCAGAGAACGTCTCGGCCGATTTTTATGAAACAGATATCAAAACATAGCTTGTTTTAATCCATGTCATAAATGTATCAGCAAAACTTTTTCCATCATTATTAAATATTTGCTTTCTGGGTGAGAAAGAAAATAGAGCTAATTTATTGACCCCAGAAACAATGCTCAACTTTCGGAGATTCGCCTAAATCCGACCTTGGAGAATAACACTTACAAAAGTTGAAGCACTATTGTGGTAAAGTTGAACTGCCATCAAGCCTAATGCTCTTGCTTAGTATTTTCCGAACTTTGGGCCACACTTCTTAGTGGTCAATAAAAAAGCTCTTTTCGCCCGGAAAACCAATTTTTATTAGAATTGAAAAACATTAAGTCATAATTATTTCACCTGGATTGAAACAAGCTACATTTTGATGTCTGCTTCATAAAAATTAACCAAGAAGTTCTCTGGATAATAGGGATCAAATTCAGGGATGCATACATTCTCCGCCAATTAATATTTTATGCGTAGGTAATAGAGAGGGTGATGATGAATTGTTAGGTACACAAAAAAGAACACCAAATTTTGGGAATACTTTTTTTACTGTCCAATCTACTTGAGATAACAATTAAAATATTTTCAAAGTGTGATATTCTCGAAAACAGCCTTCAAAACATAACGCCTTGTCACAATCACGGCACCAATATCGCGTGTCTTTTCTGACACCCTTTCTAAGCTTGGTATGCTTGCATACAAAATATGGTCTTTGGGCATGCTTCTTTCTTTCAGTCTCCGGAATTTTTTCACAAAAATGCCTTGCTGTTAGTCTCTCACCAATGTTTTCAATACAGTTCAAACTTGCCCAGCCTGTTGGCCAAGAATTTACCACAACACCGTATTTTCCCAGTAACTGATGAACAACAATATGAATAAATTTCTTTATGGGAATTTTTTTCCCGGTGCTTATCTCACATAAATAATATGCGTTCAAAATACTGACATCAACAAGGTGAAAAAACAATTTTTTTATACCATTTCAATGTCTTCCTTACACACTCCACAGAGCCCACCATCATATCAGACTTATCGACTAACCTCATGTTTGTAATGTAGTCAACAATAGCATCGGGTTTGAGTATTTTTTCGTTTGTTTGAAAACATCTTTTACCACTATCCACCATTTTACCCTCGTGAATTGTGGACAAGACACAAACATCACGTTTATCACGCCACTTCATAGCAATAATATTCCCATTGTATTTCTTCTCAAATTCACCCTTAGACATCTTTTGCGTAAATTTTGGCATATTTTTTCTGTTTACCCTCACTGTGCCACAAGAACTGGTTCCACGTTCAGCAAGAAATTGACTAAGCTTTGGGCTTGAATAATAATTGTCAGTGTACAGAACATGTCCTTTATTGAAATGTTTTTCCATCAACGTTTTCATAACCTCAGCAGACAAACCCAAGTCACTGTCTCTCCTTATCTTTGTTTCCATTCCAGTATAAACAATCATGTCCAACACAATACTGGTCGCGCAATCACAAAGTACGAAAAATTTTATTCCAAACTGATGCCTTTTAGATGGAATATACTGTTTGAATCCTAATCTCCCTTTGAAGAGCACCAGGGATTCATCAATAACCACCTTACGAAATGGCCTAAAAACATGATTGAATCTAGTTTTGAGGTAGGAAAATACATGGTTTATTTTCAAGATGGGATCATTCTTATCAGGAACATTGTTATCTGCCAAATGCAGACAGCGCAAAATCAAAATAAAGCAATCTCGCGACATATACTTCCCAAAGATGGAAGTTCTAAGGAGAGAATCTTTAGCCCAGTAATCTTGAATTGCATATTTTCTTACGAGAGGCATAAGTAAACAAAGTGCCAAAAAAACATACATTTTGGCAATATTTATATTCTCCCATGCACGAAGCCTAGATTTTGGCAAAAGCACTGCACCGTCCATGATTGCACCGCTGTATGTGTTTGTCTCGTCAACAATGTGAGTCATCAAACATTT
This sequence comes from Pyrrhosoma nymphula, assembly GCA_963573305.1. Classification (NCBI taxonomy): domain Eukaryota; kingdom Metazoa; phylum Arthropoda; class Insecta; order Odonata; family Coenagrionidae; genus Pyrrhosoma; species Pyrrhosoma nymphula. The sequence goes on from OY754339.1 coordinate 84,659,489, forward strand.
ATCAAAAAAGACTTCAAAAAAGCCACACTCACTTGTGTCCTCGTCAATCCCACTATTGTCCTGAATTCCAGCTGCAGAGTCGTCAAACTCAAAAATTTGTGGAGTAAAATCACGGGCATTGCACCAAACACTGGAAGATGCTGAGCCTATGTCCACCAGAGGCGATCACTATCTGATTCATTTTCTGTATCATCACTTTCTTCCGAAGAACTTACAAACATATCGCTAAAATTTTCATTTTCACTATCTGATGCAAACAATTCAACAAGAATATCTTCATCCCCTCCTTGAAAAGGTATTCTCCTCTTTTGGTTGCGAGAAACACTTCCACTTGCCATCATGACCATTCACTAACTGATGCAAAAAAGTAAAATCTAAAACTATGCTGACCTTTTTCCCCTCTGAAAAATCAATACCGAACACCTGCAACTCACTAGTCACTAATGATCCTAGGAAGGGATTAGTATAACAATGAACTCAAAGAATGACCTTTGGGGTAAAAGAGAAAGTTTGGAGCCGCAGGTAGGAGCGACCACTTGCCAACGGAACGTAGGAACAACGTTCACAGCAGTCCACCGGGTGAACGTAGCTCCTACATTCACACCAGTGAAAGGGTTAACGCACGGAAGTGGGCATATATATATATATATATATATATATATATATATATATATATATATATATATATATATATATATATATATACCATTCATTCATTCACTCAAACCGCTCACAGGCGTAAATAATAAATATTTCGTTCAAACAGGTGGTGAAAGAAAGAGTATAGGAAACACATAAAATACATACATATATATATATATATATATATATGGCTTTCTAGATGCCGATACTTCGATTTATTGTTTTCTCCAGTGGAGAAGGCAAACCACATGGCGTGGTACTTGGAAACGAATTTCAAACCTGCATCTGCATTGCCAGGGGTTCCTGACCCCATCCAGGAACCGGTGCGGCTGGAACGGCCGCAACGCGAGCAGACGAGGCGACTGGAGGAATCAGCGCCTGCTTTAAGTCCTACGACCCTTCTCGGGGCCATGAAGACACTGAAAAGAAAGAAAGTGCCTGGACCCGATGGGATCGCCAACGAGGCGCTGTGGCACATACCAGTGTTGCTAGCACACGTCTTGTTGGCGATCTTCAACTCATGTCTCCTGATGGGCCACTTCCCTGGGGCATGGAATTGGAAGCACACCACGGCCGGCGTCTTCTTTGACATATCGAAGGCGTTCGACCGGGTGTGGCACGAGGAATTGCTCCATAAACTTCGAAGTTTTGGATACCCGAACTGGCTGGTGACTTTAATCAACTCATGGCTCCGGGACCGCAGTTTCTCCGTGGTGTGGGGAAAGGCGGAATCCTCGCAGCGCATCATCAAGGCAGGAGTTCCCCAGGGAAGTGTTCTTTCTCCAATACTTTTCAGTATCTTCACAGCCAACATGCCCTGCGAATTCGGGAGACAGACGATGGCAGCACTCTACGCTGATGATGCAGCCTTGCTCGCGCGATATTCTCAAGCACACCAGGCAGCGACATACCTCCAGAGAACAGTCGACCAGTTGGTCGCTTGGTATCACACATGGCACTTCACGATCAACGCATCAAAGACCCAAACGATTGTCTTTTCATCAAAACTGAGACCAAGTGACCCGGGGGAGATCCTAGTCGGTCATGAAGAAGTTCTATGGCAGACGTCCGTTACCTACCTCGGTGTCACCATTGACCGATGGCTGAGCATGTCCCAGCATGCACAGCAGGTTGCCGGAGCTGCGTACTCACGCCGCCGAGAGATCAACATCCTCCTAGGCCACGTGCATCTTCCCACCAAAACCAGAGTTCATCTCTGGAAATCGCTCCAGAGAGCAGTCTACACCTACGCGGCACCTGCCTGGAGCGGTCTCCTTCCCGCATCTGCAGAGCACACCATAGGAGTCACCGATCAATCCTGCCTCCGCTCCGCGCTACGGCTCGGGTGGATGGTCCACAACGACCTCCTTTACCAGTTAGCTGACGAGGAACCGATCACCACGCACCTGCAACGACGAACCAAGGAATTTCTCGAAAATTGCAGTACCTCCAGCTTCGAAGAGCTCCGAAAGATTGCGACTCAGACAACATCATCCTGGGACAAATATCTTCGACCACGAGCTGGCACAGGAGACCCCGAGGACCTCCCGCCGAAAAAGCACCGACGGCTCCAATGAAGGAAACTGGCAGCTTACATACGTTCAAGGGGTCCTAAAAAAAAGGACCTTTTGTCTCCCTTACCGCAGCGCGACAAGGAAGACTGAGGCATGAAGACCCCAGAGAGACAAGTCCAAGGAGCCTTAAAGAGCTGGAGGGACAAAAAACCGACCCAGGTCAGGCGACACAGCTTCATACTTCGATTTCAGGTGTGAGGTAATGCACGTATAACCTTAGGGTAGCTGAAAGTTCGAGATAGATAGGTCGTTAGGTAGATACTAAGTAGGATGATTAAAACATAGTACCGCATAATAGTACGTTCATAGTATATAAATGAAAATTATATTTTTCATTTTGAGAGAGCAGGGAAAAATACTGATCTGCAGCACTGTTTCAATTTCTTCCCAGTTCCAGACCTATACCTCTAGCCAGGTTCATGATTAGTTTCAGACCAAATATTTTTCCCTGGGATGTCTTTGGGCATTTGGGTCACCAAGGGTCAATGTTCACAATTTTCCTATTGGAGGGGGTTTATGCAAGCGTTTGAACAGAAGAAAGAACCATGTTAGGTGGCCTAAACGTTTGATAAGCTAATTGATATGGAATCTGGTACCAAAGCAAAATGTTTTTGGAAGGTCGCAATGCAATGGTCCCGCAATGTTGATTCTCGGGAACTTCACACGTTGCTGGAACATTGCAGTGACGTAACCGCCACTCCTGTGATGTTGCGGGACCGTCACATTGGTCGCAATGCGACGTGCCTGCAACATTGCGGGACCGTCAACTGCTACTGGGGAAGTCGAGTTATACTTCAAATAAAGATTGAACAGTTACAAAAACATTGAAGTTCCTTCTTTGCAGAGTTTCTGTTAAAATTGCTTTCGGTCTGTACACAAATATGTGCCTTTTTTTGTTTTTCTTTTGAACGCATTTCGTTCATCAATTGTTCTCTTTTTTCTTGTACCTGTGTGAATAAAAAGTCAGCCGCTTCAAAGTTCTCAAGATTGTTGAATGTGTTTTTGTTCTTGACTCAGTAATGAGTTTCCTTATATCCGTTAAAAGTTTTAACAGTTTCTCTTTGACAGTAATCCCACTCAGTGCGATATAGTTGCTTTGAAAAATACAAAGCCAAACTAAATCTGGAATAGAAAGGGAAATATATTACAAATCAGTAAACATATTGTTCCAGGCTCTTGTCTCGGTGAGGAAGGGCCAAACGGGTACACATCAACTGGTTGAAAACAGCAGCATCTCAGTGATTTATAATATTCGTATTATAAACCTCTTACAATATCAGAAAAAAAACATCCTGTAATTCAACATAACAAAGAGATTAGATTCTAGCCCAAATTTTTTCCACGAAATGTCATTGATAACTTGGGTATAGAGGTCGCACGCCTCTGATAAACTACGAATACTGGTCAAACATTTAGCAAGAAATTTGCTGTTAATGTAGGCATCTTACAGCACAGATGGTTGTTAATGGGATACAACCTGCATCGTAACATGCGTTCAAAGACAATGGTTTCTCATTGTGATCTTAATAAGATTATTTGGTGTTACAGAATTACGGCTCACGAGGAAAGGTGTCAAGGTGACAATAAAACAATAACAAGACAATAAAAATGACAATACTCTGGAAATGTTCAACTCCTGGTTCACACTAAAGAGCCGATTATGTAGGTATTTGTGTTTAATAAGGAGGCAAATTTTCGCTCAGGGTCTGAATCAAATCTGTAAGAACAACCACATTTACACATAGATATTTATAACCTCGTCTAATGGTCCAATTTCCGATAACGCCAATACAAGGTTTCACTGTAGTTTAGTTAGCCCTCATATATGTTATGATATTACATATTAATGTTAAGCAATAATGCATTAGCTGTTTAGAGAATATTTCTATGTAATTGTCTATCCTTTTTGTATATAGATGGTGACCTATACGCTGGAACAGTTACCGATTTCGCTGGCATGGATCCTATTATCTACCGTGAACCCCTTCGAACGGAGCAATTTAGCTCAATGATTCTCAATGGTAGGTTATCTAGAATGATCTGATATTTTTCCGGCGTATGCTGTTAGTGAAGTTTGTTCAGGTTCTCCACTGGGCCAAACTCCGCTTTTCTGCTGACACTTTGATGTATGAGTCATTGACTTCAGGGCATGACCTGATGACGATGGACGACTCATAATTTGAAACGTCGGCAGAAATGCAGGGTTTGACCTGGTGGAGAACTCAAACAGACTTCACTAATAAGTTATCTGTCTAGCAGACTGAAAAATGGTATTAAGTAATATGTCTATACAATTAAACATCTATGTAATACTTAATAAAACATCTTGCAGATAACTAAAATTGGTACTATCAATGCTTTACTTGTATTAAACTTTGATATTTAGTTTCACTTATTATCCAGTTACTTGATTGATCTGTATCCACCACTTTGTGCTTGTACCCTTCAATATTTCACTATGTGATTTTCTGATTAAGTGGAGACATTAACATTCAGGGTACCTAAGTAAAAACATTAGTGCTTTTCCACAGTTTGTATTTAAAAAAGAATTAAAATTAGACAACACATATTTCAGCTTACCAAGCCATCATCAGGTGTGTTGTTGTCAAGTTGTCCGTGAAAGGCAGTATGGGTTTATATGTATGGAAAGGGATGGGTTGGAAGTGGAAAGGGGGGTGGGTAGATGAAGGGGTGTGGGAAGTAGAGGAAGGGGGGGGGGGTGTACTCCTAGGAGTTTGTCCTTGGAAGGTGTTATGTTGGCAGCCTGCGCGCTGTGTGTTATGTAGGCAGCCTGCGCGCGGTGGAATGGTACGGCAGCAGAGAGGTTATGTTCGAGCCGGTTGATTGGCAATGTTTTCGGTCTCAGTTTTTTTAGGTATTTCAATCTGGCCTAATATTAATAAAGTCTAGTGTCTTTCACATTTGAGTGCCCTTCTTGTAGACAGCATCCTTCAACATAATAGAAGGTTAATGGAAAAAGGGTTCGGGAAGTGGTGATGGTGGTAGGTTCGGTAGAAAAGGGATAGTAAGCAGTGGGAAATGGTTCTGGAACAGTTTGTCATTCAACAGCAAATTATTGTCACTGTGTACAATTTCCCACTGCTCCCACACATCTAATCTTGGGCCTTCTCTTTCTATATGTAAAATTTCTGGTTGAAAGAGGCAGTGCCGCAGTGTCTTCTGGAGGAGGAGCAGTGACAAATTTCTCCTTCATCCAAACACCTTCTGTGCTCTTGAAGTCTGGTGCTGAAGTCCCCATCCGTCCACGTAATATTTAATTTGTCACAGCTAAAGCACTTAACTTAGTAACAGTTTGTTAGATTATTTTTTCAAATACCAACTGTAGAAAAGCACTACTGTTTTTACTTACACAGAATGTCTTACTTTCACAACTGATGCCTGAGACAGTGAATAGATGTTAGCATTGCTTTTAAAATTATCAACTTAACTTATTGCCCCCTTAATTGTGTCTGGACACTGATTTTTTTATTGCACTCATATATTATTAATATTTTACAGTCCCTAACTTTGTGAGCTCAATGACAATGGGAGACTTTGTATTCTTCTTCTTTCGAGAGACTGCTGTTGAATATATTAACTGTGGAAAGGTGAGATCTTGTTGAATAAACAAATTATCAATAGTATTTGTTCTTTCTGTTGCTATACACTTAATGCAATCTTCATTAGGTGTGTATCTCTGGTCGTTATTTTGGGTAAAAAAAGTATTGTGTGGTGTTAGTTGTGCATAAATTTTTACCTGTTAATTGAGTGTGCTCTTAACACATTTTAATAAATATTTTCATGCTCTCTTTGTAGTCTGTTTACTCGAGGGTAGCCAGGGTATGTAAGATGGATAGGGGTGGGCCTCATCGCTTCAGGTATCACTGGACGTCATTCTTGAAGGCCAGGCTGAATTGCTCAGTGCAAGGAGAATTCCCATTCCACTTCAATGAAATACGTATGTTTTTGAGTACCTGCATTGTCTTTAGTGTGAAATGTTTAGGTTCATGAATATTGTTGTCTGTAGTTTCTCTTTTTTATACCTCATGTAAACTTATATCCCTATTATTATAGTGTATTTTCGTTCAATGTATTGGAAAACTTTCACATGAAACTTCAGCTTGCCATGGATACACATTGAATAAGTCCAAGTTATTCTTGATTGGCTGCTTAAATTGCAGTTCATTTTTATTTTTCACCTTATAGAATCAACTACTGAACTGATTGAAGGAGTGTATGGGGGACAAACAGCTCAAGTGATATATGCGGTATTTACCACTCCACCAAATAGTATCAGTGGATCAGCAGTATGTGCTTTCTCTTTACAAGATATATCAGATACGTTTGAAGGAGCATTTAAAGAGCAAGCTGCTCTGAATGCGAACTGGCTTCCAGTGCAGAGCATCAAGGTATGATTCCATGATATATGTTGAAACTGTTTTTTCCTCCAGCCTAAGCTATTTTTCTTCTATCGTCCTTTCAAATTTCAGTAAAAAGTTACTATGTACATAATTTATCGAATTGTATTTTTATGATACTTTTATCTAGATATGCTCACGGTATAATTGACAAAGATTGTATAATTTAAGTCAGTACCTACTTATTGTTAGCGGTGAATTAATTTTATTGAGCCCAAACTGACTATGCTTCCCAGATCAGTGATGTGTGTATATTTATTTTAAGATGCTACCAGGTTAGAATTTCATGCATTCATTCTCTTTAATTCTGAACCTAGACTCTTTCACGTCTTGTTGTTGATCTCTCTTTGCGTGGACTACTCATGAATCACCTCCTCTCTCCTGTTCTCAATAAATGCGTCCACTTGTACATAACATTTATGAGACTAATTTAGCCTTCAATTTGGGAAAGATTTTTTTGTCAATTGGAGGCTGTCATTTTCCTATGATTCTGTGTTGAAGTGACATAAGTGCTGTGTGAAATGCTTGGATTGGTCTTTGAATTAATTTTTGTATGCAATTTTTGCCATAGGTCCCTGACCCACGACCTGGTCAATGCGTCAATGACTCGAGGACACTTCCAGATGTCACCCTGAACTTCATCAAGACTCATTCATTGATGGATGAATCTGTTCCATCACTCTTTGGTGAACCTATTGTTATTAGGACAAGTTTGCAGTAAGTATTATCCCAAGTAGCAAAAGAATGTTGAAAAATGATTTTAAAATGATTTGAAATAATTTTAAAATCAAAATATCATAAGATGTCTAAAATCATGACTTTTTCAAGATTTTAAAATAATGTATGATATTAAAGTTCTGTATCCTGTCATCTCAATTTGTTGATAACATATATATGCATATATAGGAAGTATTGAGACATTTATTTGCATGAAAAGTCTTTTTTTAACATTTCATGTTAAAATAATATGAGAATATTATTTCAAAATAATTTCAAAATTATTTTAAAATTATTTTAAAATATTTTTAAAATGATTTTAAAATATTTTTAAAATGATTTTAAAATATTCTTAAAATGATTTTATAAAATTATTTTAAAATATTTTTAAAATGATTTTAAAATATTCTTAAAATGATTTTATAAAATTTTTAAAAAATATTTTTAAAATGATTTTAAAATATTCTTAAAATTATTTTAAAATTTTAAACAAATTAAAAATAATTTTGAAATAATTTTAAAATTATAGCTTAAAAATTGATAGATTTTTGTAATTAATTTCCGCTTTACACTAAATTATTGTTATGCTTTCATTGGTACATTCATCAGTTTTCTCATTTCCACATTTGTAACATTGATTCTACATGCATATTCACGTTCGTAACATTTCTGCAAGTAAGTTACGTCTTCATTGAAATGTAAAAAACGAGAGGCAATTGGAAAACATATTTGTTTATTCTCATTAATATTGACTTTATATGCATGTTATGTGGCAACATAGGTTTCAATTAATTAATACCTGAAAACTGTTATCGTGATTGGATGGTACGTTTCCTCAAACTATCATGGCATTGAAATTTAAAAGTTAGTTCTCGCAAACACATTTACGCACGGGAATGGCCATATATATACAACTTTCTCGGAGTGCATATCTCAGTCGTCCAAGGAGCCTTAAAGAGCTGGAGGGACAAAAAAACCGACCCAGGTCGGGCGACACAGCTGATATCTCAGTTGCGAGTAGGATATGACGTAGGTAGATGCGAGACAGGTAAACCTTAGGTAATGTGAGATTGTAGTTGAGTATATAGGGTTCAGAGATAGGTTATATAATGTTGTCTATGGGTACATACCTTTTTTTTGCAGTTTGAAGCGATCGTGAACACGCTTTTACAGCGCTCCTGACACCCGTTTGCCGCGCATCCGACATTCAAAAAAGGGAAGTTTAGGAGTGCTAGATGCGCTGCAGCAGCATTTTGTGTTTACTGGGTAGCTTCTTAAAGAGTTAAACATATTTAAAACTTATGTTAAAATCATTTTAGAATTATGAAAAAAAAATTTTTAAAGCCTAAAAAGAGAGAGCTAATATGTTTTCAAAATAATTTTAAAATGATTTTAAAATTATTTTAAAATATTTTTAAAATGATTTTTTCATAAGATATTGCTACTTGGGATCCTATATATCTGTTATATAATAATATTCACATCAGTACTGAATTTTTTAATGAATCAGTAATCATTGCATATTTCTCTTTTGATGTGTTAGGGTGAAACTGTAACTTTGAAACTCAAACGCATAGCCTGAATTTTGTTTGTTTATTACTCATTATCTTTGCTGATATTACCTGCCTAGAAGTCATCAGTTATCATCACTGTGCAGATTGGTTTTCTGGAGCTCTCCACTCTATTTTCAGCTAACTGTTTCTGTCTTACATATAGAGATGGGCCACTTTGAAAAATACCGCGGTAATTTTCTTAATTTACCATGCTATTTTTCGTAATTTACCGCGCCCCTTGAAAATTACCGTAATTTTCTAAATAATTAATTCACCCATGTTTGAGATAATTTTTCATACAGATAAATTCCCAACATGTTCTTTTAAGCTAAGTCCACATTTCTGACGTGTTTAATTATAAATTGAGGAATGTTCAACTCATTTTTGGCATATTTTACTTAAATTATAACATTATTGAGTAATTATTAGTAGAATATTCTTCTTTAAAATTTCTCATACTTTGACAAAAGAAAGCCAGATTGCACGTTCCTGCCGTATTTCTTTTTACAATTTTGAAAATTTCTAATAGATTAATGTCGCATTAGGTATGGTTTAAACATCGTATCCTCTTCCTTTTGCTATTGGCATTCTTATTTAACCATGCATTTTCTGTTTAATGCTTAAAACTGAAAAATACTGGAAATTTACTGTAATTTTCCCATCTCTCCTTACATAGTTCCCTACTTTGCAAAAATTATCCAACTTTATATTTTCCTCAGTAATTCTTACCATTCATTTCTTTCCACATTATTGTTTTTAGGAGACTTACCTATATGTTTCAGAATATCCAATAATTTTGTCCCTTACACTTTGCAGAGTTTTTATTGGACATTTTTTCTCCCCAGCATTTGGTAAGACTTATTCATTGGTGAATTTCTCCTCTCGAGACTCATCTTTAATGTATAACGCTATACTTTAATTGCTTTTACTCTTCTCTGTTTTGCCGCAGTTGTCATCATTCAAACCTCTCTGCCTCTTTCTCCTCTTGAATATTTTAGTGAAGTACTCGCTTGTGTATCTGTTTTTAGACTCTTTTTCTGATAGTATGCCTTCTTTGTGTAGGCTGCTTTGCTCACTATACCTCCCACGCTCTGTCCTTCTCGACCGCCTAGATTGTGAAATTCTTCTGAATGTCTCAATTTTGCTGTCCAAGTATGTGGTCATGTCATATGGATTTCTTCTGTAAACCATTATTTGGGTTTTCTTTAAATTAATCTTCAAGATGTATTTCTAAATATTTTTGTCCGTGCAGTTCAGCATACTCATCATCTTCTCTGCTTGAATTACAAAGCCATCATTAAAACATATAATGCTCATTGTTACTCCATGCACATTTATTTTTGTTTTTCATTTTCCTTTTGTTTCATTTGTTGCTTTTTCTTCGTAAATATTGAAGATCATTGGTGACAAAACACATCCTTGTTTTGGTTTCTTCTGAGTGCATCTGCTTGTAATATCTCTACCAGCAATTTTTCATAAAGCTTGCATGTAATATCTTACATATCTGGTCTTTTGATTGACACGTCTATGCTCTGTAGTATACTACAGAGCATAGAAGCTACTATGATCAGCATTCTATTCCAATCCACTTTGTCAAATGCCTTTTCCAGGTAAATGAAGCCATGGCTTCATGGAATATCTAAGTGGGCTGGTCTTTTTGCTTCCTATTCTCTATGAGGAGTCTCGAGGTTATAATGCCTCTCATTTCCCTACTTTTCTTGAAGTCAAGTTAGTCCATTCCAAGATTTCGTCCATCTTTTGCACCATTCTTCTGTTGATGGATAATTTGAAAATTTGTCACTTTTGTGCAGTTGGGCTGATTGTTCTTAAAATATGTGTATCTTTTGTCTATTTTTTCTTAAAAATATGGATTGTTATCTTACACAGGAATGACCATATGAACCTATTCAACTACTAGTTCATACAGTAGTTACTCTTTAAATTAAGGGGATTGCAAATTTATTATCAGTAAAATATCAGTTTAAAATTTGTATGTGGGTGGTGGTGACCACTCAAAACCCAAGTGATATCACTTTTATGTGTGAATACTCCCATTTTTACTGCTACATAAATCTTTTTTGAAAAAAAATTGCCGAAAATATTTTAATATTCATTAATAAATACATAATACATTCTTCAGTAACTTTACCTATTTGTCAGCTTCATGCTGTCTGTTAAATATTAAGATGTTTCTGCACTCATTGTCAGTCTGAGGAGGTCATGGAAATTTCGAGGCCATGATTATTTTCATGCATTGAGACTTAGACCTGAAAAAATGTACATGCTAAAAGGGTGTCTTTTTATATATTTTTGCAAAAGGTGTATTTTTTTGTCTCGAAATTGTTTTTAATGGATAAAATATTCCTTATTTCAGTTATAGGTTCACTCAAATTGCTGTGGATCCCCAAATAAAAACCCCAGGAGGAAACACCTATGATGTTCTCTTCATCGGTACAGGTAAGAAATCAGTATTAAATTTGAAAATGCTTCATAAAATATAAATATTCCTTGGGCATATTTGTACGTATTTTGAGAATTAAATGTTTTCACAGTTAGTCGAGGAGAGATATTATGACATGATCAGTGCTCTCATTTAGGAATCTGTATGCAATATTTATAATTCTGTGAATATTACCTTTATCATTCTTTATATATGTGAAAAACGGTTAGTGGGTTTTTATAATACAGAATACAAATATCAGATATTTAATAATAAATTAATTTTTCATCCAGATAATGGAAAGGTGATAAAAGCTGTTAATGCAGACTCAGCTGATACGGTGAAGAATGTGAACCCTGTGGTTATTGAGGAGATTCAAGTGTTCCCACCAAATGTGCCTATAAGAAACTTGAAAGTTGTGCGTGAAACAAGGGGTTCTGTGGAAGATGGTCGACTTGTTGTTATATCAGATCATGAAGTTCAGTCATTACGCTTGCATCGATGTTACTCTGACAAGATCCTCTCATGCAGGTATGGCATTTATTGTTGTAGTAGTTTTCTTTTCATCCCCTGAGTACCTCTTTCTCTGGTGTGTAAACTCTTACTTAATTTAACTGCATTATCAAGTTAACTGCACTTATTTCTTGGATATATTCTTTATTTTGTAATGCTGGAAATTTACCATTTTTATTAATTCCATCCAATAAAACTTTGTTACCATTGTTTGTTCATGTGAGACTATTTCTTCTTTAAGCTCTGGTGGAACAAATATGGCATTTCAAGATTTCTGATCAAATGTCTTAGTTCATGAAGTAAAAGAATCGGTTACGTAGAAATTGAGTATTCATGAAATGTAAAAGCTGTAATTTATTTTTGTCTTATTCTTATGTCTCTGCATTCATGTAATTTTTCTCCAAGCTCACATATGATGTTCACAGCATCGCAAAGCATTTAATGGCAAGCATGTTTTCTGACCTTCCCTCCCTGATATTATGTTTTTCCCTCTAATCCTTCAGTGAATGTGTTGCACTGCAAGACCCATACTGTGCCTGGGACAAGCAGAACCAGAAGTGTGGAGCCATTGGAGCCCCTAGGTGGAACGAAGAGAATTTCTACCAGAGCATTTCTACGGGAGTTCATACATCATGTCCTGCTTGTGAGTTTTGTTTCTTGATTTCTGGAGTCGTTTTTTGTTTCATATGAGTTACGTGTACACAGTCTCCCATTTTGCCATATGAATTATGTACAGTTCTGTTCAAAAAAATCTTACCACCGAAAATTTCTAAGTCCCCAGTTTTTGATGATTTGGCATCGTGGCTGAACCACGCCCCCCTGTGATGGAGAACAACAAACTTTCCAAGCGGAACAAGAGCCCTCCCTCCTCGTAGCTGGGGGAGTTGAACCATCTACGGAAGGAAAATTTTGACCTGGGAAAAGGATTATTTCCGAGGGGAGGGGTAAGGTTTCTTTTTTGTGATGTGTGAGTAAGAAGAAAAGGGAGATGTGCGGGGGAGCAATAAACTCTCCGAGTGAACGTCGGCCCTCCTTCCGAACTCGCTTGCCGAGAGGGAACCTCCACCCGAATGACGATTTTGACCTGCTAAGGGATTTCTGAGGAGATGGGTTGGATTTCGGACTCCCGTTTGGTTAGGCGTGAGCGAAAATGAGTAGATGAACGATCGGTGTGTCGGCCAAAGTCACCAGATATCTCTCGTAATAGAAAGCTACCATGTAGAAGCCAGGACTCAAATATCCATTGAAAGTCTTTATCAGAGTACGGGGAATAATTCCGCTGCAAATGACATATCTTCCATTATTTTTCCTCCAGAAAAGGCTATTACCGCGAATCGTCGCTCGAAGAGATCGAATCGTGTCCCCGGAGCTCCTTTAGTTTCTTATAAGTATTTTTCATTTATACGCGTATTCATTGACGTAGAAACTTGTCAAAAGTTTGACGTATTTTCGCAATCGCTGTCCGGAATTATATGGCTGCGCTTCTTTGGTTTGAATTTTTCCATCGATAATAAATAAGAATCAGTATGCATGTCAATTTTCTTAGGATGCAAATAGACCAATGCCATTTAATTATAATGCTGGAATGCCTTGGAAACCAGCTAGGAAATAAGCTCAAAGCCTGCCTTCATTCAACTATTACTAACTGAATAAAAATGGATGGTTGCTACGCACTGACGAATCGTCATACGGATTCAGCATTTACTTGATTGGTCTGCGGCAGTTTTACCTATGCTTGGAACTATATGTCTGCGCTTTTTTGATTTTCCATGTTTTTCTCGAGAGGCAAGGGAATCCGTATCCACTTCAAATATCTTCGGATGTAAGTAGCTCGATACTATTTTATTCCAATATTGGAATGCCTAGGAAAAAAAACTTTCAATCCACTCAATCATGAACTTCAGCCAGTACCCAATTATTGTTTCGCGTTGGATATGGATTAAATTTCCTTGTTACCATTAAAGTAACATGATGCAAATAATTTCTTCTTTCATACCTCTCAAATGCCTCTTTCAATCTACTCCGTTCTGTGTGTATAATCTTTGCTACTCAGTTAGTGAGTTAACTGTATTAGCGAAGATCTTTGCATAGAGGCACCACCCCTTTGGTCCTTCTAATCTTTCCTGAGAGAGCAATAAACATTCCTTACCAAAGGAAGCCCCTTCCATCACCCTCGCTTGAAGAAAGGCCCGAAACTGCCAAAAAGTGACAATGGAAGGGAGCAGCGGCTTCTTATTCTACTATGAGCGAAGAAGCAACGTTGTGGTCGGTCAAGCTGTATCCGCGCATTATGTGGATGCGTGGAAGTGGCCCATACATGTGAAAACTTACATGATCTCTCGTTCACAGCAGCTGGGAAGTGCGGAAACGAAACGCCCACTTCATTGGCTAATATCCCCCTTACTCGTTTCATTTTTTATTAGTTTCCTACTCATATTAATTATCGTTATTAGCTTACAACAGGTTGATCAAAAATATATAGCATTTATATTTTCTTTGTCTGGGAGTCCTTGCGGTATCAAAACTCCTATTACTTTCAAAACGTCGTAATTAATTCAGCACGTTTTACAGGACATTGGTTCAATTTTCTATACTTCGCCATAAAATATGTGCTGCTTAGGTAATAAGGTTAGGAAAAAAGCCACAAAACGCATAGTATAAAGTGCTATTTAGAATGTTTTTCTATGAATCTCGCATGAGAAAAATCTGACCTATTGGAATAGAAAACGCAGTAATGGCGGTGAAGCAAGAGGGTGACGAATTGAACCTGATACAACCACTAATCTAAGATCAGCCAGCTCAAGTCATTCATATGCGGTATAATGTCATTAGTGAACACATAATATACGCGTATTTTAAGTTCTTCATTGGATAATAAAACGACTGAATTCACAAGAAGGATGACATGAGTGCGAAAGGTGCATTTTTCAATCTGCACGTCCTTCTTTCTGAGCCGCGAATTATCACGAAATTATTTGCTAAAAGAATTTGAAATTAAAAGCTCATCGTTTTAAAATTAAACAATTGTTTGCGCAGAAATACATCGTCCATAGAAAATGTTTTCCCTTAATGCTTTGCAAGGACAGTTGTGCGCTCAAATTCGAGCCTGACATTATCGGTTACTTCAGAGCAAAATTGAGTGATCAAGTTTCGATCCACAATATATATCACCATTTCAAATATAATATAGATTGCGATATCACAAGGACTTCCAGGTAACGAAAATGCGTCAAAAATTTGAATTTTTTTACATTAATGAATACGCGTATAAATTAAAATGCTCATAAGAAACGAAAGGAACTCCGGTGATTGAGACCTAAGATTGGCTTTTGTTTTCCGTGGCTGCTTGCATCTATCGTGTGCGAGTGATCTTGGCGCGCCTGAACTTCGCAGATCTCCGTCTTCCTTCTTACTCACACATCACAGCAAAAGACACCCTAGCCCTCCCCTCGAAAATAATCCTTTACGCTGGTCAAAATTTTCCTTCTGGGGGTGGTTCAACCCGCCCAGTTACGGGCAGGAAGGGCCGCTTGGAGAGGTTAATGCTCTCTGAGGGGGGCGTGGTTCTGCCATGTTGCCACTTAGTCATAAAAATCGGACTTAGAAATATTCAGCGGTAAGATTTTTTTGAACAGAACTGTACACACCATCTCTATTTCTAGACAAGGAAACATTGGCTACAGCAATTATTCTGTTAAACAATAAAAAAAGCAATCTCTAAGTGCCAGAGTAGAATCATTTTTGTGAGTTTCATTGGACCATGGAACTTTTTAAAATTTTATAATACATACCGTATTGACTCGTGTAAGCCGCACTTGCGTGTGTACCTTGCTCACCCCCATTTTGGGTGGGCTCGAGAGGAAAAAACGGAATACTCTGGATATTTGGGACAAATCTTAAGGAATAGAACCCAATCAAAGAATATCCCTGAGGTTTTCTCCGCTTAATTGGGCCATGCATCGGCGATATCAAGTCTACACTCTTGAGGAAATGCAATTTTTTCATACAGGGAAACCGATTTTGTACATTCTCCCTCTTCTTTCATTTAATCTAATCTTCCATGTAGGCACCTATTCCCCCCTTTAAAGCTCATAGACTAGCCAGTAGGCGATCCGGGTTTTGTTGCCACAGGACTTCATCCAGTGGACAACGCTTTTTTTTAGTGGAGTGGACTCCGGAGGCAGAGGTTGGGCTGTAAGCGATGGGTCAAGAGACAAATGTTTTGAGGAAAAAGGGTGCGGGCAAAGAGGATAAGTAATGGCTTAGTTTAAAGGATAATGTGAGAGGAGGGGTGACACCCACGGTGATTGTCTGTGTTAAGGTAGGGGTGGATTTCCAAGGTTTCCTGGCAGATTTCAACCAAGGGAGAATGGTTGAGCTAAAGAATGTTGTTCAAGAAGAACATTTGTTTGTGACATCCTGCTCAATTTCCAACTGACTCATGCAGTCTATCCCCTCTCCCCATTTCCACTGAACTACTGAGCTATCGCCATTGGCAGATTACAATGCTTTTTCTTTCCTTTCTCTTTTTCCACCCCATTCTCTGATAGTTAACGCATGCAAATGACACATTTTTCTCTGCACTCGCCACTTTTGTGAGTGCACAGGAGTGGAAATCTAACAAACTACCCACCTCACTCCAGAAATCCTTCTTCAAAATCTACCTTAAAGGTGCTCAGCTTGAACAAAAATCTGGAGGATTCGTGTAAGCCACACACCCATTTTTAATGCCCGCATTTCAGGAAGAAAAGTGCGTGGCTAAGACGAGTTAATACGGTATTATATTTTTAATATTTTATAAATTTAACATCAATTTAAAATAATATTAAAGTTTGACTGCATAATTATAGTCAGTGGCGTACGGACAGGGGGGGGTTTAGGGTTTGAACCCCCCCCAAAAACATGTTTACCTTGAATTAGTTTTCGTTGATTTACGTGAACTAGCATTTCAAATTTAGCTTATTGGGCTGAAAAATATAGTTAAATTGTCTTTATGAAAAGAGAATGTTAATTTAATTATAGTTTTATTGAATAATAATCTAAATATCATTTTATGATGATGCACATCAATATTAATATACCCCCCCGCAGAAGACAAAACCCCCAGAAGTCAATCCTGCATACGCCACTGAACATGGTGGCCAAATGTCAGGGAAATGTCGGCTAAAAGAGTTTAGATGTCTGGGAGTGAGGGAATTGTTTTAAGGATATTCATGTCCTGTCAGGGAAACTTATAGTGGTCGTGGCCCCACAAGTGGCTCTGCTCTCTCTCTGTATACTTTTTTCGTCTCTGCCACCATTCGACATGTGCCGGGCCCCTCAGTTCATTCTTCCTCCTTTCACTCGCCGGCCGTAATATGCTCATGCCTCCCCTCTGCCGGAACACCATGAATCGCAAGATCTCCTCCCCTCTCCTGCCTTCTCTGCCTGGGCACAGTCTAAAAAAACAGTCACCTCGGCTAGCCAAAAATTGGAAATCAGTAGGCTTACAGCGCAAGTCAAAATAAATATCATACTTGTAAATAAATGACTGAACATTGTTATGCATTAAGTATCAAAAGTATTCTTGGATTTTAACATGGGCAAATTTAATAATTTGGAAGACCCTGTGGATGAATGATAAAACATTTAAGCTTGCGTTTGACTGACGTAGCAGCCAGCTTGAAATTCAAGACAAGGGAGACACATGGTGGGATAACGGGATAAGAGCCCTGCTTTCACCCTTCAACTCGTCCCTGGCTGGGAATTTCCACGAATTTGGCTCTCTTCACCTTCAACACTCCATGCTCCACAATCAGTCTCAGGAAGCTGGTGTGTGCTGTTTGCCTCTGTCAATTATGTGATTTTAGCTATTCAACTTCGCTTTGAAAAAAAGTGTTTTGCATGAAGTACGGTGCTGGATTCAGGTGGGCTTGTGAAAAGAGCTTGTACCACGTCCTAGGGAAATGTCGAAAAAGATAGTCGAAGTAACTACTGATACCCAATGTGTGGACTCAGGGCGAAGTTTTACTGTATGTATTGTTGTTTGTTCGTAAGTTCCGATTTTACTGTATTTCCAATGGTTACCCGTGAGGAACATAGAAAATTTTTGAAAAGGCTCCAATCGTGTATAAACTTTGCAAAGGTACATTTTACATTTAGTGACCATGGGACAAGGCATGTTTCCCATCGCTTATTTCTACTTATAGGAAAGACGAACACTACAAAAATCTGGGTTATAATTTTGGAATTTCCCAAGCATATGTATGTACAAGTATACTAGGGTTGAATTAAAAAGAGCACACCACTTTCGTGATTCGTAATGGCAAACTTATGTAAACATCAACAACAAGGCCAATAACATCACGTACATGGGGTCTTCTTCAGGGAAATTAATTCAAAAACTTTTCATTACCGACAAAAACCTCAGGTGTTTACTAAGTAGCCAATCCTCAAAAATTATAAAAACAGTAAAATTATTTCTGTATCATTTCAACTGAGACCGATATTAACATTTTTCTATGCCCATCTCTCGCTTACATTTACCTTCGCGTCAATGCCACTACAAACTTTAAGCAGCAGTCAATGGGAGCTCCCAGGCCATTACTGCCAGTTGAATAAAAAATCACAGACTAGAATAACATGTATTACAATAATGATAGTTCTCGACCGAAGGACTACTTGTGATACTTGCATGTCAAAACAGCCGGTCACAAAATACAAATGTCAACAAGAGATATACGACTCGCTGATAGCATAATAAGGTTCACTACTATCACAAAATTGGTAGAGGGAAAGAGGAAACTCCATACATTATTTAATACTTTGGATTGCAGGCATTATGTACATAAATAACTTTAAAAATGTAATGTTAAAATCTTATTACAGCAGAAGACTCATAATAGCTATCACCGCTCTGGCATAATATCATCGCAAATCATTTTATAGGATGTGTGGAATACATTTCTTCAAGCTTGTTAGTTAAAAGTTATCGCTTATAATACATAAAAAGTATTATATTTATAATTTTATCTATTTAAGAGGTAAAATAATACATAGATTATAAGAAGGAATGATCGCGATCGAGGTGGCCATGTTGAATTCTGTCCCAGCTGTTGCCATTGGTTGCCGGAATTCCTGCTTACTGTTCCTCCTGCCTCTCATACCAGAAGGGGCGGTATCTATTATAGCCACTCGAAACCGGGCAATTTATTGCTCGGCTTGATTCAGAATACGGTCGTGAGCTATAATGAGTTGTGGAATAGCTCGATCGTGGAATAGCGAGCTCAGATCCAGAATAGGGCTCCTCTTGTGAATACCTCTTCGTAATCGTTTATTCTATTATACATAAATCTAATCCAGTTCCACGAATAACATAATTGCAAAATGCAATTTCCGACGCATTTTTACATACCTAGCGCTGTTTCTGGATGATAAACCAGATAAACGATGAAATGTCACCAGAGTTATTTTCCACAAAGCAGAAATTACGTTGAATATTTAATATTATTCACCATCACCATAGATCTATAGATCCACTTAACCCTTTCAACGCTGAGGACGTCAATTGACGTCCTACGCCATGCTATTGACTGACTGAGGACGTCAATTGAAGTCTTGCTCCGCTTCTTTTTCAATGGCCTTGGGTTACGCTGAGCCATCTCTCAGTGCCTCCCTCTTGCCTTTCAGCCATCAAATAGCACCCGGTCTTTGTAGTCCTTTTTGCCGTTTTGAGATAGCTATTATACTTTTTTTTCTGTAAAATTTTTATTTTTTCTGATTTATTTTCTATTGAAGTGAGCATTCAACATTCTTTTAAGAATAATTATAATGGTATATTCCTTTGTATTAACTTTATATCATTCTGAACATTTATATTCCTATTTTTCGTCTTTCTTTGTTGATTATTTTGTTCATTATGCGAAGGAAAATTATAAATTTCGAGACACGTCTACAATTTTTTCTAATTATTATAGTATTTTAATTTTTTTGTACATAGTTATTATAAATAGCTACAAATGTGAGGAAATACTACCGAAATACCGAAATTGTTACATATTCTACATATCTGTACTTGATGAATGTGATATGTGCATAAATTTCCAAAAACAAGAGTTCCGTAGACCGTACATCTCATGAATTAACACGGTGAAAATTTCTAAGTACCGATTCTTTGATTCGCGCACTGAAGATGCCAATATCTTGAATAAGGACATTTTAAATTTATTATATTTTTTACGTTAATACTCGTAAAAATCATTTCCGAGTGCGAAATACAATGACGAAATTATTTATTTAACCATTTTTACGATTTTTGTTGCTGGAGAGCTTAATATTAACAGTAGAATTTCGTTTAAAAGCTGTAAAGGCATTGTAAAACCAAAATAATTCATTTCAGTATAAATAAATATCGATCCTGTAGCAACAATTTTTTTAGAAAAACCATCGCATAAAAAATAGTTGACCGCGACCGCATGCCGTAATGGGCACCCCAAGTAGAAAAGGGAGGAGATTATCTTCGCCCGGTGGTCGAGAAAAAGGTTCAACACCCCTCTAGGCCCCGACCCAAGTTGGGGAAATAGGTACTTGAGAAGATCCCAGAGTAGTGAAAGCTCCGTACTGGCAAAGCAAAGAAATTTTCCCCGTCCCTGTCGCGAAATATGTATTTCCATTTTTCTACAAGAGATTCCAAAATTCACAATTTCCCGAGTTTCTGCCCTCCGAAGTTTCAACACCCTGTCCTTCTTTGTAACTGTAAATCGTAGGGGGTACCCTTAGGGTAGGGGTAGGGTGTCACTCTTGCCTAAACCTCCCACACTTGCTTCTCTGGCCTCAGTTGACTTTCACTCCACATTCTGTTCATACCGTGTTTGAAGTTCAGTGTCCTCTTCATAGTGTAGCGTGTGGCTTTTGTATTCGCTGCGCGACTGTGCGAAGATTTCGGACTGCGCAAGTGTGGCGTTGTGCAGGTGCATTGAGCATAGATT
Source organism: Pyrrhosoma nymphula (assembly GCA_963573305.1). NCBI lineage: Eukaryota > Metazoa > Arthropoda > Insecta > Odonata > Coenagrionidae > Pyrrhosoma > Pyrrhosoma nymphula. Next base: position 84,680,312 of record OY754339.1, read on the forward strand.
TGAGGTGAGTTAAAATGTATTATTTCTTATCATTTAAATTTCAATTACTTGCATGACTTTAAATTTTCCGTGATAAAATCTCTTCTTCTACCATCTTACAAAGCCTCACTTCCTCCCAATCCCTCTCCACTCCGCAGGACCGTAGATTTTTCAAAGCACTTTCCTAATACAATCCCAAAACAGCCCGGACAGAAACGGGGTAGCCAGAGAAAGTGTAAAGAATGCGCTTCCAAGGGAATACGAAAGGACACAACATATTTTAGCCCTGCCTGCGAAGGAACTCCTTATCTTTGCCTATAAAATGTTTTAGAGCATATCATGTAAATAAATAGATACTTTGTTGTTTATGTATATGCATTTTGTAATTTTTAAACAACAAGAAATTGTATGTATTAGAATGTTAAATTAGACTAATGAAGAAGGATAAATAACGCTAATATAGTCAGTGTAGAGTGAATACTAGTAATCAAATCTGAGGGTTCTTTGTTATTTTTAAAAATAGGGTGTAATTTATGTTTTATTTAACTTTGTTGTACGTTAATTTTGATGTAATTTATTTAAATATTTTGTCATGGTCATCATTATTGTTCATAGGAATTGATTTTAATGTAATTTATGTAACTTTGACTTGCTTTTATTGTGTCTACAATTTCAAATCTGTGAAATTTATCTGAAAATTCTACCATATATGTTCTGCAGAATATAAATATGTTCTCTTGTAAAGTAAACAATTTAAAAAAAAACAGTGCAATTTCAATTTGGTAGAAATTAGGCATAACCATATCCTAGCCTTCTCTTTTTTGGCAGGCGTCAAATTACGTCTAAAACTTTAAATATCGTATTATGAAAAAATATTATCTCGTAGTAAATATAAAAAACTCAATAGTATTCATTTACTTATTAAATTAGTGAAAATCAAAATGAAAGTATTAATTACTGAATTTTTTTATTGTTTCATTGTGAGTTCAATTTATTTTAACTTAAAAAAGAATCCGAAATATGATGTAATAGAAAAGAAAGCATGACTTCGGAAGTATGATATACTTCCATGGTAATTTTGGGCCGGGGGAGGGGGGGTAGGGAATATATTCATTTCCAGTCACATAGCTTCAATGATGCGGAAAATTAAAAGATTCTTTTCATTACGGATGGCTTAAGTTGCAGCGTTTCAGGTATCAGTATATTTTTCAATAAATACTAGATCTTCGAAACAGTGGTAAGTTTCGGTTGCCGCAGGTTGGGAAGTGGGGTAGGCAAGAGAAAGAAAGTATCGTGCATGGGATCAACGGGGCAAGGGAGAATGAAAGAAAGTTCCTCAGATTTAGGGACAGAGATTGGGAGTATGTGTTGAGGTCGGTAAAGATAGACATTATAGAACACTATTGATAGTAATGCGCGGAGAAAGACAAAGTATAGAGATGGGATGGCTGTTGTACATTTTGTATTATACTATTTCCTACTACACTGAAAATAGATTTCCTCCACAATTTTCTAAGGAACAAAATATAAACGCAAACATTCGTAATAAATAAATAAATAAATAAATAAATAAATAAATAAATAAATAAATAAATAAATAAATAAATAAATAAATAAATAAATAAATAAATAAATAAATAAATAAATAAATAAATAAATAAATAAATAAATAAATAAATAAATAAATAAATAAATAAATAAATAAATAAATAAATAAATAAATAAATAAATAAATAAATAAATAAATAAATAAATAAATAAATAAATAAATAAATAAATAAATAAATAAATAAATAAATAATATATATATATATATATATATATATATATATATATATCAGACTTTCTAGACTCACTCCGATAATGTGCTACACGTTTCGTCCCCGTTTTTCGTTATTTTCGGTCAAGATTTTAAGATTCAAAACACTTCATCATATGACTTTTATGTGAAAGTTTGTTTATGACCGTGATACATGGAGTATGTGTATTATATATTACGTATATATAATACACATTATATAGACCGTGATATATTACGTATGTGAAAGATATGCGAGAAGAAATTTCACTACGATGAACGATAATCATATTAGGGTATAAGAAATTTTTCGCATGCAGAAACTTGAACAGCGAACGTTGATAAATTTCGCCAGCATGTAGCAGATTTTAATAGGTATATTCCCCAAGAAATAACAAGGATTAATCCTTAAAATTTAAAGAAAATAGTTATAAAACCTTGACGAGGAAAAAAAATTAAATGCTTGCAGTTTCAAGGGGCTGCAACGCAACCCGCAACATAATTTTAAAGTTCTATCCGATGGCGGCGGACGTCAAATGAAGTCCTACACAAAATCCTTTTTTGCACAATATTTTGAATGAAAAAAACGAAAAATATTAACGTATCCCATATTAACTTAGTGTTTTACATAAGAATTAGCGAAAAAAAAATTCAGTCACCGGCAAGAGTTTGCAAAATATATGCCGCGTTGAACGTGTTAAAGTCAACGTGGATCCCACGTTGGTTCAGCCACTCAATATCCACCACCACCGTATTTCCACATATCAACGTGGCATCAACGTGGAACCCACATTGATGCCACCACCCATTTCTCACTGGGATACTGTATCTGTTTGACAAATGGCTTTTAGATATTTTCCAATTATCTTTAAACATTGTATATTGAGCTGGTGAAATAAAAACTTGCATCGGAGAACCACCTTAATGATTACCATCTTTTCTATTTTTCCAGGAATTACAGGGGGGCGCCCTCATCCCCCCTTAATCTGCCCCTGGAGGAGCAATAACATATGTGAACAACGAGAGGGGTGCAAGTGTATCAGAACAAAGCATACAATATTCTCACAAATCTGCCCTCACTGATGGTGATCTATGTACAAAGTAATCCTTAAGAATCCTTTTCAGGTAGTCCCAATGTAATATTCCATATGTATTTTCTTCATATTTTGTCTACTAATAGAAAAATGTGTCCTCTCTTTTATATGAACCAGAAAAATCATATATTTTCACACTATTTTTCTTAACTCGAAATTGCATTCTGTAAATTACAGCAAATGGGTGAAATGTATGGCAAAAGAAGCAAATTCTCTGAAAAGTAATTGAATGGCTGTAAATGTTGGCCTCTATATATTCCTCAAATTATCTGCACATTTATTATGTATCTCAATTTTGTTTAAATTAACCTTGGCATGCCATCAGTGAAAGTATTATCTAAGTGATACACACAGATGTGACATGTTTGCCTCATACAAGTCTGGTGGGACCACTTATAGGTACCTCCAGATTTTCTTTGAGGTTATAAAACCCAAAAGAATCTTTACTATGTATTGGGAAATTACATGTTTGTACCACACTTAAAAAAAGTAAGATTTTGATAACCTTCTCACTCCCTAAATACTTTGGCTTAAATTACCTCAAAAACAATGTAATTTGTTTCCATGTTTTGCTACCACTGTGTAGGGACTGTTTTATCACTTTTTGCAATGTAATGTGGCATTTAAGTACTGAGAAGGTGAACGAAGAGCTGAATTAAATGCAAATTGAAACATCTTTGACATACTCACCAGACTATCTGTAGATTCATCAATGGGACAACTCCTGGTGGGGGGATATTGATATCACCCCTTCCAATACCAAGTTCTCAAACCTAACATAACATCTTTGTTGGTATCTAACCACTCATTCACAGTGGCTCAGGTTTTGGGTTTATTTTGGGTTTTAGTTTGGGTTTAAGTTTGGCTGCAGAGTGGCCTGAAATCGAAAAAAAAATTTCCGATATGAATATTTTAACTATATTTTTGAACTGCAATACAATAAACTAAGATCAGGCTATCACCTGTGCAAAGTTTTAACTACTTTTACCTGTTAATTCTCTTCGATATGGTATCTCAAACCTTGCGAGTACACTTGGCTGCTTTCGCAGTGCGTTTCTCGGTGTCAAGCTTTAATTCAATAGATGTTAGATACCGCAACAATGGATAAAAATGTGTAAACATTTCATGCATTAATTGTAGGAAACTGTCCTCTTTTTGTTGTGTTTTGCCAATTAGAGAGGTGGTAGCTTTACTTATTTAAAGAGTATATTTGGTTGACAAAGTAAACTCTTGCTTTGCTTTCCTTGAGGGGTTTCATAAAGAGTTCCACTGAGTTCCAGGTAAAATCTGGTTTCATAGCCTTCCCCAGGTCTTCAGTAATTTGGCCGTGAAAGAAAATTTTGCACAAAGTTGCACATTTTGCCAGCACGGGCTACTTTGTGTACTACTGCAACTGCTGTGCGACCGGGCCACGGTGCGCCCCATGCAGAAATTCCTTCCATTGACTTCCTTGAGGGTGACGTTCAATTCAATTCAACGAGGTCAATGGACGTTCTATGAGTGTCAGTTTTCTTCTGATAAGTGACTGTGTTTTTTTACTTCATTTGGAGATGCCTTATGTGACACATCGAGAACTCTTCGCGATGTCTTTGAGGAGAATGGAGGAAGCAGAAGTTGGAGGAGTACTTGGTGTGTAAGTTTGGTGTAAAAGAAGAAGAAACAGTATTCCGTAAGGAAATCATAAAACGGTTGAAAGTTATTTTTGAGCAAACTGTACACAAAATGGGAGTCCTGCTATAGGATAAATGATAAGACTTGTAAGTCAGTACTCCGAATGGCTCGCAGAGACTGCGTCAACTCCTAACAGTGTGGACATGAATCCGACCCCAAAGTCCCACAAAACATTCGGACATCCCACAAAATCTTTTGCCACGTGTTTGGAATGGACAAAACGCATGAATGTTGATGATTTTCGGCTATCTGCATCTATCCAAGAATTGGCGTTTGCTGCAAAAATGAGCATTCGAGTGGACGGTAACGATGCCACCATAAAAATTATTCAGGAAGCAGTTCAAACCACACCAACACGTGCCCAGAAAATGAAAGCCTCCTATGAAAACTGCAAGAATGAGAAAAATAGTGCCATAGTACACTCCTGAAAAGGCGGTTGTGCTAGTTGTGGATCTCGCCCTATCAAAAGAACAATATACAAAGCTAAGAGAGCATGCTCTGCTGCGAAATGTTGATCTTTATCCAGAGGAAGTGATCGCCTCGCAGAGGGGGCCCTCCGCAAGTACCTACTCAACGTATTGACCCCCCTTCCATCGAAACTAAATTCTGGCCACGTACGTCTCTGCAGTGCAAGGATCTGAAAGTGATTTTATGAACTTACACAAGAGACGCAAAAATCCTAGGTGAAATATTTTGTTTCCACCATACTTTCTGCTGGTGGGGAATATAAAAGCACTGCAGACTTTTGGGTGCTGGATGCATGGTAACTCATTGGGGAAGTCAATGCCATTTGCTGCGATTGGACAGCTCCATACACGAGGAGACAGAATGGATATTTGAGATGCAAATACAGCAGCTGAAAAAATGTGATTTCACATTACTAAACGTGTGTACATTTCATTATTTATTCTTCGACGAAAATGTTGAAAATACTGACTGCTGAAAATGATCCAAATTTGTTATTCATCATGAATAATTCCAACGTGAATTTTCCGTGGAAGTATATTGTACATTGGGTACAAAATGGCTGCCGGTAGTAGTGACTACAAAATTCAAGTGGATAAACTCGAAGGACCTGAAGACTGGGCTAAGTGGAAATGGCACGTTTTGATGTTGTTGAGAGCGTACGCACTTGAAGATACTGTGTTTGGTACGCGCAAGCATTTTGAAATTGTGGAAAATGTAACAGCGGAGGAAAAGGCAGCAGGTCATCTGTGGTTGAAAGATGACACAAAGGTGGCAAGTTTGTTAGCTGGTATGCTGGGAATATCCATTGCAGAGTTTGTGTTGACATGCACCCACGCAAGTGAAATTTGGGATAAGTTACATGCAAGATTTAAGCGAAGCAGTACGCAGTGACCTAAATATGTTGATCGAAGTATTTTTTCGTGTTCAACGTGATGAAAGAGAGGACATCAGCACACATGTCACAAAGCTGCAGAAGCTTTTCGTGAATTTGAATATTCAACTGCAGAAACACAAAGAAAATATTTTGTCCGAAAGAATGTTGAACGGTCGAATTTTATCTACGCTAGGAAAAGAATACAACAATTTTAAAGGCTTGTGGGACACGATTCCATCGGGAAATCAAAGTCTGAACTTACTGATTGAGAAACTGTGCACGATTGAATTGCGAGACCAAAGTACGCTGGAATCAGCTGCATTTGTTGCATGCAGTGACCCGAAGAAGAAAAATCAACAAAATAGAAATAGAAGTATTTGCGTAAAATGGAAGAAAAATAATGAACGTGCAAAACACAAATTTCCATGCTATAAGTGCAAACAGATCGATCATTGGGCAGCGGAGTGTCCGATGAAAAGGTCCAATGGAAGTACTGGCAACAACCAATCTGAAAAAAATGTTGCATTTATATCACATGCTCTTGGTGCCTCATTTAATTACTATTCTGAAGCCGACTGATGGTACTGTGACAGTGGTGCTACCAATCACGTTACTGCGAATAAGCAATATTTTGTATCATATACAAAATTTGCTGTACCTAAAATGGTTTCACTTGGAAAACAAGGTGCAAGCATGCTGGCTCACAGAAAGGGAACAGTTAAAATTCAAGTGTATTTGAACAAGACTTGGAAAAATGCAGAATTGAATGACGTTCTTTATGCTCCTGAAGCAAGTGTGCACTTATTCTCTGTACAAGCAGCTGCATGCTAAACTGTACTGCTGTAAACCAAGCGTTGATGAGCGGGCAAAGTTATCTGAGGACTCCCGCAGGGTCCTCTGGAAAAAGGCTCGGCGGCTTCATCCCACATCTAATGTATGCTTTCCTCTCCTCTCTGCGAGTGCCACCAAGTTTTGCTACACCTATACCTAAGTTATTTACATCAGCTTTGGCAATTACCGGATCAGCTGTTGAGGAAATCAATTGAATGAGTAAGTAGGTATATTCACTTAATTTTCATGGGGCTGTGTGAAATTTTCCTCTCTTCTTTCAAATTGTATTCTGATGCATAATTTTCGCTTATTTTCTAGGTATTCTGCAAAGTGTACTCCTGAGATTTTGGTTATATGTGCTTCCCAATGGAATTATGTTAGTTCATATACTTATCTCATACTTTACGTTGCTTAGAAATTATAACACAGTCGAGCATGTGAGTGGAGGGAGTCTCTGATTCAATGGTGTCGGAAACTGGGTTATATAATGATGTGGTTCTCCACCTGGGAACGAACAATATTATATGCGGTCAGTCTCATTGCAAGTTTGTAATTATTGTTGATGAAGTTGTTTATAATTTTGTTCTCAGTTATCCCTAAACATTGGAATCCACAGGATAGTCTCCGGAAGAAGTCATAGGCCACTACGAGTAGCAAATAAAAAAATTTTGGTGAACAACCCCACAATAAGAATATACATTTCAAGTGTCTTGTTGAGGAGCATGAGCAAGTTCAAACTTTACTCAGGGTGTGTGCAGAATAGGATTAAAATTCTAAATCGCACAATTCACAGGCTGAACTACCTACTGGAAACCATGGCTGTGAGGTAAGATACTTAAAAGTTAAATATTGAATATAAATAGAAAAGCAAAGTAGAATTGCAAAATGGTCTAATCAAATTTCCTTTACTTTTCTTCACATAGACATGATATATTTTTCATCGAGAACTGGAACAGTTTTAAGAGGTCTTCCACCAATCAATTTAAGGAACTACTGTCCCGTGATGGATTGCATTTGTCACAAAGAGGCGTGCAGTGTTTGTTGGGTAACGTCATAACTTTTTGTAAAAAGATTAGGTTAAGTTCCCACATTCCCTGCCTCCTCCTCTCATTCCACCCCATCCTTTACTCTGTCTGATTTCAATGCATCCCGTGCTCCTGCTTATTCTTCACTGCCTGCAACTGCTCCTTCCCTTAATTCCACCCCATCCTCTACTCCTATTCCTCCACTGCCTGAACCCACATTCTCCAACCGGTCTGACGTACTCTCTGCTCCTCCTCCTCCACTACCTGTCCCTCATTCCGCTGCATCCCTTGCTCCAACTCATCCTTCACTGCCTGCAACTGCTCCTTCCCTTGATTCCACATTCCATTCCCATTATTGCACACATGTACTGTTCCTTGAAGACATTTAAAGGAATTATAATTATGATCAATCGAGAAGAAACAATGAGCCTTTCATGAACATAACAATACCTCCGCCTCTTCTATTTTTCCTCATGGAAAAATATTTATCATAGCCAACCATATTGTACTGGTCAATTTCATCATCATTTATGTTTACTTCAGTCAGCACAATAACTACAGTCTTATCTTTATAATTAACTTTATCAACTGCAATTAACAATTCATCCAAATGGTTGTGCATCGATCTAATGTTAACATGAACAAATAAATAACCATTACCGTCAATTTCAAACTTGTTGATAGTTTCGAATTGAGAATATAATATGACACCAAGTTTATCAATGCAATCATTTACATCCGTATTCAGTGAATGGCCCAAACAAAACAACACTAGTTAATATATTCACTAGTGTTTAAATTTTGTTTGGGCCATTCACTGAATACGGATGTAAATGATTGCATTGATAAACTGTCATATTATATTCTCAATTCGAAACTATCATCAAGTTTGAAATTGACGGTAATGGTTATTTGTTTGTTCATATTAACATTAGATCGATGCGCAACCATTTGGATGAATTGTTTATTGCAGTCAATAAGGTCAATTATAAAGATAAATTGTGTGTCTTTTTCGGATTTCATTCTTATTACAGAAGCATTGTATTTCAATTCACTATTGCATTTTTTCTATTTGCTATTGTGTTTTTCCTATTTGCTATTGTATCTACAATAACCTCATATGACTATAATAGAAATTGTAACAATTTTATATTTGGGTTCTTTCAAGCTGAATTTATTAAAAGTTATGTAGTTTTACGAGCATATTTGTATTTTTTTTCTATGGCATTATTCATGTAAATTATCATTATGTGATTTATAAGTTCATTGAAATATCTTGTAATAAACATTTGGTAACATTATGTAAAATATAATTATTTTTCATAATGAAGCTTCCAAGATACTGTTTTTTATTTGTATGTTCTTGCAACTTCGCATAAAATAAATGTAATGTTTTGTGTTCATTAATTGGTCAATTAAATTTATCATGGCAGGCTAAAGCACTTGTTCTCCTTTTGCGGCCCTTTGTATGGTGAGAGAATACATTATGGGTACAATATACTTTTAGTGGGGGAAGCAGATGGTATATGCCTATATGCGTATGATTTGAAATTGCATGGAAGTACGTAAGATATACCAAAAAGGTTATGAACAAGTCTAAATATAAGATTATCAAAAACATCCCCTTTATGTAGAGGAGAATCCCTATATCCTATCCCTATGAGGTCTGCTTGTGTTTGAGGCACACCAAATAGGACAGACCTTTTCCCATTTTAAAAAAATTATAAGAGGTGTGCTAAGCAGTTCCTACCCTAAAATTATTTCAGGTATGCCGTCAAGGTTATCCCTTTCGCCAATGTGAGAATTGTATGAGGTCTGCCAAGTTGGTTATCTCTTCCTCCAATTTTGAAATTTTATGAGGCATGCCAAATATATTATCCTGGTCTCTAACGTGAGAATTCAATGAAGTATGGTTAGATCGGTTATTGGAAATAGGTAATACTTTCCTCCAATGTTAAAGTTATTTCAGGTGTGCCATATAGGTTGTTCCTCTCTCCAAGGTGAGAATTGAATGAGGCATGCCAAATCGGTTAACCCTTTGAAACATACGAGGTGTGATTTAAAAAATAATGGGAATTTTTGTTTTTCATAAAGAATATTTATATATTAATCAATATCAATTTTGTCCCCTTCAAATTAATCCTCCTTAGATATAATAAACTTGTACCAGCGGTTTTTCCAATCTTGGAAACACTTCTGGAACTCACTTTTCGGTATAGAGTTCAGCTCCTTCACCGATTCTGTTTTTATCTCATCAATGGTGGCAAAAAGTTGTCCTTTCATGGTTCTCTTCAGCCTCTGGAATAAAAAGAAGTCACAGGGGGCCATGTCCGGTGATTACGGTGGCTGAGGCAAAATAACTGTTTGTTTTGTTTTACAAAAAATCACGAATAAGCAGTGAGGTGTGAGTGAGAGCATTATCGTGGTGCAATTTCCACGAATTGTTTTGCCACAATTATGGTAGTTTTTGTTGGATTGCTTCACGCTAATTGCGCATAACTTCCCAGTAATATTCCTTTTTGACCATACCACCAATGGCAGAAACTCGGAATTATTGAAAATCGAAATTATAAAGCCTGCGAAATTTAAAAATTCCCGCAATTTTTTTATCACACCTCAAATATACATAGAATGAGGTATGCCAATTTGCTTAACCCTTTCTCCAATGTGAGAACTGTATGAGTTATTCAAAATGGGTTATCCCTTTCGCCAATTTATTTATTTAATCCTGTGCCAACAAAACATATTGAATCTAGGGTAAAAAATTTCTAGTGGAGAAGTGTTATTACAGTGTCACTGAATATTTAGAAGAGTCGCCGACTATTCTAATCTGATGCTTATATTGTGTTATAATTATGTTTATTTATTTTTTCTTCAGAATTACTTTTCATTTTTATGTACTATGTATTGTCTATGACGTAGCCTATGAATGTATTTGCCAATGGTGACCATAAATAAACTTGCAATAGAACAAGTTGGGGTCATTCCATGTCATATAGACCAATATTTTAACCAAATGAAACCCACCGACTTGGATGTCCATGAAATTTGCTGTGGACATATATTTTGATAAGAATAGTGAACAAATAAAATTTTAACCTCATACTGTTAATAATTTCTGGAATGTAGGCTATTGAAATTTGGGCATGGTCCCTATAGTGCTGCAACATGCAACACAGTTGATTTTTGTTTTCACCCATTACTCCATTTCTATTGCATAAAAAAATCATCAAATCTTTTCCTGGAGCTAAGAAGTCCAAACAGATCCCAGAAATATCATTTAATATGCCATAGGTACATGAAATACTTCTGCAGAAAAAAAATTAATTCAACATAAAAATCCAACGTGTACCAAATTCAATTGACTGTATCCACAGCAAAAGGCAATGGGAATCCAGACTCAATAGTTTTGTTTAAAATAATCCTTAATGTATGAGCTAAGTTCCTGTGAAGAAAAAAATTATGAGTCCTGCATTGCTTTTAGTAGAAAAATGACTTATTCATACTTGAGGGAAAAAATTGTATCTTTTTCAAGGGAGAAAATGAAATGAAATTCCTAGATATAGAAGGGAGAAAATGATCTATTTTTGCGATGAAAACAATACTTGAGAATGCATCTTCACACCTTAGTCAATGGTAATGGCTAGCAGAGTAGCATCCCCATCAGAAATTATGTGAGTGAGCACCCCCTTACTTAGAGATGGGACACTCTGAAAATTACCAAAGTAATTTTCGTAAATTACCTTGGTATTTTTCGTAATTTACCGCACCCCTTGAAAATTACCATAATTTTTGGTAGTTTTCTAGATAACTCAACTACGTTTGAGATAATTTTTCATACAGATAAATTCCCAACATGTTCTTTTAAGCCAAGTCCACATTTCCTACGTGTTTAATTATAAACTGAGGCATGTACAACTCATTTTTGGAATATTTTACTTAAATTATTACATTTTAGAGTAATGTGTTAGAATATTCGTCTTGAAAATTTCTCATACTTAGACAAAAGAAAGCCAGATTTGGTGTTGCTGCCGTAGTTCTTTTTACAATTTTTAAAATTTATAATAGATTAATGCTTATTAGGTATTGTTTAAACGTCATTATTGTCTTCCTATTGCTATTACCTCTATTATTTAACCATACATTTGCTGTTAAATGCTTAAAACTAAAAAAACACTAGAAAATTAGGTAATTTTTAAAATTTACCGTAATTTACCGTGGTAATTGACCTCAGATGAAAATTACGGCAATTTTCCCATCTCTACCCTTACTGTTCATTTTATGCCATCAGGTGTATTTGAGCTGAAGGAGTTTTCAGTACTAAAAGAGAATTACATGAACTATAGTACATTACAATGTAGTAAACTTCTTGTAATATTGGGGTACAGACAAGGCACACTTTAAGTCTACGTATTATACTGCTGTAACATTAATTGGAATGGATATTGTCAAATGTTCACTGGAATCATCATGAAATCCTTTGAATTTATAGTGTCACAGACTTTGAAAACAGTTTTCTCATCATTAACTATGAGATTATTGTTATTACACCACTGGTGCATTTCTTTAACTGTAGAATTAGCAGAATAAATTAAATTTTTAGTACTATTGGCTGTAATAATGGGGGAGCTATCATCGGCATAAAGAATAGTTTAGCAGCGGGACAGGTGATTAGGGAGATCATTGATGAAAAGTATAAAAAGCAGTGGACCAAGGAGTGATCCTTCAGGTAGATACTCCCCTCATTAATGTCATGGAACTAGATTTCATGACTGAGGATGTACAAGGATAACAGACCACTTGTTGCCTGTCACTTAGGAACAACATGATCCAGTTATGGGCTGGACCAGTGATACTGAGAGTGCACAACTTGTTATTTAGAATACTATGATCAATTAAGTCAAAGGCCTTGGTTAAATCAAAGAAAAATCCAACAGTAAGGGATTTCTCTCTTAGGCCGTGTAGGATGTTCTTTATCTGCTCAAAAGAGGCAGAGGTTGTGGACTTGCCAATTCTGAAATCATGCTGGTTTTCATGAAGTAAGTTGAAAGATGCTAAATAATCCTGCATTCGTTTGTGAAACAATTTTTCAAACAACTTAGAGAAAACTGAAATAATAGATATAGGTACGTAATTATCAGCTTCACTATGAGAGCCTTGGACAACTGTAATGCTCTTACAGTATGTACATGTAAACTTTAAAAACTACTTTAAACTTACTGTAAAATATGTTAAAGTTACTGTAAGGAACTAGGACGTAGGAACTAATAGTCAAATTTTCTGGGAACTTCATTGTTTCAGAGCAAAAATGAAAATTATAATGCTGTCTTCATCATCAAGACCTTTGAACTTAGCAGCAACTGATCTTCTTGTTGATAAAGGCAGAAAATGGTGAAAGGTCCTCGTGCCTGGATTTGTTTTTGCTCTGGAGTATCTTTCAAGGAGATTGGTATGAGACTTAGCCATTTCACTTGACTTATTGTAATGAATTTTGATATTTTTATATCATCTCTACAAAATTCATACACCCCACTGCTGTTTGTTATCTGTGTGCCAATGGGCATTGCAGGCTGGCTTTCCCCACCATTCGCTTGATAGTATGTACCTCCACTACCATCACAAGAGGAGTTGTCATGTGACTGGTGGACAAAAAAGACCAAGTGGCATTCATACTAAAATCATTGTGATGATGGCACGTTTAAAAAAGATTTGCAGTTTTTATATTGCCCGGGACATCCATCTGTAAAATACTCAACTTCTCGGATCAGAGGCGAGGTTCTTCTTAAAAATTTTACTAACTGATATTGTACTACCATAACAAAGGCCACGTCATGGTTAAGGTTGTCAGATATAAAGCAGTGAGATGAGGTTGTGAGAGTACCATCTGTCCACAAGTAAATGAAACAAGGGTGTACGGTGCATGATTGGTTTGTCCAGTAATAACTTTGAACTTCATCCTGAATTAAAAATGCAATGTTTTCTCCAAAATCCATGATGAGAATTGCCTTTTCATGATCAAGGGTGTCTTTGCTCATTCTGAAAAACATGGATGGACAGTGACATAATAATTTGGAATTATAGTTAATTCATCTTGAGACAAAATATCCAAGAGTTGATCCATTGATGTAGTGCATGATTGCAGTTCTGCTCTATCAGTAGAAACCCAATGCCTGTATTTCACTGTATCAGAGGGGTCATATTAACAAAATTTATCAATTAAGATGTCCTTAAGCGTGGAAGAATCCGGACAGTTTGATCATTTTCTGAGCATACATTCTGCATTTTTTTGTCACAAATGATTATATTCATTAACTCCTTGTGTGTTCCCTTCAATTGCATAGCTCTAATTACTAATTTTACGTTTTGATAGTTGACACAAATACACACTGAATGAGTCCTTGAAGCATGAGCGATCACTCACCATTTGGGTCTAAGGGAACAAATTGTAGAACATACACTATTATAAGTTGTGGAAATCCTCTTGTCACACAGACAGCATATTTTTGCTCCAGGCTTCACACGAACACCAGCTACTTAAGTGATTTATACTTTTTGAGAGATATGGTTCTCAGAAATGGCTTCACGGGAACTTTATGTATGGCAAAGGATTGTCACAACATTTAACATGGTAGCACTCAAATTTCTTCAAGTAGCAATAAAGGAGATGGGAACACACGGTGATCAGTAAGGAAGGGGGAATATTGCACCTCAGTGCAATTACTTCCCTGACTACCTCTGGTAGTTCCTCAAAAGTAAAATTTTGGGCTGTATTGGTGTAGCTCCTTTTGAGGATTTATATTTGAGTTCTTTGCCAATGCTGCAAAATTCTAACTCTGTCATGGCTAAGATTCCACTGAATAGCTGGGGAGGAAATGGAAAGGCAGCAGACTACCATTTACAAGGTGTTCTATTTCAAACTCCTTCATAAGATTCAGCCTGAATGTTACAATGTAAGATATTCTGACAGATTAACTTATGTGAAATTCACTGCTTACATTGTCTGAATTTATTTTTTTTCTGCAGAAGTATTTCATGTATGGCATATTAAATGATATTTCTGGAATCTGTTTGGACTTCTTAGCTCCAGGAAAAGATTTGATGAATTTTTTATGCAATAGAAATGGAGTAACGAGTGAAAACAAAAATCAACATGTGCTGCATGTTGCAGCACTATAGGGGCCATGCCCAAATTTCAATAGCCCACATTCCAGAAACTATTAACAGTATGAGGTTAAAATTTTATTTGGTCACTATTCTTACCAAAATATATGTCCAAAGCAAATTTCATGGAATGACCCGTGTGGTAAAATACAATTTGTAGGTATACGAACAATTATCAAATTACACATCATTGTCAATAAGAAAATTTTTAACCGAATAATATAATTTTCCACATCAAAATGCTTTAAGGTTCTGCTAAAAGGAAATAGTACTACTTGCACATTTTAAATTCGCTGGAAGTTTGTTGTATAACTGTAAACCCATTTCCTTAGGCCCTTCCGCAGTCTTTTTTTATGCTAATTGAGAAAAATTGAATATAATTTTTCTTTCTCATGGAGTATTTGTGGAAATGACAGTTTTTCAACATTCAATCTCTGTTTTTGCTTTTTTGGAGGTCTCACAAGCTTTCGAGTCAGAGGAAATGCTATATTGAAATAGCGACTTAACTTACACTAAAATAGCTGAAATTTAAATTAATTAATATCAAATGACTCGAAATTAAACACTTTCACACCAAGATTCTATACACAGCATGTTGATGAAATTAATCCTATTCAGTTCACTGAAAGACCTGCGATATGACACATTGAATCGGTTACCCAAGGAGAGAGAGAGAACAAGGATAGCACTGGGTAATGGTATGAAATATCACCCTTGATTGTGGAAGATTTCACAAGATTCGATCGCATACTTTTCCCAGATCCCAAACTTCAATGATGTCACTTTCTGTACCTCATTCAACATTTTTTTTCACACACATTCCACAAAATTTTTCCATGTTGGAAAGGGGGCAGCTGCCCCTCTTTGCCCCCCACCCCCCAACCCCTGGAAACGCCCTTGCTACCATAGCTAACCACACATTGACTCTTAATCATCCCCACTATAAATTACCCCATAACTATATATCACTTCAATATTCCCCAGTATCCTCCCATCTCACTTCATATATCCCCAACACATCTATATTCGATGAAGGATTTCAGGCTTTCCCGGCGAAGATTTATGTCAGCGATCTTTCGGGGTTTACACCGGGTGGTTAGATCCATGGTGGCCAATGTCTCACCTCTTCCCTGAGGACGATGATCGACTCGAGCATCAAAATGTTGGCCGCCATGGATCTAACCATCCGGTGTAAACCCCGAAATATCCCTGACATACATCTATATTCCCTTTTTCTATTTCCCGTTAAATATTTTCTAGCTTCAACTACCTTTCACTGCTCTAACAATCTGATTTCCAATTCTTTACAGCTGGTTTCCTCTTCTTGGTCTTCTCCTTCATTGAGTGCCTTGCATCTGCTATTGTGTCATGTAAGAATCACACGAGATGACAACCGTGGAGGCCTTGATTCCCCTGCTGCCACTACTACCATTAATAAAAATAGTGGTGATGTGGTATCCAACAACTCTCAGAGATGCTCCCAAAACTAGTAACAATTGATCCAGGAACGATCCCAAATGAGCAATAGATTGAAACCAGACGAAAGGCTGTTGTTAATGCACATGTTTCATTGTGATTTGAATGTAAACATTTTTGGCTCCTAAGGGTCGGCCATTAATTATAAGATATGTCTTCTCAAACACCTTATCTACCCAGGAATGTAAAAAAAACCACCTCTAGCACTAATCCTATGATTATCACGAAGGACATGGTTAACTCTTTCACGCCGAATGCTGGCTATAGCCAACGAGGTTTTTTCTACGCAAAAGTACCAATGACAGCCATAGCCAATGAAGGGAAGGGAAGTGACCACCACCAAAGCAATAAACAAGTATGCTGTTACCCCTGAGACCCAGCTTCGCAAGAGCTTAGGCCTTCTCCTCGGCAACTTGAAGCCTCTCTTTGCTGCAGTGCGAGCCACACTCACAGCATGTATCCATGGTCAATTGCTTGTTTATGTAGAGGAATAGTGAAGGTAAAAGTTTCTATGTACTCTGGAAATTGAGGCTTATAAGTACATTCCTTATGTTTAGGCGTGCGTTTACAAATTTTTAACGGAGCTCTACCATCATTTTTAACATAGTTCGTGTGTAAAGGAATTTCCGAACAAATGTGGGAATATTTATGCTAGAGAACTTTATATTAACGGTAGAATTTTGTTTAAAAGCTGTAAAGTCTCTGTAAAACCTATGAAATTATATTCTGATTTAACAGATCTTGAGAGTGCAGACACTATTTTTTTAGCAAAACCATTGTTAACAAATAGTTGACCGCGACCGCATGTTGTAACACGGAAAGGGGTGATCATTATTTCTGCCCAGTGGCCAAGGTAAAGGGTTCGGTGCCCAGCCAAGCACGGTCCCAAGTTGAGATAACACATACCTGAGCTATTCCTTGTCGATCGAGAGCTCCGCACAGGGAGTACAAAGAAATTTTAGTGGCATTCGTGAGGGGAGAAGTTTTTTCCACCGTGAGACAGCGGTGCGAAAGGGTTAACAGATCAATGAGCTCTCACAGCTTATGGTAGAGATTGATTGGGTGGGCATCTGGTGCCCTCCTGGCACTTAGACCCCTTTTGGGTCCATTGTGCCGTCTCACATTTAACCTGCCTGCCACTTGCAGACAGGGGACAAGAGCACCACGGTACAGATGTGGAGGAGGGACTACACCTAACCTTCCCAGTACAGGTATGGAAGAGGGTCACCTCCATCCAACCTTCCCGGTCTGGGTTTACCCTCCATTGGGTCTACCGTCTGTCGCCGTCTACCCTTCCAGTCTGGGTCTACCCTGTATTGGTCTGGAGGAGTGTCATCTCTCCATTCACCGTGGTAGAGGTATGGAGGAGGGCCACCCCTCCAACACCTGTCCAGTCCCAACGTAGCTTAACTTCGGTGATCTGACAGGAACTGGTATCTCAAAGTGGCTAGGCCCTTGCCCCATAGCTCATGGTACTCATACCACCAATGCAGGTGTTATATCCAGCAACATGGAAGGGAGGATCTCAGGGGCCATTTGTACACAAAGAGAATAGGGATGTTGAACATTTGGATGATACTGGGGGTACTTAGAAACGGAGCAAGGGCGGAAACTGTGACAAGGAGCGGCAGAATACATAAGCACTTTAGTTGGAGTGAAGGCTTCCACAGTGGCTTGATGTGCTGGATCCAAATTCTTCATTAGGTGCAACTGCATGAGTCAGAGCGTATAGTTGATGACAGTTTCTCCTTTACTTCAACCTGAAGACACCTCCTGTAATGGTGGAGACACTGTCATCACCTAAATGCTGACACATGCAGTTGCACCTGAAGAAATGGCATCCAACATAAGCACTTTGCTTTGACATAGAGGCGTCATATGGTTCTTAAATCAAGATTCTGAGGAAAGAAAATTAATTTGGAATCATTAGAGACATAGATTTGGATGGATAAGGTGACGATGAAATGGACAAAAAAAGACCAAACAATGGAATGCTAAGCTTATTGAGGATCAGTGGCAGATTAAGGTTGTCGTTCTGGGGGGGATTGCTACTAACCGGGGCTCTAGGAGTATGGAATACCTTATGACCACCATTTTTTCTTTTGTACCAGGAATTATAGGGGGCAGCCTTTAATCCGCCACTGTTGAGGATAGAGAAGAAACTGATAAAAAGTAATTTCTTAAGTGTATGGAGTAAACATTAGGATGTTACCAAAGAAACAGTGAGTAAAGGGGGAGAAGACTTAATAGGAACACGGTTGAGGTACATAACAAAGAAAGGTCAACAAATGACATTTCAGATGGCTTTGATGGGGAAAGAGAAGAATGAATAGCCGAATAAAAAATAATAAACGGTAGAAGTAGTTCCTTCTGACTGTAAAGCCTCTGAGAACTAATGACTTTCAGCAATTACTGAGGGAAATTTAAATGCAGTCTACAAAACTGTATCCCTTTCATTCAATGACTAGCAGTAAAGGGGAAGAAATATTACTATTTAAAATTTCTACTATGTATGTTTATCCACAATGTGAGGTGATGTACAAATGCGACACACAAAAGAAAGGGCAGTAGACAATATTTAAAACGTGACAGCTTCCTTGACCTACCGGCATTGAATTTTTTTTTAAACTACCTGTGTATGAATTGAATTTTTCTTTAATACAGGGTCAATAATAATTAGAATAAATACTATAGTGATGTGCACTTAGTGAGGCCGATCGATCACTATAAAAGGTATTGGAATATTTAAAGCTCTCTCGTCAAAGGTGCAATGGTTTTCTGTTCTCCTCAATGAAGATGGGCATCAATTAATTTTACTTTTTTCTTTGAATTTCTAGTAAATACACGAGGCCATAGCCTTCCAAAAAAATAAGGCATAAAACTGGGAATTTACAAAAAAAGAAAAGATTCAGCCCAGAACTTTGAAGCTATAGGGATCTAGGGTCATAAACTCAAAGATCAGAGACAAATTTTTTCTTTGAATTTATAGTAAATACACGCGACCATAGCTTTCCAAAAAGACGTCATAAAACTGGGAATTTACAAAAAAAAGAAAAGATTCAGCCCAGATCTTCGGAGCTATTTAAACTCAAATATCAGAGACATGTATGGGTTTTCGAAACCTTATAAAACAATTGAGTTATTTGTTATCTGAACCAATGGTTATAGTCACTAACAACTGTCTTCAAAGTGGTGTTTTTCCTCATGAGCACAAATTATTCTACATTAGTCCATTTTAAAAAATGGGATAAAGGGGATCTTGGCCGTTATTATCCCATTTCAATCATTCCAATCCTGTATAGAGTCTTTGAAGCTGTTACTAAAGAGCAGCTGTACTCCTACCTAGAAGACAATGAATAGGTACTAAACCCCATCTCAGTTTGTATATCAATCTGGTAAATCTACAACTCAGGTTATAGGAACCAATGTGTGAACAAACCATTGATGACGGATGTTTATGTAATAGTAAGGTGACCATCCGTCCTCCTTTAGGGAGGACAGTCCTTCTTTTGTAAGTTCTGTCCTCCCTCAAAAAGTGTCCTCCTACATGTCCTCCTTTTCGATATTTGAAGACTAATCTGTACATCTCTGTATTTGATCGATGCCAAGCTGGTCTCTTACACGTGATGTGATGTATATGTACTTGATGTGACGATTCGTCAAGGCTCGGTAGGTACAGTGTGGCGAGACACAATCAACATGTTGAAATGAACAGGTTGAATGGGAAAATCAACATGTTGAAATTGATCAAAGATCGGTGGAAATACTCAGCCATTTCAAACAATCATATTTCATGTGAACATTTACTTGTTCTTGTTCAATTTACGTTGTGTGGCCTGGAACTAATGCAGCAGTTGAAAGAGTTTTATTTCAATTGCTAATGATTTTTGGCTTTGGGTCTTCCTTGAACTATGAACTTGACGTGGTGGAAGGGCTTGTGTGTTCCAATGAACCCTAGAGCGGGACTGGCAGGAGCAAGTACCATTGCTCCTGGTAGGGCCACCCATAGGAGTAGAAGGGTAGGAGCCAGACAAAAGTTAAAGTGTCACATTAAAAATACGGTTGAGTGGCGTGGGAACACCTCTCAACTATTACTTCCAAGAATATGAAAGGCATTCACAGAGAATTGATTCCTGGCAACTACGGGACGCCGCCCACTAAGGTGGGTGTCGTGCCCGACAGCAGGGGAGGCAAGGCCTCCGTGGTCGTCATCACACAAAATCCTTGCACAACATCATCATCGGAGGATACAAGGGATAGGAGGGAGAAGAAGAAGAAAAAGAGGAAGAGGGGGAGGAAAACAGCAGTAAAAATAGGAACTTGGAACGTAAGGACCATGATGAGGGCTGGGAAGCTTGAAAATATTAAGCAGGAAATGAAAAAAGGAAAAATAGATGCTTTGGGATTGTGCTAGGTGAAATGGAAGTATAGCGGGGACTATTGGAGTGATAGCTACAGGGTAATCTATAGTGGGGGAGATGAGAGTCAACTACAACAGGGGTAGGCATGGTACTGAACACAAAATTGGGACTGAGGGTGGTAAACATTGAACAGGTGAGCGACAGGATACTAGTGGTAGAAATAAAAGCACGCCCGACGAATTATGTACTGGTCCAGGTGTACATGCCTACGAGCAACCATAGGGAGGAAGAGGTGTACGAGCATGTAGAAGAAATAATTCCAGAAGTGCCAGGAAAGAAAAATCTGATAGTGATAGGTGACTGGAATGCAGTGGTGGGGGAAGGGAGGGACGGATTAGAAGTAGGAGGGTTTGGGCTAGGAGGAAGAAATGATCGCTGTGAAAAGGCAGTTGAATTTTGTAGAAGAAATAAAATAGTACATCTACATACTACCCCGCAAGCTGCCTCAATAGGCGTGTGGCGGGGGGTGTTAGGACACCAGCTGTTTACATATAAAAAGGAAACGCTCTAATGAAATTACGCCTAGCATTTATTAAAGTCCCTTATTGTTCGGGGGAAAAACGAATTCCCATACCTATCCGTTCGGCAAAATATCTCTCTTAATTTATCATTTCTGTTGGACCTGGAAATATAGTGGGGTTCTAATATGATGTTCTCCGTGTCGCTCTTAAGGATATCTATTCTTAATTGCTCAAGTAATCTAAGCCTAGCGCGCAGCCTCCGAGTCTCTAGCGGCTCCCAGCCTAATTCGTTTAACATCTGTGTAACGCTGTCTGTACGCTCATAGTAGTGACAAACACTTGGTTTAAATATCACCCCAGGCGTAGTTACACATGGAAAATGCCGGGTGATACTGGGAGATACCAAATTGATTATATAATGGTAATGCAGAGATTTATGAACACTGTAAAAAACTCGCGTAGCTATCCAGGGGCGTATGCGGACTCAGATCATAACTTGGTGATGATGAAGTGTGAAGTTAGATTCAAAAGGCTTTGTAAAGGTAGCAAGGTGGAACTTTGAAGCATTAAAAGGGTTGAAAAGGTGGGAATACAAAGAGCTGGTAGAAAAGAACATAGGTGAAGCTAAGCGGATGGGAACAATAGAGAGAAGATGGGAGGTTATAAAAACAGGCATCACAGGAGCGGCAGAGAAAACAATAGGAACGGTGGAAAAGAAGAGGGTTAAGAAGCAGTGGGTTACAGAAGAAATAAAAAAGAAAATGGAGGAGAGAAGGATATGGAAATACGTGAACACCGACGTAGGCAAGAGGAAGTACAAGGAATTGAATAATAAACTCAGGCGAGTGACCAATCGGGCAAAAGAAAACTGGCGGAAGGGACAATGCAAGCAAATGGAAAAGATGCAGGAGGAGGGGGAAGTGGGCGCTTTGTACACCAAGGTGAAAATGTTATCGGGTGGTAAGAGAGGTCAAACAATACCAATGGTTAAGGACAAAACAGGGAAGATATTAATCGAGCAGGAAGATATCCAGGAAAGATGGAGAGAATACGTAGAGGAGCTATATGAAAGCGAGAGTAGACCCTTTAGCCTAGATCTAGAGGACGAAGGAACAATAGATAAGGATAACCTTGGACCAGAGTTACTTAACAGTGAAATAGAGAGGGCATTAAGAGATATGAAGGGTAGAAAAGCTGTGGGAACCGATATCCTACCTTCGGAGCTACTGAAGAATCTAGGTGGTAAGGGGAGAAAATAATTTTTTGAACTTTTAGTAGGATCTACGAGGAAGGAGTATGGCCAGAGGACTTCGTGAAAACAGTATTAATACCTATCACAAAGAAGAATAAAGCATCAGAATGCGAGGAGTATAGAACATTCAGTTTTATTTCGCACGTGGCAAAAGTCTTGCTTAGAATACTAAATAGAAGGTTGGAGAGCAGAGCAAACTACTATTTAGGCGATGACCAATTTGGGTTCAGGAAGGGGAGGGCAACCAGAGACGCGATTGCAGTAATGAGGACACTTATAGATAGAAACATAGAGCATAATCAGGATGTTTTCGCTTGCTTTGTAGATTTCGCAAAGGCATTTGACAGAGTAAACTGGGAGAAACTAATGCAGATAATGGGGAAAATAGGAATAGATTGGCATGATAGGAGACTCATCCGAAACTTATAAATGGGGCAGAGGGCTCAGGTAAGGGTAGCTGAGGGTGAATCAGGGTGGGCAGTTATAGGTCGCAGGGTGCGGCAAGGGTGCCCGTTGTTGCCTTTACTTTTTAACAGCTATGCTAAGGAAATGGTAAGAGAGGCATGGGATGAGCTAGATGTGGGAATGAAAGTAGGAGGCAAGTGGATAAAGTCGGTTAGATTCTCAGACAACCAGGCGTTGGTCAGTCGGTCATTGAAAGGATTGCAAACTTTAGTAGATGCACTGGAAAAGCAGTGTGAGAAATACGGAATGAAGATAAATAATAAGAAAACAAAGGTAATGACATTCTCTAGGACAAAGAAAGCGAAGCTGGTGATAAGAGTAGGTTAAGTCACAAACTGGAGCAAGTAGAACAATTTAATTACTTGGGTAGTACGCTAGAAGAAACGGGACATAGTAGCAAAGACATTAGGAGGAGAATAGCGCTAGCGAAGGAAGCGTTCAATAATAGAAGGGAGCTGATGACGGGGACCTTAAGTAAGGATGTAAAAAAGAGGCTGGTGAAGAGCTTGATATGAAGTGTGGCATTGTATGGGGCAGAAACGTGGACCTTGAGAAAGGAAGATGAAAATAGGCTTAAGGCTTTTGAGATGTGGGTGTGGAGGAGGATGGAGGTGCGTTGGACGGAAAGGAAGACAAATGAGGAAGTGCTTGACATGGTGGGCGAGGAAACTTATAGATGAGATTAGGGGAAGACAGGGTAGGTGGCTAGAAGGGTTAATGAGGGGCGATGGTTTGCTGAAGGCCGTGATAGAGGGTAGGATGTTGGGTAAGCGGGGAAGGGGAAGGAAGAGAATCGGTTTCATGGACGGGATGAGGAAAGGTAGTACTTAAGCTGAGATGAAGAAAGAAATACTAGATGTAGAAAGGGCACGGCACGTGTAAGAGTTCATTGGATATTCTCTGACTTTCATCACAACCTACCTCTAACCGGTAGATTACTGTAATGAATGAATGATTTTTGGGCAAGTGAAAAATCGAAATTGAATACTCTAGCTATAGCTTTTTGCCATAAAATTCAATATTAAAGATAATTTTTGTTCAGATATTTCTAATATATTGTTAGAAGATAATACATTGATTAAAAATATTCATTCAATTGAAAAATACTTTTTAAAATAATAATTAATATGTATGTAAGCATATATCATCAGCATATATAATCACAATATAAACGGTCACAAAGGTTTTTATTATGCATTTATCATATTATATGTAGTGCATTATTGTTGCAATGAATGACAATTTTCTTTTATTTACGATATTTGCATTTTTTTATTTGCGTCCTCCTTTTCATTGTAAAACAAATAATTTCTGTCCTCCTTTTCATTGTAAAAAGTTGGTCACCTTATATTAAATAGTATATTATTTCATACACCTATTATGATGTCAGAAATAGTGGAATTTTAGATGTCATACAAGTGAATGATAATTGCAACAAGGGAGTGATATTTCTTCCAATTGAAAATAAAATAATAATAAGATATAATGGAAAACAAACATTGGTTACCGAGACGACTATGTGCCATCCGTAGTGATCCGTAGCCTCCGGTGCCATCAAATATCCCATTTTCTTCACCAGAATGGATGTCGTATTCCCTCTCTCATTTTAGTTCCAAGAGTTTTATACGTTTTATTGCAAGGATAGCATGTTTATAGTATTTTATGATTTAGTTGATTTTATAGATAATAGATGGTGCTTGCTGGGATATCCTATTTTGCCAAAGTACGGGAACGCCAGAAAGATAGCAGCACCATTCGCAAACACCGACGTCATATCCGCCACAGTTGCTCGAGCATCGATTACTTGTTCCAGTGAGAGTGTGGAGGGGATCCTGTCTGTTGACAATGTGAGAAGGCTGATGGGAAATCCGCATTTCCTACGAAGTGAACATGTAGTTTGTTAATTGTGAACACTAACTGCTTTGAACAATCATAGTGTGCCTATTTTTACCATCGAATGTCTCACGTTATTGCCGGGCAATTTTCTCTGGCCTTTCTCAAAACGCGGGAGTTAAATCATCGAAGTCAACTACTTAAATGATAATTCAAATAATTTTAGAGGTGTAAAAAGTTGTCTATTCGATCAAGGAAGGTTAATTATTTCGTTGCCACCTCGTTCAGCGTGTTGGAATTTCTCGTCCACCAATAGGAAAACACAGCTGAAACTGTTCAGAAATCTTCCAGGATTTGCCGTGGTACCAAAGGAGGTAAATAAACGTTTTCCTCTGTTGTTCCCGTGTTTTTGTGGTAATTACTTGACCAACTGAATATTTAATGATCACATAACCTATTTTTTTGAGAAACTACTGTCATGAATTCAGTATTTATCTCAACTAAGAGATGAGTCTTCTTTGAGAAAATTAGTTTTAAAATTCGAATTCCACCTGCCGCAATGTATCGTGTCATATCTGATAAAGCATGAACCAACTTTACTACTTGCGTATTGTGTGATAAAACTATTTATAGGTCTTCTTCATCTTATTATGTAGGTATATAACAGTGCAAGTATATGTGTGATTTTTTTCAAGTCTTTCTATTATCATCCGGTAAACATTGAAGATATTTTCTTGATATTGCTTCTGTAAATGTATATTTAAGTAATTTATTTGCAGTGATTTGTACCGTGAGACTTCGCCTTGTCTAAACAGTCTTAATCCAAAATATGTATTTAATATTATTTTTCCGTGTGTGGGTTATCATCCTATTTTTGTGGGTGCCTACATTGAATGAAAAATTAACTATGCATACATGATTTTCCGCCTCCTTTTTATGTGTAATTGTTATAACTTGCAGATGAGATAGATAGTCATCATTACTTATGATTGTTTCATGCTACTGTTCATATCTTTCGTATAATGACGAATGGTCAATTATATGAATTGTAAATTTTTTGGGGAAGGTTAATGAAGTGGACCACAATGAAAAAATAATGCGAATTTAGTCCTGCGGTAAAAGTTAGGTCCAGCTTGTGTGAAAACCGTTTAAACTATTCATTTAATCGTTTGTCATCTTTGATCTAATTTTTAAAATCAATATTTATACAATTTTTCCGTTTTTTTTTTTTTAAATCTCTTGACTTTCAGTATTCGGTACAGTTGTTACTTTAGTTCATTTCCCGAGTGGAAAAATAAATAATTATCAACTTGACGGATGCTGCTTCTGTGGGCATTGTCACACCAACCATGCCACCGAGAAGTTTGAAATAGTTTTACGTTATGTTTATTGCCGATATATTTGTTTGATGCCTATTGTCGTTATGCACCATCGTTTTTGATGCAAGTATGTATGCTACCGTGCTGGATAATTTGACTCACCACATCTAGAACAACATAAAGGTAGGATTCAGGAAGTTTACCAGTAGATGAGCTTGCACGAGGAGCAGTTTTTTCCTTGTCGTGCTCGTCAAAACTTGGATGTGCAAAGGATCTGATAAAAAATTAATATAAAAAATAATAAACTTTTTGCTCATGCGAATATTGAACCCGGCCCGTTTAATTACTAATTCCCCTCTGGTGCACATGGGATTATCCAAATTGATCCACTGTAATTCTGCGAGTTAACTACAACCGACATTCGGAGTAGATAATTGTGGGAAACTTGAAGCGTTTTACTGTCCTAGGGATGGGTGAGTACCATGCCCAAGTTTGAACAAATTCCTCCCTTGATTTATTCCATCGAGTAATTCTCATTCGAAGATTGGGAACACAGGGCCTTGCCTTGAAATCGAGTGCGTGCAAAATATAGATCACCAGCATTAAAGATTATCTGCTATTTCATGTTTTTGAGCGCAGCGTAATAAGCTTTATGCACGCGTGCACATATAACAGTTATTCATATTTCGTCGATCAAGCTATTTAAATGTTTACTCAACTGTGATTTTACGCGTGCATACACGAAGAAAGAGTCCACTGAGAACAACTTCCGCCATCCTACCGAACAGCAGCGGTCATCGGGGTTTATTAGGACACGTTTTTCATTACGAATTAATCCAATTGGACCTTGCAGTTTTACTGCAACTTTTCTTGATTTCGTCTATAACGTTTTCAATATTTGTTGACTGTACGAAAACCATTGCGATGCCATCGGAGGCCACTGGTAATGGAATTTTGATTTTTTTCTTGAAACATTGTCATTAAAAGCATGCTGTTTAATTTATTACAAACTCGCTCGCATTTCCGGCACGTTTGCATCAGCATGAAGAACTGCTTGTTCTATTTAAGTAGGGGTCTGACAGATTAGATGCACTGTGGGCAAAGTATTGGACTTGCACGGAGCAGAAATTTTGTACGATATAAATGTTTAATGCAATTAGAAAAATAATATATTGAAAAAAGGATTCCGTCGTTAAGATGAATGGGAAACGATAGTTTGTAGCCTATCATTTTAATCGGTCGAATAATACCCCATTGTCAATCAATAGAATTGTCCGTAAAGAATGTTTTAGTCCACGTAGTGCAAAAAATGCAGAAGACTCGTAGGTTTGAGTCGTTTTTGGCATGTCTTGATCGTTCGAATGGTCAGAGGTCATTTCCTTTGCATGCTGGGCTGATTTCGGAGAATGTCCATCTCATTTGATCTCAATCTAAAATTTTGACACATCGACTTAGCGTCGCATTTCTCATCGGAACTCATCTGTTTCGCACTCTGCTTTCATGTAGATCGTATTATTTTGTTTTCCCCCTCTTTCTAATGATTTCACTGACGAAATTATTTCAGTTGGTGGAATCCGCATGTGTGCCCTCATGGGAACAGCGGTAACTGTGTAGGTGTACGGAATATACTCTCCAGCGTATGTGCTTTAGTATTCTATAATACTGGTGATTGGGCATTACTTGCTCAAGGAATATTAATTAATGCTGATTTTTCGTTCACTGTTCAACCATGCGAATATGTGGTTGCCTTACATGCACCGGTATTCCTGTATTAAATAATTTTTTATATTCGTTCCAATGGGTGGAAGTATTGGATGTCGCCGCGCTTTAATGCTATTGTGTTCCATTAATTAATTGCTGGTAAAGAAGCACAAGATATTGCATGTCTATCCACACTTCATGTGCCCCCATGCGTGAGTTATTTTTATCAGCATTGCTTTGAATAATGGAGGATTCTCCGATCATATCGTGAGATATCAGTAGTAGGAAGACGATTAAAAAGAAGAGGACTCGTTTTTATGTTGCGCGGTGACCACGGCATGGTGGCCGGCCGACGACCGGCACCCGTCTACCAATGGCCCTGCAATCCGCAGTCCCCGTGACCATTTACGAAGTTGGCTTCCTGCTGTGATTCTTTCCCATATAATAAGCCTGTCGTGCATTTGCCAATTTAAATTGTCGTTCCACGTCTATGTGAATCCGTATGATTTTGAGTCAATTTTTTAAAACAAATTAGGAAGATACCGGGATTTGGATACCCACGGCATTATTCTTACGGAGTCACACGCGAGTGCACATAATATTTTTAATAAATGTTGGCATTTTAAAATTAATTTTGTTATTTTGTCCATCCGGCCGATGGCGGTAACAATACTGCGAGTGGTTAGTCGTAGATACGCTAGCTTTAGGGTATAGTGTAATGCATGTTGGTGACTACTCACCCCCTGCCATACACCCATGAGGTGGCTTACAGGGTATTTTGTAGATGTAGATGAGAAGTGGTTAGTGCACGACCACGCGTATGCGCTTGAGTAATTACAGTTATAATCGACCATTCGGCTTCTCCTGAACCAGGGGGAGATAAAAGGGATACACCAACCACCCCGAAAATTATATATTCACTCAATTGAAGATAATACAAACGATATATATATATATATATACATATATGTATACATATATGTATATATATATATATATATATATATATACATACACATACACACACACACCTACATTATGTAATGGTAGCGTCAACCCCCGAAATAAATTCCTGGGTTCGCCCCTGCTAGGAACCGTGACTAAAGCTGATTTTTCGTTCACTGTACCGCCATGCAGTTTTTATATTGGCCCGTACTTGTAATGGCATTCCGTTTTTCGGTGTTTCATTCACGGTTTGTTCCGAGGGAGCGTTTGCCTGTCGTCGCGGTAAGTTGTCAATGGATTTCTTTGCCGCAAAAAAAGGTAGTGTCAAAATATTTTTCAACTACATAAGTATCTGAAAGACGTGTTGTGCCTCATGGCATGGGAAATACCGCAGTGAACGTGTGACGCAGGCACCAGGGCCTGGCTTGTTATGTTATGGTATTTCAGGTTTGAGATAAAAGGCTTGATCGTGGAAGATTATTAGGGATTTCCACCGGGTCAGGTTCTCTATTACGGCCGACGTTTCGATGAACGAGTCGTCCATCGTCATCAGGGCATGTCTGCGTAATGGAGAACCTGACCCGGTGGAAATCCCGAATAACCTTCCACGATGCAATACGCCGGGAAAGCCTGCGATCAAAAGGCTTGAATTTTTATTCTTACCCATATATGTAATCCTCCTGTCGGGTTGTCCGATTGCACATTAGTTTCTATCCCGATATTTTTTATGATTTGTACATTAAATATGAATTGGCTTAAGAAGATTACCTACACGTTATAATTGTTTCTTAAATTCTGTCGTTGTATAAAATGCCGTAGATAGTTTTCTCTAATTTATTTTTTGTTTTTAAGGATCATTGACTTTTATGAGTCTACATAGAACAATGCTATTGCACGCGTTTGTGGAATATTTCATTTTCCTTCTTATGAGCTTTTCGAAAAAACGACTGATCATTAGGCCCCGATCATAGCATTGAAAGTGCAATTATAATTTAATATGTTGGACTTTTTCTGCTTTTACGAATATGTTGACCAAAATCTATCAATGTATTCAAGGATTCTAAATTTTCGTTCGAGGGGTAGTAATGCCTCAAAAAGTAAACACTAGGCCTCATGTTAATCTGGTGAAATTTGCGTTTAAAACTCCAAGGACACCTGCATTCTGATTTATTGTCAGATAAAGCAGCATTTCATGGAGCGACAGAATACTATATGCTATTCTGAGTAAGCTGAGATCAAAGGAGGTCTCGTTTCTGGACGATATCGTTTACAATTCATAATCTTCAAGACGTATAGTTTTGATTAATTGAGATGGATGAACTAGTAATGAGGCGTTTAGATGTTGAATGCATGTAATGTAATGGAGTATTTTGATGGTTTACTCGCACATGACCAATTACGAAGCAGAATGATCATGAGGAACGATAGCCGTCCTCAAACCCATCTCTTCTGCTAATGAGATTTCTTAAATATCGCCTGCAGAGCGGAACCCTTTCCAAGCCATGTTTTTTGTAATGTTGTGGCCAAATAATGGTCCCATATCGCCTCAAGGAGACAGTCACTATTCACATTACTGTTAAAATGTCCCGTCGCCGGTGGTAGTGCCGTAAAAATACCCTAATCCTTATATCTATCTGTCAGTTGTAACGCTTTTTGCGGTGGCAGTCACAAAATTGTTTTAATGGGTGCTTTTGAAGATGCCCTCAGTTATATAAATCCCTGAAAATAATTACTATCGTTGTGTATTCGGTATAATGGCCGGGCTAACCAAATCATATTTCTCGAATGTGAAAACACTTAGCTGGGGTAAAGGTCACTCAAGGCTATCGAAGTCTCGGAATTTTATCTCTGCCCTTATAATCATAAATATTAGAGTCTTCGTCATAGATATTCGTCCATTTTTTTGCTCCTATTTTTTCGTAGATGGTGCAGTCGTGCTGGCGTTGATATTTATTTTGAAAATCGAGTTCCATCAGTAGCAGCACATCCTATTTATTCCAGCTCGCACGAAAAGGCATCAGACTAGAGGCCTACACATTAAAAAATCAACTAGAAAAGTAAAAGTTTCACCTACATGGACGTTGTAAGAGAAGGGAGATTGTTTACCATCGGGATCTAGGTTCCAGTGGAAGTAATGTCCCTGAGACCCTCAGGCGAAGTGGAGACTTAAGTGATATTGTGTTTGGCTTGCAGCTAACTGCGGAACTATCGCTGGAGGTTCAGCGAAAGGGGCCGGCTAAGCCACACGGAGCGACATAAGACCGCATATGTCTTTACGAGCGCGCAACTAGGAGAATACCAAGGAGGTTTGAATATACCTCCTTGGAGAATACATACTGAGGGTTCGTTAAACGCATTCGCTTGAAATTTGAATCTCGTCATCAGAATCACTTGGGGAATTTATGGACATCAGGACTCAACGGCGAGAATATGCGTTCACATTCGAGAGCAAATCGCCTTTTAGTTGCTATCCTGCCCGATCTTCTGACATTGCAGAGGAGATGACGCGAAGCAACGGTTTACGAATGGGATTTCTGCATCCTCTTGCGGTACACATGATATAGGTTCATGGCGGTAAAACTGGATAGTGTGATCTAAGTAATACGAAGGAAGTCCGTAACAGTACAACTTCTGTGATAGTATTTACTATTATCATTATGTTCCAATTTAGGGTTAGCTTGTTTTGTGGGCATGACCGATTTTTCGTTCTTGGAAATCTAATAATAATTCGATTGAAATTTCAATGTGCCGTATACTGTCTTTGGTAGCCAGAAATGTGAGCTCGTCAGAACCTTCCGGCAAATAAATAGCCTAATGGTACAGACTCCCTTAACGTTGAGGTGGGTAGGCTTACCCTGGAGCATTTTTGCGTTCCAGTTGAATAGACGCTGATTTCCACGCTGCCGGCAAATTAATAACTAAATTCATCAAAAGTAAAAAAGTGATGATTTTTTCATGCGAACTGAAAAGCTATTTGTTATTCCATAATTCTGTATGACTGGTTTGAAACGACATCGATTCTATATTTGACCCACGGGTAACGAAGAGCAAATAGCTACTGACGAAATGAGGAACATGTTAACACTGTTTCTTTGTCTCAGTTGCTCATGAGAATGCTTAATATACTTAGAATTACCAGCATGAGAAATATAAATACATTCATGTGATGAGATGGTAAAACACTTAGTACAATTCCACACGAGTTTTTTTTAATTGATTCGACGTATCCAGTGTCATTTTCAAGGTAAGTATGTACTTTGACAGAGGTGGTCAATGTACCTTGTGTGTAACGTCGTAGACGTCGAAATCGATTGGGAAAATAATTACCTAAGTGCAGAATTGCACAAAGTTTTTTTGTCCATCATGACTAATCAAAGCCTAGCTTTTCCGGTATTTGGTTGAAAATTTATTGATTCATGGACTTCAAGCTTTTCGTCGAATCTGCATTTGAGTGGCTGTTTGGTTGTATTCCTTCCTTCAAAATTAGTCCTTTCCTTCCTCGGAAGTTCAGTAGGTATTCTTTTGGTATTTTTTGTATGTCCTAGCCGCATGCGTCGTCCGATACCAATGGAAGATTCCTAATTACGGTATTTTGCATATCTACATACGTACCCATCTTGCCGTTCCTTTTCAGGGTAATCACAGTCAAAAGATTTTAATTCTCGGTGACAAGGTCTGTGAAGCGGACTCTTATTTTAATTATTTCCTCCTTGCTGCTATATCTTTGCATGCCTCTTGCTTCAGTTACCATCATGCATTGCTTTATTCACGCCCTCCTGTTTTTAAGACGCCTAATTTTCCTCCTCTTCCGAGTATCTTCAACTCACATTCACATTCCATGACTTTCTCGGTTTACCCCATCCTCTCACAACATTCCATCCACTCTCATCTATTTTAACTCTTGAATCTCTGTCCACTTATGAAGATGAAAAATTTATAACTAATAACAGTCCCTCTAACATTGGTAGCATATCTTTAGTGTACATGACATCTATCTACATCTACGAAATACCCTGCAAGTCACCTCAAGGGTGTGTGGCAGGAGGTGAGTAGTCACCAACATACATTGCACTATACCTTCAAGTTAGTGTAACTACGACTAGTTATGCATTAGCTTAAGTCGCTAATGCTTGTCACGAGGCGAAGCCTCACAAGCATGCACACGACTACAGATATACTACCAAGTTTAGAGGGACCGTTAGTATTTATGTATTTTGCAATTACATAAACGGACAGAGATTCAAGAATTATGCTGAAAACATGCACGGCGTGCTTTTAGTACTAGGTATCAGAGTATTATGGAGTACTACTACTACTTAGAGCTACACTTACTATCGACAAACCTAGTTAAAAATCTCAATGGCAGCTGTTATGGTCTCTTATCGTTCGTGGGAAAAATGACATTTAAAATCTGTCCGTTCTGCAGTCTAGTTCCCTAATTTTATTGTTATTATCTGATCTACCGTAGTATATCGGATCTCGTAAAATATTAGAAACGTCGTCAGAGAGTAAATCGGTTTGGAACTTGCATAATAGATCGAGTCTATGTTTTAATTTTCGGTCTGAAAGCGATTCCCATCCCAGTTGCTGCAAAAGGTCAGTAAAACCATACTCTGTGGCAACACTAACGAGATTTTGTAGTGCATGCTTGTGAGGCTTCGCCTCGTGACAAGCATTGGCTATTTATGCTACTGCATCAATAGTCGTAGATACACTAACTTTAATAGGGTATAGTGTATTGCATGTCCGTAACTACTCACCCCCTGCCACACACCCTTGAGGTGGCTTGCAGGGCATTTTGTAGATGTATTTGTTTCGTTTTTCGACTCCCATCCATTCTCTTAAAGATGGCCAAACCAACAAAGCACAATACTTTCATTTACGACTGCTACTGGAACATCAAAACCGCATTATTTCACGACCTTCTCATTCCGAACCCTGTTTACCCTACTTTTGCCGTAAATAATTCTCTGGTACTACTAAATTCCCACAATATGTAGCCCAGTCTTCTGCTTTTCCTGACATACCCAGGTTTCGTTAACATTTTATTTCGTCGAGAGAAGACCAAATGCAAATTTTACACTTTTAATTCATACTTTTTACCACCAGAAGAATGCTGGTGTTTGTTTTGTGATCATTTTGTATTATGTATACGTAAGGAGTATTAAAATATTATAACTTGACAGTTGGCAACAATTTTCGATGATTATTTTTTAAAATAGGCAAGGATTAATGGGGAATACTTATTAAAGTATCCAAAGAGTAATGAGAATTGGTTGAAGAGTATAATGTGGCTTTCACTTGGCTATATTGGTTTTAATTTCCGCGCGCATCGATTCTGCGTAAGAATAATAGAAATTTTGATCTTCATTTTGCTGTGTTAACCATGACGAAGAGTAAAAATTAAGTTTTGTTTCTCCATGGTGGTGAGGAAGTCCATTAGGCGCCGAGTTTGGCTGCCTACTTCAGCCTCCTAGTTCGTATCTGGATGAAGCTTTTTCGCCCAGCTAAAGCTTAGTAACTTATTGAGTATCATATCTTCCTTAGTCACCACTGGCTACATTTAGTAAAGGTATTCCTCCGCCATGATAGCTCATCCCACAGTGCCAATGAATTAATTCCACCGTTGAGTGGTAGTTTGGTGGCTGAGGTCTGTTCTCACCTATAGTAGCCTTCGCGTTTACGGCTTACATTTATTTCGGCGTCATTTGTGTCTTTATGTTCTCTAAATCGCCTTCTAAGTACGGGTTGGACGAAATTAGCTTATTCCTATTCAAATGCGATGTCCTGAACTTAATTAAGGTGCAGGGTGTCATTAGAAATTGAAAATTGTACATCATAGGATGAAGTTGAGCTCAGGCTGAAGAAAGGGAATGTCTGCTGGCGGTGTTAAGTGTTCCATCCATTGTTCTCCTCTGCTTCAACCAGATGCTTATGACGGCTCACTGACGACAACCTTGATGTAGTAATTACATGATTCGCCTTTAGGTAATGCTTCATATCATTTTAATATGAGGAATGAGTTATAGCACATCTTAAAACAATTTGTGATCCTATCCGGAGCTCTGAAATATGCTTTGAAAAAGTATACTCCATTTGATGTTCTATAAGAACCAGCTGTGTCTTCCCCATATTGTAATAAATACCATAAGTGCGGGATTCGGGCCTCAAGGGAATTCTCTTTGCATCTATCGTTGAAAGCATAATCGTTACATTACGTTACATACAATGACAGAAGTTTTGCGTTCGTAGTGCTACGAACTTAGGGGATAAAACTGATGTAATGTGGAATGATTTATCACTTGGTGAATTCAACACTTTTTCTATTTTCA
This sequence comes from Pyrrhosoma nymphula, assembly GCA_963573305.1. Taxonomy (NCBI): domain Eukaryota; kingdom Metazoa; phylum Arthropoda; class Insecta; order Odonata; family Coenagrionidae; genus Pyrrhosoma; species Pyrrhosoma nymphula. Next base: position 84,715,418 of record OY754339.1, read on the forward strand.
CCGACTATGGTGTTGACATCTATAAAGGTGCTGTGAATACGCATCAAGGTATCCCCTTGTTAATGACCTTTTATGTGTCGAAACCATGGTCCGTGGAAATAAAAAATTGTGGAGTTTACAAAGTGATATATCATTCCAAGTGATTCATTTTCGCAAAGTAGAGTCTGGAGCATTAAGTTGCATGATGTAATGTGGTGAAGGGAGGTGATGACACCAGTCTTATAGTTTCGGTATCGTAGGGTGAGGTGAACTTTCAGGATTGGAAATTACAATGACATGTTCACTAGTTTATGGACGCAATGAGTTTACCAGATAGGTTAAGTAAGAGGAAGCCCTCATATTCGTTGATGTTTTCATATGGGATTCTTCATTTAACATTGTAATTCCAATTTGTTGTCTTTCAAATTGCACTCGTGTAGTATCGGCACTAAACATTCCGTTATCAATCTACATCTACAAAATACCCAGAAAGCCACCTTAAGGTTGTGTGGCAGGGGGTGGGTAGTCATTAACATTCATTACACTATACCCTAAAGTTAGTGTAACTACGACTAATTATTCATTAGCTCAAATCGCTTATGTTTGTCGCGTGGCAAAGCCTCACAAGCATGCACACGACTACAGATATACTACCAATTTTAGAGGGACCGTTAGTATTTATGTATTTTGCAATTACATAAACGGACAGTGATTCAAGAATTATGCTGAAAACATGCACGGCTTGCTGTTAGTACTAGGTAACAGATAAGGATTCAAGTATTAGGGAGTACTACTACTACTAATAGCTACACTTCCTATCGACAAACCTATTTAAAAGTCTCATTGGCAGCTGTTATGGTCCCTTATCGTTCGCGGAAAAATGACCTTTTAATTCTGATCGTTCTGCAGTCTAGTTCCCTAATTTTTCTCTCAAATTTGATTTTATTCTCTCTTCGATATTTGTATTTGGGCAGTACCACTACAGCAATTTCATCATGCATTTTTCCTGTTTCAATCTCGTGAAATAATGATTAGAGAATCGCTTTTGCAACTATAATTGAGTCAGAAAATCTGTGTTTTCACCTAGGTTGTGTAGACTTGTTATGATTGTGGAGCTTGGAATGCAAACAACTCGATCGGATCGATGGGTTCCGGCGATAGGTACTAATATGGAAGTCCCGAAATGCGTCGACGATGTCTGTGGAATGTGGGTCGCCCCCCACTGCGGAAAATCCGGCCTTCGCCATTGATTCCCTAATGCTTTTTTTTTGCTCTCCGTTTGCGTCCGGTGACCTGCCCCGCCCCCTTAGGATACTCTATATGTACTTGTCATCATCATGTTCAAGTGCCTTTAGAGATATGTGAGAAGCAGTGTTTCATGACTGTTTGTCTTGTTTTATTAAGTCATATCTATATTTTAGTTTTCCTTACTCAGTTGTGTACCTTTGATTTTCTTGTTTAATTAAGTCATTTTATTATTATTATTTTTTTATTTTACCATGATCTCCAATTATGTACTTTTATTCACTGTAAAGCTGGTACTTCTTGTTGTCTTATACGTGTATTCAATGTGTAGGGGAAACCGTGCAGTTATAGGCCGCATGGTATGTTGAAGAGCATAGTAAGAGAAAATTTGGAAAAAGTTGGGAAAAATTACAATAATGATAGCGAAATTTACAGTATTGATTATTGTAAATTTTGTCCAACTGTACTCTTACTATGCTCTTCAAAATACCATGTGGCTAATAACTGTATGGTTTACCGCACCTTAATAAAGGTTTTATACTCGTTCAATAAATATATTATATTACCTATATATAACGTCTCCTTGGAGCCGAAAGAGCAATTAGATTACACTCATGCACTTCATTTTGTTTGAACCCGTGACCTTGGCGCTAACTGAAAAGGCGCGGTATTAACCTGATTACCCAGCCGGCTATTGCATCGAATACCAGGATTCTAACGATTGATCGCATTCGTGAAAAATAGTGTAGTGTGTTGCTCCATTATCGGATGCTAGATCGACTGAATGGCCACGTGTAAGTAAATAGTTATTCCTGCTCTCCCCTTTATACCAAGTCGCAATCAAGCTTCCCGAATATCTTTTTGCGAATCTTGGCAGAGCGGGTGACTGACCATCTGCTTTTGGAGGCCGGGCAGGTGTGGCTGTGGTGGTTCCACGTGCCGACACCACCTTGCCGACCGGTGGCGGGGGATTTGGTGCCCCTCGGGCATCTGGATACGATTCGGGGATTTTGAAAAATTGACAAGTGAGCGCACTCCTCGACGATTTCAATCATCTCTGACCGCAGGACGTAATCAAGCAGCTTTTTCATTGCCCTTGAAATGAATCTGCGATCGTGATATCAGGTTATCGAGGTCTAGAGGAGTAGCTCGGCCTCAAGCTCCGGTTTATTTCATAGCTCCGGCTCCGGTCAACATTTCCGATCAATCCGGTCTCAAATAATCATTATTTCTTTAATATTTTCCCATAAAAAGATTTTCCAGTGTTTTCATATAAAAATACAAAACTTTTTTCGCGTGTTTTCAACTTGCATTAATTTCTTTCAAAATAATCTCACTCTTTTACAAAAAATGTACATAATATGCATCAGATCAAGTGTAACTACATGTATAGAATTATCTGCTGAAATTCACAGTGAGAAAGTGTAACTGAAAATGTAAAATCACTGCCACATTTGAAGCCGCGAGTGTTACGTATTACTTTTCTAATTTCTGCTTTGACATTTGCTTCTCTCTTAAAAATTCACTAAGTGACATTCTATGTACTGCTTTGAATTCTGACGGTGACATCATATGGCTGGCTCTCTCAGAATTTCAGCATTATGACACTGTCAACAAGATTATGACACAATCAAAAGTACTCTATGTAATTTGAACATCCTGTGCACACGAAACGATAACAGGAATGACATTTATTTTATTGTAGTGTGGCACAGATACCCCAGTTGTAGAATAGGTGAAGAGCTGGAAAATTTTATAATTTAGAGCTCCGGCTCCATAAAAAATTTGGAGCTGTGGGTCCAGCTCCGGCTCCAAAACCCTGATCATGATCATCCGCGATTCATTCAATCCAGCATATTTTCGCCGTCAAGCCCAGATTTTAATGACTTAATACCAGTTTTATTACCTTGCCATCGTGAGAGATAGTAATTTGACCATTTCAATACCAACGGGATACATTTGTCCGAGCGGATGTTTCTGTTTTAAATGATCGATGCACAGAGTAGGAACGAAAATCCTCAGAAAACATACCCATGTTATTTCAATCGCGGAAACGAAATAATCAATTTTGATAGGGTTCAACGTATGCATAAATACATCGAGGAAATTGATCTAGTTATTCAATTAGAGATGTGAGAAGCGTTGGATTTGGTTTAAATGATGACGAGGTGCTGTTGAATAGTTATCGCCATTTTTTTTACCTCTATAACTATCCAACTCTCCTATTTTTGCAAACTTATACTTGGAATATACGAATATTAACTACTGGAAGCTTTCTAAATGCGTATTACGTTCCAGTTTTCAATTCAGCGTGTGCCGGTTGAAACACGTTAATTCTTCCCTCTCCCGGAAGCTCTGTTTCTGCGAATTTTCATTATCGCTGCAGCTGCGTTTGTATTTGGAATAAAGAAGCGTATGAGAGAGAAATCTTTGTAATCTTGCCGCAGGCACGTATTCAGAATTTCATTTCGAGATGATCCAGGTGTTGAGCCAATGTTTGATTGGGGAAAACAGTACACTAGCCTATAATTTTTGGTACCTACGACCGTAAAAGTCCATTGTTTTTGTCACTGGTTGCTTCATAGTTGGCGTCCGTAGATAAAGTTTTATTCTAGAGAAGTTTATTAATGTAACGTTCGTGTAACCGTTCTAACTATTTAAATAGATCCCACGCTCTAAATGATTGAGTTGCATACTCAATTGGAACGTATTCAAATTTTCAGTGTATGTGATCGATTTTTTTCAAATCTATAGCTTATGTAGAGGTGTTATGCTTATGTAATTCCTTTTTGTCTCATTTCCCCTCGGCAGTTCCGAGGCATTAATCCATGTTCTCATTGAGATTTAACATGTTTGCTTCTCTCTTTATTCTTCCTTGGGCCGTAGATATTTGGTCAATTACAGCTTATTCGTCGAATGGCCGGGTTAAAATATTAATTTTTGATGAGGGTGCGACTGTTGCACTTGGCGTCAAGCGTTGAGGGTTTTCTCTGTTTTTTTGATAATTATTTCACTATTAACTAGTCAGGTTTATTTTTTAATCTCACTTACGTGAGAATGCGTCCTCAAATATGGAAAATTACGTCATTTTTCGTAGTTCCACTCCACCACCCAGGCGGCGTGACCATCTACGTCTAGAAAATACCCTGCAAGCCACCTCAGGGGTGTGTGGCAGGGGGTGAATAATCACCAAAATTCATTACACTTTACCCTAAAGTTGGTATAACTACGACTAATTATGCATTAGCATAAATCGCTAATGCTTATCACGAGGCGTTGCTGCATTGTGGGAACAGCACATAAGAAGCATTTTACTCGAATGCTGACTTTCCCCTCCACTCCACAATACTAAAATAGCAATAGAAAAAATAAAAAGATAGAATAAACATATAAATATAAATCTACCAACAATACAAACATGAAACTCTTCAATAAGAATAAGAATAAGTTTATTTCACCCAAAAGATATACACAATTTTAACAAATCAAAATGAGGGTGAAACTAGGCACCCCAGAAGAAATAGTTTCTTGTTTTGGGGTTGCCCTCCCTTAAATAAATTGGCTGTAGTTCAGCAGCGGTCATTTACAAAAATAATCATACAATAAATTCTTGTTTTTATATAACATAAATGTGTTCCATTATAACATTTTTGAATTTGAATATAAAATAAATTGCAATTTTCACATAATAAAATAAAATAAGTACACATACCATACAAGAGTCACACCATAGTTTTTAGGAGATATTCCACATCATTTTTCTCTAACAACCAAAATTTCAATTTTCTGAGGAAAATGGTCTTATTGCTAATTGATGAAATCTCATTTGGAATTTTTTGATGAATTGAAGGAGCAATGAAATCAAAGAAATGTTTGTAAGCTTCAATATTGGGTTTAGGTATGGTACAATAGTGAACACTTCTTAATCTACCGTAAGTACACGGTTTAAAATTTAGACCTCCTCGGTTATAAAAGATTCGTAATACTTTATACAAATAGAGATGACGAAGAGGCAATATTTTTAATTTTTTATATAAAGGGAATGACGATTCTCTTGTGCCAGTTCCCAGAATGACACGTAGCATTTTATTTTGTACGATGCGAACTGGTTGGATATTAGAGTAGTACGTGCCTCCCCAACAAGTCAAACCATATTCTATTCTAGAATTAACAAGAGCAAAATAAACAGATCGCATGACTGACACAGGACAAATTCTTTTTAGCAAGTAAAATTTTCTTAGAGCAATAATTAATTCCAATTTTAGTTTGCTAATGTGTGGTTTCCAATTGCAATTTTTATCCATGATTAAGCCTAAATACTTCAGATTATCAACTGGTTCAATTTTTATGCAGACTTCACAAGTTTTTCCATTTGAATTCAAGCATTGGAGGCATTTATAAAAAATATTAATGTCAAGTGGTGGAACATTTTTTAAACTAAAGAATATATACTTCGATTTTTTGCTTAATACTAAATTGTTTGCACAAAACCAGAGATTAAGTCTATTCAAGTCACTTTGCATTTGAATAACAAGTTCCGACGTACTGGAAGAAGAATAGCACAAAGCAGTATCATCAGCGAAAGAAGTTAATTTTCCACCGAGGAGACCATTACACATATTATTGACATAGATTAGAAAAAGGATAGGCCCGAGGACGGAACCTTGTGGTACCCCACATGTGACAGTCACCTCTTCACTAAAACAACCATCAACTTTAACTCTTTGGGTTCTACCCGACAGGTAGCTCTTGAACCAATCATTCACAACACCTCTAATGCCAGCTTCTGTCAGTCTTTTTATTAGTATAGTGTGGTCAACTGTATCAAAAGCTTTTGTTAAGTCAAGAAAAAGACCAGCACATTTTTTGTTTGCATTTAACCCTCCATATAAACAGGAACAAAAATCTAAAAGAGCATCTTCCGTGCATGTTCCCTTTAAAAAACCAATGCTACATGCTTTTATGATACAGGAGGCATATTGAAGATCAATTAATGGGCACCATCTTTGGCTCTCAAGTGGTTTTCTTTGACTCACTCGCTCTTTCGACTCTTGATCCGTTTCATTTGCCTCCGCCTTTTATTAGGAACGTGAAATGGAGCCACCATCGGACCTTGGCCGATCGTGAACCGGTCATTAAGAGAGCGAAATGGGTCTCCCGCAAAGAGCCATTAAAAATATGAGATTACAAAATAACCCCCAGTCCACGTCCAAGGTGCCTTGCATCTGGTGGCTACGTACTGGATTCCTATCTTGAAGGAGCGGGTTTGATACCCGGTGGTTGCGAAGATTTTTCGGTCGAATATCGATCCCAATTTCGACGATTTGTGGAGAGCAAAGCACTCCCTTCTGTCGGATGGGACGTTAAAAAATGTCTCCCCCATGGCGCTTTGCGTTAAAGAGTAGACCAATGTGGACTTGGGGTTGCTCTCCACCCTACCTCCTTTCCCTATCCTACCCACTTCCCTTAAATGGTGCAAATGACATCAGTTGCCCATCGACTTCCATGGTAATCGACCAATCAGTTTTGCGTAGTATGCGTTACCCACTCAAACTAAAGCAAAAATGAAGAACGCACCTTAGGATCTACCCGAAGAGGAGTATAAGAAGTTATGCGAAAAATACAGGAAAGCGAAAACAGCAGCTAAGGCGGCCTTTCAAAAAGCATTAACGGAATTCAAAGATTAAATATTGGGCGAATATTTAGAGGAAAACCCAAAGGCATTTTGGTCGTACGTGAGGGAGGTTCAAGGCTGAAAATCAACAGTAACGTCACGTAAGAACATTCTAGGAGAAAGACCAAACAAAAAATTAGATAAAGTAGATGTCCTCAACATCTTTTTTCAAAGCGTCTATACACAATGCTCAACAAATAACACCGCTACAATTCCTAGGCTATATAAGCGCCCAATACAGTCTATTAATGTCACTAGTCGAGGAATAGAAAGTCATCTGAAATCCATTAACTCCAAGAAATCACCCGGTCCCGATCAAATTCCCGCCCGAGTTTATAAAGAACTAGCATCAGAAATAGCACCGTACCTGAAAATATATTTGAAAAATCTCTAACACAACATCATGTTCCTTACGATGGGAAAATCGTAAACGTTACACCAATATTTAAGAGCGGTGATAAGGAAGAGCCCAGTTACTAAGGACTGATTTCCCTTACGTCTATCTCGTGCAAGATATTGGAACATATAATTGTCAGTTCGATTATGGGGTATTTGGATAGTCAAAACTTGTTAACGCAAAATCAGCACGGATTCCGGAAAGGCAGGTCTTGCGAAACCCAGTTGGCCCTCTTTCTTCACGACATTCTTTCCTCGGGAGAAAAGCTTGTCCAAGTAGACGCAATATTTCTAGATCTCAATAAAGCTTTCGATAAAGTCCCTCATTCGAAGTTACTCGTTAAGTTGAAAGATAACGGAATACACCACGACGAGTACTTGGCAAGTGCGACGATAAAGTTAGGGAAATCAGCTACTTCTCCCTCGTTAGACCCCACTTGGAATATGCTGCCAGTATTTGGGATCATTGTAAGATAGGCTTGGAAACTGAGTTAGAACTCGTGCAGCGAAGATCGGCAAGATACGTTAAAGGCCGTTATGATAATCTCGTTACTGTTACTGACCGTTTGCAGCAACTGGGATGGGAAACGCTTTCAGACCGTCGATTAAAATTTAGACAATCTATTATGTAAGTTCCAAACCGATTTACTCTCTGACGACGTTGATAATCCTGCCACACACCCCTGAGGTGACTTGCAGGGTATTTTGTAGATTTCCCACGAACGATAAGGAACCATAACAGCTGCCAATGAGACTTAAATCTAGGTTTGTCGATAGGTCGTGTAGCTTTTAGTAGTAGTAGTACTCCCTAATACTTGAATCCTTATCTGTTACCTAGTACTAACATCACACCGTGCATGTTTTCTACAAAGGTCTTGAGTCTCTGTTCATTTGTGTAGTTGCAAAATACATATACATTAACGGTCCCTCTCCATTGGGCAGGGACATATACATTGAGCATATCTGTAGTGTAGTGCATGCTTGTCACGAGGCGAAGCCTCACTTGGCTTGAGGCGAAGCCTTGAGGTGGCTTCCAGGGTATTTTGTAGATGTAGATGAGATGTTGTATAAGAGAGTTCTTAGCCGACCGCGAACAGAGGGTAGTTCTAGATGGTGTTAGTTCAGATGTAGTGAAAGTAACATCAGGTGTACGCCAGAGAAGTGTCATCGGTCCCTTATTATTCCTTTTGTATATTAATGACATCACTACCGATGTTACGATGAAAATTCGCCTCTTCGCAGACGACGCAGTGTTGTACAGGGATTTAAGCAATGAGTCTGACAGGAATGCGTTAGAAAAAGACCTAGATGCTATAAATGAATGGTGCAATATTTGGCAATTAAAATTGAATTTTAAAAAGTGCGTTGTCATGAATTTTTGGAAAAAGAATTACTCGGTCAACGAAACGTACACAATTAATCAAACCAACTTATCAAATGTAGAGTCAGTTAAATGCTTAGGAGTGACCCTTAACCAGGACCTGTCTCAGGGGAAACACGTTCGGGAAATTTTGCGGACAGGCTAGTTGCAAATTAGGATTTATTTAAAAAATACTAGGTAAATGCGACGAGAAGGTTATAGAGCGATGTTATTTTTCACTCGTGAGACCTCACTTGGAGTTTGCCGCTGGCATATGGGGCCCTTACGAAGTAGGACTTATCTCAGAAATAGATCGAATACAACTGAGTGCAGCAAGATTTGTAAAAAGTTGTTACGATAAACTTAGCAGTGTTACCGACTTGTTGAAGGAATTAGGGTGGGATTCTCTAACTGATCGAAGGGAGAAATACTGGTTAAATCTTGTGCGCAAGTTTGAAGTAAACAATTTTTTGCCGGACGTTCAACATATTTTGCTTGAACCAACGTACTTCGGTAGAAGCGATCACAGGAATAAGATAAAGGAAATAAACTGCAGAACCGATAGATTTAAAATGTCATTTTTTCCACGTACAATAAGGGATCATAAAAGTTACGATAGATCAATCATATGAAACTCCCACCCTCTCTAGGTAGAGTTGAATTATCACTTGTGTTTATAAAATAGTATCATTACTGACACCGCTTGATATGTCCGGCATTATTTTATTTTATGTTGTTCTCTGCATGAAGTAGTATCTCGTAGCATTCATAAATTAATAGTATTAGTAATATTAACAACTAGATGTGTCTTTAGCATTGTACTACATGTTTGCATGTTCATTTACGTATCACTCTCCCAGTTTCTAGTTAGACTGCGCACTATTCTCCTGACTGCTTTGGCCTGCGCCTAGCGGCCGGGGGAGCGCTCGAGGTCCCGATTTGTGCTGCGACGAGTGCTGCATGCCTGGTGTGGAATCACCCCGTGCCACACACCCTAGTGGTGGCTTGCACGGTACTTGGTAGATTTAGATGTAAAGCGAAACGGATAAATGCGCTACAGATTGTGACGTGGTAAGACCCGCGCAGCAGAATGAATTTCTGTCTCGCCAGTGGTCTCGAAGACGGCGGATTTCAAGTCAGTAATCACGGGGTGATGTTTACTGGGAAGTTCTGGGAATAGAGACGAAGTTCGAGGAATAGAGACGAAGTTCGACGAGCCGAAGAACCTCTCATCATCAACTTCTAAAGGCAATGCCTTGCCGTGATAAGTCTCTCTTTTCATCACAGCTTCCTTTCGAGTTAGCGTGCGATGTGGAGTCCATCTCATACTCCATGTTTTTTTTAGAATGCGGATCTTGATTTCCTTTCTATCACTTTACCGTCGTATATATTTGTTCGGAAAAATATATTTATGACCGTTTTAACTGCAAAATGCTTCGAGTCGCAGTAAGTTTGAGTCAGAAAATTTATGTGTCAATGCTGTGTGAAAAATGTGCAGATCATCAACTTAACTCGATCAATGGGAATACAATTAGGGAACTAGACTGCAGAACGGACAGATTTAAAATTTCATTTTTCCCGCGAACGATAAGAGAACATAACATATGTCAATGAAACTTTTAAGTAGGTTTGTCGATAGGTAGTGTAGCTCCAAGTAGTAATAGTTCTTCCTAATACTTGTATCCTTGCCTGCTACCTGGTACTTAAAGCACGCTGTGTATGTTTTCAGCATAACTCATGAATATCTGACCGTTTATGTAGTTGTAAAATACATAAATACTAACGGTCCCTCTAAAATTGTTAGCATATTTGTAGTGTTTTACATGCTTGTGAGGTTTCGCCTCGTGACAAGCATTAGCTATTTATGCTAATTCGTCACTTGTCGTAGTTACACTAACTTTAATAGGGTATAGTGTGACTATATGTTGGTGATTAATCACCCCCTGCGACACAGCTATGAGGTGGATTGCAGGGTATTTTGTAGATGTAGAGTTTCTTACCACACATCCAAAATTCGAGTGAAGGAAAATATAGTTGCAGTGGTTTCGAATGTAGTATGTATGTACTTCATTCGGACTCACACTCCTCGTCAACGAAAGCAAGGGTGCTGCGATTCATTGCCACGCTTCGCCGTTGACTTCTCCTTCGGATAATTTTGCGTTATTACGTGCGATGATCGAAGTGATGGAGCCCACTCCTCCGATCAAGGGCCGTGGTCGTTTATTTCCTTTCGAGGAAGAGTTCACTGCCGATTAGGGCCTTCTCTTTTTCCTCCTCATTTTCAGGGCCGCTTGCCCCGCTTTATTTCGGCCAATAGCCAACGACAATTTCTCCCCCCCCTCCTCAATCCAGGCCCGGCATTTCCCTCCTCTCTCTTTCTCTCTCAACCCCTCGCACCCAAAGTGAAAGTTGGGCCTTACTCCTGTGCCCTCCTCTCTCCCTCTCGCACTCTCTCTTCTCTTGACTTCTTCTCATCTTTATTCTTTTCCGAGCCAACGAGGGATTTTTCGAAGGGCACGCCACATAAAAAAGAGAGATATTCAGGAACAGGATCGCGAAAAAGAGAGAGGGAAAAAATTGTATTGAATTTCAATTAAAAGCGAGTTCGTTTTCAATCGCACTGCTCTCTTTGTTCTTTCCCTTGCCACGCACCTGCTGCGATTAGCCGCGCGAACTCCACACGAGCAAAAAATGCATTTTACTTTTTTTAGCGGGAGTGACTTGCTCGTAAAGTCCGCATTGACCGGAAAAAAATTGTGAGCGGGGGCCGTGAAGGATCGGGCGCGCTTGGGATGGGGGAGGAGTCGAGGTGATCTTTTGCTTTGAAGTGATTTCATTTCGCGGAAGAGCAGGTCACGGTGTAATGGGAATCACGCAAATCACGACTGCTTTGCTTGTGGCCGTGGTACATACTTTCGGGGAACGCGGATGAATTTATTATTGGCTCGGAAAAGCGGGGAATGAATCAAGTTCAGGCCGGAAGAGCACTTGATTCTGGAAATCGATGGCGTGTGGATGCATTTGAATGTACTCCTCTTCTTCTTCTAGCCCTAACAGTGGAAATTTAATAGAGGCATTCTCCGTATTTATTGATTGCTTCATCATTTCCTAGTAGCATGTAAAAACTATTTTCGTTATAAAGAGATTATAACTTACATTTTATGGTGGTCGAGAAGTAGTATTTGCTCTTTTAAGATTAGCTACTCAACGTCTTGATCAGCAGGACTGTTTATGGTGCCATTGAAGTTACCTTCCTATCGTAAAGGTAGTGAGGCATTTATTACAAGAATTTCATGATCGGATTTATCATGGTATGTATAAACTTTGCCTAACGGTAGTATAAGTATTTTGAAGTGTGGAGTTTAGAGGCGTATTAAAAAGATGCTATACGCAATATTGTGGACTTAATAAGATGATATGTGGAATATAGTGGACTTAAAAAGAAACATAATTATTGTATCGAAATGGAGAGATTTGAATCCGTCAGTTTTTCTTTTCGCCAAAGCATTTTTTTAAACTACACATTTTACAATAATTTTATTGTCTGGATTAATAGTAAACATACTGCGCTACCTACTAAACACTGAGTTGATAATGCAACCTTTTTGTGCTTCCGGTGTCATAGATTCACGAACTTCATCTGCGGATAATGCATGATGAGAGCGAAGGACGTTTTCTCGGGTTAGGGGCTTCTTGTCTGCTGAAGAACGACTCGCCCCTCACCCTCAGGGTTTCTGAATGCCGTTACTCGAAATTTGCCGCTCTTACATACTCTCGTCGCATAGTATATACTCTGTGCTCTCGTCTTTGGATCAGATGGTGGATGATTGGCTTTGCCGTCTTACAATGTAATTTTTCGATGGAATTAAAATAAAACTTCTGCATCCCTAGAAAATATTCCAATATTTTGCTAAATATGTTTTCTAAGGCATTAAAATAATAAAAAAGTAGAAAGCCATTTACGCGTACTTACTTTGCTTCGGAAGTCGCACTCACGCTATTCGAAGTAGTACCTACAATCTGCGACAGCTATTTTCTTATTATAGTGTTGCCAAATTCATACTAATTAATTTCTTGGCGTCATAATTTAGATATTTTGTTTACTCGGAAGGAGAGTGCGACATGTACTCCCTAAGAACCTACAGGAAGTAGTTCTAAGGATAGTATTACGCTAAATAGCGGCTGATAACTTATATCTTAATTTCGAGACTTTCGAGAGTCTCGTGACGGTGGTATCGTCTCGTCTCGTCAAAAAAAGAAAAATGGTCTCGTCTCGAATTCTCTTCTTTCGAGTATCTTGTCAACACTATCTTACATTCCCGCCTTTATTTATTCTTAATTATTATTTTTTTATTATTATTTTTTTATTTTTTTTATATTACCACCGAAGGCCAAACCTTTACATCGGGGTATTTCAACATTCAAGAACGGACAAGCACAAACAACCATGTCCTGGGACGTGAAAAATCCTCCCCAGGCGGGATTCGAACCCGCGACCTTTGGGTTAGCAGGCGAGGACGTTACCCCGCCGCCACCGAGGCCGTTATGAAATGAAGTAATTCGAAAGACGTCATTCAAAAACCCTGATGATAAATAACGAGTCGTTCTTTGGCACGCTGGTAGGCATGGAGTCTCTAACTCGGTGGAAGACCCGAAAAACCTTCGAACACAAGATTCGCCGGGAAAGCAATATGATAATTATGATTAGAGCGAATTACCCGGGCCGTGTATGAATTCTGTAGTCACGATTTCGGTGGTCGGCTGTTCTTTAACTTGGGTATGTTGAAAACCGCGGCGTTAGTTAAAAAGCGAGTGTGTTTTGGGGAATCGATTCAATTTAAAATCCTTCGTTCGTCTGTATGGGGAAGTGACCCTTGCGAGCGTCACTTTTGGGCAATGTTTTAGATTCGCGCCCCTGGTGACCCGCGCGCTCATTAAACCCTGGGATGGGGGGCTCTCCTTTCGCTCCTTTTTCATGCCCCGTAAATATTTCACGGCGAAACTCCCGAAGTGGCTCTTGTTTTCATTATTTTGAAAGCTTATGCGGTACTTTTTTTAGTGTTGTCTTCATTGGTCGTTCAAATCTAAGAGTGGTTGACTGTAGCCCTCCATCCTGCCCTCTTTCTAATGCTAGTTCCCTTACTCCCTGGTAGCTCTTCTTATGCACTTTCCTCTTATTTGAGCCGTGTATCTATCCCTTGGCCTTCCTCTCGGAACTTAACCCTCTCTTTTTCCTTCAATTATATTATCTTCACAAACTCATTATGCCTCAGGGTGTGCCCAATCCATCGGTTCTTATCCTTGCAGTGTTCCATATGATACATTCCTCTTATGTTTCCTTCTTCGTTTCTTATTTTATTCTCCACCCATTCGATCTTCAGCATCCTCCTCCAAACACCAGGTTTCGAAAACTCTTAATTTTTTCTGGTCTGCTTTTCTATGGGCTTTCTTTCCGTTCCATAGAGTGCCACGCTCCACACGAATGCTTTCACGTACTGTTTTCTCGTTCGTAGTCCTATATTCTTGTATATATACACAGTAGTTGCATTTCCATGATGAACCCTTTCTTAGCTTGGGCTATTCTACGCTTGATGTCTGTTTTACTTACTTTACAGCTTGAATACGTTGCGAGCATATGGGACCCTGGACAGAAAGATTTTATTCGAAAAATAAAATACAAAGGAAAGCTGTGCGCTTCGTTAATAACTACTACCAGCGAACAAAGAGTGTTTAACTACTTATAGAGGGAATAGATTGGCAACCACTAGAGACTCAGGGACTATACGCTATGCTTAGATTGCTTGAGAAATTCCGAACAGGTGTGTTTCAGTGTGACTCAGAGAATATCATTTTGACGTCGCACTACATCTCTAGGTCGGACAGGATAGATAAAATAAGTGAAATACATAGCCGAGCACATAGATACAAACATTCGTCCTTCCCATGCACAATAAGTGACCATAATGGAAACTGAGATCCACTGAAAACACTGCCGAAATACACTTAACCTTTTCACCTCCCTATAACATTCTCCTTTTTCACCTTTACGCGGCTGGTGTCCTAATACCCCCTGCCACACGCCCATGCGGCGGCTCGCAGGGTGGTATGTACATGTAGATGTACTTCTTCCGTCCCACGTGAAGTGGAGGTTGGTGAAGTAATTGCTCTATTTTCTCTAATCGTGGTTTCTGCATTCAGCTTCTCTCAGCCGCATACTAGGACTTCAGTCTTCCGCATTTTAGGATTTTATAGTGTTTTGTGTCAAGGATTCAAATCAGTTAAGTGACGGCAGTCGGTGGAACCCAGAAGGGTATAGAGTTGGTGTGTTGGCTAGAGTAGGCACTGGCTTCCCATTCGGACGACACGGGTTCGATTCCCGGCTGTGGTGACGGAGATTTTCAGTGGAATCCCGGCCCCTACCTGGGTGCCATGTGAAGAGCAATTCAGTACTCGGTAAACAGGTGGTCCCCTTGGCGCCATTCGCTAAAATCAGGCTAAGGCCGATTCCGGGTTTGTCTAACCCATTCTTCCGTTCCACAAATAATCCTTCCATTACTAACTTCCATATCGAGGATATAGAATATCGTGCCGCACATACATTATGGAGATAGGAAGATCAGAAAATGAGCGCATGAAGTGGAAACACTCGCTGTGAGGCGTGGTGGCCTAATAACTCCAGCACACGGTCGCTAATCAAAATACTCTTGATTCCAATCGGAGTTTCTGATTCGATTGCCGCGGTAAATGCCCATTTCTGTTTCCTGTCCTTCTGATGTTGTTTTATTTTTAATCCTAATCCTGAGTGGCAATTATGTATTCGGAGTCTTGGGTGGAATGAGGAAAAGATTTGGGGATGGTTAGGTAGACAGAGCACTGAATCCCCATCCCGAGGTAATATCGACAGGCGGATGTTAGTCAATGGAATCCCAATCCCTGCTTGGATACCATGTGGAAACCACTTCAAGTGAGTGTCCGATGTTCGGACGTTCAACTCAACCCGTCTCCAGGGCGCATCATGTTCAGACTGCCAACGCCGGTTGCTCTGCACCCTTACTCCATTCACAAGTATAGTCCATTCCTTTTCAACCAGCCTACCTATACTTGATGGCACAAAGGATCCCTGTAGTTTGAGTTGTCTTCGCAAATAATGTCTTTCAACCGACCAATATCTTGCCTCCATTGTGGACCAACGATTTTTATTAGTCGTGAGGCTGATGACGTGCCAGCTTTGATCATATTAAAAAAAAACGTTTAAAGGGTTTCCCCAAGGCATTTTATTCTTCTCGAGTTGTTTACCCAGTAAACAAGGGTGAAGGAGTAAGGTTCTCTTTCACGCAATAGCAGGTATCTTCCTTCTTTCTGATGATTGACTTATAATCTGACTTTTTTGACACGCTGAGCACGTTTATTCTTCACTCACAAATATCCTGACCAGCGTTGGCATAGTTGTTTTTCTTCTAAGCACAAAATTCCTAAGTGTTGTACAATGGTTGTATTACTTAATTACTAGCATCATTAGCGTTACTCTCTTACATTGGCGTAATCTTCGAAGTTTTATAACAAAATATTAATGTCGAATCTAGCATTTCTTAATGCTGTATTCTGCGCCAATATAATTGCCTTTGTGAAAATACAGCGGAACTTCTATGATTAAAGGTGTTTTATTTTGATGATTCTAAAATGAATAGGATTTGCAAGTCAGTCCTACGTATTATATGAGTAATTTCTCTCAACAGCTTGATTTTTAAAGTAAGTATCTCTGTATTAAATGTTCAATGTGACAGCTACTACATAGTGTCTGCATTTTGCACGTCATTTTCCGAGTTTTCACTTAATCCTATGAATTAAATTTATTTTTTTCTCCTTCCCGTTGAATTTCAACGGCCACCATCTTTTAGTTTGGTAGTTGAATTTCGAATAGAAAATTTTTTGTGTGACTTTGTAGAGAGCTGTAAGTGTGCTCTTGGAAAGACCTCTTGTACCAGAAAATGTCTCTCGTGAATTCCCCCGAGCATTATCATTTCTTAGGAAAAAGATTGTAATTTCAGGCACAATTAGACCCTGATCTTATCTCTGAATAAGAAGTGTATCCTTAGTATACTGTAATTTTCGCGAGCGATTATGTTTGATCTTTTGGTTAAAATTTTGCGTAATTCAAATAAATTCCCTAATTCTGTTCGTATTTTGCTAATATAGAACTACCCTTCTACTCATAAACACCAAAATTGTAAAATTCGTATTACTATTTTGCGTTTTGCATGAATTTTTTTATTTGCAAGCAAATTTTTCCTGTTATTTGTATCTTCTCGTTTCTATTTTACGTTCATGAAAGCTAATTAAATGTAAAATGTGGAAACAGAACCATAGCAGATTTTGCTTTGCCTTTCTCCTTTGAACTGCTCATTTGGCTAGAGTAATTTACTTTTATTAGGAAAAACGTGTTTCCTTCCATGCGATAAATATTTACTGGTAGTGAACTTGAGTAATTGCAATTTCCAACTCCCACTATCATTGCTCATGAAATAAATGATTAATTTTGTGGAATTGTAAATGTGAGGGCCTTCCAGTTTCTTGCGTTGCTAAGATTTTTCGACCTCGAACTTGATGCTTGAAAGATAAATCTTGGGTCTTAGTGAATTGAGAAGTTAAAAACCTCTGAAGTAAGGCAAGGCCACGAAACTTAATTCATTATTGTAGTTTATAAATCAAATAGTTGTTGCATGTTCAATCACGTAATATCAACTTCATTATGCTTACATTTTTGAAATTCACTCTCTCATGATGTAATGAATGAATTTTTATGAATGTGTACTTGAGAACCAAGTGATGGTCTGGGAAAACTGAGATCATATCATATTTTGTCGAAGGCTCTGCAATTATTCAAAATTATTTTTGCGAAACTCTGGAATGCACTGGAGTTTTCCTACCAGTTCAACTAAATTCAATTTTACCGAACTCACGTATATTACTTATGAGAAAAAACTTATCCGGAAATTTTGTAGAAATTCTGAAAACTGCAAATGACACCGGTTATTGGAGTGCAGCAATATTCGCACAACATTCCATTGACAATTTAAAAATTCCCATTAGGGGAGTCGCATCGAGGCATTCGACGGCGCGAATAAAAATTTAATTTCACCATGCATCCGCTACACCGGGTCCACGTCAATATTTCAATTTAGCATGATCGAGCGTTCACATGATCCAGCGGTTCCAGGCATTCGCCGGAAACGGCGCCATCCGCTTCGTTTATTTTTCATCTTGGTTGTTTTAGATCAATGGCTGATTGCAACTTTACCTATGCGGCGCATGTGAATCAAAATCACATTTTCTCTCGGCATGAGAAACGATGCCGAGAGCAAATGTAACACTTCGTCTGTGTCCAAATATAACACTTCGTCTATATGTATCCAAAATATAACACTTCGTCTTTGTCCATTTCACTGAAAGTAGCTATATTATGTAAAATAATCAACAAGTTTTTTTTCGAAATGCAATCTTCACCTATGTTTACATAGACTCTTGCATGAATTCGCCGTTGCGCTTACGACAGTCAATTTTCCGTGGGAGGTGCGCCGCAACGTCGATTGTGTCCGGTGGGTGAAATTCCCGTCCTACGTTAACATTGATTGTGTCCCAGTTGATCGCCCCGTGCTGGGTTCGTGTTCGAAGTGGAATATGGCTGATGCTGTTTAGGAGGAAGGTTTTAAAAATTCTTCTCTATCGCTGAGACTTATGGATGTCTCTGGAGGTGGTTCAGCGTGTTTTCATGTGAGAGAGTGGCAGTGATTTCAAATGTTCTGTCCAGTCCTGTCGTGTGAAATCGTTTTACCGATTTCATTGCGAAGTGTGATTTACTTTCCTCGTTGGATGAGCGAAATCTCCGAGGTTCTGCTGTGACGGAGCTGGAATATTTCAATAAATGAGCAGGAGATAGTGAATTTTTAGTTTTTACACCGCCCACACTGTAGTAAGCATGTTTTTATTCTCTGGAACGTTCCTTAACAATGCCGATATGTGCACTCTCGACGTCACTTTTTTACATTTTAGGCCGGAGATTGTTTTGTGAAATTACTCCGAGTGGAATCGTTCCTCCTAATTAGATTCTTAGATTAGGGTTGGAATGCTTGTTAGTATGTTGGCTTATTTCTCTGGTCAAGTTTGATCTCTTGAATGTCATGTGAGAAATTTAGATTCTGCCTTCGTTAAATATGATAAGTAAGACGTTTATGATGCATTATTACGTGGTGGTCTACCGGTTAGGTCAAGTTTTTTTATCAACCACTCTCTCCTATTATCTGTACCTACTACCTCTAGGATCATCAATTCTCCTTTGTCCCATTACTGAGTCCAATTTTACGTAAGAAAGAGGGAAAAACAGCTTTTTTCGAGCTATTGCCTTCGGTGCTTCGAGATTATCCACGATTTCGGGCCGGGCCTTCCGAGCTATAATTGTCAGTGAAAACCCAACGCTCGGCGAACGTAGGAGGTAGTAACCACCCGCACGAGAAGGAAATAAACGATTGTTGCCATCGCTCTTGATCTTCCCCACCCATCGTCATCTCTCCGAACCCCTGCGACTTCGGCTACGTAAGGTAGTTAGAGCGAAATATCATTTCACCTAGAATTTACTGAATTTAACCTCATTTTAAAGAAATAACTCTCATGTTTCCAATGCTATCAAAATATAAACCCCTTGCCGAACTTCTTTTCGAGCAATTTGTCTAAAAATATTAGCTGTTTTGCATGGGATTTATTTCGGCTTTGCGCTCCTGAGGGAGAGTATTGAAAAAATTGGGAATTTTTAGCTCCTAGATTTCGTCAAAAACACTAACTGTGTGTAGTTTTATGTGTTCTCAAATATTTAGAAAATATAATCTTTTACTCAAAGAAGTAATTTTTACAGAATCACTAACAAAAGCATTTGTAGTGAAAACGTTTTCGCCGTACGTCGTGAAAAAATGAGTCAAGTTAGAGACTTAATGAGGATATATTTATTAAATGACAGAGAATATTTGACATGAATGACTATTTTCGTGATTTTGGGATTTATTGGGGTGTAGATCCGGTCCCCCCCTTTCTACTTTTATGTCAGGTTTTGGACATCTGTTTCTCGGAAAATCTCATTGTTTACTCCTTTTAATGCTATATATCTTGATCCATATGTCGCGCTGAATCTGGAGGGTATTTACAAACGATGTGGGACCTTGGAAATGTAATGTGCACTATCGTTACTTCAATCGAGGGATCACCATTGACGTTAGACTCTAATGCTGGCTTTATAATGTTTCCTGTTATTTAAAAAGAATTGGAAGTTGAAATTTTCTAATTCTACCCTTAATAATGTGTATTGCATGCCATTTGGATCGATAATGCAATGCCACAGGATCGAATAAAGCGTGGATCATCGGCGTGCAGAACGACATTACAGTCCCCATGAGCAGACGTATCTATCAAGAGGACTCTCGAAGTAATCAAAATGTAATTATTCGCGCGCTGATATGTTCTACGAGCCTTTTGTTCCGGTAATTTGAATCATCGTGGAAATTAAGTGTGGGCTCGGGAGGAGAGAAACCGCATGTTTCGCTATTAAATAGTGGAGTAGCATAGGAAGTGCCATAAAAAATATAACTATCGTACTCATTAAAAATTGATGGAAAATCGTGGGCGCGAAGTAAATGTTTTGTGATTATTTTATTGGCAATAAGATCATCTACTTGAATCGGAAGTATGACAAATGAAGGGAGTTTTATTGCTTAGTTATGTATACGGTCGTGCACTAAAAGTTAGATATTTTCTCTTTTTATGCTGATGCTGAATCAGGGGACGTAACCGATTTGGAGTGGAATCATTGTGGATTCGGGAAAACGGTTATAGGCTGGCATCAATATTATTCTTCATTTCCCTTACACTTTTATTGCAGTGTTTGCTTCTCCAGTAAGTACTCCATCTGTAGGTCACCTAGATGATGTCTGATTGCCTAAAATTGAGTGTTTCATAAAAATACTGTAAGCACCTCCGTTTTAGGCTTTTGAATTTAGCTCGATATTTTAGGGATAGTAGAATTAAAGCAATCCAGTAATCTAAAGTTACTTCTTGACCTTAGGAATTGACTGAAATTAGTCGGGTAGTCGGATCGTAAGGCATGACCCAAGACAGCCGTGATGAAGGTCTCTGTGTTACGCATAGCCACCTTATTGTTATCTTGATTTCATAGTCGCCAAATAAGATGGCGTGAATATTGAAGGCCACGTGCTTTACTTCATTCCATGATAGTTCTTATAGTCAGTTAACATCGTATCTTGTCGGCAATTAGTTTAGGTCATTATCTAAGAATCAGTGTGATCTCAACTGGGTATTGAACTATCTCATTGAACTCCAACATTGAACAATCGCATTGACGTATCTGAGCCTTAAAAATTCCCCTATTCTACAAATTTAATTTAATTATTAGGATTTGGGCGTTGCCTACTGAAGAAATAATTTGTCGCGCCTTTGAACTTTGGTCTGACTTAAAAGCTTAATAGAAAGACATATAACCATAGGTTTTCATTGCTCTTTGATAATTCAAGTAACCCAATGATCATTATGAAGCGTAATACAAAATGGTTTTAATACATTGGTCCGGAAAATGTTTATTTTATCTTCTTGTACGCAGCAACATTGGGACAAGAATTTTCAGCTGATGGAATTGCAGAATAAATTTTTCATTGCTCGGTGGTCAATGTAAAGTTTAGATTAATTATTTTATAAATATCTTGAAGGACGTTATATTTAGGCACGTGCAAATACACAGAAAAAATCAATGCTTAAGGTATTTATCATATCCATTCATTGGGGCATTGGCACATTAATGGTAATTATCCTGTAAACCCTTCAGTTAAAATTCTTTTAAGTACAGATAAGTATAGTTAAAAGTTCACTTTGAAAGTGGACGAAACATGGTGCAGAAAGCTCATCATTGTAATTATATAATTTCGTTGAAAAGTAATTTTCAAAGACAGCCTATGTCGGAACCGATGACATCATTGGCAAGTAAGTTGGGGAGAGGAGGTCCAGAGTGACGGAAATATTCTTTTAATGAGCAGATTTGTCTTTTATTTCGCCGAATCTGACGAGTCGAAACCCGTCGTGGTATTCGTGCTTAGAATGAAACTCAGTTGTGACACTTGAATTCATTCGGTAACGCTGCAATAATCACATCCACCGTGAGATAATTTGAAAAATCTAAGGGTTGAACCTTCGGATCAACTGGTAAAAGGACGAATTTTGAGGATACCGGGACCATCCACGGTGGCTTAACTGGCTAAAGCATTCGGCGCGAAATTGAGGGATCCGGCTTTGAGTCCCGTTCAAGGCGAATAACTTTTCCTCTGTTCAATTTCGCACTTATGGGAAGAGGAATAGACATATACTAGAGTTGACTTTGCCTTCGTTGTCTTCCTTCTTGTCCCGAGTACTCGATTGCCTCAATTTTGATGCACCTAAATGAAAATGATTATTGGCGAAAAATAATCAAAATATAGAGATTCAACGTATGAATTGATGCGAAATTTTAAATAAAAATATTTTTGGCTACATTTTGACCCCTTAAACTGATTTTCAATAAATCAGTTGCAGAGCGTTTCATTGGTGACTCGTATTTTCGTATCACGAATCAAACGAAAGAAATCCTGTAGTAATCGTGAATTTGACGTCCAAATTGGAAGCTATTTCAATTTGGCTTCTGTTAAACCACCGTGACTGGCTTAATGGTTATGTTTACGACTCGACGGTATCCAGAAGTACAATAAAACTTGTTTTTACTTCAATTGAGGACGTAGGGTGACCCCAACCCACATTTTTGTTCCGTTTAACGGTATATCGGAAAAGGGAAGCCTTTGGAGGAGGCAGTTTTGGAAAGCCGCGTCATATCAACGTCAGCCGTATTCGGAAGCTGGGAAGTGCTTGGCGCCATGGGTGCATTTCCCCGACCAGATGTCGTTTGGTGGGAACGGAACTGCTCCCCCCCCCCCCTCGTGAGAAGCGGGGAAGGAGGGTGGGGTACGGACGGGGGACATATCTGGGGCACATGTTGGAGTGAATCCCACGGCGTTGTGACGCTTCTTACTTCCTTTTTAATTAATCCCTCATACTCTCCTCTCTTTATTTCTCTTCATGGCCACAGGGGCGGTCGTCTTTGATCAACCAGACTGGAGGAAGTGATTTCCTGTGCGTCTATCCGACAGGAGAGGAGCAGCCACCCCTGCCGAGTTGGAACTCTCCCCCCTTGGATTTATTCTTCCCGTCTTTTCGGAAGGTTTTGTGACGTGACATAGGGGCGGTGGAATCTGAACGGGTGAGGGGGTAGTTTTTTAAAAGGTTTTTTTTATTTCAACCCCTGGGGGACTTGGGTTCATGCCCCTGGAGAGTGAACCAACCATGTGCTCGGAGGTGGAGTGAGGGAGTGTTGTGAAGTACCCGCCCAGTGCGCCACCCGCTCCCGTCTCGCTCCTCCCCCCCTGTTGCGGCCCAGCCTTGCCGGCCCTTACCCTCCTGCCCCGTCCAGGCTGTTCGGACCCGCGCCCGGGGCAGGGCGCCCCTCGGAGGGCAACACGACGGGCCATGGAGAGTGGCGGCCGCTCGTTGGCCAGCAGCGGCTGAGCACCGATATTGAAGTCGGGGGTCCGGCGACCCCCCTCGGGTCCGTCTCCCAACACCCACCACCTCCCAGCTTCCCGAATTACGGTCGCCATGGCACCGAGAGCGGCGTCCCTCGTGTTTGCCCTCGCCTGCTTCTGCACCACCGGGTTACTCGCCCGGGCAGCGTGGCAGGAGAACGTGAGGCCGAAGATGTACGTCCAGCTAGGTGAGTAAAAAAACAATTCCTTCAATATATCCATCATCACAGTTGTTCTCAAAGTGTTTGTCGCCCGTGTGCCCAAAATTATCGCACCTTCGACATAATATGTTCAAATTGAGCATTCTTGTAACATAATGCACATTTTTTCCAAGTTGTAAATCTTTTTTTCCAGAAGTAAAATTTACGGAACTGAGTACAGGTATTGATGTGTGGGAATAAGACAGAGGAGGGAGCAAGAGGGGCCTGTGTTGCGCATCGGGTCACGCTCGATCCCCGAAGTTGGTCATAGTTGAGTTTGCGTGCGTAATCATCTCGAAGTTGTTCCAAGTCCTGTTTCCCCTGTCTGGAAGTGGCTGACTGCAAATGCAAAATTACCTTAACTGTTTAAACACGTCGTATCGAAGCACTAATGCGTAAAGTAGTCCAGGGTGGAACAGTTCTCCTAACTAAGGAGTATTTTGGAGGAGACTGGGTTCATAATTAAGGGCACTAGGTGTAGAATTTCATTTGCCAAGGAAGAATTTACGAGACGGGAATTAAGAAGAGTTCTTCCATGGAAAGATATGGAGGAAAGTTTGGATATAGGAATCTGTCTCTCGCGTTACTCGGTGGAACTCCATAATACATGAAAAAACAAGCACTTAGTTATGTTTCCACACTTTATTTGAAACAACAAGACCTATGTTTCGGCATATCATGACATCATAAGGCATAATATGTCGAAACATAGGTCGTGTTGTTTCAAATAGTGAGTGGAATCATAACCAAGGGCCATCATAAGGCATGATATGCCGAAACGTAGGTCGTGTTTTTCCAATTAAAGTGTGGAATCATAACGAAGTGCTTGTGAAAAGTTTGGTTACATCTCAAAATTTAGCGTGGCCATGTGTGGTTCGGATGTTGATCATTGTGGGGAGAGGATGCGGTTAGACTGGAGGATTTTGGCATGCGGGTTTGAAGGAGAATATAGAGGCTGAACTGGGTGATGAGCAAGACTAACGAGGAAGAGTTCGATTTGAAAGGGGGAGTTTGAGAGGGAATAGGTAGTGGAGATTCGGAAAGGTTAGCAAAAGCTGATTGAGGATGTTTGAGATGGAGCGGAATGCTGAGGGAGGTGATGAGGGGGAGAGAGGTTGGATGGGAAAGAAGAAGAAGAATGGTAGTTAACTACAGAGGTGTATGGTGAGGCGGAAATGTGAAGAGCCTAAGAGGTGGTCATATTGAATTTTAGGAACGCCTGGAGCTAACCCCGAAATAAGGAAATTAGCGTAGGGATCTTCCTAAGCTTATCAGTCAGTTGGCAGAATACCTAATGAGGTGAGGTGAGTTCTTTTGCCCGTTGTTATTTATGTTGGTTACTAGCGAAAGTTTTATCGTGGATGAGTTTCATAGCGTTGCAGTATTTTGGATTTTACTGTTGAATTTATCTCATAATTCATAGCTGTTTTGGAATCTTCATTGATTTTTTTATTATTCCCTCTTCGAAATGATTGTCATCATTTAGTCTAATTGTATTAGAAAGAGCTGTTCATAATGACTGACATTCAGAGCAGAGGAACAATCTCATTTTATTGTTAAATGCCCATCGAGGAGACCTCGGTGATTGGCTATGTTCTTCATCATGTTTTTCGCTGTTAAAGAAAAAATATAATTGGGAAAATCTCACTTTATTATAGATTATTATTTATCGTTTGCATCATAGCAAGGATGTTCTTTCGTCTGTTGGTGTACGTGATTTGGAAATCTTATCAGAGGTTTTTGAGTTAGTGTTGACTGTTTTTATTGTTTTTTTCGGGATTTATTTTAGGGAAACTCCTGCAATACTACGGAAAGTTCGGCAATGAAGCCCTACTCCCGGAGCTAAAATATTTTCGCTTATTTTCAAGTTCTCTTTCTGTGTTGGGATTGTGTTGTCAGTATATTCCATATTTTAAGGAAACTAATGATACCGATTTTCATGTTCAAGTCCAACTGACGTTACGATTTGTTGTTCCGTGATCTGGAAAGTTGAAATTGCGTGTATTTTTTTCGATTTGGGGAAGCGTGAAGATTTCGTCATATTAAACAACAGCAGCTTGAATTTTTAATAAACAAAAACTTTTGTAACTTAATCTTTTTCTCGCGTGCAATTTGCTGTGGGTTTATTCATGTTTATTCGTGTGCAAATTTAGGGCCAGGACTGGTTGCATTTTTGCATGTTCCGTACAGTTTTCCCTTGGTTTTAATCGTATTATCCTCCCAACAGACGTAGATGCTGCGACTCGAATGTTGTGGAAAATATCCGGTCGATATATATGCAGGGTGGCGATCGTCAGGGAAAACCGGGTAAACCTGGAATTGTCAGGGAATTTTGAATTTCTGGAAAAGTCAGGGAATTGTCAGGGAATTCTCGTAACAGTCAGGGAGCAACTGGGAAAGGAAATTCTCATTATTTTTCTACCATTACGTTTATCGGCCATTCATTCTCACCATTTGTTTCACCAAAATATATTTCACTAACTAAAACAAAACGTGCATGGAATAAGCCGAATCAATTCGTGGGACTTTCAGTGGTGAATCTTATTAGTTGTGAATCTTAATTATTTTGTTGTGAATTAGACGTACAATGTATCCCTTTTGTATATCCGTATTGCGTTATTTGCCTAGTAGTGTTCAAATTCATGATCACAATGTATTACGCTCATCACAAGGAATCCGAGGCTATGTTGTTCGAAAATTTTACCTCGCGTTTTTTTTTATAACTTCCGAGACTCAGGTCGAGAGGCAGCTGTAGCACACTAACTAGTTGTAAATAATTGCTTGCATTGTTAAAAATACGAGACGATGATTATTAAAATGGAAACAAAAGTGCGATCTCACGTGCAAACTAAGTCTTACGCAAGATCATCTTGGATTCTAATACCCTCCTTCGTGAGACAGTAAGAAGAGCCCTCCTCCCCTCTCCACCTTTCACGCTCAACGTAATTATTGAATGCCCCCTTTAAGCTCCCTCTCGAAGAAATTTAGTCAGGTCACAAACCACCTCAAATATGATATTCCTGAACATGATGCTGCCGTTGCTAATTTCCCCCTGTTGTCCTCACTCGCAGTGGCGCGCTTACGTTTTTTTAACCAAATATTTTTGCATTCTTTTGTTCCCTAATTCACGTTAATCATATTGTTATTCGCTTCTGCAGGTCACTCGCGCCATCCGATATTGATCCAGTCCAAGAACTTAGCTTTGGTTTGTATTTTTCGCGCACCTTAGTGATACCTGTGCCGGAGTCCGCTTGTAAATTTGCCATTAACTTTCCCTTCGATACCTTTTCAGTAATCCTCAACTTCCCAGAACTCTCACGACGCGCTACCTCTTTCTTGAAGAATTAGACGTTGTC
Source organism: Pyrrhosoma nymphula (assembly GCA_963573305.1). Lineage (NCBI taxonomy): Eukaryota > Metazoa > Arthropoda > Insecta > Odonata > Coenagrionidae > Pyrrhosoma > Pyrrhosoma nymphula. The sequence goes on from OY754339.1 coordinate 84,742,288, forward strand.
AATTTGTAATTTTACCTAAGGAAACATATACGGCCACGGAAATACGATACACGGCCGCTTATACGCGGCCGCGGAAGGAAAATAGCTCTCTCGCCTGGGTCGCCCCAACGCTCGCAATGGTTCAGGGGACTCACCTTAATGCAAAACTGTTGTATGCGTAATTCAATAACCTGCTGTAGGAAAACCTAGTGTGAAGGGAAATTTTGCAATTTTGTTGACAATAAAACGGCCGCTGAGACGATGCACAGTGGTCGTAAATCGAAAAAAGCCGGACAAAATCCAAAATAGCTTAATCCAAAATAGCTTTTTTTAGATAAAGACATGGGATTTTTTTGAACATGGCATTTATACTCACAAACGATTACTTATTATGAAATAGTAAGTCATTTTTCTTAGGTCCTACCCATTACTTGTATACGGAGGCTCAAACATGACCAACATTCCAAAATAAACACTGTTTTGATTTTTCTTTGAAAATCTTAAAAGTTAACCAGATAGTAGAGTTGTGGAAGATTTTAATGAAATAAAGAACAACACCAATTGTGATAATGGTACTCTTCCTGTCCTATGCATAAGTGTAAGAGATTATGGTCGATATTTGGGTGTTATTACGACACTAAGTGGCGGACGTTTTTTTAGGCAAAATATCCCATAAAGTAGTCATTTTAATTGGCTTCACGAATATGTGCTCTGAGATATTTGTACAGAGTATTAATTGAAGATTTCTTAAGATTATTCTGAAATAATCTTCGAAAAATGTCAGCATCTTTGGAGTAGCGAGTGGCGGTGAGATAGTAGTGTCCTTCGCCTTGCCAAAACATTCGGGGGTAGAATGGACCCTCCTCGGTGTGTTTTTTCATTAGGATGTAATTTGTTGCTTTTAATGTATTGATTTCAGCTGTTAACATTTTCTGAGTTTTGACGAAAATTTAATTCTGCTGAAAATAAAATATTCCAAAAATAGGTGACCTTTTGTCGATCGGTAAGGGAAATTGGTAAATCCATCAGAGAAAAGTCAGGGAATTTAAAAATTGGATATCAGGTGCCACCCTGATATTGTTCAAAAGGTACGTTGCCGCTTTCATATTAATGTATCTGCTGCGAACAACGCTTGCCGAAATTTTACTAGATTTGGCCTCTACCCCTATATGGTCAAGCAGGAAGACTTAAGGACGGCTTTTTTTTCGGCATTGTTCTGTTGCCTGAAATGATTGCAGCAGTGAATGCATTAGCCAACCACTACACGTTCAGAAACAGCGCCGGTGCAAGTGTTCTCTTCCGGTAGCTCCCTTACAACCTTCCAAACCCATCACAAAGACGACGTCATCACTGCTTGCCAGTGAGTTTCTGAAAGTGTGAATCTGCGGATATTTTAATGCGTCGCCAGTATTCTGTAATTTCCTCCCACTTTAGATTTCTCAAAACCATAAAGTGTAGTTGAACTTCTATTACTCGAACTCTTATAGCTCCAGTTTTCAATAAATTTTGCGATACATCGTTGGAGTGTTCTACAGGTACTTCACCATCTGTGAAAGTTGATTTTCTGTCTCTTAAAATTCCATAACCCGGAACATTTTAAGCTCATGTGTCTCCTTGACTTAACTTGAAGTTACGTTATATTATTATGCGTAATAATATTTTCTAAAATAAGGAGCTACCCTAAGCTCTTTTACGTATCTATAAATGATACGTTAAAAGGCGTACCTACTTGAGCGTTCTTCCCAAATCCAGATTAGTAGCTGCGAAAAATATTTCCAGGGTCATAGTGGGTCAGGGACCGAACTCGAAAACTGTTATTAGAACAGGTGAAGAGACCGGATATTCAACAATATCGGAACTGGCAACGAAGTGATTCCAACTTGAGAATGGGATATTATCGGGCCGACTTTATGATGCGTAAAATGTAGCCGAGTTGAAAACATGCCTTTTCTCTCCGAATTACTTACACCCCAGTTGCGAATGGGTTTTTCATGCCTCAGTTGAGTCTGGGCTCCACCCTAAATTTTGATGCGTAAAACAGATATTTAAAAAAAATACTGAGAGTTTGATGTAAATGATTGAATGCGCGATGCATTTGTTGTTTTTTTCCTTTAAAACATTTATAATGCCGGGATGGTGTCGGGGGAGATTTTCAGCAAGAGAAGAAACGTTTCTTAAAATCCTTAAATATTTATTACTTACAATGAAAAAAAAATTTCTGATTGCCATTTCAAAATTAATATTGGCTTGAGCTTTTGTTAAGCCTTTTGACGGGTTAGATAGTTTTCAGTAAGATCTCTTACACGCATATTAGCGCGAACAACGTGGGCCCAAGTAAGTAGGCTATCTTTTTTTTTAAGAATAATCAGATAGACTTTGAGCTTGAAACTCGCATTCGACTTCAAAATGACGATGAATATTTTCCTTCTGATCCTATTCATTATTATTGGGAGAATGTTGTTACAGTGTTTTTCCCTCGACGTCGCTTCCTGCAACCTTCATTCAGGTATTGTCTTCTTCCTTTTTCGTACTAAGTTTTATACTGTGCCCGGCATGCGTTGCAACGCCTCTTTTTTATTTCTAAGCACACATATACAAAGCAGGCACATTTACATGTAGATGGCATGAGTTTCCATTCCATGCCTAAGCTGCAGTTTCCAAGTAAACATAATCTTCTATTGTTGAAGTAATGCAAACATATAAGATTTTCGAGCTTAAAAATCCAATTTTGGGAAAATAGCGAAGCGTATACGAAAATCGAATGCAGGAATTCAAAACTTTTTTCTTTCAGTTATCTATGGATAAGCATTTACAATCCATATCAGGGTTGTAAGCAATTAAAAAAGCAAACAAAGAGACCACTGCACCAAATATTATTCTACATACCTATGTACAAATAAATTACGTACCTTTTCACACAAATCATGTCTCACTGACATGATTCTGATGCACGCGATTGAGCAACTCGTAAACGATCTACTTTTTTGCTTACTTGTCGTTCCTCGCTTGTTTGAGAACTTCGCGTGCCAACAAACATTTGTTGAATCAACCTTCGCTCCACCTATTGTACAATGGATTTAATTTTTCAGAAACATTCGCGGGCGCGCGCACAGCAACTCACCCAAGTTTCATCGTAATCTGATGAATGGTATTGAAACGCATAGAAGACGAACAAGAAAATTTTAATTTTTATATATTAGATTATGATAAATCGTCCTCTGCTTTCAGATGTGTGCCTCGTGTCAGAAGTATATGGATATTTAATGACAACTGGAACTTTGTGTACGAATGGAATGATTATTTAATTGAGTTTACTTTATGCAGAGTTGTATTTTTATAATTTTCGAAATATATTTGTGGTGCGCCGTTCAATTGGGATAGGAGAACGTAAAGAGCTGTCTAATGCGGAATTTTGATAGAAATGGGAATACTTGTAAGTATGTAAAGAGTTAGATATTTGGTGCTTTTTAAGGTGTCTCAGTGGATTTACTGCGATGATGTGGAATACTTTCGACAGAAAGTCCTCCACCGTTGGAAGAGGTTGATGAAATATTTTTTTTACTTCGGGAATTTTTTTGGTCTAAACACTCCCACGAAAATTGTGTTGGCTGATCGTTCGTAATCGAGAAAATGTCGTTTTTTATATTTCGGGAAGGTGTAGCTACGGATTCTTGACATTCCCATAAAAATATTTTCGTGGGTATTATGTCTGATAGCAATCAAAATAAATGCACAATTTAATTAAATATACCAATGAATATCTCCATCGTTTCAGGCTCTACTTTGTGGAAGTTCATTTTATAAATGAAAAGAAAAACTTTGTTTTATTCCACCAATTTATTTTCCGGTACTACTAGTTTCGGCGCAGGCGTCATCTTCCTAACGCCGGAACTAACGGAAGATGACGCCGCTGCGTCGAAACTAGTAGTACCGGAAAATAAATTGGTGGAATAAAACAAACTTTTCCTTTTCATTCATACCAATAAAATTATTGCAGTCAGAAGCGTTAAGGTTTTAAAACATTAAGGGTCACATTAAAATGAACGCCAGAGGTAAATGTATTTAGTTAATTGAAATAATTGGTTCCACGTCAGGTGGTAAAAAGCCACTTCGTAAACGACAGGACACGTCGTAATCGCGAAATCTCATAACCACGGCATGTAGTAGCCATGACATCTCTTAACTTTCTAACTCGTAAACTTACGAGTTGGTCGTTTACCAAATTGTACGTTTAAGAAATAGCAAGTTACGAGAGGTCGCTGTTACGAATTGTCCGTTTAACATGTGTCAGCTAAGGGGTGTCGTTAACGAATTGGCTGGTGACCACCTGACGTGATACCAAATAATTTTTTAGTTCTATTTTGTTTTCCATGGGTTATTAACGTTCTTATTCCTGCTTTTTTCGGCAGATATACTTATTTTGAGCAATCATTTCTAACTTTTATATTACCTTTGGGTAAAGTATGTCGTTGGAAAGAAAAAAGAATTGGCACTATATTAATGAAGCAGGTTTTTGGAAGAAGTCTGTCGAGTCAATGCCAAAAATGCCTTTTATTTAAAAGACCCTTATAACCAAGCTTGGCAACCGGTCCAATTGCCTTTGAAGTGATATGGTTAATTTTTGTTTCGTCTGCATTTTGTTAAATAAAATTGCAAATGTTTTCTCGCTTTTGAAAGAGTGGCATGATTTCTCAATGTGTACCCCTTGCCTGTCATTTACCCCATTTGCACTTGCAACGCTGAGGTTTTAATGAACCGTGGACTTTCCGAACCATTTGCTTCGTGCTCGCCACTTCTAAAGGCAAGCCATTCAAGAGCTAATGCCTCGGGCAGCTAATCCCCTTAGCAGTCAGTACGCTATCTTGTGCGGGCACTGGGGGATGAAGAAACCTCAACAGTCTAGTCGCTGATGTATCTGATGACCTACGGCATAAAATTTTTCGTGTTTTCGTTAAGGCTGATCATTCACACCAAGCCAAGTGTATTCCGTTTCGCGCATTATAAACGTGATTCGGTTGGTCTATCGCTTATTCTTTTAGACCTTTATTAAAATTGAGTGTAATGTAGGTAATTCATGGGTTTGTGTCGTATAAAATTATCAGTGATGAAGTAAATGAAGTGTAAAGTTTTTAGCTGAATGGAGTGGAGAGCTGCAGAAAGCCATTCTCCGGAGTGATGACTACCAATGATGTGTTCGATCCGCACCATGAATCTGTAAAAAAAGAATTGTCTGTCTGTCTTTAATACACGTATACGGTTTTACTCCTACCGTGCTGAAATTTTGCAGACTAAGAGTTTAAGACAGGAGGAAAATAGTTGACTGTTTTAAAAAAATCAGGGCCCAAAAAGGTCCCAGAAAGAGGCCCTTTGGTGGTCTACGCTACGTATTGGATTTTGTTCAGTGGTTTCATTTTTTGCGTTTAAAAATTACTTCCGCTCAAGATAGAGGGCTGGTATTTTTTTATCTAATGGCTGAAAGAATGAAGTTGATAATTCTTTCAATCAATTATCGTTTCCAATTCGTATTTGTCTGAAAATCGCGTTTTTAGCTGCAAAAATGAACAAACATTTTTCTATGAAATCAACTACAGCATATTTCCTTGACAACCAGATTTTGGTCTTTAAAACGCGTTTAAAATTCATTTTGCTTAGTTAGCTGATAGTAATGCTAAGCATTGGGTTTCTTGCAGTGGTTTATTTTTTTTCTTTTTGAAACAACTTTCACTCAAGATAGAGAGTTAAAATTTATTCTATCAGATTCCCGAAAGAGTGAAGTATCTCATTTTTTCAATCGATTCTCCTCTTTATATGATGAGTTAAGAAGGAAGTGTGCTCCCGAGCAACGCCGGGTATTTCAGCTAGAATGTAAAAAGAGTGCATTGTCGAGTGACCCAATTCTAGTTCATTTCCGATTTGATAACTTTTCGAGCTCGGAACTCAATAGCATCTTCAATTTTCAGCGATTAGATTTTTCATGCGTCATCACGATTGAAACAGAGATTTTTTTGTTAAATGGCTTATTGCGACAATTCTTTTTGTGATTCGACTTCTAGCGGCACGACGTGGCATTCCTTGAGTTTTACCATCATCTGTCTAACCAACATTGGGTGTTGGCCATGTCTGTTCTCTAATGCTCCTTTTTACGAATTATGTTTCTTTTTAAAGTAGGTTAATTTCTCTAACCTGAAATGATACAAAAGTAGTCGATGTGAGGTAATATCAATGGCTGTGCTTGATTAATTACTGTGTGTTTAAAATATATGGTTTGCCTTTTTAAAGTAATTGAGCGGTTCAAATCAAAAGAATCAACATTTTGCCTCGTTCAAAATTTCGAGGAATCTTGTCTCTACGCCGCTGAGTAATTTTTTTCAAATGACGGACACGGCGCGGCGGTCCGAATCCTGAAATGAGAAGCTTCTATGTGTATGACCTCTTTTTGTAAAACCCTCTATAAATCATGGATAAATCAAAAGTTTTGGCGACTATCTTGGGTTTTTATTTTAAAATGTTTTACTTTAACTTAATAATCTGCCATTGCCTAATCCACTTAATTTGATTTTTTGGCGGAAAGCGTTCATACTCCCATTTCCTGTTGATTTCCGGGACGATCCCAGCGGCGTATATTTGGCAATTTCCGCGAAGAAAATCAAATCGAAATTGAAAACTCGTGTAATTGGCTGAGCCTACGCAGAATTAATTTTAGTGGTCATAAATATTATCTTTGATAACTTTTTATTACCTGGTGACAAAAATGTATCCGTGTTCTCGTATTTTAGATTCTCGTCTGATGAGTTAGGAGAGAATAACTTGTTTTCTTTTCTTCAGAGCTTGTTCTCCTTCAGAAATATTTTCGAAATTGCTGGAGCCCACTTCAATTATACCGTCTTTGTTATTGATGTGTATATCTGTGCGTGACTTCTAAATCGTATTTTAATTATTTACTACGCTCTCTTAATATAGCGTCCCCTTTTGGCAAAAAACTCAAACTACTTACAAAAAATGTTAAGTTCTGTCTCAAAGACATGAACGCCTTCGTTTTTAGTCTTCCCCACGTTTCGGGTCTTCTCCAGTAACAGCGTCATTATGCAACGCAAACACAAGGCCTCAGCGTCGTATTTGTTTAGTGTAGCCTTCCCTGCCAGAACTCATTTTCCGTATTTCTCTTACCTTCGCCATATTTCTTCCTTTTTTTATGCTGATTATTAAAATACTTCGCCCTTTCACGGTAATTTTTCTTTTATTGCGGCAGAGTAAAATGCTAAATGTGGTCCAGGTCATAAAACTCAGTTCCTTGTAAAAAACATTGGAAGTTTTCTTTTCTAACTGTTGTCTTCAGTATCTCATTTTTGCTCGTATGCGTCCTGTAATATTCCATGCTTGGGATCTTAGTTATATCAGCTTTTAGTTGCAGAGAAATGAATTGGCCAGTGACAGTGAGATGCATGTGAATTTAGTCGAGCGTGCTTTTCTAAAGTAGTCTTGTGTAGGTGAAAGCGATCGTGCCCGTCCATGTTATATTTTCTGAAAAATAAGTGGCTGCATTGCATGGATCGTTGTCTTCTTGTATGAGATTTCATAAGGTAGTGTGAGCGAAGTGTTACTTCTCCTAGAATTTGTTGAATTTGACCTCATTTTATAGAAAAAAATCATCTTTCTAATGATTATGATGAAAATATTAATCCCTTCCCGAAATAATTTCCGAACAATTTGCCTAAAAATATTAGCTGTTTTACATGGGATAGATTACGGCTATGCGCTCCAGAGGGAGAATATTGATAAATAGGAATTTCTAACACCCATATTTCGTCAAAAAACTAACGGTGTGTAGTTTGTTTATTTTCTCAACTGTTTATAAAAAAACAATCAATTGCTCACCCCATTAATTTTTTTCAGAATCGTGAAAAAAACCTTTTGGTGTGAAGGCGTTATCACCGTACGGCGTGAAAAAATGAATCAAGTTGGAGACTTATGTAGATATATTCATTTAATAACTGAGAATTTTGTCATATATAACTATATTTTTGCGCCATCAATATTACAGTACTTATTTCATACTTCTTACAGACGCTGAGTTTAAAAAATGGAAGTCGAATATTGTCTCCATTATGACTAGGGAAATATTTCGCTCAAACTACTATTAAGTTGATTCTGAGACTGTTCATTCGTATAAATGTATGTAGTCAATTTTAATTAAACGATCGCCACTTGCTATGATAGTTTACGAATCTTCATACAAATCTTTCAAATTTCTGTTTCTATCAGTTGTAGAGAAAATATGTTTCAGCTCCAAGTTGAAACTTCAAAAAACGTTAGTTTCATCCATTCAGACGTCCACTGAGTGCAGCGGATATATTAGCCCAAGGGATCACGATTGTAACATCGGATAAAAATGTGTCCTAACCAAAGGCTTTAGCTGCTTCTTATTTCCTGGGTTCATTGAGTGATAGCAACAACATAAAAAGGCCACCGCTCCTAAGCCAGTCCCCAAAATCCCTTTTACGTTTACCGTCTTACGTTATTGGTGCTTGCACCCTCCGCCAAATACCTTCAGTCGGCCTGCGGGGGATTAACGTTGATGTACGTAGTTCTAGCTTGAGTGGAGCACTTGAATGTCGTCTCTGCCGCAGCGCCTTGTGCAGCGAAGAGTTTATCGATATATCGGTCTCCATCGACCGGTATATCGACACGGTTCGCCCTTTTCGAAGCAAAATCCCTCGGTCCTTCATTTTTTTCATCCGTTCCCCTATCCAGGTCACGCCTGCAATGCTTGGTTTACAAATCTTTGAACCCGTAGGTTCGACGACTCGTGTTCGACTCGTGGAGCTTACTCACCGCGACTTCGTCTCAAAATTGAAACTCGCTGCGTTGCCTCTCTCTCGGAATAATATCCAAGTTCTTTGGAGGGTTTTTTTCTTTCTCGCTGCGTCTCACTACGTGCGCACTTTTCCTTGCTATTTATTCCTGTTAATGTTGCAGAAAAAGAAATTCGTTTTTAAAAAAATATAGCCAATTGAAATAAATTAGTTTTTCACATATCTCCTCTCTTGTGGTAAATATTGATCCCCTATATTGATCACTTGTCATAAGGAAATTTAATAATTTAACAATTCATCCGGAAACAACCCAGTTGCCTTTTACGTTGGATATTTAACATGTTATTAACCAAACAAGCCATTTAAACTGAAACTCAAGTTTATTATAGTCACATAAATAAATAGAAGATTGGCATCTCACCAGTTATTACATGGAGCGCATAATTACATAATTCGTGTGAGTCATGTAAGGGGCAGTCGTTCCATTAGTGATATAAATGATGATGATAGAAGAGATATATTTTAGAGGAAAGTGGAAGAAGGAAATTGTATTTGAAGGGATCTCTCGTGAAGTAAATGTTAACGCCGGGCTTGCATTGAGTGGGGGAGTGCATTTAGGAATTGCGCGAGTTTTTTGTCCCATTATTTCCGATGTCATACCTCTGAAACGGAATGGTCTTTTTTCCTCATCGCATTCTTACGAGATGAATGATCATTCTTGAAAATTTTCCTCGGTGGTTATTACTTAAAGCGATATTATTCATTCATGAAAATCGATCGAAGTTGCAGTAGTGGTAGAATAAAGGGCTATAAATCGTGTATTCTTGATATACGACTTATATGATAGGCGCTTAATGTTTATTCACTTATTATCTACCTCCCTGGTCGCATTTGTCGTAGTTGAAGCATGTGGAGCACGATCGTATCCTTTCCTATCAGCCTGCCGATTCCCATAGTGATATAATGAAATGATGACGCAACACCACCACCTGTTGTGGTCAGAATTCACTTCACCTTCAGCTGGCGAGTATAACATCCCAAAGAGCTTCACTTCCTTTTTTCTCCTGTGGTTGGTGTCAAACTCACTCATTGTCTTGACAGTACTCAAAGCCCCTTCCGTAGGATTGTTAGGTAAGGATCCAAAGCCATATTTAGCTTACTAAGTAATATTATTTGTTATTTTTCCCAGGAAATATTTGTTGTGAATGAGGCTATATCGCTGAACAATCAGTTGTTGAATCTAAAATTGGGGAAATAATTACAAATTTTGACCAATTAGAGCCCATTATTCGTAATCAGCGTGTCACAATCTGGGGGTAAGGGGCAAACGTTGAATATTTCTCCCCACGAAAATTACGTCAACTGGAATGGGTTGTATTGTGCACGTCAATCTTTCTCTCTTTCCCTTCAAATAATGTGAAGAGTTATAAGAGCATTCGGGTGTACACTGCACGCGTATGGTTCGGTGTCAGCCCGACGTTTCGTGACCCTTGCTGGTCGCTTTTTCGAAGGAAATTGAATTCTTTTTCCCTTGAAAAAGTGACCGCCGGGGTCGAAAAAAATCGGGCTGTAACCGGACAACGCGAAAAACATAGATCCGAATATTCTTGTATCTCACCATGAGCAACGAAAGCTTGAATGAAGAAATAATTTGAGTTTTCACTGCCTAAGTCAGGAATGAATCGCGTTACTATTAACGTCAAGTTCTCATTCATTTTAGTCTATACGGTTATGTGGCGTGGGTGACACTCTGGGAACGTTTTTGTCTTTTTAAGATCCATAAATAAGGAAAGGCCTCAGGCGTAAGTTTATAGCAATCCTTTACCCTGATCTCTTGATGAAGTTGCCATGCAACGAAAGCGTGGTTTAAGATGTAACCTATACCTAAAGTAGTGAAGGATATTGCAGTGTTTTCCTTTCCTTTAATTTCCTCCGCAGTATAAATCATTTGCTCGATGTGAAATGAAACTCGGCTTTTGTTTCGGCGATCAGCTTTCACGAGCGACTTAAGATTCTTGAAAGTCTTTGCTCGTATATCATCGCGCATCCTACAGTGTCTCCATTATTGTCTCTCGGGACGAAGCGACAAGCGACTCGCGAGTTCAGTGCGCTTCAAAATGCCGCCGCGATCCCTCCCATCCACAGCATCCCTTCCCACAGCTCCTCCACGGTGTGCGCCGTGAGGTGCTTCTGCCGTATTCATCGCCTCTCGAGACGTTGACACTTGTCTGTGTGTGTGTGTGTGATCACGGTCCTCGCGCTGGTGATTGTCTCTCTTCCTTCCACTAAATCGTTACAAGATTTGTCATCTCGACTGCTTTTTCGGGCGAGATCTTAGTAGTGCCGGCTTTCTTTCATTCGAGCGAACTCGTTGGCGTTATCGTTGGTGTTACGTGACGGTGGTGTGTCATTTATCTACTTGAAGAATTTCTGTGTATTCTCCCGTTTCCTTGCGATGTGTATGGATTGCTTTAAACTCTGAGGTCGGCTATTTTGACCTAGAAATAGCAATTTCATAATCGAATTCAACCATTGAATGTCCTGAAAGTTATGCAGGGTGTCCGCTGACTTGGAAAATCGGAAAATCATGGGATTTCGTCGATATAGAAAAGTAAGGAAATTTTATGAAAAAACTTTGCAAAATTTCGAATTCACGGTAAAATATTTTACTTCAGTGTAGGTAAACCAGAGAGCCTTTTATTAAAGAGGATTGTTGTGGCCAGAAACGGAGTTCAGCGGAATAATAGTGATGAAATCTTCCATACTACGTGAAACACTATTTAGTCTGGCTGTTGTATGGATTAACTTTGCGAAAAAGTTAGATAAATATGGCGCTCTAGATTTACGATGATCATTCGCTAAAAATTCGCTTGTCACTAGCAGTTTTCTGTCTTTTTTAATGCCCTCATGTTACCCATTTTCATGACCGTAATATATTCATGAACCACCGTACTTTCCACGCGTAAAAACTTTTTAATTTACAATACTATTACAATACTTCATGCTCATGTAAATGTCTAAATGGCCATTGTTAACGGCAGGCGGTGCTAAATAGATAACAACCTGGGATAATCTGTGAATGAATTTCCCTTCGGGTCGCATTTGGCAAGATTATCAGTTAACAGTATTATTTTTATGTATATGGGAAATGGTAGCGATAGGCACCTCGCCCCCTTTAATTTGGATAATAAAATAATTTTTCTCGCAAGGAGTTTGAATAGTTGTCAGGGAAACGGCCTTGCACAAGGTAAACACTGGTTACCGGCTGATCACGGAAGTTGAGCATCGTTGGGGTGGGCTCGAGTTTGGATGGATTCGTCCGGTTGCTGTTGCCACTTTCTGCAAGTGGCTCTCATTAAATGCCAAGTGACCCTAGCCGTTGAAGTACGTTCGACTGTACCGTTATTACTACTATTGAATAGTTGTCATCATATAACTTAAAATTAAACGATCCCTGTCTTCTCATTAACCCTTAGGGAAATGGGAAATATTTCCATTGGGCTTGCTGTGACTGAGTTAATGAATGTGTATGATTTTCTACATTAATACCCCCAGCAGGTTCCCACTTAACAGCACTCCAAGAAAAACTTTCTACTACCTCCATTGTGTTAGTAAGCGACTGAAAATCTTTATAGAACGTTGACCAATTCAGGACTGCGTATTTGGCAGTTGTCGTAAAAAATCGACATAATTCCTCTTTTTTCTGATGTATCTAAAGGTAAACATCCTGGTTATATTCATGAAAGTACCAGACTAGCTCGAGAAATTGCAGGTATCCATTCTAAGGAATATCGGTGAACAGATCACGATAAGCTCCTGAGAGGCGGTGGCAAAGTCGATTCGTAAATTTTCTTCGAGAAAGTTAACGATGCAACGTAGTAGTGTAGACTGAATAACCATTTTGACTCGCAAGTCGATGATAAGCTTTGAGCAGAGTAAGCTGAGTATCAAGATAGGATGACAGCCCAACAAATTGTCACTTCTGTCTGCTGTCGTCCTATCCTCACTGAAATGTATTCTTATCGTATGCAATGCAAGCACTCGCGTGCACCGAAGTACGCAACTTAGCTACTGTTGCAAATCGTACGAAAGTACTAGGGTAATGATGGAGGAGGGGGATAACTTAGGCATGTTTTCCAGTTATTGCCGATACTCTTAAAAATTTATATCGTAAGTGGATGAGGTAAGGAAGAAGGTAAAGGGTTAAAAAAGTCAATTTGATTTGAGATTTGTGAAGATTTAGTCATGACTTTGCTGGCATTGAAGATGGCTTAACTTAATCATTACATCACAGTAGAGAAGCACTGGGCAAAGCAATGAAGAGATAGAAAAAGGATAAAAATTTCAAATTTCCATAACAAAGTAGAAAGTTCAATTGAGATTTGAACATGATACTGCTATACTGCAAGGAATATGAAAGCATATAGTCCTACTCTACATTTTGAAATGATACATTTGTTGTTCATCTATAAATTAAATTTAACCCATCTATTCCAAGCAATTATTAGATGCTTTATGAGAAATATTTAAACACTAAATCCTCTGGGAATCTCATTTTGAATTACAAGTTGCTTGATTGATTATAAAAAGACTTTAAGTTATCCTTGGAAAAATTGGACTTTGACCTGGAAAAGTCATGGAATTCAAAAGCTTGAATTCAGTTGACACCCTCAAAGCTTATTTTCCCATGTAATTCTTCAAGGAATTACAGTATTTTAAATAAGACGTGCCATTCACATTCATAATTTCTTCATTTTTATGGATATGTAATTTCAAATCTCTTAAAATCTGGTGAAGCCTGTCGTGTATTTTATCATTATTATTAGAGAGTTTGTGTGTCGTCTTTAGTGAGCTAATGTGTCGACGATGACCAGAACGCGTTCTTAATTTGCCTATGTAGCTAATATTTATATTAACGTTTTAAGTATAAGTCTAAAGGCTATTTAATGATGAGAATTCATTATTTGTGGTAATATGAGAACGAAATTCAAATGCTGTTATCTAAGCTTGTACTCACGCATCGTGATGTGCCTTTTACTTATTTCTTATCGAAAAATTAATCCGCGCCATAATTCCAAAATATATGTTTAAATCTAATGTGCCGGACTACAACGTAAAATATGCCAGGGCCGTCACAATATCGACAAATTTATGACGATAAATACTACTTTGTGACAATGTTATATTTGGGATAAGGGCTTAGATTTAAATCGTCAAAATCATTTAGATAAAGATATAGAAAAAAGTTTATCACGATCACGCACAACACTGATTTTTACAAATTAGCTTTTTCAGATCTTATATCGTGACTCTCCCGTTTCAGTCAATAATATGCTTTCATCTACGAAGTACCATGCAAGCCACCACTAGGGTGTGTGGCACGGGGTGATTCCACACCAGGCATGCAGCACTCGTCCCAGCACAAATCAGAACCTCACACGTTCCCCCGGCCGCTAGGCGCAGGCCAAAAAGCAGTCAGGAGAACAGTGCCCAGTTCAAGCAGAACCCTGGAGATTGCTACGTAAATGAGCATGCAAGCGTGCGGAACAATGCTATAGACACAGCGAGTGGTAAATATTACTAATACTGTTAATTTGTGAATTCTTCGATATGCTACTTCATGCAGAGAAAAATAAAATAATGCCGGACATATCAAGCGGTGTAAAGTGTTAGTAATGATGTTATGTTATTAAACTCAAGTGAAAATTCTACTCTACGTATTGAGGGTGGGAGTGTCATATGATTGATCTATCGTAACTATTATGATCCCTTATTGTGCGTGGAAAAAAAGACATTCCAGATGTATCGGTTCTGCAGTCAATTTCCCCTATCTCACTTCTGTTATCGCTTCCACCTCAGCACGTTGGCTCCAGCAATATATGTATGTTGAACGCCCGGCAAAACACTGTCTGCTTCGAACTTGCGCAAAAGATTAAACCTGTAATTCTCCCTTTTTACCGAATATTATTCATTCGCTGTCGGTATTTTCCTTCTGATAAACGTTTTATTGTGTATTCACTCCTAATGCAAACAATTAAAAAATATAAAACTCTTTAAGTATGTATCTTTCAGACTTGTGAACCCCCAAGTGTGAGATCCTGATTCATTTTGTTGAACCCGTGATTGGAGGCTCGTCCAGTGTTTTCTATTGACGACGAAATTTCTGTCTTTCAGATGAATATATATATATATATATATATATATATATATATATATATATATATATATATATATATATATATATATATATAATAACCATTCATTCATTCACTCAAACCGCTCACAGGCGTAAATAATAAATAATTTTCGTTCAAACAGAGGGTGAAAGAAAGAGGATAGGAAACACACAAAATTGTGAAGTCCAATGGTGGTGTGAAGATGGTATGATGGCCGATTCACAGTGAAAAAAATTTGGATATATATATATATATATATATCCAAATAGTATGGGTTCGTATTGCGCTCTGAGTTATGTATATTAACTCGGAGAAAGTCTCGTAGGTAATTTCCTTTTTTTTGTCAAAATGGTAGATTGCCTTTCAGCGTATGGAAAACTTTTTCTCGACTCGTTTCTTTTTCTATTTCTCGTTTCGGGAGAGAATAATGTTCGCGGGGGGCGCACGCCATCTCACTTTGAAGAATGTGACGACCGGTGTGGGTAAATGAATAAAACTAGCAAACCTTGCCAGCAGTCCCTTGCCCTTCCACCCTGTCTCACGGGTCGAAGGCTTTGAATAACCGAGGAACTACTAGTAAGGCGTCGGAGGTTATGTGGGTCGCCATTTAAGGGTCGCGTAAAAAAAGTCCTTTTGACCGTTTGTCTTAGGAATGTAGCCTGAACCCTTTCCCGTCGAAGATCCCTGCGACCAATTCTGCCTCCGGGGTTCAGGAAGGGAAGGTTGGGGACCCTTGCGTTCCCCGGTGCTTTGAAACTGTGTGCCAGTTGGTAACCATGAAATACTGTTACACATGTCATCTAGTTATGAGTGTAATCATGCCCGGACACAGACGTAAAGTTGGAGCTGTATTGTTGCTGGCTCTTCTTGGCCGCGATAGGGAACTTTAATACTAAAAAAAACCTGTGAGCAAGGAATTGATTATCTGAAATATTCCTGGTCGACATTTCTATTAAGTCTCCTTAACTTTCATTTTCCTGTACGTAGCATGCTTCTGTTTTTTTACTTTCTTTTTTTCTTTCCTTTCTCTTCGCTAACGTTGGCCTGCATTGAAGCCAGCACGCTCTTCGGAGATTTACGAGGCGATTCCTTACGTCTCCTCCAAGCGCCTTCATTTCATCGATGATAAAATCTTTATGGCTCATTTTCCCCTTTATGTGCAGAAAGGATTCATTTTTCTCCCATTTAAAAATTAGTTGCCAGTATTGCAGTATATGAGACGTTCTGCAAGGATGAGGGAGAACCATAGCGCCGTTGTTATCTGCTCAAGTGGCCCATGTTAGCCACATAGAAGGGATTCTTATAATATAATCAGTCTGGGGGCGATGTTCATGAGAATACATTAATTTGACTCTAATTTTGAGTGGGCCTGCACGTGGTACTGACTAATGCTGTGGTTACATCTGGAAGCAGGGGCTCGGGAGGCCACGATAAAATATGTATAACTCTCGTAAACTTCATCGTAAAAACAATATTGCCTTATCGTTATTCAATCCATTCGGCAATCATATGAGATAAATTTGTGAATATACCCCAAAACATGGATTTTTTTCATTAGCAGCCTGAATGGCGTGTTTATTTGAAATAATAATGAGCCTCGTTAGTGTCCGTCTCCATCTAAGAAATACCCTTCAAGCCACCTCAAGGGTGTGTGGCAGGGGGTGAGTAGTCACCAACATGCATTACACTATACCCTATTAAAGTTAGTGTAACTACGACTATTGATGCTTTAGTATAAATAGGTAATGCTTTTCAGGAGGCGAAGCCTCACAAGCAACGATTTCCATTGGCATCAGTAGATATATTTTTTACCGTTTCAGGTAATGTGAGAATTTTGTCTATGGTACTTCGCCATGAGTTTTTATGGATTTTAATAAGGGAGGACTTCAAGCTATTCCTCGTGCTATGCTGGTGAATTTTACAAAATATAATTTGCTCCGTAGCCTGCTGACTATCGAGTAGAGTTTTTGCCTCGTGTCTCGTTTGCGACTGGCAATGAATACGATACGTTCCGAATGACGGTCATAAGCACGTTGTATTGGTTTTCTTTTTACAATACTTTTTTCGTTTTACATCACTTCTTTCGTTTTTCATCACTATTTTTAGTCTTCCGTCTTAATGTATGTGCTCTAACCTACTACCATGTCATGAATCAAGTGTAATTTGTTATCACTATATCCTACCAGGGGAATAAAATAATGCGCAGCAGCATATAGATTGTGGGAATTGTCAAATCGGTAGAAAAATTCCATTTGTTGAAATTTTATCGTATTTTTAAAATATGTTTGGAAACAGAAGTTTTTCTCCGCCCCGAAGACTTTCATTCCCTTTTATATTGTACAGAAATGCCCTCGTTCCGTATCATTCACCCCGTTTTGTATACTTTGATTTTCGCTGGATTGTGGGTAAAGATTATGGGAGGAAGTAAATACACCCGGAGCTAGTTTTTTTTCCATCAGAGGAAATGTGTGCGTAACACTTCAGAGATTCCTCTCCTTGAGCCAGGGCTCTCACATTGTGAGAGTTCAATGCTTGCTGCTTCGTTCTGGGCCATGATTCTTAGCCGTCCACTTAAAGTTGGCGGGTGTTTTCATCAGATATGAGGACAGAATTTTGAACATACCGAATGCATAGCGTCAGGGTGGGGCCGCTGATGACTAATGGATTAGATTTGGCAACGGTGTAGACTTGCTGCTCAATGGAGCAGATGGGGAGAGCGACTGAGACTGATGCGGGCCGAAAGGCGGGGAGAAGGAGGGGGGAGGTAGGGGAAGGGAGGGATGAGTGTGGCGTGCGACTCCAAGGTCCAGGGGGGTGTGGGAGGGGCGTAAGAAGGGATTGGGGGAGAGGCCGTGGTTATAGTAGCAAGAGAGAGATAGTCGAAGAAGGGAACTTGGGGAGAGAACGGTTTACATCGATGCCGAGTGGGCGGAACGATTTCTTTACGGCGCGGCGTATTGTTACACGCCTCAAGGGTGTGGATTCTCACCAAAACATCGACTACATTCCATGTGCACTGCGGACGTTTTGGAAACTGCGTGCATTAATGGATTACGTTTGTACATAAATGAATAGATATTAGAATTTCAAAGTGTATGCAGAAAAATGAGACGTGCTTTAAGTAATGATTATAATATTAATGTATAATATGCTATAAGCAGCATTTCAACTAACTAAGCTGCCTGGCGAACAACCTGTTTATCCCATTTCAATGGCAGCCAAAACGTGGAAGTCTTCGCGTCTAAATATCTTTATGGAAACTACTTGCTTTATTCCGGTGTGATTATCTGGTGTGTGGAATACATCGAGAAACACGATCTTGGAGGTAAGGGAGAACTTCACAGTCAAAACATTGTGTGGAGCTTGTTATTATATGACAGTGAAGTCTGTAGAGCGAAAGGGCAGTTGGTTGTAAACAATGAAATTGATTTGTAGTACGTGAATGATGAAAATCAAAAAGATGCAGAGAAGAACTACCTAATGAAGAAGTCCTACGTAGAGTCGGATGGAATAGATTTTTGATGACAAACATGGAAGTAGTACAGGCAAAGTTACTTGTCACATTCTGAGACATAACAGCTTTTTTAGAGCAATTAGGTCGAAGAAATTTATGAGAAAGATTACTGGAAGACCAAGAATGGAACACATAAAGTAACTAATGAGGGAAGTTTAGTTATGGACGGATCTAAATGCTAAAAAGAGACTGGCGAGTTGCAGAAAACGTATCCTAGGATCGATGAGGCTGTTGATGATAGTATGTACATATTTGGAAAAATATTTGGTACTTACCTTGAAATTTTACCGTGATCTGTAAGGTAAAACTTGCGTCTGTGAATGCGTTGATGGAATTGGTGTAAAACCCCTAATTCTCTCATGTGTGTTCAATGCTCGTCTCACTTCCCACGTTAGGCAACTTCTAGCCCTCGGGACTTTTCGTAATTTGTAAAAATAATTGGCTATCGTAATCGCACGTCATGGTCAATCGGATGTTTGGGGTTAACACCCAACCGTCCATGTCTCAGCATTGCGATGCCCTAACTAGGTATGTAAATCCATTTCTCTCCTTCATTTCCGCAATCCGTTCGCACCCTAGGATGTTCAATTATCCGTCGCTGTTGTTCTCGCGAACATTTGTCTGGCGTGATGGCATCACTCAAACGTCGGTTGCTGCTTTCATCTCGTAAATGCTTTCACTGTTATGTCGCTCCCCCATTCGTTAGCGGGCTCACCCCGTTCGGCCTCCACCGATGTCAACGTAATTTCTTGTCAAGCGGTTCGATATTCCCAGAGGGATCTGGGGGGAGGGGGGTGTGAGTGACAGCCGCACCCTGCGAGGGCGATGAGGGATCCTTTGTATCCAGAAGGAGCGGTAGGGCCCAGAAACATCAATTACGCACGGCCACCGAACGTTGCGATCAAACACGAACCGACCTTCCGATCGTAAACCATTCTCTTGGTCGGTGGCGAACATCTTTACGATACGGCGTTCCTCCTCCTTCTTCCCCTTGGAAGGGGTCACTGGGAGCATCTCCGACACCTCTGGGCTGCGGCTGAACTTCCAGGACGCCCCCGCGCGCCGGTGAGGGCGTTCTTTGTGGTTGGGGGACGACGCGTGGGAAGTCCCGTGGCTGAAATGGGGCTGGGTTTGGAGGGGGGAATACGTATTTGCATATCTACATCTATATCCTGTGAGCTGGCACAAGAGCGTGTGTGTGGCTGGCATTGTTGGGACTCAAGCCATGAAAATGGGAGGGATTATTAAAAAGAGAATTTTAGAAAAAGAATACTAATCATAATAATATATCGGCTTTATTGGGGGGGACGTTGTTTTGCTCTTCGGCCTCTTATTTTCGTAGTTGGGAAAATATATTTGGAGCAACTTTTGCATTGAAATGTCAATCATCACGATGTCCTAATAAAATTCGGATTAATCTGCAAATAATGCTGGAATAGCGTGTTGCGTAACACAAGTGCACGTACAATAACCTAGATGGGCTACTTACAAATTTACTTATTTCTCCACCCCACTTAAATTTATCTCGCCATATTTCTTTATGTCATTCATTGCATTCATTTTACATTCAGCTTTGTTATTAGTTATTCAGCGAAGTTATTAATAAATGTTTCATGAAAAGAGTGCGCAGCTATTTCACTATCATAAGCCCACGCATATAGAATATATTTACAAATATTTCAATACCATAACCACAAATATGTAATACATACACAGGTGTTTTATTTTCGTGATCATACCGCTGTACGATGAATTCCAACGAATAATTCTAGAGATCTTTGGAAGATCAGATACTCTATGTAGGTACGCGTAGTGCCTTTTCTGTAATTAGAAATACTAAATACAAAACGCGGTCAAATGTCTGATCTCAACCAAACGAGTTAATATGCACATATAATTAATCAATATACAGGTAAAATTGACTATTTGAACGTTATTTCTGCAGTCATGCGATCACAACTAATTTATTTTCTTAGCACTCAACATCTTTTATGAAAACTTCATGCTCTCACGGACGCTAGTAGATGTGTGCTTTAAATCTAAAGCTCTTATTTTAATGATCAAATGCACATTGTAACGAAAAAAATTCGCATTCATTAATATACGATCATTCTCCTTTCGATATGGTTGATTGTTGTTCTTTTCAACTTTGTCCACCGCGAGAGCAGTAGGCGGTTTCTTCTAGTCATTTGCTTCTTCTATCGTCTCTCATTGGTGAGAATACAGCATGTGACCCTAGCTTCGGAAAATCGGGAGGGGGAGACGACCCCTGAGAGGGATGAGACACTCAAACCGACTGGAGTGGCGCATGCATACAGAATCGCCTGAGAACGCTCCATCGGTAGCGGGGACTCAGTCGGTGGGGTTTGGAAGCATGACCAATCGTAGCGGAACCGACGAAGAAGCATAATAACACCCCTGACCCGATGCGTGCTTTGGAACTTAATAATATTTTATTAATTATCTCAGGAGCGCTCAGCCGTACCATATTACATGGAAAACTAATTCTATAATTTGGCAACTAATAACTGCCTAAGTGGCTGGCTTTGTGAATTAACTAGCAGATGAGATTTTTATTTTATTTATTTTTAAATAAAATAGTACGCATGCAGCAGTATTGCCATTTTGAGTGCACTTGTAACACACACAAAATGAGACACACAAAAATAACAAAACAAACCTAACGAAGATGGAATAGGGATGCTGATTATTGTATAGATTATTGAGAATAATAAATAATAATAATTTATAAATTTGTAGACCAAATTCATTGAATGTTAAGCAATATAGCTATCTAACTACCATTTATCTACTGACGTAAATGCTTGAAGTGTTATTCCCTCTGCGAGAGGCCCGAAGCCACAGCGGAAGATAGCGTTGGAGCGTATTATCATCATCTTGTCGTTTATATACTCGAATGAGTTTACGACTTTGTAGTCCTTTAGTACAATTAAATCGTAAATGACAGTGCACCTTGTCCTGAGCATTGAAAACTAACCCCAGTAGGACTCGAACCTTCAACCTCTTGAGTGGCATGCGAGGACTTCACCCCGTCGCCACCGAAGCCCACAAAAGTAATGAATGGATGTTTATTTGGCTATAGGTTTACCCATAAGAGCAATAAAAAAATTACATAAATAGTTCTGCTTTCGAAAAAAACATAGCTGGCGAACAAGTCATCAATTTACAAAAGGATAGCATCAACAAATATATGACACACCTAAGACAAAAGGAAGTGGCCGTTTACAGTGAGATAAAGAGAAAAAAACGTTATAAAAGAACCAATATGTAGATGAAGTAAATACTATAAAATGAGATGCAAAATTAGAGGACAAAAACAGAAAAAGTAAGTTGAAGTTAAACTGTTTCCATTCATTACGGTTGCACAACTGCTATGGTACGCAGTAACGCGCAAGGTCGCGAAGTTATACTACAAGGGGAATAAATTCGGCATGAAAAAATAATTTGACTTGACCGGGATTCGAACCCGGACCTCACAATTGTTGTTCAGGTGTGTTATCCAGTTACACCACCAAGCCATCTTAATTCAAATCAAATGATTCAATCAAAGTCAAGTCAAATTATTTTTTAATGGCGAATTTCACCGTCTTTGGTGAATGAAGTAAAACTGTTGCAGTCAACATAATGACTTAAAGTAGTTTGAGCGAAATATCACTTCACCTAGAGATTAATTAATTTGACTTAATTTTAAAGAAAAAATTCATCTTTCCAGTGATATATTAATATTAACCCCTTGCGAACTACTCTTCGAGCAATTTTCCTGAAAATACAAGCTGTTTTACATGTGATAGGTTACGGCTGTGCGCTCCAGAAGGAGAATATTGAAAAAATTAGGAATTTCTTACACCTAGATTTCGTCAAAAAACTAACGGTGTTTAGTTTGTATGTTTTATCAACTATTTATAAAAATATAATCAATCACTCACCGCAGTAATATTTACAGAATCGCAAAAAAAATATTTTGAATACTTTTTAGCCGTACGGCGTGTAAAAATAGTCAAGTTAGAGACTTATGTCGATATATTTATTTATTATTGAGAAATTAGGTATATAACTATATTTTTGCGCCATCTATATTACAATATTTACATCACACTTCTTACAGACGCTGAAATTAAAATATAAAATTTGAATATGGTCTCCATTATGACTACGGAAATATCGCGCTCAAACTACCTTAAAGGCACAGTTGCTTACAAAGTGAGGGTACGGACATTTTAAAATTGCTTACTACATTAATAATAGTTTAATAGTTTCTCCTGAAGTAATGTGGAAATGGTGAAATGGAAGCGGAAAGGAAAGCCGGGGGAGGGTATGGGATGGTGGAGTTGGGGCGGTGACGGTTCCCTCGCGAGACGTTGGGGTTTTGGACGACGAGCCGCCGCCGCTGGCTTCCGTAGGTGGTGAAAAGGTTAAAGAGGAAGGTGAAGGGGGGGCAGTAGGAGGAGGGCTTTGAGGTGAAGGGGCGAATGGTAGGGCGCACGCGTTGTCTGTGTGCGTTTGTTTGAGCCGCCCCCGAAGAGAGTAGGAAGGCAAGGTGGCTGGCTTTGGGAAGTGCCGGCGAGGAAGTGAATGCGCTGTTGGGGGAAGGGGACGATGGGGGGGAGTTCTGGTCTTGCCGCCCCTTCTCCTCTCTCTCTCTCCCCTCCCCTTTACGCAGCCGTGGTCCCACCCCCACACCCTCGTCTACTCCAGTGCCTCCCCCTACACCAGCACACACCCTCCCGTGTGCCTTCATATCTATTCCCTCCATTGTTGCCGCTTCTCCTCTTCTGCCCCCTCCCCTTCCCCCAATTCCCCCACTCTTGGATTGACGCAGTATCCCCTCCCCCACTCCATTCGTGCGTGGACCTTTAATCTCCCTCTTCGCCCTCCATGTCCCGCAGTGTCTCCGGTGTCTCCCGAAAGGCCAAGAGGACGGCGGCCGCCCCAGAGTTATCTGCATAAATGTTCTACATTTCTCTCTAGGTGGGAAGGGGGTGGATATGTCAGCCGGGGGTGGGTGGCGTTGGTGCCGCGAGAGGTGATGGAAGGGACCCAGCGCGCCAGTGATAGAGACAGATTGAAACGCCTCCACGCTCATCTGTTTCCATTTCCTCGCGCGCTTTACCTAATTTACGTTTACACACAGACTCCCGCGTTATCAGTCGATACATCACCGGACCATGACGCGAGTGACACACATCGGAATGTCCTCCTCGCGCAGTTGGGGGTATCCCCTCCCGTTTGTATGCACATATATATTTACACATATGTGTACATGTCCCTCCGTGCCTACCTCTCCCCCACACGTGTTGTTTCGCCTCCTCTTGCCGCGTACCACGGTTCCGCAAGCCCTCCCCCGTTTTCCATCGTTTTATTTTCCCCCGTCTCTCGCCCTCTTTGCGGTTTTCCTTGCCATGGCAGGGTGGGTGGCACGGAGAACTTTTCGTAACGATGTTCGTGTTCTACGGGAATCGTTTTATGTTTTGCTCGCAACAACGGCCAATTGAAATGATTTTTTCCGAGGCGCCGTGAAAAATTCAGAATTACACGTATCTGTGCTCGTAAAGTGGCTGTCCTCTTTCATTTCTAAATCATGGGCTATTTTCGTGAGCGCGGAGGACATGCATGCACTGCTCGCATTATGCCATCGGCTGAGTCAAGTCGTTTTCCCCCCTTTGGGGGAGAAAGGGAGATAGAGTCTGGGGAGGTTTTTAGCGTAACAATTTGCGGGTGCTTATCTCGGAACTCTGTAAGAAGCGAGGTCGGTCGGTGATTTTCTTTTTCTCTTTTCCCCTCTCTTCATGTTTTTATAAAGGCCGCGTTTCTTGGAATTTCGGGCGTGCCTTCAGGCCAGGTAGCTCGGCTTTTTTGAGTTGGACCCCATGTTTTGTTACACATTCATTCGCATCTCGCAGCTGCCGACGCCGTGGAAAAGCCTTCTCCTTCCTCTCTCTATCTCTTCCCCCGACTGAGAGCCTCATAGGGTGCGGGAACTCTCCTCTTTCGCGACGTTGCCACATCTCTCTCCTCGTGCCAGCCAGCGGGGCGGGTAGCGTGCCGAGTTAAAAGGGAGGGCTTTGAATGAGAAATGGGGGAAAAGGAGAATTGAGTGAGGGCTTGTGTGGCGGCGGGTGGGGGGGGGCAGAAGAGAGCATTGAGGAAGGGGCTGGGGAGAGGGCAAGGGAATAATAGCGTAAAGGGGGAAGGGGGGAGCCCCAGGGTAAGGTTTGACTGGGCGTTAGGGGCGAGTCCTATAGGAAGGACTCGGTCACCCCCGCAGCCCCGTGTCCACCCGACCTCCGCGCTTTTAGAAAACTGAAAATAAATTCCTCCACGCCGTATTTATGGCCAAGCTCGGGAATCCCTGGACTTTTTCTTTTTCCCTCAAGTCCATGGCCATCGTCACAGTTTCCTCGTGCCTGAGGGAGGACAAGAAATATGGATATATTGCCCGACAATTCTTATGTCGGGTGGGGGTATTTCGATGCACGTGGTCCTCGGGCGTGGAGTTGTGCGTGCGGCCGACTGGATGTTGTTGGCTCGACAAACTGCCGGAGAAGGTGAACTTCCCGTGCCGGAGGAGGAGCTCCCGAAATTTCTAAAATCCGAATCCCCTCCCGAGTGTATTTATAGAATATAGTTTACTATTTCGAAGCGGCTCTCGGCAACCCCTTTTATGCCTTAATAGTGGTCAATAAATAAAGAATAAATAAACCGTGGAATAAAGATTTCGTCTCAGTTGTTCGAATCTTATCTTGTGGAATCAAAACGAAACATCAGGAACTGAAAACTTAAGCATAGAAATAGCTTCGAATTTCCTTTAGTGGGACTTAGTCTTTCCAGATGCGATCTTTTCAGTATTGGTCTAACAGTTTGTGTTACTTATGATGTTTAAATTTCAATGTCAGCAACTGTTTTGCATGCAGCTTTTAGTAGTTAGATCATTAGTTCCTCTGAGAATTACACATGTTTCTTGTCATATTATAAAAGTTGTGAACAGCCCACGCCAAATGCCCTGTGGGTGGTTGGAAGCGTGCCATGTACATTTACAATGTTATCGCGCGGTGCCTCCCGCGTACGGACTACGGACCCATTGATAACTCCAGAGCACCACGAGTGTTTCCAAGGCAATCTGCTTTTGCCAGGAGGGATACAATTGTTTTTCATTGACACGAAACAAGAAGAGGTAGACGATATGAGAAATTTGAAAGGGATACCTGATGGCAAGCCATCTATAGGAGGGGAAGTGTGATGATGATGTCCTAGATATTGGGACGTTAAGATAAGGACTCTCCGAAAACCTACTAATCAGCTGGTAGATTACCCAAATGAATGAATGAAACTTAAAATTTAAAATTGGAAAATGAAATTATATTGATTTTCTGATCCCATATATTAGTTCATTATTATTAATTAACCCTCAAGCCTTACTCATGTGCGCTGTCATTTCCCCTGTCCCACCTTGTATGTGTCCGCCGCCACGTGGGTATTCCCCGAAGTTTTCGAAAGAACTTGAATGCTTGAGCGAACCAAAAAGTTTTGGCAATCACCGTTCTCCGATGTATTTACGCATAAGTTAGTCTTGCACTCGCGGAATTTGTGTAGAGAGCCTTGCGCCACACCCTTGTGGATTCTGGGCGTCCCCTTGCGCTTACTTTTTTGCTTCGTCAGAAAGAAGAAATGTTTGGTTCTCCGAATTCAGCATCTGGAGGAAGGAAAAACTAGCGCAACGAAATTTCAGATGTACGAAATCGTGGTTTGGATCATTTAGCTGGATGTAAAGATTTCAATTGCCGATAGTTAAATTGTATTTGCTGGCCCCCGTTTTCCATTCCAAAACTTGGCGCCTTACTTGCCCTCAAATGGCTTCCTCTCCTCGTTTCTACGATATAGGATTTTAAGACATTGTCTATGTTCTATGTACGTTGCGGGCCATAATGCGGTGTATATTAATAAGTGCTTGAGGATAGCCTCCAGTCGGCACCATCCAAGGAATCACGAAATCGCTCTCCGTATAAGGTTCTGATGAACACGATTTTTTTTATTTCCAATTCCAAAACCCCTATGGATTTCGTAATACGGAGGCTCAGTCTACTCTAAAATTTGTGGTACCAGTTTTTACTTTTATGTCAAATTTTTAGTTTAATTTTTCCTGGATCTTCTTCAAACTTAAACGTCTTCCTAATTCACATTTTGTCTGATGAGCTCAATATATTAGTGGCTGAATTCGAAACAAAGTTAACACGTAACGTAGCCTCTACGTAATATTTTATTGCATAAATATACCGAATTAGTCGTTGTTTCTCCGAGGCTGACCGATATGTGCCAACAATTCTACTCCTAATTTTAGGTTTGAGCTAGGATTTCTCAAGATTGTTTTCAAGTTACAGGACGTGTACCGAGTTTATCAGTTCAATCCTTCTAATGTTTCATTGATTGTCTTGCGTATTATTTTAAAACTCTTCAGCACTTCCCTCTTCCTCATTTATTCCACGAAGCCATCCCCATCTCCTCACTCGCCCTTTCTATTAACTGTTCCTGCTTGTTGTCTCGTCTCTCCTCGAACGATGCCTCGCCAATAAATGGAACTACGAACCCAGGTTTGAAACTTGAATCCATGTTTGGATTTTTTTCCGTTTTCCCTTGATTAAATTAATAGAAAACCTCGTCTCTGATGGGAACTCAATCAAACGGTTTGCCTTTGAAATTGTAAGAGCTCTGTGAATGAAAAAGGGATTTTTTTTCTTTTCGCTGGGATTCGGGAGGGTAGAGATCTCTGCTGTGCGATAGAGAAAGTTGAGAGTGAAAAAGTAACTTCGGACTCGAAATAGACTTATGGAACGCTTATTTCTTTCTTCCACGCTTCAGCCTTGGAATTTATGGCAGTCAGTCACAGAGACGCAGATTCATCGCAGTGGAAGACTCTTGCCCTTAAAAAGTGGCGGAGTAAAAGACTAAAACGTCTTTGATCATGATATCCGTGAATGGAATTTATAGACGTATGGCACGTGTTGCTTTCGACCCTTCGTCGACCCAACAGCCTCTTCGTCCTACTGAGTTGTCAGTGCGTCGAATTTCCGTTTCGTTTCATTTTACTTATCTTCCAGGTTTGTATTGGTTCCTTGGAGACATTATCCGTGATATTACATACGTAACAAGTCACAAAAATATTCATTCCAACAATGCACATTAAAAGCTTGCAATAAGTGTTATAAAAAAACGTTTTTTAAAGTTACGTGGTTGTATTAAATATACAAACATAAGTGAAACAAAAATTTTACTGCCATGGTCCATGTGGCGGCGCGCCGCGGCGAGGGGTGCGCCTGGTGCCCCTAGGGTGTAAATTCTTTGTTCCATTTTTTCCATTTATAAGTATAAGTTGACCGAGCACACCAAAACACGAGTAACCTTTTCGATTGCCTACAATAAAGTAAACAACTAATATAGCAACCAATTTCATGAAGCGAACCCGGGCCTATGAGAGAGAAAGCCGTGACACTTATATTGTAATATTTTATTGTCATCGAAGTTACACCTGTGTGCAAAATTTGAAGGAGATCTGATGAGTGTAAGTGGGTGAAAAATCGTTTAAGAGATTACACTCAAACAGACAGAAACTCAAGTTAAATATAACCGTATAATAATATAAATATCGTTATCAAATTACGTGAATTTAAGGCATAAACTCATGATCTGAGTGTCATAAGCAGTTACATAGGTATTGATATAGTCTAGATTTAAATTGTGGGAACCTAACTATATGTCATATTTCGGGGTAATGCATTGAGGAATTTAGTAATCAGGGCTCTTAATGAGCAGAGGTAAACCCTTGGCAATGACCTTTAAATCATTACAACCCCTTGTATTATAATTATGCATACCTATCACTATTATTTTTTATATTGAATTCAGATTTGTTTTTTTCACACAAAGACAATAGTGTGAATAATGCATAAACAAATGCATGCATTCAAGTGGGTTAGTGTGAATATACTGTTTATGGTATTCATTGTGAATTTCAGTGCATAAAAATGCCTTTTTTTCGATAAGGCGTTAATCCTGTATCCTTCAGAGCCCGATTTTTCCTCGCTATCGTAATCTCAACGCAGGTCCAATCTATTTCATCACGAGAACGACTAATATTTATTTCTGTTGCGAGGAAAGCGCTGTTTTGGGCTAGATGATGCGTTTTAGTAAAGATGTACTTCACTCAATGTTAACAGCAAAATGAACGTCGGCGAAAATGGTTAATGGACGATCAAAATAAATAATATTCTTTTACTATTGCAACTTTATGGGACGTCAGGAAACTACGTTATTGTGAAATAACGCTCACTTCAAACGGGGAAAAATATTTAATTCGTGGTTGTTGGACATTTCCTGCATCTCGCGACAGTTATGTGAAATGAATTTATATAAGTTTCTGCATTCTGCGCAACTAATATTCCCTTAGTTTGAATTTTTTAAGGAAATATTTGGAATACAAAACCCTAGAAGCCATTGCTGAAAGAAAGGGAACATGTTTTGTTGGTTTATTTTTGATGTATCAGTAATTTCGTGGGAACAAAATATTTTCCCACTTAAATAATGCCATTGAAGGTAGAGCCTATAGGTTCAGAAGCAGTTTCTTATCTCATGACGTATAGAAATCGTGGTGGATATGGCTGTGAATAACTTACGTTTCTGTTCCCATGCAATTATTGAAGATTTGAGATCGAGCAACAATTCTCTGAATCACCTTCATTTGCAATCCTCCGTCGTTAAGTTATTAGGGGAAGGATCATGGGTTGTAAAATGGCTAAGCTATGCTGTGGCTCATCTGAATGTGAATAAATTAATTCTTCTGTGATTCGTTAATGTATATTTTAATACAATAACGAAAGTGCCGTTCTATAGTGCCAATGAAAACCCCTACGCAGGTACTGTGAAACGCCCTCTCGGGGGGCATCCTGCACCAGTGATTTATATTACCATTTTACCAATTCAATTTTGCACGCTAGAGGCTATCAATCTATTTCTCGTGGCTTAATGCCTTCGTGAACCTCGCGAGCACGTAATCCCCACCCTTATACCAATCGATTCATTTCTTTCGTTAACTTTTCCTCTCTCTCGTCTTTCTAAGCGTCTTCGTATCACCCCACGCACTTATGG
This sequence comes from Pyrrhosoma nymphula, assembly GCA_963573305.1. NCBI lineage: Eukaryota > Metazoa > Arthropoda > Insecta > Odonata > Coenagrionidae > Pyrrhosoma > Pyrrhosoma nymphula. The sequence continues at coordinate 84,771,927 of OY754339.1, forward strand.
TAGTTATCACCTATCAAAATATCACTTCACCTAGAATTTGATTAATTTGACATCATTTTAAAGAAAAGACTTCCTATCTTTCTATTGATATTACAATATCAATCCCTTGCCGAACTACATTTCGAGCAATTTACCTGAAAATATAAGCGGTTTTACAGTGCATAGACTACAGCAGTGCGCTCCCGAGGGAGAATATTGGAAACATTAGGAACTTCTAGAACCTAATTTTCGTCAGAAAACTAGCGGTGTATAGTTTGTGTGTTTTCTCAACTATGTATAAAAATTAATGTATTACTTACCCCAGTAATTTTTACAGAATCTCAAAAAAATCTTCTATTTTGAAGGCGATTTCATTGTACGTCGTGAAAAAATGAGTCAAGTAGAGACTTACGTGGTTATATTTATTTAATTACAGAAAATATTTTTCATATTTAGCTATATTTTTGCGCCATTAATATTGCAACATTTACTTCATAATTCTTGCAGACACTGAAATTAAAGTATAAAATTCGAATATGGCCTCCATTAGGATTATCCTGGTGCGCCCAAATCTTCAAATTTTGAAAAAATAAATACAAGTTATTTTCTGGAAATTTTGGGAGTCAACGACAAGCTATCCTCAACTACTCGGCTCCACTGGTGAGAGGCAGCAGTTTCACCAGAAGGCATCGATGGCGAAGATCCAGAGGATCGTATCCGTATCGACTGGACCGTATCAACTGCTACAGCTTGGGGCGAGAGTGAAGTTCACGGAATCGGTCGGAGTACTGAGATGTGGAAGACAACGGGAAACCACCACATTAACCTCCCTAGAAAAGGCAGCCTTGCATTCAAGTATGGCGTGATGGCATCCTTCCTGTTAAAAAATTCCAGAGGTAATATAGTCCCTCAATCGGACCTCCGGGTGGGGACTACTGGGAAGGGTACACCAGTCAAAGATGTCAGATGCAGGATTGGGACATGGAACGTGAGATCATTGGGGGTGTGCGGGAATTTGGAGAACTTGAAGATGGAGAGGGCCAGACTGGAGTTAAACATCGTAGGAGTGAGCGAGATCAAGTGGACGGGAGCGGACGACTTCTTCTGGAGTGGCGGGTATAGAGTCATATACTCCGGCGATAACCAGAAGATTGCGGGAGGTGGATTCATCCTGAAGGAAGAATGGGGAAGAAGAGTAAAGGCATATTTGCCGTACAACGAAAGGATAATGCTAATCAAGATAGAAGGAGAACCGACAGACATAGTAATAGTCCAGGTGTACATGCCAACGTCCAACCATTCGGAAGAAGAAATCGAAGAAATGTACGAGCAACTAGAATAGGTCCTGAGCACAGTCAAAGGGAAGGAAAGCCTGATAGTAATGGGAGATTGGAATGCAGTGTTTGGAGAGGGAAAGGATGGGAACATAGGAGAGTTCGAGCTGAGGAAACGGAACGAGAGAGGAGAAAGACTTGTAGAATTCTGCAGTGAGAAGAACTTAGTGGTGGCAAACACCCTCTTCATGGAACACCGACGGAGAAGATACACATGGATGATGCCAGGAGACAGAGTCAGATACCAGATTGACTACATTCTGATAAGGCGAAGGTACAAGAACCAAGTGAAGCATTGCAAGACTTACCCCGGGGCGGATATCAACAGTGCACACAATCTAGTGTTAATGGAAAGTCAGCTGAGATAAAAGAAGTTAAGAAAGACGAAACGAGAAAAAAGATGGAACCTAAAGCCACTGCAAGAGGAGAAAAGAAGAAGAACATTTGCTGCTGCCATTGATGAGAAGGTGGAAATAGCAAAGGAATCCAGCCAAAGTGTAGTAGAGAGATGGAATAGCCTCAAGAAGGTCATCACAGAAGTAGCAGAGGTACAACAAGCAAGCAAGCCGGTCGAAATTAAGAAACCATGGATGACGGAGCACATCATAGCCCTCATTGAAGAAAGAAGAAAGTATAAGAACGCAAGAAATTAAACAGAAGAAGTACTGTATAAGAGGTTTAGGAATCAAGTTATCAGAGAATCAAAAAAAGCCAAAGAGAAATGGATTGAAAGCTGCTGTGAGAACATCAACGAAAATATGATGAAGGGGAACTCAGAAACGGCATGCAACCTAATCAAGAGGCACTTCGGAGAAGGAAAACCATGATGCAAAAACATCAGAGATTCGTATTGGAAACTGCTAATGGAAGATAGAGAAATCGGCAACAGATGGAAACAGTACATTGAGGAGCTATACCGAGGCCCGATCCCCCTAGGAGAAGCATTCACAGATGACCAGAGCCAAGTGGAGGAAGACAACCGTGGGCCAGGGATACTAAGAAGCGAATTTTAGAGAGCAGTAAGAGACCTGAAAAATTGAAAGGCGCCCGGAGAAGACAAAATCAGCGAAGTAATCAAAGCACTTGGTGAAAAAGCACGAGACGCACTATATGGAATAATCCTAGATTTCTACGAATCCGGAAAGCTGCCTGAAGTCTTCAAAAGGAGCTCAATGGTGACCATACCGAAGAGAGCAAGGGCTGAGAAATGCGACGAGCACCGAACCTTGAGTCTAGTGTCACATGCATCCAAAATACTTACTCTGATAGTAGGCAGAAGAATTGAAGGAAAAATTGAAGAAAACCTGTCAGAAAACCAATTTGGATTTAGGAAGAATAGAGGGACAAGGGAGGCAATACTATGCTTGAGACTACTGGTAGAGAAAATGATCCACGTGAGCAAGGCATTGTATATAGCCTTCGTGGACTTGAAGAAGGAATTCTATAATGTCGAATGGAATAAGATGTTAAATACCTTGGAAAAACTCGGCTTGGACTACAATGACAGAAGAATCATCTACCAGCTCTATAATGACCAGGTGGCCACAATACGCACGCAAGATGGAAGAAATATGGAAGCAAAAATTAACAAAGGGGTCCGGCAAGGATGTAACCTGTCACCAGCACTCTTCAATATGTACATGGAGGAAACAATAAAAGAAATAGAAGAACAAAGAATCCGAGGAATCTAAGTGAATGGAGAATAAATCAACATGCGACGCTTCGCTGATGAAATCGCGATCATAGCAGAAAACGAGGAAGACCTACAGAACTCACTGAACACAATTGAAAAAGTGTTCCAGGAATACAACATGAAAGTCAATAAGAAGAAAACCAAGATACTTGTGTGCGGAAGAGAGAAAGTAGTGGCCGACGTCCGCCTCAAAGGAGAAAGATTGGAGCAAGTGGGATCATTCACCTACCTCGGGAGCACCATTACCTGGGATGGAAGAAGCACGACAGACATCAAGCGTCGAATAGCCCAAGCTAAGACGGCATTCGTGGCCAAAAGGCCGCTACTCTGCTCAAAGAGCATAAGACTGGAGACAAGGAAACAGTACGTGAAAACATCCGTGTGGGCAGTGGCACTCTACGGATCAGAAGCATGGACCATTGGAAAAACTGACCAGAAAGAATAGAAGCCTTAGAGACCTGGTGCTGGAGGAGGATGCTAAACATCAAATGGACGGAAAGGGTGAGAAACGAGGAGGTATACAGAAGAATTGGAGAAGAAAGGGCACTGTGGAGCCCCATACGCCAAAGAAGAACACGGTGGGTCGGCCATGTTATGAGACACAACGAATACATAAGAAGCATAATGGAGGGAAAAATTAAAGGGAAAGTCCCCAGAGGAAGACCAAGAGACAAGTACTTGGGGCAAGTCAAGAGGGATACGGGGAAGAAGAACCATAGGGAAGTGAAGGAACTTGCATGGGATAGGGCGAAATGAAGGGCTGCAGTATACCAATCCTAGGATTATAATACTATGGTGACTAGCCAGTTCAGATAATTCGATGCAGTCATCGATTATTATTAAAATGACTAGGGAACTATCTCGCTCAAACTACCTTTAAGAACCTTGTAAACGGCCGCGTCAATCATCAGCTTTCATCTGTGATTTACTCCTCGTGCTGCTCTGGTGATAAGCGCTGTTCCCCCAAGTTCGTTTTTGCCTCCTCTTCCCCCCAAAGACAGACTATCCTTGGAACAATCTGCGGCGCCAACTTAACCCCGTCCCGCCATAATGTGTGCCACGGCGTGGTTTCCCCGCAACGGATGGATCTCGCCGAGAGAGATACTTCATTTGCCTCTCCCATTTCTCTCTCTCAAGCCGCAAGCGGAAAATCGCTGACTAAATTTCTCAATAATGAATGGCCACTTCTGTTCTAATGAACTTTTACCTTATCTCCCTCTTTCCAGCCTCACATCCTTCCTCTCCGAGCGACTTCCTCTTTCTTCTTCTTCCCCCTCCCACCTCACCACCGCCGCCCAGAAATCCTCTCTCATTTCATCCCTTCCTTCGTCCCTTTCCACACCCTCTGTTCGCCGACCTCGTTTCTCTTCTCATCCTGCCCCTACTGCGCCGAAGTCGCTCTCGTTAATCCTTTGAGCTTCGCGACGCTTTCTTTGCATATACACACTTACTTATACAAGGTCCCCTCCCTGCTGAAGTCATAAATTTTTTGGTCTTGCTAAATCCGAGCGTATCAAGCAATGGTAGGTTTTACTGTGTAGTCGTTGGGTAAGTAAATGAACTTTTTAGGGTCAACAGAAAATCCTAGGTTCACTCAGTCCATACCGCGTGTCCCTCAATGATTCCGCGGGCATTGCTATGTTGTTAATTTACGTTTTTACGTTGGTTTGCTGATAATGTCTGATAACGTGATTTGCGTCGGCGGCATGATTATATTTACCTGATTCTTCTCTTCCCGTAAAATCAAGAGCTTACCTAGGAATTGTGGATATCTATATATAAAATTATTCATTTATTATTCAGTGACAATATTTCATTTCCACTATAATGGTCGTGAACTTGATATTTATGTGGATTGCATAAATGATCTCCCCCGGACTATGACTTTGCGTTATCGCTGGTAATGAAATATTTAGAAGTATTATTTAATCGACGCTCTTTTTTTCTGTATACATATTAAGTAGTGTTTTTCTCCGTATTTAGCGGTTCTGATCCCATAGTAAAAACTTTGTCAACCATGGTTATGTTGACCGTGGTTTGATTCCAAGAGTGGAAGTTCGTGTAATATAAAAGCCTAACCGTTGGAATTTTACCGTTTTCTGTCCGTGTTCTTGGGGGTGTTGATTAATGTGACGGCAGTCCAAGTCGGTAACTCCTGAATAACATGTCTTGCGTCTACTATATACCTATACATATAATATTTGGGGTTCTCCTTGCTATACAAATTTTGTTGTATTTTCTTTTAAATTAATTAGTTTATGGGGTTAGGGAATACATCTTGGGGCATGGCTGCCGTGTATATTTCCCGCGTTATAATCATTTACCGTTCATTTTAAATTTTGATTTGAATAAGGTTAATTAAACGATTAGGTTCCACCCGAATTCAGTCAGCTGGCGGATTCGTGCTTATCGTTACGTAGAGCGCTCGGCAACGGAGTGGAGGATCCCTGGCTCAGCATTCTGGCGAAGGTTCGGATTCCGTGACTTAATTTCTATCGATGTGTTGAAACGTAAATCGAACCATCCTTAAAAACCGCTGGGAATGGAACTACCCCCGCCCCCTTCCCCCATTTGTGATTTCACGCGTCTTTTTGCGTAGTACCAAGGTGAGGTCTAGTCTTATCAAATACTCCAGCGGTTTGATCACTTGCTGAAGTCATATTATGCACACGTACCATGTGTAGAGTGTACACTGCTTCATTTTCCTTTTTGCGACATGATTTTGAATGAGTACCATCCCGAGTTTTGAGGTGAGTTAGTCCATTTCTTTCCATATAATGCCCCGATTGATGGAATTCCCTGGATGGAATGTATCAGGTGTGAACCTGTCCTGTATATTTGCTTGCAAAACAAGGCGGTTAGTAAAAAAAGGAAGTCTCCGGTGAACTCATGAAGAGGGAATTCACTTTTTTGGATGAAATATAAATGAAAGGCGCAGAACACAGTTTCAGAATTATTTATAAACCTTCCTCATGCTTCCATTTTTCATCGCTGGTAATTGGAATTTAATGTTTGACCAGTCTAATGCAACTCAGGTATTTTACTTCTTTATTATCTTCGACGCATAAATATATGTTGTCCTAATATTGGCTCTGGATAACGAATAATAATTGTTTCCGGTCTTTCGAACGTGATATTAAAATACTCTTAATTTTCTTTATTACGAGTTTAAGTTTACACGCAGCAAAGGTTGTGCGATATTGTGATGAGAATACTTATTCGAATCAATCATGATGATGATCAAGGGGTTTTATCTTGTTTTGTGTATTTCAAGTAGGCGTTTGACAGATTTATTTGGGAAAAAATTATAAAGATCCTGATGACAATAGGAATAGATTGGAATAATAAGATACTCATTCGAAACTTGTATAGAGTCCAGACGAGACATGGGAGGTGAAGGTGGATGACACAGAATGTGCGGAGAATCGTTAGATCCTGGGATAAGAACCTTGCGCGATTGACCTTGTCTAATAATGTAAAGTAAAGACGAGGAAGAGCCTTATATGGATTGTAGTGTGTATGTGGTGCAGACAAATGGTCTCCGAATGAAAGAGGGTGAGAATAGGTTGCAGGCGTTTGAGATGTGTGTGCGTGTGAAAGGCAGGAGAAGGTGTGATGGACGGAAAATGAAGACGAACGAGCTAGTGCTAGACCGTGTTCCATTTCACGTAGGTTGCGCTTACTCTCTACGCCCTTATGTGCTCTTGAATTCTATTCCATCTGCTTATTTCTGAATGTAGCGCCACTGCATTTCAGTGGCAGATATGATAACCATAAACAATTGATGTATGTACGCATTCCGTGGTCACATGATTAGTTGAATACTACGTTGATCGCATTGAGTTGACTCTATGGTTGAACATAACATGTTTTGAAGATTGCTTGAGAGTTGTTTAGATGATACTTCAGAAGGTGATAAGTCAGTCGATTATGGACAAAAGAGATTTTCCTGCCCTTCCCCAGCATTCATAGGCGTTGGACGCCGTTACTGAGGCATCAGTGTCATTAACTCCGGAAACGAGGCTAGAAATTTATGGCTAAACTAAGTTATCGCATTATTATAAAATTCTATTTAAGTCCATTAGGGTATTTAATTCATGAGTCAACAAAACTATATTCAAACAGAACAATCTGAAGATAGTATCCACAGATTCAGTTATATCCGTTGGCTATACTTCAACAGAAAAACCAGTTTTAATTAAATAAACTTTGAAGAAGTATTCAATTTTAGGCAATACTTCCAGTATTTAAAGGTTAGATTCACTCATCACCAAATAATGAAATATCACACGCAGAATAAATCTATTCTCACTATGTTCTCTGTATTCACACTCGTAGTGATTCCTTCGCAAATAAAAAAACGCAGTTTAATGAAAATCCAAGCCATTCCCAGTTCACTAAATCACAGGTCTGTGGAGTGTCTGATAGTCTCGTAACATTTTAATCGTTAAACTATCAAAGTCCAATAAAACCGTTAAACCTATGCGATCGGCTCCCTTAACGTCCCAACGTAATGGAAACCCAAAAATGAGCTCCCGAGAAAAGACCTTTTAAAATGAATCTTTTCCAGGATATAAATCCCTGCATCACCTTACTTGCTACTAGAAAAATAATATACAAAGAAAATAAAGTTTCATTCTATACCATGTTGCCACTTCCCACCACATACCATAATTATGACTTTCTTGCTATAATTAAATATGAAACTTATTAGACTGGTGAACATTAAATTACATAGAAAAATAAATAATGCCTAAAATATTCATAAAATGAATTGTTCAGCATTCCGAATCAGAAATTCTCTGCTCGATGGGTGAATAAGCTGGTAGTGAAATGGAACACGGCCTTAGGTATGGTGGGTGAGTAGACGTAATTACTTGAGGACACGATGAGAAGGCAGATTAGGTGGTTGAAACGAGTAACGAGAGCGAATGTTGAAGGACGTGATAGAGGGGAGGATGTTGAGTTAAGGGGGGTGGGGGAGGGGGACGGGAAGAAAAAGAATAGGCTTTATGATGGCAAGTATGAGAAGACGTAGGAAATATGCCGAGCTGAAAAATGTGAAAAATGAAGCAGTGCGTGGAAACGAGGATATAAAAAATGGTAAGTAAGTAAAATAGGTGATAATCCTACTTCCATCTAAACCTATCGTTATGGGTTGACCACCTCTAAGAATAATAATAATCATAATATTAATTATTAGATCATCAGATCATCGGCATTAAGGTTGGTGAATAATTCGAATGTTCACTCGTAATTTTTAGATGGGCGGTAATTTTGGAAAAGAAAATTATTGAGTCCGGTTTTTAATGATTATTATTTTAAATATTTATTTATATTTCTCTCACGCAATGATCCAGTACATATTTAGTTATCTAATTTTCCTTGAACTCATTAGTAAGCAAGTGAAACCTACATATTTTGTTCGAGAAGCACGTCATGTTAGCAATCCTCTCACATCAAGGGCTTAAGTGTTTTGTAATGCAATACAGCATTCCAGTTAGAACTCCTCATATCATCTGTCGTGTACTTGAACTCGTTAACTTCGTTCATCGAAATAGTCCAGGCCCTTGACTGGTTTTTTGTTCATGAGTGGTTTCGAAAGCTCATATATTTTCAAGTGTCATGTATCGCAAAACGGAATAGGATGAGGTGATCGAGCGCGCACTTGGAATGAAAAGCAGCGCGGGAAACGGCAGTCAATTAGGTACTCCTGCTGTTCAAAAAAGGAGCAGAAATTTTACCTTCACTTAATGGAGGATAGAATTCTTTACTCATTTGTACCAATCTGTAACGCATTACCTACGCTACGAAATGTGTCGTTCAGAACGCTGTGCAAATTATCCGCTAGGACATAACTAACTCTAGGAGATTTTGCGGTGATGAGTTTGTTTCCTTACCCAAACGATATCGACAGGTAATGAAGTTGCGATTAGGCTGCCTTGATGGGATTTAACTTTCAAGCGTATTTGATATGTTCTCCTCTATCTCTGTACTCTTTCACATTTGCCACCAATAATAAATAAAAAAAACTTTGCTTTTGCTTTGAAAATATTGCTTTATTTTTTTCAAATGCTTGGTGTGTATCATCACGAAGCCATCACCACATTTAAATGCTCCTCTCCTTTCCTGAAGATATATTTAAAACTTAGTTCTAGGAATGCGCGCTTCCACATTGATAAAAGAACATTTTTGCTCGCTCAGAATGTAGTATTTCTGGTTAGCAGATGGTGAGAAAACTCACATGGAAGAGTAATAACGTTATTTGTTCAGGGATGCATGTAGGACTCTGCTTCCCGGAGTTTTCGAACCATTTTTTTTTCCATCGTGACCTCCTAATTTACCTTTCCGAATTCGTGCTTCGATTTTGCGTGCCTCTCCTAATTGAATATATGACTTATAATTGGGTAGCCTAGCGGAGCACCAGATGCGCAATGCGCTGAATCCAATGTTTTTTTTTACGTTGGATCTAATAAGATGAATTCGTTAAGTACCGAGTGTAAAGGAAGGAATTGGTTCTGTCTGCTTTCGGCTGAAATACTTTCTGGAGATACATATCTATCCGTGAATTGAATATCCTCTCTCTGCGTGCCGACCCACCACGGCGGAGAGGGGATATTATCCATTGTGAGGAGAGGGTTAAGATATGGAAATTGAAACAGGCGGCATTATCAATTCCTCGCATTTAAATGCAGCACTTCGCACCCATCCCGACCACCCCGGAAATGCTTTTGGCATTCGACTTTATCACGGTTCGAGTATTTCCCAATGGATTCTTGCCTCCCCGTGTCTTTATCGTAACATCACATAACGTTGGAGAGTGGAAGAATTCAACGTGTGTGTCCGGACTATGTCGTGTGCGTAATAAAAGAAAATTAAAATATGTTGATGTATCCTATAAATTACCTTTCAAAGAAAAATGTATCGTAGTGAGAAATTATGTGTTTTAGTGTCAGGAGAAATTGAATATTTTGTAGTTTTAGTTAGTTCTCCGACTTCTTCATGTTTTATTGGGGAAAAACCCATTGGAATTGCATTGCATTATTTTTGCTTTCTGTGCATTTGTACAAGCATCGGTACTGTAACTGCGATTTAGCGTTTTTATTCTAGCTCCGGCCGTCTTTTTTAACCTGGGACTAAATGTGGTCTCTGATTCAGATCAAAATCAGGACCCAAAATAATACGGTAAATTAAAAAATTCATGAATAAAAGGAATTATATTTTGTCTAATATCCTATGAGACAGAAGCATTATGACATTTCGTTTATTTCTACTATATTTGCTGCAATTTTGCGACGGGAAGTGTGTCTTGAAATTTACTGTCTTTATAAATTTTAATGGTGTAGTGGTAAAGTTCCCATGACAATTGGGAATTCGCGCAGGATCGCGCCTTCAAAACGGCTATTTTTTCCCCTGCCACACATCCTTGAGGTGGCTCGCAGGATATGATGTAGAGGTGGATGTAACTATGATTCAACCTGAGATGATTGTGTGAAAAATGATATAAAACGGTGATAGTTAGAAATATTTTATTTTTATGGCTGATGAAAGATTTCGTTCGTAGCAATTTGCCTTAAATACTTAGGAGTAATCTGTAATTCCGCAATTGTTTATTTTTATGAGGGTAGAGTGGCTGGTACATGTTTTTTAATTGTTTTCCGTATGCTTGAGTCAACATAATCACTTGTACCCTAATTCCTCGGGCCGCATGTTTGAGTGAATACTATTAACATGTCCTTGTCGGACACAATTCAAACCCAAACATTTTGGGTGCAATAGCATCTCATTTGGTGGCACCGGGTCGTTTGAAATTTTATGTTTCCCACCAATCCGTTTAGAACGCGTCAGTCAAGTGTGAAAGTATTTCTCAGTTTTTTTCCCCGCAGCCAATATTGGGTGGTCGTAAATCCCCAATTCTCCTAACTGGCATAACTTTTACGATCTGTCGCTGCCCTGCATCGCAATATATCATAGAGGTGCTGAACAGCGTTTAAGTGACCTCCAGCGGTACGGTAGGGATTTTAAGCCTGAAATATTGCCCGCAGTGGGGCATGGACGTCGGCCGCATATATTTGAAAAATGCCACAATGAGACATAAGGCCGTTTTACACGGCGAATGATCTTGCGCATGGTCATTCGAGCATTAATTCGCGAATTAATTTCAATGATGACCTGAAAAGTTCCCGTTTTACACGGTGAATTAATTCAGTGAATTTTCTGCGCAGACTGAATGCGCAGTGGTAGATATATCGATTTTATATATCGATAACGGGAGATTTCCGACCAACATAGCTGTTTTGACAGACGGAGCAGACGGAGTTTTGTTTAGTTTGTTTAGATCATGAATATTATAGATACTTGGATATTCGTTCACATTATTTTAGGTTTAGATATTCGTTTACATTATTCACTTAAACACTGAGTAACTGCAAAAGTTTAGTGAGTGACATTATACTATTGAAGATGGACCGTAATGAGACAATTTTAGCGCCCTCTGCTGCAGTGTTTATTATTATTTACACGATTAAAGATTTTGTACAAACGTATGTAAGTACGTGAGATTGTTCGTTTGTCTCAACGAAATTAGAACAGGTTCTATTTTACATTCAGGCATTGAGACATTCGCACAAGCGTTCATACAATTTACCGTTTTACACGCCTCATGCAAGAGTTCACGGAAAGACTAACAAATGTACCGTGTAGGCAGCCACAATTTTGTCTCACAAAACATCGACGATAGTTTTATTTCACACCAGCCAAAACGTATGCATTGCGACCTGTCTACAGAGTTCTTTTATTCATTTGCAATGAAATGGCTATATTTTCCATCAATATTTTATATTAAGGGTTTAATTCTGCGAATTGAAGTGAACTCACTATCAAAACATCGAATATGGTCACCCGATATTAATATCACTGTGACATCAAAATGAAATTATTGCGATATAAAATGACATGTGGTGCTTGCAGCATGTCTGATTACGATCCGGAAAAATGATTAAGTTTTTAAAATGTTTTGAAAAAAAACGCAGTTCTGTGGATTAGGAATTTATAACGTAGTGGTAAAAAATGTTTGCAAATGAACGTAGGAAAGCGATCCAAAAATTGTCGCTACTTAGGAGTTTCGAAGCGGCTGTCTACGCATGGGAGTCGGATATGCTACCCACTAGTCTTCTATATACGGGTTGATTATTTATACAAAGATCTAGCTTATATATCCAGTCGGCGGTGAGGAATGAATGATATACTGTGAATACAAGGATGATTATTTCAACAAACAGGTCCAAAGAGATCATTGCACTAAGATCTTTTCTGCATTTGGCAGTGTCTCCCATAGTCTTTAGCCTAAAACCTTGATGAAAGCTGTAGTGTAGATATCGTTGATATTATTACGAACATTTTTCTGCCGTCCATCCTGTAGTCAAAATACGGCCAGATTTGTTTTACTCGTTGTACTGCAGCCCTGAATAAACAATTCAAGGTCTGGTCAGATCTATTTTGGTTAATCCTATGAGATGTCGATATTTTCATATTGCAAAACCTCCAAGATAGTTTTAACCAAATGACCATTCCACGTCTGCCAAAGCGTGTGCATTGCATCCTGCTTACGGAGATAGTTATTTCCAAATACATTGATATGGCTTTACTTTCTCTCATAATATGTAATAATGAGTTTGCTTTAGCGAAGTGAGGTGAATTCAATATAAAAACAACCAAGATGGACGTAGTGCGCTCGTATCATGCGATCATTCACGGGATCATGCGAGCTAAAATAGAACATGTTCTAATTTTGATCTCATGATCATGCGCATGACCAAGAATTCGCCGAATTTTCCGTATTACACGAGGCATTAACGTCATGCGCATGATCATTCGAATGATCATTCGCAAGATTCGAGGAGTAAAACGGCCTTTAGAGCGTCGCAGGAGGGTTTCCAATGTTCGGGTAATCGTTGTCATGAATTTACAGTCGAATTTAAAGGACTTCTAATGAGTGGCAGGACAGCGCAACTGAGTTCGACCTTTGCCGGGCTCGGTACTTTTACCCCTTCTGAAGAAATAATTACTAAATTTTTAAACGAGTGATGATATTTGACGGAAATATTACGTACAGTCGTAGAGTGGATTTAGCGGTTGCTTAGTGCACGTTTTAGTCGATGTAGTTAGGAATCCGTGGCAATCATTAAAGTCACAGTGAAGTTTAGATAGAAGAGAATTAGAGAGAATTAGAGATAGAAGAGATATCGATAGAAGAGAATTGCACTTCGTAATGCGCCATTTTTCCTGAGTATTCTCTTTGATGCGTCCTTGTATCTTAATATATTTCTCATCAATTATTTAGTAATCATGGCTTCCAGTAGCTAGAATATAATGGCCTCCAGGACGATATCGAGCTGACTGTAGGTGAAGACACGGTTAATATTTAGTGGAAATTTTTAGCATTATTTATAATTCATAAATTTACATATTATTTATAAATGTGTTGGTCACTCTGTGTGAAAGAAATTAAGAAGGCATGGACGCTATCGTTAAGGTTAACTGTCTTCTCCTTTTTTTCATAATTCAATCACTTTTATACTAGCATTTCTGTTTTTACCGATATACTAGCAGTTTTTTCATTTGCTCACAATGAGAAATGAAGTTTTCTTACGTCCCTTGGGGAAATACTCGTCTATGCATTTCACAATTGCTTAACGCACCTCTTCATCGTATTTATCGGCCATAGTAGGTCGAAACGGCCTGAGAAGGACATTAATCTTTTTCATATTTGTAGTCAGAGTAGATTCCTATTCCTATAGGGCATTGGTAATAGTCGGTGTTTTCGAAAACTGTAGAAAATTCTCGCAAGCGCTTCTGAGATAAGCGTAATATAATGGGTTATACGTATTTATTGCATTAACTATATTATTTTTTGTGATTTACATGCTGAGGGAGAGTCGCCGATTGATATAAGTAAAATGGCCCTCATTTAATGGCTTCTCTAAGCTTTCCTTGACGTCCAAGACAAACTCTGTGCGTCCAAAACAAACTATATTGTACGTTCTACGCTTGCGAGCGGAAAAGGCGGTGGATAGAGCACCGTCTCGTGGGCTCCTGTCGGCGCAGAAACCCAAAGCTACTCGCTTCGAGCAACCAACACTTGGGTATGCTGGAGGTCGAATCACGCACATTATACTCTTGCTGTTATAAAGTATGCTCGCAATCCTTTCGATTGAGCGCAATTGCGAGCCTCTATGTCTTCCCTCACCTCCATTTTTTTGGCTGCCAAGCTCGGAGAACTTTCAAGATTGCGCGACTGTCGTGGCTTTATTTTTCTGAAATCGACCAGGGATTATAACTTAAACACGTTGAGGTTATTTTTGGTGACGCTATTTCACACTGCACCACTCAAACCAAAACAAACTCTATTTGCGCTAAAATTGTGCCCGATTGTGGCGTTTTTCGACTTGAGGACGCTAAATTTTGTAGTATTTTTCTTAGGATTTTCTTTATCCACTATAGAACTTTGTTTGAGGTTTTACGTTAGACTATCTGTCAATTCATTTCCATTTTGAGCTAAATGATCCCCCATTTCGGGCGCGGGAAACCTGCGAACGTTGCCACGCTGAATTGGCTTCGCCACATCTGTTGAGAGCCCTGGCACAGGATATATTTCGAATAAAAAGAAATGATTTGGATTCTTTCGGGGCCTCAAGCACCGTTCAAGCTAGCGACCCAACTTTACCTCCATCTGTCGTTTGCGCTTGGAGAAATTCCTTAGTGGGCTTGATGAATATGTATTATCATATGTGTAGTAGTGTTATGCCGTCCCTCTAGAAATCTACTCGAAAAATGCTCAAAAATGTCCTTCGTTCCATTCAAGGATTACTGGGGGTGTGATAGTGAAGTGATACTGGGGGTCAAGATTTCAACTTCAGGGAACAACGCAACTCGCGGGGTTGAATAAAAAGTGTTTATTTTATGTCTGGAAAAATTGAACATTGACCTGGAAAACCTCATATGAAAAGTAATCGATTTTTTTACTTAGCCATCTTCAGGTACAATTGTTGAAACACGTTGTTAAGCTAAAATAAAGTGGACAGTCCTATATCGTGTACTTTTCATTTTTGATAATTTAGTTCCACCACATCTCGCCGGACACTCTTGATTTCACTGTAAAACCTAAGTATGTCCAGGAATTAAAAATGTTGAATCCTGTGGACACTCATGACTGGTTTTTTTCAAGTAATCGTTGTAGTTGTTGATAACTTACATTAGCGGCTTTTAAAGATTTTCTAACGCTCAATTTACTTCTATCTCGCCATTTCCCGCCATTGAATCCCTTCCCTCAGAAATTTATCAAAAGAATACATCCTTTCTTCCCTTTCAATCCCAAACCTCTCTCTCCGTCATGTACTATGCGATATGAAGTTCCTCCGTAGCATTTGGAGTGGCTCTCTCCGTACCAACTGCCTTCTTCCTCACTTTCCTCTTCATGTTCCTCCTCGTTCCCTACGCAATAACTCCCTTCTTGACATCCCCAAATTCAGACTCTCAATGTCCCAGCGCTCCCTATTCTACTGCATCCCAAAAAAACTTTCAACTCCCTAGCCTCGCTGTTACCCTCCCTTGACCTCTTCTCCACACCCTCCGTTTTCGAATCAGTCCTCGGAAAACATATTATTGTCGAGTTGACTCCCTCTATCCCATCTCCTTGTCTATTAATCCCATTCCCAAGCCTACGTATTTTTCTGTCATGTTTTACATTTTTTAGGGTATATGTTGTTAAAATTTCTATTTATTTGTTTGCTTTTCGACCAATGTAGTAAGCCTTTGTGCCGTTTTTGGAGACTTTTCAAATAAATAAATAAACATATCGGTGGCGTTACCTGAAATTAGCATGTCCTATTGACTTGAAATTGCGTCATTTTCATCCGTATATTACAACGTCGTAGGATAATTTATCTGGCGGAAGAGTTGAAAGAGGGAAATATATATTATTTTAGATGATGTATATAGCAATGTCATTAATGACTCAAAAAGTGTACGTGTAAGTCTTCTCAGTGAAGATTTGCTTTGCTAAATTGTCCATCGGCCTTGCTGACAATGGAGAGGACTGAATAAAAAGAGTAGAGACAAAGCGACTGCAATGTAGACTAAAAATTCATGACCTCCCAAAATATAAACTCCCAAAATGGGTGTTGACAATTGAAGAAAATGCCAAAAATATTACTGTTGAATATTTCAATCGCATGCCGTCAACATCTCTGCCTGTTGTGTTACACACTCGATTTACCGAGGGAAAACAAGTTCGCTGTACCCAATATCCTTATTCATTCATTTCCCCATCGATAACAAAAGTGTTTTCTCTACCGGTGACAAAATCACACTCTTCTGTTTATTGATGCAAAATATTAAATTTTGACATTTAGTTGAGAAAGTTCCCGAATTGTTAACATGAGCGTTTAGAATTAGAACCTATGGGCCTTGCTCCTTCGGGGCAAGATTGTACTTAATTAATCACTTCACATTTTTTTAATTCTCAAACAAAATTATGAGGATGACAAGCCAAGAGAAATTATATAAATTGTATAAATGCGTATTAAAATTACTAAACCACCTACGAAAAAATCGGCAACCTTAAAAAGAATAGGAGGAAAATTTTAATCGTACATACCTAAACGCTCTGCATGAATGCCTTATTCTTTGAGCGGAGTATCTGGCTTATGAAAACAAACCAACCTAGAACTCGGCCATGGTTTATCTTTGAGGCTATAATTTCAGTAGTTTTATCATTCTGTAATGAGCACCCGTGCTGAGTGATAGTATTGCGTTGTCATTGCATTCAAAAGTTCAACAGGAAGATCACCTTCAGCAAAATTGTCTGCGTCTGAATTGTATCGCCATTCCTGGGCCTGAGAAGACACATTCAGGTTGCTTGACGACTAAGCGCTTGTAATTATATTTCATCTGCATTCTGGTCTAAACATTTCACGATTTATAGTTTAAAAATTAGTTCTGACAATTCCTTTTTTTATGGATTTTCATTTCTGTCACGCTATTAGTATGGAATTTTGTATCCAGTTAGATAATGACATCCCTTTTCTGAATGAATTCTGGCTAAGTTACGAAGTTTATGCTATAAAAGCGGTTTGGAGCCGAAAATTTATTGCATGTTTGAGGTGATAGTCTTCGTCCATAAACACAGGCATTATATAACTTTCGGGCATGCGAGTTATGTGTTAAACCTATTTTTAAACATTTAATTAAATGAAATGAAACATTGAATGGTACTGAGCGAAATACGTGCTATATGGACAGTAGCATGCTGAACAGAGTAAATAATATTGAAACTCAAATTTTCTTTACAATGATGTTTTATAAAACCTTCCTAATGGCTTATTTTGGCCTGAATATCTTCTTACTGAGATTCTAGGCGGCCCATTTATCTTAAGTGTTAAGTGTACTGCGTATCCTGAATATAAAATCGAATAAACCCCGATAACGTTGATGTCGACTCAAAATGAAAGATGGAAACATATTTTTGAATATATATTTATGCATACAACTTATTCGTTATTGGCCGTGATACTAATGTACCTACCCTTTATTTCTTATCGCAATCTGATAGAACGCGTTCGGGAAACAGCCTCTCTCAAGCTATGGATGAGTTTTTCTCCAGAATTATTTTTTTCTTGGCAGGGACACGTTTTTAAAATTGAAAGTCAAGACAAAATCTTTTTCTGTTTCGTTTCCGATTGTTTTCACTTGATTTATTTTACTTATTAAGTGGCTCTTCAATTGATAATTTAAGGCGTAGCAAAGAGAAAGGAAACACGAAACACATGCATCGTTGTTCTAATCGATAGAAATACATTTTGTATTTTTTGTTCTCAGGAAATAGGTATGTACCTGCATTTAAAATTTCACCATGAGTGACTTAAATGATCAGTTCGTGATATTAGTCGTCCATCCGTCATTTTAAAAGACCAACCCCTGTACCATATTGTCTATCATTACGCAATGAGCTGTATTAATGCGTTCGACTACCTTTTATTGGCAAATGAAGTCTTTGCGTTCCTTATTTTTTTTTACTTTTCTAATTGTGGACGCAATATCTCTCCTAATGTCTCTCCTTCAGTTTCTAGTATGTATCCCAAAAAATTTGCATGAGATGGAGAGCTCCGGTGCATGGCTTCCTATTTTAGTGATTCATTTGACTTTCCTCTTTCTCTCCCTATCTTCTCATTACTTTCGCTTCGTTATGATTTATCTTGTTCTTTTTTATCTCTCTCGCGGAATCCATTATTGCGTTCGGCATTGATTGCAGTCCCTTGGTGGACTGAATATCTAAATGCCTATCTCCCACGTATATAGCCGACTTAATCAGTTCCCCGCCTACTTTCTGCCCCACCTCCTTCCAATCGCTCGTACCAGTCGCACTAATTCCCCTGCGTAGTGGCGGAACAAAAATAGCCGGCGGTAGTGATAGTGGTCTCAGCCCTTTGCCTCCCGCCTGTCTATCATTGCATTCGTGGGGTGTGTAGGACGGGGAAAGAGACATTTGAAGGGATGTTCAAGTGATACAAAAAGGGAATTGAGCTGATGTTGAGGGGCGAGTTGGATGTTAAGGGTCTTTATAGAGAGTATGAGTGGATATGTATGTAGGACGGCATGAGCTGGAAATTGTGATTGAGCTAAAGAAGGCAATTAGTTTTAATGCAATGACATTTATCGCATCATAAGCACTAATGCTTCAAACGACGTGCTTAATATTTCTCATGTTGAAATCATACCTCCTCTCGGTATTGTTTACTGACTTAATGAACCAGTAATTCTATTTTTTCTCGAGTGACCATGCAAAAGGATCCAATATCCATGTATGGATGACGACTGGATATATATTTATAATAATTTCGTATACATTTTTGGAGGAGTAATAATAAGGAGTGTGTTAATGCATTCATTCGGTTTTATGAGATTGTAGAGGTGAATATCCTAATAATCATCTAAAGTATGAATATTTATTATTTTTCTATTATATGTTATAATGTATCTTATATGAAAAATAAACACCTCTAACAATGTTTGGTAGTTTCAGGCTGAACTTAAAGAAAATTCTCTATAACTGAAGAAAAAGTATATTTCCACCAAAATTTATCAAGGTATGTCTAGTTTCAACTCATCGGCGTCATCACCAAGTACATAACATACTGGTATCTGATGATGACCTCAGTGAATTGAAACCTAAATGAAAATTAGTGGGAATATACATGTTTTTGCTTCAGCTCTGGCGGTGTCTTGTCCTAAAAAAATATGCTTGCTACTCGCGAATTTTACTGGATTCATCGTAAACTAATGTAAACTCTAATGGTCGCTGACTTAAATGTTTTTTCAATCCCCGTGACATACAGGGTATTAGCCTTCATCTCTCGGAGCTGACGTGAAATTGTCGTCATGACGTATGCAACACCTGCGACCAAGAATATGACACTCGTGTGAGCTTTCGCGCGACACACTTGTGAATCTCTGGTCTCTTTTTTGCGGCACAACACATTTTCCCGGGAAAAAAATTTGCTTGAAAAAGTGGAAGTCGTTACACCTGTCCACCGAATATATTAGAGCCGTTAAATATAAGCAAGAAATAACGGTTTAGTGTATTATTATCTCTACGTGTGATTACAATGATTACGAATTAATTCTGGAAAAGTACGCCCAAAAGGCGTTACCACATATCTACGGACGTAATAATGATATGATGCGGACGTTACAGTCGTGTAAAAATGTTAAATACCTTTCCGTATTGGGAAGGAAAAGTATTCAAATCATCGCCGTACTGCCTATTTCCTATTCTTTGGAGTAAAAAGTAAACATAATGGAAATTGGCAAGGTTTTCTAGAATGTCTAAGCGTGACACGCTGTACTTACCTTAATATCACAAATTATCAACTAATGTTGTAGATGTTTATGGCTTCTTACTTAAGAATAAATTTGAAATAATTTTGCCGTAGTGAAATTTTCGTCCAGGTTTGGGTCTGTGGTGATTGCTGACGTTTTCACGGGTGGTAATTTAGGTTTAACGAAATTTTTAATTGGGTCCCAGTATATTCTTTGCAAATAAATATGAAACATGAGTGGTAGAAAAGAAAATTGATAAAAAAAGTGCGTGGCAGCAGAGTTTATGGACTTGTGCTCAGCTACGTGACTAGTTCATTATACAACGTCTCTGCTCGGCAATTTCGCATCTTTGATACTCGTCACGCAGTTTTTTTCTGTCATGTTAATTGTGGCGTCATCTACCTTGAGCTTCTAAGATTTATCTCTTAAATGCAGATACAAGCCTTTTTTTAATTGTTCTTATCTTCTTTGATTCATAATTTACGCCTTTCGGATTTCTCTCGGTTCTTCTTCGTACCTTTACTCTTTCAACCATTTAATCTATTTCTATCGTAGGGATGCCCTTACTTGTCGATATATTCGAGTATTTTCAATAGCTCTTTGATAACATCCGCCATTATCCATTTCCGATTTGCTCCGTCCGTTCTCACATACGCTTTGCTTAATTTCACTCTTTCCCCCGAACATCATCCGTGCGAAAAATTTAAAATAGTTAGATACCATCAAGTGCTCGGAAATAATCTTTCCGTGGGGTATATATTAGTGGATAGTATCGTTTGACCTTCAAAAATAATTTCTCGGGACGCAAAAAAACATTCGAGTTGGATTTTTTTCAATGCGAGCTGAAGAGTGGCTATTTTTCTAATGATATTCATGTATTGCTTCTTTCAAAACTTTTTTGTACGCTCGATAAATATCTGAAAAATTTCTCGTATGATGATCAGACTAATTCCTCTAATCTTCTAAAGGCCTGTGTTAATTATGAAGCTTATTCCCTAGCATTTTCATGCATGACTGAGTTCGTAAATTATGGTGAAGCCTAGCATTTTTCCTTCGTGTTTTGAAGCCTTCAGTCCCAGTGAATTACGTTTGTTAGTTACCAGACGTTGTTTTTTAAACTTATTTTCGAAATCTCTCGAGGAAATTGGTTTCCCTAGATGAAACTTCCCAAAAAAATGATACAGCTCTTCTCCCTTCAGCTCTGTATTTCTTTTTCAAATTATTTTTTTGTTTTCAATTTCTAATTATGAATAATGTATCTTAAACCTCTTGAGAAGTGGAAATCCTTAATTGAACTAGTTATTCTTGAAATAACTTAGTCAAACACCGGAGGAGGAGGAGTAGGGTTTGTGAGGTTTTTTTTTTTTAAGAAACCCCGGCTTTGCCCTCTCGCGGGGGGTCGTCATAGGGTCAGAGGGAGGAGTGGGGGTGGCTGGGAAATTCTGTTTGGTGTTGTTTCCCTTGAAAAGCTTACCGCCCCTGCCTGTCCATAACTTATTCGTGATACCTCGCTATATCTTTGCTTGTTAAATTTTCAGCGGACGTCCACATCAATACGTAATTGTTCAGAATTTTGAAGGTAATCAACATTGGAAGGGTTTTGGGGATATTGAGTATGAGTTCGTTATTAGTTTCTCTTAGCGAGGCTGATGTTGATGGAATCGATGCTTTTCCGTAACTGTCTCCGACGACGGGAAAGAGTATTATATTTGTCAGAAAATACCCATTATTCATGTACATTCAGTGGATTCAGTTACCTTGACGAATTGAAAGAGCTCGGCTCTATTTTATGACCATTTGAACTGAAATGGGGTGTTTGCACGAAAACCTTTTTCTCGGAAAAAAAACCCTTACAGTGTAAAGAATTGAATGAGAATTTTGAATATATCAGTTTGTGGTGAAAAGTGCATTGTAATGTTGTAGTCTTTGAAAATAAAATCGCTAAAGTACTGAAGACACCATCGGAGCGAGATACGTCTCGTGACGTCATTTACCCGTATCCAAGATGGCAGGCCCCGCGGACACGGCCGTAAACAGATGCACAGGTGCATTGGTGGTGGTAGAGGCCATGGCCGGATCTTCCCACGGTGCCAAGCTCTCTACTTAGGTATATATAATGTGATCATTTAATAATTAGAGACGCAAGCTTAAAATTTATTGCTGTAATGGAGTGTCGGTTTTGAAAACTGCCTGTAGGATTTCTTTGCCGCCTGCATGGATATAGTTTACTTGTTACACGACTCGAAATGAGTCGCTTTCCTTTGACATTTCCAGGTATTTCAAATGAAGGCCGGGAATTCAGCTTTTACGGCCAGGAATATCCACGGATACGAGTAACTGACGTCACGATCTGTTAGAGGGTGGCCATATTGAAAGCTATCTCTCAGGAGCTATAGCTAACGCTAATGACACCATATGTAATTCTAATACGTTTTCGTGTCTTGGAAATGAAGTAGTTTCAGAAATTGGTCTCAGGAAAAATCATTGCTGGAACACTGATAAAATCTTCTGGAGGGCCACTTGCGATGGGCAGGTGTAAGTTGGAGCTAAATAAAAACTGCTTCATGAGTACCACGGCTAAGCTTGCTCTGATCAATCGAGTCGCTACCTGTCGGAACGAATATGACAGGTCTTTTGAGTCCACATTTCCCGTATAGTTGGGTGGGTATATTTCAATGGTTTTATTTTTACTATTGCTGTCAAATCTCCATTTTAAATAATTATGAATCGTCATTTTTATCATTATTTTAATTCTTGTGTGTTTGGCATCTTATCTATAAGCATGTCTGCAGTCATAAATTTTCGAAAACACTTCATTTTTCATCCAATATTTAACTGAAAGTTTCGTCTTTAGGGAAATGAATTGTGTTCAATTCAATTTGAATCATGACCTGAAAAAGCAAATTTGTTGCCCGTCCTATTTGTGTATCGATTTGAGGTTTTAATTCGCGGTTTATTGTAGAATAAGACTGAAGAAATCTCGAAATAATGTTTCCTACGACTTTGGGATGTCACGAACTTCGGGAAATGTCATGGGAAAGACAGGATCCTGAAAACTTCGCTTTTATTATTTTGATATTTCTGTTTTGTCGTTATGTCGCCCACGCTTGTCGTTCGCGGGTTTATATATTTATTCTTTCGGACAAAGCGTATGTTGGGAAACGTCCCGACTATACCCGATCTGTGATAATTGTCTCGAAGTAAGTGTGGTTTAACTATTCAAATTTAATCTGTGAAAGTTGAAAACTTGGGATGTCAATCACTGAAGACAGTTATGTAAACCATAGTATGTTGCGACACAAATTTCATCAGCATGGAGAACTGTTCCTTTGATGAGTATTATCGCTGCGACATTCAAATATTACGTGATATACTCTTTGGGAAGCATCGATCAAGACGTTTAATTTATTTTCTCCAACCTCACGCCATACGTGAGCTAAGTGCTAGAAATGGAATAGAAATCATTAGAAATTGTGGGTATTGTGTTTCAAAGGCGATTTTTATGATGTGGACAGATTTATAATTAGTGATAAGAAACTAAAAATAGTAATTTATGAAAATTATGGTGTTTCACTTTAATTGATCTGAAATAAAAATTATTTAATCACTATGGCTATGTACTTTTCAATTGATTTCACTTCATAGAAAGAAGCAAGAGAAGGCTTAGATTGGTGAATATTTTGCTCAAGGAAGGAAAAAATTTCTTAAACAATGATCGTTATCTTTTGTGTGTACGGTTTCCGTAACACGTCTAGACTGCTTTGCCCCCGCTCAATGACCTCAACGTTATCTTTTGGTAAGCATGGCTCCCGTATCACGTCCAGTTTTCCGTGTCCTTGCCCGCTGATTTTACTATCTCTCATTGTTTAAACACATTCATAGTCAGTTCACCGTCACTGTCGCTTTGGGAGCTCAATCGTTAATGCCAGAAATAACCGACCTCCCGGATACAATGCCTCCCTCCACTACTAAACTCGAACTCGGGATCTTCGATATGCGAGGCAGATCATAATACCTACGGTGAAAAATCCGTCCGAGCGCTTTATTCGCCCGTTTTCCATCCAGCCAGCTGTATGTGTATGTCGTCCTGCCTTCATTTGCACGTTCGTCTCAATTACCCATTTCCCTCTTAATCGCCCATTTCGTCTTCTGCTCCACTTTCTCCTCCTCTCCCACCCCCGCTAGTGAGAGGCCTTCTCATAATCCGCCCCGACCGTGGGGGCTGTCGCCATCCCTTCCCGCCGTGCGATGCTCAATTGTTCTTCCCTTCCGATGACGTTTTAGCTGACGCTCGGGGCTTATCTGACTATCTTCGGTCGTTTCCAACGGACGATGGATCCTCACACACACCCTCACTCTCCGGTGATGGCCCTATGCCGTTCCCCCCATGACACGCCCCCTCCTCTGCCATCCCCCCCTCCCCCCCGACTTGGCTCTGATTCGACGCGCCGACGGCGGAACAGTTGGCCGGCCCGACTCACGCGCGCCGCAATGCCTCTCCCCCCCCTCCCCTCCACTCCCACCCCCTCCCTTTTCTCTTCAGCCGCGATCGATTCGTCCCAACGGCCGTTGCCGCGGTCTCCTCCTCTGCTGCTGTGCCGCCGTTGCCGTCGTCTCCGCCGCTGCAGCACCGTGTGTACGGCTGTAGTTAGAGCGAAATATCAATTCATCTAGAATTGGATGCATTTGCCCTCACTTTAAAGAAATAGAACTCCCATCTTTACGATGATATCAAAATAATAACTCTTTGCCGGACTACTTTTCTAGCAATTAGCCAAAAAATATAAGCTGCTTTCCATGTGATAGATTACGGGTGTGCGCTCCAGAGGGAGAATGTTGAAAAAATAACGATCGTCTGAAACCTACATTTCGCCAAAAAACCAACGGTGTGTAGTTTTTATGTTTTCTCAACTATTCATAAAAATTAATCAACTACCCACCGCAGTAATTATTACAGAATCGCAAAAAACCTGTTGTGAGGTTGTTTTCACCATACGGCGTGAAAAAGTGAGTCAAGTTAGAGACTTAGGTATGTGGTTATATTTATTTAATTCGTGAGAATTTTGGTCCTATATAACTTCATTTTTGCACCATTAACATTAAAGTATTTAATTTACACTTCTCACAGACGCTGAAGTTAAAAAATAAAATTCGAATATAGTCTTCATTATGACTAGGGAAATATCTCGGTCAAACTACCTTAAGGTAGTTCGAGGGAAATAACACTTCACCTAGAATTTAATCAATTTTCCCTCTTTTTAAAGAAGAAAACTCCCATATTTCTAGTGATATCAAAGTATTAACCCCTTGCCGAACTACTTTTAGAGTAATTTGGCTGAAAATGTTGTCTGTTTTACATGGGATAGGTTATGGCTGTGCGCTCCAGAGGGAGAATTTGGAAACAATTAGGAACTTAATGACTCCTACATTTTGTCAAAAAACTGTGTGTAGTTGGTATGTTTCTCAACTATTTATAACAATTAATCAGTTACTCAACGCTGGTATTATTACAGAATTTCAAAATAATCATCTAATTTCAAGGATTTTTAGCTGTACGGCTTGAAAAAATTACTCGAGTTAGAGACTTATGTGGTTATATTTATTAAATTACTGATAATTTTTGTCATACATAACTATTTTTTGCACCAGTAATATTACGATATTTACTTCACACTTCTGACAGATAGTGAAATTAAAAAATATAATTCGAATATGGTCTCCATTATGGCTAGGGAACTATCTCGCTCAAGCTACCTTAAGAAGGGGTGGGAATGTTATTTGCTTGGCCTACTGTGGAGTCATTGCCCCCTCCTCTCTGTCCGTCCACCCCCACTCCCTCTCCGGCACGTTTTTTGTTTAATCTCGCCATAACTTTTCATTAAACGAATTACGCGAATCGATCACGTTTGCGAAACATGATGCGTGATAAAAGTGAAAGAATGGATGGCCAAATAATTTCAAATTTTCCGTGGTTAAAAACTCGTATTCCGGACCGAGGTTTTAATGGACTGCATCATCTTCGGGTGATGATTTTGTGCATCGAATCCTCGATTGGAAATAAGGGAAATTGTTAGCTACTCGGTAATCACCTATGGTAATTATGACCTCACTTTGATCGCAGATTCTGTGACGGTTGAATTATGTATTAACGGTATGCCTAGTATATATACTTGTAATACATCATCTTTTCCCTAATAAACTACATACTAATATTCATGTAATGTCGTGTTACACTTTCTTCTTATATGTCACCAGGTACTTCTAGGTCGTCACTTGTGGCCAAAAAATACTTGAATGTCCAAAAGGTGAATGTCGGGTGTTCTTTTTTGTATAATCTATGTATACCGTGTATATATTACCGTGGAGATATGTATGAGTTTTTTTATCAACCTTCCTATGTAGGGAATTTCTCCCTATTGTAAAATAAAAATCCTCTCTTTTTCTAATCCATGGTCTCTCCCTATGTACACCCCTTAATTTCAATGGTTACCATGGTTTCGCTTGCCCCTGGGGACGCTACGGACCTCGAAGACTTGATATGTCCGTCAGGGCAGGGAGGGAGTTTTTCAAAAAAATCAGTAAATTGCCTCGCAACTTTCAATTTGCCTGCCTGCCCCCTTTGTCACCGCGGTGTGGGAGGAAGAGAGGAGAAAGAGAGAGGGAGTGAGGTAGAAACGAAAACGTAATTCTCGTGGGCAATCTAATCAAGAGATGCCGCCGCTCCGTTGTGCCAGATCAATAAATTCAAGCCGCGGAAGTTTATAGCGTAAATGCTAAAAATGCCGACGTTCGTTCCAGCGATTCAATATGGTGAACGAGAACGGACGTTGTGTCTTCGCTGTAAAAACAAATTTATCGACAATTCATACACTCTGCTACGATGAACATGTTTATATTGGCGCTTTAGAGAAATTATTGATGGTAGAAGCTTTAATGATGTACGTGTGCTGTCGGGGAACATTTTATCATTTCAGAATTACCTCGTTCGTTTTTATTTCTAATGCCAATGATGTCGCAAGGTGCTCAATTGTCAGATAATGCTTTCCTCCTTCATAAGTGATGGATGATTTTAATTTGCAATGAAAAAAATTATAAATTCCAGTTTGATGTGATCGTAATTGACAAGTGAGTTGACTTTCCATTTAATAGCAATATATTTTGTTAGTTCCCCCGTTTTCAAGTAAATGTTTGCAATTCATCATCATTGGCCAAATCTAATGATTTTATTTTCCATTTAATTCGAGGTTGATGTTATGAACCCCTTTTGCAAAATTGATTTACGCCCGTTGAAACGTGCCTCGATTGTTTTCCCATGTTTTTCATTTTCACTGAAAGGAAAAAAATCAAGGTTTAAAAATTTGGTTGTCATGGAAATTTCATTGCCTCTTGACTTTTATGGGCCATATTTTTTTGGCCAAAATAAAATAAAATCGGACTTCTACCTGTGTTACAAGAAATATGATTTTTATTTCTCCGAAATTGTTTGTTCAAAATCACTGCGTCCTTGAATATATCAAGTAGAATCATATCCTCGTAAGTGTCTCTCTTGTTGAAGGTTTATGAACCGCTTTTGAGTGATGTGAGCGTAATTCGAACGTTGTTTGGCAACGATAAACTATAGTGGCGATTAAAGCTCGTGAAGAACAGTAATTGTCAGTTATTTTGCTGCATAGTTGGAATAAAGTAGTGCATTTCTTTTTGTTACGGTTCGTTTGTATTGTAAGACGAGATTATATTGCACTGAACAATGAAAGGAGGAGCATGATTGTGATTATTCATATTGAAATAAGTAACGCCCGAGTGCTTTAGCATCCATTGATGGGTTTGTGTATTTAAGTGTGGAAACACACTAGAGTTACTTATTTGGGGGATACTGGGACTAGCCACGGCGGTACCTTTACGGAGTCACCCGCCAGTGTACATAGATGCGAAATTCCACAGTGGAAAAAAATATCATTCGCCTTGACCGGGACTCGAATCCGTATCCCTCGATACCCGCCCGAGAGTACGTATAATGCGCGTGTAATTAGTATAAATCTGAGGTCTAGATAACCTTTGACCTCGGGCCAATATTTTATGCTTTATGCATGCAGTATGGAGTGAACTGGCAGAGAATCTAGTTTTTGGTACCTTGTTACTTATCAAAGTAATCATTTGCTATGAAAATATTTTTATTAATGCTGCCTGTCTGAACTACGCGCTTACATGTGACCTTTGATGCAAAGGCACTGGGTATTTCACGGCCATGATCTTAGCAGTCGTTTGATGTGAGCAGCCTATGTGCCAAGTTATAACTCACTTCATAGTGGAGGAAATTCTTATATTCCATAGTTGAGTTGTTTGATTCTTATTTTGACGACGAAGAATCTTTGTAATATTTCTATTTTATGTGACCTATATCTCGATTTTGCGTATCACAACCCAATTTGCATCTATTTACTTGGAATTATTGAATTCCATTTTACGTAGTTAAGCCTCAAAAATCCATAATTGCATAATTTTTTTAATACTTAATCATGATTTTGTTTTCTTTTTCATTATCTTCGTTCAGGAAAATGATTTTCAAACTTATGCCATTGGATTAATGGTTGAACCACGGATGACTCACGTGTAACTCTCTGAAGCACGACCTGTTTCGCCGCAATTTCGTCTACTGTGTGGCGTGCGGGGCGCGGTTGATATCGCTCGCGTCAGAAGGAGGTCTCCTTCATGATCCATTCCGTGCAGCGTACATACAATTGAGATGTAATATCGCCCGCTATCTCCTCCTCCCTCAAGGCTGCCGACTGAGGGAGGAGTCTTGGAGGAGTAAAGGAGTCGGGAGCTGAGACGACGGTCTCGCATTCTCATCTCGTGGCGGTGACCTTGTTACTTCCCCTGTAGAATGGGCGAGAGCTATTTACGCGCGTCTTGGCCAGTTTTCTGAAAGCATTAATGTCGCTACGCAGTGGTTATTCTCGCTGGGTTTATTTTTATCTTCCTCTTCTGTATCCCCATGAATACATTTTTTCTTGCTTCTTTTTTTTGAGACTTTACTGCATTCATTATAGTAACTGCCCGTCCCCTCCTTTCGGGACCGTCCGCCGAAAGAACGTCCTAAGTTTTGGGCCACTTTTGACCCTTCCCATCTCCCCTCTCCCTCCAAGCAGCTCCTCATCTCCCGACTTTATCCAATTTCGCAACCCTTCTCGGGTCCCACTCTTTAAAAAAAAGACGATCAAACTACCGACAGCTCCCCTATCAGGAATAAATAAAAAAACCTTAAATGTGATAAAATTTGCTAGTTTTTGAAGGGAGAGAGTTATTGGATTTTCCTTTTCAAATTGAAACTTAATGGGGGCATTATGGTCCAGGATCATGAGATGGACCTAGTGAGAAAGTAGAGAGAGCCCCTTTCGCAATGCGGAGGTTATCCTCTTTTGATCGAAATAAAAAAATGCGGTTTTTCCTCTAAAATGTCATAAAGAGTTTGAAATAAGCCCTTGTGTCACTCCCCTTCCCCACTCCGTCCGAAATTTTATGCAATCCTCCATCCGGCTGGCCGCTGGCGATCCTTTTCTGTTCGGCCCCCGCCTCTTGCAGTCCGCTGTTCCTGTCGTGTTGACTCTCAGCTGAAACCTTCCTTTTGGCGTTTCATGATTCCTACCTAGTTCGTGATCGGCATTAATTCCGTCGTGCTCTTCGTAATGCATTCCTACCATTCTATTTGGAAAACGCGTGTATTCCCGTCTCATGCTAAACTAAGCCATTGGACCAAACAATAAGTGGAGGGCTTTCGAACTATCTAGTCCCCCGGTCTCACTGCTAGCTTTCTACGCTGGTAATTCATGCAGTAGTAGAAAGTTCTCCTTGTGAACCAAGGTTTGCGCTCCCTAGTAATCTGTTAACCACCATTGAGTCAGTTACCCGTCATCGTCGGCGATAGTTACTCGCCTTCGTGATTCGTGCGGAGGTTAGTCAATAGGAGGATAGATATAAGGGAAATGATTTTTAGAAATGAAGACGTACAGGAGAAGCAATGCACAAAAGGAGTAGTGGGATGGATTTACGCGCCTGTGAAACCATTCAGTCATCATGAGTAAAATTAGTTGAATCTATAAAATACTGTTGAGTGACAATTGACAGGAAACTGAATTTAAGGAGCATATTGATTATACCTGTTAAAAGATTGCAAAGAAGTTGGGTTTCATTAGCAGAATTAATACATTTTTAAAATGTAAGACAACCAAACTAATATATAGTTGCGTAATGCTACCGCACTATAATTATTGCGCAACAGTGATGTTTTTAGTCAATACCGCAGACAGAAGTAGGTTACAAGTATTACAGAATGGAGGCATGAGACTGACACTTAAATGTGGTAGGTATACAAAAATTGAATTGATGTTAAAAACATTACTATGGATGGATGTCAGTCAATCATTAGAATATAATGTATTAACCTTTATCCATAAAATTAAAATTGGGTTAATGCCAAAATACGTCGACGA
Source organism: Pyrrhosoma nymphula (assembly GCA_963573305.1). Taxonomy (NCBI): domain Eukaryota; kingdom Metazoa; phylum Arthropoda; class Insecta; order Odonata; family Coenagrionidae; genus Pyrrhosoma; species Pyrrhosoma nymphula. The sequence continues at coordinate 84,802,301 of OY754339.1, forward strand.
AATTCTCATTGCCAACAATGATTTTCACAATTGTAATACTAGAATAAATAGTAATTTCCACCTACCGATGAGAAAGAATACATCATAACACTCTTTTTTGGATTTATACAACGCAATGACCTAAGAACCAAAAACTATTAAAATTCTGGATATTTTTAAAAGAAGGGTAAAAGAATGGTTGACACACGCAAGACACTGAGGTTAAGGCGTAAAATGTATGGTGTACTGAAGTCAAAAGAAGTCAATGTATAAAGGGTACTGAAAGTATCATAATTTTCTGTTTGAAAATTATGTAATATTTTTTTTCAATTGGAATATTGTTATTTGGAAAATGTATTTGTAATGTATATTGTAATTGATTATTTGAATATCTACTGCTAAATAAACGCAATTATAATTATTATCAGCATCGTCAGTTTTTCCTACCTTAAGATTGATTACCGTTAGCCCTCCATTCTTTCTATTCTATGCTAACTTCTCGTTATCATTTTTTTCCTTTGTCTTCTTCACTTCTCTTCTATTTTGCTCTCCACTAATTGTTTTACGGTGTAATGCAGTAATAAAATAAAACTTTGCTTCCTACTTTCAATAATCGAACATGCTCGTTTTACATTTGCATATATATTTCTTCCGTAATGGCAGCAGAGGTCACCAGATTCTTAACGACAGTGAGTGGAAAGCAAAGCTTTCAAAAGCAAATAAGGGAGCTTTACAATCAAGATCTTGAAGTCAGCGCCCATCGAAACATATCAGTGCAAACGAACGACGTTGAATGGAACGATGTGTGATGGCGACACGTTGGGTAACCTGCCGGTGAGTGGCATTCCGTAATATATATATAATAGTCGCGGCCGAATGTTTTGTGAATGGTTAACAAATATTTTTTCAAACTTCTCACTTGACGTAGTTGGAGCGAAATAGTTTCCTAGTCATAATGGAGACCATACTCGACTTTTATTTTTAAATTTCAGAGTCTGTAAGAAGTATGAAGTAAATTCTGTAACATTAATGGTGCAGTAATATAATTATGTATGACAAACATTCACAGTAATATAATAAATATGTCCTCATAAGTCTCTTAACTTGACTCATTTTTTTCACGCCGTAAAGGTGAAAACATCCTTCACAACAGAAGGTATGTTTGCGATTCTGTAAAAATCACTGCGGTGAGTAATTGATTAATTTTATAAACAGTTGAGAAAACGTGCTAACTGCGCACCGTTAGTTTTTTGATGGAATATAGGTGTAAGAATTCTTAATTTTTTCAATATTCTCCCTCCGGAGCGCACAGCCGTAATCTATCCCATGTAAAACAGCATGTATTTTCAGGCAAATTGCTTGAAAAGTAGTTCGGCAAAGGGTTAATATTTTGATTTCATTGGAAATATGAGTTTTTTCTTTAAAATTAGGTCAAATTCGTCTAATTCTAGGTGAATTAATTTATCGCTCAAACTGCCTTAAAAGGTGGGCTTTTCACCGCGGAGCAATTCAAAACTTTGCGTTATCCATGTGTTGCCGCATTTTCTGAAAATCAACAAACCGATACCAATCGTGGATACGATGGTCTGCGTTCTTTTTTTCTCAAGTGCGATCTGCGAACATTAGCTCTGCTCCCGGTATGTTTTGAAGTGTCCCGATCTCATGTTGCCCAGGGTATGTTCAACGAATGAAAGGCAAGTGTACTGTTGTGTTTCGTAGTGAGTAGCGCACTATAGCGAATGGAAAACACCAATTATATACGCTGCAACAATAACTGATTCTATGCAAGTACTTAGTGTGTTGGCGTAGACGATAAAATCCGGCAGTAGACGTAGAGGATGAAAATCCGGTATTAGAAGCACCAAATGTTCCCGCTGTAATTAGTCACAACTTGGGGAACCTACTGACATTAATTAAATGGTGTGAATGCAGCGTAAGTATAAAAGAACTTGATATGAAATAGTGGGATGTATTTTAAACGAGTTAACAGTCTTTTTATCTTGAATTCGACCGCCTGAGTGTCATGGCTGTAGATCAATAAGTATAAACATAGAACAATACAAACGGTAAATTAGATGCGTAAAAAACGAACGAAACTTGGCAGGCGCCAACAGGGTGTAAACAGGCGATGTTCATCTTGAGCATAGAAACAGAGCCGTTGCTGACGCTAAAAGTCTCGCTGTTCGACTCACCCAGTGGGAGCATTATTTTCTCCCAAGCATCCCTGCCCTCCCTCGCATTGCAGTCACAGAGGGTGGGTTGCGGTGTCCTGACTTTGATGCTGCGGAATGCGTATCGCCGTGTTTCGCGTCGATCTCTGTGTGTGTATGGGCGTCGACTTGCAGCCTCACGGACGTGAGCCGAAACCCTTTCAAGAGGCATAAGCAATCGCGTAAACAACCTCGGAAATGCACAAAGGATTGATCACTGGCTGCACGGCCGTAGGTGTGCACGTTTGGGATTTAAAGATGAATGTGGTAATAAATATGCAACGGTGTGTTCTAAATTTCCCTAGTCCTATAGATTATTCAGTTGGAAGGGAAATCTCGTAGTACAAAGTCACCTTCTTTTCTTGCCATTTTTTTCTGTAGTAGGCCGTGGTTTGAATCAATAATAATAACTTCGTCTCTTTTATGTCGAGCGAATTAATGTCCATAGAGTCTTCTCTGACTATTAATTTGTTTTTAGCGGACGAGCACAAACACCCATGTCCTGAGTGGTGAAAAATCCACTCAGGCGGGACTCGAATACGCTTCCCTCTGATTGGCAGGCGAGGACTATACTCTGGGGCTGACAATAATCATGAGTGGAACTTGGCCTTGAAGTAGACTTCTGCGAGCAGTGGAAGAGCGAAATATCCTATAAAGAAATAGGGGAATTTGACACCCTTAAACCTTATGTTTAAACCTTACGATTTTCGTTAGAAATTTATGTTGGCTTTTGCTTATTCCTTGCGCGTTTGTCAAACGATTTTCGAGAAGGTACCTAGTTGTTTTCTTTTCGTTACTCGAAAGTAAACTTTTTATTCTGTATGCTCAACATTTGGTATCCAGTTTGTGATACTTTCATGCAACAAGTAGCTGGAGTTAAAACATTCCAAGGGTATTAAATGAGGAGCGTGTAATGAGGAACTTGAGATGAATGCGAAGAAAAGAACTTGTAATAAAGGAAGAAAATGGAATAAATCTGTACTCAAGAATATGTCATGTCCAACTGCGTGGATGAATCGTCTATTCTGACGAGTATTTCATTTGCGCCTTTACGTCGATGCTAATTTCGTCTACCCACTCTTTGCGCTGCATTCAAACCGTTTCAGTAGTCAAAAATCGATGTTAAAAATTTCGTGTTTCCGTTGAAACGAAGTGAACCTTTAGAAACTTATGTTGTACGGAAAAGGCGATGTATTTTTCGTTGTTACCATGCTAAAATTAGATGAGCAAACGACTTTGTCAGAAAAATTCCGTCCCTTTTTTAAGCACTTGGCGAGGATACAGTCGTTGACCGATGAATAAGGAACGTACACCTGCATTAAAAGAGGTTTTCCCGGTGAATCTGATTTATAAAAGTTTCTCGGGTTTTCCACCAGGTAATAGACTCCATATATCTGCCGGTGTTTCGAAGAACAGATAGTTCTTCATCTTCAGGGCTTCTGTGGCCAAATTTGACGGCAATCAGAAGCCCTGAAGATGAGAAACAAGTCGCTCTTCGAAACGTCGGCAAAACCCGGTGGGACACCCGAGAGACTTTTTTGCATTATGTGTGTTAGTCTAGATTCCATATCTCTTTTTTACTCGGAGCTTACTCTGATAGTTCGACTAAAATATGCCTTAAAACCTCTATAGTTTTCTTTTATTAACTTATGAATAAGAAACCGTTTCAGCTGACCTACCATTCCTAAGGTCCTACCGAAATTTCTTTTTTATTTCAAATTTACCAAAAAAATCTAGGAAATAATCAGCATTTTATCCTGCGGGAAGGATCTCGGTAGTATTAGTTAGTCCATCCGACAACGATACGTAACTTTGATGACTAAACCGGAAACCGGTGTTTGCATAGTGGCCGGCCGTTGCCCAATTGATCTTCGTTTGTGTTGTTAATATGATCCGATACATTGTAACTCTAAGCTAATTTTTGACTGAGGACAATACTATAATAATACAGTTAACTATTCTTTGTTTAGAGTTGATAGTAGCTCTTCCAAACCTATTGACAATCGCCTAGTAATCCTTTCTCGAAATTGGCCCTTTTTTCCGTTTCACCCAAATGATAGCCTTCGCTTTTTACGATGATTATTGACTTTGTTATCCTACTATCTCAGTGAACATACAGTGAGGCAAATTGCACCTTAATGCGCACTTAAAATCCTCTTAGATGCAATGCACGAAGAAGAACACTAAAAGTAATGCGAGGGATTCATATGCAATACCAATTTTTAGTTGAAAACTAAACTTTTGCTAATCTGGATTATTCGGTGTAAGAAACAAGTGAGTTAAAGTAGTGGTAAGTCTTGTGAAGAGATGGATGCGTAATAGTAAGCTCAGTGTGGTGTGAAATGATGGGATGGGATGAACAAATCGTGTGAGAATGTTGAAAAGTGAGATCACGAATCCACGCTTGGAAATCGAAAAAAGAAATAATTTTTCGATGCAGTGTTCAACGATGCAGTCAGAGAAACTGTGGTCTGGATCGCCTTTCGCTCCTCCTCGAAGCACTGCTGACCAGTGCTTGTGTTTTCTTTTTCATTTACTTCGCCGCTTCTGAGTGCTTTTAATCCACTTCAGTTGAAATTATTTCATCTCCATGTTCCGTTTATTTTTTATATAGCACCTCGTATTACTGAACTATCGACTCTTCTCTGTCTCTGAAAAGAGAACGAGATGACCATAGTTGAACGAAGGTGTTTTTTTTCTTCCCAATGAGCGTTCCGGCTTATTTATGTCAGCACTCACTCGTCTCATCTCCCTTGCATTTTCTGCGGCTTATTTCGCGAGGACTGTGTGCCCAAATGGAAGCATATTCTGTAGTGCACACAATGTATGCATCACGGCGGGTGAAGGTATTCAAAATAAATAATAACAGTCATAAAAAATGAGGAAAGAAAGCAGTTCGTGTGAGAGAGGAGGTCGAATATAATTGCTCCCTTGCATGAACGAAACGCCAGCGCGGTTTGGGGGGTTGGTTATTTATTCCTGACTTATTTTTCTATTTGGAGAGGAGGAATTCCGGTGCTTTTCCCGCTAAAATGTTATTCAGGATCCCGGTTATAATTTCATGAGTCTTTTATGGTCAACAGTGGTGAACGCGGGTTGGGGGGAGAGATGGTGTTGCGGGTGGAAAGGGAACTCTCGCGTCTCCTGCGTGACCTCCTCCCGCCCCATCCCTCTCTCTAGGGGCACATGTGCAACCCCCTTCATCCCCCCCATCGTCGGCGGATGAGCCTCGTTCCGCCTCAATCCGATGACTGAGGGAATAATGCGGCGCGATGAGAAATTCTGGCGAGGAGGCATTTTTCCCTCCCCCCCACACCGTAGATCCCGGGGATTTCTTTGGACTTCATTGAATTCTCTTTTCATAGCGTTGCAACGCGTTCACCGGGCGCTGCGGGAGCGTCGGGCGATTTCGTTACAAAGGATACTACCGTAGATAGGTCGTGTGTGCAGAAGCGAGGAGCGTTTCATAACCAGGGAATTTGTCGTCGCAGCTGATATCGCGAGGCTTTTTATCTGCCATAAAATGGTCCAGTTTTATCGTCCCAAAGGCATTCAATCTAATACCCGCCTAAGCATTTAAACGCTGGGAGAAATTACGAGCTTATTAAATTATATTGCTTTAAATAATCGATTTTGTCATAGCTCATCGCTAATAAACAGCCCTTTGAAGGAAATCAGCTTTCAAGTCAGATTTTTCTTCATTGTGAAATTTTGGACATTGTGTGTCTCATATTAATATTTTAATTCTTTACGTCACATTCATGGAGAAAAAGCTAAGCGTTAAAAAGTATGGCTTGGATCTAATGTTAATTTATACTTATAGGGTGGAAAATTATTTATCTGTATAAAACTCGATGCGGCATTTAAATGCCACTTTCTTGGTGCTCGGAAGCTGATTATTTCATCCGTCATGCCTAATGCCTGCTGCTGTCATTTGTTTTAGACTGAACGAATATATTTATTTGATTTACATGTTTACTCGAAGGAGAAATTTCCATACGTTCGATGGATTAGGTACGTAATAGAAGATGCAACTTTTCCGGGTTTTGTATTCAGTTGTGAAATTTACCCACCCTTCTAGTTAGTCAGGGACCGAGCGTTGAATGACCTGAAACGGGTTTGAGCCACAGAACAGGCAATTTTCGAGGGGTAACTTGGGTAAGGAAAGAAGGGAACAGTCGGTTAAGGAATATTCAAATGTTGAATAATTGATTTAATATGTAATTAATGATATGCATTATATATGACTTGCAAATTTAATTATCTAAATGTACAGGATGGATTTCAGCAGCAAAATATCTCTTAAATGTTCGCAAGCGAGAAGTTCCTCATCACGTGTGTCTTCTTTAAACGGAAAAAATATGCGCGCGCTTTAGCTTATGCATTGTTAAGGATCTCTGTGAGGTAACATTAATATCAAGTGAGGAAGAAAGGGAAGTAGATTCTGGCGCAGTTTTACTAATGCTCCCCTTCATACATGAAGAAGATGGTGTAAGTAGGTTGACCTTAATGACTAATTCAATTTTCGAGAGATCCGCTATTTGTGTTTGCACGGAGTAAGTGTTGGGTAGGTGTATCATTTAAGCTCCAATTGAGCAGTGAAATGCCTCTCCGTCCGCCTCTTCCCTTCTGTCTCCGTTGAGGACATAGTGTTATGAGATTTTCTCTCTTCTCGGGTGCCGTGAGAGGGCCCGAGTTCAATTGCCCTAGAATTAAAAGCGTCGAGTCGGCGACGTGCACACATACGTACCTGTCTCTGCAAATGCCCATGATGGCTTTTTTATTTCATTATTCTTGCACATCAGTTTTCGTGCACTTTCATTTCCCGATTCGGGAAACATGCAGTAGTTATTATTAGTTTATAATGCATAAAAGTTATTTGTACTAAAATTACCGGAAAATACCGTTGCATGGTAACGAACTCTAATTCACAGTTTAGATTGGCAGCTTCTTCAAAGAGGAGCGTGAAAATTTCAGAATGTATTACATAATTTTTTAAACCACTGAGTATTCTTGGGAGTGGAAAGAAAGGAGTATTTACTCCAGAACCAGTCTGGCACCCTGTTAGACTAGATTAAGTTGGTCAGTGGTGAAGTGTCGCTCGCCAACTTTATTTATACCCACTCAGTACGGTATTTACTCTCTAATTTGAAAGTGATTGATACCTGAAGATGACGTAAAGTCGAAACCATGGTCGTACTGTATTAAATTTATGTGGAAATAACAAAGTTTTACCTTTTTATTCAAAATATATAGCAAATTCCACAAAGTTACGCCGGAAACCACCAACTTCTTTAATTTTATATTATCACAGTTTTAAATCTTAAGAGTTAGAAAACTATCGTTAAGGTATTGGTAGCCGACATCATTAGACTACATCGGCCGAATGATTTTGAGTAATGCGGCTTTTGTATTTAATTGTGCATGTACGGAAGCACGATTCTTTATTTTCATACTTTATGATTCGTTACGATTACATTCAATATATTCCTCCGAAGATGAAATAACTCACGGAAACTTCCATCATCGGGATTTACGTTACTGCAGAGATTATGATGAGACTCGAGTGTATTCTTCATGGCAAAAATGTCCGAATTTAACCTAGAATCCGTTGTTTTTAAAACATCATGTTATCGTTGCGTGAAGGCCACAATTTCATTATTATTTCTTTACATTATTCACTTTGGCAGTTGAGCAGGCAACGAGTTTGTTTTAGCGCATAAATTGTTGTTTGGTAAAATCACAGGGTGTGTAACATCCTACAAACTCCCTTAAACCAGCGTCAATGCATTGCTAGCCGTCCTCATTTATCACCCTTTGAAACAGGTTTTGCATTTTGTATCGACGTTTAAATGCACGGAAACACTGTTCGTAATTGATCTAAGATTTTCCCGGTGAATATGATGTAAAAAGTCTTCACGGGTATTACACCAGGTAATAGGCATCATATCTGCCAACGTTCAGAATCCCTGATAGTGACGAACAAGTCGTTCGTCGAAACGGTGGCAGATATGATGCCTGTTACCTGGTGTAATACACGTGAAGACTATTCGTAATTGTTTCACGTTTAAACCTAGCTTAACTGGTAGGTTACCTAACAATAAAAATCGAGTGGGATTCCCTTCCAAGTGCACCACTCATGGAAACTTCCCTCATCGCCATGTCTCTGGTACAGCACGTGATAACACTCGTGAGTTTGTTCTTCTCGGGAAATATTATCTAAATTTCGCTGAGAATCCTTTGTTTTTATTAATGTCGTGTTATCATTGCGTGAAGGCCATCCACGGTATAATTTTATTATTATTTTCTCAACATTATTTCACCAGAGCAAACGAGCGCGCAGCGAGGCTTCTTTTTTTTCTTCTGTGGCGCATACCTCCCTCCCCCCCTTCCATCCTTCCGCGTTCTGCTTTCGACCGTGCTCTTCAACCGTCCTCGCGTCGTGGCCCAGTGGCTGGAACCGGGGAGTGGTGTTGGTGCCCCTCCTGCCTCCCACCACCTCCTCGGTGCTGCTGTTGGGGGTTGGGGGAGTGGGCGTTCCCTGGGGGTGGAGTGGGTGTGGGGTCAAAGCCGGGTGCTCTCGCCTTTCGTCGTCAGCATCCCCGCAGTGATCGTTATGATAGCCCCACGAGAGAGTGATGTGGGTGGTGCGGATCGATTGTTATTGATCTCTCCCCCGCCCGCGGTTCTTGTTGCCATCATTCTGATCTAGTGAAAAGCACGCCCCCCCCCCACCCCCCCCCTAACCCCGCCCTCCTACCAAAATCAGCGTTCTTTCCCGTCTCTGGCAGTGTGTGCATTAATTCGGGAGATCACGTCTCGCCACGGATGCAGCAGTGAATGACCGAAACAAGTGCTTTATCCTTTCGCCTTTTTCTCCCACCTCTCCCTCCTGCATCCACTCTTTTACTCAGACACCAGGGCCTGCCGGGAAGGGGACACCTCGGTTGGTAGTAAAAAATGCGTCGAATTATACGAAAATGGGCAGGAGATTAGATACTCATTGATGAAAATACTCAAATAGATATTTCGTGGGCGTACTGCAAAAACCGGTTAAGGACACTTTGGTCATTTTTGAGTCATGTACATACACAGTTAAAATCAGAAAATGAATTTCTATCGTCTGCGAGAACCCTTTAAGTGCTCTTCCCATTGCATTAGCTATTAATCACTGCATTAGAAAATTTCTACTCCAGTATTCCGATTTTTCAGGTAAAGAAAAAACTTAAAATGCGTTTTTCTCAAAACTTGCTAAACTGTACTTAACGGGTTTTCTGAAGTAAGCCCACGATTTTATCAGCATATTTATCGTGTAAAACCCTTTGAAATTCCTGTTGAGTTTAGATGGATAGGTGCAGTAACTGGCCAACAAATCTGACCGTAAATTCGGTATCTGCGCTCGAATCTAGGTCAGCTCTGATGGTGGTGATGAAGGTTTTTCTAATATTTCTGTGATGCGCCCGCAAGTGTGGCTGCGTTATGCAACGAATATTGTTTTAACAAGTAGTGCACTCTCAAGCGACAAAGTAGGCCATATTCTCAACCGACCGTGGCTTATCAAGGGCGATCACGACGGAAATCGGGAACGTCTTGTTCGCTTGAACTTCTCTCCTCAAGAATCCGCATAGAATTAATAAATAAATGGCTTGGTAGTGTGGTGCGAGTGGTTTAATAAACCCGACCGGCTGTCGCGAGACGAGAAATTCAGGATCTGATCCCGATCAGATCAATTGATGGTGCTTTTGCACACTTCAGTTTCAAATATTGCACCCGTGCGTTGCGTGACTGCTCACATTGTCACGTGTGTCATTTTGCAAATGAATTATTGTTAAGTAAGTAGGTCGCACGAAAAGCAACGAAGCTGGGTTTATCCTCTTGCGACAGGGGCTTGTCCAGCACGATTACACGCTGACCATCCTCCGATGAATAGAGTGAAGGCGATTGGCTCGCATGAGCCAGCAGGAAAGTCCGCCTTGAATCAAATAGCTTGGCGGTGAAAATGGCCAACCGAAACCTGACCGGTAATTTGAAAAGATTCTGATTCGTATCCTGCTAGTGTGAATATATTATTTTTAGATGATTTCTCTTCTCTACCTCTATTCATTATTTTTTTCTCTGGAGACCTACAAATAAACCGAATAATTTTAATTTCCATAGAAAAAATATTAATACTATTTCCTTGGTAAATTTCCACTATTCAATAGATAGCTAGATATATAGATTCATTTCTTCAATTGGCTTTATTATTATGTGGTCGAGGGACTGAGATTCCCCACTTCCACCTAATCAATTTTAGCCCAGTAGATCAAGATACAAACATTCAATTGAATAATAAAATACAGACAATATTTTACCGCAAAAGAAAATAATATTATTAGAAAAAGATGTTCAGCAGCTTAAACTTTGTTAGCAGAAATATTTGGGGAGTTTCATTGCAGCATTCACTGAGAGGTGAAAGGAGAATGATCCTTCCATTACCTCTCGCTGAAGAAGATGGTCGCCTTTGCTTTTTAACATTTACGCAGAGGAAATTGTAAGAGAGGCACGGGGAGAGTAAGGTGTGGGAATCAAAATAGGAGGCCAGCTGAAAGAGTAGTTTAGATTCGCGAACGACCAGGCGTTGGTCAGTCGGTCATCGAAAGGATTGCAAACTTTAGTAGATGCACTTGAAAAGCAGTGCGAGAAATACGGAATGAAAATTAATCATAAGAAAACAAAAGTAATGTGAGTCTCTTGGACAAAGAGGGCGAGGCAGGTCATAAGAGTAGAAAAAGACAAACTGGTGCAAGTGGAACAATTTAATTACTTGGGTGGTACGCTAGAAGAAAATGGGCATAGTAGCAAAGACATTAGGAGGAGAATAGCGCTAGCGAAGGAAGCGTTCTATAATAGAAGGGAGCTGATGACGGGGACCTTAAGTAACGATGTAAAAAAGAGGCTGGTGAAGAGCTTGATATGGAGTGTAGCGTTGTATGGAGCAGATACGTGGATCTTGGGAAAGGAAGACGAAAATAGACTGAAGGCTTTTGAGATGTGGTTGTGGAGGAGGATGGATCCTCGAGGAGGTGCGTTGGACGGAAAGGAAGACAAATGAGGAAGTTCTTGACAGAGTTGGTGAGGAGAGGAAACTTATGGATAAGATCAGGGTAAGCGGGTGGAAGGGGTAATGAGGGGCGATGGTTTGCTGAAGGCCGTGATAGAGGGAAGGTTGTGTTGGGCCAGCGGGGAAGGGGAAGGAAGAGAATAGGTTTTATGGACGGAATGAAGAAGGGTAGGACTTACGCTGAGATGAAGACAGAAATACTAGAGGTAGATAGGGCAAGGCACGTGTAAGAGTCTGTTGGAAATTCTCTGACTTTGATCATAACCTACGTTTAAGGTAGTTCGAGCGATAAATCACTTCACCTAGAATTTGATGAATTTGACGTCATTAAAAAAACTCCCATCTTCCAATGATATCAAAATTTTACCCTTTGCCGAACTACTTTTCGAGCAATTTGCCTAAAAATACAAGGTGTTTTACATAGGATAGATTACGGCTGTGCGCTCCAGAGGGAGAATATTGAAAAAAATAGGAATTTCTTACACTTAGATTTCGTCAAAAAACTAATGGTGTGTAGTTTGTATGTTTTCTAAACTTTTTACAAAAAATTATCACATACCGCAGTTATGTTTACAGAATCGCAAAAATACCTTCTGTTGTGAAGGATGTTTACACCTATACGTCGTGAAAAAATGAGTTAAGTTAGAGAATTATGAGGACATATTTATTTTATTACTGTGAATCTTTGTCATACATAACTATATTTTTGCACCTTTAATATTACAATATTTACTTAATACTTCTTACAGACGCTTAAATATAAAAATAAAGCTCGAATATGGTCTCCATTATGACTAGGGAAATAACTCGCTCAAACTACCTTTAATCGGTAGATTACTCAGATGAAGAAGGTGGTGGCGACCCACCGAAATATTTTAAGTCCATGTGTCTTTTTTTCTTTTTGGTGGGCGTGTCGGTTTAGGGGATGAGGCTGTGTTTGTTTGTATGCGGAGGGGGGGTAGAGGGGGGAGGGGAGGGAGGAGGACGTCAGAGGTCCAAAATAAGAGAGGCTGCCTCGAGAGATGCGCCAGGGCAAGAGGAAGGCGAGCGTGAAGAAGAACCTCTCTAAAAAAAATCCTCGCAGAAGGAAGACAAACGAAAGGAAGTGCAATGGAAATAGTAGGTGTAGGTAGGACTGGCGCATTTCTTTTGAAAAACAGCGATCCTGACATTTGTGCAACAAGAACGGAAGGTAGACCACGTTTTTTTTATCGGATGAGTGGAATCGTGAGAACAAAGAGCCTTAGAAAAATTGCGGATTACGGGTGAAGTAACACGTACCCCAAACGTACTGAACGTGTGTAACTTGGGCCGGAGAGAAAAAAATGCTGGGATGGATAAGTTCGTATTAAGGGTCGTAGTAGTTTGTTTTTTTTATTTTCCTTTCACCCGCAGAAGTACCACCTGTGTGTTGCATGTCTGTTTCCGCTGGCCACTCAAAACTCGTTGCCGTACTTATTGAGCGATTAGGATACCCCTTAATGAGTGTATATATACTTGTCAGCCATGCGTAAATTCGTTAAGGTTCATTTGAGATATATTAATATATGAAACCTTTATACTATGTTTTTAGAAATATAGTGCAGTCGAGTTAAATCTTTGTTGGAACTATGCCCCATCTTTTTTTCCAGTAAGTAGCAATATCTCAATGGCAATGGTTTATTTTAGTTTTGTCGAGTTTAGTCATTCATTCATTACGGTAATGTACCGGTTAAGGTAGGTTTAAATTGAATTCGGTTATAATCCGCTTGAAGTCATCGCGCGGGGCCCTATCTACCAATAACATTTCTTTCTTCATCTCCGCGCAAGTCCTACCTTACTTCACCCCGTCCACAAAACCTATCCTCTTCCTTCCCCTTCCCCGCTTGTCCAACATTCTTCCCTCTATCACGGCCTTAAGCAAACCATCGCCCCTCATTACTCTCTCCAACCACCTACCCTGCCCCTCCGTGATCTTATCCACGTCAATGACTTACCCACCATACCAAACACTTCCTCGTTTGTCTTCCTTTCCGTCCACCGCACCTTCTGCATCATCCTTCACACCCACATCTCAAGCACCTGCAGCCTATTCTTGTCTTCCTTCTGCAGAGTTCACGTTTCTGCCCCATACAGCAGTCAGAGTCGAGTCACATCCCATTTTAAACTACATGTAGGTTGGGATATAATATTTGGTATCCATACGAATTCTCGTACTCTTTCTTCCGTTTTTCGCAGCTTTAAATAAGTAATAAGCTATCGGCCTTATCTTCAAGTTTTCCTTTCTTCGAAGATTAAAAGTATGTCCTCCTATTTTCTCCATGGCCATCAGCGGTTTTCCTGTCGAAGGTTTTCTTCAACGCAGCTTTAAATAAGTAATAAGCTGCCGGCCTTATCTTCAAGTTTTCCTTTCTTCGAAGATTAAAAGTATGTCCTCCTATTTTCTCCATGGCCATCGGCGGTTTTCAAGTCGAAGGTTTTCTTCAAACGATCACTCATCTCCCTCATGGTGTGATCTCATCATTTATTCTTAAATCTCCTCTGTTGTTTCCTCCATGATAGGGTGAATTTACAATTTTTTATTCACGCTTCATCAATCCCTTCTCTTTTTTTGATGTGGTCCTCTGAACCCTTCATTTCGACTATATTTCGCTAATTTGCTCTTGGGATGGAAAATAATTTTACTAGTGACTTATATTAAAGGTGAATTTAGGACATTACCTCTTACTTCTACTATTTTCTTCTACTACTATTACTCGTAGCTTGCGAATGCCAGTAAAAATATACTCTCCCGAGTATTTAAAATATATTTTTTTTCGTCATCATGTCAATGCAATTTCTATAATGCATATTCTTATAGACTGCCCATCGATCAGTTGCCAGTTTTCATTTATCTCGCCGTTTTTTCCTGCTTTAAAATTATGTCAAAGCAATTCTTTCACCTCCACCTGAAATATCGATTAAGGAAAGTCACTTAAAACCAACGGAACGCCTTAGATCTTCTTGTTTCTTTTTGACGGAAAGTTTTAATGTTGACATCACTGATGATAAAATACTCGAAAGTTAACTCATCGTTGAATTTTTTCGCAGGTAGTTAGTTACATATTTTTTTAGTGAAACAATTTTTTGCTGGCGCAAGATGGGCTCTTGTAATAGTGTCGCAAAACTCGTTAAAATATTTTATGGGGTGTTTTTTGTTGTTGCTTGTGGGAAGAATGTTGTAAATCACCCGATAAACAGAGCACTCGTAAACACGCATGCTGCATAGTAGCCGTAAAATGAATATCTTCTTAGATCTTACAAGCCTCCTCTTTTTGCTGTGACTCGTCAGTAGGTACTTTATTAAAAGAGCACTTCTTATTGAACTCTGTGAATAGCGTTCGATGGATAGGTGGACCTCTCTCGCTTTAGGCGAAATAGCACGTTCCTTATAACAGCTGTCAGGTTAAAAGGGTGGTCATTTAATTTGGTGAATTGGAAATTTGAATATACTGATATTTTAGTGATATTTGTAACTTCGAAAAGCATTTAATGCGGATCTGAAATAATTTTACTAGCTTCTGGAAGTACAAGATTCTTTTATCAGAGAAATCTTGGAACGCGAAAATAACTTTTGTATCAGAGAGACGTTTAAGGAAAGATCGAATGACAAATATGCAGAATTTAAATTTTTATATAATACTAGCAGAAATACCCGTTGTCCTCCAGAAAATTCTCTACGGGAGGGTTAAAAGTAAGAAATATTGTAGTATATCTATTCATACAGAAGAGAATCTGACTTCTCATTTCTCGTCTTAGTTTTTTTTACTGAGTGGAAATTGCTCGTTTTGTCGCTTAGTGATGCATAATATTAAGCGATTTCGCTGATATTGACTATTTTTAAAACAGTATAACTGTAGAGGTATTCTAGTTTCGCGAGTGGGTCGTGGGGAAGATTGCCATAAACTTCGAGCATATTTTCCCTTCAGTGAGTTTGAGCGAGTTTTTTTTCCAGTACCAATAGAGACCATATTCGTATTTTTAATTTAGATAAAGCAGCTGTGAGCAGCTTGACGCTGGTATATATTTTAATATTGTACCTGGCGATCCTCCTGGGCTTCTGAGTCACGCTGAAAGTCTCATAGCGTCCAACTGTAATCCTTGTTCTTGAGATTCGTTTTTCCGCAAAGAGGACATTGCTATTAGCCAAGGAGATCTTCGAGAGAGATTACTATTTCTTCTTTTTGGCATATTCGTCGTGTACTGGAAACATTAGTAATAAAATAATTGTGTGAGCAAAAATCTCAATAGATCCAATGTTTCGTAAAAAGAACTTAAAAAAAGTCTTAAGCCTTACCGTTAACTCCGTTAAGTCAACTCCACTAACAACAATCATTTGATTTGTAAACTCGATCAATTCAGCACCTAACTGCTTCCGTGACTGATGTGAATCTGCACGAAATCCATCCTAGTCCATTGAGCCTACTGAAGTTCCGGCTGCGCTGCCTTTTGTAATAGGTTGTCCATCGATAGCCCTCGTGCAATAAACTGTGCGTTTATCAGTCTCATCGTACAAATGTAGTAAAACGACATTCTATGAAGAAGAATGGTAACATTGAAATACGAAGGCGAGTGAAAAAAACTCAAGTATTATCTATATCTTTTGATTAGTTTGACTTTTTACTTAAATTAATGGCTGTACTCAGCCATTTAATTTATCGTTAAAATTGATATGAAATCGATTATTTAGTTAGTACTTAGCAAATAGGTATTATTTTTGTGACTATTCATGCATGCGACTTTCGAAATATAAGCATAGTAAATTAGAATTTTTGCAGAATAGCATGGATTCAAATTTGAAATTAACGCGGAATTGATATGTCTTCTTGGCAGCTACAGCAAGTATATAAAAATCATTATCAATTTAGAGTATATGGCTACGCATAGGAGAAAATATTTTATCTGAATGGGATTCGTTTTCTCTTGCTCGAAATACACAACTGATTGTAATTACTCTTAATAAGCCTCAGCCTTGCATCGGAAAATTGTAATTTTTATTAGTCAATTTTAATATATATAATGATGGCATAGATATCTTGCTGACGCGCCAGCGAAAAATCAAAAAAAAAAACGCGCCAGCGAAATTTTATATATATATATATATTCGTGTGAGTTTCTTTTGTTTGTGTCACTATGTTTTTACTTGTCACGCCTGTGACTCCTTATTGGGTATATATATATATATATATATATAATTTGCCGTCAGAAATTCTCATATTTGTCAATTAAGGCAGTGAAATTTGCCATAAAGGCAATGAAAAAAAATCGACGTTCGATAAAAGTTAAAAGGGTTTTAGTCAGTACAATTAATGGCTTGTTCTAAGTTATTTAAATCAAGCCATCAAAAAAATGTACTATTAATGAAGAGGGACAGTGAAGTGAAATAGTGGTGTGTAGCATTAAATGAATTAGTGTTGGGTGTTCATGGAATTGATTTTCGACTTCGGTATTTCAAGCATACTTACGTATTGAAGCGTATGCGTCATGGAAAATACACATGCGGCCATTTTTTGTTATCCATTTAATAGTTAAAGGCATGCAGTTCTGGAAATCGAGGGCAAAATAATATATTCGGCCACAAAAAATGCAGAATCCACTGAGTGGACATTATTTTAAAGTGGTCTTTGCGGAGTCGTTAATTATGCTCGTCATTTATGTCTTTATGGATCCATTTGGCTATTTTAAATTAAGTTATCAACAATTAATAAACATTTGGTGGTCGTTTCAAAATAGTTTTCAGTTCGCTATCCCTTTAATGTGCTCTCGTCCCCTGTTTTTCATCTTTATTGACGTTGATAGTCATTCCGGAATACGAATGACTGCACTTACTGAATGAGGACACGCGATGATGACTCGTAATCGGCGACCTATAGGATAAAAGTCACCTGTGTTCCAACCTGACATCAACGGACGAGGCTATCCATGCAAAAATATTCAGAAGGAAGAACGAATTGATCGAAGCTTCCTTTGTAGATTAAATGGGCGCTGTAAAAATGGAGGTATATGCCCTCGGTGGGTAACATTTTGAAAGTATCATGGTTCCTTCCTCGTGGGGCTAAAAAAAAAGGAGAAATCTGTTTTTATCGATATTTGGACCAAAAAAGGAAAATATGAGTAATGTTCTAATTACACAAAAGTTATTTTGGTTCTCTTTATTGTCATCAGCCGGCGTGAATTACTTAATTTATCATTAACTTGCCATTTAATGAAGGAGATTGTCTGCGTAACATGCTCTTTAGAGAGCTAAAATTGTGTGTGTTGCCGTGCAAATGAGTAAGGGAATTATCGGCTGTTAGTTCTGAAATCGGATACCGAATCTAATTGGTCGTTAGCTGAATAGACTCTCTCCTAGAACGCTTTGCTATTTATGTTTTTAATTCTTTGGCGTTGGGTGAATATTGGCCTGGGGCTCTCCACTCTTTGTAAATGCCCTGAATTACATTATGCCGCGCTCAGCATCAGCGATGGTTTTCGGAATATGAATCTTTGATCTTCGTTTTAGCCCTCGTCCACCGCTCTAACTTGGTTGCGGAAGCCGTGCTGCTGTTACAATCATGGCTTTTTTGTGAAGTCGGGCAGTCGCAACCGCAAGAGGACGGGATATTAGCATTTAAAATGCATCGGTGGGCCTTTAAAATTAATGGCCGGCACATTTCATCCTTCGCAATAATGTACCCCGTTGCCACCGTGGTGTATAAAATATTCTTAATGACGGTCGAATTTGTTATTACATTAAGCGAAGTATTCGCGACGCACGATATAAATTTAATCGCATAACTTCGTCATGTAGGATAGGTGATTGGGAAATGTTAATGTTCGGAAACCGCTCCGATGCCATTGCAAAACCTTTTCCATCCCCTGGTATGTGCTCTCGCTACATTAAATAGGCATCATCCTTTTTTGTTCAACGTTATTGTAGCGGTGTCAGATTTCCATTGAAATATAAATCTATGATTACCGCTCGCTCAAGATATGTGAGCCGGAATGCGTTAAAATCTGAGCAAGACATATATTCGTCCGCAAAGTAAACTAGCAAGCTTCCTCGGTTTAATCGGCCTCGCGTCGTTTGATTATGAAGGATTTCTTTATGAAGCATTTTTTCCGCCTGCTTAAAAAATCCTTATTTTTTCTCGCTGCTGCCTCTTGATTCGCCTACATGAAGTGGCCCCTTGGTTGACCTCGTTTTCATTGGAGCGTTTACGTTTAGCCCTTGGCCGCTGATGAAAAATGTGCCCCGAAAATTAATTCGTTTTAATTTTTTAATTATTTCTTCTTTAGCAATGGCATTTAAATAATTTACATCATTCTTCTTCCGGTGCATAGTCTCGTAAATGATAACCCACTGGTTCTCCGACCATTTTGGGCGAAAAGTTTTCTCGCTAGTGCGGTCAAGCTTAGGCACCCGTAGGCCGTTTATCGTTACAGATTCGGTGTTCACTGGATCCTACTCCCTGTTTGGAGTAGGGATGACTGTCTGAAACTCGCAGATTCACTGCTGTGAACTCAGTTGAAACGTACAACTTTGAAATATGTGGAGAAGGCCCTATAGGAACGGAAATTCACCTCTCACTCTGGAAGTTTTTTTCTCACATATGCTACCTGTGCCATGTTACCTGCATGAAATTTTCCGTTTCCCGAACTCTCACCTCCCTGAGGAGCGGCCAAGCGAGCGAGCAACTGTTTTCTTGGGGTATGATTTTCCTTTTTCCCTTTTTCCTTGTGGCACTGTGAGTCACCATCCCAGGATGTTATGCTCAAGTGCGTACATATAGTACGTCTTATTTTTTTTCAAAATTTTCGTTGTGTTTCGGGAAACTCGTAAGTACTGACTATTGACTCGCATGTTTCTTGAAGCAGAAAATATAACTGCTATGCTTTTTTACGCAGCTAACCCGTGGTGCACGAGCTAGAATTTTCTTTTTAATTAGATGAGGAAAGTCTCTCGCTCGGGTGGTACTGAATTTATCTGAAAATATTTCAGTAAGTAGATCTAAAATGCTGGTGTCTATGTTCTCCTATTACATTTTACCGAGACAATTATTATGCTACCATTTTAATGAGTTTGGCCGAGGTATGCGGTTAACTACTTGATAAACTAACATTTCTTTTAAATTTTGCTATGGTGACAAACTTATGTCAGTGTAGGAAAAAGAATAAATGCTTTGCACAATTCCACTGGAGAAATTTTATTTATCGAGTGGACATGTTTCCCTGCACTGCAACATCATCAGGACTGTTCTAGTCCTGATGATGCTGCAGTTCAGTGAAACATGTCGACTCGATAAATGAAATTTCTCCAGTGGAATTGTGCAAAGCATTTATACTTTTTCACGACTTTAAAATTACCTCATTTTGAGTAATCTTTCAAAAACTCTCTGTACTCAGGATTTATCAATGATGTTATTGGTATCGCATTCATTAAATCATAAAATTTAATTTTGATTGACGGGGTAATAATTATTAACAGATTTCTTTCATCCTACTTTTTTGTTGTACAGTGGCTCGCGCATATGATTTCAAGAACAAGCATTCATAGTGTGTGCTGGTAAAATCGAAAAATAAATTACCTATGTTATCACCTTAGTAATTCCATTCCGTGCCTAAAAAAACTCATTTTATATTTTTATGTTATTTATTTCTTATTTCTGGCTGTTATTCTGAACCCCTTAATGTTATACTATCTGATGAGTTTATTTATTTTTGTGTAAAATAATTGCCGAACGAAAACGAAGTTAGGTACGTGTTTCGTGAAAACGAAATAAGTACTAAGGTTTTCCTTTGGACAGCCCGAAAACTGACGAGTTTCCCGTCTCCTGTTTGTGAATCCAATTTTCCACTATAAAGCTGGAAGTGCGTTCGTTGAGAGTCGCACGCAATGAGGATGAAGAGGTTGACTGCTTTTTTTCTCGCTGTAAAACTAGTTATTTGAAAAGATGGAGGAAAATGGCCCCAAGTTCACCCGGTGGGTCATTGGTTCCGAAGTTCTACTTTGATCGTTGTGCCGTGTTGTAAAGGCCTACTTGGTGGATCTCTCCGAACAATTTCTCCCACTACTTCAAAGGATAAAGCTGTGTACCTATACTTCGGGTGGCCATGTGCATTATTTTATTTTTCGCAAAATAAATTGGCGATTCGGGGGTGGGTACGCCATCCCTTGCGGTGTAAAAAAACATAGTAATATCGAACGCGGTGCATTTTTATCATCATCTGAAGGAAACGATCGAATTTGATGCTTTTGTTGTGAACGATTTCATGAGAGGAGGAGGAGGAGGAGGCTATAACGAAAAAAAAAAGAAGTTCAATAGATAAAAATGGAAAGCGTGGTGAGCTGATAAACTGAGTGCTCGGATGGGGGGGACGAGAGGTAGAGAGAGGCGTTTGTCACCATGGTGCAATTATCGGGAGAATGGTGCGACGGGAACGGGAGCAGCAAGTCGGACGCCTAAGCAAAACGGAGCTAATGTCTCAAAACGAGCGGGGGTATGAGGGAGGAGGAGGTGTGGTTGGAGTGTAGTTCGGGGGTTCGCGCGATGGATGTTATGGGACTGCCGTGTTACGATACTACTACTCCCACAGCCGATGCCATCTTCTCTTTCGATCGACCTCCCATTGTCCATCGCCCCACGGACACCCGTGACGAACCAAAATACAAAGGAAACTTGCGTGCTTTGTTTAAATGTGATATAACTGGGTGTCCATAGACTGGGAAAATCGAGAATTATTAGTGAATTTTCAAAACAGGGAAATTAATGTTCATGGATTATTCGTGAATTTTCGTGGTTTTCTGCGCGTACAAATACCTATTTCTTCTCCAGGACTCAGTGTTATATTCTCAACAATGATGTGAGTTATCCTACTTCTGGTTTAGTCTTCTTATAACCAACATAAAACTTACTACAAATAAAACAACATCCTTAATTTCTTTATTTATATTATGTTAAGGATTCAACTAAAAAATCCATATTCTGCATAAAATTTTTAAACCATCATTTTGGTTCATTTAAAAACCGCAATATTATAACCTGGAAAGTTATGTAACTGTAGCTTTGAAAACCTGGAATCATGCATAAATTTAATATTTTGACTTTTGTGGACACCTCGTAAAAGCGAAAAGAGAGTTTAACGTAGCTGTTGTTATAATTCTGTGATGACGTAGATAATGCCGGCCACGGTGGCGGCGGGGTATAGTCCTCGCCTGCTAACCTTGTGGTCGCGGGTTTGAGTTCCACCTGGGTGAGTTTTTCACCATTCAGGGCATGAGTAAATGTGTAATAAACCAAGATTTAATTGTAAGAATAGACTAGTAAGTCCTAAATTCGCTCGAACGAAGTCGCTGTTGTTATTAGTGTTGAAGGACTAGGTTGGAGGCTACTTAAGGACTCGGAAGGTTACACTCAGCCAAAGTTAACTTGGAAAATTCAGATCACCCTAATTTCGGGATGACACGGAGGATATGTTTTTTTTTGTCTCCGCACTACCATCTCTGGTATTGATAGAAGCGATTAAGTAAGCGTGATGCTCTTTCAAACACGTTGTGGTACGCACCATTAATCCCGTCTTCACGTGCAACGTTAGTGACGAGAACGGAAACGGATCCAGACTCTGTTCGGAACTTTTTTGGTCCACCCCTTGGTCCAATTCTTTCCCCTCCCCGCTTCATGGGTGGTGTCCTGACATCCCCCTCCACGCGTCAAGGGCATATGCTATGTAGATGCGACTGCGGGGAACACCGTTCGATTCCTCCATCCTGGCGCGTCCTTTGATCCGAGTGGGATCGCTGGTAGGTTGGTAGTTCGGTGACACATGGAGAGGCGATCGACGGATGAGAGCGGTGGTTTGCGCCTCCCGAGAGGTTAGGTGGGGGCGGGGCGAGAAGAGGAAGTCATTTCTGGGGGAACCTTGGCGTCGGCGACAACCCAGAGTTAAACAAAGGCTCCACACAATTGTTTTATCTATAATTAATCACTTTGCTAAATTGCACACTATTAAAAAAAAACAACCATGCTTTGACCCGGCACCCGACTCCCGACACTTCGACCCGGTATTATAAACTCTGGTTAAATATATTCTCGGTATGTAAACCGATAGTAATACGTTCTCACATCGATGGCGCTCTGGTCAACTGACCGACATTAAGACATAATTTATCAAGCCTTAATCTCTGTTAACTCCAAGTTAATGTAAAAGATTCGTCATATTTAGGTTAACGTGTACCAGACTTAATAAAACCGGGTCTTTATGCCATCTGCAAGGTCACAAAATGTGGAAGCCAAGGTCGGTTGGTAAAAACATTGAGTGAAATTTAAGAAAGTGATAGGTACGAATGCTATTAAATCGGTCAATTTTTCGAAGCAACGCCACGTTTCAAAAGATCTTAGGCTTTCCCGGCGAATAATATAAGTAAAATCTTCTCGGGTTTGCCACCGGGTAAGGCTTTTAAAGGCCAACGTTTCGATGAGTGACTCCCTCATCGTCATCAGGGCTGAGACTGATTCTCCCTCATCGCTCTGAGTCATCAGTCTCAGCCCTGATGACGATGAGGGAGTCACTCATCGAAACGTTGGCCTTTAAAAGCCTTATCCGGTGGCAAACCCGAGAAGATTTTATTAACGCCACGTGTCGTTTTTCTTTCCTCTACTGTTTAACATTCCATCCGGTGGGTGGAGAGTGGGACTCGTCCTGAATCGCAGTCCACGTTGCACTCAAGTGGAAATTGGAGATTCCACAGAAATGTTCCGCACCCGCCGGGATTCGAATCGAGGCCCTCAGAGAGAGTGATGTCATTCTGACCACCACGCCCCTCCCCCCGTTCGTGTAAGTTTCTTTGGAAAAATTGCTTCAAATCTTGTGAATGAAAAAGTAATGCTTTGTTTGTCCACATAAATCTGTGTGGAAGATTTATGCGTAAAAACAAAGCATTACTTTTTCATTCACAATGGTCAGTAAATTCCACAAAGTAACGCCGGAAACCACCAACTTGCTCCAAATCTCTTTTATTATAATTAACTGCTCCTTGGGTGTCTCGAGTGCCCCCTCATCCCCAGTGCTTGAAGAGTGGCGATAAGGAAGGCGCGTCGCACGAGAGCGGACGACACCACGCTAGCTCGTGGGGGTCTCCCGGTTCATCACGCGTGTGAAGGAAGACACGACAATGCCTTTGTGTAAAGTGGAACGTGTGTGGCTGGTTCCACGAGGGTGTGTGGGGATAGGGGGAGGTGAGGGGGGTGGGAATTGAGTGTGATTCGATGGAGGGGGATTCACCTACGGAGGGGAAGGCGTGGGTGGTTGGTTGCTAAAGAGGAAAAATTTAAATGAATAGGGGGGCGATAGATAAGCGGCGTGTGTGTTCAGGGTTAGAGCTGTGGCATGACGTGGGCCAGAGAGAGAGAGAGAAAATGAATGAATGGCTAGAGAGTGGAGTGGGAGATGCAATGAAGGGGAGAAGGGGTGATGTGGGGGTTGGTTGTGAGGCGGTAGTGGGTGAAGGTGGAGTGGATAAATGCGGGGGAGGGGCGGTTGAGGGGTTGCGACGGGAAGACCGTCCGACGGGGGTGTAGAGGGGACGGGGGTGGTTTGGCGTAACGGGTGGGGAGGAGGAAGTGGAGTCGCGAGAGGGAAGTGGAAGCTCTCTGCGATGATGTTGGAAGGAGGGTGGAGAGAGAGAGGAGCAGTTTGGGGAGTGTGGAGGAGGGAGGAGATTGGGGGAATGTTGGGCAGGGTGTGGCAGAAGGACTGATGTGCACAGGGGTTGGGGAGGAGGAGGAGTGGGGGTGGGAAGAGAGGGGAAGCAGTCGGGCCATGCGGCCTCGGCGACTGAGGAGGGGGTGGTGCGATGGAGGGGGAGGCGTGGGAGAGGTCGGGAGAGAGAGGAGAGGTGGGGATGGGGAGCTGTGTGTGGGAATTGTGGACGAGGTGGTGGGGGAGAGGAGACTGTGGAGGGGACGGAGGGGAGGGAGAGGCGGTGGGAGGAGGAGGAGAGCTTGCCCCGGTATTGATCTCCCTGCACTCTTCCACCAAGAGTAGAGAGAGGAGGGAGAGAGGAGGCCACATACTATCAACCCTCTCTCTCTTTTCCCCGCATTCATATCCTTTTTATCTCTGTGCACCGCACCCCCCCACTCTTTCATCCTTTTTCATTGCCCTCCCGATCACCTAGTTACGCGGGCCGGTAGTATTAATAAAAAAATATGGAGGAACGATTGAAAACATATCCATTTATGTTATGCTAATTCTCCACGCGGCGAAATTTATTCTTCCGAGAGCCTCCGTCTCTGCTGCCCGTCCGTCCTTCACCCCTAACTCACTTTCTCCCCATCCATCCTCTCTCTCTCTCTCTCTCTTTCTTCCTATATAAATATCTCTCTATCTCTCTATATATCTCATTCTTTATGCATATATGTATATATATACATCTCTCTCTTCCTCTCACTCTTTTTGTCTCTCACTACTGGCTCTCTCTCTCTTTCTCTCTCTCTCTCTCAGTTTTCATCTCCCAGTTCCTTTAGTGAATATCTTATTTTCGTCATTAGTCACGACTCTCTTTTTTAAGCTCTTTCTCGCGTGAGAGGAGGAATGCCGAGAGAGGACGTGTAAAAGTGAACAAGGGGTGGAGTGAATGGGAGTAAATACGCAAAAATGGGTGTGTAAGTGAGAAAGCAGGGGGGTGGAGAGGCGAAATCTAGATCGAGGGAAAGGGGAGAGAGAAAAATGCGCAAGGATTTGTGTAGTGGTGCTGTTTCTCTCTCTTTTTCTCTTCATTTTTCTTTATCCGCAGGGAAATGACACGCAGACGGAGGAGAGACGAGGAACGGGGCGAAAAGTGAATAAATATTGACCAGAAACTTGGGTCAATTCAATTAGGGTTAATTAGGCGCTATTTGCTCTTATATCTCAGTTGTTGTGTAATCAAGGTCTTTCCTTTTGAGAGAGCGTTCCTAATTGAGATATGCTACAACTAGATATGTGTCCGACTGGAGATAAGTCAGGGCACACTGCAAGGGTGTCTCCTGAGCAAGGAGGAAGGGTCTTTCCACCCCCTCTTCCATTCCCTTTCAACCCTCTGCTTTCGATCCCCTCCCTTCGTTATATGCTCTCTCTACTCCTCCCTCCTTTAAACCCCCCCCCCCTTCGCCCTAAAAACGCCTTCTTCTCACGCTGCGAATCGGTAGGAGTTGAGTGACCGTGGGGGGCGGCGTGAAGAAAACATTCGCCGTGCGACGTGCGCACTACACTCCACTCCGGCATTCAGATGAACTCACGCAATAATGCGCACTTAACAAATGTCGTCGGAAACTCGATGAAAACGCGGGTTCGTAAATTTTGACGGCTTTGACCTGAATTTCCTGTTCCTTTTGGATTGGGGGATATCACCGGTATCGAGCGATTACGCCCGTGGGCAGTTGTAATTTTCCACTAACCACGGGAGAGAAAAAAAACCTCCTGCCGTTTCATCTGTATCGCTTAATTTTTGTTGGGGGTCAGAGCAGAGGATTTTTCCCCTGAAATAGCGGAAATATTGGCACAAGGAATGGTAGATGGGGGTAATTACCCTTTCCCAACCGAGAATCCCTGAACACTCAGAAAAATGTCCACGCTTCACTTTGTGTTGTTTTTAGTGTAAGAGGCATGGGTAAAATATGAAGGGTTTGGCTGTTTACTTTGTGGAATTTACTACTAGACATCGTTAAAGAAATGTTCTTCGTGTACTAGGTAGTAGGAACTAGACATTTCATCCTCTACAAACCTTTATCTAATTTTTACCACACAGACTTTATAGACTAAGGTAGCTTTTGTGAAAAACTTGTCTCAGGAAATTGTCAGAACGATTCAGGTTGGAAATGTCAAAGTTCGTTTCTATAATAAGTTAGTAATTGAACAATTAATTTTCAATTATAAAGACAGTTTTAATACTAGTGATAAAAGCGGGATATACGTGTTAAGGTGTTATACACAGGACTGCAATTTTTTTTTGGGACGGACAGGAAGAAGCTTTAGTATAAGAATAAAAGAACTTTCTGAATCTTTTATTAATTGCTACCTCAAGTCAGTATTTGCTTATCATGTATGTATTTTTATTTAGTTGAGGTTTGTAATATGTTACTGACAAAGGTGCAAAGCTGGAATTTTTTTAGAGAATGCTGAATTTTTTCTTATTTCAAGGTTTTAGGAACGAATTTGTTCAATGACTTAATGCCAATATTTCACTCATCTCTATATCTTGTACCTGTCTTACCTTCTAGACCTAATAGTAGTAAATTTGACGTTTAGTTCTTTTTATACTCGTGCACTTAAACATCCCCTTATCTTCACCGACAAAGGATGAAACTGAATGTTTAAACCACTATTTTTCCTAACCTCCCCCAGTTTGAGGTCTAGACAAGTATAAATAAGGATTCGCTTCGGCAGCAAGTGCTCCGGTGTTTCGAAAACTGGAGAAGTGGTGATTAAAATGTAATCCTATTGAGAATAACGCGGGAGAAACTTGTATACCGTTAGGGGTTGCTAATAAGATGTGTGTAAAATACTGTCTTATTTCTTCAACAATGTCCACACGTTTAAATGCATATTTGCCCTAAAGGCCGTATCACACTAAGGGTTGCGGCGGCTATTCCTGTGACGGTGGCGGTTGCGAGTTGGCCGATCACATTGCCTGTTCGCGCAGGAGGTAAGCGGGCGGACGTCTGCTGCTGTCGTCTGCTGATTTACTGTGTTCGTCCAGTTGCACGCGATGAATTTGGGGCTTTTACAACAAGCATTGCATAACTGCAGGCAACGAATCGCATGTACATGTTCATTCACATACAACAATGATTTGCCGCTTTGCAACAGTAACTGGACATAAACAAATGGCGCGCCTTTCATCTGATAACCAAAACAAGTTAGTCACGTGATGAATCTGACGCATGCCATTGGCTACGGTTGCTGCCGCGCGGTTGAAAAATAGCCCCGGGTCTATTCTATTGGTTGCGACCCGTGGGCTTGGCTACTGAGCGATGTTTGGTCGGGAGCCAACCGGCAACCGCAACCGGAACTGCCGCCGCAACCCTTAGTGTGATACGGCCTTTAATATTTACTGTATGATGTAGGTGGTTGGATGAGAGAATGAGGGGCGAAGGGTTACTTAACAGTTTGAGGGCTAATGAGGGCGTAATGTTAAGTTGCCGTAAAGCTCCCAAAAACTGTTGGCAACGTAATGTGACGTCCCTTTTCATGCTAACAAATATTTGAAATACATACTATAGGCACCATATATAAAGTTTTAACTCCCATTCGAGGAATCATTCGAATATGATGAAGTTATAAACTAAAACACAGTATAATTAGCATTTCCCTATGTATTACGGAGCAAAATTTACAAAACTTCTTACAAATTAGTTAAAATAGCCAGCACTTTTACAGCAGAAAAAAAAAAATGACCAGCACTCGTAGTGTTAAGATTGTGATAGAGCGGAGGAAAAGATGTTTGGTAAGCGGGGAAGAAAAAAAAGAGAATAGCACATGTTAAAAGCTAGTGGATTTTTACTCACCACAATTAAAATCTACCTTAAACGGTAGATTGCATGATAGTAATAATTTAAATATTTTCGTAATTGGTGCAATGTGAACTTATTACCCTGGGAAATGATCCTACAAATTCCTACATAACCCCCTATCCAGTTTTATTCATCCTGGATTCGCCCCATACATTAGCGTGGTATTATTTCGTGTTCCAGGGGATTTATTCAGTGGAAGCGAAAGGGATCGATAATGATTTCCGCTTTAATGGGACTGTCATTTTTTTATATCGCCCGTACGCATGTAACAATGTCATAATGGGGTTGGACTAAAGCAATTCGAGCGTCTTGGGGGCACGAGGATGAAAACCCGCTGGAAGCCGAGGCACTTATTCGCCCCTGTCGCCTTTTCACACGTCGACTCAGTGTCGCCTTAACTTGTGAAGCAGTGACTTATCCTCTTCCCTCTTACCCACTTTTTTCGGAACACTCACACACCGCTTGCTCTACATTTCCGCAGTCGCGGATATTCTCGTCGCTATGATTTATCCGCAGACGTGCAGCTTTTTTCCAAAAACTGTCCCTCCATTCTGTCCTCTTCAGGGAATAGTAGTGGTGGTACAAAGTGTTGTCGGAATGAAACGGCTGCAGTCCCAACTGTTTCGTTCTGACAACTATTTCATACAACTGTAGCAAACAACAGGTTAGTTTTGTGACTGTGCCGCTGCCGTGTCGTTGCGCTCTGTGCAGCGGCAACTGATGAATCTGAAGCTGAGACTGTTTCGTCTTTTATTCTGTTCCAGTTGCACTGCACGTGTGGCTGCGTTGCGATTTTAAGCTACAATCTGTTGGATTTGTATATGTTGCAGGTTTATTCAGCCAACACGTGTCCTCCCGTCGTTGCAGATAGAATTAGAACTGTGAAGTATGTACCTGTCTTTCATGAAACCAAACGAAATTGTTAATTAATATAAGTGAAAGGTTTCTTATTACACAAGAATAAAGAACTACCAGCTATGCTGTACAACGCCAATTGAACGCCTGTTGTTTGGTGTGCCTCTAGCTGTTGTCCGAAACAGGATGTTTCGCGGAACTGTTTCGTTTTCAAACGGTGTTGGTCATATAACAGTTGCAATGAAACTGTTGTATTCTTTTAGTGCCACTACTAGAAAATAGAGACCGACAGCCCTTCTTGGTCCCTTTTCACAATGGTGTCGGGGAATGAGCATTTTTTGCAGTCGATTAGCGACGGTTCGTAATCAGTAAATGGAGCCACACTGAATACGCGACCTTTGCCGTCAGACTTATTGTTTACATCGGACGTTCTTTTGAATGTTTAATGGTCAGTAAAGTACTCCCTAATTGTTTCGTCTGAGTATGACAGGCCGTGGAGGGGGAAAAAAGCGGTCGAATGTTTGAAAGCATTGTCTGTCGTATACGTCGTAGATTGGCGTTGGCGTTTTCTATTTTCCCGTCGCTGCCCCTTGAAATATGCATGAATCGCCTGCCTGCCTGGCATGGAACTGCATATTCGGATGAAACTGCGTTGCTCCAGCCACAGTCGGACTCGTCAACGAAGAGAGATGTCCGTGTCTGGCACAGGGTAGCAGCGTGGTCACCATGGTAACTTAAAATTGCTTTTTTAATATTTATATTATTCGGTAAACTAATTTCAAACTAATGTTGGCATTTATCATCGATTACCTACAAGATTATTTCTTTTGAACATGTCACAGAATTTAAACTACGTACAGTTTCTTGGATTATTGGTGAGTGCATAGACGTTGTTAATGCGTGGCATGATTTCGATGCTATACCTAACAGGTGATGGAGCGTAAAATTCTTACTGCCAGTGTTCAAAATC
Source organism: Pyrrhosoma nymphula (assembly GCA_963573305.1). Lineage (NCBI taxonomy): Eukaryota > Metazoa > Arthropoda > Insecta > Odonata > Coenagrionidae > Pyrrhosoma > Pyrrhosoma nymphula. The sequence continues at coordinate 84,831,968 of OY754339.1, forward strand.
GTTTTCTAATTGAGATATTCTTATGTATTCTTTGAAACTTTGCCGTTTTTAGGTATTTGCTAAGATTTATAGTACGTCATAGCTAGTCACTGATGAAAAAATCCAAAATTAAATTTACCTTCAGTTGACATTGGTCTCTTTTTATGCATTCCTATTTATAAGCATTTTTAATTATCAGATAAAGCCATTGTTGAATCACTGCAGATTTAAAGAACAAATGAACGTAATTTTGAAGGGAGGAAAAATTATTATTTCAATAACACTGCTATTCCAGAAAGAAAAAAAATCGGAGTTGATAATACTTAGGTATCACTACCAACCAGTAGATATGAAATTTACGGCTACCGAAAAGCGCATGAGAAATGTGATTAACACTCACATGCAGCATCCGAGTGCGAATAAGCCTAACAAGTACTATCTTAACTTCGCCCGTAATAGACAATATGACGAAAGTCTCCTCTTATGAATTAGATGTTTTCATGAGCCATAGACTACGGTTGCGAATACTGAAAGTGTTGGATGCGAATACTGAAAGTGTGGAATGAAATTAAACAGTTTCCAGCCGGGCTGATCCTCTTCATCGTCTTAAGGAGGTCGACTCTAAGGATGAAAATTGTCTCCCCTTATTTGGTTGAAAGATAGGCGATGGTGATTCCAATTCGCTATTTCATCCAGTTCTGCTAGGCCCTTTGTTTTATTGAAGCTGCATTCAGAAATAGTTGATGTAGAATGGGGTCAATGGAGACAAACTTAAGTTGCAAAGTCATATGCCTCTAGGAGGAAATGCGCCACCCGATTATCAAATTTAATTTGAGACGTGGCTCGAAAAACTGCTGGTCAGGTGAAAAATATTATAAATGCGTGATTTAATGGAAAAACCATTGGCAAAGCGATATGTCGTATCGTGAAAATCTGATGCTCAGATGCCACTGCGAATTGCCGGTGTGACACGGCCCTCTGACGCCTCATTTCCTCGTCCCAGGACGTCCGAGTTTGACACGAGTAACGGCCTTAGCGGTGTTCATTTTAAATAATCGTGGATATATGGCGCGCAGTGATCCGAGCTTCTATAAATTACCATGATATATCTCAGCGGCGAGGACTTTGGTTGTGCAAGGTTTGGAGGGAACAAAATAACCCTTCCGCTCTCCCTGACCATTCAAATGCCATTAATTTCCGGTGATACCCGGGACTCCACTGTTGAGTCCGTTACCGCGTTCAATTTTTTTCGAATCCCAAAATATTATCTCTCACTCGCTTTCAAATGGCAATGCCTGATCACTCCAATCCCCGCCCGCCTCCTTCCCTTCCGTGTGCTTCATTTCAAAAAGCGAACCCGAGTCTCGAGAGGTAAATACGTTACAAGCCAACATTTGAACTGCTCGCTAATATTTGTTTTGTGGGTTCAAAGGCATTAGCTTATTAGTTTCTGTTAATGGTCCTTAAGAGAAGAGTATTAGATAATAACTGACGCATTCAGTTAAGCGCGGCACTACGAAGGCTCTGTGGCAGATAGCCATCTATCGCAACGGTTGGAACGTCGAAAGTGGTGGTCGAAATGTTATGGGATGCGTTTTAAAGGTACTGAAGTCTTTGGTGTCGTATTTTGTGAAAAAAGCTGTTAATGGTAGTTTTCTGGGTGGTTTTTAAGATTTGATGAAGACTTATTGAGAGTAGCAAGGTTGATTATGCGTGGTGCTTAGCATAATTTCCGGCTAACCTGGTTCGAATCCTTCAGTTGGCATATTTTTTTTCGTTTTTGACTGAATTTTTCATACGTTTGTGGAGAGCTTCAGCCGTGTCTCATAATTTCATTCATTACTTTGCCGTTGTTAGTTTTTCTTTCATTGATGATTATTTAAATCCAGGACAGAGATATTATTAAATTATTTGTCTCTACGGGGTGATTTCAGATTTGTCAAAAATTTTCCCTGAATTCTGATAGCGTGCCCTATTTAATTTCCAGAATCCCGTACCCTGCATGTATCAAAAAATAAATTTTTATCCGTACGGAAATTGGTAATCCTAGAGCTGCATTCATTTTTCTATTTTTTTCTCCATTCGAATCGATTTCCTACCTCCTGGGATCCTGCCTGCTACTTTTATATGCCTTTGAGATTAGTTAGCCTTTAACAAACGAAATATTTTTCATGTAGGCTTGCCGTTGTCATCGCTGTGGTTGCAAGCTATATTTTTACGTTGTATGTACATACGATGGATGATAGTTCTGGAGGAAAAAACGGTGCAGCTGCCATATTAGGTGCAGTATGAAAAACGACCTCTTCTATATCCACGAGCGAACGCTCTTCAAAGCGTTGTCTGATTTGGAGAAAGGTTGAGCACCCCCCGGCTTAGTAGTTGGCAGTGGAAATTCATTTATGTCAGTCCGTCGACGCTTGGAGGGGAGGGGTGGCGTGGAAGGGAAGGAGTAGGGGCGTGTGAGGAAACGCTAGGTCGGCCCCTGTGTGAAGGGCCACCCACCCCTGTGAAGCTAAAACTACAGCTGCTGCCTGAGACGGCTTCAACTCCCTTCGGGGAACCCTTCCGTAATTTTGATAACGTCTTCGCGATGACGACGGAATCTGACCTGGGCATGCGAAAAGGTGAAATTCTTGCCTCGTCAGGGATTAGGACTTCCTCCCTTCACTGTAACTTGGGCATGTTCACTTCGGTTTGACGTCTCCTTAAGATTCTTCTTGCGACGGGTACACGTCGTCTTACCGTTATAGGTACTGCTTTAGTTTCGATGAGATGACGTAGCGCTACCGTCGCTCCTTAGTTTCTTCCCGGTAGGTTTTCTGCCTTCAAGTATTCTTAACAATATTCGCCCGTCTCCCCACCGTTTGTGTGTGTCTCCTTTGTTGATGCGATCCAATGGTACTGGAAGGGGGTTTTTAATTACATGTTATTTGGGATGCGTTTCATTTATTTTTGTTTCCCTCTACGTATTTACTCAACAAAAGTTATAATTTGCTTATATTTACATGCATAAATATGCCATTATTTAATTATCTGTTTCAAGTGAAACAAGGTTAAAGTCGTTTGTTATTTCCCCTCTTTCGATTATTGATTTTATTTGTTTGTCGGTATAATATTAATTAAATGCATTTTGCCGATAAAGAAACAAACATTTCAGAGAAAACTTAAAATATCCAATGTTTGGTATGTGGAGCTGTATGATGACGTCAAAGCACGCTGCGTGATTATATCATCCATATCTACTAATAAATAATAGCCTTGATTGTTGTTAACGATTGAGAAAACGACTGAATCGATTTTGTTAGTTTTGGTGTCATTTCATTCGTACAGCATCACATAGGTTTATCTGGAAAAATCCCCAAATTTCCATTTACGGCATAAGTAAATAGTACATTGACAAAAACAAACACAAGTTCATAAGCACCTTGTTAAAATTGCGCGGCAACCACGTATCAACCGTCAACCACATTCAACGCTGATGGACAATTAAAGCATGGCGTCACGAGCAATTGGTCACCAAGGAATTCTTTTCCGAGCAAATGCGAAGTCAATGCTAAACATACAGGGAAATATTGATTGAAAAGTAATTTGACGTTACGCCTTTACCAGTCCATAGCCACTTCAGCAATAGATGTTTATATTTTGTGAGCATTAATAGGTAACTGTTTAAAAGGCATTTCCTATAATAATTAGCGAAAAACTAATTTATACATGTGTGTATGTCGGAATATTCTTGGAAACGCCTGCAATTCATTTAAGGATTTTGATTAGAGGTCATCTTTTGGAGAGTTTTAGGGGAGAAAATTGTATTGCTCTTTATCTAACTTCGTAAAAATCCGTCAGGAAACAGAGTTTGTGCGCCGAAGATATTTCCGGGCCAAATCATGAATAGATATATATATATATATATATATATATATCTGAATCAATTTCCGATTTTCCATTTTCTATCCAAATACATTTTAAATTGAAAATGTAAACAATCCTTAACGAAAACTCATCACAGACCTATCACTCCAGAAAATATAATATTAAATACACAACCACAAGGTTAAATTTGCATAGCAACCTTTAATTAAATAACAAGTCAAACAACATTGAAATAGGTTAGAGTAGGTACAGATGTTATGTGTCACAGTGATGAAGTATTTAATGATATTTATTCAGTGAACAAAACCAAAAAAAATAATGTAAGATTGAGTTTCACAATTATTTTTTTTGTTTTTGTAGTTTGTTATAAAATAATGGCAAAGTTTTTAATAATTTTATTTTGTGGAAAAAGACAAATTAATGTGATGTATGACAATTTATATATGTTATCTGTATTTTAGTTCGGCCTTCAATTATTTAATTTGTTCCATGGAATACGAAGTTGAATTTGTCGTATTTGTGTTAACTGACAAGTATCACAATGGAGAACATCGTCAACCCAGCCTTGCATATCGGTGACCATCGTGTGGATGTATAAGTTCTGGCTCAACGAATCAAGATTCTAATGCCTTCCCTGATGATCGTCGCAACTTAAGAGTGCATTGCCATGTCCGTAGCAATAATCGCACGAGCATTTTTCAATGGGAGACCTGTAGGCTTATTGTCTTTAGCAGTGAAATAACGATTGCAGAAAATCTATTCTAATAACTATAAATAATCTATATTAATAAAATTTGCATGACTGTGTATTTTATACTAAAGCGCATCAGCATTTACGAAACCGGATAAATAAAACTAATCCACTGGTTAAAAAAAAATTCAGATGCTAAATTCGCATTGTTCACAAGCGTCAATAGGCTTGTGCGATGAGTCGATTAATCGAAGTCATCGACGATGATTTTAGTCATCGCGGTGTGATGACTGTAATCGATGACGATGAATGTCATCGACCATCGATGTCGATGAGAATCATCGATTCCGATGAGTCGATGCGAATCATCGATGTCGATGAGAATCATCGAACCCGATGAGTCGATGAGTTGATGCGAATCATTGATGTCGATGAGAACCATCGATGAGGATGATCGATATCCCTATATCACTAATTTTTCTTATTTTTTACATTAATTTGAACGCCTTAGATCTAAAATGTATGTATAAAGTATAAGCACCCCAGCTATTGCGCCTTGAGGACGATGGCAGGGCCACATTGGGATGTTTGGAATTCATGATTTTCCTCAATTTTGTGGTAGACGACACAGAAGTAGCGATCACGTTCAATCACAGTTAATACGCAGTAGCAGTGGTAGCATTGTATTCGTTGGTTGCACTGGTGCACTTGGTAGCAGCGGTAGCAGCCTGAGCTAAATCGCCTAAATTCAACGAATTCACAGTCACAGTGATTTCGATTATTTAGTCACAGGCTGTGATTGCTACTTTTCAGTATCGGTGATTCAATCACAGCGATATATCGCTCATCACTACTGCACAGTTCATCGAGAGTCATCGATCATCGTAATTCATCGATCATCGGCATTCATCGATCATCGACATTCATCGATCATCGATATTCATCGATAGTCATCGATCATCGTGTACACTCTATACGATGATCGATGACAGCCATCGTCATCGAAGCATTTCGATGAATTTTTTTCATCGAAAATCGATGACCAAAATCGGTCATCGCACAAGCCTAAGCGTCAACGCCAAGCTTGGGAATCTGACACGCTTCTGAGTTAAAATATTTTGGGATGAGATTTTGAAATTCTTGTAGTACAGAGATAATTACTCTTTCCCCTATGGCTCATTGCTATTGAAGTACACCATTTTCCCTTGATTCATTCATCGTGGAGATAAAGTAGGTATGCATTTTTTTCTGTTTCTTTCCAAGGTAAGAAAAGGAAACGCCTCCAACGGTTAATTATCGCTTCTCACGTTTAAAAACTAAAGCCCACCGTGATTTCTTTTGTGAATTTCCTTTAAGGTTTATCCCTTTCTTTAGAAAGTGAGCATGTGCTGAAGACAATCGTTCGAGCATCTTTATGGAAAAGGTGTAACGTAAGAGTCACTGACTTATGAATGAAAGAAGCTATTGTTCAAAAAAATAAAACACATTCCCAACTTAGGCTGAAGAAACTTCGTTGGATGGACATACTCGCACTTTTCTTCCGTTTTTCGGCCAAGATTGCTGCTATCATATTATTTTGAGTAATTCAATACAATCTAAAATGGTTTTTCTAAAGGATCTTTGAAGGTACGAGGCACGCACACTTAGATCAAATTGTGTCGTATTCCCTGCGTTACTTACTTCAAGTGCAAAAGTATATCAGGACCTTAAAAGTGCTCATCGGACTTACTCCAGGTGAGTTTTTAGGTTCTATTGAAGTGTAAATATTTTATACCAAAGAGGGTGAAATTCGCAGTGAAAAAATTAGTTGACTTGACTAGGATACGAGCCCGGATTTCCCAATTCTTAGTCCGGTGCGTTTGACAGTTACCCTCTTTGGTGTATATCTTTGCAACCGTGCGCGTAACTCCGTAGTACCACTTTCATTTATGAAATCGCAGTGATTGGAAAATTTGTAAATAATTTCTTTGCCTTAGTTGTTCATCCTGGGAATTGAAATTAATGAAAAGCAAAAAAATGTCATATTAGTGGTGGTGGATATATTGTTATATGTTTTATATCTTTTTAAGGAACCCCCTCCACTGAACGTCAAGACTTTTCGTTCGAAAACTTCAAGTTTCTAGACTTCTAAAGCTGTTGAGCGCAGAATTTTCTTTCGACTTCACATTTTTTAGGTTGATTCTTCTATATTAATTGCTATGTCAACACTTCAGGAAAAATCTGGATGGAGAGGTCATGCCTTCTCGGCAGCAGAGATTTTAAGTCCTCATCCTCAATTTCTCTAGCTTGGAGAACAATCTTTTTGAAGTTCCGTGCCCTGTTTTTCTTCATAAATTGCCATCTTGAATGGAGGTTCTATCCTCCGGGCTGGCAAGGACGTTGGGTGCCTAGTTGAATGTTGAATGGAATATACGATGTGGAGGAGGAGATTTCATCAGATAAGGAAAGGGTTGGGAAAGGGGCGGAGCGAGGGAGGCTAAAAGCTATTATTTTATCCAAAAGCTGGTGTTCATCACCGAAGGAAATTCCCGCAGCTGCCTGTGCTGACCAGCGCGTTTGTGTATAATTTTTGTGTTTCTCCGCGCTGAATTACCTTCGTCCTCGTCTGTAAAGTCTTGTGATTATATTTTCATTCAGTTCTATTGTCTCTGCCCTTTCGCTGTGAACAAGAGTAAGTTCCATCCTTGTTGTGGCAAGATTTTCTACCGATCGAGAATTTTCTCGTCCCCCTTTCCGAGCTGAGACTCTGAAGGAGATTTTCGCGAGTGTATTATCTTCATTCATGGGCAATTTATTCGAACGCATTAGTGCTTCATTCATTCTTCTTTCTGCCCCGACTGATATTGATTATTGTGCAAACTCTTAAACGTATTGCTCTATCGCCGTGAAACTTGTCCATTCGCTTCGTTGATTTCACTTTACTTTTCCCGCTCGTAAAGATTCTTCGGACAAATATATCTTCCCGTTTTTGTGTTCACGCTCTTACCTCTTCAGTAAATTTATAAAATGTATGAACCACAATTATGGTATCTTTGCGCCACTTCCTCATGTTTTAAACTTGATTGACCGTATAGTTTGTAGAAGAATAGATAATTTCTGAGGATCTCGACGTTTCATATTGAACCTCACGCGATTGGTTGTCGTTCCTGTCTGGTTAATGTTATTATTTCTATAAGCATGTTGTAGATGGCTTTGTTATATTATGATATTGCAGGTTGTTTGTCCTTTCCACGTCTTGATTTGAAAAAACGTTTCCTCCTCTTAACTGGAGACAAACTCAGGGTTGTTGTGTGCCGTTTTTTTTGTACCAGTGTATTATTTATTCTGAACTAGTTGAAAGGGGAGGGGGAGGTGGGATGGACAGGAGAAGGTTCTTGGTGTTATTTATGCTTCTGGAAGACCTGGTGGCCATGGCGTGACTCACTAATCTTTTGTAACAAGTCTCAATTGAAGTTATTCTTGTATCATGATTCTCGAGACCAGCCATATGATTCTCGTCTTTAGCGAGGCTGTGGTGTGCGCGAAGTCTTATTCCGTGGCCTTGGGACGCATGTCGGGCGACCGCTGAACTTTCTTGATTGCCCAGGCGAATTATGCTCCTTGATTGTCGTCTTTATTGTCCGTCCATTGTCTCCCACGTATACTTTCTCTGTTGCTTGTATGTATGTACCAACCCTCCATCTTCATTTTATTCTGTCTCTTATCTCTGCGTATGTCGTCTCGTATTTTTCTATCTGGTTTCAATAATGTCTTTACGTTATGCCTTAGGAATGTCCGCTAAATCTCGTTTGTAGCTCCAATCATGAATGGTAGGTATTTATTCATGTTATCCGTCTTTTGGTGTGTTGGTGACTGTGGTAGCTCTCTTAATTTTCTGGAGTAGGTCTTTCCTATATTTTTTCGGAGCTATTATGCATGAGGGTATCTCTTTATTTTTTTAAATTTGATGTGGCCTTAAACACCGAATCCATGGTGGCAAAACTTGCTCTTATGTTAACGAAAGTGTTTTCTAATTGTGAAAGTATGGTGATGCATCCCGTCCCATGCACACACCGGTCGAAGTACCTACTTAGTGGGAGATACTTAGGAAACAGGGGTGAATGAATTCATCTTAGGGCTTCGATATTCGATGGGGTGAAAGTATATTTGGAGTGCAGGTTACAAAGAAAGGGCGAACTAGTGTCTCAGACAACTATTCTCTAGACAACATGAGGTCGGAGAATTCTTCGTGTCGACGGAGATTTCAGAATGCGGATAGGCGTTTGGTGTTACTTTTAATGCCATCACCTCTGACGTGTGTTTCCCGATTACCACCGCTTTAAATCCTATCGCGAGACTTTAATCTCATTTTGAAATCCTCGCTTTGGATGCAATATCTCAGCATCTCAAATTTCTCCTCTCCTTCTTTTCTTAAGGTTCTGAATCTGAATCCCGATGTAGACGGTCGTCCTCCTTGGAAATGGAGAGTTCCATTACGGATTATTTTTTCTTCTTCTTTCTCGGGAATGTTTTATGAATGGAATCCTGCAAGGTTAACGTGCTCTCACGAAACCTTCTCGAAGTCCTGAAAGGGGGGAGAGCCTTGAAAAATCGAAATCGGCATCCGCTCGGAGAGCAGATCGATCAAAGCGGCGATCGGAAAAATCGAGCGCGATGCGCACTGCGCTGCCTCCGCGCGCTGCGCGTCTCTCGCGCTATTGGAATGCTACGCGGAAGGGAAAGGTTCCTTGTAGGAGCTTATTCGTAATGCTTGTTGTCGTCTTGAATTTCTCCGGCGTTCTCCTTCCAATCGTTAATGACGATGGTCATCAAACTCTTCTGTACCCCTCTCAGCCGCTCGTTCGCGCATGTCTTGAAGCCGCTGATTTCTTTGTGATTCTGATTCTTCTGTTCTTTGGTTGTTTTTTCGTCGCCACATCTTTTGAAAACGTAGTTCCTTTTGTTCGTTTGATTCTCCACTTCTCTGGATTCGTGCAAGATCACTTATAATTTCTAAACGCCGTAGACGATCATCGGAAGACATATTCTTGCCTCATTCTTTTCTGATCGTTCCTCTCTTGGAGTAAGAATAATTTAGTTCAGTCATCGTTTCAAATAACCTATTTTTTACGCGTGGTTTTTGCTACCCGGATTGGTCTTGTTGTTGTCAGAAAATGTTCTTAATTTTTTAGGAATTAAACTACTTGAGGTATGTACCTGGTATTGAATCAACTTTTTCTATTTGTTCCGTAGTAAAATTCTATGAGGCACTGGGCATTGGGTCATAACCTTGTTCCGTTTGCCCAAACCTGGATGGGAGGGGAGGAGGATGGGCAGTGGGCACGTCTACCTGTGGCCGGTGGGGAGAGATGGGTTTGGGGGAATCAGATAGGGAAAGAGAATGGGATATAAAGGATAGGGATTAGAGAAATAAATGAAAAGGATAATGAGAGATGAAGGGTTGGCGGGATTACGGGATAAGGAGGGGAAGTTTTGGAGGGGGTTGGAGGGAGGGAGATAGGATAGGATGGATGGAATTGCGCGATTCCCGTAATCTCCTTAACGACCAACTCAGTCCAATTTCGGGTATCTTAATCGTCTTAGTTGGTTGTTGTGCGTCTTCATCCGGCTCTGCTTTTGTAATTCGGAAACTGTACGGCGTTCGTTCATCTTTCGATTCCTGTCCCTTATGTGTAAGGAGTAGTGCCTTGCGCTATATAAGTTGATCTTCCGAGCATATATCTCACGAATGCCTGTTATCAGGACGTTTCCGCTTATTCATTAGCGGCTTACGAATTCGAGCCCGCCGCGAACGCCCTGCGGAAAATGACGGGGACGTATTGCGTACGAACAGCTGACACCGCGGCGACATTTTCTGCGAGGTTTTTGTCGTGAATTTCGGAGCGCTTGAATGCTGCGTTAGAATTTTCGGCGAAAATCTAGCAGGAAGTGTGACTAACGCAAACTTGCACCCATTGCGTGTTTGTGTGTGATTGTGGATTCTGTGCTGATTGTATACGGATGATAAAAGTTTCGAGTGATATAAATTTTATATTTCGCTAACTCTCTCTCCGTATCTTTCATTATATTTCATATTTCGTGCTATTCGTGGTTGAAATGAATTTTATTCATTGTTAGTTGTAGCACTGGATAGTTGTTGGCTACAAAGGCCTTGCAAAACAGCCTTCGATGGTAGCGTTTAACGTGATGCAAATATTTTCTTTCCACTTCATTGTATAGTAGCAAAACTCGGGTATATCAGGATAAGCATACGATTGGGCTGAATGCAGTCATGGATTATGGGGTCTTTGAGAAGTGTTTGCGTTGAAAGCGGAAGGGATAGGGGGATAGGGAGTGAGTGGGCGATGAATATGGAATGGGATTTGAATTACGAAGAAGAGAAACAAATTCGAATAGCGAAGCAGATTTATGAAGAGAGTGGAGTGAAAGGTGTGGGAGGAAGGGATGGGATGAAATGTGAATGCGATGGATGATACTCCTGAATGTATGAGGGTAACTGAAGCAAAATAAGTATGCAAAGATAAGGGGGTTTGGAGGAAATTATTGAAGAAGTGTCAGCTCTGTAGGCCAATCGACGAGAGTTACGCTTTTTTGGCTGTGCCTACCCCGGAAGGGAACGACGAGATTGGTAGGAGAGAATTGAATTGATTTCTAGAACCTAGTCCTTCAGACTCTGGGATCAGATAGATTCATGGAATTAATAGATAGAGTTGATTTTTTGATTGATAGATTGAAATTCATGGAATTAATTAATAGATTCATGGAATAAATGCACTCTCGCAGTTACATTTCAATGCACTACAGAAAAACCATTGCAAAAATAATGATTTACATGGACAGAATGGAAAAAAGAATAGTTACACTCTCTCAGGTACTGCATTAAACAGAAATAAAAAATAAAAATATAACGGGCAACATATATAAACAATATATGTACATATAAAGTACAAAAAAGAAGTTGAAAAAATAAGATTAGTTACACTTTCTCAGATACTGCGTTACGGAGAAATACAGGAATAAAAATAACGGGCAACGTATATAAACAATATTCAAATGAAGTACAAAAAATAAAATGTAAAAAATAGGTACATTCTCTCAGATACTTCGTTACAGAGAAATAGAGAAATAAAAATAACGGGCAACATATATAAACAATATACATATGATGTACAGCCAATATACTTCTGAAAACTTGATTGAGGTGAACGGTTATCCGGGGTACCAAAAAATAACAATCCTCGTCACCTACCTCCATCTCACCAACTTCGACCCCAGAAAGTATTACTTCCTAGATGCAACTTTTAAATTTACACATTTTGGAGATATTTTGTCGTACATGTCTTGGTACGTACGTGTGATGTATGTAAACATTTTCTGGCATAGATTTCGGCTCAGCACATTCAGATATCCTTTGACTGAATGATTAACGTGCGCTTAACGATCTACATTTCTCCAGAAGCCGTAGAAAATATTTTAACCCAGTGCCGATATTGTTTTCATCGAATCCTTTAATGGGAGGGCCACCTATGTGGGCTCTATGTGTGGCCAAAGTTGTTTTCTTTCGCAATCCTGATGTTTTTCAGGCAAACTTTGACAATATATTTGGACAACTCGTAAAGTGTTCCCTATTTTTAATTTTGGCTTAATTTTTAAGATTATTTGGGTTATTAAAGTTGGCGTTGAACTTGACTTGGCGATGTGTTCATAAACTGTTATTACCGCTTTATCACCCCATCAGGTTATTGGACTAATTGAGTTATGCTTTCTTTGCACACTCTACCTACCCTATACCAACTTTAGTATGTGTGTACATGCAGGCAAAGTGGCTTTCAAAACTTCTTCATCCGTATATTCAGGGGGATTTGATCTCTGGTGGCAAATAAATGGAATAAGTGAAAAATTTTCATTGAGATATGTTACTTCTCATAGAGTATAATTAAAATTAACTCCAGGGGAATTAATATGAATTGGGTTACTGTTGTTTCAAGGGCACTATTAATTACGTTGAACTGAAGGTCCGTAATTTTATTAACCCTTGGTTCACCCCCGGCGCTCACATTGGAAGTGTTGGTTCGAAGAGAAAACATGCCGTCATTATGCCAACTATACCTACATGCAAGGAGAATTAAGATATGTAATTATTTTTAAATTTCAGCGATTTTTTCCGGCATGTGAGAATTTGCAGGGATTGGTTAGATGCTTCTGATTTTCTTGGATACTGTGGAGGCCTATTTTTTTTACTAAGGCCCTGTTTTAAAATCTCTGATTAAATATTTTCTATGAATGGCCGATGGTAGCATGTCTTTTCATCGATAACGCTCACATTAACCAACAGTCTGATATAATAAAAAAAATCCTAACTTTAAGTTAAAGTCAAGTTCACGTAAAGGTTACGTTATATTGCGTCTAACGTTATCTAGACATCATAAAGCCGGTCATTAGAATTATTTAGCATTCTCCATTGATTTCAGATAAGTGTCATTCTATCCAGATTACTCTTATCTGTATAATCGATGGAAGCTAATCTTCATAATTTTTTGTTTGTTAGTGTAAAATAATTACATTTATAGACGTGTTATTCTTACTTTGGGTCCTTTTGAATTGTAATTGTATGAGGAGGAAAGATTTATTCAATTTGATCGCTTTGGTTTCTGCTACTCTACGAATAGGTTTGTAATTTAGAGGTAGTGAATAGAAATAGTAGGAAGCGTATCGGCATTTTATAAACATTGTCTCATTATAATGCATGTGCTAAACAGTTTTTCCGTGCGTAATAATTGGATTTGCCTTGAATTGATCCTCGCTCTTGCATCATATGCGTAATTCGTTTTTGAGAACAAGAGCTAGTAGCACTTTTTTTACGCTTGTTGGAAAATTTGAATTATTCGAATCCGCTATATTAATTGAATGAGGAAAATCTGTGTTGAAAATTACGCCTATGGAAACGTGTTTCTGGTAAATCCTAATCGGTCGAATAGCTTTCAATAAGCATTTCGAGGTAAACATATTGTAATTCCTGTGACGCTTTCCCAGGTTGTTAACGTAGGAAACATGGATTCAATACGAATAAGCAGAGGCGCCGTGAATTACTCTTTCATTAATTTTGTGATTTTTTTCATAGATTCATGAAAAAATAATTCCTTGGGTATAGATTTTGGGGCTATCTATTGTCCGTATGTGTCGTGAAATCCTGAGTTTATTTATTGAGGTCTCCTTGGACATTCAGATCCATCCATGTTTGGTGGGTGTTTTTTTGTTGTAATCTATTGTATTAAATATATTTTAGCTATCTATGCTGAAGAGGAAACCTTATTTTTGGGTGTAGTTTGTGTAAATCTAAGAAACTTATATCCTCTCTTATTCCTTGTTTTTTCAATGGAAATAACTGTTAACAATCTTTTCTTTTTGGTGAGAGAAGAGATTGCCATTCATCCCATTCCTCATGGTGTTCTGCCAAAAACCTGTGGTGGTAATTAGGCCGACTTTTTTGTAACTATGCTGGTTTAACATCGCGGCCGGTGGTGTTCTCATTAGGTGTCAGCAATGAATTATGACAATTAGACGTCCGTATTTCGAAGAGTGAAGAATCTTTTTGCTCGTCCCACATGCGGGTAGTTCATAAAATGGCAGTGTATGCGAAAAAAATGCCGGAAAGACCAACGAAGCACTCGACTTCATGAACGATAGAGTGCGCATGAATCAGACCATGCATGGGTGCACACTATCCACGCGGCCTTGAGTGTACGAATGGCAGTGTTTTTTTTTAATTCTATGCTCGTTTCATCTGTGGTGCTCAGTACGGACGACGAATTCCCTGGACTTAAATAACTACTCTCCTTAATTTTTAGATCTGCCTATTGTTCATTCTCTTTGAGTGTCCCCCGATTTTGGGTCACCATCGCCCAAGGAAGTGACATTTCGAATTAAGTTTATGCGACTTAATTTAAATATTTTGTTGGCTTATTATCTTTTTCCTGTTTTTTCTGCTTTCTCGTTTTCCTGTCCGGGAAAGAAGGTTTATTTATGAGGATTTTTATGAATACTTCGATGAGTAAACATCCATTATATGCTTCTCGTAACTTGTGTCTAGTGTAAATGATAAATATAACTTAGTTTTTCCACTTAGAGTAATTACAACAAGACGACCTAGGTTTAGATGAAGCTTCAGGTGATGATGACGAGCTTCGTTTAAACCTAGGTCGTCTTGTTGTAATTAATCTATTTGGAAAAACTAAGTTGTACTTATCATTTACAATGCTAAGCAAATTCCACGAAGTCACCCCCGAGACAACGGACTTGTGTCTAGTTTAACTGTAAGAATGCTATGTTTTATATATTTTTATCCATCGAGGACGTATGGAATGCAAATGTTGAGAGCTCAAACGTTCTATGTACTTACTTCCATTTCCGTAACATTCAGTGCACACTCCTCACGACCCACTTCACCCTACTAGGTCTCACACATTTTTGCTACTAACACTACCACCGCTAACTCACCGTATTGAGTTCACACCCTTGCATACTGGCAGACCAAGCTACTTTATTCTCTCTAATGCATTCACTTCGGAAAGAGTACACCTGAAAATGTTTGCCTCATTAAGCCATTGCGTGGTATGCTCCACATAATCCTTGCGATCTTTCTCCCAGCATCTCGCACGGCCCTTAATCTCACAATCTATCCCACAATTGTTCGCGACCATTCGGCCCAAATATTTAAAAATAATTATGTTATTCAATGCACTCACCATTTACCCTGGTTTTGCATTTTAGCCAATCTTCCAATTCTCGAACGAACGCATCATTAAAAAGTTAGCAAAAGAGAAGGTTCCGTGGGATATCTTATGCTGAGTGAATCACACTCTCGGAAAGCGTGCCGAGGTCTTAAATCTCGGAAAGCGCGTCTCTGCATCTCTCGATCGCGAGTTGAATTGCAAAAAAATGAGGTAACTCGGAGTTGTCGGCCGAAACTCAATTCCTCGGAATAACTCAATTCATTATCGCGAGGGATCTTGCGCGTCTTTGTGGGAGACACGTGAAGAGGTGTATCGATTGGATTTTCGGGTGCAAATTCTAAATGGAGTTATTCTGCCGCTCAACGGCTTTAAGCCGAAGAGTCCTGAGGCGTGAAAGTGTTTTCCCCCGAGACTGAAAACAAGATTGTGCCTTATTATTTTAATCGACCATTTACCTTGAGACATCAACGATATCCGCGTCTTAGTCTCCGTGAATAAATTTTAGTTTCCTTGGCTCATGATGCTGAATTTACTGGATCCCGTTTAGAATAGAAGTCATCAGAATGGCAAGGAGGACGTTCTTAAAATTGAGGAAGGTTCACCGGGATGATTTTAGTCAAAACAAATGCTCAATTCAACCTTTATGTTTGCTTTTTTTAAATATTTTATTTCACCGAAGGCGTGTTTTAGCTATTAAGAAACAATGTCAGGGTGCCAAAATATGCATTTAATTCGACGAATGGATTTTCGTAGGAAACATTTTCCTTGCCCTAGGAACCGACTGCTGCGCCATTAATGGCAATTTGACGGTAATTATAGCAGTTATTTTCTAATAGCTAAAAAAATGAGATCGTAAGGTGACAATATTATATTTTTTATTCAAATCCCTAATTTTTCTCTTCTTTTAATCAGTTTTTCGCGAAAATAGCATTTATATTAGGTTTAAAAATACTAATTTCCACATGGTTTACCCATTCCGACCTTTACACGTTCAATTTGAGAATAAAATAGTGCGATAATGTATGATTTGTTGTTCGTATCAATTAGAGGGCATTTTTTCTATAGGTAGCGAAATATGAATTTAATGACTTTATGTCACTTTACGGTGGAAAACCCCCTTAAGGAGCTTGCTCTTCGGTGGAATGAAAGTGAGATTATATTTTTGAATCCACTTAGGGTCCCTTAGCAACGCAGGGAAGGAGCACTAGCGGAGGAGAGCCGAATAGTCGTCATGGGAACGATTCGTTATTCTCATAATTTAACCTCTCCGCTGGTGACGTAGGATCTGGCTGTGCCCTTCTAATTCCTTCATATCAGTAGTATTTTTTTTCTCTAGGCAACGTGTGTAAACGTGTGAGAGACTGCCTAAAATATGATGTGAAATACTAGAATGATGTCGCCATTTTTGCCGAAGGTGAAGTTCATTAAGCTTTCGGCTGAAATCACTCTTGCTTCTTTCGTGAGCATTATTTAAATATGAGCTATTTTAAGTAATTTCATTTAAGTAGTTTCATTTCCACAATTAGCCTTCTGAGTTAATCATGGGGAATGATAGTTTGCAAAGGAATAGGGCTGTGGATTTTTATATATTTTTTATCTCGTGGAGTCACTTTGCTGGTTAATATGTTCTTTTACATTTCGATTGAGAGTAGTATTGTGTTATCAGTTTTTTGCAGTTGCGCTCATGGCTGTGAATAAAGAAATTACAGGCGTTGTCATTTATCCCTGAAATTCCTATCATTTTCTGTAGTAATATTTTTATGATGAGCTGACATATCTTGAAAATGTTGCGATCAGGCGTTTACTTCTTGTCTAAAGAAGTTGTATGTGCCTGCGGATAAATTCTATTGGCATTAACCCTTAGAAATGACAATAATCAATTCTTGATTTTTTTACTCAATATGGTTTAATGAAGTATTGGGGAAGTGGTATCTAGATTACTTTCCTCTCGACGTATTTGTACTTTTTATTTTCTACGAAATGGAGCTGTGCAGGGCGTGAACCTGCGTAAGTGTTCGTTTTTGGATGGATTGTCTTCGAGTCATCGAATGAAAATTCATTGCTCGTCATGAGTATGATTTAATATGTACTACGAATGAAAGCCGGGGAATATGACTTGTGAATCGTTATTAGAGGTGCGAGTCCTTGGGCTCGTTTGGGCGAAGGTTTCCTCTGAGAGGACCGGCTGAAATAATCGAGGGGGAAATTAACAGCTCTCTGCTCGTGTCATGCGTGCGCCAGACGTAATTGCCTCGTGCGCGGAGAGCCCCCCCACAGCAATGCCGCTTGTAGGCGCGAGAAGTGATATGATGACCCTAGGGACCTCGGGGTTATGAGGCTCAAGATCGCCCCCTTTGCTCAACTCACACGGAAACACAGTCCGGAACGACTGTGAGCGGCACATTAAACTCTCAACTCTTCACGTGTCTAATGGATGCCATTCCAAATTCGAGGATGTATAGTAATTATAACATCCCCGTCTATATTTCTCTTATTTAAGACGATTCGCTCGCTTAATAAAGTAATTAGAAACTAAATAAGAACGGAAAAGTTCGTAAAGGCGTAAAAACATTTTATTAAAATTGTTGAATCCCT
Source organism: Pyrrhosoma nymphula (assembly GCA_963573305.1). Classification (NCBI taxonomy): domain Eukaryota; kingdom Metazoa; phylum Arthropoda; class Insecta; order Odonata; family Coenagrionidae; genus Pyrrhosoma; species Pyrrhosoma nymphula. Next base: position 84,849,836 of record OY754339.1, read on the forward strand.
TCATATATCTGTTGAACAGCGTTCAAAAGTCGATTTTATGGTGGTGGGTATACAATCTCCACCTATTATGGGATGGTACTACCTTTTAAATAAAAATGAACAATACTCAGATGTAGACGTAAGCAAATTTAATTAAAATTCTCAATTACCGTATTATCTAATGCATAGCATTTGAAATATAATATTTTGCCATGGGTATACCGTTTCATCTAGTGTTCGTGTAATTAGAGCGTTGCCTAAAATAAGAATACAAAATACTCGCGTGTGGACGTTGATAAATTTTATTATAACCTGTTGACTCTTATGTATGTATTAGCCAGCTTGACGTGGGATACATGACATTTCTGTAAAATAAATACTTCGGTACCGGCCTCGTTTACATAATGGATTATGCGTTCGCTAGCCAACCCCTCGTTCCGCAGATTCTAATCTCGCTGCGCTGATGTGGGTTTTTATGATTATGGATAACGGTTCGATATAACCTGTGCCGTCGGGGCTCTTTTAAAACCTTAATAGCTATCCGTAGGAGTTCGCCGGATCAGAAAGAAGCCGATTTGTGCACCGCGCAAAATCTAATATGCGTGGTGGGGTCTCTTCCTTCTGCATTAAAGTTTCACCTGACTTAAATTAATCAGAAGATAGCATTTCCGTTCGCATGAGGTCACCAACCTCAAGGTATTAGCTCTTGGACCCGTCCTCCGCATTTCCGTATCCGTCCCCTTAGGCAAGGTATCAGGCAGGGAAGTGTAAAGTTACAGGATGACGGTTCGCACACCAGGAAAACACTGAGTCCGGGGGCGTGGGCCAAGCATTGCAAACTGACACTCTTGGACGGAAATGTAGAGAGAGTCTCCCACGCCTGAACCTTAGACGCGTGTCTCCATCCCTGCCTGCTTGTCCACCCAGGAATGGTGGTCTGCCAGGTCGATCTTCAGATGGACCTGCTGCATCTCCGAGCTCACGCCACGCTTCGCTTGACTGCGATTGCAATTCGCCGACATTCTTACGTCTACACCTCATCTAAATTTGTTGGAATAAGAGTAAGAATATTGAATACTTCTGTTATGGAAAAGATAATACTTTGGATGTTCAACGTGAAATTCTAAATGCGGTGCCTTGTCGTGATAGCCACGTCTCTCTATTCACCGCTGCCGCCGTCAAGTAAGCGTGCGATGTCAAGTCCATCTCTCGCTCCATGTTTTTGAAGAGTGCAGATCTTGGTCGTCCTCTTTGTTTGTTTCCTTCCCCTTCGAATACATTTGTTACGAACTGATTATGCCTTAATACTTTCCAAATCGGCTTTGGCCTTCTTTGTCCTGTTGTTTTTAAAATCTATCTGTTTTCTTTCCTTCTTCTAGAACTTTTCCTGTCTACCCTGCTTGTTTTCGTCGTTTTCCTCCAGATCCACATTTCCATTGCTTCAAGCTTGATTCTTCCCGCTTTTCTGATGGTCCTTGTCTCACGTCCATCTAATAATACACTCCAAACAAACGTTTTGGAGAACTTTATCCTGGTCTTCATAGCTATATGTTTAGTAATTAGCAAGTTCTTTTTGTTTTGAAAAGGTTGTTTCGCTAAGGCTATTTTTCTTTTATTCTCTCTCCTGTACATATTTAATTTTCGTTATTGATAATGCTCCCTAGGTAGCATAAATTTTGTATCTGCTCCGAGATTGTGTTGACTACTTTTTTCGGTTTTTGCATTTTTTTCTTTCATATTATCATTGTTTTGATCTTCTTGTTGATCTTCAACTTAAAATGTCACCATAGACTCAAAGACCAAATAAATTAAAGTCTGTAGATTCACCGTAGAGGTAGTCTACGGTGAATTGTGAAAAGTCTTTAAATAGTTTCTTATGGTTTCTGAATCTGCTTGCTTTTTGAAGAGTCTTAAATATGAAAGAGTCTTGAAGAGTCTTAAATAAATACTATGAAATAGGGAGAGTAGAGGAAAAAGTAAGGGACCTAATGATAGATATATTTTAGTGGATTAGTGTCTTTCAATATTTTCACTGCTATGAATGGTGCGTGGGCTGGAAGAATGCATGTAATTCTTAATAATAAGGGAGTTTCTATCTCATTTGTATATTATTCTGCTGACATAGTTTTTGAATTAAATAATATCCTCCGTGTCAGCCTTTGACTCATTTGAATGGACTTTGCCACAAGGTTTTGTCTCGTTTGCAGATATTCCGATGTGTCGTCGACGGATACCTTCATTAGTTCTAGATGATTTTTATCGGCTATTCACTTTTCTGACATGTGTACTTTTTATGACTATTTCTTTTAGTAAATTAATTACGATGGGAAGTAGGAACGTAGAAATAGTGATTTACGTATTTTGTATCTGTATCCTCCTCTGCTTAGACTGTGGCTCTAAAGTTATTCGTTCTAACGAGCGATAAGGTCTTAGCTAGTTTAGTTGGCAGACTTTTTAAATTCTGATTTTTTACCATCTCTTTGTGGCTCATAATTCGAATTTTTAAATCGGGTGTTTGTGAAAAAATTATTCGTAGCAGATAGTCGAGGGCGCTTTGCATTTCACACAGGACACTTTTGGAAAAGATAATGCAGCGAGATTTAAAGGAAATAAAAGAGAAATCCGGCGTTTTGCCATCCCATATGTGTGTATGTGAACACTCGCGACCCCCTTCGTGTTGCACGCCATCCATAATCCTCAGCTGCCGCTGCTGTGCGTGTTTAAAATTATATTTTTGTAATGGGTTATTTTTTTTGTTTTTTTTGAACCTATCGGAAGGCTTTTTAATTCATAAACGGAGAGATAAAAATGTACTCACTCATCTTCGTGGAAATTCTGTGGTAGAGGATTTCGTTTTTTTATTAATAGAATTAATATCTTTCTGAATAAATGGCCCGTAATTTTTGATCGAGATCACGCGTAGCTGTCGCCGAGAAACATTTTGGCGGTTCCCTCCCAAGGCCCCTGGAGTGTGCTTATTTGTGAACAGGTGCTAACTGTCTAGTAAGTGCTCTACTGTAATAGGGCAAGCGTTACCCTACCGTCCATTACGGGCCCATTGGGGGAGTTTATGCAGCGAAGTTGTTTTGCTGTCAGCTGCAGACAAATAGAGAATAGAAGCACTGGTATGCTCTCTCGCGAAAGCAGCAGTCGAATATGGATCATATGTACATTGACTGTAACATGTGATTTCTCGATGTAAAGTAAACATGGGAACGGTAACCTAAGGTCGTATCGTAATTGACTTTCGTCTTTTATGCAGTAGTTTTACACCCTGTTGCCAAAATGTTAATCTATGGAACTGGTGAAGTTCGTTACTCTTAACAATCCTGGATAGCATAATATTGTTCACGCCTCAGGAGTGCAGATGTGAGGCTAGAGATAAAAAGCATCTTTTTGTGCCCAGAAGAGGCTCATATGCATGCACTCAGTGGTCTGTACTCCAGTAGCTGTAGGAGTTGATTAACTCTACATGCATAACTTACAGTAACTGATAGTGGATGGTCTTCGATATAAGTCAATTCCGTTACCATGTACATACAACTCACATGTCTTCTCGCAGCACACAACCCAAGAACAGACCATTTGATGGCTGACCACTAAACATTTGATCAATAGAATCTTAACAAATCCAACACAAGTAAATAGTTCAAAACATTCAGTTCTGAGAATGACCACTTTTTCTTGAAGTTCATCCGTTTTATGTAGTCTTATCTCGGCTGATGTATTTATCCGATGGCGACGACCTCCCTTGACGGAAGCACCAGTACCACCCTCTCCGTCACCGAAGTACCGAGCTGTAGCTCGGTTGCCTTTTTAATGAGTAGTTATCGTCAAATTCGTCCCGAGTGATGTAGCCTCCCATCAAAATTATATCAGCTATCGAAGTACGTGAAACTACGGTTATGCTTTCGCAAAAGCTGATGGCGTCCCTGCTGAAAAGTTCTGTATAATTTCTTTAAGAAGTATTTGTACAGAATTTCCTAGACAGTTCCATATAAATTCTTCAAAGTATAAAAACACCTTTTTAAGGAATTTGTACATAACTCCCTAGCACTTTGTAGAAATTCCTTAAGAATTCTGTAGAATTTCCTAGCACTTCCTGTAGAATTCCCTGGCTATTTTCTATAGAACTTCCTGAAGCCTTCTGCAGAATTCCCTAGCTCTTTCTGTAGATATTCCTTACCTTTCTGTAGAAATTCATTACCTTTTTGTAAAATTCCTTAGCACAACTTTGGTAATTCCTAAACCCCTGTCAATGTTACTGGACGTACGTAATTTAAAAGGAGACATGGGAAATACTAGTTTAAAAAATAAATAAGTATTAACAATACTTTTACAACGAAACAAGAAACTTTATTAAATATATTTTCTACTTACACTTAATTTTATCATTATTTAACCTATTTATGAGAGAAATACTGTAATGATATCCACCGTTCGAAGAAAGAAGTAACTGAATATTTGCTAATACTCCATTGACAGCTCGGATATGTAAATTTTAAATTATATATATCACCTTCCCCAACGGACGTTTCCACTTCCTCCACTCTTGCCTCTGCTGCACTCTTCCTCCCCTCCTCAATTACGAGAGACTGCCTTCCTCAATCCCACATCTTTATCTGCCTCAGTTGAAGCAGGATGTACTGATCGGATCCCAGCTAGAAATACTAGCTTTAACGAGTCACCTTAAATTAGTTGAATTGAAAAACTGTAGCCAAGGTTGGAATACGTAAAATTTGATAAGTGAAGCTTAAAGTTTTAAACAAGGAACACAATGAAGTAAATTAAGCACATAATTCGCTCTCCAAACACGTATTCAAATAATAGTAAAAATGAAATTTAAAAATTGACATTCGTTGCGGTCACTAATTTTTTCATCTATTGCACTAATTCTTACAACTGTTAACACTTTACTCTACCCTGAAATAAGCTCACAAGAAAAACCAAGCTTATGACGGAAATTTCGGAACTTTTACAAACCACAGAATAAAATAAACACACATACACACACGACCCGGGTTTCGACGCTGAGTGCCATCATCAGGTCAGTTCTGAAATAAATCGATTTACAGAATGGAACTCCACCAATCAATAGTGAACTCATTTTATTTATATGACGGAAATTCCCGCACTGACAAACGCATACCCAAGATTATAAAACTTTCGGAAACAGAACGGATGTGCATGACGCTATTTGTCGGAGAGGTAATTACTTTATTATGGAAGGGAAGGGACGGGGGAGGAAGGCATCTGCAGTGGCGCGAAACACATTCTGGAATGTTCATTTGTCCTATACAGTTGTATTTTCATATACGAGGCGCGTCGGGTGAAGGTTTACTATGTTTCGAAGAAAGATGGTCAAAATTCATATATCCGTTATTTTCTAAAGTAGAACCACGAGTTTTATTATTTTTACCCCAGAATCCGAATCTTATGTTAGTTTTCATGTAGACCAATCAGGGGCTTCTCTGAAAAAATGGCGGAAACAGTTAAATCCTCTCCTTCAAATATTAAAACGTTGGTCAGCTATAATTTATGTCTGCGTGTAAGATGCCATATTTATTTCTGAATTTACTATAATTGTGTTATCAATATCGATTATAACCTGTATTTGTAATCTTTTTCTTCGAGATATTGATACGCAGTATCGATAAAATATCGAAGGTTTATTTTAATGTAAAGGCGGCTTTACACATGGAAGTTGGCTTCTATGGAAGTTGCGAGTGCAGCGAAGTATCGATTTTTATCGCTACTTGTAAGGCATAGCTCTGCTTACACATGACTTCCGGCTTATCCGCAAATAAATGAATAGCGGAACTAAGGAGGCGAAAGGAGATAAATTCAAAACAACGAATATGCCGTATCAAGTTCAAATGCAAAGAAGAAGACGAGCTCTTTTAGCCGTAGCTCTTTTGGAGTTAGTGAATGGTTGTCAACCGAAGAGAAGACGACGTTGTTGGGTGAATGAGCACCTTGTAAATAGGGCTGACCTTTCCCTAGAAGATAATATTTTACTCGAAATATGCCCAGCTTATGTTTTCAAAATATGTCCATCATGCTCTCAAAACATCCTCAGCTAAAGGTTGTGACCATTTATCCTCCTCATTAAATGCATTCTATTACAATGAATTTGCAATATAACTACTTATGATGCACAATTACTTTCATTTTAAACTTTCTTGCCTTTCACTACAGACTTACTAGCTGCCTAATGAGCTGGCACTCCCTTGCTTCATCCACTGAAACTACCTTTCCGTCCAAAAAAAAACTCCTACACCACCATTACCAGATTCGATGAATCATTCTAGGCCATATAACGTTCCCGCATTCACATTCGTTGAGCCAGCCAAGCTTTGAGGGCAGGAAGCAATAACAGGGTTAACCTATGTACCTAGATACAACCTCATGAAGAATGCCTTCCCCCGTAATTAAATAATTCAGGCTCATTTCAACACTTTTAATAGATAAATTATTATGTACAATGAAACATAGGTATGGGCTCACAATGGAAAAATAATAATAAAATCCACCTACAAGGGCATAGCTCTATCCTTTCACAAAACACTGTCACAGTCTTGTAGCCAAATTATGAGTTCGATAAGAGTGATGAAATCCGTATCTCTCAGCGAAACCACGTAATTAATCTGGTCATCTTACTATGTGGGAACCCTTCAGAAAAACTTTGCGTGTGCTAAATGGATGACGAGATTCAACACAAACGACTGCGCATAAATTGTACATGAAAACTTACGCCACCAGAACAAAAATAAACCAATTTGTCGCTCACATTACCCGAATTACAAATGTAGGGTACTTAAAACAACTGTTTTAAAATGATATTTAAGTAAATACTTCAGATTACTAACTAATTTTTCGGGAGACACAGCCACGGAATTTTCACATCAGAAAGTAAACATCAAAGTGAATCACAAATCACAAGTCTGTGGCCGTTCAAATGTGAGCCTCCGCGCCTACGAAATAGTTCCGTCGTATTGTGTAATGAATCCTGTTTCAAACTGTGTTAAGAAGAGTATCAAGCTAATTTTTAATTCAAATCAGTTGAAAGACATTTTTGGAAGGTAATATCAAGACAGCTTTTAATAAAATACTTATTTAATATATGAACCAGGCAGAATATTTCACCGGATGTTTTGTAATACTATCGCTGAATCGAAATGCTACTTGCAGGCAAAATAGAAGCCAGTCTATTTTCCTTGCAAGTGCGAACCGCGGTCGATTAGTTCCGCTATCGACCCTTACTGCCATGGAAGGTGCTTTCACATCGAAGTACCACTTGCAAGCGACTTGTAAGGCTACTGTCATGGAAGTAACTTCCATGTGTAAAGCCGCCTTATGGAAGGGAATTTCATCGAAATATTTTCCACTCCAAAATTTTTCCATTTTTTGAAAAAATTAGGTAAAAAAATAGAGCATTCAAAAATATTCAATAGGTACTTGTAAAAATAATAAAAACAAGTAAAATTTTCACCAGAAGTCTTAAGCAACATGTAAAAATTTAGAAAATATGTTTGAAAAGCAGAAAAGAAACATTTGAACGCTTCGAGAGCGAAAGTAAAATTTCGATTTTTGCGGAAAATTCAGAGCTGAAGTTTTCAATGATTTTTTTCTCAACTTTGACGGCTTCTGCTGGTTCAACGGATGCTTCAAAAATTTAAACAGCTATAGTTCCTTACAGTATAGATATTGTTCAATCAGAGTTTAATATTTTTATATCCCGAAAAAAAGGTCAAGATTTTGTATTTTCGCCAGTTTTTTTTCGATTTCCGGCCACTGTCCGACGGTGGCTCTGCGCGCTTCGTCCTCGCGTCTCGGTCGTGTGTCGTCGACTTCCCCAGCGTTGTCCGTCCGCCTTGCAGGGGGGGGGAAGAGTCCATTTGGTTTCGTGGCGTAGACGGAGTCTATTCATCAACTTCCGAGTTCAAAGTTCCAAGTCCCCTTCGCCTCCTCATCCTCTCCCCCCATAGCAACCACACAAGAGCGCGTGGCGGCCGCCGTAAAGCAGTGGTTCCGCTCCAGAGATAGGGATTGGGGGATGGGGAGGGGGGGGCAAGATGAGGGGAGGGGTAGTGTGTGTTTTATGTCGGATGATGCTGCTTTACGGAATGGGGATGAGCGAAGCGCGAGAGTGTAAACATGCTCAGGTGAAACCTTAACAAAGCTCGCGTGTAATGGGCGTCGATGGGTTGTGAAAGGAGGCAAGGAGAGGTCAAAGTCCGAGGGACTTTCCCGTGAGTGACATCGCGTCCCGTTTTAAGTGGACTCGGGTCAAGCGAATGGCGATGAATGGGAAGAGGGAGGTCTATTAGGAAAGGAATCATCGAGCGATGCAAGCGGATGCCGCTGCCCGTGGACTTGATTTCCCCTCCAGAGGGAAAGAACCCTGTGTAGCAGCGCGGCGGTTCAGTGCCAAGATTCGCAAGTGTTTGCACGAAAAGTTTTGTGGACGAGACCCCACGAACTGCATGATGGGGGAACATAAAGAAGTTTACGAGCGACCGAAATTTGACGCCACATGAAGAAGCGTTGTTAAAATCAAATCCGGATCTGGAAAAAGTATTTCAGAGAGAGAGAGAGAGGGAATGGATGGAGAGTAAAGGGTGTGCTGTGACTGAGGACCGAGCGAGGGTTTTTGGTGTGGCCAGGGCCGCCAAAGTGTGCAGAACGGGTGTCATTGGGAATGCGCGGGGCATAGTCGATGGAGTGAAATCGACCGGGTGGGACCGAGCACGGGTTTGTTTGGATTGCTAATTGAAATGGCCTACGCTCAACGTGCTAGGGGTGGTGCTGTAATTGCATTAATTAATTTATTCTGCGTCGAAGACCGCCTTCCAAATGCAGAGCATCTCATCATATTTCTACGTGAAAAATGTGATTATATTTACCCATTCCTCTATGAATGATTATAGTATGCAATCGAGAAAAAAGTGAGAATGTTGTTAACGCAGCTGTATGTTTCGTTTCGCATTAATGGTTCGACTTTATTTCCACAAGTTTTATAGTTTAATCATAACATCACATTTGTGCGTTTATTTAGTAGTTATCGTTGTTTACATATATTTCTTTTCCGTCATTATATATTTGTAGGCATAAAAAATAATATTTTTGGCTTTATAATAAAAAAGGAACATCCTATAATTCTTAATAAACCATAGCAGCTGTATGTTGTGTTTATTCTACAATAAACATTCTTTTTTGCGCACATTGCGACGGTTTACTTAGGTATGGTTTTCTTTCATTAGGTGTATTTTTTTTAAACATCGAAGTAACTCGTCCAGCTACAGAGAGAACTCCGAAAATTTTAACAGATTAACTTAATAAGTTCAATTTAATTTAATTCTGCTATTCAGTCAGAAATCCTCAACCATACAATATTTAAATCTTTAAGTAAAGTGCCGTCATACATTTTTCATGTAGAGAAGTAAAACAGCTACAAATAGTAGGTGGGTGTTTGAGGTCATTCAGACAAGCATGTGCTAATTAAGGCTTTAGTGTTACCACTTGTTTCGATAATTACATATTTGGGTTATTAAAACATTCTTGACTGAAGCACCTCTTATCCCAGAAATATTAATGCCTCTGAATTCTATTACGGGAGAGCTAGTTGCTAACTTAATGGTGTAAGAATTTTTGAGCATCGAAGGGTCTTCACTGAAGTGATTTTATTTGCTGAAGAATTTTATGTGTACGCTCCGCGCTGTTATTACGTGTTATAATTGAAAATTATAATTGAAAGCGTCGAGACCCTCATATTTCAAATGATTAGTTTGAGAAGAGCGTTCTCGCCGTGTCAATCACTCCTGTTGAGAGTCATATAAGGATCTGATTTTTTTAAATATGTAAAAATAAAAATTTAAGCTACTTGCTTTTTCTCAGTTTCTTTTTCTAATTTCGTGGAGTCCTCGCCTCGTCTGGCTTAATCCCGTGCCCTCATCTTTCCTCCCATTCTCGCTAGATGGTGGGAGTAGGCGATGCACAGTTTTGGGGGATCCGCAGTAAATTATAGAGGACGGGGGGAAGGACCCCATTTCCACGCTGATTCGTTGCCCCTTTTAGCTGAAATTTTCATCCGGTGAAGTTGAAATTTTTGCACGTCGAAAAAGAAAAATCGTGGGGCGTTCGGGGATGGATTTTGGCGTCGTTTCGTATTGAGGGAATGTTCGCGTGTGGAGAGAGTCCTTCAGAGGGGGAGGATTATAAGGGTGGAGTGGCGCGCGGCGGCCCTTGAAGAGGTTCCTCCGTGGAATGGAATAATGCCTCTTTTCATTCTCATGTTGCTCGTGAGGTAAGAAGTCGTCGAATCGTCGTGTTCAAGTTTCCATAAAGTCAGAGCGGTTAGCCAGTCGATGTCGGGTGAGTGGAATCTCTAGAGTCATCTCCAGGGGTGCCGAAATAGGTACAAGAAAAATGATTAGCATTTAAAAAATACTTTTAATTACTCGCTAATTAATAAAAAGCATACTCACACGAAAATTTATGTGACGAAAATATCGATACAAGAGAAAAAAATTAATTGATTCGTTAATCCTATTATTACCGTATTGGGCTGAAAGCCAAAGGTAGAAACGTTTGTCAAGTAATCATAGGGGATGGGTCCCGATTAAGTTGTTATGGCGTCTTGAGCGGAAACCAAGTTGTGTGTGTTTATCGAGCATTAACTATTCTAGTGAATTCGCTATGTTGACTTTCTTAAAGCTACGTATATTCTTCTTCGTAAAGCTTCGTATATTGAGATTAATTTGGACATTTACGAAGTATTGTCTCCACGGTTATAATTGATGTGGTAGTAGTGACAGTGGACAAGGTAGTAATTGCGCAAATAATTACGGATTCCATAGAGGTTTAGCGTATGGGTGTTTTTAAAGATTTTTTAAATTATTAATAACTGCTATCACGAATCGAATTTGATGCATTCGCACATTACGTCTGGCCTAAAATATTTTCATCCTTCTTCTCAAGGTATATGTAAACATATTCCAGTATTTCTTCCCTCGGTCGAGGGTATAAATGCTAGCATCTGATTGGAGGGTTGAGTGGAAGTGGAGAGAAAAGCGGTTTCGATGTCTGTCTTATTTTTAACGTGAGACGGCGCGGGGACACGATTTCACGTCCTACCAGGCGGACGGAGCGTTGTATGTGTGTGCACTTGAAATTCTCTTCTCACGGCACCTCAGTAGGGATCCCGATACCGAAGAAAAATTTTCGTAACCGCTGGGACTCGAACCTAGACCCTTCGGCGTGGGAAATCAGAGTGGTCCGTTGCTGCGTTAAGGGAGTTGGCGCAAGACTCATAAATACTCGAGGAATGGGCTCTGTTGCGCATGAAAATCATCGCAGATATCGAATTGGCTGGAATACTAAATATTCATTACTTTCTGTACGTTGATTGGCGACTTGTCAACGAGAACGGAACTCACGAAGGGTTGTTTGTTTGTTTACGAAACAACCGTAAAATCCTTGAAGCTGATTGGTAGTCTGTCGTCACGCACGTAACTTTTGAAGAGTTAACAAAATCACCGCAGAGCGCACGTTGAAACTCACGATGGTTTCGGGCAATTGGAAATGGAAAAGTTTTGCGTAAACGTTTGCGATGCGAAGTCGTGAATATTGTCCAATTCGTAAAATACTAATATATAATTACGCTCATCACTGACTAACTCTGTAACGCATCAAGATGGAGCCACATTCACGAAAACGCATATTACCTGGAGAATTTAAGTCCTGTTTGAACTGCCTTTTCCTTCAAGGAATTGTAGACCGGTGATTCGGATGGTGGATTGGAAGGGGTGTGTATTGGAAGGTGTTGAGTTCGATGCTCTGGTGTGGTAAATATTTTTTTATTTTTATCTCAGTTTTGTTCGCTTATCGTTTTCGATATTGTGCTTTCTTCAAGGTAACTCCCATTTTCAATATTTTCACGCAATTTCTTACTCTCAATGAAGTGATACACGCATTAATTCAGGGGATCAAAGCGAGTCAGATGGAGCCACAAATCAAAGTGTTTGTTACATTCATCATCATTCAACGGGCGCCGTAGGTGCCTTACAACTAATAAGTTCGTAAATATTGTCGATGTTGAAAACTTTAGTACTAGCTCTTAAGCCTTGGCGCTAGTCCGACCGCGTGGTGATACACTTGGGGATATTCCTCCTGAAAATGAATTAATTGAAATTTTATTCATATGCGGTTAGTTGTGGAAAAATACTTTCTCTGATAACGTCAGCAAAATCCTACTTTTCTAATTTTTTTTTCACGAATAATATGCTCTTTAGGTTACGTGGGCTTGAAGATTGAAGTTGAGAGTGGGTGAACCAGAGGGAAAATAGCATTTTTTTCTGCCAAAAGCAATTGATATTTTTTTTCGAAAATGTGGCATAAGAAACTAATATTACCTGGAGAATTAAATGTTTATTAAATAAAGGCAGCAACTCATCACTAGTTTTTGATTCAAAAGTAAACTCGTACATTATTTGCAGTCTAAATGCGCTAGTTGAATAGATTGGGCTGCAGTTGACTCCTTGGGCTTAAAAAAAATGACCATAAAAAATATTTTCATATACAAATCTGCAAATATGGTAGGTAAATTACTTTTGCTTTCCAGTGGCTGAAGCTAATCACTAGTGAAATCTGCTCATTTAAAACTGCAGAAAAAAATGTAGTATCTCTCATGAACACTTAATGAATTTCATTTTACCACACTCATTTTAACTTGCCAGTTTGTTTTTTGGTTTGTCTGAATGGAATCTTGTAATCGAAATCGAACCCACTTCCCAATGTTCAGTCGAGCTGAAAGTTGGCATACTTACTTATTCTCGATGACAATACATGAACCAGTCATTAAATTCACCAATTACCAAGTTAATCTACTAAAATTAAATGGTTTACATTTCATATGGAAAACAATCTTTTGCTAGTAGAAGTTACACATTTATAGTAATAAAAAATGCTAATAATTTAAATGTCAAAGAACCGTTGCACAATTAATGTAAAAACTAAAAAGTAGAAAATAATAATGTGTAAAAATACTTTTTTAGAAAACCACGCTTGTACTCAAGTGTACTAAAAAGTAAAAAATAATTTTTTCATCGCTCGGAAAATAAAAGCGTGGGCGCTTTTTGTTAATCAGCATTCAAAATCTGACATTTACATCAATATCTATTGCACAAGAGCCCACCTTTTATGGGAAAGTGATGAAAAAATTATTTTTTACTTTTTAGTACCTACTCATGAATGTAAGCGTGAAAGTATTTTTTTCGTATTTTTATTTCTTTCATCCTCTCGAATTCCTTTTCCGTGCCTCCCTCCCTCCTTCACTGCAAGTGTCTTACTGCCCTCTACCACCCGCTGTCGCGGTGGCTGGCAGTATTATGTAGACGATGTGCCATGCGGTGGATGTGTTGTGACGAACGCAGTCGTCGAAGGAACCTCCTCCTTGTGAGGCGCATCTGGGTGCCAAAGCGTCCCTATAAAGTGTCCCCTTCTGACGTCTCCCTCCTGTTCCTTCCACAGTTCCACCATTGGAGGCGGGGGGGGGGGAGAAGGGGGTGCGAATTAACGGCACCCCGTCGGCGTCGCTTACGCTCATTGTCTCTTTCCTGGGATGGTGGGGTGTAGCGGCGTGGCCGTAGATAGAGAGAGACCGAACCGGGGTCTCGTGTGCCGCACGCGCCGCCAATGAAGTGAGCCGAGGGTCTGAACGGGGGGGAGTGGGTGTAGGGGAATAGTAGATGGGGGAGTGGGGGATAGGCGAGAGAGAAATGGAAAGGGTGGAGGTTGGAGAGGTGACGCGTGCTTTGGAAAGGCACGCGCGGCTTCCGGGGAAGGCGGCCCTATTTGAGGGGGGTGCGGATCCCGCCGCAAGTAATGTCGTTAGCGAAGGGGGAAAGTGGGGAGTGGGTGGATGGGTTGGGTTGGGAGGGTGTCGGAATAAACGAACGGTCTCTGCGCTTTTTCGAGCGGTATGGACCGATGGTGTGGATGGGGAGAGGGTTCCACATATTTTGGGGGAAATCCTCGCGAAAAGAGTGCGGTGTGAAACTCCCCCTGCCCCCTCCCCTGTCGTCTGGCCGCCGCCGATTCGTAGTTATAAGTGGAAGCGTAAGAGGAGGGTGTGGTTGAGACGGAGTGAGAATTTTATTTATTTATTACCCAAAAAACGGCACAATGGCCTATTACATTGGTCGACAAGCAAACAAATAAATAGAAATTTTAACAAAATATAGCCTAAAAAATGTAATACTTAACAGAAAAATACGTAGGAATGAAAGAATGGGATTAATGGACAAGGAGATGGGATAGAGGGAGTCAAATCGGCATATTATGTTTTCTGAGGACTGATTCGAAAACGGAGGGTGTGGAGAAGAGGTCAAGGGAGGGTAACTGCGAGGCTTGGAATTTGAAAGTTTTTTGGGATGCAGTAGAATAGGGAGCGCTGGGATATTGAGAGTCTGAATTTGGGGATGTCAAGAAGGGAGTTATTGCGTAGGGAACGAGGAGGAACATGAAGAGGAAAGTGAGGAAGAAGGCAGTTGGTACGGAGAGAGCCACTCCAAATGCTACGGAGGAACTTAGTACGCATAGTACATGACGGAGAGAGAGGCTTGGGATTGAAAGGGAAGATGATGTTGCCTCGTATGAAGTCACTTGGTTTTATCATTGTTATTATTATAATTATCGGTGTGATGAAAAAGCTACTAGCCACTCTTGTCATGCCTGAATAAATTTGAAATCAAGCACAAAAACCATTATCTCATAATTCTCTCATAATTGATGGTTCATTATTATTCATGTTTAGTCAAACTACTCAGTTGTAAATCGAATCATCATCATAATAATAAGAGTATTCTACCGGTTGGAGGTTGGTTATGATGAAAGTCAGAGTATATCCAACGGACTCTTACACGTGCCGTAAATCGAATGGAAAAATTAATTTGGAAATAATTTCCAATTTAGGTTTTGGTATCAAGATCTATGGTGATGAAATATCTCTGATAGTTATTCAATTCAAATTGCATTATAATATTTATTCACTCCCAGGGTCATCATCTCTTTTGGGCAATTTTCGCTAACGGAAAAGGCGGTAAAACTTCACGTCTGGCCGATACTTAGATGAGTGGCTTGAGAAAAGAATGACAGTAAGAGCGAGAGAAGTCGGCTCGCCGATTCCTGACTTGACGCCCTAAAGCTTTTTCCAGTTTCTGAGAGTTCCATTGGAGTTAAATTTAGATGCGGAAAATCTATCTAATCGTTGATTTGTATACCCCTGAGTATAAAAAAATACCTTCGAAATAGTTTAGAAAATAAACGACCAAAAGGGAATGTGGATGAAATAAAAAGATCTGAATTTGACTTATATTTGGTGAATATTTAATTTTATTCAATAATTATGAGTATTAATGATTAATGGGAATATTATCAGGAAAGCTTAGTGTTGAGAGAAAATTATATCTTAAGGAGAAAATTCGGCACTTGATGAAGAGGAAAGCCTGGTTTGGAGCATGGCAGGCGTATTGACATTTAGCCCGTATGCTTCAATGTCGCCTTTTCGAAAATAATTTGAGGTGGGATTCACTGCACTGTTTTACAAAAAATGTGAAATGGCTCAGAAATCGGGGTGCTTAATAGATGAATCTCACTATCATGTACTCTTCTAGTGATTTTTTTCCAGTGTAAACAGGATAAACTATCTTTTTGATCGATGGAAGTACCAGCTTAGCAGTTCAGTTATGTACTATACAGTTAGTAACAGTTCAGTTTTTGTAGTAGATAGGAAATTGCCTTGTTGATAGAAACTATATTTGAAGGAATATGGTTGGAGGATTGCTTGGTGCTCACAATGCATTTCCAGTTCAATTTATCATTTTAACATAGCGCTATTTTAAGTGTAATTATCGTCTTTATGCGATACATTCGTTTCTTCGAAATCCATTTTGTTGTAAAATGTGATTATTAGAGGGAAATGGTCGCACCAAGTCAGTTTTAGATAGTGTCCACAATTTACACCAATGTGACTATTTTTTTAAGGAATGCTTTTTTTTATCCGTAGATTCTCGGAAAGTTTCAGACTCCAGCTTAGCGGATATAACGTTCTTTCGCTTCCTCGATGGCTGGGTAGGTACTCTCTTTTGCTTCAAACTCTCTGTTGGTCGGCAACCGAGAGAATTGGACGCTGTGTTCCCTTTGGCCACGCCCCTCTCGTTATTCGGCGCTCAAATTCTGCCAAAATGGTCTCTCCGCCAGAATTTCTCTCCGCCTCGACCCGATCCATAGCGTTCCTCGCTTCACATACGAAGTGGTGGGTGGGCGTTGTCGCGTTTGATCGTGAGTTAATGCTTCCTATATTTTTTGGTGTTTCCTACCTTGGTGGAGTTAGTGAGCGGTTATCGTAGCGTGCGCATGTGGTATTAAGAGGAATGGGGAGCGAGTTGAGGTGGAAACGATTCCTGATTGACAAGTCCTTCAAGTATCCGAGGGCTTGCTTCCGACCACGCCACGTGATATATTGCCGAGGTGTTTATTTTTTCGGTGCGGAAAACGAAGAGGATGCCCTGCTGGAGTACGCTGGGGAATCAAGGCGCGTGTAAAATTCCTTTCGCATGGAATTGATACATCTTCGGAATTCTTCTGCCCTTGGGATAGTTATGGTCTGAATGAAAAAACAAGTACTGGGTTATGATGCCACACTTTATTTGAAGATACACGACCTAGATTTTGGCATATCATGCCATCATATCAGGTATGATGGCATGATATGCCGAAACCTAGGTCGTGTTGCTTTAAATAAAGTATGGAATCATAACCCAGTACTTGTTTTTTCATTCATTATGAAGGAGTTCCTTCGAGTAACTCCAGAGACAGTGTCTTATAGTTATTGTCTGAATTTTTTGTAGTTTGCGTTTGCAATTTGCCTGTTTTCTGCTCCTTGTGTTGTATCGTAGATTAAATGAATAAGGGAAAATGTGAAACCTTACTGTACGATGGCATTGATGGCTAGTGAATCCCATACGACTGAGTAGTCGGCTATGATGTGTGGATCGGTAAAGCAGTCGATTCGTTTTAGAAAACTGAGGTATTATTGAAGAATCTTTACGACGCCTTTTATGTAATTTCCCTTTCTTAATGTATTCTATTCCCTTTACTTAGGAATAAATATAAAATAGATTAATATGTAGGGATGTTAATATTCGCAATTCTCCACGAATGAGAACGACTTTCATATAACCCGGCTTTCGATGTGCTACGTCATTATCAGGTGGGTTTAAAACTGCTCTTATTTGTAGAAGATTGCGAATCTTTTCCTCCATCCATAATGTTAAAATACCACGCAGTATCGCATGAATCTTCTGAATTTGTTAGCTATATATTCTTCTTCTTTGGATTCCTTACGCGCGATAGCCATGTTATGTGGATCATACTCTTATACTTTGTAAAAAAAAACAGGCTTCATGATCGCTCACCCAGACGCCATCTTTTCTCGCGTCATCCATTTTGCGCGTGGGTTTCCCGCATAAAAGGTTGCCTAGTATAGTTCGCATTTTGAAACTTCTTCACTTAGCATAACCGATTGTTAGCCGAGCCCCCACTTGTGATGGCAGTGTTTGAAACTATGGTGTTCTGTCCTTGGAACGCCCTTGATACAGCTACACACCTACATTATGCGGAGATGGGTTCCACTTCCGGCATTAAATTTTCACGTCACCGGGAATCGAGCCCTTAACCGACGGCAAGGGGTGGCTTGGCTCATCTAGACCCCTCTCTACTGCTTCTCCCTTCCCCTGCCCCCCCCTCATTATAATAGACCTGGCGTCGCAGAGCGCCCACGCTTTTCGCAGGCGAGCTGGGAAAGTGCTCCGCAGCCTATTCTGTTCGGAGATGCTCGTCACGATAAGTATGAAAAACAAGCTATTAATTTTGAATACAATGGAAGTGAGGGAAAGAATTTGACAGGGTTGGTGAGAAAAGGTGGGAAGCCGGTTAGTGGGATAAGAAAGCGAATGGAAACCCTTTTCGGCGTTGAGTTTGCATATATGACGTCCCGCTATGATTTATAACGGCGAATGTTGTATCTGGTGGAATGAGGTTTATTTTAATTTTGAAGAAAAATGGACTCATGACGCCGTAAGAAGGGAAAAACTCACCTTCGGCCTAATTAAACTGTTGGTTGTTCAGATGTCAAGTGCCTTTGGGGATAAATCTAGCTTTAGGTAGATTTCCGGTGCAGAGTAATCTATCAAACAGTTCGCTTAAAGTAAGTAAGCGTTTTGGACGCGTAGTACAACCGGTGGCGTAAAGCCTGTTTCACACGATACCTGACTTAACCTGATACCTAACTTGTTCGAGGATTCTCGGTAGTATGATAACTTTCCAGCACCCTGTGATACAGACCCAGCATGCTGATTAACATGTATAATCGCTATCGTACTTTGAGGTATTTCACAATTGCTGCGGTAATATTATTCTACTCGCTCCCAGTAGGACCCAGTAGCCTTTGCCCAATCGCTTTAGCTTTTACTCTCGCTGTGCGATCTTCTTTCTGAAATCATCGTCACAAATATCTCCTGTGGCTTTGGTAATTTTATGGCTGTGAAATCGACAATAAATATAAAATTCCAGGCAGTAGTTTTGGTCGTCTTCTACCATCATTGTTTAATTTAAAATTGTAATAAACATTCGCTACAATATGAATTAAATTTCTGCTTCCTCGTCAGTCCAAGTTCAATGAATGTGTGAAATGTGAGACAGCTCTCCAGTCATCCTGGATTCCTTCCTCAACATCATGTACCGGATAGCATATTTGGTTTAGCTGGATCAAGTTGCGTGTGAAACGGGCTTAAGTAAATGTGGGTAGCTCAGCTGCATAACGACTACAACCACTCCAGTCTTAAAAGAATGCATTTCACGTGTTGGCAGAGCTTGTATCTGTTGCTTCCCTTAACCACAGGAAAGATTGCCTCTCACTTAAATTTTTCTGAGTTCCTATTTATTTTCTAAATCAGGGCTTCCCACATTTTCTTATTCTGTTGAATCTACCCTTAATAAGTGAATCCTGGACAATCATTGGTGCTGAAAATATTATAGTCGAGTTTGAAGATTAATTTTGAAAAAATACGATGGTCGATTCCAGATTGAAGCAGGAGAAACCTTGGAGATTGGTTTGTTACCTTCCATGGTTGAAGCTACATTCGTAATGGTTTTGATGCCATTGTTCTTCAAAGAAGAAAGAAACAAGTGGAAGCGACAATTGTCTTGAATTACACGCTCTTTTCGACCTCCTCAGTATGATGACCGTATATGAATGAAAATTTGTGACTTTTAATGCTAAAGGATTAGCAAGTAGTAGATGTTGTTCATCATTTGGAAATAAATTTCGCCTGTTTTTATTCATGTGCTTTCTGAATCCTAAAATTAAGTTTACTCTGTGGGTTATATATCAATCTTGAGGACCTTAAAAGTAATCGATTTTTAATTTGGAGATGTGGTTGCGAAAGAATAGCTAATTCAAATTCGAAATGCGTCATCATTGAAATTACAAAATTGGTGCTTACCGGTGCGAGAGGCTACTTATAAGGTTCCCGTGGCGAACGTTATGCCTCGCGTTCATAACGTTACCCCGCCGTAATAGGAGACATACTTCGTTGTCCTTGGGCGTTGCTGTTGACGTACCTAGTAACAGCTCGTCAGTAACCAACGGCTAATAACAGTTTGGCCACTTTGTTAACACAAGGTAAATATGTTTCAGGATGTCCCCTGCGTATACTGAGCAAGTCATTAACCACTTTAACACACCTACAAGAAGATATAAGTGCATCTATAAGGTGTCGTCGAACCACGCTTTAAGAGTGATTTAGATGTTGCCCCATAGAGTAATCCTAAATGACTTTCAACCATCATTCTCCAAATGGAATCAATTCTAACCGTAAATGTAATATGATTGCTTCCTCGCTAGTGACTAAATGTGATCCCCTTACCAGCTTACCTACACCATCCATATGAAATGAATAATAATCAAGTAACAACTCTCGCCCTGTCCTTTCATTCTTTTTGGTTCGGCTCTATTTTGAGCGACTGGTGTATAATGCATAGAATACGGAGGTTGGCATGATTATCTTTCAAAGGATATGTTCGTCTGGCACCGTTGTTGAAATCAATTGCTTACCATTTTTGAAGAATTTACGAAATAAAGTTTCGAATAAAAATGACTTTTGTTCAGGTTTAGTGCCCTTTTCGTTGAAAATTGCGTATGAATTCATTTCTTTAATTTCCGTTTCGGAAGTTCTATCCTGAAAGCTTTGCCTTTCTCTCCCAGAACCGAACATTTTTCGATGAAGAGAGGCATTATTAAAAATGAAGAGGATAGCATTTGGGTAATAAAAGTTATTTAATCAAATTTATGCATAAAAATAAGTAAGGGTTTCTCAGTATATTATATTCTTTGAAATCAACAGTTGTGCGGACATCTCGCCTTTGCCTCATAATAGCGCCCAGAAAAAAAAACATTTGGTCGAACTAATCCCTTTCCTCCTTTGTCTCAACCACCCCCGGGTATTCTCTCCGTCGACCCAACCTCCCACCGTCGACCAATCTTCTTATCCGAAAGGGGTTCAGGGTTCCTTAATCCGTCTCCCACTTTCATATAACTCCCCCCTAATTTATATCAACTTTATGGCGCTCTTGTGTGTAGGGCGTCTTTTTTAAACCGTTTAAAAAATTTACCATTATTGGTCTGTGTGGAATATTCATAAAAGTTTGGTATGATAGCAGCCTGGAGGCCGGGGCTCACATTCACATTTGTTGCTGATACTTTTTGGGATGGAGAAACTTACGTGGGGATTTCAGTACTGTTGCCAGCTGAAACTTTATGCCTTAAAAATACTATTATGATTTAAAATACTATACTTTAAAATACTATGACAATCCAGTGTCGAAAGAATCATTAAAATTGATATTCAGGAATTAACTATTGGAAGAAACATGCATGTTGTCTTGCGACACTATTGATAAATGAAGATATCGTTCAAAATGTTAATGTATTTAGTCCAGTAAGCTAACAAGTTGGATTTTACGTGTTATATATCTTATTCCAAGCATCGTGACCAATTTTCCCTATCATCATGTCGGGTAATCATCACCAGTAAGCTAGTTGTTAACCTTGAGTAATAGCTACTCCAAAACACTTGTCCAATCCGAACTCCATCCCTATGGCCTCACTGTATGCCAATGTGGTGTCCAGGGTAGCGCGAAGGTCTTTCCCATTTTGCGTATAGCTTCAGGTCATTCATATAAAATAAATGGGTGACTTGATGCTTCCTGTTACCTGGAACACCGCACATATATCCTCTACTTCGTCGAAGCCTTAGGGACTGAGGTAGGAGGGAAATACATTACATTAAGGGGCTCAAGCTGTTGCCTCGAAAACCCCCACGGCATGGTATGTTATTAACTGCGTCGAAACTGACCACTTGCCGGAAGTCAGGACGAAGCGTGTTTTCCAGAGTGGTAACAGACGTTGGATGCAGGACACAACCTGTCGGTGGACTTTCATCAAATTCAGCATGGCGATCAGTTACTCATGTGAAGTGGCGTCAAAGGCCTCCTTGTAGTCCACCCAGGCCATTGATAGGTTTCGTTCATGCGGGATGACATCCTGGCATATGTACTTATCAATGAGCAGGTTGTCCTTGCATCCCGCTATGGATTTAGCTTCGAACCCCTCTGTTCGTGCCTCATTAAAACGCAGGCCGAACGTGGTGGAGGATAAGGTCCCTCAAGGTTGTTGTGAGTGCCTTGTATACAGTATTGAGGCAGGTTATAGGGCAGTAGTTCTTTGTATTAGTCAAGTCTCCCTTCTTAGGTATGAGAACCGTGCGCCCCTAAGTCAGCCAGGGTGGAATTTGTTGTCTACCTGACAGAAAGGACATGAAGATTTTGGCGAGATGCTGGTGGGTGGAAGTAAACTTTTTCCATCAGAAGTTGTTTACGGCGTCCATCCCTGGATGCCCAGAAGTTCTTCTTGCCAGAGAAGGCCTTCTTCACGTCACTTTCTGTGATTTAAAGAGATCCATCCACATCTTGTAGGTGGCGGTCACGTAACTCTTTAAAGAGGCTTATTATAGGGCCGGAGTGTCTCCGTTGAATGGCTTCGATGTTTCGCAGATATCCTTCCAGAAACCTTAACCTTCTTGGACGGGTGCCGTAGATTCGACGACAGGCGGAGGTGGTCGAAAGAGGCGGGACGGGTGAAGGAGGAAGGTTGAGTTCTCCCTCACAGCCCCACTCCTCTTGAGGAGTAACTTTCGGGCCTTGGTTAGCGCCCGTACCCTATACAGTGTTTACAGTGCCCGCTTTTATACAGTGTGTGATGGGGAAATCTGAGGCTGCGCGCTATGCGCGGAATTTTGTGAGAAAAATTTCGCCCAGATGCGATATATTCCATCACGCTCTGAACTCTCTACGCCTGCCGTCGCGCCAGCGTGATCTTGGCGTCCTACTGTTCCAGCCGTTTTGCTGCTTTGTCCTCCCAAGAGGCGTTCTTTCGGGAGTGAGCCATTATTTTGGCTGCAGCGTAGACCACCCAATTGAACGCCCATAGGTCCGACTTCTCTGTCAGGATTTCGTCGATAAGACCATTCAACAAGAATAGGTGGTTACCCCGCAGAGTGATCTTGCGGTGGATGCCTGTCTAGTTTCTTTCCCACATCATAGGTTATTTCGCTCAACAGCCACGATCAGAGATCAGAGTCGGCCTGACCAGCTTCCTCCCGATTTTTCGAGAGCTGTAAACAAACAAGCAAGAGTAAACAAAATATGTTTCAACATTCGTGGGAACACTGCGATCAATAATAACGGGTAAAAAATTCGAATCAACGAAAAACTCAAAAGAAACTTGTCTTGAGAAATGGGTAGAAGGGGTTTTTACATCCGCCCGACTCCCTGGTGCATCTTCTGGGAGGCGGTGGACCTCTTTGTCGACTCCCTCCTCTCTCTCCTTTCATTCTCCTTCCTCTCTCTCACACACACCTTGTGCGCCGACGCATTCCTTTCCTCCCCCGTCGCACGCGTTGAGGTCCGTTGATGCTCTCTGCCGGCCCTCGTCCACCCCTGCCCACCATTGCACGCATCGCCTCCCGTGTTGATGTACGAGGGTGCCGACTATTCACCCGCCTTCCGATTCCGAACCAGGATTGATTTTACCGGCCTGTCGGCTCGTTATCCCCGGAGCGGGAGAAGAAGAAGTGTGTTCCGCAAATGATGACTATCCGGACACATTCCCAATTGGCTCTCTCGCGGGAGAGAGGAAAGAAAATAAAGCGACGGTTTGGCGAACGAAGAGGTTTTCCCTTGGTAATGCGATCTGTGTTCTTTATGGATTCCCTGGGTAGGTGAGGTCCTCGTTGGTTATAGGATGTGTTACATGGTTGCAGCTAAATTGCATCGTTAGTCATTTCTTAAACAACTTACCCTCAATAGTCTATTCAATATATAGCGGAATAGCCGCACCTAATACACTCCCACTCTCACTTATCTGTAGTAGATTTACCTAAGATGATAGGCAGCAATGTAAGAAAGCGTTGAAGCTAGATGGGTAGTCGAGTACTCCTGGCTATCAGCGGTTAACTGCTTTTACGAGTAACGTATTCATTTGTCTTTGATTATGCAACAATTATGGAGGGTTTAGCTTGAATCTGAGAATTGGAGAATTATTTAGTTCCTGCATCAGTAGGAGTGCTCTCAAATGATGTTTTTCTTGTCAATGTCAAAGTATACGGTGAAACTTGTCTTAGGTAGAACCTGCGGATTAGCCGCACCTTAAGCATTCCTACTCTCTCTCTTATCCGTATTAAATTTACCTAAGGTGATAGGCAGCAATGTAAGGTAGCGTTGAAGCTAAATGTGTGGTCGAGTAACCATACGATAGTAGGTACTCTTAGCTTCCAGCGGTAAACTGCTTTTAAGAGCCAATTTTTCATTTGTCTTTGATTGTGTAACAATTGTGGAGGGTTTAGATTGAATCTGAGATTTGGGGAATTATTTAGTTCCTGCATCAGTAGCAGTGCCCTCAAATGATGTTTTTTCTTGTTAAATTTAAAGGTATACGATACAGTGAAAATTGTCTTAGGCAGAACTTGAGCTCAACGGAAACCTGTATTATCCGGAAAAAGTTTTGGCTTCGGCAGGAGTGTATAGGATTTTCATCCAGTATCATCTAGTGTTACGTAAATGTTCGTTTGGAGAGTAAAGCATTTGGGAAATCTATCACAACCTTATTAATTCCGGAAAATATAAATTTAGATACTTAATTAAATCATACCAGAATGTTACCAATGTTGCTTCCCCTCTGCGAAAAAGTTACCCTTGTGGACGAGTTACCAGGTTAGCTCAAACATAGATGATATGCTATGGTAGGCGTTTTCGAGGATTTCCATTGCCAACATATTTTTATTTTTTATTTTTACGCTCCCGAAAATACACACTCAGGCGGGACTCGAACCCGTGACCGTCGGTCTAGCAGGCGGGGTCTTTACCCCGTCGCCACCGGGGTCGACGATAGAGAGTAACCATGGTAAGACCTTAAGTAATGAGGCGTAAGGGACTGAGTAAAACTCCGAAAATCCTTCATTTAGTTAAAATACTTGAATACGTGTGTTTTATTTTACACGGACGTTGTATTGCGCAGAGGAGATTTTTTTTCGTGCCTAATTTCCCGTAGATCTCTACCAGTGGTCGTGGATTAGCACTACGTCAGTGGCGTTCTCTCTTCGACGGCGTGCGAGCAGCAATTGATTCACCCGCCGAAAAAGAGTCCTAAAACACTTGCGCGCCACGTCGGGGGATAGGAAGGGGGTGCATGCACCTGTTCAAGAGAGCCTTCTCGTTTTTATGCGTACGCGCGGCATAACTCAAGCGATGCCGATTTATGGGCGCACTTTCGTTGCTCATTCAGCAGAGGGAGGATGTGTCGAGCAGAACGGAAAATCCCCCCTCTCTGGCTGGATGTGAGGTAGACGCGGGGAGGGTGGAGGAAGTGGGGTGGTGGTCGGTCGTAGGGGGACATCCGCAGAGGGCGAGGAGTGTCGGTAGCGCTCTGCCAGCCACGCCCCCCAGAAGGCGGCGGCACTTGCACGCCTTGGGCGGCGGCGGCTGGTGGGGATGGCCAGGGAGATGTGGGTTTTGGAAAGGGTTGTGCTTAAGGAGGTTCCACT
This sequence comes from Pyrrhosoma nymphula, assembly GCA_963573305.1. Lineage (NCBI taxonomy): Eukaryota > Metazoa > Arthropoda > Insecta > Odonata > Coenagrionidae > Pyrrhosoma > Pyrrhosoma nymphula. The sequence continues at coordinate 84,875,035 of OY754339.1, forward strand.
GCGACTGTATGAGTCAAAACAAATACTATATTCCAACTCTGTTTATTTGGTGTTTAAAAAACGCCACTTTCGCTGATGACTTGCGTTAGCTACTGGAAACCAAAATTAAGGTGCAAAATTTGCTATTTATTCCACGAATATATTTTTAATGAACACTTTTTTATAGCCATAGACGCCGACTGCAGCGCCATTTCTACCGCATTTTGACTCAAATGATCGCAGTAATTAGCTGATAACTCAACAAATAAGGTGGTAAGGTGCATCTATTTTATTTTTAGTCTATTTCCAGGAGTTTTCGCTTCTTATAAACAGTTTTCCCTGAGAATGGTATTGATATTAGATAGAAAAATAGTAGATTTTCCTGTTTTTATCCCAGTCTTTCATTTAACACCGTGTAATTTCGAGTCCAATTTGCGAGAAAAATAGCGTGGGAAGGTCAAAGTTTCTTGTTCATATGAGACAGAGGATTTTTTTTCTCTGAGTGTCCGGAATATGAATGAAAAGACATCCTTTTGCGGTGGAGCCATCTTAACTTCTTGCGGGAGGTTGCACCGAAGGGCAAAAGGAAGAATATTAGGCGATAGGATTAGGATCTATTTATGGGCGAATAGGAAACGTTCTTTCACGTTTGACATTTTATTTCTTTTGAAAAAAACGTGTTTTGCAGGGATGCGGCAGACTTCTTGTGGGATGCGCCGAAGGCAGAAAAGAAGAATGGGCTAGAAGGATCTTTAGTATTGATGGAAATGTAGATTACATTTTTTCATTTGCTATTATTTTTTTCTTTCAAAAAAGATTTTGTTCTACAAAAACCTTTTCTCACTGGGCGTATCTGTTTCACTGTCTTCCATGAGGCATAGGCCAGGGCTTATGACCTGAAAAAAGTGAGCAAATTTCGCATTATGGAGATCATAAAGGCCTGGTTACGCGATGTATTAAAAAAAAGAGAAACATTTTTTTAAATTCAAGTATTTCTGTTTTTAGCGTACACATGTGGAGCCGATTGGTTATAATCATTTTAGCAAATAATTTCAAACCAATGAGCCACTTCCCCCATGATGCACCGGCAAGAATATATGGGAGTCAAAGGTGGCAGGGTGGTGGGTGTGCTGTGTGTTGGATGGGTTGAAGGGTGGGTCGTGCCGTTTGCCAGCTGGCGTGCCTGTTATGTACGTACGCGAGCATCCCCACTGTTTCTCTTGTCTGGAGATGGGCGCGTCCTTGAATTTTAAAAGCGAATAGTTTTTAACTTTTGAAAACTTTTGAGAATAAAGCCTTTTTTCATTCGAAATAAACGTGAAAAGAGTGAAGTTATTTTAGTTAAATTGATAGTTGTTGTTCATCCATGGTACAACTACTGTTATGATTGTTTTCTTCCACAATATGGCCCTCTTTATTCTTTTTTGTCGTCACGTGTTTTTCGTGTCCCTTATACCATCTGATATCTTTCTGGCATTGAAACTGTGAATCGTTTCTTCATATCATGGTTCTTAACCTGCCCCAAATATGACAACGGAAAAGAATATAATCGCCAGGAATACTGAAGCGCGAGAGGTATGTTTTTCTATGGCATCTGCCTGCCATCTTGTTGAAGCTAGATAACCATCCCTGGCTTCGTAATCATCGGGAGTCTCCGAGTCTCGTGCTGATGTCGTAGTTCACGAGCGTAAAGAGAAATCTATCCTCTAACAATCAGTGATCTGGAGTTTCTGAGAAGACTACCGTGCGAAATGTTTTTGAGAAGGTCATGACAAAGTAAAGTGAACCAATAAATGCGAGAAATTTCACAATTCGGAGTGTAAGTAGATTAGAAAGTAAAAAATATAACAAACTTGATTTTAATAATTGAAAAACGTTGTTTTATTATGTAAAAACATTTTTGATTGACGTTTTAAAATTGAAAAGAAAAAAATTATTTTCTTCACACTCCCCTCTCTCCTTCCGATGGATATTTAACCTTGGACAAGCCTTAAGATATTGAAATTTTGAATCCGCCATGCGGCCGGCCGTGCATTGCCTGCTGATCGATTGAATTATCCAGAATCCTTCCCGCTGCAGCTCAGGCGCGAGATCTCATCTTAATGACTGCTGACGTTGACGTTGGCGCACGGAAGGCGATGGTGTTTGGAGGGAAGGCAGTGGAAAGCAATGCATCGGCAACAGAAGCAGGAAGTTACACGTCGTGAGCTGACCGTGCGCCGATGCATGGTTTAAATATTTTGATAACTTTGGCGTTAACATTTCCGTTCACGTCCAATTGGTCGCCAAGCTTGACGAGCGCTGGGAAGACAGCACCCTCTCTTTGATTGGCTGCAATGCGACGAGGGCACCGCTTCCCTCAAGGTGGCCATGCTCTTCACGCTGGCAAAGAGTTGCATGAATGTGCAAGAGAGATTGTGATATCTTCACTGTCTCGCCGCATTCATGGAATTATTATAGCGTGCTTCCTTTATTGTAATGAGTGGTGGAAAAAATTTGAAATGGTCCCAAAAATTGTATTAGAACTTTTATATTCTCTACTCTGTAAAGGAAAGGCGTGATTGATATTCTCTATTACCTCCATCATATAATCATTTTATGTTGCGTACACAAGACACGAGCTGACCAACCACAAGGCACCTGACCCCTGCGAGTATACCTTATATAAGGACGACCACAACCCCTGAAACGACACTCAACAGCCCTGAGGACGATGAACGAGTCGGGCATCGATACGTCGGCCAATGCATTCATTTATCTTTGTATGGTACGAGCGCCCTTTGCAGGCGTAATCTACTATAATAATCACCGATCGTACACATTGTATATCTTTAATATACATACGAGGGCGAGGTGAAAAGTTCTCGGCCTGACAATGAAAGACTGTAATTTTCATGTCAAATATATATATATATATATATATATATTTATTTGTCTACATAGTCACCTTTTATGTCAATTCACCGTCCAATTTTTTTCAAATGAATAGATTCCGTGACGGAAGTGCGGTTCTGGTAGGTCTGCAAAATAACCATCTGCGGCTCCCATAATATCTTCCTTGGTCTCAAAACGTTTTCCAGTCACAAATGTTTTAAAATGTGGGAATAGGTGGAAGTCAGAGGGTGCCAAATCTGGTGATTAGGATGAATTTTCCAATAATTTGTACTTCAAATCCGTCAATTTTCCCGTTGCCGAAGCAACTTTGTGGGCAGGTGCATTATCCTTGTGAAAGATGTGAAAGATGATTCTTCTTTTGCAACCCAGGCCTCTTCTCACGTATTTTCTCAACCAGTTGGTCCAGAAGACTTGTGTAGTATTCGCCATTTATTGTTTTACCATTTTCAAGGTAATCAATAAGAAGAATCCCTTTTGCATCCCAGAAAAAACTGGCCATCACCTTTCCGGCAGATAAAATCGACTTCGTCTTTTTTGGGGCAGATCCGCCGGCTTCCACCCGCTGCTTCGATGGCTATTTAGTTTCTGGCGTGTAGTAGTGGACCTAAGTCTCATTGACAGTAACAAATCAGCGCAGAAAATCAGTTCGATTCTTTTGAAAACGGTCCAAACATTGCTGAGAAATGTGTTTACGCACTTTCTTTCGGTCAGAATTCAACAAATGCGGCACTCAACATGCACAAAACTTTTTCATATTTAATTCTTCGTGAAAAATGTGCCGCACTCTTGCTTTTGATATGCCTATGGCATCGGCTATTTCATACACCTTTAATCGCCGATCGTTATGTATCACCTTCTCGATGTTTTCATTTTTTGTTACAGTTTTGGGACGTCCTTCACATGCTTCATCTTCAAGAGAAGTTCGGCCACGTTAAAATTCTGCCACCGATTTCTTAACTGTCGAAAATGAAGGAGCAGACTCCTTATAAACCTTCACCAACTTTGGATGAATTTCCGTTGACGATAAACTGTCCAAAACGAATAGTTTTATGACAGCACGATACTCCAGTTCATCCATTTGAACGAAACACACACAACACGTCTGCTTTGAAAAGCGGTGTCAACAATACCATTTGGTAGCTCAAGTTGAAATTTCAATTACATTGTTAAGAAACGTGTACGAACATAACAAAACCAAAATTCCATTGGTACTAACAACACAGGTGTTGTTAGTACCAATCAATCCAATACCATAATCCATTAACTCAATGATTCTTTGCGCTAAATAAGATGTGAATGGCTTGCTACAATCTATAAGTGTTGATTTTTTCCTTCCCGTTGATATTCAACGGGAACGGGCACCTTCTCTAGTATAGTATATAACTTGTTGATGGGATTTAAAAAATTAATTTTATTCAAGATTTCCTCTCTTGTAAGATTTCTTTGAGCATGTCAAGGTTAATTACGAAGCGTGCTTATGATTTTCAACTTATTTTGATATCTCAAATGAGGAAAACTGAATGCGTACTTTTACCTATCGAAAAAAATATCTCCTTATTCAAACATCCACAGATTCTTAGACTCATTCTAGAATCACAAGGTCTCTTATTCCTCTTTGAGTCCGTAAAATCTATGAAGTGCACTAGACAACACGAGAAATATTTCATGAAACTGGTGGGCCACTTGGTGCACATCATATTTGCGTCAAAAATGATTAATAGTTCATCATTTGCATTTAACTTTACATTTTATTTCTTTTAATTACGATTATCTTCGGTTCGTTTATTTTTTGCGTTGACATTTGATTTTTGAACATTCTTTTGTGTTTCGCTTGTAACGAAAAAAGCTGAAGTATATAAACTTCCCTTCCTAAAAATGATCCGTTAATATATTCAGTTATACCTTCACAACTTAAACTTGTCGGAGGTTGTTTTGCTTTTATCCCGAATCCAGAAGTGTAACAGATTTTGCGTGATAATGTATTTGCCCACTTGTCTCCTCCCATCTGAAGATTATAAAAATGTTTTTCTTTTTTCATGTCACGCACGGTAGTGAATGGTACCCATTCGTGATAAAATATATGAAAATCAGCCGTAAAAATGTATACCTCTCTCGGATTCCCTTAATTTTGCGGAGAAATTGCACCAATTAAAATGATTCTGTGGTCTTAATCGTTCCTCGAAGAAATTAAATTAATGGATAGCAGAAACGTGTAATCTAGTTAATTTTCCAAGTATGGCTTAAAATTTCAAGAATCACTGAATTATTCGTCCGTAGTATCAATCGTTCAGAAACAATCAAATGAAATAAGAGATATAAATAATGAATCGGGATTTAAGCAAAAATAACTTCGAGTTAGTGTCAAAACTGATATATGCTGATCTGATAATAGTATGTTAACAAAAACAGGTTTTCGCGAATGTATTGTGAATTCTACAGTGGCGGTTGTATAACAATTGAGCCCCATTAATTCAACGATGCATTAGAGTTGCCGTCAGCAGTGCGTGATGTTCAATTCGCGGACTCTTCGAAAGTTCAAGGGTAAGCCTCGGACGATTCCCTGTCTCACCTTCCTAAATGTATTTGTCAAATGTAACGTTAGAAATAAAACTAATTTACTTCCACAGTTTGTTAAAACAAACTCGAGTCATCAAGCCGTTGAAGGCTTCTCTTAGCTATAACTTCTCTGTCTGTTTGGCTGACAATCAATAATTTTGTCCTCGTATTTGTTTTCTGCTCTCCCGCTAATGAACGTGTTTGTTGTAGCCGTTGTTCGTTTAGCGAGAATTCAGCAGGATTCAATGCATTTACTTCTGATTTATTCCCTTGTTGGTAACTCAGTTTATCGGCCAAATTTAATCGCATGTATCCTCGGCTTCTCACTCGCCGGTGTATAGTGGTGTAATCAATTCGTTTAGTGATAATTAATGAAAGAAGGGGAAATACTGATTGAAATTCCTGTGGGATTTTATCCCGTTTCTCGTCCATTATTTCTGGAGAAACTCCCCTCATCATGTTTATCCGCAGTGGCAGTTGGTTTACCAGGATTCATAACCGCATTTCGGCGTGTAGATGAAGCCACTACTCTGTGGAAGCTGTTGCATTATTCATCCATCATTGTCGCTCGTCGGATCTGTTCTCAAGTGAGAGAAGCAATAAGTAGGAGGCGCTGCTGCAGTTAAACAAAAATTTGGGCCGCGAAAAATGGAAGCATTATTAGTTTTTTGGCATTCAAGCGATATGATATCCGAGCTAATCCGAGCCCATGTATGGGAGTTGGCTCTCGGCCCGAAGTATAGAAAGATTCATTGTTCAAGGTTGACAGGTTCCCGAGTTGCGGGGCTCTGGTGCCAACAGCAAATTTAGCCACACTGAAAACCCCAATCCGTGGGCGTGGTTGGGTTGGGTTCGAATGACACCGCGTGTCAGATGGGCTTAGTTCACTCCCCGAAGTCTCACATTATCCTTTTTGTTGATTCTTGGTGTTTGTGGTTTGTAGGGGAAAAAATCTGCGAAGGAAAATATCCAGTTTTATGAACAAGGGCTACGGTATTTTACCCCATTGTCCGCGTAGTTGTAGTTTAAGCATGGCGTTTCTAATTTTCACTGTAAAACTTGTCTGTTTTGATTCTGATTGAGTTTTTGCTCATTTGCGGAAACTGTGGAAGCCCTAGTTGCACGCATGCCACTGTCGTTGAAATGATTAAATGCCGGGAAATCTTGAATTTTCTACCTCTTAAAAAATCCTGGAAATGTCCTCGGTTACGACATAATTTAGGAATCTCTCCTGTATTTTTCTGGATTTTCTTGCGGTGCGGAACAATGACGGGGTGGTAGATTAAAATGCTCCTTATCAAGTTGGGTGATCCTTCAAGTCGAGAGAATATCGTGCATTCGGGCATTATTTGTTTGGATGACCTGTGCTTTGAAATTTCGTCTCATCATGCCCTGATAAGTGAATTATTTTTGTTTTTGCTGGCGTGGAAATATCCTAACAACTTGCTTGATTGAAATATATTCGCAAAAGTTTTAGCCCTGTAAGCCTCAACGACATGTGCAGTTGCCAATGAATGGGTGTTAGAAGAAACTGCTTTCAATTTTCTGTTGTATAGATTTACACAGAACCTCCTTTCTCTTGATTAAACACCACTGCGCCATATGCTAGTGAACTTGAATAAAGCAGTTGCCAGAATATCGCATGGAGGCAGTGAATGAGAAATTCATTTTGATATGCCAACAGCCGATCCCGCTTTGAATTACATCCTCCCCTTGTGTGATTTTCATTCTGAAACATTCGGAATACTCATTGATTTTTCAAATAGAATTCCAGTTGTCACCCTGTTTTCAGGAATTCTTATGTAGTCTGAATGGATTTCCACATATTTTGAGTGAATATGTGCTGTTCTTTATCATGAGCACTTACTCATACATTTTTCTCTTTTATCTTGGATGGGCCTGAGATAGATCGTTCTCTACGCATACAAATAGTGTTAGGTCTCGATGCCATGACTTTCAGTGAGAACCCTGTTTAGTAACCTAATGCAGAGCTGGGAATGAATGGGTTGATCGCACGAGAGGATTCCATAACGTGCATTAAGTCCTTGCCTCTTTTTTTTATTTTAGTTTTTAGCGGTAATGTGACCAGTTTTTCGGGCGTGGAACTGATAAAGCCCACCCTTATTTGCACGGCCCTTGATCGGCGAGCGCTTTTCATCATTTTCCATTTAATTGTGTAACCTCATACTTCACCCAAGATTAGCTATCGGTCCATTCAAGTCAGTATTTTTCTAGCATTTCATCGTCTGGTGCTGGAAAAAGGCAGATATTTATCTCTCTTTTTTGTTATCACTCTTTCATATTCCTTTATTCACGGATATTATCTCACGTTCAGTGTACAATATATTGTCAAACCTCTCTTTATGTCGTGTTCCTATGTTCTCTTCTCGATTCTTCCTCTAACCAAATGTTACATTTATTTAGTGCGTACTCTTTAATCATTATCATGTAGCTCCCAGTTTATGCGTACGTGGCTAGTAAAGGAGTGTAACCATTTACAGCTTTATCGTACCACCATAGTCGTAGGTCGCTCCGTAGAAGTGGTTTCATTTTGATGATAAAAAAAGTTTGACTGAGATGATTACTTCAGGTCCGCAATAGCACAGTTTCACAGTTGAATGGGATATTGTACTAATATTAAGTTCTTCTACTGTGATATTTTATTTAATAAGTATGGCAAGAGGAGACAGCGCATCTTTGTGAGCATGCAGTAGCACAAATTTAATTTGTAATCTCTAAAATTTTAATAGAAAAAGTTTTATCTCACGGCTTATCATTGACGCATAGTCATGCGGTGGCTTTACACGATATTTATACTATTACTACACTTATATTTTTTTATAAATCCTGAAATTGAGTGTGCAACTGCTATTTAATTGGACATTGTGTAAATACCCCTATATAAATTCAGCCTCTCCTCTTTTCTTTTTGATTTTGTCTAAAACTTAGCTGCATTTTTTCTGCAGTTTTTATTCCTCCGGACCTTGGCAAAACAAACAGGATAAAATTTCATCTCGGTTTCTTTTGCGTTACATAATGATGACGCTAAAGCATTGTAGCTGAGATCGTGTGGCAATTTTATCGAATTTGGCCTTTTAAAGTTTGGAGTTAATGAATACAGGCATTAATTAATGAATATTTCTTGAATGTATGAATATTTAATGAACTGATTAATGGAATTTAACTGTATGGGAGGTCGTTTTCGTTGATTGTACTGGATGTTTCGTAAGCATCATCATTGAATTAGGAATGATTTTCCTGAAATGGTAAAATTAAATATAAATCACCACTGCTGTATTGTGTCCCGATTCCGTGCTTTTATTACTCGAGTAAATTGCAACAATGCCCATGGTAATTTTTTGTAGGAATAATATCTCAGATACATCTAAATGTAGTTATTTGTGAAAAATAAGCTCTTGTGCCTTATTGTGTGCCAGGCATTGTGTGGTAGGTATCCACATCAAATAGTCCAAAAGTCAAGAAATGACGGGGCAGAGATTCGGGGAGTTCGATAAGACATTTGTGATCATATAATGATTGGTCCGAGTTCACCCACCACCATTCAGAATGAATGCTTCCGTGGCGCGTTAGTAGTCATCGATTTTCGATTGTGTTGGTCCTGGCTGGAAGGGCCATTGAAGACGATGGCGCACCCAAGTGGGATCTCTGGCCTCTGGATATATTCTCCGCAAAAAAAATTCCGTGAACGGGGTAGAACTGCCAAATCACTCAATTTACGTGTTCCAGATCTACCCCTTCCCACTCTTTACCTGCGCCCTCGACGGCAATAAAATGAAAACTCATCTGAACTCTGGAATTATGGCCGAATTTAACATTCAAATACCGTCGATTGTTTGTTCCGTTGACACTTGAGCTTCGGCGAGTGCTGTCAATAAGTTCTTCGGTGTTTTATTCTCGACTCCGTATTGAAAACTTTTATCTTATTCACTTTGTAAAACTAATTGTAAGTCCATATTTTATCGTGACAAATGCTTGTGCTTGATATTCTACGAAAATATTAAAAACGTCCTCTATCCATTTCACGGCTATGTGTCATCGTGTCAAGTCTGGGTTCTCTTCTTTCTTGGCTACGGACGGGAGGAGTTCCCAGTCTTTCTCCAAATGCGATTTTCTCCCAAATTCACACGTATCAGATTTATCGTTATGTAACTTTGGAATCCTTTATGAATGGCGTATTTCTTTTATTTTCATGCATTAATGAGTAAGCATATGAATACGAAGTCGATTCCGTGTATAACTTTTCCTTTAAAGCTTATCTGCGATATTTGAGTTGTATAGTTTACTAATGTTCCTCAACGGTTACGCATTATTCTATTTGGAAAGGCCCCTAAATATTTAACTGAGTGAAAATATTCCTTGAGATTGTGCGGAAGCATTACTCAGTGAAAAGAGGTAACAGTTTCCTTTCGTGTAGCTGAAATATTTTGCACTTGAGAGGAAACAAAACACTTCAGTAGCGTGATATAGCCTGAAAAATACGATTCATAGTGCATGCATATCTTACTGTAAAGAGAGTTAATGTTTGAAGGGCTCTCACAGTCACTGCAAGCCATTCACAATGAAATCTCTATTTTCATTTTTAGCAAGGAGAATGGCTTGTTTTGTACAATCTTCTCTAGACCTATGGTAGATAGGTGTTGGATCCCGAAGGTTTACTTTTTCTTTCGATTGGAATTTCATGCAAAAGCTTGTTATCAGTCAATTTGGTTAGTCATAACCTTATGTGCGGTACATATTCAACAAAAAGGTAATGAGATACAAATCTTAAGCATTTTTAAATGCAAATCATTAAACAATTTTTCTTTCAAACTGGCACAGTAATGTCATTTTGATTCAAGTTTTCCTTGCCATCAATTCGTTTGAATGTGATGCTGCCTTTTGTCTTTAAAGTTCGCTCCCCAAAGCATTATGCTTTGTGTTTTTCCTAGCGGCTGTTTTTCGAGAATTTTGCTCACTTAATTTCAAGTTTATTTGCCTCCATTTTTCTGCCTCGGATTGTATTTTCTCCTCCCCTTTTCGAAGGAAAATTGAGTTAATAAAAAAATCGCAAAAAGAGTTTGTGATAAACCTCCTTTGAAGGAATATAAAAATAATGTCCTCGCGGGTAGGGGTCGTCTTGTGGGGATTTTGAGAAGGTCAGCTCTGCTGCCGGGGGATGGGACTCGAGTTGTCGGAGGAGGAGAGAATGAGGACCACTGCCCAGGGGTGGCATTGAAACTTCCTCCACCGGCGACGGGAGGGAGGGAGAGAAATAGGTCTTTTCTTTGCGTCCTGGGGTTGTGGCATCCCATTTCGCCTTTTTTAAAGCAGAACTTTTCGTCAATGCGACCACTTTATTCTGACTCCCCCACAAAAGTCCCCTCGCCTACGTAACTTAACACTAGGGGAACGTCTCATGTTTTCAGGTTGACCGCATGCATTATCCCACGGCTCGAAGTGGCTTTAAGTCTATTTCTTTTTTTGTTCTTTCATCTTCCTCTTTGAATTTCATTTTATCATCTCGTATCGACGATGGTAATGCGTACCTTCTTTTTTTTTAAACTACGTACTTAATGCGTACCTTCTGTTTTGACCCGGACCCCCACGGGCTCGCAACCGAAAAAGCTAAAAATAAAAATTCTGGGGTTAAACAGTGTTTTGCAAAAAAATATGCGTGTTGTAGTTGAGATTTTATCGATCGTCGTGGTGGGAGTTATCTCTACGCAGAGCTGCTGCGATTCAGGGCGCTGTTATTTGAAGGTTCAACTTGCTGCAATTACAGTTGATGTGTGCGGTTATTTACCGCATTAAGCACTATCACGAAACGTTTCTCTCGCTCGAAAAGGCGTAGCAATGCTTCGCCGAGGGCGTGCGCGTTATATAGCGGTGTATAGTGGGAAGTTATCTGACCTCCATTGCAGGGCATCCGATGCCCGCTGCGAAGGAAGGTCACCGGTGAGACGACGAAGCTGGGAGTTGGAGAAGGGAGAGGAGAGTTGCGTGGGGAAGAGGCAAAATCTAGTTGAAGTCTACCTGTAACTAATCAATAAAGAACATGTATAACATACATGGGAGTCAAGCTATCGGCTTATGAATATTTTAATATTTGTAAGTTTTTAGTGAACGTGTGCGCGTCAAACTATCGGCTTATGAATATTTTGATATTTATAACTTCACAATGAAAACAAGTACTTGGTTATGATTCCACACTTTATTTAAAGTAAAACGACCAAGGTTTCGGCATATCATGCAATCATCAGGTACAAGCAGTTGGGTGGCTTACAATTATAGGTACCCTTAGGGGGAGGGGGGGAAGTGTGAGCTACCCAACTGCTTCTACCTGATGATGGCATAATATGCCGAAACCTTGGTCGTTTTACTTAAAATATTTAGTGTGGAATCGTAACCAAATACTTGTTTTTCATTATGAAGGAGTTTCACCGAGTAACGCCAAAGACAGTGTATTATATTTATAACTTCAGGTGTAGTTTTTGTTGTGGAGATCGTATTCACTTACCCTTTTAACATGTGTGTACCAAGAGTTCTGTAGTTAGCGTGAAATTATTAAATGTTGTCAATAATCAAGCATCAGTATATCTTGGGTATTTCCTCTGATGTTTTGTAGACCCTCGATTACGATAAAGTCATGCCACAACACGGCAGCTTCAGCCGTAAAATAAAATCTTGAAAATTGCTTGGATACTTGTTGCCCTTCTAATGTACTTACTAATGAACGTGACTACTAATGAGTGACCGTGAATTGCTCTGCAAGATTGCCTTTGCGTTCGTTTAAAATGACAAGTGATCACATAGACGATTGCAGTTTTGATGATGAAACGGGTACGTACTACTCGTGCTTTAATTTGTTCCGAGAAAGCTATTACAACATATCGCGGAAAAAAAAATTTAAACGACGACTTCGCGTTTCAGTGAAAAATCCTTATTTGACAAAAAGTCTATTTTCTAGTAACTGGAGTACCTGGGCGTATTAGTTCTGCCGGCGCTTTTATCGCTGTGAGAACATCGCTTGTTTCCCCAGACCCCCGACATGTGGGCGATTTCGAATCTCACTTTGGACATGGAAGTTGAAATAATCACGTTCTACGCTCCGCTTGCGTATCCAGTGCGAAATGAACCCAGGAGCTGGGAAGCCAACGAAAAAAAAACTCAGGATAGTACTTACCGTGTTCTACATCGAATATGGTATCGATCCAGGGTCTAAGGATGGATAAAGGCGTTAATAACCGCAGCCTTCCACCCGAAAGTGGGTTTGATCGATGAGCTCTCCGAGCACTGAGCCCAACATCGTGCGAAATGCATATATTTTGGTTATAAGGGTCAGATCCTGCTTCTGCTGTGCTGACTTTGGTTTCGTGAGAAAGATAAGCGGCATGAAGTTGGCTCCCGAAACGGACGTACACCGCTTAGAAAATGGAGATCTACCATGAATTGTAGCTCTGTTAATACTAGAGCTAATTATTTGAAAATGTACAGGGAAGGGATGCTTATCGCCGGCCCTGGATGAGATACCGATAAAGATGCGCAATATCTCTCTGTGTATTATATCTAAGAGTGTTATTATACACGTGTTTATCAATTTATAATTACTTGTTAGTCGGATTAATAGAGCTATGGACGATTACTTATCGTAACTACCTGAAATTCAGTGGGAACTGTTTTGCTTTTACGGCCCTGGATGCAAAAGGAATACGCGAAACTTTTATCTTCAGATTAATCTTAAGGCTACTCTTAGGCAATCGCGAATTAATTTGAATACACATTGTAGTCAGATTAATGCAGCTACAACGACTGATGCGTTGCCGTCGCTGGTTTCTAAACGAAATTTCGTGCACAGTATTTGTCTCGGTCGTTTTGTTAAGAATGCACATGTGTACCTGCGTTAGCTGTTAGTATTAGCTTATACTTAGAATAATTAGCTCATGTATTAATGGGTTTGACCTTAAGAAAAACCACGGCTTGGAATTGTCTCGGATGGGTCCGGGGGCCTGATTAGAATTTTTACTCGAAGCCTCTGGTTAGTGGTCAACACGGGGTGCTGTTACTGTGCCGTCTAAGGGCGAAGTATTACGGCATTTTGTCACTGGCGGGAATTATAGCATTATTAGGAAAAATTCCGGAAATTCTTCAGAATTTTGTGACGAAAATGGACTTCTATGAGATTGGGAGGAATAATTCATTAGCTATTCCACATCTTATTAACTGCTGTAATTTTTCTTTGCAGGTCATAGCTAGTGCTAATTCTCTTAGCGTTTAATGCCTCTTCCAGAACCGCGACAGTAGGTGAACCCTTATTACGTTGCATGGAATCATTGGGGGATTACTTACATATTCCCAGCTGATGAGGCAAAAGTAAATATTAGTTTGTCGACCTTATTCCAATCAATTTTCCCGAGCAATCTTCCTATATCCGCGAGGGTCGCGGGTTCGAGTCCCGTCTGGGTGGATTTTTCTCCATCCAGGACATGGGTGTTTGTGTTCGTCTATTGTTAATGTTACATCACTCGATGTAAGAGGCCATTGCGAGCTGTTTTCGGGGCAGTTGAAATAAAGAAATCCAGGTATTGTGGGTTGAATTCCTTGGAGATGCAATCCAGTTCATATGGGGTTGCTGTATTCTTTCTCGGTGCAAGGCCGCGTTGTTCGTGGGAGGATACCTTTCGCTGTTCGGGTATTTGTCTTATATTACTATGTGACTCGTGGTAAAGTGTAAGAGAGTCTGCAGCTGAGAAGAAAGGCCAAATAGAAGAGAATTTGTCAGTCTCCAGATAGACCCCTGTATTCAGATTTTCTTGTATCTTCTCCTTCAAGGCGGTAGCAATGTCTCTCATGGCTTCCGCAGTAATTCACCTTTTGGAAGAATATGATTTTCCGATTCCTCCCACATGGATTCTTCGTTCTAAGACACCACCTAGTACCAATAGTATTACCATTGCTAATACTCCTGGTAAACAGCATCATATTGTAGCTGTTTGTTATCCCTTTAACGTAATGCTTTGACTCTTAGTCTCGGGGACGAACATTTCGAGTAAAGACCGAGATATGAGAGCTCTGTCAGCAATTAAACGGCATTTCGGAATTCTTGATCGGTCGTGAGCCGTTTCTCTGGCATGCTTTCTCAGTGTGGCAGTTTCTTATGGCTTACTTAGTTTCTCGGGCATGCTTGTGTTAAGTCGTCATCAAATAACGTGAGTAGGAAAAATCCGCAGGGAAATAAGTTTCATGTATTTGTCCGAATATCATTTAGTTAATTTCAGATTTGTAAAATTCCTAGTGTTACCGGATAGCTCTTCAATTCGATATAGTTTTGTCTTCAATGTTAGTATTTAGAACTGTCCTTCGTGTTTGTCGGTGAGCGCACATATATTCATTTGTGATACCTGGATGGCGCAGCGGAACTTTGTATGGGTAACTTTGCCCAGCGTATGCTTTTTAACATTGGTGGAATCCATCTAAAACGTACGTCACCGAAAATAAAAAAAACTATCTAGTATTCAACGCATCCTTTCGAAGACCACTGTTAAAAACATAATGAAGGCCCTTCGTTTAGTTTAAAAGCAACTGTTATCTAAAAAAATCACCGGAACATGGTTATCGTATCCGTTTGGGATACGTCCTGCTACTGATTTCAGCACTTTGTCTTGAACGTTGCCGGTTAATCCATGTAGATTATGAGTGCGAGCTTTGCCTAGAGTGTGAATGGAAGGATGTTATGCAAGAGCCTATAATGTATTGATGTTGCACCTTGAATAGCTTGCGGTATTACCCCAATCAGCAAAGCATCAAGGGGTCAAATTGCTTCGCCTGCTCCTTTCGGCGCGGCGTGCGGAGCCAATAACAAGCTATAGCGGGCAGCTTTGTGGGATGTGTTGCTTCATGGAAACTGTTTAACTATCAACGTAGAGTTCCGTTCAGGCACTCATTAGGCTGATTATCCACTTCTCCATTTCGCCCTTCGGTCTCTTCTTATGCGGTAAAAATGTTGGCTGTGCTGAATGCCTCGTTAGCATTCTGGAGAAATGAGATCGGAACGGCAGCTTATTAATTTGGCGAAAAATTTTGGAAATCCCTAAATTCTTGCCAAATGGCGTCTTCATATTCGATTTATGGTTCTTTATGAGTCTTATAATAGAGACCTACCGCTGCTTGTCAAAGAACTTGCTTGTTATGATGGACAAGCGATAATTTTGTGGTCATTTGGTTGTTCTTTTTTCTCATGCAGTCACTCTTCGGCCCTTATACTTGGGACAGTTTCTTTCTTCAGAAACGCCCTAACTCTTGTCTCTAATTGCGTAAGCCAGAGGTATTCTCATTTCTGTCTGCGTCGCATGTTACCTCCGTCAGAACTCCCTTTATTTTACTTTTTCATAATACTATTTATCCATGAGGGATTGAGATAATTGTAGTATTACGTATATAAATATGCGCAAGTATGTCATATTCCCCGTTACGATCGTGGAATTCCACTCAATTTTTCCATACGACTGAGGGTACGAGTTCTCACCATTTTCGTCCCGGGATATAGGCCACCAATATTAGTTTGTTTCGCAAGGTATTTCATTCAACCTTTCTCTCTCTCTCTACTATTTCTCGACCAACATTCATTCCAAGTCCTACATTCACTTACAATTCTCTAATTAAACTCCTCCGTTTATCATTCCATTTCTTCAAGGGCAACGATGCCTGTCACAATGGATACCAGCTCCCGATCAGTCACCGAAGTTAAGCATCGCTTGGCTTGACTCGAATTCGGATACGGGTGATCCTCCTGTTCTTCATAGTGCTGTTGCCCCTGTCTGCGAGTGGCAGATAGTATGTGCGAAATGACCACAGCTGTCTAAGTGCGTTAAAACTGAAATACTACTACTACCACCATGTCTTCAAATTTTATTGTTCGTCTTTCCCTCCGCTTTCATCTCCTTTCATATTATTTGGGAATTTCCTATTATTTCGAAAGTTTCGGAATCTCTTCCCTATCAAAATGTATGAATAGTTACCCATGGTTACGAAATAATTCATTCGTTTGAATATTAATTCAACCTCCCCTAACTTCACTCATTTCCGTCGATCAGAGTCATCACAGTTGTATATGATGAATTCTATTCATGTCAAATATAGATCGTCGCAAGCAGCTCACCTATGTACTCATAGAGGCGTAATTCGTACAACAACACATTTTCAAATATAGAAATGGCTCCTTTACCTTTGGCAGTCAAAGAACGGTGGTCTACATAGAAGGCAAAGAGCGTTGTTGTTTGCTGTGGTAAAATTAACCTCTTTCTTCCATTAATTAGTTTTCCATCAAGCTAGAGCTCGTGGTGAGACGGTAGAATAATTTTGATAGGAATTAATTATTGCGTTGATACGTTTTCCTCATGCTGAAAAGTGGCTTATTTTTATGCGAAACATTACTCGCATTTATAAAATCTCTACTGCTTTGTGAGCTTCTCCTGTGGCTGCTGAAAGATATCTCACTCCTCTCGTGTCATCTTATCACGGTTCATTAGATACCAGTCCTTGAAATAGGACTAAATGCGGCCCCTTGTTATTTCTGCTGTCTGCCTCTACCCCTCTCCCTCCCTTTCCCTCCCCGCGTCGTCCCATATTCCGTCTTTGTGCTACAATACTCCCTCTGCGCCGCCGCCCCGTTGATCCTCTCTCACGCGGCGAAATTCTTTGTTCCGAGGTGTATAATTTGCACGCGGAAGAAAATGTCCTTGGATTTATTTCGTTAGTCCTATCTACGCGTTTCGCATCCGCCTAATTAATGGATTCCAGCGTGTGCGGCATTTCATTCGTCTAACTCGCTACGCGTATCGTAGGAATAATGAGTAAAGTGAAATTCCGCTGATAATAATTTGAGTAAAGAATTTTGGTTACGTTGTTCCCCCCGTCCTCCTCTCCAGTACGACCACCGAGGCTATTTTGCCGTGTTTTCCTCCAGATTCGTTTTCATCAATTTTCGCGTTTATTCCGTGGGTTTCGTCTCACATCGCCGCCTTAATCAGTTCCCTTCTCCACCATCCGCTTACCCCCGCACTCCGTCCAGACTTACACACTCTGGGCACCACTTTCACGCCTTCTGCCGGGGGAGCCAGCCATTCGCTCCCTTGGGGAATTAGATTCGTTACGGGCCCACACCGCCAACGGTGGCGCGGTTCGCACCCCCCCCCCCCTTACTGCCCCTCCTTACTCCTCCCGTTCCCCTCCTGTCTCTCCCCAATTCCCTCCCACATCAACCTCTCTCTCTCCACCCGAACTTTTACCTGACGCCGTATGTTACGTGAGTCCCCCGTTGCCCCCCATGTATCTTCGTACTCCTAGTGTGTAGGTATCTCGTGGACTCATGATTGGAGGATGCTGCCCTCGCGGTGGGGAATAATACATGAGACCGAAGGGCGCCCCGAGAACACAGCACCACCTTCATCAACTGCGTCCAATTTATTTTTTTGAACCGCTAAGAAAATAAAAAATGAAGCAGGAGGACAAGCAGTGGATCGATAATTCCGTAAATAGGCCTATCCGTCAAATCGTCGCTCCTCCCCGCAGCCTTTATTCCTAGAAATCGGTTGTCCCATCTTCCCCGCATCCTCTTGTATTCCACCTGATCTTAATTGAGGAGCGAGGAGTGGTGCTTTTTCGGGTAAATATAATTTTTCTGATGTGGGTAGGGGAGGGTAAAAGCAGTTGAGGATTTGAATGCTCGTGTCCCCTTGAGGCTAATGAGAGACAATATTCCTCCCGTTCAAGGTACAATTGTCCCTCACCTTTTGTGTCTCCTCTTCTGTGTATGTTAGGAATGCCGGTTTGAGATGGAATCTGAAATGTAATTGGCCCAGTGGTCCATGAATGGACGACTCCCTGGAGGCTTAACGCGGCGGCAGACAAAAACACTGAGTAAAAAAAATGAAAACGTATTTAAAGTAGGGTGGGGTAGATGTGGAATCTGCGAGAGTGAGTATATGTTTTGGATGTGTGTGTGTGCACTGCGCTCGCGTATATCGGCTAATATTACTTGTTTTCCGTTCCGCTGGCGACGTTCCAGTTGCCTGGAGGAATACGTTTTCCGAGTGCACGCTGTGGGCTCCTTTTGTATGTATGTACTTATGTTTCTTCCTCCATGTCGCGCGCGCAAACGAAAATAGACTTGATGTGTTTGTATGTGTGGGGGAGAGAGAGGTGACTGTCGCCATCTGTATCCACGGAGGAATGATTCATCTTTAATGTTTCCTTTGAGGCGCACAAATTTTCACATGAACCTCGTGTGTAAGTATCGATCTTGCGAAGCGTCCTTTCTGCGAATGCCCTTCAACCGTCTCTCCCTCTCCCTACCTCCCTCCCTCCTCTTTTCGTGTCCTCTTGCTTCCTCCTCCTCCCCCCTTCCTCCCCCCTTCCTCCCCCCCCCATACGTCGCATCCCCCTCTCCATCCCCTCCCTCCCCGTTATGGCCACCTTCACACCTCACCACCCCCTCCCTCATTACGTCATCTTCACTTCTCTCTCTCCTTCCGTATGCAATCTATTTCACCAAACCCCTCTCCTCTCCCCCCCCTCAGCCACCCGTCACCTCTTTCCCCCGCTCCCGCATTCATTTCCCTCCTCCCTTCCCCAATCTCTTGCCCCCTCCACCCAACACACCGAGATCCACTCCCTCTCGCACATATCTCTCTCTCCTCGCCTCTCTCCACTCATCTGTTTCTCACCCCTTCCACCTTCCATCCCTCCCTCCAACGCCGCACTCTCGTCCTTTCTCTTCCGTCCCAGTGCACACGTCTTTTTATCTCTCTGTCTCTCTCTCCCTCTCTCTCCCTCTCTCTCTCTCTCTGTCTCCTCTCTCCTCGTATTCCCACCGTCAACGTCCTTGTATCCTTAAAGTTCCATGCCCCCTTTCGGGAGGGGGTGTGGGAGATTCTTTATTTTTTTTCACCCAATGGAAACAAAATACACATATTTTTATATTCTAAAACGGACTGGGTTTAATTACTGTGCATCACTGTGCCGAAAACTTTAACGTTGTCGTCGTCGTCGTTCCCAAAAAAATCGTTTCACGTCAGAAGTGAGTCACCGGTGGCTTTTTCGCGCACTCGAGGTTGTTATTCGGGGGATCTGGGTTAAGGCAGTGTTTTTTTTAACTTCTCCTTGGTTGCGGAATCCCAGCGAAAAACTCTCTCTTCAACCCCGTCTTGTAAATCCCTGTTCTCGGGAAATCCGTAAAAAGCTCTCTTCTTTGAGATGAAAACTTTTCATAATCCGTCGTAGATGCATGTGGAACACGGGTGAAAACATTAAGTTAAACAAACCTAGCTTTTAATTCGAGCGTAAAATCTTGAGCGGGGCTTGTTTTGCCGGATGCAAAATATATTTCGTTGAGAGTGATAGTTACGATTTGCCTCGTCTCTCATGCTTCTTCAATATCATCGAACTTTTTTAAAAAAATAATTTTTAGCTATTAATTGTTACATAACCTGATTTTTCTTGCATAATGTTTTAGTTGTCCAACATGTTTAGCTAACATTGCCCAAATTCTTGCTACTCATTGATTCATTCACCAAAACGAGCATCATTCGACTTCAATTGTTGTACCACCAAGTGATAAGAAATATAACTGTTTTTGTTGATTTCCCTCTGATTTGATGAACCGCAATTTTCAGTTACTTTAGGTGGCTAGTGAGAAAAATCCGTGAATTATGACTTCCATACTTGAGAGCAGTTTACAGAAATCATATGGTGCTGCAGCTGTATTTTATTAAGACGTGTACCATAAGATGGTTAACTGTGTTTTTGAAGTTCATTCCAGCTTATTGAATCTCAAGGAAGTAGACTTTATATTTCCTCGTACTTTCGCATTCGGAATATTCTCTTAATCCCAGTTAAATAGAAAGTCTCCGTCACTTAAAGCTAAAATAAGTTACTCTAAAGAAGACACGGCATTAGCATTTCGCTTTCTTTTCTTGCTGCAAAATTATTCGTCCGTTTTCATCGTGTAAGTGCTCAGAAACACAAGGGCGCTTGAGAAAAGTGTATCGCATTGCAGAGGGTCCAAGACGTGTCCGGCTTAAAAATTATGCGGATGCGGTGGACTCATGGAAAAAAAATGAAACCAGCTGTGACTGCTGCAGCGAAGTTGCCGTGAAGCAAGAATTCAGCAGCGTGGACTGAGAAACTACGGGAAGCTTGAGTTAACGTCCAAGGTCTTGCAGCCATAGGATATTCATAAGTGGAGGAGAGTTTTGGGATCAAAATTCAGAAAAACTGCATTATTATTCAATGCCCATGTCGCTTGGGTGGCCAACTTCCGACATTCAGCTTCCTTCACGGCACACGGCCTCGTTTTGTATGTTCTCATCGTAGGGAGATTAGTGGACTAACTATGCTTCGCTGTTATAACGGCGGAGTGGCATTTAAAAGTTGTTTTATGTTTTATCCATAGAGAATCTCGTTCAAGTGTGTTATACTACCATTCATTGAGGTTCCTTCGTTTAGAGAGTGGCTTCATTTTTATGGGTGCATCTATAGGTCTTCATTATTCACTTTATTTTGATTCATTCGCGGCAGTTTGTTTTCAACATTCCTGGACCGTCCGGACTCTTCGGAGGCGCGCACATTCTCACTCCACTTGAAAGGTTCGTGGCACCATCTCATCGATTGGAGCTCGCTGGATCTTTAAGCCCCGTGAATTTTTCAATTGCCAGCCATTTATTCCCGCGTCCATTAATAGCTTCTTAAAAGTTTCGATAAAACCCAAAAGCCCCTGCATATCGGCGTTAGATTCTGGCATGCAAATGTCTTAGGTAATATGCTCAATAATTTAATACTTTCTGGACCCCGTGGTGTGTTAAATATTTCAAGAGCTTTCATAATGCATGGATCCTCTTTGAGTGAAAGTCGTCTTATGCTCCTTTCCGAGCTCTTGGTCCCCCGTTAAGTCACCCTATGGACAGGACTCGTGTATGGAGGCACCTCGTTAAGATTGAAAAACCCCCGTACGTTACCCCTGAATCCCCTGAATTTTACATCGCGCAATGTGCCGTGGTACATGGTCGTGCGGAATTACCGCAAAAGTTTCGGTATTTTGTCGGTATCAACTACGTGCCATGTATTGGCTCTGCCTTGAACTGCAGTGATGACTTTTAAAAATGTTAAGTTCGCTTATCTTCAGGAAATTACGATATAATTCACATTCATACTACATGCTTTCTGTTGGCATTGTACTTTTAAACAATGTAAAGTGATGGGGCCAATGAAAGGAAGAAAAAAAAACTTTTATATGCGTTCAAATTATGATAGAGCATTTTTACGGCTTGAGAGCTTTCTTCATCCTCTGAAGACTATATTGCAATTAGCCGTGAAATAACTCCTTTGACTTCACTTATGGTGGAAACTCGTTTCTCTATAGATTTTTCTTATTATAGAGCACAAGCCATCGTAGAAATTTCGAAGTGCCTTTTATGCTGAGAAAAACTCGTATTTTCTTGCTTTTTTGTGATATAACTATGTCCCTGATGGAATATACCTACTCGAAAATTAAGCACAATCTTGTTTTAGGTGTCAAATATTTACTGTTTTCCCCACTCTGTTCCCAAATGAGTTGCAAACGACCTGCTGTATCAAAATGACCGTGTAAATGAAGATATTTGAAACATAGAAGCATTTTTCGAGTCACAAATAATTTTCGCTGGCTAAGTATTCCTACCTTTTTTTCTCTAATATGTAAAAAAAAAAACTTTCGAATGTTTCTACAATTTAGGTAATGTGAAGCTTTACTTTCCTCCGTTCCTAGTGTGGTCGTAGCTATTAATTTTTTTTCCTCTTAATTCCCATTTTGAGGTTGGAGTAGCTTTTTGAGAAGGCATCCACTCTTGCCCGTGACCTCTGGATTTCTTTTTGATAGGTAGGCGCTCGTTTAAAAAAATGAAAAGTTTGTTTTAAAAGCTAAAAAAAGATACATAGTATGCTGACCTGTGAGACGTCAAGATTCCGTAGGTAACAAGGTCCATGCCTTATAAATCATCATTCATAGTGAAGGCGAAGGACTTCGATCGTAATAAACACGATTGGCAGAAATTAACCTGCCCTGTGAATGAATAGAGTCCTGTAAATGAAAACTAGATTTCTTCGACAACATATTTTTGTTGACCTCATCGTTGGAATTTTGGTGAAATGGAGGAAGACATTGCGTATATTTTGTCGTCTTCTTCCAGCGGTATTTGTTACAAACCCTACATGTTAGAGGTTAGTTACTCTTCTGTAAATTTAAGGAAAACCTGACAGCGAATTATAAATCTAAGAAGTTGCTTTGGAGTCGTAGAGTCAGTGGTAATAGGCCAACCCTACCTAACTACGGTGTAATGGAGGATATGCTCAATATAACTCCGCGTGGAAAGTAAGCATGAATAATTGTTTGGGTTGATTAGGATATTGGGATATCCCGGTCGTCGGTTAGGTGTGCTTGCCAGTTACGTCACCAAACCGAATCAATGGTTCAAGGCGAATCAGCAAGATAGGTGATCTCGCGAACAGACCACACTCTAGCACTGGAGACGTAATAGTGCTCGATGAGACACGGCCGCGACGGGACAAACCGTGATTTTGAGTGATCTATTTATTTAACAATAATTCACGGCGAAATGAATAAATGAACATTGTTCGAAGTCACGTGAATGGGCGCAAGGTTTAACTCTAGTAGGTATACGAAAATTTTCCTGGAACAATGTTTTGACTTCACCGAGGTAACGTCCTAGCCACCAATCCTGAGGTCACGGTTTCGATTCCCACATAGGTGGGAAACCTCTACATTTGGGGCTTGGGTAGGTATGTGTAATAAGTTGTTTAAATAAAAATAAAATATTGAGAGTGCGCATTTGGCTCTTTGCCATTAAATGGGTAATTATTATGTTTAATATTTATCGAATTTCACGGTTAATTTCCCTCTAATATCTTGCCGTTTTGCGCGTGACTGTGTAAGGAGTTCGTTTGTGCCTTTCTCTAAAGGTTATTGTTTAAGATTCACAATGTACTTCTTTGCGTTATTTGCGTAAAGATATGCGTTGGCCGAGTGGTTGGACTTCTTTGAAGTGCTCTTAACGTAGTTTGAGCGATAAATCAATTCACCTAGAATTTGATGAATTTGACGTCATTTTAAAGAAAAAACTCATCTTCGCATGGGATAGATTACAGCTGTGCGCTCCAGAGGGTGAATATTGAAAACATTAGGAATTTATAACACCTCAAATTAGACAAAACAATTACGGTGTTGTAGTTAGTATGTACTCTCAAATATTTATAAATATTAACCAATTACTCGCCGCAGTATTTTTTACAGAATCGCAACAAACCTATTGTGAAGGTGATTTCACTGTACGGCGTGAAAAAATGAGTCAAGTTAGAAATTTATGTGGTTATATTTATTCAATTACTGACAATTTTTGTCATATATAATTACATTTTTGCACCATTAATATTACAGTATTTACTTCACACCTCTTGCATACGATTAGTTTACAATATAAAATTCGAATATGGTCTCCATTATGACTAGGGAACTATCTCGCTCAAACTACCTGAAGGGGCTATTCCTTGGTCCCCTCCTCCCACCCCCGACACCTCCCTCATCCACACGTGTGTCCCTCCGCGTGGACCTCGCGTCACCAAGCAGCCGTCGCCATGGCCAACTGAACGCGCCCTCTTCTTTCCCTCGCCTACCCGATTCTTTTCCTGCCTTTTTTCCCCGCCTCCCCCACCCCACCCTACGGGGGGTCCCACTGTCTCCACAATCCTCCTGGGAAAGGGGTTGTGGGCGTGGAAGGGAACGGAGGAAGGGGTCGAGGAGGGAAGTTCCAAGGGGGGGACGGGTGGAGGCGGGACTTTAATGGCAAATTTATTTGGAATTCGCGAGAGGAGGAGGAGAGGGTTGAAATATGCCTGTCAGTATCACTGAACGGTTAGCTCCCGCGAGAGAGGGAAAAGGGACCTTCTGGGCGGGGTTCGTTCCTCCGTCCCCCATATCCCTACCCTCCCCGGCTCTCTTCATTTCCACCCCGTCCCCTTTTATCTTTCCTAAACCTTTTCCTCTCTCCCTGCTCACCCTCCGTTCTCACTTTCCATCTCCTCACACCATACCCTCCCACCCCCCCTGATTCGTCCTTGAATCGTCTTTCTCCCCAACATCCATCCTCACCATTCCCACTTCCCCCTCTTCCTCGCATCACACCCTTTCTGCTTTTTTCCTCTTTTTTTTATAACTTCTCTCCAGGATCCTATCACCTGTAATTTTTTTGCTCCCGCGTTAAGTTTCCTGTGCTTTTTCGCTGTTTTATTTCATTTAAATCTTAATAATTTCCGCTGTGTCCTCTTTTTTGTCGCTCGCGGCCATATATCGAGTATTTTTTACCGAGATGTGTCCTCGTGCTTTTCAGTGAGCGTGGATTCATTATTTAATCCGGTTGAAAAGTACGTTAGTGTGAATTAAAACGACAGTGCATTAGTGCGGAATCGCGAAATATGGCATTAAATTCCGTTGGAGTCAACGTTTACGAGTTTCGTCGACCTGCCTTGACTTTTATTTTGATTAATTGCCAATTTCATTAGGCTCTATCACATTTCCTCTCGGTGCATTATTTATGCGAGGTAATTGATTGAAAGCTTTATTAATGGCTGAATTAAAGGATGTTAGGAAAAAAACGAAACAATTAGTTCCATGACGTTAATGCTTGTTAACGGATATGAAGTCTTCAGAGTTGGCATCGGAAACGATTCATATTTTACTCATACATTTAAGCCATCTTTCTCTTCTCGAATTTGCTTTTCTCCGCTCTAATTATCTAAACGTAACTGGCATTTTTTTTACATTTTTCGGAGTAGGAGATACATTCGCTTACGGAGCGAATCCAATTTTTTGTCCATGAAACCCTTTAAAAAATGTGAGCCGGTCCCGAATGTGCTGTGTTCTCTTTTGTTACGGCGTTATAAATCATAAGTTCCTCGAGTGTGTCTCGGCTCGCGGACCCCAACTGCGGCTCTGTCCCCTGGTCTTGACCCATGCGAAGATTTACACTCTTAAGCCCAGTTGGTTGTAAAAAAAGGGAAAGATAGGTCGAATAATATGTGTTACTGGTTCAGATTAAATTCAGATTACGTGAGAAATTTGTGTGCGTTAATAAACCTAAGTCAAGTTTTGTTGTTCTCGACACCATTCCTCATGGAGTAAATCTTGTGTTGTTTTTAAAAGGATTTGACGATAATGGCTTTCATGCTATACGTGAATAATTGATCTTGTCTGAAGCATCTGATTCTTCAAATATCTGGTCCGATTCCATGAAACAAGCTTTCCGTTTGCCATCAATAATTTTCAATTAAGGCTGTACTCGTTAAAGTGTCTTCCTAGTTTTTTTTCTCCTTCCATTAATGCTTGGCCTAAATGGTGGAATAGAGAGGAGTGCATGATCAACATCTTGAGACATAAGTTGTGATGAAAATAGCTGGGTTTAATTTTATCCAATGTGGCTGAGAATATATATAAATTCCTGATAACTATTCCACGTTCGTTAAAAAAATCTTTCTCTCGCACTTCAAAAGGCGATGCTGATAGGAGTTTCCATTGGAACGTGTTCGGTGTCCATGACACGCACGGGGTCCGTGTTCCATGAATCATTTTTTGGCTCTAGCCTATTCAATTCACCTTTATTTTTTTCTCGACTGTCTGCATATTCAGCCTTCTATAAGGTGGTCACAACTCTGGGTTCAGGGTCCGCTGAGCATTATTACTCTTGAAATGTTATAGGTTCTTCAGTACTTTGGATAAAATAATATTATTAATGAATAAAACCAAATGAACCTGATAGAATATGTGTATAGGCTTCCCGTATAGCCCTTGTTAATTTCGTATCAGAAATGGCTGTGGCATCCCGTGGGAATAGGAGGAAACAAGAGTAAAGTTAAGAATTTTCAGATGCACGCATAGGATTTGTTTTCCTTTTGTGCTTAAGTGATTGCAGGGGTAGCAGTGATAATTATTGTAATCCTGTTAAGTTGAAGAAGGTCGCGGTTCCCTTAATTATTGACGGTAATTCGTCCTCGCCTTTGATCTGATGGATGCGGGCTGTGACAGATGAGGGCGTCCATGACGACTCTTTTCGAGGGTAACATTTAGGGATTTCGCCTTCATCCGACTATGGACCAGCTTCCGGCGGTTTGCACCCAGGAACGACAGAGTTTGC
This sequence comes from Pyrrhosoma nymphula, assembly GCA_963573305.1. Lineage (NCBI taxonomy): Eukaryota > Metazoa > Arthropoda > Insecta > Odonata > Coenagrionidae > Pyrrhosoma > Pyrrhosoma nymphula. Next base: position 84,901,698 of record OY754339.1, read on the forward strand.
TTAGTAGGCTGTTTGTTTGCAATTGATTTGAGGGTACACATCTGAATGAAGATCCGGGGACTTAGTTGCAATTAAGTAGTGATTAAATGTGATTAAAAATTAACCGTGTAACGTACTCGTACTCACATATAAGCAAACTCGCACATAGAAAGACATTCATGTATATTTTTGTAACCCCGGCAGTTAAATTGTACAGATGGTGACGCAGATTATTCTATTATATTAATTTTGCATAATTAGAACACCGATATTTCAATTTCAGACCTTTTTATCCATATTCAAAGAGTTAAAACATTGCGCATTCCTCCATATTGAACCCCACGTTGCGGGATTTAACAACCACGTGAAAATTACAATTATAGGTAAGAACCGGAACCACGCTAGTTTTTAGAACATTCCAGATAAACGGAAGTACGTCAGTAGCGAAGCTTCTAGAAGGGCGACAATGCATCAGCGATTAGGTATAAAAGCCGACGCACGTTAATTTATTTGTGTTATTTGAGTGAAGTGTTTATAAATTTGTTTGTGGGGTACAATAAAGTGTATTCGCATGTGCAGTCAGGGCAATAAAAAATAAATAGATCTTGTAATAGCAAGCGCGATTGTTATAATTAGATTTAGTAGGGCTCCCTAAAATTTCCCGTAGCGTAGCAGATCCAGTGAAAGAAAAGGTTAGTGACATTTAAAAGCGTGTCAGGCTTAACATTGTGGAAATACTTTATGTCCATTTTAAATAAAACAACGTTGGTAAATTTCCACACAGTATATTATCAACCACAAAATACAACACTGACCAAGGTTTCGGCACGTAATGCCATTCTCTAGGTTTTTTTCAAGGTTTTTCTCAAGAATTCACCTTGAGAATGGCATTACGTGCCGAAACCTTGGTCGGTGTTGTATTTTGTGGTTGATAATATACTGTGTGGAAATTTACCAACTTTGTTTTTTTTTTGTTTTTAGTGACATTATTATGTTAAAGGGTGATGTTACAACCGTAAACGGATTTTTTATGTCAAAGGGTAGGCAGTCATGATTTCCCAGAGTTCTTCAAGAATCAAAGTTAATGCCAATACCCAAAACGTTTGCATCATAGTTTCAATGTATTATCTCCGTGTGAAATAATAAAAAAGTGTTGATAGGAAATATGGACTCGATTACATTAATACGGTTAAGTTCACGCTTAGAGTTAAAACTTCGAATGGTAACTCATACCTTTTTAAATAATTATTTTTCCACGATGATGAGATGTTAGTTAATCTTAATTTTGAATTTCACCAGCATTATGACGTAATACTTAACTCTCACTCAGTATAATGATTCAACCCAAAGGTTGGTATGGATAGTTGAGGGTCGAGCTTACCCCGGACTAAGCCACAGGCGTGAGAATTTCACAAATTCAGGGTAGGGGGGCCAGTTGTTTTCCCTGGGCCACCTCGCACCCCGAGGATTTTCTTTGTTCAGGGGCGTCCAAAGGCTTCACCCGGATTTGAACCCGGGACCCTTCGATCAGTATCCAAGTCATCTACCCACTAGGCCACCACGCTCCCAATATACTTACTGAATACTTAACTAACGAACGTAATTCGATAAGCTAATGTTATGCAATTCTCGATGACCATTTTTGCAAGTTGTAATAATTCTCCTACTTACTTTTTTCTAGTCTTATCGCTTCGAAATCCGTATTCTGGGGAATTACATTTGGGCTTTGTGTTTAGTGTCTCTACGTATACGTCCAGGGATATTTGCTGTGATAGTAAATTTTGTTCTCCTAATTTTTTTTAATTGTATAAATTCCGAGCATCCTTAAAAGCAGAAGCCGAACAACTCGTAATTCATTCACAATTAGAGACTCTTGTACCCCAATGTTTTGTCCAATTATGGGTCGATATTTTATTTCAATCATTCGCTTTTCTATTTTTATCATCTTCAAGGAGATGATCCATCCTGGATGTAAGGATTCAATGGATTCATTCTCGGCAAATTGGTGCTTTTCGTTTCATTTCTTTCACGTGTACGCAGTTCAGAAGGTTGATAATATATTTTCTGTTACACTTTCTAACGTTTCACTCAAATCGTTTTATCTTACTCTTCTTGTTTTTATTTACGCATTTAAATTGTATCCTTTTTCATTTTTTGGGTAATAGCTCCGATTCAAAGATTCCGCTCGAAAAAGGCAAGCCGAGCGGTCATGCAAATTGATATTAAAACACGTGTCCATCCTAGTTTTAACGATTGTCTGAAACCTTGCGAGCGAATTTTTTCCTCTTCGAATGTTTTTCCCTGGTAACACCTGTACAATTTCCTTATGCCCAAAGGGGGGTTTTCCTCGTCCGCTGCCCTTCCTTTCCCTCCCTTCCTTCTCCCTCCCCTAAAACCTCCCCTCCCTCCTTCACTCCCTCCCATCCCCCACCCTCCTTACTGCATTGACGTCACGTGGCATTGCCAGAGGGCGAGAGCGCTTCCACGGGTGGTGGTGAGGTCGAGAGGCATTCGAGGTGGAGTTTGGCGCATTGGAGTTAATTAGTCAGTCCTTTCGATGCTCCGGTCTGAGGGCGACTCGCCGAAATCATTTCATTTTTCTTCTCACTCCACGCCCGAATTCATTGCGTAACTGAAGTTGAAAGAGAAGCCACCCTTTTCAGTCCCCAGTATCGTGAGCCCCTTCAGTGCATTCAAGAGATTTGACCTCGCGAGTGACATCCTCGCCACAGATTTCTTTTCAAAAATAGACTCGGTGGTGAATTTCTTAAAGGGTTAGTTATGCGGCGTCTCTCAATCGACGAAACAAATCGTCGCATGAACTCATAACGTGCAGTGCCCGTAATTAGTGGTGTGGTGGAGTTTCGTAATGAGCGAATATGGTCATACTTAATGTTTTTTGTCGTAGATTCTCTTCGTAAATGTAGTTCATTTCCTGCCCCGCCTTAACATCCAGTCTTGGCATTAGCGAACTTCACTTAAGCAATTATCCGTCGCCTCGTGGTTTCTTGTGCTGATGGCAACAGAGCTTTGACAGTACCGATGGGTTAATTGTTCCGGACCTCTAGTTCTCTGCAAACTCGTCTCTCCCGAAGTAGGAAGCCTTTGGCACAATGCTCTCTCTCTGGGCGAGAATAGCTTTGTGCAACCACGGATTGACTTGTGTGTGGCAACTGCAGAGTCTTGGAGGAAAATTGAATCTTTTCGGTTATCGTATACGCTGACTGCAATAACGTCCTTCCCCAAGAATTAAGTTTCATCTCTCAAGTGGCTCACATATTACTCGCATGATATTAATTGGTAGGTCTTCCATTACCGCTAGTGGTTGCACAAAAATTGACCTTTAGATATTGATTTCGTGTGCCAGATATACAACGAGACCCATAGACTCATGTTTATGATTGGCTACTCATACGTTTTGTTTGTTGTACCAATCTTGTGGAGATTTTTTCCTGACGAGTGAATTTGTTCGGCGAATTCAATGCGGGCTAATGAAAAGAGGATAACCTATTTGGATGCCGTTTTGCGATGTAGAGTTTTATTAATGAGTAGCATTTTTTGTGTGTAAATATTAACGTTCAGAGATTGTAAATTATGTAAATGTTACAAAACTATTCTTTTCAAGACCTGGCATCTGCTGACAATCCTATGACTTAGCAGGACCACAAGGAAGCATTATTAAAAAAAATATACATTGTATTAATTATTATTCATTGTATTCAATATTATGTTTTACTGTAAAGGGTCATGATATGTATACATTTGTATCAATCTCTGTAAATTTGAATCAAAAGCTGGATAAATATCATATTTAAAAAAAAGAAGGCAGTGGTAAAGAGTCAGTTCGATCACCCACTATGGTTAACATTTTCATGGAAATTGACGTCAGCGTGAGAGAATCTGGGTACAAATAATGAATAGTTCTTTATTGTATTTGCCCTCAGCTCCCGCTTTCTGCCGGCTTATCTTTGCTTTATCTTTGACCGGCTGAACTCAACCTTTGATCATTTTCTGCCGTTTAAAGGTCCGTAGGTTTGGTTGTGCAATTTCACTTGACGTTCTCAGTACAGTCTAACTCATTCACACGAGTGTTAGTGAGAAAACTGCATTGATACGATATCATACTCATCGTAGTGTGAAGTGTGATGCTCATAGCGCATTTAAAAGCGTGTAAGGTTAATGATTAAATTACTTGATTACAACATGCATTGCCCTATAAATTCAATGGTATCAGTCAAAATATGATGGAACTCCTTCATGATTGTTGAAAAAGGAAAGACAAGGGCAGGTTCCACGGATATTTTATTGGCGATCGGTTTCGATAAAAGGTATCGAAAACTGCCTGATGATGATAACTTGTATCGAAACCGGTCGCCAATAAAATATCTGTGGAACCTGCCATTGTCTTTTCTTTTTGAACAATCATTACTCTATGCTCTTAAGATATCTACGACTATTGACGCATTAGCATAAATCGCTAATGCTTGTCACAAGCATGCAATACACTGTAGATATGCTACCGATGTTAGAGGGACCGTTATTATTTATGTATTTTGCAACTACATAAATGGACAGAGATTCAAGATTTATGCTGAAAACATGCACGACGTGCTGTAAGTACTAGGTAGCACATAAGGATACAAGTGTTAGGGAGTACTACTACTACTAAGAGCTACACTACCTATCGACAAATCTAGTTAAAAGTCTCATTGGCAGCTGTTATGGTCTCTTATCGTTCGCGGGAAAAATGACATTTTAAATCAGTCCGTTCTGCAGTCTAGTTCCCTAATTTTATTCTCATAATCTGATCTACCGTAGTATGTAGGATTTCGTAAAATATTATTAACGCCTTCAGATAATAACGGTTTGGAACTTATATAATAGATTAAGTCTAAATAGTGCGTGGAAAGAAGAATGTTTTGTAACTATCAGTTCGTCGGAGTAGCTCTCTTATTTCCAGGGATGTAACGTGGTGCTAAAAAAAAAAACATTATCCGTGTCTCACTGAAACTCGCATGATCTGAATTTTGCAAGCACCTAATCTAAGCCTAGTGTGTAGCCTCCCAAGTCTTTCACGGCTCCCAACCCTCCCAACCTATGGTCCTTCCATCAGCTGTATAGTGACACTTCCTGTTCACTCGTAGCGGTCTTAAGCGAAGCGCGCGGATTTCATGTGTTTTATTTACTTCGCGAATTTTTATTTATTTTATTTAATTTTTATTTAATGGACATTCAGTAAAATTACGTTGGAATAGTCTTTGTCAAGAAAACAACGCATAAGCATCAAGATAAAAAGGAAATGTCAATATTTTTACACTCCATAAATTCATTTAGCGAGTAGAATGCTTTAGATATCAACCAAGAGGAGAGGACCTTTTTAAAACGCTGACTGGTAAGATTTCTTGCTTGCATAGAATGAAATCTTTCATTGCTGGGTTCCAAATGCCTGCGGCGCTTTTAGATGTTTTAAGACTGGCTGAGGAAGAACACCGATTACAATACATTCATGCTAAACTTCTCTGGGGATGCTATTCAAGTAAATGATCCGGGCCGAATAAACTGCATTAGTTTAAGAGTCTCAGTTTTTTCTCAGTTTGCAAAGTCTGCCGGTCATTTTTATAAGAGTACACGTTCAGATATCTTAAAGAGCCTGTGAAGTGCTCCCTCATTTACTTAGGTAGTTGTTCATCTTCTGCCCAAGAAGGATCCATTTATTCTGTCTTTTATATCTCGCATGGGAATGGGGTCTAATGGTTAAATGAATTATGCATAGATCATCGCATAAAATAAAGTAAGCTTAATACTAGTTATATCATAGTTACCTGCTTAAGTAGCTCTGCTGTTAAGGTTTTTTGTTACCTGACTAGCTTCTAATACATTGGTGCACAGACCTTGGTTTTGATACGAACATTCATAAATCTCGACGGGTTCGTCCTTGGCAACTTGAAGGGAAAGGAAAGGAAAGACTTTCTGGCTTCATCGATCACCGGGCTTTTATCTCGACAGATATTACGTTTAGCGGCAGAAAACATTAGCTGCAGTATCAGCCTACTCACCACTTTTAGCAGTTTTCATGAACATAATTTCACCGTCAACAGCGAAAGAAACTGCTGACCTGGCATATCTTAATGGCGGGATGGAATCACATTGCTCTTCTCTCGGAGAAGGTTGATAATTCTCCCACTTCCCATCTCTAGGGAAAAGTTTAGCTTTGCGAGATTATCAAGATAGTTGCGTTCATGTTCCATTCTTAATTTAATTTAAAGCAAACCATTACAAGTAGGCGTTCGCCTGGTGGTAACATAAAAATAATCATAAGAACATATGCATGAAATTTTCAAATTACCTCCAAATAAATCATTACAGAATCGAGGAACACTTGTTTTCAAATTTTAACGTTAGTGGAAAAGATCTCTAAAAGTACTTCTCTCATTCACTCATTCCACTCCTTTATACCTCTATTTAGGAAAGATTGCTTCAAAATATCCGTTTTCTGCTTTGTACATTTAATTTTATATTTGTGGTCATTCCTTCTTGTGTAGCAGGGTGAGTCCAGCCTTCGATTTATTTCCTCTAAAGCCCGTTCTTTTGTAATTGCTTTGTATATCCCGCATCGTCTATTTGTGGTTCTCCTTAATTTCAAAGGTTTACAACCCAGATACCCCAGCATGACTGTGACACTGTCACACCTTTTGTGCCTGCCTAAAACATACCTGGCTGCCTTCCTGGTACTTTATTCAGCTTTAAAATATTAATCTTACCATGAGGATCCCACACTGCAGTTGCATATTCTAATACCGGACGAACCATAGTCCTGTAGGCCATTTCTTTCGTTTCTTAAGCAAGTATGTGTCATCATCGAACTGTTGTTGTATTTTTCATATTTAATAGCATTGTAATGGGATTTGTATATCTAGAAATTTATTTGTGAGCTTTTTAAAACTCGATATCATAAACCGTAGGATGTACAGTATAGTAAGCATTATGTACGTTCCAGAATATTTCTTTGAATTAACGCAACTAATTTTTGTGTTAATAGCAAATGAAAAAAACTTAAATTGAAAAAAACATGAATTTATTCCTTCCTCACGAAGCTGAAGTCCAATAGTTTTCATTATTTAATTAAAGGGAACTATCCTAACCGCTAGATAACTCAGATGGTGATTATAAACCAAACTCTTAATGCTGTTCAAGCCCTAGAAATAGTTAGAGCATTAGGAACACAGATGCGACCACGATCTAAGGCTGTTCCACAAGGATAATACGAGCCGTTTCTTTTGAGGTTTTTCTAAAGAGTGGAAAGGAAAGAACTCGGCAGGACAATATTTCAGGCTGGCAATTGCGGTTGTCCTTGCTGACCATTTCAGAGGCGGCTCGGAATAGGTTGGAATATACCTCAGGCCGATTCCACGATATGATGAATTACCCAGCGTTGCCATCGCTGGAGATGATTGTAGAAAATAATGTCAACTAATGTCCGCCGAAGCCATTCCCGGAAACGGACGCAATCAGGATTAATGCCGAGCTAGACGATTAAATGATGGACATTTCACATTGTGGGGCGAAGCCGGTACAAATCCCGATTTGAGGAAGTTGCCATTCGCAAATTGCTCATCGTATAATTGGGTGGTAGACGAGATCAAACCTATTTCCTCGTCTATTTTGTGACTCTTAACCATGGCTACAGGAGGCGGTTCAAACCGGCGGATGTGTCGCAAACGGCCTCACGCAAATCACGCCATTTGGTCGGCAGTAAAACTTGTGTGAGGGTATTTACCTTCGACCGCAAGGGGTCGTTTTGAGGCGGACTAAATGGGGTGTCTTTATGGCACGCGACGGGGGGTCAAGACGGAAGAGGGAAGGGCGCCCTTGTGTAGGTATCACCCGCGGTAAAGGATTCGTTAGTAAAGTTTAATGAAGATTCATCAACATCAAATTTAATCTGCCATTCGAGGGCGGTTTCGCTGGCCGTAATAATTTCTTCGATAATAATCTTTCGCTTTGCAGCGTTAAGCCCTACTGCTTTGCAATTGGCGGTGGCGAATCACGTGCGTTTGACGATATTGCTCTATAGTAGCGAAATATTGATGCATGCATTCGTGATATGGTGTCATCTTTTGTGTCTGTTGATGTGGCCACTTTCGATATTGTGGTGGCTTCGGTCGTTTTTTATGATTCTAAACAGTGTTTATATCTCTTTAACTTTCGTACCTCTTTACCTACTTTGCTCTTTTTATGCGCATTTCAGTAAATCCGAGACAAATGAGGGAAAAGCGTGGATGTATCACTGCCATTAAAGACAAAACTCTAAGACTACTTTCTTTTAGCTTCGGCATTGACTACACTTATGTATTAACTGGTCCATAATGTAAAACGGTGATAATGGTATACACTGAAGATGGTGAAATTTACCATGAAAAAATCATTTGACTTGACTGGGATTCGAACCTGGATCTCGTAACTGGCTAACACACCTTACCGGCAATTGGGAGATCTGGGTTCGAATAACGGTCAAGTCAAATTATTTTTTCATGGTGAACTTCACCGTCTTTGGTGTCCTCCATCCTCGCACCCGTCCGCGTGACTGCGTAACACATAATTTGTGCATCCGCAATGTTTGTTAATGATGGTATTTTTTTACTTTTTTAGGCTAAATTAGACTGCTACGTGCTTGGGTGTATTAACAGCGATTTTTTCACGACCAAATTTCTTGCGTTTATCAGGTAGATAGATAGATTAACGTCTTTATTAGGGCGAGATTGAGACTAAAATTCCCTTATTCCATCTAACCCTTAACATACATTGGCTAGAAACACTCGATAGGTAGATGATAGATATTATTTTTGCTCATGTATACAGATAGAGAATACACAAAACATGAATTGAAGCATGTGAGCTTTAGGTAGCTTCAAGGATATTCGTGTGTGAAGCTACCTTCATGACGTGAGTGCTTTTCGCTAAAAGCATGCATAATACAAAATAAATGATTTGAAATACATTAATTCATTAAAAAAATTGAAAAAAAAATTTTGAATTTTTATACAATTGATTGTTTTTAAAAATACAATTGAAGACAAAAATTTTATATTTTTACCCAAAAAATAAAATCCATACTTTAAAAGCCAGTATTTTGTACGCAGAGTATTAGAAACTCACCTTAATTTTATTGGCAGCGTGGGGATTAAGTTTTTGCATCCTTCGTGCTCATTTCCCCTTTCTGAATCAATTAATGTCACACTTTCATCCCTGGAATCACGACGTAATGAGGCGGCGAGAGGTGCGTTGTATGGTGATCCTTGTCTCGACTAGTGGATGCGATGAGGGTAGAACTCACCTGGCACTTAGCCCAACGGCGAAATTCACGCATTTAGGCTTAAGGAGCAAGTTTGCCATCCCTGTTCCGACTTCCGCTAGCGGTTTTCCAGAAAGTTTCTAGAAACCCTGAAAATTAAGCTGCTCGGGTTTAGCTTGTGGTGTCGAGCGGTATTACCCAGGTTTCAACTTGGGGCCCACTGGTCACTGGCGGAACGCCCTACCCGACAAGGTGCTGACAGCTAAGCGATATACCTAGTTTAATTCAGAAGGACTCATAAAACTTTTGTCAATATAGTTGAATTAATTAGCTTTACTTAATTATCGGGTTCCATCACGTTTGTTTGCTTCTACCTGAAATTACTCACTCGCTCAGCCTGCTCTATAGATTCACCAATATCACAAACCCCACATCCCTTGAAAACCACATTCACTGGCTGCATTCTCCCAATTCTCTAATACTGCTCCGTTATGTACTCCACTGCCTGTCCCTTCAACTTGAAAATTCTAGAACGCCCCGTTAATTTCTTCATTTCCGTTGTCCGTCACCGCGTACAGCACCTCCGAAATTCTGCTCGCACTGAAATCATGTCTGGTCATTCATTGACCCCCCTGTCCACCTGCCGGAATATCACTGACCTTTCAATTATTTACACTGCATTAAATGGCCAGTTCCGATCCACTGAAATACTCCCATACTTTTCACTTCACATCCCCGCCCGCGCCTTGCGCAACAATCACCTTAATACTATAACCGAAATTCCATCTTTCTCTCTCCCAGCGATCCCTTTTTTACAGGCTTCCTTCCTTGTACAGCACCATTTCTTCTGCCTACCCTTCCCTCGATCTCTCTACTCCTTTCGGATCATTCAAATTCCAGCTTGGAAAAGCGTTTTCCTCCTGATTCCAGAAGTTCCTATGTTGTTGTAGTTTATTGATTTATGTTATTGTCTCATTGTTTTTATTTTGATACTATTTCCCAACCCATGTTTTTTCATTTTTATTTTGTTAATGCTGCAGATTCTAAGTTGAAAATGTTCTATGTAAAGGCCGACACGGCTGTTTTTTAATAGGTATTTAAAATACATCAAATCAAGACACCCCTGGATGATGATAGGTAAACCGTTGTAAATGAACCAACCAAACGCGATCGAACTCTGTGGTAAAACTGAAGCAAATTGATAGATTTCGTGGAATTTTGAAGTTTAAGGTTCGAATAAAGTTAATAATTAGGGCATCATACTCCAATTTATGTCGTAGTTTTGGAGTATCGTTTCATCGTGTTTATTTGCCCAGCGTTGTTTCACTTATTCCCGCGGTAAGGCCCATTACCGTAATGTCTCTTTTTAAAACTGCGTTAGCGATCACTGTATAATTTAATTGCCTTCTCGAGACAGTGTGATTCGAAAGGCGCTGTGATATTGATTCGGGTCGAGGTGTTTGTTTCCTGGCTCTTAATCTCTCCCTGTGTACGCGGCTTTAGTCGTGTTAATCGATTAGACACATTAATCTAGATCCATTAGTCGTTTTATAAGTGTTGTAATCCTCTCTCTCTCTCTCTCTCTCACCACCTTTCAGGTGCCGAAGACGTACACCGGTTCGTCGGCAACGAAACTCACACGGACTACTTCCGGTTGGTGCTGAAAGACGAGAACTCGCTTCTCGTGGGCGGAAGGTGAGTGGAATAAAATATATGGGGGGCGGCAGAAGGGGGGGCATCATCCAACCTTCCTCCTTGGGCCCCCACCTTTCTCACTCCCCGGCCCCCCTCATTCTCCCGGCCTTGCCCATACCCGCCCCTTGGCATTGGCGCATGCGCAGGGCCTCTCATCAGGTGCTGATGCAAAAGGCCATGATCCCCGCCCGCTCTGCCATGGAGAATTTCCCACGTCGTGTCTGCCGCTACATCAGCTCAGTAAATTACCGAAACTCGCGAAATGACGGAGAACGTACATATTTGTTTTATACTACCTAAATTGCAGTCATTGATATTTGCAGTTCCATGGTTCCCTTTTCGTTTACTGGGCCTACGTCAATTTGTTATCTCACTCCCCTTTCACTCTTCAGTTTCTGATAACTTGTCGTTTAATGCGAACGTGTAAATTGCATCATTTACGTCCATCGCGCTTGCGAACGTAGTAGTTCCCTTGGTGCAATATCGTAGCTCTGATGATGATGAGTTAACTGGGAAATCAGTATCTGTGTGTATTAAATATGGAGTGAAATATTTTAGTGTTTTCTTTCTTTATTCACACCTTTGTCCTTTGTACTGTACTTCATATGAATGCAATTTCTGCATGAAAATTTGCTCTCCTGAGTATTTTCATAATAGAATCTTTTTATCTCTGTTGTCTTTTATACAAATCTACAGTTTGACTTAGATGATGCTGAGATTTTACAGACTAAGAGTTCAAGACAGGAGGGAAATTGTAGGCTATTTTAAAAAGATCTCAGGGCCCCAAAAGATCCCAAAAATGGGCCCTTTGGTTGTCTACGCTACGTATTGTGTTTTGTGCAGTGGTTTCAATTTTTGCTTTTTAAAATTACTTTCGCTCAAGATAGAGGGTTGGGATTTTGTTATCAAATGGATGAAAGTTGTTGAAGAAGTTGAAGTTTATCATTCTTTCATTCAATTATCTTTTCCAATTCATGTTTGTCTGAAAATCGCGTTTTTAGCTGCAAAAACGCACATTTTTCTCTAAAATCAACAATAGCATTTTTCCTTGACAGCCAGATTTTGGTCTTAACGCGTTTAAAATTCATTTTGCTTAATTAATGGAATGCTAAGCATTGGGTTTTTTCAGTGGTTTATTATTTGCCTTTTAAAACTACTTTCACTCAAGATAGGGAGTTAAAATTTAATTTGTCAGATACCCGAAAGAATGAAGTTGCTCATTTTTTTCAATCGATTCTCCTCTTATATGATGAACTATGAATGAAGTGTGATCCCGAACAACGTCGAGTAATTCAGCTAGTAATAGAAATATGTTAATGTAATTTATTATGTATAATCTTCGCTCTTCTTGTTCGATTGATTCTCTCGTTACGTTCGCGTTTTTTGGATGAAGTATTGAGCTCATTGAGTAAAAATCATTTTGCTTAAATTTTATAATATATTTTGGTGGTTCTCGTTCTGCTAACTACAGCCATAAGATGCGGCACTGTGAAGTAAATTTCTTTTGCTGCACGGAATGCTTTTCTACTTTCGTCGCATTAGCAAAAAAATCAACGCGTTAATTTAGATATCCTGTCGGCTTCCGGAAAAATCACACGATTCCTAGAATTTTAGGTCACCTTAACCGTAGAGTCATTTAATACCGTTGCGATCCAATTGAAATCAGTGTGGAGGAAGAGCTAAAATCAAGGAAAACCAATGTCACCTACAAAGTTGCAAATGATATTTTATAAAATTAAGTATGGCACATTTTAGGTTTTTGAGAGCAAAAGATAGTTAATTGCTGAGAAAAGTTTTGGATAACTCATGGAAATTCACTTCCAATCAATCAGTTCAATTTTGCAACCTGCCACGCCATGCATCATTTTTTATTACTCGATATTGCTGGATTGTAATATTAGAGAGAAAAAAGATTTAGTTTCCCTAGTTGTTCCCTATGTGGCAGTTAAAAAAAATAGCGGTGGTAATGTTACCCTCTGTCTCCACTTTTTCTGCTCCCCATCCTAAAGAGTCAATTCGCTGCTCCGCCTGATATATGAATAAAAAAAAAACGATTGCATGTTCCACAGTGGTTGATAATAATTATTCTCTCTTTGATTCGGAATACTTTTACAGCGTGTTTCAAAAGATACTGATGAATGGTAGGTAGATGTGGAAATATCGTTTTCGGTTGAGCAAGAAAGTATGGGAATAAATAGCGATTATATCTCACGGAACTGGGTTTCCTTAGTTTTCGGGTCCCATGTAAAATGAATAGTATCGAAAGTATTTAATTTTCCTCCGTGAGACGTGAGTTAACACCCGCAACTGAGCTATGGTCCTTATATCGTTAATGTAAGCTTAGATTAAATATTAGATCGAAAGGGGTAAACGCAAAATATTGAGATATTTTTAGGTTGAGCAAGTTAAAAATGAGAAATGAATGTTATATAATAAAATAAGTTTCGTGGAGCGTTTGCCGTTGAGATAACTTCTAATTGAAAATAAGCAATCCAGCAAGGACCAGATTTGAGCAATATCTACTGGATGATCAATTGATGAAAGCAAGAGAAAGTTTTAGATGCATGAATGAATTATCATATAATTGCAAGCGATCAATGGTTATGGATTAAGCGGTCTTATAATGTCTGGTCAGCGTTACCCGCTAGAGGGCGTTGACTTAACTCTTACATAATGTTAGCTGAGAGTCTGTGTACATCATACAGTCGGTTAGTTGACTTGTGCGTTATCGTTAACTGATAAACTTCGGCTTTCATTGCGATAAAACATTAAACCAAAGATTTTAAAACGGCCTAGGCATATTTATTAGTATTAGGGTTAAAATAAATGTGGTATCCTTCAGTGTAGTTCTTTTTATTTTAAAGCTTACGGTTTGAGGGCGTTGGGTAAAGGTTTGTAGAACAAAGGTTGTTGTTTGTGGCGACTCGAAAAAGTTAGATAAACACTGAGGGATTAGGGTAGGGTTACCATACGTCCTCATTTATGCGGACATGTCCGTATTTTCGACTTTTAATGTAGCGTCCGCGTACATTTTTACGATTTCTGCTTATGTCCGCATGTTTTTATTTTTGGGAAGTAAGATCTTTTGGTTTTTGTTTTCATCTCGTATCACCAACTAGTAAAAGATATTTTTATATCGATTATTGAATTACATCGTAAGCGATATGTTAGGGTGCTTTCGATTTAGGGCTATAGCCGGTGATTGCCACGCCGCGGGGCTTTCGATTTAGCTGAATACAGGGGCTGGCATCAATTATGGCGCTTCGTGGTGTGCTATTTTCTCTGTACGTAAACTTAAACTAATTGTTGATAGATGGCACTACTGGTCTACTATGGGTTGGCAATAGTTCATGTTTGGCTACCAGATCGCTCTGTGACACGAGGCAGGGGTTGGGGCGATGGCAGCTGGGGGGCGGGGGGGTACGCCGTGGAATATAGCTATTTGACAGTATATAATTGAACGAATAATGTTTCATTTGGCAGTCCTAAGAGCGTGTTGATCAATCCCGATGAGGGTGTCCGCATTTTGGGGTTTCAAAATATGGTAACCCTAGATTAGGGCTAATTACATTCGAGGACTTGCATCTAAAATTTCTTACGAAATTTAGGTTATTGATGATTGTCTCTCGGAATCACATGTATGTGAATCAGGTATTGCAGCCGTGAGGTTGCTGATGAAGAAGTTTTTTGTCGAATTAGTGATAAATAATGTACGTGCTCGGAAATTGTGAATCCTGTCTTAATTTTGGATCATGTGATATCCCTATTCGGCTTTTAATATTGCTTTTAAGTTTCAACCAGAAGTAAATTTTTAGAGTGCAGGATTTTGCAGATAATATTGCACAGAATGTAGAGCTCTGGGGTTTCCAACGGGGTGATGTTGGTAAGTGGTGCAGACGACGTTTCGAAGGCGTAGTCTGCCATCGTCCTTAGGGTGATTGGTTTGACCAGATGAGTGTTATTTATTTATTGTTTCATTGAGGTCAAGTTGGTTTTGATTCCCGCTCCTTTTACCACGCTTATTTTAACTTCACCTGTTTGTTTGTTGTTGGTTGGCTTGTCTAGATGGAATCTTGTAATCAAAATCTAACCCACTTCCCAATGTTCAATCCAGCTGAAATTTGGCACACTTACTTGCTCTCGATGACAATTCATGAATCAGTCATTAAATTCACTAATTACCAAGTTAATATACTGAAATTAAATTTTTTTCTTTTTCATTTTGTGCTGCCTCCTACGGCCGTCGGTGTCGCTAGTATAAGTTAGCGTGCAGAGTTCTCTGGATGGCAGTTCTTTACACTACTCCCTCATTGGGTTATATTACTCACTATATAGTGTATTATCCGCAGTCCAGAGGACTCAGTTAGCGTGTATAGTGAGAAGAAATGTTAATAATTTAAATTTCAAATAACCATAGAACATCCATACTAAATTATACACTTTGTATTTTTTTACGGTTTTAATTAGTGGTTAAAACTGTAGAAAAAATACAGTGTATAATTTAGTATGGATACTTATAATTTCTACAATGTAAAGCGTGAAACCATAGAGTGTAACCATTGCACAATTACTATAAAGACTAAAAAGTAGAAAATAATAATAATATGTAATAAAAATACTTTTTCAAAAAAACCACGCTTGTATTAAGGCGTACTAAAACGTAAAAAATATTTTTTTCAACACTCGGAAAATAAATGCTTGGGCACTCATTCTTAATCGACATCCAACCTCTGTCATTTATATTATCAATACCTATTCCACTAGCGCCCACGATTTTATTTTCTGAGTGGTTAAAACATTATTTTTTACGTTTTAGTACAATTGAATACAAGCGTGGTTTTAAAAAAGTATTGTTTTACATATTATTATTTTTAGTAGTCTCAGGGCTGATTACCGCGCACAACTAAGCTGAAAACCTATTTCTCGGTTCATGCTGTTTTACTCAATCTTGATTCCCACAGCCTCTTTTACAATCCGGGCCCAGTAGTTTTTAGCAGACTTCAAACAGCACATATCAGAATGCTAAGTGAATTCGCAACACCATAATCACCTAACTGGAACTCATTCCAACCATCACATTCACTACAGCAGATCGAAAACCAACTAGCATTGGGGCCAAGTCAATGGGGTAGTTTACAATATGCTGCTACAGGCATGGGATTAAATGACAAATTTAGCAAATGTAAAGTTGTGGTCAATTTCTTTCTAGCTGAGAAAAATTACTACTGTTTCAGAATTAATCAATGAAAAATTATGATGCCTAATTATTTATATTTATGACTTTGTCATCTGCAGTTTTATTTACCTTACTAGTTGAAAAGCCTGCTGAAACAGGCTATAATATCGGCGAAATGGCCGAAAAGAAATGGAAAAAGTAAATAATTAAATTGAAATTAGTATGTGGTTTTTTTATTTTTAATGAAAACAATGTATGCAACTATGGTAAACATTATACAATATCTAAATGTCAAATATATCTTTGTATAAAACATGTTTGGTGGAGCAGGCCGAGCTGTTACTAATTGTAAGCAGTTTCCTTTTTTTTTGTAAAATTTTAAAAGTATATTTTGAAAAATGCATACGCCCACGCCGTATGTGAGTTAGTACAGAATGTATATGCAAGGCCATGGATAAAATTATATCCATGGGCTTGTGTGTATGGGAGCTCGCTTGCCATCTATTGGCGCACATCTGAGTCACTACGCCTTGCAACTGGACCATACGTACCTATGCGTAGCCTTTTATATGATAGATGTGGTAAATATTATTTTGAAATTTGTTATTTTACTCATGGTGATTACTGTTTTGTTTTATTTGTTGACTGGAAAAGCGTGACGTCGCGGACAATTCGGTAGCACGGTATTCTTGTGCAAATAAATGTGAAGTCAATGTTAAATATACAGGAAAGCGTTGTTGGGAAAGTACTTAGAGGTCACGGCTTTACCTGTCCCTTGTTGCTGTGAACAACTTGTGATTTGCACTATTGGATTTAATTACCAGTCCTTGGTCGTCGAGAAAATCCTGAATCAACGCAGCGAAAATACCCGGAAAACCCTGCACGATCTTTTGAAGGAAAGATTTCCCTGTAGTCTGGGAAGAAATTACGCCATTACTTAGGAAATGCAAGCGCTTACGTTGTCAATTTGTACTTTAAAGAGGGCAGGCATAATCATGTAGGCAAATTATCTTCACAACCGCACCAGTAATGATCACGGTACGATGTCTACGCAAAAAAATAACATTGGTGGGTTGATAATAGCGTCTGCAATTAAAACTCAATGCGTGTGAATGCCTCTTTGACCCCTCTCCAGGTGTTCTTGCCCGGCGCTCTAGGCCTCTTACGGATGATGGCGATACGCAATCGATACGGTGGGAACATCCCTTCAGAGCTAACATGTGCGGGATTGAGTGCTCCCTTTAGTATTTGCATTCACAAGGTTTCCTTTTCAAATTGAGTACTTTGAGATTACGAGAAACGTTACTACATGACCACTCGCGGCTAATGCATTTTCTGCTTGATAAAACTTGATTATTCATGGGAGGAAAAATGCCGTCTCTACGCGTTTTGGTATATTAATCCCTCTTTTTTTAAAAACGCATTCCTCTGCAAAAATTCGGTTATCAGTGTTGACTTAATGTGAAAGCTCTTTTGCTCTCTTGCACTTCAAGAGAGCTCGCGGGAATGCATTCCGGGAAAAAAGGGGATTTCCGGGCACTGTGAGAGCTTTGTTTACTCACGTGTTCATTCAACACTATAGAGATGCGGGATCGTTCGGGGGAAAGAGTACGTATAGGCAAACTAGGAGGGACTGTTTGGACGGCGCAATTTTTCCTCCATCTTCGCGAAGTGCTTCGTTTGGTCTGGTTTTATGTCATGCTCTTTGCAATGCGTAAATTAGTTGAAGAGGTGTGTCATGAATACTCCTTCCTCCGACATCAAGTTTTCTGTTGTGTTAAAAATTATTTTCTTTCCGTCGTTTTTACCTTCTAAGTTTAATATAATTATTAGCCAGTTGCCATTGCGATAAACAGTGTCAAATTTCACTAGTCAACTTACTATGACTGGAAAAGGATATCCTCCAATCTGGTGGAAAACATTTTTCATCTAAATTATTATATCTCATATATTATCTATATTACTACTATCTTATTACGATCTTATATTTAACTAACGTAATCAATGGAAGTTGGAGCTTTAAGTACCCCTTCAGGGTACCCATTATTTGGGGCACCATCAATTAACAGGAAGCCTGGTCACAAAAGTATACTTATCAACTGAGAGAATTCTCGCTTAGCTGACAAAATAGAAAAAAAATAAGGACGACACGAACTAAAGTTACAAAGCAAAAATTTAAGCAAATATATCTCAAGCAGTTAGATATACTATGAGGAGTATCGTTTCTTAGCAGGTGACATAAACGAATTTTGCGCTACAAGGAATCAAAAGAAGATTTCTAAACTTTAAAATGCGATAACCTTTGTTCAAGGTTCCTGTTTATGGCCTCTGCTTAATTTATAGGCATGCTCCAAACTTTATTCCTGTAATGTTAGCATATCAGCTTCTTTTCGTCATAATTCTTTTATATTTATTTTCATGTATTCATCCTAATTATTCTTTAACTTATTCACCTATTTTTCTTCTCAAATCGTTGTCGTTTCTCGACACTCCTTACTGTTGATCACCATGAATATTTTAACATGTATTATTGTAACTATGCGGTAGCTTTATGGGTTAAGCGTTCAGCCTTCTCCGAAGGGCTTAGGTTCATACCCTGGTGAAGCCTTGTTGTGTAAGCCGTGGGACGTGCGCGACTCGCTAGGGATCAGTAGAGACCCTGGGAATGCCTTCTCGGCTACCGCCGCTATTGCCTAAGCTGTCTTAAGTCGTATTAAGGTCGATTGAGTGAGATATCAATTTTCATTAAATTCAATGAATTTGTTCTTATTATGAAGAAAAATACCTCATCATTCCAATGCTTACAGTACCCGATATTTTTTTCATATCAGTCGGAGTCAAAGCGCTTCAATAACATTTACCTGGTTTTCTCCGTTATCATCAGGTTATTCATATGAAGCCCTTTCATTCTTTTGAATTACTTCTTTTATTCCTAATGCTAAGATTTGAAGACTTGTACTGAAGTAATTTGACCTTCACATATGTTCGCTTGCAAACAATATTATACTTCGTCTGCATTTATTTCATTAAGTCCAATATAATTCATTCAATTCCTGGAAATACGTGTTGCGTATACCAAGGTTTCTTGTTTTTTCTCGTCTCGGAGGATACGAACTTCTACCCTTAACTTTCTGGTAAACATTTCCCTGTAATGTTATTTCAGTGCTATTTACGCTCCATTCCAGGTATGTCATCCACAGAGTGACTTTGACGTACTGGTTCATCAATTTTAGTTCCTAAATGTAATTTTATCCTCTTTCTTTCTTTACCGTTTTTCCTCGTATTACCTATTATAATTTTCGAGCAGCTGTCTCCGCAAGATTCGTGTTTATGTTTGTCGTACACTATAAGAATTTTGAGTCATTCCTCATCAACCCAAGAAATCAAGGAATAGACAGGTCGAAAAATCTCTTTAGAAGCTGGAAAAATGCTTTTCGTGCGGGAGTTGGTAAATCTTAATAGCGATATTTGCCAAGAATTCATGGTTTCGGGGATACCTAAAATTAAATTTTCCTGTCGATCAAAAAATTCCATCTCAGTAAATCGTGCGTCTACTCCCTTGCTGTTCATTTCCGAGCTCCCTGAGAAATCTTATCGGTTTTTTTTATATTTAGCCCTTTCTCGGGAATTTTAGCCGATTAATCGAGGGTTTAATGGAACCTGACGTCTACGATAATTAAAATAGGTGGACATTTAATATTTATGCAATAATTACTGTAACTTTCAACCATAATGTGTGCGTGGATGAAATGTTACATTTTTCCTTACTTAACTTCTGTTTTACCTGTCATTGAAAGTGCTTATGGAACAACTCCTTCCTCCCAATGCATTTTTTAACTGACGTCAATATCTTCGCCTCCATTGTTGAACTGTGTGGCGTTTGAAGTGTGACCGAATAGTCTGTGATAAACCATATATAGTTCTACACATGGTGATCATCTTTCTGTCCACTCTGCTTCTTTTGCGTTGTGTTATGATTATTATAGCGTTTTAAATTAAATAATGGAATCCCCCTTCTCAGGTTTAAAATATATAGGTATTCATGGAAACTCTATAGTCATATGTAGGTGCATTTATGAAAACGAGCTTGTCCTTCGTTTGGCAGCATTCTAGGTACGACCATTTCTGGCCAGAAGCTGAATACGAAGATGCATTGCTTTCAGTGACTTTCTTTTTACTAACTTTCCCGAGTATGCGAATCCTAAAGAACGTTTTATAAGGGTTTTAAGGCTACGTAAATCAAAAGTGTTTTAAATGTCTAATATTATATAAATATTCCATTGTGTGACGTAGTACAAGACTACGCCACTCTAAACACGTTATTTTTCTACAAAATATAATATATTAGATTTAACTATTGCCATGCGTTGCGTTGCATTAGTGTATTTAAATTGGTCCACTATTAAAAAATCAGGAAGCGTGATTTGGAGCAGAGCGTTGGACTCGGTTTCCTAGTTTGTGGTTGAATATTTTCTCGGCACGAAAGCCGAAGTTCTCTCATCGATAGCGCTCAGGTCAACTAGCTGGCAGTCTGATGTAATATACTAAAACCCTCACTCACAGTTAACATGAAGTAACAACATACTTCAACTTGCGGTTAACGTTAACCAGACACTATCATGAAACCGGGCTTGCATGGTGCAACTTATTTTTCCATGTGCTCCCTTCGGACCATTAAGGTCCCCGTAGAATGATTAGCCATCGTGTGATATCTGTGTGAAAAAAGAATCTGGGGATTTTAATTGACATGCGTTCAATTTGAACTGCAATAAAAAGATAAATCAAAGTATCGCAGCATCAATTGGCAATTTCGTCTGCTGGCGATTTTAATTCTTGGATTGAAATCGAAAATTTACTCTTTTGTTTGTGGTGGTGTTTTCATCTCTCCGAACACTCCATATTTCCTCGCAATAAGCCCTCTGTACCAACTCTACCAAGCAGTATGGCTGCTCTGCCGGAACAATGACCGGGAAGTATCTGTTGACTTCCATGCATACTGGCGTAGGAAGGAAGTTATACCGCCATTGGAATTTGTCACTTTTAAATGAAGTCTTTAAAAAGTAACTAACAACTTGCTAAAATATAAGAGCCTCTAATATGTTCTGGTGATATAATATCTTGATTTATTTATATTTATTTGATGTTCTTCTGGTGAGAGATGTTATGGTATATCATTGATATTCTTCTTTAACCATTTTCAGGATCGCGCTACTCGTTCTTACGACTTTTCTCTTTCCTTCAAGCATACTTATGAACTCCCTTCAGTGCACCGACAATGCCCATCCTTCTCATGCACTCTTGACCCTTCTCCCCCGGCATTCCACCTTCCAGCTCAGTCTTCAGCGTCTGACTCTCCTTTTATTATCCGCTCACCTGTCCTCCTCATGATTTCTTAGAAACTTTCTCTCTCCCCCCACCATTTCAATCATTTCTTCGTTTATAGCAGGGGTTCTTCACATGCAAAGGGGGAATCCCTCTTGAAGGGAGGGATTAGCATTACTATTCAGCATAATGTGAATCGGATAAAAATCGATTCTTAAACATGCGCTTTAGTGTCCTTTGCGGAAATTATTATATAATAGTTTTTATTGGGAAGAGGGAATGATATTCTGTAGATTATGTAAAATGTTTAAAATTGCAGTAGTGTTTTTCATTTCTCTGTGGTATCCAATAGAATAGAATAGGTTTTATTTATGCTCAAGGTACAACACCTCTTGTACAATTTTCCGGCTGGGACACGGCCTGTTGAGAAAGGCTCATTGTGTGATAGTTTATGTCCATGTGGGCTCTTGTGCATTACCTTCAATCAGTTTGAGAGCTTCGTTGTTAATCTAGCCGTCTCGTTGTGCGGTGAGTGGAAGAAAGACCTAGTAAGCGATGCACGATATATTCCGATAAAACTGACGTGTGGTTGTTCCGCACATATGCCAGCTTTCGTGATAGAAAACAAATCTCTCGTAGCAGGTGAATTCTTGCGAGAATTCGGGAAGAAAGCCACCGCCCCTGCGTTTCGTCGCTATTCTCATCTTATTTTTGTGAGTAGCTTTGCGTGCTGGCAGATGCGCCGTGTGCCCCTGTCTTGCCTCGGGCAGTCAAACGATTTAGGTCATCTTTCTTCGCGAAGTAGCATGCGATGAAAGTTGTGCTCGAAGACATTCTAACGTACACCAAGCGCACACGAAGTACACTAATTATTTCATATCGGAAAAACCCGGTTGTGGAAAGTAGGCTACCCCTCGGCATTGGCAGATTGTATTGCAAGCAGAGTACGGAAGAGACTGAGAGTTTTCCGAGGTGCTTCAATGGAAACTTCTGCTTCGATATTCGAGGGTGCATGCTACATCTGGACGGTTGAATAGAAAAAATAGTATGCTTAGAAAACGTAAATGCATTCATCTACTGTTCGCGCCAAAAATATGTATCCTCGAGTTTAAGCCTTCATAACTCCGTGGTGGCTAATTGGATTTTCACATTATGCACATCATCATTTATATAATTTACTGCTCTAAATAATCGATTTGTGGAACCATTTAAAAAAATATTTTTGGCGTAATAGTAAAAGAAAAATCTTCCATTTTTTATCGCTAGAGCGCCATGCGTCACCCTGACGTCAAACAACTGAAAATCAGTGTGTCCAACTACGAAATTTTACACAATGTGACACATAGCTTTATAATTGCACCTGCTGAGTTTCAACTTATTAACTTTAATGTTTATTTCTATGCTCTTCAATGTATGAAAGTACTTTTTCTCGGAAACTATTCGTCGTGGAGTCACGACAGCAAAACTGTTGCTTTTCTCTTTAAATTTTCATAGCGGACCAGATATTATCTCTCCGCCGAAGTTAGCACTTTTTTATCAAATTTTATATTTTCTGAAAAAGCGAGCGAGCCGAAACCTGGACTTCTCGTTGTACGTTGTACATGCATACGTACCATGTTTACTTCGTACCCCCCTAGCCACTACAGGGGCTTGAGGCATGAAATCCAGTGACGTCTGTTATTTTTGTTATTAATTGTGTTATTATGAAAAAAATATTCTGTGCACACATAAATATGTTGTATCTAAGTTATGGGTGCTTAGCCCTGGTCCTAGTTGCAAGCGACACGATGCGTGCCTATTCGTTAAATTAGATTGGGATATTGTGGGCAGCGATAATTGTTTTTTAAACTCATCAACTGAACGTCCTTCCAAAATTATTTCCTGTACAGTGCTCTCCTGCGGAAGTTATACCCGGTTACCTTGTCATTGACACCTGTCAGTGATACATCTGTGACGTATCGACGCAAATGAGTTAGTAGAACGAAAGAAATTAGTCAAATATGTAATTTACTTTGGGGTTATTTTCTGGCCATTTCTGGTATCTGGCCTAAGCACATTTTAAATGAACATCTGCTTTTTTTTTGGGGGGGGGAGATAATTAATCGCGATGCTTTTTTATATCTAGATGCTCATTTATATCTAGAAATCTTTTTTTAACTTTTGGTTGCTGGTAAGGCTCAATGATCCGTATACGAATCCCAATGCTCTCGGTGAAAATATGGCACAACAGTGCGTTTTCTTTCTTGTTATTTCACTTTTGTGATTGTATTATGCTCTTTGAAGTATTCTTGGCGTTATTAATCAAGCCCTCTGCCTTTTAAGTCGTAATACCTTCAATAGAAGGTACTCCACCGAATTGAGGAAGCATCACTCCGTTAATTACCCACAATGAAATGTAATGCGTGATAAGCTGGCATCCGGGCTGGATTCCAACCATCGGCCGTGAAGTTGGCCAGCAAACGTGTTACCCGCTGAACTGACCGGGTCAGTGCGACGAGTGATTAACTGCTCTCATTAAAGTCTTCGAAGCGTAAGAAACTTGGAGGCGTGGGATCGCTTTTAACGGAAAATGTTTTATCATACTATCTCACGAGATTCCTGACGCGGGTCGCGAGTCGGACTCATGTTTCGCATTTTAAATGCCAAATAGAATAGGTATGTACTTACTGAATGACAGGAGTACTGTGAATATAAGGTGTGGAAATACCCTTATAAAGCAATGCGTGCATGTAACGTTGGTGGATGAAAAACGCTGGGATAAGAATAGTTGTAGGAGTAAATAAAAAATAGTTCGTCCGTATCCGCTCGCTGTATAGAGTTTTGCGCGTTGAAGTCGAAAAGGCTGTTAATCTATTTCAAACTTGAATTATTAAATAATTTTAAGCCTCATTCATCCAAAAATCTCAAAGTTATGTTGAAAAATATGCTTGAGAAGTTAGATTATTCCGCCACTGAAGAAAAGAAATATGGCTGACACCATTTACTACCATTTCCATTTGGGCGACACTATGACGAGCGACTTATTTAATTTATATATTTCCCTTTACTGCGGGAGTGAATTACTTCAAGAATGTATTTGAAGCTTCTTAAAAAATGTCATCCTATCACCCGAAGTTAAAAAAAACTGTGATTAGTTAAGCTTAAGAGCAGGCTTTTCCTCTTTGTGTATGTATTGGGGTTCGACTCGGCCGTCTTTATTGACAAAAAGGGAGGAATCAGGCGTGATGTTGTGGAAGATGAACATAATAAGAACTCAGATATTACAATTTTCCACAGATAAAGTTTTAATCGACCCGGGTTTCGATGCACTGCACCTGATGATGATGCAGTGCATCGAAACCCGGGTCGATTAAAACTTTATGTGGAAAATTGTAATATCTGAGTCCTTATATTTTGTCTTTATTGACATTTCGTATTCTATAAAGACGGCCGTGGTATAGGCACACGTCTGTGTGTTAGCGAGCCAATTCTTATCTTTGTTCTCTATCTTTCCGTTCTATGAAGTAGTGGTGTTTCTTAATTTCAATATTTTACTGGCGAAAGTTAAATTAAACAGAATAACCTTGTTTGTCAAGTGGTTATCGTAAAATGCTGGGAAACGAGAGAACTTCCCAGCTAATACCTCTCTCGAGTCATTCGATACCGAAATCCTTGTAATATTCTTTTTTCCGCATATAATTGCCTTGTTTTCTGCAACAATAATTTGTATAAAGGTGCAAGTGTTTTGATGATAAATTGTTGAGGCCTGGGGAATCGTTCAATCCGTTGAAAGATGGATCATCTAACTCTGGAGGGATGGAGGGTTACTCTGTCGAGCGCATTATAGTCGTCAACTTGGGAAAAGAGGAGAACGTTTTAACAGTGATTATTCTCATGAAAGAAAAAATAGTAAGTCACGATTATTATTTACGACTAAAATGTTGGTTATTTTTACAGCTCGCCAGTCTCTGGGTAATTAGTGAATGCATGTCATTATCAGTAGTCCTTATGAAACCACCATCGATACCGTTCTTTAATCATCACGTGTGTGTGAGACCAGTTTTTCCCACCCTTGATGTCTGAGGGTTATTCAAAGCTTGGACCCTGTGAATACCCCGCCTTGCCATTGTCTGAAATCCTTTTCCTGCCCTATCTCTTGTTTTATTCTTTCCCTGCCTTTTAATGTCCTCCCTTTACTTTTTCTGCCCCCATTGTTTTCATCCTTGCGTAGGGGTCCACTTCCTGCTACCATCCCAAAGGGATCGTCCTAACTCTCTACGCCATGGCGCTAGGAGACCGTGTCCTTATGGCGTTGAAAAGATGGAAAAAGTTTGTGAAAAATGGATGATATTTTTTTAAAAGTTCAAACTTATAATATATTGATAGGCTTGGCCCAATTTTACTGAGGCCTCCAAGTTACTCGACATCTTATCGTAATCAGATTGTCTACATATTGGACCAATTATACGTTAAGAACCATATTAGACCATGAAACGAGGAATCCATGCTTTAGTTATATATTCAATGTTCTTTGTTCCCGTCTCTCGATCTTTCTAAAGAGTGGATCCTCGCGTATATTAATAATGAAGGGCCGAATTTATGAGACTGGGGATTTCCTTGACATGCGGAAACATTAGCTTTTATGTTCGATTGGCTATCACTATTATTTTTATCCCTTCTTTCCCTTGCCATTTTCTGTAAATACTTGAATATTGACTTATTGTATGAGCTGTGTATTGCATGTCAATTTATCAAGTGTAAGTAATTTGTCGTTACTTGGAAATTGACGGAAATGTTGCCCTACCCTTAGCTTGTGGGCATGACTTAACGGAATATGTTGTTGGAAATACCTGTAAGTATTTGATCATATAGTCTCTTTCCAAATAAAACTAATTGAAATTAATAATACTTTAGAGAGTCTACGTTATAAAATTTTGACTTCCATCGTGCCTCTTCAAAATAAAAATTAAAAAATCGCATTACTTTATTTTGCTAGAATTTCATGTTAGCGGTTAAATAATTGGAATGTCGATGCAATAACAAACTTCTATAGATGATAAGCAATGGTTCAAAGTTAATTTGCTCTCAGGCATTTATAAATGACTTTCTTTATTGTTCATTCTACCTTTAGTTAGCACCGTAAAGGTCGTCCGCCAAATTTATTTATTGTTGAGAAACAACATTTATGTTAAAATTTATTTTCTGGGTGAAATTCAATTTCAGGATCTTTGAGATTATTTATTACGTGCGTCATTACCGGTTTTTATGATCTAATTTAATTTCCTTCGCATTTCCCCGCCGAGATAGTAGTTAAGTTTTTGAGTGAGTTACTGACCGGAAACCTAGTATCCTGTATTCCACTGCCTAACGTCTCTCTCTCTGGATTTATATGTCACTTATAATTTTTTTGGGAAAGTCGCCTTCATAGTCTTAAGTCTCGTATTCTTACAATAGAGCCTTACCGATGTAATTGCAAAGTGGGCAAGCACTGCCACTGGATGAATATTTCATTTGACCTTGGGTGGCGTAAGGTTACCGTCTTCGTTATCTTTTACGTGCGCCATTTAAGTTGCCTTGCTTTTTTTCCTTAATGTTACTGAATGTAATTTAACTTTACCCCGGAGTGAATTTCAATCAAGATTGTTGAAAGATAAAATAATTTTGAGTGGTTACCTGGGAAACTTTTTGTTTTTCTTCTGGCCATAAGAAAACCTAAGCTATTTGGTCCCCATCATTTTAAAATAGCTTTGCACGGAGCTTCGTGCACAGAATAAACAGGGAGGAGGGAAGCAAAAATAAACAAGACAGGAAATATTAATTTGCTCTTGCCTGGCGTCGCATTTCACGTGCGTGTTTACTTTGCGTTGCAATCAATTCCAGTGGGCGGGCGTGTGCGTAGCGTATACGGGAGGCATAAAACAGCGCCAGAAATGCGGTCCGGCGTGTAGCCCAGGGAACCATTTGCGGTCCAGTTGTGCTGCCGCCTTTCAAGAATATTAATGTCCCGTCGTTGACGCACGGTGCCCATAATAAATATCGAAATTAACAAATTATGGAACGCGTTGGTGGTAATAATCCGGTAGTTTCATTTGTTTTATTTATTCTATTGTTAATGTCATAATATGATTTCACGTTCATGAAAACGCAACCGCGAGATATTTTCTGCTTTTTGTTTTAGTATTTCCTCTCACTAGTGGAGTTTTACATTCATATTTATTCGCTCGCAGGCTTTTCTACTTCATTCGATGTTGAAATTTCACCATGAAGTTGGAATTATTCACGGTAGATTATTGTGCCGTGAGAATTGCCCGAATCCAAAACTTTTGGAACCTTTCAACGAATGTTTTACTTTTAGACATGGTTTTACAATTTCTGGATATTTCTTTTTTCAGTGGGATATTCGATTTGGGCCCGGCCATCCGTCGATAAAGCTAACATTAAATAACCAATGGGTTCGATGGTGTGTTTAAACCAACATAATTAGCATAATCTGAGGTTTCTCCGTAAGCATCAAATTGACGTACAAGCTACAATTTTAGCCATACAACCTAAAACCGGGTCACAGCGTAGGTTCATGATTCGGTTAGTACTAAGGCCACTGCTAATAAATACTAAGTACTTCTAATCCTAAGGAACTTTCCCTTTCAATGTTTTTAATACTTTTTATTATTTTGGGGCGGTATGAGATAATTTTTCTCCGTCTCCTTCTCCTTCATCATCTCATCATGTTCAAGGCCGGATCAGAAATCAGTCAGAAGACATCTCGAATGAAACGCAGTTTTCTGCATTGCCTCCAAATTTGTGAATTCTCTGCCCCAAAACTGAAACCACACATTTTCCTTAAATACATTGACAAATTTACATGACTCGACTTAAAGCAAAGTGGTGTTGAATTGTTCAATGTATGTATGTACTTAACCACTTCACATCATGTAAACACAGATTTAGATCTATATGTATCTCTGTATTCTTATTTTTGTAGTCATATCTCTGTAGCTTGTATACTTGATAATTATCATGAATTCGATAGGGTGAGGCTTAACTTTGTGAAATCTCATCGTTGTAAAAAAGATAATAACTAAATAGAATTCGCAGGCTTATAAATAAATTACCGGTTTCATCCAAAATTGGACATCATCTACCTAATGATGTCTACTGTTGGTTGAAACCGGTAGTTGATTAATAAGTCCGAGAAATTTTACGAAGTTTTAATCTTTTGTATGCTAAATATTTGGCGTTGTATGGGGCAGAAACGTGGACCTTGAGAAAGGAAGGCGAAAATAGGCTGCAGGCGTTTGAGCTGTGGGTGTGGAGGAGGATGGAGAAGGTTCGGTGGGCGGAAAGGAAGACAAATTAGGAAGTGCTTCACATTGTGGGTGAGGAGAGGAAACTTCTGTATGAGATTAGGGGAAGGCAGGGTAGGTGGTTGGAAGCGGTAATGAGGGGCGATGGTTTGCTGAAGGCCGTGATAGAGGGAAGGGTGTTGGGTAAGCGGGGAAGGGGGAGAAAGGGAATAGGTTTTATGGACAGGATGAAGAAGGGTAGGACTTACACTGAGATGAAGAAAGAAATACTAGAGGTAGAGAGGGCACAGCACGTGTAGGAGTCTATTGGATTTTCTCTGACTTTCATCATAGCCTACCTTTAACCGGTAGATTACTCAGATGATGATAATGCTAATGTCATATTGTGTTTAACCATTTTGTCGATCCACATTTCATTTTTTACTAGTATTTGCTTCAAGGGTGATGCCCAGAGCATAATAAATGTCTATTCTCTTCCATTCTTAATTTACTCATGTTCATCGAAGACGGCATGGCGTTTTCACATCACCATCAAGTGTACATACATCAGTGCCCGCTGTTTCTTTGTCTCGTCGATAGCCGCCGTAATCCGAGTTGAGTCGACGGTTGAGCCATTTGTCAGACGTGTCCTTATGGTGTTTATGCCTATGGCTTCAAAAGCTTTCCTTCGGAATCGGAGTCGTTCAGAGTGGAGTGCCGGGGCACGTGTGTGGTGACATGTTTCGGCAGAGAGGAGGGAGGAGGGGGCGGGCAATTCCCCCCCTCCCCCCCTGTTGAACTGGATGAGCTTCTCTCCTTTGTTAAGCGTCTGAAGCCCTGAGGCAAACCTGTTGGTCCGGCGTCTAGGGGATTTGGGGGTCGCTCGCAAGTCTCTTCCTCGTTTCCTCTTGAATGACATATCACCACCGTAGTGACAGCTTTGAAGTCCAACTTAATCGTTCGTACAATTTTTTCCAATGGTTGTGGTAGTAATTACCTTGCACAGTGCGCGCGACACTGGGCGCTGCTTTAGGCTGTTGTGTAAATGCTCGGGTCGCCGACGGTCTAGAATTTATAGAGGTCAGCTGAGAACTGAACGAGTAAAAGTCTCACGACGGCCAAGTGATGGAATTTTAGGCGGTGGTACTCAAAGAGCGTTGGGTTCCGTTCTTTGACGAGGTTGGAATTTGTGGCGAATGTTGTGTTTAGGGCTTCCACTGGGCTAGATTAGTTCGATATTCTTCTTTCCGTAGTTACCGCCGCGTCATACATACGTAGTACACAGTGATCCGTGTCCTCTAATTCACACCTCGGGCAAAAAGAAGAATATCCAGTCAGTTCTAAAGGGATGACAGAGGTTTGTAACACACTCCTGTGTAAATCATGAGGTCAGGAGGAGAGAATCATGCGATGGTGATGGAACAAAGGAGCACAGAGTAGGTACATACAGAGAGAGGACAGAAGTGGCATTGGCTGCAATCATTTTTTGCGCAATTCGTAATGTTCTCAGCAAGCTCACCCCTGGTCATTCGATAGTGAAGTTGTAGCGGAGAGTTAGAGAAAATTGTTTTTTTAGAGAGGAAATAATACTCGGTAGAAGTGCCCTAGGTTACCATCATGTCCAATGTTGATGTTTTTTTAAGTCTAGTCCAAAAATTAAATGACTCACACACGAGTTCAACGATGGATAAAGCGACAAGCCTGGTGTATCAATATGGGTGCTTTGGCATGGACAGGTGATGAAATAGTTTTGCAATAGTCCCTTCATATTTCCCTCCCTTGAAAAAGACACAAACTAAATTATTCGTCGCCCTTAGAAATTGTTGGGTTTGTAGATTTTCTATTACTTCCTTTGAATCTGAATTACCTCTTTTTCTGGCTCAAGGGCCATGCTGCTTTAATTTGGGTTTGAATGAAAAATTTACACAATATTTCTTATTTAACACTTCCAAACATGTACAGTTCGTCAAAATCACTATGCACGCGGCAGTGATTGAACGGAACTAGCTAACAACATGGAGGATGGGCGCAAGAGTCATTACAGAAAATAGAATACGGAGCAACCGAGTTCGCCTCTCTATCTCTATAATATGGGTACTCTTGTGCAAGACCCTACTTATGGGCCTGCTTAGTTCCTCTTCCCGCTTATCCGCGCTTACGTAATCCAAGTCTGAAAGTTTTCTTTCGCTGCATGTTCGTTTCTTCAGCGACCCAACTTCTCAAAGAGTGACAATGCCAAACTTGGTTGATATTGCCCTGGGGCAATTTTAGAAAAGGGTCGCTATTAGAATGTTTTGAAAGCTTTGCAGAGGGATCGAATATTCGAACTTTCACATAGGCAGCACACCGTATCAGTGCTGTGACCTTCGGTATGAATTGCCGGAAGGTGTCTCTCTTTTTCTTTAGGAACTGAAGATGGAGGTTATATGGCTTCGGTATTAATTGTTATCTGATCTGAAACTGTGAAATTGACTTGTGAACTCATATAGAAAACATCGACGAGGAGAAGAATGTAGGTACATGAAGAGGGGTAGAAAATGCTCAGTTTTAAGAAATTTGATATTCCAGAATAGATTTATGAAAGAGATAACTCCATCAGGGAAATTTTATGCAGAATTGTTCATTGGCCTATAACTTATTTGATGGAATACTCATGCTATTGATACAGATACAGTTTATGTTTTATGCCTTAGGGCTGGCTAATTTTCTTCAGCCACAAAGTCATAGAACACTGGCCAAGCGTGGAGGAAATATTCGGGAAGAAGTTAAGATGCCACTTCATTTTTATTTAGGCAAAGACTGTTGGACAAGCGAAACGAAAGTTAATCATATTTGCTGCCGGCTGGTTCACGCACCCTCTTGACAGCATTGAGTTGCCCTTAGCCGCCGGAAACACGATACCAGTTAATTTATCCTTTCTTGTGGCCTGATTTTGAAAAATCATTCTGGAAGCCAAATATGAAGCATTAGAATTGACTGGAAAAATTTTAAAAGCTTTATGTTTTTTCTAGTACATGCAATGCGAAATGACTGTCGTTGACGTCCAATTAAGTATTCTTGTGTTAAAAGGTTTTTTTTCTACCTGAAGCTTTGGAAATGTCAATTTTTATTAGAATCGTGGAAAATAGACTTGAGGACATCGTCAACACTATCACGCCTCGTGTCGGAGAAGGTAATTGTTTGATAAGGCCCCCAAGAACTTAGGAAATAAATGAATTAATTAAAAAGAAAACAGTTCAAATCGTGAAATTTTGTTAATGTAGTACATGACTAGAGAGTGGCATTATGAATACGGAATATCACTCTCGATTTTTTATCGTAGCTAGAGTAACCACGCGTATCATATCTGAGCCTATAGCGCTCACACAGTCTCCAGCAAAAGAATGACCTTAATTCAGGCGTATATTCGGAGAATTTCAGCTGAGTCGACGTTGATTTGGCGCCCGTGAATCTTATCGGCGAAATTAGTATGGATTAAGTTGATTGACCTTCTCAGATAATCCCATCTTAATCAAAATGTATCAAATCTAATATTGGTTTCCTTTGATCTCAGATTCATAACTCTCTCTTTTAGCCTCTCCTACTAATCTAATGGCTTATAACAATCAGTGAACAGTTTATTTTTCGCTACGCACATTTCGTTGCGTTTAACTAACCCATTGTCTTCTAATGTTTCCTTCTAGGGAAATTTTGAGTGATACACATTTTTTGGACGCGGGTAAAATGGATGTTGAAGTTGTCCCTCTTCGTTCGAAATATCACACGGAACTTAAGGTAGTTTGAGCTAAAAATCACTTCTCTTAGAATTGGATGAATTTGACCTCATTGTAAAGAAAAACATCCCATCTATCCAATAACATAAAAATATAAACCCCTTGCCGAACTACTTTTCGAGCAATTTTCCTAAAAATACAAGCTGTTTTATCATGCGATAGATTACGGCTGTGCGCTCTAGAGGGCGAATATTAATAAAAAAAGGAATTTGCAACAGCTAGATTTTGTCAAAAAACTAACGGTGTTAAGTTTGAATTTTTTCTCAACTAAATGAAGTTACATCAGGACAGATGTGGTGGAACTCATTCATATTTAT
Organism: Pyrrhosoma nymphula; assembly: GCA_963573305.1. NCBI lineage: Eukaryota > Metazoa > Arthropoda > Insecta > Odonata > Coenagrionidae > Pyrrhosoma > Pyrrhosoma nymphula. Next base: position 84,934,514 of record OY754339.1, read on the forward strand.
GAAATTTCTTAGCAGTTTTCCACTTTTTTTATTATTAAATATAGGTTTGTGCGACTAGTTGCAATGTATTATACCATTGTCAAGCACGTTATGATACTAAATAATAATAGTATTTGTTTAGTATCATAACGTGCTTGATAATGATGTAATACATTGAAACTAGTCGCACAAACCTATATTTAATTTAAAAAAGTGAAAAACTGCTAAGAAATTTCATAAACTCAACGAAGTCCGGCGAGATATATATTTCATAAATGTTTTCTCAAGTATTTATAAAAATTAATCTATTACTCACCGCAGTAATTTTTACAGAATTGCAACAAAAAAACTGCTGTTTTGAAGGTTTTTCAGCCGTTCGGCGTGAAAAATGAGTCAATTTAGAGGTTTATGTAGCTTTATTTATTTAATTATTGAGAATTTTGGTCATATATAACTATTTTTGCGCCATTATTACTAACATATTTATTCCATACTTCTTCTAGACACTGAAATGAAAAAATAAAATTCGATTATGGTATTCATTATGACTAGTGAACTATCTCGCTCAAACTACCTTTAGTTTAAAGAAAACCTTGGTTATGTAGAATGTTATTTTAAGTTGTTTATATATTATTGATGTTGAAACTTTCCTATTTTCTCGTGAAGTTTTGAATGCGGTGTCCACGACTTTACTCCTCCAGACGCTGGAATGAATTATTGGTTTTCGTATCTTCATTGCTTCGGAGAATGTTAGTTGGGTTCCTTTTCTCTAACGGTGTATCGCGCGAAGCCATTGCATCTAAAGTGAAGCGTCATTTGTGCCGGCCTGAGACGTTTCTTTGTAGCGGCAAAAGTTACTCCTTCGAGAGTCTCATTGCTCGTCGCGTGGCATGAAAGGGCGACCCCTGGAATCGAAAAGTTCCACTCGACTAAATTCAAGCGTACGTCGAGTCCGACCGCGGGCATATGGGACCGTGCGAACTTGGATAGACTCGTTAAATGCGAAGGTGGACTTCCGCGATGGTATCCCCGAAGCCCTGAAGCCTTCATTGCCTTGCCGCAAATGCATGCGAGCGAACTAGTAGTATTAATTCATCTTCATATGTTTTCCATAGGCTCTCCCGAAGTTTGAGCCTGTAAAGACCGGCAGCTTTAGTCGACTGGAACTTCTGGAGCTCTCTCTCCCATGAGGATAGTCTTCGCCTAAACATCCTCTGGCGAATGGCTGCGAAAAGTGATCAAAATGAAGTTCACGAATTATGGCTGCGTAAAGCATAAGCATTTGTGCGCCTTGCATTGCCCTGATTCTTTTCTCGTGGTCGACAGTGGGAGTGCAATAAATTTTTAGTTTGCAGTCTTGTTTGCTTGTGGTATAACCAATGTGTACTTCGTCAGACTTTCCATGTGACAACTATGCATCCTGAAACACGTTAGCCATTTTTTTATTAGATAGCTCTTTGATTGTAGTTTCTTTTGAGTTTTCAGATATAATGAGTGTAAATAGTCATTCAGGATGAATAAAACTATTCCACAGATATATTTAGTTGGCACGAGTCTGCGCTTCATTATTGTGCCACAGTGAGGTGAAACGCGCCGAAACGTGCGATAAATGCCAGCAAAATACATTTGTGGAAGAGTTCTGTTTTATTCATTATGAATATCGGCAACTTCCACGAGGTCTGGCTGAAGCAGTTATATTTATTAGTGTATATAGATACTTGATTATTATGTTTACTATTGGACACATTATGTGGCATAGAAGCCCGGTTTTATAATATTTGGTTAAACACTTTATCGGAATGTTAACTGATTTAGTTACGCTTTCTCATTACTAAAGTTCATGTCGATCGTTCGTCAGACTGATGTGCTTGGCAATGCGTGAATTATCAGTCAACATAAAATTAACGTAAACGCTACATCGTCTGACGTTTATCGGTAAAACCGGGCCGAAGACTCCTGAAAACAGGAGGAATGAACGAAGAATGGGAAGAACTACAGGGGAAAGCGAAGGATTGCGTATTGGGGTGTATTGAAATGAGGAGTTATGAAGGAAATGAGCGGCTAATTGAGTGGAGGGGTGCAGCAGAACCATGGATTCTATATTTATATATAGACTATATATTATAGACTCCATGAGTGGAGCAGTCTTTGGATTGATGTCCGCTGATTATGATGCCCGTTCGTGAAATATTCAGGAAAGAAGGAATAGAAGAGTAAAGAATATTCGTCGAGGCTCATTCAGATAGTGAAGTTCCCCGTTGATTCCCGGAATTCTAAAATGTTCGATAAATCGAGTAGCCTTAGTAGTGTGCAGCATTTGAGGATGATGGATGGCAAATTAGTAATCATGTTATTTTTTCAAATGTTTACTACTTGAAAAACTTTCCTCGCATCTATTTACATCGATAGCTATGTAGCATTTCCGCCAGACGTTTACCGCTAATTGCCCTTGAAATTACTAAGGCTTGAGGAAGAGTACGTACTATAAGGAAGAATATTTATTTTGTCATAACAGCTTATGTTCTTTCTGCCGATGCTGGGACTGATGACTGCTTGTGATACATATTCTGACGCTCGAAATATTTTTTAATCTCCACGAACTTCGTATGCGGGGTTGTTAATGTCAGTTTCTTGGGTAACCGTGTAATTATGTTGACCCTGCGTATCTTAAAATGCTCATCAATTTATGTCCAGCCGTTTCGCAGAACCTAAAGGAGACTTTACTCTGATAATTCCACCAGCGAAGAGAGAAATGTATGCTTTGCTCCCGAGCCGCGAAAGAAGCTTCCATCTCAAATTTCAAGTGTGGTTTTCCCCTTTTCGATCCGCGTAACACACAGCCCGGGTTTATTGAAATTGTTCATCACATCGGGCGCCATATCACACAGGAGAGCGGGGAGGGATATGCCGGGGCGGAAATGAGTGAGTGGGCTTCCTCTGCATTCTCTCCACCGCCGCCGCCTTGGAATGTCTCCTTCAAACTCATCCCCTTCCTCTCCTCCCGCCGTCTTCTGCTCCTCCCCATCAACCCTCCTCCCCCCCCCTTCGGCAGGCTGGCCCCCTTAACATTCTCAGCACACCCTGTCCGTCTTTCCCCCTCCCCCTCCTCACCAGCAGCCTTCAAACTCTTTGTCTCGTGTGCCTCATCCCATAACACCCACCCCCTTCCCCATATTCCCCGCGCATATATATCGAATATCACATTTTTCACGTCATATCGCGTATCGAATATCGAATAGTTTTTTCATGCGAGCATGCTTTATTTATTTAATCTAATTGGTTTAAACTAACATGCACGTGAGCATTAAAAGTAGTTTACTGTTGATATGTTCTTATAAAACTATTAAACCAGTATTCTGTAAATGGCATAATAAATACACTCGGGTCCCGCCAAGTAAGAGGCTTGTCCCCTCCAATAAAAAAATAACACACAATCAAGGTAATTTGCACGAAATGCATTGTTCTGTTACTGTTCTGCGTCGCGCTCGAAGCTGATGCAGCAAAATCTTCATCCCTGGACTAGCTTTCGAGATCAGCGCTTCCCAACGTTTCTTGTCGTGCATGCACCGTGGAAGTTCATTTCCCTAGACTGCACCCATAACGGATGTGCACTGTGCAAGGAACAAATATGCTTGCCCCATACCTCCGCCCCGATTTTCCCTTTTTCGCATAGCCCTAGACTACAAAGCCCGTGCCCCATAGGGGTACGCGTAACCCAGGTTTGGGACAGCTTCCTTGAGTCATGCTTTTAAAACACCCAATTTTGTAAGAACAAATGTGAAATGCCCACTCTTGTATCTTATGCGTCGTGAAAGTTGGCAAATTGCTTTTATTCCCATAAAATATCGCGATTATGTCTAACAATTGCATTAACTAACTAACAATCTCATCGCGTATTAAATTCGTTTTTTTATTGGCTACTAATCGAAAATCGCTTAATATTTCATGATGAATCAATTTCGCCTGAAACTGCTTCATAGCGAGCCACATCTCCAGTACGCCACGAGTAATTTGTTCCCTGCACGGAAAGACTTAATACGCGAAAGAAACAAAATACAAAGGAAATCCGCACTCTTCGTTTTACACTATGACAAGCGAAAAGCGAGGGTAACTCAGCTGATGGAAGAAATAGGTTGGGAGCCGCTAGAGACCCTGAGGCTACACGCTAGGCTTGAATTACTTGAACTAGTCAGACTTCAGAGGCGGTTTCAGGATGACACGCGAAGGATATTATTTTAACCGCTTGCTCTAATCTCTCTCTCTGTGGAACTGATAGAAGCGGCATAATAAGAGAGAGAGACGCTGCCGAACGGATGCGTAGGCAGAATAGAATAAACCTTTATTATACTGTGGAACAGGTCCCCTAGAGCAACAATAAGATACAAGGAAATAGCAGCGAGGTAATTAACAAATTAACAAATGATTTTGTTGAAATCAGAAAATAAATGGAGCTTAATAACAGAAAAAATGAAGACAAAAACAACTACCCTCAGTGAAAAACAGTAACTGTACTTGTGATACTATTGAATTCAAAGATATGTATGGATATGATACAAGATAAGCGAAAGGTAAAAATCCTTATGGTTACAATACATATGAGATTTGAAAAAAACATTTTAAACAGTTAAAACAAACAACATGAATGTACCATCTAAAACTATTTTAATCCAAGAAAGAAATTAGTGATGAGAATATAATACTGAACAGGCAAAAGTATTCAGGAAAAAATTCTTTTAATTAAATTCCATACAATTTTGACTGAAAAATTGCCTAAGGTATATAGGTACAGTTTCCTTCTTTCCTCTCACACGCAGAATTAGTGGCTGTAGCAAGAAGAGATCGAGGCACTCATACACTTTAATGTTCACGAAGTTCTCTTTCATTTTTTTCCTCTCATCCAAATTCCCTTTTCCCATTCTCTCTCTCCATTCTCCATGGCTGCTCACTCCCTGCCACACTTCCCGTCGCTGACAGATGGAATAATTGCAGTGTTCATTAGCTATGTATCTTCTTCTCCTTCCGTGTCTCTCATGTTTCTTGGGGTCGGCCCTCCTGGTTCTTCTTCGCCACTATGCGTTACTGCGTCATTTCAGGTTGTATGTCCATTGTATTCATACCTTTAGTATTGGTCCCGATCCAGGTCGTCGGCGGGAGGCCTGGACATCTTTTGGGTTGTTCTTTGTTCATAAAACTCTTTGTCATATGTTCCTCGTTACGCCTCATGACGTGCCCGTACCAGCGCAGACGATTTTCTTTAAGTTTATCAGTTATGTTAACCACCTTGAATGTTCCTCGTATGTGCTCGTTTATAACTTTAAAGGCCGTTTTACACGATGAAAGATTTTGTACAAACGAATGTACGTGAGATTGTACGTTTGTCTCAACGAATTTAGAACAGGTTCTATTTCCCGTGCAGGTATGGAGACATTCACACAAGCATTCATACAATTTGCCGCTTTACGCGATACATATTGCCTCATGCTAGAGTTCACGGAAGAGTTTGTACAAACAATTGTACCGTGTAAAACGGCCTTAAGGGTCACACCCAGGACCATCGTAGCATTTTCATTTCTGTAACATGGAGTTGCAGAAATGTTTATCATTGGCCATGTATTGGGAAAGGATAATGGATGGGAGGAAATCAGAAAAAGATTGCTCGAGCCAAGCCGAATCGGAAGAAAAGACCATATTTTTAAAATGAGGGGACGACAGCAAAATATCTTTTTTAGAGCAAAAACATTTTCCTTCGTTTACAGGACGATAGAGGAGTGGAATGCCAAACATTTAGAATTCTTAGATCCTTTCCCAAAATGTTATTAGGAGTTCAAAAAGAGGCTTCGCCTCTCAAAAATTAAGCGAACCTAATTTTTATGTGAAATATTGATTATTGTGTGTGATATGAGTATTGTGAGTGGTACATGGACCATTACCACCAGGCGATTGCCTAATGTAATATTACTGGTTAAATAAATAAATGTATCGCAATGCGATATTTGAAGAACATTGCATATCGTGGCCGGTACATCGCAGCATCGCTCGGCCCTACTGCGCGCATCATCAAACCCACCATCTCTGTCTCAAAGTTCCCCGAGAGAGGAACATTGTTTCCCATCCTTTCTGCCCCCACCTTCCATCTCTCCTCTCCGCCCCCTCACAAATGAACTCCACCCCCCTCATCGCCAATTCCTCCATTTCGGGACTTATTAACGCCCTGCCCGACCTCTTCTCTCTTGCTTCCCAATGTTTTGCCCCATCTCTCGGCGACGTTGATAAATAATGGCGACTGTTATTCAGTGACAACACGAGTAGAACTCCGTTGTAACTCCCATCTTGTGGTTTTTAGAAATGCGAAAGGATTCATTTTCAATTAAATGTAAACGTTTTCAAGGGCTTTATTTGAGTGTGCAGGGGAGCAAGACAGCTGTCTCTTCCCTCGAGAGCTCTTTTAACGTATATCGTATACTCCTAGTGAATGGCATGGGAAGGGCTTCATGCAGGAATGAAAATTGGCGGTGAGCTAGCTGATAAAGTGGGATGAATTTCGGATGGCCAGGCGGTCATCCAAGAGATAGTAGTCATTGCGTGGTACTCCAATGGATCATATTAAGAGAGTTGTGGGATAAAGAGTAATCAAGGCGTAACGAAAGTAATTGTATATTTTAAAAGAAGGGCTAGGCTTAGCATGTAAGCAAATAGAAATAGAATAGAATAGAAAATGAAATTTATTATTCCGGGATAAGTGTGTCCCTAAGGAACATATATGATTACACATATCTTTAGAGTCAACAGAAAGTACAATAGGAAGATATACATGATGCATCAATATCACAGAATCCGACATAATATTGAACTAAATAGTTAACAAAGCGGCAAATGTATGAATACACATAAAAATACTTCAGATTTTGTAGTGTAGCACAATATTTAGTTCACTTACAATATTTAGTTCACTTGTAGTAATATTTCAAGATATTTCTTTTTGAGTTTACTTGCATTTTCAGATTTTTTACGTCGTCTGACAATTGATTACATACTTCGCAAGAGGTGACATGGAAAGACCTAGCGTAGACAGATGTTCGATAGTGTGGTACATAAAGTTCTTCCATGCGGAGTGTTGGACGTTTATTTATTTTATCATTATATTGTACATTTCGATGTGAATATGTGGGGAGTTCTGTCGTTATCAACTTGTACATGAATGTTGCCTTATAAAAAGCGCCTATTTTTTATTTTTAGCCATCTGAGTTTTTCAAAATATGGTGTCACGTGTTCATAATATGTGATGGCAAAGATATACCTTACACAGGAGTTCTGAATCCTCTGGAGCTTTAGATTTAGTTCGTTTGTAAGGTCAGAATATATTACACAGCAATAGTCTGTGTGGGAAAACAAGAGTATCAACTTGGTTAAGTTGGTTAAGGGGGACAGGGATAAGGTGTCTAAATTGTTTTAACTGATATAGAGTCTTAAACACCCTATGCGAAATGGATTTTGTGTGTTCATTCCATGATAAGGTTTTATTTAGAGCAACTCCTACTAAGTTATTTACACTCTCAGAATAATCAATTTGGACACCTTTTACATTTATCTTTGGCTAGGCATCAAGTATAATTCTATTAACATAAATATTAATACCAATGATGATACTTATGGTCTTCTTTGGATTTAGTTTTAGACAGTTTTCCAGTGACCACTTACATATATTTCGAATATCGTCATTCAACTTAGTAATGGCTTCAGTCACATCAGAAGGGTAACAGTCAGTCATAATCACTTGCACTCCAGGGGGGACTCGAACCACCATTCTTCAGATAAGGCAGCATGAATCACGACGCAGACTCCTTGTCTCTGGGGTAGAAACGACAACAGTGAGCGCTGCGACAAAAGAGAAAGTTACGCCGGGCAGGTTGTTGCCTCTCGACGGCAGACAGTAGCTCCAGTGAAAAATTGGCGCTAATCTTAAATCGATGTAAAATAAACTACTTTCTGTACTATATAATGCACAGCATCACATATTCAATGCCAAGACAAAGACGACGCGACGGTGCGACGCGCGTGTTTCTCGGATCTTTCGTTGCTGAGAAAAAGTTACGTCACATAACTAACAGCAACTCATGTTCAAATTAAGTTATAGAATTAAAATTTTGGAATCAAATTTGTAAAAGTACGGTCTAGCCGTGGTTATAATATGACGTTGATATATTTATTGGTTTTGGTCTTAGAAGCCCGTCGAATCAGTGATTGCGCGGAGAGTGCCGAAAAACGGGTACTTTTTCTCTTCTCACTTCAACAACACACCTTTAAAAATTGAATGAAAAATATTCATTACATATGCTCAACGCAGATTAAAATAAGCTACATTTGGATGTAAACTATATTGTAATCGGACGAGTCGTTATGTAACTACGTTACTTCAAAATCGGTTATATATACTTTTGAAACGGACAGTACTTGGGGGAATTTCGAAGGCAGAAAAAGGCAAAGAAATAATAAGAACCCAATCTTATAACTAACGGGAACGGAGTGGTATTTTAGGAGAGATAGAAGTAGGAAGTTTGCCGATCAGAAGAATTTGTTTACGAGAGCAGTTCTTAGCTATTTAAAATTGCAAGTTCTTCCAAACTTGCCTTTAATTTGGAGATTATCGATAATGATATAAAATTGAATCGACGAGCATTTAAAATTCCATGTTATGCTAAACTAGTTTCATCAAATCGTTTTTTAAATTTATTGAATCGGGCCGAGTTTGGTGGAAACGATGAATATCCGTATTGGAAAAGAACAAACCGTATTGCTTCCATTATGGAAATAAAAAAGCTAGTTCTGTTTTAATACGGATCAAATGGTTTTTGTCAGTGAGCAATTGCTTGCCTCGATGGAAACATTGGGATTCCTCCCGTCATGAACGGGTGAAATACGTCTCGAAGCGCATGGGAATAAGCAGAGGAAGGGAATGTATTATATCTGACGCTGTTCACGCACTACCAACGTACGTACATTACGTATGCGCGTTACCCAAAAGCGATGTCCGTACGCGCGTAACTCGTAGTTCCTAACGGTCCTCAATTACAGCGAGCGGTTGGCGCTGTACTCGCTGGGTGGAAACCGGAGAGATGAAGCAAGATAATCGAATAAGACTATAGCTAAATGGAGAAGGGGTTTAGTGTTATTTTGTTTAATAAACAGAGAGGCGCGTGATTTGCTTTCTAAACCAATCTCATGGACATCGACGATGGAAGCACTGGTTCCCGCTGCATCACTGAAGTGGCATCGTTGGTCACGGCTCGAATTCCCGTCTATTCATCCGAGTGGTGTTGCTCCTGTCTGCAAGTGACATAGTCCGACATTACTTTAGTCGTCGAAGCTTGATAAACGGCAGTACTGCTTCATTTTGTCAGTACTTGGTTATTCATCATACTATGTTCAAAAGACGCCTTGTAATGGCATAGGTGTTGGGTTTCTTCGTGTAATGCTAACTGTTTTTTATTGGGAGGTTGTATTTCAAGATATCCAAACCTGCAGTTGTGACAGCCGTGGTAGAGCCTGCATCGGCCAAACGGGTCGGGTTTTCGAGACAAGACTCACTATGCTCCGTGATTCTGGACCACCAAAAACCCATCTTAGCTCATGATCCAACTCTAACTTAGGTCATCCCACATCTCACTCATACATAAAGTACGAGGTCCTTCACCAAGTAGAAAAAGTAAATCGACGCTATGGAAGTTTGAGAAAGATTATAACCGGAAAGTAAAAACTTATCAGCGAAATTTAATCTCCGAGGCTTCTCGCCCTTTGTATCCCTTACCGAAGAAAACACTTTAAATTACCATTTTCCCGTTTATCTATCCTCTTCCTAACCCACTGCCAGAGGAGTAAAAGACTGATGAAGACCCCTGCCGTAGAGCTTCACGTTTTAAGTGTCCCACCTGTCTCTCCTTGCCATGTGCCATTCATTCATGTGCTTTCTTCATCTCTCTCGTGACGGGCAGATATTCTTACACTGACTTCTTGCAGCTAGAGAGACTCGCTGGAAAGTGACGCACGTGAACGTAGAGTGAAAAAAAATCCAGAACTAAATTATTTTTCACTTATTATCTTCCAAAACAATCTAATGATATTCATAAATTACATTTTTCATGTGAATCGGAGTCCTCTAAACAAATAACTCTTCAAATAGTGAATAACTACTGACATTATTGATGAGTCATTGGCTTTCGCATATTGAATGGATCGGTAAAAATGAATCTGGCATTATGATGATCCCTCCCCTTGTTTATTTCATATTCGGTGTGATTGAAAGTTGAAATCACCTTGCCTCCATAGTGCGCTGGGTAATTGCGTAATCTAATCTGCTAGAGTAAAATAGATGAACTTTTAGAAGAAAAACTAGTGCAGACGGTAAATGGAGTATGATTCTCTGAAAACAAATTGGCATCTAATGGCACGCAGAAATGATCCCGTCTAAAGATTCTCTTCAGTGGGAAATTTCGTTTTATACATAGACAACCTTCAAATTAGCCTGTTTAATTAGCTTACTCGGATCTCGTACAGGTGTCATTCGTAGCCTTTGTTTCTGTAAGTGACTACTCAATAAATATTCCTTGATGTGGTATTTTAACTATATATCTATGTCGAGTAATTTAATGAAGAGAGGTTATTGAATTACTCTGAAACGATATGGTTTTGCATAATGAATGTCACAGTCTCCCTCGCATTGTCTTTTTGTGATAGCTCTGTGAGTGACGATGTGAGGTATTTAGCGAATTTATGCAGAGCAACGAACGTTATTTGCAAGTCTACCGAAAGGGATTGAACCTACGTTTGGTCGTCTGAGTGAGCATAAATGGCAAAGAATTCCTTTGATGTGCTCTCCATGCAGAGGAATGCAATCAGCTGTCTCTTTATCACCAGAATGTGCCAGATCAAACATTCTGAGTGCTCTGGTGCATAACGTTTCCGATTCTTTAATTAAAGCATAATGTATTCCTTCGTTCCTCTATCATTTAAATTCTTATCTTTAAGTGTGAGCAACCATGGAAACCGGGAATTTCCATTGACTTGGAAAATAGGAATTCAGCTATGAATTCATCTTAAATGTGATCTTTTATTCTTTTGTCTCCAAAATTTATATGGGACAGCAAACAGCTTATTATCTCGTGCCTGGTGAATGAACGACTTGCTCCTCTGTGTATTAATGTTGTTACAGTCGGTATGTACTGTTTAAAATGTGTTCTATTTGATCTGGTCCAGCATTATTCGAATTTTTATTCGTGGCAGAAGTTCAATTTGATAATAAAATAGCGTGGAAAGATATGATTTTGTTGTTAATAACAATTAATTGTTTTTTTCTTTGAGTAGCCAGAATATGAATAAAATTACATTTAAGAGATTTTCAAAGGAACTGCCTTGAGCAAAACACTGTCTATTTCCACCGTGTGAATCATCGTGCTGCACAAACTAATGGCTATGGGTGGGCCGGGCTGCTGTGGGCTCGAATCCTGATGTTGACGGACGCTGGAGTCGCGATCCCTTCTCGGGTTCGCTGTAGAGAGAACGTAGTGGTGCGTTCGTTGGATGGGACGAAAAACTGGGAATATTTTAGCTCCTCATTCGTTAACAGAGTGCCATCTCCGGGTTTCTCGCCACGCCACACCTCTCCCGAATCAGGTTGCCTAACCCCCCACCACCAAACTACCCCCTTGTACAGTCCTCAGTGTAGTCGTGGATCGCCTCCCCTAATATCTGCTTAACTTGGATGCTTTCCGGCGCAAGTCGACTGCGAGCGATTTTTCTGCTTTCCAATTGTTCCGCGTCGCTGACAGTCGCTGACGCGGGTTGACTCAGCGACTCGCTGGAAGAGGAGAGCTTGCTATTGTCATGGTACATACTAGAGTAGATTCCGGTCATTTAGGATACCTTGGGCCAGCACACTTCGCCCCAATTAAACGGCTGCGCCAGCTATGCGAAATACAACATAAATACATGAGCGTGCTATTTTGAATTTAAAAACCTAGTTTGGTTTCCCAGCACATAAACATTTATGCAAATATTTATCGGAAAATACATTGGCGAAAGTAATAAGCGAACTGGGTTAAAATGACTAACAGAAGTGTAGGTCTTCTGAAGGATGAACTACTATTATCTCTGTAATAATGCGTTACATCTTGGCGACCATGGCATAGATATTGAAAAATTAATGCGCCAACCTCAAATTATTATTGATGGTGAAGTTAATATCTACATTTAAGACTCCTTTCAAAAGAAAACATACCTCATCAGCTTCATCTTTTTTATATGATTGAATTAAGATAATGCTATATTTCTCTCCGATCGGATTTGTTCAGAATTGTAGGAATATTTCTTGGAATTATTCGGATGTGATTGCATGTTTTTTCGCTCAGCTCAGCTAATGGAATACGCTAATTATTCTTTCCTTTTCTTACCCAAACATGTAATAATTTTTAATAGATATATTTCCATTGTGATGTTTCGCTACATAAGTTTCCGAGAAAATGTTTCTTCCACGGAATTGTAAAATTAGAAATAAATATGAATCCTGTTACCGAGAGAATATTAATAATCGCAAAATGAAAATAATTCTTCTGGAGAAAATTGTGGAAGGTTATTTTACTATATTGATATATTTTTATGCATCGTGTGCCTTGCTGTTCACATGATCATTTTTACTGTCCGAGATTGTGCGTTTGCAATCCCGTAATTTATTTATGTGAGTGATAGATTACACAAGCCTGCGATGGTTGTGTTTTTTTAGTGCTTGATAATTGATTATTATGTATTTTTTAGCTCTGAATCCGAAAATGACCTTCATTTACTTCCATCACGTCAGGATTTTTCGCTAATCACAAATTTCAAAATTTGTGAAAAGTAAAAATATTTCGGAAATATGAGATTTCAAAATAGTCTTAAAACGTTTTTCTCTTTCAAGTTATTCATTTTTTAGCTTATACTATGCAATCTTACAGCTGAACAGTTGAGGTGACAGAAGAGGAGGGCAGGGGATGGGTCTTTGACTCCTTAATTTAAATGGAAAGTGCTATAAATGAGCTTAATTTTCTATTTTATTGCATTTTTCATTTATTTTATTTTATTGTTTTTCTTTAATTTTAAGAGGTACTTCGGGCCCTTGAAACCCTTTCCTTTTTCTCCAGTGAAGGTCCCTCAGGGAATCTGCAAAATATTTTGGGTCTAAGTTGACGAGACGGTGGGAGAGTTGGCTCTCCAATGCTCAGTGAATGCGTGGAGTTGAAAGCTGACCGAACGTATAAGTAAAAGATTTGACAGATTGTGACATGATGTAACATGTTTATAGGCAGCTATCCACGCCACTCATGCACTGATCAACTCTCAGTACTGTTTCAACCATCAGCTGTATTGTAAAGAGATTGTAACTGTTTCCGAGGTTATGTAAAAAATAGTTGCTATGACCTTTCTGCGGAGCAACATATTATATTGAAGGGAAGCCTGTATCGTGGGGTGAAGAAGATATAAGATTCCAGCACAAAAAATATCACGTATTGATAACACTATTTCTTTTCCCACCTCATGTTTATTTCAATTAAAGGAATTTAACTTTTCATTCGTGGCGTGGAATTGCTTACTTTCGGATGATATTCATCGTAAAAACATATAAAGCAAATAATATTTCTGCAATAAGCCAATTTGTTTTCTGTCGCCAGAACATTTGCATCTGCCCGAAGGCAGAGTCGGGAAAAACTCAATTTGACTCCGTAAAATATTAGAAAGGAAAACAATTGACCGGACTGGGATTCCAACCCGCGCCACATTATGGGGATTATAGGTCCAGCGCCTCTAACCGCTCGGGCACGGATTCTGTTGGAAGGGGATCGCATTGCAAAGGATTTATAGGGAGGGAAATTCTTTAGTTGCTTTTTTCTCTCGAACTCGGGCCCAAATGGAAGAAAGCCGTGACACGTTTCCCGCATTCTCTCTATAGATTCAGAAAATAATTGCGTCATTTGGATCCCGGACATCAGTCACGCGATTTCTCATTGTGAGTAGATTTTTGTTTTGCAGGGTCAACGCTTATTTCTATTTTAATTGACTATGACAATCCTCTTTTAGTAGGTATATTGTTAACATTAGAGCCTTTTTATACGCATCAGTGGTGGTAGGCCACTTCGAAGGACATCAGTAGTTCTGCGCTATTGTAATTTATTACGATAGTTCTCTGAAATATTTGCCTATTTAAACCAAAGAGCCCTTTGAACGAGTAACTTCGTAGATAGATGGAGTACAGTGAGGGAGTAGAGTGACTGGTGAGTTGACTTCGTCGTGAGCGTGATCGATGTCTCTGGCTGTTGCAACTAATCCAATTATTTTATAATGCTTTCACCGAACCTAACTATTATTCACCTAAGCAATAAGCCCATCTCTTTCAAATGGTTTCAATTTGAGTGTTCCTTGTAATGTACCTGTGCTAATGAGGATGTTGTGTTTTGATCGGATATGAGTTAGCCAGTGCTCGATACAATTTTCAGCAAGCATCCTAATTAAAGTTCTTTTTCATAAGAGATGGGATAGCTGTGGGATTTTCTAGGGCCGAGACGACGGTTATTATGTAAGTTCATTAGGATGATTTACCCCTATCGAAAATCGAAGGCTCAGAAAGAATACCAAGTATCCCATGTTCGAATATTAAACTTCATTTTCCCCGCGCTATTGTTTCCACTCCGATTCCAAGACCATTTTTTGGAAGTTGCTCCAGTTATTATCGAACGGGAACTTTAAGGAATTCTGTGGGCAAATTCAGCGGTGGAGGTCTCGTGTGTCCGATGGAAAAATGTCAAATAGACTAACTCATGTATAACCAAGGTGGTCAATTGAACCCTTCGGCCTCGCTGTTGCATTCCCACGACTGAATTTGTAACTTCTTCTTAGATCACGTCCAAGGAAGTTCTTCCAATGCTTTAATGCAGTATCATAGTTTTATCCCTTAAAGGTGTTGTTCTTGGAAAAAGTTTAACCTATGGCATCGAAACATCCGGAGAAAGTTTAACCTATGGCATACTGAGTTAGCGTTGGTCGTTTAAACTCACTACAAAGCCGATAAAAACTTAAATCTGCATTTGAATCCTCACTTATGTTACACTAGGACTGTGGAAAACCTCCTTGATCTGGGTTTGAATTACATGAATATGGCTGCCAATGTCGAGCTTTTTTTCCTCAGCTTCAAGCACCTGTGGTTGATGTTTTTTTAATCCTCCGCAGTAACGGAGTGGCCGCAGTAATAGTTCAAATTGGTTTTTACCTTTTTTCGGCGTAATTAAACTTCTTCCTTCCATGCTTCCATGGTTGCTGGTTCCAACTTGAAGATTTTTTTCTGCAATCTTTCTGCACCTGAATATAGACATCTCTCTTTTCCCATATATCCGTCTTATACTGCCCCCATTCGCCTATGCTTCATCTCCAGGATTGATCATGCTGTCTCTTTTTTATTTATTTCCTCGCCTCTTGTCCCAGCTAAGCACACGTCCCCTCGAACACCGTCAAGCACTGTACCGTCTCACGTCCAAGAATATGGTATCCATTGCCTATCAGTCTCAAAACCTTGGAGCCTATCAGAGAAAGAAATAAGGAGAGAATCAGATAAAGTTCAAAGTAAATTTTTTATCATATTTCCAATAAATGTTGTGAGAAAAGCGACTTATAGCCTTGATATTGGACGATAGAGCATGGGAGCCCCTTCAAACTCGAATAAAGCCAGCGAGATCAGGACTCTTTGTAAGGTTTTGGTAAGATTAATAAGCTTCCTTGCTACGGGGAAGATTGGACCACTAGGATAAAATAAGGTAGATTTGCTACGCCAGGTCACGGTAGATTAACTTTGCTTAAACTTATAGGTTTAAATACTCATTTTACCTGAAATAATTTCTAGCTTTGTACATTCCACACTTATTTATTTTCACCGACCATGGTTTCGATAAACAATAGTAATAATAGAAAAGGTTTATTGTCCTAGGAGCAGTTGCTCCTATGGGGCAATATTTTACACATCTTACATGCTTATCTTAGTTCTAATAATAAATACAGTTGTAAAGAAAATACAAAATATGCAAATACTGGTCTCAATTCTTCAGAGGTGAAAACATGATTTACAAAAGAATGGAAACGAAAAGTCTGAGTAATTTAGCACATTATTATTATTATTGACAAACAAAAATATAAAATCAATGAGTGTTACAACTTAGGATAAACAGTAGTGAACAATAATACAAAGCTTGCAAATGTTTGGTCTCAATTTCCCAATAATATAACATATTATACAAATATACTGAATCATAAAGTGTGTGTTACCTAGCACATTATATAATTGTAATTGAAGCATAAATGCAATTTGTATTATAACTTATATCTCATTTGCTTGGACTACAAACAATTTAAACTAGTGGCATACAGATTTTTATGCTATAACAGCACATATTGCAATACGTAGGTAATATATGTATTTTAATACAATAACTACAATTACAATGTCATTTTCAAGATGAAAATAAAAAAATGTGTCATGTACAAAGCTAGAAATTATTTCATGTGTCGCGTTTCCTCAAAGTTAAGCCTGGAAATGTAACTTATACTCTTTTATACCCTTAGCACAATTCGTCACCGCGACAGAACCTCGGCTTAGCATCCATAAATTAAAATGCAACGATATTGCATTGGAAGGGACTGTTTTACATTTGCATCAACATTAATAACGGTTGGTGCCACAACGCCCTTGTTACGGCTGGCGGGTTACTTTGCAGATGTAGAAAACTGATCGATTCGTACATTTCTTTGTTAATGAAGTCCCTCATACCTTACCCTGTCGAATAGGTCAATAATACATAACTGATCATGGTAATCAAGAACGCCAGCCACCAGTTGGGAATAGGGGAAATAAAAATAAGTATTGACACAGGAAAATGCGGAATGAGCAAATTTGCTGCTTAGACTACGGAATCACTGGCGATGCAAGAATAAAGATCTCCCGACGAAAAATGATAAATAAAGAGCTGCCCACTTGAGTGTAAACTGCTAAATAACTTAAATGGAAAACTTTTAAAGTATTTATTCATCGTTATGGAACATTTCCACAGCGTTAGACTCGATATTCTCATCCGTTTTGCTTCAGTGAAGAAATCTTTCCCACGGGAGAAGCAACCTCCAGTTACTTTCATGTGAGCATCTTAGAAAAGTTCAAAATAGTATGTTGAAAAGTGTACTTATCTGTGAACAATTCTCCGCATATTGAATTAATGAATTAATTGCTACTAACTGATTGGGGGAGCGTGGTGGCCTAGTGGGTAGAGCGCTTGGCTACTGATCGAAGGGTCCCGGGTTCAAATCCGGGTGAAGCCCTGCCCTGAACAAAGAAAATCCTCCCCAGGGAAAGGAACTGGCCCCCCTACCCTGAATGTGTGAAACTCACACGCCTGTGGCTTAGTCCGGGGTGAGCTCTACCCTCAACTATCCAAACCAACCTTCGGGTTGAATCACTGAGTGACTAATTGATATATCTGATTATTAATTCACGTATTATCATCAAAATACGTTTGTGTCCAATATATACTATTTTTGTTATTTTTAGTATTTATATTAATTGTGTGCGTTCTTGAAATTTAAGCTAATAGATGCCATCATCAGCATGCAAGCAATAAATGATGGTTGTAATGATTTGCAACAGCGCCACCTGCGAGTAGACAATGTGATGCGGGTTGCGTCATGGTAGGATAAAGACGTAAAATGTAAACTATTTAATTTTCGTAGGTGAACTTGGTAATTAGTGAATTTAATGACTGATTCATGTATTGTCATCGAGATTAAATTGGTGTGCTAAATTACAGCTCGATTTAAAATTGGAAAGTGGGTTGGATTTCGATTACAAGACTCCATCCAGACAAACAAACCGGGCAAGTTAAAATGAGCGTGGTAACAACCACTAAAGTCCTCATTGCCGTCGGTATTATATCTGTAACTTATATTTTAACAGATTTTAGCCGGTCATAGCGGAAGCATTGGATTCTCCGTTGTAAGTCTTGTGATGTAACTTTTACATAGAATGATGAGAAATGAAAGAACCATGCAACTAATTGAGAAGTCCTGCAGAGAGTTGATAAAAGAGAGGATAATATAGTTTGAGAGGCGAAAAAAATGAGCTAGTTTTGGCACTGATTATTTAGGGAGGCGATGGTAGAAAGAACAAGTGTGGTCGTCAGTGCAAAGACCAAAGATCAATGTCGTGAAGCAAGTGGTGGGAGAAGTAAGAGCTAGGAAATGGGATTGGCAGGGAACAGGATAGCATGGAGAGCAGGTAAAAAAAAACAAATACTAGAATCATGAACCATTAATGGTGATGTTCTCAAATGTCATCCGCTTCCTCTTGGAATCATTCGTCACTCGACTCCTATCCGACTGTAATGACTCAGTGCTTGAAATCCTTCCGATAAAAGGGACGTCATGACCACGATGCAGACCTTACCTCTCCGAGCACTATCCCTAGCACGCTTAATGTCGTTTCCTCACTTCCTTCCTAAGAAGCGCAGTACTCCTTGAAAGACATCCGCAGACTCCGTAATTAAACTCGAAGACTTTGTTCCGAGTCGGAATGCCTTCTGCACTTATTCTTCGAAATAGAGTATGCTAACTTTTTGTGGGGAATCTCGAGTGGAAGTTTTTCATTGCTTAATCTTTTACTCCCGGATTCCTGGGCGGGAGTCATTGATGACATTTTCATTATTTGGATCCGGTAGAATCTCCTTTGAGTTTTCTCAACCCCCCACCCCCACTACTTCTCAAGTCGATTTGCCTCCCCCATCTGTGTTAAGGTAAGGCACCAACGAGAGTTGTGCAAGGGGAAGCAATGGCGCAATCTGAATGTCCGTTAAAATATAAAAATTCATGAATGATTTTTGGGAAGTAGCTCAAAAAACATTTATTTTTCATATTACCCTACTCATCAAATACCGCCTCAGGGGCGTCGGTGTTTAAGCGTCTCGCTCTGTTATTGCTGTAGCCGCCAATGGTGTGTGGAAAGAAATAACTTGTGTACCCATGTGTTCTGCAGAGTATCTTTGATTTTATCGTTTCTGTCAGCTCTGGAGATCAAATGAGGGGTTAAAATTGTCCTTGGTGTCGCACCGTAGAACTCAAATGATCTGAAGTTTGCAAGTAATCTATGCAGCATGATTTAGTAAAGTATCCAAAGAAAGACAAATTAACCACAGCTACACGTGCTCTGATCCGTTCGATCAATCCAATATCCTCGCAGTATCTTCAATATAGAATCTTTAGAATTCAACGGCAACATGCATAGCTTGGAAACTGCGAATTCTAGGAGTTAAGGCCCACACAACTTAAACATTCGAGCGGAGTCACGGGATTTCCAGTTCCCGCCACGCGAAGCCGCGACGAGCGATCGAAAATTCGAATTTATTTTCAGCGTAGCTAAGATTTTTTGAGAATAACCTTAAGATGTCATCAATCAATACTCTGTATAAATAACTCCGCGCTTATCTTCGTAAAACCAATTAAAATTACTACTTAATGTGAAATTTTTCCTGAAAAAAGCGTCCGCAATTTTAATTATTTATTTATTTCATCAACCTGAATACTGCCTCGAGGACCATTTTACATCAGGCGTTGTAACAGTAACAAAGGAAAACACACACAACCATGCCCTGGGAGGAGAAAAATCCTCCCCAGGGGGGACTCGAACCTTTGGGTTTGCAGGCGAGAGGACGTTACCCCGCCGCCACCGAGGCGGACGTTTTTTGACGTAATAGCATACAAATATCGACAATAATCTCATATACTTATGAAACTTATGCAAAGGACAGGAAAATTACCAAAATGAACGATGGTAATGTTTTTTATTTCATTTAAATCCTTCCACAACTCCACTATCGGCTTAAATTTTAAGATTTTCGAAGAAAAATCAAAACGCGTTTTTTTGCCATGTTTGAGCCTCCGTATCTAAGTAACGGGTAGGGCCTATGAAAAATTACTTACTATCCCATAATAAGTAATCATTTATGAGTATATGTGCCAAATTTCAAGTCTTTACCTATCTCAAAAAAGCTATTTTGGACTTTTATCCGGCTTTTTCGATTTCCGACCACTGTGTTTTACTTTTCCACTGAAATTATTCAATTGAACTTAGCCTAGCGTGTGTGTTTCTTCCACGAATCTCCAGCGGCTCCCGACCTACAAGTCAATTACTCAGCTGCGTTACGCTTGTAGCAGTTTATAACTAGGCGTGAGGCTTTGATTTGTTTTCTGCATTTTTCCACCGAAATTTCTAGGGAAAAGTACGTGTTATCTTTTAACGTTAGGCTTGCCTTGATGTCAGCCGACTCAAGAGACGCGAAACGAAAAATACTTCACATTGAACGCGTGTTAGAGAACGTCGACCGATTAGACGTTTTCGGGACTGTCACATTTCTCGCCAACGCACTATGACGTACCAAAGGGCTACTGCGGAGGACGCAACCCCTCGCGGCTAATCAACTCGGCCTGCCTCGCCACCCGTGATCATCACTGGACATCTGTCCTCGCATTGGTGGGAGGACTGGACCCATTCTCAGCCTTTCCCCTAGCAGGTGGCCTCATCAAGTCTTTCAGTTTTTTTCCTCTTTCCCCACCACCATTATCTGTTTCACTCGTCTCGTCTGAGGTCTTCCTCTGCAGCCCCCGACAACCATCCATATTATTAAAGGATTTTTTTCTGAAATTTCGCCTCCGGAAATAACGAGAAGGAGCTCAGAGTGCTTTAATCCGGTCATTCATGCGGCGTTGTACTTGCCATTCATCGGGGAATGGTCTGGCGTCAAACTTAACGGGCTAAGTTATTCAAAGTGGTTAAGTGACTATATTTTATAAATACATCGCTCTAGAATAAATTTTTGTAGTGTCGGCTCGAGGTGCGGGCAAAAGTCACAGGCGGCCGGTTGTAGGGACAGCCAGTCTGCGACTTATTAATGTATGTGAAAAAGGGAACAGAAAGTATGAAAATTGGAAAATGCTGCTAACTTCCTGAATGTATTTCTACCCAAAATGACCTTCTTTAGAATGTAAATAGTAAAATAGATTGAAATTACTAACTTCAACGAAGATCAAAATGAAACCTGTGGACTAACGATTTCCTTCATTAGCATTCTCGTCACCAGTACATGGAAAGGAACTGTGGGGAAACTTGAACTACATTTCTCGGTTAAAGTTATACCCACTCACAAGAAACTCACTACAATGTAAATAATCCCTATTGATAATTTTTCTCGTGAAACTCGGAACTTGCTGACGGCTTATAGATTAAAAATTGAGTTCCTGGCGGGAAAGAAAACTACAATATTAAGAGTATCGTTCTAAAACCCCTGAGTATCCATCTAATGAACTTGGGGTTTAAGAAATCACAATCATCAAATAATTTTTTTGTTAAGGGCGGCGAAATAAAATTTTGCCCACACTCGTAAAATACAATGGGCCGACACTGACTGTTAGAATTACCGTTTCGCTCCCAAGTCGCGCAAACCAAGAAAATAAATTCTACAGTCATTTATGGCCAAAAATTCAACTTAAGTCATTGTATCCAATCTATGTTCAATACGCTCCTAATTGTGAGATAGTCAGTTGATATTTGGATTTCCTGTTCTCACTACAATTGCGGAAACGGGAAAGACAATTACCTTCTTATCACTGATAGCCTTTAATTTTGGCTTGGTTCTGCACCTAAGCAACTTTTTTTTCCACGGGATAGTCTTGTCATTGGTTCAAATAGGTTAAATTTATTAAGGTTCGTTCAGGTTCAGGTAAATTCGTTAATCTCCTTTGTTTTTTTACATAATTAATATGGGATCGTTTCTTTAGTTGTTACTCATAAGTTGTTGCTCTTCTTCATCCTGTGGCCGTCTCTCAAATGTTGTTTGATAACTTTACTTCATCCTCTTTCCATTGTATTCTTTAGGCTTGTTACTTTTCTTACTCCACTAACATAAGAGCTTATTTTGTCTCTGGAACCGTCATTTTCATAATTTTCTTGTGCATGGCCACATTCCTATTGCTTTCATTGTCTCATGATTTATATGCTCTACCCTGCCAGCTTCCACTACTTCTCTTCGTGGAAAGTTGGACTGCATATTGATAGATTTTTTTTATTTCGAAGCTCATGTTCTGCTCTTGTGATTGAACTTTTCTGGTTGAAAAAGTTACAGTTTGTTCTTCCTGCTTGCTGCCATCGCTGGTGGTATGAAGAGCGAGACTAGTTCTTCAGTCTCCAATTTAACGCTTCTGCTCATCTTCCTCAGGCCTTGGTCTTGTTATAATCTGGGTTGCTTTCTCCAAGTCCTTCTCCAAGCAAATAAGTTTCCTTTTAAGATTCCCTCCTTACTCTTCCACTGCTATGCCGTCGGAATGGAAGTTGCTGTTTTTATACTTCCCACCCTTGCGGCTCTTCCTTTGATTTCACAGTTTTCTTACTTCCATGTTGACGTTTTAGAAGCTGCATGTAAGTGTAAATCCTTGCTTTTCTCTTGTATCCTTTTCTCGTTTTTTCCTCGCCAAATCCTGATAACTGGCTTTTGTGCAGACTGTGCTCCCCACGGCTGCGTACACATGCAAAACATACCATATTTTTCGTCTCGTGGCCCCTTTTCCCGCAGTTCAAACACGAGGATCCCGCCATCCCACGAAGTCCAACACACGTGCATCAACGCCTCCCGCTATTTTGAAGTATCTCCGGCATGCTTAGTCAAATTTCGTTGGGTAAATTATATTGCTGGTTTGTGCTCTTAAAATTCTCAGAATGCTTGGCTCCCCATGATGTCCATACGGACAAAAATTGCGTTCGAAACGAGTTTTAGGGTCGCACTTATTGTCAATATTCTGTTTAATATTCAGGCCGTCACGTTTTCGCATAATGGAGACGTTGCTTTTGAAATACGATTTCGAAACTGCGTTACTTCGCTGGGAATACGGTGTTCATGATGTGAGCATTGTAGAATTAAAGGAATTATATTGTGAAGGTCTGAAAAAATAATTTAAAAAATGAAAGGCAGATGGTCAATTCCCTACAGGTATGGTATCGTAATCATTTCAAAATTTGTCATGATAGCTACCGAAGTAAGTGTCAACTTCGAGTGAAAGTTTTCTTTTCGTTGGTGATTTGTTTTAAGTAAGTTCATTTTTGTTCTATTTACAATCCGTATTCTAGAGAGTTCATCTGCGCTTTCCTTTGTCCTAGAAAAAATAATTTTGCCATTAATGTTATAAAGCGCTATGAAAGAAACAGCGGCGTTGAAGAAACCAGACTTTTTGGGAAGGCAGGAGCGTCTTTTTTGCGTCAAAAAAAGAGGCGGTGATGAAAGACCCCTGGCGGTATTTCATTCAAGTGGATTGAGTGATCTTTAGAAATTTATTTGGACTGTTTTTTCCGAAGTAAATGGATGGAGAGTGGTGGTGAAAGACATCTTCCGTAGATTTTAGTTCTGCAAAAGAGGATTGAGGGCTCATTCATAAAGGAATAGGAGTTGTTTAGCCTCGAAAACATCTGCGCTTTGACCCCTTATCCTCGAAAATCTCAAATTGTGTCATCGTCAGAATTTTTTTAAACTTATGCAGTCGAAATTTCGTAATTGTAATGGCTCGGAAGTATCAAGATCTTCCTGCTTGAAGTCCCTAAATGAACAGTTCCTTGTTATTCCGGTATTTTCCGACTAATCAGGAAAACAGAAAATAAGAGGCATAATTGCAGGTGAATTTTGAATGGTCTTGTAAATGCGACGTAACTAATTCACTGGAATGTCAAATGAACTAAGGTTTTGTTACTAATGGTTAGGGTATTGTTTTGTTTTGTACTATTTATAGAGTTAAGGCGTAAAATTTTCTCCTCAATTTTTGGTTGATTTGAGTTTGCTTCAAGCATAACCGGATATTTTCAGTTCATAAACTTATTGATCATGAAGTAATTTTTTTGGTGGGGGAGTGTTTGTCCGACCATCAGAAAAAATAGTTTTGTTTTGGCTTCGTGAGTGCTGTCGGGAACCTCAAGTCTCAAGAAGGGATGATGGGAATCTCTCTGTTTTCATTACCCGCTAACAACTAATGTTAGTGGTTTTCAGCGAAATGAAAACATTTTCCGACGTAAAATTAATATCTGGAGAGATGACTATTAGGCAGGCACTGTCTCACTTCTACTCGATTTACACATCAAATGCTGCGAAGATCAAAGATTAGAATTGTATCTCAAATCTCGCGGTCGTGAAGTATTAAGGAAAGAGGACAAGCCAGCTCCGTGTTAGTCACGTATTCGACGAGGTTGAATCAAGTAATTGGGAAGTTTCTAGTTCATTCTCGGAATTTTTTAATTCTGAGAAGTCGAGTACTTCTTCAATATAGGTCGCTGATGCGTCGACGTCCATACTCGTAGTCGCTAGCGGTTACTTTGAAGTGGAGATGATGGAAAGGCTACTCAATTCATGATGGGAACACTAGGGCCAGGTTCATCAGGTCTGATGATATCGTATATATGACGAAACAAGTCCTGCATTAAGTTAATCTGTGAAAATATGACATATATTGGCAATCATTTTTACTTTATTTACGTGAGTGCCTTTGCAGAATTACCGCCTAAGACTTCGTAGGTAGCTCATTTATTCAGAAGGGATGGATACAGTTGTCAGTCTTTATGAAGGCATGGAAAATGGAATTAATTCAAAGTGACTTGGTTTTACTCAGAAGTCCTTTCTGCTGTCCCTGTGACCCGGCGGAGTCCTATCGTAGGTTAGCCTTTTCTAAGCTCTGCATTTTTCGGCTGTAGTAGTTATTAAACTCAGGAGTATTGCGCGACTTTTAATCTTTACTTGAGCTATTTTTTAAAATGGCATGATGAATTTGTCATAGTTTTGCGTTTTAGATTTCGGTTGCCGCGGTTGAAGGAAGCCTTACTGAATGTGTCGTCCTCGGCCTCCAATGAGGGATTATCTTTGGAATACTTTTTCGATATTAATGTTGAATTAAAATGTGCATAGGTTTTAATATAGAGTTACGGAGTTGCCTCGAAACATTAATGCCTAATAACCAAATAACTAATCGTAGAAAGATGCAATTTTTTCTGTTTCCGAAAAACCACCTCTGACGTCATTTCATCCATCGATCAAAGCCCCGTGGTTTGATTCCCGGTGAAGACGGATATTTTTTCAAAGTTTTTTCTAAATCTTTATACTGTTGTAATTCCGGCAGAAGTGGACATCTTCACAAAAACCTTTTTAAGGCATCTCTTAGAATGGATCGGGAAGAAGAGGGAAGAAGCGATGGATGAAATGACGTCACGGCCGTTATGAGAAGGTTGCCCGTCCATTGAACTTTAGACTTCTATATCTCTGGCAATTTTTGGAATCTTTTACAGATGATTTGCTAATGATCATTTGTCATGGCCCCCTGCGCGATAAAGTAAAAAGCAAGATACACTATATGGTTTTAGGCTTTACTTGTGGAAGTATTTAATATCCATAGGTACTAAATACTTACACAAACATTTCAATATGGAACTTATGACAATAATTAACATAATCGCGAGCAATTGGATACAACCCCAATCTGGTACACAGAATACAAGAAAGACTTCTCAAGTCAGGAATTTATAAACTGAACTGCAATAGTTGTAACATTTCATATGTTGGTGAGACTGGTAGAAACTTCTTGATACGCTCCAAGGAACACGTTAGGTGTCACAAAAATGAGGATTCCAGCTCCCTCTTTGCTAAGCACCTCCTGGAATGCAACCACAAAAGCGATTTTGTTCTTGAAATTTCACACATCCTCTCCAAGGGATTGTAAATGGATGCTCTTGAGCAAAACGAGATAATACGGCACTTGTCAGACCCTAATACGACCCTTTGAAATGAGCAATTTTTCCCGCAGTCCTCCCCACTCCTTTCCGAGAAACGAACGTAAAGAAATATCAACCAACCAAGCCGCCTGCCCACGCCCACACTTGCAAGCCACGACATAACCGCCTCCTCCCTCACTCAAACCAACCCCGTAACTACGACAACAAACAACGGTTAATAAACAAAACAAACTAGGAATTTGTACCGGATGATGCCGTTGATCGGCGAAACGAATTGTACCGTTAATAAATTCTGTGGAAAAGTACAAAGTATATTATTTAATATGGAGAAAAATCAAAAATCGTGATAAACCCCCTTTATCACGACAGCCACATTATTTAACCTACTCCAAATGTTCGTGGTGTGGGATCTTGTAATTTAGTTGACTTCCCTTTCCTTTCCTTCCCCCTCTCCCGAAGGTTTTGAGTCTGAGTGGGAATTCCTCTCAAATCAGCGTGCTTTGATACGCGTGTTGTCTTTGGCGGCGAGCGCCCATTCGGGACTTATTTCTAAGCCGTTGTTACCGTAAGGATTGTCTCCGTTGTCGTACCCATTAGTGAAGTATCTACTATTGGGAGGAGGCGAACCAATTACAGGCAGTGCGCTGCACGCATTTCCTGTTGTAGCTGCGCTGTGGGAGAGCAGAGTCCTCTGGATTGTCATTTACTAACTTCGAAGTGAGGAGAAGGAGTAGTGTTGAGTTGAGTGTGCCGTACAGAGGACTTTGACCCAAAGAATGGCAACTAAACTCAGTTCAAGGCGCTATATCTCAAGCGCCAACCAGAATCTTGCCAGGAACTGCCGCTGCGTCAAGGCAGAGAGTTCCCTTGTTTTCCCCCGTGGGGTTTTCTTTGGGGAACAAGATGGCATTTATCTGAGAGAAATGCCAAATCCATGTTTGAAGTTTTCATTCAATATTATAGACGCTGCACACAAAGCTGAGCTTAGCATTCGGCAAGAACTCGTCTGTATTACTCGTAATGATATTCCAAAAGGTATTCGCAGGAGTCATGTATGGTTCATTCCAGAAAATTTTGAACGTGTTTTCCTCATAACTCAGTTTTTTGGCGTTAGACAGCGTACGTTGCGCTCTGCGGTCAGTTACCGATGAATAACGTTTAGGGAGACACGGCAAGCGAAAGGTGCGCGGTGGTTCAACGAGTTGAAAGCTAAGTTCTAGCTTCTTATTTAGTAAGTTTGAGTTTTTCACGAAAAATGTCACCACTTCGCTGATGCCTCGTCAAAAAATTTCGATGAATTCATGTGAGCATTTCTTGAAAAAGATCGTCAGCAGTTGGCTTAAATACTGTGTTAGCTTTTATTGTAACGTATGCATGCACCGTAAGTGAAACCTTATCCTATTCTGTAAATGTGCATATATTATGTGATATATAAATATAGTATTAGTTTTAATTTGCTTGGAGTAATTGAAGGGTGGAGTTTCTATCTAAATCTCTCGTAGTTAGTACGCTAAACGTAATATCTCTTTACCATAAAGTACACCAGTACAATAGTTTTACGAATGTATTTAATTTATACGTATGCTAATGCTAACGATTGCATTTTTTTGGGTTCTTGGAGAAAACACTCTTGGCGCCAGAAATCAATTTCTTTTTGTACATTTCTGGATAAAATAGTAGTATCCATTAGCCCTGATTGATTTTTGCAACAGCACAAAGTTATGAAAGAAATATTATGTTCTTAATTCGGACACTATTCCTATTTAATTCATATTAAATTAGACTGTCAGGAATAAGGTTACCTGACCTGCTAGTCGGTCCACAGAACTTTCGTTTGCTGAAAGTATTACGAAAACCTACCTCGAGGGATTATGGTGCACAATTATTCGCATATCTCAGGTTGCGAAATACAGATCATAGAACTGTGAGTAGTAATTCGCAGGGAATTTTAGAATGCTGTAAAACTGAGGTCAACTAATCCTTAGATACACCGTGAAAATGTTACAATCATTCTTCGAAAGTTTTCGTGGAGAATTTTCGTAGAATCTTGTTGTACGTTTTGGTAGAAGTGTCTATGTGTCTTATTATCAACCTCTTCAAGTGTTTTTTGATTCGGTAGACTTACATTTTATTGAAAGACCTGGCTCTTGTGAAATTGATACTGACTCGATTGAATCGAAAAGGTATTTTAACAAGTGTCGATTCGTTAAGATATTGAAACTCGACTACATTTGATGATAAACGTCTGGAAAGAAGAAAAGAAGCCTTTTACAACAACAGAAATCTTAACAGCATGCTGCCTTCGGTCAAAGATCCCATAGAACCAGCCCTCCAGAGCGGGGTTTACCAGCTGAAGTGTAATGACTGCGATGCTAAATACGTCGGCCAGAGTGGGAGGAGTCTAAGGGTGCGTGCAGCAGAACACCGACGGGATTACGTGAAGAACACCGGGATGTCCCAATTTGCAACCCATCTCCTGGAAAATGGCCACCAATCTGATTTCACCCCTGAGTTACTGCACAAAGTTAAGAAAGGAACACAGTTGGACATCCGCGAGCAGTTGGAAATTTTGAAATGTGTGAAAAGAAAAGAACTGATAACTAATGACCACCTTTTCCCTTTCCACTCCCCCCTCCTAGACATCCCACAATTACACCCCAAAAAATCCCCTTCCCTATGACGTCAACCCACGCTCCACTCTCAACTCCCCCCCCCCCCCTACTTTCCTTTCCTTCGCTTCCCTACCGCGCCTATTCCCTAATTTCTACAGTTTCCTACCTTCCATACCCTTCCCCAACCCTTCCCCCCCCCAACCCTAGTTCCCCTTCCCTATGACGTCAACCCACGCTCCACTCCTAACCTCCCCCCCTACTTTCCTTTCCTTCGCTTCCCCACCCCGCCTATTCACTAATTTGACATGTTCCTACCAACCGCTTCCATATCCTTCCCCACCCCTTCCCAACCCATTCAGTATATAACTATGTCCCTATGTCTTTTGTACCACTAGTCCGTTGAAGATGATACAGTGTATCGTAACTAGTCGACAATTAAAGTAAAATTGTAGAAAATAAGCAAAGTATTTCTATTTCTTTCTTTTAATATGGATTTCTACAAAGTAAAGGCCTCAACCATGAAGTGTATCATTCGCTAAAAGGTTTACTTAAAATAAGGATTCCCGGTTGGCTATGTGGTCTGAAAGTTATGGCAGATGATCAAATGCTTTTTCGGTCAATTGGAGTGTACTTTTTCGATAATGATCAAGCGGCACTCTTTCGGAGGTGATGGTTTCCGGAGAAACCCTGTGGAGTTCATGAACCGGAGATGCCCTAAAGTTGGGAGCGTAGCGGGGAGTCAAAAGGGGTCCGAAAGTGCTAATGCCATTGCATTCCAGAAATTGATTTGCCCCAGTTCCTCTGAATCCTCTGGGTGGCACTGCTCAGCGTGATTATATAACATTTGAATTTGGAATTCGAATCATTTCCATGGTGTGTGGATTCCATATTAATCGCCTCTTTAAATTCCATTGAGTTTGTGCTAAATCTTGGAGTGCCGAATCGGGCCTTTGGATTTAACGTTGAGTGAATGGAAAGGTATGCAATGCGACTTTTCTAAATCCTTGATGCCGGATCAGTTTTCTCCTCTCGCCCCTCGCGTCACTGATACTAAATGACGTGGGTTTCGAACATAACGTCAAAGGCACAGATTCTGGTGACAAAAGCTGACGGATAGATACACACTATCTTTTTATTATTCCATTTTCGCCAAACTTTGATTTGTCGTTGCGCTTTCAATTACGATTTAACTGCTTCCAAATTCACTTTAATTTAATCAGATCTAATTATTCATTAGCATGCCTTGGTAAAAATATTTTAGATGCAATATATCTGCATATGAATTCACTGTGGTACAACGGACCTGTGTTTCGAGTAACAAAGCCATTTATTCGAAAGGATTAGTTGCTTAATTTACTGTGTCTGCCTTTTTTATCCACTGAGTCTTAACCCGTACTATAAGATATGTAAGGGGAATAGGAGAATCTCTTCCTATAGCTGTTGTTTACTTTCCTTTGTAAACGGTTTACAACTCTCTCTCAAATGACTCCATATCTGTCTGTTCATCTTAGTGTTTTTTTATGTTTAAGGGATAGCCAATTTATTAGAAATTTCAAATTTTATGTATTATATTCATATTTCCTTTTTTCCAGGAACTTGGTGTACAACTTAAGCCTTGCAGACCTAAGTGAAAACCAGGTGAGTGTAATATGCTTAAGATTTCTCTTTAATGCAGTATATATCTTCTGTTAAGTTTAAATCGCATCTATCTTTATGGGAAAATTCGTTTGATAATTTGTGCGCGAGAAAACTTTTTTATCGCTATAAATTGATCCTGCATTTAGTTTGAGTTACATTAATTTTCTAAGTCTGTAGAGCACTTCATGCTCTGAACTAAAATGAAGCACTGGTCGCGGATTGATTCAATTAAATATGTTAGCGTCGGTTTTGGTACTTTTTTTCAATTGTTATGACGTGCTATGTACATTTTTTTCTCTCTCAGACGATTCTGGTAGTCCATTTGCCTTTGGGATCCCGATAAGCCATTGGCATGTCTTCTAGTTTTTTAGGGGCCGAACTACCAGAACTTGATTGGAGCACCCATGCCCTGGGCATGCGAAAAACCGACCCAGGAGGGACTCGAACCCGCGACCCTCGGATAATGATTACATATTCGCTTACGGTTGGCTAGAGGTTTGCAAAAGTGTCCACCCGTCTAAGAAGAGAGTCAATTAGGTCTCACAATTCAATTGACAGCTAATGAAGGAGTTCTGAAACCATGGGTCGTAAAATCATGTAATGCAGTCCGGTGTAGGTTGAAGGAGTCGGAAGTCACCGGCTATTCAATACCATTCAGGGAAAAGAGTGAAGAGGAATCACACTATGAAGATTTATAATTGCTTTTTTCGCATATTCTGCTGAAGGTGTTGCTATCTGCCAAAATAAAATTCCTGATGCGTTTTTTGTAGGGTATCATGGACCACGGTACAGATATTTCGCGGCAGAAGCTTAGAACCATAAATACTATTCTTCCCTCTCCATTGTTCTTCTCCTTGGCTACCCTTACACATAGTTGCTATAATTTGAACTTCCTTTCAAATGACCTCACCTCAATATAATTGATTCTTTAAGGTATCATTGGATTCCCTACTATTTTGTCAACTACTAACGATGTTTTTCGAATCATTCTTCGGTTCAAAATTAAGGTTATTCGCTGTAGGTATCTTCGGAAGTAAAAAAATATTTTCGTTATAGATTTTTAATGTTCGAAAATAACGTTTCCATTTTTTAAATTTCACTGCGTACAACAATTGATTGCTTGTTTATACGGTTTTTCTCTAATAAACTGTGGTGGGTAATTATTTGGTGGCCATTTTTACTTTTCTACGGATTTCAGTAAGTGAAGTTTTCTTAGCGACAGCGGTGCTCGTTAACGTGAACCGATATCGTAATCTCATTTTAGGGAGTCGAGAGTTTTCGGGTCTGAAGATGCCAGCTGGAATGTCGGCGAAACTGTTGTCGTCAAGGATGAACAAACGCGATAATAATCAGAAAACCCTCGAGTCGTATAGCCACCGCGGAAGCCTTCGTAGCATTTCTCATTTTTGGAAGTTATGGACTAACTGCCGGCTTCCATTAAAGAAGTTGCATTTCTGGCAAGGGCGTAGAAATGATTTTTTTTATTATCCGTCTTGGAAACGAGCAAATTTAACCGAAGGATAGCATGTGTTTCGTACGAGGATAAACACAGTTACGTTTTTTTTGCCTAAAGAAGTCTATATTATCGTAATCTCATCCCTATTTCGCACAAAAACGTGCATGCCCGGACCATAGTGTAACCTTCAACTCCACGAGAAGCCAGTTGCGAGCTCGTGAATCTATCTTTGCGATTAAGAGGATCTCGGGCCCCCTTCCTCCATTCATTGGCATATACGTGGTGGGTGTATCTCTGCAAAGCCAATGGTAGCTATATGAGCGCCCCGGAGGATTACCTGTGATTTATTCGTTATCAGGCACATGGCGGTCTCGTAAGCCTGTTTGAGTTACGGTTTTTTTTGGCAAGCCTTTCGCCCACGAATTCACATTCTCACTTTCGTGGAAAGACGAGAATTCCTGAAACTGCTCGTGGGGCTGAAACGAACGCAATGTCGTTGGAATCTTCGCCGAGGGACACATAAAATGATTCAATTCAGCGCCTCATTGGACAAGCTGCGAGAGGAGGGACTCGAAATGACGACCGCGCTCGTAATCGCTTATGGCCAATCCAGGCCGAGTGTAAATGCAGCGCGGAAAATCCCTCACGTGCCGCGATCTCATCCGTTGATTTTTCTTTCTGAACGCAAACGGTGAACGTTAAATAATCTCCAATCGTGTCGATTCTTTACACTGCTAAAAGAAATAATGCTGTGCACAGCAGAGTGAGCCTGTGAAATCTTTATTTTCTTTTTGCTCTTGAATCCGGAAAAAATCATTGGCTAGTGGTTGGAATCGCGAGCAGAACGCTAGTGTAATTTAGGATCATCCTTCGACTGACTCAAAGCAACACGAAATGCAGCGATCGCGCTTTTGCAGCGGAAAATGAGCGAATTATCCGCTGCATGTTGTGATTTCAAAACAGGTAAACAGTTGAGTGCTGGTGGCTTACTTCACATGTGATAATACATCTATATAATTTATTTGATAGGTATCTGCTTAAATTTAGGATGAGAAAATCCTCCTTTCATACTGAAGACGCTCATGTAATTTACCCTTAAACTATGCTGATAGTATTAGTCTGAGCATTTGCTTTTTTTAGACACTGCTAATTTCTGTACTTTGAGGTTTCTTTGAAGTTTTAATCCAAGCTTGAAAGCTCCGGATTATAATTTGTGATTCTTTTTCACGAGAAGACTTAGATAAGAACAGGTGAACACAACTTATCTGGGTTACCTAACGAAGGAGAGGAAATTAAATAGGAGATTGTTTTCTTTTGCTTCTATTTATTACTCTTTGAGTCGTGAGACTTTTAAAGTTATCGTGCACATTGCTTATGTACTTTTCTTGCTTTGGTATTCTTTGGCTTACTTTTTTGTACTATATAAATTCAGAGATGTCCATTTGTTCATAATTGAAATTTATTAAAATTCCAATTCAGAATGCTCCATTTCATTGTTAACATCCTAAAAGTATGCGTATTTCGTACCGTTTATTTTCCCTTGATTCCTCTACTATTATTCCTCTTCTCAATGTCTAAACTCGAGAATGACGCATTTTTCTGTGGAGCTTCGGAATTTTAGTAAGTAAATGTGTGTTGGATGAACGAACTATTCCATCACGATAACTCTTTCATTGGGCGTAAACTCTAAACCAATGAAGTGTTACCAAACGCCGATTTTTGTCTTTATTTTAACGTTTTTGTATACTAACTTTTCTCCCAGCTCGTATAGAATATTCTTGGAATATGTAATCACAAAAGAAGATTGATTAGAGGATTATTTAAAAATTATGCCATTTTCCATAGAAATCCTTCATGGTCAATCTTATGTTGCGCTCAAGAATAATGCTAATTTAATGTTACTCATCTGGAAGATGACAATATTAATGTAGATTTAACCCTCCGATGGCCAAAGCTTTATGGTTACCATACGTTGTCATTTCAAGAGCCCTGAGAGCTGTCCATTTATTATTTATCATTCGCCTGAATTATATCAGCACCTTTTGCTTAATTTACGCATGTCAACGTTCTACTTAACTTTTAATCGGCTTTTTCTTATTTTTTCATCTATTGTGTTTGGCGTGTTGAATGCGTAGTCCAATTCTTTGTTGTACTTCTGCAAAGATTTCTGTCACGGCCGCTAGGTCTGTTTTTATATAAAGTCTACATCAGATGATGATTTTTTTACGTTTCCTCTGCCGTATGCTATCTCTTTTTGTCTTTTTTCAACTATTAGGTACCACTTTCCGCTCGTAGCATTTTCCTTCAAAAATGTCGGTCACTTGAATGGTAACATTCCCGCCTGTCTTTTTTTGAAATCATTCAACCATTAGTGTGATATTGTTTGTCTTAAGCCTTGATTTCATTTGTTAAAGTTAATTTCAACTGTATATGTTTTAATTTGTTTTACCTTAGAATGCATAACTTGCGCTTGGCTATTTTTATTGTTTTTAAACAGGAATGGTTAGTGGTCAAGGTCCGTAAAGGAACTTTAACCTTGGTTTGCAGTAAAAGATACGTCACTCTAAAGAATGAATAGGGGATGCTCTGTGAGTTTGGACTAATACCGACAGTGTTTTTCGATAGTTTTAAAGTTCATTTTAAACCTGGTTCTTAGCATTACAATACCCGTGGCAATAAGTACTTTTAAATCAACTCAAAATGAAGTTCAGCTTACCTAAAATTAATTTTCCCGCTGAATGATTTTCATTCAGGCCTTAAGCGGAATGCTTGGATGGGTTGGGTTTGCAAAGCAAATGCAGCGTCAAATTGAAGAATGAAACTATTACTTGAGTGAGATAGTAAGTGAATTTAGGCAATTGATTACGTGCTTCCTATGCTCTATCGGTGATGATAATTGCTTTAAAATCACTTTAACCTTGGATTCAATTTTTTGGTGTTTGTAATTTCCGTAAGTTCCTATAACGGAATAACGACAGGCAATACGTATGTCACTCTGAATAATGAAACTAGCGATAAGAGAGTCCCAAATATCAGTTGTTTCGATAGACGTTTAGGTCCTTTTAAAAGACTGCACATTAATAGTTCATACTCAGCCATTGGTAACAATTCCATAAATACTACGTAATTTTGAGACATTGGTCTCTCGGAGGCAAAACAAATATGCCAGACTTGTTGCATGCAAACAAAGAATGAAGCACCTGTGTACTTTGAGGCAGTGAATGAGTGACAGGTATTCATTCAGTTTTTCCATTTTTTTGGTCCTTTTTAAACCTGCCTCTTTTAAAGTACGCTACCAGCGGAAATAATTCCTCTAAAATCACCCAATTTTCATGCAATTCTGAAATTTCAAAAAGATAAATATCGATCTGAAGGATAAAAGTTTACTTCTTTCGGTATATTATTTGTTTTCTAAGGCAGCGAGTGTGAGTTGGGTAACGAGTCACTGTTTTAATAGTTTCTGAGATCCAACTGAAATCAGCCATCCTTAACGGTAGACTGCCAGTGGTGATAGTAATATCACTAAAATCAGCGCATTTTCGTGCATTCGGTATTTCTGAAAAAAATATGTATTTCTGAAATCCACCATCCTTAATAATAATTATAATGACCACTTTATTCTAAGCGAAATCAGGACTTCTTCTTAAGTCCTCAACTCAAAGGTTGGTTGGCGGCAGCTCTCCATACGCTCCCGGTCTTGTGCCATTCTTTTCAACTGCACATAGTGGAGCAGCCTAACTCCTTCATTATTTGCCCCTTAAACTCCAACCTAGGCCTGCCCTGGCAGTTGATTCCCTCCACAGTGCCTACTAAGATGGTGGCCAGCAATGTTTAGTGCCTTAGTTGATGCCCGATCCAGATATTTCTTCTCTTTTTCAGTAATTTCAGCAGACAAGGAGAGTCCCCCACACGTTTGAGAACCTCCTCGTTACTGATTTTGTCCACCCAGAGAATCTTTAACATCCTCCTGAAACACCACATCTGGAATGCTTCCACCCTCCTCTCTTCTGCCTTGCCCAACGTCCAGGTCTCACTGTCATATAAAAATATGCTCCACACATAAGTTTGAAGAAGGCGTTTTCTTAGGTCTAGGCCGATATTTATGGATGATAGGAGTTTCCCTTTTTGATAAAACGCATTCTTTGCCTTGTGAACTCTACTTACTAAGTCTCTTTTGCTCCTTCCATCGGCTGTTATTTTGCTTCCCAGATAGGTAAATTCCTCTACATTCTATATTCGCCTGTCCCTTAAATACACTTTAGCTTGTCCCCCATGCTTGCTAACCTTAAGTACATTGGTCTTCTCTACATTTATTTTCATATTATATCCTGTTGTTAGGATGTCCTCCATTACCTCAAGTACCTACCTCACTCAGATCCTTTTCGCTCTCAGCCAGTAATGCATTATCATCAGCGAACCTCAGCATATCAAGTTTTTCTCCATGGATCTCGACACCACCTAGCTCCCCTACCTTTTCTCTCATCTCATCTAGAGCTCTCTGTATGTAGTAGTTGAAGAGAATCGGTGATAGGGAGCATCCTTGTCTTACCCCTTGCCTTATAGTTGCTTCCTGCACATGGTCTCCACAGCGCACTACTGCCTTTTCCTCTTCATATAGGTTCCAGATTACTCTCCTGTCCTTGTATTTAATTCCTGCTTCTTTCAGCATTTGGAACATTGCTTGTCAAAAGCCTTTTCTAGGTCTATGAAGCAGACAAATGTGTCTTTGTTCTTTGTGAAAATCAGGACTATTCAGTCCTTTCTTATATTTAACTCATTGATACATTCATTGACACCCATGCCCTGAGGGGAAAAACCCACTCAGGCGGGACTCGAACCCGCGACCATTTTGTTAGCAGGCGAGGACGTTACCCCGCCGCCACCGAGGCCGGTATCCGTGACTAAATATTACTAGTTTACATGAGATCTACAAAATGCTCCATTGCATTAGATTTCCCTGAGATTTGAACACTTTCCGCACAGCTGGGGCTTGAACTTACCAATCATTCACCTTTAACCATTCTCGTTAGACTCAAGAGGTAGGAAGTCAACCGCTGGGTACAGTCCAAAATGTTTTCATTGCCTTAAAAACAAGTCTTGCATCTGCATTTGTCTGTGGTGCCTGAAATAACTTTCTTCCAGCTACATTTGAAAGGATGCTAATTTTTTCAAGATGATATTTTACAGGCAATATAGTTTTAACGGTAGACTGCTAGTGGTAATAGTAATGTCACACAAATCACCCCATTTTCATGCAGTAGGTCTCTCTTAAATAAAAAAATGTATTTCCAGCTGAAGAATGATGTTCGTTTTATGTATTATTTACATATTTTAGGCAGTGAGAGAGAAGAAAGGGTCATGATTCAGTTCAGTCTCAGTAGATTTGGGGGTCCATCTAAAAACCGCTTTATCCTTAAACAGCGGGCTGCCAGGTGGTAATAGCAATGCGACTGAAATCAGCCCATTTCGATGCAGTCGTGTCTCTCAGCGGTGTAAGTGGCGCGGGAGCACGGCGCGCGGCGCCATCAGGTGCTGCTGGGAACATGTCCGAGTGGGATGTCCTCTGGACCACACTCTCATCCCCCCTAGGCCCTCTCGTGGACCTCACCTCCAGTCAGTGGAACACTCGATACGCGCCGCGCTCTTTGTCACCCGTCGGATTCCCTCCCGCCCTTATGCTGCTCCCAATTCGAAGCACCCTCGTGGTGCTGCTGGTGCTGCACGCGTTCCGTTCGTCTATGTCCGTGCGTGCATTTCATCGCAGAGAGAATGAATGAATGTTTATTAATCCCCAAAATATTATACCAATACAAAAATTAATAAATAGTTCTGATTTTGAAAAAAACATAGCTGGCAAACAAGTCATCAATTTACAAAAGGGTAGCATCAACAAATATATGGCACACCTAAGGCAAAAGGAAATGGTCATTTAGAGTGAGAGAAAGACAAAAAAACGTTATAAAAGAACCAATATGTAGATAAAGAAATACTATAAAATGAGATGCAAAATTAGAGGACAAAAACAGAAAAAGAAAGTTGAAGTAAAACTGTTGCAGTCAACATAATGGCTTAAAGGCACACATGCTTTCAAAGTGGGGTTACAAACATAATTGCTTACTATAATGATAGTTAAATAGTTTATCCTTAAAAATTGACAGAGAGGTAGAGTTTTTATGGACAACGGCAGCGAATTCCAAAAGGTTTGAGCCAGAGATGAGAAATGATTGAAGGAAAGTGTTTGTCCTGGGAAGGGAGAGAGGGAGGTGGGGAGACGTAGCGAAGCGAGAATGGTTAATTTAGTTTGCTCAGTCCGTCTGGAAACCAAAGCCTCTCTGTTTTCGCACATGGGTCGTCACTCCCGTGCATTTGGCATCGTCGTGAACTCTTGACAATTGGCTCGTGTTAATTCGGGCGTCTCCTGCTATTATATTTCCCCCCCGTTTCAAGTGTGGTGTTTTTCCCCTGTGAAATGACAATTAGCACCGAAGCAACTCCGGACTTCGCTGTGGCGACGGCTCTTCCCGTCTGCAGTTGCAGTGCCCTCTTTGGACATTTCTCTGCCTATCTATCCTCTGTGAACGTTCCCGTCTCTCGATACTGCCATCTTCTTATGAAGGTTTTTCCCTTATCCTTGACAACATTGTGGTAATTGCTAAATTATGGGCGTCTTTAAATGTTGCTCTTGTTCTCTCCGTTTTAGGATGCATGGTACAAGCGCGATTCTATCCTTTGGCGATGGTTGCAATGTGCGCCGCATGTTCTCACCTGCTTTTCCCATGCCACAATTTTTTTAATCGGCCACCTGATAAACGTTGTGCGTCAATCAAAAGAAAACCTTACCTTCAAGAAGCACCTTAGTAGAAGTGCAAGCGTCCCACAAAACATTGAGGAAGCCCCGATTGCCACTTACTTGGCGTTGTACGAGTGAGGTGTTGTTAAGACGCCTCACTAATTATCCTATTTGCGTTGTACATTCATTTATCGCTGCATTAATTAAACGATGATCAAAGTTAATGATTGGATCAACGTCTCTTCTTAGCAAAATCTCTAATATATGTTTTAATGAAAATTATATTAATGAAATGGGCACATAGAACGGGTTTCCTCATCCAGTAATACAGGAAATGATTTGTTTGGTGGTAATAACATGTTACGTAAAATCACAACTGCTATTCTTGCTTTACATACTAGTGTTTAATTTTTAAAAATTCTTGTTAGTTACATCATTGTTATCCATTAAATTTGACAACCTGCGAAATATTGTGCTTTAGTATTACTGTCTCGTTTCGTGCTTTTTTCTTCAATTGGATATCTGCTTTTCTTTTTCCTTATTTTTCAAGAAACAGCCTTCTCATTGCCCACAAAAATTAGAATTAATTACCTTTTATTTCTTGTTTTCTCTTGGTCGGGGGTAGGGCTTCCTATATATAATCCCGCGTAAGGGAGGGATTCTTCAAGCGATACTTTTTTTAATCGGTTGTATTAAGCTAATTTTTTATATGTTCATTTTGTAATTCTTCGGTGCGAAAATATTCGTCGGAATACAAACATTATATCTCTAACAGCTGAATAGTTAAGTGGTAATGATGTATGTTTCCGTAAACACACCCGGAATTTAGTTTTATGCAGCTTTTACAAGGCGGCACTCCGGAAAAACAAAAAAAACAAGTCTTTCGAATGTACTTTATTATGTCTCCAGTTCCCAGAGGAGGGTATCTTGTATCCCTGCGGAATGTTTCGCGTTATTTTTGAGGATTACATTTCTCTCTCTAGTCCAGCTTTCTAACATTTCCGTTTATTTGGGGGTGGGGGCAGGGGAGGAGAGGTGGGGAAAGAGAGTAAGAAAAGGAGAAGCATGTCATCTCAAGAAAGTTTCTCGTGTTGCTCGTGCAAATGCAACTTTTTCGTTGCCCCCCTCGACACGCTGAAATCCCGGAAGAGGTGTCATATTTTAGGGCCTCCCCATATTTTTTCCTCGTCTCTTTTCTTCTTCATTTATGCGCGCGAGGGCGGGGGCTTTAAAAATAAATGGGGGACCGTCGTTTTGGGAATAAGATGGAAATTATCTTTCCGGGGAGGAATGTTTTTGTTTGTATTAAAAAAATAATAAATTGAATCTTTTGCGCCCCCTTCTTTTCATCGCCCACAGGACCCCACCAGGGGTCACCAGTTGTCGTTTGGACCTTTTCCAATTTCTCCCCCCCCCCCGTCCGCCCGCCCACACCGATATATATATATATATATATATATATATATATATATATAATACACATATATATATCGCGTCGTCCCCGTCCTTTTTTCTCTCTCTCTTCTCTCTCCAACATCCCTTACTCGCGTTTTCTCGGAAAACCTTAAATTTACTGAAGTGGGTTTTATTCCGCCGTTGCAAAATTTCTGCGAAGCAATAAATCATTCACCCATCTCCTTAAACTCCTTTGCCTGCTCCTCTTTTCCCTCCTCCCTCCCACCCCTTCCCAAAGTCGCTTGAATCTTTGCTCGGTCGTCCCCCACCCCTCCCTCCCCTTCTTTCTCCTCCTCTTCCTCCTTCTTGTACCGTCTTTATTCTCGTTCACCCTCTCGTTCCGGTTCGACCAATTTCCCTTTCCTTCCCTTCGCCCCACCCCCTCCCTCCCCTCTTGCTACTCTGCCCCCACCCCATTTTTGTCCTGTTACCCCCTCCCCCTCCATCCCTTCCCTTCCCCACCCCCTCTCCTTGCCTTTTCTTTTCCGCCACTGCCACATTGATCGTCTCCCCTACCCTCCCCTCGCTTTAAATCGCCCCCCCCCTACTACTCCTCATTCCTGGTACTCCTCTCATTCCGCCTCCTACCAACCCCCCCACCCTTCTCCCCCTCTCCCAATCCCCTTCGCTTTACCTACATCCCGCTCACTTTTACCCCTCCCCCCTGACCGTGTACCGCATCTCTCAGAGAGCTGGGTAACGTGTTACATAAATTAAAGTCCTCACCATCCACGCTGTACTCAGCGTGCTGCCGCCGCAAGAGCGTGTGGCAAATGGTGTCGGGCCACCAGCCATTTTTGTGCTATTGCTGAATGAAAAATGTGTTTGATGTCCACGATGTAATAATATTAATAATATTTACGGGATGTAAAACACAGTAGTGCTAGTTCTCGTCAAATACAAAAGAGTAAAAAATACACGTCAAAAGAAAAATAATTACAAAATATGGTACAGTCATAGT
Organism: Pyrrhosoma nymphula; assembly: GCA_963573305.1. Lineage (NCBI taxonomy): Eukaryota > Metazoa > Arthropoda > Insecta > Odonata > Coenagrionidae > Pyrrhosoma > Pyrrhosoma nymphula. Next base: position 84,975,266 of record OY754339.1, read on the forward strand.
ACTATACAGACAATAAGTACATCACACCTCCGAAATTAAGTCGAGTTTGTCACACTCAAAGAATTCATTAATCGAATAAACGGCTTTTCCTAGAAGCCAGGTATCTACAATGGTTTTAAATTTTGACACTCACATGTCTTGCCTCGGGAGGCAATCGATTTAAAAGACGTATTTTTACAATATTAAATGAATTACTGGTTTTGGACACACGACAATAAGGCACATCGAGAGTATCCCTGTTCCTGGTGAAATGAGAATGTTTGCTGGCTCTTGTCTCAAAGGAACTAAGATTTTCCTTTCTATTGCATAGGCATTTGTGAATGTAAAGGCTTCACAGGGTATAGGGTCAAAATATCCAGCTTAATAAACAGAAGCTTGCAGTGGTCTCTTAGGTGGGAAGAAGCAATGACTCTAACAGCCTTTTTTTGCATTCTAAATAAACTTATGGTGTATGAGGTATTCAATGCCGTACATAATATGGCAGTAAAATAAGGCAAAGTATACAGAAGTGAGGTATTCTTTTGGGATCAATAATTTAAGTTTACGCAACTTATACACTTCCTTAGAAAGTTTACCAGGAGTACTTAATACATGTGGCTCCCAACTTAATTTCTGGTCAAGTTCACAGCCCAGCTACTTTTTGGTGTTATTTGGACTTGCTGTGGTACATAAGGAGAAGGCCAGTGACTGAGTTTGGTCATTATTTAAAACCATTCCATTCACTGCTACGCCGAAAATTAGGAATTCCTTTCAAAATTCCGGCCGGGAGATTTCATATCATTTTGCTGTTCACTGTTGCCCCCGGTAGCGGCTGGGTTAAGGCCTTGCCTGTCAACCCAAGGGTTGCGGGTTCGAATCCCGCCTGGGTAGAATTATCAGCTCTCAGGGCATGGTGTGTTCGTTAAAAGAGTTGTATGTGAGAGAGGACTAGATAGTCCTAATAACGCTCAAATAAAGTGATCATTATTGTTATTATTATTATTATCAAAATGCGTGGGAGAGAAAATTCGCAGATAATTAAAATGAAATGCTTCAATATTTAACTAAATAGCTGTTTAATTAACTCCCTCAAATATACATGCAAATACTTTCTTTCGCCATCGTTTTCATTACTGACTCCATTTCATTTCTCGAATGAAATTTAATTAAATTATTTAACTGTGGATGTAAAATGTAATTCCGGATGTCTTTGGAAAGAGAATGTTAATGTCTAATTACGTCAGTATTCAATTTTATACTATCTTAAAACTAGACATACTAGTAGAAAAAGTATAATTAACTGGTCTTACTTAGCGTACACATATCCGGAAATAATACACGGAAAAAAGAAAAAAATGGATCTGAATATAGAGCTCTTAGGTAAATTCGAAGAAAAAGCCTATAGTGAGGTCACCATCAAATAAATTCACTCATGTATTGGGAAATAACAAACAAAATATACCAGCGCATTGATTAGATACATGTTTACTAAGTTTGTCTTCTACACCTACAAAAGTAAGCAGCCAATTTATTACTGTTTGTAAGAAAGAAGGCATTACACCTTTTTACGGGCAGTAAGTAGAATATTATACTTTTCCTGAACTGAGTCATGTAAAGGTATCAATTCCCTTCGTAGACTTATCAAAAAATCTCCAATATCAAGAACTTATCGATGAGTCTCCTCTACTTCATGTTTGTATGAACAATCGTAAACATAAAAATAATCCGGAGATACGACATGTGCATGACTAAGCATCGATATGCACATCAGTGCCAAAAACATTAGTTTTTCATTTTTTATGTTTTTGTCATTAATTGTCTATTCTTTATGAGCTTAGGACTCTCGTCAATTCATTAAGCTCGATATAGTATCGTTTCTTTACACAATTATTTCGCAATACCCCTTGGAAAGGTTTATTTTAGTTCCCATGGAGTGAACACCGATGTGGAAAGCTCCTCAGCGTCCATTAATCGTCACCATAATCACGGTGTCGCTTGCCAGCTTAACTTATCGCGTTTGAGATTAATTAAAACCTATCCCTCATCATTCAGCTCTTAATTAACAAGAATTAAAACTTAATGGTTTAATCTCCTTGCTTGTACGCCGCCATCATTGAGGTTGTTCACTTTTAGACCTGTTTGCTATAAATTATAATGTAATTTATTTTATTTACTTAACACTTAATGAAGGAATAGTTCTATATATTATTCTTTTACGACCAATTTGAGTACATCGATGACGAAGTTTTATTTTATGAGCATTTTCTAATAATTTTATTGAGGTGATTATCGGTTACGTCATTCAACTCATCTCGTTCCCTTTTGAATACCACAAAATGCAATGACGTCAATAAATCACTCCGTTCAAAAACAATGAACTCTGCTTCATTTCCTGGAAGTCAAGTGAAATTCTGTTTACAAAATACGTGAAATATTTCACATGGTACACTTATGATTTATCACTTTATGTATGTATGTACATCACGAGAGTGAACAATCCTGTAATGATCGCTATCGCTTTTCTCTTAAATATTCTTCTTGTCCCTATTCCGCGTAAACTTCGTAATCAACTTATGTTAGCTTTGTTTTACAATTTGTTTTTTATATTAATTTTGAAACCCATGTAACCAAGTCGATAAATTTTATTGAGTAAAATAGGTATACTAATAACTATTTCACTGCGGATTCTCTTTTTTTTATCGAGCATCAACGCACAATCTGCTTTAGTGAGATTCAATTGCTGTTTTCAAATCCATGGATGACGGATAATTCAGTCGGTAGTGGAAGTCCAGAATTTTAATGTTTGAATGTAAATGTTTGGAAATAACTGATTTCGTCTTAGTTCAAGGAACTATATGAAGGATCTGGTGTTTTCCCAACGAATCGTTACAGTGAAATGTTCTCGGTTTTCTATTCGGTAGTTGGTTTGATGGACCAATCATTCCACAGCAAACTCTGCCGTTAAGCGATGCACAGTCTCTGACGGCAGAATTTGAGGACGGGTATGATATTTCCGGGAGAGGGATGTCCGCTTCCTTGGGGATTCCCGGGACTCGTCAGTTTTGGTAAATGTAATAAGAGAAATGAAAAACAAGAAGACGAAATGGAAAACTGTATTGATTTTGGAAATGGATTTTTTATCTTAAATAAACTATATTGTGCTGGAAAAAATTAAAATCAAACATTTAATTTGCTCACATAAAGTCAAGAGGGAAAAGCAATTAATCGCCTGGCAAAATGTTTTGATACCTATTGTATAACCACAGTGCAAGTCGATGGTTGTGGCATCGAATGAAGAACGGTAAGAAAGAAACTATAAACGTATAAAAATGTATAAAACTCTATATAAACTCCTTACATGACATTGATTTTTATTGGCATTGGATAAATTTTTAGTTGATTATTTACTGCAGTTTTAAATATTTTCAACGTCTCATATTTTCTTCATTGATTTTTATTACGCAATCTGTATGCATGGAATCTTCGTGGAAATTGAAATTATTCCTGGATAATATTATAAGCCCTTGTCACCAGTGTCGTGAAATTCCGGGATTCCGCTTGGAAGGCCTTATGTGATGAAGAGTACATGGTTAGCTATCGAAACGTCGACCCTAGAACGTTGCTACTAGATCTGGAGAAAATGCCATCCAAAGAAGTGGATTATTTATGCTAACAGAGGGACATTGTATGCTTCAAGGGAATTTCTAATTAACCTCATCTCGCAGCATTTTAAGACAGTCTACTTCTGAGAGAGAGAGAGAGACAAAACCTGTGCGCTTTGAGCGCGTTATTTGTTGGCCAAAATGTCGGCGAGTTGCTTTGTGTCCTTAAGTCTCACGGTGGATGAGAAACTCGGATAATGCGTGAAGATAATTTTATATAGTTTCACTTCCATGTGCCTTTCCTCTTTTTCGCTCGTGTAATATTAACTTCGTAACTTCCGCAGCCTGGCAGATGAGTTTCATTCAGCTTTTTTTATTTTTAAATAATGCCTTTTTTACCTGTGTAATGGCTCATAGTTAGCCGCAAATGTTCTTGGACAATTTTGGGATTCAAATAGAATTTTGGCTCGAAGCGCATTCACTGCATAGTGGTAGTTTCAAACTTAATTTTTTTTTACCTTTCTCTGTCTTATATTGAATTATTTTCTCTATTATGGCGTCAATGAATACCAATCCATGCTTTGCTCATCTGAGTTTGTCTTTATACCTCATATTTTCGTTGCTCCGAATTTTGCGCGTCCCTTAAAATTCCGGATAGGGGAAAGATAACTATGACAATGATTAAATTATATTTGTGACCGTCTTCTTTAATTATAAAACCTCTAACGGTGATCTAAAATATCCTCCATTATCTGTTTTTATTTCAGAATTACACATTTAGGATTCATGGCCATTACAGCCTATTGCCACTTTCATAGTAACATCACTCCGCTGAGAGACCGTGTCATTGAGGGCTTTAATATACATGGAGTATAAATGAATATCTCATTTACTGTTCGGTTCACACACATTCACATTCGGTTATCCAAACATTGTGCTGTGGTAATTCTAAAATATTCGTAGGTACAACTGAGAACATTGTATATTTTGATTTGCTCCCTGGGTTTGGAGTGAAATTGCTGATAGATTGAGTTTCTAGGGTCATATTGCACATTGCCTTCGGAACTGAGGCAGAAAGTGAAAAAAATGCAGTTGGCAATTACTATCTGTTTTGTATAATTAATAATAGTATTTAAATTGCATATACATTTAAATTCGTTTCTTGATAACGAGAAAGAGTTATAGGACACTACACCTATAATTTCGACTACATGTGTTATTTCAGAGAATTACTGCCAGCGTGTTGTGTAAAATCATAAGTCTAAATAATTGTTTATCTAATTATTGTAGTAGAAAATCTTTCATTGAAGGTGTACGATGTTCGATGGATAGCATAACAATGAATTCAAAGAGAAATTACCGCAGGGAAATCGAAGTGAAAATTTAATGGAAGAATAATAATAATAATAATGAGTATGAAAGAAGAACGTCAATAATTAATGTACAATCGCGCGAAATGATTGAAAGCGAATACGGATAGCAACAAATACGCCTCTTCAATATTTTCCGAGTGAGGATTGATAAGTATGTATCTGCCGGCGACAAAAATAGCCGATGTGTTACGCCTCAAGCAACGGAATTCATTGATGCTGGTGCTATACAAATGTTCAGTATGTAGTACGTATATTCTTTTAACATGGTTGTGATCTTGACTTCCTACTCGACTTACCAAGTTTTCGATGGTGAATCTTATTTTTTTAACTCTCTAGAAAAGCCTCTGCCAAGAGATGCTTGAGAATTTTATTTATTAAGAAGAAGTTTCCTTTAAGTCTCCGGTCCGTGAGCCTCCGGTCTTCTTACTTTTTCGATATAGAGATATGAAAGCGGCGTCTGAATTTTAAAAGGCAAGTGGAAAGTGAAAAAGGGCACGTTGTGTGAGAGAGTCAATTTCTTGAAATAGTCCGTAATTATTTAAGCACTATACAGCTCAATTCACTCATTCAAATCACTAAATCGAAAAAGTTATGGAGCAAAAGTTTCTTCCATTCTTTCTCCAGTTCAAACTCTGGAGAGAGACGCGCTCAAAGAGTCTAATTTTGTGCTGCGTCGCATGTGATAAAAGGGTTGAAAGGTGCTAGCACAGAGTAGGGATATAATATATCTTTACTCTGTGGTGCTAGAGTGAGTCGGAAGAGTGACGTGAATGAGGAAACTAGAGCTATCTTTGAGAGATAGTACATACGTCTGTACATTTAACTGGTAAGTGTTGGACTAAACAGGAGCAGAATCTCCACATGTCGAATCGCTGATAGCAAAATTTGAGCTTAGTAGCATTCAGTTCTTTCTGATTTATTTCAAAACATTTTGGACTACACTAATCTTTTTTCGTCGTTTTTTTTCAATTCAGTGTCCATCAACTTCGTAACAAACTAGGGATCCTACATGCTCACTTAGTTTTATTTTCTGTCCTGGACTGATATCCATCCCAATCACTCTCGAGTGAAAAATATGCAGTAAGACGACACTTGTTCTCTCTCTTTCTTAAATGGTTTAGACCATGATATTAGTCTGAAAACGAATGTAATCATTTGTGAATGGATAAGGTCTACTGCACGTCCGAGAAGGTAAAATTATAAATATTTAATTTCTGATGAATGTTTTTTCTCAATGTGTCGCAACAGCGTTATGAGTTATCTATAACTTTGTTTGCTTTATTAGTTTATACACCTAATGGTTTCGTGTACCATTCTTTATAACGATGCTTAGTTTGTAAATGATGGTTGAAAAACACTTATTTCGAGGAATGTTCACCGATGAAAATGACTACTTAATTGGTGGCAGTCGTTAAAAGGGATCATGGCAATAGCTTGCTTAATGCACACTAGCAGTGAGTTTTAGTTTAAATGGGCGACACGGGGGGTCGAGGGGAACCTGAGGGTTTCGGAGGAACGAAGAGAGATGAAATGTCTTGAAGTAGGCCACAGCACCTCGTCCCGTTTCGCGAACGGCGTGTAGAAAAAATTGAAGTTGGAACGATTTGAAACGGAGCGAGTGTCGAATTACTTATGGATAACAGAGCGGAGGCATCAGGATGGAAAACGTTTGGAACAGAGTCTTTGAAATTCAAGCTCCGAGCTCATTTTTTTCCCTTCGTCAAATATTAACGTCTTAACGAGGTCCTCAATTTTCTGCCAGATCCTGTGTGAATTGAGTGAACGTAGAAATACGCGTCAAATTTTTGGCGTTTCTTTATATCACTCATGATTTTGTATTTGACGGTTAAGTAATCCCTTGGCTTGATTATGTGACTCCTTTGGCTAGAAGTGCGCTTCTTTCCTGTATGAAGCTCATGCGAGAAATAGTTGTTTAATTGCCGATCCCCAGTGAGAAATTCTTGTAAAAGTTTTTTTGTCATACCTTGTGCGATTCCAAAGATAGTTTTCATGATTAGAGAAATATCTCATCGCAGTAAGCTGTAGGACAAACCATATACATTATACAACCATACGCTCTTTGGGGATCTTGTTATTTTCCCTGCTTTCTTCTAAGTTCTGTTGCTCGTGTAATTCCACCATAAGACTTCTGGTAAGGTGAACTAAAGTATGACCCGTCCTGGAATTTGTAACCACACCCGTGAGCAGTTGGATGCTTTATCCACTGGGCAACCTTCACGTCGTACATTTAAAGTAAATTGAAATAATTGTCGCGTCGTCTATGTTTGTTTTTTTATTCTCTTATATTTTAAGTTCGAATAAAGAATTTAAGATAAATAGGGATGCATATTTTTTTAATATTCAATAACCCTTGATGGGCCTTCGTTATTTATTTGTATATTCGCGCAAATATTGAAAGAGAAATTCACTGTATTGGATTTATCTTCCAATCTATTTCTATGAGTGAAATTCCCGATAACTCGAAGGATGAAGTTCGTGGATCGATAGCGTTGTGTCTCGTTCACTTCTGGTAGAATGCCTTATTTGCTTTGGCTATTCTGCTCACAATGTCTTTCTTGTTTCTTCCATCGCTGGTGATCCTGCTTCCCAGGTAACAAAATTCTTCCACTTGCGCAAGTTTTTGCTCCCCGAGTTTAACGGTGATTCTGTCTTCTTGACTTTGTCCACAAACCATAACAATGGTTTTCTTAACTTTAATCTTCAAGCTCTATTTTTTCAGAGTGTTGTCCATACAGTTCAGAATTCTCGTCAGATCTTCTTTATCCTCAGCAGGAATTGCTATGTCATCTGCTGATTGCCTTCCACGTCTTTACATAAGTCTTTCACCCATTCTTCACTGACCTTTTTTGCTTTACGACTGAACGTATTCCTTGTTGTTTTATACAGCTGTTGCACTTCCTCTGTTTTCGAGATTTTGTTCTTTCTTCTTTCATCTATTAGGTCCAAGACTTCCAGTGTAATCCATGGCTTCCGATTCAATTTTCTGGACACAAAGTTTTCAGAAATGAAAATATGCGGATCCAGTGGCTTGGCATTTTAGCTGCAAAAGGTTGTTGCGATAGCAATGCACAATAAATCGTATTATTAAAAGCAAGCGAAACAAAGTAACTCAAATGTAATATAATGGAAACGTGATTTACCAAATGTAATAGATTTTAACCATGAAAATGACAATTATATTTGGTAGAAAATTACTATTTCCCCCCATATTTTACCCATTATCACATTTAACGACATGCAATTTCAAGTTCAATTTGAGAATAAAATGGCGTGGAAATGTATGATTTTGTTGTTCGCATCAATTATAGGACACTTTTTTCTCTAAGTAGCCGGAGTATGAATTAAATGACATTTTAAATCGTTTTACGGTGGAACCACCTCAATCATGTAGTTTATTATTATTCAGGTTTCCGCGAAATATATTAATATACTTTATTTTAATGTCGGGTTCTATCGTTTTTGGTTGCTTCATGTACAGCGTTTCACCTGTCTCCTGGAGGTGACTTATTCTTATTGCTTCAATCAATATGCTCCTTAGCAACCAGCTACTAGTTCACGTACCTATGTAGTGGCAAAATGATTTTATATAGCGCCCAATTTGCAACAAGAATACTTCGACCTACACGTTCACCTACACAGTTCACGTACCTATGTAGTGGCAAAATGATTTTATATAGCGCCCAATTTGCAACAAGAATACTTCGACCTACACGCGTCTCCTATATTAGAGGTGAATCGTTGTACATACATTAATCAACCAAGTGCGATCGACCCCGATAGTAAAATGAAGTAAGTACATAGTATGCTAGAAGATAGTGCCCGTTAAATTTCAACGGGAAGCAGAAAAATAAACAAAATTGTTACATAGGATTAAATGAATCTTCTCTATGTGACATTTAAAATGCATATGTGCATTAAAGTATATAGTATATTAGTATATATACTAATTGTAAGTTGCAGTCATGTGAGTAGATTGGGGTGAAAAATATCTCTGATAAAATCTCGCTGTCGTTCTGTAATAAAGTTGATCATTTAGCGTGAGTCGTAAGTGTTTCGGGCACAAGTTACTATTCATAGCCTATGCTGCGTTGTCCAAGTAAATAAAAAATTCTATTGTCCCGATGATTTCTGTTCTCAACCTCATTTTATTGATGCTATCTTCTCTGTAGAGACATAGGTCAAAATTGTTATTAGACCCAGGTCTCCAGAGAAGATAGCATTGAAAAATCTACCGTGTGTAAGTAGCGCAAAAATTGACGATTTTGGAGCCAAAATCCCAAATTTTAGAAAAAACTAATCATGCACATACATCGAATGCGAGAACTAAAAAATTAAATTTAGTCATCCGTCACTAAAATATTCTAGCTTCTATCATGAGGGCAAGTTGTTTAAAAATAAAAAAAGAAACATTTGCACCGAATCCAGTGCTTACCTTAAGGCTTGTGCATAAACTACGTTACCAACTTAGGGGGGAAGGGGTCGCCTAAAAACCTATTGAAGGTAACGAGGGGGAGGGGGGTTCACTCAAAGTAACGTAACTGTTACAATGAGCCTGTTTACGTTTCTTACTCGTCAACATCGCGTCGACAATACTACAGAGTTTAACGTGAGGAAGGGCGCGAGGGGTGTTTCTCACACCCCAAGCTTCTACTTTAACTCATTGTAGCTGAACCATTGCCTCTACATTGTTGCAAGTCTTCATACCATGAAGTTGCTTTCATTTTAACCTTCTCGAGAGTTAAATAGCGACCTCGTGACAACACTTTTCAAGGTAGCAGTCTGAAATGTGGGGAGGGGAGAGAACAAATAGATGAGCACAGCACCGTGCGCCGTGTTTCCTGGTTGATTTTTAGAATTTAAAAATAAAGATTATTTGTTCCAATTGAGATTAGATAGTACTATTATTTCTAGTTCGGCTACTTTATTTGTCTTATGTCAACCTATCCCTGAAAATAAACACGCTCAATAATTGAGAAAATATTTTGGAATTGAAAGTTTTATTTGTAGAGACAACGCTATATGTCGGGTGGGGGGAGGGGTTGGGAAAAGTACTACGGTTGTCAACGGAGAGGGGGAGGGGGTAAAAAAATCACCTAAAAATGTAACGTAGTTCATGCACGACCCCTCATGGAAGTAAAATTTGGTTAAAAAAAGGGCCCACTCGGGAGTTTCTGGGCCTTTATAATATAAAGCATATTATATAATCCGTCTGGGTCCTAAGGAACATGTGTGCACCATTTTGTTCGAATCCGTCTACGGGTTCGAAGGTCTTGAGTGTTCAAACAAACAGAATTTCCGACTTTATTGACACAGATTGTTTTTAGTGTGTATCAAGTATATTGTTCTTACTGTTTTCAACCATTTTCAATATCATTTGGTCTACTAACTAAGTGAGAACCTTGTCGTGGATGTTGAATGCTGGTTCTAAAAACGAATCTTCCCCTTCTTCTTTTGCAGAGACTGACGTGGTACTCTACGGACGAGGACATGCAGATGTGCGTGGTGAAGGGCAAGGATGAGGTGAGGATGATGATGATGATGATGGTGCTGCTCGTGGAGCCCTTTTCTCTCCTCCTCTTCTTCTCTCCACTTCCCAAGGCGCCTCCAAATCCGACCCGTTAATTTCGCTCCTCGCCCCCGAGCCCTTGCAAAGCCCTTTTGACAAGGCAATTAATTTGCTAATGGAATTAGTATTCGAGTCAGAGTTGAAAAGTGGAAAGTGAATTTGTATGATGAAAACAGAATGTCAGTTCAAATGGCCTCCCGTACACCAATTATGGTGGTGAGCCTTTTCGGTTGGGCTTCCATCTTTTTTATGAGGATGGTCCCCGAAAAGTGGAACCCATCTCCTCCTTCAGGGAATAAATAAATAAATATATATATATATATATTCAATCGACGAAGTTCACACGTGGTGAAAATATACCCAATAAGGAGTCACAGGCGTGACAAGTAAAACATAGTGACACAAACAAAAGAAACTCACACGAATGGTTGTTTAATTTTCGACAGCAATCAACTGTCTTCTTCCGAACTGGAGAGAGTACTGGATGCAGATGTGGGTAAGGAGAGAAGAAAGGAGAGGCGGGGCAGGCAGGGGAGGGCAGGTTGGGCCAGGCTGGGAAGAGATTGGAGGAGAAAGAGGGGAATAAAGGGAGGGGCAGACAGGAAAGGGAATGGAGGGGGAAGAGGGGAAGGGAGTTTAGTGAAAGACATTGATACCCGGAGTTTGAAATGCTTTATACAGCCAAATAAAAGATAATTCCACCGATTTCAGTTCAAGGGGGGGTGCAGTTGGGGGGAGGGAAAAAAGAACTGAAACATTGTAGCAGTGGTTGAAGGATTTTTTGTGGAGGGAGGCGTGTATCGCAACGGGAAGAGAAGCAGATTGGGAAGGATTTTTACAATTAGCACGGTGATTATTAATACGTATATTGAGGGGAGTCGAGGATTTACCAATATAGTAAGCTGGGCAGAGTTTGCATTGCAAGTGGTAAACCACATTGCTGGTGATGCAAGAGGCGGGAGGAGGGTGAGGGAGAGAGGGGATGGAGGCGTTGGGAGGAGGGGGTGTGGTAAAGATAGGACATAGTTTGCATCGAGCACGATTACAAGGGGAGGGAGTGGGTTTGGAAGCAACAGGGGTTTTGGAGAGGGGCTTGGTGGATTTGAAGATATCGGACAAGTTAGCCGGCCGATAGGTGATTGAGGGGGGCTTAGAGAAAATTTTGGCGGTGGAAACGTGGTTTTTAAGGATGGGATAGAGGTCTTTCAAGATGGAATTAAGGGACTGTACCCCTGGGAAATAGGTGGTACAAATGGAGAGGATGTGGGAGTCTTTGGTGGGAGGAGGTTTGGTGGAGCCGAAATTTTTCTGAGTTTTTTGAATTTTTTGATGAAGGAGGGATTCTGGGTAGCCACGCTTAAGAAGGGATTGATGAAGGTTGGTGAGGAATTTGTCGAGGAAATCTGGGTTGCTACAAATACTATCACCGTGCTAATTGTAAAAATCCTTCCCAATCTGCTTCTCTTCCCGTTGCGATACACGCCTCCCTCCACAAAAAATCCTTCAACCACTGCTACAATGTTTCAGTTCTTTTTTCCCTCCCCCCAACTGCACCCCCCCTTGAACTGAAATCGGTGGAATTATCTTTTATTTGGCTGTATAAAGCATTTCAAACTCCGGGTATCAATGTCTTTCACTAAACTCCCTTCCCCTCTTCCCCCTCCATTCCCTTTCCTGTCTGCCCCTCCCTTTATTCCCCTCTTTCTCCTCCAATCTCTTCCCAGCCTGGCCCAACCTGCCCTCCCCTGCCTGCCCCGCCTCTCCTTTCTTCTTTCTTCTCTCCTTACCCACATCTGCATCCAGTACTCTCTCCAGTTCGGAAGAAGACAGTTGATTGCTGTCGAAAATTAAACAACCATTCGTGTGAGTTTCTTTTGTTTGTGTCACTATGTTTTACTTGTCACGCCTGTGACTCCTTATTGGGTATATATATATATATATATATATATATATATATATATATATATATATATATATATATATATATATATAAAGAGAAAACTTTTAATATCTTTCACTTTGGAGCAATTATTCACGGCAATCTCGGTCCGATTTTTTTCAGCTTGAACGTTGCCATTCTTTGATATTAGGCATTATACACTTCAATCAGACAAAACTAATTTACAACATCATTAATTCCTACGTAGACAGTCCCGATCTTATTTCTACCATCAATATCAGAGTGCCTTCTCGTCCTACCCGAACTAACTCACTACTCCACATGCCCACACCCAGATTATCATTAATTAAACGTTCTCTTTTCTTCCGTCTCTCCTCCCTAATAAATTCTCTCCCTACTGACATTGACCCCTTTTCTCTATCCCCTAAAAATTTCACTGACTTGGCCTCAACTTATATATTCGGAAAAATAAAACTATAAAATATAGTCAATAATCTGCATATTGCTTTCATCTTGGCTTTGTTGTTTGTTATTGTTTGATTTTTATTTGTTAAAGTGTGTCTCTTTGTGATTTTTATAAGTGCACTTTAAATTGGCAACATTGCTGTATGTGTACCATTTTCTTTAAAATAAAATAAAATAAAAATAAAATTATTTTGTTGGACTGCGTAACCCAGGGGAACACATTATAGGTATTTTCCATGGAAAACAATTGTTTTCTTTTGCGGAATGATTCGGGCCTCAAGTTTTTAACTTCAGGACTATTTTCTATCTCTTCGCGGTTGTGAAGAAACAACCACTCCCTGGTAACCTTAAAGATTTTACGTGTTCACAAGTAGATGATGAATGAAACGATTTAAGAGCTATTTAAATGAGAGACTTCCTTATCAAATTGTACCTTTGGCCATCTTCTGTCCAATCCTGAAGGGTATCTTCACTTAATTTCATTAGAAAGTTATTAAATTCTTCTCAGACGTAATGCTTAAATTGCTGTCAAATTGTTTTTTTTCCGGCGAGCATTGTAGTTTACTTGTTAACTTTAAAAAATTAATTTACGGAAATAAATCGCCTAATTTGTTTAGATAATTTTCGTACCGCAAGCTTGCATGGTCTTGCGTTACGCTTAATTTTTGTACAATGTGATTTTATCTCAATGGTTAAAATCGGAGTTTCGGTGGTGTGGGCGGGAAGTTTATGCAAAGGAAGAGCGAATTTAATATAAGAAATACGAAGCATTTATTAATGTGTTTTCGCTCCTCGAGGTGCGTGTGTTAAAGTTTAATTTAGAAAAGAAAAAATTGTCACTTGTATTTATCCACACTTTGTTATTACGCCCACTCAGGTACCCAAATGGGTAACCGTCATTTTCAAAGTTTTTTCATTATTCCAAAAATGACGATTACCTGTTTACTTAGGTCATAATAAATAAGCGTGGGTAAATACAAGTGAGAATTTTTCTTTTCTTATGAAAATAGAAGACTTTTATTTAGGAGTGCTAGTTATGGTTGCATAATTTGGTCTGTAGTTTCCCGAATAAGTATCTAATTTGAACGATTGGAAAGTAAAATTGTAAGGTTTATTTCCGGGAGAATCCTCTTCATTCCGATGAGTTAAATCCTTGCCAGGTTCGGTTTTCTTTCAAAAACTCTTTATAGGGCGCGCCATTTTTTTACAGCTTCGATACAGGCTGAATGAAGTGATTTAAATTCAAAACAAATTTAAGTAATCTAGGGATGAATCGCCTGGTGCTGTGAGCTTTCCTTGTCACTTACTTCAGTCACAAAGACCACGTTTCCAGTCCGTCCAGTGTACTCCAGTTAGTGTATCTGGCGAGTTGAAGCAGCTCATCTCTACTGGTTTAAAAATGACGGAATGTTTCGATTTAATCAGTGTTAAATAAACAGTTTTCGTTCGAGCTTCATTTCTGTTTAAACATTAAAGCGAACTTCAAAGTCTCTTCAGTGTTCAATTTGAGGTCCGAAATCCCTTTTGCACTGATCTTCATAGCGAGTGGTGACTTCGCCGTAAATATCCATAGCATTGTGACCTAGTACGCCAGTTAGCCAATTTTTTCTTATGCATATTGCCGAAGTGATGCGTAGAATGCTGGGATTCATTCGGGATTTTCCTGAAAAAAAATTAGTACTTTGTCTTAATCGCATCTGCTTTTTTTAACGCGATAAAAATCCTGTAAGGCAGAAGAAATGCAGCGTTAGTTGCGATATCTTTATAATGAGATTTTTTCAGTTTCGGCATTTATTTCCGATACAATCAATCGGATACTAAAAATGAACAGCATGGAAAAATCTTTCCCTCTCATTTCCGCCGTCTATTCAGGAGTCTTTTTGGATTGCAATCTGGGGAAAAAATTTCAAAGGAATGAGTTGGGATTTTGTACCGAGCTCGAATTTCACCTTAATCTTTTGGAAGAAGGAAATGAACATCGTTGGGTACGCTCAGTGATTACTTTCGGAATGTCTATTTCGAAATCTTCTTGGCAGCTCTATTTGATGAGCAGAGATCGAAGACCCGTTAGGATTTAAATAGGCAGGCATTTTAGGATTAATTATATGCTTCACTTGCCGTAATGAATCGAATGAGTTTATAATTCTCCTGGATGTTTCTGGGAAGGGGAAACAACGACCAAAATAAATATGGGAGTAGCCTCGGGGTATTTTTTACGAGCTAGTGCCATCAGTAGAATCAACAGCAACACAAATTAAGTCCCGGAATTCTCTCGAAATTATTATTTTCAAGATACTGGAAATAAACTCGTGCTTTTGAAACAAATATATATTTATATGTATATAAAACCACCTCTTTCTCTGACTTGGGTTAGCAGCATCATGACGTGATTTAGAAATGCGGGTGTAGTCTAATGTAAATCTCATTTGCTGTTAAACCTGCCGAATGTTTCCCCATTCTAAAAGAATTGCAATTATGTGTGAAGATAACGAGTGGTATTTGCAGAGTTAAGTAGTTTTTGGGTATTTGCTTTCTTTTGAGTGATGAAAGACCCAAATAGGTACGGTTAGGAATGAGTGGGTAGTGAAAGAATGTGGAGTGGATTGTCCGGCGATGGACGTATATGAAAAGAACACACTTGGTTGGTTTGGCCATGTTAAGAGAGAATGAGAGTCGAGTGGCAAAACAGATATAATATGAGTGGTGTGAGAGGAAGGGGTGGACCACCGAGAAGGTCATGGGATGTGAACGGGGTGGAATAGACTCTTAAAGGGGAGGAATATAAGGAGTTTGTATGTATAATGGGAAGGCGTGTGCATGAAAAGCAATGCCTAAATGTGGCAGTAGCAAAAGAGGTATGCAAGGATTGGGTAGTGTGGAGGTAATTGTTAAAATCCATCGGTAAGACAGTCTTGTAGGTCTTACGCTGAGAATTGAGCTCTTTTGACTGCCTAACCCGAGAGGGAACGGAGTGATGAGTATGTTTTCTTTCGCTGGATACTCGAGTGTAAATTATGTACTCATTTAACATTCAAAGGAATACATTGTGATGATAGTAACCATTGTAAATATTTATATTATAATCAATAAATTAACGTTTATTCCACCTTGCTTTGATCACTTTTTGCATAAAATATAAGTAGCCATAGCAGGGAGAAATATTTAATGGGGTTTTTCAGCGTAGCCTAGCAACATCGCTCAAAGACTTTCTTTTCATTCTTTTGTCTCTTTGTCCCGATTTTATCTGGTTGAATATTTTTTACGGAAAGAGATCAAAGTTAATATGTTCTCTCGTAGATAACGCTCACTTCTACTAACCGACAGTCTGATTAAGCATACAAACCCGAATTCTCAATTAACATCAAGTTAACGATAAAGCTACGCCATCTTGCGGTTAATGTTAACCTGGCACTATAAAACCGAGCCTTAATACTCTATCGATCCCCTCTGTAGGGGAGTAGATAATTCTTGCTCAACGAAGCCTCAGTTACGCTTTATGTGTAGAGCTTTAAGCTCTATGTGCATTTTCTTGCGTCCTGTAGCAAAATTTGGAACATGTTTGCATTTAGACTTTTGTGGTTGCAATATAGCACTTATTTTATTATTATAAATGAAAAGAGCCTAACCCTATGAATTAACGAATAGTAGAAAAGTTTATTAATAATTAATATTATGTTTTGAATTATCTAAAAAATGCGATCAAGTTGTCGGTACATTTTTTAAATACGTCTTCTGAGAAATTTTTGGGTAGACTGAATAAATATTTGGTTTATTTTTCTTTCATCTAAACTATTGAGGTAGTTATGATGTCACTATAGTGATTTATTATTCACTTTCAGGCTACCTTGTTCGTGAACAAATAAATGAGTGGATGTCGTACCTTAAAATGTGGTTAGCGGGATGGGAATACATCATCTCTATAGCCACATTTTCAGAATTGTGTTCTTTTTAATTTTTCAAAACTTCCTTCTTTCCAAGAAATTTCTACCAAACTACGCCGCTCAAGTAAAGTTAAAAAATAAATTAAGAGTTTCGTTCGCTTAAGTTCGCGTAATTGGGGTGAAGGTGCTCCAGGAAAGGGCATTTTATGCATAGGAGTGGAATTATTCCATGGTGGTTGACTAAGTTTTAATTCTGCGTACACCGCTTTGATTTAAAGGGAATGGAATCCATTATTTATAAATATTACGGTACGGTGATTCTTTTAAACGATCAATTTGTTCACGTCGTATATCCTGTAGGTTATACTACCGGTAACTCTGTAATGCGCTGCTGTTTGCATCTTAACGTGCGCAGGAGGCTAACGCCAGGTGAAGTACAGGTTTTCAAAAAAAAAAATTTTATTTATTTGTCGAATTAAATGCAGGTATGAAGGAATTCAGGCATCACATTATCAATTCCATAATATTATTGAAAGGGCAAACTAACTGAAGAGAAAAGACGTGTAAGTATATTAATCACACTGAACTAAAAGTAAAAAGCATAAACTGAAAAGATCCAAACAGACTTATTTTATTGCTTCAAAACCTACGTATTTATATTGGCTCTATTATATCTATTCTCAAATACGTTTACACTTGATGTAAAGGGCAAAAATATCCTTACAGGCTGCTGATTTCAGTCTACTATTGTTTGGTTTAGAAACGAATATGTCCTCATGTTGGTTATTTGGGATATTAATTCAATTTTAAATTCATGCTCGTTTTTACCCTTGAGTGCTGGTTTTTCTATCGCCGTGAGAAGCTTTCCCTGCTGCATCGTTATTCATTTTTTTAGTGGACCTCATAGGCCCCACCACAAAATGCCCTGCGTCTGCATCATGCTGTCCCGTCTTCTCAAACTTGCCCAAAACATATCTCGCCGACTTTCTTTGAACTTGTTCCAACTTCTTAATGTGTCCCTACTCATGTGGATCCCATACAGCGTACGAGTACTCCATAGTGGGTCGAAGTAGTAATTTGTCTGCTTTCTCCTTCATGGCTACGCTGCTTCCTTTTAAATTCCTCATTGTACAGTGCAGCACTTGGAAAGCGTTCTTCACGACCTTCTTTGCCTGTAATCCTCACCCAAGATCCTTGGTCGAATGTACACTTAAGTATCTGCACTTTTTAGTGCGAGGGATGTTTTCACCTAAGTGTGTAGTGCTTATCATGTGAATTTTCTTCTTGAAAAAGTAATGTCTACTCTTGCTTTTACTTATTTCCATCTCATAGCTATATTAAACCACTTAGACAGATAATTAGTGTCATTTTAGAGGGTCGTGAAGTTGCCATCTAGCTCAATTCGTTTATGAGCAATGCAATCGTCCTCCGCAACAAGCCTCCCGAATCTAGTTTGTTCTTGTAAACGTTGATTTTAAATTGCAAGAAAGGCGTGCTTTTTGCCAGATATTTTGTGATGGTCGTTGTTAAGTCGATTCTAAATCGGTGCTTAAGAGCAAAAGAACATTATAGCCGGGAAATATTTATTCAGAGGGAATATTGTATGCCGTATAGCCTCGACACAGAACAACGCGAAGTGGATAGGTGAGTCATTCCTCGCCACCTTGGACATGAGCTGACCCTTCACCTCTGGTGAAATTTCACTATCTTTGGCTAGGCAAAAACCAAATATTATTCTTGCCGTTTTGTAAAGGTCAAATAACAGCTGAATTGAACCAAATTTTCAAAATGGTGGTTTTCAAAGACAGATTTTTCATATAGTAATTAATATTCTGTATTTGAAATATCCTACGTAATTTTGTACATTTTATGATTTAGAAGTTAATGAGTAAAATAGCTAAAATTTCTAAATCTCATTATTTAACGTTTTGGAGATGGAAATTGAAAATGGTCAATTATTTTTAAATGAGATGACAATGAAAATCATGAAAATAAATCCCCAGAATTTCAAAGAATATTTTAAAAAAATGGGATATATATACTAAACAAATACTCAAGAACTCATTTACTCTCAAATTAATGACTTAAATGAATAATGGCTCGAAAAATATGCAAGATGTTGAAGTTCAAGAACTAACACAAAAAATACCATACGTCTGCGATAATTATTGGATCATTACATAATATAACTAATGAGAAGTTTTAGTTACAGGACCGAAGAAGAAAATGAGGACGAATTTTCGAGTCCAATAGATTAGAGTTTTACACACAAAATCGCGATTTTGGGGATTTATTCTCAATGATTTTCATTCATATATTATTTCATTATTTTGTGCTGTAGAATCTTGGCAAACTTGCGATAAATGGAATATTTGCACTGTAAAGTATTCAAAATGAACAAAGAGATCTAGAAATTTTAACTAAATTTTAATTTATAAACTCTTGGGCTTAAAACATTCGAATTTTTGAGCTGCTAATTTGGATTGATTTATTCAATATCGTACTTTTCAATAATTAATACACCTCATAAAACTGAGGTTTTATCATTCCATTCAAGAGAGAAGAGAATGATAGAATGTTTCTCGACAATGGCTCACTTAATTTCAATTTACGCGAGGCATTCATGATTTTCGGAGCGAGAATGAGAAGTGCATGAGCGGGTCAGCATTTGGACATCCATGAGCTGTACTGAAGTAGATTAAGATTCGGTTGCAAATTTCTTGGGCGAGGTAAATAAATGCCTTCCTTAAGCTAGGTGGAGTTTTTAATGCACTCGGAAATAGGAATAGTCATGTCTATCATGAGAAAATGCCTTAAAAAATAAATATTTTTCTGAAGTTCACTAGTTAGTTTGGGCAATCAAGTTTTTCCTTCTTAAATATGTCTCATATCTAGCTAATTAATTTGATACCTTTTTCATGAATATTTTCCGTACCTTGTCGAAATTTTCTTTTTTCTTTTCCTTTTTTTAGTATGCTCAATTATAGATATCACTCAAATATGACCTTTTCTTCCAATATCAGTTCTTTCTCTTGTTCAGTTGAATGTTTAATTAACAACTATTTCTCTACTGATGCACATTAAATTGAAAATTAAACCTCGAAGAATTCCCCCTACACACCTTCACTGTTTTTTTTAATGCTGCTTCTCTTCCAGTTCACCCCACTCAGAATGTGACATAAATCTCCCCACCATTCTCTTCCCCCCACCCCACTACCTCAAACCTTATGAACAAATTCCTGCCTTTTGTAGACTGGTTGAAGCTTTAGAATCTACTGGGATATACCTTATCAAGATGAAAATAGCCACAGATATTAATAAAGGATGGAAAAGTACTGAGTTGTGTTATTAAAATAAATATTAGTCACTTCCACAAGGTTATGCCTGAAATTCTCATATATGTTCTCAATAATTTGAATGATTCACGTAAGTAAGACTTTAATGTTATAATTCATGCAAAGGATGTATTTACATGAATTTGAGGATAAATCCACCACTGTTACATCAAAGTGTACTCATATTACATTGTATCATGCATTTTATCATAGATATTTAATGAAAAACTGTGCAGTACTTCTATCTTATTTTTTTATGAAGTGATGTTTTTATTTTTGCATTGGGCAGTGATTTGTGAAGAAAAATATCCAATGAAATGTCTTTTTGTTACACCATTCATTTTTTAAAATGTAATTAGCCCCAATGTCAGCTGATGAAGATGTTCAATGGCGGTAAAAGTCATTCACAATGCATACACCTATACTGAGGTTTTTAAATATCTGTTAACTCATTCACACAACGACTCATTGCTTTATTAGTGACAGTGTATCATTTCAAGGGACCACTCGATGAGTTTCCATTGAAATGTCTTTTTGTTGCTTGAATGAACTCTTTCTCGGCTGTATCTACTCTCTTACTTAGTCTTTCTTTCCACTAGCAATTTTAGATATCTCAGATACTTATTTCTAGATGTCTCAGAACTGAATCAATGGGCTTTATAAGTATGTACTTTGAAAAGCACTCAATTTCACCAGCTGAACGTTGAGCTATTTTCAGAATTAATTCCTTTTTAAATGAAATAATGCGATCCTTCTCCTGGTACATCTTGAAAGTTTCAATTTAAAGTAAGTGGTCGACTGATAATTAATTACTGTTGAACCACTCACTGGTGACCATTTATATTCACCTGTCATGGAAGGACTCAGTATTTCATCATTTTTAGAACCTGATGAAGAATAAGTTTCCTATAACCTTTATCAGTGCTCTGCTTAGGTAGGTAATGGCTCAAGAGTAACTTTATATGGGCCCTGAGTATGACTCAAGAGTAACCTCATATGGGCTCCTGGAAGCAAAAGAAATTATGCAAGACTCTGAGGGAATGTGATGGATGAGGTTAAAGACCTGCAGTCTACATGCCTTTCCTTTTTCAATGAGGAAGTACTGGCCCTCCCCATTATGTATGTACTCGGTGGCAATCGTCAAATTCTCTCAGAGTATTATCACTAAGGTTTGGATAGGCAAGTTTTAACTACATTTTAATAATATCTCCTTTGTTTCTGGGTTGTCACCACGTTAGAACTTTGTTGATGACGACAGTTTTGGTGGTATTCCAACCAGTGTCCTCAGGTCGAGTTGCCAGGTTGAGGTTTTGGCCGCCTTATATAGGAC
Organism: Pyrrhosoma nymphula; assembly: GCA_963573305.1. Taxonomy (NCBI): domain Eukaryota; kingdom Metazoa; phylum Arthropoda; class Insecta; order Odonata; family Coenagrionidae; genus Pyrrhosoma; species Pyrrhosoma nymphula. The sequence goes on from OY754339.1 coordinate 84,996,718, forward strand.
ATTTTGGCGCCTTTTTATGTAAGATGTTTTGGTGCCTTGGTGCTTTCTCGGAGAACCCTCTTCCACGAGCTATGGAAAGGGTAACCGCCCTCTCTATTCATGTTGTTGGGCATCTTATTGATTTTGTTCGCTTCCTTTATCAGCCTCGGACAGTATTGTTCGGGTAGTAGCAAAAGGTGCCAAAATGTCCTATATAAGGCAGCCAAAACCTCAACCCGACAACTCAACCTGAGGACGTTGGTTGGAATACCAGCGAAAGTTTCGTCATCAACAAAGTTCTAACATGGTGACAACCCAGAAACAATGGAGAGATCAACTGATCAATGCCGCGGAAGCCCAAGAATCAACATTTTTATAACCTGTATATATATTATTTTTTTAACATTTCCTTAGGTTATTGAGCTTATCTTTGCATTTAAAAAGCCATTTACTTTAATCGTGCTATAATCTTATTACAGTATTCCCTGGGTATTATGAGTTAAGCGGCCTCCTTTTACACATTAGCATTTAAATGATAAATTAATGCTTGATGCTACTTTTCTATTTCTTTTATGTTTTAATCAATATGGTTAAAAGTATGCAATATGATTACATGGACTTAATATGCAAGTCTTCCTAATTTTCACTGCATACGGTATTGCACCACAAGCATTTTGGACCCTGATCAGTAAGATTAAATCCGCCAACTTAATAAATGAATTTTCAAACAAAGAAACAAACAAAAGAAAAGTTTTCATTTTGTTACTCACTCCCACATGCAAACAGAAAGAATAGAATAGAATTTTTATTTCAATATATTATTACAAAAACAATAATCGGGTAACCCTTAAGGAATACACCTGTATTGGGGCTAATATCATGTTATCCATGCAAAACTAACAAAATATACATAAGTAGAATTGTACACAAACAAATATTAACACATTCAATGCGGAGCACGTCAATAGATGTGCTCCTGGCTATTCCGATTTGCGAAGCATGTCAATTGACATGCTCGTTCCCTTCCGAAGCACTTCCACAATTTTCGAGCCGATTTTGACAATTTTCATGAAAATTGGGTCCGCATTGAATGTGTTAGTAGAATCCTATAGGGGAATTGACACAACGATAAAACACCGATAACAGTGGTTATGAGTTTATAGATACATACATGATTTGCTGTTGTAGAACATTAACAAAAACAATGACAAAATCATTTCAAAAGCTTTCATTTTTTTCATTTAATTCAGTTTTTATTACATGAATATGACAGAAAAAGACCTCTATATTTTTATTAAGAAGTAGCCAGGATTTTATTTCATAAAGAAACTTTCAGATGTTTTTTTCTTCCTTGATGTATGTCGGAAGGACATTAAATATTTTTCTTGAGATATATAAAAAACATCTTTGGTACAACGTAAGATTGGCTTTTGGTAAAGAAACATCATTTCTTTGACACAAACTGAATGTGTGACTTAGGTAACAAATTTGCTTCGTTACCACTTCTTAAATAAAAAGATTTTAATACTTTATAAAAAAATAAGTATCTGAGAGGCAATATTTTCAGTTCTAAGAACAATGGGAATGCATGGGAGAAATGGTTTTTATGCATTATGACACGTACTATCCTCTTTTGCAGAAATAGTACAGGGCATTTCTATAGGCTCCTCCCCAACAATTTAAACCATAAATTAATTTAGACTGTACAAGTGCCAAATAGATGATTTTTAGGAAATTCAATGGACATTTGTTCTGTAAGAAATAAAACTTTGAGAGGCAGAGCCGAAGTGTTGCATATAGAAAATTGATTTGATGTTACCATTTTAGTTTATTGTCTAGGATTACTCCCAAATATTTAAATTCTGTTACATTTCCAAAGTGTCACAAAGCTATTTGAAGGACTGCATTGAGAGCTGCTAGAGACTTGAAGATTGCATCCCTGCTTAAGGCTACTGGAAAAATTCATTTATAATGAAATTTAGGTGGGCTCAGCATATACTTTTCCCCCCACATTATTTTTTCTTTTCTCTACGTTTTCTTTTTCTAAATGGGTGCCATTCACAACTAAAACAAGAGCAGTTAGAAACAGTAATTCTATGGAAGCACATCTCACTAATCATCCCTTTCCTCCCTCAATTCCTATTTTCTATGCTGTTCCTTTATATGGCTGATTTCCTAGCACTCCATGCCACATTCCCTTGCATCAATTTGCAGGGTGGTATGTAGATTTTTAAAATTAATATATCTTTTATTCCATTCATATAGAATTTACAGTACAATATAGTACAATTTTAATAAATACATGGAATATAGGAATCCCAGTATATAAGTATCCCAGAGGAAAACCTGTTTCAGGGTTACCATTATGAATAGTTTTACAACGGCAGAGCAGGTGCTATTTCTTGCTTATAAGTTATCATTATATTAGTGAACAGTTATTAAATTTTTATACGATTTGGTGCATTCATATTCTAGAGATTGAAGGAATGATGCACGTAACGCTAGCTCTCAATGTCATTTGATGGTTTCTCAAGTGGAGTTTGTATCCATTAGACGGGGACATGAAGTTGCAGTCCTCTTAGAATGTCTCATTGTGTCCTAATCCCTGTCAAGTTTCAGTCCTACTCCTCTCCCAAATTCCAAGCATCTCCTGCACGTTCCTATGTGTGCTGGTTGGTGTAAATGATTTTTGAGACCCACATGTTTACTACCATATCAACTCTGATACATGCATGAGCTTGTACTGTAGACCCACTCTCATGACTTGTATCCGGTACAGAATTGGTGATGAACTCTTTTGAGAATGTTTCTTTAACCGATCTTCTTCTTCCCTCAGGAAAACTGCCAGAATTACATCCGGATCATTACAAAAACTGGCACCCCTGGGAAATACCTGATATGTGGCACTAACTCCTTCAAACCGATCTGTAGGGAATACTCTGTTCAGGTATGTTCATGGATGATAGAGGTGGATGAAATGATACAATTTTATCCTCCTCGAAATTTGTTCAGATTCATAATGTAAGGGCAACGGCCTGCCACGATGGAAACACGGGTTCCCAATCAGTTACCTAAGTGCCCATTCCATTAGGCTCGGCTCGAATTTGGAGGGGATATCCTCCTATTCGACCGATTGCTGTTGCCCCTGTCTGCAAGTCGCAGACAGTATGTGTGATATGACCATAGCCATTGATGAATGTTAAACCAAAATACTACTACTAGTTAATGCAATGAATCAGTTTCTCCTGCCATCAATGTACCTATAGTCTTAAAATACAAACATGAACCAGTCACCTTGCCATATTAACCTTAGCTCATATTGGCCGTATGTGAGAATTTTTTTATTCATTTCCCTTTGAGATACTTTTCCTGATCAAGAATAATTTTCTACCATTGTATTTTTAACATGCTTTTTTTCCTTCATAACATATTCTATTGGTCTTGTTTATGAAGTATTGCCATTTTATCAGTTCAGTCAGCCATTTTCTCTCCATCCATTACTATGTGACCATGGTGGGCTAAGTCATTTTAACTGTAGGATATCAAGTGCAGGGCCATAGCAACTTAAACCACACAGTATGAGCTTAATTGCCAAATTTCTTATGTGAATTTTGTATGCAAAGATCAGAGTTTTTTTAAATCTCTAATTGGGCATTTGAAGAATTTTTTCACTTGGCACTATAGCTTTGAGGATACATCCAAGGATAGAAATGTTGGCAAGTTATTGAAAATGCAGTGTTTATTCATTAGTTGAAAAGGAATACATATGTAATTGTGATTGCTTTAGAAGTGTGTGGTTACATTTCATTTCCTTTTACGTTCTGTGAATTTTGTTTAAGCTACCTTCAGGTTGTTGTCAGGTTTCCCTTGAACAGAGTTCAGGACTTCAGCTTTAACCTTGACTAATGCAGGGCACACACTCTTGTTAGGCCTTAAGGTTAGCTCATGGAAGGGTATATATTACTTCAATTGATAAAGGTGGTCAATGTAAAATTAGTTGCTTGAACTTTGTGAATGATTCATTTGTCTTAATGCTCGAATACCATGGTTGCATCTTTTCATGTGTTCTTCGAAACAGAGTTCTTAGCAGTGCACATAAAATGAAAAATATCTGTTTTCATATTCAATGAAAGAATATCGATTGTAAAATTCTCATAATAATACTCAAATGTTTTCTTCGTTTATTTTAGAGTGGGACATACTCGGTTGAGAAGGAGAAACCTGGTCAAGCATTATGCCCATACGATCCACAGCAAAACAGTACAGCAGTATTTGTTGGTAAGTTATATGTGGTGGATGGTTCACTGTCCTTCTATGGACCTAAAGTTGAGTTCCACATTGTATGGTAATATTGTATTATCCTATTTGACTCGTGAATGGAATAAACTTTGTTTTTTTATTATTTATGTTTAATCTTGATATTCTGAACTGTTTCCTCTCTCATCATCTCTTGGTCTTATGTATTTGATTCTGGTGAAGGAGGCTTCTAAGTCAAAATTCTCTCAAGTGTTGGATACTGTGCTTGTTCTGATGCTCTTGCATAATCTTGAGGCCCAAGAAAAGAACCATTGTCCAACTTATTCAAATTTTATAACTATTCTGAAATACTTGGTTGTTTATTTTCATATTAAAATTCTTTCACTAAGAAGGACTGGCAATGGAAGGACTGGCAAACTCTCGATGCATTTGTTTCTAGCTTTAATATTCCTTTCCCCTTTTGCTTCCTCCTCCCTCTGCCTCCCTTTTGCCCTGTAAACTTATTTCTCAGCTACAAATGAAGTATTCTGTCATTGATGGGCAAAATAATCAGATTATTAAATTATATATATTTAATGGTTAAAAAAATAATAAACAGCCTTAAATGATTCAGTGGAGTCCAGAAGAGACACTCAAGCATAAATTGAGGGCCTCTCGGTCTGCAGACTAGTAGTCCTTGGACTACCTGCCTGCACCTTTCATGCATAGTAGCCTGAAATGCTTTTCATGGTGAATGTGACATAAGATACTAACATAGTTATAGATATTTCACCAAGGATATCCTCCCTTTTGAGTCCTGAGTATAGGTATCATAGTCGAAGGAGATTTTAGGAAGGAAATAATATTCATATGTGCATAACCATTCGGAGTCAGGAGTGAAAATAGGTTTCCTGGTACAAGAATCGAGCTTTGAACCTTCGGCCCTCTGGACTAAAGCACCAACCAGTCCAGAATTCCTTATCCTTATGGTAATTTTCAGAGAGAAAATGTAGGAACTAGCAACGTATGGCCTTGGCATGTATTTTATGAGTAGAAGGTGACGTGAAATTCAGAAATCTGTGGCAAAGCTTCCTAAATGTTTGTTTTGGAAAGATGAAGATCAATTGACTTCATTTGATCAACTGGCATTTAGGTAATCTAAGCAACTTGGCTGATTTATGCATAAGAATGTGAGAATTTGTGCTGCTATAATGTGAGACTTGACATAGGCTGGATAATGGTAATTTAACCTTCCGGCAGGCATGCATTTTTCAGTCAAACAAGCAGGCGTGTCATGTACATAGTACCCGAAGACGCTAATTAAAAATACATTAAGTGTTTTGCTAAATAATAATAAATTTGTAATTGATTAGCTATAATATTTATTTATTTACATATTTGTTCACATTTTACATTTTCATTTTTGTTATTACATATTTTAATAGCTATCTAGCTTGCCGATGAATCTTGTTCCTCGGCATCATGTAAGCGTGGAAGGAAAGTGACAAAGGCTTGTGAATGTATTTTGCTAACAAGTACACTACATGTAATATATTTCACACTAGATGTGTTATTTATGCAGACTTTGCATCTCCCTCTTTTTGCAAAATTCACGGGAGAAGTAGTTTTTATTTGAGTGTGTAGCACTTGAGGTATGCTCCTAATTGGATTTATGATAAGGGGGTATTTAGTGTCAAAACCATCAATTTTGACACTAAATACCCCTATTAATATATACGGCTTGATCATTTGTGAATATTCTTCATCGATACTACTGATCTTTATTGAAAAAACAGAATCTGTGACTATAAGCTAGCTATATTCAAGAAAACAAAAATCATGCAAATGGCCACATTTTTGCTATTTGTGATACATTATAGGCTATACACATTTTATCACTGTATTTAGTGCACCTTTAGTTTCATTGTGATGTGCTTTAATTTTTGGTTAGTTGGTGGCTACATTGATGTCATGTGAGTCATGTGTTGTGGACATCAGAATGACGACTTTGAGTCTTGGTACATATGACACGAACATCATGTTTCTTTGGAATCCAAGCAATGAAGTACGTACCCTACCTTACTTTGTTTGTCAGAAATTTATGCAGGGTATATTGCTCATTTTTCAGCACTTTCCTAATCAATGTAATTCTTATTATGAGATAATATTGAGCTAATGAATGTACCAATTGTAAGTGGTAAGAGTTCTGTTGTCGTTGCCGAATGGCTGCGTAAGACTTTTGACTATATCTGACTGTGAATTTCATATTTAATATTTTCCATCCATTTGCTGCCCGTGATTGCCAGAGACAATTTTGCATCACATTTTGCTGTACACTGAGGCCATACCTTGCTGGGAATCTACTGCACAATGCTATATCGACATCTGAATGGATGCAACATTTTGTCGATTGCAGTGTAATTGCTCGTCATGTAATTTTTTATGTAGGCACTCAAAAGTCAATCTAAAATTGACTATATTTCTGCAAGTTTGTCTATATTTCTTCAAGCCTTGCTGATTGTAGAATCTTCCAAATTGGAGACATTTCTACAGAAAGAGATATCTCCTATACCTCACGACAGTTCTAAGTGCCACGATTCCACTGCCGTCTAGATTACATAATTCTAGAATATTGATATGACACGGTTATGTTTTATGCCAACCATAAATACACTTACTTTTTCTTCGTCTTCTGAGGCTTCTTCTTCCGAATTGCTCAGCACATCATCCTGATGTACTTTTTCTGCTTCGCATTCAGAGTCATCATTATCAACAGCATCATTTTCCTTTTCCTCTTCCTCAGAGTTCAACAGAAGCCTCGAGTTGATAGTTTCTCTGCTTCAATTTGAAACACTTAATGGTTTCAAAATTAGCTGCACTAGTGTAAAATGCATTGATACAAAATACCATCATATTTACATGATAGAAAGAGGCTCATTCTATGATATAAATCTAAGGGCAGGAAAGTACAGGTAAATGTATTTCTGTAGATGCTGTTTCCATGATCACAGCAGGTCTCCGCAGCACACGTAATGTTTTGCTTTAGGGGAAAATTACTGCTATATAAAAATATGAATAGTTAATCAGTATCTTGCGATATTTTTGCCAATTACTGTTAACAATAAAAAATAAAATATCTGATGGAGGAACAAAAATATACAAACGGAGTGTTCATAGATTCACCAGGCCTCGCGGCGCACAACACACAGACTTCACGACAGTTTCTACTTCCCCAAAACTGCTTCTAATAAGGGAATTTCTGCTCACCATGAAGGCTATTTGTACAAATGAGGAGTAGCAAAAAGTCCCATGCTGGTCCTCTTACAGTGAAATGGATTTTAATGCTGAAAACTGACCGCCGTTTACTTATTACATGTATGCGCCTGCTGGAAGGTTTAAGTATGTGTAGGAAAGAATGAATCATATGATACTCACAAATGCTAGGCCTTTTAATATAGTTTAGTTAGTCCTCATATATGTTATGATAATACATATTAATGTTAAGCAATAATGCATTAGTTGTTTAGAGAATATTTCTATATAATTATCTATCCTTTTTGTATATAGATGGTGACCTATACACTGGTACAGTTGCCGATTTCTCTGGTATGGATCCTATTATCTACCGTGGACCCCTTCAGACGGAGCAATATGACTCAATGAGTCTCAATGGTAGGTTATCTAGAATGATCTGATATTTTCCCGCTGTATGCTGTTTGTGAAGTTTGTTCAGGTTCTCCACTGGGCCAAACTCCTCTTTTCTGCTGACACTTTGATGTATGAGTCATTGACATCAGGGCATGACCTGATGATGATGGACGACTCGTAATTCAAAAGGTTGGCAGAAATGCAGGGTTTGACCTGGTGGAGAACTCAAACAGACTTCACTAATAAGTTATCTGTCTAGCAGACTGAACAATGGTATTAAGTAATATGTCTATAAAATTAAACATATATCTAATACTTAATAAAACATCTTGCAGATAACTAAAATTGGTACTATCAATGCTTTACTTGTATTACACTTTGATATTTAGTTTCACTTATTATCCTGTTACTTGGTTGATCTGTATCCACCACTCTGTGCTTGTAACCTTCAATATTTCACTATGTGATTTTCTTAATAAGTGGAGACGTTAACTGTCTGGGTAAGTAAAAACATTAGTGCTTTTCCAGAGTTTGTATTATAAAAAGAATTAAAATTAGACAACACAAATTTCAGCTTACCAAGCCATCATCAGGTGTGTTGTTGTCAAGTTGTCCGTGAAAGGCAGTATGGGTTTATATATATGGAAGAGGATGGGTTGGAAGTGGAAAGGGGGTGGGTAGATGGAGGGGGGAGGGAAGGAGAGGAAGGGGAGGGTATACTCCTAGGAGTTTGTCCTTGGAAGGTTAATGGGAAGAGGGTTAGAGAAGTGGTGAGAGTGGTAGGTTTGGTAGAAAAGGGATAGTAAGCAGTGGGAAATGGTTCTGGAACAGTTTGTCATTCAACAGCAAATTATTGTCACTGTGTACAATTTCCCACTGTTCCCATGCATCTAATCTTGGGCCTTCTCTTTCTATATGTAAAATTTCTGGTTGAAAGAGGCAGTGCCGCAATGTCTTCTGGAGGAGGAGCAGTGACAAAGTTCTCCTTCATCCAAACACCTTCTGTGCTCTTGAAGTCTGGTGCTGAAGTCCCCATCCATCTGCGTAACATTTAATTTGTCACAGCTAAAGCACTTAACTTTGTAACAGTTTGTAAGATTATTTTTTTAATACCAACTGTAGAAAAGCACTACTTTTTTTACTTACCCAGAATGTCTCACTTTCACAACTTGATGCCTGAGACAGTGAATAGATGTTAGCATTGTTTTTTAAATAGCCAACTTAACCTATTGCCCCCTTAATTGTGTCTGGACACTGATTTTTTTATTGCACTCATATATTATTAATTTTTTCCAGCCCCTAACTTTGTGAGCTCAATGACAATGGGAGACTTTGTATTCTTCTTCTTTCGAGAGACTGCCGTTGAATATATTAACTGTGGAAAGGTGAGATCTTGTTGAATAAACAAATTAACAATAGTATTTATGTTCATTCTGTTGCTATACACTTAATGCAATCTTCATTAGGTGTGTGTCTCTGGTCATTATTTTGGGTAAAAAAAGTATTGTGTGGTGTTAGTTGTGCATAAATTTTTATCTGTTAATTGAGTGTGCTCTTCACTCATTTTAATAAATATTTTCATGCTCTCTTTGTAGTCTGTTTACTCGAGGGTAGCCAGGGTATGTAAGATGGATAGGGGTGGGCCTCATCGCTTCAGGAATCGCTGGACGTCATTCTTGAAGGCCAGGCTGAATTGCTCAGTGCAAGGAGAATTCCCATTCCACTTCAATGAAATACGTATGTTTTTGAGTACCTGCATTGCCTTTAGTGTGAAATGTTGAGGTTCATGAATATTGTTGTCTGTAATTTCTCTTTTTTAGACCTCATGAAAACTTATATCCCTATTACTATTGTGTATTTTCCTTCAATGTATTTCCTTCAATGGAAAACTTTCACATGAAACTTCAGCTTGCCATGGACACACATTAAATAAGTCCAAGTTATTCTTGATTGGATGCTTAAATTGCAGTTCATTCTTATTTTTCACCTTATAGAATCAACTACTGAACTGATTGAAGGAGTGTATGGGGGACAAACAGCTCAAGTGATATATGCAGTATTTACCACTCCACCAAATAGTATCAGTGGGTCAGCAGTATGTGCTTTCTCTTTACAAGATATATCAGATACGTTTGAAGGAGCATTTAAAGAGCAAGCTGCTCTGAATTCGAACTGGCTTCCAGTGCAGAGCATCAAGGTATGATTCCATGATATATGTTGAAACTATTTTTCCTCCAGCCTAAGTTATTTTTCTTCTATCATCCTTACAAATTTCAATAAAAAGTTACTATGTACATAATTTATCAAATTGTATTTTTATGATACTTTTTATTTAGATATGCTCACGGTATTATTGACAAAGATTGTATAATTTAAGTCAGTACCTACTTATTGTTAGCGGTGAATTAATTTTATTGAGCCCAAACTGACTATGCTTCCCAGATCAGTGATGTGTATATTTTATTTTAAGATGCTACCAGGTTAGAATTTCATGCATTCATTCTCTTTAATTCTGAACCTAGACTCTTTCACATCTTGTTGTTGATCTCTCTTTGCGTGGACTACTCATGAATCACCTCCTCTCTCCTGTTCTCAAGAAATGCTTCCACTTGTACATAACGTTTATGAGACTAATTTAGTCTTCAATTTGGGAAAGATTTTTTTGTCAATTGGAGGCTTTCATTTTCCTATGATTCTGTGTTGAAGTGACATAAATGCTGTGTGAAATGCTTGGATTGGTCTTTGAATTAATTTTTGTATGCAATTTTTGCCATAGGTCCCTGACCCACGACCTGGTCAGTGCGTCAATGACTCGAGGACACTTCCAGATCTCACCCTGAACTTCATCAAGACTCATTCATTGATGGATGAATCTGTTCCATCACTCTTTGGTGAACCTATTGTTATTAGGACGAGTTTTCAGTAAGTATTATCCTGTATGTCTGATATATAATAATATTCTCATCAGTACTGAATTTTTTAATGAATCAGTAATCATTGCATATTTCTCTTTTAATGTGTTAGGTAGAGATGGGAAAATTGCCGTAATTTTCATCTGAGCTAAATTACCACAGTAAACTACCATAATTTTCCAGTATTTTTTTAGTTTTAAGCATTTAACAGCAAATGTATGGTTAAATAAAAAAGCCAATAGCAAAAGGAAGAGAATAACGATGTTTAAACCATACCTAATGCAACATTAATCTATTAGAAATTTTTTAAATTGTAAAAAGAACTACGGCAGCAACACGCAATCTGGCTTTCTTTTGTCAAAGTATGAGAAATTTTAAATAAGAATATTCTACTAATAATTACTCAATAATGTTATAATTTAAGTAAAATATGCCAAACATGAGTTGAACATTCCTCAATTTATAATTAAACACGTCAGAAATGTGGACTTAGCTTAAAAGAACATGTTGGGAATTTATCTGTATGAAAAATTATCTCAAACATGGGTGAATTAATTATCTAGAAAATTACAGTAATTTTCAAGGGGCGCGGTAAATTACGAGAGTGCTGAGAGTTTCTGGTTTTAATTGACACGTCTATGCTCTGTAGTATACTACTCTGTCTATGCTCTGTAGTATACTACAGAGCATAGAAGCTACTATGATCAGCATTCTATTCCAATTCACATTGTCAACTGCTTTTTCCAGGTAAATGAAGCCATGGCTTCACGGACTATCGAAGTGGGCTGGTCTTTTTGCTTCCTCTTCTCTATGAGGAGTCTCGAGGTTATAATGGCCTCTCGTTTCCCTACTTTTCTTGAAGTCAAGTTAGTCCATTCCAAGATTTCGTCCATCTTTTGCACCATTCTTCTGTTGATGGATAGTTTGAAAATTTGTCACTGTTGTGCAGTTGGGCTGATTGTTCTTAAAATATGTGTATCTTTTGTCTATTTTTTCTTAGAAATATGGATTGTTATCTTACACAGGAATGACCATATGAACCTATTCAACTACTAAGCCGTGTCCAAACTCGACAGTTAGGTACCTAAATCCAGAAATTTAGGGAGGACGCCATCTTGAAGTGTGTCCAAACTCGTTAGGCAGCATAAAGGAGCGGATTTGGGCAGCCAAATCGGTCGCCGGATTTAGGCAACAACAAGTCCTTCCTAAATCTGCCACCATTTTGAATTTCCCATAATTCCGAGTGGTAAAAGCGTGAAAGGTAGTGGAATGAGTGGAATTGCAGTAAATATGGCTGGGAGGTAATTTGTTTTGAATGGAAGGGCATGAGTTATTATGAATAATTAAATGAATGATAAATGTTAGATTGATTTATGTTATAAATTTCATCTTCGGAAGCAACAAACAGACAGAGAGACCTTCATATCAAGGAGTGAGACAGAATATACAGGTGTTATAGCGGGGAAGTATTATGAGTGTTTACAAATCAGATTTTTTATATTGTCTTGCGCATGTTAGCTATTTTTTTAATTAAAATTTCGTTTTTGGGAGTAACGAATCAATCAACTGAACAGTTAATTATAGCTAGAAAGGAGAAGGCGGATAAACTAAACATATAAACTAACGCAAAACTACCCCTACGCGTCTAAATAAAGTCTAACATTTTGCAAGTTTTTAACGAAACTAAAAAGTAATTACAACACTCAAAAAACGGCAAGCTATAATAGTTCTTTCCCACAATAGTTAGTCTTCAAACCCCATTTACCTACAACAAAAGCCTTAAATTATAGTAAGCAAAAGATAGTTTTATGACTGTATACAAAGCTCCTGTACCATTGGAACATTGTACATAGAAGTAATTAATATTATTATTTAAGATTTATTTTACATCGTTTCCATTTGACATCATTTCGTGGCCTCCATATGGATGTCACTGCATCCAATGAACATCCAAAGGATGCCCAATACTATATAATTAATGGACATCATGCGGTGGCTGGATATCACTGTAAACAGACTTATTAATAATGCACGCAAAAGGAAAGAACAGTGCAGGGATAATAGAACATTCGAATTGAAGCTATTACCTACACAATCACAAATGCAATTTACTGCTCAGTCTAACACGAATCTTTATCTGCCATAGCGGCGAAAGTTAATATAAGCACAATTAACAAATACTAAAAATACGTGCTCTATACTGCTAAAAGACATGGATAAATACACAATCACAAATTTACTAAACTGCTCAGTCCAACACGAATCGCTATCTACCAAAAGGAAATATTGACACAAACCACGAACTTAAAAAGATACAAACACATTGATCAAAAGCTATAAGTACGTACTATACTGTACTCTGTAAATCACAGAATCTAACTATATAAATCTCAATGTTACGAATTAACCACATAATATTGCGAAACTACGTAAATTATGAGAAAATGTATTATAATCGCAATCAAATTTCAAACAGCACTAGTCATGAGGGTCATATGTTCAAAACATTATCGTATTCCGTATTTCTCTTGTCCTTCGTTTGCTTCGAGCTCAGCAGATGGCGAGACTTGCTAAGGGCGTCCAAACTCAAGCTCCCTTTCTGTTAGCTGCCCAATATTTAGGTAGCCAAATCCATGCTCCCTAATGCCTAACGAGTTTGGACACGGCTCTAGTTCATACAGTAGTTACTCTTTAAATTATGGGCATTGCAAATTTAATATCAGTAAAATATCAGTTTAAAATTTGTATGTGGGTGGTGGTGACCACTCAAAACCCAAGTGATATCACTTTTATGTGTGAATGCTCCCATTTTTACTGCTACATAAATCTTTTTTGAAAAAAAATTGCCGAAAATATTTTGATATTCATTTATAAATACTTAATACATTCTTCAGTAACTTTGCCTATTTGTCAGCTACATGCTGTATGTTAAATATTAAGATGTTTCCACACTCATTGTCAGTCTGAGGAGGTCATGGAAATTTCGAGGCCATGATTATTTTCATGCATTGAGACTTAGACCTGAAATAAAATTGACATGCTAAAAGGGTGTCTTTATATATATTTTTGCATACGGTGTATTTCTTTTTGTCTCAAAATTGTTTTTAATGGATAAAATATTCCTTATTTCAGTTATAGGTTCACTCAAATTGCTGTGGATCCTCAAATAAAAACCCCAGGAGGAAACACGTATGATGTTCTCTTCATCGGTACAGGTAAGAAATCAGTATTGAATTTGAAAATGCTTCATAAAATATAAATATTCCTTGGGTATATTTGTACATATTTTGAGAATTAAATGTTTTCACAGTTAGTCGAGGAGAGATATTATGACATGATCAGTGCTCTCATTTAGGAATCTGTATGCAATATTAATACTTTTGTAAATATTACCTTTATCATTCGTTATATATGTGATATACAGTTAGTGGGTTTTTATAATACATAATACAAATATCAGATATTTAATAATAAATTAATTTTTCATCCAGATAATGGAAAGGTGATAAAAGCTGTTAATGCAGACTCAGCTGATACGGTGAAGAATGTGAACCCTGTGGTTATTGAGGAGATTCAAGTGTTCCCACCAAATGTGCCTATAAGAAACTTGAAAGTTGTGCGTGAAACAAGGGGTTCTGTGCAAGATGGTCGACTTGTTGTCATATCAGATCATGAAGTTCAGTCATTACGCTTGCATCGATGTTACTCGGACAAGATCCTCTCATGCAGGTATGGCATTTATTGTTGTAGTAGTTTTCTTTTCATCCCCTGAGTACCTCTTTCTCTGGTGTGTAAACTCTTACTTAATTTAACTGCGTTATCAAGTTAACTGCACTTATTTCTTGGATATATTCTTTATTTTGTTATGTTGGAAATTTTCCATTTTTATTAATTCCATCCGATAAAACTTTGTTACCCTTGTTTGTTCACGTGAGATTATTTCTTCTTTAAGCTCTGGTGGAACAAATATGGCATTTCAAGATTTCTGATCAAAAGTCTTAGTTCATGAAGTAAAAGAATCGGTTACGTAGAAATTGAGGATGCATGAAATAGAAAAGCTGTAATTTGTTTTCGTCTTATTCTTATATCCCTGCATGCATGAAATTTTTCTCCAAGCTCACATATGACATTCACAGCATTGCAAAGTATTTGGTGGCAAGCATGTTTTCTGACTTTCCCTCCCTGATATTATGTTTTTCCCTCTAATCCTTCAGTGAATGTGTTGCACTGCAAGACCCATACTGTGCCTGGGACAAGCAGAACCAGAAGTGTCGAGCCGTTGGAGCCCCTAGGTGGAACGAAGAGAAGAATTTCTACCAGAGCATTTCCACGGGAGTTCATACATCATGTCCTGCTTGTGAGTTATGTTTCTTGATAGCTGGAGTCGTTTTTTGTTTATATGAGTTACATGTACATAGTCTCCCATTTTTCCATAAGACACACTATCTCTATTTCTAGACAAGGAATTATTGGCTACAGCAATTATTCTGTTAAACAATAAAAAAAGCAATCTATAAGTGCCAGAGTAGAATCATTTTTGTGAGTTTCATTGGACCACAGAACTTTTTAAAATTTTATAATGCATACCGTATTGACTCGTGTGTACCCTGTGTGTATTGACCTGCGTGTGTACCCTGCTCACCCCCATTTTGGGTGGGCTCAAGAGGAAAAAACTATATTCCGGATATTTGGGACAGCCGTTTCTTTGGGACAAAACTTAGGTATAGAACCCAATTGAAAAATATTCCTGAGGTTTTCTCCGCGTAATTGGGCCATGCGTCGGCGGTATCGACTCTACACTCTTGAGGAAATGCAATTTTTTCATATAGGGAAACCGATTTTGTACTTTCTTCCTCTTCTTTCATTTAATCTAATCTTCCATGTGGTCACCTATTCCCCCCTTTAAAACTCATAGACTAGCCAGTAGGCGATCCGGGTTTTGTTGCCACGGGACTTCATCCAGTGGACAAGGTTTTTTTTTAGTGGAGTGGACTACGGAGGCAGAGGTTGGGCTGTAAGCGATGGGTCAAGAGACAAATGTTTTGAGGAAAAAGGGTGCGGGCAAAGAGGATAAGTAATGGCTTAGTTTAAAGGATAATGTGAGAGGAGGGGTGACACCCACGGTGAGAGTCTGTGTTAAGGTAGGGGTGGATTTCCAAGGTTTTCTGGCAGATTTCAATCAAGGGAGAATGGTTGAGCTAAAGAATGTTGTTCAAGAAGAACTTTTTGTTTGCGACATCCTGCTCAATTTTCAACTGACTCATACAGTCTATCCCCTCTCCCCATTTCCACTGGACTACTGAGCTATCGCCATTGGCAGATTACAATGCTTTTTCTTACCTTTCTCTTTTTCCACCCCCTTCTCTGATAGTTAACACATGCAAATGACACATTTTTCTCTGCACTCGCCACTTTTGTGAGTGCACAGGAGTGGAAATCTAACAAACTACCCACCTCACTCCAGAAATCCTTCTTAAAAATCTTCCTTAAAGGTGCTCAGCTTGAACAAAAATCTGGAGGATTCGTGTAAGCCACACACCCATTTTTAATGCCCGAATTTCAGGAAGAAAAGTGTGTGGCTAAGACGAGTTAATACGGTATATATATTTTTCAATATTACATAAATTTAACATCAATTTAAAATAATATTGAAGTTTGACTGCATAAATATGGTCAGTGGCGTACGGACAATGAGGGGGGGGGGGGGGGGTTTAGGGTTTAAACCCCCCCAAAAACATGTTTACCTTGAATTAGTTTTCGTTCATTTACGTGAACTAGCATTTAGAATTTTGCTTATTGGGCTGAAAAATATGGTTGAATTGTCTTTACGAAAAGAGAATGTTAATTTAATTACAGTTTTATTGAATAATAATCTAAATATCATTTTATGATGATGAACATAAATATTAATGAAGCCGCAGAAGACAAAACCCCCCCAGAAGTCAATCCTACGTATGCCACTGAACATGGTGGCCAAATGTCAGGGAAATGTCGGCTAAAAGAGTTTAGATGTCTGGGAGTGAGGGAATTGTTATGAGGATCTTCCTGTCTTGTCAGGGAAACTTGTAGTGACCGTGGCCCCACAAGTGGCTCTGCTCTCACTCTGTATACTTTTTTTGTTTCTGCCGCCATCCGACATGTGTCGGGCCCCTCAGTTCATTCTTCCTCCCTTTCACTCGCCGGTCGTAATATGCTCATGCCTCCCCTCTGCCGGAACACCGTGAAACGCAAGATCACATCCGCTCCCCTGCCTTCTCTGCCTGGGCACAGTCTAAAAAAACTGTCACTTCGGCTAGCCAAAAATTTGAAATCAGTAGCCTTACAGCGCAAGTAAAAATAAATATCATACTTGTAAATAAATGATGATGATGCAGTGCATCGAAACCCAGGTCGATTAAAACTTTATCTGTGGAAAATTGTAATATCCTAGTTCTTATTATTTTGTAAATATATGACTGAACATTGTTATGCATTAAGTATCAAAAATGTTCTTGGATTTTAACATGGGCGAATGTAATAATTTTGAAGACCTTGTGGATTAATGATAAAACATTTAGACTTGCGTTTGACTGACGTAGCGGCCAGCTTGAAATTCAAGGCAAGGGAGACACATGGTGGGAATTTCCACGAATTTGGCTCTCTTCACCTTCAATGTTCCATGCTCCTCAATCGGTCTCAGGAAGCTGGTGTGCTGTTTGCCTCAGTCTGTTCTGTGATTTTTAGCTATTCAACTTCGCTTTGAAAAATAAACGGTCATATTCATAGTTACGTTAGACTACGCCTACGGCAGGTTTAAGTAAGTCAGACCGGCAATGTCGTTGAACTCATATTCAGAGCATCGTTTTAGCGCTGATTGACCTTAGCCCCGGCAGCTTTAGTCTGGAGGAAGTTAAACGTATGGAATAATGGTTTTCCGTTGAGTTAAAGCTCCGCGCGTCACCATTTTTTCTTCTGTTTTTGTAAGGGGGTGATTGTCGAAGGTTTTAATGTGGTTAATCCCTAGTAATCTCCAAGTTAAAGCTAATTTAAGGGGTAATATTTTTTGTTAGTCTATCGTTAGGAATATTGTTGGCTTCTAAGCTAACTAAGCTAAGAATAAGTTAGCTTCTAACTTCTTAACTCTATTTCTTGTTCAATAGTGAACATGATATAGGTAAAAAAGATATGGTAACTGTATCCGAGGTTATGTAAAAAATTTTGCTATGACCTTTATGCGGAGCAACATATTATATTGAAACGAAGCCTGTATCGTGGGGGAGAGGAAGATATTCCAGCACAAAAATATATCATGTAATGATAACACTATTTCTTTTCCCACCTCATGTTTATTTCAATTGAAGGAATTTAACTTTTCATTCATGGTGTGGAATTGCATACTTTCGGATGACAAATGTCATTACTTAAGCGTGGCTCCTGGGAAATTTTAAGTGAGTACTTTGTTGCTAATTAAAAAGCAATAATCCGTTCATTGCTTACGGTCTTGAGAAAGACCCACGACCAATCGAAGCCCATCCTATTCACTGAAGTATCCTTGTATTTTCAAAATCTACACATATTAGGTCTGTCAGCATGTGTAGCCTCTTTTCAGCCAAATAAGAATCGCAAAATTAGCTTCGAAAGTCTCCCAAGGGGATTGATTGAAAATCCAGCAAATGGGCTGAAAATTAAAAATATTTGTTGCTACTGCCGTAAATGTATGGGAGTGTGCAATTTACAGTAATTCCGTAAAATATTCGAAAGAAAAAAAATTTCACAACCTGGGATCCAACCCCACCCACTATATGAGGATAACCAGCTCAGCGCCTCAACCCACTGGGTTACGAGGTCTGTTGAGAGAGGTGCGAACTTTTAAGTATATATTTTAATATGGAGGAAGATTCTTTAATAGTGTTTTTCTCTCGAACTCAGGCCTATGTGGAAGAAAGCCGTGAGACTTTTCCCACATTCTCTCTAAAGTTTCAGAAAATAAGTGCCTCATTTGGATCCCGAACATAAGTCACGCGATGTCTCCTTGTTGGTACATATGTAAATTTCTCTAAATCATTCGCCATTTTGTAGGTTAATTTCCTTCTTTCCATGAAATAAGCTAAAAGATGCCGCAATATCAAAAAGGGAATGCAATGTTGGAGGGGCTGCGACTTTCGTTTGCTCAGGGTGTCTCAATTTCTTGGGACGGCCCTGCAAACAATTGTTTGATCTAAGGGAGAATAAATGAGACATGTACTACTCGTAGATGAGGACTTGTTATTATATTATAGTGTTTAAATGTTTTTAATGTGTACAAATGACGTGTCCTATATCATTCTATATAATGATCATTGGACAAATTAATTCATAAATGCATAGGTTCTTTCAATGTCACTATTTTAAGTTTTTGTGCCATTTCAAGGAATTGTATTATGATCGTAACAGTTGTTCTTGTCAAATAACTAATTGCTGGTAGATATCTTAATACTGACTTTTACATCTCTTTTGTTCTGCAGTGATATGTTACTATTATGTTTTGTACTAGAACCGTTTATTTTCAAAATAATTACTGACTTTTGTTTTCATTTGAAAGGCTTAGCACCTACATCTCAATGTAGCAATTTATTTTATTATGTATCGTGCAATCATTGAAACAAAAAAAATTGTGAGAATAGCTGTACACTTTGTTTAAGGGAGACATTTTGTGTGGGACTTTCGATGAAATGTCAGGGAATTTCAAAATTAAACCTTTGTGGCCACCCTGATAAAATACTCTTAAGTTAATTAGTATTGCACTCTGTATTTGCTGAAAATTTAATTGTCCCCAATCCCATTCATTATTGCAAAAAAGTAATTAGCTGACCACATGATATTTGGATTTTTCTAACTAATATTTCAAGAAATAAAAGAGAATCTTATAACAAGGTATAAAAATTTTTCTTACAGCTAAGCCTGGAAAAGACGTCATCACAGGGGGTCTTTCTACGTACCCCAAATCATTTAACCATGATGGTGGAAGAGTGGGGAAAGATGTTCCTTCAGGTGAAGTCATAAATATCATGCAGAATGAAGAGGGGCATACTATTGAAGGTAAATTTATTTTTCCTTATTTTCACTTTTCGTGGTCTATATTTTTAACCATGTTAAATTGGTACTGACGCATTCCAGCTGAGCTGAACATGTGCACATTCTTAGTGACCTCTTTATTGTTAATGCCTTCTATGAATACTTTTTAAAAAACTAGAGATACATATAATTATAGTTAGGTCAAAGGGGCAACACTCTTCTCAAGTCAATGATGGTCCATGGTAAATGATTTGTGTTCAGATTTGATTTTAAGGTTGATGCTAATTCTTTGACCTTGTAAAATATACTTAGTGAATGTAATTTCTGTGGCAATGCATTAATTGCCCAAAGAGATTATGTATGTTTCTGGTCTTCTTTGACCCCTCCATCCCAAGTCTCATTCTTAGCAAATTACTACAACCCCTCCTACCCAAGCCCTGTAATAGCTTATCATACCACTTATTTACTCCCACCCGTTCAAAGTTATTTTATTTGATTAATTTTTATATCATCACATATGTAAGCCTTCCGTGAATTACTAATGAAGGCAACTTCTTTACTGATGCACATCCAGTTTAACTTTCCTATTACAGTTTCTGTAAACGAGGAACCTATCTCCCATATTGTCTCTCCTGCTTACATTTCAACAGACTTTCTACTAAATGGTATTATATGTATATGTAATGGGTTGTGCTATAGGGATAACCCAAAGAAGGCATTCAGTTTTTGGCTTTCTTAGACATGTTCCATTTTTATCTGACTAAAATTAAAAATATGCATGCAGCCCTTTTATTATAATAATAAATTTATTTGCCCAGATGATACATTACAAGAGTTAAACAAAAATGCAAGGACATAACGCCCGTCATGAATATTGTTTGAAAGCACATTAATGATTAGAAGTTAACCCTTTCGCTGCGAACGACGCGATAGAGCGGCGTAAATTTTTCAACGCGAACGAACGACGTGATAGCACGTCGTGCCGCTAAGCTAGCCCCTAGCAAGCCAAAGAGGTGTGTATTATAAACAGGGATGCGACCTGAAAAGGCACCCGAACTCAAGAGTCCGACCCTTCACCGCAGTTGGTTTATGGCACCAACTGACCAGTCACACTATAGTTTATAACTTCTCAAAGTTAAACATTAATCGCACTAATTACCATTCTCACTCAACCAGATGTCACAACAAAATACACCAAACAACCATAAGAACACAAAAGATGAAACTGGGACCACAGGAAATGGGTATTCGCCTGTATAATAAATTACCAATGGAAATTGTAAATTGTACAAGTATGTATTCCTTTAAAGTTAAGTTGAAAAAAGTTTTGTATAAAAAAATGTACTATTGCGTCGAAGACTTTGAAAATGATATGTGCATTAACCTGTAATTCAAAAATTGAACTTGGCAATACTAACCTTTGTGCTATGTATTTAATACTGAATTGTTTGTATTTTAATAAGTCTAATTATTGACTGTATGTAACTTGACGTGTCCTATATATGTATTTTGTACTCAATCTGCATGTCATTGGACAAATAAATAAATAATAATATTGTGTTCGTCTTTGTGTTGTACTATTCACATTGATGAAAATAGTTTTTTAAACAAAGTCATACGATATATATTAACCATTTTACGTGCATTAGTAAACCAAGCCAGTTTAATATACATTAAATTACTAAAGCATGTAAAATGGTTAATACTTATCGTATGACTGCGATTAAAAAACCATTTTCATTAGTGTGAGTAGCGCGACACAAAGACGAACGTAATTGTGCGATTTATTTTTCACTTTAAAAAATTATAAACTATTGTGTGACTGGTCAGTTGGTGCCATAAACCTCTTATAAAGGACTTCTTCATGGGACGCCGCAGGTACCCTTTCTCGGCTTGCGGGAGAGGATTACGTAGACCCTTCCTCGCAGTGCGCGCCCCACTCACAGCAGGGGTCCGCGTTTAGTTTCTTGCTGGTGCAGTGGAATAACAAACTTAAAGGTTTTTGTGCAATTGGCAAATTGAGAATTATAAGTGCATTCCTTATGTTTAGCTCTACAACCACAAATTTTAAACGGAGCTCTACCGATATTTTTAACTTAGTTCGTGTGTAAAGGGAATCTCCGAACTAATTTTTGTTTGTTATTTAGTTGGTGAGTGATTTTTTCATGGTTTTATTTAGTAAGGGACTTATTATGTTTTTAGGTTCAACAACTGAATGTTATGAATGAATTTCCGGAAAGTACCGATTCTTTGATTCACGCTCTGTTGATATCTACCAATATCCTCAATAAGGACATTTTAAATTTGTAATAATTTTTAACGTTGAATAATCTTCAAAATCATTTCCGAGTGTAAATACAATTATAAAATTACTTATTTGACAATTGATACGATTTTTGTTGCTAGAGAGCTTAATATTAATGGTAGAATTTCGTTTAAAAGCTGTAAAGGCATTGTTAAACTAAAACAATTCATGCCCGATTAAATAAACATCGATGTTGTAGCAACAATGTTTTTAGCAAAACCATTGCATTAACAAAAAGTTAACCGCGACGGCATACTGTAATGGGTAACCCAAGCGGAAAAGGATGAAGATTATCTCGGCCCGATGGCCGAGAAAAAGGTTCGAAACCCCTCTGGGCCCCAACCCAAGTTAGGGAAACAGGTACCTGAGAGGATCCTAGCGTAGTGAAAGCTCCGTAGTGGCGATGCAAAAAAATTTTAGTGGCATTCGTCAGGGAAGTGGCATTTCCTGAAAAGTGTCCCCGTGGCGAAAGGGTTAAATAGTCATTGACAGTATAAAAACAAATCTCGAAGATAGCTCAAAACAAAACTTTTAAACATCATCAATCTTTTTTCATATGTAGAGGCAGATTATATAGTTTTGCCTACTTTGGGTATGGTCCTTTTGATGTTGCCATTAGGTTTGATGTAACTACATGTATATCATCAGAACCTTTGGTTTTGTAATAATGATAACACATTACTTGTAAACTCTGATGTGTTTTTTTACATCATTCATTCATGTGTGTGTATATATATGGGATGAACACTTAAACACTTTAGCGAGTAAGTTAAGCTCAGCCTGCTTCTTAATTAGGTCCATTAGATTCACTGTTTCAGTAGATGTTCTTCATGCTCTATACTACGGAGAATTTTATTCCCACCTAGCCTAAAGTATCCTTTTAAGGGGTTCATCCTCTAAGGCCTTGGCCATTTTCAGGGTCCAAAAAAGAGTCATTCGACTCATGGCCTTTGCTAAACACGATGCCTCTTGCATTACCCTATTTAAAAAATTGGGTGTATGTATTGCCAGTGCCATGTATTTACATTTTTCATGTACTTGTACACACAATGAGAAATCTATCTAATTATGTTAAAAATTATGATATTCATAAATATTCTACAGGGCAGAGTGATCAGCTGCTTGCTTTATTAGTACGCACTAGGAATGCAGGTGCTGGTCCAAATTTTATGGGCCTTCAGCTTTACAATAAACTCCCGGCTGAGCTTAAAACTCAAAAAAGTGTGGCTGCATTTAAAGCTAATCTGGTTAGGTACTTGAAATGAAAAATGTTTTATTCCATTGCTGAATTTCTTAATAATGCCTGATATGTTATGTGTCTTGTATCCAATGTATGTATTTTGCTAATTTATCCTGGCGTGTCTTATATCAAGTGTAACAGTTTTAACATCTTGATCGCTGGACAAATAAAATGTATTTTATTATATTGTATGTTAAATAATTTTTGTTTGTTTATCAGGTCCTGAAGTGAGTGCAGCTGACAGTCCACTTCCACAGTATACAGTAGAAACATTGGCAATAGCTGTGGTAGCTGGCTCATTGGCGGCATTGGTTGTGGGTTTTGTATCTGGATACCTTTGTGGCCGAAAGTGTCACAAAGAGGAGGAAGACAACCTTCCGTACCCAGATACCGAGTACGAGTATTTTGAGCAAAGGCAGAATGTTAACAGGTATATCGTATTTTATTTTCTGTTTCTAGTCTTAATCAAATGAATTCCAGGTTGTTTTTTGTACATAGTATGTATATGCACCTTTTTTTGCCTGCACTTTTTTATTCAGGTTCATAAGTTTAATAATTTCGAAATCATTGCAAAATGCACAAATGCCATGGTTCAGAGTCACAAATAATTAAATAAATGCATTTATTGGCCACAGTGGATATGTATATACATATGTAGGACCCATCAAAAAGATTACATATAAAACAAAATAAATCACATCCAGCAAATATGTATAACACTGCAAAATTACAGCATTATTTAAGCATCTTTAAAGTATTCATCAATGGAATAGAAACAATAATCCAAAAGATACAATTTTAATGTAGTTTTAAACTTGCCTGGTACATTTTCATCTTTGAGAGATTAGGTAATTTATTATATATCCTACAGCTCATGGTGACAGGCCCAGTGCTGTAAAGAGTAAGGTTGTGCTGTCTCATTGCATAATCATGTCTGCTTCTTGTACGATAATCATGATTCTTTGTAAGTTTCAACTTTGGTTTTATACTCTTTAATGAATATCACAGCATAATAGATATATGTACAGTAGAGGATCACTAATATGGAATGTTCGGGACCGGGTCTATTCCAGAATAAAGGTATTTCCAGTTTTTAGATAACGTTCTCAAAGGTGCACTACGACCGGTAAAAAAAATATCCACGCATAATATACTCACAAGGAGACATCGCGTAACTGATGTTCGGGATCCAAACGAGGCAATTATTTTCTGAAACTGTAGAGAGAATGCGGGAAAAGTGTCATGGCTTTCTTCCACATAGGCCCGGGTGCGAGAGAAAAACCTATTAAATAATCTTCCTCCGTATAAATACTTTAAAGTTCGCACCTCTCTCAACAGACCTCGTAGCCCAGTGGGTTGAGGCGCTGAGCTGGTTATCCTCATATGGTGGCTGGGATTGGATCCCAGGTTGTGGCAATTTTTTTTCTTTCGAGTATTTTACGGAATTACTGTAAATTGCCCACTCCCATGCACTTACGGAAGTAGCAACAATTTTTTATATATTTTCAGCCTATTTGCTGCATTTTCAATCAATCCCCTTGGGAGACTTTCAAAGCTAATTTCGGTATTCTTGTTCAGCCAAAAAGAGACTACACATTCTGACGGACCTAATATGTTTAGATTTTGAAAATAAAAGGATACTATCGTGAATAGGCTTCGATTAGTTGTGGGTCTTTCTCAAGGCCGTTAACAATGAGTGGATTATTACTTTTTAATTAGCAACGATGTACTCACTTAAAATTTCCCAGGAGCCGCGCTCGAGTAATGACATCTGAAAGTATGCAATTCCACGCCATGAATGAAAATTTTAATTTCTTCACTTGGAATAAACATGAAGTGGGAAAAGAAATAATGTTATCATTATGTGATATTTATTTGTGCTGGAATCTAATATCTTCCTTTCCCCCATGATACAGACTTCGCTTCAATATAATATGTTGCTCCGCAAAAAGGTCATAGCAAAGGTTTTTTACATAACCTCGGAAACTGTTGCCATCTCTTTTGTACCTATATCATGTTCACTATTGAAAAAGAAATAGAGTTACAGAAGTCATTACTCGATCGCGGCTCCTGGAAAATTTTAAGTGAGTACATCGTTGCTAATTAAAAAGTAATAATCCACTCATTGTTAACGGCCTTGAGAAAGACCCACGATCAATCGAAGCTCATCCTATTCACGAAATTATCCTTTTATTTTCAAAATCTAAACATATTAGGTCTGTCAGCATGTGTAGCATCTTTTCGGCTGAACAAGAATCCCGAAATTAGCTTCGAAAGTCTCCCAAGAGCATTGATTGAAAATGCAGCAAATAGGCTGAAAATATATAAAAAAATTAATGCTACTGCCGTAAATGTATGGGAGTGGGCAATTTTCAGTAATTCTGTAAAATATTTGAAAGAAAACAAAATGCCGCAACCTGGGATCGAATCCCAGCCACCATATGAGGATAACCGGCTTGGCGCCTCAACCCTCTGGGCTACAATGTCTGTTGAGTGAGATGCAAACTTTAAAGTATTTATACGGAGGAAGATTCTTTGATGGCGTTTTTCTCTCGAACCCGGGCCTATGTGGAAGAAAGCCGTGACACTTTTCTCGCATTCTCTCTATAGTTTCAGAAAATAATTGCCTCGTTTGGATCCCGAACATCAGTTACGCGATGTCTCTTTGTCATCGAAAATAAAGTGAAAAAACGTAAATCGAGAAATTAACTTACATTCTCAAATAAAAACTTGATTCAATGATAAATGCTTGAATTTTATAAATATTGTAATCATTGAAAAAAATTTGCAGTGAATCTGGTGGTTCAAGCCTTCCTGAAAACAGAAAGAATAGTACGTTACTACGTGACCTGACAAAAATTTCTTTTTTATATGTAGTTAGTCACAGATGTAACTTGCTGTTATATTTTTCTATCATGTTTCATCTATGGAAAAATGACAAAAAGTCTGGAGTCATACAAATTTTACTTTCCGATTAGTCCTTGGCATATGGTAATGGTGTGGAAAACTTTTTTTTGTGTATGGGAATGGGAAAGGAATGAACAAAAACTAACACTAAAAAAGATAAAACTGATGTTTCGCACAGTAAAATGTCTCTTCACACTATTCTACAGCTAAGACAGAGTGAACCACGTGGTCATGATGTGTTGGTGGTGGCGTTTACAACTATGACTGAAATTCTGTATTCAATTGTTTTGCTGTCACGAGTTTGAAAAATTCTTTTAAAATGGTTCTAGCTGGCTTGTTTCCTAGCTTTACAGATGATTCTTACAGCCCATTTTTGTAACTTGAAAAGGTGAGCTGCCTTAGGGAAGTGACCCCAGGCTAAAATACCATACTTTAGTCTACTGAAAATATGCGCATAATATTTTGCACGGGTGCAAAGATATACACCAAAGGGGAGGAAATTCAACATGAAAAAATCGTTTGACTTTACCGGGATTCAAACCTGGATCTCCCAATTGCCGATCAGATGTGTTGCTGGTCAGGACAGGGCATGCCTGACCTACTGTTGGGAGATCCAGGTTCAAATCCCACTCAAGTCAAATGATTTCCTCCTGTTTGGATTAATAAGTTTTATTTTTGTCCTAAATCCATTATGAGATGTATTTCTGCTGGCATGATATGGTTTTAAGAAACATTACTGCTCATCTCTTGGCTCAATGTGTAAGTTGATGAGGTAGTAGTGAAGATTTCATGTTTATTGGCTAAGTACTCGTAATCAGTTATATATCTTATTGATGCATGAGCCATGGATGGCATTTTTGTGAACTTGGCCCAATATTTCTATTGAGCCGATGTCAAAAAAATATTACCTATAATCAAAATTTCTTCCCCCCATTCACTGCCTAAAAAGATGCAGCTGCCACTGGCGGTCAGGCATAATGCTACCTACCCCAGCCCAGTTTCTGATTGCTTTTACAATGAATGACAATTTATAATTTCAATTAAATATTATGTTACATTGAGAGATTTCTTCTAGTGGCTGATTTCAATCCAGTTATTTTGGAAGTTCATAGCATTTTGTGGCACTTTGTAAATGAGGCCTGTTATTTTTTTGCTTTTTAGTTTTCTAAAACTTATCTATTCTCATATGGGTCATTCCACACCACTTCAGACAAGAGTTGACCCTTGATCTCTCAGATTTTGATGAAAATTTGTGGAATTGTTTACCTCACCAAATAAGAAATACAATTTCAAGCGTTTTGCATCAATAACGGACATTTTTCAAAATGGCTGTTTTCGATTTCACAAAAGATTCGTTATCATATACCATGGGGAAGAAACTTAGTAAAAAAGCAACTGATGGCTCATTTCCAATTAAAATTCTTTGAAAAATCTCAAATTGCCGTAAAATAGCAATCAAATTATTATTTGTTTAAATAATTTAATGTTAAACATTTAAAAGTTTAAACTTTAGAAGTTTTACACGTTTAATTGTTCTCATTTTTTTAACTATCGTACCTTGTAATATTATGAATATTGTAAAAAAAATTTGAGAGGGTGTTTTTCCATTTAAGAGAGAAAAAAAATGTTTAATTTTCCCCTGCAATGCCCATTTAATGTAATTTTACAAAGATAACTCCACATATGCCTAGTTTTTATCACTTATCTATTGAATTTATATTTCTGCGAGCAAAGCATGCAAAGTAATGAATTTTCGAATTTAATTTAAAATTAATAATGAAAGATATAAATTTAATGCCATCAACAAAGCTTTGTATATAAGTAAGACTTTTTATTCCTCATTTATGAAACATAATTATGACAATGTAGAGAATCTTGTAAATTCAATTTGTTAAAGTTTGTATTCCTTGAAGTCATCGGTAGCGAGATCTTTTTCCACAGGACAACATTGTTCCATTTTTTGTTAAAAACATGCCTTAGGAAGTTCTTTGTGTCAAATTTTCACCATATATTTATTTATCTAAGTTCATCTGCCATTCGTCTGTCTTTGATCGCTATTTTTACGGCAATTTGAGATTTTTCAAAGAATTTTAATTGAAAATGAGCCATCTAGTGCTTTTTTACAAAGTTTCTTCCCCATGATATATGATAACGAATCTTTCGTGAAATCGAAAACAGCCATTTTGAAAAATGTCCATTATTGATGTGTTTTTTTATTTTCGCAAAACCCTTGAAATTGTATTTCTTATTTGGTGAGGTAAACAATTCCACAAATTTTCATCAAAATCTGAGAGATCAAGGGTCAACTCTTGTCCGAAGTGGCGTGGAATGACCCATATGCATCTGACTTTTTTGCTCAACAGCCTTGAAATACCTACTGAATGCACAAAAATGATTCCGAGCTTCAGAGTGAAACTGTGCAAATATTGTGGAATAATTATGCAAAGCCTTTACTATTGATATTTATTGTGTTATGAATTTTAAATTTACAAAACACAAGCTAGACCTAAAATGGCTGGCACAATTACAGTGTGTCCTCGTTTATCGTTGTCCCATTTAACATTGTTTCACGATAACGTTGTCCAACAATTAAAACCTATAATCATTCAACGTCATCAGTGCTTCACAATAACGTTTTTCAAATTATGCTCGACCATAAAAATGAATAACGAGTAGGACTTTGGCACGTCTGATGCTTAATTTCCATTCGGCGGAAAGGTTTGGCGTTACTCTCCATAGCTTGTTTAAAAGGTTCACCTGAGTGAATAATTATTGCGTTATTTGTTTTATATCTGTTATATTTGCTTATTATTTATTACGCTATTATTGGGGGGTATTGCATCGGGTGATTTAAAACTCAAACCAATGTTAGCATACCATTCTGAAAGGTAGATCCAGGGGCAAATATCTACGTGAAAAAATACATGAAAATCCCGTGCCGCCATAAGGCAGAATTGGTGGGAGAAAAAGTTGATTCACTGCTGTTTAAGGTGAATCAAAAATGTATTTTTCGTGTTAAATTAGTGTGAAATAGGAGGTTTTCTAAACCCGCCCTGTTGCAGTAAATCGTCGAGGGTGATACTGTTCCTGAAAAATTGTTATTTAAAAATTTTGGACACCGCACCGGGTTTTCCTCCTTCACTCACTATTTTAATTTATTTCCTATGTTTTCGCAATCGTAGCAAGCGAAATTTTTGCCCTTCACTGCGGGAGCGCAAGCACGTTCCTGCAGTGATGGGAAAAAATTTCTATTTACTCGGAGGGAAACCGGTGCTAACAACACTAAATATCGGAAATATATGAGGGAAACCTGGTGCTTATTGTTATATAAATGCCTTTGTAGTTCGTTTCATCTAAGATATGAAGCTTTCTGGCTAGTGACGCCATCTGTTCGGCTGCCCGCGTAAATAAATACGCCGTAAATCTGCAGAGAATGACGCGAAGTAGTCCATAAAAACACATCAATTTTTAAGGAAATGGGCCATTTTTGAGCATTATTCTATTGATAACTTCTTTCAACCAGGTCTCCTGTATTTTTAAATATCAACAGTAATTTCCTTTTACCTGTAGTTTCTGTGCCGCCAGGATAAGGATTAATTCCAAAATATCTTTTGTGAGTGAAAATATCAAAGTTTTGCCATTAAAATGTTTTAGTAATTTAGTTTGAACGCTTCATTCAATAATGCCATATTTCCAATCTTTTATCGTTGTGCTGCACGGAAATCATTATTGTGCTGAAATTAAGAATTGGCAAGTTTAGAACTGATTTTAATTTTTTACATTGTTTCTTATGGGAAATATTGCATCGTTTAACGTTGTTTCACTAAATGTTGAGTTTTTCAGGAACGAGGTAACAACGTTAAACAAGGACCCACTGTAGTAAACTATGTATAATATATCCAGCATAACTTAAATTTAAATTTGTTAGTGGAACTTTGTGAGTGATTTGACGCTCTTGTATTCCTTGTGTATGTTACATACCCCTTGGACGCTAGTTGCCACAGTCACACAAGGAAATTGTTTCCATTGCCCAAAATTTTCTTTGTAAACGATGGGTGGTTTTTGTGGAGCAGAGTGAATTTGTGTATCAATCGGAGAAATACTTGGTAGTGGAGGTTTTCCCACTGATGGAGGTTTATGTGATATGTTTAATTAGCTGTCCTCTACAATGATCATGACGACAAGAATGACTTTCAGTGGCTCTTTTGTGATGGATGACTAAGACTTTGATGGTGGCTTTATCGATATTTTTTCTCCCATAGCAAGGTGCAATGATGTGAAAGTGAATGAAGCAGAGATGATGTAATGGTATCAGCAGATGCAGATTTTGTTGGAATGCTACAGAGCTTGTGCTAATTTTTAGAAACTCAAGTCGAATGGTTACAAAATTCAAGGGATGTGCGATGTGTTGATACAATTCCTAGAGCATGAAATTAACTGTCAGTGCCATCCAAAAATATCCTTGATTTTTAAAATAAAACTTAAGATATCTACTGTCTGAATGAGCTTAAAAAATCATTTTATTGGTGTTCTTAAGTCCAAGAATGTAGTATGCACATTTACTTTTATAAGTAAAAAATTATTGCCATTTCATTATTTTTAATTTGATTTCGTTCACTGGATAAATTTTGCAATGAATATCCTTCATATTTTTCAATACATGATACATTAAATATCTTCCAATATCTGTAACTGAGATACGTAAAAATTATTTTCAGGTGATTTGTTTTGCATGAGTTTTGGTTTCATGAAGTGTTAGGGTGAATCCACTAAATTTTGTGTTTGCAAATGGCCTTTAAATTTCACTGATTGTATATTTATTTTGGCATACTCATGTTTCATTTATTTTATTCAATTATATTTTCTCGTGGAATTGAATTAATAGCATCCCTTAGTCACTTGGTGCTTAACCCTGGGCTCGTGGTAATGGTGATTATCATAATTAAACTTACTACATATATAAGTGTCTTCGTCACTTGGGAGTATTAACAATTCTGCATACTTTGAGTGGCTATTCATTTCCATAAATTTCTTTTGTTTCCATTTTAACATTATTAATTACTTTTATCCTTGAGAATGTTTTGAATACCCTTCATCCTTTTACGATAAATACTCTTTATTTTACCAGTATACATTCAGAAATCATGTGAACAGATTTCAATCTGTGTTTTCCTTGTTCTTACAGTAGAATGGCCCCTGAACCAAAGCTTTTGCCTCAAGAAGAAGTGACTTACGCAGAGCCAGTTCTCATCCCTACTGCAAACAAGCCGTTGTCATCATCACCAAAGAGCACCTTGAGGAAAGCTCACGCAAACGCTCCACCAGCAGAGACCCTGTTTCAGTTTGCTGACAATTACACACCTCCTCCTCCCAGGGACCCATACGCTCACCAGCGAGGGCGGGACAACTTTGGTACCCTTCGCAGCCACCAAGGAGACTCGTTTGGCACTGCGCACCGTGGGGGCGGAGGGGTCGGCGGAGGGGGGCACAGAGCAGGTATCGGCGATGGCTTTGGAACTGCACGCAGCGTGAAGAAAGTCTACCTCTGAGAGGCAGAGGGGACCGGAGACACAGCAGCTAGGGGGCAGAGACAACGGCGGAGCGGAGGCGCAGCAAGCGGGAGCTCGAGGGTTAGGGGGCACGGTACGAGTGGGGGGAGCGGGAGGTCAGGTGGAGGTCATCCCCTGGCGGGCTCCTCCCCCTCCCCCGTCTCCTCCTCCTCCTCGGCCTCCTCCCCCTCGCCACCCTCTTCGTCGCCCTCGCCCCCCTCCTCCTCGCCCTCGCCCACTCTGGTCCCCTCCTCCCGACACGCCTTACCTCAAGGCAATGGGCCTGAATCTGGACCTCAGCATGCGCCGTGCAGCTACATTTACAGGACCTGAGATTTCTGTCTTACGTCTGCCAGAGAGATCCAGTGTCCCCAAAAGAGTGATGCGTCATCACCATCATCATTGTTGGTGGCTTGATTTGGGCTATTAAGTGTTTGACCGTACAACGGAGGAGGAAGAGGAGTGTGCGACAAGTTGTTGACCTCTCACTGAGTTGTCTTTAGGGGTTGACTTGATCCGCGTCCATTTATGTGGTTGTATCGGTTTGGTGTGGTGCTCATGGTCAGTTCTTTGAATGCAGAGTCATTTTTTTATTTCTCTGTACGGGGCTCTGTGTGACTTGGACTTTTCATATAATGTCATATTTGACCCACGTGTCATAATCTTTTCTTGCATGTTTCATATGATGAGATCCCTTGTTATTTCTTTCTATATCCCTTTGAAAGAACTCCTACTTGTGGAAGTGATTGCATGTACAGATATTTATTGGAATGAGACGAAGAAGTGAAGTCCTGGGGCCCATACCTTGAAGAATTTTTACTGCAGGAAACTTTTGCTATTGTAAATATGCATGTAAAAGAGTGATCGATCTTTTTGTGTATCCAACTTTGAAAGTTGTGAATGAAGTGATCAATTGGAGAGAAAGAGGAGAGAATTATTTCGTAAAGACTGAAATCATCAAATCTCTTGGGAACATGAGGAACTCATGCGATTATAACAAGGGACACAAGCTTTTTGGTATGAACGAGTTTGATAGGCATTAATATCTTGTCATTCAACTCAGTGTCCACTTTAGAATCATTGTCAACTTGTCAATTCCATTAGTATATAGATCAAAAGGTAATCCATTATGTGGAGCATTGAACTTTCAAGTTTGGAGGAGTGAATCTGTGTGTGAATGAAGAAAGCATGTATGCATGTGTGCGTGTTAGTGATTTCAAATTAGGAAAGGTTATTACTCAGGCTTTTAAACCAAAGAGATTTTAGATATCAAAATATACAGATAACCCAAGCACATTAAGCTTTTTTGCTGATTAGCAGCATAACCATGAAGAGGTTAAGTCTAATGAGTTAGCCATGCCATTTGAAGACACCAGTCTGTTCCTTGGAAATGGCATCGACAAACTCTTCCATAATAGCGATAAATGGAAAGTGATTTAACGATTTTTCTATAACTTATGGAAAGTCATAAGTTTATTATAACATATTACTGTTGGAAGAGTTACAAACATAATTTTAGAAATTGGTATATCAACAAAATATATATTTATTAACTTACTATTATTTTAAAAACAAATCACAAATTAAATGTTTGCTGTACTATTTTTTGTGTACATTAAGTTCATGAAAATAAATACCTACCGAATGACTCCAAAGGCCTCACTGTGATCAATTTTATCTCCTTATGAGTGATTTTAGTATAGGGTTGATTTATTTGTTAGAAGATCTCCTGAATAATTATTGGTCAACTTGGATGAATTCATGGCACTGCAGTGACAACGTGACTTTTATTGATATTTTTATAAAAAAACCCTCCTCATTTTAGGATATTCATATAAATTTTAATTATTAATTTTTTTAAATTTCCTGCATATGTTGTGCAGACATTTTACTGACATATACCAATTGCTGTTTTTTTGTGAAGTTGTTGAATACTTTAGAATGCTCATTATATTTGTCTTTTGAAAATTTTTAAAAGTTTTTTTGTCATTTCTTTTGTGACTTTTGTATTTATTGCTCTGTAACCAGAAGCTATATTTTGCCTAATGGGAATTATCACTGCCATTCAACCACATCCATCATCCATAATTTTGTTTGCATTCTAATGGGCAATGCAGCTCAAATGCTGCCTAGACTTTGGTCTGTAAGCTAAGTGACATAAAATTTACTTTGTTCATTTACTCTTGGGAATTATTTTTCACGAATAGTGACTTTCATTTTGGCTGCCAAGAACTGATCATGAGTATTGAGCCTAGTTGTTTCTAAGTTTTGACATTATTTATTTGAAATTAGTTTCAAAATTTTTGAAACTTTGATGTGAAACTATTATTTCCTTGAAATTCAACTTTAAAAATATATGTATTGTACATAAAATGTTGAAATCATTATGGATTATGTGCCATGGAAAATTATTTTGGCTAAACTACTGTTCCATTTTCCATATTCTGTAATTGTTTGTGCATCTTTTAGCTGAAATGTTTCTAATTCTGTATAAAGGTTCTTATGCTTATTCCTAAAAGTGCAGGGCCAGCTATTTTGTAATGTAATGCAAATTTTATAATGTAAGTTCCAATGGAAGAAAAATGTATCCTTAGACAGTAGTTTTAAGGTAAACTTGTATAACCATGTGGCTTTTGCCCTAAACCATTTTGGGAATGGCATGTCATCAGCCGGAACTCCCATTGTCTAATGAAAAGTGCCGCCACAGCGTAATTTTATATTTAATATTGTGTATGATCTTAACAATATTATTAACTCATTTGAGTTTGGAATGAAAGTTATTTATTTTTTAGTGTGGTGAGGGAAGTAAAATGTGGAAAGTGAAAATGCTGTCTAACATTTCTCAAGGAAAGATACTGATATATATTT
This sequence comes from Pyrrhosoma nymphula, assembly GCA_963573305.1. Lineage (NCBI taxonomy): Eukaryota > Metazoa > Arthropoda > Insecta > Odonata > Coenagrionidae > Pyrrhosoma > Pyrrhosoma nymphula. Next base: position 85,031,395 of record OY754339.1, read on the forward strand.
CTGTTGGCCTATAATGACAAGGTATCACAGTATTTAAAAAAAATCAAAACTCACAGACATTGTAATTTGCCTGTCTATTTGGAAACCTTGATTGCACATAATCTATATTTGGAATACCTATTGCAAATAATGAATGATGGAATCCCTGTTTGTTGATACAGTTTTGGTGAAGTAATCTATAGCACAATATTTATAAAATTTGGTTGTAAAGGGTTATATCATTATAATAGTTTGTCCATTATTTAACAATGGAATACCACCAATTAAACAATATATATTCCTACTTGGATGCATTAAGAGTTAAATTTTTCAAATTTTAAATGAACTCACTGAAGGGTAGAAGTAATAAGTTCAAGCACGTGTATATTTATCTCGTGAACATTTGAGAGAATGAATTCCTTACTATGTTCACCATATCTTTTTACTGATTTCCTAAGTGAAAAGACTATATTTGGAAGATAATATTAGGTCATCATGGAGATAGTAAGTATCGTATATTTACAGGATGTAAATTCCTTCCTTTTGCCACTTGTAGAAAATTGTCCAGTCCCTAGAAGCTGATTAGTCTAGTTTTGGACATCCGTGCCTGTAGGGTCCTGATAAGGAGTTTGACATTTAAAGGGAGAGGTAATGTGATAATAAATGGTTCTCAAAACTTATGATTCAAAATATTGTTTTTACTGTAATATTGTGTAGTATTTATGTTCGCTCTTGGAAGAAAATCCATCAATATGCACGATCTTGCATTTATTTTAAGGCAAGTTAATATGTAAGGAATAAATTTCTCATACAGGAAAATATCCTTGTAGTTTGAGTTCGAAGCCTACAACCAGTTGTCAATATCTGTTTGTTACTCTATTTTCAGTATGTGCTGATGTATGTTTACCGAACCTGTATCTCTATTGATTCTGGTTAATAAATGTTCATAAATTATAATGAGCTGCATGTGTAATGGCAGTATCATCTGTAATATTTTCTTTTGTAAACAATGTACTGATACTAATACTATATAATAAATGACTTTGAATAGGATTTTACAGGTATTTTCACTAATGCTTTTCCTTATATTATACTGGGTGGTAATTCATTATGGCTGGTGAAGATGCCTTCGACCCAGCTCCTCAATATCTGTAGGGTTGCTACAGACCTGGAAAAGTCAGGGAAATTGAAAATGGCTCTGTAAAACCTGGAAAAGTCATGGAAAATGAGAACTTATCTGGAAATTTTCTTTCCCAAGTCAAAATCTTTGTTTTCAATGAGTGAGCAGTACAATTTTAGGCACATTGTGTGTGCTGGCGTAGTGTGCTTAGTACCTTGCCTAAATGAGGAGTTTTTATTTGGTCTTTATCAATTAACTATAAGTACCTTAAATTAAATTTCAGGTCCTATTTTGTAGACTCATGCTGAGAATAATGGAATATTTGTTTATCCTCAGATTGTGTATGCACGGGTAATTCTTTGCATACTAACAATAACTAGTAGGCAATTTCGCATAATGGGCGGGTTTCACAGCACCGTCTGAAAAAGCCAAGCCCATGCAGGTCCCAGTGCAGCGGCACCTGTCGTACTACCCTAGGGACAGCACTGCCATTGGCAGGAATTTCACATTCACTGATTATGTCACTGAGATCAGAAATAAATGTAGCAGACTCAGCAGCCTCAACCGAGCTGTCAGAGCTGGTGGAAGAGGTGACTCCGTCCAATGTGGACTCCTCTACAAGTATTCATAAGGCCAGTCATGGAATATGCGGTCATAGCCATACTTCTTCAGCCCAGCGAGAGAGGAGGGTGCTGCAACAGCTTTTTCAAGTATCCCCACATACGCCGAGAGTAGAAGTATATAAAACCACTCAGGTTCATGGAAGTATTCAGGGAAACACGTTTTTGGGGGGTTTAAACTCTAACCCACCCCTTCATCCCACCCCGTTCACCTCACCCCCCCCCCCCCCCCCCCCCCCCCCCCCCCGGTCTGTATGCCACTGTGGGTTTGGGGTCGTGTGTCTTCCGTGGGGGTGGCCGTCTTCTTCTGTTGGGTCAGTCGCCGGAGCAGGCCTCTCTGTGCGTTATGGATATATGTGTTAGAACTTGGTGACCGTAAGGGAATGCCGGGAGTAAATACGAAGGATAGAGAGAATGACTAGATGGCTGACATGTAAATTGATTATAACTGAATACATATATCATGTTCCTGATATGCCATGGCTTATTATTTGAACCCATAATGGAGGTAACACCGTGGACGGGGGTGCGCTCGGTACCTTCTCGTCGGGCCGGCCAGCGTGTGTCGGGTTAATAATAATAATAGTATTTATTTATGGACAGTAGTCCTTTTTACAAATACAGAATCAAACTAGATTTATACAGACATTTGGAATATAAAAGAAAAAATCTAATGTGTACATGATTAAATATTGCACTAATTAGGTCAATATTGCACGTAACATAAGTAATACATTCAAAAATTAAGTCACATTATCTATTGTATGGAGATACCTTTTAGCAAAGCAAAAAGTGAAAAATGTCTACATCAATTAGAGGGTGCTTTTATGTTAAATATGGATGACAATTCAAAACATTTAACCAAATAGTTTAGGAGAATTATAATATTAGTAGTCCTAATTGTTTCCTTCTTTATTAGAGACAATAATAATAATAATTTTATAATAGGCAGTAGCCCATTTACAATACTTGATAAAAACGAACACTTTACACAAGAATGGAAATCTGAAAATATATGAAGGATTAAGGGAAATTAAAATTTACATTATAATATGTCGGATAGGTACAACAATTTCAATAATGAAATCATTTAAATTGACATGTTTCACAGTTTACATAGACATAAACAGGTGACTTTACTAGAAATTTAATGTCTCACAATTTGCCTAGACAAATTCTCATGACTTCACCAGATATTAATTACCTCATGATATAAAGGATAATCTTCCGGTAGTTTTGATAGCAAATTTTTGAGAGAGGATAATGATCTATATTAAATAGATCAATATTGTCACAGCTATTGGCATCTCTCAAAATCTGACTAATAGGTGAGTAGTAGGTATAATTATTTGCATGGTACCTGATATCAAAAAGTGTAGAGTAGAGTAGCACTTTTTTAGATTTAAAGTTAAATAATTAGATTTGCACCAGGCCTCTAATCTGTTAATAAGACAGTTCTGCAGGGATTGGTGGTCTTCAATTGTATGTATAGTCAAAAAAACCTTTAAGTCATCTGCATATAAAAGATAATTGGTATGTGTTTTAAGGCTATTAATTAACAATTGTTATATCATTTATAAATAAGTTAAATAGTAGTGGTCCCAGGTGAGATCCCTGAGGAACACCCGACGTTGGATAAAAGCAATGGCTTGTTGATGTATTGATTTTCACTACAAGGTCTCTATTGGACAGGTAACTTTCCATCCAGTGAAGGAAACTTCCACCAAATCCCAGTGAGTCTAACTTGTTTAGAAGAAGCTTATGATTAACAGTATCAAAAGCCTTATTAAAATCTGTATATATTACATCTGTTTGTAAGCCTTTTTCCATGTTATCTATCATATTATTGAGTAGGATCAAAAAGTTTATAAGTGTTGATCTACCTTTAGTGAAATGTTGTTCTGGGATAATAATCTTGTGTAAAATGGGAGTTAGTTTATCAACAACCGCAATGATTGAAAGCTTGGCAATTTTGTGGTTGTCGGTGTTGCCTCAGGACCAGTGCTCAGGACTCAGGTGGTAAGATTGGTAAGGCTATACTCCGGTCTTCCTCGGCCCTTCCCGGACGCCATATCCGAGGACATGGACACAGGGGCGGATTAAGGGGGGGGGGGGGCGACCGCCCCCCCCCGTAATTCCCGGGAAAATAGAAAAGATGGTAATCATTAAGGTGGTTCTCCAATGGAAGTTTTTATTTCACCAGCTCAGCATACAATGTTTAAATATATAATTGGAATGTGGTGTAAAACCCGGGAGACCTGCATCTTCACAAGAATGGCATTCTTAACATCGTTTTTCAAATGTGATTAGAGAGCTTTACTCAATAATTTACCATTTCTACTATGTAATAAAGCCACACCAAAACTACGTTCCAAGCGCTTCATTTCTTTTAACTTTCCGAGGGAGGTCCGCCCGGACCCCGTTTCGTTGAGAGGTATTGCATACCCCGTAGGCGCCGCGGAAAGTAGTGAACCGCCCCCCCCCCCAGAACAACGACCTTAATCCGCCCCTGCGATGGACACAGTCTAAATAAAGTCCATGTAGTTTAGACTGTGACATGGACATGGCGTCGAATGCAACTCGCCTGCTGAATGGCTGCGCCTCCAACGGGTTTGTTGTACTTTTTCCAGCCCACGGATACGTTTTGGAAAATAATCACAGACTTCAAGATAACCGTTGTGCAGCAGAGTAATAATGCTTTAACTTATGAAAGATTTGAGTAAATGCATGCGTAAATTAGGAGATAAAACGTTATAATCTAGGTTAGCTCGCGATAATATTTTGACTTATACCAGTGCTTTCTCTATCCTAGGGTCAATTATTATTGATTATATGGTTCAAAATGCATTGAATGTCGAAATGCAAATGTTTGACCCTGTAATTCTGCTCTAAGCCCTTATAGTTTCAGTAATTTGAAAATCGGTTTTAATTTTCAAGTGTTGGTACTGGAGGTTTCAATGCTCATTTTATATTGTGGGCTGCTCTGCGGTGGGCTCTGGGTTCAAGTGACGAGAGTTTTTGGTGAAAGCTGTTTATTTACATAGCTGGCTTTTTTTACTGTCAGTTCTGTGCATAAGAGAATAAATACCATCACCATGGCTTTGGTGGCCTACGAAAACAGCGATATATCCAGTGATGAAGAGGAAGAAGACAAGGACGCAGTAGGTGCATCATCAAATTCAAGCATTACAGCACAGGTTACGCCAAAAAAGGATTATGCATTAGAAACAAAACTGCCCAGCGAAACGGATGACGATGATGCTGAGAGCCCGAAGTTTGCCAGTACTCTCCCTAAACCGAAAGAATGCAGTTCATCATTTTTTGAAGAAGACATTACGAAAAGACTCATGTTTTCATCTGTACCGCTGCCAAAAAATTCTCCTGGGTCCGCTAACATAAGTGGAAACAAGAGCGGAGATTCGCAGAAAATTTTTAAAAGTTTGCCTCCTAGCAGTACGGCCAAGAAAACCGTCAAAATTACACTTCCTTCGTTGTCAGAAGTAAGTTTTGCATATATATATTAAGTCATTAAGCCAATTGGTATGGCTGTAGTAAATTGTAAACCTTTGAAAGTCATTCTGTCATACGTCGTTACCTTCATTCATTGCAATGTCTTTTGTACACAGTTCAATGAAGAAGAAGAATCAAAACCTAAGAAGCTGAAACCTTCAGCTGTGAGTTAACTTTTATATTATGCATATGTTCACAGGCTTTCTAGAGTTAATTTTCCTTGGTGAGTAAACTAGAAAAAATGCTTAATTATTAAATCGCCTTTCATTTTCAGAAAGGGTCTGGTCTGTTCGCCCTCCTGCCTGCACCAAAAAATTTAGTGGTCAAAGAAAACAATCGCAAATTAATTCCCCGAGTGATATCTAAACCTCCTCCAAATATTCCCAAGAAGCCTCCTCAACCTTCGAGAACCCCTAAAAATAATAAACGCGAAGCACTCATCAACTACCCCGATTCTGGCGAAGAGTCGGGCGAAGAAGGGGGTGAAGGAACTGATTTCTTCTCTCTCACTGGTTCCATCCAAGAAACTATTTGTCCTAATCCCAATTTTGATTTATCTAATGATACTTTGACTGTAAATGAAAATCTGTTGACTGAAGTTGGCACTTCATCGACTTATGGTGAAACAGTATCATCTACATCTGCTCCAATTTTTCCACAACGTCCAACAGAACATGATGTTGTCACCGCACTACCTGAGGCACCTCCCAAGTCTCATGAAGAAAGCATCCTTCAGTTAGACGATGATGCTGTGAGTAGTTCATTAATTTTACTGCTATATGTTAGTTATCACTATTACAAGCGAAAATAGAACAAATATTTAGTAGCATTATAATATCATCCTTAGGACATTTGTGCAAGAATTTGTTATTCCGTGGGATGGATGAATTTTACTATCAAATAATCATTACCATTAATTTTTGTATATTCATTAAAATAAATGTTGGCAAAATAGGACATACTTAAGAGAAATTATCTCTGAGTATACCTTGGTATTGGGTTGTCTTTTGAGTATCTCTAAGTATACCAACCTACTCTTTGCATAGCTATTCATTTTGATTTGATAACGAAGTATATTAATGTAGAAAAATGGCACTAAGCACATTAATATAGGTACATATTTTGCACAATAGATGATTCCAAACTTACTGTTTTAGATCAATCGTCTCTGTGGTCGCCGTGGCCGTGAGGAGATAATTGATGCTCAAGTCATAGATGTTAGTGGTGCAACACACTTACCAGATCCTAAAGAATGGCTTACGAAGCAGTTCACCGAGGAGCAGGAGACAAGAAGCCACAGTCACCGTAAAAGAGATGGTCCTACTACTCAACAGCGTCGGAAGCACCAAATCACCTATCTTGCTTTCCAGGTAACTGAAATGTTGCTGATACCTTTTTCCTTGTTTTGCTAATATGAGTGGGGATTGTAACAACAGGGAGACGCCTTTTCAGAGGTTTTCATTGATTTTATGTTCACTCAAATTCTATGAATCTTAGCGATACAGAGATGAAAACATTTGCTGACTAGGTCTGCTTAGTTTCACATCACTTACCTAAAAATTGGACTTCACCCTGTCCTGTGTATAATAATAATAATAATAGTTTATTCACCAGTGACCATGCTTACACAGAAGTAGGTATAGGATTCGTCATAGTACATTATTTGTATACATAAAATCAGTAAAATAAAAGAAAATAATCACAATATTCATACATAATGAATGATGATTGCAGAGATACATTATACACTTCCGGGTTTTTTGAGTTTCTCAAAATATTCATTTAATGAATAGTAGCACTGTTCTAATAAAAATTGTTTTAGATTCCTTGCAGACATAGATGAAGTTTGTGATGATCGAATGTACTTTGGTAACAAATTATAAATCTTCGTGCCCATTGCAATAGGGCTGTTGCTAGAGGTTCTCATTTTATGGTGGTTCATGTAGATATTATTTTTATTCCTTGTGTCATGAGAATGGATGTCCCGGAGGTGTATATATATATATATACCATTCATTCATTCACTCAAACCGCTCACAGGCGTAAATAATAAACCATTTCGTTCAAACAGAGGGTGAAAGAAAGAGGATAGGAAACACACAAAATTGTGAAGTCCAATGGTGGTGTGAAGATGGTATGATGGCAGATTCACAATGAAAAAAATTCGACTAGACTGGGAATTGAACCTTAGACCTTCCGATATCGCACCGAATGCTCTGACCACTAAGCTATCTAGTCTACTAAAGAAACTATATATATATTCTTTTGAAGTTTTCGCCAATTGGCCACAAATATATAAATTAAAACTTACAGGGGGTAGGAGAAAGATATAAAGAATTTGTTCTTACGGGAACGTTTCGGACCGGTTGGTCCTTCGTCAGCTTTAGAAGTGAGCAGTTAGTACTGCCCTGGGGAAGGTAGGGGAGGAAATGAAGGAGGGGTGGGGAACTAAGAGGGAACAATGTTGCACCTGGCTGTTTTTGGATGGGAGAAGTTTCAAGCAGGGAGAATTCTAACAATGTTGCAATACTGAGGGCACTAAATATTGAGGGTCAGTGACAAAGGGAGGGGAGAAATGGAGTGTGGGGAGGGGAACTGGAAGGGGTATTCAGTGTGACAATGTTGTGTCAGGTTATCAAAGGAAAATTTTGAAGTAGGGAGGAGTTCTTGAAGAGTGAGAAATGCAACAGTGTTGCAAGGCAGAGGAAAATTATAATTGTGACAATAGGGGGCAGAGGTATTGCATGGGATTAATGCAATACATTGATTCTGGGTGGGGAAAAAGCTTTACAAAACCAGATCACGGGCATCTCAGTATTTCTCAGCTGTGTGTTCGAAGTATTGGCGGGAAGGGCATTGAGGACGGAAAGAGAAAAGCATGAGTCGAATTGGAGTCCATGTTTTGAGGCGTGCCTAGGGACAGCGAAGTGGGGAGGGGAAGCTCAGTGGCCGTTCATACGGATAGATATGGGCGTGGATGTTGAACCTATGCACTATCTTCATTCCGGGACTTCATAAGGCAAACCTTGTCCTTAAGTCGCTTTTCCCCATTCTGCACGACAGTCCCCTTACTGCTGACTTAATTCCCAAATGTCCCACTATCACTTTCAAAAGACCAGCAAACCTAAAATGTATTCTAAGTCCCTCCAAACCCACTCCCACTTTGATTCCTCCCAAAGATCCCGGTTCATTTCCCTGCCATAGATCCAGGTGCAAAACTTGCCCTTTAATTCGAAATACTACAGTCCAATACCCCAATCCCATTTCCTCCCATGGCAGCTTCATATCCTCCGATGTAGTTTACCTTTTGCAGTGTAATAAGTGCCCTGCCTTCTACATCGGTGAAACATCCACGCCCCTATCTATCCGTATGAACGGCCACCGAGCTTTTTGATAGTTGGGATTCGGGTCACGGGAGAGAGGTTCATAGAAATTGGCTTCGTTGAGTTGGCGGTAGGCCTCCACATTGTAGTCAGAGGTATTCATGACAACAACGCATGAGCCCTTGTCTGCTGAAGAAATGATGATACTGGGGTCAGAACGGAGTTTGTGGATAGCGGCGAGTTCACTGTGGGAAAGGTTATTTTTGGGTGTGATGGAGTTCAGGAAGTTGGGATCCAAAATTTTATTCTTAAATTGTTTTATGAAAATTTCGACGGGATGGGTTTTGTGGAGTGTTTTGGGCTCAAGGTGGGCAAAATTTTAGAATGGCCGGATGAATAGGGGCTTGATGAATAGGGGCCGGATGAATAGGGCGCCATCTTAGGTTCTGACAAAGATTGAGAGAGTCAGCAAGAAAGGACAAGGGATTGAATTTTGGGGTGGGTGAGAAGGAAAGGCCCTCAGATAATACAGACAATTGGTCACTATTTAAGACGGTGGATGAGAGGTTGATGACCTTGTTGGACATAGGGGAAGGAGGAGGAAGTTGTGTGAATTTAAGGGGTAAGCTTAGACTGCACAAGAGATGACTCTTGTACAAGGAGGACAGATTTTTGAGGAGTTGAAAATGACGAACACACAGCTTATGGTAGGATTTTGACATCTCATTGACAAGGAGAAAATGTTTAGGAGAGTATAAATGAACCATTTGAATAAAAAAGGCAAGGTTTTGTTGGTGAGAGTTGAGTAAGAAAGCGTACTGAGTTGAATAAATTCTTCACGGGATTCCCACCAGGTTAGATGTTCAGCCAGAGCCGACGTTTCAATGGCTAACTCTGCCATCGTCCTCAGGGCGTTGAGTGCTGGGTCAAAATTTGTCCGGGTTTATATATCTTCCGGCCGTGCGTCAGGTCATTTCTGATTGGCTGTTGTCGTTCCTGTGGATGTTGTTTTTTCACGCCATCTTAATTATCTTTAAAACTGGTTTCCATGCATGGCTGATCACGTATCCCGTATCGCAGTTGAAGTTTTTATCCGCCAACCTTATCTCAATAGCCTCCTTTGTCAACCGGTCCCAGTATCCGTTTGATCTGCAAAGAAGTTTTGCGTCGCCGAATACGATTCGATGGTCCCGGTTGATACTATGTTCCGCGACGGCTGACTTCTGGGGGTGGGCCAGTCTGATGCAAGTCTTGTGTTCCTTAATCCGGGTCTCGATAGTCCGACCAGTCTCTCCAATGTAGACCTCTCCACATTCGCAGGGGATTTGGTATACTCCTGGCGTCTTCAGTCCAAGATTGTCCTTAACTCTGGTTAGCTTACATTTCAGTTTCCGTGGTGGCTTATGGATTGTCTCAATTTGATGTTTTCCCAGAATTCTCGATATCCTCCCGGAAAAAAAAACAACATCCACAGGAACGACAACAGCCAATCAGAAACGACCTGACGCACAGCCGGAAGATATATAAACCTGGACAAATTTTGACCCAGCACTCAACGCCCTGAGGACGATGGCAGAGTTAGCCATTGAAACGTCGGCTCTGGCTGAACATCTAACCTGGTGGGAATCCCGTGAAGAATTTATTCAGATCGTGCGCCAGGAAAGCACCAAGTCTTACAAGCGTACTGAGATAATACAAGGCGAGAGAATTCTATTGAAAACGTTTTGGTGGAGGCAATGGAAAGGCTGATGAAGAGAATGAGGAATGGCTAACAGCGGAAGATTAATGGTGAGGCCATTGGGAAAAACTCCTGCCGAGAGACATTTCGTTAGGAATTCAGTATGGGCAGTAAACTGTGCAGTTTTACCTGCAAAAAATTTAATTTTGTTCAGCCAGGCTTCAACATATGGAGGCGCAGGCATTCTGGTAGGAGTAATAGGGTATGCAATTTGGTAGGAGTAATAGGGTATGCAATGTAAATTTATGCGCTCAACCTGTGGTGCCGGCCCTCCGGGTGGGGGGTATTTAATACCGCCAAGGTCAACGGAGGTCCCCCAAAAATCTTTGAAAAATTAACCTTGAAGATGAAAGGGAACAAAACAACTGCAAAATCCATCTGTTTATTTTAAATACACTGTAATACCTTCTCAATTAATAAGACATTTAAATGGTGAATGAAATTTCATAAAATTCATGAAACGATGCAGGTCTTCGGTCGTCTTCACTGCCAATGGCGTGTCTTATAAATTTGAAATAGTTATAATTTGCAATTTGTTAAATTTTTTGTGGTGCGGGCCCCTAGGTGCACCCCTATGTAGCCTGTGCTTAAATCTGGCCCTGTTATGATTATTTTATAGGCCAAACCTAGCATAAATGACTCAAATTGAAGAGGTTGCATCACAAAATTGCACTCGAGCAATAATATCATGGTTTACTCAGCATGAACATGGAGGTCCACCTGTTATCTTTATGTTACAACATGTGTCGTTTATATAAAAATCATTAATGCAGCACCATCCAGTATATGTTCAGTGGGTAGATTAAAAGTTTTACTTTTGTTAGTGAATTTGAACTATGCCAAGTTGTTCAAATTGCTCCACAAATATCATTTACGATAAAACAAAGTACATATAAGTTAGTATTATAAGTTGAAAAATAAGTTACCTATGGTGAAGTGTAGAATATTTATCACTAAATTATGATAAAAATTTAGCAGTGAATACATTTGTCTAATTATCTACAGTGCTCAAAATATAACGCACTTGTTTACAGAAATATCAGACCAATTTGGTTAGATTTATGATATTTCACAATGTCTGCAAATTAACAGACATGCCTAGTTGTGTGAAGCAATTGGTTAGGAGGAGTAAAAGGAGAAGGGAAGTGGATGTGCTATTAACCCTTTAGAGACTACGGAATTCTCTCCTATATGCATGTCTACTGATCTGAGTACCAAGAGACTCTTCCTTACTCTCGGTACAGACCATTTTTATACGGCATCCGCGGAGAAAGTTCTTGCAGGTATACACTAGCACTCAGCTCTTACCTTTTTCGACCCCTCCCAGCGGGGATCTTGTCATTATCTTGGACTCTGGGGACAGTTAAGCTAAACCCTTCGCAAGTTTACAAATATCCCAGCAGCATGGGTTCGCGGTAGGGATGGGCAAAGGGGTGTATTGCAGTAAACGTGTACATGCTTGTTATTCAGATGTTTACATATCTTACCTGTCCCGACGCCAACATTAGTTAGTCTCTGGCCCCACATTCCATTCTGCGGTGGGCCTACAGGTATGTATGCCTAGAGTGTTTGAGCCCCGTCGCCGGTCTTACAAGGAGACATCGCGTGACTGATGTTCGGGATCCAAATGACATAATTATTTTCTGAAACTATAGAGAGAATACAGTAAAATTGTCACAGCTTTCTTCCATTTGGCCCCGGGTTCGCGAGAAAAACGCAACTATAGAATTTCAATCCGTATAAATCCTTTGCAGTGCTCTGCATCTTCAACAGAAGCTGCAGCCGAGCGGTTAGAGGCACTGGGCCAGTTACCAACATAATGTGGCCCGTGTTGAAGTCCCAGTCAGGACAAACTTTTTTCTTTCGAATATTTTAGGCAATCACTGTGATTTGTCCAATCCCATACATTTACAACACTAACAACAATATTTTTTAATTTTCAGCCTATTTGCTGGATTTGCAATCAACCCCCTTGGGTGACTTTCGAAGCTAATTTTGGGACTCTAGTTTGACCGAAAAGAGGCTTCACATGCCGACAGGCCTAATATGTTTAGATTTTGAACATACAAGGATACTTCCGTGAATAGGATGAACTTCGATTGATCGTGGCTCTTTCTCAAGGCGGTATACAATGAACAGATTATTACTTTTTAATATACAGTGATGTATGCACTTAAAATTTCCCAGGAACTACGCTTGAATAATGACTTTGGTAACTCAATTTTTCATTCAAATGAGAACATGATATAAGTAGAAAAGAGATGGTTACTGTTTCAGAGGTTATGTAAAAAATATTTGCAATGACCTGTTTGCGGAGAAACATAATATATTGAAGCGAAGCCTGTATTGTGAGGGAGAGGAAGATAGTAGATTCCAGCACAAAAAATATCACGTATTAATATATCACTATTTTTTTCCCACCTCATGTTTATTTCAATTGAAGGAATTTGACTTTTCATTCATGGCTTGGAATTGCATACATACTTTCAAATGATATTCATCCTAAAAACATTTAAAGCAAAGAATATTTCTGCACCAAGCAAATTTATCTTCTGTCTGAAGAACATTTGCATCTGCTCGATGGCAGATCCTGTCTACAAACTCTTGACCATTTATTTATATTTTCTCAGATTTTAAAGTTCCCATATTTATCTGCGATCCCAACTAATTGGAGAAGAAGCTTTTGGGAGGTTCATCTAAATGCTCGAGGAATTTGAGTTGTTCGAAGCCGGTGAGATTTTCATGAATGAAGAAGCCGAGTGCAATACAGGAGCTCTACATTCTTCCGACGAACAGATGGAAAAGTTTTCTGTGGGTAGCCTATCTGTTAGCTCTGATCCATCAACATCCAAGGAGAGTGAATACGAGCCCAGTCCCAAGAAAGCAAAGTATAAGAAAGTGCCTCTGGGAGTGAAAGTGGTGAACTTGGCTAGGGAGCATCCAAATTGGAGTTTTACTACTCTGCAAAAGGTTCAGGGGTGTATGCAGAAACTAAACTCACTTTCCCTATGTGCCAAAGGGTGGCAGCAGTAGGTACAATTATTGGTGGCACTTTCCCTACTAATTGTTGTCTTAAACATCCCGACAACTGAACCCACCCGACAATGTACGAAGTAGGGGTGTTGACTAGATCGCTGTAATTTTCATACTTCCGTGATGTTTCGTGTGACGTTTTCCTATGTTTACTGTCCACAACGCATTGCGCCGATCAGTTCCGATTGAGCTACATTGGACGAGCTACACCTATGACCTGACTCAAAAAGACAGCATGGTATAGATATTTGTCATATTTCGAATAAACCACATTGTTTAACTATTGTTCCAAGATGACTCACAATCTTCAATAGATCAAATAATATTTCATTATATTTTAAGCTATGGGAAATGGTTTTCATAAAGTTCAAAATACCTTTACCATGCAGATTTCTTTCTAGGACTCTGTAAAATTAAATTTGCTCAATAAATTATAACCATAAATTAAACCTATGGCAGAAATTATTCCATCAAAGAAAATGCAGAGAGGGCTAAGTGTAATCCTTAAACCCGCTTTTCTAAAAGTTATTGGATAATTCCCTAATGCACTGCAAATGTTAATCGTATTTGCAACCATATTTTTCATAGCAATAATAAGGGTATTCATCTGAAACCATGAAATTCTAGCCTTTTTAATGGACCTTATAATGGATCAAGACCAGTGATATTAACATATACATGAATAAAGAATTGATTAACAGTTAGTGAAATATGGCAAACCTCGAAACCTATGATTGAGTGAAAATGCATTTAATATTATAAAGATCTTGCAGGAAATAAGTAAAATTGGAGCATACTAGGATGCCAAGGGATGTCAGAAAATGCCACAGGTTATTACCTGTGGCATTTTCTGACATGAATGAAATGAAAGATGGTGAATGGGCTTGTATAGCCTGCTTTTTCATGAAAGATACAGGGTATTAAACCCAAAAAGTAATGCTATATAAGGTAAGGCTATGCATTGTTCCATGTCACCGTATTGAAACTTCTATAGATAATTGGACACTCTATTCTCTTTCTTTCAAAAGAAATCTTTGAAAGCATATGCAATATTACTAACAATAAATTTAATTAAAAGATCAAGTTATTTTCCATATACATTGTTTAACATAGGCAGCTCGGAATGTTAAGGCGTTTCTTCATTGAGAGAAGATGTTTATTGTACAGCTCTTCTTACAAGACTGCCTTGAGTGGCAGGAGAAGAACGATACGTGGAGTATCGCCATAATTCCATATTGGAGTTGTTCAATATTTGGACATTTTTCGGATGTTTCATTATAACAGGTATATACATATAATGTAATACATAATTGGATATCGCCAGACTGAAAAACCATAAGGTTAAACACATTTGGATCGCTAACATCAACAGACATCAAGAAAAAAGATTTGGATGGTGACAGAAATTATCTGAGGGTATCTGCGATGTTTTGCATAGCTGCATATTTAGCCTTATGTAAAGTCAAAGTATCTTCTCTCAGTGATTCAACCTGAAGGTTGGTTTGGATTGTGGAGGGTAGAGCTCATCCCGGACTAAGCCTCAGGCGTGTGAATTTCACACATTCGTCATCAAAGTATAAATATTGATGAATGAATTAATACATATTTTACACAATAGATGATTCCAGGTTCAAAATTTTGATTTTTGAAGTCATAACCAAGGCCTTGCCAAATGACTTCATAAGTCGAAACATTGTTGGAATGTGAAATTTAAAAAAATTGTATGGTGGGCTATTCAAAATGTCCTTCATTTAATAATGGAGTGCCACAAAGTTACGCCATAAAATATTATATCAAATGCTAAGTGTCTTGAATGAATGACTAGAGGTGGGGGACAACAATGGTTGGAAGTTGACTAGAGCAGAGATTCTCTCAGTGGGGGAGTGGTACCTGGAGTCTATGGGGTGGCCAGGAACACCGGTTTCATGTATTTATGGAAGTAAGTGGAAGGTGGTGATTAGGGGCAGTTAGAGAGGCAAAATCTCTTTGAGAGAGGCAATTCCTTGGGGCCATAGAGGGTAGCAGCCTACATATGGAGGTGAGATTTTTTAGGATTGGGTCAGAGGTTTTATGAGAGTACTCTACCAGCTGATTGGTAAGTTTTTGGATAGTCCTTATTCTAGCGTGACAAATTCTGGGACATTATCTCACTTTCCCTCCTATAGATGGCTCACTATCAGATCTCTCTTAACCCATTCAATGCTGACCTGTTGACATGACATTTAATCCCACGCTGAAGGGTTTTTTCGTTTATTTATAAAAAACAAAAACACATCCAGCAAAGAACGAAACTCATCCACGTGTGCCTAGAGCAAGACTAAGATGCTGAAGGAAGTTGCAAGTGTCAGCTCTGATGCTTGGGAACTAGGGAAAACCGAGAAAAGTAACGGGACCGATGCCTTGAAATCAGGGCATCGACGCCTCTGGCTTGCACGGGATGCCTTGAATTCAAGGCATCTGCATTGAATGGGTTAAATTCCTCATATCGCCTACCTCTTCATGTTTCCAGAATTCCTATCCTCTTCCACGTGTCCCCATTGTTCTCCCCTCTGTCACCCTCTCCAGCTTGCCCTCTCCTCTCAAAATGTCTTTAACCTCCTCAGCTTACCCTCTCCATTCTTCTCCAAATGCACATCTCAAATGCCTCAAGTCTGCATACACCCTCCCAAGACCATCCATGACCAAGTTTCCAACCGATACAGCACACATTAGAGTTTTCACCAGTCTTTTCTTAATGTCTCCTCTTAGAACCCCCTTCATCAATTCCCTGTAAGGGGTGTGTGAAAGGAGGTGTTGCTGAGTTGCCATTTGGTTTCCTACTTGCATTTCTGGCAGACCATGACTACTGTGGTAGAAACTTTTTCAGTGGGAAGAATTATTATTATTTCCTAATAACGCCCTAAAGTAACAAGAACATGTGACTCGTATGTATTGTGTAATCTTCATAGAGGATCGCAGTAAATCCACGTGCTCTTGAGAAGCTAGTCTGGAGGAGATGTGATTAAAGTAGAGTTCAAGCGAATGGTTGGCAGGTTGCGCAGTAACTGGAGGGTTCTTTGAATTTCAAAAGCAGATTCTGTAGTGGTGGAGTTTTATTCTCTGTTTTATCAAAAGGAGTGTTTGATACCAATGTAGAGGTTGAATTTGAGTCCTACATTACTCGTAAAGGTGTGAAAATCCAAAAGGAGGCAGATGTGGTCTTAACTTTGGAGTAGAGTTCAAGCGAATGGTTGGCAGGTTGCGCAGTAACTGGAGGGTTCTTTGAATTTCAAAAGCAGATTCTGTAGTGGTGGAGTTTTATTCTCTGTTTTATCAAAAGGAGTGTTTGATACCAATGTAGAGGTTGAATTTGAGTCCTACATTACTCGTAAAGGTGTGAAAATCCAAAAGGAGGCAGATGTGGTCTTAACTTTGGAGTAGAGTTCAAGCGAATGGTTGGCAGGTTGCGCAGTAACTGGAGGGTTCTTTGAATTTCAAAAGCAGATTCTGTAGTGGTGGAGTTTTATTCTCCGTTTTATCGAAAGGAGTGTTGATACCAATGTAGAGGTTGAATTTGAGTCCTACATTACTCGTAAAGGTGTGAAAATCCAAAAGGAGGCAGATGTGGTCTTAACTTTGGAGTGGGACGGATGGGAAGTCCCTTTGCAAGGAGTGACAATTCTGATGGGGGAAAAGTGTGGGAGGACAAATTGACCTCAAGTTCCTTTCACTTGCAAGGATAGGGCTTCTGGTCACCAGATCGGCAGGCAGCTTGGGATCTTGGGGGTCTTTTTTGAGTCTCTCACTGTTGTGGAAGGGGAGTAAGAAAACCTATGCGGTAGGCCACCACAGAATCTCCTTCTGGTAAAAAGGGGTACATCTGAGGTATAGACTGCTCCCAGGGAGGGGGAGACCTAAGCGTAAGTACTGAACACACAGATTTGATAGTTTCTTGTGAAGATCTTGTCACTGCAAGTATTTTCAGGCTTGATGCATGGGAAAAATAACTCTTCCGTTTCAATCCCATTCTTATGAATCAATTATGTATTTTAATTGATAAACTTTTTCAGAATGGAATTGAGCCAACATTCAGGGCTGAAGAAAAGCATGCAGGAGCATGTGTGAAAGAATTAATTATGTTGTCTCCGGACTGATGAGGTAGAACTGATGCATAACCAAAGGAGAAATCTTTGCTATCTGCCTCAGATAAATATTTAATGTGACCGTTCTCAATACTTTACGTCATGGCCAAGCCATTGGTGGCCCCAAGAGAGGCAATTGCCCCCCCAAAACAATTTTGCTCATAGTTTGTTACAAATTTCCAGGACGAGAACCACGAACCCCCTTCTCTTGGGGGGTATTCCATACCCCAAGAGCCGCTGGTGCCCCCCTCCCCCCCACCAAACCTCTGGTCTGGAGCCACCCTTGCATTGGGTTGACAGTGATGTAAAACATCGAAACCATTTGCATTAAACATTTATCTGAAGAAGATAGCAAAGAGCTCTTCCTTTTTCTTGTGTGAAAGAGAATTAGTGGAATTTGTATATGTATGTCCATTGGGTGACAATTTGTTGTAAAATTAGCAATATATTATTTTTACGTTCAATCAATATAATAGTTGTAATCTTTGTGAATTTGGATATTTTATAATAGCCCTGAGGATGCCAATGAATTTGGCGATGCGTTGACAATGAAAAATTGAATTTCTTTTGACCAACACTCAAAAATCATTTACTATTATATCAAAGTGGTTATTGTCCCTTATTGATTTAATAATTCTATCTACATAATGTCATTACTTATTCTATAATTTAATGAGAGGTTTGATGGAAGGAGGGAAAAAAAGAATTTTTATTATCCCTGAGCATGTGTTATACAAATATATGTTGTATAAACACTTCCCTGTTATTTATTAAGTATTTACCTCTTTTCAGGCCAAGGAACGTGAACTTGAGCTGAAGAACCAGTGGGCCCAAAATAAAATGTCACGCAAACAAACTCAAGCAAAATATGGATTTTAGTGTGTTTTGGTACAGTGTGAAGTGTATTAATTGTGAAGGAAAAGAATTGAGATATTTAAAAGGTATTTCAAGAAAATGTTAAAAGGTTTCCCTTTGTGATACTGATGAATTTTAGTGCTGCTCAAGGGAAAACATGTATAAAATTTTGATGGAGTCAGTGGTGTTTATATTAAAAAAGTATCATAACAACAATTTTGTGACATCTCATTTGTCAATAGGATATGGTGCGCTGAATAGTAATCAAAATACAAACTTTGGCTACATCCTACCAATATTGAGAGGACCTTCATGAGAAGAACATTCCTTTTCTTCGCAGAAACTCTTCTCTACCCTAAATGTTGGAAAATGTCAGCTATTGCTGTGGAGGTTTAAAAAACTTGGTGGAAATGCTTACAAAGCTAGCAGGAAAAGTTGGACTTACAGTCAGTGATGAGAGAGCCAAATATCTAGTGGTAAGCAAGGACTCGGATGCAGTTACAAATCCCTTGAAAATTAACAACAATACCTTCCAAAGGTGCCAAGATTTCAAATATTTAGGGGTCACAATTGATGAGAGCAATAATGAAAAAACAGAAATCAACATCTGAACGCTGAAAGAAAATAGATGTTCCTGGTCCCTCAAAAAACTAATGAAGAGTAGGATCAAAATAAACCAAAATAAGACTCTATAAGAGTATTATATTGCATGTGATCCTATATGGGTCTGAAATTTGGGTATTAAGCAAAACGTTTGTGTTAGAAAACAAAATCCTACATACTATTTTTGGCCCAATATGTGACCAAGGCACCTGTAGGATACGAACCAATACAGAATTAAGGGATCTATCCCAAGAGCCTGACATCATTGCCCAGATTAAGAGTAGAAGGCTTAGATGGGCTGTGACATGTGAGCAGGAGGGAGCCAGCCTCTATACTCAAGATGGTTGCAGAGAATGATCCACGAGGCAGAAGATCATTGGGGCGACCAAGACTGCGTTGGGGAGACCAACCGGGGAAGGACATAGCGAGATTGAATGTGGCACCTGAGTTGATGCAAGACCGAGTTGGATGGCGTCGAGCTGTTGGCTAGGCCAAAAACCTACTAAGACTTGAGTGGCCACGTAGGTAAGGTATTCCTGTGGAGCTCTAAATTCAAACTCTCAATTACAAAATTGTAATCCAGAGCTTAACCTTAAACAAAACCCAGCAGTAAACTGAAATGGGCCTTAGTTAACAATCGCATTGATCACCAAATTACTGTACATGTCTGATTGTAATTGATCTTTCAGACTAATTCACTACATTTACCAATCGATCTGAAAGGTCAGAAGCAAGCTGACCCAGATCACTTGGTTTACCAACACAGTGTTTAAGTATCGATATTGAACTATCGATTTCAGTAGTTCAAGGGTGTAACCATGGGGGGGGGGGATTTCCCCCTCCAACAAAGGAGAAAAAGCTTAATTTTCATATCCTAGGTACATACATTCAAATTTTGATAAATGCAAATCAAGCACGCATAATCGGTTTTGTAGGCTAAATCCTTATTAAAGGTACGTTTTCCAAGGAACAACTGAGGTGATAATCACTGGTAAGAGTTGCCGGGGGGAGGGGCACAAATACTAATCCCCCCCAAGAGCTTTCCTTGGCTACACCCTGGGTAGTTTGAATTATTTTTAAATTTCTTGCTTTTTTCAGCCGCACACTTCTCTCTCTTCCCTTTTAACAAGCCACGCCACAGTAAATGAAATCCATGATATTATGTTTTGTGGCATTTTCCCCCCCGTTTTTTTGGGCAATTCTCCTCTTTGGACAGTTTCTCCTCTGCGGACTGTTTATCCTCCGGACTTAGCCGAAGGACTTGCCCGAACGACATGCGCGCTAACGACATGTGCGCCAACGACAGCCAAAATGCCTACGACTACAAAATGCAGCGACTACTGCCAGCGACTTCTGCCACGACTTCTGCCACACCTTTCGCCGCACCGTTCCCTCACCAGGTCCTGCACCGTTTTTATAGCCAGTAAAGTGAGGAAGGATACCAAAAATGCGGTCATCCTGACCAAGGCTCAAAGGCTGTGATCCTGTATTCTGCGGCCGACGCCAGAAAACAGTTCCTGGCGCTCCAATTAAAAACTGTCACCCTATCTATCACCCATCCCATTATTTCCTCCCCTCCAAGGCTACCAATCGCCAACCTCCTGACCTTACCCATTCCACCTTCGTCCTTGTCGACAGACCCCCTCCTCAGCTGACTCATGTCGAAGCTCGCTCGCTATTGCTCCCGAGACGCCGACCGGGTAACACCGTTGTGTGAGCCTGCTGACTAAGTCACTTTTGTACTTAAGAGAGAAGTTCAACCTCTCGTACTTGTTAAACTTAAACTATTTTCCGACTGGTAACTTTCATTACGGTCGCCTGGCACTCGACCTATGGGTAAACTATTGTAATTGGTTTGGTTCTAATTTGTGATTTGTAAAATATATTGATAAGTTAAGTTTATGATTGATAATACTTGTGTTTTGTTCGTTTTCCTCATTTTTCTCACCCAAGCTTGGAAAGAGTTTGTGTTTTCAAGAGTGTTATCGGCGAGAAAATCTGCTCCTTCTCCCGATAGCGCTACAGTTTCCCATCAGCAACCAAAAGAAGAACAATGGGGCCCACGTTCCGACCCCTTTGGATTGATCTGAGATCTCAGAATGGTTGGGGTAAGCGTTGGACTCTGCTCGCCTCTCATATAGATCTGTGGGCCAGCCCGTTCCGTTTACCGTACTGAGATCAGTTGGTCAGATCGATTGTAAACGTAGTGATTGCTTATCTTATCAGACTTAACAAGTACAGAGTATTGTCCAGGATGGAGAAAGAAAAAACAAAGTCCATGGCTAATGGCCCAAAATAACTGAGAAAAATGAATTGATAATACTACTTTGCTAATAAAACTCTTAATCAAAAAATAAAGTCTTACCACTGAACCCGTTCAGTGCAGAAGACTTGCACATGTGAGTGATGGATGTGCGCTTTCCTGGGCAGGTGGGAGGCTCACATCATGAGTCAAGCTTGTAATGCTTAATGATGTGCCTTGAAAGGCTCATGCCATATCCTAGTGTCTGTTCTGGCCCCTCTGCCATCAGTCTGGTGAGAGCCAAAAGAGTGTGCACATGGTTTGGCGGTGGATGCATTCTTTTTTTTACATTTTTCAGTTTTATTTCTTTATGTTATCCACCCACTCAAGTACCTTTGGGAAAATAACTCCACATTGAAAGGGATAAAAGTTTGAAAATTGCTTTTTCTCATATCAATTTTTCTCCATGAACATAGTTATATATATTTAGAGCAATGTGGTAAAGATTGCGCATCCTGCAAAACAAGAGCATTATAAAACTTTTTCCACTAATTAGGACTACATAACAGTATCGGTTAAGTAACTCTTTACTGGAACTTAATGTCATTTTAGAATCTGTGGTGTCACTGAGGGCTCTCTCAGGGCTGAAGACTCAAGTTACGCATCTTTGTCAAGTGTCATTCAACTGATTTATCAAAACCTCATTTTGTGAAATCATTATGATATGGTGTGTAATAGCTCATAAAATTTTAATTATTTATTTTGGGTCAAAAAAGTTTACTGGGAAGAAATATTTTACCACCCATTTCACATCATGGGAACTTTATTGCACAAAATTTCTATTAACAAAACAATTTTCCGGCAACTGATAAAATTAATGCTGGGTCAATTCGCACAAACACAATTCAGGGTGCTCAGTCGTGCTAAAATAAGTTTCCCTTGATATTAATTATATATCACCCAACAGCTACTTTACTTAAGTTCGATTTTGGTACTAATACACTTGATTTCACCTCGATCACTATTCCAGTAGCAACAGTCTGGTTATTTTCCCTTACAGTGAATGGCTGTCCCAGGTTAAAAACCATTTGTTTCATAAGAGTCAGAGAAACAGTAGCATGCTCCCCCGGCATAATCATAGGAACACCTTCGATTAAATCAATTCTACAAGCCACGTTCCATGTTTTGCTGAAGAGCTGCTGTATGTAGCTACTGGTCACTGGCTTCTTCCGCCCACCCTCTGCACGAGATAGGAAATATATTTTCGCAAGGAAACGGTTACTAATCACAGCACTGTTGCTAGCACATAACATCATACCCTTCTGCACACTGTGGATTTTGACACCCCTTAGTAAAGCACCAACATTTTCACCAGCCATAGCTTTTGACACAGACTTTTTAAACACTTGGAGATCCCCCACAGAGGTTTTTATTTTTACATCGAAACCAAGCAATTCTGCTTCGTCATTTTTTCTTAAAGTTCCCTTGTGTAGAGTACCAGTCACCACAGTTCCTCTACCAGGAACGGTAAAAGCATTATCTACGGGGAGCACGAAAGGTGAGGTGTAATCCCTCTTTGGATTCGGGATGTATCTATCCAAAAAACTTAACAGTTTCTTTATCGAAGGCTCTCCAAACTCTGATGAGTCTCCCTTCATAGCCAGAAGCGCAGAGCCGATTATGACCGGTGTTGTTATGCCATCAAAACCGAAGTCGGATAGGAGTTCTCGAATCTCTATTTCCACGAGCTCCCTAACTTCTTCGTCGACGATATCGGCCTTATTTATAAACACGACTACTTTTTCCACGCCCACCTGCTTCGCTAGCAGCAAATGTTCCCTTGTTTGAGGCATCACCCCATCCGTTGCTGCAACGACTAATATTGCTGCGTCCATTTGCGAAGTTCCCGATATCATATTCTTAATAAAATCTGCATGCCCAGGGCAATCTGTATGAGCATAATGTCTCAGCTTCGTAGAATATTCCACATGGGTAGCATTGATCGTTATTCCTCTGGCTCTTTCTTCTGGTGCCTTGTCGATGTCTTCATACGACACAAATTTACCTAAGCCATTAATTTCCGAAATTCTGGTAATGGCAGCCGTCAAAGTAGTTTTGCCATGATCAATATGTCCTATTGTTCCAACATTGCAGTGAGTAGGCACTTCGGAACTAATGCTACGGCAATTACCGCCATACCAACTGAAGCTGGTATTCCAATCCTGGTTCAAAGTCCTCACACGGCTGACCAAGGGCAATTTCCTACGCAAATGATGAGCTCCGCAATGATTCGAACTTGTACCAAAAGGTAATGCAGTTCCGGTCGCTGTAAAACAATGTGAACCACGAAGGATTGATGACAATGACTTCATCTTCGTCGTCAAGAGACCTTTCTGCTCATACGCCGAGGAATAACAGTGCCATTTTCATAACATGAAATTAATTTCGCTTTTCGTTATGCAGTTCTTTCTGGTTCTTTCCGTACACTTATTTTTCATACGCAATGGAATATATGAGAATTTCACGAAGCTCGTCAGCGTGTCAAGATATTTGTAAATAAATTATGAATAAATCAATTTGTGATACTAAATCAATTTTAAAATTCATAAAATAATATTAGCTAAGTATTTGTAGGTATGTACCTATGCGTAGAAGTGAGATAAACTGCAAATACGCAATAATCCTTTGAGTTACAGCGTCATTACGTCATGCGGTGACCAGCTGTGACTTGAGGTTTTATTTTCCAGGTTGTTCGGTTGTGTGACAAATAATCACGGGTTACGTTCCGCAGCCTTGGTTCCGCTGAATGTTTTCATGTGACTATGCGTCACAGAAGTGATCATAGAGAACCGTAAGTTACTGGGAGTACATATTTTGTAACAAAAGCAATTTTGATGAGTTTCGCTATATATTTAATTTTTTCATCCTAGTATTAATCTGCTTTTGCAGTTAAATCTGATAGTGTTGATATTGTGCAATCTGAGAATTTATTTCCTTCAGGCGCCATTAAATTGCTGGTATATAAACAGTTCGGCGTTGGTGAATTGCCAGTTTACTGTGAGCGCCCGTTGGAATCGCACGGCAAGTGACGTACGTAATTAGTAAATGTTTTTATAGTCTGTCAATTATCGTTCTTTGTGAATACGGGCCTGTCTCATTACTCTTTCGTCCTTACAATAGCTATTAAACTCTTAGTGTCAAAATGTCGGATCAGTCAGCGTCTTTTAAAGTGACATTGCATCGTGGAGTGTCGGATGAAACAGAGGTTCGCCGATTTATTTTACCTAAAAGCGCTTTGTCGAGCTACAACATTCTTCGGGATAAATTGCAGGTCCTTTTCCAGTCTATTAACAATCAGCCATTTGAAGTTTCATGGGAAGGTAAGTGCCTTAAACATATCAAGCTGTTAATGTTCTCCGCGGTCACTGCGTAATCCAACTGTGTGATTAATTTTTATTAATTTTCAGATGAAGATGGAGATCGTGTAATAATATCCAGTGACGAGGAATTAATGATTGCAATGAGGGAAATGAGTGGTGACACATATAGACTAAGAATTGATATTGCTAAACAACGGCCTGCGGACTTAAATGGAAGTGACAGCGGTGAGTTTTGCCGTATTCTTGAATTTGGGAACCAGTTAAATTTTGTTGGTGGTTGAAAATTACATCAATCGTTGTGCTTTCATTGCAGGTGTTCCCATACATACAAGTGTTTGGTGCGATGCCTGCGCCGAAGAAATCAGAGGGTTTAGATACAAATGCATTCAATGTCCAGATTATGATTTATGTGCCCAGTGTGAGGGGAACCAGCATCACAAAGAACACTTCATGGTTAGGATTCCAGTACCTATTGTGTGGGTGAGTGTTACAAAGTTATCCCGTGCGTCCTTTCCTCTGGGATTTTTATATTAATTTTAGTTCAAAAATGTCAAGATTGTTCGTTGCTTTGTATAATCAACGATAAAAAGTATTTCGATATTGGACATGTAATACAAGTAGTTAAACGCAACAGCAGTATGATATTAACTGTATGGACTTAATCATTTTCCTTATTACTCATTTGAAAAGGGAATTAGGAGATAATGAGAGAGAGAGGATGAAGTGGTAAGTTAGGGAACTGGTTCAAAAATTAGGGAAGAATGAAAATTAAGTAGGTGTAAGAGGTACCTATGTATTGCACATGATATGGCAGAGAATAGGAAAGAGAAATGAGGAACCAAGATTACTAACCCAAGGGAAAGATTGGGAACTCCATTTTAACCATCGGTTCTGAGGGTTCTACTCATGCACGCTCACTAGGCGAGTGTTAGAAAAGAGAAACACGTAGCCGGAGGATTGACGTCAACCTCTCTCTTCCTCTTTTCCCTATTCTTCGCATTTCACTCACTTTCTTCCCCGCCTTCCCTCAACTTTGAAATTAAAAACTTTCTTTTCTTTCCAAATGGTTTTTTAAAGTCCCATGCTACCCAAAAAAATTCAAAAGGAATCTTATTATGTCAATCATCATTCATTGAGGGAAATATGAGGTCCCTGGTAGAAGAACGAAATATACTTTGCAATAACGTTTATTATGCCAATTCAATTATTCCATATGTGAATCTGCCCTTTCCATGGGGAGTATTTTTGACGCAGTTACCTAGAAACAGGAAGCTCAAAAGTTTCTGATTGTTAACTTTTTTTACATAACACTGGGAAATTTGGCAGTGAAATTTTCAAATTATGTACATGCATTTGAAAACAATAGTCACCACAGGCTGTTACTGCATTACAAGACAACATTTTTGGTGAATTCTCCGAGAAGCCAGACGCGGGACGAGCCGATAACATCTCCTCCCCCAACTGCCAAATTTTTTTCCTGGCCGCCAGAGCCAACTACGAAGGAGTTCCCTGGTGAGGGGTCCACATTGGCTTGACACAAAACAGTACACCTGCGGTTTAATGCCCTCAGTAATTCCTGGAAATGCACTGGCTGGGTCCGCCCTAGGAAGGATAAATGCCAAGTTGGCCAAAGAAAACATTTAGAACATAACTCAAGCTTCCACGATAAAATACGCAAATAAAATTATGAAAAAGAAACTTAATTAAATTATTCCTCCATAACAGTAGTATACACGTGCATTATTGTTTCTTGCTCTCACAAACAAAACTTTTACAATGGCTGATTAACAATTCTGAACTCTGTAGCAATGTTCAAGCATTGCAATTAGTAAAATTTTTAAAAATGATGCTCTTAAAATAGAAATTTGTCAACAGCACATATGTGAGACAAACAAGCAAAGGTTACTTTTCAAATAAAAATGAAGTGAACACTCAAAAGTTAATAGATTTGCAAAATATTCAAACAAACATTCGATAAGGTTCTTCTCCCTTATCCAAGAAGTAAGGAGACAATGGTTCCTTTCTTCGCTGTCTGAAGTGGCCAATTGCTGTGACATCTGTGCTCCATCACATGACCCTCTCTTCCGGTCTCTTATACCTCTAGCTCTGTTCTGAATGGTCTGGGATCGGCTAGGCAAATGAGTAGTTAGCATTTTGTCCACTAGGATTGTACTAAGTGTTGGGCTAGCGATCATGCAACACAAATGTTCACAAGGTGATTTGGGAACGGTATCTCGGGAATTGGGGCCCAAGTCTGTAACTTGGGACGCCTCAGACGGGAGGATTTCTCTGCCAAAATTTCCCCTCATCCCAAGTTTGTAACTGGGGAGAGGAAACTCAGCCGCCCAAACAGGATGGAGAAAAGTGTATGAGAAATTCTGAAGCCAAATCTGACTATTGGAACTATTTGAGTGACCTACTTCTGGGAACCAATGAAATCGATTGTACATTTTCACGCTTGCAGGAGTGGTGGATTTTTCTGCTTTGTTTACAAAATTTCTGAAGACGAATATTCACAATATGGCTTCATTTCCACTATTGCAAAGAATGAACCAGTCAGATAATTAATACCATTGTATTCTCAAGTTTGAATATTACAAGGTTTTTGAATAGTAGCATCCAAAGTTCGAGTTAACACCAAACATGCCAAACAATTTGTCTAAAAGGTCAAGTTTGAATATTACAAGGTTTTTGAATAGTAGCATCCAAAGTTCGTGTTAACACTAAACATGCTACACAATTTGTATGAAATATCCAATGCTTGGCCACAGTAACAATAACCCATTGTAAAACACACCACTTTTTTAAAAGGAAAGTGGCCGATGATTTTCACTTTACTTCACGTCACACTAAGTAGCATCACTCAATAAGTAAAAATATCCACAAAATATCAAACACCAAGGGGGAGTTTCTGAATCGTGGGGAAATATTTCATCATAATCAGACCATGCATTGAGTGTATATGCTCAAGTTGTTCTAGTTTATATAGTGAAGATTAGGATTATATCAGCATCGCAAACACTTAGGTTGTGGCATTCAACCTGAAATTTGAGTGAAATCAAAATACAGCTTGGAAAATAGGCGTAACAAGAACAGCTGTAAAAATGCCTTCTCTTTGTC
Source organism: Pyrrhosoma nymphula (assembly GCA_963573305.1). NCBI lineage: Eukaryota > Metazoa > Arthropoda > Insecta > Odonata > Coenagrionidae > Pyrrhosoma > Pyrrhosoma nymphula. Next base: position 85,059,039 of record OY754339.1, read on the forward strand.
AGTGGAGCAAGTGTACGGATGACTTCTTACCCTTGTGTCAGTGGAGTAATTAATGTATGAGAAGCAGTCTTACTCACGGATGAATTAGAATATATGAACAAATACATGACATTATATATTTGCTAAAAATGCCCGTTCAGCTATGTACACAGTCCCATTCTCTATTTGATGCCCACTTCACATACCCAACTGACAACCGATAGGCGTCCACTTCATATCATATGTGCTACTATGGTGGATTGGAACACAACCTGAATGATCGTTATAATGTACACGAAAATGTTATTTCTTTGAGTGTCCGCGAGTCATGAGAACCTCGTTCCACTCTAACGTCATGCATTCCTCTCTCTCACTCAGCATTTCTGCCAGCTCGTGTAGTTCTCTTCGTCTACTCTCCTTCCATTCCTTTTTCTCTTCTTCTTTCTCTCTCCTTTCCTCCTCACGTTTCATCTCCATTTCTTTGTCTCTTTCTCTGCTCTTCTCTCTCCTCCCATTCCTTTCTCATCTCCCTCAATATGGTCTCAATATCACTTCCCACTGGTTCTTCTGTCTCATTTTGAAACTCATGGATATAGACATCTATACCTTCTTCTTCTAACAACCCTCTTAAACGTTCTTGTAATTCTAACTTTGAACCTTGCGCTGTTTCTCCTCGATTTCTTAATATATTCTGAATTTCTCCCTTTTTAAGCTCAGTAAACTTTTTAACTACCCTTGCCGTTTTGTGAATCTTCTTACAAATATTTTAACTCAGGTTTCCCGCGGTATCAATAGCTTATATTTTTAGGCAAATTGCTCGAAAAGTAGTTTAACAAGAGGTTGATATATTGATATCAGTTGGAAAGATGAGTTTTTCTTTAAAATGAGGCCAAATTCATCAAATTCTAGGTGAAGTGATTATTTGCTCGAACTACCTCAAGGAGTAATATCACTTTGTTGTATGTAATGCCCTCTAATGATAAGTTATTCTTTGGTGGAAGTCATCATATTTTTACAAGTTGATAAACAAGATGTCTCTATAATGGCTAATAAAAGCCTTAATCTGATTTATAATAGATTTGATCCTGACTACGCAAGGAATGTTGTGTTATCTTGTTGGCGGTGATTGGTGGCAGCTCACAATTACATTTACAGGCAGTCCTCTACTTTCGTACACAATGCGTTCCTGAAAACGTGTACGAAAGTCGAACAATAGAGTCCCTTACTAATTAGTGGTTACGTTCCCGGAGAGTTAAATATACATAGTAAAACCTCAAATCAATTGTAAGGGAATTTTAATGCAAAGGTTTAAAAATACATAAATTATATTTCAAACAATGCGTAATTACTTTAAAAACTACGTAGTCTTGATAAACGGTTCTAAAAGAATTCCGTTGTGTACTGAGTAAACATACGAATATCTATTTTTTCCCAATCAGAAATTAACATTTCACTGATAACGTCCACTATAACTATAAAGACACAAAACAAGAAGCATCACGACATTTAATTTTTGGACCCTTAGACTTGATGCAATTTAGATTATTACAATTAAAGAAGCAACAAAATTTTGCAATTTCCTAAACCGGACAAAAGACAAACGAAAATAGAATGACGTTTCGTAGGTACAGGCAATAAAAAACTTCGTGAATTTCGCATGCACTTCCCAGCATTTCATACATGGTCTATAATTTTATCTTTCCCTTTTACCATGAATAATAGAATTATTCGGTAACACCAATCAGATGGGACTTTCCCCTCCTTTAATATAGACTCCTTGCCTTTTACTATTGAACACACAGTTGAACAGCTGAAGTTCAATGATCGTCCGATCGCAGCAAATGATCCTCCCAGTTCAGCACATCTAATAATTCCCAACTATCTTTTCAGGCACAGCATATTTTCGTTTTCCACTCATTCTAATCATACGATATTAATTAAATTCAGTAAATAAACAAGTTATACCTTGCTCTAAGTCAGCACTGCCCACGGTCGTGTATACTAGCGAGCGAGAACGCCAGATGTAACAATTGAATGCTGTGATGCGCCATGCACCATCGCGGGAAATTCAAAAATACTGTTCGACAAATATCCGAAAGTTTGAATTTAGTGTCCGAAAGTCAAATATAAGGTATCAATTAGGAACGTACGAAAGTGCGAATTGTACAAAAGTCGAGGACCACCTATATCATTAAATACGTAAATGTTGCTATGGTAAAAAATAGTCTTTTAACAAATAAGGCTTAGGATGACGAATGGGTAACAAATTATGGGTGCAAAAGATTGTTGGAATGAGAAATATTAAAGGGTGGATGCAAAATTAAAACCCTTTAAAATCCCTAGCATGCAGATCGCCAAGTGAACCCATGGTAAAATGGGGGTCCACTGTGTTGGCACAACATGGCTAATTTTTAAGTTATCAGGGAAAATATCTTTTGTTATGATGTTACATAGTGACATCAAAGGTGTTGATATAATATCACAGCAGTGTTTCAGTACAAGAGGAGGAATACCATTTGGTCCTGGACCCTTGAATTGCTCCTAGGATTTTAGGTTCTCAACAACTTCATCAATAGATATATTATGGGAATTTGTACACATTAAAGTCATTTAAGAATATTTTTTCACTGAGAGAGCCCATAGTTTTATAGACACTTGAAAAACAATCGGCAAACATATCAGCTATTTCATTTGGACCACTTACTTATGCCTGTTTGGAAAACATTTTATTAGGCAAACCACAACTTTTTTAAATTGAGGTTACTTGATTCAAAAAATAGTTGACATTATGAGACATTTAATTCTGGATCTGTTGTACATATTTTTCATAAGTATTTCTCTTTCAACAAGTCTACGTAAATCACAAAATTTAGAGTACAAGCTACAGATTTGGAGTGCATATAATGCCAATGTGCTTTGTTCTTTGCCTCTATAAGTTTAATTACATCGGCTTTAAATCATTTAGGAAAACTGTGATTATAAATTCTGTTGGACGGAGTGTACTCAGCAAGAGCATCATTAATAATAATAATAATAAAACGTCTTTATTGGGCGAGATTGGGACTAGAAAGTCCCATCTTCCATCTAACCCCTCGTCAAACATAAAATTATTGCAGTTAAATACATTGTCAAGTTGCTCTTGGAATTACATTCAACAATCAAAATTATAAGTTAGCAAAGTGTAAAAAGATGTGAGCAAACGTGGGAAAAACCTAAGGATATTGACTGTCGTCCTTATTGGAAAAAAACCCACTGCAGGAAAACGCCCACACAAGAAGGGGGGCGTGAAAAACCTGCGAAAACCTACTGAGAAAGAGCTAATGTAAACATGGATGTATACAAATACAAGAAAATATCACCCAGTACCTGGAAAGAAAAAGAATATAAGATGAGGCAGGAGGAGATTAGTGTTGAATCTTTCCTACTGTTCCCATGGTGTTTTATGTGTCTCGTTGTTGTTCTCGGAGAAGTTTTTCGTATAGTGCCCTTTTGAAGGATGCGAGTGATGATGATTTACGTAGCGGTAAGTCAATGTTGTTCCACTCGCGACATGCGGTCACAATGAATGATTTATTGAATCTGACTGTCCGGTGGTGAGGAATAACGAGTTTATCATTTCCCCTCGTATTTGAGTCGTGTACTCTACTAAGTGTTTGAAACTCGTCTCTTAGGTACGCTGGTGTATTTGTTTGTAAAATTTGATAGAGAAGACCAAGGATATGCAGCCGGCGTCGTGAACTAGGTTTTAACCAATTGAGATTGTTAATATAATTGGTAGTATGATCTGATATATGTAAATTAAATATGAACCTAATGCAGGCGTTGAAGGAGCGTTGAAGTTTAGTTGACAGGGCCTGAGATATGTCTTGAAAGGCAACATCGGCATAGTCAAAATGGGGAAATATTAAGGTTGAAACTAATTGCTTCTTTAAGGAGAGAGGAATAAAGTGTTTGAAACGAATTAGAGGAAATAATGACTTATTCACTGCTTTACATACCTTAGTTACATGAGATGACCAAGACAGACTTTCATCAATGACCAGTCCTAGATTAATAACTTCGTCGCAGTACTTTATAGGAGAATCAGAAATGCGTAGTTGCGGTAATTGATCCCTGTCGATTGACTTGAGTATTTTCGGATATCCAATTATAATAGCCTGCGACTTACTAGGGTTTATGCTTAGAAAATTGGATTTACTCCAATTGTTGATGTTTTCTAGGTCATTATTTAAATTACATATTCCATTGCATAGGCTTTTAACATTTGAATTTAGGTATACTTGGAGATCGTCAGCATAAAGATGATATTTGGAATGGTTAATCACTGAAGGGCAATCATTAATGTACAGGGAAAATAGCAGAGGTCCTAGTATAGAGCCTTGAGGCGCACCTCTTGCTGTTTTGATCCACATTGAGCATAAATCATTTGTAATTACTCGCTGATACCGGCCTGATAAGTATGATGTTATCCAGTGGACTGCTGTAGGAGAAAAACCCATGCCTCTCATTTTTGCTGCAAGGATATCTTTGTCTAAGGAATCAAAAGCTTTCGAAAAGTCAAGCAACACGAGTACTGAAACTTCTTTTTGATCCATGGAGCGTCTCAAGTCATCGGTGATTTTAGCTAATGCGGTAGACGTGCTGTGACCGTGTCGGAAACCAGACTGGCATTTATCAAGAATATTGTTGCACTTTAAGAAATGTGTTAACTGCTCATATACAAGTTTTTCGAGAACTTTGGACAGGATGGGAAGAAAGGATATTGGACGGAATTCTTTTTCCCCTTGGGAATTATTCTTTTTTGGAATAGGTCTGATTAACGCTCGCTTCCATTGACTTGGGAAGTGATTCTGAGATAGGGAGGAGTTGAAAATATTGGTGATGTATGGGATAATAACAGGAAAGAGCTTTTTTAAGAAATCTAGCGGTATACCATCAGAGCCTTGTGCTTTAGACTTGATTCTCTTGAAACACGATTCAACTTGTATTTGGGTAATAGGGGTAAATTCGAATTTTTGGTCTCTATTTAATATGTATGAGTCTTTAGAGGCGTACAGTTTCAGAGTTTTATCTTTGATTTCGGTTTGAATAAGGTTCGGGGGTTGGGAAAACTTATCATTTAAGGAGTTCAGACACAAGTCAGGAGGGAGAATGAGGTCTTTACTTTTACCTATACCAAGTGATTTAAGTTTGTTCCACAATTTTCCCGAGGAGTGGTTAGATTTAGTGACTGAGTGGAAGAATTTAATTTTCGAATTTCTTATAAGCTGTTTCGTCTTGTTTCTCAAGTTTTTGTATCTTTGAAATGCATCGAGAGTCATTGTTTTCTTAAAAAAACGGAAGGCTGAGTCTCGTTTTGCCATTGATTGTTTTATTTCTGAATTTAACCAGGGCGCTCGTGGCTTCGAAACTCGGATCATCTTTACAGGAGCAAATTTGTCAAGCAGATAAATCATCAGTGAATTTAGAGTCTCAACTTTGTCGTCAACTGAATCAGTGAATTCAATATGGGCCCATGGAAGTGAGAATGCTGCATTAAGTAATTCATTGTCGTTTATTTCCCTGATATTTCGTTGACTTATAAACTTCTGCTCGAATTTTTTAGCTTTAACTGAATAGGCAAGGTACAGTAAATCGTGAGAAGAGATACCAGGAACTGGAAGCTGTCCGTGCGCAATAACCTTTTCTCTTTTTGCCGTAGCCATAAGATCAATCCATGTTGACGAAGTTTTCGTAGTATTAGTCGGGCCTAAAGGTAGGATTTTGAGATTGTTTTCGGTGAACATTCGCTTAAAGTAGACTGTGTCATGCGCATCTGTATTAAAGTTTGCATTGAAATCTCCTGCTATTATTATATGTTCATATTCCGTGGAGTATTCCGATATTACCGAATCCAGATCGTCTAGGTGACCCAGTTTAGGTGGCCTATAGATGATGCCGATAAGAATCTTAGTGAAATCTATTTTAATCTCAACAAAGAGATATTCCGGCCTCCTGTCATAGTTGGACTCACTCATTGAAAGTACTTTACATTTTAAGTCGTTGCGTACGTATACTCCTACGCCACCACCGCGTTTTCCAACGCGATCATTACGAAAAAGAGTATAATCCGGGAGTTCAACTGCTTTAGACGGCATGGAGGGCTTCAACCATGTTTCGGCCATGGATATGATGTGTAGATTGTTGCTAGTGAGAAGTGAACGTAGCTCGTCATAATGAGCTGGCAAACTTTGTACATTTAGGTGTATCATTTTGAAAGAGCGTGGAAAGCATTTTATTTTGTTTTCTAGAAGCTTCCCCGTGGAATATGTATGACACATGTTAGATGTTGATTGGCAACTATTAGAGTGCTTTTTGCTTATGCGTGAGGGGATGAATTCAGGTACATTAGGATTTAGGTTGGTTGTCTGTGCGACCGCGGGGGTTGGGACAAGTGCAGGTAAAAATGCTTGGGCAAGAGGGATTTCAGGTGAGTCATGTGGGAGGGGGGAATTTCGCCGAGTACATGAGCTGTGGAATGTTGCCGCAGGGGTCGAAGTGAGGGAAGGGACAAAGGGTTCAGCTAGAGGGTTTAACGATGAGTCGCTCGGGAGTGGAACATTTAGTGAGTCATGTGGGGGGGGGGAATTTCGCCGAGTACATGAGCTGTGGAGTGTTGCCGCAGGGGTCGAAGTGAGGGAAGGGACAATGGGTTCAGCTAGAGGGTTTATCGATGAGTCGCTCGGGAGTGGAATATTTAGAGGACGGGGCACTGCATGAGGTGCATTTTGGAAATGAGGGGACATTGTAGTTATTGAGGGAATGCTGATTATCGCAGCAGAAGCTTGAAGCGACATCTGACCGAGTATGGGATAGGGCGAGCGAAAAGTGTCACTATCGGAATTATTCAAATTCTCCATTGGAAAATTAACTTTACACTGACAAAAGAAATATTGGCATATAAAATAGACAAAAGGAAAAGTGAAACTCGAAAAGGGGAATGAAAACCACTTGGGAACACACACAATTATAGATCACTTATAGTAAAATAGTATGCCTTTTTTTAACACTTAGACACTTAGTAAGCACTAACACACACTTAGATAACACTAATTACCCTTCAATAGGGCTATATTACACTATGGGATCACTTATTAACACTAGGGGACACTAACGCTGGGGGAGCACGAGGATATTCCGCTGGAAAGATGATGCCGGGTCAGCGGTGTGGCGTGAGACGAACAGCGATGAAACGGGAACAGGGATGACTGGATACTCAGGAACAGGGATGAGACTGTGGGCCGTCAGGGATGAATCTGGCGTCCACAAGAATGGGTTGATCAGGCGCGATGACGAAGCAGGAACAGGGTTGATAATGGTCCACCAGGAACGAGGATGAATGAACAACCAGGAAAAGGGATGAACAGGCCAGGAACAGGGATGAAATAGACGATCAGGTACGAGAGCGAGTGGATTACCAGGAACAGGGATGATTGGGTAACCAGTAACAGGTGAATAAGCGATAGCAGAGGTAACGATGTGCAATGACCAAAACACAGAACAGCGTTGCCTTCTTCTGCCTCTTTGTCAGATGACTATGCTATGTTGCGGAGACTCCGTCTCTTGTTAATGAGAATTTTCTAACCTCCCCTCTCCCTCTGAAGGTCCCTCATCGAAGATATGAAGGCCCTCGTGCCATTTTCTCGTAGAATGACTATTTTTCCGTCTTGCGTCCACGCATTACGGGTGCCCACCCAGTTTTTTGCTTCCAGGAGAATCTTCTTGCGGGTCGCTGTGAGAGATTCAGTGATTAGGAAGCCCGTTCCCTTAAGGTTTTTCTTCACCCTCCAGACTTTATCCCTTTCCTGATAGGAGACGAATCTCACAATTATGGGCCTAGAGAGATCGTTCGAAGCACGGTTTGGGCCAATCCTGTGCGCTCGCCCAAGAAGGATAGGGTTGACTTTAACCTTTAGGTTGCTGGAGAAGAAGTCTTCAGCCACCTTCAAGCAATCCTCCCGATCAATTTCTTTCACTCCATGGATCAGCAGGCAGTTCCTCCGGGAGTATTGCTCTAGGGCATCGAGGCGATCGTCGAAGTCCTCAGTCTTCTTTTGGAGCTCATCCAACTTTTGCGTGAAACGCCGGAGATCAGTTTCCACCGTCACCTTGAAGGCTAGAAATCTTTCCTCGAGAGCTGAGAGATTTGCCTGTTTCTTGGGCGTATCTTCCTTCTTTGCCAGCTCCAATTCTTCTTTAAACGAAGACATTGTCTTCATGATGCCATCGACCATAGACTTAAGATCGTCGCGGTCGGTTTCCTTCTTCGAGGCAGGCTTCGGCGGCATGGTGGTAGTGGCAGGAATGGGGGAGGTTTCTACGAGGAAGTGAAAGTTAGACGGAGCGTCCGCTAGGCACGTCAGCCTCGTCCGAGCATCAGCGAGCAACTAGTCATTACTAGTTCACCAAAAGATTCTGACAAACTACAATCTTCATAAGTACAAACTACATTCCAATCAATCAAAGATAGTTAATTGTACAGCCTACGAACATCACAGTTGTGCAAGTCTAACACTTTTGAATCTCTTCTTAGATTACATCATAGCATAGTCAATTTTTACATCAAAGCACAATGCCGGGTGACGATCTTCCTCCACAAATGAAGGAAAATCAGATCTCTGTACAGAAAATTCTTCACTAGATGAAAAAATTAAATCCAACTGTTGTTTATTGGCATTTACTATTTGATTATATGTATTGACTTAAGTTTCAAGAAGGAAAATAGTCATCATCAATATGAGCTCCAGGTCTACTGTTGTTATCATTAGATAAAATATCACTATTTCAGATTATTTGAGGCAAGTTGTGGTTGCCACACTCAACTACTTTTGAGGCTTTAGGGTATCTGAGGAAAACGGCTTCTGCTGGTTCACAGTGGGTAGTATAATCATTAGCAGAAGATTTCTGTGGAATGTAAACATCTCCAACCGATATAAAAGACTTTTTAATGTTAATTTTCACCAACTTTTGCTCAATAGATGCTGCTTTCACATCAATGCTCTTACTTGGAATCCTATTATATACTGCCACCAGTACACCTCCACCACATTGCTTTGTACATATTTGTAAGAGTGTCCCGATCTTTCCTTTAAAGGTAGAGTAGTTCAAGAAGCCCAGTTCACCACCTGAAAAATCTTTGCACAAATTTGTTTTTTTAAACATGTACACATCGTAGTCAAAGTTAGTAATCCCTAAATGTAATAAAGTTAGTTAGATTGCAGTCCTCTCACATTTTGGTAATAAAGAGGATTAGAAGATATGAGCCATTGATTTCGAAAGTGGGGTCACATTTTGTTAAAATAAAGAGTTAAGAGCAAAGATATCTGTTTTTAATCAAATCACAGTTATATCTATAAGTAATGGGGCATCATCTCCCTCTATCCTCGAGGACCCGTTGCAGCAAGACTTGTTTGTTAAGGCTGATTGTTGGTAATTTTGTTTTAATTATTGCAGAGACCTGAGTTTGGACATCGCTTGGTGCATCAAATGTCCAGGTCAGCCAGGAGGAACCGAGGTGCAGGTCAATGTGGCGAGGGAAGGGGGAAGGGAAACGCTCACCATTCTTGCCATTATCATGACTATAGCGCTGGTGGCAAAAGATATCAATTCCCTCAACTCGTTCATCAGATTTTCCGAAATATGTGGGATCCAAGTACAGCGCAGGCTGAGCAACCGGGAGAAGCTGCAGCGGCAGCAGCTTCCAGCAGTGCAGACAAGAAAGTGGCCGAGCAAGAAGACGGACATGTTACGTACCTGAAATCAATTGGTGAAACTGTAGCATGCCTTCTTGACCCACTAGGTAATTACTCTGAATGATCTCAATTCTCTTAACTTTTTGTCTGTGCAAGATTCTTAAGTTTGAGTGCCAAAAACCAGGAACATTCGTGGAACATCAGGTGCATGTTCGTGTGGCACAATTTTACTGTGGTGCAAATTCCATTTCTGGTCAAAACCACCGTCTCCATCTCCTCTCATCTCTAAAAGTAAAGTAATCTAAATCAATAATTAAAAAACTGAAGTAATGATAATTTTAAGGCTACGAAAGTGAGGCTGATGATGATGAAAGTAGTAGGGCATAGAGTAGAGCAGATAATTTACTTTTTAACTGCATTTTGTACTTTGTACGGTACATTAAACTATTCACATGCTCTTTCTGCAATGAATGAGTTAGAAACCTGAACAGTGCCATGCTCCATATCAGAGTTTTTGTCAATCTTTTCTTTCAGTCTCTCATCAGAGCTCCCCTCATCACCTCCCTTCTTTTCGTAAAAGCTTCTACGGGCACAGCTACTCAGTATCAGATATCCCTACTAATAAAGGCTATTTTTCTTCAAAGTACTGCCTATGCATGTAAATTGTTCTACCTTCTCTATTGTATGCCCTCCTGCCCAAAGTTGAGAAGCGTTTCATACTCGTAGACAATCTCAATTCCTTCATCTTTTAATGATTTATTATCATCCCACAAGTCTCCCACTCATCTGCATTTAACACACTCATCACTGACTGCAACCCTTTGGCTGTCTGGCTAACTAACACTTAGACCTTAATCAGTTCTCTTCCACCCCTTATTCTCACCTCTCTCTCCTCCCATAATTCTCACAAAAGTAACAGTGATAATAAGCACCCCTGCCTCACTCCCCATCTCCTATCGTAATGGCAATTCCGGTTCTCCATCAGCTACCCTTACCTGGGCCATCTGGTTCATGTAGAGGTTCTGAATGAGACTCTCAAATCTACCCGTTTTCTTAAGTTTCTCCATTAATTTAGTCCTATCCAATCTATCAAAGGCCTTGTCTAAATGTACAATGCGAGCAAACGCACCTTGGTCATTTTCTAAGTGTCTCTCTGTTAGCATCCTCTTCAGTCCTATGGCTTCGTAAGTTCCTCTCTTAAACTAAAAAAATTGTCATCACCCAGGCATCCATTATCTCTACTCTCTAGCCTCTTACTTATAACTTTTAAGGACTATTTGTGATATTTAATTTGTAGTCCTATAGTCTTTGAATGTTTTGGTCTTACTTTTCTTTGAAATAGAAATTTGTATATCTTCACAATGCTATCTGGTCACTTCCCTTCATCATAAATCCTACGAATAAGTCCAAGAGGTTTTCCATCTCCATTCCTCCTCAAACTCTTGAGAATATCTGCTGGAATATTTTCTGTTCCTAGAGCTTTTTCCTTTTCATATCCTGTAGTGCTCTTTCATTTCCTTCTCTCTTGCAACTCCCATGTCATCTCTCTCGTGATCCATGGTTTCCTTTGTGAATACTACTTAGCAGCAGGTTGCCAAACGTGTCTTCTGAGCACATCGCTCCATGCATCGCCATTCATGTTCACAAGTGTGTTCTAATCTGAATTTACTTCCTTGTTTTCATTTTGTTGTTAATTTTGTATTGTAATTTACTTTGAATTATTCATTTTAAAACTACTTTTTATTTAATTTTGATGTGATTTCTTATTTTTTTATTAAGTTAAGTTTTTTTTATTTTGGGAGTTCATCCAAAATCCATAAAGTCGACATACCTTGACCTATTTTATCCGTTAATTAGAAGAGAAAAAAACGATGTATCTGCAGGACTGATGTACCTTAGAAACTAAGTCAGTCAAGGTATACCTCCATTCCTTATTTCAGACTCTCCCATTCATTTTCCACTGATCACACTCAATGATCTTCGCCAAGGGTTTTATCAGTCTGCTTCTGTTACTCCATCTTCTTTGCTTCAGTTCAAGCTTCCATATTCCACTTCATTGTTCCTCCTTTTCCTTCATGTTACTACATAGGTTGAGATTTGCATCGGCCCCTGGAAAAGTATGAGAATTTTAACTCTTGAATCTGTACCAAGCCAAAGTAGAACCTATGGGCATTTTTTTAGTGATGCACAAAATCAAACTCTAAAAAACTCTTCTGAACAAGGGTTTGACTGACACTTGTCTATATTTACCATTCATGTGTGGCAGCTGCATACATTTTTTTTATCTACCACTGTGTGCAGGAGAAGAGTAAACTCTAGTGATCTCCTCATCTGGTGCAGGAAAGGGAGTAGGGGGCAGTAGGCCCTTATCTCTGCATAAAACTGAGAAATTCTCATGGCGCATTAGTGTTACAATTAAGTTTTTTTTCATTTGTTGCTTTCTGATTAATTTTATACCAATCAGTTAGTAAATTCCATTATTTTTAGCCATGCTGTGTAACGTTGAAGTAAGGAAGCAAGAAGTGCAACCGTAAACCTCTTTGATGGAGCATGTGCCCTTCCCCAAGTACCAGGGATTCAATGACCCTACTAAAAATTAATAAAGTTCACCTATTCAAATCTTTCTGGAGAAGGTCGGGCCTTGACATTTGGAGGACTAGAGTGAGAAAGATGTGATGTTCAAACGTATCACAGATAGTTTTCCCAGCAGTCTCCCTAGCAGTTAAAAAGTAAATTTCCTGCAGCTGAAGGCTTCTAAATTATTAATGATAAATTTATAAAGTTGTGCAAAAGCTGTCAATTCATCATGAAGGATCTAATACTACTTCTTGTTTATGTATGGAATGAATTGGTGTAGGTATGTGTAAGTCAAATATATTTTTGTAACTTTAAAAGGATTCTAATCAAATTCAAACTTCTGGTGATATTAATTATGCATTTTATAATGAAATTTCAATGATTATAAGATATAGTGGCGGTGGTATCCAGGCTGTTAATCTTCAGTTTACTGGCATTGATAACTTCAGAATCTCCTGTAACTGTTTTCCTATTTCCTAAAATATTGTATTATTCAAGTCCAGTCTTCATAGTTAAGTATAGCTTGATCTGTTGGTCATTTTTACTTCAGTAGGGTAGTTCTAACTGATATTAATTTCTTTTATTGATAATTCTAGCAACAAGTACTTATTTTAGTCACCCGTTCAATGGAATGCTTATGCCTTTGGTAAACTTTATTTTTAGTGTGTCTGTTTTGTACTTTTTACTTTTTTATGCTAGCCTCGTAATCTCTCCCTTTTTGAAATATAGGCATTGATGTCAATATTGAAGTAGAGACTAAGAAAAACAAGGATGCCCAGAGCAAGTCAAAAGGTGAAGGAACTGAATACAAAAAAATGAGCAAGAATGAAGAGAAACCAGTGGAAAACTGCAAGGAGGATGCCGTTTGCTCCACTAAAGAGGAAGCCCAAGCTGATAATTCTGATGAGACCAACTCCAAATCAGAAGGGAACTGTGCAAAAAAGGAAAAGGGAGAATCAGATCCTGATGATTGGACTGTTATCTATCGAGACAATGTGACTGCCACTGATAAGCTTCCAACGGAGAAAGATACCGCCTCTGGTTAGTGCAATATTAAACATATATTTTTCATTATAAGTCATAAACTCTCTCTTGTTCCAGTTTCAATGTTTGATTAAAATGAAAAAAGTATCTCCTATTATTCTGTGAAAAATGCTTAAAATTTGGGCTATTAATTATTATTACTATGTATATTACTGGATTGGGAACCAGACAGACAAATATTGGGCTGGATTAATGTATTAATTTTTCCTAAAAATCAGCTGCATCATTTGTATCTAAAGCTGATGTTTTCATGAGAAAGTCTTGCATTAATGTTTGCAAACTTCCAAAAGATGCTTGGGATATAATATTTATGTGGTGTTTTTCCTTAAACATTAAATGCAATTCTCCTAGACTATTTTTACCTACTAGAAAATCCTCAGTACTATTTGCAGCTTGTCAGATGCCACAAAATGCACTGACTGTTGGCTTTTACATCCCCTGGTGGTATGCTACTTGATACAGTTCTGTTTAAAAAAATCGTACCGCCTCTGTGCCGAATTTCTAAGCCCAAAGTTTACGACGATGTGAGAACTCGGCAGCACCATGCCCCCCTGTGCGGGGGAGCAATAAACTCTCAGAGCGGACCAACAGCTCTCCTTCCGAACTCACTTGCCGAGAGGGAACCTCCACCTGAAGGATGATTTTGACCTGCTAAGGGATTTCTGAGGAGATGGGTTACATTTTGGACTCCCGTTTGGTTATGCGTGAGCGAGAATGAGTAGATGAACGATCGGTCTGTCGGCCAGTCACCAGATCCCTCTCGTAATCGAAAGCTACTATGTTAAAGCTAGGACTCAAATATCCATTGGAAGTCTCTATCAGAGTACGGGGAATACCACCGCTGCAAATGACATATCTTCCATTATTTTTTTCTCTAGAAAAGGCAATTATCGCAAATTGTCACTCCAGGAGATCGAATCGTGTCGTAGAGAATATATGAATTATTGCGTTTAGATTTTCTCTAATAATTCAATTGCAGTGAACTCCCGATCATCAGTGCGTGGATTATCCATGTGGCGGATTATCCATGCGTGACTTCGTCAATATTTTCAGTGGTAAACATATTAAAAAATTCAATCAAAAAACACATTTGGATTTTAGCAATCTAATACAAGACTTACGTTAGGCCATTTCTTGCCACTCAAATCCACCATATAAAATGTAATTGTTTTCCTTACTTACTCATAATGAACATGTTATGTTAACCTTATTGTTCATCATCAGTATCTTTCCAACTTTTGAGACGTGAATACGCACTCTCCAGAACTTTCTCGCTGGTATATTTACAATAATTAATGGTTTTGTCCACGTTAAACTTCATGAGATTTTCTGAAAAAAACAATTAACGGAAAAAATCTAGTATCGCACAATCTTCGCTAGCACTCGCCTTGCATCCAGAATCTTGGGGATCGCATCCATGAATTCCAGGATTCAGATCCATAGAGTGCCATATGAATTCCAGGAATTTTTTCTTCAAATGTGGAGGTAAATCGTGAAGATACAGGTCTTCCGTGTTTTACTCCTCGTTGGTCCATCATCTTCGGACGACGGTTTCGCCGGCGTTGCAGTCGTGAAGCGGTCGATTCTATGCCGACTTTCGACTTTGGCAGTCGTGAAGTGGTCGACTCAACGCTGAATTTTGACTTCAACGCCAGCAAAAAATTTCATCCGAAGAAGATGGACCAACCTGGAAGACCTGTATCTTCACATCCATCAACCCACGGAAGCCTACACAAGGCAGTAAATAGTCTTCAATTGAGCTATCTTCAGATTCCAAAGGTGTACGTGGAAATTATTTTTCTTTAGCAGTGGCTCTCCCCCGACGTAGATGGTTTAGCAGATTGAGCTCTAGAAGCATCTTCCTCTTCAGGTCAATCCATTTGAACTGGTCCAAAAAAATAAGTTGGTTGCTTGACCAATTTAAAAATAATTGAAACCTGTTACCCTCATGTCTTAAGACATTAAAACTATTTTTTTTTTTCAAATTTTATCTCAAGCGGTTTACCTTGGGCGGCCATTTTTATAATGTTTCGCAAGCCCATTTTTGCGTTTGTAAAGGTTAATGTAAAAGTCTAGAACTATAAAAGTATTTATCCTAGAAAGATTAAATAAAAAGAATTTTGTTTGCAATTTCTCAAGGTAAAAAATAAGTTCAGTAGTTCGTTTACCTATCTCTATCCTTTCTAAGGTAAAACTGAGCAAAGTTTAAAAAAGTTAAGATTGAAATTTCAATTTTTGAAAATTTTTTTCTAATAGTAGGAATGAATTATATAATTTGAATTATTTTTTATTTGTAGGTATATTCTATTAGGTGTAGCAATAAATAATTTCAATAGTGATATACCTACCCTTGAATTGTTATAAATTTTTAAAAAGTCACTTTTTTCAAAATTTTTGTAGTTTGGCTTTGAATAACTCTGATGGGGTTAGAGATAAAAATCTCAAATTTCCAGAACTTACAATCTTTGTGTGTGTGTACATGACGTATAAAAAATTATGCTATGTATTCTACTAATAAATAGTTACAACCTCTCACAAATCATAAAAACATCACTAAGAAAAATTTGGTTTTAAGGCGGGTCTAGGGGGGACGGAGTTTACATCTGCATAATCGGAAAACCGCATTATAATGGGAAATTGGGTGGGAAACAAAAACCCATAAAGCTAAATTTTATAATTAATTTTTTGCGCAAGACAATAGCAATTGATGTTTTCTGATTTAAATACACGCCATACTTAACAAGAGTTACTTACTCCTTATTTTCTTTTGGCACGATAGTTGATAGCTGGCACATAAGTCTAAATGTTTTGCAAATTTAAAAGATGAAGATGATCGCAATCGCTCTGTCTCTCTAACCAATTCATCCCTTCACTAATGTTATCCAATACTTTTTCTATTTTTGGCATCTCTACCTCACATTCGTCTTCTACTTCTTCATTCTTACTCTCATCTTCCGATAATGCAACTGTTGTTCCGTGGCTCTGGACTGCAGCCACAATTTCTTCATCATTCTTATGGGCAGATACAGGAATTTCTTCATCTTCACACATCCAGGTCGTGAGATCATTCGCATTTAGTCTATCAGCAAAAACATTTGAAGCTAAATGTGCATCTTCTTCCGTAAAACCCAAAAAAATGTCTCAGTCTTCCATGCTATGCTAAATGTATGTACTTCGACCAGCAATTTTGAATATTAGCTGAAGTTATTTTCTTCCATGCCAATCCAATATTGTATGCCTTATTCTTCAGGGTAACTGTTTTCAGGAATTCTTGCACTTGCAGTTTTGAGTTTATGACAGTGGCAAGAAATTCCCACCGATAGTGGCCTTTTAATGCTCTGATAATCCCTTGGTCCAAGTTCTGAATAAGGGCTGTGGTATTTTTTGGTAAAAACATTGCCACAATTTTACCAGATGAAGGATGGTCAGGACACACCCAACAGAATTAGTGCTTTTTCTTCAAACTTTTTTCATCGTAAGTGATCCTTTACCGATGGTACAAAATCTTCATTGAACCACGATATAATACATCACAAGTCATCTGCATTCTTACTGGTTTTATAAATGACAGGTAGTGTTGTCATATTAACGTGCTTGAAAAACTGAGGACTTCAGTTTTTACCGTTACTGAAAGGCTTTACTTTGTGACATCCTGATTTGTTCTCGCAGAGTAATAAAGTCAATCTGTCTTTGCTCATTATCATTCTGGATTTATTTGCAGACTTCTTAATATCGAGTGACTTTGTTGGAAGCAATCTGTAGTCTTAGTCTATATCCATGATTGGCTGAGTTTTTTCTCCGAGCTCATCATAATTCCAAACGCCTCTTCCCTACAGTGATCGTTTAAGGCCCCCTTTGTACCGGGTATTATATTTGAAATACCGCAAATTGTTCTTAGACATTTAGTTTGTTTCGGACTTCCATTTAATTCCTTTTCGAAAGTAATTTATGAAAGTAAACCAGGAAACACATTTTAGGAAGTGTACTTTGAAAGTTTTTCTTCGATCTAATTAGGTGTGTAGATATATCTGGTGTAGGTGAAATTGCAATGCACAATTAGCAACAAGAATGTGCGATATCCACAATAAAAAAACAATAGTTTGGATGGGATTTAAAACTGGATCACTCTGCTTCGCTCTGCAGTTACCCATAATGTCAAGCTTGAATTTTAGCGCACACCTATCATCGCAAAGTATTCGGGAATAGAATTTTTCAGGGGAGATGTATTTATGCGCAAACTGTAACTAATTAAGGTAGTTTGAGCGAAAAATCACTTCACCTAGAATTTGATGAATTTGGCCTTATTTTAAAGAAAAAAACTCGTCTTTCCAATGATATCAAAATATCAACCCCTTGCCAAACTACTGTTCGAGCAATACAAATACAAGCTGTTTTACATGCGATAGATTATGCTGTGTGCTCCAGAGGGAGAATATTAAACAAATTAGCATCTTGTAGCACCTAGATGTTGTCAAAAAACTAATGGTGTGTAGATTGCATGTTTTCTTAACTATGTATTTATAAAAAATAATCTATTATTCACTGCAGTAATTTTTACAGAATCGCAAAAAAACCTGCTGTTTTGAAGGGTTTTCAGCCGTACGGCAGGAAAAAATGAGTCAAGTTAGAGACTTATGTAGCCTTACTTATTTAATAACTGAGAATTTTGGTCTTATATAGCTATATCTTTGTGCCATTAATATTAAAATATTTACATCACACTTCTTACAGATGCTGAAATAAAAAAATAAAATTTTAATATGACTATGGGGTACTATCTCGCTCAAACCACCTTAATGGTTTCATTTTTAAATTGTGAGCTTTCCAAAGTATCCAATTTCATATATTAAGTTCTTACGACATGCTTTTGACTATACAACTGCACTTTTTTATTTTAAATTTTGTTTTTCAATGAACAAGGAATGGTATTCACTTCAAATATCTTCGGATTGAAGTAGCTTGATGCTATTTCATTCCAAAATTGGAATGTTTAGGAAAACACTTTCGATCCACTTAATCATAATTTTCAACCACTTCTCAATTATTGTTTCGAGGTGGAATTTAGAATAAATTTCTTTGTTTCCATAAACATAACCTGATGCCAGTATTATCACTTTTCCAGTTTCTTAAATACCTCTTTTAATGTAGTCAGTTGGTGAGTTAACTATATTAGCGAGGATCTTGGCATAGAGGCAACACCACTTTGGCCCTTCCAATTTTTCCTGGGAGAGCAATAAACATTCTGAACCAACGGGAGCACCTTCCATTACCCTCGCTCGACGAAAGGCCCTACTCTCCATTTTAATTAAAACAAAGTTTGTAATTTTCCACATTTCATGCCAACCTTGAGAATGGCATTACGTGCCGAAACCTTGGTCGGTGTTGTATTTTGTGGTTGATAATATACTGTGTGGAAATTTACCAACTTCGTTTTATTTAAAATGGACATAAAGTATTTCCACAATGTTAAGCCTGATACGCTTTTATATGGCCCTACTCTGCCAAAAAGTGACGATGGAAGGGGGCAGCGTCTTCTTTTTCGACTGGGTGTGAAGAAGCAGAGGTGTAGTCCGTCGAGCTGTTTCTGCACATTATGTGGATGTGTGGAAGAGGCCCATACATGGGAATAGATGATCTCTTGTTCACAGCTGCTAGAAAGCGTGGAAACGCAGTGCCCATTTCTTTGGTTTACATCCCCACAGCTCGTTTAGTTTTTTATTAGTTTCCTGCTCATATTAATTAGCGTTATTAACTGTTGATATATTGACCCCAAATGTATAGCATTTACATTTTCTTGGTCTGGAAGTACTTACGGTATGAAAATCCCTGTTACTTTCAAAATGTCAGAATTAATTCTGCACTTTTTACAGGACATTGGTTCAATTTTTTTTACTTAGCTAAAAATTAATCATTTTCCTCTGTGTAGTGCATGGATATAAGTAATGATGTGAATATGTACATATTACTTATGAATAACGATAACTTCCACCAGGTCCAGCCTGAAACTGTTATATTTAATGATGTGAACATCAACTTTGATTTGCCCACAATCCACATGCTTCAATCCTTTTTCTTCATATCCTGGCATTTCTTGAGTATCATAGAATTCATGGTTGTCGTATGCATTCCTCCAAAGGTTGCTATGCTGGCGGCACTGTCTTCCCTTCAACGTCTTGCTGCCATGCCTCAATTTCCTCCCTCTTTCTTCCCTCCCTTCATCATGTCTGACATGGGAAAACCAAGAGGGGACCGTTTTTCATGATGATCTAATAATCACAGTAGGAGTGTGTGCATTATTTGAGTTGACTAATTGAAGAGCCTGCTATAACAGGATAAAATGCAGGCGAAGTAGCCAAATAGTAATGAATATAGTACGGGTATCCCTTGTCAACTGCTATTTTCTAATTTTTTTCCTTCAAACATCTATAACATACCAATGTTAAGTCATGACTTAACTGCGCCGTGGAAATACAACATGCTTTTTTATTCAGCTTTTTACGTCACGTGAGAATTGACCTATGAACATAATCGCTTAAATACATTTGTTCCTAGGGCTCGAGCAATAGTATCCTCATCCTTCCTCATGTGTTTGCTCGTGGGTGCCTATTTAAAAAACGACCTTTGTGCTCATCACCCAGCCTCACAGGCTGGAAGTTACACTTGTTTTCTGGTGGATGTAGCCATAATCATATCCTATAGGAGGAGGAGCAATTCCTGCTTAGAGGGGTAGGGGAAAACTGTTTCCTTGATGTTGCAAGGAGGAAGAGAGTGAAAGGATTTTAGCAAACGTAGCGTCATGTAGGCAAAGAAAAAGCTAACTATTTTCTCTGGTGCCCTTAGTTACTTGCTGCTTTAGGTTTGTTAGCGCATGTGCTGCTTGAATTTGGAATTTGTTTCTTATGTTTATGAATTGGTAGTGACCTTTCCACTCAATAGCTGTAGAGTGCATTTTCTCTTCCAGCAATAGCATCAGGTCTTTAGAGTTTTAGGCATGATATTAGAATTTCAGCCCTCCTGAGGGTATCCTTGCTGTGTAGTGGCTTGCGTGCTCTAGCAACCTCCTCAAGGCATGTGCTGGCAGTAGTTAAGTTACTGGTAGGGCCTCCCATGGCAGACTCGCCAGGTAAGAGGGATACCCCGGTCCTCCAGATTAAGGGTTGGGCACAAGGCTGACAACATTATCCAGTAAAAACAGTGTTGTTCAGAAATGCCAACAACAAGCCTCTGATGCAGATGGATCTAACAATTTAAGACTTAAGCTTAGAACAAAGGACTTATGAATTGGTATATGGAAAGTTAGAACGATGGCAACCCCAGGAAAACGATACATAGTGATGGACGAAGTAGAAAACTATAACTTAGATTAGATAGAACTCGAGATGAGTCTATACCAAAATTTATCGATTCTCGACATCGATTCAGATTCCTGAAAATTCGATTCTCGATACCGATACCATCGACCTATACATATATACCTAGCTTTCCTATACATTATTGTAAAAATGTTCCATGAAATCTAATACCGTATAAACGCGTGTAAGAGGCGCACCCCTCTTTTTATGCGTCGAAGTTGAAGAAAAAATTTTGAGTTTTTTTTCTTCTATTGCGAGGTTTTGCGGGCCTAATTGCAAACTGCAAACCATTTTCAAAGCCTTCCGCTTGCGA
This sequence comes from Pyrrhosoma nymphula, assembly GCA_963573305.1. NCBI lineage: Eukaryota > Metazoa > Arthropoda > Insecta > Odonata > Coenagrionidae > Pyrrhosoma > Pyrrhosoma nymphula. The sequence goes on from OY754339.1 coordinate 85,080,035, forward strand.
TATTCTCTTATAATTTACACGGCATTTTTCATAGGCATATATAGACCCCGGAGGTAAGTATTCACTTGGATCTTAGGTTTCCGCGGCGTTTCTCCATATTGGTAACGGCTTTCGGGCGTTCCTCTACAAGACAACGTGGAGGAACGCCTGCGTGCCCAAACGCCACGTCACCCTTTATGCCACTATTTACAGAGTCCAAATGGCTCATGCACAGAGAAAAGACAACTGGTTTTCCCCCGCAGGTAATGCTTGTAGTAGACTCCCTCGTGCGCCTTACGGATAGCCCTCTGACTGGGCAACAGCGCGCGCCTCTCCCTTTCTCTTCCGTGCATGCTCCTGGCAGTTGAAGGCGCTCTTTTTCCAAAATAAATGTTAATCTATATTGGTTAACCAACGAATTCCTTTAAGATTTTATAAGTGGATTCATGATGATGAACTCTAGAGCTTGAAGAAGGTCTAAACGGCGGTTTTCAGGGATGCGCGGAACGGAAAATAACGGATCCATGCATTTGCATCTATAACTAAAATACTAATGCATTAAATAATATGAAACTTCTTATAGCTGTTAGGAAAGGTCTTTGCTACAATATTTGTAAAGGAAATTTCGATATCTTGATCCGTGTTGTTATTACGAAGCCGTAAATGCGATGCAACCGTCCGGTACCCGGGAAAATACACTAAAATTCTGTTTTTAAGCACACACTGAAATCGATATAAACGGTAAAATGTTTTGTACACCATCAATAAACGCAGAAATAAACAAGCTTTAATTTGATGTACTTCATTTTAAAATCGATTGAGCCATCTCTGAGATATTAGCCTTCAAACTCGGGTGACGGAATTTTGCAACGGACAGATTCGTGTAAGAGGCGCACCCTCATTTTCAGCTGCGATTTTTGGGAAAAAAGGTGCGCCTCTTACACAAGTTTATACGGTAATACAATTTTACCATACAAAAATTTGAATATACAATTTACTTTGGGAAGCCAATGTGCGATGTTGTCAGCTGCGGTTGTAACATTACACCTTGTGTGTCGATAGTTTTCACGAGGTAGATAAAAAATTAGTAGAGTTGCTGGCACCCTATTGCAACTACCTGTAGTGCTTTAAGGCGCTACTGAAAACAGAAATCAACCTTTAAAGAATTCCTTATAGTCGAAACTCCTGTATGCTGCTGTTACTCGGATTTGTTTGGAAAAAAAGATTGCGATCGCGGCGGTGAAGTTAGACTTTATCTGTCATGTTTCATATAGTTATCGCCGGTATCGGTATTGACTTAAGGAAATCAATTCTCGATACCGATACCAATCCACAAGAATTGGTGGTATCGAGAATCATCATATCCCCAGATAAACTATAACTTAAGTATAGCATGAATAAATAAGATTTTAACTACACTTTTGCCTTTCCTACGATGAAATGCAGTGGAGACCACTATGTAGAGGAGATAAAGCTAAACGTGGTGCTTCATGCAGGAAATGTAACAATTAGATAAAAATTCATATAAAAACATAAAGCTAATTTTGGCGATACCAATGATAAGAGGAAGGCTAGTGCAACACCGCCAGAAGTAGGTTACTTTGGGTGGCATTGACAGATGTCTTTTTTGTAGTTCATCTAAGACAGAATTTGGGGTAAATTAAGATATGGATGTAAAGCACAGAGTTTTTTTTAAGATGTGAGAGAGGGAGAAATGTTCTGTTGTAAAAAAATTGAATGTTGAAAAATAATGATGCAAGTTAAGTTCTGTTTAATTATCAATTATGTCAATGTCTTCTTATAAACTACCGATGGGACAAAATAGAGTGAACTGAAAGCACTTAACTGCACCCACTCGTAAAATTTACTCATGATTTAACTAGAGGGAATCAAATTTCGGGTCGAGTAAATTCAGGTAGGTAGGTACCCGAGTAGCTATTCTTGAAAGAAAATATAAATGAATGAATGTTTTATAAGTCAAGTGATTTGTCATGTTTTATGTTATTTCAAAATCAAATTATTACCTCCTGGTTAACCAAAGTCAATAATGATTTTTGATTTCTTTGTGCCTTGAGCTATAAACACGTTGCGGTCATGGATATCAGTTATCAATTGTGTGGATTAATACACTCTGCACGACTCATTTCAGCCATGCCGGATGCTTGTGGATTTAGGCCGAACCAAGAGCGTGGGAGGGATAAGTGACGAAAAACACGATCCCGTCCTAGGGTATTTCGTGAAGAACCTTCTACTAGGCTGAGGTAGGGCCTCCATTTGACCCGGGTACTCGGAAGTCCCTCTTCTTTACTATGAGGGATACCCCCTCTCGCTCATCATTTTCATTAACTTAGCCCAAAGCATCCCATATTACTTCTCCCTTAATCTGCATGTATTGCCAACATAAACTTTTATTTCACCGAATGGCATGATGAAATTAGCCCACAGACATCTACTAATGCCTGCACATTGCTATTGTAATATAAATTTCATGTTGCTCAAGTCATTCAATTTATTCTTCCTTACAATTTCTTCAAATAAGTCTGAACATAACGATAATGTGGCATACTGGCTTGGTATTTTAAGAATGCTATCAATTTGTCAAAGTCAATGAAAGTGTTGATGTTCATGAACATGGTTAAGATATTTATTTTTCAAATGAAATATGTACAATTTTATTTTCTTCATTGTATATGGTTGTCTCCTTAAAGGTACTGGAATCAAACAGACTATGCAAAATTCTGGAAGCTCTCCAAAAAAGATCAATTCGAAAGAGGAGGCTACTGCCCCTGTACCTGGACCACAATATCCCAACCTCAGTGACGAACTAAGAATTCAAAATGCTGTGCATCAACAGCCAATACCTCAAATTGCCCAAGTTCCATTTCCTGTGGCGTCTTACACCCCTGCTGGCCTTCAACTCTTCCATCCTTATGTTCAACCTCCCCCACCACCTTCCCTCCCTGCCCCCATCCCCCCTCCACATCTACCCCCTCCACATCTACCCCCTACCCTACCACCCCCTACACCTCGCCCAATCACCTCTACCCTTCACCCCAATCGTGTCCCTGCTCCTGCACCTCAGCAAGTGAATCACCCTCGTAAGCATGACTCATTCTTTCATACAAATTCATTTATTGTTACCTATTGTATGTGGTGCTTAATCTCCGCTAATATTTTTCCAGGGACCCATATAAATCATGCTCTTCTTCTCATGACATCAATGGGTTTCAACAATGAAGGTGGATGGCTTACATCACTTCTTGAGGCTGTGAATGGTGATGTTGGCAAGGCTCTGGATATTCTTCAACCAGTAAAGAAATAGATCTGACCTGTATACTTAAATTCTTCTAGTGACTAGTATACCTAAATTCTTCATTCCTGTGCAGTATTATCAAAAACAACTATTGTTATCACTAAAATATTTATACCATCACATATTGTGGTATGAAGTGGTTTGTATTTGGTGTGCTTGTATTCTTTTAATATCGGACTTCAAGAATATTAATGGCTTCTTTGTTTTAAGAAATGTTATGTGCTTTCTTGGTATTTTTATCAATATGCTGAAAGCAGCACCTGTATCTGTGAAACAACCAATAAACAAATAAGTGTTACCTATGTTAAAGCCTAGTTACTTCCTGCGGAACAAATACACACCAGCCTTGAGAATGGTAGAAGCGTGACGTCTGCTGAATTCCTCAAAGCCAAGATCCTGATGATTGCTGGGTGCCAAGCTTCTTGTTTTGGTATCCATGTCATCCATCATATCCTATTTTCCTCGAGTTTCAAAACTGCAGTTGGAAAGAAAGGTCAAAACCTACATGTGTGTTAAATGTTCAAATAGTAGCTTATTTATTATTTTTGTTTTAGTTCACCAAAGACCTGAATTTTAATCAAATGCAATTTCTTTTTGATTTGGAAACAAGATAATAGAAAATATCCTCCTATTAATTTTCATAGTTGAGGGAGTGTAGAGTACCTACCATAGACACATGGGGGAGGATAGACATAGATAGGGGATGTTGCCCCTCCCCCTATGCAAAGTCCTGCAAATCATTGTGTGCACTTTGTGGACTAGAGTTCATGTATCCGTCGGAGAAAATGAAAGCATTGGAAATAAATTGTGAATAATTTACATGCATATAATACAATGATAGTCCCAGAATATTGAGTCTTTCATTGAAATGATGGACAATTTATTGTTCCCAGGATTTGAAATGGGGGGGGGCAGCTCATGTTCGGTCGGTGAGTTTAAAGCAAATTAAAATACTAGTTTTGGAAAAAAATGTTTTTAGTAGCATTACAAATACCTTAACAATTCATTACTTCCATCCTTTTATCAGCTTAGACACTAAAATGTTTAGTTTTAGGCTAATAATAATTTTCTTGGATTTGGTGAAAATATTTCTACATCATTCTTCTCGACCATTTCATGATTTTCCTTAGCAAAATTTCGACGCACACTCATCAGACATAATCCATAAATTCTTTCCTCTCCCATAGTGCTCCTAAGCCATGTCTTTACTCTTCGTTGAGTACTAAAGGACCATTCTACAGTCGCCGTAGTGGTTGGCATTGTGATTAAAATTGCGAGTGTAGTTATCTCATTATTGTTTGGCAGGTCTCACATCTCGTGATCGATACTTGATGTCGTACAATCATTCTTATCGTGATCGGTAAAGATGAACTCCTCGGTCATTGGAGAGATCCAGTTCATCGATCAATCTTTTAAGAGAACTTGATCTCTGGATTCGATCAATCACAACCAACCCATCACTAATTAAAAGGCATACATTACATATCTGACTCCAGCGTGTACAGGCAGACTGAATTTTATATATTCTGCACCGGTCCAACTTCAAAGGAGTAATCTCCAATCCCTCAGTGGTAGCCTAGTCAGGGTGTCCGGCGACCTGGAAAACCTTGAAAACCGGGAAAACTCAGGGAAATATTTTGTTCTGGAAAACTCAGGGAATACTCAGGGAATTTTTGTATTTTTCCGAAAAACCCTGGAAAATGCATGTTAGCCGATTTCCATTAAGGCAGAGTGCGCCTTTGCTTGCATTATACTCGTTGTATTCTCGGAGCGTAGCCTTGCGCTCCCTGTTCATTTAATACTCTTTTCATAGCTGTGCGCCCGCTCGCAGCTTGTGCTTCGTCATCCCACACCACTCTCCCTATGCGCAGTCTAAGGGGCCGATTGCATAACAAGGCAAATTCCACACGGAATAATTCCCATGTAAAATGGACGCTACGAATGTAATCGGAATTGATGCCGAAATCTGTCACCGGAAACAGAATTTCACGCGGAAATCAAGATTCTGTTCGAAGAGCCGTACGAATGGAATTCTTGGTGTGGCCAAATTTACGAGAAATCTAAACGTCTGAGCATTCGCAGTGGCATTTCCCGCATTATACGAAAACCATTCGGCCGGAAACCTAAATGGATAATTGGGTATTGATATATATGTAATTGATAATCCTTTCCAAATAATCTCCACCCTCCTCGTTTTAATGTTTGCAGAAATGTTTTTGAAGGAGCGGAAATACATTTTGCGGTCACTGCGTATGGAAATCACGGCCCTCGGGTTCGTAGTCGACAGGGCCACTGTACAGGGGCAATCCAACCTAATTAAAATTCGTGTATTGTCCAAAAAATACAATTTTGTTGAACATAATTAAATGCTTTTGGCCGTCAGATCCGTACCTATCACAAAGCAATTAATTCACAGTTTCCGAAATGTTCATGTAAAGTACATTGAAGCCTTTTGGGAGAAGAGGAAAGGTACCAAGGCCTCAAGAGAAAAAGAATAAGAAAGAGGTACATACTGTAAAAGTTTCAAGAGCTGCAAACCAAATTAACGTAATTTCTTGAAAAGCCGAGAAATTTGTTGCTGAAATTGAATCGGAAATGCATTCATTGAAAAATTTCACACCAGTTTCTTTTATTTACATGTTCTTTATCAAAATAGTCTAAATCTACTTTATTGTGTTTAAATTGCACCTGACTCAGAATTTTGCTGTCAGTTAACCGTTTTTGTTTATTTGTTGGTTGAAATAAAACCCGTAATACTCCACATTCCTTGTATACTCTTACGTTTTTAACTCAAAGTAGGGACCGAAATTTTTCGTTTTTTCATGTTGCAAAATTGTGCCGATTTTATTAGAAATTCATTAAAAATATGTTAGAAACAAAGTGCAGCAAGACCCTGGAAAATGCAAAACATTTGCCTGGAAAACCTGGAAAACTCAGGGAAAAAAGAAATTGAGATTCACCGGACACCCTGCTAGTGTGTGAAGTGTACTTGTGTGACTACTAGCCAGTCTGTGCATACCTAGCCAGTCTGTCCAGCATAATTTGCTAGCAACTTTTAGGTCCAACTGAGTTGCACCTGATGCAGAACTCTGCCATCAGTCACCCACCATTTTAACTCAAGCTAATGTTTTGCTGGTTGACTGAGAGGGGAGTGATTTTCAACTAAATGGTAATGCCAGAATAAGCAAATGCGCTAAAAGGTTTGACTATGCTGACCCTTAGTTTGACTTAGGTGAAGGAAAATTGTATTTAATGTTTTAAATTGTACATATCTCGTATTTGTCAGAGTGAACTTAATTTTTCCACCTCTTTCCACTAAATTGTGAATTCGTAAAGCTTATAACTTGGGGGGTAACTTTAAAAACAAAATGGGGAGGAATCAGGCGAGATGTTGTGGAATATGAACATAATAAGAACTAAGATATTACAATTTTCCACAAAGTTTTAATCGACCCGGGTTTCGATGCACTGCATCATCATCAGGTCCAGATGACGATGCAGTGCATCGAAATCCAGGTCGATTAAAACTTTATCTGTGGAAAATTGTAATATCTTAGTTCTTATTATTGGGTTACTTTAAGTTATTCCATTTTCCTCTGGTCACATTATGTCCGTACTGTTTTATTCCAGTACCGTAAGATTTCATACTGTGGTCAGTCACAGCCCTGTTTTGCTTTGCCTCAATAATTATGAAGGTACTCAGTTTTATTGTTATTTTGTACTTTTTAGAACAAAAAATTATTGGTAAAAGACCCAAAACCATGAAAACTTGTGACTTGAGTTAACTTATAACTTATAAGTGATAAATGGAAAGTCTTATTTATGTAATCCTCTCCAAAGTAGCTGTACATCATTTTCCATCTCTACTTTTGCATTGAAAAAATAATATGGTCTTTAAAAATGCCTTTATTAATTCTCAAATCCATTTATGTAGAATTTAATCAATAATCATTAGCTGATAAATTGAATTGTACAATGTATGTTTTATTGTAACAGTTTTGTTAGGACAGGATGTTAGAGAATGGTAACCGGAATCTAATTCCACCTATGCATTCATCATTCTCTCCTTCCTGAGGAAAAGATATAGTTACACAACATCTTCCTCTCTTATCTGCCACATCTAACTTTATTCTGTCCATTCTTACTTCCCTTACTTTCCTTCCTCTTTTCACCCTCCACCCCAAGTTCATTACCTTTAGTTTTCCATTTCGTTTATTGTATCCTCTCCATCTTCCACACCCTTATCTTCAATGCCACCAATCAACTCTCATAGTCAAGTAATATGAAGCCCTCATATGTTACTTACCTTTCACACCTCACTACCGCAGTTAATGACATATTACTTTCACACACAATATTGATAGCATTCTTCTTTTATTGCTATCTGATCTCCACTCCATGCTGTGCTACACTCCACATTATACTCCTCTCTATTTTCTATAACATCCTTACAAAAGGTCCTTTCATCAGTTCTTTCGTACTGGTGAACACTCTCACTAGCATGGTTCCCCTTCTAATACCTTTAATTCTATATACTTACCATGCTACTATTACTTAATTACTATTTAATTTTTAATAATATGCCTTGAACTCATTCTCAACTCTTCCTTTGGTCCAACATGCCCATTCATCTCTGCCCGCTCTTCTACATTCCCAGCCTTATACTTTCAAGTTGTGATCTTCAACATCCCATTACCTCTAAATTTTACAGTACATTCCTTTAACCTGGGTTGCCACCTCCTAATCTCTTTCAGCAACTTCATTTCCACTCAAATAATGGCAAGTGTTTCTTTGACTTCCTTTCCATGCATCAAACCCTTTTTCCTTTTCACCCATTTTTTTTCCATTCTTCATCTCAGTATATTTCCTTCCTCTATAACCCATCTATTACCCATGTACCCATTTATTAAGCTTACTTTTTTTCCTTTTTCTCTAAACATTTTTCCCTCCACCACGACTACCCTCAGCACCTTATCTATTAATTGCTTCCTATATCCACGTACACTATTACCTCTTTTTTAAAAGATATCTCATTATATATATCTTACGTATAGCAGCTCATATGCCCCTTAGTCTGTTAAAAAATTTCTTAAAGGTCCTCTGGTATTCATAGTAAATAGTTCAAAGGCCCCTATCCATTTTTGCCCTTTAAGCCTTTTTTACCAAGAAATATTTCTGAAACCCTTCGGGTTTCAGAAGTTTTTCATGCTTCATATGAAAGTCCAAGTTAATTAAATCATCATAAGCAAGTTCAATCAATCAATCACTCTCCTTTTGCCCCTCCCATTCCATTTCTTGTGTGCATGAGTTGACTGAAAGCCTTGATCAAATTCCTTTGATTTACTGGCTGACTAATGCTTTTCTAACTTTATATCCAAATTATTCACTGTCACTTAAACTTTTAACGCTACTCAAAGGTCCTCCTATGATTCCATCACCCTTTCCTCAGCATACGAGTTGAATAATGCTGGTGATAGTACAGAATCCTATCTCACCCAGCCCCCGCCCACCGTTTCTCCCTCTGCATCTTTAACATGTGCTGTCTGATGAGATGTTGTTCCATCCCATCTACTCCTCATTTCTACGGAGAAAAATTCCACCACACCACCTCAAAACCTCTGCAGAGTAATTATCCACTAACTGCTTTATTCGCCATCATTTTCATTTATGAAATTTCTTTCTCACTATTTAATATTGCTGGACATTCCCTATCCATCCTACTTCTGCCGCAAAAACTTCTTTAGTATCCCATTTCCACGGCATTCAGCAAACACTTATTCCTATCCTAGGATAGTCCCAGGTTTTGCTGCCCAATAATGTCAGGAGAAGAAATACTTTTGTACACTGTCATTTCTTCTTCCCTTGACTATTTACTCATTCCTTGATATGCACCATATATTATGACTTTCCTTCTATCATTCACACAACTATTAATCTTTTGCCTAACTATCTATGTACATACTAATCTGTACTTCACTAACATTCAGCCATGATACACAAAATTGTACATATGTTCAATTATTTATTCATTTTACCTCATCATGCAATCATTCTTCACATTCTCCATACCAAAAACAACTACATATGTACTTTGGTCAATGACATGTTTAACCACAATCCATTCCCCTTGTTGCCCCACAAAGTTTGAGAGTGCTGCCATTTAATTAAAAAGTACCCTTAAAGTAACAGCAATTAATAGTCAAGTCGAAAGATATTTATCGATTTATTAAATTCATCATTACATTATGGACAAATGAAAAAATGTAGTGAACTCCACAGTTAATTTTATTAAGACGACCTAGGTTTCGACACGTTGTGTCATCTTCAGGTGACGTGTACAATTCAAGCTCACTTATATACACAAAATATTGGAGGGGAGGGGGAATGAGTAAGGGGAAGGTGGGGAAGGGTTTTGAGGGCTTGTGTTTGGAAGGTTAGTCATTGGGTGTGTGGGAAATTTTCTTTAAGGGGTTGGGTTAGTCATTAGGTGTAGGTATGGGACATTCACTGCGGGTGGGGAGGCTAGTCATACACTTTTTTGTTTTATAGAAAATAATGGAAGAAGATTGGACGCCCTTGAATCCCTAGAAATCATCCACCATTTTAAAAACAACGTCCCTTTGGCGAACGAGCAAGTTCTCCCCTCCCACTCTCCCCTATTCTCCATCCCCTTGAACACTCTACGCCTAAAATAGTGAAAAAACCCAAGTGCAATGTAATTTGAACTGAAAAACATTCATGACAAAAAAGTGTATGACTAGCCTCCCCACCCGCAGTGAATGTCCCATACCTACGCCTAATGACTAACCCAACCCCTTAACCCCCCCCCCCCCCCCCCCCCCCCCCCCGCCAAAGCAAATTTCCAACACACCCAATGACTAACCTTCCAAACACAATCCCTCAAAACCCTTCCCCACCTTCCCCTTACTCATTCCCCCTCCCCTCCAATATTTTGTGTATATAAGTGAGTTTGAAGTGTACATGTTACCTGAAGATTACACAACGTGTTGAAACCTAGGTCGTCTTAATAAAATTACCTGTGGAGTTCACTACGTTTTTTCATTTGTCCATAATGGAAAACTTCCACCATATCTCGCCGGAATTCATATCCTCTATCATCATTACATATTCATCTGATTCATGCAAATTATCTTTCATTTCTCACCATGAGCTCATTTGGTGTGATATTGGACTCAAGGAGACATAAGTCGCAAGAATTTAGTAATTAGGCTTGCCAGGCCATTGGCAATATCTTCACGATGGTGTCCTCCAAGCCCAGAGACATCATTGTGGGTGCTGTACCAAGCTGATAATTCCTAGTGATTTCCTGGGTCATGTTATCTTCTGTGGCAACTTGGCATGTCATCAATATTCACAACATCAAGTGCAAAGCCTGAAAAAAGCATGAAACGGGTGTTATAGTACTTTGTATTTTTATTGTTCATTATTTATAATTGGAAGTTGACATTGTAGTTTTCAGTGCATTAGCATCCAGTTTATATCACAGAGTTTTCAAAATAACATAAGTTTAGTGCTTTTGAATCTAAGCTATAGCTTTGGATGATGTACCTAAATGATGTTTTCAATGGTTGAAATAAGTGTAGCAATTTAAAAATAAAATAGATTGTATGAATTTCGTTATCATCTTTAGTCCAATCTGATCAACCACCTGCCTGGTCATGAAAGCAACTACCTAAATACAGAGGAGGTAAGTTAAACGTATTGCAGTGTGCTGCGTCGTGTTCCTGTTCGACGCACTCTTAAAAAATTCGGAAAAAAACGAAGTCCAAACGTTTATCCTGGGTGGGTAGGTGACACTCAATACACCCGCCTTTCACTTGCCCCCATTTGACAGCTTAGCGCTAGAGGTCACATGAGGATACAGTAGCAAACATGAAGTGGATACACTTACAATGAAATGGATACAGTTACAATCAAATGGATACAATGGGAGGACGAACTGCAAAGCCCCACATTTAAGACACCTGACCTGGGGCGGGTAGCGTTGGTGATTGGAGACGCGTTACCAAGCCCTCCCGCCACCCTTGCTACCTACGTTTATGGCTTCTTTTATGACTGCGAACTGCTTTGCTGCAAGTACAAAATTCTTAATATGATTCCCCTGAGTTTATTTAAACGAAAATAAATCTCAAACCAGAGCAGACGTGGGCAAGGATATTTCGCCCGCATAACCGTCATGTAGAATTTCATTGAAATTATTAATAAAAGGTCTTTTTCGATAATTATCTGCATATAAGCTAACAAATCTGACCGCGTAATTCAAACCTTGCCGTCTGGACTTAGAATATTTTTGCTTATTCCTCAAAGCGTCACCTGTACGAACTCATTATTTCCGAGCATTTACACTCATCTTGAATTTAAGTAAGGACTTAATATTAATTTCTGTTTCGCTTTCAATTCCTTCTTTTTTGGGACATAGAATATTTTTGGTCTGCCTCCCTTCTTTAAGGACTTCTATCGTGAACTTCAAATACCGGTTTTCACCAAGTTCCTATCGACGCGTGGTGGCCTAGTGGGTAGAGCATTGGGCTGCTAACCAGAGAGCGCGGGTTCAAATCCCGCCTCCGCCTGGGCGCGTCCGGCCGACCTCAAGCTGTGAGCCATGGGTACCGGATGGATTTCCGGGAGGACCTGAGGGGGGTGGGGGGATTGGGGTACATCAGGGCCCTCATGGGGATAATTAGTGGCTTATTAGCTGCTAATTAGTGGCTTAAGCTGCTAATTAGTGGCTTATTAGCTGCTAATTATGCTTGCAGGGGGCGCGGCGCTGGGTTCATTCACTGAGTGAATGGCTCACCGCCGTCGGTTTCTTGGTGAGCTCTACCCTCGCCAAGCAACTGGGGTATAGGTCCTTCTTTTTTATATTTTGTGGTCTAGAGTAAATAAAAGATGTGTCCTCCCCCTACAAAAATATTTCTTGTAGTAAAAAGATTTACCGGACTTTACAAAAACAACCTTATATTTTAATAAAAATTCTCTCCAGGATTCCTCCTCCCGTATTTACGATTAAATAAAAAATTAAAAAGATTTTTTAATCAGAAAAAGTGTCAATATATAATTTTTTTGCTATGGAATTTTTTTTCCAACAATTCGGGGTGAGGAATCGAATAGAAAACTTTCTCTTCCAATTTTAATTTTTTAAAAATTTTTTCGAGAAATATTAAAATATATTATTTTCACGACCGGAGTAAAAACATTTCTCCTCTAAAGTTTTAAGATTTTTCTTTACTCAATTTACTCCTCTCAGACTAACTTAACCTAGCCCTCAGCCCTGTTTGCCTCCACGATATGTCGCCTCCATAATTCACCTTCCGGAAATTTGAATACAGTGACCATTTCCACATGCCACGCTTTTTTCAAATATTTTTTTCGGGGATTTTCCCGCAATTATTTGATATTTTAAAAATTATTACCCGAGAAATCAATTGGTCTCAAGTATAAAACGTTTTACTCTATTTCTTGATAATAGTTACAACGGCCAGAAATAATTTATTGGAACATGAATAAGGCCTGTTCGACTGTTCTATGTCTACGTATTATTGAGTGAGGGGAAATGAGGACGTGTGGCAGGGACTGTTGCAACAATAGCCACGAAAAAGGAGGGAAAAGGAATTGAAAGAGGGAGCATGAGGCAAAACTCAAATTTTAACCGAATCTATTGTTTCGAAGTTAGAATTAATCTAGAACTTTGTCCATAGCTCGTGCAGATTCCGGAACGCGAACAATTATTCTGCATTAACATGTTAGAAACATTCAAAATATTCATCGAAAATTTAATCACATGTCGCAAAATTAATATAACCTAAATTAACTCAGTCAGAGGCAATCAGTTAAACTTGGGCCACGGATTACTAATAACGGCCAGGTTGCTTAGGGAGATCTTACCTCACCAAGAAACTGGGGTAAAGCTCCTTCCTTTTTTGGCTTTCGTGCTTGATAAGAAATAAAAAAGTATGCCCTCCCCCTATAGATATATATATTTCTTATAGTAAGATTATTTACCGGATTGCCGAAAACACTTAAATCCGGTTCGGGAAAATTTTTCCTATATATTACTCCTCCCGGATTGTCAAATTAAAATTCAGGATAATAAAAAAAAATTATAATTTTAAATAAAGAACAGATTTTTTCGCGACAATCTGGGAGGTGGAATCAAGGAGAAAAACGTATTTGCTGGATTAAAGATTTTTTCGTAAATCCGGTTAGGAAAATGAAAAAAAATTTATATTCACGATCGGATAGCTCCTTTTCCTCCACATAGTTCCGTCTCCACAATTCACCTTCCAGGACTTTGAATAGAGAGGTCAGTTCCAGGACTGCGATCGCATAGTTTTTAATTATTATTTTGGATTTTACTTTCCTGTTTTCCCTTCGCTAGTTCCGCAATTTTTTTATATTTTTTAAATTTAAGAACTGGTACAGTTATTGGTCTCAAATTTAAAATTTTTTACTTTAATTTGTGATAATATCTACAATGAATAACAAATATATTTGCAGCACGAGAGTCAGGCTGATGTTATAAATTTCTAAGTTCTTAATGATGGTTGAGAGTGCTCAGCCCGATGTTCTAAATTTTCGTATTATCCAGCGAGCAGCCACAGGGGCGATTGGCAGGGGCTGTTAGAACACTAGCCATGAAAAACGGAGGGAAAGGGAATTGGAAGAGGGAATATAAGGCACACCTCAAATTTAAATATAATAATCGTTTGTTACAAAGTTAGCAAAGATTTAAGACGTTTTCCATAGCTACAACAAACATTAAAATATTTAACGATTTTTTTGCAAAATGATGTTAGACCACGAAATTAAAAGCCCCAAAAACAGATTATTTCAAACAAATTATGATGTAAGTACAGCCACATCCAAAAAAAATCTGAACGCGCAAAAAAATAACGTATGAGTAATATTTTTATTAATTTCAATTTTTTATGAAGATCGGTTGACTCAGTTTGAATATATAGGTAGCTTCTTATACTTTACGGACAAGAATGTATTTTTAAATTGATTTTTTTAGTCTAAAAAGGTGCTAGTGGAGATTATTTGAGCTAGAAGGCTTTTCCTTTTTTTTAAAGACAGGAATATATGTCATTTTTATATGCACTACCCGCTTTTCTCCATCTGAGTTCCGTATTGTTTTAGTGTTTTAAAAATATGGAACAAATACAATCATTTGTTACAAATCTAAAAAAAAGCTTGAACTTTAATGGTGATTAAGTTGCGATGGATATCAATAATGTTTCTGCAAAGTAATAGTCAGGCTTACTCAGTTTACATATCTACTTCGATGTATTTTAACCTATGACCGCTTCAGCTACATTAATATGAGAAGTAAGCTACAAGTGACCAATCTCACCACCGCAGGTTCTTGGTGACCTCTACCCTCACCATGCTACTGAGGAATAGGCCCTTCTCTTTTTGCTTGGTTGAGAAAAAGAAAAATTAAAGTCTACTACTAAAGAATATTTCTAATAAAGCTTTAATTAATTTTCTCGACCGGATTAAATTTTTTCAACAATTTTTTAGTCATGTCGTGAAAATAATTTTTTTTACTGTATTCAATTTTATCAAGTTATTTTATTTTTCGATTTAATTTTCTCTATTGGATTCATAGTTTTAACAATCTTGGACCTATATAACATAAAACATTATTTTAATGACCAGACACAAATATATTTCTCCTCTCCATAGAATGAAGCTTTTTATACTCAATTTACTCCTCTACTTCTAACTAACCCAATACAACTATTTTCCCGCCTCCACACTCCGTATCCACAATCCTTCCTCCTAATACTTTGAATACAGTCATCTACACATATACGACCACGCATTTTGGACACTATCGATGATAAAAGGAAGGAATTAGACGAGTTAAAGGACAGAAATTAATTGTATGAAATATATATTATTAAAATTGGTTGACTTTACTTGAATAATTAGCTTCTTCAATTCGATGGTAAAGACTTTTTTACTAAACTCTGAGGAGGTTCTCTTGGAGATTATTTGAGCTAAAGGGCTAGACCTTTTCAGACAGTGGATTATCGTTGTCATTTCCGCATGCACTATCAGACATTATTGCATCAGTATTTTGGACCCTCTCTATTTTGTTTTTCTCTCTTGGTCTTTTTTGTCATTGTCATTAATTGATACATAGAAAGAGTTTTTGTACCTACTAGTCTGGCAGTGTATGTCGCATATTTTGTAGCGTCCATCAGTTCTAGAACATAGTGTAAGGTCTCAGTCATAGTCATAGAACATAGTCTAAGAATATTATCCTTCGTGTCACCCTTAAAACTCTGATTGTCTTAATTTTTGCCATCAATCCAAGCATCCCATGGTTCCATGCCCTTAAATTTCCCATCCCATGATCCCAGCAAGCTAACATGTTCTTAATTTTTGCCAGTAATCCAAATTTTGCATGCAATCTTCGAGTCTTTAACGGCTCCCAACCCAGTTCTTCTATCACCCGTGTCATAAACACTTCCCTTGTAACACTTTCAGCGAACCGTTCGGCTAACTAGGTATTTAAATTGTTACGCTTCTTAAATCTTTCTGTGCAGGGCCCGTCATGTCATTACACGAAAGTTACCTACTTTCACGAAACTTACCTACACGAAAAGTGATCTCATAGAGTGAAATAACATACCTTTGAATTTTTATTTATAAATCGCAAAAGTTTTTAAAAATTGAAAATATTGAAGTTTCTTTTTGAGTATATATATAACTATAGTTAATGAAGCATTTAAATTTCCACAAAGGCAAAGTTAAAGTAGATTAGTATCAAATACTGTCTTTGTGCTTTCTATTGATACATTTGCTAC
This sequence comes from Pyrrhosoma nymphula, assembly GCA_963573305.1. Lineage (NCBI taxonomy): Eukaryota > Metazoa > Arthropoda > Insecta > Odonata > Coenagrionidae > Pyrrhosoma > Pyrrhosoma nymphula. The sequence goes on from OY754339.1 coordinate 85,096,166, forward strand.
TTCTGCACCAAGTTAAATACGCCCGTTTGATCTTGTACAATTATAACGTAATATTAGGCTTTTTTCGTGTCTTAAGACGTTTCATAACAACCGCGTTTTCACTCGTTAAACCACAGGTTATACTTGCCAATATCTCAGGGGCTACTCCGTGAATTTAGACAACGGTTTATGGGTTACAAAGGTGGGCACTACCCGCATAACAAACTTTGTAAAAATATGAGACAGTAGGTAGATGACCATTTGTTGATTTAAAATAAAATGACGTTCCAATTTATTATCTTAAGACTTTCGCACTATTCACTTGATTGGTCCAAATCTCTCCGATGTTACGCCATTAATGTTTCTAAGGCATTTCCCTCATGTAAGGTTTGAAGTTATAGTAATTTCCAAATATTTGGCTTTATCTGATGTCAAACAATGATTAGATTTACAAAAATATCATCTTAAGGTGAAATAAGGACCCATAAATTTTCAATTTCACAATATTAAATTCTGGATTCTAGCTATCTTCATTAAATTTAAATAAAGAATGAAAATTGCCACCAGGTTTATGCAAATTTTACATACAAATTTCAAATGCGTAAGAATGCATTTGATCTGGCCCATCAATACATTGAACAAAGTTCCCTGTTTACACCAATGGACATTTTGTGGATACAAAAATATAGGAACATCGCGGCAAAATCGAGATTGTTGTCTACTTAGCAAAAGAACATTACAGAATTTTTTCGACCAGCGCAAGAACTTTAAATCTACAGTATATGGTTTCATGACGTTCATAGTGTATAATAGCAAAACTATCATAGTGTTCATTGTGTTTTATGATGTTTCATGACTCTACAATTTATGTTTCTATTCATTTACTGTATTTTTATCGCAGTATACTTTTACTTATAGTTTACAGTATTGTTACATCTGTAAAACCGAACATATAGCAATTTTTTGTTAAAACGACAGTTTTATAACTTTTTTATGTAAATAAATGTGTTCCTCTGATAATCCGACCTTTGGTGTGTTCCGAACATGCTCTCGGTCCCGTTGGTGATGGATTAGCGGGGTTCTACTCTACCATTTAGAAAATTTAGGGACAAACTACATATTATAACCATGTCAGGTGGATAACTTTTCACAAAGAAACTGGCTTCACTTATGTCAGTATAGATGCCATTACTCTCTTCTCTAATCCATACACTATAAAAACCTATCAATGAATTTGAAGTACATATTTCGAATAATGTAGGGATTGGGTTGGTGCAATGACTAAACTACTTGCATCACACTCCAAGGACCTGGGTTCAAATTCTGGCTGTGGCAGAGATTTTTCAGTTCAGTACTTGGGTGCCATGTGGAGCACACTGTATCCTAATAACTCAATTGTCAGGCTGAGAAGCTAAACTGATGACTTTGAAGTATATTTTATTAAGATTAATTAATTAGTGTCCGGCAGATTGTATGATTATGTGCGTTTACGGCAATTTAACGAGTAATTAGTCATTTGTGCATCTGAAATTCACTGGAAAAATATCAATATTTAAAAGCTAGTGGAAAATGTGGATGACATCGGCTATTTGGTATTCCAGCGCGCCTAGCAGTTGTATCCTCTCGTACACGGTTCGTAGCTGACATTTGACGAATAATTATCGCGTTCGTACCCACACTAAAGCGCCATATATGGGACATATATGTAGAGCGATAACTTTCACATATATGTGAAATATGTGGAGATATATATGGATTCTATTAAAAATTGGCCCCAGAGCATATATTTAACATATATGGAGACATATATGGGAAATATATGGACTCCATATATTTCCCATATATGTCTCCATATATGTTAAATATATGCTCTGGGGCCAATTTTTAATAGAATCCATATATATCTCCACATATTTAACATATATGTCTCCATATATGTTAAATATATGCTCTGGGGCCAATTTTTAATAGAATCCATATATATCTCCACATATATGTGACTCCATATATGTTAAATATATGCTCTGGGGCCAATTTTTAATAGAATCCATATATATCTCCACATATTTCACATCTCTACATATATGTCCCATATATGGCGCTTTAGTGTGGGTGAGACCTAAGTACGACGACAAACATATACGGATAGAAGTTTCTTCATCTTCCAACCCATGTATTATCACCCAGTATTCCTGCCTGACCACCGGTTAGTTAAAATGTACGACAAACTGGATACCAAAGGCATCTGGTTCGTTCTACACGGCTGCGTCACTTCGAGAGGCAATTTATTATAGTCATTAATCGTTCATTATGAAAGATACGATGATAGAAATTGCGCCTCTTGATAATATTGCTGTTGGTCAACTAATAACACGGAGTTAAACTATCTCTTATATCCTGCCAGTTGGCGCGATAACAATCTATAGTTCATCTGCGACGTCAACGATGGTCAACGCCATCTATTAACCGACTCTGCAACCCTATATTTACAAATTAATACGTAACTACAAATTTATATTGGTTTAAAGAAACCTATTCATATCTATATAAATCTATCCATTTCCATAGAAGAAAAACTACGAACGTACAGAAATTTTCATCTATAACAGTGAAAAATATGGTTAAAAATGTATTTCAAATGCCATATATAAAACATATATGGAAAACATATTGATCAAACATACATGTCTAACTCACATATTCCCCCATATATGTAACATATATCGGCTCTGCAACATATCATGAGCAAAGATATCCCTTATAGCCTGCCAGTTGGTGCGGCAACAATCTATAGTTAATCTGCGATAACTACGGTGATCAACGCCATCTATTAACCAACTCTGTAACCCTATATATGCAAATTTATACGTAACTATATAAATCTATGCGTTTTTAAAGAAATCAATTCATATATTTGTATATTAATCCATTCCCATTTCCATTTCCATTAAAAGAAAATACGTACGTATAGAAATTTTCATCTATTCCAGTGAAAAATATGATTAAAATTTCTTTTAAATGTCATATATAAAACATATATGGAAAAGATATTGATGAAACATATATGTCAAACCCACATATTCCCCCATATATGTAACATATATTGGCAGTTCAACATATCTTGAGCAAATATATGGGTCATATATGGCGAATATATGTCCATATATATCCATTATATCTCCCATGTATGGGGCTTCAGTGTGGGTACACGGTTTGGTATTGGATCGTATCTAGATACGAAAGGATACAACGGGTACTAGTATCCAGTTCGTCACTGGATACGAATCTGCATACGAATTAGATACGACGGAATCTGTGCTATCTGGGAAGTGCAGACGTTCATATTCTCTACAGCCTACCTCTCCTCCCCAAAGAACCTCCTCCCTTGCCAACCTACCAATCTCAACCTTGATGGCATAAATTACCTCAGATGTCAGTTGCCTCGCCAATTAAACCACCAAACCAATGAAATGACAACTTAAGAATGGAACCATCTGCAGAGAAGAAAGTAAGAATGCTGGGCATGATACGGGAAGAAAGGCAGTTGCTGAGGAAATTTGGAGCGTGGTGGAGATGAAAGGTGGATAACAGAGATCAAAGGTAATTTGGTAAACAAGGTATGTGCTTGGTAAGAGGAGAAAAGGCAAAAAATATGGGGATCCCGAATATTATTCATGGGTTTTTAACAACTATGGGCTGAAGAAGAGGATGAAGCAGATGAAAAAAATTTAATTAAGCTTGAGAGGAATATTACAGTTATCCTAAATGGTACATTGATTTTAAAAGCACCATATTTACGAGTGTATATATAGGACACACCCTATTTAGAAACAAATGGGTCCCGTTCATCCACCTACCAAAAAAATGAGTACATCATGAATCATCTGAGAGAGGACTCAATTGAGTGATGCTCACAGTGACAGTGAAGTTTCATTTGGGGAATAGATAAAATGGTTGTCAATTTAAAATGAAGACACTGGTTGCAGTTTTCATAGTTCTAAGGTATGTAAAGGTAATATATTACAATAAATAGATTTGAAATTAATTCTATTCTAAAATCTATTTTTGCCTACCTGTGACCACTTAAGCTTTAATGAAGGGAAGGGCCAGTGTTTGGAAGGAATGAAATATGGATGGTAAATAATTCTCAACAGATATTTCTAACATACATTTTATTTTGAATAATACATTTGATATTCATTAATAGTTTAATTAACATGCTTACTTTATAAAATTCCATGCAATTTAATTTGATATGTACCACCGATTTTTCCAGCTATGGCATCAGGCATAGCACCACGTGGAGGTTAATTATTCACAGAGACACAGAGAAGGAGGCGGAAATCGGAATAATGAACCTCCATCCAAGCTCTGCAGAAACCTACGTCAGAACATCAGGCTCTGTATTTGCCTCCATTTACTCAATCTAAATCAAAGTGTATGGAATTTTACTAAGTAACCAGTGTGTTTAACCTACTGGAAACCCTTCACTAAGTGTAAGTATTTTCAAAGTATAACATTCAGCATAATTGGGAGAAGAACAACATCAGGGTATATGTCCTCTTGCTATTATTTCATATAAGATGCCCGGAAATCAAGCCATTCTTTCATTTTCCCACCTTAAAGGTGATACTTTTAACATGACCTTGCCCTCGATTAATAGGCCTGCTGAGTTGTGTGCATGAACTTCCAGTGGTCACTTCAGCAACATTATTCTGGAAGGATACAAAATACGCAATTAATATGGAATTATTATACAGGAACAATAAGCAATGTAGAGTGAAGTTACTTTAAATTTCAGTCACACCTTTGTATGGAAAGCATGATGGGAAAAGTCATCATCGGCAATTAAAAATGAAAAGAAATTAGGTGGAATGCCCCAAGTATATAAGAATATGAAAAGTTCAAGGAATGGAAATATGCTCTTACTTTATTTGTATCCACTAGTAAGAACTAGGTACATCATCATGTATCCATATATATCACCCCCCTTTCAGCAAACAAATTGGGGTTAATTTAGTAATTCTGTAGATTTCCAATTACGTCCATTATATTTGCACTTCATTACATCTTAACTGGTTCCTGCATCTATAGCTACCCTAAGCGTCATTGCAATAATATGTGGCAGGAGATATATCATTAGGACTTCAGCTATAAAGGAAAGAGGGAACATAGAAAAGGAATTTGGAGCAGGAGAGGTCAAAGGGTGAGAAATGTCTTGATAGACTAGTTCAGTTAATTGGCTGTTACACCACAGATGCAATTGTATTTTAAATTGTCTAAACAAATTTGCACCTAATTTTCATAATCTCACTCCCCTAAGCATATATTCAACATGCACCCCATGAAGTGAAATCCTAGCTAAGTCAATGACTGGCGTCCCAAACTATTTTTCTTGTATATAGTTATTTTAGTGGTGTGCAGGAAGAAAGACTTTCAGTAACTTCTGGGAGAATCTAGCTAGCTAGAAAGAGCATAGTCAAAAAACAGCACTAAAACAAGAAAAGACGAGGGTGTGCATCGTAAGATACGCGTATTTCGGCCACAAGATAGCCATCTTCAGCGAACTGAACGGAGAAATCACTTGCAACGCAAGGTTGTAAGTAAATCGGGAGGAGGACAGCCTAGAATAAATATGAAAATGAAGAAAAATGGAGAGAGGGATGAGGAACCAATGATGTTGGGTTGTGGGAGAGGGAAGAAAGGTGTTGGTGGGGAAGGAGTGGGAGAGGTGAAGTCCGCGACCGTTGAATCGAGTATGGTGGAGGGGGAGAGATAGGGGGGGTGCACAGTGGTTCCAAATGCCGAAAACGTGGTCATGAAACCTAAAAAAGGTTTATTGTCCACAAACTTCTGTACTTTAGTATTTTTGGGTCGCTAATTACGAATCTGATATTATTTTGTGGAAAAACAACATGGCGGATCCAATATGGCGGGAAATATTGAAAATATTAAACAAAAGGCGTATTTCTACTTTAATTTGGTAATTGAAGTCGCTTTTTACAGTAGTTATTAGAAAAAACTAAGCGTGAAAAAGATAATGCTTTTTATTTAAAATGTATATTTCAAATAAAATACCAAAAAAGACGTGCGATAGAAAATCTTCCAATATTATGTTGCACAGCATTCAAGACCACTACTCACATTTGAAGTCCAAGAATAGTATGTTTTAAATGATTTGTAGTTTAAAAAATATATCACACTGCGATACTTCTTAAAATATCATTCAAATTAAAAACTAAAACAGACTGTGTAAATAATCGTTGCTCGAACGTAAAGTTAAAAACAGCAATTCGTCGGAAAGCGCCGTGTTCTTACGCCGTGTCCATAGTAATCATCCGCACCTTAGACAAAACAAAATAGTCCTTTTAGGAGTTCGATAAAAATAGTTTTATTGAGGATGTAATGCACATCGGTCGACTTAAATAGCATGCTCACCTTTTTGAGAACTTATAAATAAATAATACCATAGAGTAAGCGTATAGTGTCTGGCTGTCAGAATTCTAGGCATTCATGAACTTGGCAAGTTCCCAGAATACATTCAACTATTACTACAAAGTTTTGTCTTCTAAAATCGCTTCAAAGTCACGGGAGTACACGGAATTCTGCCCCAGACATTGCGAGAGATCGACGATCGACCAAAATTGGCCTCGCGATCGACTTGTTGGACACCCCTGCTATATACTATAAGTCTATGGAAAGCTGATCGCAGAATAATGTACTTTTTACATATGGTTTTACATAATTTCAATTATTTAAAATATGATTTTTTTAAATTTGTTTATTAACAAATATTTAGCATTTACTAATATAAAAGCTTATATTTTATTACGTTTTACATTTAAACATACCTTCACAAGAAGAATTCGTTTTATACATAAAATCTGTCGCATGCAAAATATTTTAGTGATAATAGTAACGCGCAATTTTTCACTCTCGCTGCCGGCTTAGAATAATGTTGAAATTGGCTCACTTTCGGACTGAGCTATGAACATGAATACAAAAGATATGACCTTTATACTTGCGTAATGTAACTCTTCTATAATAAGGGTAGACAACTGTAAACAAAAATCCCTTAGCTGGGAACTTTTTTTCCCGCTTATGACCACGTTTTCAGTATTTGGAACCACTGTGGGGTGGGAAGGGAAAGGAAATGAAGTCCGTGACCATTGAGTTTAGTAAGGGGGGAGGTAAGGGGGGAAGTGAAGTCCGTGACCGTTAATGAAAGTGGGGGGGGGGGGGGGCGAGAGAGCGGTCAACGTTAAAATATTTTGAAATATTATAATTTCGAAAAGAAAGAGCATCTACTCTAAAATAGAGAAAAGTGAGGAGTAAGAAATAGGTCCTTTATCGCTATTCTCAATGTTTCTCCTGAATTTGTATATGAATAGACTTTCATAAGCGTCAAGCAAATGATTAGGTGTTTGTTTGAGGACTTGAAGGTTGTTTTCTGAGGTTTCATGTCCTGTGTTGAGTAAGTGTTGTGCGATACTGGATTTTTCGGGTCTGTTATATTTGATATGGGCCATGTGTTCCTTGAATCTATTTTTTATATTTCTGCGCGTTTGCCCCACGTAGGAAACATCGCATGAGGAATAATATATTTGATATATGCCGGACTTGTTGGATGACACATCTTTGGATCATTGTCTTTCGCGTTCCCCAATAAGTGTTTTAGTTTGTTGTTACTACTAAATGAAATCTTTGTGTTTACTGTTTTAAATATCTTTTCTAGGCCTTTAGTTATTTGTGGGTGGTAAGGAAATTTAATGAAGCTGACGGACTCGTCATTGGTGAGTGTGGTGGAATTCTTTAAGTCTTTTAAAGTTGTGTTTATTAATTATATTGTCAATCATAGACTCCTTAAAGCCGTTTAGTTTAGCAATGCGTTTGATATTATTTAATTCTTGTGAATAATTACTTTTTTCAAGTGGAATATTAACAAGCCTGTGGACCAGAGCATGAAAAGAACCGAGTTTATTGCTGTTATGTAGAAGTTATGTATTCCCAGAATTTGGGCCCGTTGAGTGTGTAACTGAGTGAGTTCTTGAGTGCTTGTGAGTGTGTTTGTGTTCATAACTCAGGCATCCTTAGTTGGGTCCCATTAGCCCAACAAAGAATCCCTCTTTGGGTTGAGTGTGTGTGTTCATAAACCAGGAATCCTTAGCAGGGTCCCATTAGCCCAGCGAAGTATCCCTATTCGGGTTGATAGTGTGTGTCTGTGGTTGTCACTGGCGAGGAAGTAACATTCCCGTAAACCACCACAGGGGTTTTCTGGTCGAGAGGTTGTGGTTGGTCACTGGCGTGGATTTCCCCCATTTTTTCCCGAAAACCAACACAGCAATTTTGGCGTATTTTTGACAAGTGGTGCCAATTTATTACGCCCATTGGAGAATTTTATACCTTGTAAATGGAAAAAATTGATGAGACAATTTAGAATTTTCTGAGTGGATGGGCAAGCAGTTGACCAAATTGGTGAGCAGTATTCTAAGATTGGGCGGACACAGCCAAGAATACTGTTCTAAGGGCAAGGGGATGTTGAATGGCTGTGTGACGGTACAGTAGGCCAACCACCGCCATCACTCTTCCCGCAACTCTTTTTATGTGGTCTTGGAAATCCAGCCTATCATCAAAGATAACACCTAGGTTGCAGTGGGATCTCACTGCTGGAATAAGGATATTTTAGAGTGTGTAAGAATGATCGGCAGGCTTACGTCTCAAGGAAAAGGTCATGAAAGCTGACTTACTTAGTAGGATTAATGCACAACTGCCACTGGGCACACCAGGAGTTCAAAAGGTCCAGTGCAGATTGAAGGGCTAGGTGGTTGGAAGGACTGTGAACTTGTTTGAAGATTTTACGGTCATCGGCATATAGTAAGATGAAGCTATGATTGGTTTCGAGAGCTTCATATAATTAGGCTTAATGTCCAATGCAGTTTTGTATAATGGGATTTACCAAGGTGAGAAAGATAAAATAAAAATAAACCAAGGGGTCAATGTTCTTGGGGTTGTAAGTGAATATTTAGAACTATTTGATGAGGGACAAGATCTTATTCCTAAGACCATTGTGGCATTTTCCCCCCTGTTTTTTTGGGCAATTCTCCTCTTTGGACAGTTTCTCCTCTGCGGACTGTTTATCCTCCGGACTTAGCCGAAGGACTTAGCGCGCATGTCGTTCGGCTAAGTCCGGACGACAACGTAACGACATGTGCGCCAACGACGGCCAAAATGCCTACGACTACAAAATGCAGCGACTACTGCCAGCGACTTCTGCCACGATTTCTGCCACACCTTTCGCCGCACCATTCGCCGCACCATTCACCGCACCATTCCCTCACCAGGTCCTGCCCCGCTTTTATAGCCAGTAAAGTGAGGAAGGATACCAAAAATGCGGTCATCCTGACCAAGGCTCAAAGGCTGTGATCCTGTATTCTGCGGCCGACGCCAGAAAACAGTTCCTGGCGCTCCAATTAAAAACTGCCACCCTATCTATCACCCATCCCATTATTTCCTCCCCTCCAAGGCTACCAATCGCCAACCTCCTGACCTTACCCATTCCACCTTCGTCCTTGTCGACAGACCCCCTCCTCAGCTGACTCGTGTCTAAGCTCGCCCTCTATTGCTTCCGAGACGCCGACCGGGTAACACCGTTGTGTGAGCCTGCTGACTAAGTCACTTTTGTACTTAAGAGAGAAGCTCAACCTCTCGTACTTGTTAAACTTAAACTATTTTCCGACTGGAAACTTTCATTACGGTCGCCTGGCACTCGACCTACGGGTAAATTATTGTAATTGGTTTGGTTCTATTTTGTGATTTGTAAAATATATTGATAGTAAGTTAAGTTTATGATTGATAATACTTGTGTTTCGTTCGTTTTCCTCATTTTTCTCACCCGAGCTTGGAAAGAGTTTGTGTTTTCAAGAGTGTTATCGGCGAGAAAATCTGCTCCTTCTCCCGATAGCGCTACAAACTGGTAGCAGAGCGTGGTTGTTCTTTTCCTGTCTTTCCAACGCAGTTGGTGAGTGTTGTATGAGGATCTGTGATCGTCATTATTTCTGGTATTTCATTTTCTTCCTTCACGGAAGTTTTGTCTCTGCCGCTAACGGCAATCTAAATAGGCAAGGGTTTTATTTTTCGTAATTTATTTCGTGTTCCTGGTTTCCAGTTCGAGGCCCTAGAATAGGTCATTGTAAATTCCTGTCGGAGTTTAGTGTGTGAATTCTTGTGTGACGAAGTTTTTTCGTCTTATCTTCCGGCAATTTGAGTGGAGTTTCGTCAGTATGCCTGGTGATTCAGTCGATCAGTACGCAAGGGCTTACTTGACCACGGCCGAGGACAGGCGTGCTAGATCTAATGGGGGATCTGTGCTTACACTTGAAACTTCTGGTGTTCCGGCGGAATCCACACCCAACGTGGTTCCCCGAGGCCAGGTGAACGAGCAGAATCCAACCCATGTCGCACCGCCAGTCCCAATGCAACCTGTTCTGCCGCTGTCTGAAGGTCTGGTCATAGTGAAGCAGCTGATCGCTGATTTTCCACCATTCGAGGTTTCCAATACAGAAAATTGGTATAATTTCATGTTGAAACTGAAAGAAATTGTCTCTCTTTCGCTAGTTCCTTTGTCTACGTTGTTGTATTTAGTCATTACCAAGCTGCCAGCTAGTTCTCATCAGTTTTGGCTCTCTATGTTAAATCAGAATCTTTCGTGGGCCGAAATTACCAAACGAGTTTGGGGAAGAATTGTAAGTGATCGAGAGTTTGACCGTCTTGTTACCACTAAAGTAAAGAGATTTCAGCTCCCCCGTGAAACTCCTAATGATTTCGTATGTTCTGTTCGTAACGCGATTCAAGTGTTGGCGTTAGAGTTCACCGAGTGCCAAACCGTTCGGTTAATTATTCGAGGGTTAAATCCTCTCACTAAATCCGCCATAATGTTTGCTCGCCAGCCCACGACCTTTGAGGAGCTAGACTCTGTCATAACCCAGGCGTCAAAGCATTTGATGGATTGTGCCGAGTACGCCAATACATTTCATAGTATTTCTCCTAATGTCTCCCCAGTTGCCGCAAGGCAAATAATTTGTTCGTATTGTCGTAAAATTGGGCATCATGCAAGGGAATGTCGGAAGAAAGCCCGTGAAACACGCCAACCAGCCGTGAGTTTCATGAGCGTACGTCAAAATTGTAACAGTAATTTGCCCCTTCTTCCGATAAAACTTCAGTCTGTTTCTTGCAATGCCCTCATTGATACTGGTTGTTCCGTTTCTATTTGCGACGAAAAGTTCTTCAAAACTCTTAAAATTCGCGGTGGCAAATCTCAAAAGTCTTCCGACTCTATCGAGCTATTGACAGTTTCTGGTCAACCGTTTCAATTAAGGATGTCGATCCAACTTAAGGTGCAAATCGACAAATTTTCCTGGCAGCATACATTTTATGTAGCCAATATTCCATTTCCAATTCTTCTAGGCCTTGATTTTATTCGGAAATCCAATATGATTGTTCATCCGAAAGCTGTCTCTTTTGAAACGTCTCCCGCTACTAAGTTAAATTTTATCGCTTATTCAGTTGACAATTGCGCATCGAGTGCGTATCCCGAAGTGCCAAGCAGCAGTCGGTCGACAGAGTCTTGCAGCAATCCTTTTCTCATTGAAAATGGATCTAATTCTTCGGATAATTTGATAAGTGAGTTAAAATATTTGTTGTCGCAATATCCCGATGTCATGACCCACGATTTGGGGACCACATCGCTTATGACTTACGAAATAGAATTAACTGACTGTAACCCGATTCGGAGTCATCCGTTCTCTTTATCTCCCGTTAAGGCACAGATCATGAAAAAACATGTGCAGTTGCTGCTCGACAAGGGAATTATTGAGAATTCTAACTCAAATTGGTCTTCTCCAGCCTTTTTAATTCCCAAGAAGGATGGTACGGAGAGGTTAGTTGTGGATTATCGTAAGCTTAATAAGCAGGTTCAAATAGACGGTTATCCCACTCCGTCGGTCGAACATGCATTTCAATATTTAGCTGACGCGAAATACTTTACCATACTTGATCTTAATTCTGCTTTTCACCAAATTCCTTTGTCTGAAAATTCGAAGAAATATACTGCTTTTGTCACACCGTTCGGGATATATCAATATACTCGTTTGCCATTTGGGTTTGCCAATTCTCCCCAAGTATTCACTCGCTTAATTAACGAGGTACTGGGAGATCTAAAGTATTCTTGTGTGTATCCTTATATCGATGATTTGTGTATCTATTCAAAAAATTCCAGGGATCATATTAATCACGTCGATGCTGTCCTTAAGAGACTTCGTTTGGCTGGACTTACTGTATGTGAGGAGAAGGTTAAACTTGGCACTACGTCTCTCACCTTCCTGGGCCACTTGATATCCCATGGAAAACTTCAAGTTGATCCTGACAGAGTTAAGCCAATCGAAAATTTCCCTGCTCCAAAGAGTTTGAAGGAGGTAGCGAGATTTCTGGGGTTATGTGGTTTCTATTCCAAGTTCATTCCAAGGTATTCTGAAATTTCTATTCCTTTAAATCGCCTTAAACGTAAGAATGTTCCCTTTCACTGGTCAACGGCAGAGAATGAAGCTTTTATTCAGTTAAAGCAAGCTTTGATTAAGTGCTGTCTTTCCCTCGTTTCGAGGAAGAATTTCACTTATTTGTTGATGCTAGTAGCCTCGCATTAGCTGCAGTGTTAAACCATAAAGTAAACGGTGATTTCATACCTGTGGCATTCGCTAGTAAAGCATTATTGGACCATGAAAGAAAGTTTTCGACTTACGAGTTGGAATGTATGGCTATATGCTGGGGTGTCGAGAAATTCAATGTGTACCTTCAAGTAAAACCTTTTCATTTGTATACTGATAATGGAGCATTGTCTTGGTTATTTTCACATCCCAAACAGCTGGGAAAGTTTGGTAGAATGATTCTTAAACTCTCTTCTTATAAGTTCACCATCCATCATGTACGGGGAACTGCCAATAATGTAGCTGATTGCCTTTCTCGTGTCGTTCCTGTGTCTAGTGATAATGTTGCTAGTGATATTGATTCATCTAAAGTTGGTGATGATCTATTTCCACCAATGGCTTGTGTATTGAATAATGTTCCTTTATCATTTGTTAATATTAGAGACCATCAAAGGTCAGATCCTACTCTGAGGGAGGTTCTCCAGAAATTGCAGAAAGATCCCTTGTCTTGTGCAAATTATTTTGTTAAGAACCAGCTGCTATGTTTTGGCAATTCAAAAACTCTTAGAGGGAAGGTGGTTTTACCTGTCGTGCTTCGACCAATGATATTCCAATATTTTCATTGCTCTAGTTTTGGCGCTCACCTGGGAATGTCCAAAACTTATGAGAAAATTAGCAGGGAATATTGGTGGAAGGATATGAAAAGGGAAATTTTTGACATGGTCAGAAATTGCCACTTATGTCAGACATGTAAACCTAGAAATTGTTCTTCGCCTGGCATGTTATCTTCTAACATCCCTTCTGATGTCTGGGAAAGAATTTATATCGATTTTGTCGGCCCATTTCCATCCACAAAGGGTAGTAATCAGTATATTTTAACACTGATTGATGGGTTCTCTAAATTTTGTATAATGGAGCCTGTACGAAAGGCTACAGCTGGTGCTGTTGTGTCTGTCCTCACTCAAAGAGTTTTCTCCAAGTTTGGTTTTCCAAAATATCTGGTCTCTGATAATGCTTCAGTTTTTAAGTCACACCTGCTTAGGGAGATGTGTTTACAACTTGGTATAAAACAAGTTTTCACATCTCCATATTACCCTTGTGCTAACCAAGTCGAAAGACTTCATCGAAATTTAAAATCTGCCTTGACAATTTTATGTAACAATGTTCACTCTACATGGGACCTTTTCCTCTATGATCTAAACTTTGCTTTCAATACTGCTGTACACGGTAGCACTGGCCAATCTCCTGCCAAAATAATGTTTGGTAGACAACTGCCACATCCTCTTACAAATCAGTGGTCAATTCCTATTGAGCTGTTCGAGGATAAAATTAAGGATGATCAGAGGAAAGCCTACTTGCAACAAGTGGTCGCCAATCTTAAAAAGGCAAGGGCAAAACATGGGGAGGCTTTTAACAAACTCCACTCTCCAGTAAATTTTGCCCCTGGGGATTTAGTTCTTTGTAAAAATCATCCTATTAGCTCAAAGGCAGACAAGAGAACAGCCAAGCTAATGCCTCTTTGGGAAGGTCCTTTCATTATTAAAAAATTTGTGTCTCCTGTAACAGTTGTTCTTGAGCTATCACATGATAAAGAAAAAATATGCCATGTCTCTCAGTTAAAAATTTATCATCGTGACTCTGTGAATTCTCACTAGCTCAATATGGTGTGACTTTTGCATTTTTCAAATTAACTCAATGAAATACTATGATTCTATTTAAACACACTGTTATTTGTTGCCTTTTAGTTGATCAATATGTACTATTCTATTAATATATTATTATACAAATACTTAATAATGTGAACACAGTGATCACCATACTTAATGTTGTCTTCCTCTCAAAGTGTGCAAATTGTGAAATCTGTTGGAGGACGAATGGTCTGATTGGAATGGGATGTGGGGAGAACAGCCAGGAACATTCCCGAGGTGACTCGCTTCCAGATAAGTTGCGGAGGGTCAATGGCTGTTAAGATTCATGTGTGTGACATCGACAGTGATTATATCCATTGTCCTCCCAGGGTGATTAGTGCTTTCTTTATGGTGATTAACTGTGTAATTGCAAGCATTATCATTTTCTGTCTCTACCTGGCTATCTAATTTCTGTAGTCAGGTTATGTATGTTGAATATTGGGTTGTTAGGTCATGTATCTGGCGTAGGGGGTGCGATCCCATCGCCCGGCAATTATAATGATTGTCGCAAACAGCACCCAGCTCTTGTATCATGCTTAGCTGGTCTGGGGTTCCAACCCCCAACAAATTTTGAATTGAATTATCCATGACGGTGGCCACTAAATTGTTTTTTCTATTAATTAGCTTTTTTCTAACACGTTTGACTTAACCTGGCCCGAGAACTGATTGAATCTCTCATCTTACCCAAATTAATTTTCCATTTTTTGCTGTTTTTTCATGGAAAACAATTTCTTACATATGGGTAGTGACATTGGAGAGATATCAATCTAATTTGTCATTAAAATGACTCCAATCTTATCCTGAGTCATTTCTATCAACCCAAATTCCTTCATTGAGTTATCAATGCTTAACAGTACAACCCAATTGGTTGTGCGAAAAAATTTAATTAGTTTTAAGGTCCATGAAATTGATTGACCTCTCATCCTGAGTCGTTCTATCAACCCAACTTCTTCAATGACTGTGTTTATGCTTAACAGTGCAACCCAAGTGGTTGCATAAAACCATGTAATTAGTTTTTAAGGTTCATGAATATGGGGGATCCACTCACAAATTTTGAATTAATCATTAATATTATTAATACTAGGGTGAACTTGGAATACAGAATTATTGTTATACTTGAATTATCATTAATATTGTTAATACTAGGGTGAACTTGAAATACACAATGATATTGTTATACTTTAATTATCTATAATATTATTATTACTAGGGTGAGCTTTGAATATAAAATAATATTGGTATATATGTATGATTATTATAATTTTCTAAAGTATATTTAACTGATGTCACACAATTGCATACTATTACTTTCAATGAATACAAGTCTACTTTCATTGAACAATTGTATAATCCTGCCTTCAAGAATATTTGCTTTGTCTTATGCAATATTCTCTTTCTAGTTAATTCATTACACCTGACGAGTCAGATGTTTCGTCTACTGGGTGTTGGTTTTTTTGTTACTTAGATTTATTTCTCATATGTTGGATGTTGCCAGCTGGACATCCAAATTATTTATGATAATTGATATCAAAGATGCTATCATATCATTCTACTGGTCCATGTTTGTGACAGTCAGAATATACTTTAATCATTTGTTTGAAGGCTGTGTGAACCAGTGTCATACTGAAAGCTTGTATGAATCTGAAATGTTACTAAACTGGGTTATTAACTTCAACATGTTTATTAGTGATTATCCTTCTACACTGAATGATCAGCTGTTCCACCTTTGTGGTCCAGAAAGGAGAGGAGGTTCTTGTCTGTGGGTGTGTGTGCTCGGTTTCTTGGCAATATTGTTCAGTAAATTGCCTCTTAAGCCATAAACTGGCATTGTGAATTCAGTGAAAGTGTCCCTCTAGCATTTAAAAAGGTGTCATTGATTCAATCATCATTCCTCATCCGGGAGTCAATTCTGTGCCTGATTTCCCCCAGTGGATGTGGCATTTTCCCCCCTGTTTTTTTGGGCAATTCTCCTCTTTGGACAGTTTCTCCTCTGCGGACTGTTTATCCTCCGGACTTAGCCGAAGGACTTGCCCGAACGACATGCGCGCTAACGACATGTGCGCCAACGACGGCCAAAATGCCTACGACTACAAAATGCAGCGACTACTGCCAGCGACTTCTGCCACGATTTCTGCCACACCTTTCGCCGCACCATTCGCCGCACCATTCACCGCACCATTCCCTCACCAGGTCCTGCCCCGCTTTTATAGCCAGTAAAGTGAGGAAGGATACCAAAAATGCGGTCATCCTGACCAAGGCTCAAAGGCTGTGATCCTGTATTCTGCGGCCGACGCCAGAAAACAGTTCCTGGCGCTCCAATTAAAAACTGCCACCCTATCTATCACCCATCCCATTATTTCCTCCCCTCCATGGCTACCAATCGCCAACCTCCTGACCTTACCCATTCCACCTTCGTCCTTGTCGACAGACCCCCTCCTCAGCTGACTCGTGTCTAAGCTCGCCCTCTATTGCTTCCGAGACGCCGACCGGGTAACACCGTTGTGTGAGCCTGCTGACTAAGTCACTTTTGTACTTAAGAGAGAAGCTCAACCTCTCGTACTTGTTAAACTTAAACTATTTTCCGACTGGAAACTTTCATTACGGTCGCCTGGCACTCGACCTACGGGTAAATTATTGTAATTGGTTTGGTTCTATTTTGTGATTTGTAAAATATATTGATAGTAAGTTAAGTTTATGATTGATAATACTTGTGTTTCGTTCGTTTTCCTCATTTTTCTCACCCGAGCTTGGAAAGAGTTTGTGTTTTCAAGAGTGTTATCGGCGAGAAAATCTGCTCCTTCTCCCGATAGCGCTACACCATTCACATAAAACTAGACCCATTACTCAAACTACATAGTTGTTCATCCACCCAGGAGAATCCCTTTTTCAATGCTTGAAAAACTTAGTTTGAAAGATTGAATGGAATAGAATGCAGGACTTAGGAATTGAATCTGTGACTACAACAACAAATTGGGTTAATAAGCTGATGACAGTAATTGGGAAAAATTATTACATTAGGATCTGATACGATCCAAGAATTCCAAATCACATATTCAGTCTCCCACTTTCGAGGAAATATCCTTTAAACTTAGGGGGGCCAAGTATTTTACAAAACTTGATGGAAATTCTGGATTAATTTAGCTCACATTGGATGAATATAGCTTCAGGTTGTGAACGTTTCAGGCAGGGCCCTTTGGTTGCTGGAAATATAAATACCTTCCCTTGGGTCTTAATTAGGCCCCAGAATTATTTCATAGAATTGTGCCACAGATTTTGGAAAATTTTGAGGGGTTAAAATTTGGAACAAATAAATGACAACTGAATTCAATGGAAGTGAATATCTTGGTTACAAGTTAAATGCTGAAGACATTGAAAAAGTAGTGTTGATAGTGAAAGAAAAAAACCCAATTCATAATAACATGGAATCTCTTAAGAATAAAAAGAGTATAGAGGATATGTATAAGGTATGATTAATTATGTTTCCAAATTTACACCAATCTTTTCAGAAGTCACAAAACCACCAAGGGATTTAATAAAAGATCATTCAATACTTGAGTGGAATACTGCATTTCACGAGCATTTGAACCGTTGAAAAATAAATTAATAAAAGCCCCTGTATATTAGCTTACTATGATTTCAATGGGCCGTGAACATTGTCTATAGATGCTAGTAGCATAGGATATATGCACTATTGGTTCAATATAATAGGCCCATAGCAATATTCACTCCCAATGCCTCAAGGGCACCTACTAAAATCCAAACTAACTATGCCCAAATAGAGAAAGAAATGCTAAGCTCATAATTTGGGTGTGAGACATTTAGGCAGTTTGTCTTCGGTAGATGGGCAAATGTAGAGACATTTTGACATTTTAAAGTATTTCCGTCCGTTCCTGTTTCAGAAACATAAGATTATAACAATTTAGTTGGAAAACCCATTAGAGAATCAAAAACATATGCACATACTAGGGATGATCTTCTCCTCTTAATAAAAATTACAATTGCTCAAAATTACTTCACTTTCAAAGGCATTTTCAATAAACAAGACTAAACGGGTCTTACAATAAGTTGCCCACTCTCTCTGCTTCTGGCGGAAATATTTCTAAATAATTTAGAATAAAAACTATTCACATAGCAAGACAAACTCCTTCAATGTGTCCATTATTGGTATCGATATGTGGACAACTTAACCTTCTTCTGGGCAGGAGCGGAACTACAGTTGGATCAGTTCCTCACAAATTTTAATAAACTGCACAATAGTTTGCCATTCATGATGGAGAAGGATGTGGATGGCAGTCTGAATTTCCTCGATCTTACTATCTCAATGACAGTACAAGAGGCACCAATTCTCAATCTATTGAAAACCTAAAGCCAGATATCACATCATTCCCCAATCATCACATCATTTTTCCCCGAAAACACTGCCGCATTCCATACAATGGCAACACCGTTTCATCCACCTTCCCCCATCAGCGGAGAGTTAAAATACCGAACTGCAAAAGATGTACTGCATTGCCATAATAAATGATTTCTCGATAGGACTACATAGTAAAAAAAAATGTAAGGGAAAAACATTAACAGATGGTTGTAACGATACCGTTGGTGAAAGTTGGTTACACGCCAAAGGGTTGGCAGTACACCCAGTGAAACAATGGGGAAAACAATGGTGACCAAAAATGGTGAAGGAACACAGGAAGGGGTAGCAAGGAGAAGTCGGGAGTTGTTGTTTGAAGTGAGTGATGAGAGGATGTTTTTCAAAAACGGCAAAGGAGTGAAGAGGAAGGAAGAGTATTAAAAAAAGGTGTACGGGAAGAAGAGAACGAGCGGGGACGCAACGGGGGAAGACGACCCAACCGACGGAGGGGAGAAATGGACGATCGCCGGGGGAAGGCAACCCAGTGCCGCCATCCACCACTTGACATCGGCCCCAGCAGTGGACGATCGCCGGGGGAAATCACCGGATTTGTGATCACCCAACTGAATTAAAGCAGGACCATGGGTCATAAATAAGAGAAAGGTAGGTTACATTATTGGAACATTAATAACTAGCGACAATAACCTCAGGAGGTGCACACAGGAACGAATTGAAGCTGGAAATAGGTCTATGCCAATTTAAAATTATTCAAGAATAGATTAGTAAGTAGATCACTGAAAATGAAACTTTACATGACGTTAGTACGGCCATTGGTGACTTATTGTTCAGAGACTTGGACAATGATAATGGCAGATGAGGGAAGACTCAGAACCTTCGAAAGACATATCCTCCGTAGAATATATGGCCCAGTATATGGCCAGGGGGACTGGAGGATAAGATATAATGAGGAAATAGAGCAGCTAATCGAAGGAAAGAACATAGTAAAGTTCATCAAGTCACACAGGATACGATGGCTGGGACATGTCGGGAGAATGTAAGGAGAGGAGATACCAAAACGGATGGTTAAACGATGGCTATTCAACAGAAGAAGGCAGGGAAGACCTAAGAGCAGATGGATGGACCAAGTGCTGTGTGACCTGGGCAAGATGGGAGTGAGAGGCTGGCGGGAGAAAACTGCCGATAGGAAAATATGGAAAGCAACAGTGCAGCAGGCCAAGGCCCACACCAGGCTGTAGTGCCACGAAGAAGAAGAAGGTTACATTATTGGCGCCACAACGTGTCGGGCATGACTACTCAAGGATATTGAGACCACGAGGTACCCGAGTAAGAATACACGAGACGTAGGTATATATAAAATGACAGAAATATTAGAAGGGAATGGTATGGAAGCAATATTGAGGGAGAAGGGAAAGGAACGAGAGAAGGAAAAAGAAGAGTAGAGAAAGAGAGATGAGACATGGAAGGAAGAGTGCATTTTGGACCTGGAATTAGCGTTGGAATCATCTCACATAATGTGAAGGCTCTGCCATAATTCCTAGCGTTATTAGCGTGATATGATGACGTCGTTAAGGAGGCGAGGCCGCCTAGGGAGCCGTTTATAAGGCGAGAAGGATATGGCGACCGAGCGGAGCGCGAGACACCGCCATGGCAAAGGCGACAGGATAGTAATTCATACCAAGGACGTGGATATTATCCACAGCCGGGAAGTAGAAACGGCCACGCACAAGGACCCAACCGAGGATCACCGATTAAATCCATGGTGATCGAGAGGGAGGACGGATTCAAGGAGGATGGAGACCAGACGGAAAATTGTTAGCGGCATGGCACCACCAACGTCCCATAGTGCCAGTGGCCAAAAGCAGCAAAAAGGGGGACGAACCCAGGATCAAACGGAAGAGGAAAAGAACATATAGACAGAAAGTGGGACCGAGAAGAATGCCGGAGGAAGAGATCCAAGAGGGGGAGTATCTGGCTGAAGAAAAAGCAATCCTAAACTTATTTGAATCGCCAAGAGATTTTTTAATGGAAGGAGAGGAGAAGGAGCCTGACGAGATGAAATGCCTGGAGATAGGAGTCTTAATTGAGGGGATACAGGCAACAGCACTGATAGACACGGGTTCAGAATTGACCTGCATTAGTGAACAATTCTATCAGGAAAACCACCGAATATTTAAGAATACATTGGAATAACCTGTCAAAGGGATTCAGATTATTGGGGCCCTTGAGAAAAGAAGTGGACGCATAAGGAAACAAATATGCCCATGCATTAAAATAGGGGAAATAGAGGTAAACGTGGCTTGCACGGTGATTCCCCACTTAGTTAAACCCGTCATAATGGGGACGGACACATTAATCATACTATCAGCGAGAATCGATAGCGACCATCGGAGAGTGAAAGAAAAAGAAGGAGAAAAAGAGAGCGTATGTATTTTCAAGGGGGCGAACATGGGATCGCAAGATTATGGGTTGTGTATAAAGGAGGATCGGAAGCAAAGAGACGGACGCGACGACAACGAGACGAAGGGTTTGGGAGAAAATTATGGGAGTGGAAGATGTACCCGACGAGGAGAGGTGGAAACTAGCGGCAGTAGATGATCAGTATAAGGATATCTTCAGCGATTGGCCCGAGTTAATAATAGGGTATGAATACAGGATCCATATGAAGTAAGAAGAGTTCTGCCACCGGGGGTACGGGATGCCATTAAACTTCCGAAGACAGGCACGGGAGGCGATAGAAGAGATGTTGTCAAAAGGGATCGCCGAAGGAAGCTCATCTAGTTACATTTCACCCCTAATGTGTGTGATCAAGAAGGACCACAGAAAACATATCCGGAAGAGAATAGAATACCGTGTTGGAGACAGGATTCTAATACGTACGTGCAGGATGTCTGGCAAAGAGAAGGGGGTATTCCGTGATTTCCTCCCGATTTTTTAAGATAAAAAAATTATTGACAGCGGTAAAAAAATTATTAAAGCGTTGTATTTAACAAAATCCGATATATATTAGGAGAAAAAAGTTAAAACTAGTTTTCATTAAATGATCTACGATACTTACATTTTGAAACGTAAACAAATCCCCGTTTAAGCTTCAAATTTTCCACCAACAAAGTGCAGCTGCCGAGCAAAGTTTAAGATGCTATTTACAAATCCAAGCATGGTTTGGAAATCAATTGAACCCACTCGAGTACGGTTGGCAAATGGGTCAAGATGGCCTGGAAGCAGTTTATTCAAAAGATCCAATGATACCCTGTGGGATTTCCGAAAAAATTTAATGTCGCTGTGATACCGGGTGTTGGTAACTTGTGTGGCTGTCGTAAACATGGCTTAAAATGTATTCGATTATGTCTAAATTGTAATGGCGAAAGCTGCACAAATGTTCCTTGTATTGAACATGAAGAAATCGAAGAGACTAATGAGAATGATATTTTAAACAATACATTCCTTGACAATAGTGAATGTCCTTCAATCATACCTCATGTTCAATATGAGGAAAATCTAAACATATATGATGAATGTACTGAAAATGTCTTGGAGGAGAGTAACGGCATATGTCAATCTTATTTTTAAAAAGTGTCGACATAAATAAATTGTTTTAATGAAATGAAAAAATGTGTATATGTTTCTTACATTTTAATAAACATAAGCTTATATTAAAAAGTTATTAGTACAGTAACTACGTAGTGAGTCGCAATAATAATAAAAAATGAATAATAACAATTGAATCTAATTATATCTCGTACATATGTCTGCATAAATAAATTGTTTTAATGAAATGAATGAATGTGTATAATAAGTTTCTTCTATTTTAATAAACATAAGCTTAAATTAAATAGTCATTAGTAAGTAATTACAGTAACTGCGCAGTGAGACAATAATAATAAAAATGAATAATAACAATTGAATCTACAATTATATCTTTTAGCCGATAGCGTATTGGTCAATTATTTTCCAAGGTACCCCTAATTAAAAAATAAACGTCGAGATTAGTCCATAAATAGCGGAGATAGAGCGACTTTGTACGCGCTCCTCCGTTTGAAGTTTCAAATTGTTTTTCAAGCGCGCGGCAGCTCCGTGATTCACCGCCGCTCTCTACCCCCTTCACGCGTCCCATTGTTTGCTGCCGCGTCCGCCGTGAATACGCTCCACTTTGTTCACGCAATTTTATAATAAAACATATTTTTATTTGAAAAAGTAATTGCACTATTCAAATATAAGCCTTTGTTTGTGTAACACCGTTGAAATGGTTTCTTAACTTTTATAAATAAAGCCTCTGCGATTTAAAGAAAAAAATCCTATCTCGGCTCCTATTGGTCGTAAGGACTTTATGTTTATCATGAATCTGAGAAATCAAACCAGCTTACAGAATATCCAAGTTAGAAACTGGTGTGACCAACAGCCAAAGCCGTAATTTGTTTATTAAAAAACGCTAGTCTGAAAAAGTATTCTTTTTAAACGTTTATTTCTATGACTTTTTAATGATTTTTCGAATTGGTTTTTATACTACTTGTAATATAAGTCTTTGGGAGTAGAATTCCGTTGAATTTGACTCAATAACTCCGCTACAAGATAGCAATTATTAACTTTAAAACACTGTCTCCGGATAAACAATAGGCCATATCTCAGCAAAAAATTCAAAAATCACATGAAAAAAATATCGTTGTATTAATAATCACAAGCGCTTTCCTTCAAAGCAATACAAATCGTGACAAATTCATTTTTGCACTTTATATTTAATTAACAAAAAACGCCCATTTTCACCGTTTTTTTTTGCTTTTTCGCAATAACTAATTCATCGATTTCGACGTACGACGACTCAAATGAAAGATTATTTGATTACCCACAAATTTTATTATGGCCATTTTTTCGTAAGTTCATTAGTTATTGAAATAATAACAAAAAGGATATTTCGGCGCCCTAAAAACAATCACTATTTAGCAACCGCCCATAAACTCGAGTCGAACGCACATGGGGAGGTCATTTCATGCCCACCTGCACACTCCTGATCAGATTTCATCCACTAGTCATCATCAGTATGAAAAAATACCTATTGATTGGACTAGTTGGGCTTCTACCACCCCAGTAGGCGACCATAGGCGGTGGCCGTTAATTGAGGCGGCTTGGAAGTATAGACCCATCTTAAAGCAGCAAATAATATGAAGAGAGTATATTTTCGACTACCTTAGACGCCTGACCGTATGTCTCTATTTCAGTTTGGTTGGTTATTAGTGGGAGACGACCGCCATTAAGAGAATATTTGCGTCATTGAGCACAGGAGGATGGGCTAGTTAGGGGAGGATTAATTGGGAAACGCAGGATAGGTGGAGGGAAACCTGGCGTCGGGAAAAGCCTGCTCTGAACGAAAGGTGCTAAGGGGAACTCGGTTTAAGTCAGCTGGAGCGCTAATCGCGGGGCATTGTGTGCACATCGTAATGATTTTTCAAGTAAGTCGAAAAAAAATTCTAGGACAACAAATTATTAAAGTAAATCACTTAATGCGTTGTAACTAGCCATACAGGCAGTAATGGAAACGATACAAGATTTATATTCTATTTTTTTTTCATTAATTAAAGCATGCAATGAATAGTGTTTGGCGTGGTGTTCAAAATTTTGTACGAAATGATGTTGAAATGCCTACGTTGTTTTCAAATATTAGACTCAGCGTGACACCTCAATATTTGTTAGCTTCAGTTATAATTATAATAAATGTATTATTTCGATCAAAGAAAATCTGTACTGTATGGAATCGAACTACTACGGAAATATATGTCATTTTCCATAAGTCTACGTACTAAAATAGCATTTAATTAATAAATCGGTAATTTTGTACACTTTTAATCGTAGATTTTACTAATAAGAACACGTAAGCGAAGTTTCACACAAATCTGTTTACAAACAAAAATCACCCCAAGCACGTTTTCGTCCAATCCGACGGAAGGAGTACTGTCCTTCAAAACTCTCCACATGGCACCCAAGTAGGAATCGGAATTACAGAGAAAATCTCCGCCTCTGCCTGGATTCGAAACTAGCCCTCGGATGGAAAGCCGGTACTCTAGCCAACACAGCTGTCATGTGTGCCACTGCATCAATTGACGGACCTTCTAGGTGAGCATTCTAGCTAAATATTGTACTCACCGCGACCATTACCGTCAAAGGCCTGGTGGACTAAGGCTTAACCAACGGTTTCACAGCTCTACTTTTAGCGAAGGACGCCACTTGGTACTCACTCCAACACTACTCTCATTTGTCATTATGTATATAACCTAATGTACCATCAAGGTTTGGGGACATATTTCCACGTAGAGAGCTGCTGGTCTTGCTGCCATTCAGACTTGCAACGTGAAAACTTCGTTGAATAAATTCTGTTTGCCTACTTACGCTTAAGTTCTACCCCTTTAAGTTTAACCCTAAATTATATTGTCTAGTAGCGGTGGAATTAAGTGTTGGCGTAGCGAAATGGCTTCAGCAACAACTGTTTCGGTTATAAAACTATTTCAAATAACTGTTGCAAACAACAGGTTAGTTTCGTTATCGTGTCGCAGCCACGCCGCACAGTGGGCTCAAATCGAAAATCGCCGGACAAAAGTCCAAAATTGCTTTTTTTGAGATAACGTCTTGAAACTTGGTACATATACACACAATTGATTAGTGATTATGGAATGGTAAGCCATTTTTCATAGGTCTTACCCGTTACTTAGATACAGAGGCTCAAACACGACCAAATTTCCTAAAAAGCGCCCGCTCTCATTTTTCTTCGAAAATCTTAAACGTTGAGCAGATATAGGAGTAATGGAAGGATTTACATGAAATAAAAAACATTACCATTTGTAAACAGGGTACTTTACCTATACTATGCATAACTTTCAGACATATTTGCTCATATTTGAGTCCTATTATGTCACAAAATGGCGGACCCTTTTTTTAGACAAAATTGTACATAAAGTAGACAATATAATCCTTATTCGGAAAATGGTCTCTGGGATACTTCATTAAAGTATAAACTAAACATATTTCTAGATTATTCCGTAAAAATATTTGAAAAAAGTTTGCGACGCCGAGAATAAACTCGATTTTTCGATCGCGCGTCGCGGCCCGGCTCCGCGCAGCGGGACGTGGAAATACAGTGACTCCATTCGATTGTTCAAGTTGTGTGCACCTTAACTCCTCGAATCCAACTTTTCCGGGCTATGCATGTTGTCACGGATTTCTAAAGATTCTAAACTGAAGATTTTGCGAGGATATTGGATCGAGAGAATGGATCAGTGCACGCGTAACTGCGGTACATTTGTTTTTCTTTGGATAATTTTCGGAATCATACTGCAAATTATGAACGTCTTTCAACTCATAAAAAGAATGCGGGTTATCGGGGCACCATGCATGTTTTCCATAAAAAAGGCAACGTTAGGGTTCCCTTCTTTCCCTTCACCCTCTCCTCCCCCACCCCGAATAACACCCTCCGCCTTTACTCCCAGAGGGTGGCGCGAAAAGGAACGTTTTATGACACCGGGCTGCTGTTGACTGTATTAGCGGGGATTTCAGTGGCGCCCTTCCTTTAAGAAATGCATATTGACAGGCAGTTGTAGTTTGTTTTTGGTGAAGTAATGTTGTGCCTGTGCTCTCGTGAGTTTGGAAAACCCATAGTATCTGGTTATTTGGCTCGTGAAATGCTGACATATTTCCTGCTCCAGTTTTCTGTGGCGACAGCAGTATTGTTTATTTTCTTAAAAGTAAATATATCTCTTTCTTAAGGTAAGCAATTTTTTTTAATTTCTTCTTTCTAACCAAAGACGTTTTTTACCCACATTATGCGTCGTAATTTTCTCATCTGTGTTCATATGTATTTTGTTATATTCTCTTAGTTTTTCTTTTACGACGCGATCTTACTGCTTACTTTAATTTCTAAGTATCATCATTTTTTTCTTTTATCCTTCGTATATTATATTTTCTTAAATTTTTGGATCGTTACACATGTTTTTCCTCAAACGTGAGGTGATATGCCTTCACACCAGATCACGTGTCTTGAGCTCCATAAAAAAGTAACGGATTTGAAGTGAAAATCATTAAATGACAAAAAAGAATATTTGATTTATTATTTGTCACGAATATTAGATTTAGGGTCAGATGATGACGCTCTAAATAGTCTTCGTAAATTTATTTGGATAAGTGTTATGGTGCCCTACATGAGGAAGTGGGAAAAGTGTTCCCGGAATAACGAGCGATTTTTGCTGCATCATAATTTTTGAATTTGAATTATGAAGATATGAATAACATAACATCCATGAAAAATCGACCGGCAGCCTTATACTAATATGCTTATGGTTTATCGACGGTGCATTGCTACATTCGTTTTTTAGTGTCTTTTGCATATTTCGTATCGACTGGATTTTAGGTAATGTCAGGTGAGATACATCAAAGCTCAAGGTGTAACTTTTAATTGCTTAAATCCATATTATTCTGAAAAATAAATTGCTAAATTATAATTAAATTCCTTTCTAGACTCGTGGTTATCTTAAAATACAGCTGTGCAAAGCAAAGGCAAAGGAAAATACGAATGATGGAAATACAGATAGAACGTTTTTTTGATTCTCCTAAACTGGCAGCTGATGTAACAGGTAATGGTGTAAATTCGCTTATATGCTCAGAGATAGCTACATATGGTCAATGCCACGTATTACACTCAACAAATCAACAGTGAGTTTGCTTGATGAGTATTATACTTCTGCTTGCGAGGCTAATTCATGTTTTCTTATATTTTCATTTCAGGAGTAGAGTATGAGCTTATAATAATATTTTCAATTATTCTGAAGGAAATTTCAAGTGGCCTACTACTAAACGACCAGGCATTTTTACTTTACTGCCTGAGGACGGTCGAATTATACATTGAGCTCTATCCCTGGTACTACATGCCGACCACGGTCCATAAAGTGCTCATACATGCCGCGGAAATTTCGAAAGGGGAAATTCTTCCCTTAGGCCAGCTATCCGAAGAGGCGATGGAGGCTCGCAATAAGGACGCCAGGATATTCCGAGAATGATTCACGCGGAAACACTCCAGGATGGCCACCAATGAGGACCTATTCAAAAGACTTTTGATCACATCCGATCCATTGCTTTCCTCGTCCATATATTTGACTGTGAAGGCTCATAGGAGGCTTCCGAAGGAATTACGGGAACTATTACTAATACTTGACAAAGAAGATAGATAGAAGCAATAGAATCAAACAGCGAGTATGAGTAGTAATTACGACTCGTCCGAGGACTAAGAATTTAGCTTGAAATGAACAATCAGCAATGGAAGTTGGGTCAACGGTGTTGTAGTGACGGATTCGCGGGGATGGGTGAGTGGTTAACGTGGTTAAGGAAAGGATGGTGAAAAGGCGATCGCATAGTCAGGAGCCCACTACCCACCACCCTTTGCCCGCTCCCTTACCCACCCTTGCTAATCCCTCATGAATCCCTCCTGCCGACCCAACTTCCTCTCCTTTCATTTTCTCCGGGTATTCCCTACTTGAGTTTTTTTTCCCTTCATTGCCTCAAACAGACCTCTCACTTTCATCTATCTCTCTCATGGAGCGCGTCGGTACACGTGCGACCAACTCATCTCCTCTAGCTGTTTCTTAACCTTCATTCCCATTCCTAAATATACACATGGTGTGTGCTTTCAGAAATTCGTCAACTACCTGAAGATGACTCGGTGAATTAAAACCAAGGCTGCTCTGAGGTTGAAAATCATTTCGGAAAATAATATTTGGCTTCTTTTCAGTATCTTACTATGTTATTTCATTAATGTTATTGAATTAATCATTACCGGTACTGACAACATCAAAACAAATTTAAGCCATTCTAGTTTATGGCCATCCTATTTTCAAAATACCTTTTCTCTTTTACCATATTCCGCGTAAGGTTTGGCGCAGCAAATTCTATACAAAACAACATCAGTTTTACAGTTTTGTTTAATATATTATCGATGAATCTAATTGTGTTTTCATCTATGTATATTCCTTTAATATTCGTCGACAGCATGTAATTACAGTATGTGCTCAGTATTGCGAAATAAAAATGCACAACCACTAGAGACTTAAGTTTAAATTAATCCATCCCTAAAACATAATGATCCAGTTTGTCACTCAATACAAAGATATGATATTGCGCATAACAGAGCTTTTTGAAAATAAAAACTCATGAAATTATGCAGATTTTAAACTCAAGCTTGAATTTCATTGTAAGGAGCTATAAAGAATGATAATATGAAAATGATTCCCTTTAGGTAATTCCTTAAAAATTAATATTAATTTACATAGATTACCAGTTCCAAGTTATTTGTAGGAGAGTATCTACTATTATTATTTCTGGCGCATCAAAGAGTCGGTTAACGAAGACTGACAACAAGTTGTAATTTGCCAAGCAGGCATGTTTTTTTTAAGGTTACACATTGTCATAAATCGTTCCTTTTCGCGCCACCCTCTGGGAGTAAAGGCGGAGGGTGTTATTCGGGGTGGGGGAGGAGAGGGTGAAGGGAAAGAAGGGAACCCTAACGTTGCCTTTTTTATGGAAAACATGCATGGTGCCCCGATAACCCGCATTCTTTTTATGAGTTGAAAGACGTTCATAATTTGCAGTATGATTCCGAAAATTATCCAAAGAAAAACAAATGTACCGCAGTTACGCGTGCACTGATCCATTCTCTCGATCCAATATCATCGCAAAATCTTCAGTTTAGAATCTTAAGAAATCAGTGACAACATGCATAGCCCGGAAAAGTTGGATTCGAGGAGTTAATGTGCACACAACTTGAACAATCGAATGGAGTCACTGTATTTCCACGTCCCGCTGCGCGGAGCCGGGCCGCGACGCGCGATCGAAAAATCGAGTTTATTCTCGGCGTCGCAAACGTTTTTCAAATATTTTTACGGAATAATCTAGAAATATGTTTAGTTTATACTTTAATGAAGTATCCCAGAGACCATTTTCCGAATAAGGATTATATTGTCTACTTTATGTACAATTTTGTCTAAAAAAAGGGTCCGCCATTTTGTGACATAATAGGACTCAAATATGAGCAAATATGTCTGAAAGTTATGCATAGTATAAGTAAAGTACCCTGTTTACAAATGGTAATGTTTTTTATTTCATGTAAATCCTTCCATTACTCCTATATCTGCTCAACGTTTAAGATTTTCGAAGAAAAATGAGAGCGGGCGCTTTTTAGGAAATTTGGTCGTGTTTGAGCCTCTGTATCTAAGTAACGGGTAAGACCTATGAAAAATGGCTTACCATTCCATAATCACTAATCAATTGTGTGTATATGTACCAAGTTTCAAGACGTTATCTCAAAAAAAGCAATTTTGGACTTTTGTCCGGCGATTTTCGATTTGAGCCCACTGTGCGCCGTTGCGCTCTGTGCTGTGAAGTGGCAACTGATAGTTGGAGCTGACTGTTTCGTCTTCTAATCAGTTCCGGTTGCACTGCACGTGTGGCTGCGTTGCGGTTATAAGCTACAATTTGTTGCATTTGAATCTATTGCAGGCGGTTGCTGGTTTATTCAGCTCACACAAGTTGCAGATAGACTTAGAACTGTTAAGTACCTACCTATCTTTCATGAATCCAAATGAAATTATTGCTTTATTTAAGTGAAATATTTATTGTTACATATAATACAGAACTACCAGCCATGTTCTATTAGCGCCGATCGATTGCCTGTGGTTTGGTGTACTATCACTTTCAAAAGTCGGTCCACGCGGTGAGCGCGGCCAACTTCGCATTTCGCTGAATTCGAACTTCGGGTATTGCCTATGCATTCAGCGACTACTAAGGGCCAACTTGACTCATTTCCACTCAACTATGGAGACCCTCGTATGACCTTCTCCCGCTATCGCTGACCAGCCAACTCCCCCGACTCCAAGTGGTAGGCAACGGTAGGCGGAGAATGCAAAAGGGCAAGGCGTTAGGTGTTTTTCACTCTTATGAGTAGCGGGATTAATTGTATTCTTCAAAAATCGAGGGAATAGATCGACGAACCGACCACCACAAAGCAATTTTTTGAGGATAATTCTCGACTTTGCGTTTTACCCTGGACAGCTAACTCCCCGACCTTTCTCCTATTGAGAATGCGTAGGGTAACATTGTGAATGAGTGGCATTACGACGGAGAAAGAACTGAGTAAAACTTTATAAGTATATATACGGGATGTTTTGAATTCTTTAAGTCAACGTCCCCGTGTAATAGAACATTTGGTTTGGTCTATGCAGTCACGATTACGATCTGCAACTGAAAATAATGGCGATGTTACAAAATATTAAAGTTATTCTCTGATGAATGAACATTTTGTTTTAGATTTCTGTTACCATAGGTAATATACTGAAAATAACTATCCAAAATTATCTAGTACACTTTTTTTCCTAACCTTATCAAATATTGACTCATTCCCATTAATTTCGCTGCAAAATGAATGCCAACTTTAAATTTAAACCACAACTTATATTTCGTTCGAA
Source organism: Pyrrhosoma nymphula (assembly GCA_963573305.1). Classification (NCBI taxonomy): domain Eukaryota; kingdom Metazoa; phylum Arthropoda; class Insecta; order Odonata; family Coenagrionidae; genus Pyrrhosoma; species Pyrrhosoma nymphula. The sequence continues at coordinate 85,127,391 of OY754339.1, forward strand.
TCTATTCTAAATAACGAGAAAATTTGTCATGTTGCTTATTTGAAAATCTTATCTTTTATATATGAGCAGTTTTTCATCGTAGTCATTTTTAAATTGAGTGCATGTCTTCTCTGAGAGCGAGAAATCAATTAACCCTTTAACGCCTAGCGTGTTCATATGATCACAGCAAACATTGCTTTCTCTAAATTGCTCTCCTTTCCGCATTTATCAAATGTTTTTAATGCGGTTTTGGTAACAATATTTTGATACATTTATTGTCCTCAAGACGAAATATTAAATCAATTCAACTGAAAGTATTTGATACACAGCTTTCTTAATGTGGTGGCCTACCCTAAACTGCTCCGCGTGAATGCATGACTTTAGTTTACTACATAGTACAATAGCATTTTTCTTAAAATTCTCATGCACTTCAGTACATGTGCTAAGAATACTAGAATGTACTCTACAACTTAATATTGTTGTAAAATATTCATCAATGATAATGTTATTTAGAAGAAATGTTACGCGTGATCGTATTATCACGCTAGGCGGATACCGTAGCAATAGGGTTCCACGAGGAAGGCAGGGTTACGAACGCTTTTTTCGATAAAGGTAATAAAATATTTCTTATTTGGAACTTTGTAATAAATTGCTGGTGTTTTATAGCTATCATGTTATTATTTTTACTTTATGGTTGTGAATAAAAAATTGTACACCGATCATTCATTGGCGTGTCTGCATTGAAGCTACTTTGTGGCACATTTTCACAACTCTCGGCTGAAGCGTCCCTACAGTTTATATCCAGGTACTATTTTACAATGTAGCTAGTAATAAAATGAGGAATGAAATAACTATTATATAATAATATCAGCTAGAAAGCCATGAAATCGGAGTGTGGAATGCTACGATGTAACAAGGGTGATTCACGGATTATTTTCTCTGCACAACGATTCAACTGAAATTTCATTACTATGCGGGCAACTTCAAGAGGTAGATGCTCTGTTCTTCTACTAAAAAGCTGAGCTATTTCACATCAATTTACGACGGCAAATATAATTGAAATGTTTACAAATTATTCATTCAACGCGTCTGTTTTTATGGGAATGACTCTTCAAGAAGTTTTATCAGCACTGGAAGATGACAACGACGACATTTTAGGCATCTACATCGAACCTCTGGAGAGGAACGTGTTATCTGATGAAGATTCTGCTGAGAAGGATGGTAGTGTCTTCATAGATAATCAGTTCGGTCGTCAATTTCGAGTGGGTGCTGAAATATTGGCGAGTACTCAACGAGGGGAATGTGAAAGTGATGGACTCGAGATGAGTGACAAACGGGTAAACTCAAAATCAAAGAGGATGAAGGTGAAACGAGCATTGACTACTTGGAGAGATGAAGATCTTTGTGTAAAAGGTTCATTATTTCTGGACGTAAATTATTGTGACATTCGAGTTGATATTTGATGATGAATTAATTGACTTCCTAATTTCGCATGCAACAGATTATGCCACATTGCAGAATTTTCGTAATTTGAATATAACATCTGCTGAAATGAAGGTCTTCCTGGGAATTTTGATTCTCTCGGGTTAAAATAATGTTCCCAGTAAACGTGATAACTGGGATTTATCTGGCGACTTACGTAATTAATTTGTTGTAAATGCTATGTGCCGGGATAGATAGCCTGAATCTGTTGAATTTATGTAGAAAATGTATAGGTTTTTACACTGTGCAAATTATTCCCAGCCTAATGCAGAAGACTAAATGTGGAAGCTAAGGCCAACTATAAATCTAGTGAAAACACGATTTCTATCTTTGTTCCGCCCTGAGGAGCACCTGGCTTTTGATGACTGCAAGGTTGAATATTTTGGACGACACCCTTGTAAACAGTTCCTACGCGGTAAGCCTATTAGATTTGGCTACAAAGTATGGTCTCTAAATGCCACTACCGGATATTTAGTGAACTTAGAGGTTTATAAAGATAGGACCCTGCATCGAATTCCGAATATGAGAATATGGTAGGGAAATGCGCTGCTCCCCTTCTGCAAATGCTGGACGAAATACCTCAATAAAAAAGGAACTAAGCCTATAAACTATATTTTGATAATTTATTTACCGGGATTGACCATATAAAAGAGCTTAGGTCGAGGGGTTATGGAGCCACAGGAACTATTAGATAAAACCGTATTCCAAAAGGCTATCCAGTAATGCCATCTAAGAAATACGTAAGAAAAAATACGGGGTTTTTTATGAGAAATGCCTTAGTAAGGAGGACGACATCCTTTTGGTGAAGTGGGTAGAAAATTCCACATTCAGCGTGGTTACTACCTGTCTTTGCATTCAGCCCGTAGCTCCTGTGCCGCGATTTTCACAGGCAGAAAAGAGGAGTTTGCATTCCCCGCCCATTAGTGATTTCAACAGTGCAACCGTTACATGGGGGAACGGACAGAATGGACGAAAGTATGTTCTACTACAGAATAGGGATAAGAGGTAAAAAATGGTGGTGGTGCATATTCACATGGCTAGTGGACGTGGTATTGCACAATGCGTGGGTTCTCCATAAGAAGTCAGGGAAAACACTCTCACTAATACAGTTTCGTCGCAGCAGCGTCCAAATGTATCTGACAAAATATAAAAATCTTCCGCTTATTGTTAGTGTAGGGCGACTTTTGAAGTCAAGGAATAGTAGTATCCATGTCCGAGTAAGTGACGACATTTGCCTTTACGGTATAGGCCAGTTGATTGAACCATGTAATCGACACCGCTGTCCAGGTGAATATTGCCAAAGCACTTTTCGTACCCAATGTGTAAAATATGAATTACGTATGTGTGCACCGTGTTTTGCAAATTTTCACAAAAAAATTAATTTCTTTACAGTTCACAATACTTTTGTGTTTTTGACATACATATTTGCAAAATTTGAACGCAATATAATCATTATGTTCAAAAGAATCAATAAAAATAACTTTAAAAATCAATATTTTTTATATATTTTAAAGCCTTAACCCAGGGAGCAAGATAAATTTAGCGATTATTTGAAGAATTGAATGTACGGGGATGCTATTGCCACGGTATCCGCCTGTAGCGTGATCATATGGACCCAGGTCATTTCCATGAAACCACTGCACATATTTCAATAATATTTGGGATATAAGTTTTAAATACAATAATGATCAACTCCTGAAAAGAGGAAAAAAATCGGAGGAAAAAAAAATCCGGCGTTAAAGGGTTAAGTTACATCTCCACTGAAGGAAAACTCATTCAAAAATGACCGCATTCATTTCTGATAAATTACAATCCACTTTTTGTAGCTTCATTCACCATAGTTTTGCATTTATTTTATCCTAATTAGGGTTTTATCCTTTTTTAGGTAATATCGTAAAGTATAATTTTCTGTAAATATATGTGTTGGATGAAATAGGTATGACTTCGCTTTGCGTATTTAGAAATCAGCTTCGAGCGGCGTTACACCAAAGGCATATTTCAATGTTAATTTTGCTCTATTAGTTTTTAATTCGTCTTAAATTGTTTTTATTGGTCTGTTAAATGGACTGCGACTGTGTTTAGGAAAATAATACAAAACAAAAGGATTCATTCACTGCAAGTATATCCATCATTCAGCTCTCCGTTCCTGAACGAACCTCTAATTTCTAGAAGCTATGTTCACTATTGTGGCAACATATTCTGGAGATGTCGTAAAACTCCACTGACCTATCTGACTATGGAATCTATTAGTCACGCAATGGGGGATGCTAGCTAAAGAAATTTGTGTGAAATCCAAGGTATCAAACGCACGACGTAATTTTAATCAGGTAGCTATTTTTATGCTCCTTTAGACGAGATTGTTTCACTGCACAGCGCACAACCTACACTTTCACGCGCACTGACTAAAAATGAACTTCTGAGGAGATATCAGGGACTCTAAACTGTTTAAATCTGTCAATACTTTAGCATAAATAGATTGGGTTAATAAATCAATACATCCAATCGCAAGGCAATCAATTAGCCAATAAATTCAGTTTGAATTCATTCTCGTAGAAGCAATGCCGTACTGTGAACAACATTGTGTGCCTCATTGTGAGAGTACTTAAAAGCTCTATGCCAAATTCAGTGCACTTGACTTCGGTCACAAAAAAGTTGTGATATTTTCGTGGCACAAATAATAGGCTTAGAGTTAACGTTTCCAGTCTTGGATTGTTTCCTTTCACTATGCCCAGATTATTTTCAAAAATTAATTAAGTAGTGAATGATCACTAGTCATTACCTTGAGGGAAATTCTGAGTGAATATTGAATAAATCTCAACTCCCGATTGCAAGAGAATGGTCGGGCTCCCATCAGTTACTCATCCCAGGTGAATACTCGGCGTTAATTTTTCCCTTATTGGTGTTTATGAACTTCTCAACGGTCTGTGTATCCAAGCAATATATTTTGCTACAGTTCAAAAATGGAAAATCGTTGCATCAGTAATTAATGTGTGTCCTGGAGGCTTTCCAAAACCTCCAAATTTTCTTTCCGATACACTAATTAATGATATAAGTTTTAAGGCTATATTAGTTGTTTTGTTCTTAAACTTTACTCAAAGGTGTCGTTTTAATTTACTGTGCAATATCGTTTTAATATTACTTTGCAATTATGGAGATAGAGTTGCACATTTATCATCATCACGGGTGCTTCACGGATCTTTGCCGTTATATCCCCTTTCCCGTCGTTGAGTCATATCCCATCTAAAGCACCTTAGGCAACACCACGTTTTATTCGTGCTGTCTCTCGTATATCTCCTATCGACTTTTCGTTTATTTTTCTCTCCATCCTATTTGATAACAGCGAAATTCCTATACAAAAACAATTCTTTAAATCCTCTGTAACACCAATCTCCATACATTAATTTATCCTTTACTGAATGACGTAGTTATACTTCCCGGAAAGGTAACCCGTTTCGCCAGCTCAGAATTTTCCTCATTTTCCTTCATTTTGAACTATTACTACTTTATAAACTTCATTACCTGCGCTTTATATGATTAATTCACATTCCACATATCACGCACCTTTTCAGCTGCGAAATATACATTGAGTCCCGTGGCTGACTGGCTAACTAAATCTTGGCCATCTGCAAATCTACCAAAATTAACAGTTTCTTGCTACTTTCCTCCGCAATTTTATCCCTTTCCATACATTTATTACCAAATTGTCAGCGAACAATCGAAAATCAGTGGTAATATGAAATGGCCCGGCCTGAATCCTCTTCCAACATATACCCATTCTGATTCGTCATTCATTACCCGTATACCGCTTCATCCCCGTGCGGTTTTATAATTATGCGCCTAAACTTCCCTTGTACTCCCTATTTCTGCAGTAATATTTATTATTCTCGTCCAATGAACTCTGTCAAAAGTCTTCCAGCAGTCTAAGAAGCAAATAGAGACATAGTGGCTATTATCTATAAATAAATGTTAGAATACTCATCACCAGAAATGCGTTTCGCGTCCCGCTCTCTTTCCTTAACCCATACTGGTCATCACCGAGGAAGTCTTCCGCCCTTTCCCATATTTCATTTTAACACCTATCTTAGCTATTTTTATAACGTGCAAAATAAAAATTCTGATCTCTTAACATTCTTTCTATTTTCATTGCCGGGAAAGGTTTCCGAGCTGATTTTGCAACAGTGGATTTTGGCAACGTATTTACTAAAATTTTATATATTACTAGTTTTCCTGCATGCAAACGAGGCTACTATCTGTCCCCTTTGCGCAGGACTAATGATTCTTGCCATAACGACCCATGTCATAAGGAGAGTACGGGAAATTATCGCCTTCTTTCTCCCAGAAAAAATACCGGCCTAAGTCCTCCCACAAGAAAGTCCCAGCCGAAAACACTTCACGGGTTCTTCGGCTGGCGAATTCTTATGGGATTGTTTTGGCTTTTCGTTGTCTAAGGGAGAAGGGCACGCGAGGTCTCTTAGCGGGTAAAAAACAAACTCAAGTTGTGCCTGTATTAGCAGTAAAATTGGCCCCCAGAAGTCATGGAACGCGAATGCAATACGTGAAGCTCGATTTCAACAGAACACGGAGATGGTCGCGCTCGCCGTGTGGACCGACTTTTGAAAGTGATAGTACCTCTAGCTGTTGTCCACAACAGGGTGTTTCGCGGAACCATTTTGTTTTGAAAATGTTTCGATTGCGAAATCTAATCATCCAATGAAGTCGTGAAATGAGATATATTAAGGTTGGGAATATATTAATTTGTATAAAATATATATATGTATAAATATTTAGGAATATATGAAAGTTATGATAGAATATTATATTGTCACCTGACTTACGTCGTTGTACAAAATGTCATCACTGTATGCGGTCGGGAAATGTGTTAAATTAAGATTGCAAGATTTGATAACACGGTTGAACAACTGCGAGTTGAATAAAAGCCTTTAAAAATAATAAATTTAGCACATAAATACAAATAATAAATATGGGCCCCGATTATAATTTGGTTTACCTACTATTCTCTCGGTATGAAAACATACGTACTCCCATCGATAACGCTCATGTAAACTAGCCGACAGACGAGACATACAATATCCTAATTATGATTTGACATTAAAGTAACGTGAAGGCTACGTTATGTTGCAGTTAACTTTAATAAAACATTATAAAACTTGGTCATAGTATATTATGTTTTAGTAGAACATTTTCTAGACAATCATTACACGAGTAGAAGCGAAGCCTAAAGTGAAACGTCATTAGCATGTTCATTGAATTTGAGGGTCCGTTCTTGATTCAAGGTCTGCATTCCGTAGTAGCCGATAAGGACGAGATTCGAGGGCCATGTGCGGGAGTAGTGATGCAGAGTTGGCCTCTCGACCACCATTTCGCAGAGGTTCAGGAACGAGATCATCGTTCATGACCCCAGAGGAGTCAAATGGAGCTGACTCGTTGGACTCGGCAGAGTGGAGCTGGATTCAAATTGACGAAACACGACGTCAAATGCGAATGACGTCAAGGAGTTGAGCCAAAAAAAGGTGAGGGGAAAGCGAAGGTGCGGAGCTACTGCTGGCGGAACGGGCGGATATAATTTTACATCATCTGCTTTCCGCGAGATGAATGTGACGTCTTAATAAACTTTAGAACATCCGTCGTATTAGCGGGAAAATAATTCAAAATCTCGGAATAAAATAAATGCTATTTAAATTATGTAGGCACTTAAAAAAATATTTTTAAATCATAAAATAATGAACTAAATTAACTATTGCCACTCACTTCAACTAATTTAACTTCATAACTCTTGAACTCTTCGACCGGTGCTCGGATCTTGCCGGGCTTCCCTCAACCGTTCTGGGGGGTCATTCTGTAACTCCAAGCCGATCGGTACGGTAGGCTTTTCGTCGGGTGGGACGTCACACCAACTCAGAGAGAGATGCCGTGCGATTCTGTATGCACCCGATCGGTTCCCCGGCGAGCTCCAGTCGGTGGATCGCACCGACACGCAAAAGCTGTCGGTACGGCGGAGAATCAGTCGGTTTGCTTGAGAAACACCGAAGCAAATGGGCAATAAATTTGGATTTTTAGCCTGAAATGGGATATTTGATAATTATAATAATGAATAAACATATATTCATGGTTGTTATAGTGACGTAATTTGTTCTTAAGAGAGCTAATGCAAAAGACGATGAAGTTAAGGTCATTTGGGTGAAGATCTATTTAGAGAAACTTCTACACAACTAGAATTCCTTAGCATTGCATTGTATTCCTTTGGCTGTTAAAAATGTTTTACTATTTGGCACTAACAATTGTACGTAAAAAGCACTATATATGGTATAATATATTTAGGCTATTCAACATACTCGATCACCGGAATATTTTTCATAATAAATGCCAAAAATCGTCAAATGGATAATTCCCGTTGAAAGTTTTCATTAATAATCAAATTTCGTGCAAGCAGTCACTTACTTAACTAGATTACATACTCAAGTTATAACTTCTGATTTCATAAAATAGGCGATTCCGCACATATATTGTGAACATCGTATTTTGATTGCGATATGTTGGGGTTTATTCTGTAACTTGGAGCGCTATGTACCCCCAGCGGTATTCTCCGCCTACAAATAACGCCTATTGCGATTCTGTGAACACCGCCGCGCTACATTCCGCCGATTTCGGGGACGCTAAATATCGCTATCGCGACGTCGTAAATACCAAAACGTTTTTTTTTTTTTTTAAAGCGCTATTATTTGGCAGGAATATATTACTTTTGCCCATATTTTATTTTATTTATTCTCAATTTATATTCATTTGCGTAAAAAAACAGATATAATTACATTTTATCTTTGTGGAAGATCTCGAAAAAAAAAGTGTGGCGAAACGGCGTGACGGCTCGCTAGGCTCTCCGCCGTGCCTGTAAAGAAATTAAGAATGTTCTTCGTGATACTAATGAATGGAAATGTGAGTAATGTACTGCATAATAAAAGTCAAGTGTTATATATTATTGTGTACGCTTTTGAGAGTTATATATAATGGGCACCTACAAGTACGCATTATATTAATATATAAATCTATGGATGTATTTCGTGAACGGAACTTATCGGAAGTCTATGTTGAAAATGTTTCCAGTGGTTGGGGAAATTGGGAGAGAACTTCGATGAAGGGTTGGATTGGAAAAGGCTAGGGAGTTTTGAAATTTTCAGAGCTGTTTTTGCTTTTGGTTGGCAACGGTTTATTCGAGAATTTTCGCATGCAATCCTTTGGAGTCAAAGCTATTTCAGTCCTTATGAATATTTCTATCCGATTGTAGTATATTATTGATTAGGAGGGCATACACATGATTGCTGCGATCTTCTGGGAACGCAAGGGATGATATAAGTGTCATGAATGTGACAAAATGTTGTCTCAAGAATCGATCATGTAAGGTACCGTCGTAGATAAGACATTCCATGCTGTATTTTCCAATCCAAAAGTATCCTTTGCTCATAAACCCGCGGTTGCAAATATAAAATTAGAGGCAGTGCTATGAATGATTTACGTTGAACCGACAGCCCAAATGCAAGCTAGCAACGTGAACGAACCAAAAGAACTTGCCCCTCAGTAGGGTGAAGAGAAAAATCTTGATTGCCTGAGGTTGTAACTAGCATATGATGGTTTAATGATTAACTTGTTCTTTTCATGGAGGCTTTTAGCTTGTTTTGGTCGTCGTTTATTTTACTCGTTAATTTTAAAGGCAATACATACAACTATCTTTTCCATGGCTGTACGCCTTACTTCATTGCAATCTGTTGAGCAATCTTTTTAAATTTACAAAACGGAATCAGCCATTTTAGTTTTGCTTTCGGTTAGAAGTAGCATACTAGTAGCGAAGCGATCAATTGAAAAGTAACTACGTTATTGGGTTACTAGTCATAAAATAATAAATACAACCTCGTATTTATAGTAAATTAAGAAAGGAATCATGTCATTATTATTCTCTCTAAGCGGAATACTCATCTTTCGCTTAAACAAAGCTCGTTTTCTAGTTTTATTCAGTTAAACCATATACCCAGTCGTCATTGTATTACGGTAAACCAGGGAATACACTTGGGGCACGTGCCGAGGCGAGAATGGAACACAAATGTGTTTTTGAACACCTTCGCCTATGCGATTTAGTGTCGACAAACGAGGGATGTGAATAAGAAACTTGCGAATGCGATGGATAAACGCGCAACGCAACGAACAACGAAAGCAAGTGAATGTAAGACATTCCTTCATACGTTGAATACATACGAATGCTTGGAGTTAATGATCGAAAAATCTCAAATTGCCGATGTAAATCGGAAGAGGAAAGCATCAGAAATGTTGCCTAAAATTCCCGTTAGTGAAGTGGCTACCCTAAGGAATCCATATTTAAGCGGGCGAAATTGAGCGCTCATTTCCTATGTACAAATTTCGAGCGACCGGCGCACAACCGTCACTTTGGAAAACAGAAGTATCTTGTTTCTTACCCCCCAATGACACGTTTATATCGAGGAAATGAAAGTAATAATCAATGTAAAAATTTTAAGTGATTTATCTACAAGCAATGGTAAAAAGGGAAGTAATCGGGATTGAAAAAACGCTGTTCAGAAAAAGAGGACCTGGTTGTAATAAACCAAAATGCTATTCAAAATACTCATTGAATATTTTATAAATAATAAAGCGCTTTTTCATATTTAAAATCCTAATTAAAGCTCACAATTCATAATAACGTATTTCTAAGGTCTTATTTCAAATACAAGCTTAGATTTTACAAAATACTCTTTAATATACCATGGACTTTTCGAAATGTTTTTACTTTTTAGGCGACTTGTTTTCGTTAAATGGAGGAGCACTTTTCCGGGCTCTACATATGAGTAATTGGAAGCAATACGCAAAATTATTACCATTCGCCAGAACGTTGTGTTTAATGTCAATGCAAAATTAAGGAAGAGCTGCTTTATCGTCACTGATTCCTCAATCACTGGCTTTATGCCATTTCATGAGTTATATCTACATAATACCCTGCAAGTTACCACATGGGTATGTGGCATGGGTTGAGTTATCCAAACATTCTCTGCAAATATAAACCCAAAACAAAGTTAATGAATCTAGGAGGATTCCTGCATTAGTAAAAGCCTGGTAAACCCTACGTCGTTCGTAAAAGGGATGAATTACTTGTTAGTTTTGTTCGAATATTAATCAGTAGCTGATGAATGCCATGTTTAAGACTCTGAAAATATATTTTGCTGGTAAATTTTTAGCGAAAAGATTAACAATTTGTGCAATAATGCCAGCAACGTACATAAATGATAAAAATACTTCAAGAGGATAACGTTCACTAACAATAAGTCATATTAGAAAACATCCATCAAGGAATATAATATATGGAATCGAACGAGGCTGCCTATTGATATTTGTACTCACGGAACAGAATATGTGTTACAATCCCGAAGTCCAAGTAAATTCAGAAGATATTCCTACCCTTGTGTATAGACAGTTAACTTCAGAAATAGCTCCCTACTTGCACGTAGCATTTGGTAAACCCAACCATCGATTTACAGAACCCACATGTTACTGTAATTTTTTACTAAACCAGATATCCTACGGGAAACTAGATCATCAGGAAAAAAATTAGGGAAATAAGACTACAAAACGGACAGGTTTAAAATGTCACTTTTTCGCGAACAAGTTAAGACCAAAATAGCTACCAATGAGACTAGGTTTGTCGATAGGCAGAGTAGATATTTAGTTAATTGGCTCCCTAATAATTGCTTCTTATCTCCTACGTGGCAACCTCAGAACGACTAGCATGATTCCTGTATAATTTTATATTGAATCACTCTGCATTTATGTAATTTCAGAAGACTAATATACTATTTGTTTCCATAAAATTGGAATCATATCTAGATTTAAGAGGGAAAAAAGTTTCATCTACGAAGTACCGTGCAAGCCACCCCTAGGGTGTGTAGCACGGGGTGATTCCACACCTGGCATGCAGCACTCGTCCCAGCACAAATCAGAACCTCGCACGCTCCCCCGGCCGCTAGGCGCAGGCCAAAAAGCAGTCAGGAGAACAGTGAGCAGTCCAACCGGAAACTGGGAGAGTGATACGTAAATGAACATGCAGAACAATTCTATAGACAAATATAGTGGTTGATATTACTAATTCTGTTAATTTATGAATGCTACGAGATGCTACTTCATGCAGAGAACAGAATAAAATAATGCCGGACAAATCGGCTGGATCAATGCTTGACAACACCGCAGAACCCCATTCTGTGCAGTCTGAAATGATCGCAGGCCGGCACATGCATTCAGGCACATGCACGAATTCCGGAAGGGGGTGCTCCCGATTCTCACTTATATACTACCTAAACTACCTAAAGACACCCGCTAGCCGTTGAGTGGACAACCTGTAAGCCAAAAACTCATCACAGTAGGTGAAATCCGCCGTTTAGCCCTTGCCTAATATTCGTTCTTGGAGTCCACCCTAAGACTCGAAGATTCACCTTCTCACATGTCGCTGGCATTATTGCTCACATAAGATTCACCTTCGACCTCTCTCCTAATTCCTTTTTTCTATTTGCTCTCATTTCCATGGCCTGTGTTTCAACACCCCCTGCAATATGCCCCAGGGGCATTGCTCCTGCGGTTCCTTGTAAGTAATATGTAGCATTTTCATATATTCCCTCAGTCCGGTCTTAAAATGGGGAAAAATATTTGACTCACATCTACATGCGATCCCTATAAACCAGAAAAAGCTTGAATCTAGATTGATCACATATTTTCTTATACTGTGGGGTGCGTCATATTAAAAAAAATTGAAAAGTGAAAAGTTCCACCTGCCAAAACATTCGCTTTGGAGAGAAAACACGTGAAATTACGGTCGGGGTGCGCTGTCACCAACCCGCACCGCATGGGGCCTTAAGTACCCCACTCAACAAATTCAATTTTTACACCAAATTAGCATTACGTAATGGAAAAAATGCAATTTTACAGTTATATAGGCAAACTGTTCATATATTTTGATCGATCTCTCTTTGAGTTTCCCAACCAACGGAGCGCCGCGCCGCCACTATCGCTCTGAGGGAAAATTGGCTTCCTTTCTGGCGGTATGTACTACATTATTCTTGGATCTCGGCCACGCCGAGGGAAGTTCAAACACGGTAAGGTGACGGACTCATCGTCCAAGTATGTGACGCATTATCGGCGGCTTGCCGGCCCCGGGCGTCATTCGCGCAGGCGACCAGAACTGAGGCATGTTAGATAACATTGTTTGGATTTGAGACGTTCCATTTAACTCTCGTTCTTCCTCGGCTATTCTCCGCATTCTTCCTCTTACCTCCCTTTATCTTCTAGGCTTCGCTCGTTCTATCGCACTCTGGCAAGGTCCTGGGATTCACCTCAACCTCTTGTCAACCTCTGCTCTCTCTCTCTCGTTTGAAAAAAGTGATGTAGTTGATATTCTTTAGTAATCGTGTAGAGAGCTGCCTCTAAATACTGCTTTGAGCATATGGAAGGATTTATCGCAGGATGTAGCATAACGAATGATGCTTAACAGAGCACACACAAGAAAAGATTTCCCATTAATTAAGGTTAATACAAACTTATGTCCAATGTAACTTTCAACCATGGCGACACCTTTTCGATGACTACGCGAAGAAGCTGTAAATGCGCAAAAACGAATGAATAAATGAAAATCCAAATAATAAAGACAAAATACCAGCAGGCAAATTTTACATTTTCCTTGGGGCTAATTACTATTTAAAATATTTATGCTCCTAGGTGAACTATTTATCCGCTCTAAATAATGTAACTTCACATGTAATACATTCCTTTCAACGTAACATGACGTAACGAAAATTATACAGTCACCGTTGGTTCATTAAAAAAAATAACCGCTCCCATTATCAAGGAAAAGATTAACAAAAACTTGGATTCTAATCATTATAGTAACATTTGAGACAAGACATATTTCTGCACCACTAGCATTTGGCGAAACCAATTAATAATGAGGAAAACCTCATTTTTAATTGGTTATGGTTAATTGGTATGCCCTTAAATCGCAAAATCTATAATAAGTCCACTATAGTAGTCTATCAGATCAGAGAGCAGATGTGGACACCGCGTGAATACCAGGACCTTGCCTGAGTGCGATAGAAGGAGCGAAGCCTAGAAGAAGGGAAATGGAGGAAAGGGAAAGGATGAAGTGGAAACTACGGCGTGAACAAGAGAGTTTAATGAAACGTTTCAAATACATACCAGGCTATCTAATGTGCCTCCGTTTGTAAGCCAGCGTGAATAATACCCAGGGCAGGCAAGCCGGCGGTAATACGTCACATACTTGGACGATGAGTCCATCACCTCACCGTGTTTGAACTTCCCTCGTCGTGGCCGAGACCCAAAAATAATGTTAAGGAAGCCGATTCTCCCTCAGAGCGATAGTGACGGCGCGCAGCTCCGTTTGCTGGGAAAATGTTTTCCCAATTGTATGTGAAACTTCACCTGATAAGACAGGTAATTTCACACTCTTGCAAAGGGATTAGTGCTTGTACTTTGAGTAACTTTATTAGGGCATAAAGAATTGCATGCTTATGATAACTCACCTGCCAAATACCCTTACAGTGGCTTGCAGGGTATAATTTAGATGTAGATGAATAAATGGCATATAGTTAGTGATTGCGGAATGAGTGACAATGTCACTTAAGTTCATAAAATATACCTTTGTCGACAGCCCTTTTTGGCTCGATGTACGCGCGAAAGCACGTAAAATGGCTTATAGCGATCTCTCAACTCCGATAGAAAACCATTCAAGTTAACTATCACAAGTTATATGCACGTCAAAAAACATTGGTAGCATACCTATAGTGTAGCGTATGTTTGCGAAATTGGGCCTCCTGACGAGTATCAGCAGCTTTTTGTTAATGCATCAATAGCCGTTACTAAATAAACTTTAATAGGGTATATAAAAATGATAACTTGTAACTTTGTGATTCCACATATCTTTATGTGGAGCGATCCGGGTTTCGACGATAACGTCATTTACAGCATCTACATCCACAAATACCCTGAAAGCCACCTCAAGGGTGTGTGGTAGGGGGTGAGTAGTCAACAACATGCATTACACTATACCCTGTTAAAGTTAGCGTAACAACGACTATTGATGCATTAGCATGTCATCTTCAGGTATAGACTCGACAACATCCCTCAATTGGTATACAGGTGTAGCCTAAATAAAACATTAGTTGGCTGGTATTTTATAAAGGTTATTACAAATCCATTATAATCATATGTATTAAGAACATAAGTGAAAAATAAAATATAATGAAAAATAGTAAATTTGAAAATAGATTTTTAACAAACGAACTTTTAAACTAGGACATTGCGCTTAGCTAACATTTCGTTCTGACAATAAATAATGTTATTTAGTCAAATCTCAACCGATCTTAATTTTAGTATTGTTTTTGTTTCTAGCAAATATTTCGTAAAGATTAAGTTTTTTTTACAATTTACCATTAAAATATTAGAACGGTCGCCATTTAGAAACGGGAAAGCATACTATTTCAGTCAACAGTCATTCCATAGGTTCCGGGTGGTACTTAAGAGCGTTTAATTTTAAATTTTCATATGAAATACTTCAACTAAAATATACTGGAGTACATATTTAGTTACCCATAGAAGAAGATGATTTAAAACTTAAATTGCAATTTCAAAAATTAACTAGCACTGTTGTAATTGGAATAAAACTGTGGTTCCTGGTGTGACTCACACAAATGACACTCAATAACACTACTTTAACCTGTAAACTCTGTGAATAGCGAAACATTAAATATTAATATCAGTAAGATAAGAGTAATTGTTTTTTAATTTAAGCTAATGAAGAAGTAACCAAAAGCATTATTTTCTAGTTATGAATTTTTTAATAAGTTCCGGGTGTGACAGTAAATTTCTGGGTGTGACCAAATTACTCTTCCTGCTTTCCATTATGAGTAAAATTCAATTTTTCTTTCAAATTTTGGTAATGGCTCAGTATATTTGATAAACTAAGCTCAAATTAACATGGCTGAGTCGAAAGTTAAAATTGCAGAACAAAAACACTTATTTTATTTTTTTACATATATGGGCTCACTTTAAATTGAATGGCTGTCAACTTTTAACCGATTTTAGAAATTAAGGTACCGTTATAATCAAAATCAAATTTTTATTTTTTTGTTTCTAGTAAATTTATCGTTAAACTAAATTTTATTTACAATTTACCATGAAAAATTTGGAGCGGCCGCCATTTTGCAACGGTAGAGCATAACAGTTTTAATTTTTTTTTCTCTGAAGATGATTACAAGCTTAAAGCATGCGACAAATTTTAAACCCAAATCTTCAACCGCATCGAAGCTACGATTTTTTTCTAAATAACACATGCAGACGGAGAAACGCACATAAAGCGGAATTTAAAAAAAACTGCAACAATTTTTTATCCATTCAGGTGTAGCATCCGAAAATGAATAGCCAATGCACTTTTTTTGTGACGCGCTGAATATACTCTCAGGTAGGGGCGGGAAGGGTGAGGAGAGTGGGTGGAGGTATGGTTGGAGAGAGAGTCAGATAGGTAATGCAAGGAGGAAAGATACAAAGGGGGAGAGGACCCCATAGGGTGAACTCGCTCGAACGCAGAAGTTGAACGCGAGGGCGGGGGGGTGCTGTACAAAAACAAGCCAAGAACACTCGAGGTCAAGAGAGAGGGAAGGGGGAATAGGAGAGTTTATTCATGAGCCTTCGGAGAAATGGGGGGTTGGAGCGGGTGGGGCAGTGGGAGGCGTACAAAAAGTCTTTAACAATATGTCCATTGCCTTAATTCTTATTTCTATTATTATTTAGACTTAATCTATTTAACTGGGAGTAAAGGATTGATCACTGCAGCTTCCACTTAGGTATTTATTCAACACGACCATGGTTTCGTAGCAGTGCTACATCATAAGGTGGGCAGTAAGTCAAGCATAAGTGGTATATATAGTACAAAACCGTTGGGAAAAGTGGGGGGGAAAAACTATATATACCACTTATGCTTGACTTACTGCCCACCTGATGATGTAGCACTGCTACGAAACCATGGTCGTGTTGAATAAATACCTAAGTGGAAGCTGCAGTGTTCAATCCTTTACTCCCAGTATGATTGACTTCCACTAAGTATTGCCTGAAACTGTGTCGTTAATCTATTATGTAAGTTCCAGACCGATTTATTCTCTGAAGATGTTAATAATGTTTGACGAAATCCGACATACTACGGTAGATCAGATAATGAGAATACAATTAGGGAACTAGACTGCAGAACAGACAAATTTAAAATTTTATATTTCCCGCGAACGATAAGAGACCATAACAGCTGCCAATGAGAATATTATCTAGGTTTGTCGATAAGGTATTGTAGTTCTTAGTAGCAGTTGTTCTCCCTAATACTTGTATCCTTATCTGTTACCTAGTACTTACAGCATAGCGTGTATGTTTTCGCTATAACTCTTGAATCTCTGCCCGTATATGTAGTTGCAATATACATAAATACTAACGTTCTCCCTCACATTGGTAGCATATCTATAGTGTAGTGTATGCCTGTGAGGCTTCGTCTCGTGACAAGCTTTGGCGATTTCGGCTAATGCATCATTATTCGTAGATACACAAACTTGAGTGCATAGTGTAATGCAAGTTGGTGAGTACTTACCCCCTGCCACACACCCTTGGTGTGGTTTGCAGGGTATTCTGTCGATGTATTTAAAGTTTCCAACTTCTAAAGCGTCCAATCTTTATTTTCTACGTGTGAAATCCAAAGCCACTCTTGTGATTTTGTTAAAATAAGTGATTCGCGAGTTACCAACCTGGTTTTCTTGTTTTTCACACATGCTCTATGTTTTTCTACTCCAAATAAAGGTATGTGGAACCACAAAGTTACCAGTTATCATAATTTGTTAACTATGTCCATAAAGTCACGCCTGAAACCACCAATTAATAGTACATAAGTCGATACATGTTGGTAAGGACTCATTCCCTACCACACACCCTTGAGGTGGATTGTAAGGTAGCTACTATGCAGATGTATGTAGCCTAGGTGGTGGAGCGGTGTTACTCTTAGAGAATGGTAAAAATATACTTTGAAAAAACTAGCAGTTGAGGATATTTGCATTTTCTAGTTTGTTATTACCTCCCTATCCTAGATCGTTTTCCAGTGATTTTACCATTGAGTTTTTACCTTGAACCTCCCTAACGTGTGACTAAAATGCCTACGGGCTATTCTCCCAACATGCGCCAAAATATTACTTTTTAAATCCGTCAATAAAGAGTGTATTCCATTTTATTATTAACAACGAATGCTGGAAATTTAATTTCAATAATGATAAAATAAAAAACGAATTGCCGTAAAAAATTCCTGAGCTAAATCAAATTCCTGAACGTATAACATATTTATAATGAGTTTTCATTGATCCATTTCTCGAAATTTCACTCAATAACTAGGTAATAAATAACCTGCTGTGTTTCTCATAGCTGCGAAGACGAGATGCACAAATAAAACTTTATGTAAAACTGTGTTTGCAAGGAGAATACTTAAGAAAGCACCATAGAAGGGCCTAGTAAATTTCCGATGTATGTAGTTACCATTATTTCCACAATATACCTACGCTTACAGCCCTGCATGGTTTGATATATGCGCGGAAACACGGTAATATGGCATAAATATCGCTAAACACCGATAAAAAACACAGAAATTAACAATTATTGGTTTATTACGTGAAATTATTAATATCTATTGCTGGACTATTAATAAACATGGAAGTTAACTTTCAGAAGTTATAGCCATGTGTACTTGCCCTATGAACTATTTGCGCGTTAAGTTACGTGTTTACGCATCTGAAACCAGCTTGGTTTTTCCAAAGCACGTAAAATGGTTAATATATATCGTATAAATGCGATGAAAAACATTTTTCATCAGCGTGACTAGGGCAATACAAAAAACAATTTTGCGATTTATAGTTAACTTTTAGAAGTTATAAACTATAGTGTGACTGGTCATTTGGTGCCATTACACCACCCGCGGTGAAGAGTTGGATCGCCTTCGACGCCGAGGCTGAGACTCCCGACTTCGGGTTTGATTGTGAGCGTGGCCAGCTAAATGAGGCGCGACCTCTCCACGGGACTTCAAGAGCAGGTAAAAACTTAAGGCCCCACCAAAAGGACTTGCAATGAAGGCAACAACAAACAAAGGGATGAAGGTTTGTGACCTTCGGAACATTGATAGTCAAACGCAGGAATAACCTACATTACTTCCCGTTGGGTGTGGGGCTATTTCGTAGGAAAATCACACTTCCAATGTAAAAGATCGTCTTTGCAACTGCCACCATGTCTAACTACACGTTGCTGACGCCATGGTCTAAATTAAATTTCAGGACAAATAATTACAAAACAATTTACTTTTTTATGAAGTAGGTATCACGAAAACAAGCAGCACGGTATTCGAATCTCAATTTAAGCCATCCTGGACGATACTAAACAATGCAGCAAGCGTATTAAGAGAAATTATTTACCAGCAGAGGAAGCATTAGATTCAAGGCCGGAGCTCAAAGAAAGCACGGTTAAACACAGAGATAAGTTGTTTGGAGCCCATCGTTGTGTCGCTCATATTGAACAAATCTCATCGCCTCTAACACGCGTTACCTACGCTACCGAATTGAGGACATGACACAAATGCAATGCAAAGCCACTAAAAAGCCCGACCACCAAAACACTACTGTCACTCGTGATTAGACTCACCATAAGTATGCTGAAGTGCTGGACGATGGACGACTCGTACATCGAAACTTCGGCAGAAATGCAGTGTGTCCCGGTGGAGAACCCGCATGGACTTCACCATCATGCTGAAGCGTTGATGGCTCCAATGGAACATTCCGCTGGCCGATATATTGCACTAATTTCAGCATTTCCATCTCCAACTAGGACTCCCTAGGATTTAGGAAAGGGAATTAAAATTGAGACCTTAAGGGTGAAATGATATTTCATCAGAGTTGGAATAAAATAATTCTACCCATCCGGAACTTGATTGAGAATCTTCTGTAGTAAATTGCTTTAACTGCGCAAATACCACAGTTAAGGTAATTCTACCGATCCTGTAAGACCACATCCGAAACAATATCTTCCAACAACGGCAAAGAAAACAAGGGAAATTAACGTTGATATTTACGAACCATCACCTATTAATATCGCTATCATGAGAAGATGCGAGAACACATATATGTATAACCTCTAAAACTCTATTAAAATATATTTTTCTTCAAATGTAATCGAATTACCTTTAGTTTGTTCTCCCATCTTCAACACTGCGTTGTGCTTCCACACAAAACATCCATGCGACTGAATGATTAGTTAGAGATCCTACTGATGGCGCGCCGGTCGTTTCCACTCAATGCAAGCGGTAGGAGGGGTAATCTAGCAGAGCGAAGTCAGGCCCACAGTCCAATGGGATAAACAGTCGTTTCACTTCGCCACTTGATTGATACCAACCCCTATGGCACGGGCTCCCAACCTTCTTTCTAACTTCCCCCCATTCACCATAGCTCAGAATATCATTCTACTTCCCAATATTAGTTTCCTTGACTGATGAATTACCCTCGGGAATATTTGGAAGAATGCCATCACGTCATATTTGCGAATGCAATCATCATGTAGGGAGGCTAATGTGGTGGTTTCGTAAATACATCCACCTCTGCCGGGATTCAAACCCGAGCCCTCGTGATGGGAAATCTACAATGATTTAATTCCGTAAATACGCATGATTAAGAACCGATTAAGAATCTGTCTTTCAATAAACTTTATTCAGAACGGAAGAGCAAATCAAAACAAACGACAATATTATAGATTTTAAATAATCTATAGAACATCACAATTTGCTTAATAGTGGCCCCTATTCTTCACTGAACCCTTCTGGTTTCCCACCAGAAGAAAATTTCCCCACTGATTGAGAACCCCTGCTCAATGGGGACGATGAGCAAGGGGTTGAAGGCTCACAGGCTAAACGAGCGCACACAGGGATCTTTGAAAACAGCCGAGAGATGTTTTTTGCAGAGAGTTCGTTGCCAACATGGGGGAGGTCAGGTTAGATATCTAATGAAGGGACTGCGGCCCTCAATAGTACGAATAGTACTCCCGATGAAGCCTCGCACTTGCGACGAGCTACTGGACTACTTCAAACTCCAAGAGGCGACTATGTGTTCTGGTCGCAGAGACCACAAAAGAAAATACTACACCGAAGGCAGCTCCCCGTGAGAACAATGCGGCTTTGTTTTTTTATTACGTCATTTATTAAAATACCTAAAACAAAAACATAAACCTTAACATAGTGCTCAATAAACAGGATAGATTAAGCGTAAAAATAGCAGTGAAAACATGAATGACAATATTCAGCACTATACAATAAAACAAGGAAATAAGTCCGTTTACTATCCTGGAAGCCTCCACAGAGGCGTGTGGCAGGGGTGTGAGGACACCAGCCATTGAAGGGAATGGGAAAGGAGGTGGGAGAGGATGCTGTGCTAATGATGTGTTTCACATTAGTGTCCCTCTGTTTTTGTTAAAATCACTATTGGCATGTGGAAACAAGGAATTTTTGTACCTCTTAGTTCGGCAGTCTCTCTCCCTTATTTCGTCGCTTCTATCAGTCCTAGAAAAAAAGCGCGGGGTCAAAATAATATCGTACGTGTCGTGCTGAAACTCGCCTGATCATAATTTTTCAAGGAATCTATTAAGCCTAGCGTGTAGCCTCCAAGTCTCTAGCGCCTCCAATCCTAGTCCTTACATCAGCTTCGTTACACTTTCACTTCGATCGCAGTAGTTTCGAACGAAGCGTCAGTCTTTCCTTTGTACTTTATATGGTTCGCAAATTAAATATTTCTTTTCAGTATCCAAAATGCTACATCTAAATCTACGAAGTACCGCGCAAGCCACCACTAGGTGGTGTGGCACGGGGTGATTCCAAACGCGTGCAGCACTCGTCCCAGTTCAAATCACGACCGCACGTTCCTCCGGCCGCTAGGTGCAGACCAAAAAGCGATCAGGAGAACAGTGCTCAATCAAACCAGAAACTGGAAGAGTGCTACGTAAATGAACATGCAAACATGCGTACTGGTAAAGAGACAACTTGTGGTTGATATTACTAATACTTGAACTTATGAATGCTACGAGATACTACTTCAGGCAGAAAACAAAGTAATGGTGGACATTTCAAGCGGGGTAAAGTATTAGTAATGATGTTATGTGTATGTATATGTATTGATGTTATGAACCTCAGGCCGATTGCCTTGGGAGACACCTAGCTTCAAATTGTTTTTCATTGTATGTGTATAAGAATTGGTATGTATTTTTTACGGAGCAATAAATTTAAGTTTCAGTTTCCATTATTACACACAAGTGAAAAGTCTACTTTACCTAGTGAGGGTGGGAGTTTCATTTAATTGATCTATTGCAACTATTATGTTCCCTTCTTTTACGCGGAAAAATGACATTTTAAATCTATCGGTTCTGCAGTCTATTTCCTTTATCTCATTCCTGCGATCACTTCTACCGAAATACATCGGCTCTAGCAAAATATGTTGAACGTCCGACAAAAAATATTCTGCTTCAAACTTTCGCAAAATATTTAACCTATATTTATCCCTTCGATGAGCTAGAGATTCCCTCCCTAATTGCTTCCTCAATTCGGTAACTCTCGCGACTCATTTGAGATGTGGATTATTCAGAGTGAAGTAGCACCTCTCTTATAATTCACTATTGGAGAACCTTCCTACATCTTGTTTGAATAGATTGCAGCCCGTGCGCAGGGTCATTTTCCGACCTTGACGAGACTTATTTCCACAAACGTTTCCTACACGGGGTTTTGGGTGTATGTGACCATTCTCCCTCGGGACTTCACTCAGATTGCTTGCAGTCACTGTCAACCTCAATACTTTTGTAGTTTTCTTCTCCTTGGCTATTTTGCTTTCACGTTTTAGTCGTTTCCTTTTCACAGATGCGATAGGATTATATTTAATAGCTTAGTATTGTGTTAGTTCTTTTAGATTTATTTCTTTTCATTTTTGTTAATGTTTCGTTATTTTTTCACTGTACTTTGTGCTTAATTTTTAGCTTTGGCTTAGATTATTTCAGTAGGTTCTTCAGTTAGTTAAATTAGTTATTTTAATTCTCAAATAAGTTTGAATTAGTTTTGATTAATGTCTTCTAATACTGAGAGAAGTGAATACGTCTTTGAGAATATGAAAAAATACTACAAATAACACCAAGCGAATTATAATCTTTCTGAATAAAAAAAGCCGATTTAAATTTAAATTATACGTCAGAAGGATTTGCGTGATACAATTTATCTCTAGGGAAGAAAAAAATTACTTCATTCAGCACACAAAAAAATAAATGCAAGTTATTAAGAAATAAAACATCTCGAAGAAAAATCTATTTGAATTAAAAGGGTAGGTTTCATTTGCAATTGTAAGATTTTTACTCCTCGAGAATATGCCTTGTGGAAAAAAATGTAATAATTCTTTGTTGTTTTAAAAACAATTCTACCTTTAATTAAATATCAAGATATTGTTATGTTTCCCTAATGGTAATTTAGAAAAAAAGATGATGGTATCAGCAGTACCTTATTGGAATTCCTGCAAAAAGAAATGGTGAACTACTTTGTTTTCCACATAAATATCAATTCTTTCTCTAGACCCAGCTTTCATCGCTTCGTGACGTCATTAGGTACAGACATTGTAAAACACATAGCGAAACTAGTCAATATGAGAGAGGGAGGTAGTCTTCAGGCGATTTTCCGGTTAAAAGCGACGGGTATAGGTGTAGCGAAACTTGGTGACACTCGCTTGTTAAGAGTATGATGCAACGGAGCGGAAAACATACAAGTTATGTGGGATAAAGTGGCCGGGTCTTCCTACAAATGTCACTCCGGGAGTCCTTCGGTACCTTTACCCGCTCATCAACGCTTGATTTACCCTCAGTGATACCTGATTCTCCGCTGGTGAGTGCCACCAAGTTTCGCTATACCTATAACGGAGGGTATGGTGATAGGGTAGGCGGAGGGATAGAAAAAAAAGGATATCTTTCAGAACGCATGAAAATCACTGCAGGCTACTATTAAAAAACAGAGATGTATAATCTTTCAAAATAAAATGAGCAGAATTTATTTACTGTTTGAAGAATATTACTCCCTGAAATTTTCCTAATAATACTTCATTCAAAATACCAGCAAAAATATTGCAGAATAATAAGAAATCAAGCACCGCGGAGAATGAATTTTTAAAAGAAAATGAGCCGAATTTATTCGAAATTATGACATGATTGTCATATAACATATGGTATACTAGTCCTCAAAAATATGCTTTGTGGAAAAAAGGAATGAGATGATTTGCTTTTTTATTTAGATATTTCGCTAATGTTAAAATAAGAAATTTGTCGTCTTTTTCTAATTATGACTGAGAAAAAAATTTTTACTTCTTCCATAACGCCAGAAAGAATATTATCAACTACTCAGAAATAAAGCGCCGCGAAGAATATTCCTTCTGAATTGAATGGGCAGATTTTATTTGCAATTATAAGACTATATAAGACTCCTCGAGAATATGCCTTGCGGAAAAAAATAAAGTCGTGCTTTGTTTATGCTTTCAAGGCAGTGCTATAATTTGTGTTTACATCAGACTATTGTCGTCTTTTCCTAATGCTAAATTAGAAAAATGGATACATATTTCATAACGCAAAAAAATATTGCAAACTGCTAAGAAATAGGACATCGCGAAGTATAATATTTCTAAATAAAAAGAGCTGAATTAATTCGCTGTGATAAAACAAAGTATTACTTCTCGAAAATATGCCCTTTGGAAAAACAGACAACAGTCGTTTGTAGTTTTAGAAACATTTCTCTTTTTTTTTAGTTATAATCAGAAATTTGTCATGTTTTCTATTACAAAGTGTGAAAAATTATTACCCATGTAAAAATTTGGCCTGGAAACTGGCTATTCCAAGTAAAAAGATGATTTTTAAATTAGTGAGGAGAACCATTTTAGACACTCTGTTGGTGTCTGGACAGGTTTTTAATGTCTTTTTCTGAACTTTTGTTTCTTCTCTTATATGGTTTTTTTGCAATTAATTATGCCCTAATGTAGGTATGGCTAGAACGATAGAGTTAAAAAGAATGTTTCAAATGCAGACAAGGCTATCTAATGCCTCTCCCAGCGTGAATAACACTTGAGGCAGGCAAGTGACCAATAATTTATCACCGGCTTGGATGATGAGCCCACCACCTTACTGTGCTTGAATTTCCCTCGTCGTGGATGAGACCCAGGAATAATATGTTATCAGAAAGAAAGCCTCTTTTCACCGAGAGCGATGATGGTGGAACTCAGTTTGCTTGGGAATTTTATTCCCCCGTAGTAAGTACGCTGAGGTGTTGCGCTTCTGTTCTTGCACCTTTAATCCAAATCTACCCAATGTGACATAAATGTCACACAATGTGTTCCTCCACACTAGTTGCTCTCTCTTCAAAATGGGGCAATATACTGCTACTTCTAACTGATAGAGCAAATAGGGAAGCCCTCCATTTTTACTTAGTTTCGTAGATTCCCAGTAAGAAGTCACGTGTATACTTATGAAGGATCTGGAAATTCAGCGTCTTGTGTTGAGTGAAATCATAGAATCTTGCATGCACGTTTTTCTTCCGGTACTACATCAAAACATATAACAGTTTTGGGCCCTTGGCGAAACCTCTAAATATATGGTTACTTTTATGTTAGTACCTACTTTCCTTAGCCCATTTTCTTCCAAGTACATACATTGTTGCCGGGAAAACGATTGTGCCAGTTTATGCCTTTCGATTTTAATGAATAACTGTCTTCTCTGCCACAGAAAATCTCTTTATTATTTTTTAGTGATTAATATTCATTGTATATTTGTGACCAGATATTCTAATGTATGTAATGACAGCTGAAACCCATAGGCTATTAGTGAAAAAGTGTAAAGAGTTCACTATAACCTATCTTCCCTCCTATTACGATTCACACACATTGAGCTGTCCTTTCAACTATTGGTCCTCCATCAAGTTTTGTGAAGAGGTTTTAGGAAAGGAGGCATATGGATGTTGAAACTCTCCTTGTCATTAGTCTGTTGAAGTGAGTCACAGAGAGAGGCCCGAGAGGTAAGGGTTCACATCGGGCCAGAGGGTAAATAATACAGTGGTGTACATCACTGAATTAGGGAATTTTAGTTTAGTTAGAGCAGAGTTAAAATCTGCACTTACATGATGCCTCTGGCATACTTGAATGAAAAGAAAAAATGTACAAATGGTACAATTTATCCTAAGAGATATTTTTACTATGGTTTGATAATGATTAAAAAATTGGACATTTGCGAAATGTTGACCGGCTTACTCGGTTTATGGTTCCAACCCGGTAAAAGAGAGAGTGAGAAAAATTTGGACTCGATCGGACAACGCATAGGGGCCGCGCAACGGCTTCAAATGGTTGAAAATAGCGATTTTCTTGGTAAAAAATTCATATTTGCCTAACTTCCAGGGTTATGGCTGTTGCGTGGGTGGGTGTTTCACACGGGAGCTGGTTACACAGTGTTCCAGACGTTTTCGCCAGATGCGGGGGTGCGGCAGTTGGAGGGGTAATAGCGACTTTTCGGTCTTCTTTGGCGTGGGTAGGGACGCTGTACATTGGTAGCATGGGAACGGCAATAAAAATCCTCATTTTGAAAAACATGATCACACAAACCAAATGTCACTCGAAATTTTCTGTAGCATTTTTATCTTTTCATGGTCCGCGTCCCTAACCACGCCAAAGAGAACCGAAAAGTCGCTATTACCCCTCGCACTCCCGTATCGGAAGAAGACGTAATTGGTGTCATTCCACAGCTGGAACACTGTGGAATCATTTCCAGTGTGAAACACCCACCCTGTGAGTTAGGCAAATATGCATTTCTTCAACCCGGAAAATCGATATTTTCAATAGTTTGCAGCCGTTTCGCGACCCCTATACGTTGTCCGATCGAGTCCAAAACTTTCCCCCTTTGTTTTTGACTGTATTGGAACCAAAAACCGTGTAAGCTGGTCAACATATCGAAAATTTCCAATTGTTCAATCACCCAAAATTGCTACACCCAGGGATGACACAATTCACCTTTGTAAATTATGATTCAAGATTTTAATGCCTTATTATAATATACCATAACTGGTGAATCAAATAATGGAGATGAGCTGTCGAATTACTGACGAATCATGAGAGTCTAAAAAATTAATCCTTTTTACTTCCAGAGGATTTAATGATTCATATTGCATACGTCCTCTGAAATAATGATTTGGAAACTAAAATATATTTCTTGCAGAAATATATTTTAGTTTCCAAATCATTATTTAAGAGGAAGTGAGCATTCCTGCAAGAAATATATCTTATATATTTCTCGCAGGAATGTAGGTATATTTATGACTCTTACAAACTCTCCTCATCACAGCTATTGCATACAGCACAGCCAATTAGGGACTATTGAATCGGTTAAATATTTCGGAGTTGAGCTGACTAAAGATGTCTCGTAGGGTAAACATATATGCGGGAAATTACCGGCCATGCAAATCGTAAATTGCGATTTGTTAAAGGATTATTTGGCAAGTGCGACGATAAAGTTAGTGGAATCAGCTACTTCCCCTTTGTTAGACCCCACTTGGAATACGCTGCCAGTATTTGAGATCCTTATGAGGCAGGCTTAAAAACCGAGTTAGTACCTACGCGTGTTGCGAAGTTCGGAAAGATAAGTTGAAGGCCGTTACAATTATATCGTTAGTTTTACTGTCCTTTTTCAGCAACTAGGATGGGAATCGCTTTCAGGACCTCGATTAAAATTTAGACTTTCTATCTAGATCCTAGATCTATTTCCAAACCGATTTATTCTGTGACGACGATAATAACATTTTACGAAATCCGACATACTACGGGAGATCCGATCACGAGAATATAATTAGGGAACTTGACTGCAGAACGGAGAGATTTAAAATGTATTTTTTCCCGCGAACGGTAAGAGACCATAACAGCTGCCACTGAGACTTCTAACTAGATTTGTTGATAGGTAGTGTAGCCAGTTAGTTGAGTTACTCCCTAGTACATGTAACCTTATCTGATACCTAGAACTAACAGAACGCCGTGCATGTTTACGGTATAAATATTGTATATACATCCATTTGTGTAGTTGCAAAATACATTAATGCATACGGTCCCTCATTGATAGCATACATATAGTGCAGTGTATGCTTGTCAGATTTCATTCCTGAAAATCGTTAACGATTTATGATAATGAATAAATAGTCGTAGTTCCATTGACTTTAATAGGGTATAGGGTAATGCATGTTGTTTACAGCTCACCCCTTGTCACACACCCTTGAGGTGGCTTGCAGGATAGTATGTAGATGCAGATGAAATGAAGGCGGATACATGCACAACTTTGCTGATTTCTAGAAATATTAAACGTGCTCTAATCCTTGCCAGATCAAGGCAATCACAAGTGAAACATGTCTACGGAAGGCATGCGATTTTATTGTTCACTCGGAGAAAGTTACCGCTAGCCACTTCCCGCGCCTGCCCTGCCGCAAAAAACGTCGCCGTCCTATCCACCTGCACCCAACGGCACAAATGGCATCAGCGATCAAATCAAATACACTCGCCTGACCCCTTAAAAAGTAAGGGCAGGTAAGGGCTTATTGCCGTGGTAGTAGGCGCGGGTTAACACACGGCATTTATTAGGATTATTGGTTGCTGACTGACTGTGAGCGTTTTGGCGCTAACGCGGTCTAATTCGCTCTTGGCCACGCGTAGATACAATCATGTTTCCTGAATGTATGACATTGTTTTGTACCGTTGACGTCTCCTTCGGCACCTCGTCTTGGGCGTCTCCTTAAACTTGCCTTTTTTTACTGCGAGGACGAATAAATTATTTTCGTTTCAAAACATGGTTTATCAAAAATGTACTAATAAATAATAATCAATTTGTAAGATGTCACAACTGATCTACAAAAGGCAGAAGGTGGTTATTTGTGACTAAAAATAAAACCATGGCGGTGCAGTCAACATTTCTGATGCATAAGACTTTTCCATGGAAACACCCAAGTTGTTATCTCAAATCGTGATGCTAAAGAATTTTCAACAAATTACAGTAAAGGTAGATGGAAGCTTCGCTTGCCGGAAATTCCTGGTTATGATCGACTTGGAATACTAAGGACTTATAACCTCTTTACCTATACAGTAATGGTAAAGTAGGTATTTGGCGTCACATTTGTTGGCTGTGCCTCCATGGTTTTATTTTTAGTCACAAATAATCACGTTCTGCCTGTTGTAGATCAGTTGTGACAGCTTAAAAATTAATTACTATTTTAAGTACATTTTTTTTAATAAAACCATGTTTTTTAAATTTATTTGTATTTGGTAGCTACGTATCATAGTTATCTAGCCTTCAGGTTGTGTGTAGTGGTAATTTTTTTCTTAAGGGAAAAATTAATTTTTATGTTTTCGCATGTTCCCCATAAATGTTTTGCGGCATCCAGGCTTGGTGATGGATTTCGGCGAGCGAAAACACCACTCACATATAATTTGAATTCTGTGGGCTGATGTTGAGCTAATAATAAAGAATTAGAAAGGACCAAATCGCAAAAATGCTGTTGTAGCGATGTCTTAATCTCGAAGAATAACAGATTCTCATCTTACCCGGTCAATTTGCTTCCATATTTTTCAGCCTCCTCGTTAAACGAGATGTAGATTTTAAGGTGTGCAAATACGAGTAGAAAAGTCATAGGTAGCTTATGGAGCATATCTAGGGGTGATTGTATCTCTTGGGAGGCGAAATCAGCAGTGTACAAAATTGATCTCCTCCTGGGGTAACTATATGGCAGCAAAACCTAAGTATGTCAGTATGAGGATAATAGTTATCTTAATGCAGAGGGAATGGGGTACCTGAGATTATTTTGCGGTAAAAATGTAGGATGGATATAGGGCTATAAATGAGTGAACGATGAAACATTATGGGTTGGATGCTCCAGTGATAGACATGTGAAAGAAGTGACCTCTTATTGGTTAGGCCTTGTCTAAAGAACGGAAGGTATTCAAATAGCGAAAATATATAACAATATATCATAGATCATCACATGGAAATATGTGATAATAGAGTTAATGGTGTGAGAGGAAGAGGTAGACCGCAAAAGTCAAGGGTGAATTTGGAAGAAGAGAGACTAAAGAGGAGGAATATTAGGAAGTATTAAGAATATAGGACAGCGTATATGAAGCAAGTTATGAGTGTAAGTAAAGCAAAGTTCTGAGGTTTTCTCGGCATTCACACCGGGCTATGTAATTAGCTTGGGCCTAATGAGGTTGGAAAAAATATCACTTTTATATTCTTCATTTTTCAGCTCCACTGACATCATTTTTACATCGGAGAACGATATCTATTAAATGTCACTTTAAGTTTAATATCAGTTCGACGATATCACTTTTACATCGGGGAAAGATATCATATAAATGTCAGTTTTATATCGGCAATATCACCCGATGTTAAAACGACGTTGGTGATATCAAAATGACATTGGGCCGATATATAACTGACATAAGATGCTGCTTGGGTGGTTAAGTCCACTCCCGCTTGTCTAATATAAATCAGAAAGAAAATCTCTTGTTGTGATGAGTTGGATTATTGTTTGAAAGTTTACAAAAGGTAAGTGCAACTTTTGTCTATCATGGTAAATATTAATTTTCCTGTCAATATGATGATAAATCACAGCGAAAAACACCTTGAAACATGATTTGAGAGGGAGCAAATCCTATTCTTAATTTTTCAAGAATAATTATAAATGAATTCTTCTCGGGTTTCCAACTGGGTTAAAATCTCCATTGTGGCCGACGTTTCGATGCTCAACTCGCGCATCGTCATCAGGGCTCGTCAGCTGCGCCGGGAAAGCACCAGATCATGCATCAATAATAATAAACATTTGACGCCATAGTACAGTCTGGAATAACCTCAAATACAAGAATCGACAACGACGTCCATGATCGCATCATGCACGCGTATAGTTTGCCTTCCCGTTATCGGCCGAGTTTGAATTTAAGCGCGTGTCCAAGAGGATATTTTTGGAAGATTCATTTATTAGTTTTGGTTTTAAATATTGTCAGAGTAACACAACATAAAGGTACTTTAAATTGTAGAAAGTATTACATTTTTCAATATTTTGAAATAATTGCATTAATAAATACTTGAGAAGGTATTATAGAGTGTATTGAAAATAAATTTAAAATGAGCAAACGGATTTTGCAGTTGCTTTGTTCCCTTTTTATCTTCAAAGTTATTGTTTTTAAAAATTTATGCCCCCCCCCCCAATTTCTGTTGGTAGGTGGTATTCCTAGGTGGTATTCCATACCCCCCCCCCACCCGGAGGGCCCGCACCAAAAGTTGAGGGACCTACAGATCCTATATCTGGCCCTGCCTGGTAGATTAGGTGTTAAATATTGGAGAACCAATGTACATCTTAGAAAATTAATGACGCATCGAAATGTCTCCCTGAGGCCAACCTCTATCAAATAAATATTCAACATACCGTACTGTTAAATTTGAATCTAATTTCATAGGATTTTCCCCCAAATTTATTAATAAACTCCCTAACCAATGGATTAATCTACCATTTAACCAGTTCAAAAAATAGCTCACAACATTTTTGTTAAAAATCCAGGAAGAGGGAGATGAATTCTAGTTCAAATAATATATATTGTAGGCTATATATCCACGCTTAATAGGATTATTTTCATTTTTCGTGAATTATTGCAATTCGAATTTAAATGTGAAATGGGACATTTTATCTGCTAAACCTTTTGTCATATAATAAATTTGTTTTTAGATATTCAAAATTCGTCCCGCGATGTACAATTTTATGTTTAACCCTTTTTAAATATCTATATAATACTCATTGATATTGTTTTGAATTAATTTCCCAATTTAATAATGAAATACAACATTTACAGGTGAAATTTCTTGTGATTCCCTTCCAATCTCTGAATTTAATTATTACATGGTAAATTTTATGTTTTCCCCTTATGACATAAAACCTGTTTTATGACATTAAAAATCATGTTTTTTTTAGTATAATTTTTGTGTCAAACCCTTTTTTTATTTAATATTATTGAGAAATTCCAAACTTGGTTTATGATGTTGTATTCCAAACTTTGTTTTATATTTAGATGTATATTTATAAAGAGGCGTGGTAGAAGAACAGCAGAGTAGCTGAACCATAACATTTTTTGTATAATCCATTTATGATAAATTTTAACCTATCTTTCATTATGTATTTATTTTTAGAAGTGGAATTTTAGTGCAATTAAATGAATATTACAGTAATTTAAAAATATGGTAGTGTTAGTTTTGCGCACCGGCTGCCGGGTCATATATTTTGAGTCAATGAATTTTATTTTGTTTAATTAATATTAGCGTATAAAAGAGAGTCTAAGGTAGTTGCAGAGGTCGTGCCAGTCGTGCCTTAACCACAGTCTAAACAAACTTAGTTTAGTAGTTTAGACTGTGCCTTAACCATGGCCTTAACTTTAACCCTCTTTGAATTGCCGCATAAAACTAACACATACCACGTGACTTGTGGTGATGCCGTTTTTCCCATCCCGGGAAAGTCTTGCGCGCAATCTACCTTTTTCTGTACACGAAACAGCTGAAGTTTGTGTGGTTTGTGTTTGTTTACATTTTTCGTGGACGATTTTGTTCGAATTTCGTCGTGTTTTAATCTTTTTTTGTCTATTCATCATAAGTTATGGTTTTCTAATCAATGATTGAAGTCACTTCAGTGCGCTGGGTCTTGTTTAGTCCAAGATTCGTAATACATTCGTGTTCAACAGATACGTAGTCTCTTTTGATAATTTGCAATTTTGTATGTGGAATATCGTGTAGTACCCGGTTTATAAATACGGAGGGCTAGTGTTTTATAATGAACGATGAAGAGTCATCGCAAGAAACTAATCCTGAACTTCGCACAAACGAAGATTTATCGGCAAATTCATGTAGTCCGGTAGACATCAAACCCAGTTTATCTGGTTCTGATACTCCAGAAGCAGCCTCTAACATCGGCAACACCTCTGGTATAAGATGGCCAGGATCTTGGCAAGATGGAACGCGCAAGAGTGCTTTTCAACCGTACAGGGTAGATGTCTGCACAAAAAGAACGATTTTGATGCTTACCTACTTAGTCATGGTCTTCAAGATTGTTATTGAATTGTTTTCTAGCCAACTACAACTGTACTCACTAATTTACAACGTGGGAATGTTCAAACTCAGACTCCAGTTTATGAGCCAATTGATGTTAGTCTTCACCATCGAGCTGGGCAGGGTGAAGTAACCAATGATGATCTCAAAGAGGGTGAGTAATACAACCGACCATGTAGCTATAAAAGAGGTGACCTCTCATTGTGAAGATTTAATTCTCTGGATGTATCATCGCGGTTGATATTTATAATGAAAGAAGTTGCACTTTTTACAAATATTTTTTTATCACTCTTCTTTTCCTCAACTCATGTAAGTTGTTATTTTATGTTTGTGGCCAAATGCCGAACATTGCTATCCCAGAAATTACTAGGTATGTAGTTAAACTATGTTCAATTAATAAATACAATCAATATCCACGAGAACAAATATATATACTCATTGACTCTATCTATAAAAATGAATCCATCCATCCTCACTCATCATTCTACCCGTAGACTTTCATATTACCGATGTCTTACACATTAGCCTGTGTTTAAAGCAAATTAACAAATAGTTGACATGCAAGGGAAGAAATAAAAAATAAAACCAGATTAAAGCACATAATACGAAAATGTATTTCATGGTTTTACAATATCAAATTAAATACAGCACCAAATTTGCGTACCTAAGTGCAGTAGAGTACCCGTGATTGACTTCTGGGGAGGGGGGGCTTCATTAATATTTATGTGCATCATTATAAAATTATATTTAGATTATTATTCACTAAAACAATAATTAAATTAATATTATCTTTTCTCGAAGACAATTCAACTATATTTTTCAGCCCAATAAGCAAAATTCTAAATACTAGTTAAGGTAAATGAATGAAAACGAATTCAGGTAAACATATTTTGGGGGTGGGGGTTTAAACCCTAAAACTCGTACGCCATTGCATAAGTGTTGCTTAAAATATTTTTCTGTTGACAATGTTGGCTAAAATTTAAATTTGATTCAGAAAGTTCATCTTTCTTGGTTTATCATTTACATTCGATAGTTAGGCTAAACCATTACAGTACTCTCAACACATCATCCTCAAATGCTTGAGGCTTCTTTGAACAGATCTTCAAGCAAATTCCGTTAATCTGTTCTTACCAAGAGAGCATCTCCCTGCAGATCATATGCCATAACAATGCCCATACTTTCAGACTGGAGACATTTTGGTTCTATGTTGATTTAATGCAGGGCCTTTGTTTGTATGACTGAGAGAAAAACAAAATCAAAATTTTAAAGTTTTTTTTCTTCTATCCTGCATCATTTCTCTCTTTTGCCTTATCACTTAACAACAATCAATTTAGAGAACTCTTTTACCAAATCGCTGAATCTCTCCTTAAGGGCAAAAACAGCTTCGTACATACCTGCCCATCTGGCTGGATCAAATATTTTATTGCTATGCTTGAGCCACCCTCAGATGAGTCTCACAGTGTGAGCCATTGGTTTATGCTCTGACCGAAAAGACACTTTGAATATCGCCTAAGAATTGTGATATTTCATGGTTTGCCTCAATGGCGTCTTTCAACACTAAATTTAAATTGTGACTAGCACAGTGTGGTGCAACTTCTTGTATTTTTTCCTGTAGTACTCCATTGTACACGGCTCCATTCATCACGCTGGCTCCATCATAGCCCACGACATTTCTTCATATCAAGACCTGCTTCTTCAATAGATTTGAGTATTTTACTTTCTAAACCAGATGCACTTTGATCTTTAACTTTAGTAAAAGAGATAAATGTTTCACATATTTTCCGTTCTATGGGTTTCTTCGCTCAGAACTTTAATGTAGCGATACGTCTCACTCAGTTGGGTGATTTTACTAATGCCCTGAGTCGTGTCCATTATGATGGAGATAAAAGGAGCATCACATTTTTTTCTGTTCTGATTTCATTCCTTTAAAGACCCCATAAGCCATCAAAGAAATAATTTCATATTGGATCGTAGGGCTCAAGTAGTTAACAGTGCCATCCAGCATTTGTAAAAGCTTTAAAGCACACGGTGTCATTATCAGAGAGGATTAGAGAGTCTATGGCAGATGAAATACATATTTCCCTTAATTGAGTCTTCCAATTTACTACTTTTGCCACAGAACGGTTGGTTGCGTGTAGCCAAAGTCAGAGAACACATTCTATTACATTTCTCCAAAATTTCTTTTCTTTGTTTTCAACTTCTCTCTAGAGTTTCATATCTAATCTTCCATGCCTTTTCCGCTGTTCGTAAGCTATGCAAGAGTCTGTGATTCTGCAAACTTTCGTGGGATCGGATACGTTCTGAAAGATGTTTCCAATCTCGTGCTCCACTGCCACACCATAAATTTTAAGACAGAGACTCGGTCTCTGACTGTTGAGAGAACTAAGAAGGCTGGCAGTTGATGCAATCCAATTTTTGTGAATATCTAAGCCAGCTCCTGTTGAGTATGAGACTTTGTAACAAAACTATAAAACTATCTTGAAAATGATCTTTGTGATTGTTTTGCCTCTTTTGCAAAGGTACCATAAAGTTGACGAGAGCCTCACACTATGAAATGCTTCCTTATATTTATAATATTTGGAAATTTAGTAACCTTTGGAATGACTTGACTGTCATCAACAGACTGAATACTTTCAGCCGAGGTAGCCTGTAAACCAAAAAACTTAATTAGTCTTATTATTTGGGAGTCTTCTGCTGGTAGCCTTAGAATTTAAATAAACTAAATAGGAAAATACTGCCAAGGGCCTAGCCATGTTGAAACACTGGTTCCCGTCAAATCACCTTAGTTAAGCAATGTTGGGCCCGGACAGGGGTATGGAGGGGTGACCCTCCTCCATACCTCTACCATGGTGCTCTAGTCCCATCTGCAAGTGGCGGTAAGGTTAAATGTGGGACGTCACAATGGACCCAAAGGGGTCTGAGTGCCAAGAGGGCTCCAGAAGGCCCTCGCCCACCCAATCAATCAATCAAATAGGACAATAATTGTTGGAGATACATGATTAGAAGTAAAAGGTAATCACAAAGTCACTATAATAAAACTTTCAGGCAAATTTTTACAGATCATTATTTTATTTTAGATTTCTTGCCAGTATCTCAGTGGCATTGGAAAACTTAAAAAAATTTAGAATAGAGAATCAATTACAGATTTAAAAAATATTATGTATTATAAAATATTGGAATGAGAACATACGAATGAGACATTTCTATTTTTCTTTTTTACTCTTTTTCCTTATTTTCTGCGCCACTTTTGTAGTCACGCTTCATTCTGAAGAACAAACTTAAGTTTTTAACTGATGTGGAGGTGGTGCAGTGGAGAGAGCTTGTTGCTGAGGTGTGGCCAATGCTTGAAGCTGTTGCGTAATGTATTTTTGCTCCCCCCGATTTACACCTCTTAGCGCTCACACTCTAGTTTTTCAAATTTACAATGTTTTCCATCAATAACTAACTTTAAATCAGCAGATGCATTTACTTTTCGAAAATGCATTCATCAAATATATATTTTATTTAAATTAATAGTAATCCATTTCCCAGCAAAATACCACAGTAAAACTGAGTGGAATCCTTAATTCCAAGTAGTTTATGTATGTTTCATGAGCCACTTCCCTTAAATATTCAACTGGAGGTAGATATTCTTGCTCTTCGTATCCGCTAAATGCTATCACTAGTCTGTGCTCTGCGAAGGCAAGTGAGGAAAGAAAATTTCGAAATTTCTACCGGAATACAAAATTCGATTGAAAGAATATGAATCTTTATTTTATTTCCTTTCTATTGGTACCTTTATCAATAAAAGAAAACCACTATTTCTAATTTAATTTTACAAATAAAAAAATTTCTGCAGCCAAATGAAGATTCAGCTTCACATGTATTTCTTGTTTCAAAGTTACTGACATTGTTTAATCGCAAAGCCCCACATCAGTGATTATTAGTATAGGAGATTGCATATTCCACATTTTTATTTCCAGCCATGGTTTCCACAATCATTGTCATTATCAAGGAAGAATAACTAGCATTCAAAGTCATTATACACAACAACTCAGATGACTGGGAGAGGGAATGAGGAGGATGTTTTTTTTGCAATTTTTCCAGGTGAGCAGCACGGGGAGACAAGGAACAAGCCAGGATTTTGGTGTTCTAATGTAAATAGAGATGAGCCACCCTTAAAATTACTGCAATATATTTCGTAATTTACCAAAACCCCTGAAAATTACCATAATTTTCAGGAAAAATCCCCCATGTTTGAGATGAATTTTCATACTGATAAATTCCAAACATATTCTTTTAAGCCACATACACATTTCCTAAGTGTTTAATTATAAATTGAGGCATGTACAATTAATTTTTGAAGTAGTATAGTGAAACTATTGCACTATAGAGTAATGTATGAGGATATTAGAATATTCTTCTTGAAAATTTCTCATACTATGACAAAGAGAAAGCCAGATTGCGTGTTGCTGCTGTATTTCTTTTTGCAATTTTTTAAATTTCTAATAGATTAATGTTGTATTAGGTATGGTTTAAACATCATTATTCCCTTTCAATTATAATTGGCTTTCTTATAACAAAGACAATAAATTTAATCCTACAGCACCTACTATTAAATACTTAAAACTTAAAATTATGGTAATTTTCAAAAATTATCTTAATTTACCGTAAGATTTAAGGCATTCTTGGTGAATACTTGTGATGTAGGTTTCTCAGGTTTCCATCCGGGTGACGTTGGTGAGTGGCACCGACGCTGCGATGGCAGACTATGCCGTCGAAACGTCGGTGCCACTCACCAGCATCACCTGGATGGAAACCCGAGAAATCTACATCACATAATAGACCGTGGTTATTTTCCTCTTTTGAAAATTACAATCATTTACCCGTTTCTGAACATGGGCTGGGAAGGATCAGGAGGTTTGTTTTCCAAGGTGAAAGTAGCTTCGTTTTCCAAGTAAAGGGATAAGGAAGAGATAAAATAACAGGCTGGGAATTGTGACGTAACAACAAACTGTAATAATGTTATTGACATTAGTGGTTATCAAAGGTCCAGTCGTTCACCAGGTTTACACATCCTGAATCAACAGTTTCAAATTTTTCGAGAAAATCCAATTTTCTTCCTTTGCTCTGCACATGTAATACATCCAGTTCAAAATCACTGTTACAACCTTTCTCTAACTAATGTTAGCCTAAATTTGATGTTGAATTAAAATTTATAGAATGCCTACTATGTTCCTTAACTTTAATTGAAAATTTTGTACATGTTTAATTAAATTTGGACCTTGTGTCACACCTGCTACTATTTAAACCACTTGGCTCTATATCGTAAAAACAATCTTTTTTATTACTTTATTTTTTTTTCTTATCATCTGTTAATGGGTTATAAAATTAGACGTTAAAATCATTCTTAGGCATTGTTTTCAACATCCAATATATGTCAAATTACCTAAAAATGGAAGTTTATACCAAAAGCTTGTCATGATATTTTAGAGAGAGTTTGGTCATGGAACGATTAGCATGCTGATGAAGCTTTCAGTCTAAAATCTCAAAAATAAAATCACCAGAATGAGATGCTATATTTGTAAGAGGATGTTTAGCTCCTAGTCAAGATTCACTTTACTTATTGATAAATTGACCAAACAATATATCATTGGGTGGAAGTCTTAACAACTTTTTTATTTTTAAGATTTTTGGTTATTTGCTGTACTGTGAACACTAGCTATTCTACCTTGATAATGACAATTATTGTGAAAACTACAGTTGGAAATAAAAACGTGTGGAATATCCAAAATAATAATTCATTAAGTGATTTGTACCAGCTCTGCAAAGTTAAGCTAGATTCCTTCACTTTTATTCATCATGTCTTTTGTTCATTACTTGTGAAAGCACCATTTTCTCTTTTTTGAGTGTTAAGAATTTTTTTAATTTTTCGCCTGTGTGTAAAATAAAATTATCATTGCTTGAACTCAGTTTCTGAGCCAAAGCAGTTCAGTTGAGTTGCATGCCATGGGAGGATACTACACTTCCATCTCACTCAGGTTCAAGTTTTGGCAGTTAACCTGATAATTCTGTTATTTTTTTCCAATCTGTATTTATCAAATTAAAAAAAGCTAAAACTAAATCAGTTATAATACTTAAGTGTAAACATCCACTCCCTTAATTTGGTAATATTTGAATTAGAATAGTGAGTTCATCAATAAAGAACTTTCTTGGCCAATAAGTGTGTAAGAGATGAAATGTGCCTAAGAACAGCAAGTGTGGGTGAAGTAACTTGTCTAATTTCACTTTAGCGACCTGCATATTACTCCATATTGTGATCCTTTATGTTCCTTAGCTGTGATACATTTGTGTTCTTTTATATTAAATGTCCAATCCCTAAGTCTCCATGATCCACAAATTAATATTTCATATAATTCACTCTTCGTTCAAATGAAGGTTTCGTAATGCACCTCTGGTGCTTTTGCGACGTATGAGCTGGATGAAGTCCTCTGTGGTCTTTTCCACCTCTGATCCGATGGAAGACTCAAGAAGATTTCATCCAAGATTTCATTATGTTGTTGCTAGTAAACATTTCATCCTCAAATTAGTATTTTCCTGTTAAAACATTCAACCCCTCCAGTCCACACTTCTTAGTTTGTTGGCTAAAAGTTTCAGAATCAGAGATAGATGCACCTG
This sequence comes from Pyrrhosoma nymphula, assembly GCA_963573305.1. Classification (NCBI taxonomy): domain Eukaryota; kingdom Metazoa; phylum Arthropoda; class Insecta; order Odonata; family Coenagrionidae; genus Pyrrhosoma; species Pyrrhosoma nymphula. The sequence goes on from OY754339.1 coordinate 85,166,808, forward strand.
ATGTTAATGGGTTGACGCCACTAATGTGGGCTGCAGCATATGGTCAAATGCCAACTGTCCAGCTGTTGCTGAAACATGGTGCCGACATAGTGTGCTCTGGCCCTGATGGGGAAAGCCCTCTTCATTTAGCTGCTGCTGGAGGTCACCATGATGTCCTACGCTTGCTTCTCTCAGAAGGGGCCTCTGTCAATCAAGCCGACAAAGTAAGTTTCAGGGTAGTAAATGTTATTCTTACTATGCTTTATCATCGCATGTAGTGCTATGTTTATGCTAACAAAGCCTGGAATGCATTCACCTCATAGAAATGTAAGATTTAAGGCTTTCTCGGCGAATGCTTAGAATGTTGAACTCTCAGATTTCCAACTGGGTGATGTTGGTGAGTTGCACTGACGTTTTGCAGGTGTAGTCTGCCATCATCCTCAGGGTGGCCAGTTTGGCCAGAAGGGTGTCCTTTATTTATTTTATTTCATCGGCATGAAGTTGGTTTTGATTGGCCATTGCTTTCCCGCTCTTTTTTCGTAGTCTCATGGCTATCAGTCCCTTGGGATTTAGATTGGGAGCACTAGCACTCTGGTATGTAGGGAAGAAAGAAAGATGGATAATAAGTCAAGTTAAATCCTCATATGTGTTCGCCTATGTATGTATATTCAGTTAAGCATTTAGAAGTCCAGTCATAATATATAAAAAAAATATTTTTTTCAAAAACCACGCTCATATTCAAGTGAATGTACTAAAAAGTAAAAAAAAATTAGTCTTTATATTAATTTGGAATGAATCAATTCCACCACATCTGCCCAAAGACAACGTTATTTATATTAATTGTGCAACGGTTCTTTGAAATTTAAATTATTAGCATTTCTTCTCACTAAAAATGTTAACTTGACCAGCGACACCGGCGGCGGGAAGGAAAGCTCCAAGTGCCCCCGTAAAGGATTCAATGACAGGAAAAGGACGCACTGAGTGCCAGAGGTTCCTAAACCACACTACGTAATTCGTGCTGGCATTTTCACTCGACTTCAAAACGGAGCCATAGGATGCAACCCGCAACACAAAATGTAAAAAAAATAATAATTAAACAAAACAAAAAAAAACATTTAATTTTAGTAGATTAACTTTGTAATTATTGAATTTAATGACTGATTCATGTGTTATCATCGAGAGTTAGTAAGTGTGCCAAATTGCAGCTCGATTGACTATTTGGAAGTGAGTTAGATTTCGATTACAAGATTCCAACTCGACAAACAAACAGGGCAAGTTAAAATAATCATGGTCACAATGAATTCTGATGGTGTTCATTTCAGGGTTGCATTGAGGCATTTGTTGGAAAATATTTGTGGGGGAATATACTCAAATGAGAGAGTAAAGTACAACACTCATTGTTGTACCTCACTGGTACAGCAATGACATAATTTGTGAACTATGTATGCAAAGGAAATTGAATTGTAAACTGAAAGACACCTCAAAATATGATTACAAATGAATCGAGTAAAAGGCTTGAGAAAATAACATTGCTCAATGTTCAAAAACGAAGAAGATAATGTATTCTACTCCTTCAAAATCCAAGAAAATTAACTAATTAGGTAAATTATTAGAAGCAAATCCAAAAGCATTTGGTGCTACACCAGGGAACATCAGGGTAAATTTTCAATGGTGCACTCATTGGTGGACAAGGATGGCTGCTTACAGTCACCAACAGTATTGACAAAGCCAAATACTTTGAAATCATGTTCACCATCTACAACACCAAGCTTGATGCATGTATCTCTGTGATTTATAAAGTTATGGGTAACATAGATCAATCCTATTATTCACAAAAGGGTAGGAAAACCATTGCACTCAATTAAAAGTAAAAAGCTGTCAGGTCCAAATGAGATACCTTCAAGGAGCCAGCCCCACATGTAGCACCATGCCTAGAAATCGTATTTAACAGGTTGATTGCCAAAAGTTAGTTTCAAAATTTTCTCCTCCGGCAAAAATGACATTTTAGAGAGACTTTCACATGGTTGAGCAACCCTCCTGAATTTTATGATGAGAAATCCAATGGGACTGACAAAAACTTTGATTTGATTATTGTATTGTGATCATCACTGCCAGACAAGAGCCCATGTGCCCAGCTGATCGTAGTAAGGGAGGAGCAATGATGTTGATCATTTGGTGATTGTGCAGCTCAAGATAAAGGAATCCTGTTGTTTTAGCCATTACAATTGGGTTGATTGTTTGGGTCAGTGATGAACTAATAAAGAGAAATAGTATGCACAAAGCTGCCTCAACTCATGAGAGCAAAAAAATGCTAATTTGGCTCTTAGCAGTCTCGTTGTTGTTTTGGTCACAGGCTGAAGATTCATTGACAAAAATATGAGTTTTGTTACAGCTCATGACCTTCCAATTCAGAAAGGTATGTATGAATGTGCAATATTTACATAAGAGTTAAGTACTTTTTCTGCTCTGTGTGTTAGGTGATTGTTTGTATTTGAGAGGTTATTTGGTTTGAGAAATATTTACTTGAACAAAATGGATGAAAATTCTCACAACCATACAAAAAAAATTTGGAAAAGCCTTAACAAAGAAATAAAGTCCTTATAAAGTACATATCTATCATTAAGCCGGCCTCGGTGGTGGTGGGGTAGAGTCCTCACCTCCTAAACTGAAGGTCGTGGGTTTGAATCCCAACTGCGTGGGTTTTCTTCAGGTTATGGGTGTCAATGTGTGTGAGGGTAAAATGGAAGAGAGCCCTGAACAAAGTTGCCATTAAAATTAAACTAAATTATTGTCTGCTCTGAGATTGAAATGATATCTCTGAACTTTTTTCTTGAAATATCTGTGTGTGTATCGGAAATTTCATAATTTTTTATCTGAAGTTATATATTTTTCCAGGATGGAAACACAGCTCTCATGTATGCTGCGTATGGAGACCATCCTCACTGTGTGAACGAACTGTTGCTCAGAGGAGCCGATCTCACAATGGTCAATGAGAATGGCGACACAGCTTTTGGTGTTGCTGTGGGAAGAGGTAGCAAGTTAGGTAAGTCTCTGTGAGAATCAATCATAGTGCACTGTTGATTTGAGAAAGATTTAGATAGGTAGAAAATATATTCTTCAATAATATTCTGCTTCAGCTGCAATACCCATTTCTATTACTACTTCTATCTTCATACACCCATGCTTCCTAGCTTCCCTTCATACCATCCAATGAACATTCTTTTCTCCCCTCTCCCATAATGAGCTTGCATTTTACCTTTTATCATGACTCTTGATAACTTTCTTCATCCTCAATAACCTGTTCCATCTTCCTGTCTCCTCATCTTCACTCAATATACTCCCTAAAATTTATTTTTCCTATTGCTCTGAAAAGTTCTTTTACTAAGCGTTAGCCCTTTTGCGCCAGTGAACTTTTCTCAGAAATGTCTTTAGTATCCTGAGTTTCATGAAAGACTTTGGTCATCTCTGTACGGAGGCATTTCGAAGGGAATATTCTCTTCGGTGTACCGACCCCACCCTCCCTTCCCTTCCCTCAGCAACTGGTCTCGACCCTGCGACTCATTAGCAGAGCCACTCACAGTATGGGGTTGCGGTCATTTTTTTTATGCACAGAGGTTTTTTTAAACAACCATTTATTGCAAACGTGAGAGAATTGATGTCTGAAATGAATTTTTGATGTTAACTTGATTGTTTTAAAATTTAAAATGAATTTCTAGATGTTATATTAACGATTTTAGGATATTAATCCGAAAGTAATGATTAATAGAAACCAGAAGACAACTCCGTTAATAAGAGAACTAGAATTTCGCTTAAAATTTGAAAACACGCTGCACAACACAAGGAGTTCATTTCAATGGTTAATATTTTGGGATAGTAAACGAATATTTATTTGGAAAATCCACTACTCATACAATTAGTGATGGTGGACACATGCTGAGAGAATGGCCACTAAAGGGCTCGTGGGTCAAACAAAGTTGCGGAGGGAAGGGTCTTGCCACCCACTGAGTAGGGACTCGAAAGGTCTAAGGAACATTCTTCCCAAATGCTTCAGCGGTGATCACTTTCCCACCCTCCGCGACGTCTATAGGTGACGTTCGGCACGAAAGGGTTAACTGCTAGTACATACTCCAGTGTGTGTTCTCCTTTGATTTATTCATGAATTATAGCATTTTTTTATAGAACGATCTAAATCATGAAAATTTTTTATCAGAGCCAATGGTTGGGCCTATTCACTGATTTCATTATTAAAATTAGTTTTTTTTGAGCGATTGACCCGCCTAATATAAAATAGGATGAAATTAGTTAATAAAGAATCATCTACTGTAATAATCACCGATGTGTGTATATATGCAAGTGACTTCCACACAAGAAATACACGTGAAGCTGAATCTTCATTTGGCTGCAGACCTTTTTTTATTTGCAAAATTAAATTAGAAATGGTGGTTTTCTGTTATTGGGAGAGGTTCCAGAAGAAATAAAATTAAGTAAGGATTCTTATTCCTTCAGTTGAATTTTGTATTCCGGTCGAAATTCCAAAATGTTTGCTAAAACATAAGTAACGATTTTTCGTAATATTTTAGCGTTTTTGAGTCATAATGACCATGCTCATTGTTTAAGTCGAGATTCCGTGCATATCCATTAACTCAATGATTCTTTGCACTAAATAAGATATGAATGGTTTATTACAACGTATTAGTGTTGATTTTTTTCTTTCTTGTTGATATTCAACGGGCACCTTCTCTAGTTACATATAAAGGTTAATCTTTATATAATTTTGCTGTTTTTTTACTGTTCTGCATAAATTTCTACTCAGAAATAGTGGCAAATCATCATGTGGTGATCCTGGGTGACATTGTAAAGATTTCGTTAAAAAAGTTGCGTGTGCAATTTTGAAACTCTCAAGATGTCTTTCTTATGTTCAGAATTCTTGTATTAAAATATTGTTTTTATGTTCAGAATTCTTGTATTGAAATATGTAACGTTTTTATGTTCAGAATTCTTGTATTGAAATAATGTTTTAATTTGCATTTTTTCAGCCCAGTCAGTTATAGAAAAATACCTCATAATGTTACTGACTTGAATGTACTTCGGTGGTTCCATGAATATGAATATCTGCAGTGCATCAAGTTTTTTGTTGAATTGAAAAACTGTGCCAGTTTTCATTGGGAGTCGTCGTCATGAGTCAGTTGGTATCAGCAGGATATAGAATTAAGGTCGGAAGACCTGGAGGTTGCGTGATCTTGTCTGTTTATGTTAAGGCTATGACAGCCAGTGTAAATTTGTCAGGGTATGATTGAAGTTATGGCTAAATGTAATAATGAAAGCTGTTGTGAACGTTTGGATGATTATACTGTATTTAATATGAACGGTTATTTATTGCTATGGTTGTGTACCCATTAAAAATTAAGTGTTTGTGAAGTTCAAGGATCACTAAGATTTTTAAAATCATTATTAGTGATAGAAAATGAAACTGCAGTGCAAATATGTTGTCGTGCAGGAAGTCTTTTTGTAGTAATTGTAATGCCAAACCTTGCTTTATTTTGCATCCAATGTATTTGCTGAATTTAAGACCATTATCCCCATATCTTATTATGAATAGCGGTATGTATCCCTTAAATTATATAATTCTGCAAAACAGGTTTTGATGTCTAAGTGAGAAAGACAAGTTGAGAACTCAGTGTAGACTACATATTTATATTATCAAGTGCCAAACTTATGTGTTGCTATGTGTGGAAATGTATGCAAGTTGAATTGTGATATTATTTGTATTATTATTTGTCTCCTGTGATTAAACTGTTGAATGTTGAACTTGATTTATATTTTTACTGAGAATAAGATGTATGTACATATTGCTATTTGCTATGAACTGAAATGTATCCAGTCTCTTGTCAAAGTTTATTTGGTGGAAAAGGATGAACTTGTTACCAGGCGGTCATTCAAGTCCATTAAATTCTACTCCAATCACTGTTATGTTGTAGCCTGCTACTGTAGAAATTATATGTACCTATATGTACTTATTTTTCATACTACATTTTCAAAACTAAACCCATTAGTGCCTAGTGATGCCAAACGGCACTTGACTGCATTATTTTGTAATGCTGCACTGTCTCTCTCATCCATCAAACTTTTCCGCATAGACTTTGTATCAAACACGTCAACGAAGGCTACAAAATTACGCCCTGTTGAACAGAAATTCTGTATGACAACTTCCCTCTTCACTCTCGTCCAAAATGATCAGTATTCCACCAAAAAAATTACTCGATAATTAATGCAACTTAATCAGTGGGGTGCAGTTGGATCAAGCCTCGATTACTCCTGTCGTCATTATTAACGTAATGGTAAATATGAATTTGCATCTCAGCTGGGAAAATCTCAATCTCGCTTCCCCTTCATGGATCCTCACCAAATTCACCTCATTTCTCATGCATCTTGCTCATTAATGCTTCATTGTTACCACTTCATTTCCCCCATTTATCACAACATGGCAACCACTTAAACCTAAGAAGATTTAAGAACCTTAAAAACCTTAAACGTAAGATATGCCGAATCTCCCCTTCACCTTCTTCAAAAAATTTGCCGTTTCCCCTTAGTACCCCGAGATGGTGTAGCCATCGAGTAGTTTCTCTGGTTTCTCCTCTTCCCTATGTACACAAATATAGTGTGTGTATAGCCATGCTTATGCACCTGCCTCCCTTCACTTAGTCCCGCTTCCCACTTCAACTATCCCCACACTAAGACGTCTTTCTTAACATTACCTTGCATTAATATTCACCACTTCCCTCGCACATTCCTCTTCCTTTACAGATGTTACACATTATTCTATATTTTCCCAAACCAATCACCATCCCTTTTGTTTTCTCAGCAACGTGTCATCGTTTTTTTTGGAAAACCACTCAACAATGGGTGGATTGATTCACTACTGACTCCTTTTTTCCTAGTCCATCACCAACGGCTGGGTTGCTTAATCAGAAATTCAGCATAATTTTATGCAAACCAATCACGGCCAATTCCTTCCAAAGGGTGTTCTTAAATAAAATAACTATATTAACTATCTGCCTTATAACTCAAGATGGAGGGATCCTGCCATCTTACCAATCAACAACGGGTGGGTTTCTCAACGATTGCAGAACTTTCTCATGAATTCCCCCTAATTATTACGTAAAGCCTCATGAGGAGTTGCTAGTCTCCCATCGAGCACCTCCCCAGGTGGTGGATAGGGGAATGCTCACCAGATTAACCAGGGAAATAAAATACCTGGGGTGGACCAAAACTAGCCCCTTGCCTGGGTTATGGTGAAGACCTCAATGGCAGTGAAGGTGAAAAAGGGGTACTTTGGCAGATCTGGCAAAAGAGGCGACCCCTCCTGCATGGAGTAAATAGAGCGGGAACTGCTGCCTTGCAAAAAGAGTGTGGATCTCAAAGGCTAAAGGAGACAACCCTGAAAGAAAATCAGTAGAACCCTGTGAATGCAGGTGGCAGCCCCACCGGCAGGATCAGAGGAGGTAGGTTAATAATCTACTTCCTCTTAAATTCACTTAATACTGAAACTGCAACAATGAAACAAGCCGGACGGTTTTTATGGCACAGACTTTTGGCATGAAATTTAGGACACAAATTGGTTTATGGAATGTGAGAACAATGAATGATGCAGGCACTCTGAAAGTTTTTGAAAAGCAATTATAAAATAGATATGTATTCTTGGCCTTAGTGAAACTAGATGGAACGAATTGGGGGAAATAACAACGCAAAAGGGAAACACGTTGATATACTCAGGGAAGGAAAATTATGTGAGGCAAGCAGGCGCGGGGCTGCTGATCAGTGATAAGGCAAAAGGTGGACTTCTAGACTGGAGGCCAATATCGAATGGATTAATTCTAGCATGATTTAAATCCAAGGTAAGATGTATATCTATACTGCAATGCTACGCACCTACCGAAGAAGCTTTGGATGAAGAGAAAGCAAAATTTTATGACCAATTAGAAATAGCAACCAGATCTATTAAGAAGCAAGGTATAATCATTGTGATGGGTGATCTAAATGCCAAAGTTAGAACTCATAATATCGGAGTGGAGAAAAGCATGGGGAAATGAATGAAAATGGCAATAGATTTGTTGACTTCTGTGGAGATCGTTAACTGGTGATTGGTGGTACCTTATTCCTGCACAAATTATGTCATAAGATGACTTGGATTTCACCAAACGGTTTAGTGGCCAACCAGAATGACCATTTTGCTGTTAGTAGAAAGTGGAGGAGATCTCTTTTAGATACTAGGAACAGTAGAGGGGCGGAGTGTGGAAGTGATTACCATCTTGTTACAGCCAATGTCAGACTAAAGGTTGCTTCACATAAAGCACAATTAGAAACAATTTAAAAACACTACAATGTGGAAAAACTGAGGCAGAAGGAGATAAAACAAGAATTTAGTATCGAATTACAAAACAGATTTGATTTATTGGAGCTGGAAAATGCAGGCATTGAAGAGGAAATTGGCTATAAAAAGAAGAAACCATGGATTTCAAAAGAAACTTGGAAGAAAATAGAAGAAAGAAGGAATCTAAAGGGAAAGAAGAACCAAGCAGAGGATGCCAAGGAGAAAATAGGAGCAAATGAAGCATATAGTACTAAGCATAGAGAATTGAAAAGAAGTTTCGGGAGTTATAAGAGAAAATGGATGGAGAGCTTGGCTTCAGAGGCAAAAGAATGTGCAGAAGCAGGAAACACAAGAGAACTTTACCAAAATATCTGAACATTAGCAAACAGGAAGTGTATTGGTAAGAAACCAGTGAGGAATAAGGATGGGAAACTGGTGATGGGAGATGGACAACAGCTGGAAAGATGGAGAGAATTCTTTGAAGAACTATTGAATAGAAGCGTGGAAGAAAACTGGGAAGAAGAAGCGGGCCAAGACCATAGAATAGACTTTTGCATAAGTACAGCACCACCCTCTAAAGAGGAGGTAGCTAAAGCTATTAAGGAATTAAAAAATGGGAAGTCTCCTGGTGTGGATAACATACCGCTGGAGGTGTTCAAAATAAATCCAGGGACCAGCAAATATCTTACATGGGCTGCTGGTTAAAATATGGGAGGAGGAAGCTATACCTAGAGACTGAAAGAAAGGACTGTTGGTAAAAATACCCAAAAAGGGTGACCTAACTATATGTAATAACTTGCTATCAGTACCGAGTAAGATTTTCATCAGAATCGTACTACCGTATTTTCCCATCGATAACAAGTGCGTTATATCATAGACTTACTCTATGGTTATATGTATGTACAAAAAAGTCCATTCAACGAAAAAATCAATCTTGCGCATTATGCAATGGAAAACTAAATCCTTATACCGTGTAATGTATAACCATTGGAGTAGGGGGAGTGTCAATTCTTTGATAAGTGGTGTTTACTGGATGCACGTTATCTAAATATGTTCAAGGCCATTATAAAATATAAGGTGCGCTGTAAACATAAGGTGTGCATTATCGATGGGAAAAATAGGCCAAATAGAACCAAATGTATGGTAGAAGCAAAGCTAAGAGGAGAGCAAGTGGGGTTTAGAAAGGATTGCTCATGTACAGATATGATTAACTCACTCAGGATTATTATTGAACACAGTGCTGAGTACCAGTCTCCCCTGTATTGGTCCTTCGTGGACTTAGAAAAGGCATTCGATTCAATTAGCAGGGAATCAATATGGATGGCTTTGGAGAGATTTGGAGTTCCTCAGAAAATAATAAATATTATGAAAGCAAACTATGAAAGTTATGAATGCCAAGTGATACACGAATCGAGACTCACAAGCTCTTTTGGGATCAAAACAGGGGTTAGACAGGATTGTCTGCTCTCACTGTTACGGTTTTTGTTGGTGTTGGATGGAGTTATGAAAGGGTCTGTAGGTGAGCTAGAGGTACACAATAGGGAATGACTCAAAGACTGGAGAACATTGACTAAATGGACGATTTGTGCTTGCTGTTGCATACATTTTCAGATATGAAAGAGAAATTGGAAGAACTGCAAACGGAAGGTTGTAATATTGGCCTGAAGATAAATGTTAGTTAAACAAAGGGAATGAGGCTCAATCACAGGAGTAATGACGATTTGTTTGTTAATGGAAATAGAATTGAGCATGTTGATCATTTCCAGTATTTGGGGAGCAAATTGTCTCAGAGAAAGGAGGCGGAACGAATGAAGATGTGACTCAGAGAATAAAAAAGGCAAAGAGTGTGTTTGCACAGTTGCAGCCAATTTGGCGGTCATAACAAATAAGGAGAGGAATAAAGTTAAGAATTTTTGAAAGTAATGTAAAATCTGTTGTTTTGTGCGGATATGCCAAACATGGAAAGCTTCCAAAACTATTACAAACAAAATTAAAAAGATTTGTAAAAAAATGTTTAAGAAAAATTTTCAAAATTTATTGACCAGAAACTATAACAAACGCAGAGCTGTGGTGCAAATATAATCAAACCCCGATTGGAGAAATAATAAAGAAAAGAAAATTTGGATGGATTGGGCATGTGTTAAGAAGGCCGACGAAAATATAAGCTAACAAGCACTGGACTGGAATCCGCGCAGGAGAGTAGGAGAAGGGGAAGACCTAAAATAACATGGGAAAGAATGGTAGAAAAATAAATCAAAGAAGAGGGCAAAATGTGGAAGGAGATAAAAGACATGGCCCAAAATAAGAGTCCGATGGAGGTCTTTTGTTTCAGCCCTACGTCCCCCAAGAGATTAAAAGAAATAAATAACTCAATTACTTAAAGGAATCACCCATGGGTGGGTTGTTTAATAGTGAATAACCCCCAATCATCAATCAACTCGAGAGATTTCACTAATTCAAAAATACGCCACTTCATTATAATTATACTACAGATATGTTCCCCAATCAACTCGAGGAATTTTATTCCTTAAAAAAATATGTTACATCATCCATTATGCTACAGCTACGCCCCATTCCCAATCACCTCGAGGGATTTTATTTATATAAAAATATGCTACAACATCCATAATTATGTTACAGCACGCTATGCCTCCCCTCCAATCACCAACCAACTATGGGGATTTAATTCCTTCAAAAAATATGCTACAGCTACGCCCCCTCCATATCACCTATCAGGGATTTCATTCCTTAATAAAATACGCTACGCCTACGCCCTAATCACCAATGAACTCGTGGGATTTAATTCCTTAAAAAATACGCTATTTCACCCATTACGGTACAGCAGTGGCGTACGGACGGGGTGGGGGATTAGGGTTTAAGTGGTTTCAGCCCCCCCCCAAAACATGTTAACCTGAATTCATTTTCGTTCGTTTACTTAAACTAGCGTTTAGAATTAATTGCTTATTGGGCTGAAAAATATAGTTGAATTGTCTTTACGAAAAGAGAATATTAATTTAACTATTGATTTGGTTAATAATAATCTAAATGATGCACATATACGTATTCATGAAACGCCCCCCCAGAAGTCAAAGAGGTCAATCCTGCGTACGCCACTGCGGTACAGTTATGCTCCCCCAATCACCAATCAACTCAAGGGATTTCATTCCTTAATAATTGCACAATATCATCCATTACGCTATGATATACCATTAACTCTTTTTTCCTGTGAAATACCACTTTTTCAACGTCTGTCATCACTGGGAAATTGCTATACCCATTACCTCATTTACCTTAAAATTGCATTTTCACCGCATTGCATTTCCCGCGTCGCAGAATGGCCTGCGAATGGGGATCAAGGGGATTACGTCACTACGCAATGAGCCAATGGCTGGGCGTAAAATTATCGTTACGAAAAATATATAAATGGTATTATACGTATTATATGTTCATGGAATTATTTATGATTATTTAATAACCTATGCCACAATCCTAACATATAATATACTATTATGGAAACACAATGTACGATATAGAATGGATTTCATATCGATCCCACACTCATGCATCTACTTCATATGCAGAAAGATTAAAAGCAGAAAATGAAACAGCTGTTTACGCTGATATATTAAACTTGTTCCTCCTGTTAATTTATTGATGACAGTGCTGAAACATTTGTTACGTTAAACGTTCTTATTATGAACATTTTTATGCATTGATATTTAGGATAATGATGCTTTAAAATAGTTTTCAAAACGTATCTTTCGATGAAGGATTTCAAAACGCGCTGGTGAAGTAATATATCGACTTGAATCCCAAATTCCTCCCGGTTGCTGGGGTTTATATTGAAATATTAACAAAAGAATTGATGCAATTGATTATAATATATAATTAGATAACGATTGAAAACGATACAATCGGTCAAGAGTGAAGGTTAAAATTTTATCATTCCTATTTTATGAAATTAAAAAAAAAGTTATTGTAGAATTAAAATAGTTAAAAATACAACATACATATTTAAAAAGGCGATTACAAGATCAAATTATTCAATAAAATTGTGAAAATGGAGTTTCGCTCACTAATTATGAACTGGAAAAAACAGGGCGCATCTGAGTTCGAGATATTTCTGCAGCACCCCGGGTTCAAGACAACTGTTCGTTCTCCATCTTTGGTTCCTGGTTGGGATTGTCGCGATGGCTCTGCTCTCCGTAAGATTAGCCACTTCTGTGGCCAGGCATTTTCCCTCTTCTGGGAATAAGGTACTACATGTTAACATCCGCTTTTCGCGATTAACAACTTTTACAATATTTTTCTGGAATTACACCTTTTTTGGGTAAATTGTGATGCTTTTACCGGCTGCTAAGTACGAATGATCTACCATATTAGAGTATGAGCGATATGGATTAATTGTTATTATAAGCTGTTGGATTGGTGAATGACTTATTTGATTGTCCGTCATTTTAATCCTGATAGTTTTTGGTCACATTGCGCAAATGGGTCGATGACTTATTTATTTTATGACTTAGATTAGCGGTGGCTGAAGTGATAATTATCCTAAAATCTTTGCAATACAATTAGGTTGCGAAGTTAGCATGGCCGGCCCTCCAGGTTGCCAGTCGAAATATCCATATTTCCCAAGAAAGAAGGGGGGCTGAAATTTCTTCAATCCTCGAGGAAAGGATCATGGGCGCAGCACCCAAGGTAGGAAATTTATTCCGGTTAATGCAGTAAAGCGACCAGTTACATGCTCTATTTGCAATGTAAACTAAGAATTATCTTCCATTCAGGCCGATTTGGAAGAAACTGGCCGTGTACTTAGCATTGGTGACGGTATTGCTCGAGTGTATGGGTTGAAGAATATCCAAGCCGATGAAATGGTGGAATTTTCCTCGGGCCTGAAGGTGAGTGGACACCAGTTTTACACGTTTCTGTTTGTGTAAATGACATTACATAGGAATTAATAAGTCAAATCAATTATAGGGAATGGCCCTGAACTTGGAACCTGATAATGTCGGTGTGGTAGTGTTCGGTAACGACAAGCTGATCAAAGAAGGTGACATTGTGAAGAGAACCGGTGCTATTGTTGATGTTCCTGTGGGTGAAGATCTATTGGGGAGAGTCGTGGATGCCCTTGGAAACACCATTGATGGAAAGGGCCCTGTGAATACCAAGCAAAGGTAGGGTTTTTTATAAATATATTTTTACCTAAAGCAAGATTTGCGAAAATTTTATTTGAGTACATATAGTTCAATTTCATTTTTACAGTCCTTTATGAATATACGTTGGTTCAATGAATGCATTGTTACTTTGCAGGCTGAGAGTTGGAATCAAGGCTCCTGGTATCATCCCTCGTATATCTGTGAGGGAACCTATGCAAACTGGTATTAAGGCTGTAGATTCCTTGGTGCCCATTGGGCGAGGACAGCGAGAACTTATCATTGGTGACAGGCAGACAGGGTAAATTGTATAGCCCTAATTTTTCAATTTTGTTTTTTTTTTTCATAGCTAATCGAACCATGTAGGTCATAGCCCTGGATTACCTTGAGGAAGAGTGGTACATCCCTTTGATTGGCCTTTTGCTACAATTTCCCCATTAAGTTCATAATTTTTTGCCATAGCAACTTTGGATATTCTCTTCCTATTAGGTAGATTTCGAAGAACGACTACCTATTGCAGTCGTTACCAAGGGCCATAGTATATTTATATATAGCGAAATATCACTTTTTATAAACATGATAACTGCAATCATTTTGCTGTAATGGCTTCCAGACTTGTACATAAAATCTCGGGGTGCAAAATCTCGGTCAAGTTTGTTATTGAGCAAAATCAGACCAAAGGGGTAGAAATGGGGAGACTTTTTTAAAAATCAGAAAACCCCTTTATCTCACTTAGTTTACAACATAATGAATTTTTTTAGGTGTATATCATTTCTAAGAACATTGCAAATGACTGTTGTTTCAAACGTTTTTTATTACACTAACAATTACCTCAAGGGGTGGAAAAAATAGGGGTTGATGGACAAACAAAATCATGACTCCCTTATAATTTACAGTACAAAATCCGTTTAAAGTTGTCTGAAATTGTCAAAACAATATCTACAACTTTTGTTCCAAACATTTATTTGTACGACCAGCCATTATTGAAAGGGGTGGCAATGTTACCTATTTGTTAGTTAAATAATAATGTGGAAAAGGTAGTTGTTTGGTTAAAAATTGACTGGAAAAATTAACCTACTGAAGAGGATGGACATGTAACTGGAAGAACAGCTATGTATTACATATCTTCATCTGAAGGACAGTGATTAATCATGTCTGCAACTTGAGCTGAATCTGTTAATGGTGATATGTTTCCGACAGAAAACACTTCCTTGTTTTTTAGAGCACCTTAAAGTTAAGGTAGTTTGATCAACATATCACTACCAATAAAATTCCATTCCAGTGGTAAACATAAGTCTAGGTAAAGCCTCAAATTCGTACAAAAAGTTTTTACGTCATTACTCTTAATATATTTACTTTATGCTGCTTACAACTGCTTAAGTTTTAAAATTAAATTTTATTGTGGTCTACATTATTACTTTAGAAAAATCTACTAAATCTCTGATAGCACTGTCACAAAAATACGAGATATCAAAAATAAGTTGAAATTGCGATTATTCTTAACAATAATGATTACGCTTGCAAATTTAAATAATACTAAAAATGAGTCAATATCATTTCCAAAATACCATAAATAATTTTTGTCATTTTACCCTAAATTGGTTCAGTTTTTTCCTTGCAATCATTTACTGTTTCTGTAATTAAGTTTGGAGAAAATCCACAATGCACATCATAGGAGTTGCTTTCACGAATGTTTTTCCAATTAATCGCACATGGTGGGTGACAAAATCTGGCTTAAGGGGAATTAAGAAATTCAGTAATGGCAGTGAAGCAAAAGGTAGACAAACCTTATACGATACGGGGCCTTACACGATCGCTGTAGGTAAGAGGCATTTGAAATAATTAGGAGCTCTGAGACAAAACTCAGTCAATCATGGATATCGACTAAATATAGTTTAAATAGTCACGATATGAGGTTCATTTCCTCGAAGATACATGAATATTGTTGCCCTCAGACGTAGACTTGGACTAGAAGAGTATCGGGGATAAAGCAAGCTCAATGAGATATCAATGTTATTGAGCCAAGTGATCTTTATTTTAGATTCTTCAATTCATTAGGTATTATTCAGCTCCCTTGTGTGAAAAAAAATATTGCGATAGCCGATCACACTTCTATCTCCTCTTCAAACATTTTCTGTTTAGGAACTGTCCCCGTAGTGAATTGTAAACTAAGGAAAGGAGTAAAAAAAGGCTGCACTAATAGGATTCCAGAATGGAAGGTGGGCACAATCGTGATATCAGCCTGCTTAATGATCTTCATATTTTTTTATATGATATATTTGGTTCACGGATTATACTTGCTCTAAATTGAAGTTCAAAATTGAATAACAAAACTGTCACTATCACAAAAACGATAGTATCAGTACGAAACCTGCATTATTTCCATTCGCACGTCCCTCCGATTTTCTGAGCCCCGCATTCTCACGAAAATATTCACTGTAAGAACGTGAAGTTCCAATGCCCTTCCAAAATCTAAACCGTGAGCCATGTCATTCAATACATGCCAGGGTCCTTTACATGGACGAATCAGACAAACAAAAATAATTAAGCCGGGTTATTAAAAGCATTGAGTTAAGGCTTCATTTCACTCCATTTCACTAAAGCTAGGCGTTGAAAAAATGGAGCAATAAATGGCATTAAATAAGTGTTGTGAGCACGAAAATGTTGACATTAGGTGGGAACATATTTACAGATCCAATTTTGCTACAGTGAGTATTTTAGGCTTCTTTTCCTTTCTCTTTCAATAAATTAGATCCTGTGAAGCAAGTAACTTTTATGTCGTCAAAATGATGTCCGCTGCATTATAAGTTTTATATTTGATAAATCTGTCTTTAAGCATCATAGATGTGGCTTATAACATATAAAAGAATGTCAAAACAAGCATAAATACCAAGAAAGTCATGATGTTTTCAAGTAATAGTATTATTTGAATAAATCTAAATGAAATAATTCTTAAATTCTCTTCGAGCGACTATTCACGGTAATTACCTTTTCTAGACAAAAAATAATGGAAGATGTCATTTGCAACATTATTCCCCGTACTCTGATGGAGACTTTCAATGGATATTTAAGTCCTGGCTGCTACATGGTAGCTTTCTATTACGAGAGAGATCGGGTGGATTTGGACGACAGACAGATCGTTCATCTACTCATTTTTGCTCATGCATAACCAAACAGGAGTCCGAAATCCAACTCATCTCCTTCGAAATCCATTAGCAGGTCAAAATCGTCCTTCGGGTGGAGGTTTCCTCACGGAGGGATCTTGGTGCGTCTGAACTTTGCAGATCTCCCTTTTCTTCTTACTCTCACATCACAAGAAAAGAAACTCTACCCCTTCACTCAGAAATAATTCTTTACTTCCATGGGTGGTTCATCTCGCCCAGATACGGGGAAGAAGGGCCGCTTGGAGAGGTTATTGCTCCCCCTCTCAGGGGGGCGTGGTTCAGCCACGTTGTCACATTGTCATGAACTCTGGACTTAAAAATATTCGGCGGGACGATTTTTAAAAACTGAACTGTACATTCTGGAAGCAAGGGTAATTACATACAATTGTCATTTGCTAGGTTCTTCTATGGTGTTTTCCTTAGCATCCTCTTTATAATCACATTTTGCCACCGGCCAGGCTGCTACGACTCAAGTCCCACACAGTCGGTTCCGGCAATACAGGACAGACATCACGTACCAGTTCCGTTCGCATTGCGATTCCTAAATACCTCGGTGAAAGGGTAATTTCTGTTAAATTAATTGGACTGATTATAATTTTTACAGAATAATTGGTGACAGTTTATTTGGCCATAACTACGTGTTAAGCAATCAGAACAATGCATACACTGAAAGTTACCTTTGATAATGATCTAAAGTCGGATCACATTATTCTAACAAGCCGAATAGTTAGTTTGCTGAGTTTGTTTCAATATATTTAGATCAGCAGACAATACATACACTAATTTACAAACAGTTTCAATTCCTTCCAAAATTTGAGTAGGACGGCACCTTTTGAACTATCAGACCACTGAGATAGTAAGAGAGAGTGAGAGGACTGCTCAGAATATGCATTAGTCGATAGCAGAATAGTAAGTTTTCAAACATACTTGCTCTAGCTTAAACGATGGCCAACCCAAAGGCTGTCTTTTTCCGACATTATTTTCCGGCACCATTTCAGGATAATTCATCGGGTGTGATTACGTGATATTTTATAGAGTGAATCATCACTATATTTTATCGCGATATTTTATTGTGATATTTTATCGGGATGCGATAAGACTGTATTTATCGTCAAAATAGGAGTTATCGTTATTACCACTATATGATATGCTAAAATTATTGTATCCCGATATTGAATTATCAAAATGGCCATGGCCTAGAGGGAAGTATCAACCGATTGGATATTGAATTTTGAAGTCCTCTTGAAGTACAATGAAAGATAAATCCAATTTGTCAGTAGAAGCCAAGGAAATTCTATTGACAAGTTGGATTAATCTTTAATTTAGTTTACTTGTCAATTGCTCTCTTCTTTTAATTCCTCTTGAATTTCTTAATCATACCTAATCTTATTTTCTATACCTACATAGTTGAATTAACTCATTTGAAATAAGTGGTGTTTTCTAATGTTATCGTAGATATTGGTGACATTCTATAAAAAATCTTGTTACCTGTGATGAAGCTACCAATATCAATTCTATATTACAGAAAAACTGCCTTGGCCATTGACACCATCATCAACCAGAGGCGATTCAATGAGGGCACTGACGAGAAAAAGAAGCTGTACTGCATTTACGTGGCCATTGGACAGAAGCGTTCCACTGTTGCCCAAATTGTGAAGAGGCTTACTGACAGTGGTAAGTGGCTGTGAAATATATATTGGTAACTTGCGGAATGATGAAACTGGACTAATTTATTAGATATCACTCATTGTCAGACATATCAGAGTGGCTGTTTCGTTGTTCTGATACCAAGCTGTATGAAGATTCTTGTAGTGGGTGTGTGTTAGAATATCATCCAGTGAACATACAGTCATGCTCAGAAATATCTAACCACTTCTGAGTTGAGTAATTTAAAGTCCAAAGTAGTTGATCTGACGAATGCCCCTGAAATTTGTATCAGTTGTTATCAGATCAGACTGTGGAATAAAGTTTCATGCTACACAGGCTCTGATGGTGTTCAGCAAGTGGTAGGTATGTGAATGGCAAGAAGCAGGCAAAGGTGTCTCTCAAGGGATTCCCTAGGTTCTTAGCCTGGGGACTTGCATCAGAGAGTTGATGTACAAGAGATAATGGTTATATTAGATTAAAAGCAATGTTCTCTGCCAGCTTTATTTAAAAATATGGTCAAATTATTTTTATTGATTTAAATTTCTTTCAGGAGTACTTTGATAACTATCTTTATTGCACCTTATTGTCTTTTCCTGCTTCCACTCATTGATTACACTGCCTTGCATTAGAATGATATTACGGGCATAGATACCTTGAATTGGCTACTGGTTGGTCTTCTGTTACTAAACCATTCTTTTATTTTGCTGTGCTCTTGCTCTTTTTCCATGAGTAATATTTTCCCGTGGGTAGATAGTACAAATTCAGAGGTAGACAATAGAAAACTTATTTTGAGGAATAGTTATATTCATGATTCTTATGTTTACTTTTACAGGAGCAATGCAGTACACCATTATTGTGTCTGCCACTGCATCAGATGCCGCCCCACTGCAGTATTTGGCTCCATATTCTGGTTGTGCCATGGGTGAATTTTTCCGTGATAATGGCAAGCATGCCCTCATTATCTATGATGACTTGTCAAAGCAGGCTGTTGCTTACAGACAGGTAATTTTTATGCCATGTGTATAATTAATGTCAGGGATGTATTTGAAAGAAGATTTGCTGAATCAATTAATTGGCCTAACTAAACCAAACTTACCTTATTTGACGGCATATGATGCATCTTTTTTTCCAAAATTAGGGCTAAAGAAATTACCCCCGGGTTTTATATGTGAAGGTAAGGCCTTCCACAGGCTAATGGATGCTTTTCTTGAGTGTACCTTACTGAAATAGGGGTGCATCGTAAATGCCGTCGAATACAGTAGTTTTCCCATTGACCAGTCTTGTCATCAGTCAGCTATTTACATGTACTGGCACTGTAGCATATTACTCTCTGGCAAAAATTGTGGTTGATATATCCCTCATAGGTAGGGACCTTGAAAAGTGGTAATTAAATTCAAGGGAAAACAGCATTAAATTGTTAGTCATAGCAGGTTAAAAATCTCAAATTTCAGGTTATATCGGTAAAAAGAAAAGTTTCTTCTGCAAACAAATAACTATATGAATGACATGTTGAAAAATTTGACGAATTACAATCACATGTGAGCTGACGTATACATTTATCTGTATTTCTAAAGCCTCTGGAGAAGCTTTGGTTCTCAAGTCACTTAATGTATTTCCACAAGAGGAGATGGCACATTCACTGTCAACGTTTGGGCATGGCGCTCTATATCTTCATGCAAGTCACCACAAATTCGCTGTGGTGTCCCTTGATGCTCAACAATATACAGTAAAACCCCGCTTTTGCGTCCCCGGAATTTACGTTTTCCCGTGATTTACAACATTTTCTCCCGGTCCCAAAAATATTTGCATCATTATAATGTATTTTCATCCCGCTATTTACACTTTCAAATCCCGCCATTTACGACATTTGAAGGCAAGAAAGATGGCGGCTGGCGCACTTCAACTGGCGACTTTGAGCGTGATTAATGTTAAATATGGATAAAATACATGCTTAAACATGATATATGAATGCTGATTTATTTGGTTTCCTTTAAAAACACAATTATTCGTTTGATGGTAGCACATAACATCGATAGCATTGCTGAAAAGTATTTATGCCGGATATTGTAATGCTCACGATCTGAATTCTCGTACTAAGGAGCCATACCAGGGAATAGAATTCTCTTCCCTGGCCGTACTAGATGTTTAAACAGTACATTTAAATTAGTAGCGGATGCGAAAAATATATTTAATTAGATGTTATTTAGCCAACTACCGCTGTCATTGTGGCGAAAAGTTAAAACGTGTGTTAACTCTTGTTCTCATGCTTCGCAGCGATCTTTTTCTTATTTCGGGTAACTCACGCACTAATGCCATTCATATTGTGTTTTAAGGTTTTTAGTTACTTCACCTTTAGTTTTATTTAATGAGCAATTACTTACGGCAATCGTGAGGAAACTTATTTTAAAATGGCAAACAAGCGTGCAAGATAATCGTTATCATTTGAAGAAAAAAATCAACATTTTGCAAAGAGCGTGTCCCTGACCGAAGAACTTGATATACCAGGTTCAACGTGGAACACAACTGTGAAAACCCGTAAATGTATAGAGAAAATTGCTAATTAGCATTATATAATGCTAATTAGCACTTTATAGTGTCAATACATTTCCTTAAGGAATGTGGCCGTATTGGAAAAAGGCGTAAATTCATTAAATACTCCAAGCATGATGAACTTAAAGATATATTGAAGACATTGTTTCAATCTTCCCCCGAAATAATAAATTTTTAATGTGGACGAGACAGGTCTTTTGTTTTTAATAATGCCGCACACAAGACCCTATATATAGACTTCAAAGGGGACCCCTGTCATGGGGCCAAGCTCAGCAAAGGTTGCCTTACTGTTTTATTAGGAGCTAATCCAGATGGCAGTGTGAGA
The DNA here is from genome assembly GCA_963573305.1 of Pyrrhosoma nymphula. Taxonomy (NCBI): domain Eukaryota; kingdom Metazoa; phylum Arthropoda; class Insecta; order Odonata; family Coenagrionidae; genus Pyrrhosoma; species Pyrrhosoma nymphula. The sequence goes on from OY754339.1 coordinate 85,187,997, forward strand.
CTGAAGCCCTTTGTTTTTAAAAAGTCCAAAAATCCACGTTGCATTAAAACATTAAGAAAGACCTTGGCTACAATGCAGCCAACACAAAGGCATGGATGACATAGACTATTGTTGAAGAAAAAAATTATGCCCTTAATGCAAAGATAAATATATGTAGGTAGACACCACCTCAAATCAAGTTAAGCTAAATATGAGAATACTTTTATTTTTTGTTAACTTTTGTTTATTCATTTATTTATGTCTATTTGGTGACCCATCAAATATTAAACATCTCCTGTTAATTTATATAAAATTATTTAACATTAGGCTATGATTTTGCTTCTATTTCCTGCAAATTATGATTTCCCTCGATTTGCATTTTCCCGCGATTTACACTTTTTTCCTTCATCCCCGTCAAAAGTGTAAAAGAGAGGTTTTACTGTATATAACACATTCACCATTTCACCTTTGTTTTAAAATTTTTTTTAAATTGCATTTTTGCATCTAATTTATTGCATGTAAAGATGTATTGCCTGGAAGTAGCTCTGTGGTTTCAAATTTCTTCAAAATATGTATTGATGCTGCTGTCTGCACTACAGAAATTTGAGTTTTGAACTATGTTCTTCTTATTAAATAGTTCACCTATGGTCGAAGTAAACTCAGGCAGTGTCCCATATCAAGAGCCTGGTTTAGTTACTTCCACACAAAACCCAGGTTTTCCAATTGTCATTTAATTTCTCACTTCAAGGTTATTAATGGCAGCAGTTTTCTGACTGCCTAGCATTCATTTGGTACCTAACTACTTAGAAGTAGGTACATGCAGGCCACGTATTCTACTCTGCAAGTTATGAAAGAAAGTATATGACGGACGATACCTCTATGGAAATGATGAAGTCAATTATTTGGATTCCACAAATTTCGCTTATTTTTATTGCTGCTTCCTGCAACGATTTTAGATTTTTGGACATTACTATGATATCATTGCTGCTGTTCTTCACATGTTTAACAATGGAATATTTTCTGCTACTGTCAATTCGAACACTACAAAACTTGCTCATCTTAATTATGCCTCTAGTATCAAATAAATACATACATATGTACCATCACTTCAAAATTCCTTATCACGTTCATATATTTAAAAAATGTCTGCATTTTGGTCTGCAGTGAAATAATTGGAGGTAGACAATAGTTTTCGTACCGCCTGGGGCCTGTTTCTCGAAGCTACAAGTCTACTAATTATAAGTTCACTAGTTAAAAGTCCTTTACAAGTTATAAGTGTTTACTCACAAGTGTTTTCATGGTTATGGCACATTCTGTTTCTCAAACAGACTTGTAAATTACAAGTCCTGGTAACTTGCAAGGAAATTTCTACTAGTCCTCAGAGGCGAGTAAATCGGAAAGAATAACGGGGAAAGCAAATGAAAAGCGACTTGCGATCTCCTTTTCTCAACTGATACGAAGGTGACGAATAAGGTTTTAGTGGATAGGATTTTCTACAGACTTTTGACATAACTTGCTAAGCTTGCGTTAAAACACGTTGTTTATAATTTAAAGTTAAAAGTCTTCTAGACTAAAACGTAATCAGCCAAGATCACCTCCACGGAGACTTTGTGAATAAACAATGGAGATAAAAGATTTATTTCAGACAGGAGACATGTATTTTGCTTTTAATCGTGCATTTTATAAATGATCTCATTTATAGATTAAATCATTTTGGGGAGGTGTGAATGGTTGAATATGCGAAAGTTACGCACAAGTTTACTTGTATTATTTACTGCTATTTATCAATATACCTACTTTTCATGTGACTGGTGTTGCTGTGTGTTAAATTGGAGAATTTATTCAGGATTGACAAACTATAAAATAAGTGATCCATCACCTTTTAAGTGAAGCTATCTGCTGTCCAGTTATCCAAACTGGAGTACGGCACTAGGACATATGAAATGAAAAAAATTGTGCTTTCAAAAAATAGAAAAAAGTCTTTGTACGAAGTTACATAAATCGGTGGTATAATCTCTCCTTAGCCCATCAAAATGAAAGAGAAACACACTGGGGATAACACTCTGTGGGTTAGAAAACTAACCTCTGTGGGGATCTAACTCGTATCCTTTGGAATCTAAATTACATACGCTACCACTTGACCAATGTATTTCATTGAGGGAGTGGTGTTCCCTTTAGGTATCAGTAATCAACATTCAAAAAGGCTGACCACGTAGTCTTCGCTTGTCTGACAATAAAATGCTGTTCTGCTATTCATTCGTATCTATGAAAGATAAACACTGCACAAGATGATGTCTTGATTTGCAAGAATTGTGAATAACCTTTGTTTCGAGTACATATGTATTTCCCTTCATGTGATGGAATAAACGACTTTTCCTCATGATGTTCAAGTTTTACTGATGATTCATCCTCGCTTGGGATATTTTAAGGTAAACTGTGAACCAAAAATTCCATTTATATTGTATTAATGCATTTAATGATACCGAGCAACATAGCACTGGATCTTGGTTATAGAAGATGGCTGGAGAAATTAGTGAAATATATTGAAAGCTTTAATTAATAGCTAAATATGGACTATATGTCTGCCATATTCACTTTAAAAATCTTTGAGAATTTAGAAGTCTTCAGTTTTCGCTTAAGAAACACTTAAGTCACACTTGTAAGATCCGACTTGTAACTTGTGGACTTGTAGCTTAACTTTTAGCTTGTACTCAGGTACCCATCTCTACATGTCGATCTTTTCTTGAGGCTTAGTGCCAACCAAAGGGTTTCTGTCTCCACAAATTTTCTGTATAATACGTATAGAAATTTTTCGTGCTAAAATTGGAAATTCACTATTTATGAATATATGAATTCAACAATCATCTCTAATTATTAATTAATGTGTATTGTGGTGGTGAAATTTATTTCATATTGATCATCTGTTTAAAGATATTGTAGTATCTTAGTTTGCACCATAATTTTTCTACAATTTTTATTTTTTACAGATGTCTCTGCTTTTGAGGCGACCACCTGGCCGAGAGGCTTACCCTGGTGATGTGTTCTACCTCCACTCGCGTCTGTTGGAGAGAGCAGCGAAAATGAATGACGCCCACGGAGGTGGCTCCCTGACTGCCCTCCCCGTCATTGAAACTCAAGCTGGTGATGTATCAGCTTACATTCCAACCAATGTCATCTCCATTACTGATGGACAGATCTTTTTGGAAACTGAGTTGTTCTACAAGGGTATTCGTCCAGCTATCAACGTGGGATTGTCTGTGTCACGTGTAGGATCTGCTGCCCAGACAAGAGCAATGAAGCAGGTGAATTGAGTTTTTTCAGCTACCTTGGTAATTTAAATGTAGTAAAGCCTCTAGCAGATTGTTTATTAGGCCACTTGACTTGAATTATAACTCTAGGACTGGTTCATGTGAAGGGAAACATTTTCTTTGAATGCTTTTATTTCCCTTATAATATTATTTAGATGAAACTACAACTTATGTATATAACTCTTGATGTTGTTGTTTTTTTTAAAGTGTACTATGATGCAATGAGTTGGCAGATTGGTGATGGTTCTTAAATCAAACTTCAGGCACCTTGTGGAAACGAGTGTTTCGGGTGTACTACAGCAGTTTTAAAGCGTACTGTTTACATTACTCAATACTCCAAACTATTCTATTTGTCAATATGAAGGGTTTTTAAGGCACATTTAAATCTGTGAGGAACTTCGTGTGTTAGCATAATTAAGTGTAGCCTACCCTTTATAGTTCTAGATGCTGAAAGAAAAGTTAGATTCTTCACTATGAATGCCCCTAAAGTGATTAATGCACATGTTGTGTAGGTAACCTGTTTTGGCTAAATCACTTTGGAAGCTGCCAAATATCATGAAGTAGCGCATTTACCCCTAGGTACTATTGCTCCATTTTACATTTTGAATACATACAAAGATAAGTGAGAGGAACCCCAGAATACAATACTGTACTCTATGCGGGAGTAAAATTCACTAATATTAATTCAAAAGAAAAGCAAGAGGAAGAGATTCACCATGAAAAATTAATTTGGCTTGACCAGAACTCTCCCAATTGTGGATCAGGTGTGTTAGCCAGTTACACCACCAAACCATCTTAATTGAAGGCGAATTGTAGCAGAGGGGGTTTATGCGAACAAGATACTCTTGTCTCCAGTCTCCATTGTAGTACTGGTGATGTTGTTGTGCATGATATGCCATGTACATAGAGGATAAACCCAACATTGTTGCTTTAGAATGATTAGCTTGATGATTTTCCAATCATTCCATTGAACAAATAATGTGGTATGTTGTCACCTGTACGAGTGCTAGTATATACACTAAGGGGAAGAAATTCTCCATGAAAAAAATCATTTGGCTTGACCGGCATTTCTTGACGTGGATGTTTTGCCTTGATTGTTGTCTGGATTGCATAACTTGGGAGTTCATTTATTGCCAGTGAGACTATATGCAAAGTTTCAGTAATTCGCAATGAGATATCACTCTGAAAGGCGAATGAAACTTGAATGGACGCACTCCGAAGTATTTTGTCATGGGCTCGTCTGTTACACTGTATTGCCTCCAGGGTCTGAGGGGGAAGTAGTGGGAGAGGGGTTTCACTGCACGCCTCTAGGGCAGTAAACGCAGCGAGAAGTGCATCACTGTTATCAGTTAAGTTTGCTCCTGATCTCCTTTAGAAGTTTGCTGTTTATTTTACCTATTGTGTTAGAATGGAGAAAAAAAGAATCTTTGGATTTAGTAAATAAATTCAAAATTATTCAAGATTGTGAAAGAAGCAATGCAAGGAAAACAGAAATTGGCTGTAACTATGGTTTAACATCTTCGACAGTGTTAACTGTTGAAAAAAAATAACAAAGAAAAAAATTAGACTGCCTTCGAGAAAATCTTTTAAAATTATGTATAATGATGAAAGGTACTCCACAAACAACAATTTAAGCTGTACAGAATGTTTTGGTTAAGTAACTGAATTACAATTTTTTTTACTAGAAATGAGCATTTCAACAATACGTGCTCAGAATATTTCAGGGTAGAATGAAACTGGAAATAAAATCATTAATTTTGGAATATTGAAGATGCTCTAATTATCCATTAAGTTTTTCATTCCCTCAAATGCCATGAAATCTTTGCCCTCTTCTGTCATTCCAATGAATAGTAGGCACAGACTTTGTTTTCAGGCATAACTTTGAGGTACATACTCTATTATTAAATGAAAGAAACATTGTATAGTCAGTGAAAAAATGTCATTTAACTTGCAACCAAGGTTTCAACATTTAAAGTCATTATCATCAAGGCCTTGATAATGACTTGGGAAGTCGAGACCTTGCTCGGCAAGTTAAATAAAGGTTGCTTAGTGGACACCGCAAAGTTTCTTTCATTTAAAAGTAAGCATGTCACATGGATTTGGTTGATTGCAATTATTTGTGATCCAGTGCAGAGAATTTTAAATGCACTACTGTGTCTTCACTATTATATGTTATAGTTGAGTGCTACTAATATAGAAAATTATTTCCTTCCTTAATTCAACTAGGTTGCCGGTTCCATGAAGCTTGAGTTGGCACAATACCGTGAAGTGGCTGCCTTCGCTCAGTTTGGCTCAGACTTGGATGCTGCCACTCAACAGTTGCTGAATCGTGGTGTCAGGCTGACTGAATTGCTTAAGCAAGGACAGTATGGTAAGTTTAATGTTATGTATTTGTGTAACTTGTGGTTAAGAAATACTGTGTGATATTCCACACTTTGTCCTTTTCTGGTTTTGATACACTGGTCATTCTATGTCAGTTCACCCAGGCCATATCAACCACAGACTCTGGTTTTAATGAAAAATTTTTCACTCGCTAATATCAAGTTAATGAGCCATTTAAGGTTTTTTCTCTCAAGGTGGCACAGTTTTCAAGATACAGTATATTCCCCATATAACGTGTAGGGCATATAACGAGAAGCTTGAATTTGTGAGGGATGGCCAAAGAATGATTTAAAACCCTATGATTTACATGTAAAATAAATCTGTATTAGAGAGGACAAAAACTAGCCTCCACTGGGGTTATTTACTATTATTAGTGGCAAATGTCTGCTTCAATCTCAGCAAACTTGCACAAACTTGTGCTCATGTCCTCTGTTATTCAAATTATATGTCTAGCTGTATTTTTTCTGCACAATGCGACATTAAAATGTACATTTCGGACATTCACGGCATGCCCGTATTCACAAATAAATTCCTCGTAAGTCCGTGAATTTGATTGTTCTTTTTTCATCCTCCTGCTTTTTTATTAAGTTCAGTCCGACTGATACAACATCATGGCTGGGAAACAAAAGTTGTTTGATCTGAAAACTAAAATACGAATAATCAATGAATGCGAATGTGGCGATTGGCCCAAAAGCGAGATAGGGAGGCGATTTGGCATATCTTCCTCGACCTTATTCACAATTCTGAAGAATAAGGAAATATTTCGTGCTGCAGTGCTTCAAGTAGGATGTCCAAGCAGCCAGAAACACTTGCGGCTAGGAGAACAGATGCAATTAGAATCAGCCCTTTTCTCGTGGTTTTGCCAGCAGAGAGCAGCCTGAATTCCGATAAATGGCCCATTGATGAAGGCAAAAGTGGAGTATCAGAGTATTGACAAGTTTAAATGTTCCGATGATAAATACATAAATTGTTATGAATTCGGATTTCGTATATTTTAAGTTGTCTACGTATTGTATTGTATTTTGTAATTGTTTCAAAGATTGTAAATATGGAAAACAGGTCAAGGATGATTCATTTCGATGTGCATGAAAGGTATGTACTAGAATCATATGTCTATCTTGCTGCAGGGAGTGTAGTCAGTATTCATTATCAACAAGTTTCCGCTAGATGTATGTAAGTACTGCAGAAGATACTGTGTGTATCGTGATGGAATTCATTTTGGAACTTAAAACCTTCAGAACTTTCTGCCTCTCGCTCGAAACTCATAGCAAATCACGTATATGGCCCATGTAATACCTAAAAAATAGTAAGTCATAAAAATGTTTGTACCCTGCCACCTAGCGGCCGCAACGTGCACTATCACTTGAAAAATACGTGTTTCGTGGGAGCCGATACCGTATTCGTTAGTGGTAAAAAGTGTCACATCTTATCTAATCACAGTCGATCCATGATCGAAAGTCTGCATTGTGTCCCCACTCCATGCTTACAACTGTCATATGTGGACTTGCTTGTAATAATTATGTTTCCATAAATTCAAGAGAGTATTCCACGCATAATTATTGTAATAATAACACAAATGACAGTATACTGTTAAAGGCTAATCGTAAATGCTGGTGATATTGGGCTCTATAATTTCAAAAAGCCTAAGTCAGCTGTTTTCTGAGGCGATCTTACAGACGTTAAAGTCCTCTCCTTTATTTCACTATTTAACTGGAGAAGATAGTGCTTGCATGGAACAAAATCCCCATAGGTAATATCTTGGCCATTAAGTATCCTAGCTTTTTTGCAAATTTCAATTAATAGAACTTTCTCCGAACCATTTTTCCATTTTTATACACTTTTTGGGGAGGTAGGAGGCATGCTATTTTTTCTCGTTTCCGAAGTGTTTGCCGTTTATAGTCCGTTGCATTGCTATTACTTGCAGTCGTGACATATTTGGTGCTCCCAAAACATCGGGGCAATAACAGTACAGTAATGCGCAGTACAGTACACGTGTCCTGAAGTGTCAAAATTCAACGTTTAATATTCCAGTATATGACATCTAACATGGAATTTGATGTAATCAAAAGTGAATGCGATCATAAGTAATTAAAGTGTTAGAAAATATGATTTTTAATAGCTATCTCAATAGAATGCTTTCGCCACTCACCAAAAATTCCCACAATAATGGCTAAGTTAGGAATTGTCTGTGGAGTGATTATTAATAATTTTTGATATTAACGCAAGTTCTAGGTAGAGAGTGATTTTTCAGATCCCGAGAGCTCTCGCTATATAGGGCGTCTACTGTATAGGGTGTCAAAGTTTTGGAAAATTGCTCATAAAGGTCACTTCAGAGGTTCCACTTTTAAAGTACAGTGAATAAGGAAACAATTCATAGCTCATAGACTAATTGGTCTATTGCAGTCAAATATTAACCACGTCAGTCATTGTCTAGATTTCACTGAAACAAGTTTCATTAAATTATCCTTGCTCTGTGAGCCACTATAAGTGCGTTAGTTATTAATAAAGGAAGTTTTTCGGCACAAAATCATTACTTCCTTTAATGGGCATTATCACTCAAAGGTAGAGGAATTATCGAATCAATTTTTTTAATGAGCCCAAACATGTACTCTGTGATACTAAGAAATAAAAATAGTGGGATTTTGATTGCCAATATGACTCTTTTAATTTTTAAAAAGTTTTTATTGCCACAGACAAAATATTGTAAAATTTTTCATCTGAAAAACTGAAGTCATATCCACGATGGGTTTTTATTGATTTTCAGTAAAGACGTTGATAAATAATATGTACATGAATAATGTTAAGTTTTTTACTATTATGTGGTTTAACGCTTAGATTTTTAAATATGCATTTTGAACAAAACTGATTACTATACACAACATATTAAGACCTGACATTTGTGAATACAGTAGGTGTTTTTCGTAAAATCAAGACTATTTTATGTAACACCTTGGGACACAAAATGGGATGTCATGTAAAATCAAGATATAAGCTGATTTTGAAAAATGTGTTGAGACTTCACAACATATGAGAACACAATAACGTTGTAACTATTTTCACTACAAAGAGATCATTACATATTACATTCCACTGTAGAAAATAAAACTTTTTATTGTGTTGGAGAGATAATTATATTTTAATCCAAAATTTACAATAGAATTTCAGTACATAATCATAGCTTTTTGGCTGCTCAGGCTAAAATATAGGTAAATCATTTAAATATATGGCTAAATCAAGTGTGTTCATAATTAGACAATCATGCCTGTGGGAGAGTGAGAGTTGTACTGAGTGATAAATTTTGAAAATAAGACATTTTAAAAAAGTTACCCAAGATATTAATTAGAAAAGTATACCACTCAATGAAAGTTAAATAACATTGCATAGCAAACGTGGTTTATTGCACTTTTAATTCCTGCATTAATTTTTAATGAAGGAATGAAAAAGCCATAGTTTTTATTCTTGGGGGTGTAAGTACAGTCCTGTTCATTAAAAAATTACCACCTCGGAGCCCTGTTCAAAAAAAAGTTACCACCTAGGAGCCGAAAAAGTTCTAAGTCCGCACTTTAGGGAAATGTTGCAACACTGTGCCCCCCCCCCCCCCTTTCACTGAGGGGGGGGGGGCGAGAACGAGAACCCCTCCTCCCCTTAGTCGGGCAAGTAGAAAGGCCGACGGAAGGAAGATTTTGGCCCGCGAAAGGATATTTTGTGAGGGCAGGGGTAGGGTCCGGGCTTCCGTTTGCTTTATGACATGACGGAAAGCCCAACATATCCCCACGGCTCGTTTCGTTCTTTTTAAATACTTATTTCTTACCGACCACGGGACCTCTCCTTCTCTCCCACTCCCAGCAGTATACAATGTCGCCGCCTCATTCCATCCAAATTCCTTCGCAGGTCTCGCTGGGAAGTCCACCCTTTTCGACAAGCTAAGGAGGTGGAAGGGGCTTTCTTTCACTTCTGAGTATTTATTGCCCACACGGTGTTTAAGTTGGCGAGTGTGCGAATCCAGCACAGCCAGTTGTTAGTCCACGATAGATTTACGCTCGAAATTGAGCAAAACAAGCATTGAAAAACAAATTGGTCGATTTCACCAAACGCATAGGAAGAGTACGAAAATGCATTTTTAAATCCGCACGTCCCTCCTCTTCCTTGCTTTTATATGAAAAGATTCGCAAAATAAATGTGGAAGTCCAACGACCTACCCGCGAAACTGGGACACGTATCATTTCGTGTCTGCCACAGCTCTTCCCATTGCGGAGTTGGAGGAACGATGATAATTCACATGCCATTTTGCCACCACTCGGTATTGCCATATCGAGTTACAGGGGGCATAATGAACTTAAGTGAGGCTAGGTAGTAACATAGTGACAAATGTGAATTCGCTATGCTTCTTTTCCTTTTTCTTACAAAATATTTACTCCTGTGCAACAAAAAATATACCACCAAAATGATTTTCATTGGCGTATTATTCCGTTTATATTTTTAAAATGTCTCATACGTTGAGACATTCCGCACAAGCTAAAATAAATAACCGAAAGAAGCAGAACTGCTTCGCATCTGATGAACTCTTGATCATTTCAACATAATAGAATCACTATTCTTTATTTGACAAGGAATTGTTACCATCAAAACCGTAAATACATAAGTTTAATTTATGCATTCGATTCGATACGATTCTGAGCGAGGATAATTTGTAATAATTGTCTTTGCGTGATATAAAAAAGTGGACGATGTATCACTTTCAGCGGGAGTTTCCCGTTCTGTGATGCAGACCTGCGATGGATACTTGTGTCCTGCCTTTTAATGTAATGCAATGGAAAAAGCAAGTAATGAAGTTTCACCAAGCAAATTTTAGGTACTGCATTTATGTTCTTCTTTAGCCTCGCTTGGTGCATAGATAAACCCGGGATGAGTGGAATTTGATGACGCAATTAACTACACGAATATACAAAATTCCCAACGAGAAATGCCATTCACCTGGATTAGGGTTAAAATCCAGATCACTCGATTCTGCATTATTGTAGCAGACAATGTCAGACTCCACAATTCTTACTTGTATCGAGAGGCAGGAACTCTATCAAAATGATTTTCCTGGTCAACCTTCAAACATCAACCCATATGCTTTTCAGAGTCGGACTAAGTGTTATTTACATCGCATTTGGGAAACGTTGCATTAGCTGCTGGGGTTCGCATTGCACGTTTTTTGCCTTCATCGCTTGTAAACCTGAAAAATCCATTTATCTACAAGTGACTACTATAGAGTAACCGCAATTAAGCAAATGCGTATCAAAACAACCATCTCAGTTGAACCGTAATGAATACGAGTGTTCGTTTTTCTTCTAATATTTGCTCTTTCTGAAAGTAAATTATGAAATAAAGCTAAGAAACTTATTCAGCGAGATTACTTCCAAATAGCATGGTGTCTATATCATGATACAATTATCATGATATAGACAATAATTAATTGAATAGGACCAAAAAAGAACAATCAATGAGGTAGAATTAGAATTTTTTTAATTCTTTACGTTTCCAAACTATACTACGCCAGGTTTATTTCCTTACCATTCTAAACTATTTCAAACCTTTGGAAACATAGTATTTCTATAATACGTTTCGTGATAGTTTCATTTTTTATTTACAGAGAAAGTATGCATTATATGAAATGCAATTGACCGTATTCATAATGGTTCCGCTGCAATGATTCGGCGTGTTTGAATGCGCTTTTGTGTCATTGCGGTTAATTAATAAGAGTCACTTGTATAGTCATTATAAAAAAACAATAACGACTATTTGCTACGTTTTTCAAATGCGATGTAAACAACACATAGTCCGACTGTGAAAAGCGCAAGAGTTGATATTTGAAGGGTGTCCTGGGAAATCATTTTGATAAAAGTCTCTCGACACAAGTTCAATAAAAATTATGGAGCATTAGGTTGCAGTGTAATATACGCCGGTGAGACGTAGTGGTGCCAAGCTGTTGTGAACGAGGGATATTTACCCCACTGAAATTCGCAGATATTTCCCTCTTTCTTCCTCACTCATAAGCAAACGGAAGCCTAAAACGACCAGATCGAATGGAAGGGGCGATCAGCATAAACACCACTTCTTCCTTCCTTCGGCCTCCAGCCGAAAAAGAAACCGCAGCCCATTTCAGGTCACTTTTAGAGGGGTACAGCCTTTCCTCAAGCCAGGATGGAGGGGAGGGTTGTTTCGTTTGGAATATTTATTGCCCGCCGGATGGATGGATGGATAGAAAAGAATGGATAGGGTCGTCAGGGTCTTGCCTCTTTGCAAAGATCCTGGATAATTGAGTGAAAGCTGAACTCACTAATTGAGAGGACTGAAGAAGCATTGGAGACTTTAAGGTGAATTCATAAGAGTCACTTGCAGATTCAAGTTAAAAAAACAAAAACGAGAGAAAACATGCGATGCAAACTCCAGTAGCTATTGCCACGTTTTTCAAATGCGATGTAAGCAACACATAGTCCGACTGTCAAAAGCGCAAGGGTTGATAATTGAAGGGTGTCCTGGGTAATCATTTTGATAAGTCTCTGCCTCTCGATACAAGATCATTAGGAATTATGGAGCATTCGGTCATTAGGTCGCAAGGTAATAAAAGCCGGTGAGACGTAGTGGTGCCAAGTTTCGACATTGCATGGCAATAAGATGTGTCTGTCCGGCAACAAGTAAATTTATTCCCCAGTAATTTCTACCTCAATACAAAAACTGAGCGCAGGCATAATTCAATGATTGAGTTGTTCGAAATTGGTGTCCAAAGCATTCGATAAGCATTAAGCTATTTTAATCATTATTTGAAGTAAATAAATTTCCTAAGTGAAAGTTTCATTACTATTCGCAGGGAAAAATATCTAATTAAATATCGAAGACGCGTAATCGCATTATTCCAAACGCGACAAAGGAATAAGAAGTGGATATGAAAGAAAAATTAATTGCTTTTTATTGAAACCATTAAGAGGATATTCCTAGCGCATTTATACATCGCCGCAAGAAACATTTTGCCCGTAATTTTCGCGAGAATGGGATGTATTACAATTCGAGCCTGACATCTTCAGCTACAGTACTGCAGAATCAAGGGATCTGGTTTCGAATCCTAGTCCAGACAATTGATTATTCTCATTAGAAATTTGACATATTCGTGAAGTAAATTGCGTCATCAAATTCCACTCATGCCGCGTATATCCATGCACCAGACGAGATTGAAGAAGCACTTAAATGCACTATCTAAAATGTTAAACAAACTCAACAAATAATAATCATAATAGGAATGTAGGCACCACAATGAAATACATATAACGAAAATACGTCAACACTTCAATCATTTTTTACGCTAATAATTTCGCGTAAGAAAAAAGTATTTTAAAAAACGAAACGAGCCGTGGCTTGCTGGGCCGTGTTAGGATTTCCCTCATGTAGCAGTTATCAACTGCGAGAGATCTTTGAGCAACCGAACCAAGCCATTCCCTTTCATTCTCGCCCAGTCATAAAGCAAACGGAAGCCCGGACCCTACCCCTCCCCTCACAAAATATCCTTTCGCGGGCCAAAATCTTCCTTCCGTCGGCCTTTCTACTTGCCCGACTACGGGGAGGAGGGGTTCTCGTTCTCGCCCCCCACCCTCAGTGAAGGAGGGGGGGGGGGGCGCAGTGTTGCAACATTTCCCTAAAGTGCGGACTTAGAACTTTTTCGGCTCCGAGGTGGTAACTTTTTTTTGAACAGGGCTCCGAGGTGGTAATTTTTTAATGAACAGGACTGTACATTCCTTTGAATTATTATGATAAAAGAATGTTAAGATTAAAAAATACCCTTTTAGTGATAATGGCATTAGTAGTTAACCATGTTTTTTGCCAAAATATTATGCTAAGACTAGTCATAAGAATTTTTTAAAGACTGTAAAAGACAATTTAAGGCCCCATGTTATTTTTTCCTGAAATCCTCATAGCCTTGTGGTCATAACTGTAAAATATCTGGAGAAATGATCCACAAATGAGTGAGATAAATTTTTTTGAGATACCTTGAGAGGCCAGCCTCCTGAATTGAAGAAATTGAGAAATTGCTTGAAGTTTGAGAGGCAGTGACTGAAAAACTACTGGAGCTAAATAAATAAAATTTGGACCCGTTTGTTAAATTGGCGAAGGAATGATATGTACAAAGTTTCGTCAAAATCAGAGTTGGTGGGTGTCAAAACCTCATTTTTGTGGTTTAATTGACATGGAATGATGAAAATGGATGAAATACGTTTTGGTTGTTTTAACCCTTCAACGACGAGCGATGTAGTCACTACGTCGGTCACGAACTTCACATGCCGTCGAGCAACGCAATGACTACATCGCGGCGATTCCATTTAAATCAGTGGAAAACCAGCGGTTCCATTTAAATCTCCTCCGACCTACGAGATAGGATTCATTTAATACTCCTCCGGGCTTGAAGGGTTAATAGGAGAATATTTTGAGAACTCATTTTTTGCAGTATTACCTATTATAGTCCTACCCTAAATCTGTTAATATCAATGTTAGAATTTTGTGTAAAAAGTTAAAAAGCTTAGAAAAACATGAGGAATCCATTTATGAGATTAAGTAATTGGTTTCCAAAAAATACTTGTTTAAAAAACCACTGCAATAGCAATCCATTGACTGTGGACTCGTGCTGTGAAAGAGGCTTATGTGTGATGTGTTGGGGGGTAGAGGAAAGGGTCCAGTGTCCCACTGAGTAGGGTCCCGAGATGGAAGAGTAGCATACCTCTGCCTTCTGTTGCTGGCAGAGCTTCGTGCAGGAGAGTACAGGAAATGGTCACGAGGGGAACATTTCCTTCCATGAGGCTTCGGTGCAAAAGGGTTATTTTTTCTTTGTTATTCTTTTGTTGTAATTTTCTTTGAATTATATTTTTAAACTTAACATTTAATTTCAACCTGATTTATTATATTTTTAATATTTTTAAGTTTTTTTTTATTTTGGTATTTTCGTCCAAATTCCATAATGTCAACTTGTCGACCTGTTGTATCCATTAATTAGCCAGAAAAACTGACGTATCTGTGGGACTGATGTAACATGAAAAAACATTAGTTGAGGTTTACCTGTGTTCATCTATTTATTCCTTTCCGAATAAAAGTGCTGTATGTACTTGTGATTGCTTTCTTGTATAAATAATTAGCTATGCACATTTTATCAAAAATTAACTAAGGATGAGAGTTTGTAATGGTTGAAAGAAAACATTTTGCTGCAATGGATTAGTAAATATGTATTATACTCTCTCTAATACATATTTGCGTTTCTCCTTCCTCTTTAGTGCCTATGGCCATTGAGGAGCAAGTTGCCGTCATCTACTGTGGTGTGAGGGGGTACCTTGACAAAATGGACCCCTCCAAAATTACTGCTTTTGAGAAGGAGTTTCTGCAACACGTCAAGTAAGTGCCTTACATGGATATTTTATGGATGTTTAGGGCATGGCTGTGCTTTGATAACTTTGATTAATAGTGCTTTTTGGTGGTTTCTGTGGAACTCGAAGGAATGAGAGAGTGGAATCTAGTGTAGTTTCTGAATATGTGGTTGCTTCAAGCATGCTGTGATCCATTGTAAATAATAGGTGAAAATTTTAACCTTGACATTATTCTTATAATGACCCTGCATTTTGAAAACTGTGGGTGCTCAACACCTGCTGAAGATTTTTGTCCCTTTCTACTAATATGCAGTTGCTGGATCCTTTGTCACTATATGATCTCTTGCAATGAAGCTTATGGGGTTTTAGTTATTGGGAAAGGATGAATGGCATTTCCAGTGGCAATCTATAGGCTGTGATAAATAAGTCTATTGACTCTGGGACAGTTACATAATTTTCCATAGTTGTGGGGAACTTCCTTTGGCCCTTTACCTTGTGAGTAATCATTACATTTTTAGTGGTGTACTGTATACAAAAATGCAGTTCGAATTATTTATTGGGTTTTGTTATAGATTTTTTTTAATGAATTGAATATCTGAAAAGGTCATCATTTGCTTGGTTGTGGTAGGAATTTGTGCCTTTTGAACCGCGCTGATCTTTAGTATGGTCTCAATTTATCATTAGTTAGTTTAATGGTCACCATTGAATTTTTTTTAAATTCAATTTTGAACGAATAGAGATTGAAAAAAGTTATTTGTTTGATTATTCCTGAGGAATTACTGGTGTATTTTCCATTAACTTTCAGAGGGAATACCGTATAAACTCGTGTAAGAGGCGCACCTTTTTTCCCAGAAATCGCAGCCGAAAATGAGGGTGCGCCTCTTACACGAATTTTTTATCTGCCTGCCTTCGAGCCTCGGTCACGATATGAGCAGCAGGCTGCGGGCGGCAGAGCAGTATCGCGGCAGTGGCCACGAAACGAGCAGTGATTCAACTCAAGATAGTCAGAAATGGCAGTACATACTGTCATTAGGCAAAACGTTCTCGGCCGACATTTATGAATCAGAATGAGTAGAACAGCAGAGCGGCAATTTAATATCTGGGATTGGCGGCGAGCGGAACCTATGCCGTTCACGTCTATCATGGCTGGGTTCGAGCATTTTCCATTTCAAGCATTAGGAACATGAAACTCAGCGTTACCTCTCTGTCGCTAGCCTACTTTCGCGGCCCGCCCGCCAGTCGTACCGAGGCCGAGGCATTCCTCTCAAGTCCCTGGAGAGCTGAGTGACTTTGGTGCTCAGCGTGAGTCATCAAGGGGGAGGGGATCGTTTGCTCGCTTGTTTACGGGGGACGCAGTCGCCTAAAAACATGTAAAAGCTTGTTGTTTGACAAGGCGAGGGTGTGTGGTGCAATTGGGGGCCAGGGATTGGCCGCGCGACAAGTGCAAGCACCGGAATTTTCCACCCCCCTAAATTTCCCATTTTCTGTCATCGGACAATTTTGAGTGACTCAACTGTATGCACCTGCCCTAAGCACAACTGAGAGAATTCTGTGAATACACCAACATAGTTCAGTGTTGTTCCATAATGAACAAGGGAAAAAAGTTGTGGTCCTTCACGGCAGCTGAAAAACTTAATCAAAGACGCTGAGGAAGTAGGAAACCGCACTGCCGGACGAAAGCATGATGTGCTGGAATCATGCATTAGAAGATGGAGGAAGGATAAGGTTGCACTATTCCATACCAATAGGGACAGATGATCTTTACGGGGAAAATCTACGAGCTGTGACAGGACATGCGCGCGCATGCCGCCGTACTGCGACGCCCGTCTCGCTAATTAGTCAGCCGTTTTTATGTAAATCATGCAATTTTTTTATTTTGTCATTCATTGAAAATTTTTGTTCGACCATATTGAAAAAATAAATTCCAGAGACTGTTATGATTTCTTTCAGAGTTTGATTTTTTTTCAGGTTTTGATGTCGTATGTACGCCGTATTGTTCGTTTTTGACGCGGCTGACGCTTGGGTAATTTGCATTTATCGTGTTTGCATTCCCGCTCGTCATAGTTTACAGCAAATATAATTTGTAAATGTTAACCACATTTTAAAAGGTGACTTACAGCAACTACGACTTGTGCATTAGGAAAATGGAGGGGGAAAACAGATTTAAAAATCAGAGCTCGGTGCGACTGTCAGCACTTACCAACTAAACACGAATTGTAGCGAGGTCGGATTTGTTTTGTTTTAATGAATATCAATTACTCCACTCATTCCAAAGGACAATAAACAATGCAAGCATTGTAGGGCTTAGGCTACAAGTGAATACTTACCTCCGAGGTCCATATATGCCTATGAAAAGTTCCACGTAAATTATAAGAGAATATCGCAAGCGGCTTTGACAATCGCCGAAAGTTCGAAGTTAGGCTCGCAAAACCTCCCAATAGGAGGGAAAAAAGCCCCAAAATTTTTTCTCCAACTTTGACGCATAAGAAGAGGGGTGCGCCTCTTACACGCGTTTATACGGTAATTAAGGTTGGAAGTTAGTCAAAAGTTGGATGTTTCTGCTGCGGTATTCACTAGTAATTACTGGTGGCAATTGAATAATGTATTTACAATTGTGCCACGTTTATTAGGGCAACCTCCATAAGTGTGAATTTGTCTCTCTGTGGAACTTGCCAACCACCCGATTATCCTTTTACTTTTCCCCCTTGAGGCAAACTATTCACGAGTGCCAACAAAGTTGCTCTTTTATTGACAGGAATCGACTTTATCAAAAGAAAGAAAAATTATTGACAAAAGTTATTGTTGATGGGCTATACCATGTATAATGACAGCTTTCAACAGATTTTGCAAGATCCACCTTAACTTTAAGCATAGCCACATCGTGGAACGTCAATCCTGCTACAAAGGTTGAATTTGTTGGATTGATACAGCTAGAAGTCAGACTACTTTGGATGTTTTATTTTATTTAATCCAACCCATTGGTATCAACAAATGCTAGTAAATAAAATCATATCTGACAGTGATATTAATAAAAATACCTCCCTTTCAGTTGATTCCATATAAGAGAATTTAAGCAACTAATTATTTCTACCTTTTTGATAGTTGTATTTTGCACAAACTTAGTGTCTGTGAAAGAGTGTCCTCATTTATACCTTCAAAAATTATATTTGTGATCGTATAAAGAGGCGTAATTATTTACTCATATCAAACATTACTTTGATTATCTTTTGGTTTTTTTCCTTTATTTGTTAATGGCGAAAAGGATTGTTATTCGTGCTAACTCCAGTAAACAGTACTTAAAACTCAAAGTAAACAGTACCCATTAAGTTAATAGTTCTAACCATTTGCCGCTAGATGTCTGCTCACCTAAACAAAAGAAAAATGGAAGCTCTCTTATGGAAGGGAAATTTAAAACTACGTGCAAAGATATGTTTTACGTTAGAGAAAATTAAATTAAAAAGCACCTTCTACATTTGAAGATGTTTATAATGAGAAATAGTTATAAAAAGTACTTTTATGGCTTTTAATTGAAATATACATGGTTTCTGAGAATTTAGCCATCCAATTTCTATGGTGCTGGAAATGTATCCTAATCTTACCTATCCATTTTTGAACCATTAGGGGTGCCACTTTTACTGCGATTGGTGGCAATCGGTGATGATTACAGAAAACGCCATCTTTTGAGAAGCCGTTGAGTTAACATAATACGACACTTCTGAGAGTAACACATCCAATCTTTATTTCACTGGGTAATTAGGTAAATCTAAAATTAGTATAATTACACAACACATGAATAAATTGAAATTTGTTAAAATTATCCTACTCATGTGAATGCCCGTTCATAATTGGAAAAAGTTCTTAATAAATACGTACTTGCTATTTAATTTGCGTTTATTTAAGTACAATTGTTCTAATTGTTGACTCATTTATCTCATAAGCACATGCAATTTCAACAAACTTTTCACCTTTGTCATGTCTTAATCATTTCCAGTTTCATTTTCCAACTTATAGCCTGCCTTTTCTTTTTGCCATTTGTAGAAATCTCACCACTCTTACTTTTCTCAGTCATTATGAGGGTTCACATCCACAACAAACACATACTTGACAATTTTAATGATTTTATGAGAAAACTTTCTCAGACTTAATAATAATAATACTCTCAGAATAAATAATGATCCTAATGATCAAATCACAACGGAATCACAAGTTCGTCTGTCTGCTGCGCGAACGTGTTCTTTTTTTTTTCTTTGATTGCCAACAGGCGTCATCTATGGAGTAGATAATTAACTACGTGTCGACTTATGTGGGAAGGTCAAAATGCCGAAAAAAGACGTTGATGCCATTTAAGACCGGTGACAGGCTCACGTCTCATTTGTGTTTCTTTCGCTGCGACAGATATACAGAGACAATTAGTAAAAGGTCAAACACAGATTCTGATGAAGCCGGCCAGGCTTGCAACCAGTGACAGATTTGCAAACGCTGCATGTCATTTTATGGCGCAACACTGCAAAGAGCCAATGTACACTCCCCTTACCGAGGACTGGCGGATGTGGCGGCCGTGTTGCTGCTTATCGCGCCGTGGTTGTAGAGTGGGCGTTCCGAGCGCTCATAGTTTGGCATCAACTCATGCATGCTTTACAATGAGTCGTGGGTCGTCACACGGTGTATCTTTCATGGCAACAGAAACGTGGAGAAAACGCAAGTATGTCACCGGCCTAAATGAACATCCGCGTAAGTCGAGGACTTACTGTATGTTAAAATGGTTGTCGTTGAACACAATTTCGAGTGGCACAAGGGCCCCTAGGGGTCGCATTTGTTGCGCTAAACGAGGCATAACTTGTATTTCACTTGAACCAAACTACTATATGCACGACATGCCTAACATCAATCTTTCAATTTTTTGTTGTTGATTTTTCTTATAATTGCTTTCATTTTTTCAGGACCAATGAACAAACACTTCTGAGCAACATTGCCAAGGATGGAAAGATCACGGACGAATCCGATGCCAAGCTGAAGAAAGTGGTGACAGACTTTATTGCATCATTCAATCCATCAAAGTAAATACCCTCACTCGAAACCCTTGTAGTTGTGTGTCTTGAGGTGTTGAAGTGCAATTTTCTGTTCTTCAACTGTGTACATCATAGAAAGTCAAAGACTTTAAATGAAAGTGCTAAGTCCACAGCTGGAGCATCTGTATATAATGGATTTTAATAATGTGCTGAATGAAGAGATGCTGTCAGGTCCCTTTCAAGGGAAATAAAATCGATATGGTCCAACTGGTGTCTTTTGTAGAGCATTGAGTGTACTCCGTTAATAATAAAAATCTCTATAGACCCTATCCTTTTGTTCTACTGATATGCCTACTTGTACATAGGCTGATTAGGTTTGTAACTATTTGAACCCAGTCTCCCTCCCACATGATTTTTTAAGACATTTTTGTATAATGTAGCATTATTCTCATCAGTATTAGTAATTAAAAATATATTACTTTCTCAGCCATCTGAGCAGTCAAAATAGTAATATTAATTTTTTCTTTTGAAAAAGCACTAAAAATTACCATCTTGATGATCTCTTTGCTCTGGGGCAAGTTTGAACTGTGGAGTAAGATATTTCTGCTCTTGAGGTTGGGAGTACAAAAAGCAATTTTGACTTGTTAACACTGAGACATTCATTTTACTACATACCATTTTTTTCAGTTGTGCTCCTCATGCATGGTTAATCATTACATATCATCAAGGTTGTCGACCACCGTGAAATCCATCAATTAACCCTTTCGAGACTGCAGAATTCTTTCCTATGCATGTCTACTGATCTGAAGTACCATGAGACTCTTCCTTCCTCTCTGTATGGACCATTTTTGTAAGGCATCCGTGGAGTAAGTTCTCACAGGTATACACTCACACTGAGCTCCTACCTTTTTTGACCCCTCCTAGCAGGGACCTCGCCATTATCTCAGACTCTGGGGGCAGTTAAGCTTAACACTTCGATGGTTTACAACCTTCCCATTGCCATGGGTTCGCGGTCAACTAATTGTTTATTTATTGGTTTTGCTGCATGTATATGTTGCTTTTGTTACTTGCTGTCAAATTGTAGAGTGAAATGAATTCCTTAGTTTTTACTGTGCATTTACAAATTTTAAACAAAACTCTATCATCAATATTAACAGACTTAATGCATATACTAATTCCAATGCAAAAATATCTTGACTAATCTTGAACCCAAGATATCAGTTAATATTGACAGAATTTCGCTTAAAAATTGTAAATGCTCACCAAAAGAAAAGTTCAATTGTGATTTTATATTTTTTGAGAACGCAACAAATATTTATTTTGTAAAATCACTGAATAAACAATCATATGATAGCAGACTCTTGCCACAAAAGGGTGCTAATACGACGAAGGGTCCAGGTACCTGCTCTCCCGAATTCAGATAAAGGCCTGACCACCTCTGCATTGGGTCCCGAAACTTAAAAACTATGTACCTGCAAGTGCCAGATAAGGGGGAGAGCATAGTGACGAAAATATGCAGAGTTCGCTTGCATAGGAAAATCTTCGATGAAAATTTTTGGCATTTGTCTTCCTGGTCAGGAAATCTAATGCCGTATATAACTGGCGTTCGTAGTGAAAGGGTTAAGGCTGTTTTTTTACCATTGGCCAAACCCTAAAAAAGAACACCCTTTATCAATGTTAATCATCATGTTAAAAGTAACCTACTGTCTAAAAATACTGCTACACAAGAGGCATCGATGGAAATCATCTTCCATTCGTAACACTGCCTTCACATCGGATGGAGGCATTATTCCATGCACTAATTATAATTTTGATGACCAATGATAATTACGAATTGAGATTTGATTTTGCTTATCATGGTGCTTGGAAAACATCCTTTCTGAGGTTCGTGGAATCCGGTGAACTGCGTGAAAATGCAGCTCTGCCACCCAGTTATCCCTCTCAGGTAAGCAATAGCCGGAAACAATAAAGTTATCATATTTATCAAGTTAACAGATTAAGTTGTCTGTCCCTCCATTGGGTCCAAACAATTGACATCCCAAAACTGCTTTTTCCCCCAAAGACCCCTCTCATTCAAGGTAAGATGTTCTCACCACCTGAGCACGAAGTAATTCATCTGTTGGGGACTTTTTCTGGAAGAAGAAAAATAGAGGTTCCATTATTTTGGTTGATTGAAATCGTAACATTGACCCTTAAACTCCAGTCTAGTTATATTATGTATAGGGACATGCAAAACTCGCAAATGCGACAACGCGAATTTTTGCGCGAATTCTGGGGTTTTTCCGCGAAAACGCGAATTTCGTTTTTGAATCGAATTTCAACATTTCAATCGCGAATTTCAACATTTAAATCGCGAATTTTAACATTTCCAACGTGAATTTCCTCATTTTCGCGGCCTCTGTAATTAAAATTGCGACTGTAAACATTTAGTTGGGCAGTACATATGGAAAATGCCTTTCCGGTACAACTTTAGAAATGTTACTCGTATATAATATTTCAATCAAGTTTGGTGAACATGAACAAAAGGAGTGAAAAATGCATGCCAAAATTTTGCTATACAGGCAGTCCACGAGTTACGTAAGCCTCGACTTACATTAATATGTACTTACCTAGGTGGGAACCTTACTCAAAACGACGAAAATTACGGAAGTTACGGGGTGCAAAGAGGGGTTGCATACTTTCAAGGGGCGCGTGTCATAGCATCAGCATAATAGTGATTTTCTTTTGTGACAGTTTAATCACATTCAACAAAACTTAGAATGCCTAAGTGGACAGTGACGGCAAAGCAGCGTTAGGCAGAATTTCGACTACATGGATTATATTGTGCTGATAACAAAATAATTCTTTGCCGTTTTTACAACACAAATATCTTGTGGAAAAGGAAGGACAGCTGCACGAAACACATATTGAGTGAAAAACATAAGGCTAATGTTGAAAAATATTCTGCCGGTGGGAGTGGAATAAAATGGCAAGCATCCATAGTAATATTCCGAGTGTCTTTTTTTTTACAAAACTACTAATTCCTTGCAAGGTATGATAACTTCTAAAACAGAAGCTGTAAAGTCGATACTAGTGCAGATAGCATCAAAGGCATCAATAAAACTTTGCTCTCTTGTAGTAGAAGACCCAAGTAGAGTTAGATTTGAAAACAGCTTTTGACCCTTAAGTAGTTCTCACAATGGAGGTGAGCCCTGCCAAAAATACGAAATTGAAAAAAGTTCATAGCCTTGAGTCAATTGAGATGGTAAAGTTGATGTTGGGGTTTGGGGAATTACGGTGAATATTACAGCAACAAAATTTCCAGGGTTCAGTGGATATAATGAAAGCAATTCAGGTACTAAAATTGTTTGAACCATCATTTGCATTAAAGTGCCTAGAAGCAATTTGGACCCCCTGTGCAAATGTGGACTGGGAGAGATTTCTTTCCTCCTACAACACTGCTAAAAAATAGGAGAACAAATCTAAATGAAGAAATTTTAGCCACATTTGCAATTTTTGCATTTGAAAATACGGACATTTAACTGTAATTTGCCTTTTTATGTAAATTGGTTAGGTACGTGAAATGTACAAAAATATAAAATGTGAATACAGCATGGTATTAATTGTTTAAATTCTCCCTAATCAATGATATTCAACATTTTTTGCCAACAGGTGGGCCTGCTGGGAGGAGAGCACTTAATTTACACCAAATATTTTGTCGTGAAAATAACACCGATTTCAGGGTAAAATAACACCGCTTTTGCAAAAAAATAACACCACTTTTGGCTATAAAATAACCCCACATTTTGCAGGTCTCTAATTATGTATTTTACTCGAGTAAACCCTTATCTAGACTTGTGTAAAACATTCTCTAGACTTAGCTCTAGCCTAGCAGAGGACAGCAGGAAACTGATACACTTTTTTAGCCTGTCCCAACCATCACTGCTGCTCCTTTGAAGGAATGCAATTTTCAGTTGTAAACTTCCCCACGATGTATTTGTCCATTGGAATGTTAAGTGATTCATTTGTCACGGACATGACATAAGTCATTTTAATTATGTGATAATGGCAATTTGGATTGGATTGGATGATGGCAATTTTATATTTGCCCATGCATACGACAATATGCAACGAAATAGCATACTCTGCCTGGCGTGCTTAAATGCGATGTTTTCGTTCATTGTAATACTGTAATCAAGTTTGAATTCTTAGCCCTAAGTAACCAGTAGTTAGACCGTGCCAATGATGAGCAGGTTGTCTCTGAATTTTATTTTCTAAGGGCACAGAGAGAAGACAGATAGTGATTTTCGACATCTTCCAAGTGGAAAAAATAAGACATTCATACCAACACGATAGTTTTATTGACGTCTAATTGAAGCATTACTTTATAAGAATCAGACCATTCCAATTTCAACAATATGTAACATTTTCCTTCAACACAATAATGTCACTAACCTTATCTTTCACTGGATGTGCTCCGCTACGGGAAATTTTAGGTAACCTTACTGAACATAATTATAACAATCGTGCTTGCTATTAAATGTTTATTTTTTGTTGCCCCAACTGCACATGTGAAAACACTATTGTACCCCACAAAAAAATTAATCAACACTTCACTCAAATAGCACATAAATATTCCTCACCAACATAGATTCTTCCTTGCGTATGCTTTTCACTCATGAATCAATCAATTGCCCAGCAGGCATAACACGATATAAATCAAATCCTTTAGAATATCGGGATAATTGCTCCCTTCCAAATACCTCGCTTCAGGTGTCTTAAGTTGTTTGGTCTTGTCTTTATCCCAGACATCACATCCAACGCTTGGTTCCTTCCTTTACCGTGTCTCTTTAGCGGTAATAACCTCGGCTGCTCCTGGTTGACGTTAAGGCTCGAACTTCCGGATCTTACGTTTCACAAGATGATTAACTCCCTCCGTCTTTATTTCGCAGCAATTACGTAAGGTCAACTTCTTCTTTAACTGTATGGGCTTAGATTAGATTGTTGTTGGGGGGCCTTCGTCAGGAGCCCGGGCACTTATACCTTTCTTGGTCCATTGTGCCAACCCCATGCCTGTCTGCCACTTACAGACAGGAGACAAGAGCTCCTTGGTAGAGGTATGGAGGATTGGCCTCCCCCTGCCTCACCCCAGTACCAGGTATAGAGGATGTCCTCCCTCCAACCGGCCCGGTCTGGGTCTCCCTCCGGCCTCCCGGTATAGGTCTGGAGGGACTACATATCATCTCTCCATCCATGCCTGGTTGAGGTATGGAGGAGGGTCACCCATCCAACCACCGTCCAGGCCCAACGTTGCTTAACTTCGGTGTTCTGATGGGAACCGGTGTTTCAACGTGGCTAGGCCCTTGCCCACCGTATGGGCTTAGTTGGGACCGCGTTCAGTCGTAAAAATCGTACTGTATCAATGTGAGTCCGCTCTCCAGCATTAGGACCTGATGCACCTGGATTTTTGAGACAGCCTCGGCTGTTAACGTGCGTAGGCTTTTATACCTGATCGCCGATGCATTGTCGTCCTTCTAGAAGCTTCGCTACTGACGTACTTCCGTTTATCTAGAATGTTCTAAAAAGTAGTGTGGTTCCGGTTCTTACCTATTGTTGTAATTTTCACGTGGTCATTAAATCCTACCACATGGTGTTCAATATGGAGGAATGCGCAATACTGTAACTCTTTGAATATGAATAAATAGTTCTGAAATTGAAATATTGGCATTCTAATTATGCAAAATTAATATACATCATATATATTATTACAGAATATCATTCTGTATATGCTCCGTTAATACTGCCCCTGCAGTGATAAATGAGATATCATTTTAAACATCAAATCACCGGCTTCTGACAAAAATACAATCTCAATCTCAAATTTCACTATTTACCCATTAATTTGACTTAAAAGTTTCGATAAACTCTCTTGCCTGTATTGTATTCATATGTTTTGTATATTTTGGCAAGAAAACAAGTATGAAGAAAGTACTTTATGATACACCTTCTTCTCTATTTAAAACCCAATTACACCGTATCCTTAACATACTTATTCCCTGATAGCGTGAAAGTGCAAAATTTTCACACGGGTTACCTAGTAATAGAATAATCTGCATCACCTTCTGTACAATTTGGCTGCCAGGGTTTCAAAAATATACATGAATGTTTTTCTATGTGCGAGTTTGCTAAAATGTATGAGTACGTTACAAGTACCGGGATCACAAATATCCTGTACATGGTCTCCGTGACTACCACTACAGTGGGTTGACTCATTATCTCAGAGGTGTACAGGCCTGAACCCCCGAATTTCGATCGTTGTCTGTTTGTAAATTACAGTTGTCCTAAAATTTTCAGTTCCCTTTCATAGCTAAGGCTTTGATTTGAACTCAAATTTGTTACTACATGCTTACACTGCTCAGAGTGCAAGTTGAAACATGAAGATGAACCATAGAAAATGAAAAAGAGCACTCAATTAAAACAGGAATTGACATTAGGATGGCAAACAAGGAAAAGGAATGACAGTCACATGATTGATAAAAGCTAATTTAATATTAGCAATATCTAAGTCCATTTGGATGTGCCTGATGGCAAATGATGCGTTCTAAGGACAAAGAACTTAACCACAACATAGATAAATGTAGAAAAAGTCATCCTAGAGATAAGGGTGATGAGCTTTATTTCATCCACTTTCTTTGTTTAGCTGATAAGGGTGGCTCAAATTAATACTTTAACGTCATGTATGAAAATAATGAAATGCATTAGTTTAAAAATGCATTTAAAAAATAAAAATTATATGTATTTGTAATGAAGTGAAAATATTGTAAAAATTTATTTTCTGCCATTCAGGTTTTTTATGAAAAGGGAAATACTTGAAATGTTTTGCTTGGCATCAGATTTCATGAAAAAAATTGTTAGGGATATTTTTTTTGAGTGCATCATTACAACATAGTTTTAAAGTAAACATTTTCGGAACCAATTTATTTTATACTAAGTATGGATGTGTAAAAATTTCTATTTTTTCTAAGTTTGCAAATGAAACATTAAATTTGAGTACAGTTGAGCATCTTTAATCCGGGACCTAGGTGATGCTGGATTACAAGTGTTTCGCATAATATCTTTGTTTATGTAAGGCATTTTCAATCCATTTAGTGATACTTCTATGATATTATCCTTTTACTGTTTCTATGCATCCAAGTGTGCATAAAAATGATTATAAACATTGGCTTTAACATTGTAAATCGTTGAAAGATAGTTCTTAACCAGCAAATCTGTTGACACCCCTCACGACGGGGCACCCTGTCGGACATCGAAACGTCGGAAAAATAGAACTTTTCACCTGTTTGGAAATCTCAGAAGCTTTAATTTGCAAGTAATCATTTTTAGAAAAAAGTTATTGTTAATAAGATGGGTAAAATTTGAGCATACCAAAATAAGAATGAAATCTATGACAAATTTGCATGACGCAACATTCCTTACCGTGGCAGATTGATTTGATGTGAATTAAGATGTATTTCAATGGAGCAGTATAGACTGCACGGGGGGTTATGACTTCTGGGGGGGTTTCAGTAATATTTGTGCATCATCATAAAATGATATTTAGATTATTGTTCACTGAAACAATAATTAAATTAACATTCTATTTTTGTGAAGAAAATTCAACTATGTTTTTCAGCCCAATAAGCAAACTTCTAAACGCTAGTTCAGGTTAACAAACAAAAACGAATTCAGGTAAACATGCTTTTGGGGGGCTTTAAAACGTAAAACCCCCATCCATATGCCGCTGCTCGGAATAATATGTATGAGGTTGTTTTCGCAATGCTCTCGGACTATAGGTGCTCCCGGATTTCCGTATTATGGGTGCTCAACAGTATTAAATGAATTTGATCATTCACTCCATTGTGGGATACCATAGAGTAAGTATAATATTATATTTACTCTATGGTAGTACATATGAGTCTTGGTGTTCTTTGTAACTGGGCACAGCGGCTTGACTAGCTGAGGAGTCCCTTTTTCTGTCGCATTCCCAGGGGCAAAAGCTGCAATGAGCCTTCATTTAATGCAGTTCCTGCAGTTGCACTTACGTGCACCTCAAGGTTTAGAATTTCCTGAATTGAATGGCTTAATAAGGCACGCAATATCTACAATACATGTTGTCGCATTTACGGTTTGATTAGTGATGATGCAACTTCTTGAAGAATTATTTTTTATTCATCTTTGCGTTATAATACTTATAGCGAAATGGGACCAGGCTTGAAATGACACTTGCTTCATCCAGCATGCTATGGAGAATTCACTTAAGCAAGCAAAGGTTTTTTTCTATCTGAGGTGCATTCATGGCACAATTGCTCATGTTTCTGCTTCTCCTTCAGTGTAATTATATTTATCTCGCTCTCCTTTCGTGTGTATCTGGAAAGGACAACAGGTCATAATCCTAGGAGCTCTGTTTGCCATCTGTGCAGTATTAATGGGACATGCAACATGAAATTTATCTCTTACCATTCTCTAGTCAATTGATGATAATTTATCAATCTTCCTGCATAGTTATCTTGTGGTTTTAATCATCAAAAATTCAATATTGGGAACAGGAATCTGTGTAGAGACATTACATACTATTGGTGCAGATCCAAACTATGTTGACCACAGTCATGAGAGTTTAGTGTTTCGTGTTCTGCACCTTAAAGAAGTATGTGCAGAAGTTTAAAAAGTATTCAGATTGCAGTCGATCAACTACTCTTGAGCTGGAATGTGCAACTAGTGCCTTATTCTCTCTTCTTTCCAGTTCTCGATTTTGATTAGGTTACAAAACCCATTTTCAGGGAAATTCCTGTTTTCACTCAATTTTAAATTTCGAGGACTTAACACACCCTGAATTCGCGCTTCCTCAGGAAGGGCCTTCATTTTCCCTTCCCCTCCTGCTGCCTCTTCTGTCAGGATGGCGAAGTAAGCATCGGCGGGGCGCAGACCCGCTAGTTGATGAGAGGTGGGGGGTGGTAATGGGAAATCTCAGGGATAGAGGGGGAAGACAAGGAATGATTCTCACCCGTGATGTTGGTAAACTGACATTTTATTATAATTACGTGTCAAACATTGGAAGTTCTCTTACTCAGTTAAAAAAATTATTAAATTGAATAAAGTTTTTTCTTGTGGTCCCGTGAAAGGGAATGTCTATTGTTCCGCGTGGGGATAGGCGGTAGGAAGAGCACTGGGGAGGGGGCAGGGAGGGGTCCTCCCGAACAGCATGCGGGGGCAGTGCGGCTTTCCCGCAGATCTCTTCTACAACCGCTGACGGCGTTCTCCAATGGCAAGGGGAGGGGGGATGGTTCACGGGGCGTAGGGCGAGGCGTGTACTCTTTCCGCTGCCAGGGCTGGAGGGGACAATCGACCTGAGGAGTGGTTGGCCGCTCAGGCGTCCTCTCTGGTGTCAGAGACCTCGCCTTGGATGTTCACGGCGCCGAGTCATCCGCCGCGCTGCGAGTGTGGGCACTTCGCTCAGCCTCTGTAGGTCCCGCTGCCAGCGGAAGGGCCGCTGTCGGCAGCGTGTCGGGGGCGAACTCGATAGTTTCATAGGCGCGACCTCCGACGGAGTTTCGCCGTGCGTCAAGGCGAGTTTATTAGTAGTACTATTAATAGGCTCGGTCCTCTCCCTCCGCCGTCGTCCTTCTTTGCCCAGCGTCGCTCTTTTATCCCGGTTGACCCCGGGGAGTGGGTGGGTGTCAGGGATTTTCCGCCCAATCATGGCCCAGATTCCTCTTAGTCCTCCTTCCCTTCATGCTCTCCTTCTTTCCCTCATATTTGGAGCATTGCCTTTTCATTTTAAGAAAATGCTCTGGACTTCTAAGGAACAATGCAGCCCTTGGCTTTTTTTGGCCACGTGCAGGGTCGCAGTAAAAGGAGAGGGGTGGTGATGGAAATATATCCTCCTGAGGAACACGTAGGGCTGAGTTGCCCTCTTCGGTTATGGGATGGGGAGGGGGAAGAGGAGGAGGGCAGGGGACGATGAGTTTGTGGAGGCGTGAGAAGAAGAGGGATGGGTAGTAAGGGGAGTTGGCGAAGAATATGGTCCCTCAGCGTTAAACAGGGGGGTGAGAAGGAGGGCTCGTTGACACCCTAATTACCCTGCTAGCTCTTCTCGCCCTCCGTGTCCGGCCAAACTGGCGGGTCGTGGGAGGGGTGGCGTAGGGTGTGAAGGAGGGCGGGGGGATTGTCGATGGCTCGTGGCGAGGGTGTAAGGTCAGGGAGAGGTGACGAAGATTTTTCCACCAAGGAGAAGGAATTCCTTGAGAAGGGACACGGTCGGACACTACATCTACGATGTACCGTGCAAGCCACCACTAGGGTGTGTGGCACGGGGTGATTCCACACCAGGCATGCAGCACTCGTCCCAGAACAAATCAGAACCTCGCATGCTCCCCCGGCCGCTAGGCGCAGGCCAAAAGCAGTCAGGAGAACAGTGCGCAGTCCAACCGGAAACTGGGAGAGTGATACGTAAAAGAACATACAAACATGCAGAGAAATGCTATAGACACATCTTGTGGTTAATATTACTGATAATGTTAATTTATGAATACTACGAGATGCTACTTCACGCAAAGAGCAAAATAAAATAATGCCGGACTAATCGACCGGTGTGAAGAGTTAGTAATGATGTGGTGTTATTAAGCACAAGTGAAAATTCTACTCTACCTATTGAGGGTGGGAGTTTCATGTGATTGATCTATCGCAACTATTATGATACCTTATTGTACGTTGGAAAAATGACATTTTGAATCTATCGGTTGGGCTGTCAATTTCCTTAATTTTATTCCTGTGATCACTTCTACCGTATAGGACGTTGGCTCTAACAGTATATGTTGAACGTCCGGCAAAAAACTGTCTGCTCCGAGTTTGCGCAAAAGATTTAACCTGTATTTCTCCCTTCGATCAGTTAGAGATTCCCGCCCTAATTCCTTCGGTAATACTGCTAAGTTTATCGTAACAACTTTTCACATATCTTGCTGCTCTCCGTTGTATTCTATCTATTTCAGGGATTAGTACTACTTCGTAAGGGTCCCATATGCTAGCGGCGTACTCCAAGTGAGGTCTCAAGAGTGAAAAATAACATCGCTCTTTAACTTTCTCGTCGAATTTTCCTAATATTCTTTTGATAAATCCCAATCTGCGACTAGCCTGTCCGAAGATTTCCCTAACGTGTTTCCCCCAAGACAGGTCCTGAGTAAGGGTCACACCTAAGTATTTAACTGACTCTACATTTGATAAGTCTGTTTGATTAATTGTGTACCTACCGTTGACCGAGTTATTCTTTTTCCAAAAATTCATAACAACGCACTTTTTAAAATTCAATTCTAACTGCCAAGTATTGCACCATTCATTTATAGAATCTAGGTCTTTTTGTAGCGCAATCTTGTCGGATTCATTGTCTAGATCACTGTACAACACTGCGTCATCTGCGAAGAGGCGAATTTTGCTAGTAACAACGGTAGTGATGTCATTTATATATATAAAAGGAACAATAAGGGACCGATGACACTTCCCAGGGGTACACCCTATGTAACTTTCACTACATCTGAACTAACGCCATCTAGAACTACCCTCTGTTCGCGGTCGGCTAAGAGCTCTCTTATCCAACATATTACGTCGTGGTGTATTCCGTATGCTTCCAACTTAACGAGTAACTTTGAATGAGGTACCTTATCGAAAGCTTTTTTAAAATATAGATTTATTGCGTCTATTTGGACAAGCTTTTCTCCTGAGGAATGAATGTCGTGAAGGAAGAGGGCCAACTGGGTTTCGCAAGACCTGCCTTTCCGGAATCCTTGCTGATTTTGCGTTAACAAGTTTTGACTATCCAAGTACCCCATAATCGAACTGTCCATTATATGTTCCAATATCTTGCACGAGATAGACGTAAGGGAAATCGGTCTATAGTTACTGGGCTCTTCCTTATCGCCACTTTTAAATATTGGTGTAACGGTCGCGATTTTCCAATCGTAAGGAACACGATGTTGTGTTAGAGATTTTTCAAATATAATTTCCAGGTACGGTTGTATTTCTGATGTTAATTCTTTAAAAACTTGGGCGGAAATTTGATCGGGACCGGGTGATTTTTTGGAATTAATGGATTTCAGATGACTTTCTATTCCACGACTAGTGATATTAATAGACTGCATTGGGTGCTTATATAGCCTAGGCATTGTAGTGGTGTCGTTTGGAGAGCATTTTGTATAGACGCTTTGAAAAAAGGCGTTGAGGATATTTTCTTTATCTAATTTGTCGTTTGCTCTTTCTCCTAGATTGTTCTTCAATGACGTTACTGTTGATTTGCAGCCTTGAACCTCCCTTACGTATGACCAAAATGCCTTTGGGTTATCCTCTAAATATTCGCCCATTATTTTATTTTTGAATTCCGTTAATGCATTTTGAAAGGCCGCCTTAGCTGCTGTTTTCGCTTTCTTGTATTTTTCGCGTAACTTCTTATACTCCTCTTCGGGGAGATCTTGACGTGTGTTCCTCATTTTTTTGTGCCGTATTCGTTGTCGCTTGAGAGGTTTCCGGACGTCCGCATTACACCATCTAGGTATAGTATTGACCTTTTTAAGTTTACTTGATATTGCGCTAGTTATGGCTAGTTGTGTGATGTTACGAAAAGTATTCCATGTATAGTCAGTACATCGGTTTTCACTAATATCACTAAATGTTTTATACGAGGTCAATAGTTCTTGTTTTAAGCCTTCGAAATCCGCCTTGTGAAATAAATATACCCTCCTCTTTATGGGTGCCTTTTTGTCAGTACTAATATGGAATCTAGCTTTTACTGCTCTGTGATCGCTAATTCCGTTCACTGTTACTACGTTAAGGAAGCTTTCAGGTATGTGGGTCGCCAAAAGATCTAGAACGTTGTTTCCTCTGGTCGGTGTTGTGACTAATTGATGTAAGGAATTAGAAGTGAATGTGTGGAGTAGAGTGTCGCACAACTCTTTATCTTTGCCGCCATTTTTGAAACCATATGATTTCCAGTCAGTCGAGGGATCGTTGATATCCCCACCGATTATTATGTTATTTTCGTTATTTTGACGTGTGAGACGCTTCCTCTGTCTATCCAACTCCAGAACTGAATTTAAGTCTGCATCGGGTGGTCTATAATATGAGCAAATAAAAAGTCTTTTTGTTGAGCATTTAATGGAACACCTTACACTTTCTAAATCATTATCTGGAAATATTTCGGCTCTGCTGACGAACTCATCTTTGACTGCGATAAATACTCATCCTCCTGTTCTCGCTGTTCGGTCTTTTCTGTAAATTGCATATGATTTTGGGAAGTTCTCGGTATCCGCAATTTCATTCGATTGCCAACTTTCTGTTCCTATTACTACATCAGCTTATGTGCTCCCAATGAGATGGTGAAAATCAGCGACTTTGTTTTTTATACTGCGGCAATTAACAACCACAATGGAAATGGAATCCCTGGGATACGACTTACAAGTCCTGTCTATCGAGTATTTTATATCATTAATGACACTTGTTTTTGATGTACCTGAGCCACGTTTTCTATTTCTTTCGGATATTAAGTCATTCTGAATTTGAAAAAAGCTCTCATTCCTACCAATATTTACGGTGAACCCTTTACTTAATAACCCACTACATGATCTACTCTCTGCCCTACTCTCTACCCTAAAAAAGGCCTGCAGTGCTCTAAAATATTACCAGCTACACACTTAGCTGCCTCGGCCGTGTAATGGACACCCAGACCGGTTCAGGGGGTTCCGACACGATCGGATTGCCGGCCGAAGGTTTGTGGTCAGGGGGGCGACGCGCGACCGCTGGGAGGAAAATGGGGAGTCTGGCTCGAACTAGCGACTGTCTAGAAGGGCTTCTTCCGCTTCGTTCTTACAGTTTTCATTTTTTGAAGGCTTTATGCTTAACTCCCTGGACTAGGGAAAGTTTTTAAGGGCGGAGGTTGCGTGCGAGTATTTTGTTGAATATTTTCTATTTGTGTGTATTAAATTACTATTGGTTTTCTTTTAGAAAGGGAGAGTGTGAGGCAGAAGGAATTGGTATTTTTTCGATCGCGTACTTTTCGGTATTTAAAACCAAGTGGCTTGAATCAATGAGAAAATGATCATAATTCAATTTTTGCACGTTTCAAAAATCGTTATAAATTATTGGGGTTCTGTGTACCCATGCCATTTTTACTATTTTTTAAGTCACACCTAAGATGTAAATGATTGCTCAAAATAAAGAACATTTTTTTAAAATGTGTAAAGGAATTTACGTCGGAGTGAGCAACCTATGTTTAACAAAAGTTGCAACCAGGAAAAAAGATGATATTTACTGGACCTCAGTGTGCATTTATTGGGTTAATTGTGACTTTTTTAGATGCTGAATCTCTTGAAACACCTTCAAATTTCTCCAAGAAAATTATGTCTCGCCTATTCCTTTCAAAATTAAAAATAATAGGGGAATTCTTGGTCAAAGAGCCACTGGGAATTTCATAACTGCTTCAGTCATAAGCATGGTTTTTTGTGATGTAGAGTTGTCAACTTCATCATCTGCCATTGTTCAGATGAATTTGTTCTTCAGATGATCCACCATCAACAGGAGAACCATGCTTTATAAATGACGCACTTGCACTTTTTTCTGCCTGAAAAAATATTTTTCTCTTGAGATTTATTTCTCAGAGGTGTTTCTACTCAGAATGACTGCCAAAAAAAAAAGCCATGCGTTCTTCTACACTGTCTTGAGTAGATTATCCCGAATTTTCCGTGTTGTTAAATTGGGGACTTTACCAATGATCTTAGATTGGTGAAAAGGAAATATTCTAGTGGATTTTAACTTAACTGTGCACACACTGTGAGACAAGGATGTTCCCGTCGAATGATAGGCAGCCTTTAACCCGAAGAGGCTTAAGGTGTTGATGTAATGGCTCATACAAGAAGTTCTTTTGATTAAACTTTGTTTTAATAAAAAAGTTAATTTGCTTTCTGTATTTTTTTTTCATTTCGCAGTCACTGCCCCTGCATTCAATTTTTCACAATCCAACACAACAAATTGTTGCATAATTAGTTAAGAAATATTTAATTAAAATGAATTTATTGTAAAACCAAATACTTTCACTGTTAGATATATCACTCGTCTGCACCCTTTCAACAGGAAAACTGTGGCTGTATGCCCTGCTCTACAGAAGGAAACTCGTAAACAATGGGGTGGGGGCATGGGGTATGGCAGTTTCATTGGAGCAGTGAACGTGTAAATGAGCATTATATTATGAGCACAAGAAACTTTTTAAGTACGTACTAGGTTTCACAGTAGACTCAAAAGTTACATCAATAGTAGTTGGAAATTTCAAAAATTAGCCCCAGGATGAAAAGGAAGATGTCATTGGATCGAAAGGGTTAATAGTCCAGAATATTTACGTCTTACAATTAGAATATGTTCTGAATATCTTCACTTGCATTAAGCAAGGCACTTTGCCAAGCAATTTTGAGTGACCTGAAAATATCCACGTCAAGAGGCTGGCAAAAATAGGTTGCATTAAGAGGAAGCATGTCAAATCTTATTCCGGACGGAGAGGTGACTAAAAACGTCTCTGTCGTTACTAATGGCCCCTACCTTTCTTTAAATAAAGGCTTGCATATTGCCTTGGACCAGTCTTAAAAAGTCACCATAGCAAAGTTTATTTTCACCCTGCACCATGATTTGTAAGTCTGGTACTACTAGTTTAGTAGTGCATAGTTTCATCAAGTGTATAGCAGAATCAGTTCCCCTCTTGTGCATGCCGCAAGTCATCACTGTGACTCTAGTTTTGTCGGTGTTCTTTATTGGTTGTGTTTCTTTCCCCCTTTCACAATCACCCTAGATTTATTGAAATTTTCTCAAAAATGTATCGTATAATTTATTATGTTCTCAGTAGGCTAACCATGTCTTAAACAGTTACAAGTTATGGAAATATTCTTCTAAAGTTATCTTTAAATTGTGTCCTGTTGACCCATTCTATTTAAAAACTGCAGAATTACCTTCTGGAGGACAAAAGCTCATAATGCTTCCATGCATTTTAAAATTAATTTTGCCTGCTGGTCTACATCCTCTGCGGACAGAGCATTTAGTCCCTTCGAATTCCTTGGGTGTTGGTTTTTGAGTTGAACTGTGGTTACAGGCACGACAGACTTTCAGACAAGGAGCCCGAAGTTTTATTCTCCCGTATTTTACTGCCTTAACAGCCTTTTCAAGTTGGCTCTCGCTCTTATTGTGAGATGATGAACTCTGACCTACAGTCACCCTCAAGTACTTTCTCAGCAGACCTCAGCGCACAGCACTAATTAAATCACCAATTATGATGTTGCATCTAAATTACTCACTGATTTCAAATGAAAGTTTTCACATTTAGTGATAACAAATATGTAATATTATTTGGGGAATTTCATATTCATAGCAATTTTCGATGTACCAGAGGGTATTATAGTTTCTTTTCTGCAATTTGAAATTATAATCGGTCAGACCAAATAACACTCAATTTCATACCGAGAAACAGGGGAACCCAGGAATTTATTTCGGGGGGGAGACACTACAACTGCAAATTTCTGTCATCCTTAAAGAAAACTATAAAACTGCTGCAAAAATGTCATAGACAAAGACGTAATTAGGACGACATCTAGTTGTTAAAATTGTTTCGTAAAACCCAAGATTTTTCGGGGGGTATTTGTATCTCCTCCCCCTGGGTTCGCTCCTGCTGAGAAATGATATTCTATTGGGTGAGTGGAGACTTTCTTTGTTAATTGGGTCATTCCACGCCACTTCAGACAGGAGTTGACCCTTGACCTCTCAGATTTTGATGAAAATTGGTGAAATTGTTTGCCTCACCAAAAAAAATATAATTTAAAGCGTTTTGCGAAAATCGAAAAAACAGATGAATAGCGGACATTTTACAAAATGGCTGTTTTCGATGTCACGAAATATTCGTTATCATATATTACAGGGAAAAAACTAGGTTAAAAAGCACTTGATGGCTCATTTCCAATTAAAATTCTTTGAACACTCTCAAACTGGCGTAAAAATAGCGATAAAATGATAATTTGTTTAAATAATTCAATGTTAAACAATTAAAAGTTTAAACTTTTGAAGTTCTTCACATTTAATTTTTCTCATTTTTTCAACTATGGTACCTTGCAATATTATGAATGCTATATAAAAATTTTGAGAGGGTGTTTTTCCATTTAAGAGAGAAAAACATTTTTTAATTTTCCCCTGCAACGACCATTTGATGTAAACTTACGAAGATAACTCCACATATGCCTAGTTTTCATCACTTATCTATCAAATTCATACTTCCCCGAGACAGAAAAATGGCAGATGAACTTAGATTAAAAAAATATATGGCTAAAATTTGACACAAAAAATTTCTCAAGGTATGTATTTAACAAAAAATGGAACAATGTTGTCCAGTGAAAAACGATCTCGTAACCGATGACTTCAAGTTACACAGACTTGAATGAACAAATTGAATTTACAGGTTTGTCTACATTGTCATAATTACCTGTCAGAAATTAGGAATAAAAGGCCGTACATCCTAAGCTTTGCTGATTTCATGTAATTTAAATCTTTCCTAATTAATTTTACCCTAAATGCAAAAATTCATTACTTTGCTTTGTATTTACATATTAAGAATGCATCACCCATGCCATACAGGTTTTTGTGTGCAATAACCAGCTGGGTCTCGTCTGTCGTGGAGGAAGGACGTACCCATGCGTGGATCTCAAAAGAGAAAGCTGGCTGGGGAAACGGAGGTAAAGAGGAGGAGCGTCCATGTGGTGAAGTGTACAGTCGCCGCATAGTCTGGCGACATCGGCAACTTAATCCCCTTAATTCACTTGCCCCCAAGTTGAGGTTCCGATTCATGACTACTCTGGCCACTTTCTCACCTCCCTTCCATCCCCCTTCTCTCTATCTCCCCTCCCCACCCCTCTTTTTTGAATCAGTGGATCCACACAAAAGTCGTATTTTCACTTATTCGGCGCTTTTGTCGATGTCGCCAGACTTAATGCGGCGACTGTACCTTTTTCCGGAAAAGTTTGAAAAACTGAGTGCAGTGCAGCAAATACAGGGCATGGTTTCACTTTCACTGCTCGGGATACGAGATCCGAGGACTGTGTTAACGAAGGATGGGAGTTCAGACGGTGTATGGCTGAGAAGAAGTCGGGCTCTAGGGAGAGGGAAGAGATCATAGCAGAATTGGAAGTAGAGATAACAGGAGTTTTGGTCAAAATAAAAATGTAAAACTTCTGTCAACGTTTCGGATATATTATTTATCCATCCTCAGGGCTATAATGAAATGTTACCTATTGAAACTTTGTTGTCTACGATCCTTTTTGGGAAACGGCTACTAAAAACTAAACTAAAACTAGGTAGGTTTTGATGGGTTAATAATGTATCCAAAATGTTGGCAGAAGTTTTACATTTTTATTTGACCTAAACTCCTGATATTTACATCATAAAATATTAAGAGACCGAGAAAACACATATGAGTAGAGATAACAAGACTGAAGGTCCAAATCAGGTAGCTACGTAAAGAGAATGGGGAGGTGAAGGAAAAACGGACAGCCTCTATCAGGAGTGGAATGCGTGAGATTTGCCACCCTTGTTTTGCATACAGCGCGGAAGGTTCACGTGGCATGGCAAATGACCTGAGTGTCGGAGGCGGAGACAGCAACACAAAGAAGCATAGAGGTGAAGATGGTGAAGGGGGAAGCATTGGCGGCCCCAGGGGGGGGGGGGCAATCCCCCCCCCCCCAAATCCAGCGTATTTCTTTCTCATAGACCTTAAATTAAAAGCCTAAATTATTTTGCTGCTTTTTTGTTAATGAAGTTTAGGTTATTTTACTTTAAAATCCGGTTAAATTTTATATTAACTAAAATTTAACAGGATTTTTTCGTAAATTCGGATTTAAATGCGAATGAAATTATCAAAATAATTTTGGAATTAGTCGAAACTTGGTGGTAATTTAAAAGGAAAATATGGATAAGTAAAAACTTTTTCTTCTTAAAAGGCAAACGTTTTCTTCCAAACCACTTACAACGCGCCATTTTGCACATAGTTTGTTGCGAATTTCCGGGACGAGACCCACGAAAGCTGAGAAGCAAATTGTTAATTTTGTTGTTCCAAATTGTTGGGTGAAACGAAGCGAGCTGGGTTGTGATGGGGTACATCTCAACAGGAGAGGTGTGGACTGTTTCAGTAGGATTGATAAAAGAAGTGGTGCATCCATTACAGTTCGGGAAACAAGACAACAGACTAGATAAGAGGATGCAAGGGCGTATCCAGGGTGGGGAAAGGAGAGGCAGCTGCCCCCCCTTCCAACGCGGAAATTTTCAAAAATAAAATAGCAACAAATATAAACAATATTTCTGAAAAATTGATAGGTAATTCAACATTTTGAAATAAACGAATTTGAATGTTGATATAACCTCCTCTCGCGTTGCTGGCCGACAAAAGTATGTAACTCCCCAGCCGGAAATCCATCTGAATTTTGGTGGAGGTCACTAATAATTCCTTACTTGGATTCCATCATATCATCTTTAGAAGTCAGATTTTCTTCAGATAAATCGCCTGCATTTTCATTGACACATTTTCATCCGAGTAACATGAGAGATTTTTCTTTGGGGAATTGGAAATAAGTTATTTCATCTTGTAAAAATATTTACAATTTTGGAAGGCATCGAAGGAGAAAGGGAATTGCTGTTTAAAATGTGGAATGAGGTAGGTACAGGAAGCGTTGAACTTTATAACCATGTGTCTTATGCTAGTGTTATCATAATATCTAATGTTGCATGGAAATAAGGGAATTTTTTTTTCACCTCTCAGTTAAGCAGTGTATCTCTGTAATTTTCTTGCTTATATCAGTTCTTGAGATATAGTGATGGGTCAACATGATATCCTTCGTGTCGGACTGAAACTCGCCTGAGATGTGTTCCATCTTCTTCTTCCGGAATTGAAGCTGATTGAAGTCGTTAATCGGCGTCCTGCTGCACAGGGACTACAGCATTGCCGATGCCAAATCATTCCCGGCTGAGAAACGGAAACTGTTTGCAGCTCTGGAGAAGAATGGTTACTCTAGAAAATTTGTTCTTATGGTAGTTTGAGCGAAATATCACTTCACCTAGAATTTGATGAATTTGACGTCATTTTACAGAAAAATAACTCCCTTTTATTGATATCAATAAGGCATTTATCGGTGATCCTGCGTGGAGGGACCTATCAAACCGGTTAAAAGGACCAAGTTATCTGGCGAGGAAGGATCATAATCGTAAGATTGAGCCTCCGAGGCAGCTCTCAAATACTTGGATTGGAATGGTTTACCGGAGGAAATTTTGGAGCCCTTCCCTACTAATACTAGAATATTTATGACGAGGGTGAAAAAAATTGAATTTTGAGGGATCTTCCTATTTTTTTTTGTATTTAGTATTTTATATTTTGTATTTTGGTCTTCATATATTTTGTGTCTTATGTAACCACCCGACCAAATGGATAACTTGTATTTTGTATTTTCGTATTTTATATTTGGTTCTTGAGTATTTTCTTGTTATATGTTACCACCCGACTAAATGGTCGACTTGTAACAATTTATGCAATAATAATAAGGGTACGGAAGCCGGACCACCAGCCTCCACGTGGCGTACCTGGTAACGGCTCTTGCCGGCTAATGGTGGACGTCTGCGTGTGGGGCTAACCACCCCACACGTTGTAAAACTGGTTCCAAAAAGGAATTCTGAGAAA
Organism: Pyrrhosoma nymphula; assembly: GCA_963573305.1. Taxonomy (NCBI): domain Eukaryota; kingdom Metazoa; phylum Arthropoda; class Insecta; order Odonata; family Coenagrionidae; genus Pyrrhosoma; species Pyrrhosoma nymphula. Next base: position 85,228,807 of record OY754339.1, read on the forward strand.
GCCACCCACAACCGGCCCCTCTCGGATGGGGGCCCTAGTGAAGTTGGGAGTGGCAACACGAATAACACCGTTACGGGAGCCCGGATGCAGTGGACGGAAACCCTAAGGGGCGACCTCCTCGCATGCCATGCTGCCAGCGAGCCCGAACGCAGGGGGTATATGGCAAGGATGCACTCTTTGTGGTGTGAGATGCATCCAGAGCACGACCACCTATCGCAGCAGAATCTGCGCGATTATGCCAACCACCTGCGAAAAAAGGAAACTCTCCACCAACCGCCAGTTCAGAGGAACACACCACCGGCCAGACCACTCTCCCCGACACAGGCAGCCTCTGCACCACCTGAGGCTAGAACGGCACTCATGCCGCAGTCTATGCCAAATGGAGATGAAGATGGTCAGGCCGTCGCTGAACTACGAACGCGGTTGTTAAGCTCAATATCTTGTGATGATGGACAACCTAGGCAAAGAGACATCCACCGGAAGATCTCTCTGCGGGGTAACCTCCTGCCCCAGTTAAATGGTCTTATCGACGAAATCCTAACGGAAACGTCGGACCTTTGGACGGTAAATTGCGTGGTCTATGCTGCTGCCAAAATTATGGCTCACTCCCAAAAGAACACCTCTTGGGAGGGCAAAGCAGCAAAGAGGCTTGAACAGTTGGAGGCCAAGATCACGCAGGCGAGACAACAGGCGTCGAGAATTCAGTGTGTGATGGAATACATGTTATCTGGGCGAGCTTTCACTCCTAAAGTTCGGCGCATAGCGCGCAGTCTCAGGTACAACCATCACACGCTGAATAAAAGCGTGCTGCTTACCATTAAGCAGCACGCGGTCGATAGAGTACGGGCACTCACCACGGCCCGGAAAAAACTCCTGAAGAGGAGTAGGGGCGTGAGAGAAAATGCCACCTTTCTCCTTCAGCCGTCCCGTCTCTTTCGACCACCTCCGCCTGTCGTTGAATCTCCGCCACCCGTCCAAGAGGTTGAACGTTTCTGGAAGGAAATATACGAAACGTCGAAGCCATTCAACGGAGACACTCCGGCCATAGGCCTCTTTAAAGAGGTTTGTGACCGCCACCTACAAGATGTGGATGGACCTCTTTCAGTCACCGAAAGTGACGTGAAGAAGGCCTTCTCTGGGAAGAAGAATTTCTCGGCTCCAGGAATGGATGCCGTGAATAACTTCTGGTGGAAGAAATTTACTTCCACCCACCAACACCTCGCCAGAATCTTCACGTCCTTTCTAAATGGTGGAAAACCAATTCCACCTTGGCTGACTGAGGGACGCACGGTTTTAATACCTAAGAAGGGAGACTTGTCCAATCCAAAGAATTACCGCCCTATAACCTGCCTCAACACTGTATATAAGGCGTTCACCTCGATCTTGAGCGACCTTATCCTACACCAAGTCCAGCCGGTTTGGGAGGAGGTGTACGAGCAGAGGGGCTCAAAGCGGGGAATCGCGGGATGCAAGGACAACCTGCTCATTGATAGGTGCATATGCCAGGATGCCATCCGGCATAAGCGAAACCTATCAATGGCCTGGGTGGACTACAAGAAGGCTTTTGACACCACTTCGCATGAGCTATTGATCGCCATGCTGAAGTTGATGAAAGTCCACCCTGAGGTTGTGTCCTGCATCCAACGCCTGTTACCACTGTGGAAAACGCGCTTCGTTCTGACCTCAGGCAAGCGGTCAGTTTCCACAGAGTTGGTAACATACCACCGTGGCGTTTTTCAAGGCGACAGCTTGAGCCCCCTACTGTTCTGTATTTCCCTCCTACCCCTGTCCCTTAGGCTGCGACGAGGTAAAGGATACATGTGTGGTGTTCCAGGTGACAGGAAGCATAAGGTCACCCATTTGTTTTATATGGATGACCTGAAGCTGTATGCTTCTAATGCGAAAGACCTTCGCACTGCCCTGGACACCGTACTGGAATACAGTGAGGCTATAGGAATGGAGTTCGGATTGGACAAGTGTGCATCCATCCACTTGGCGAGAGGAAGATTTTCGGAGATCAAGGAAGACGTGCAACTTGTTGACGGGAGCGTCATTCGTCACCTCGAGGACGATGACAGCTACGAATATCTCGGCGTCCCCCAGCGCCGAATGCAGGAGGTTACAGCAGTGAAGGAAAGGCTCACCGCCAAATACAGACAGACTCTCAGGAACATCTGGAGTTCTGAGCTGTCAGGCAAGAACAAGGTTCTTGCCACGAACATGTTCGCGGTTCCTACACTGCTGTATACCTTCGGATGCATGAAGTGGAACGTCAACGAGTTGCAGAACCTCGATAGGGGAACGAGGAAGATGATGACCATCTATAGAAGTCTTCATCCGAAATCTTCCGTCGCCAGATTGTATCTCCCTCGCAATGTAGGTGGTAGAGGACTATTGAGTCTGGAATGTCTCCACAACAGAGTTGTCCTGGGTACAGCTTGCCGAGTTTTGAAAAGCAGGGACCCCCTGCTCAATCTCGTGAGTGATCACGAGAGTGCGGGAGCAGGGGCGTTTCTCTTCCAGGCGGCAAAGAGGGCAGCGGACGAAACCGGTCTCGACTTCGACCCGTCATCCGACGGAAGCGACAATGACACGACCATCTTGTCATTGAAGGCAGACGTCCTCAAGCTCGAAATAAAAAAAGCCGAGCAGAAGGCCTTGCTCAAGGTGCATACCGATAAGCCCATGCATGGAGGTTTCTATCGAAACATCGAAAAGCATGGGCTATCGAAGGAGCTTACGTTTGCCTTCCTACGCTCCGTCGGTCTGAAGTCCGAGACCGAGGGTTTTGTCCTCGCGTGCCAGGATGGTGTCATAAACACACTCGTGTACCGCCGCATTATATTCAAAGCGGAGGTTGCGGACACGAGATGTAGGGCGTGCCGAGCCCAGCCGGAGACTTTGAGTCACCTTCTCTCCTGCTGTAGTTATTACGCTAAGTCAGCATATTTAGCTCGGCACAACGCGGCCCTACGAGTGTTATACTTTCATTTTCGACACCATTATGGCATCGACGAAACACCTGTGCTGCCCTATGCCCCTGGAGATATTGAGTCCGTCGTGGAGAACGATAAATGCACGATCTGGTGGAATTACTCCTTTTCCACCACCAGGCACTTGGAGGCGACCAAGCCTGATATCGTTCTCCTCGACCACCTCACACGCTCCATGTTCGTGATCGAGTTTTCGGCTCCGGCTGAAACTAACATGGATGCGAAGGAGGTGGAAAAACGGACGAAATATCAAGACCTGCTTTTCGAACTTCGACAGATGTACCCCGGACACTCTGTGAAACTGGTGGTCCTCATCATAGGTGTGCTCGGTGGAGTTAAGGGCTCGCTGCTAAATAACATCAAGTGTATTCCGTCCTGCGTGGCACAGGCGGAATTACTAGTTGCACGCATGCAGAAGGCCGTCATCCTGGGGTCACTCCGTCTACTGCGGACGCATGACCCTACCGCAGCGTAGCCACACATCCGATGGGCGTCGGACGTGGCTGCGATTACTGCCCAACCCCTCTCGAGTCTTCGGCCATTATGACGGCAATGAAACCTGATGCTTGCCGGGGACTCGGAGGGTCATGTTACAACTGTAACAATTAAAATAATAAAAATATTATACCCTTGCTGAACTACTGTTTGAGCAGTTTGCCGAAAAATATTAGCTGTTTTACATGAGATAGATTACGGCTGTGCGCTCCAGAGGGAGAATATTGAAAAAATAAGGAACTTCTAACACCTGAGAGATTTTGTCAAAAAAATAACGGTGTGCAGTTTGTATGTTTTCTCAACTATTTATAAAAATTAATCAATTACTCACCGCAGTAATTTTTACAGAATCGCAAAAAAAAACTTCTATCGTGAAGGCGATTTCACCGTTCGGCGTGAAAAAATGAGTCAAGTTAGAGACTTGCGTGGTTATGTATATGTAATTACTGAGAATATTTGTCGTATATTACTGTATTTTTGCATAATTTATATGACAATATTTTCTTCATACATTTTACAGACGCTTAAATTAAAAAATCAAATTCGAATATGGCCTCCATTATGACTAGGGAACTATCTCGTTCAACTGCCTTAAAATGGCCGCCAGGTTGGATAAGAAGAAGGACCTGGGGACCCGCCATCAACGAGGGGAAAACACAGGTCACCTTGTTCTCCAAAACAACGGCCGAACCTGATGAAGTGCTCTTCTGAGGTTCCCTGGAGGGACGCGAGGACCTACTTGGGAGTCATCCTCGACCGAAGACTGAACCTTCGGAGCCTGTGCCCTCCTGTGTATTATAATCTTTGCTTCGGAGCCAGACTTCGAGGTATTGTCAGTGACAATTTGTCACCCGCCGCTCCGAGCTTATTCCCTTGCTGGGCAATAAGCTCATTCTTCAGGGTCACCGTTTTCTTCTTAACAACTACTATGAGAACAAAACAACCAACCAAGGGAAGTCAGCCAATGAGGAGAAACCCTCAGCCTACGCCACCATGCCCCACGTCGCAGGGGCAGTGGAACCGATTGGCTGAGTGCTGAGAAAATACAACATAGTGACTCCACCACGAAAAAGGTCGGGAACATTAAACCGAACCCAAAACAACGGATTCCCGGCACCTAGAAAGAGGGAGTTTGCAAAATCAATGGCACTGCAAATTGGACAAAATGGACAAAAAATTCTAACCACCTCGGGATAGAATTTATTATAAGTACGGAGTTGAAGTCGATGTGACAAGTTGACATGTGTCACCGACAACGCGGCCGAACCACGCCCCCGCACGGGAGAGCAATAAACTATCGGACCGGGGTTTCCCTTCCTCCTCGCAGATGGCGAGGAACCGGGAAAGGTCGCGCGAGGAACGAAGGAAGAATTATGACGCTGAGGAATAATTTTCGAGGGGAGGGGTAGGTAGGGTTCCGGGGGTTCCGGGCTTGCCGACAAAGGGAGAAAGGTCTGCGAAGTTGTCGCCGAGGCCTCTTCTTTCTTTAAGGAGGTTCCGCCGCGACTGCGTGCGTCAAAACAAATACTAAATTCCACATTTTTGATATTTTGTACAAAAAATCCTGCTTTCACTGATGTAATGCGTTACCTATAGAAACCCAAAAGTAAGGTACAAAATATACAGATTATTCCACGAATGTATGTTAAATGAGCACTTTTTCCCAACCATAGGAGCCGACTGCAGCGCCATTTCCTACGAATTACCGCATTTTGACTTCAATTACGGCATAAATTCTTCAATAACTAGAAAAATAAGGTGGTAAGACGCCTGTATTTTATTTTTATTCAATTTCTCTGGATTATTTACTTCTTATAAATAGTTTTCCGCGAAAATGGCATTTATATTTTATGGAAAAATACTATTTTCCCCCGTGTTTCTCTCATTCCCCCATTGAACACCATGTAATTTCAAGTTCAATTACAGAATAAAATAGCGTGGAAAGGTATTATTTTGTTGTTCATATCAGATAGAGAACAACTTTTTCTACAAGTGGACAGAATATGAATAAAATGACATTTAAGTCATTTTACGGTGGAACCACCTTAAGCTACTTGAAGGAAAGGAATCTATCCATCCATATTTTCGAGAATCCACCTCAGTATGGCAGAGGCGGACTACATCCGTTGCAAATAATACGTTTACCGAATTTATATACGAATAAATCAGTGACATATTACGCACTACCGTCGTAAATCTCTGAAAATACACTATGAATCTTCGCAGCGTTGGCACTGCAAGAGCTTATTTTTGAATAGTCATGTGAGATTAAATTTTCTGCATGTGCTGGCTGAAAGGGTTCTCTAGAATATGAACGCTCAAAAAAAATAAAAATGTAATCACATATATATAATAGTGAAACTGATTAGCAAGAATCATCGCCTGCTCTATCACTGTAAAATTATTCATGATGGTAACCCCGAAACAGGTTTCCTTTGGGGTATCTGTATTCCATCGATTTGTTTAAATTGGCCAAGCGAATACTGTAAAAGTTGTATGCATGGAATGAAAGATATTATTATTATTTTTCAGGCATACACATTAACGTCACATACAGGAGCACATTTATGGAGAATTCTATACACCGCCTGATGCTGATATAAACTGAATAATTGGACTCGAAAGAAAGGTCATAAAATTAACGCGGAATCCTGAATTGAAAAATTGACGAGCGAATTGGAAATTGCACAATATCTAGAGATAATATATACTAAACCGCTTGCTGATCACAAATTTCCGAAGGGCTGGAGAGTAGCTAACGCCACACTCATTGACAGCAGCGAAATCTGTGAAATGAATATTCCGTTCGTATCTCTTTAAATACGCTATCAATCTTCGCAGTGTTGACACTGCAAGAGCTTAATTATTTTTCAGTCATACACATTTACGTCACATACTGCAGCCGATATAAATGGAGAAGTTCAACAAAGCGTATTATATTGACCGCCTGATTCTGATGTAAACTCAGTAATTGGAGTCGAAAGAGAGGTCAAAATATTATCGCGGAATCTTGAATTCCAGCGGCTTGACGAGAAAAATGAAGTTCATCTACATCTACGAAGTACCGTGCAAGCCACCACTAGGGTGTGTGGCAGGGGGTGATTCCACACCAGGCATGCTGCACTCGTCCGAGCACAAATCAGAACCTCGCACGCTCCCCCTGCCGCTAGGCGCAGTCCAAAGCAGTCAGGAGAACAGTGCGCAGTCAAACTAGAAACTGGGAGAGCGCTATGTAAATGAACATGCAAACATATAGTACACTGCTAAAGACACATCTAGTTGTTAATATTACTAATACTGTTAATTTATGAATGCTACGAGATGCTACTTCATGCACAGAACAAAATAAAATAATGCCGGACATATCAAGCGGTGTTAAGTGTTAGTAATGATGTTATGTTATTAAGCACAAGTGAAAATTCTACTCTGCCAATTAAAGTGGGAGTTTCATATGATTGATCTATCGCAACTATTATGATCCCTTGTTGTACGTGGGAACAATGAAATTTTAAATCTATCGCTTCTGCAGTCAATTTCCTTTATCTTATTCCTGTGATCGCTTCTACCGTAGTAAGTTGGCTCTAGCAGTATATGTTGAACGTTCGGGAAAAAACTGTCTGCTCCAAACTTGCACAAAAGATTGAACCTGTATTTCTGCCTTCGATCAGTTAGAGATTCCCACCCCAATTCCTTCAACAATTCGGTAGCATTGCTACCGAATGCTACCGGTGTAAAAATCATAGTCCAGCAGTGCAAAAATTGCAAATTTCATGCTCCGGCGGTGAAAAAAATATTTACGAATTTCTCAATTTAAACAAACAAAGAATTTTATTAGAGAAATACATTGATATATCTAACTTATTCTATCCAATCTTCATTGATAGTTAACAAAATACACAGATATACGCAAAATACAGACCATTGAAAAGGTGACTCAATGGCCACCCAGCCTGTGAGGACTGTGTTGTGTGGGTTGCCTATCGACAATTTTCTTGGTACTGCTTCTTAGCGTATTCAAAGCATTACGTGTAGGGACCCTGAAAAATGTTAAAAAATGTCAAGGGAAAGCTGTAAAAAATCATAGTGACAGCAGGTTAACAATATTGAATTTTATGAAACAGGGGTAAAAAGAAAAAGTTGTTTTTTATCAACTGAAACAATGGACTTCATTGTTGACTCATGTTGAAAGATATAACCATTTATAAATACATATATATATAAAATATATAAATTAATAAAAATAATAAATCTCTAAAAATATAAAACAAAGTCGCGTTAGTTATACCATTTATAACTCAAGAACGGCTGGATCGATTTTCATGATTTTTGATTTGTTGGATTTGTCTCCGCCCCAAATAGCAGAATAAGTTTTAAAATATCGGAAAAATTCACGAAAAAAAAGTATGAGGGAAATGCATTTTCTTATACATTTTATTAAAATGAATGTTTGTATGTTCGTCTTTTATGCATTTCTGTAGTTCTTCTTCTCCTTCTGCTAAAATCTCTGTCGTCCGCAAATCTTAGCATGTCCACTTTAATCCCTTGTATCTTTACCTCTCCACTTATCTTTTGGCGTATCTTTATAATTCCTTCTTTAACGAGTTAAATAGAACAGGTTAAACATAACTGGTGACAAGGCACAGCCCTATCTCACGCCTTTCTTGACCTCTCCTGCCTCCCACTTGTTCCCATTTCTTATTCCAGCTTTTTCATTTCCATAGAGCTTCCATATAACCCTTCTATCCCTGAATTTCACCCCTATTTTCTTTAATTAATTGAATAGGTGTTCCCATTTAACATTATTAAAAGCTTTTTCTATGTCAATTAAAGCCATGTCTGTGTTTAGGTTATTGGCGATTCCCTTGTCTAGCAGCGTCCTTAGGGATAGAATTGCTTCTCGAGTTATCATATTTTTTCGGAAGTCAAATTGATCTTCACTTTCTTCATTTCTGGATTTATCTTACCTTCAATTCGTTTAAGTATTATGTTATTTATGAAGCATGGCAGATTAGGCTAATTGAAAGTGCTAATCCGTGTTGCGTTTTTGTTAACAAGTTCTGCATATCGAGGTGTCTCATAGCTGAACTTACACTTATATGTTCAAGGACTTTGCAAGAGATAGATGTGAGAGATATCGGTCTGTAGTTCGATGGCTGCTCCTTAGCACTGCTTTTGAATATGAGAGTGACATTTGCAGTTTTCCAGTCCATGGGTACTTTGTGTTCGTTGATGGATTTACTAAATATATTCTGCAAGTAGGGTGCTATTTCACAAGCTAACTTTCTATACACGCCGGCAGGAATTTCTCCAGGACCTGGGGATTTATTTGGACTTAAGGATTTTGACAAGTTTCCTATTCCACGAGTACAAATATCGATAGGCGACATCTTTTTCTGGAAGTGATCATTTACCTTGACGAATGTAATCTGTGATGATTTGGTGAACACACTTTGAAAGTAGGAGTTAAATAAACTGGCTTTGTCCGAACTGCTTGTTAATAATTCGCCCTTTTCAATTCGTAGTGGAATAACTGTTGATCTATTGCCTTGAACGTCCCTTACGTATGACCAAAATGCTTTTGAGTTATCCTGTAACTGTATTTAACTTCTTGAGGACAAGATCTCAACATAATAAAAACATTTGAAAAAGAAGAGGCTGTGTAATGTTCAAAATAGTAAATACCTCCACCTAGGGATAAAAATACGGCAGAACCACGCCCCCGCCCGGATAGCAATAACCAATCGGTCCGGGGTTTCCCTTCTTCCTCGAAGATGGCGAGGGACCTTGAATAGTCACGCGTGGGACGAAGGCAGAATATGACCTGCTGAGGGATTATTTTCGAGGGGAGGGATAGGTAGGGTTCCGAGCTTGCACTTACTAATGGGAGAGCGACAAAGGGAGGAGGTGGGTGGGAGGAGGCAATCTCGTCCCTGCACCTCAACATTACACTCCCCCACTGTGTGCCCACTCTTGGAATTTGTCCACGGTCATTCATTAGCTTACGCAGTGGATGAACAAAAAAATATTAGTTGTTTACTTGCAAAATATAGGCTCTGTAGTGGATTCCACATCTACATCTACGAAATACCGTCCAAGCCACCACTAGGGTGTGTGGTACGGGGTGATTCCACACCAGGCATGCAGCGCTCGTCCCAGCACAAATCGGGACCTCGCTCGTTTTCCTGGCCGCTTGGCGAAGACCAAGAAGCAGTGAAGAGAACAGTGCGCAGTCAAACCAAAAACTGAGGAAGTGCTACGCAAGTGAACGCGCAAACATGCACCACAATACCAAAGACACATCTAGTGGTTAATATCACTAATACTATTGATTTATGAATGCTATGAGATACTACTACATGCGCGTGCATGTTACACTGTGCATTATGAAATATTAAACGGAACTCTACGGTAATTATAAACAAAGTTCATTCAAAGAGGATGCACTGACCGATGACTTTCCGAGCATGAAACAAATTGTCTGTTAGTTTATTCACTGCGTAAATTAACAGATGACCATGGGCAAATTCCGAGAGTGGGGCTGGTACTGAAGAGACAAAGATTCGAGATTATCTCCGCCCAACGGCAGAAAGGTTCTTCCCAAAACGGACGAAAAGCATGCCTAGGCGGCTTAAAAAATGTAGTATTAAGTTATTTCGTCCAACTTCCTTATACGCTTCGTTGTTGCAAAAAAATGTTATTGAGCCACCAAATCACTCATTTCTTTCATTTAATTAATTACACAATGGTTTCTAAAAACATTTTACCAAAACCTAGGTAATTCTACTCCATTCTCGCGGGGCCTACCTTTTCTCTTGCCTGATATAACCATGAAAGTACGGAAGAATTAAAATACCTTCGGTAATTTCACATGTAAAATTTATTGTAACGACCCCGGTTTCGACAATATATATTACAAGTGGAGAAAAATACAACTTTTACAAATATCACTTAAATTTATTCAAAACTCGACCCGGGTTTCGACGTGGGTTCACATCATCATCAGGCTCATTGCTCAGTAATTGCTCATTACAAGTGGAATTGACTAAGGTATTTTAATTCTTCCGTAGTGGATAACTTCCACTAGCAAGTGGAGTAACTTACACTTATAAGTACACCTCCACTTGTAAGTCAAGCCTACAAACGTTACCTTGAAACAAATTCGTCGCCCCTCTTTAACTATTTCCATGTCTTCACGAAATTGAGTCCCTTAGGAACGTAAAAAGTCACCGATCTATGAGGTGAACCGTGATATAACTTACTAAAAACTTTTTCTTTCTTTTCATTTATTTTTCTTTAAATTTAGTTCAAACTGTTAAAAATTTATTTAAATTTAGTTCTTACTGCCGTTTTTCGCACCAGGCTTGGATTGCTACTAGATCATTAGTCTCTATCTTCTGTTTCCAAATATCTCGGTATGAAAGAATGTCATCAGCCAAAAGTATAGATTTACTATAACATATATCCTTTCAACATCCGTGCTGGACTGCTTGCGTGTTTGATCGGACGATTACATGTTCAAATATCTTACACGATGTGATTACAGACCTCTTCTTTATTGCCGCTATTGTAAACGAGTGTGACATTAGCTACTCTCCAGCCCTTCGGAAATTTGTGATCAGCAAGCGGTTTAGTATGTATTATCTCTAGATATTGTGCAATTTCCGATTCGCTCGTTAATTTTTCAATTCTAGATTCCGCGTTAATTTTATGACCTCTCTTTTGAGTCCAATTATTCAGTTTATATCAGCATCAGGCGGTCTATAGAATACGCCACATTGAATCTCTCTATTTACATGTGCTGCAGTATGTTACGTTAATGTGTATGCCTGAAAAATAATTAAGATCTTGCAGTGCCAACACTGGGAAAATTCATGGTGTATTTTCAGAGATAGGCACGGTTGAACGACGGTAGTGCGTAATATGTCACTGGTTCATTCGTATATAAATCCGGTAAACGTATTATTTGCAACGGATGTAGTCCACCTCTGCCATACTGAGGTGGATTCTCGAAAATATGGATGGATAGATTCCTTTCTTTAGATAGGAAATTCCTTTCCTATTAGGAGATTATTTCCTATTAGGATAAATAAATAATAATAAATTTTATTGTTCAAGGACCTTCTTAGGATAGGAGATTCCTTTAGATAGCAAACTTCAAGTTGCTTTAAAAAAGAAGCGGCCTTGTCGACAACTTCGCAGACTTTCCCCCTTTGTCGCTCTCCCATAAGCAAGTGAAAACCCTGAACCCTACCTACCCCTCCCCTCGAAAATTATCCCTCAGCATGTCAAAATTCTTCCTTCGTCCCTCGCGCGACTCTTCCCGGTCCCTCGCCATCTGCGGGGAGGAAGGGTCCGAGTGTGTATTGCTCTCCTGTGCGGGGGCGTGGTTCGCCCGAGTTTTCAGTGACACATTTCTACCCGGGACTTTTTCTATCCCGAAATCTCGAAAAATTTCTTTCCCGTGGTGATAAGAATTTTTTGTTCGGGACTTTACATTTTGGCACCATTAAAAACCATTATCCTTCGACGCGTGTAGTAATTAAACTAAGCAGCGCAAAGAAGTTCGACAATTGGGTATTTTCCACGTATTTCAAACTATCGATATTCTGATTCAGTTACTTGAACTGGTAAAGGTGAGCTTTCGTCCCGCACGGTCAACATTTATTTTTGGAAAACCTAGGAAACATACGATATTGAATGTGATACCTATGAGTAGAGGAAGGTTGCGCATTTGTAAAAATGTGAGAACCATACCCGTGTGACCAGTAGTTTTTGAGATATAGACGTTTGAAAATGACCAATTTTTCGACTTTTTCGTCCGTTTTCGACGCCATGTTTGGAGGTTTTCACGAACAACCGGTAGAGGGATAAGACTAATTTCACTTCTACTATATTCCTATACCCCACCCCCCCTACAAGCTTACGGGCCTATGGAGTGAAACAGGGGTGCTGGGGTGGGACGGTACGCGGGCCCGATTTGGCCATTTTCAAAAGTGAAAAACGCATTTTCGTGAATTAATACAGCGAAAAACGCAGTTTTCGCGGGATGGGTAAAGCGGAAATGGGCATTTCTGGGAGTGGAGGAAATTTCAAAATGCTGATTTGTACTGCATTTCCGTCTTTTGTTAAACCGAAAAACGAATTTCCCTTCCATTCCTTTGCCCTGAACCCACCCCTCCAATACACTTGGGGGGCGATTATTTTAAGAATAGAATCCCTCTCGCTCATTGGTGATTATTGGTGGGCATTGGTAGAAGGCTAAAATGTTATTCTGCGTATTATTTTATGAATAGAATCCCTCACGCTTATTGGTGATTTTCGGTGCGCATAGATAGAAGGCTAAAATGTTATTCTGCGTATTATTTTAAGAATAGAATCCCTCTCGTTCATTGGTGATTATTCGTGGGCATTAGTAGAAGGCTAAAATGTTATTCTGCGTATTATTTTAAGAATAGAATCCCTCACGCTTATTGGTAAAAATTCGTGGGCATTGGTAGAAGGCTAAAATGTTATTCTGCGTATTGTTTCTGGTATAAAATTCGTCAGATGACAAGGTTATTATAAGTGGGCTTTTGTTAGAGGCTAAGTAAATAGTATTGTTGACGGAGTTCTCTCGGGTAGTGTGGAAGGGGGAATTAACTGTCAATAATTGGAAGTTGATTTTTGAAAAGTCAACCGGTATTCATTCGCCAACGAGAGTTGAGAAGCTTGTTGGCGTTAATCATTTTCTTGCATGTGTGGTGTACGGTCGCCATGAGTTGTCAATCGTGTACGCGCACACCAATGTCTGCGATCCAGACTTTCGTTTCGCCTGAGTCAGGCTTGGAATTCCTCGAAATGCACGGGAGTTTGTTCGCTGCGGTAACTCGCAATCCTCCATTTAAAGTGATACGTGAAATGTTATTAGAGCAGTGGAATGAATGCGAGTGAAAAGGAAGTGTAAATCCTTCATTTGAAGTGAAATGTGCAATGTTTACTGCGGTGGAATGAATGGAATTGCATTGTAGTAAATGGCTGTTGCGGTGCGAGTTTGAGTGGAAGGCGGGAAGAAATAGTGTAGGAGAAGTGTACATATGCTAGAGAACCAACTGCTCGATCGCTGCGCCACGTACAGTGGATAAGAGGAAACGGCATTTTTTCACAAGATGGCGGAGAGGAAAAAACGTACTTCTCAGGTTTGAAAGTTTCCCATTCCTAAAGTAGTTGATGCATTGTTGTGTTGAAAGTATTTTACAAATGCGCAAGGTTTGCTTTATAAGTGATGTGAATTTGGTTCCGATATCTCTATTGTAAGTGGGTGAAATTCGCGAAAACGCTGGCGGGACGAAAGCTCACCTTTACCCTTGAACTTATTGCATTGGCTAAAAATTTTCTTATCAAATTGTATGAATTTCGGTTTTAAACGCTAAAGAAAGTAGAAGGTTACGAATGCTCCCGAGCACACTCCGAAAACAACCGAATGGCCTGTGACGTCATTTTCGCTGTTTACATTTAGACCCAGGCGTTTCCTTATGCTTACAGTGGAAACAAATGCGACGAAATTAGTTTCTGACGTGTTCGCGTTTCTAGATATGTCTTTAAATGGCATCTAAGTAAGGGATATAGATGGTGTTTTGTGCAACAATGTACAAATACATCGGTTGAAACACCGAACAAGAAATTTATTCACGCAATCACGACATTGAATGATTGAAATTTCTTCCTTGGATTCCTCAATGTCCACCCGTAAAAATGTATGCTTTACTCCGCACTTTGTGTTCTGGACATATTCTTGCAATGACTGTGCACAGTGGTCCATCTCTCTTTACTTGGACGTATCCTATAGCATTATCACCATAACTCTCACGAGAAGCTTTATAATATAACAACACTTAAATTAAACTTTGAATAGACATTTAGGAGATGAGAATATATTTTTAGGCATTTCTACAGCAGATAAGCCACTTCTAGAAACCTCCTCTACAAACAATCACTAATTAGCAAATAAAAAATTAACGTTTTAGGTGTGTCGAGTATTGGCAGCACAAACATTTGGCGAGTACTGTGTTATGTTGATATGTTACTAAGATACTGTTTGTTTACTGTTGCATGGACTGATATGGACTTCGATAAAGAAAGAAGTATCATAATGATTATGAGTGTATTGGAAAAACAGTTAATAAAGTTCATACACCAAATACATAATTATATGTATCAAAAATGATATAAAACAGTTGTGGCGATTTTAAAAGGAAACTTTAGGCTTACATTTTTTGGACTTAAGCTCAACGAATTTCCGCAGCATTAAATCGCTCGTCCTTCTTCATTAAAACCCCTACCACAAACATATCCACTTTGGGTAAATTATCTTATGTGGTTTTAATAAAACCATTGCACGCCATAGTCTTTGTTTTCAATGAAAACTCTTTAAATATACGGTAGATCTTCTACAGTTACTCACTTTCTCCCTCACATCCGTCTATCGCTCAGCGAAAATGACGTCAAGCCAATCAGAGTTCGTTTCGCAGCGGCGTAAAAAAATTTGAAATTTCAACTATTTTAATCTTAAATATCTCAATTAATATTGAATCAATTTTAAAACTACTTTCACTCCGCAAGCTTGTTCTAGTTTAAGTAACATATAAAGATCCGTAAACTTAAATTTAAAATTTTGGAAAAATACCCAATTAATCGAGCTACCACCAGTATTCGGGCTAACTACAGCAAACTTATTTTTTTTAATTATTAGACTTCCCCATTGTCTGAAGATGCTGTGCGAAAGGAAGTTTTCGTACTTCTTTCACCCAACTCTCAATAACACCCTATACTAGCGCCACCTACCACAAGAGTGTGTCGGAGGCTAAATTTTCACCAAGTTGCACCGTACTGTGTGCTACAAATGTTATGGTCACTACCAGTCTGGTTTTTACGGAGCGTTCGAAGAATACAATAGCTATCACACACTCGCAGTGTTTGTAAATGACGCCTTACCGGAGAGATGAAGCTAAGTTCTGTTTCATTATCTTTGAACTTGCCCAGAACCACCAGCAGTGCCTATCACTTTGATTAATCCTAATCTACGGCGTGTCTGACCATAATTTTCCCGGATGTGTTCACCCTACAAGAGATTATGAGCGACGCTCACTCCAAGATATATGAAATGCATTCTATGCATTTTAACGCGCCACTCTTGGTGCAATTGGGAGAGTATCTCTTTTTTACTTATAATATTTTATTTTATTTATAAAACAATAAAATCAAAATTAATGCATATACCGGCCCCTAGGCATTCTGAGGGAGGCCAAAAGACAATTTCAAACAAAAAATTACAATATATTATATTGAATGAGAAGCAGTAACTTTGTAATTCCATATATATTTATTGTAAACGATCTAGGTTTCGACGTATCACGTCATCATCAGGTGATGATGACGTGCTACGTCGATCACCTGATGATGACGTGCTACGTCGAAACCTAGGTCGTTTACAATAAATACATGTGTAATTACAAAGTTACTACTTCTCATTCAATATGCTAAGCAAATTCCATAAAGTTACGCCTGAGACAACGGACAATATATTATTATTAAACGTCCTCACTTAAAGCCCGATGATGCTTTCCAGATGCCTCAAACAGATCCCCTTTGATTGAAAGCATTGAAAGATTTGGAGTGAATGCAGGGTTTTTAGAAGTCGACCCCTCTATCTGGGATGGCCACGAGGTACACAAGAAAGAAGGTATAAGCATAATCTACGGTAAAACCTTCATATTGACTTTTAAAATTATATTTTGGTAATTATATAATGTGCGGAGAATACTACATACTTATATTTAAGACACTTGGATTATACTGTTTATTTAAAAGTTTGAAAACCCAAAGGATAATGAGTAAGTTAGGAAATAGTGACAAAAGTGTGTGAACACGAAAACGTGCTCTGCGTGTTGCCTAGCCATAAAGGGCCGGGAATTTCTTTCTAACCAATATTTTGCTAACGTTAACGGCTTTTTACTAATGTTTTAGCCTTACAGTATATGAACAAAAGAAGGATGATATTGTGCGGAATAAAGTTAAAGGCAGGACGCCAATTTACAAAGTTCCTTCAGTTTATTGAGAAGTGGACTGTATGTTACGAGTTCGGTCGGGCAGCTGCTGCAGAGTGAGACGGAGCGACAGCGGGGCTTGACGCCGGCAGGTAGGAGGTGCAGCACGCGCATGAGCCAGAGCTACCTCCTCCCACTGCGCAAGTCCAAACCCAAACAGGTGGGAGGTACAAAACCCAAACAGATATTTCACAGGGAAAATATACCGACATTTACAATTTGTTTAATGGTAAAAAGAAAAAAACAATTTCTCACCCTCCAAAATTGCAAATTCGGCATTCTTGCAGCACGGGTTGCCGGGGTTTAACTGACTCCAAATTTCGTCTACGCTATGTTTACATCAAAAGTAAAAACATTAAGCTTCAAAACCTAATAAATTTTAACTAATTTAACTAACAACTAATAATTTTTTTTTAAATCTAAAACTTTTGGTCCACCCTTGTGCATATAGTGTAATACTTTTTCATGCATGTCGAAAAAATAACAGGATTATATTTTTATTAAAGTAAATCTGTTTGCGTGATGAAACTCACCATACTGCGCCGTGATGGATAAGATACAGTATTATTTTTTACATTTTTGCCTTAATTAGAGCATGTTGTGACTCGAGCTTTAGATTGTTTTCAGCGCTGTATTCGAAATTTAGGCGAAAATTATATTTAAAATGCTTTTTGGAGACTTTGAATCAGCATCACACCTTGATATTTGTTAGCAAACATTATAATTAAATGAAGTAAAAATGAAGTTCGCGTTTGGAAGAAAATCTCTACGTGTGTAATTATTACTGAATATATCTCATGTGCCATAAGGCTACCCGTTAACCCTTTCGCGCCGAAGCCTCGTGGAGGGAAATTCTTCCACGTTACGAGTCTCTTGAAAAGTTTCTGCACTCCCCTGTACGAAGCTCTCTCGCGTCGATGGAAGGCAGGGGTCCGATCCCTTACCGTTTTGTGACCCAACTCAGCGGGACGCCCATCCCTTTTCTCGGCCGCTGTCCCAGACCCAAGGAGGATTAAAGACACCTTCACAGCGCGATTCCACGGTCATCCGACTGAAAATGCAGTGTTTTATATAAATATATATTTGTTGCTTGCATCGATTTTTTTAGATTAAAAATAAATTCCTTGTTTTTTTCTGAGCGTGCAGAAATTTTAAACGGAGTTCTAATGTTCATATTGACGGATTGCCGACGGTCGATTGCCGTTCTGTAACTCCGTTGATATTAACGCTAGAATTTCGTTTAAAATTTCCATGTGGTAAGCAAAAAAAAAAAGTCATTTATAACTTTAGATTTCGAAAGTAAGCAACACATAATTTTTTAGAAAAAACACTGCAAAAAGCTATAGTTGACCGCGTGAGAGGATAGGAAAGGGTCGATCCGAGCGGCCGAGGAAGGCCCTGGGCTCGAGCTAAGTTGGGACCCGAGGGGCGACCACTTACCTGGGTCTATTGTTTCCGCGGCGGTCACTTTCCTCCACCCCGCGCCGCATATACGCGGCATTCGTTCATTTGCGTCGGAAAATTGACGCCGCATATATGAGGCTTTCGTTCGTTTGGGAAGAAAATCCTCGCCGCATATGTGCGGCATTCGGCGCGAAAGGGTTAACAGAGCATTGAATTGCCAAAAAAAACCATCTCGGTAAAAAGTATTTTTTTTTTCACTTTTATCTGTAGATGGCACTAAGAAGGCTACGTTTGCAAATTTTCACGTAAATTTGTATGTACGTATGTATTTGTATGTACGTTGACAAAAATCGCTGCATCCACCTTAAGTTCACATGAAAGTTTTTCGCACGTTGGCGCTGGCGTTGGTTTTGAAAATAGACGCGGTAAGAAGAGTGGGAGATGCGAGGAGATTGGGGAGGGAATGGGGGGAGGGAGAGAGGGGGAGAGGGAAAGGGAAAGTGCAGGTGTCGGGGGAAGGTAAAGAACACAAAAAGAGAAGGAATATTTTTGCATCACGTGGTGAAAGCTGAATAGAAATGTATCCTTCCAAACGCTCGCAGCTCTTTTGCGTCAACTGCGATGATAATAGTTTATTGATCGGTGGCAGAGTGGGTGATGGGATCAGCTTGCGTGGGGTGTCAACTTCCGTGGGATAATTTCCATGGGAGTTATCGTGATTATTCAAGTCTGAGGGTAGAAATAAGCGCAAGAAGTCAGTGCGTGGTTTTTTCTTCTGCGTGAGGTAATGAAGCGCCGTTGATTTTTCGGTGGAATCATGATCACCTCAAGGGTGACCTTATCAGTTGACAAACATGCATCTCAAGCCAACAGGAAGGGACGAAAGAGATTATAAAGGGTCGTCTCCCCACCATGTTCTGTTTAATTTTGTCTATGGCATCAAAACTTGCCAGTTGGTGCTAGCGCCACTGGGACTTTCTCGTGTGCTGGATGACTGGCCGCCTCACTCGGGCCCTTCAATCTATCGAGGTGCAAGTAAATGTGAGTACGACAACGATAATGCAGGGAAGCAGTTGGAGATCTCTTAGTGGATCTCAAACACACCCCACGTGATGATTAGCACAAACCTGCAAATGCCTGTCTGGAGGTGAAATTTCACTAGCAAGTGCAGCGCGATTGGTATGCTACCAATGTTACATAAAGTAAGAGCATTAAAGTTTTTTGCAACTACATAAATGCACTAAAACCCAAGAGTTGTACAGGAAACATGTGAGACGTGGTATTAGTACCACACAAAAGATTAATATAATAATATAAAGGAGCAACTTAACTAATTACTGTCGGAATAATAATTATGAAGCCCCGAGTTTGCAGCCTGATAGCTAATGAACGAATAAACCTATATGAACAATAGTTAAACCAAATTTTGGCTTATTTAATTTTACGTTTACTCAAACAAACAAAAAAGTTATTTGATAATTCCTTTAATTTTTTTACGGCATCGAGAATAAAAAAGTACCGGTTTTTTGACGCCTTTCAACCAAGCCTCCACTTTGAAAATGTGTAACTTAAAAACTTGCCATTCGATCAAACACAATTTGGTTACAAATGTTTTCTAATTTACTTCAAAGTTTCAGATTTTTATGTTTAACCCAAACAAAGTTTTGATCGAATAACTAAATGAACTATTATTGATCATGACTGAAATGTCGCACAAAAGCGAAATTGGTCGCGTTGTGGAGCGTAAAAGATGAAATTTTCAATGATATGATGCTTTGTCAGTGTAATAGTAAAAGCCAGTTTTTTTAGATTGAGAGTTATTTGAAAAGCGTTAGTAGTTACACTCCCCATCGAAAAGCCTTTTAAAAGTCTCAATGGCAGCAAATATGGTCTCTTATCGTTCGCAGGAAACATGACATTTTAAACCTGTCAGTACTGTAATATATTTTCCTAATTTTATTCCCATAATCTAACCTACTGCAGTATGCCGGGCAACTACTGAAGTATGGGATTCTTCCCGCTATAAATTCTTTTGTAGATGTAGCATATCTGTAGTGTAGTGCATGCTTGTGAGGCTTCGCCTCGTGACAAGCATTAGCGAGCTATGCTAATGCATAATTAGTCGTAGTTACACTAATTTTAAGGTATAGTGTAATGCATGTTGGTGACTACTCACCCCCCTGTCAAACACCCTTGAGTTGGCTTGCGGGGTATTTTGTAGATATAAATAATGCAAAAATGTTCGCCTCAAAATGTGAAATCCTCTACTTTCCCATAGAATGGCTCTGCGTAACGAATTTTAGCTTGGTATTCCTGAGCTTTATGAAAATCCTTTCCTCATGATTAAAAGAATGTTATTAGACAATAGCAGTTGACTTGAGTTGTAATGTGCTCCCTCTAACCATGCGCTTGTTTTTTCCTAGTACAATAATTTCGACGAGATGACGTAAAAAATCATATCTCAGACTTAAATTTTCATCACGGATTTATTTCACCTATAATGTTCATAAGACAAAATAGATCCACACCCGAGCCTGTATTCAAATCCGCGACTTGTGACACCCAGCTCTTAGTTCACGATATTCATCTACACACATACGAAGTGCTGAGCTCGAGCCAACATCTCCTTTGGCACATGCTATTCTTGTCTCGTAAGAAAGACAGGTTGGTTGACGCGATATTTTTAGATTTCAAAAGCATTTTTTTTGGATAATGCTCTTCATTCGAAGCTACTGGTGAAGTTGGAAGCATATGGGATACACAACGACCTAATGTGTTGGATTAAAGAGTCATCAGGCGGCAGCGAACAGATGGTAGTTTAAAATATAATTTCCGGCAAAGAACTACCACTGTAAATGCATTAGCAAAAGCCTGATAATCAGGGACCGCTCAAGCAATACAGGCGCCCTAGGCGAATGATGAAAAAGGCGCCCCTAAAAAGATTTCGCGCGATCGACGCCTTCGGAATGTGAAAGAAAATATCCTTTTCCAGCCTGGCGAGTGAGTGAACGAGATACATTGTAAGGCTGCGGCCACACGTGCGTTTTTTCACGCTGAAATGCAGCGTGAAAACACGCTACAAATATGAGCAACATTGAATCTAATGCGATATGCCACATGCAGCGTGTTTTCACGCAGCTGGTGATTGTGGAAGGCGCGTTGAATTTCACCTGCCGAAGAATAGGCGCTGGTCTATTTTACGTATTTCAACATCATTCAAAGGACGGGAACTGCAAACGGGGATCGCAAATTTTTACACTAACTCGAACTGGCAGATGAATTTGATAGAAATTTACATAATTGAATAAAAATATCCTAACATGAATAATGAAACATTAATGAATCCTCATAAACAACCTAGTTGTAAAATAAAAAGCACTTACGTTGCTTCCACGTTGATCCATCCCCACGAGCAGGCGCGCTGTTTACTTCGTTCACAACGGGCGACCTTCTCTGTCACAAACTCGATTCACAATGAGCTGGGACTGAATATTTCGCTGACACCGACATACATTGGAAGGAAAAAGCCTGATAGAGGAATACAATGTTGGTTCGAAAAGATTACATTGTTTATCGCAGAGTTATCGACCGTAAATTGAAAACCGTTTACTTTGTAAACGGGCGCGCCCGCCGGAAGGTTAAGCAGCTAACAAGCCCTTTACTTTATGAAATACGGTTACATATGTTATCGAGTTTTAGGTAATAAGGTTGTCGGACTATAGGGTTTACTATTTCCCTCCCCCTTCTTTTTTTCTTTTTCTCAATTTTTTTCTCGATTTTTTTCCCTTTTTTCCTTTTTTTTTCTTCTTTTTTTCTCTTCACTTGTCATTTCGGCGCCCCTCAAATCGCGGCGCCCGATCACTTCGCCTAGTTCGCCTATATGGTAGAGCGGGCCCTGCTGATAATACTTGTCAGGATGTTAAATTTCACTATCATGCACTACTTTTACAATGCTATAGAACCTATGTGTATTAATGTACCATCTGATAAACCGTCAAAATTGACGGCCCAGCCATTCAAGTTTTTTAGGATAACACTATTAATATAATCCTCTGAATTATGTTCATTCCCTATTTCAGATAAAACTGTTTAGTGGACTGCTCACCAAGAACCTTGGTGAGTACGTAAGGGTGAACCTGGCCAAAATAATGACAAGCAGAGTAGCAGAGAAGTTGATCTGGTCTAGAAAAAAATAAGAAACCCTTTTAAAAGCCTAAAAAAATTACTCAGATTATTGACAGGTAGGTCATTATTGCGGAAAAGCTATTGTTATTAAGATTTTGAGATAGTAGGCAAAACTTATGGTTCCTTGGTGAAGTTGCTTTAAATAGCATCTAGTAATGGTGGAAACCCATCATATTGATTAGCATTATGTATTCACTCTTTCAGATGCAGCATGCCTTGTTCCAAGAAGATACGAAGAAAAGTCCTTGAAAATTGAAGTATCAAATTGGCTCTGTCAAGCCAGCAGGAGGAAAAATTAATCATCTGTCTTGCATACCTGTTACCATAAATTCAATGGCTAAATTTCAATTTTAATCATTAAGATAATTCTTGAGATTTTAAATATAATTGTATTTTAGAAAATCATGTCCACTATGGGTATAATTTTTCCTGATATTTGTTTAAAAACAATTATATTACAGAATTTCCGTTTTTGAACATTTTCCTGGAAAAATACATTCTAAAATTAGCCTGTGTTATAAGGACCAAGGGTAAAGCTAAATATTTTCATGCATCAGATTTTGTGTTGCTGCCAGACTAGGTGTCCATCTATCTACTTGCACTGCAGATTATGTTGTGGCAAAGCTGAAGTTCATTCGCTTCAGTCTCTTTCGGGACTAGCTGCATGTGATGAATTGTCAACCAAGCTTTTGCGGCCATTACAGGTCGCATCACCAGGATTATTTAGCCATAAACCAATAAAACACATAACCCTGATGATGCAACTCGTAATGGCCACGAAAGCCTGGCTGACTAGGTGCCACAAGCAGTTGCTTCGGAAAGAGACTGAAGCAGATCATTCTCGCAGCAAAAATCTACCTACTGTCACTTAAGGTCATTCATTTCTTTCTCGGAATCTCTATCAATCTCTTGTGGCATTCTATTACAAACAACTTTCTTACAATTGATATTTATGGAAGCTAATAATCCTACAAATTGTGAACATTAAATAGGATGTTGATATTTTTCTTCATAAATCTAGTTAAGTTAATGGTATGAGAGTTAACCTTGTGGAAGTTGATACGATTCATGTTCATTAAAAACACTAAGTACTTTTCCACCCTTTTTCTCTAGTAAACTACAACCGGTTTTGACAACTACATCATTTTTAAGTAGTGAAAAGTTCAAGTTTCTTTTAAACTTGTCACAACTTGAAAATGGCGTAGTTGTCAAAACTGGTCATAATGTACTAAATAAAATGTGTGGAAAAGTACAAGTGTTTTTAATCAACATGAATTCTAAAATCTAACCTGAAAAAATTCAGAATTAACATTTTTTTAATTCAGGACGATAGGTCAATTATGATCATATTGACCTTCCTATCCTCAAGAATTAACAACTGTAAATTACTTCAGCGTCAAACTTATTTCCAATTGGAACTAAGTTAACGAAGTGTTGAATGTTGTTATCTGAGTTCTTTTTAAAAAAATTTGTATTTTTTTAAATTAAACTTGTGAAGATTTAAAAATAACTCAATTATCATGTTTAATTCATATATCAAATGTTGAATTTGTTCTGTTTTCAATGTCAATATGAAAGTTAATTCTTAAAGTTTTAAAATGTATTTTCAACGGAATACCATTTTTCTGCTGAGTATGTTCTCTGTATTGAGTTTAAAAAATGTATATTATTCTTTAAAATTCATTGTTTAAGATTAAATTAAAGTATTGTATTCTTAAAATTAATTCTAACTCTGTACCAAACTTATGTTGTTCGAACCACATACGGAACATTCCTGGGTTAGCATTGAAATTGTTTTTATTTTCAATCCAAAATATTTTCCTAATGGTAAAAATTATTGTATTCTAAAAATTAATTCCTACTATACATATCCAATACTTACTCTTTGTATTTAATATTTAAAATGTATATATTTCATTGTTAAGGTAATCCAAATTACCAATTGTCTTTCTAAGAAACAATTTTCGCTACATTTTGAAATACATGTACTTTCGTTATGATAATAATTTATATCAGCCTGTCTCCATGCATGTTTTGTTAATTTATATGGAATTAAAAATAAAATTAAAAGAATATCTTATGTTTTATTTCTGATGCATTCCCTCATATTTGAATTTGGTGTAATTTAATTATGTATAAGGCAAAATGCCCCAGTGAGGCATATACCACTGTAAATAGCATGAATTATATATAGTGTAATACAGCTGCATTACACATAACATGCAGAGGTATGTGCTGGATAATACCACTGTATAACAGACTAAATGCAAGCTACTTACATTATGGATATGTGAAACTCCCTATACACCTGAAATACTGATGTTATATGACTGAATTACATTTAAGATACGGCTGTTTTACATTGTGTATTCTATACATTAAACGTACAGTTAGTTTACAACATGTGTACAGCCTGTATAACAGCTGTATCATAGATGCAATACATTATGTAATACAGCTATAATATGTATCCAAGAGGACTCTTGAAGCAAAAATACATAGGAATTATAGCTTTATTACGCCATATTACATTCCCATACATGATGTATTATTGAGGTTATTCAGTTGTGTTTAACTTGTATTACATAGTGTGTGCTTTCTGGGAATCTTATTCGTTTAGATTTTATTTATATATGTTTTGTGTATGTAATTAATCTGTTTATATTCAAATACCGTTAATAATGTTTACAAAATAAAAACATATGTTCTAAATTGCAAAGTTCTTAATGACGGTAGCTAAGTACTTGATGTGGAAATTATAATGGGGATTTTAAGTTTTTAAGTTAAGGCTTTTTTTTCAATTAACAATTTACATATCTGTGTCGAAAATGGAAATTCAGGAAATTTTTTCAAATACCTTTATGTGATGCTGTACTAAAAAAATGAAACAAAAACCAACTAAATCTGGGGTTAAGCCGTATTATCCATTATCATGACAATGCATTTCCTCAAATTTAATTCTAGCTGCCACGCATCGCACCACTCGGTGCGATGTGTGGCAGCTAAATTTTTATGTGTGATTAAATATTTTGCGCAAGTTCGACGGAGACAATTTTTTGGCGGACGTTCAACATATTTTGCTAGAGCCAACGTTCTACGGTAGAAGCGATCACAGGAATAAGATAAAGGAAATGGACTGCAGAACCGATAGATTGAAAATGTAATTTTTTTTCCACGCACAATAAGGTATTATAATAGTTGAGGTAGATCAATTATAAGAAACTCCCACCCTCAATAGGTAGAGTAGAATTTTCGCTTGTGTTAAATAACATGCATCATTACTTTACACCACTTCATATGCATTATTTTATATTGTTCTCTGCATGAAGTAGTATCTCGTAGAATTCATAAATCAATAGTATTAGTGATATTAACTACTAGATGTGTCTATAGCATTATTCTGCATGCTTGCATGTTCATTTACGTAGCACTTTCCCAGTTTATGGTTTGACTGCAGACTGTTCTCTTCACTGCTTCTTGGTCTGCGTCTAGCGGCCAAGCTAGGGAACGTGCCCAAGAGCCCTAGGGAACGTGCAAGGTCCCGATTTGTGCATGGACGAGTGCTGCATGCCTGGTGTGGAATCACCCCATGTCACACACCCTACCAGTAGTGGTGGCTTGCACGCTACTTCGTAGATGTAGATTTTAGCATCGTTCCCCCCATCAATTGGCTATTATTAGCGCACATTTTGCAACAATATAAATGCACAGAGATTCAATAAAAATGTTCTAAATTCACATTCTTTGGTATCTCAATTCAATTTTAAGTTCATGCTCGTTTTTACCCTTGAATGTTGGTTTTTCCATCCCCTTGCAAAGCTGCCTCTTCATTAATACATAGCCTTTTTCCTCCTTTTCTTTCCATCCCGCAAGAATTCAGCCCCTTCGTCTCGCTGTCGGCCTAAAATTGAAACCTGTGCCCTCCGAGATTTCTCTCTCTCTCTGTCTCTCGATGGTCGCGGCTCAGGCCGCCCTTCACTTGCTCAGCATTCCTCCACCAACCCAAGAACCGACCCTTGGTGACAGGTTTCGTCCTTCTAGTTCCAAGAAAAAAACCTTATCAGCTCGAGGACAACTGGGCGTCTTGTATGACGATGGGAGAGGAAGTGGGGTGTAAGATGGAGGGGAACAAGCAAGAACAAAAAACAAACCTCAAGAGCAGCTCTTCCTTGACACGCAGTAACCGTAGTACGTTACGTTCTCGGAGGGGCAACTCACCGTGCAACCACGTGGTGTAACGTAACTCCTAGTTCCATTCTTTTGGTTACGAACGCCGCAAAGGACGCGATGGAAACGGGAGAGGGTCAAATGAATGCTCCTCTTCACTTCTCGCAGTTGCACCCCTTCCGTGATATTCGAAGAAATAGTTATCCTCCTTCGAAGACAAGGAATCGAGGAATTTTAACCTTGGGGAGGAGTTTCAACCATTAAGGTGTAAATGGTCGAAGGTGAAGTAGTAGTAAGATTTGGTAGAATTCAAGACAACATTACCTTACATCTATCAGTGCAAAACGTTTTCGTAGTTACTTTATGCAACATTGACTCAAAAATAGCTTTTATCGTTACGCACCTGGCAACACACCTCAGAGACGATTGCCTGGTACTACCATGGAAAATATAACTAATGTGCATTCATTACTCTACAGCACATGCAAATGACAAAAGGGAATAAAATCTGTGAGATTCACTACATCTACATACTACCCCGCAATCCGCCTCAATAGGCGTGTGGCGGGGGGGGGGGGGTTGTTAGGACACCAGCCGTTTAAATATAAAAAGGAAACGCTCTAATGAAATTACGCCTAGCATTTATTAAAGTCTCTTATTGTTCGGGGGAAAAACGAATTCCCATACTTATCCGTTCGGCAAAATATCTCTCTTAATTTATCGTTTCTGTCTGACCTGGAAATATAGTGGGGTTCTAATATGATGTTCTCCGTGTCGCTCTTAAAGATATCTATTCTTAATTGCTCAAGTAATCTAAGCCTAGCGCGCAGCCTCCGAGTCTCTAGCGGCTCCCAACCTAATTCGTTTAACATCTGTGTAACGCTGTCTGTACGCCCGTAGCAGTTTTTGACGAATCGCGCAGCTTTCCTTTGTATTTTATTAAGTTCCCGAATTAAGTCTTTCTGCACCGGATCCCATATGCTCGCTGCATATTCAAGGTGTGGCCGGACGAGTGCGAAATAGCACCTCTCTTTTACTTTTTCATCTGAAAATCTTCCCACAATACGCTTGACGAATCCTAGCTTCTTCAGAGCTCTGCCACAAATATTTCTTATATGTGTTACCCACGATAGTTTCGAGGTTATCGTAACTCCCAGATACTTCACTTCATCTGTCGCCTTTATGTTAACACCATCCACAGCATATACATGGGGATAGTTGGACGACCTCCGCAAGAAATGTACCGCCGTGCATTTGCTCAGATAAAGTTCGAGTCCCCACTCTTGGCTCCACACATGAACGTTGTTTAAATCCGATGATAGAATTTCAAAGTCAGAGTGATCATTAATTTCGCGATAGATGACAGCGTCGTCAGCAAATAAACGTATTTTACTGCTAATTCGAGAGCATAGGTCATTTATGTATATAATGAACAAAAGGGGGCCGATTACGCTTCCTTGTGGGACACCTGATGTCACTTTGACTACATCAAAGATAATTCCGTCAAGAACTACTTTTTGCTTACGATCACTCAGAAAGTCGCGTATCTAGTTTACTACTGTTTCGTTCAGCCCGCATGACTGTAATTTGTATAAAAGTTTGAACGTGAAACCGTGTGAAATCAGTAATAAAGGCACATGCCTTGCAGTTGTATTTCACGGTCCTTCGTCAATAGTAATAAATCAGTCAAATCAGTCCAAAAATCGCAATGTCATGGATTCGATGAATCAGAAATCTATAACAATGGTTTTCTTTTCAGGGAATAGCCTATCTGCCTCCTAGCGATCCAACGTCCTCGTATGTTTCCGTGGCGATTTTTTTACATCTAAATCTACGAAGTATCGTGCAAGCCACTACTAGTAGGGTGTGTGGCACGGGGTGATTCCACACCAGGCATGCAGTACTCGTCCCAGTACAAATCGGGACCTCGCGAGTACTCCCGGCTGCTAGGCGAAGACCAAAAGGCATTCGACAGAACAGTGCGTAGTCAAACTAGAAACTGGGAGAGGGCTACGTAAATGAACATGCAAACATGTAATACACTGCTAAAGACACATCTAGTGGTTAATATTACTAATACTGTTAATTTATGAATTCTACGAGATACTACTTCATGCAGAGAACAAAATAAAATAATGCCGGACATATCAAGCGGTGTGAAGTGTTAGTAATGATGCTATGTTATTTAACACAAGTGAAAATTCTACTCTACCTATTGATGGTGGGAGTTTCATGATTGATCTATCGCTATTATTATGATCCCTTATTGTACGTGTAAAAAATGACATTTTAAATCTATCAGTTCTGCAGTCAGTTTCCTTAATCTTATTCCTGTGATTGTTTTTACCGTAGTACGTTGGCTCTAGCAACATATGTTGAACATCAGCCTGCTGTCTGTCTGCTTCGAACTTGCGCAAAAGATTTAAACTGTATTTCTACCTTCGATCAGTTAGAGATTCCCACCCTAATTCCTTCATCAATTCGGTAACACTACTAAGTTTATCGTAACAACGTTTTGCAAATCTAGCTGCTCTCCACTGTATTCGACCTATTTCTAAGATTAGTCCTACTTAGTAAGGCCCTTTACACACTCGCGCGGACAGAGTGCTATTGTCACTATGGGTGCTTTCACACTTGCGCGGACGGTCCGCACGCGGAGGAGCCGTCCGCGAGGCCCTTCCGCGCCGCGGTCCATCCGCTTCAGTTGAATGCATAGAGATAGGTTTGTACTTGCACAGTCCTGAGGTTTCCGCGCGCGGGCCAAGCGGAGAGATTGCCCAGTACACGTTGTCGTCCTAGTGGTGACAAGACCTCAGTATCAACAGAGTGCTGCGAGAAGTGTTTTGTAATTTTTAGACAATATGTCCTGTGGTTTTGATACTTAAGCTTTAATTGGTGACGTTGAGGTTACTACACGTTACTGTTGATTTGCGGCCTTGAACCTCCCTCACGTATGACCATCTACATCTACATCTACAAAATACCCTGCAAGCCACCTCAGGGGTGTGTGGCAGGGGGTGAGTAATCACCAACATAAATTACACTATATCCTAAAGTTAGTGTAACTACGACTAATTATGCATCAGCACAAATCGCTAATGCTAGTCACGAGGAGAAGCCTCACAAGCATGCAACACTACACTACAGATGTCATCAAAATGGAGAGTGACCTCAATATACATGCATTCTACAACTACACAGATGGACAGGGACTCAAGACCCATGTAGAAAACATGCTAGGCGTGCTGTTAGTATGTACTAGGTAACAGAAAAGGATTCAAGTATTAGGAGTACTACCACTACTAAGAGCTACACTACCTAACGACAAACCTAGATAAAAGTCTCATGGCAGCTATTATGGTCCCTTATCGTTCGTGGGAAAAATGACATCTTAAATCTATCCGTTCTGCAGTCTAGTTCCCTAATTTTACTCTCATGATCTGATCTACCGTAGTATGTCGGATTTCGTAAAATATTATCAACGTCGTCAGAGAATAGACCGGTTTGGAACTTACATAGTAGATTTAGTCTAAATTTTAATCGACGGTCTGAAAGCTTTTCCCATCCCAGTTGCTGTAAAAGGTCAGTAACACTAACGAGATTATCATAACGGCCTTTAACATATCTTGCCGATCTTCGCTGCACGCGTTCTAACTCAGTTTCCAAGCCTATCTCATAAGGATCCCAAATACTGGCGGCATATTCTAAGTGGGGTCTAACGAGGGAGAAGTAGCTGATTTCCCTAACTTTATCGTCGCACTTGCCAAGTACTCTTTTAACAAATCCCAATTTACGATTAGCTTGACCGGTAATTTCTCGAATATGTTTACTCCACGATAGATCATTAGTCAGTTTAACTCCGAGGTACTTAACGGATTCTACGGTCTCTAATTTTATGTTGTTTATGCAATAGCTGTTACAAGTAGCGTTTTTCCGTTTCCAAAAATTCACAACAACGCATTTTTTCAGGTTTAATTCTAGCTGCCACGCATCGCACCACTCTTGTATTGCCTCGAGGTCCTTAGTTAGCGCTTCCTTGTCATTAAAGCTACGAATTTCTCTATACATCACTGCGTCGTCAGCAAATAATCTAAGCTTACTGTCAACTTTGTCACCGATGTCGTTTATGTACAAAAGGAACAGAAGCGGGCCTATGACACTTCCCTGTGGAACACCCGATGTGACTTTTACTTCATTAGAGATAGCGCCATCTAATACAACCCTTTGCACGCGATTACTTAAGAATTCTCTAATCCAGGAAACTACGTCGTCGTCTAAACCGTAGGATTTTAATTTCATGAGTAGCTTAATGTGGGAAACTTTATCAAATGCCTTTTTAAAGTCAAGAAAAATTGCATCAACAGGAGCGTTATGTTCACCCGAGACTAAAATATCGTGAGCAAAAAGTGCTAATTGAGTTTCGCAAGATCTTCCCTTTCTGAATCCGTGTTGTGTTTTTGTTAACAAGTTTTCTATATCGAGGTGTCTCATAACTGAACTAACAATTATATGTTCAAGGACTTTGCAAGAGATAGATGTGAGAGATATCGGTCTGTAGTTCGATGGCTGTTCCTTATCACCGCTTTTGAATATGGGAGTGACATTTGCAATTTTCCAGTCCATGGGTACTTTGTGTTCGTTGATGGATTTACTAAATATATTCTGCAAGTAGGGTGCTATTTCACAAGCTAATTCTCTATACACGCGGGCAGGAATTTCTTCAGGACCTGGGGATTTATTTGGACTTAAAGATTTTAGCAAGTTTTCTATTCCGTGAGTGCAGATGTCGATAGGCGGCATCTTTTGCTGGAAGTTATCATTTAACTTTACGGATGTACTCTGCGTTGACTTGGTGAACACACTTTGAAAATAAGAATTTAATAAGTTGGCTTTGTCCGAACTGCTTGTTAATAATTCGCCATTTTCGTTTCGTAGTGGAATAACTGTTGATCTATTGCCTTGAACTTCCCTTACGTATGACCAAAATGCCTTTGGGTTGTCCTGTAATTGTTCTCCTAATGTTTTTCTTTTAAAATCCATGAATGCATTCCGAAAGGCTTCCTTTGTAGTGGCTTTAGACAATTTGTATTTTTCAAATATTAAATTTTGATCACTAGTGGACAAATCTCTACGGAGTTTTTTCATCTTGGCGTGGCATACTCTCTGACGTCTTAACGATTTTCTCACTTCTGCATTGTACCATCTTGGTTCGCTGCCCTCTTTTTTACTTTACTTGGAATGTATCTTCTGATCCCTGAATGTACAATCGAAAGAAAAGCTTTCCAACTACCCTCCGTGTCTAACTTTAAGCTTGATTCCTGGAATTCGGGAAGAGAAGTTTTTAGATGACTCTTAAACGCATTGAAATCGGCTTTTTTAAAAATGTAGAATTTTTTTCTTTGTTTAAAACTTTTAATGAAACTCAAGGAGAACTTTGCGGTAACTACTCTATGGTCACTAATGCCCTCAACAGTGTTTACCTTAATTACTTGTTGCGGTATATTTGTTGCCAATAAATCAAGAATGTTGTCCCCTCTGTTAGGCGTCGTAGCTATCTGATGTAGGGCATTGGATGAGAACGTGTGCAGCAGGGACTCGCATATATCTTTGTCTCTTCCTCCTGATATGTAACTGTAGGTCCTCCAATCTATAGAGGGCGTATTGAAATCTCCACCTATGATTAAATTTCTTTCGGTGTTCCTGGATGTGATGTTCTTTATTTGTGCTTCGAGTTCTAAAATTGAGGTGACGTCGGTGTTAGGTGGCCTGTAGTATGCGCACACGAATATTGTTTTTGATTTAGGGCATCTAATAGAGCACCATACAGATTCTATGCTGGTATCTGGGACGGTTTCCGCTCGGCTGACTATGGTTTTCTTTACAGCTATAAATACTCCGCCTCCGGTTCGGTTGGACCTATCTTTTCTGTAAACTTTGAATGATTTAGGAAATATTTCACTATCAGAAATATCGTCCGTCAGCCAACTTTCTGTGCCAATAATGACGTTACACTCCGTGCTATGAATAAGGTGGTGAAATTCTGGAATCTTATTTTTTAAACTACGGCAGTTAACTACTGCAACGACTAATGCTTCATGATTATTGTTTATGCGATTCGGGGTAATTTCAAGATTGCTGTCTTCAATTAAGCTATTCTTGGACGCTATATTCAGAGTATTCTTAGCTAAATTACTAACTGGCAACACATAATTATTGACCCCACTAATTGACCTGCCCTGTAGCCTACCGTCTATGTTAAACTCGACGAGTGTGCTCAAGTATCCTGCGCGCTACCTCCTGCGATGCCTCGTACGTATAGTGGACACCCGAGCGATTTATAGGCACCCGACACGAATCCAGCACCGGCCTGAGGTCCAAGAACTCCGCTCCCTCGCTCCCACAGACTTCACTGAGTCTCTGGTTTATGCCTTCCACTCGGCTCCAAACCATCGAACCCCGATCCGTCCTAGGTACCAAGCTGCATATGGTAAGCCTCAAGTTGGTACCAGATTCTCTGCGAATACGGCGGAACTCGGAGCATAGGTCTCTCACAGAGCCTAAAATCCCCTCGGATCCCATAAACACGGCATCATTGGTCCCAACATGTGCAACCACATGCAACTTGGAGCAGTTCGCGCCCCTGACCGCCGACTTCATCGCCTTCGTCACCTGTGGCACCTTTCCTCCCGGTATACACAAGGAGGTGACCCGTGGTTCTCCTCCTTCCCGTCGGGCCTTTCCACGCATCGGGGACACTATACGCCGGACATTGGAGCTACCTATCACTAAAATTCCCTCCCTTCCCTCTCCACTCCCACTCGGCGACCCACCTCCCAGCTCTAGCTCCGATGGCTCAGCCTCCGCCAGCACATCGAACCTATTGCTGACGGGGATTGACTCAGCCTCCGCCCCTGACCAAAATGCCTCTGTGTTATCCACTAAATATTCGCCAAATATTTTATTTTTTAATTACGTTAATGCTTTTTGAAAGGCCGCCTTAGCTGCTTTTTCGCTTTCCTGTATTTTTCGCATAACTTCATACACTCCTCTTCGGGGAGATGCTGATGTGCGTTCTTCATTTTTACGTGCCAGGTTCGTTGTCGCTTGAGAGATTTCCGGACGTCTGCATTATACCACCTAGGTTCAGTATTGACCTTTTTAAGTTTACTTGGTATTTTGCTAGTTATGGCTAGTCATGTGATGCTTCGAAAAGTATTCCATGTATAGTCAGTACAATGGTTTTCACTAATATCACTAAATATTTTATATGAGGTCTATAGATCTCGTTTTAAATCTTCGAAATCCGCCTTGTGAAATAAGTATACCCTCCTCTTTATGGGTGCCTTTTTGTCAGTACTAATATGGAATCGAGCTTTTACTGCTCTGTGATCACTAATTCCGTTCACTGTTACTGCGTTAAGGACCCTTTCAGGTTGTTAGTCGCCAAAAGATCTAGAACGTTGTTTCCTCTGGTCGGTGTTGTTGTCGCGTGGTTGCTAGACGCGGCACCATTGATGGGAGCGTATCCTGGATTTAATCAAACAATAGAGAGATGGTTTGGCACAAGTCTTTATTTTAGCCCTTTTTCTATGTACACAAAAGGGGGGGTCAGGCACCGGGGAGTAGGGGCGAACAATCACTTACGGTGATTCCAAGGAGGTCGGGACGGCCTTCGACCCTCGGCTCGGAACTCGGACTGACGGAAGCGGCGCGGGACAAGGCTGGGCGTCTCCGTGGGCAGGCGAGGGATTCGGCTGAAGTCGGACGAGCGACCCGCGGCCGTAGAGGAATGATAGGCGAGGGATTCGGCGAAGTCGGAGGAGCGACCCGCAACCGAAGAGGAAGGCAGGCGAGGAATTCGGCTGAGGTCGGACGAGCGACCCGCGGCCGTAGAGGAATGATAGGCGAGGGATTCGGCGAAGTCGGAGGAGCGACCCGCAACCGAAGAGGAAGGCAGGCGAGGAATTCGGCTGAGGTCGGACGAGCGACCCGCGGCCGTAGAGGAATGATAGGCGAGGGATTCGGCGAAGTCGGAGGAGCGACCCGCAACCGAAGAGGAAGGCAGGCGAGGAATTCGGCTGAGGTCGGACGAGCGACCCGCGGCCGTGGATGGAGTCTTGAGTGAGGTCGGAAGCGCGACCCGCTGCTCAAAGGGGAGGTCGGGGAGGAGTGCCCGTGCTCCGCGGTCACCTCGCATTATAAGGTGTCGCGGAGGGTCAAAGTCAGCCGCCGACCCACGCAGGAGATAGCGCGGTCGCAGTGCCCTTGCTCCGCAATCGCCTCGCGTAGGTGCTGACACACGCAGAAGATAGCGCGGTCGTTAAGGAGGGAGGGGAATTTGGCAGTGGGCATTGTCTTATCTGCGTGGATATAGCCATCCTTGAGGATGATTATGTCCATGCATATAAGCGGATGCCGTTCGGTAGTGGGTTTCCGAGGAACCCCACTACATCACCCTCGCGGCAAATTAGACCCGGGGGTGTTTGTTTCGCGAGTTATTGTCTAGATTTGTTGCCAACTGCAATTACACAACAAATGAGCGGTGGGTTGCGGTGCCTTACCCAATGAAATTTTACCTTAAACCTAACATTGGTGAGTACATTATATTACACACTTTAAGCATCAAGAGCAATGACATGGATATGAAATGGGCATAAACATTGAAAGCATACGATATGTAATAAAATGAATGATAAATAATTCTATGAAGACTAAATTGGTATAAACATTGAATGAACTATAAAATCTATGCAAAGCAAGGAAAGTAAGGCACTTTAAAATATAGTTCTGAGCATAGTCCATCAGCTTTTACAAAACTTCAGCCTTACTAGTCTCAATAGAAAATGTTTTTTTTTATACACAGTGACGAGCAGAGCACAAATTCGATGCAAAGTAAACAAATAAGAGATACATGAACAGGCAAAAATAATAAATTGTAGAAAATTCAGTAACAAGCACAGTTCTAGTTTGTGCTGATTGGTGTCTATCAAGTTCGGTGCACTTTAGCAACAAAAGAGACCAATGCATTTCTGAAAGTTTTACACACCAGGGTAGGGAACATGGGGATGTCACTGAAGTTCACTGTGGGGATTGTGGTCACTGCACTTCTATTATTTATTGGCTGTTGGGGCGTTTTTGCACTTTTTCGGCGAAGCCGGGTGAAGATGAGGATAATGTACGCCAGGCTGCTCCGTCCGGAGAGGGAGAGGGGCGTGGTGACTGAAATAATGTTTTTGGCCAGCACAAGGCGGGCGTTGAACAAACCATGGCCGGGAAAAAGGACACGCCGGGGTAACAGGGGCAGGGGGAGCTGCATCCGGGGATTTTCCTGGAGTCCCTTGAGTGCACCAATCCGTCTCGCCATGCGACCTCATAGGGGTGTCATCATCTTCCACATCAGAAAGGTCGCTCCCGAAAAGGGCCGTTAGTATACGCCATGGCGCCAAATAATTTTTTCTACGAATATTTCTGCTATTGTTCTGGCCGACTGATTAGGGATTGTGAAGGCTTCAGGATACCTTGTGAAATAATCTTGGCAGGTGAGGATGTACCTGTTTCCTCGAGAAGATAGGGGTAATGGGCCAACAACATCTAAAGCTAGCTTTTCAATTGGATAAGTTGCTTCGACGACAGGCTGCAGGGGAATTTTAATGCCGCCGAATTTCCGCTTTTTGCAATCGATACAGCTTTGAACATACTGAACAGTGTCGGAGTAGCAGCCCTTCCAGTTGAAGTGCCGCTGTACGATTTCCAGCGTTTTCTCGACACCGAGGTGCCCCGAGAGAGGGTTGGTGTGGCAACGACTTAGGATGAATTTCCGCATACTCCTGGGCGCACATATGGTGAATTTAGGGTCTAACTCCGTCGGATGAACCTTGAATAAGACACCTTCCTTATCATAAAAGTAACTGGGCTCGTGCTGTTTGGCTAATACATGCAGCGGTTCGAGTTCAGGGCAACTCGACTGCTCCTTAGCTATTTTCTCTTTATCCCAAGTGGGCTCGAACGCGACAGTCTCTGACTTAAGTGAATTCACGGTGGGAGGAATTCGAGAAAGTGCGTCCGCGTGGGCTAGCTTAGTACCCGGTTTGTGTGCGACGGTGAATGTGTACTCGCTCAGTTCCATGATCCATCGGGCAAGTCTAGGTTTCGGTTCCTTAAGGGAAAGGAGCCATTTCAAAGGTTTATGATCGGTGTATAAGGTGAATTGTCGCCCGAGGAGGTAGATTCGAAATTTTTTCACCATCTCTACTACTGCTAGGCACTCAAGCTCCGTAGCCGAGTAAGAGCTCTCGGCCTTTTTCAATTGTCGGCTCGCACAAGCAATCGGGTGTTCGCCATCCTCGAACTCTTGGGATAGAATTCCGCCTAGGGCTGTCAATGACGCATCTGTCGTAAGGATAAAGGTCTTTGAGAAGTCTGGAAATTTAAGTACAGGTTGTGTTGTTAAACAAAGCCTCAATTCTTGGAAAGCATTTTGTTCCTCCTGACCCCAAACAAATTCTGATCCTTTTTTAATCAACCGCGACAGAACACAAGACTTCATCGCAAAACATGGGATGAACTTCCTATAATAACCGACCAAACCGAGGAAAGATTGCACGGCCTTCACGCTCTCCGGCGTTGGAAATTTCTTAATAGCTGAAATTTTGTCTTCGTCTGGTTTGATTCCACCGGCTGTGACAAGGTGCCCCAAGAATTTAACCTCTTTTTGAAAGAAATTACATTTCTGGGGTTTCAATTTTAATTTTGCGGCCCGGAGTCGAGAGAAAATCTCGCGGAGACCGGCTACGTGCTCGTCAAGAGTCGAATCGTAACGGAGGATGTAATCGAGATAGCACACAAACCCGTGATGAAGCATTCCGTCTAAAACCATTGACATTAGGCGCATGAAAGTGGACGGAGCGTTAGCCAAGCCAAACGCCATCCTATTACAGTGGAAATGATTATCTAAAGTACTGAAAGCAGTGTACTGTTTGCTATTGTCATCCATCTCAATTTGCCAGTATCCGCTACACAGATCCATTGTTGAGAAGTAACGAGCACCACCTAGTTCGTCTAATATTTCATCGATGTTAGGCATAGGAAATACTTCTTTCTTG
Organism: Pyrrhosoma nymphula; assembly: GCA_963573305.1. Taxonomy (NCBI): domain Eukaryota; kingdom Metazoa; phylum Arthropoda; class Insecta; order Odonata; family Coenagrionidae; genus Pyrrhosoma; species Pyrrhosoma nymphula. The sequence goes on from OY754339.1 coordinate 85,266,235, forward strand.
GTCACACTATTTAAGGCGCGATAATCGATGCAAGGTCTATACTGAAGAGGGCCTCCGTTTACGGACTTCTTTCTGACAAGTATAATTGGTGCCGACCAGGGGCTATTTGATGGTGAAATTACTCCTTCCTGCAACATTTCCTTAATCGCTTCATCGAGGAACTCTCTCTGAAAAAAGGGGACACGATACGGTCGTTTCTTTATGGGCTTTACATTTTCAACGTCTATCGTGTGCCGGACTAGGTTAGTACATCCCAAGGGGGCCTTTCCATGCATAAATACGTCAGAAAATTCAACAATTAAATTTTTCAAGGGTTATAAAGCGTCCAGTGGCACATCTTCAAAGTTAAAAAGAGACAACAGATCTGTCTGCTCTTGTCCTTCCGGCCATATTTCTATTTCCGCACCTGAAATATTATTTACTGTAGGAGACATGCAGTCTTCCATTACCTCCACTTTGATTGCTGTAGTCCTTTTAACTACCTGTTCATTCCTTCCCATATTACAACACAACAAGGGGATCTCTCCGCTCTTGTTTACTTTCGTTAGTATAGGGGGTATCATTGCATCCCCATTTTCCCATTCTATCAACACGTCTTTTCCCACTAAGTCTTTCTGATGAGCGGAGGCCACTGTGTAGGAGAGGGGAGGGATCTTTACTTTTTCCATTAAATACACAAAATCATCCCTAATTTCCTCTTTTTCGCACCCCTCCTGCCTTGGAGGCTCCAAGATATCGGTAAAACCTTCGTTTTTTCCTTCTCTAGGAGCCAAAATATCACCATTCCCTTCGCTCTTGCCATCGCTAACGCACGAGAGCTCACCCGATTCACCCATGATTATGAGGCCATTCAAGTTATGGGATGCATTCGACGAATGCATCAGCGTTTCCGCGTCCTCATCTCTAGCGAATCGGAAATCACGAGTAGCCAGCGAATCAACTCCCACACTATTACCTTCGAAGTCATTCAAGTTATGAAATGCAGTATTGTACCGCATCGGCCTCTCGACCTCTTCGTTCGGTGCTAGCTCGGGGTCGTCAAAAGAGATTAGATCTACTTCGCGTCTCTCACTACCCTTGGGCTCTAATGGCAACCTGTGGTCTGCTCCAACCGTCATCGTGTTATTTTCCAAAGAGATTTTACTTCCATACTTTTTCATAAAATCTAATCCGAGAATACCCTCATAAGGCGTATCACCTAGATTTATTATCAAAGTATCATGGGGGTAAATGCGATTATCCATGCAAAACGGTACGTTACTCTGATCCTTACTTGGCAGAGCGTGACCCGATGCGCTTTTCACTACGTGGTGGTACGGAGAGATGCCTAATTTGCCAAAGGGAAAGATTTTCTCGTGTATTATCGTGACCGCAGCACCCGTGTCCACAAGGAATCGACGCGTTTCACCCAGAATTTGAACATTAACCGTCATTCCCTTTGCTGGTGTGACGGCTAAGATGAGTTCTTCCCCGACCTCTCGGTCGGGGATCCCCCATTTCCCGAGTCCGTACTCGTGGCGCACTGCCGACAATCAATTGGTCGGTGGCCAATTTCCTTACAAATGCCGCAGCATGACAAGGGGCAGTCTCTTGACAGGTGATTTTCTGCGCCACAATTAAAACATCTTCGAGGCCTAGAGCGACAGTCGCGAGAAATGTGTCCCATTCGTCCGCATGAAAAGCATTTTTCGGAATTTGCTGCGCCAGTTCTTGCATTTAGCCGCCTTGGGGCGATATTTTGATTCGACTCGCTAAACTGCGTACGCGTGGAATTGACCTTCTGGGGGTAGTGGACGCCTTGCTTGTTCTGCACTGCTTTAACATAGCTACATGGTGGGGGATGATAAAGGAAGCCGCCTTCCTGCATCGTGACCGGAGATTCCCTAGGCGAACACCACGGCTGCGTTGAATTCATTTGCAGTGAGGAAATGAGAGCTGTCTTACTGGAATAATTTCGAACGTTTGATTCCTCCTCTAGCGCGAAATCTTCCGCTTCTAACAGGTTCTTTGGGTTACGAACCAGCACGAAACGGCCAATTTCTTCCCTTAGTCCCAAAAGAAACTGCGTTAGAATTCTGTTTTCCATCATTATTTTGACTGCCTCTGAGTTTGAATCTCTCATAGTTTCTTGCAATTGGCGCCCAATTTTCCTTAACCTTGTGGAGTAGGCCGTCACAGGCTCAAGGGGGGACTGAATACAATTGGAAAACATGCGCTCTAAAGATAGGGGGGAGATGCGAGTCGCGAATCTATGACGCAGACTGCTAGAAAAACACTCGTAGCTTTCTAAAACGTGTGGGTTAGCGAAAGCGTATTCTGCGGCGGGTCCATGGAGTCGCAGGCGGGCTATACAAAGGGTCTGAGTCTCGTTCCATGAACTGAGATGACTAGTTATCCTTACGCACTCTAAAAACTGATCAACTGAAACCTCGTCATCTCCGCTAAAATTGGGAATAAAATAAATATGACTCCCCAAAGCATTCGGTTTAGTTGCATTCGTCGTATCGGAGGCCGTTGACTCTCCCGGGGTCGTACAAAACACAAAAGAGTCAAAATTAATTAAATCGGCGGAACGAGAGGGAAGAGACTCCGAGTGAACGGGAAAACGCCTCTGCGAAGGACTACCCGTCCAAGCCATGGTGAGAAAGTAACACAAATGGCACAAAAAACACAATTAGGGTTGTAAGAAACTGAGATGATTTTCACCAAAATAATAATAAAAAAAAATATATCACTAAGCACACTACGAGGGCTTATCCCACAAAGCGTATTGCACAACTCTGCTTAATTACCTCAACAAAGGGCATCAGTAACTAAAGGTTATTAGGACCAAACCATTCTCGTAATTGAAATCAAAGCAACCAAAAAACTACGCGATACCCCACACCTGACACCAGAATAATGTCGCGTGGTTGCTAGACGCGGCACCATTGATGGGAGCGTATCCTGGATTTAATCAAACAATAGAGAGATGGTTTGGCACAAGTCTTTATTTTAGCCCTTTTTCTATGTACACAAAAGGGGGGGTCAGGCACCGGGGAGTAGGGGCGAACAATCACTTACGGTGATTCCAAGGAGGTCGGGACGGCCTTCGACCCTCGGCTCGGAACTCGGACTGACGGAAGCGGCGCGGGACAAGGCTGGGCGTCTCCGTGGGCAGGCGAGGGATTCGGCTGAAGTCGGACGAGCGACCCGCGGCCGTAGAGGAATGATAGGCGAGGGATTCGGCGAAGTCGGAGGAGCGACCCGCAACCGAAGAGGAAGGCAGGCGAGGAATTCGGCTGAGGTCGGACGAGCGACCCGCGGCCGTAGAGGAATGATAGGCGAGGGATTCGGCGAAGTCGGAGGAGCGACCCGCAACCGAAGAGGAAGGCAGGCGAGGAATTCGGCTGAGGTCGGACGAGCGACCCGCGGCCGTGGATGGAGTCTTGAGTGAGGTCGGAAGCGCGACCCGCTGCTCAAAGGGGAGGTCGGGGAGGAGTGCCCGTGCTCCGCGGTCACCTCGCATTATAAGGTGTCGCGGAGGGTCAAAGTCAGCCGCCGACCCACGCAGGAGATAGCGCGGTCGCAGTGCCCTTGCTCCGCAATCGCCTCGCGTAGGTGCTGACACACGCAGAAGATAGCGCGGTCGTTAAGGAGGGAGGGGAATTTGGCAGTGGGCATTGTCTTATCTGCGTGGATATAGCCATCCTTGAGGATGATTATGTCCATGCATATAAGCGGATGCCGTTCGGTAGTGGGTTTCCGAGGAACCCCACTACATTGTGACTAATTGGTGTAAGGAATTAGAAGTGAATGTGTGGAGTAGAATGTCGCACAACTCCTTATCTTTGCCGCCATTTTTGAAACTATATGTCTTCCAGTCAATCGAGGGAACGTTGAAATCACCACCGATAATAATTATGTTATTTTCGTTATTTTGACGTGTGAGACTTTTCACCTGTCTGTCCAACTCTCAAACTGAATTTTAGTCTGCATCGGGTGGTCTATAATATGAGCAAATGAAAATTATTTTTGTTGAGCATTTAATGGAACACCACACACTTTATAAATCGTTGTCTGTAAATATTTCGGCTCTGCTGACGAACTCATCTTTGACTGCGATAAATAGGTACTCCTTTTTAGTTGACAAACACACATCTCTAGCAAACAGGAAGAACAACAGAGATTACAAAGGGTCGTCTCCCCGCCTTGTCTCGTTTTATTTTGTCTACGCCATCAAAACTTGCCAGTCGTGGTTATCTGACGGCGCGCGTATCAAGTTTTAAGCACTCTGTGCCTCTACAGCGTAGATGAAGCATGGTTAATCAGAAATAAATAGGATTGCGAGTACACGTAGGGTTACCATACGCCCTGAAATAGCGGGATTATCCTGAATTATGACGCCTGAAAAAAGGCGCTCTGATTATTATAAATATCCGCTAATCAATATATTTTATTGCGTGAAGTAGCAGGTTTGCTAACTTAATTTTATTTTTTACGTAAATATCCTAGTTATAAATATAGAATAGCACATCTTTGACCCTTTGATAAAAAATTACGATTTTTTAAGCCATGAATTTTTGCATCACCATTATGACTTTCCCAAGTACAGGCCTTTACTGAGATATTAAAACAAGGTGAACTTATAGGCTATTTCAATCTATCTTCTGAATCTACATCAACGAAGCATCGTGCAAGCCACCCCAAGGTGTATAGAGAATTAGCTTGTGAAATAGCACCCTACTTGCAGAATATATTTAGTAAATCCATCAACGAAAACAAAGTACCCATGGACTGGAAAATTGCAAATGTCACTCCCATATTCAAAAGCGGTGATAAGGAACAGCCATCGAACTACAGACCGATATCTCTCACATCTATCTCTTGCAAAGTCCTTGGACATATAATTGTTAGTTCAGTTATGAGACACCTCGATATAGAAAACTTGTTAACAAAAACACAACACGGATTCAGAAAGGGAAGATCTTGCGAAACTCAATTAGCACTTTTTGCTCACGATATTTTAGTCTCGGGTGAACATAACGCTCCAGTTGATGCAATTTTTCTTGACTTTAAAAAGGCATTTGATAAAGTTTCCCACAGTAAGCTACTCATGAAATTAAAATCCTATGGTTTAGACGACGACGTAATTTCCTGGATTAGAGAATTCTTAAGTAATCGCGTGCAACGGGTTGTATTAGATGGCGCTATCTCTAATGAAGTAAAAGTCACATCGGGTGTCCCACAGGGAAGTGTCATAGGCCCGCTTCTGTTCCTTTTGTACATAAACGACATCGGTGACAAAGTTGACAGTAAGCTTAGATTATTTGCTGACGACGCAATGGTGTATAGAGAAATTCGTAGCTTTAATGATAAGGAAGCGCTAACTAAGGACCTCGAGGCAATAAAAGAGTGGTGCGATGCGTGGCAGCTGGAATTAAACTTGAAAAAATGCGTTATTACGAACTTTTGGAAACAGAAAAACTCTCCTTGTAAGAGCTATTTCATAAAAAAACAGCAAATTAGAGACTGTAGAATCGGTTAAATACCTCGGCGTTCAACTGACTAATGATCTCTCGTGGAGTAAACATATTCCGAAAATTACCGGTTAAGCTTACCGTAAATTGGGATTTGTTAAAAGAATACATAATTGTATGATTTTGAGCAAAAAATCTGCAGCCATTTTGCGCTATTTTTCAGCAAATACGCTCAAGAGTGGAATTTTGGAACCATGAAAAGTTTGGATTTCAATGTTTATAAAATGTTCATTGCACTAAAAAATCAGAATTTTAATCTACTGATGGATTAAATGCATAATTTAAAATAAAAAACAATACCTGCTAAATATCCACAATAGCAATGATGAAAAAAACCAGAATATGAACATAAAATGCAACTATAGAATCCTATACATTGATCATTTCACAAAAAATCTAAAAGTTATAATACAACTGAATTAGGTATGAGTTATAAAATTGAAAATGGAAAACAAAACACAATAATAGTAAATACAAAAAATAAAACAATAACAAAATTTGGGAACGTAATTCAACGATTGATCCAAATTTACACGGTGTTATTTATGCTGAAAAATATTAATTTTATATCACTCATACATGAAGCTTACGCTTTAAATTTAGAAATTATGAATAATATTACAACAACATATATGATTTAACTATGTGAACAATCAAATTGTGAAATGTGAAGTGTTCTAGCATTAGGCACAACGGGATGTGAAATTCAAAGGCATTGGCTAAAACATTTACAAACAATAGTCCAAGAAAGTATTTATTTACCTTCAACTCAGAAATCAAAACTGTCATCAGACTCTGAGCCTACTTTCATGTTCGGAAGCAGTAGACGAAGTGAAGGCTTTCTTAATTCTTGTGGCCCTCTTCGGGGAGAAATTCGACACCTGATTCACAATTTCAGCTGCATCTCTTCTTCCCCCTAACCGCAAGCTAACCTGAATGGCAAAAACCAGTTCTTTGCATGTTGTACTTGATATTAAAGACTCAACCCTCCTTTTTTTAGTTCTAGCACTGCTTTCCTCAAAAAACTTTTTCGGGCGACCGGAATGATTAAAGGGTGAATCAGACAAGCCTGGGGAACTTCGAGATGATTGTCGACCACGAGCGATTGCATTACTCACAATATCTGGAAATTTCAGTACCCCTTGAAGCCACGTTGAGTTCTTTGACATGAATTTAGACAATTAGACGAAAATTAGGTAACCATCTCTTCTTAACTTTCAAACAAAAATCATCGCTAATTCTCTTCACAGAAGCTCTCACATCATCACTACAGTCTTTTAAATTATAAAGATTCAAAATATATTCTAGCACACAGGAGTTTGTTCTGATTGTATCAGATTCACTTCACCAAACCTTAAATAAATCTTGACGAGAAATGATTCCTGCAAACATAAAAGGATGCTTAAGCGGTGTTTATAATTGTCAGCCGATTGTCAACTCATATTACCTTACGGTAACCTACGACCTAATTGAAAAACTTTCCTATATTTCCCGTTTGATAATGCGAAACTAACATCACGTCATGATAAATTCATTTCTTACTGAGGAGATTAATGGAAGCATATCATACCTTCATCTGCGATCTCCATACCCAAAATTATGCACCTTTCAGTTGAGCTTTGACTATCAAAGAAGCGTAGACAACACCACGATTGAGAGCAGTCACAATGTGTAATGAATGAGGTAAAAATTGCGATGCACAATATTTCAGCAACGGAACACTAGACACAACACTTGAACACGTCCGAAGGTGACGCACAAGAGACGCACAACTGGGAGATTTTTCCCGGGTAGAAACGAAAGAACTCTACAAAGAACTACTATCCGTTGCAAAATTCCGTCACACGAGTTTGAAGACTAATATCTCACAGACGGCTCAATCAATTTTAAAATGAAGTACATCACATTAAAGCTTGTTTATTTCTGCGTTCATTTATGGCAAATAAAACTTTTTACCGTTTATATTGATTTTAGTATGTGCTTAAAAAAGAAATTTTAGCGCATTTTTTCGGGTACCGGACGGATGCATCGCATTTATGGATTTGTAATAACATCACGGTTCGAGATATCTAAACATCCGTTTCAAATATTGTAGGAAAGATCTTTCTTAACAATTATACGAAGTTTCATAATATATAATGCATTATTATTTTAGTTATAGATGCAAACGCAATTTTGCGTTATATTCCGTTCCGCGCATCCCTGAACACCGCCGTTTGGACCGTCTTCAAGCTCTCGAGTTCATCATCATGAATCCACTTATAAAATCTTAAAGGAATAATATAGTAGGGGACCATATGTGGGGGTATGCACATGGGGTCAGAGGGAGCAGAAGGGTAGATTAGAAGTGAAGACGGATATAAGAAAAGTCTCCCTTATAGTGGAAGTTGCGAAATGATTTAAAAATATTTCCGAGTTTAAAATCAAGTCTATTGCTGAGATTCGCGAGAATTTCTGACGAGGCAGTATATGGCTGAGCATTGGCATATAAGATGGCGTAGATTTGATTGATACGACTCGTATTTTACACACTAGGCGGTAATATGAAGAGGTAGTAACAGATATTTCATTCATTTCTCGTCTTTTATAATGTAATTAACACTGCCGCTCTCTGTCACTCCTGAAAAATGTATGTTTACATCTACATCTCCAAAATACACTGCATGCTACCTCAGGGGTGTGTTGCAGGGGGAAATATATAGTTGTAATATCTAGTTGAATTATGGGTTAAACTCGATTATCTGGGGCCGAGCGCAGGTAGTCGCAAGATGGGTTGGGGATGAGTTTAACCGAAATATGTAGTTTATAGTTGCTCATCTCAAATATGCGTCAGTTTCACACCGATTTTCCTCAAATATAAATTATCCAAGGAGAGAATTAGACGTGTAAGAAATATACAAACTGTGTGTGCTAACTTCCTAAACGCTTGACAGGCGCGGATTTAGCCTCTTGCCAAAAATGGAAAAGCATCCATCGATATATGTACTACTAGCTATACCCTGCATGCGTTGAAATGCCTCTTTTTCTTTATAAGCAGGCACACATAGGTATACAAAGCGGACACGTTTACATGTACAAAATAAATGAAAGACAGTGATTTTTTGTGTATAAAATTAAAGTTGAAAACATTTACTCCAGTGCTTTGGGATACACAATATTTTTGATCTTACCGCCTTCTGCAAAAATAAAAAATTTCAGCTATCCCTTTCGTGAGCATGCAACGTACCTATAATTGACAAGGTGAAAAGCATGGATTTTCCTGATTCAATCCACACACTTGAAGAGATTGACCTTGTGCTTTGTTGATGGCCATTGATAAGGCAAGGGGAACGGGGAACTGTAGTCGTTTAACTACAACTATCAAATTAGTCACTGAAATAGGCCATTAAATCCTGCAGGCGTGAATATTCACTCATGAAATGGCTATAAAAAAAGATATTCACTCCTGGTTACCAAGGAAATTTTTACAGTTGAAAAGGAAGATAAATTGATGAATTTAGAGACAAAAATGCAAATCTTGAAGGAAACACCTATACCAAATTCAACGCTTTTCATATGGAAATATAAAAGTTAACAATAATAGGGTAAAAAAAACCCAAAAAATTCCTTTTGCAATAAAAACACGTGCGTATTCGAATGAAACGTTGATTCAAAATTTCAAAGCAATCGGTGAAAAAACTTTCGAAGATTTAAGATTTTGTACAAACGAACAATTACATTTTTATTCATATAGATCTATTATAATAAATTGAAATCATAGCTTTATGTTCAACCGTTTTAAATAAACCCACAAAAAATAAAAAAATTCATCATTGTATTTTATAACATAAAAATTTAGTTATTATCCACAAGTACATGCAGAAAATAAATAATGGATTTTTCGGAGCAAACATTTCTGCAAAAAGGTCTTTTCATCTACATCTACGATGTACCGTGCAAGCCACCACTAGGGTGTGTGGCACGGGGTGATTCCACACCAGGCATGCAGCACTCGTCCCAGAACAAATCAGAACCTCGCACGCTCCCCCTGGCGCTAGGCGCAGGCCAAAAGCAGTCAGGAGAACAGTGCGCAGTCCAACCGGAAACTGGGAGAGTGATACGTAAAAGAACATACAAACTCGGGCGGGAATTTGATCGGGATCGGGTGATTTTTTAGAATTAATGGACTTCTGATGACTTTCTATTCCACGACTAGTGATATTAATAGACTGCATTGGGTGCTTATATAGCTAGACTAACGGCACGTCGCGCTCAAATCTGACTGGACAAAACCTCAAAAGTCGACTTTTTGGGAATGTCTTCAGCCATTGGGTGATAAGGGAAAGTGGAATAACGATGGAACCATAAGATATCAATTAAATTGCGTTGTATCAAGGGAATGCTAATCATGAGAGTGTTAAACCTTGGGCTTTCGTTTGACAGTTGCGCCATATCTTGGCGGCCGAGATTTTCGCTCTCTGCAATAATGATGATATTATGATTATTATGAGTGATCATTTAATTTTTTTGGCTTCATTATTCACCTTGATAATATGACTTTCATTTTTATACGAAAAACAAGCATTTTCTCTCGTATACGCTTGGTTAAAAAATCCAGAAATGATGCGTTCAACTATAAGTCAAAGGGGAATAAAAACAAGTATTTTCGCAAGCCTTAAAAAACGCCGCGAAATTCTGGGATAATTTTTCACCCAGTGAGCAATATTACATCACAGAGTCTTTGCAAATAATAATTAGCTGCAACCTCTGTAGTTGTTCATACTTTTATCTGTGACGTCACAGGTTATAATAGTGGACCAAATAGTGTGACGCAATATGATGATCACATGGTAAAGTTCCTTAGAGCATATTTCATTTATATTTCAATAATATGTACAAAGACATATTCGGATGGCTTATACGTTGACTCTGGTCTTGAATGGGTAATGGTTATTGGGGCTAGAAGCTGAGTGAAGAAGATAAAAATGTGGGAGAAAACCTAGCGGTCAGTTTATGGATGGGGGAAGCAGCGAAGGATGGGCGAGGAAAGAGAGAGGGAGACCTTTCTTATATCCGTCTTCACTTCTAATCTACCCTTCTGCTCCCTCTGACCCCATGTGCATACCCCCACATATGGTCCCCTACTATATTATTCCTTTAAGATTTTATAAGTGGATTCATGATGATGAACTCGAGAGCTTGAAGACGGTCCAAACGGCGGTGTTCAGGGATGCGCGGAACGGAATATAACGCAAAATTGCGTTTGCATCTATAACTAAAATAATAATGCATTATATATTATGAAACTTCGTATAATTGTTAAGAAAGATCTTTCCTACAATATTTGAAACGGATGTTTAGATATCTCGAACCGTGATGTTATTACAAAGCCATAAATGCGATGCATCCGTCCGGTACCCGAAAAAATGCGCTAAAATTTCTTTTTTAAGCACATACTAAAATCAATATAAACGGTAAAAAGTTTTATTTGCCATAAATGAACGCAGAAATAAACAAGCTTTAATGTGATGTACTTCATTTTAAAATTGATTGAGCCGTCTGTGAGATATTAGTCTTCAAACTCGTGTGACGGAATTTTGCAACGGATAGTAGTTCTTTGTAGAGTTCTTTCGTTTCTACCCGGGAAAAATCTCCCAGTTGTGCGTCTCTTGTGCGTCACCTTCGGACGTGTTCAAGTGTTGTGTCTAGTGTTCCGTTGCTGAAATATTGTGCATCGCAATTTTTACCTCATTCATTACACATTGTGACTGCTCTCAATCGTGGTGTTGTCTACGCTTCTTTGATAGTCAAAGCTCAACTGAAAGGTGCATAATTTTGGGTATGGAGATCGCAGATGAAGGTATGATATGCTTCCATTAATCTCCTCAGTAAGAAATGAATTTATCATGACGTGATGTTAGTTTCGCATTATCAAACGGGAAATATAGGAAAGTTTTTCAATTAGGTCGTAGGTTACCGTAAGGTAATATGAGTTGACAATCGGCTGACAATTATAAACACCGCTTAAGCATCCTTTTATGTTTGCAGGAATCATTTCTCGTCAAGATTTATTTAAGGTTTGGTGAAGTGAATCTGATACAATCAGAACAAACTCCTGTGTGCTAGAATATATTTTGAATCTTTATAATTTAAAAGACTGTAGTGATGATGTGAGAGCTTCTGTGAAGAGAATTAGCGATGATTTTTGTTTGAAAGTTAAGAAGAGATGGTTACCTAATTTTCGTCTAATTGTCTAAATTCATGTCAAAGAACTCAACGTGGCTTCAAGGGGTACTGAAATTTCCAGATATTGTGAGTAATGCAATCGCTCGTGGTCGACAATCATCTCGAAGTTCCCCAGGCTTGTCTGATTCACCCTTTAATCATTCCGGTCGCCCGAAAAAGTTTTTTGAGGAAAGCAGTGCTAGAACTAAAAAAAGGAGGGTTGAGTCTTTAATATCAAGTACAACATGCAAAGAACTGGTTTTTGCCATTCAGGTTAGCTTGCGGTTAGGGGGAAGAAGAGATGCAGCTGAAATTGTGAATCAGGTGTCGAATTTCTCCCCGAAGAGGGCCACAAGAATTAAGAAAGCCTTCACTTCGTCTACTGCTTCCGAACATGAAAGTAGGCTCAGAGTCTGATGACAGTTTTGATTTCTGAGTTGAAGGTAAATAAATACTTTCTTGGACTATTGTTTGTAAATGTTTTAGCCAATGCCTTTGAATTTCACATCCCGTTGTGCCTAATGCTAGAACACTTCACATTTCACAATTTGATTGTTCACATAGTTAAATCATATATGTTGTTGTAATATTATTCATAATTTCTAAATTTAAAGCGTAAGCTTCATGTATGAGTGATATAAAATTAATATTTTTCAGCATAAATAACACCGTGTAAATTTGGATCAATCGTTGAATTACGTTCCCAAATTTTGTTATTGTTTTATTTTTTGTATTTACTATTATTGTGTTTTGTTTTCCATTTTCAATTTTATAACTCATACCTAATTCAGTTGTATTATAACTTTTAGATTTTTTGTGAAATGATCAATGTATAGGATTCTATAGTTGCATTTTATGTTCATATTCTGGTTTTTTTCATCATTGCTATTGTGGATATTTAGCAGGTATTGTTTTTTATTTTAAATTATGTATTTAATCCCTCAGTAGATTAACATTCTGATTTTTTAGTGCAATGAACATTTTATAAACATTGAAATCCAAACTTTTCATGGTTCCAAAATTCCACTCTTGAGCGTATTCGTAGAAAAATTTTTAATGTACGACGCGTTTCGCCGCTTTGCAGCATCGTCCGGTTAGGTACACAATACAGAAGTTTTGTAGAAAATTAGTAAGTGTGTCTTAATCATGAGCACTAATATAATAATAGCATCAGAAAGAGCACCGTACCTGAAAATAATATTTTAAAAATCTCTTACACAACATCGTGTTCCTTACGATTGGAAAATCGCGAACATTACACCAGTATTTAAAAGCGGTGAGAAGGCGTTGCCCAGTAACTATAGACCGATTTCCCTTTCGTCTATTTCGTGCAATATATTGGAAAATATAATTTTCAGTTCGAATATGGGGTATTTGGATAGTCAAAACTTGTTAACGCAAAATCAGCACGGACTCCGGAAAGGCAGGTCTTGCGAAAACCAGTTCGCCCTCTTCCTTCACGACATTCTTTCCTCGGGAGAAAAACTAGTCCAGGTAGACGCAATATTTATAGATTTCAAAACAGCCTTCGATAAAGTCCCTCATTCGAAGTTAATCGTTAAGTTGAAAGATTAATAAATACACCACAACGTAATATGTTGGATAAGAGAGATCTAGCCTATGAGTCTGACAAGAATGCGTTACTAAGAGACCTATATCCTTATCGTCATGAAATAGGCTTGGGAAATGAGTTATCGAAGTGCAGTGAAGACCGGTAAGATACGTTAAAGGCCGTTATGATAATCTAGTTAGTGTAACTGAACTTTTGCAACAACTGGGATGGGAAACGCTTTCAGACCGTCGATTAAAATTTAGGCTCAATCTGTTATGTAAGTTCCAAACAGGTCTATTCTCTGACGACATTGATAATATTCTACGAAATCCGACATACTACGGTAGATCAGATTATGAGAATAAAATTAGGGAACTAGACTGCAGAACAGACAGATTTAAAATGTCATTTTTCCCGCGAACGATAAGGGACCATATCAGCTGCCAATGAGACTCTTATCTAGGTTTGTCGATATGTAGTGTAGCTCTTAGTAGTAGTAGCACTCCTAATACTTGAATCCTTATCTGTTACCTAGTACCAGCAGCACGCCGAGCATGTTTTCTACATAAGTTGAATCTCTGTCCATTTGTGTAGTTGTAGAATGCATGTATATTGACGGTCCCTCTCCATTGTGATAACATCTGTTTTTGTAGTAGTGCATGCTTGTGAGGCTTCGCCTCGTGACAACCATTAGCGATTTATGCTAATGCATAATTAGTCGTAGTTACACTAACTCTAGGGTATAGTGTAATGCATGTTGGTGATTACTCACCCCCTGCCACACACCCCTGAGGTGGCTTGCAGGGTATTTTGTAGATGTAGATGTATACGCTGACGATGCGGAAATTTTGTCACGGAGTAAAAAGACGCTGTGGATTATGCCCAAAGGAACATAGACGAGATAGTACGCTGGTATTAAAAATGGAGATTACTACTTAACACAAAAAATACACAAGCGTAAATATTTACGAAGCACAGAGACGCAGAGACTCTAAGAAGGCACTGTATGCGAATCGTAGAGCAACCAATAGAAGGGCAAGATAAAGCAAAATACCTTGGCATACAACTAGATAGGAAACCAAACTTCAAAGGACATGTTAATAAAATAATAGGACAAGCGTTCGGCGCAAGTTCCGGACTTGCCCCGATACTGAAAAATAACGCAACCCCTAAAAATGATAAAAAACAAATCTTCATTTCATTTTCATTCAAGTATTCTACCAGCTAATTGGTAGGTTCTTGGACAGTCCCCATTCTGCATCCCAACCTCATAGACATTGTCTCGCTTTCCCTCCTAAGGATGGCGCGCTATTAGATTCCTCTTCAATTCTTCATATCTCCTACCTCCTCTTATTTCGTCGAGGATTCCTATCCTCTTCCTTCCTCTTCCACGCTTCCCCAGTGTTCTGCCCTCTATCACTCTTCTCAACTTGCCCTCTCCTCTCAATTCCTCCTCCATTCATCTCTTCTGCCTTCTCCGAACCTCCACCACCAGTCTTGTCTCCTCTCCGATCATATCCAATACCTCCTCGTTCGTCTTCCTCCCCATCCAGCTCACCTTCTCCATCCTTCTCCAAACCCACATCTCGAACGCCTCAAGTCTACGCACATCCTCCCTTCGCAATGACCAAGTTTCCGACCCATATAGCGCCACGCTACATATTAAAGTTTTCACCAGCCTCTTCTTTACGTCTCTTCTCAGACCCCCCCTCATCAATTCCCTTCTCTTCGAAAATGCTTCTTTAGCGAGCGCAATTCTGCATCTGATGTCCTTACCACTAAACCCATTCCCCTCCAAAATACTACCCAGATACGTAAACTGCTCAACCTGCTCTATCTTCTGCCCTCCCACCCTTATATTCAGCCCCGCCTTCTTACTTCTAGAAAATCTCATTACTTTCGTTATCTTGCGGTTGATCTTCATCCCATACTTTTCACACTGCACCTCTAATGCATTCACCATGTAACCCTTTTGCAGACTGACTAACCAATGCTTGATCATCTGCAAATCTCACTGATTTTATCAGCTCCCCTCCTACCTTTATTCCTACCTCCTCCTCCCCCATGCCTCCCTTACAATGGGGAACATGCACAATTTTTTATAACCACTTATATCCGAAGGACACTATCTAAAATGGATGTAGCGAAAATTTCACAGATGGCAAGCGGTTTTTTACTGAGATATCAGTCTTTAAAAATAATTCTTTCTCGCCAGCTTGAAAACGCTACGTCATCGGGGAATGGACGCGTGACGTCACGGAACGGTATCGCTAGAGATTGTTTACCTTCTGACGAGAAAGTAGGCGGATGTTATTGATATGGAGCAAGCATTTGGCGTAAATGATTGCATTTATTTCATATTTACTGATATTCACTAATCTTACTTGATCATTTCATTTGAGCAGAATGTATCTAAACGAGAAAAAACTGGGAAAGTTATATAAACCCTGCATCGTGCCTTGTTGCTCAAATACCTCAACTTCCACGCCGGAAAAGGTTTTTATTTACGTCCCGAAAGACTCGAATAAGAGGAGAAAATGGTTGATAGCCTGCAGAAGAGACGGAAATTCTCTCTCTAAATTTTCGACGGCTTATTGCTGCGAAGATCATTTCAACGTAAGTGCCGGTCCCACGTATTGCAAACCTTATTTTTGTGAGGTAAAAAAATGTTATAATTGAGCCAAATTATGTTATTGCCACGTAATATAAATTAGAAAGTGAAAAACTATCACATAAAAGGCTCAATATTATTTATGAACGGAAAGTTATGACGTGATTTCAACAAAAGTATTATTATTTATGTATTCTACCGCCTAAGGTACGTTTACATGGACATTGCATACTTCCCTTTTTCAATTCATCCATATATATCCATAAGTAGAATGAAAGGGAATAAACCTTATATGAATTGAAAAGGGAAGTATATAAGCTGAATGTAAGCCTACCTTAATATATTTAATACAACTTACGTCTCTAAAGTCACAGGGAAAGTAAATTTCCAAGCTTTGAACGTTATTTATATGCGAGCAGTAACATTTATGGCTTTGAAAATCGTTAGATAACTCATGAAATACCTATTATATCTCACTATTAGTTCATGATTTGTCTGTTACACGTTTTTACCATTAGTTTGCGAACTATAATTGATAGAGAGTAAGGGTATACGTAAGGTTGTAGGCCTCGATGAGATCTATAAAACGCCGTCAACAGATTGGAGGTGAGAATGTTAGTTTAGAAGGTTTCGCCGAGAAACCGGGTCTTCGGAGTTGGGCATTCGCCGTCATTAATGAAAATTTAGGGAGAAAAATAAAGCAAAAAAAGTTTTACAAGGTATTGCGATGGAGAACCTAAAATTTCCAAAGATGTTAGCGAAACTTGCTATGATAAAGAAGAAAAATGAATTCCCAGTACTGGATTCGAACTTCCGACCTTTATCTCCACAACCCGCATCCTTACCCCTACGCCACCGGCTATATGAGAGAATCCATGGAAAATTTGTGATATATTATGCATTTCATGTATCTGCCTATCATAATTTTCTATTTCAGATGATTGTTTAATGGTTATCGTGAGGTCTATGAAGAAGCGAAAGGTATACATATATAGGAAATTTTAATGGCTACACAATGAAGTAGTAGAAAAAGGACAGATACTAACCGTTTAGGAGTAATTGACGACTAACCGCAGGCTTGCGCGTCCCAGCGGACGAAAAATCCGAACTTGGGGGATTGCGAGGTAACTCTTCGGGGTAGCAAAACGAAAAAGACATCAAAATTTACGCCATTTCAATAGCTACTAGAGGAATTCGTAACATTGGAAATACATTTCATACTTTAATAACTACATACTGAAAGCCGAAATCTACAATACAGCAAATATACTGCTTTGCCATGGACTTCCCTAATATAGTCTTCAATAAAAATGTAGGTAATATGAATAAAGATTTATATCTATTCAATAGAGGGGGAAACATTACGACTGCATGGGTTAAGTTTCGGTAATAAGGAAATTTGAAAATCAATAGATTCAGAATATGAGACACATTGAGTTTGCTACATATTAATGCAAAACTTAACATGCCGACTCGTATTTTTGGCGACTGAAGCCGTTGCGATAATTTAGAATTATTTAGACATTAATCATACTTGAAAGCTGTTTGTACATCAGTTTATTTTTCCATAGTTGTATTTTAACAACAAAGCAGCTGATATAAGAGAACCGCATAATGTGTCCCATGAAAAGTTAGGTATTAATAAAATTATGGGCAGATGATAATTTACCGCAGTCACGCATCTCGGCAGCGACGAAACAATCGCTGTTTTTCAGGAAGGCGGCCACCATAAGTGAGTCAATCATCGGTAAATTATCCGACTGTGCCTTCTTGAATCCCACTTCAGTCATTTTTCTATCGAGAAATTACCAGAATAATTTTAATAGCGAATTTGCTCCGATAACTTCAACAAGGCGCCTATCTCTGCAGCTGCGAGGACTTCAGTCCCGTTCGGTGACGTCAAGCCAATGAGAAAGCGTTTCGAGTCACGTGACTTTCGTCGATTTTTGCTAACTTTTAATTAGCTTTTTACAGCATTTGTAATTGACGGAGACAGCTTTGACTTACATATTCGGATTCGTGAGAAAATTCTCTACATAGTGGGCTACAGTAACGGGAGAAACAAATTCCATGCATGTTCCCCATTTCTTCTGAATACACGTTAAAAAGCAGCGGCGATAGTGGGCACCCCTGCCGCACTCCCCGTCCTATCGTGGCCCATCCTGATTCTCCATTGGCTACCCTGACCTGCGCCGTCTGGTTCATATACAAATTCCGAATCAGACGTCTGTCCCTCCAACCGACCCCTAATTTCTTCAACACTCCCATTAATTTCGTCCATTCCACCCGATCAATCGTCTTCTCGAAATCTACAAAGCGTGCAAAAACATCCTGCCCATACTCTAGGTTTCTTTCTACTAGCGTCCTCATCACCGCTATAGCGTCTCGCGTTCCCGTCCCTCTCCTAAACCCGAACTGGTCTTCACCCAGGTATTCATTTGCCCTCTTCTCTAGCCTTCTGTTTATAATTCTCAGAACTGCTTTGTCCACGTGGGATATTAAGCTTATTGTCCTGTAGTCTTCGCACGTTTTTGCCTAACTCTTCTTTGGTATAGGAATTAGTACAGTCTTCCGGCCACTCTCCATCCTCATAAATCCTACGAATAAGCGCAAAAAGTTTTCCTCTTCCGTTCTTCCCCATGCTCTTTAAAAACTCTGCAGGTATGTCATCTATTCCCACCGCCTTATTCCTTTTCATGCCTTGTAGAGCTCTTTCGATTTCGCTATCTAGGATACCTGGTCCGATGCCGTATCTGTCGATATCGTCTTCCCTTTCTATATCTAACATATTTGGCCTTATTTCTTTACCATACAGCTCTTCAACATACTCCTTCCCCCTCTCCTGGATCTCTTTCGGCTCTACGATCACCTTTCCCATCTTGTCTGTTATAGTTGTAATTCCCATTCTCTTATTATCACCCGTCAGTTCCTTTACTTTCCTATATAATGCATCTGCTCTTCCCTCTTTTTGGTATTTCTCTAACGAGTCGATCTGTTCTCTCCACCACGCCTCTCTTGCTTTACTTGTTTCTCTTCTAAGCCTGTTATTTAATTCTCGGTATTTTCTCTTACCTAGCTCTGAGTTTACGCTCTTCCATTTCCTTCTCTACTCCATCTCCCTGATCATCTCCTTCGTGATCCACGGTTTTCTAACTTTACTTGCACTGACTACGCCTACCGTTTCTTTCGCCGCTTCTACAATTCCATTTTTCAGACTTCCCCATTCATCTTCCTCTGATCTAACTCCATGATCCTCACCCATTATCTCACCCACCTTCTCTCGATACTTCTTCTTCATTGCCCCAGTTAATGCCTCCGTATTCCACTTTCGTACCCTCTTTCCCATTCTTATCTTTTTTAGTTTTACCCGACATTTCATGACTAATAAGTTGTGGTATGTGTCTGCATCAGCTCCTGGATAAGTATGCGAGTTTTTTACACTATTCCTGTATCTGTGACGAACCATTATATAATCTTCTTCCAAGTGTACCTACGTCGAGGATAATGTCTGAACCATGTATTTGTAATTACTAGGTTAAAAAACTAATCTATGACATGTATATTAAAACAATGCTTTTTCAGGCCTCTTATCCCTTTCCCTTTCTTGTACCTTGTTCTCACCCAGCTCATTAAACTTCTTTATACTACTTCCTTTTAGTTTTTAAAAGTTGTTTTCGACTTGTGTTTTTATTTGCGATTTTGTTGTAACTATGCCCGTGTTCAAGTAGAGATTTTAGTTTGTAACAGAGTATGGTATATTGAAAATCGATCTAACTATTTTCCTTACAGTTATTTCCAATGTTTCCATTTCCTTTTTATTTAGTAAACCAATCCATGCGGGTATGGAATATAATAGTTGTTTTAATATACATGTCGTAGACATGAAAAATAATGAAGTTGCTTCCGCATAAATGTTAACGACATAGCTGCGAGTTAAAAATTAGAATCATTGGTTCGTTAAATACTGAACAATATTCTTTATTCTAGAAAGTTAGGAGTTTAAACGGAAGGAAAAACAATGCAAAATTTAGTGCGGTACCCCGTACTAGATTAACTTCAAAAACGGATATTAAAGAGAAATAGCATACCTGTTTAATTATCCTTATCGCTGTGGTAGCCAGGAACAAAAAATCATTGAATCACAACACTATTCCGAATTATCACAACACTAACACTTACTTCAGAGATCACTTCAAATCACGAAGACTATTCCCAACCGAGTACCAAACGACTAAGAACTGGCAGGTGTACAATTCGATGGAAAAGGACCAATTGAAGAGCACCAAAATGTTTCGACTGAAGCATGGAGGAGGTTCAGAAGAGAAGTTACCACCACCCCCAAGAACCTTGGTCTACCCCCGAGGATAACCAGGAGGGTTTTTGGTGGACCGCATAAAGAGAAATGTGCAATGCCTGAATTTTGTGCGAAAATGCCTACCAGCGGCAGCCTTCCAATAAAGCCCATCTGGAAAGATGCACCTGGAGGGTAAATACCACATCTGTTAACACGTGCAATTTCACTTCCAGGTCAAAGAAACCGCATTTAGGCAATAAACACAAGTTGGGTGGTGCGCTAAGTAGGGATAGTAAAATATCCCGACTAAGGACCTTACCCACTACCCTTGGGTCCGCCACGTGTGCGGGTAACGGGTCTCCTGTCACTTAGGCTTTGAGGAAAGGGACAGCCAGAGGTGGGTTTTCCCAGCAGCAGTGCATACAACCAGTCTTATATACTTCCAACGGTTAACAAAATTCCATGGGAATCGTACTGAGAAGCGATCGAAGAAAATATTTTCCTTCTCTTCCAGCGTCACAATTTCGCTTAGTATCGCAGTCTGAAATTCATTCTCTCACTCTTTCTAGAGTAAATTCGGCCAAGAACAGAATATAATAGATAAAAACATAGTAAACTCTTCATTTTTTAAATCCTTATCAATAAAACATTGGAAAAGACATCTTTTACAATGTGTCTCCACTGTGACGAAGGTCGCGAGTCTAGTCCCGACGTTCACGTCCGCGGCAGAGAGTCATATAAGTCATTGTCATTCACTTATTTGCAAATATTTGCAGCTAAATCCTTTACTAATATCTTTCTAATATAACCCACTCTTGCCACTATAAGAATCTCTGAGTCACTCGGTGTCACTCTTTTTATAATCCAACGTTTATGCGAAATTTGCGAGAAAAAATGATTTTTCTTGAAGAACTCCTTCAGCGATCATCACAACGACTACAAGATTGAAACCTAGTTTTTCTCATGGTAAAGTGTCCATATAATTATAGTCCAGACTCATATTTACCAATTTTTAATACGAAATAGAGCAAAGAAATTGTTAAAAATGTGTATTTTTTCGAAAAAATTAAAAGAGCGTGGTTTAGCTAAAATTAGCTCTACTTTGAAGCAATTCACTAAACTTAACAAAGCTTTTTATGCAAAAATAAGTGTGCGGTAGGATTCCCCGGACATTTTGCTACAAGAACTACATATTTAAAGTGAGTTTCAAGAAAGTCGAAAAAATGACTTTTGTCCGCCTTTTTTCGGATCCGGACCACTGTGAGGCGGCGCTTGCTCCTGGATTATTTCCTCTCTCCAGATGCAGATTTTTTTCTTATTCGCATAAAACCCGGGGATTTTTTCTGCATCTTTTTGTGCACCACTGAGTGCAAATGAGGACCACTGTTGAAAGCCGCAGCGGCCAGTTCGCTCCATATGAATCCATTCTAAGGGCAAAATTAACTCTTTTCCCTCCTATGTATTTTGCGACGCATGAATTGTATAACACAGCCAGATTATTCTTTACATTGCGTATCAAACTGGAAAAATGTCTAGCGAGGAGGCATTGGCAGACATAGAATCATCCCAAATGCCGCAGCTCTCTAATGGAGGCACCAAATTCACTTCCCCCTGCTTGACTCCTTCGCAAAAGTAGAATGATTCGCATTGCCGACGCCCTCCAAATATGTGATAAGGCCCATTCCTTATGTCTTTTTGCAGCTCGGCAACTTTCATTGTTTGCTCACTTTCAGAGCGGTGTTGAATTGCCGAAGTTACAGCAGTTGTAAATCGGAATAAGTTATCTCCGACAGCCTTCCTGAGGGATATTAGCTCACGCCCTCGGACATTCCTGGGCCTCTTCACCGTAAGAATCATTCAGCCGATTACAATAATCCCGTAACAGGTGATTCGTGCAGTCAATTGTTTTAACTGGGTGCTCTTATGTCGTAAGGCATTGCTCTGAAAAGTTTTTACCATCGCACTGCTATCGCAATCACCTGTAGAGATATACTTTTTTTTAATTTAGCTATCTGTGACAATGAAATATATATTGTGTTTCAAGCATCATATGCAGAGATTAGATAATTGCTTTCGAACCTTCAGTGATGTACCCATTATGTGAACACTAAAGTTCCTTGAGTATTAACCCATTTATTTGGTTTATTTTAGGCTTTGCATTTCCACGCTCTTCCCAAATCCCTCGGTTATTGCATCGGCCTCCAACACCATTGAAGAATCTGTCCAGTTACGGTAGCAGAGGTGCTCCCTCGAGTCATCATTACTCCCTCTACTTCCCTCATAGGCAATATACAGAACAGTACTTATTTCTTACACCAATAAAAAGAACCTTTATCGTCCTGTATCCAAAGATGCCACTCCCATGTCACTCCCATATTCAAAAGCGATGATAAGGAACAGTCATCGAACTACAGGCCGATATCTCTCACATCTATCTCTTACAAAGTCCTTGAACATATAATTGTAAGTTCAGTTATAAGACACCTCGATATGCAGGACTTGTTAACATAAATGCAACACGGATTCAGAAAGGGAAGATCATGTGAAACTCAATTAACACTTTTTGCCCACGATATTTTAGTTTCGGGTGAACATAACATCTACAGAATATTCTGCAAGCCACTTCAAGGATGTGTGGCAGGGGGTGAGTAGTCACTAACATACATTACGCTAAACCTTAAAGTTAGTGTATCTACGACTAATGATGCATTAGCATTAATCGCTAACGCTTGTCACGAGGCGAAGCCTCACAAGAATGCATTACACTATAGATATATGGACTACATAAATGGGCAGAGATTCAAGAGTTAAGCGACTACATACGGCATCGAACGAAGTACAACGAAGCAGATAGGACACAATTATTAGGGAAAATACTACTACTAAGAGCTACACTACCTATCGACAAACCTAGTTAAAAGTCTCATTGGCAGCTGTTATGGTCTCTTATCGTTCACGGAAAAAATTAAATTTTAAATCTGTCCGTTCTGCAGTCTAGTTCCTTAATTTTATTCACATTATCTGATCGCCCGTATAAGTATGTCGGATTTAGTAAATTATTATTACCTTCGCCAGGGAATCTACATCTACGAAGTACCGTGCAAGACACCACTAGGATAGGTGGCACGGGGTGATTCCACACCAGGCATGCTGCTCTCTTCCCAGCCCAAGCCAGAACCTCGCACGCTCCCCCTGGCGCTAAGCGGAGGCCAAAGCATTCAGGAGAACAGTGCGCAGTCCAACCGGAAACTGGGAGATTGCTACGTAAATGAACGTGCAAACATGTAGTACACTGCTAAAGACACATCTAGTGGTTAATATTACTGATACTGTTAATTTATGAATGCTACGAGATACTACTTCATGCAGGGAACAAAATAAAATAATGCCAGACAAATCGACCGGTGTGAAATGTTAGTAATGATGTGGTTTTATGAAACACAAGTGAAGATTCTACTCTGCCTATTGAGGGTAGGAGTTTCATATGATTGATCAATCGCAACTATTATGATCCCTTATTGTACGTTGGAAAAATGGCATTTTAAATCTATCGCTTCGGCAGTCCTTTATTTTATTCCTGTGATCGCTTCTACCGTAGTACGTTGGCTCTAGCAGCATATGTTGAACCTTCGGCAAAAAATTGTCTGCTCCGATCTTGCGCAAAAGATTTAATCTGTATTTCTCCCTCCGATCTGTTAGAGATTCCCACCCCAATTCCTTCAACAATTCGGTAGCACTGCTAAGTTTATCGTAACAACTTTTCACAAATCTTGCTGCCCTCCGCTGTATTCGATCTATTTCAGAGATTAGTCCTACTTCGTAAGGGTCCCATATGCTAGCGGCACACTCCAAGTGAGGTCTCACGAGTGAGAAATAACATCGCTCTTCAACCTTCTCGTCGGATTTTCCTAATATTCTTTTGATAAATCCCAATTTGCGACTAGCCTGTCCGCAGATTTCCCGGACGTGTTTCCCACAAGACAGGTCCTGAGTAAGGGTCGCACCTAAGTATTTAACTGACTCTACATTTAATAAGTCTGTTCGATTAATTGTGCACGTTTCGTTGACCGAGTTACTCTTTTTTACAAAAATTCATAACAACGCAATTTTTAAAATTCAATTGTAACTGCCAAGTATTTTACCATTCATTTATAGCATCTGGGTCTTTTTGTAACGGAGTTTTGTCAGACCCATTGCCTAGATCCCTGTACAACACAGCGTCATCTGCGAAGAGGCGAATTTTGCTCGTAACAACTGTAGTGATGTCATTAATATACGAAAGGAACAATAAGGGACCAATGACACTTCCCTGGGGTACACCTGAATCAGGGGCGGATTAAGGTCGATGTTTTGGGGGGGGTACATGACTTTTCGCGGCGCCAGGGGGGTATGCAATACCTCTCAACGAAACGGGGTTCCGGGTGGACCTCCCTTGGAAAATTAAAAGAAATGAAGCGCTTGGAAAGTAGTTTAGGTGTGGCTATATTTTATAGTAGATGTGATAAATTATTGAGTAAAGCTCTCGAATCGCATTTTTAAAAAGTCAAAAAACGATGTAAAAAATGCCATTTTTGTGAAGATACGGGTCTACCGGGTTTTATACCGCGTCGGTCCATGTTTCCTCGGACGGCAGTTTCAGTCGGCTTCTTCAAGTCGGTGAAGTGAAGGTGCACCCATTCGTCGTCTTATATATCTCACCTGTTGGAGTCAGGTCTAACGCTTGAGATATATAAGACGACCAATGACTGCACCTTCACTCTACCGACCAGAAGAAGCCGACTTCAACGCCGACGAAACTGTCGACCAAAGAATCAGACCAACGCGGTGTAAAACGCGGAAGACCTGCATCTTCAAATCAATCAACTCCTTTCTTCTTTAATGCTGTAAAAATGAAAATTGGTTGGAATCAGCGGCGCAACAACCCCCCGAATCGTGTAGGGAGCAAATTCCTTGAAAAATCTGTATAAGCTAGCTAAGCGGGGGGCGAAGAGAGTTTGCAAATATATTTTCACCCAAATCGTAAAAAAGTTTTGCGCAGTGTTCGAAATCAGAGCGGAGTCGCTAGGGATGAAGGCGCAAATAATTTTGCAAATCAGGCAGTGTCCATTAAAAAGTGAGCCACAACCTCGGATTTCTGGGGGGGCTAGCCCCCCCCCCAAAATCGTGCCGTCCCTCCCGTTGTTGCGCGTCTGGTAGGAATGAAATAAAAAAATAAGTATTCAGAAAATACTTTTTTCCTTTCATATTATTATTTCATTAGCAAAAGTCAAAATGATAACATTCAAATAAGAACTGCTAGGGTGTAGAATACATTTATAATAGTTTTAACAACGACTAAAACAAGTAGGCCCTACTTAATATTAAAATAAATGAAATAAACAAAGTATAGGATTTTGCTTGGAGGTAATATAGTCACCCTCACAAATACAGATATACGGGCTGACGTAGATTAAGAAAATATTATTAATTGTAATGTTTTGAGCTCCAATTTTAATGCAAATAGCTTAGATCTTGACAGTAGGTATAAGACTTATGTATACATATTACAATAGCAAACTTTGCTTTCTTGTTTCTTTCTGCTCATCAAGCCGGTTTTATACATTATTATCGGGGCCTAAATGAATATGACGGTGGATGTACAACATAGCAATGCCGTTTAAGCGACTTTCACCGCATCTTGATCGCACGTAACTTTTCAGAAGGCGTAGAGCAGAAGTTACCGTAATTCGTCAACGGCTCTTCCAATGATAAATGCACCGTCGCGTCGTCCCGATGACCTCTGAATGGTATGTTCTGACGGCCAAGAAAAATTACAATTTTTAGTATCATCTTCAGGTTTTCTCTATTTTCCTTGATTTTCTCCCTTCTGTAGCAGTCCAGTTGGCTTGTGATTTAATTTTATGGTCTTTTGTATTTTTCCAGAAATTTCAGGGCCAGCAGCACTGCACCTTTTTGATAGACTGTGTGTTGGTGGTTTTCCAGATCAGCTTGTTTCCCTAGAAGTTTTGAAAACTTCTTTAATGGCTCTGTAACGAGGGATCTTAACTGCAAATTTTTAATGCAAGCTGCCGTTCGTTGGACAAAAAATGGCAGTACCTACAAAAATGTCCACTCATTGATGGAGAAACCACAATCCAAGAATACTTTTCAAGATGCTCCCTCCTCACGTAACGACGCTCTTCCGCGGTTCCCTTCCTATGAGTTGAAAAGGGATGCTTGTAGTCGCTTGTGGGTGTCCAAGGGTTATCCAAAATTTTGCTATTATCTTATCATCAGGTCTTTCCTTTCCTGGTACAATGAAGAGACCTATGCCACAGTTTAAAATTTCAGCCAAAGGAAGTGAAGAAATTGAAGCTTCAGTCAATGTTTCGTGATTTGTTTGAATAAATGTCAATGTTTGAATACAGTCAAATTCAATTTGAATTCAGTTTGAATACAGATTTTGGCGAAAAACACCTGTTTGAACACAGTTTGAAATGTAGTTGACTGGGAAATTTTTATTAGGGTACGTGGAGGTGATTGTAAAAGGACCATGGGCTCAGCTTGAGTCTCATTGTCAGTTGTGCAACATGAAGGCATGGTGTTCAAAAATTGTATATTTCCTCCTGCTACTTCTAGCGTCTTCTGTTTTTGGACCCAAAATATGATCTACGAAGGTCCGCAGAGGCACAGTTATTGTCCCGCTTTGTACCAGGCCTACTAGAAGAGGACGCCTGTAAACAAAAGTAAGCCTTAGCTATTCCTTCTGCGACGAGTTGCAAAAAAACTTTATAAGCATGTCTTTTTCTCACCCTCTAGCGTAATACTTGAAAATAATTTGGCTTTACTTAGAGGGTCCTCAATTTAACTGCTATCAAAAGGAGAGGGGTCAAAACTACGATGGGTGGGCCTCTTACAATATTTATATGGTAACACAATGAAAATGAAAGTCTTGTAAATAGTTGGGTGTTCAATTCATTGATCAAAAATTAGATCAATAGCAATAGAGGCTAATGTGGGCCCGAGCCTAACGTCCGACCCTAATGGCGAGCGCGAGAAAGCGCAAATAAGTTATGTCGTTATAATTTATCGATTGAACTTACCATATGTGGCTGAAAGGTTGATTTTCACGTCAGGTATATCACAGAATAAAGGAAAAAGGACGCAGGGTCCTAAACATGTGAAGACCTCTTGGATTTGTCACTCACTACAACTGGAACAATACAGAAGGGCGTGGAAAACTGTATTCTCCTCTCGCAGATGCACTACGGCTCAGTTGCCCAAACACGCGGCACAATTCTCTGCATACATAAAGTATACCTTATAATATTTCCGTGGCGGCACCAAAGCTTTCACAGCAAGAGACCTACAAAAGTATGTACAATTGCGAACATCGAGGATACTGTGCTTATTTAGACAAGTAGCTTTGAGATATTTTCCATTTTTCTTTAAACATTGTATATTGAGCTGGTGAAATAAAATCTTGCATTGGAGAACCATCTTAATGATGACCATCTTTTCTATTTAACCCAGGAATTACGGGCCCCCCCCCCTTAATCCGCCCCTGCACCTGATGTAACTTTCACTAAATCTGAACTAACGCCATCTAGAACTACCCCTTTTTTGAAATCTAGAAATATTGCGTCTACTTGTACAAGCTTTTCTCCCGGGGAAAGAATGTCGTGAAGGAAGAGGGCCAACTGGGTTCGCAAGACCTGACTTTCCGGAATCCGTGCTGATTTTGCGTTTACAAGTTGTGAATGTCCAAGTACCCCATAATCGAACTGACGATTATATGTTCCAATATCTTGCACGAGATAGACGTAAGGTAAATCGGTCTATTGTTACTGGGCTCTTCTTTATCATCACTTTAAAATATTGGTGTAACATTCACGATTTTCCAATCGTAAGGAACACGATGTTGTGTTAGAGATTTTTCAAATATATTTTTCAGGTACGGTGCTACTTCTGATACTAATTATTTATAAACTAGGGCGGTAATTTGATGGGGACCGGTGATTTTTTGGAATTAATTGATTTCAGATGACTTTCTATTCCACGACCAGTGATAATAATAAACTACGTTGGGTGCTAATATAGCCTAGACATTGTAGCGGTGTCGTTTGGAGAGCATTTTGTGTAGACGCTTTGAAAAAAGGTGTTGAGGATATTTGCTTTATTTAATTTGTCGTTTGCTCTACCTCCAAGATTGTTCTTTCATGACGTTACTGTTGATTTGCAGCCTTGAACCTCCCTCACGTATGACCAAAATGTCTTTGGGTTATCCTCTAAATATTCGCCCATTATTTTATTTTTGAATTCCGTTAATGCTTTTTGAAAGGCCGCCTTAGCTGCTGTTTTCGCCTTCTTGTATTTTTCGCATAACTTCTTATACTCTTCTTCGGGGAGACCCTGACGTGCGTTCTTCATTTTTGCGTGCCGGATTCGTTGTCGCTTGAGAGATTTCCGGACAGCCGCATTATACCACCTGGGTTAAGTATTGACCTTTTTAAGTTTATATGGTATTTCGCTAGTTATGGCTAGTCGTGTGATGCTACGAAAAGTTTTCCATGTATAGTCAGTACAACGGTTTTCACTAATATCATTAAATGTTTTATACGAGGTCAATAACTAGTTTTAAACCTTCGAAATCCGCTTGTGAAATTAATATACCCTCCTCTTTATGGGTGCCTTTTTGTCAGTACTAACATGGAATCTAGCTTGTATTGCTCTGTGATCACTAATTCCGTTCATTGTTACTACGTTGGAAGCTTTCAGGTATGTTGGTCGCCAAAAGATCTAGAACGTTGTTTCCTCTGGTCGGTGTTGTGACTAATTGATGTAAGGTATTAGAAGTGAATTTGTGGAGTAGAATGTCGCATAACTCTTTATCTTTGCCGCCATTTTTGAAACTATTTGTCTTCCAGTCAATCGAGAGAACGTTGAAATCACCACCGATAATTATGTTATTTTCGTTATTTAGACGTGTGAGACGTTTCACCTGTCTATCCAACTCTAGAACTGAGTTTAAGTCTGCATCGGGTGGTCTATAATATGAGCAAATAAAAATTCTTTTTGTTGAGCATTTAATGGAACACCACACACTCTATAAATCATTACGTTATCATCATTACGTCAAATCGGGTTGGAACTTACACATATCAGGTTAAGTCTAAATTTCATTCGAAACCTTTCATGTATAAGAATGTCTTTATTAGTACCAATGCGCATAGCATGAGAACAAAATGGTAACTTATGGAAATTCGTCAAAAGTTAACAAAATGACGAGTTACCATAGCTCTATTAACGTCCAGAAATTTCAAGTATCCTTGATCCAGAACCTTGGTCCAGAACATCTCTGTTCGGGTTTTCATTGTTGAAATCCATTTTGATACCACAAATTCTACATTTCATGTGAAAGGTACTGATAAAACCTCTGCGTGTTTCTATAGTCACCTCCAAATCATGCAGTGGAATGGCTCATGATTCCCAAGTCTTTTTAAAGTTTTCAATAGATATTCCACATCAAAAATCCTCCTTACTCTAGGATTTCGAAGAATTTCCGGGTATTATTTTTCGGCGTCTGATTTGGATAAAAATTAATTAGACTATGGTGGAAATTTTACTGCAAATTGTTGCAGGAAAAAATTATTAAAAATAAATGGTTTGTGGAGTCAATATCATTCCATAGGAGTCACATAAGAACTTACGGAAAAGGAAAACAAAGTTTTAATGCACTAATTTATAGGGTCCATGAGAAAGGTGATCAGCCGACCGATCTTGTGAAAACCGTGTTAATTACCATGAAAAAATGGGGAATTTATTGAAATCTTAAGACGATAGGAAAATGGACATTGCCTAAAGGCTTTTGCTATCATATCTCTTGGTTCTTTACTTCCCCTTTTCTTGCCTGCCACTCATGTTCACGCATGAGGGAATGGAAAATACCATGACACACCGTTGGTTTTCAACAACGGTGACATGTGAAACGTTCCGGGACAACCTTTTTTTTCTATTTGTTGTAGACCTATTATCGAGCATGAGTTAGGGAGGATCAGGACTTTACTGTCCCTCTTTAAAAATTTCGTGGTTGAATTTCTATGTGGTTTCAACTGTGTGGAAATTTAAACTGTGGTTGAATTTCTAACCACGGTTACTAGGTTAACACGGTAACGCGAGTTAGAAGTGGTAATGGGGACGCTATATAATAGTGGTACATATATTAACAAGTGACGAACGTGTTTCACATGTGGACTGTGCTGAGATTCCGCCACGGAAGTTTTGAATGGAAAGATATACAATCGGCCCCTGGCAGGTCATTCGCTACGTGGGTCACTACTTCCCTCTTGGAACGCAGGCCGGCCACCCAGCATTCTCTAACATCTGTCAAAAAGGGCGTAGTAAAAACCATGAATGTCGGCGCAGAAATTATGTGCATTCGAGTTTGGGTACAAATAACATATTAACTATAAGGCCTACAGAAAAATTAATCACACCATAATATTCCTTTTTTAATTATGCGTTATTTGATGATAAAGCTAAATTTTAGAAACGCATTTAAATTTATTTACTGCAGAACGGACAGATTTAAAATGTATTTTTTCCTGCGAACAATAAGGGACCATAACAGCTGCCAATGAGACTTTTAACTAGGTTTGTCGATAGGTAGTGTAGCTCTTAGTAGTAATAGTTCTCCCTAATAATTGTATTCTATCTGCTTCTTTGTACTTACAGCATGCCATATATGTTTTCGCTACAACTCTTGAATCTCTGCCCATTTATGTAGTCCATATATCTATAGTGTAATGCATTCTTGTGAGGCTTCGCCTCGTGACAAGCGTTAGCGATTAATGCTAATGCATCATTAGTCGTAGATACACTAACTTTAGGGTTTAGCGTAATGTATGTTAGTGACTACTCACCCCCTGCCACACACCCTTGAAGTGGCTAGCAGGATATTCTGTAGATGTAGAAGGTAGTTAATGTACTCACTATTATTCATCCTAAGTAACAGGCATGATTATGACGGGTCAAGGATTTTCACAAATGGCCGAATTTTATTCAGTGCTTGATATGCCATGCATGACAAATAGCATCTTTTAAAAGAAACAGGAGGCTGTTGCATCTGCAGTGCACGATTAAGCTTGGGACCAAATGACTTTTGCGGGAAAGGAAGTGGCTGAACTGGCCAGGAGAATTAGATGAGAGCGGCTGGCGTATGATCACAGTCGTTTGTGATGAATCTTGGGGGAAGAGATCGTGCAGGAATAATTACTCTTCGCTCTCTGGAGTTGTACGTTTGGCGCAAGTGTTTGCATAATTTTGTAAGAGTAAGTAGTCATTATATAATTATAATTTATTGATCACATTGAATTAGGTTTGTCGATAGATAGTGTAGCGCTTAGTAGTAGTTGTATTAGTACTCCCTAATACTTGAATCCTTATCTGCTACCTAGTACTAACAGCACGCCGTGCATGTTTTCAGCATAGTTCTCGAGTCTCTGTCCGCTTGTGTAGTTGCAAAATACATATATGTAATGGCCTCAAAATCCGGAGGCCATTAGCAAAATATGTCGCGGAGGACAGGGCTGTTTGCGAGACAGAGGAAAGAGCGCAAACAGCCCTGTTTTTCCCCGAGGCGAGAGAAGGGAGGCGGACCAGCTGGCTGACAAATAATAATAGAGACGGAGGCGCGGGAATAACCCGCGAAACAAACACCATTAACGGAGCACTCGCGGGCACCAAGTCTCCCGGATTTTAGTTATTATTCGGAAAACACCTTTTTTAACAAGTCATCCCCCCCCTGTTTGCCACCGTCTCTACGTCATTCGGGAGACGGGACAAACATATCGAAGAGTATATAGAGGTCAGGTTTAAAGAGCTTTTCTTCTTCTTCCGAAGAAGATGTAACAGCAATCAGTTCGTTGTCTCTACCTTTGACTAAATTAAGATGTGGAATCTATTTGAATTGAAGTCACGGTGACTAGGTGAATTGTTCTTGTCTTTTAATTGAGTGTCTACGTCCCAGTGAATGGATAAACAGTGATGTGTATCATTATTCTTCATTCAGTGAATTTTGCCACCCCATGTTTCATCTATTAATTTCTCTGCATTGTTGTGTCCAATATGATTTTGTTGAAATAGTAATTAATCCGTCTATATTTCAGGAAGATAATGACTAATTAGCAATAGGCATTAGGATTTGTCATTGGCAGATATTATTGTGTTATTGTAGAATACCATAAATTGTGAGTGTGGTTGGTTGTTTACGTCCAAGTGAAAGGGTGATTATTTGTTGTCTACTTATACAATTTATGTTGTTTCACTATCCTTCATTCAGTAAATTTTACCACCTCAAAAGTTGTGTTTTCATTTACTCGACTTGATGTCAATACCATGGATTGTTCCTCTATTTGAGTGCCGCTGTGTGTGTCTGGAGAAATATATCTCACGGTAGGTATTCATGTATGCTACAATAAAGCCCTTGACAAGCGGTAAATGGTCTTCTAAAAGTGAGCTACATAAGTATTTGTATTCGACGTGATGGGACGAACATTGTGTTTAATAGTGTGTTGTGTTGGTTAGCGCGTTAATGCCAGGGACTGGCTCGAGGATAGTAATTGTGTCAATAAATATCAAATCAATTTGTCTGAAGTTAGGTATATATACCAAGATTTCATATTTGTCTGAGCGTAGTTATAGTAAATGACCTTAGAAGTGATAGGATTGAGTGTGGGTCACCGTTAATTGCTAAATCTGTGCAGAAAAAAGTAAATAAAATGTATTCAGATGTAGGATATAATCCTTGTTCAATTTTATTTCCAGAATTTATAAAATCTAGATGCAGATTTATTCCTTTTTGTGATGATGGGACGAAGGTTGTGTTAAAACGCCGACACTCATTTAAGGTGATTGAAAGTTAATATTTATCAACTAATTACAATCTCCTTGCACCCAACTATTGCACTTTCGGTGCAGGAAATTTCTCACACTAAAGATGATACACTTAAGGAATCGCGAATCGACGAAATACATGTCGGTCGGCCTACCGTGGGCTTCAAAATCGTCGGTGGGATCACCCCGGCTGACCGACGATTGTCGGTCAAGTTATCGATGAGTATCGGTAGAAGGTGCCACCGGAATAGCTCTTGACCGACATGTGTCGGTCGGGCGAGTTAGCGACACCGATAGGTGTCGGTGCCGAACGACACTGTCCGAACCGCAAGCTCTCCTTTGCTTCGCCTTGCGAACTTTGTCATTTCTCGTTCCTCGCTCTCTAGCCCAAGAACGGGCCAAGTCATAGCCAAATTCCTCGAACTAGCCCGCTCTCGCAATTATAGTTTCCTCCTCCCTCAGGGGATTTGGAAATACCACGCGTTTTCGCGAGTGACTACCATTGTAGCAAGTTAGCACAGTCCGTCGTCAGCCAGAGCCGTCCAGCCCTCCTCCCGCCTCCAGAACAACAGCGACCAGCTACGCAGCCCAGAGAGAGACAGATAAAAAGGTGGATACCCTCTTCTATTGTTAAAATTCAATCCATGTACCTTTATTGATACCCGACGCCAAGGGCAAGATCCCACGTATCCGTGTTCGAGCCTCGGCGGCGCTCCCGCCCGGGGTCCGGTCACGACATATATACTAACGGTCCCTCTCCATTGGTAGCATATCTGCAGTGTAAAGCAATCTTGTAAGGCTTCCAAATGTGTCATGTAAATATGTAATTGTCCAATATTTCAATAAATTCGTTTAATTTTTATCGATTGGTGTTTTTACTGATCGAGGTGAGTGGTCCCGGCAGGTGAACAGTAGGGACTTAGCGACCAATGTTGGTGGATAATAAACCGCGTACCTACCTAAGGGATTTCCCCGCGTATGAACCGAGTGCTAACTTTTTGAAAAGGTTTCGAAGCACGAATGGTAGTCCAGGGTAACAAAGAGTGGGTATGCGTCTAAACGGCCACCAGAGAAGGGGTGAAGGCCAGGAAACAAAGCTTGTGGGCACAATAGGAACGACTGGTGTTGAGATCACATTCGAAGTGGGAAAAGGAAGAGACCCAAACTTGTTAATCCGACATGCGGCACTACGGGACCATAGTCCAGGCTGGGCTCTCAAGCAGGTAGGGATGGAAAAACCAGAATCCGCCTCCATTCATTTTTTCTCATTGTCTTTTGCTTTGCTTTCTGTCTTTCACAAATATTCTATCCGAATCCACTTACCTGGCGTGTACATACGTGGTTCTGCCTTCGGGAAGGACTGGGAAAACCAACTGAAAGGATGGCAATGCTTTCGGATCATGAAAGACGTGGGGGGAATGGGGGTGGTAGTGGTCTGGCTGGGTGAGGACAGGAAAAACCACGGGATTATGAAAACAGAGGTCTGCCGCCATAAATGAGGAAAAAAGAAGACTTAGTGGGGCAGCAAGGGGTATAACCAACTGGAGAACCAATGGTACGCATTTGCAAATGACGGAAGGCTAAGAAGAGCAGTGGACACATACGACAAAGCAAGGAAATGATCATCTCGGGGGAGGAGAGATAAGTAAGTTAAAAGAATCACGTTTGAGCTCTCAAGTAAGAAGCCCAGCTGGATGCGAGGAGGGAATGCGCGTGATTGGAATAGGGTTTTTCGAAGGAGGAAATTGATGAGACGAGGGGGAAATGGTGGAGGTAGTATCGTGAAAGGAGTTGAGGATAATTTTTTCAGAAAAAAGGAAATTACCTATTACTTAAAATATAGGTTGGGGTTAAGAAAATAGAATCACTTAGTCGAGGGGAGACTGCGGGCGTAAGAACCATTACAATTCCCGAACGCAATTCACTATGCCGATCATTTTTCCCAATGCCATTAATCTTTCCCATGCAATACATTACTCTATTACCCTATCATACGCCATCTCTATAAATCTGCCTTTTTGACGTCCTCTAGCACTTAATGAAGTGCGAACAGCTGATCACTACATCTCCTCCTAGGCATAAACCCATGCGTACGCCCCAGATTCCGTCAAAAGCAATCTTCCTCACTCATTCGATTAATAAAAAAAATAATACCACAGTAATTTTGCTCTCTGGACCCGATTCCTTCACCCAAATCCAATAACCGTATAGCGTAACCGTTCATATCATTCGACAAGCATACATTGCATTGCATGCACACAAATCGTTTTAATTCCGCAGCCGCTGGAATTTGATGTTTTCATTTTACATCACCTCATATTCGGGAAATTAAAACGAAAAGAACAAATTTCCTGAAAAGCATCGCGAGTCCATCCCGAGACTGCTGAAATTCAATGGCGGTCCTTGCTTTTTCAAATGTGGAACTAAGACGCGTACCGAGTAGTTTTTCGGAGTTAGGAGTGTTTTGGGTTTAATATAATTTCCAGCGTGTTTGAAATGAACCTACTTTACTCTTAAACTGAATGGCATTGGGCAATAATGGAAATTTACTAAGTTGTTTAGAGACAGTTGAGACAGAAGCAAAAGCACGAAGTTGTCATTCCATATCTTACATTTTTCTGGAAACAAAAGCAACATCGCATCATGTTCGATCCATATCAGTCTTCCGAACTGCCACTAAAAGGTGCATACACGCATTTTATATCACTATATCGTTATCACAAGCAATTGCATTTAGATAGCATTACCTACGGGAGTGTTATGGAGGTGACTTAGTTGCGTCTGCAGCGTTTCTTTGTTATTGGACTATTCTGGCCGCGAGTAACTTTCCTTTCTATTACAATTGCATATATGACGGAAAAGATCAATGGTATACATGAGTTCACGTTGTGGAAATTCATCTTAATAAAAAGAGGGAAATTTGTAATTTTCCACGTGAAATACGTTGAAACCGGCTGAGTGAAGAATAAAATAGTGTGGAATATTACAAAGTTCTCTCTATTTATATGACGGAAATTTGCCTTATATCGTAAATCTATAAAATATGAAAGTCTCTCAAGTTTCTGATCAATGGATACGAAGTTATAATTTTTTATTTATTTATTTATTTATTTCATTTTAAGTTCACCCAACATGAAACACAATAACAGGGTAAACTATTTTCACAGTTAATCATAATAACAAAATAATACAAAAGAACTTAATACAATAATGATACAAATAATTAACAAAACAGTCTAGGCTGGCTGAACTTTTCATTCAAAATTCTGTACAAAATATAATCTTGATATGGACCACAACCTAAGGCCTGGACTTAATTCAAAGAAACAACGGCATGTGGAAATGAGAAGTCACTAATCGACGGTCTTCCACTTCAACAGTATGAGGAAAGTCAAACAGAAAATAATGGAGATTGAAATAAGATACGGTTATTTGCCTTCTGCCAGATTCCTGTCCATCTACTACTCTCTCATCCAAGGCACATTGATGGAGATCTCTCGCTGAAGTTGTTTCCTCTGCCTGTAGCGACTACATCCTGGTTGTGGTGATTCTGGCCTAGGCGGAGCGGAAAGAACATTAAAGAGAATTATAAATGCTTTCATAGGATGGTTTTTTCAGAATATCTAGATTTTAACCAATCGTAGGTCATATACCTTTCATGAACTACTTCCTCCTCATTTTCATTTAAGGTAGTTTGAGCGAAAAATCACTTCACCCAGAATTTGATGAACTTGGCCTCATTTGAAAGAAAAAACTCTCATACATCGAATGATATCAAAATATCAACCCCTTACCGAACTACTTTTCGTGCAATTTGCCTGAAAATACAAGCTGTTTTGCATGGGATGGATTACGGCTCTGATGGCTCCAGAGGGAGAATATTGAATAAAATAGGAAATTTGTAAAACCTAGATTTCGTCAATAAACTAACGGTGTGTAGTTTGTATGTTTTCTCAACTATTTATAAAAATTGGTCTATTGCTCACCGAATTAATATCTACAGAATCGCAAAAAAAGCTGCTGTTTTGAAGGGTTTTTAGCTGTACGGCGTGAAAAAATGAGTCAAGTTATAGACTCATGTAGCTTTATTCATTTAATTACTGAGAATTTTAGTCATATCTTTGCGCCATTAATATTAAAATATTTAGTTCATATTTCTTACAGACGCTTAAATAAAAAAATAAAATTTGAATACGATCTCCATTATGGCCAGGGAAATATCTCGCTCAAACTTCCTTAAATGAATATCGCTTTCGGCGCTGCCAATGCGCGTCATGGGCTACTCCATAAAATAAATTATAAAGGTTAAAAACGTTACAAACATATAATGCATGGGCTCGTGTATAAAAAAATCATCTCACAGAACCATTGGTATATTGGCACCTGAAGGAAAGGTAAGCGACTTTTTAGATACTATGAATATACGGAGCCCAATCAGATAAATACAGAGTAAATTCCTCGATACTTCCGTAAAGTGTCGTCTGGCTATTTACTTGTCACTATTTTTTCTCACATATTTGCTTATTGTAGAATCGCTGAACATGCGAAGGGCAGAGGGTTAGAAAATGATTATCCATAGCGAAAATGAAAAAATTTTAACTTCGTGGTTCTACAACGATCTTTTTTTTAGCACGACCCAACACCTGGTACCTAGTAGCACCTGATGATGACGTTGTACTACATCTACATCTACATGTTACCCTGCGAGCCACCTCTAGGTTGTTTGGCAGGGGGTGACAAGTCACCAAAATGCAGCATGCAAGCGGACCGCCACATGCACACCGCACGGTCATGAATATTAAGGATACTAACCAATTCCATCATTAACTAAAAACCAACATGCAGCATGCAAGAGAATCCCCACATGCACGCCACACATGTACGATGACACATAATATTCTACATGCTACTCAAGAGGGCAATCTGCCTATGAAGCTAGAACATGCAAAACATGCTGTAAGAAACACCATAAAACTCCGTAAACATGCTTTAAGAAATACATAAGTTAGTAAGCTACACTACCAGTCAACTAATCTATTTCTAAGTCCTTACACAGCCGTTATAGTCTCTTATCGCTCGCGGAAAAAACGACATTTTAAATCTATCTGTTCTACAGTCTATCTCTCTTATTTTATTTGTATGATCTAATCTACCATAGTACGTTGGCGGTCGTAAAATATGATCAACTTCGTCGGAAAATAAACTACTCTTGAATTTACATAATAGATTTAGTCTTGTTTTCAATCTACGGTCTGACAGTGATTCCCATCCGAGTTGTTCTAAGAGGTCAGTAACACTAACAAGATTATCGTAACGGCTTTTCACGTACATACCTGGCTGCTCTTCTCTGTACACGTTCTAACTCTGTTTTTAAGCCTGTTTCATGAGGATCCCAAACACTGGAAGCATATTCTAAATGGGGTCTAACGAGGGAGAAGTAGCTTATTTCTCTCACTTCGTCGTCGCACTTGCCTAGAATTCTTTTAACAAATCCCAATTTACGATTAGCTTGACCTGTTATTTCCCGAATATGTTTATTCCACGATAGATCATTATTGAGCCTAACTCCGAGATATTTTACGGATTCTACCGTCTCTAATTGGGTATCCTGAATAAAATAGCTCTGTTGTGGGGAGTTATTTTTCCCCCAGAATTTCATTACTACGCATTTTTTTCAAATTTAACTCTAGCTGCCACGCATCGCACCATGCTTGGATTGCAGTAAGGTCGTTCGTTAGTTTATCCTTATCTTCACTGCTACGGATTTCTCTGTATACTACAGCGTCGTCTGCAAATAATCGAAGTTTACTGTCTATTATTTCACCAATATCATTGATATAGAGTAGGAAGAGGAGTGGGCCTATGACACTACCCTGAGGGACGCCAGATGTGACTCTAACTTCGTTGGAGGCTATGCCGTCTAATACTACTCTTTGCACGCGATCGCTCAAAAGTTCTCTGATCCAGGAAATTACATCATCGTCTAGGCCGTATGATTTTAGTTTTACTAATAACTTTCCGTGGGGCACTTTATCAAATGCTTTTTTGAAATCAAGAAAAATCGCGTCCACTGGAATGTTGTCCTCTCCGGAGACTAATATATCGTGGGCAAACAGCGCTAACTGAGTTTCGCATGATCTACCTTTCCTGAATCCGTGTTGAGTTCTCATTAACAAGTTATGCGTGTCTAGGTGTTTCAATACTGAGCTGACAACAATGTGTTCAAGGATTTTGCATGAAATGGACGTTAAAGATATCGGTCTGTAATTACATGGCTGTTCCTTGTCTCCACTTTTGAATATGGGCGTTACATTGGCAATTTTCCAGTCATTTGGTACTCCGTGTTGCTTTATGGATTTTGTGAATATTTTACTACGCGGAAACCCGGATCATGCAATTCATCCGTGGAAAGCGGGCTAAATGCTAACAGTAGAAACCGTAACCGTAAAGGAGATAAATTTCCTCGGATTAACATCCTTGTAACGTACATGGAAGTCCTTTTCAATTGATATGGCTTGAAAATAGCCATAACGAAGGTTATGGAACAATAGCGCTTCCCAACACGCCCGCGCCGCGTCACAGCATTCCCCGTTGCCGGCGGTTAGATGCGGACTGGGCCGCACGATAGAAAAATCGATTTCATTTTCGGCGTCGCAAACGGTCGCAGATGATTTCTTCGGATTCACTCTCTAGAAGCTTTGTTATTATCGTGATGTAAGTATCTCTGTGTCCGTCGATGTCTATTTTTTTATTTTGTTACATAAAGGCGAAAAATGGACGAAAAACTGGGTCCGCCATTTTGTCATGTATCGATGACAAATATTACAAATTTTCCCAAAGAATAAGTAATATTTAATGAAAAAAAAAACAGATGTACCAAATAATTTCAGTTTTTATTCCGGAGCTTTACTACAAAAGGTTCAGCATTAGCTTGAACTTGTTAATTTTCGGAAAAAAATAATGCGGGCGATTTTTACGAAATTTGTCCAATTTTGAGATCATGTATATTGTCGACGCGTAAGAACTATGACAAATGTAATGCAACATCACATGCACCAATCTATGGAAAATTACTGTGCAAAGTTTCAATTTCCGGACTGAATAAAACCTGATTTTGGGTTTTGGCCAGCTTTTTTTTATTTCAGCCCACTGTGCGGCGGTCTGACTGAAGGATATGCCTAGAGATGATCTTAATTTATCAAGGGAGTAGTTGCGAAACTGTATATGGCGGTGCCTGATTATGGAGAGGAAGAAATTCATTGGTCTTTCAAGGAGTTTGAGCGTAGAAGGTGTGACAGTGGCCCAAATTTGGGAGCAGTATTCAAGTACTGGAGAAACACAGCCAAAGTCCGCTTCCGCTTCGTTTGTACAGTCTTCTTTTTGAAGCCTTTATGTTCCCTTTTTAACATTTTTCTTCCTGGACTAGGGAAAGATTTTAAGGGCGGAGCTTGCGTGTGTGTAATTGTGTCTATGAGTATCTGCTCATTAAATTATTATTTCTTCTTTATTCATGCTTGGGATTTAATCTCTATTTTTTGTTTTATATATTTTTTGGCATGGTATAATTATTAATATAACTATTTTTAAATAAATTTATTATTATTATTTATTTTTAAAAATATATATGTGTGTGTCAATCCCATTATTATTTTCTTTTTTATATCTTTTCTCTAAACATTGGTATGTTGTGGTGACTGTTTATGAGGTTGTTTAAAATATATATTTATTTTACTATTAATCCGGTAGGGGAGGTTCAAGATATCTTGGAGGTTGATGGGCTTCGGGTTGATTGGTTGGAAATAGGCGGGGGTCAAAATAGGGTGATCAAAAGGTTTTGTGGGTCCAGGTGAATTATTGAATGATGGATTTTCACTTTTTCCGCTTAGAGGGAAAGTGGGCTGTGGAAGAGAGAATGTTTTGGGGAGGGTTTAGGTCAGGGTCAATATTTAGGTTCCAAAGTTGGTTAAATAAAGGGTTTTGGTGTTTTTTGGGGGATTCTTTAAAGGTTTTGGATTTTTGGATGAGGTGCTCTGTAACGTATTGTATTCCTAGTTCATGGTGAAGACAGGAGTTGGAGTGAAACCATCTGGCGTTGGTGATCAAACTGACTGTTTTATTTTGAGTAATTTGAATTTGCAGATTTGGGAACTGGAGAGTGAAGCTACCTAGATTTGGTTGTCGTACATAGTAGCTGGCCTGATTATTGCTGTGTAAATGAGTTTTTTTTAATTTAGGGATACTTTACTTTTTCTGTTTAGCAACGGGTACAGTGAACTATGTATAGCGTGAAATTAGGTGATGGTTTTTTAAAATTTGGATGAAAATGGAGGGAAGAATCAATAATTAGGCCCAGGAATTTGGTGTGTTTTACTGTAGGGATTATGGTTTCGTTAAGGGTGAGTTTGGGACCCGAGGGGCTTACAGATCTTGTTTTTCGGTTGTGAAAGAATGGGACTTCTGAACATTTTGAGGGATTGACTTTTATTTTACATTTTGTGGCCCAGGCGTGATACTTATTGAGGTGGTCTTGTACGTTACGTCGGGCTACGGCAAGCTATCTATGGGATGAGGTTATTGTAGTGTCGTCGGCGAATAGGTATAGTTTTGTGTTGGCGGAGGTAGGGAGGTCGTTGGTTTATTTATTATAGAGGGTAGGGGACAGGACAGCTCCTTGTGGGACACCAGCGAGGATGGGATAAGACGGGGACTGACTGTTTTCCAGACTGACTGAGAAGATACGATTATTTAAGAATGAAGAATAAGATAGAAGACCGTTTCACAAAGATGGGGCAAGATTTATCTGTGGCTGCGGGTGGGCCGCGGCAGTTGATGCATCTCAGGTTCTCTCCAACCGGGTGGGTGCAGTGAGCGGCAAGATGGGGACCCGCACACCTGAGGCACACTGGGTCCAGCAGGCAGTAGTTTTTGATGTGGTCATATCGCCCACACCTGAGGAATTTCACCGGACCGCTGGGTCGGTGATGCTGCTCGATCGTGACCAGGACACCGCGGAGGGAATCTATTTTCTGCAATTTTTCTTCATCTAGTTTTTTAAAATACAATTTTAAAGAAATTAGTGGGTCTGGGTGATGTTATTCGATTTGGGACTTGGTTTTCGGATGGTAAAGGGCATGTGGTGGTTATTGTTTCAAACATTTCGATTTCTATATTGTGGGCTTTTATTTCTTCCACTATCAATTCTGAGGGAATTTGGTTGTGGAGTCATTTTATAACATAGATAGTTCTATTTTCGGAGGGAAGTGCATAGCAAAAAATTAAGCCGACTAAAGACATAGCACGTGAGGAAATGTTTTTTTGTGTTCACGGAAGAGAAGTTTAGTGTCAAATATAACCCCAAGTCTTTTTTAGTAGTGACTGGAGGAATAACTTGGCCTGAAATTTTATGAGTGTGTTTGAGTAGATTTACGGAGTGTGAAAGCTAAAACCGAAGACTTGGATGGGTTCATTTTTAGGGACCAACTATTGGTCCAATTAGCCAGGACATGGAGAGCATTTTGCACGGTAATGCTGTCATTAACATATCAATGCTATCATATATTCTCGGGAGAAATACTCGAGTTGTGTTCCTCTGCAGTGTGTGTATGTGTGTGAGGGTTTGTCGCTCTGTAAGTCGTTCCATCTCCGCGCGTTGTCTCTTTCAAGTTAAACATCTCGTGGCCAGTCTCCTCAATACAGAGACTACATATCGTCAAAACCCTTCAGGCTCGCGCTTCACGCACGGAATTCCCGAGCATTGCTAAATCCCTGTCTTGAGGATCGGGAACGCGTTCCTAGTTGGAAGTAATTTCATTGCACGGACAGGGTGAAAGTTCCCTAGTTCGCGATTACCATGGAACTGCAGTTCCGTGCCACCGACTCCTCAGCACCGCGCCGCCAACGCCGGCACTACCTCCCGCCTACACCCGCCCCTGAGAGAGACACCGGTCCAAAAAGGTTAAGTGCCATTTTCCTTTTAACCAAAAATGCAGCTTGTGCTCAATCATTGACTTCTGACTCCAAGGGCAACAAACCCACGAAATAAACCGTGTTCGAGTCCCGTCCCGCGGCGGGGCCCAGTCGCGACATGCTGAGTTATTTTCTAAAGAAATGCCAGGCATTAAAATAGATGACAATTAGGTACATATTCGTAGAAATTAGAAAACTGAATTTATATTTAAATTCTGAAAAATTAATGCAATGGGAAAAACAACATGTTGAAGTTGATAAACGATGGGTGGAAATATTAAGCCATTTCAAAATTGAACATATATTCCATGTGAAAATTTATTCATTCTTATTCAATTTACGTTGTGCTGCCGGAACTAATTCCGCAGTTGAAAGTTCTTTTCAATGGCTAATAATTTTTGGACAAGTGAGAAATCGAGAATGAATTTGGATACTCTAGCTGTAGCACTTGTGCAGTAAATTTCAATATTCGAAGGATATTTCTCGTTCAGATATTTCCAATATATTGTTAGAAGATGATACATCGACGAAAATTATTAACTCAATGGAAAATTACCGACTCATTTAAATAATAATTAATAGGCATTCAAGCATAATTACAAAGAAATTGTTACAAATGTTTTATTATGTATTTATCATATTATAGCTTGCCTATTATTGTTGTCATGAATAAAATGTTCCTTTAATTTACGACATGTAAATATATACATGTTCTCATAGTATAGGTAACTCATGGATACTAGCATGATACTAGAATGTATATGTATCATGAATGGGGCTGTCTATAAATGATGTCACACAATTTAGGACCAAACTAGACCCCCCCCCCGTCACAGAAAGCTACAAATAGTGTCACCCCCTTTAATGATGTCGCAAATGTGAAAAAAAAACTTCTACCCCCCCCCCCCCTCCGCCCATAGTCTGAGTAAAAAGTGTGGATGTCACATAAAGCACCCCCCCCCCCCACTGTCGCAAGGTGGACGTCACCCCATCGTGTGGGCGTCATGGACAGCTCCACCCACCGATGTATACCACCCACCTTACCCTAGAGGTCCTAGTACAGTGCCATTAACCTTACCCAAGAATACCTGTCCTATCCGTTCATGGTCTCCAT
Organism: Pyrrhosoma nymphula; assembly: GCA_963573305.1. Taxonomy (NCBI): domain Eukaryota; kingdom Metazoa; phylum Arthropoda; class Insecta; order Odonata; family Coenagrionidae; genus Pyrrhosoma; species Pyrrhosoma nymphula. The sequence goes on from OY754339.1 coordinate 85,310,368, forward strand.
ACCAATGGAGTGTTTGCATTAGTGAGGGATACCGATGGTATCTCCAATATTCGGTAAATAGTATCTTCAGATCGATATTTCCGTTACCAGCTGAAGTTGTTGCTTAATTTGTTTAATAATTAAGATTTATTACGCATTGTTTTCGCATGGGGACGCATGATGGTTTTCTTAATTCCTTTTGTATGATAAATAAAGTAACCTCATCAATGCAGTTAGTATCCACAATTTTTTATATTGTCTAATTTTATTACTGGCAGAAACCAGGAAATTAGAATTTAATTTTATTATTGGTAGAAAAGTGTCCTCATAAATAAGGAATTTTGTAAATTTGCACATGGTCTACATGTGTTCATGGTTCAATTCTGTCAGCCTTTGAGTCAATTTTAAGCTCAACATGGTTTCAGAAAGTAATAATTTAATATGCAATGGTAATGAAGCCCAATAACTAATTAATTACCCTTGTTAAGTACATACTTTCGCGCTCCTGAATTCATGGGAATTTTTGTAGGGTTGGTAATGCATTCTTCATACTGAAATAAGCGGGAAAATGTATCGCAATCGAAAGTCATTTTCAATAATAAATTGAAAAAAAGATAATGCACAGAACTTAGCAGTTGATTTTATTTAAAAAACGGAATTTTTTTAAAATTAATTCAATTTTTGTCTCTTATATTTTTTAAATAGAGGAGAAGAGATAAACGATATCAACTCTCGATTATCTTCAAGGATCACACTATCGATTGTAGTTTCGAATTTCTGAACAGAGAGGAAGAGATATTTTCTCAGTTGAACGAAGTGTAGTTATTGACGAACGTTAGCTGAGGATTACTATAAGGCTGCCAATAACGCTGTTGGAGAAATTTCTGAGTATTAAAGGTAATTGTGGTTATTTATTATTGGGTTATTTATTAATGTGAAATGTTAGTTCCTAAATGGCCGTAATTAAAATTAGTTGAAAGCTTGGGAATAGGACCACGTGTTTAATATTTGGTATTTAAACGCTCACTGTGTATGTCATTCATTGATCTCTCGCCGAATATCGTAAGTGATACGTTTGTAATAATACCCCGTTTTCTTTTTGCTTTTAAGTTGTCTGGGAAAAATGGACGACGACTGGGATGACAACTCAACATCTCAACCTAGTGAGGTAAAACTAACGATAATTCATCAGTTGGATTAGAAAGCAAGATGAAGTTGCTGTTTTTATTAACACTTCGTTTTCTTTCAGAATACATTTGGATCAGAAGTTGTTGACAGAGGTACCGGCTATGGCAGAGGTCGTGGAGTGAGTGTGTCAAGAGATTACGACTCTTCACCACCGGGACTCAAGTCGTACGGTGGAAATGATAATGGAAATGGTTATGGTGACTCGAGCAATAATAATTTTGGCGGTAGTTCGTTTGGGTCAAGAGGATCTCGAGGTTTCCGGGGCGGAGATAGAGGCAGTAGAGGGAGCAGAGGAGATAGAGGCAGCAGAGGAGGTAGAGGGTCTTTCAGGGGTGGTCGTGATCGTGACAGCGACGGGGAGGATGGCGGTAAGTGAAAGCTTCTTGCTAATCCAGTAATGGATATTTGATGTTACTGATGTATGCATGTCTCAAGTGACATTTTTGTCTTTAGGTGGGTACGGAGGTGGCGGCGGTGATGACGGATATAGTAGTGGTGGAAGGGGTGGCAGAGGTGGTGGGAGAGGACGGGGAGACCGCAATGATTCGTCTACAGGCGAAGGAGATGGCGGTAATTATTAATTTTGTTATTATATTGATTGCGGCAAAATTCTATTCGCAGTCGTGTTGATTACTTATTAAAGAAACGTTTCGCTCCGGGCAATAACTGTCTTCTTGGTCAATATCATTGTGTTGTGTAAGCATCAGTTCCCTTTTGAGCTTCAATATTTCTTACTTTTTATGGTCTTCACAGTGTAGGTGCTCACTGTAGTCAGGGTGAACGCCATTTCATGATCCACTTTTTTTCCCCCTTCATTGTATCTTTCACCTATACTCCATGCACTTTTCTGTTCCGCTTTTCCCCACATGTCCATTCAAGTGTCTTGCCTCAATGAATCTATCCATCACTGGTGCTTCCATCACAATCAGAATCTGTTTCCTCCAGAAAGCATCTTTCTCTATCTCGTCGCAACCCACTTGTGGGGCATACGCACATATTACTGTTACTGGGATTCCTCCAGTAGCCACCTTAATTCTAAAATTCTATCATTTTTTCTATTAACCTGACACAGTTCCTCCTCTAGTTCCTTGTTTAATATCATCCCAACTCTGTTTCTTCTTTCATCTGCTCTGATAAAAAACCTTTTAAAACCTCCAATCATTTTGGCCTTGTTCCCCTTCCATCTTTTTTACTGTAAACCAGATACTTACTCTTTTTCTAGGCAAAATATCTACTCTTTCTCGACTTTTACCACTCATAGTTCTAATCATGAATATAGATACTGGATGGGAGTCAATGGCCCGGATCTGTTGTAGAAAATTCCGCAGGCTAGGCTACTGTGACTGGGGTGATGGCAGAGCCGTAAACAAACTGGAATTGGTGGAAATATTGTAACTTATGTTCGAGTATGCCAGTGTTTACCAAAATGCAGTACTTATACGTTCCACGTCTAAAAGTACGATATGAAAGTTCACGTGATTAACGAATTAAAAGATATATGGTCACGATTGTGAAGCCTTTCACGCCAAAAGGTCACAAAGGATAATGTAGGTGAAAACATCAACAGGTTTCTGCGAAACACATGCAGCTTGACGTTAACATCGAAGGAAAATATTAGTAAGGATATGCGAAAATGAGTTGTATACCTACTATTTCACCTATTTACAATTTATCTTTTATTCAGCCTTCCGTACTGAGGTCATTAGTGTAATGCGTTCGTTTCATGAAATAAACTTCATGCACTTCGTCGATACCTTTAAATGAGTGACCTTTAAGTTTGATCCTGAATAAATACTCATTGCAGAGGTAAATAAACGCAGAATTATTGACATTCACGTTATCCTCTATCACCTTGCGCAACATGGCCTTGCTGAACCATGCGGTTCCTGCCACATGAGCCTAAGCATTAGCAGAGATAGATTACTTAATTTAACCAAGAGACAATAAGCAAAATACATGATGTCAAAGTTATAATACGCAGTACCTTTAATATTCCCACTCAACTCAAGCATTGCAGGGCCATACCACCTTCTTTCACTTACGAGCGGGACACACACCTTGTTGAACCATGTGGTTCCCACCACACGACCCTAAGCATTAGCAGCGATAGCCACCATATATTACTTAATTTAACCGAGAGACAATAAGCCAAATTCATGTATAAGTTTCAATATGCAGTACCCTTAGTATTCTCACTAAAGTCGAGCATTGCAGGGCCAAACCACCACCTTTCACTTAAGAGTGGGACACATCAGTACACGTAAATTTTACATATCACATAATATCATATTGACCTACTCAATCACGGAAATAAGCCAGAATTTGTATTGCATACATTAGATTAGAATACAATATGAATTTATACTAATAAACAAGTACTTACAGCAGCCTTGAACAAATGTTTGTTCTTCACGCCCCGTGTGGCATTATCTTTCCGTGTTCCTGTGTACCCCATCTTGCATCCAGGCACAAAAAATTGCCTACTTAGGTTGGCCATGTTTCCTGTCTCACACACATTAAAATTTCGTCGTGAGGACTGCAATTTCCTGCACAAAATGCAAAATTGTGCCTTCAGCTTATTTACCTTCCAATAACCCCACTTTAACAACGATAACGCCTCCTTTAGTTAGAAAATGGAATCTCAAGGGTGCGGAATTTCCCACCAACAGCTTACAGGGAATTTACATGGGACAAGATGGCGGATTCCCATCCAGTATCTATACTCATGGTTCCAATATTCAATGTACCAATTCTGACTATTGTAGACCCCTGCATTATGATGGATTCACTTTAGGATCTGCATGCTAAGAATTTTCACTTAAACAAGGTAGCTATGAAAATACTGTGACATCTGATGACATTAAGCAATTACTTGCTGCTTGGGACATGAATTTAAGGACTGTGAAGAAACAGTCTGGCATGTGAACTTGTCGTGAGACTATGAAGGTAATTGGACACTTGAAATGACTTCATTTAGATATCTTACATCAATTTTTCAAAAACCAACTAATTTTTTACCTTTTTATAGGCCTGTACAATCATTTTTTACCTTTTCGTATGCCTGTATCATCATTGCAAGAGGTTGTTATTGTTTCGCATTGAAAGTTCAAATTGTTCTTAGCAAAGCTAGCACTAAAATAGTTATGTCCTCAAGAGTTCTTCTTATGTGTTTTGTGTTCTCAAACTCTAACTATGGATGCCTCTAAGAAGGTTATGGGTCCCTGAAGTAAACTACTAACACCTGATAACTGTTCCAACCCAGAGTCAGTCGGCTGTTTCTAGAAAAGGGCTTTAAGTGAAGGTTCTCTCCACTGCTGCTGTCTCTATTGTTATTTGGCTACTCAATCTCCAAGGGATGCCCTTGACCGGGAGAATAATACAAATTGGTTTGGTATAAGGGAGATCTTAGGGATCTTAGGAAAGAGAGGACAAGGGAGCGACGGCTATGTGCGCATAAAATATTATTTGTTGAAAGGTAACTGACTTCCTCTCTATGTTGTCTAGGTATTATCACAAGCTACTTTAAGTCACTTTCTTTGCTCATTTTCATACTGGATATATTTGCAGACTACTTGATATCAAGCAACGTTATTGGAAGCAATATGTAGTAGAGGGCAGTTTCATTACAGTTATACAATTGCTCTTCAGTGTACTCACCCTCATCAATCATCTTGCGAAGTCCCACAACTATAGCTGCTTCGCTATCACTAGAACGAGATTCTCCTTCCATGTTGACTTGTGCTATCCCGTGGCAAATTTTCCACCTAGACAGCCAGCCAGCAGAAGCAACAAAATCATCAGCACCGCCTATTTGTTTGTTTTATTTAATTGCCTGTGCTTGTAAAACTGGACCAGATAATGGAACACCTTCACTGCACTTCTGAACTAACCATGTGAATGCTAACATTCATCATTATCACTAGCATCACGTAATCTGGCCTTTTTTCTATAAAGTACTATTTTGTCATCCACTTGATCAACAAATGATTTTGGTTTGGCTTCTTCTTTCATCTAACCACGATTTGTTCCTTCAGGAACACCAAACTCCCGGAATAAACTTGATTTTGAATCACCGTGTTTCACTATTGATTATGCCCAATTTTTCTTTTGTGTAAAGTTTCCTCTTGGCAGACTAGGTTTTAACCCCAAAATCAAAGAATAAGAGTAATTTAAGTATTCATATAAATTAAGCCTAAAGTAACTGGTAAATTCAGGAGTTAATTCGTGGAACGTATTCATTGTATGAATGAAAAACTTAAACTTTGGTTCCACAATGGTAATTTTATTTGCACGACCTGGGTTTCGATGTACTATAACATCATCTTCAGGTGAAGACTCTACAAAATACTTGTGGTTATATACTTCCCTCAGGTAGGGGGGGAAGGGTTGGAGGGAAGGAAGGTAGGGGGGGGGAGTTTGGAATTGGGTCAGGGAGGTATCACGTGCTTGAGGAAAATGGGGTGGGGGGAGAGAATCCCTGTTGGGAGCACGCTTCTGTTGGTGTTTAAATTGATTATCCAATTAAATTCATATGGAAAAAGGATTTTAAAGAAGTGATGGGCTAGTTGGGCAAGGAAAGAAATGAATGAGAAAATAGGGTTCTGTTTTAATAATATTAGAGCTCTCCGTTCAAGGTGTTGAAGTCAGCACAGATCAGGAAACTTAAGCGAACCTTAGCGCACCCAAATGGCGATGAATGGAACAGTATGGACAGGCGAATCGTTTAGACCTGCCAGTAGGTAGCAGTCTGTAGGTTCAAAGTCACTGCAAATTGTGTGTGCAGTGATCTTATTTTTTTCAAAATTAGTTTAAAAACGCAAGCTTATTACCAAACAGTAATTTAAAAAAATTACATGAGCTGTGATTGATGCCTTTACTGAGAATCAATAAAAAAACAAGGGTGGGTGCGATTGTTGAACTTTTCTTTGTTTGTGCTGATGTTCTTTGTATAGTGCTCATCACCTGTGCTTCCGATCTGTTAAAAAAGTGGTACGTCTGAAACCAATGGAAAGTGGGTACGCTGTTTTGATGTGGAGTGACCAGCACAAAAGAGCAAATAGAAAACTCCCTTCGCTGCATTCTTAAGTCTCTTTCTTTATCCTCAACGTTTTGTATCATTCTTATGCTGTAATCTAGATTCAAATTTGTCACTCAAAATCTTTCCTTGTCTGCACTAGTGGAGACATTTATATTCGAAGAACCCTGTGTATCATGCAGAGGCCATGTGTGTAGCAAATGCAAGCAATGGCTGAAAAATAAAAAGGGATTCTTCATCAAGCCTGACAGAGGGAATTATTGAACTGTAATGTAGTCATAGTTGTGGACCTGTGTATTGATTGCATTTTTTAAATCTTCCCCTCTTGTCCTTGTCTTAGAGGAAAAACCCAGGGAAAACTACATTCCACCTGAGCCTTCAAATGATGCAAATGAAATATTTGGAGGTGGTATCACATCTGGAATCAATTTTAGTAAATATGATAAAATTGCAGTAAAGGTGAGTGGACACTTAAGTGGACGGATTGCATTTTTTGCCATGTGTGTATTTGGTCTGTTTTATTCAAAATAATTTCAAATTGTCAGGTTACAGGAGACAACCCACCTCGGAAAATTGAGTGCTTTCAGGAAAGTGGTTTGAGGCCCATTTTAGTAGCCAATATTGAACGGTGCAAATACCTGAAACCCACGCCTGTTCAAAAGAATGCCATTCCCATAATCATGGCTGGCCGAGACCTAATGGCATGTGCCCAAACTGGCTCTGGTAAAACGGTGAGTGTTTTTAATCTGGCAGAAGCTTTTGTTTTAGTTATGTTCAAAGCTTTTTTCTTTTTTTGTGCAAGTGCATCATAATCCAAAAATTTTCACTTTTTTTGTTAATGGTGTGAGCCATCTCTGAGAGTCATCAGCTAATTTGACATTGCACCAGGAATGTCTCCTGCTGTTATTACGAAATTTTCAACTCAATCAAGTCTTGCTGCTTGCAAAGTTCAGTTTCTTAAGTATACAATATGCAATGCCTCTCAACGAATCAGGGGTGCTGGAGGAAAATTAATAGACATAAAACGCAGAAACATAAACTTAACTGAAATGTATCCATGCTTTTGAAGTTTGGATAGTCTAATTTTTCCAAAGGTATGTTAGTTTTCATCTGAGTTCTAAACTGTCTCAAATCAATTCCTCTTTTTCTTGCTTTACTTTTTTTGCATTTCTGATTGTCTGATATGGACAATTGTAGCTTATTCAATGACCATCATTGTCTTTCAACATTTGTCGAATTTTGGACAATTGATGTGCTTGCTGCTGTCCCTCATGTGCTTCATGATTGAATCTTTTCTGCTCCAGTCGATTCGGATGTTACAAAGTTTGCAATCATGATTTTGCGTCTTGCGTCAAATATTTATAAACCATCATTTTCAAACTCCTTTTTGTGATCAAATATGCTGACAGTTTTTGGCATTATGGTCTATAGCGATACTTTATCTGATCAACAGTAGCTCCGATCGAACTATAAATGTGTGGTGACACTTGTTCATCCAGAGATACTAAGAATCGAAAATATCTCCCTGCCCAGTCCTGATGTTTGTGCCACCCTGCCGTGCCTGCGACGCTGCAACTTATTCAAAATGACTCCCCATCTCAGGGGGGCTGGTTCGGCCACGTCACATCGTCATAAAGTGGTCAAGTGCCCTCGGAGACCTTGGTCATAGAAAAACTGCAGTTTCACCTAAACTTCAAATGGCTGTGAATAAAAACTAGTAGAGATAGACAAGAAAACTTCACATGGTTTCATGTCTACATGAAAGGATGAAACAGTCAAAGTTTAATCAAAATCTGAGATGGTGGGTGTCAAATCTTAATTTTTCTGAATGACTTGACATGGAATGACTCCCCTATGTTAATTTTTTGTCAACCTTTATTGCATTCAATGGCTTCAGTGTTCTCTAATCTTCTTCAATGTAATGTAAGTCACTCTTGGCTAGATTTGAATCTGGTGGTATTCCCTGTGCCCTCACTGCTTCTGCATTGGACTCTTTGAGGTGGGAACTAGTCGCATCTGCACTTTGAATGAAATTCTCTGAGTCTGGTGTTACCTAAATGGCTTTACATTATAGTGTGTTAATCAAACTTAACACTACAAGGTTTTTAAATGTGAAAACATAAAGGCCGTTTTACACGGTACATTTGTTTCTACAAACTCTTTCATGAACTCTTGCATGAGGCAAAATGTATAGTGTAAAGCGGCGAATTGTATGAACGCTTGTGCGAATGTCTCAATGCCTGCACGGGAAATAGAAAATCCGGCAAAAAATCAGTTAAGTACTGTAGTAACCACTACAGCAGTTAAAAAACTCACTTAATTAGAACATTTTATACTCTTAAGACATTTCGTGCAATCATGTACCAAAAATATTACAGTATTACCGCATATATTGTTTCATTAAAATACTTCGTAATAAGTTCATATTAATTAATGGTTTTATTTATCTTCTCTAATTATGTAACTTCAGTACTAAAGTGAATCTGTTTTTATTGTTTTTAGCCAAGTTTATTTATGTTTAAGGTATCTAACTGCCTTTTTTTGTTCTGTTCGGAAATCTGGACATATTGATAATCCGGGCTGGTCTGGTAACAATTGATCTGGATTATCGACACTCTACTGCTGATTATTAATTAATCATTAATTTTGATTTTTTTTTTTAAAGGCTGCATTTTTGTTGCCTATCATCCACAATATCCTGGACAATCCTATTGGAGATGATGGTGGTGATGATGATGGAGGCTACAATGCCAGTGTGAAACCAATAGCTGTCATTGTATCTCCTACTCGTGAGCTTTCAATTCAAATATTCAATGAATCAAGGAAGTTCGCCCATTCTTCTGTCATTCGCTCTTGTGTAGTGTATGGAGGAACATCAACAATACACCAAATAAATCAAGTCAGAGTAAGTTTCCATTTTCTATTATGAATTTTCTCGTACTATATTTGCTTGGTTACAGATATAAGCCCCTGATTCAATACTTAAGGATTCAATTTGTAGTGTAACTTTATTTTTCACGTCCTCTATCATTAGCTTTCCTTGTTTTTATGTAAAATTTAGTTTGGACTGTGCATATTCACTGGGTGAATTAGTTTTGTATTTACTGAAGTTGTAAACTTCTTCATATTCAAATTTCCCCTAGTGTACCTTTCATTCATATTAATGCGTATTAGCTGTATTGTTGCCCTTATCGGCTGGTCATCATGAAGAATATTGCCATGGCTGTATCATGGCCATTATCTGCCAGCAGTGCTACAATCACCATGAAGACTGAAGAATATCACGAGAATCAAGGAAGTCCTTGCTGAAATAGTGTACAAGAATCTTACCTCTGGACCCAACTGATGCCATCTCCTGGAAGACTGTCACTCTGGTGAAAATGACTGAGGCTATGAACAATATCCTGACTCCTGGATCTTGTGAATAATCTCAGTACTCAGACCTTTCGGCCTCCAAGGATATGTGTTGCCCAAAATAAACCTGTGAATAGATTCCTTTGCAGCTGGAGTCGTCATTATCAATGCTCTTATTTCTGAGGGGATAAAATATCTCATGGGAGTTGTGGCACATCACCTAAGTTGTTGGGAACGCAGCCTCAACAATTCAATGGAATTGGTGAAGATTCTTCAAGGCATTCAAGTGGAGGAAGCTGACATTTTAGCCCGTTCTCATGTAGTGACCCTCTTCACGTGCTACTTGCTGATGCCTTACTGCTCCTAAACATCAGATTTGATGACAGTGCTATCTAGATGTGTAACTATGTACTGACCTCGACTTGCTTTCAGTTGGAGGAGAAATTCTAAGAACGGACTTAGAAGTGGCCGTGGGTTCACCCTTGTCTCCAGCCATTGTTAATTTCTTTACATAACACTTCAAAGAATAGACACTCATTAGCTTACTTACCACCAAAGATTGCTGTCCCTAGGGAAAGATAGGTAACATAAATGATAAGAATCTGTTTCCAGGTTTTGACTTCAGTGTGTTCACTGGGAGAGTGTCAGAAAAGGGAAATTCATGTTGGGAGGAGAGATGTCATCCTCCCTTTTCCCACCTTTCTTCGCATTCCCCTTCTCATTGCTTGCAATCACTGTTTATTTCAATTACCTGTAAGCATAATGCTAGATTTTGTTTACGTCATTACTGCCAACCTTTTCATTATGCGTGTTTCTCCTCCTTTCCCCCCTCCAGTCATTTTTGACTTGAAAGACAAACCTCCCGAAAGCATAGAATGACCTCCCCTTCCCTCTCAATCAATTGAAGTATATATCTACACTAAAATAAGAGAATGGCATCACATGTCAAAACTATGGTCGGTAACAATAAACAAGTGTGGAATATACCAAGCGAGAAATTAATTCAGGAGTCACTTTTCCACAAAGTTAAGCCTGGAACTGCTACTCATGTACAGGCACTTCCAATGAAAAGTTACCACTGCAGAGCCGAAATTTTTAAAGTCCGGAGTTTTTGGAAATTTGTCAACGCTGCGTCACGGCTTCCCTCTAGCGGAGCCTCGGGAAGCTCTAACCGTAAACAAACCCCCTTCCCTCCTCCGCCCTCCCCTCCTTTCCTTTCTTAGCGGAAGGGCCCAAGGGATTACTGACGGTCGGTCTTCTTCACTCACTTCTACGGTCGGTCGGTTCACTTAGAAGAGCAAATCATCATTTTCATTATCACCCCCCAATTTGTATGTGTCCCTTGAATATACGATGAATAATTAATTCCTTGGTTTATTGGTGTTGTTTCACGTTCGCGCTATTTCAGAGTGAGTTCATTAGTATGTTTAATTCTCAAATCGATGTAGTCAAAGCTTTATAAATATTCGATCTCAATGTTTTAAGACTAGGAATAGGCTCAAAAGAAGAAAATAACGTTCCGAATTGTCGTAATTTCCACGAGTTTGCCGTAGGATTTATGGTATAGACTCTTAATTTGAATAATAACAATACCCATTGGATTACTGCTTGTCACATCTGTTATTGGCCACGCAGCCGTTTCCCTAAAATCTGGTCTTATATATTCTGCGATAAGAGACAAGGGCCTCCCTGCGACAATGATACAATATGGGGAGCTGCGCGAGATTAAGGACCTAGAGGAGAAAAGAGAAAAGACCTCAGGCAGGAGACTTTCCTCATGCGACTAGTTTCACCCACGTCCTCGGCATATAGATCTTAAGTTGCAATACCTCCTATATACGATTCTATTCTTCACCCGCGAAATTCTGCAGTCATAAACTACGGCCACTATGCGCATATTCCTATAATCCATTAAAAGCAATCTTATAAATCTCCTTGGCGGTCCCTTAAACTTATAGGGCTGTTATTCGCCGTTAGTTCGCAATCCTTAGGATTGTTCTAGTAATACCTTAGTGTTTAAAGGCGGCCTTAACTTCGTGGGCAGTGGCGATGTGTGCACCACTTCGGCTTGCCTGTGATATTGTAAGTATGGCAGGCACGTAGCATATCGTCCGTTAATGCCACTAGAACTCTACAGGGGAGAAGGAATATTTGTAAAAAATGAACTGTATGAAAAATTCTGAAGCCAAAGCTGATTATTGTACATACAGTAAGTCCTTGATTTACGTTGGGGATGCGTGCTGAAGAAGTGACGTATACTGAAACAACAGAAAATGGAACCAGATTTGTCAACATTTACACGTATAATTATGGTAGTATGTAATGTTCATTACGGAGCGTCTTTGCGAATTCATTAGTTGTTGCCTCTTAATTAAAAGGTGGGAGTTTCGAAAACTCTGCTTCTCATTAAAACAATTTCACATGATTTATACTTAGACTAAAGTCAAGAATTCATGGAAGTAATTGATGAATGCTTCATTTATAATAATTTATGTGGATTAAAAGGTATTTATATGCTTCTGTGACCTCATGGCTCTTTTAATTTTCAACTGACAGAATGTGGATACTATACTCAGGTACGTGTATATATGTGAAAGGTACAGGCTATTCATGTACATAGTGGATTTGTTGTTTCACAAGCACGAGTAAATCATCATGAACCCTCCTATGCCATTGGTTGAAACGTGAAAGCGCTCTCGTAATGTGTATTTTTCTCCTAGGGAGTGAACTTGGGAGCCTCCTTCCAAAACATTGGAATAAATGGAGATTTTGACCCTGATAATTTCCAAATATATTCTCCGGAAAAGCTTAGCACTTTCCAATCCATATACTTTTTTCGTAGGTCTTGTAACCTGGCCTAAACAATTTTTCTGTTTGTGTAGTGGTTTGGTCATAAACTTGGGGAAAAATTACTTTGAATAGTCGTTTGTTGTGCACTCAACCTTACACCATTATATACAAACTTAGTTTATCTACTTTGGTCTGGTTTCATAATCTCTAATTAAATATTTTCTCAGTATGTTAATGATGCCATTACGTTCTCCCATTAATTATGCTCCCGGCAACTTCCTGGCAGTCTGATGTAAGTTACAAAACCTAACCTCTTAGCTATCATTAAGATAATGTTAAGCCTACGTCATCTTGCAGTTAACACTAACCAGATGTTATGAAACCAGGTCTTTATAACCTGCCTTCTTTAGTAATTCAATTAAACTAAAACAAAATGTGCAAACTAATAATGTTGAGTGGCAACCAGACATTGGAAATAGTGTTGAATGGAGCTTGATATTGGACTGGAAGGGTTAAAATCCTAAATATATTTCTGTTTGGTTGGATAATGTCAGGTATTTATTTGGCAATTGTGTAGCCAACAGGGTTCAAGAAATAGTAGAACAGAACGTAACTGAGGATGGGCTATTAGAATGAAGTCTTTTAAATTAATTTTAAATTGATATCCATGAAATTATAAAGCAATGCAAAAAAGGATTTTTATAATTCTTTGGTCAATTTTATTTTGCAGAAAGGATGCCATATTTTGGTTGCAACTCCCGGAAGACTTCAGGACATGGTGGACAAGGGAGTAATAGCTTTTAATTCAGTCAGATTTTTTGTCTTGGATGAAGCAGATCGCATGTTGGACATGGGCTTCATGCCAGCTGTCGAGAAGCTGATGGATCACTCATCAATGGTTGAAACTGTAAGTTCTTTGTTATGGAGCTGGGGTATGAATTATAGTTACAAAGTATACAGATTTCAATAATCCTTCCATTGCCTATCATATGGGGAGGGAAGGATCCAAGCAGAAACATGAAACCCCCTTTCAGTGAAATAATACTATTCAAGTCACCAATTTTGCGAAGTGAATGTCTTTTCTCGCTTTCATGTATTGTCAATGCATCAATGTGACAGCTTAGATGCTGCTGAAGCCTTGTGTAGTGTAACTTAGCTTTGTTGAAGTTGCTATGTTTATAAGAAGTTTCCCATAGTAGCAAAAATTCTGCAGAGGAAAAATCATTCCCCTTGGCTTGGACTCTTTTAACACGGATACCTCAATATTGTGCCATAGGTGCTTTAGCCAGTTAAGATACTGAGGCGTCCTTCTTCTCTTGTGGATTTTGGTGGGCTTCAAAGGAACAAAATGTTCAACACTGCCAGACATTATTGGCTTCAAAATATCGTTGTTTCCAAGGATTTAAGTGGGATGTCCCATTGTTACCCGTAATGATGTAATTTATTTTGTATTTATAGGGTCAGAGGCAGACTCTCATGTTTTCAGCTACCTTTCCGGAAGAAGTACAAAAGCTAGCTGGCAAGTTTTTACACGACTATCTTTTCCTTACTGTTGGCATTGTTGGAGGTGCATGTGCCGATGTTGAGCAGACCTTTTATGAGGTGTCAAAGTTTGAAAAACGGAAGAAGCTTGTGGAAATGCTAAGACAATCTGAAAAAGAGGGTGAAGGTATTGTCTACTTCTTATTAAATTATAATTATTGATTTTATTTCTTTTAACAGCTTCATGATTTATGCTCTGGGCTCCATATAATGCTTAGACCTAGGCAATCATAAGTGTGACACTTAAGATAAATAAGAATATTATATTTCCCAATTCATTAGAGCTGTGATTTTACATGAACACAGGGAACGCATAACCTTAACCACATAAAACTTCTTTTTTCACAAATTAACCCATTCAGTGTGGGCTTATCCAGCAAGTCCTCAACATACGAACGAGTTGCGTTCTGAGAACTTGTTCGTAAGTTGAAACCCGTTCGCCAGGCATCGAAAATTGTAATTACCATATTTCCCGTCCCATGAGACGCACTTTTTTGGCTCCAAAATGTGCTTTTAAATTGTTCGTTCGTCCTCTTTAAGATGCAAGCTGATTCACCGGGAAAGATACTATTTAGGGTGGTCAGATCGGATCTAAAGATCTGTGGGTATTAAGTTTCTCCGGATACTGAAATCGGATCCTAATTAATTCAAAAAAATTGGATCTGGATCTCATATAAAAATTCACACTGGGGAGTGGATACCATTAAAATCGCCCAAAATAAGTCATCCTGTGTTGCGGCCGATGTTGGAACCATGGAAGTTAGCTGATGATGCTCTCGAAAGGATGTCCAGTCCCCCCAACTAGTGGAAACCACCTGAGAAGTTAGGCCGTGGGAATGCGATGAGTGACATGTGACACGTTTGGTTCGCCCTCATAGCTGATAAGTGACTCCCAACAGGCAACGTCCCCGTCCCCCCCCCCAACTTTTGGAATCCACCTGTGAAGTTAGGGCGTGGGAAAGCGATGAGTGAAATGTGTTACTTATGATGAAATGTGATGCTGACTCAAGAAAAAATATCACTTTACTCGAACCCCTATGAGCGGCGAGAGTGGGGGGAGAGAGGTGGAGGGGAGAGGAAGAGGCAGGCCAAGGACGCATAGCCATTCGCTGGACTGCCGGAAGCGCTCGGCGTGAAGGCCTGTGGAAAAAAGTGCTGGACATCCTCTTTGCTTTACACAACTACAGTAATTGTATTAAACTTACGTACCAACTTGAGGAGTATCTGCATTGAAAGATAAATGATGCAGCTAGAACTTCAAAGCTCATTTTCGTATCACTTCGGCTTAAATGATGGAGCTAGAACATATATCAAAGCTCATTTTCGTATCAATTCTCATAGTTAAGTAGCATTTCCGCGAAATGATCGATTTTAGGCAAGTTAACTAATTTTTTCCGATGTGTTTGATATCAAGTAAACGCCTGATGAAATAAGTTCTAGCAACATCCTTCCTGCGCCAAACAGTTAAAACAGAATTTCTTTATCAATTAACATGGTGATGTAAAAGACTTCGGTATGAAAATGGATTTCCTGGGGTGGTATCCACTTCCATGAGTGAATGATGCTTCCTGTAAAATGAAGAAAAATCAGATTAGAATTCTGATTCTCTCTTTGCATATGCCGATGCACTACATTATTTATCCCATTGATGTGATGATGCGTTTCAAAGCTTTCTCGGGCGCTACGCAACATAATTTCAGGTTGTGGAAAAATGATGGAGTGCAAAATCAACCTCACAGCTACCACTGGGGTAAGGTTACAATTTGAATCGACCGAATTAATGGCTCCCTTGTTCGAGCATCGGCCGTATCAACCTAGTGTTGGCTGCCGAGGCTCCTGAAAGGAGGCCCAACTCCTCCCCCACTAGTGAAATCCACCTGGGCAAAAGCGAAACTGGGCAAGGGTAGATGATAACAGCTAAGGTGAAGGAGTGATCCTCTGGGGTTATCCCTTCTCTTTCTCGCCGAATGATCTTTCGCAGCGAATCAGCTTGCGTCTTGAGGACGAAGTTATACCCTCAGTGCATAAGACGCAGGCTTATTTTAGAGCGCATTTTGGAGCAAAAAAAGTTCGTCTTATGGGCTGGGAAATATGGTAACTAAAATTTTCGATGCCTGGCCTTCAACTTACAAACAAATTCAACTAGCCAACAAGTTCTCGGAACCCAACTCATTCGTATGTCGAGGACTTACTGTATTTGGTCTTTGTTATTAGTATTACAGGCATATATCACTAATGCACTCTTTTAATTTTTTAAGAATTTTCAATGCATGACGTTCCAGAATGTCACGAATTGCCTCCGCCACCTGTATTTCATATGCATTCAACCCTTCAGTAAACTTTATCAACTATGTGTATCTTGATGTTTTTTTTGTTGCTTCCACGTGCTGTGACATCTTTCACTTTTTCCAATAATATGCGTACATTTTTATCTTACCAACTAATTAGCAATTTAAAAAATTATTTTATTGTTTTTAACTTTTTCTTTGGAATATAATTTAAGTTTTTTAAAATTTGTATATCAGCAGTAAATGGCCTTTGTAGAGCTACCATGTCTATGAGCTGTTTTGCTTTGTGTACCTTAATTACTTATCAATAATGGAAATGGGTTATTGTGGTGCCTAATATATTCGTTTAGTATGCTGAGGATTCTGGTTCTATATGCAGGAATATCATGATTTTACTTTATTTCAGATCCCTGATTTTGGGGCCTCAGAGTAAACTTAAAAAAATTATTAACCTCGCTTTATTTTCAACCTCATCTCATTCCCTAACTTCTGTGTATCATACTGTGTCAACCTCACCTGTTTTGTGAAATTCACTCTGTAGTCGAGAATCTATCAACAGGAAATAAAGGGTTTTTAAAAGAAACACAAAATGTTTTCTTTTGGACAGTACATATTTCTAGATTTACTCTTGCTAATTTCTCTAGTATAATATCAATCCTTATTCACTGCTGTGAAATACTTAATATTGTATTAACATTTCAGAAATGGAGAGGACTCTCGTTTTTGTGGAACAGAAGAGGCTTGCTGATTTCATTGCTGCGTTTCTTTCGGAGCAGCGCTTCCCTACCACAAGTATTCATGGTGACAGATTGCAGAGCCAGCGTGAGGGAGCTCTTGCTGATTTTAAGAGAGGCAATATGCCAATTCTTGTGGCCACTGCTGTAGCTGCTCGTGGTCTTGGTAAGTTTATCTGGACAAATTGTTGTATTTCATTAGGGCTTTGCTCAGTTTTAATTTTCTCTACAATGGGTTTTATGTTTTAGCCATGATCCTCATTTTTATCAAATTTCTCTTACTACAGTGGAACTTGGTTAATTCGAACCTGAAGGTACCAGATAAATTATTGGAATTATCCAAAAATTCGAATTATAGAAGTTTCTTAAAAATGGTTTTAAAAAACATGCAACAAAATGCTACGGACCAAGCAAAATGTTCGAATTAAAGACTATTTCGAATTACTAAAGTTTGAATTTTCAAAGTTCCACTGTATCATTATGAAAGTGTATTGCAGTATTGACTTCGGGTTTTGCTATAGGGTTGAGCGTCACCTCTTAATGAGTAATGTGCTGAATTAGTTTCTACCACTAGTCTTAAAATTGGGAGCATCATTATATTTTTATACTTAAAATTTATGATATGGGGGCAGTTAAATTACCTATTGACATTTGTGATGAGTTGCCAGTTTATTTGCTATAGGTATCAAGTACCAAATGTAATGCAGGGAGCACTAATACAGTACAATATTACTTATAGTCAAAAACCTTGTCAGAAATAATATAAATTCCCTCCCCCCCAATGAAGGAAGTACTGGTAGTGGTATTGAATGATTGGCATTTGGGAGTACCAATATTTCTGTTCCCTCCTGAAGAAGTGCTGGGAAAACTCCCCATCTTCGTAAACTCATGATAAAACTTCGTAAACTCATGGCTAAAACTCATTGACTAAAACTAAAAAGATTGCCCATTTGATACCATTGTACAGGCACTTCCAATGAAAAGTTACCACTGCAGAGCCGAAATTTCTAAGTCCGGAGTTTTTTGTAAATTTGGCATCGCTGCGTCACGGGTTCCCCCTAGCGGAGCCTGAGGAAGTTCTAACCTAAACAAACCCCCTTCCCTCCTTCCCTTTCTTAGCGGAAGGGACCAAGGGATTACTGGCGGTCGGTCTTTTTCTCATGCCCTAAAGGTGGGCGTTTCTCCGAGTCGCGCAGCCAGACGTCGCAGGTCCCGAACATACCTCTACGCTCGCCACCATCATCACGTATTGGCATAACATCAAAAATCGACGTTCACTTAGAAGAGGAAATCACAAATCATCATTGTTCATTATCACCCCCAATTTGTATGTGTCCCTTGAATAATCGATGAATAATTGAATAATTAATTCCTTGGTCTATTTGTGTTGTTTCACGTTTGTGCTATTTCAGTGCGAGTTCATTAACATGTTTTATTCTCACATCGATGTGGTCAGAAGTTTTATAAATATGCGATCTCAATGTTTTAAGACTAGGAATAGTCTCAGAAGAAGAAAATAACGTTCCGAATTGTCGTAATTTCCACGAGTTTACCGTAGGATTTATGGGATAGACTCGTAATTTGAATAATAACAATACCCATTATATTACTGCTTGTATAATACCAATACACATCTGTTATTGACCACGCAGCCGTTTCCCTAAAATCTGGTCTAATATCTGCTGCAATAAGAGAGGAGGGCCTCCCTGCGACAATGATGCAATATGGGGAGCTGCGCGAGATTAAGGACCTAGGTTGAGAGGAGAAGAGAGAAAAGACCTCAGGCAGGAGACCTTTCTCATGCGACTAGTTTCAACCAAGTCGTCGGCATGTATATCTTTAGTTGCAATTCCTCCTATTTACGATTCTATTCTTCACCTGCGAAATTCTGCGGTCATAAACTACGGCCACTATGCGCATATTCCTATAATCCATTAAAAGCAATCTTATAAATTTTGAGCCTTGGAACGTCGGAACTTTTTAGTGATCAGTTTTCTTTTCATTGGAGTAATGGATTTTTGAAATTCGGTTCTAGCTAGGCAGCAGTGAAGAAATATTGAAGAAGAAATTGTGCCTAAGTGACTTTTCAGGATTTTAAAATATTTTTTGGACTTGTGTTTTTAGTTTTTCAAGCCTTTGGTAGCGCTTTCTGTTCATCGATCAGCAGTGGTTTTTATTTATTTTGTGGTATATTCTTTTACAATGTGGGCGGAATATTTTTGTATTTTTAGTTTTCGAAAATATCTGTATTATCGACACCTCAATGTTGTATTGTTTTTCATATCAATGTCGTTTTTTGAAATGTTATAATTGGAATCCTTTTTTGGTCTAACATTGTTCTACATCGAAATCGTATTTTATATGATTCCCTGGTTCTCTCGGCCCTTGGTCACAGGTCACTTCTGGCATTGGTGTTATATAATGGCTTGTTATGAATTATCACGTTTTGAGTTCGATTAAAAAGTGATAGAGGCGCAGAAAGTGTCAGTGACTAAGAAGAATGAGTATTTGATGGAATTTGAACGAAAATATTACATTTAGGACAACATAAGAATATTCCCGACTACTTATTGTTTATAGGAGACCTGCAAACGGTCACAAAATACCACCGACTTCTTCTGTCTATCTTAGGAAGCTTGAAAATTTAAATTCATATCATCAATTATGCTACATTTGAATCTATCTGAAAATACTCAACGGGTTAACATCAGGCTAAACTTGATCATCACGTGGCACACCCGAAGAACATTTTTGATCAACAGGTTAACATCTACATTTACGTAATACCGTGCAAGCCACCGCGAGGGCGTGTGGCAGAGGGTGAACTTTTGTTTTTCAGCTGTACTCATTATCACTAAACTCCACTGACTCTGCTTTGATGAAATCGCTAGAATATTGAGCCATGAAACCTGATAAGTTTACGCAGAATCACGTTAAATTATTTTTCTTTGCGTACGCTCCAGGAACATACTTGTTGTTCACGCCCTTCAGCCCTTGAAAAGAGTGGAGTCTTTTTAGGGTCCATGAAACATTCCAGAAATACACAAGTTAGGAATCTTTTTCATGTTGTTCATATACACTTTCAAATTAAATAGAAATTTATTTAATCACCGAGTGGTTGAACAGTGGACACCAGCTAGGATTCTTGGCGCATTGTGATTCAGTATGGGTAGTTGATTTACTTCGCACGTATTATCAATGATTATTTTACCTTACGGGTATCCTGCACTTTTAAGTAGCAGTATTCAGCCATATCTATGATATACGCAATTGCAATGATTGCAATGGTTGCAATGCAATCTAGTGCTCTAGTGGAAAGGGACAAGGGAGAGGTGAATGCCTTATGGGGGGCGGCATGTTCCCTCTGACCACATTGTTGAGTCCCTGTGTTGAGACAATGGGGATGGGGAGGACCGGTCTCCGTGAAGAATAATTTTCCACTGCCCAAAAACCTTACTCCATACGTTTTATTGCACCCGCGACCCCTTCCACGCGGTATACCTCGGGTCAACATCCTCCGAGTTTATGCCCATGCAAGCCAGTGCCCCTGCAGAAGGGTTGATCCGGAAGCAGGTAAAACCTTAGAGACGTCTGCCCATCAACTCTTACACCTGAGTGATTATAAGTTTTTTCTAGTCACATTACCAGGCGAATATTTCAAACATTGAAATATCCACGAGTGAACACGTTTATCAAAATGGTTTCTCGATTTAGGTGTGCTGGCCTCTTATTAATTTCATACGTGGTTTGAAGGAAGTAACCATTCACACACAAAAATGAATCGATTCCGTCCATTTAAGAAATATATCCAAACATTTTTGCGATAATATTTGCTGTGCAATATGGTCGAATAATAGAAAACCTGTCCATCAGAAGGGAAAGAGAGGAACAGCATATTGTAATTAGTATTCTCAGTTGCGATTTATATTCGTAAGGAAATTTACTAACTGCCGTCCACACTTTCCGCAATCGGAGCAATTGGCCCCTCGAGAGGAGATCGCCGGGAGGCGGCTGGGTGCCCGCGCGTCCCGTTTGCGAACCCATCCTGACGGGGAATTTCCAGCTAGACAATGCTTCCTCAGCGCCCCTCCCCTATGGGAGGAGGAGAATAGTGTGTGGCGATCCTTCGGCAGGGGGAGGAAGACACGCGGATCAATGCCACGTTTGGGCACAAGGCTAGAGCGAGAGTCGGGGGTATTTTGCGACCATCGTGAGAAGAAGCATTGAAAGAAGACTGACCGCCAGTAATCCCTTGGTCCCTTCCGCTAAGAAAGGAAAGGAGGGCGGAGGAGGGAAGGGGGTTTGTTTACGGTTAGAACTTCCTCAGGCTCCGCTAGGGGGAACCCGTGACGCAGCGATGCCAAATTTACAAAAAACTCCGGACTTAGAAATTTCGGCTCTGCAGTGGTAACTTTTCATTGGAAGTGCCTGTACGTTACGATACTGGAGGCCAATCTCCATTCCGTCCGTGAAGAATGGGTGGGAGACCTATGTTGCATCTCTTCAACTTCCATGGAGCCTGGAACATGGGTCTCAAGCATTAGCTTTAATGCTTCCTTGTCGGAGGACATAAAAGTCTCCAGAGGGAAGCAAAAGAGACCCCACTCCTGCTTCTGGGTCTTTGGATATGACCTTGTGAAATCTTGAGAGTTATGAAACAGTCTATAATTCCGCAGAAGTTCTTCCAAGATTCCCTCTTAAAGAGTGCTTAATAATGTCTCCTTATCTCTGTTGGGCTACCTTTTAGCTGTCCCAGTAGCAAGGCAGGGTAGTCCTCTTTGCTTTGCTGCTTGTCGTCCTCCTCTAAGGGCTCTGATGAGTGTGCTTCACAGTGCCCTCCGAAGTATTTGTTAGTAAGTTCCATATTTGGCCCCACAAGTAGCTAGGGAAATAGACAGTCCACCCATGCAGAGCCCCGCATAAATGGGCCAGGCTAAATAAAACCGGATGTTGACCTGTATCCGGAGTCTCTCTGTTAGTACTTTTTGCTTCTCATTTGTGGTCACCATTGGCACAGAGAATCACCGTGGTGAGGGGAGCTTTTTATCGACAGACTAGGTCTAGATAAGTCATGTTCAGTGAAAACAAGGGGCACCTCGTGGATGTTGTGGCTCTTCACCATGCATGATGGTCTTAGTGTTCGATGGGCAGTTACTCCCTACCACCCACCCTGGGATCACACATCCCTTGCTCCTGGCAGTCAAGAGGAGTTATTTATTTGCTTAAAAATTTTGCAGTCATAAGCGTAAAGAAGGGCATGAGTTTTGGAAAAAAGAAGTTGAGAGGGAATGTCATTAATGAATAAGGTTCATTTTTTCCTGTCCAGAAATTGAGTAAAAACCTTCCTAAATCACTTAAGTAACTTTCAGCGAGAACTCTCTGCTCTCTTAGCTCAACCAAACCTCCTGCCACTCCGTTTCCTGACGCTATCCCACCTACTCTGTAAACCTCTTTTCAAGCGGTCACAAATCATGGATTTTATTCACATGAAGCCTGTTTGCTACGTCTTCGCCTCCTCCCCCCTCATGCAGGCTGTGTGTCAGCGGTGAATGCTCAGCAGGAGGACGAATGACCAGGACTAGTGGGTGCGGGCATCTACATCACACAAGCAAATGTGAACACTGTCATGGTCAATAAACAGGAACAGGCTTGTCTTCTCTGGTTTTTCTGACTGCTTGCTGGCCTCTATGGGACACCCAAGGGGTTGACATGAAGTCAAACTGTGCTCAATGTGGCTGTTTTAAATGGATAAAAGCTGTCATTTCAATGGTGCAATGTGTAAAATGAAGTTCATGAAGATTTGGGAAAAAGTTTTTCATTTATAATTATAATTCTCAATAAAGGATCTTCTACTGTATTGAGTGATTTATGGACTTATATCTTGTGTTCATTTTCTTCAAATTTAACTTTTTGTATGGCAAGTCTAGATTCACGTCCTAGTTATGTAGACTCATTTCAGTGTTACTTATTTGTACTGCCGCAGTATATGTTTCCAAGAGTTCACCAGTAATATTATCTTTTCAGATATAAAGGATGTAGCGCACGTGGTTAACTTTGACTTGCCCAAGTCAATTGATGAATATGTCCATCGCATTGGAAGAACTGGAAGAGTGGGTAACCGGGGTAAAGCCACTAGCTTTTATGATCCAGACCAAGATGGTGCATTAGCCAAAGATTTGGTCAAAATCCTTGAACAGGTAATTTTTTACTTGTTTATCATGAATTTTTTCTTTCATTTTTTAGTAATTCGCGTACAATTTGACACATTGTACAAAATATAATAGATACAGTTCTCATAAAACTGTGAACAGTATAATGGATGGAAACACAAAGCAGATACTAGAAAGATACGAAAAAAGTGTATACAGTAGACTCTGGATTAACCGGGATTGGTTTAACCAGGATGTGGATTTACCGGGATGCCCCCAAAAATTATCTTGAGAAATTAAGTCCTTTATAAACTCAATAATCCTCAAGATGCCAAATCAATGTTGGGTGCTTTACAATTAAAGTGACTGCCAGTGACTTGAGCGTCGCTTGGAGGAAACTTGTGTCGACTTTCACTTTGGCTAAGTAAGAAAGCACACTATATATATATTTGAAAATTTTTATGTGCAGGGAAACCAAAGGTTTTTCTTAATTCAAATTAGCACATATGCATTTACACAAAGTTCCTTGTGTAGAATGTTCATAGCCGGGTAACACTGTTAGTGAGTAATCTGGGTTGATGGATAGTGCTTGTCCTTGAATTATTAACATTCTACGGGCATAAAAATGAAAAAATAAAATTGCCATGATGGAATGCGTAATGCCCAGTATACTTTTCGAGTGAATGAACAGGGATTCCCGATTATCCAGAAAAATTATTTTCCTTCCATCCTGGATAATAGTGTGTGCTGTACATATTTAATGAATAATGCACTGTAAGAAAAATGCTCTTATCTGTCATTGAATCATTGTTTAATCTTCTGTTTATAATGTATTTCGTTTAAAGGCAAATCAAGAAATCCCCTCATGGCTCTCAATGGCTGCGTCTGCTGGCGGAGGTGCATCTGGGTATTCTGGTGGGAAGTTTGGTGGCAGAGATTTCCGTCGGGTATGTCTTGAAATTTATTTTTGTTTGCACTAATTACATGATTTTTATTCTTTCCTGAACCATGATTCTTGTTTATGTCAAATTCTAGTTGTTTTTGGCAATGTAAAGCTTTAATGTTATGAAAAGCAGAACCGCTGATTTGTCTTTGTGTTTAAACATGATAGATTACTTTTGATAATGAAGTTTTAAAATTTCATTTCAGTTTGAACAGCAAGAATCTGCTTCTAATCCTGGGCCTGTTGGCGAGGAGGAGGAAGAGATATGGTAATTTCAAGATCTGTTGTTGGGAGTGAGTAAATGACTTCTATCAATGGAGCAGTTTGGGTAAACGCTGGACTAAGTTCAAGGATGTGTTGTAAATGAATAGTTATTCCAGACTTAGCTTCACTACTCTTCCACATTCCCACTATCTTTAATTCTTAGTGACATTCGTCACAACAATCTCAGGCTGTGCATTTTATATGACTGCATTTTTAGTATCCGTGCATTCGATGGACGAAATAATTGTAGGAACATTGTGGCTGCTTCAGCAATTGGTGTAGGGGAGCATCATTTGAAGGCAGTGCCTCACTCAGTTTACATTTAGACTTGTAACTTGTATATTAATAAATTTATTTCTGTGAATAACGTGTTATATTAATATATGTGTAATTTGAATGTTACACTCCATTGACAAGGAATATATCCTTCTGCACTCATTGCGTACTATTTTTATTTTTCCTGAAGTGTCTCCTGGTATATATATGTACAATGTATTTTTGTATTTCGTGATAATCTCAAAAGTGAAATCTCTTTTGTCAAGTGAATGTGAAGCAGTGATCCGAAAGCCTTGGCATTTTTAACTATGCAGCTCGGCAATGTTTTTCTTTGTCTTATTCACGTTTAATGTTTGGATAGCAAGTGCATAAAAATTGTTACTGCAATGCATAGCAGTTTCTTTGTTTCCAGAGATCATTAGAATACTTGTTGACATTGTTCTTTGAATTCCATTTAGTTATACTGAAAAGGGGATATTTATTTGTGCCCTGCACGGGCAAAGATTTTCATTTTTTCTGTGCTATGTGGGCTGTTAGCGGAGTTTTTTCACAAGTTAACAAAATGTGTGTGACAGTGAAACCACAGCCTATCTTCTAGTCGAAGTGCACAACTCTAGCTGTTGCCCTTTCAGGGTGCTAGTTGTACACAGACAGAAATTGTGTATTTCTATGAATGTTTTAATTAGAACTTGTGTAATTTTACATTGTTGTGTTCATTAGTTCAAGAAGAGTAAATGTTTAGTCATGAGTTATACTTACTTTTTGATGTTTTAAACATATATATTTTGGAGTTCTAAGGACAGTTTTCCATTCATAGTCTAAAAGTTTTTTTATACATTCTCATGATGTAGTCCATTGTATTTACCTTGCACAATTATCCTTAATGTTCCTACCTGTTCTAAGAGCAAACCATCTTCAATAAAGTATAACATCAGAATTTGTTCAGTCATTCATGGAAAGGTAGTTTGATTACTGCCCAGTTGGACACCATGATTTCATATTGATATGAGAAAATTTAACGAAATAGGACTTCTGTAAGCATCATGGAAGTGGTCTCCACCAAGCACAGAAATTGGACTTCCTATATGCTATTTTTCAAGATGAAATCTGTGCTTGAATTCTTAATTTTTGACTGCCCAAGTTCTCAAGCTTTGTCACTTGTTCTTTGAAGAATTAATCTGTCACCTATGACCAGTCTGTTTTGTGAATGGAATTGTTACTCCTTTGCCTTAAGGTATGTACTTACGAGATAGATTGCGGAGAATGTCCTTCAGTCAGATTTGTACAAGACATTCTAATGATTAACACATAAAAGAGTACATGTTACAAACTGTTGCTAGCAATAGTTTGCCTTAAAGGTCATTATCAATTTAAACAATTAACTTAAAAACAACCTTGTACAAAATGTAGGGAAAAATTTATAAAAAAGATGAGTTATCTGTTGTGGTGCTTACGTCTTGCTTATTGGAATGCTATTTTCTAGCCGGGGAGGTAGGTTAACAAACAGAAGATTGAGATGGTGGTGGAGAATCAGGATTTGATTCTTTTGCAGGAGATGTGGTCTAACACTGACTGGTTTCTTTACGATGACATTGAGGGTTGATTGAACCACTTATTTCATCATAATTAGCCTTGTAGCAGCTGATATTCTCACTAACTGAATGGGAAACTTTTGTTAACCGCTCATTGTTGGGATCTTGTTCCTCAAGCTTAGTAAATCCCACTGCAATGAGATGAAAATCTTGGCTAATTTTTTGTTAACTATCTTTGCTCAGAATCTTCTGGTTCTTCATGTTCTTATGTTTCTTCCAGCTGCTTCTCTACCTCCATAAGGTGTACAGTTAAATTTTAAGAATGGCAATCTACCTAGTCAATGACGTCAGCTTAATTGATGCTGAAATGCAGTGCACTGCCACAATCCTCTACATTTTCACTAAATTTTTATTGCTTCTACAATTTCTTCTGTGAAACCACTAAAATTAACAATGAATCGAGGGTACAATTTGTTCCATGCCCTTTGCATTGTTGATTTTGATTCTTCCAAAACTCTCTCATCACAATTTTCTGTAGCCATGACTGCTTGCACGAAAGTATGCTGTAAGTAACATGCCTTGAATGCAAATATAACACCCTGGTCCATTGGCTGCAGTAACACCCTAGTGTTGGGTGGTAAAAATATAACCACATTAGGATTAAGGATATCTAAAGAAGCAGGGTGTCCATCAAAAGCAGAATTTTCAGAATGTTCTCTTTTCTGAACAATAGCTTTCTACGACAGGAATAAAATTCAAGAATCAATCCTCTGAAATGGTGTGACCCAGAGCCTTTAAGCTAAGGCTTCAGCTTAAAATGTCCGGGGACCCCAAAGCGATAAATTTATCTATCCTTAACCCTTTCGAGACAGCGGAATTCTCTCCTACTCATGTCTTCTGAACTGAGTACCAAGAGAGCCTTCCTCTCTGTACGGACCATGTTTTAAGGCATCCGTGGTGAAAGTTCTCGCAGGTATACATTCACACTCAGCTCCTACCTTTTTCGTCCCCTCTTAGCGTGGACCTCGCCATAATCGCTGACTCCGGGGACAGTTATGCTCAACCCGTCGCAGGTTTACAACCTTCCCAGTGGCAAGGGTTCGTGGTCAAATAATTCTTAATTTATTGGTTTTACTTCATATATATTTGTTGCTTGCTCTCAAACTGTAGACTTTGAAATGAATTCCTCATTTTTTACTGTACATGTACAAATTTTAAGCTAAATTCTATCATCAATATTAACGGATTTAATGCATAAACCTATTCCAATGCAAAACATCTTCACTCATATCTTGTAATCAAGATACCAGTTAATATTGATGGTAGAATTACGCTTAAAAATTGTAAACACTCAACATGCTCCTGAATTCAGAGGGAAAGGCCTGACCCACGCTGTGTTGGGTCCCGAAACATAGAAGCTGTGCACCTGTGAGCACCAGAAAGGGGGAAAGCATTTGCGTAGGAAAATCTCGCATATTTTCGTTGTTAGTCTTCCTGGTCAGGAAATCTACTGTCGCATATTTCCGACGTTCGTGGCGAAAGGTTAACTGTTTTATACCTAGGTGAACTTATTTCCTTATTCGAGATGTAAGTTCTTAAAGGCATTTTTTCTCAAACAGTCTGGTTTCATTTACACTAAATATTTGTTCTTACAAATATCCTTCCTTCTCGTTAATCTTATCTACAGTTTTCAGAAATTCAGTTGCTGCAACTGCATAGGCACTAGCTCCCTCCCCTAGCACTTAAATTTTATCCACATTGGCCCTTTTTTAAATGATTAAACCAGCCCTTACCTGCAATGAAATTTTTTTCACACCTACCTTCACTTTCTAAACATGTAGCTTTTAAACTGTTGAAAATGCTATGGGCTTTTTCTTGCACCTATGCTAGGCTAATAGGAAAGATACACAATTTTTGTTCTTGCAACCAAATCACCAATAACCCTTTCTATCACAATAATTAATCCACTACGCTGCTTAGTAATAATAGAAGCTTTCATTTGAGCACTGCCTTTAGCATGTTCCACTACATATTTTCATTTAATCCTTAATAACTACTACAATGCTTGAGCGGCTGAAACCCAATGCTTTCCTAATGGATGATTGAGTTTGGCCTCTCTCCGAACGCTTAATTATTTCCACTTTAGTTCACATAATCACTTTTCTCTTAGCTGCAGTGGACTTATTCTTCGAAGACAGTTATGTAAGGATAATCACTGGTTCACAAAATTCATTTTCTTTGCTCTTAAGCTGAAAATACCAATGGTTTTAATATTTAATCAGAATGCTTAACTTGGATCGAGTTGTTTCTAAAGTGTGCCAAACACTAATTCACAGATATTGTAAATTATTGTGAAAACCAGTGCATATTGTGATTAGTTTCCCCCGGTGCTGCCTTGGAAGCTCTCCCAAATGTAATAAGCAGTAGGTATGTAACCTTTAATTGTATATTATGTACCTAATGCATCAGGACTAGTTCTTATAAGTATAGATCATGAAATTAATTAGTGCTGATTAGAATTGATTATGTACCAAGATGCTGAGTACCCCTAATAACATTTGAGTGATACTGTTTATCTTCCAGCACAAACCATAGTTTTCTTATACCCTTAAGTAGTCGCGTGGGGTCTATATGACCCGAATGATTCTTTTAATGAATAAAACTTACATTCAGTTAAGTATTGTAGCAATGAGTAACCCATGTAATCTCATAACTTACTTTTCTCTTTCTTTCTATGCTACTTTTGTGTTTGGAAACATATTATCTATCATAATTTAGTGTTTTGACCCGACGCGAGTGTTTGCGTCTTGTAAAATACCACTCAATGACTCATCGTCAGCATTTGTGATATAAGGTAAAAGTTGTGAAGACTTCTTCGGTACTTAGTGGTCTTTTTACGATTTATGATTGTATTTTAGTCTTTTGTACCAACTCTCCTACCACTCCCCTTCCTAGTCAAGTTTAGTACAACTGTGATCCCTCTGGAGATCAAAGCTGTTAGCATGATTTTCAAGTGCATACATCTTTTTAAATTCTTCTCTCTCGCCTCTTCCGCTGATGGTAAAATATCATCATTAATTTTCACCATTTTGGTTTTAAATTCATTAATATTCACATTACATAATGAATACACTATAATTCTTTTTGATGTCAAAGGTTTTTGAAACAGAGTGAAGATGATCACATGAAGCTAGCAATCATGACTTCAAGCTTCCACGGATGAAGAAACAATTTAAGGAGATGATGGAAGAGATTTTTGTCCAAGGAAGGACAAGAAAACTAAATGGTGTAAGAAATCTGTTGAGAACTTAGACAGGTCAAAGCATCACTATATTATTTCCAACCTGCCTTTCAAATGCAAATCCTTGAATTATTAGTGAATGTTTATTTGTTTGGGGTTTTGCATCGAGCGATATTAGGACTTAATAGTCCTCTCTTCCGCACAACTCGTTGGACGAACACACACAACCATGCCCTGGGAGGTGTAAATTTCTGTTTGTATTCGTTTGGTATTTTTCTCTGGAATAAATTCTTAGTAAATTATATTTGCAATTGCATTGATGTCATTTTTGGATGAGCTCTGGAGGAACATGGCATAACTTATGATGGCCATTGACTAACATTTATATTGCCTCTCCACTGGCCTTCAGTGCCATTAGCAAGGTTATAAACCTCATCTTTTTTTATATTTGACTAAGTTGCTGATGTCATCTATTGCTTTAGCACTTAGGTCTATATTTTAACCCTTTCACTACAAATGTCGGAAATATAAGACAGTAGGTTTCCTGACCAGGAAGTTGAACACAAAAATTTTTGTCTGAGATTTTCCTAAGCTAGCGAACGAATGCTGCATATTTTCGTTGCTATGCTTTCCCCCCTTTCTGGCGCTCGGAGGTACACAGCATCTACGTTTCGGAACCCAAAGCAGTGGGGGTTGGGCCTTTCCCTCAGGAGCAGGTACCTGGACCCTTCGTAGTATTAGCTCCCTCTTTGCGGCAAGGGTCTGTGGTCAGATGATCATTTGTACAGTGATTTTTCTAAATAACTATTTGTTGCTTTCTCAAAAAATATAAAATCAGAATTGAACCCCTTGTCTTTTGGTGAGCATTTACAATTTTTTAGTGAAATTCCACCTTTTCAAGATATCAGTCAAGATGTTTTTGTATTGGAATTGGTTTATGCATTAAATCTGTTAATATTGATGTTAGAGTTTCGTTTATAATTTTTAAATGCAGAGTAAACAACGAGGAATTCATTTCAAAGTCTACAATTTGAGAGCAAGCAACAAATATACATGCAGTAAAACCAATAAATAAACAATTAGTTGGCCACAAACCCATGGCAATGGGAAGATCGTAAACCTGCAAAGGGTTGAGCTTAACTGCCCCCGGAGCTCAAGATAATGGCGAGGTCCCTGCTAGGAGAGGTTGAAAAAGGTAGGAGCTGAGTAAGAGTGTATACCTGTGGGAACTTTCTTCACGGATACCACACAAAAATGGTCCATACAGAGAGGAAGGAAGGGTCTCTTAGTACTCGGATCAGTAGACATGCATCAGAGAAAAGTTCTGCCATCTCGAAAGGGTTAAATGCAACTTCTAGAAGTTGTCCACACTGCTGAAACTGTAAAATATCGAGGAAGATGGGGTGTAGAGGCTCACTTTGATGGATTGATAAGGATGATGGGAGACGGCAGTTGTCAAAATAGGCAGTAAATGTCTTGCCCCGTAAATCATTTCTGTGTTTGGAGTCTAGGATTCTGAAATGCAAGCATCTTGCAGGAAAAAGTTCTCATGGTATTGACATGTGTATAATTATTCATTAGATGGTAGTTTCGACAGAGGTAAAATATTAAAATTTTAGAAAATATTGCCACTTTAGTCATAAGTGTCTGTTTCCGTGATGATACTATAGTTGATATGAGATCCAAATCAAAGATGATATGAGACCCTAAGTGACAAAGGTAAGTGTTTGCATTAAATTCTATTAGTTGCATAAGTTTTTTCTGATATAGACATTTATGATTTGTCACTTCCTTGATAATTAAAACTTTTAAATATTTTTCTTGCTTATTTCATTGCCATTTGTTTCCTGTATGATTTGTTGTGACGGAAGGGGGCCAATCAAGGGCAATTGACTGTGAGGAATTATAGTGTATGCACCAATCATATAAAAGGCCATGATCTGGAAAATCTGTATTCATGAAGCAAGGATGAAAGGAAATGTGAATAAGTGAGTTCTTAAAACTGCCTTTTATGATACAGGAATTTATAAAAATAAACAAATTGTCTTAAATCTTTTTTGAAATATCCTTTTGAGTCTGTTAAAAATATTTTCTCTTTCCATTTTCCTCCGCAGTTTTCTAAGAGAAATGTTGATGTCCGTAACTATAATGTGATGAAATTGTCAAGGACCTCTTTCATGGATTCTTGTATCGTGTCTATATTTGGCTCACTAGGAGCCTTTGTTTTAAACAAATTGGTATGTAATTGGGAACTAAACGCTGCTGTTTTTGGTAGCATTCCATTTGACCAAATTGTAACCATCGACATTAAGCTGTAGTGGTATGTATTATGTAATGTAAGTTGGAATTTATTAACTTTTCCTAAATAAAATAAGTATCCTGATGTTTTTACCTAGATGCCGGATTTAAATGTACTCATACCCGGAGCCGGGATGTTTTGGGCGCTCAACGACATGCAGCGAATTTTTGGGCACGCTGTGCATTTAAAGGTTAACATTTCCTCTTTTTCCATTTAAATGAAACTCTATTTTTTAGTTTGGTTACCATCGAGCCTGCAACTGACCAAAATCTTTTTCCATTCTATTGATTATAGGCTATTTTCAATATTCAATGGAATTTTTAATATAGAAAACTAATTCATAAATAAAGTTTGCATTTGACTGCTCCCTCCTCCCTCTAACCTACTGGAAATTGTATTTTTAAATTATGAGCATTTGGTCTTAATTTCTGGCCAACACTTTTCACATAATCACAATTGTGTTGTAAAAAAGTCTTATTTTTTTCAGGTCAGGATGCTGCTTCCACTTGAGATTCGATTGGTTGTCCTTCACTAACACTCACTGGGGTTGAAGTCTCATCAGATGGAGAGACAGAAGTGGGAACTATGTTGGAACTTTCAAGTTCTGTGAGTTTTTCCTCAATGATTTTTTCCAGATCAATTGTATCCAACACTTCCTGTGCCTTTTGCTTCAGTGGCTCTTCCAGCGCATCAACTATCTGGAATCGCAACATATTGGGCAGAACATTAACCACGTATTCAACAACATAGTCGAGTGTCCCAGCTCCATCCATCCGAACTTGAATATTTCCCAATTCAATGTCTAGCTCTTCCAAAACTGCCTTTTTCTTTACATTTAATGGTTGACTCACAACCATACGGACCTGTTGAAACAAGAAAAATTAATATAGAGCGAGGCAATTTGAAACAGAATTAACTCCAAAAAACGTCCCATTGATTTCCAATCAGTCAAAGTTATTTTAATCCATCATTTATATCACTATGTAATACAGTGAACTCCACACCAATCCATGCATAAGACCAAGTGCCTTTTCGGGTGGTGGGATGTGACCCACGTTATTCGACAGCTGCCATTGCCAGACACTGTCCATGGTCTACAATTTCACTTATAGTGCAATAGTATTTTTTAAAGTATCCAATCAATTTGTACTTAGCTTAAGCATAGTGTAGGAAACATTAACTTGAACAAGAAAATACTAACCTACGAGACTATTATGATTTGATGCCTCTGATTTGACACTGAAAATGCAACCGAAACCAAGGAATAGTTGAAGAAGCACAGCTTCAAACTTCAATGTATCTAATTTAGTCTTCCCCTCCTTAAGCCTGGATTATCAGCACTACATTATACTTATATTCATGGTCCCCAAGAAAAGGAGAAGCAACCTCTAGAAAAACCTTAGTGTGAGAGTACCCTTAGCTCTCATTGACAATTTTATACAAGTCAGTATCCCATTTGAAGGAACTACTTTGACAGCCAAGATACTTTCATCTATGACCCACGTATAGGTGACTGTGTCATATGTGTTCACTGCAGGCAATACTTTTCTCTTTGATAAAAGTAACGAATGAATTGGGATATAATAATTTGTCAACCAGTTACAATCAAAATTTGAGCTCTATATTCAGTGCAGAACTTTCAGTTGATTACTCACTCTACATATTGTTATTTCCTTTAGATGTTATTTCTGGAATACCCTTTTTATGGATTCCAATGGGAATTACTTAACCTGACCCCATCCCAGTTTAAAAAATGCTAATTGTTATAAGTTAATACAGAAGTTATTTTTTTTTAATTATAATTACACTAGTCAACAGCCATTTTGCATCTAGGATGTAATATATCAATTATTATGTATTTTGGTGTGTAGAAACCGAATCTACCTTTCAAAATGTTCTTGCACGTAAGATTTTTTAGTTATTAAGGGTTTTTTATTCTTTATTTTCCGTATTTTGCTGTTTATTGTTCTTTTGTCTAGATGCCTCATTTTTTTATTTTTTTCGATCATTGCGAATGCGCAAATGATATGATACGCAGTCATGAGCACAGGTGCAAAGTTATACACCAATGACAGTGAAATTCACCATGAAGAAATCATTTGACTTGACCGGGATTCGAACACGGATCTCCCAATTACCAGCCAGGTGTGTTAGCCAGTTACATAACCAAGCCATCTTAATTCAAGGTGAATTTCAGCAGGTGTAACTGGCTAACACACCTGACTGGCAATTGTGAGATTCGGGTTCGAATCCGTCAAGTTTTTTTCGTGGCGAATTTCACCGTATGGGCTAGGCATACAATAAAGTATCCAAATGTATCTGCAGTGCATTTGCCTGTGCCCCGAGATGAAGGGTTGCCTGTTCCTGTCTGTAACTTACAAGCCACAGTATCAGACCCAGTCTCAAGTGAATCAAAAGGTGCTGAACATGTGTAAGAGTACTGGCCTCCATCTCATGATACTTCGCCTCAACTCTTCAATCAAAAGGAACTAAATGATTTGGTTCGCTATCTGAAACTTTTGAAACAGCAAGCTGAACTCATGGGGTCAAGACTGCAACAACGGAACCTTCTAGCACCAGGGACAATTTCCTGTTTTAAATCAAGAGGCGCTTCCTTCGCTCAATATTTCCACATGCAGAATTCAATGTGTGTATTCAGAGATGTTAATGGTCTGATGATGCAGCTAGGTATACAACATAACCCACAGGAGTAGCGACTATTTATTGACTCCAGTAAGGAAAATGTGAAAAACACTTAATCGGTTGAACCTGATAAGATCATTTTGCCTCCTCTTCATTTCAAGTTGGGCCTGATGAAGAACTTTGTGAAAGCTCTGGATAAAGGATGTCGGGCCTTCATTCATTTGAAAGAAAAGTTTCCTAAATTGAGTGAAGCAAAGCTGAAAGAAGGTATATTTGCTGTACCACATATAAGAAAATTGATCCAACCTTTGATACCAAACTCGCAAATATCGAATTAGATGTGTGGTCCTCTTTCAAAGCAATTGTGAAGGGCAATTTTGGCTACAGAAGAGATGATAAATATGTTTCCATTGTGAATGATCTGTTAGACAGCTAAAAGAACATGGGATGTAGAATGTCGATTAAAATTCACTTCTTAAATTCCCACCTTGATTTCTTTCGGGATAATTTGGGAGCCGTCAGCAATGAGCTGGGTGAACGCTTTCACCAAGACATCTGTACCATAAAACCCCGTTATCAAGGTCACTGGAACCCTTCGGTGATGGGCGACTAGTGCTAAGGTCTTGTTAGGGAGAGTGATGAAACGGCAAACAAAAGAAGGGCATTGTTGTCACATTTTTCGAATACCAAAGAAGATTAAAGTAGAAAATATTTTCTGAACTAATTTAGACCTATGGGTGTCATGTCCCTGTATACATATAAAATAGAATTAAGTTCTAAATATGTATTTCTTGTCTGATTTAATTCTGCCAATGTTCACTAGTATTGTTTTTGATTCTGCTGTGTATCTAGGAAATATGACGTGATAGAGAAAAACTGATTTTACCAGTGAATTCAGCACTCCAAAATTAGGTAAACCCACCCATTTACAAACCAGATGCAGAAAAAAGTTTAAATTTGTTGACTTATGTTATTATTGGAAGAACTCAAACATGTTTTATAGTAAGTAGAGATACCACTCTGAAAATTACCTCCGTAATTTTCGTAAATTACCGCGGTATTTTTCGTAATTTACCACGTCCCTTGTAAATTACTGTAATTTTCTAGATAATTCACCTATGTTTGAGATAATTTTTCATACAGATAAATTCCCAACATGTTCTTTTAAGCCAAGTTCACATTTCCTATGTGTTTAATAATAAATTGAGGCACGTACAACTCATTTTTGGAATATTTTACTTAAATTATGACATAAAAGATTAAAGCTTTAGAATATTCTTCTTGAAAATTTCTCATACTTTGACAAAAGAAAGCCAGATTGCGTGTTGCTGCCGTAGTTCTTTTTACAGTTTTAAAATTTTCTAATACATTAATGTTGTACAAGGTATATGGGTTAAACATGGTTATTCCCTTCCTATTGCTATTAGCTTTCTTATTTAACCATACATTTACTGTTCAATACTTAAAACTAAAAAGTAAAGGAAAATTATGGTAATTTTCGAAAATTACCGTAATTTGCTGTGGTAATTTACCTCAGATGAAAATTAAGGTAATTTTCTCATCTCTAATAGTAAGGCATTGATCGCGTATGACATATTCTATAGCTATTGTCAGTTATAATCACCTGGAGGGAGTCCAGAGCAAACCTTGCCCTTCCTGGCTTGGTTAGGAGTCCTAATGCAGAAAACTGCCAGCGACAGAATCCTTCTATTCTTTTAGTTCCAACATGCATTCCAGCACTAATGACATTGTCCTCAATCGTAACTGTTGCATTGCCAACTCTGTGGAAAGTGGATGCTCCTGTAGCCCAAGCCTTGGTAACCTGTGGAGAATGATATTTATTTTTAACTTGATGCTTAGTAATTAACCTAGGGTTCCCATTCGTCCTGTATTTCCTGGGACAGTCCCATTTCTTAATATGTATAATATCCATTTTAAATATGCAGCACTCCTGGTGTCAAATTCATGAAACTTTTATGTGGTATATTAAGAAGTTGGTAATTCTGATATGATGCTGTTTTTTCCCCATGCTTCTGTTGGCAGTATTACATACACACGGTTCCCGATTGCATATGATGTGGTGTCAGTTCAGTGACAGCATTACTAGATTGTAAATTGGTTGCTACTCAGTGTTGCACATAGTTTGTATCATGCCGAAACGTATGTGCTTATTTAACGATAGCATTAGAAGAGAATATCCCTTCATCAAATGAAACAGTACAAGCTTCAATCATTGTAAAGACTTATTTTATGGATTTGTCTTGTGTTGACTGCAATGCCCAAATATCTAAGGAAAAGAAAATTCTTGAACAGGTTCATAATTGTGATAAATATTCTAATGTATCATGTAAACATGAACTTTAATCAGTCATATTTTGAAATTCTTTTCTTCTAATCGTTGTAAGTATGATTGTGATTCATTATACAGTGCTACATACTTGCGAATTCAATTATATTTTTCTCATTACTCATGTGTTCCACTTTCTTACGAAATGTCCCAGTTTTTTAAAAGTGAAAAATGCAAATGTCCTGTTTTTTTTTTCAAAAATTCACTATGGAAACCCTAAATAAATGCCTTTTTAAAAATAGGCATTTCCAAATTCTATAATCATTCTGTATATGGTTTTAGCATGGGGTAAGAGAAGGATAGTTTTACACCCGGCACACTGAAACCCTGCAACAATAACTATAGGTGTAGCGAAACTTGGTGGCACTCGTTTGTGATGAACATGACACAAAGGAAAGGAAAGCAAACATGAGATTTGGGATGAAGCGGCCGAGCCTTTTTCCTGAGGACCCTGCGGGAGTCCCTCGATAATTTTGCCAACTCATTAACGCTTGGTTTACGGTCAGTGTCCTTTAATCCTCCGCTGTGGAGTGCCATCAAGTTTCGCTATACCTATACCTATATATTTATGTCATCTTTGCTAGATTTGGTCGTGGGGTAAACTGCACACCATCAACCCAAGGTTTTGGATTTGAATTCCACCTGGGTGGTTTTATGGCTTGGTTGTATGTTCATCTAAATACATATGTATATATTAACCCTTTCCAGACGGCTGAATTCTCTCCTATATGCATGTCTATTGATCTTGAGTACCAAGAGACTTTTCCTTCCTCTCTACACGGATCATTTTTGTACGGCATCCATGGAAAAAGTTTTCGCAGGTATACACTGAAACTCAGCTCCTACCTTTTTCGACACTTCCTAGCGGGGACTTCGCCATTATCTCGGACTCCGGGGGCAGTTAAGCTCAACACTTAGCAGGTTTAGAACCTTCCCAGCAGCATGGGTTCGCGGTCATCTAATTGTATATTTATTGGTTTTACTACATGCATATTTGTTGCTTGCTCTCAAATTGTGGACTTTCAAATTAATTCCTTGTTTTTTATTGTGCATTTACAAATTTCTAACAAAAAACTAGTATCAATATTAATGGATTTAATGCATAAACCAATTTCAATGCAAATATATCTTGACTGATATCTTGAAAAGGTAGAGTTTCGCTTGATTATTGTAAATGCTCACCAAATGACAAGGAGGATATGAATTCCGGCGAGATATGGTGGATGTTTTCCATTATGGATAAATGAGAAAACGTAGTGAACTCCACAGATAATTTTATTAAGACGACCTAGGTTTCGACACGTTGTGTCATCTTCAGGTAACATGTACACTTCAAACTCACTTATATACACAAAATATTGGAGGGGAGGGGGAATGAGTAAGGGGAAGGTGGGGAAGGGTTTTGAGGGCTTGTGTTTGGAAGGTTAGTCATTGGGTGTGTTGGAAATTTGCTTTGGCAGGGGGGGGGGTTAAGGGGTTGGGTTAAATTCTGATTTTATATTTTTTGAGGAAGCAACTAATATTTATTTAGCAAAATCACTGAATGAACAATCATGTGACTGCATACCCTCTTCGTAAAGAGGGTGCTAATACGATGAAGGGTCCAGGTACATACCTGTTCCTGGATTCCGAGGGAAAGGCCTGACCCCCGCTGCATTGGGTCGCGAAAAGTAGAAGCTGTGTAACTGCGAGCGCCAGGAAGGAGGAAAGCATAGGGACGAAAATATACGGCGTTCATTCGCTTGCGTAGGAAAATCTCCAACGAAAATGTTTGGCATCCTGGTCAGGAAACCTAATGTCGTATATTTCCAGTGTTTGTAGCGAAAGGGTTAATATAAATTATTTTGAATCATAGCGCCATAATATAAAAAGGGGTTTGATAAATTACACATAAAGCCCTTGATATAGGTACACTTACTGTGTTTGTGTCTTTAAGATTTGGAAAAGAAATTGCCCTTGTAAATGGCTAACAGTTGTAACTCAGTACATATTTCATCTGCAAGTGACTCTGTTTAATTTATGACATGGCTAATTATTTAACATGACTCCGAAGTTACTGAAATGGAAAAAGTTGCCAAATACTTTAATTTCGTCTGAGGTGTCTTATATACAAGCACTTGATGGGCATTTGTGGAATTGGACAGCCATGTACAAGTATTTATAGCTTTTTATGGGATTATGTGCACCATAGTGCACAACATAGTGCACAACATGTAACATAGCTGTTATAATGTGCCTGTTTACATTTATTACTCATCAACATCGCATCGACAATACAAAAGAGTTGAACATCAGGAAGGGCACGCAGGGTGTTTCTCATACCCCAACCTTCTACTTTAACTCATTGTAACTGAACCATTGCCTCTACATTGTTGCAAGTCTTCATACCATGAAATTGCTTTCATTTTAACCTTTTCGAGGGTTAAATAGCGACCTCGTGACAACACTTTTCAAGGCAGCAGTCAGAAATGTGGGGAGGGGAGAGAACAAAGTAGATGAGCACAGCACCGTGCGCCGTGATTCTTGGTTGATTTATAGAATTTAAAAATAAATATTACTTGTTCCAATTGAGATTAGATAGTTTTATTATTTCTAGTTAGGCTACTTTATTTGTCTTATTTCAACCTATCCCTGAAAATAAACTCACTCAAAAATTGAGAAAATATTTTTTAATTGAAAGTTTTATTTGTAAAGGAAACTTTACATGTCGGAGGGGGGTGAGGTATACTA
This sequence comes from Pyrrhosoma nymphula, assembly GCA_963573305.1. Lineage (NCBI taxonomy): Eukaryota > Metazoa > Arthropoda > Insecta > Odonata > Coenagrionidae > Pyrrhosoma > Pyrrhosoma nymphula. Next base: position 85,349,702 of record OY754339.1, read on the forward strand.
CAGTTGTAAATGAAGGGGGGAGGGGGTAAAAAAATCACTGAAAACTGTAATGTAGCTCATGCACGACTCCTTACCTCTAGTCTGACTGTTTTGGCTTTGTGTTATCAGTTCTTGAGTGGGGCTTTTTAGTCTGCCTTCGTCTTCTGCCTGCAGTACAGCATCATCCACATAAGCTAGGATGTTTACTTGAGTGCCTACATTTAAGCTGGGATTCAGCATTTTTGTACTTCTCAGTGTCTCTTTGAGAGCTAGATTGAAAAGCAGAGGCGATAAACCATCACCTTGTCGTACTCTAGTGCTAACGTCAAAACTTTTTGTGTATTCTTGATTTATTTTAACTTTGCATTTGGATCCGTCTGTACGTATCATTGCCATCCTAACAAGTTTTTCTGGGCTGCCATTTAATCTAAACACTCCCTCATTTTTTCTTGATTTATACTGTCATAAGCTTTCTTAAAATCTACGGGGAGTTAACTTGGCAGTGGCAGGCTTCACTTAGTGGAAGTTTTCAATATTTTGATAATCATGATAAGGTATAAAGTATTTTACGTCTGTGAAGAGTAAGCGAGCTTTCTCGCTATATTCCTAATATTTCGACAAAACTTATTTGAGGATGAATATTTGATCAGTAGTAGATTGTGATTCTTCAGAAGCCTGCTTGTTGGTCTCCCAACACCTCTTCAACATTGTCTGTTTATCTGTTAGTTCCGATTTTAGAGAAGATTTTATATTATGTGGTGTTTAGCAAAGAAATTCCTCTATAATTAACGTAATCTAATTTGTCCTCTTTCTTATAAATTCGTACCGCAATTGCTACTTTCCATTCTACTGGAATTCGTTCTTCTTTCCATGTTCTTAATATCAGTAAAAGGGGTCTTCCTCAGGCTTTAAGGACTTCCGCAGGAATGCTATCCTCTCCAGAAGCTCTCTTATTCTTAAGAGATAGTAAGAGTCTTCTCCACTCCTTCCTCGGTAGGGTCTTCTACTTAAGGCTGGACATTTTGGTTTACTAGATTCTCATTGATACACTGTTTTTCAGCATTTTGTAAATTTTGAGTCTTTCCATACACTGAGCACCTCTGCTTGGTTGCTATTGGTTTTTCCATTACTGTTCTTCGAAACTACTAGGACCTAATCCCTTTTTAATTAATATTATTGTTCGATAGAAGACTTTGGTGTTATTATCAGTTCTGTCTTCTTCGGCTCTTCTTAATTTACTTCTTTTTGCTGCCCGCAGCATTTTTTTATGTCTTTGTTAAGTTTCTTGTATATCTCTACGTTTTCCTCATTGTTTTTTGCCAGTAGTTAGCATCTTTCCTCTTATTTATCAATTTCTGACATTCGTTGTGGTAACACGTCTTCCTTCTCCAAGTTCTCTTTTTATAACCAACCACTTCATATTGAATAAATAAATAAAAGTGGCAAAATGTGTTAAAGTGCTATTGCAATAATTATGACTCTCTCTAATGTGAGAATAAAAATGAAATGCCATTATTTTCAAAGAATCAAGGAATTATAGAAGGGAAAATCCTAAAGTATGTAATTTGCAGTATGTAAAAAAAAATAGATATAAAGCTGAGATATCACATCCGAGAGAGAAAAAGATTGATAAGTGATGAAATAGAAAATTATAAAGCTTCACAATAGAATTGGTGAAAAATATAGTAACACCATTAAAAAAAAACATTTTTCATGCATTGGGATTTAACTCAGGACCTCAGGTCTAGGGACAATATCACATGCTATCATATCACCAAAAACCAGCTGTCTGAATCTGTCTTTAAACACCAATATCTCATAAACTATTGGACATATGTGTGTCCAAAATGGCATGCATTTGGTACTGGGGAGTTCAGGAGGAGCTAACTCCCAAGTTTTGGTGACATTTGCCACTTATGAACCTGGACCTCCCCTTTTTAGGCATACGCAATCTAAGTTTATCACAAATCTGAGTATTCTAGGCCAATAATGGTCATTGCAATAGTTCTAATTATGGAAGAGAGGGAAAAAAACACTAAAATTATTTGCTTAAACTAATATTTGGCAGTTTTTATATCACTACGTAAAAATCAGACAAGGAAATAGAAAAAATCTTCTAGTGTTCACGCGCTGGCCATTTTTGAACCTTCCCGCCTATCCTTTTTTACTCACCAACCTGGGCCGACGGGAATCTGTTCCCTAGCAGGGGGATTATGGGTTGGGTGGAGTAGAGTTTTCTTCCTTTTTTTTCAGATTGAATGCAATAGGCTTCCCGTCACTAGTGATGAACATCGGCCGCTCAAGTTTCGACAGAGTTGGTGAGTCAGTTTTTATCCTATTCTAATTCCCTGGTTAACCAAGCTCTCCCACGTAAAGGCCAGCGGGTGTAATGTACGGTCAGATGATTAATCGTCACCACGACCCTGTTGTCTCTCAACATCTAGCAATATTTCAGTCCACGTCTCACTGTTTCCAGTGTACTTTTTCATATTTTAATGAGCGAATGGAAATTGACCTGCAAGGAAATGTTTCCTTTCTCCCATTTAATCCCATTGAAAAACGAAATTATCTCTATGCACGAAAAGTGGAGACTTTCTCAGAGTACTTTTTTTATATTTTCCCAACTCACTGGGTGATTGGGGAATATTCCCCTTAAATTTCAGCCCTCCAGCTCGATTTCCCCTTAAATTTCAGCCCCCAAGCTTGTTTAGAAATGCCCAGGACTTTGTAGCAAAGAGCTTTGACGTCATGTGATGCTTTTCCGTGTTGTATCGCACGTTCATGAGATGGATGGTTTTACCCCTCATCAAGTGAACATGGTTACAGCAGGTGCTACAGGGGGAGTGAAATACATAATTACAGTAAAGAAGTTCCAGGTCAAAAACTGACCAAAAATGGACCCTTCAATGAATTTTAAAATGGTTTTAAAAAAACTCACCTCGACCCTAATCCCAGCGTACTCGAAGGCTCGGTCCGGTAGGCGAAGAGGATCCCAGCCCTGCTCTCTCACCCATCGTCTCCCCTCTGCCACGGCCATGTCTAGCGGAGCGATGTTGTTGGGGAACCTTTGAGGAAGCAGGAGAAGCTGCTTGTTTACATCTCCGCGCATGCTTGAGTTTACTTCGGTTAGAATGAATGGCTTGATGCTGTCAAAGAGGAAGCTCCCCACGGAATTCACTATGCTCTGAAAGAGAAAATGCATTATCGTATAATTAGTGATCAATGAGGAGAATTAGTGGGAAAGAAGGTCAGCCGAAGTTAACCACAGGATAGCGATTCCAATTTAAGAGAATAAACATGGATCATGATGCCTCATAAGCCACATGACACAGCATTAGCGTGGGCCTTAAGCCTGCATCACATGGTGTTTGATCTTTAAGGTGTGCAAGAATAACAATGATCAGTTCGCATGTTGTGAAATACAGAAGTGGCATGCTGGCTATTAAACATGATCGTTAGCCAAGATGTTAGAATGCATGATATAATAATTGGTGTTGTCACAGTTGTTCACTCAAGCTGAGAGTAATTGACTAGCGAATTAAATTAAAGATTGAACTAAATTGTCTGTAGAAGCAGTGGAAACAAGACTCCTATGCTTGCATTTCGGTCATCCAGGTGGTCACACCTACTGGGAGGATTTGAATTTCGTAAACACATGCGTGTTGCCTGAGGCTCAGAGTCCAAGGGTTTACAAGATTAGAAACAACCTCTCCCTGTGGATGACCGAAACCCAAGCATGGGAGTCTTATTTCCCCTGCTTCTATTGACACTTTGGATTAATCTTTAATGTAACCCGGTGGTTCAGTTTGTTACTTGCACTAGCAGAACCAAGTAACTGTTCACCATTCACGTGGACTTAACTCACATAATGGCATTCAAGTGTCAGCTCCTGAACATGCGAATGCTTCAAGGAGGGCTACAAACTAGCATGCTGAGTTCCATCCTCTGTTTCAAGTGCTCCTTAGCATACAGAGTTTTGCACATAATCAAACATCCTAAGCTTAAAGGTAAGCTCTAAGCTGCATGCTTACCTGGAAAACACTGCCCAGCATCCCTAGATTTTCAAAATCCATCCTGATGTCATCAAAGGTTATGTCCATGATTATTTCTTGAGCTTGGAGATGGCCTTCCTCGTCGACTTCAAGTTGTGCGTGACCTGTCACACTTACGTCTATTAAGGTGGTTGTGAAATTTCCCCTTGATCGACTAAAGAATGTTGAGAGTGTGTACAGTCCCACAATGTCAAGTGTGTCCAAGGTCAGCCAGACTGTGAGCTGTAGAATGAGTACATTGAAAAGAATGAATTTATAAAGGAAAGTATTCATTTAATGGCAGTGGAAGTTATTTAACTAAACTAAGAAATAGAGTAGACCCTCGCTAATCCGGACCTGCTTAATCCAGACAGGCCTCCGGCGTGAAGTGCAGGTGGTTTTATTTAGGAGTTGTGGGATGTCACAACTACCGTAACATCCAAAATTATTTCCTGAACCTATAAATTTGGTGTATGTGATTGACATGTTACTAAATTTGAATACCTAGAAATTTATTTTCCTCTTCTTTTTTTTGTTACTTATAAAGTCAGAAAACACTGACGAGGGATATAGGTGTAGCTGGTCGAGACTTGTATTCTTTAGTAAAAATGTAGTTCAGGGATTAAAATACAAACTTTCGGTCAATAAAGGCGTGCTACATAAACTGGCAGGTTTTAATAGGGAAAATATCATTTACAAGTTCACCATTTAAATATCGCAAGACATTTGTTACATTACTATTTGATCTTCATCCCATCCCAGACAGCACATAAAATTTTGTATCTGTATACGACGGTGGACAAACAGGATACGAGAATTGCCATTTGAAATGTTCGCAAGAGAATTTTATGAAAATGCAAGCACTAGTTCTCGAGAGAATGAGCATACATTTTAAGTTTACCCTTGCACATAACATACAGAATTAAAACAACGTAATTAATGCGCATACTTCTTTGCAAGAAGGATAAATAACTTTAAGAGATATTAGTATCCGCTCGTACATAATTGGTACAGGATACTAGTATCTTGTCCTGACAGGTCTTGTACACGGTGCGATGGAACTATTTGCAGGCGCGGAGGCTCACTTTGGAGCGGTCACCGACTCGTTCGCCGTTTGTTTACATATGAGAGTTTGTTTACATATGAGTTTGTGACTGTTTCTCAATACACTAGTCGGAAATCAGAAGTATTTACTTACAAATAATTTTAAAAGTTGCGTGAAGTACCCTACATTCGTATTTCTGGTAATTGTAGTGAAAAATAGGTTTCTTTTTACTCTGGTGGCATTATTTTTCGTGCATCGTTATTTTATGTGCAGTTCTTTGTGTTGAAACTCATCATCCAAGACATGTCATCATCCATCATAATCATACGCAAAGTTTTCCTGGAGGATTTCCACTCATTTAGATAGCAAATTAATTAATTACCAACTAAGTGTTTTCGGTGATAGATACGGATTTCATTATATCGAAGTCATTATTTGGCTATAAGACTGTGATACATAGGGTTTTTTAAAAGGAGCAATGCCCACTTGTCGGCGGTTTTCAAGATTGTGGAGTTCTAAAAGAGAAAATCCTGGCAAAGAAAGGAATCTCATTGTGAAAGAAAGGTGAGTGGATTTAATTATGTTGAATATCAATTTCAATATCTATTTTGGAGGCTTGATGCAAGCATTTTAATGTTGGAGACATTAATGTGTTGTCTTTCAATTCGTGGATGTGCTGGAACACATTATTAAGCTGATAATGAGAGAAACTAATAATTTCATATCTTTGTAGCATGAGAAAATTGTGATAATGATAAATGATCCAGTGATTTGTTTCAAATCGCTCTTAATTTGGCCAATGTTATTGTAATTCCAATTACTGTTGTCAGAGTTAACTTTAATATTATTTTCATTTAGGCGTCGTGTTTCAAAGTTATTCTCCCCCCGACGATGTGTAGTTCTCTCATTTAAAGATCTTTTATGTTCTTCTTATACTCGTTGGAAGAAGTTAATTTAACGCAATCCTCTCAGAATTCATAATACAATTGCTAGACTAGATTTTTGCTGACACAATTCGAATTAAGGATTAATTGACACGATTAATTAATTAATCGGTAATGATCCTTACTGGCTTTTCTTAACGCATAGGTACGCATTAAAGATACATTGTCTGTGTAATTTCGAATTCAGTGTTATTAGCATTTTTAATATGCATACAAAACGTTCTTTGATGCGGAAGGAAGACCGTGAATGTTGGAAGTGTACTTTCGTGTATTTCAGAAAAATGTGCACATGCGATGGTGTAGAAACCCATTCCCAAGCAGTGATATAAGTTTTTAATGGGCTATATATATTTCAATTACAGGTGGATGTGCTTACCTACTTGAAATGACTGCATTCATAGTTATTTTAAACTTAATAAGGAAGGAGATACGTACGAAATAAGAAATGTTGATTTTAGCTTGGACACATTCTCACATGTGCATCAAAGACTATTATGTATTTTTTGCTTTAAATAAAAATGAAGGTATATAAATATATACGTATATCTTATTTATTCTTTCTTTCCTATCCTACACTTATTATTATTGCCTTCTTCTGATGTTTGTGGGGTAATTAGGAATATTTTACCTGACTATGGAAGTGTCCAGCAGATTATAGGATTGTGTGCTATTTCGGCAATTTAACGAGTAATTAGGTATTTGTGCATCTGAAATTCATTGGAAAAATATTAATATTTAAAAGCTAGTGAAAAAATGTGGATGACATCGGCTATTTGGTATTCGTGCGCGCCTAGCAGTCGTATCCTTTCGTACACGGTTCGTAGCTGACATTTGACTAATAATTATCGCGTTCGTACACGGTTTGGTATTGGATCGTATCTAGATACGAAAGGATACAACGGGTACTAGTATCCAGTTCGTCACTGGATGGTATCTGCATACGAATTAGATACGACGGAATCTGTGCTATCTGGGATTAACTAGTAATGCTATTCAGCGGCATTAAAATATTTTCAAAGTACATACTTAAAATAAGGTGGCGACATTATCTAATCCCATTATCCACTTGACCTGAGTAACGGGAGTATGAAACTGCTAGGTGTGACCTGAAATGGATTTGTTGCCACAACCCGTTTGGCCGCATGGGATTTGTTTTGGCTGACACCATTTAATTTCATCCCACTCGAATTTCGACCCCACGTACAATTGGCTGGAATTGAAAAAAAAGCTTGTAAAAAGTGAGTGCTTTTGTCGGTGTGGAAGTTGAACTTTTACATTGTCACTCTGAAATGATTGCTGCACGTGACATCTTTTTCTATTGTTATTTCTTGCTGTCAAATATAAACCTCTTAAAGTTGACAAATTCAGTGAAAAACTACCGCGTATGATTTTCCTAGAATACTCTGTTTTTAATTTGCGTGAATCCAAAGAGAAAATTTGTGACCCTATAGGCGACGCTGTAAATGGAATCGAAATTTTCAATCGTACAACTGAATTTTGACTCTGCCCTCCGGCAGCTGTAGGTGGCTACTGTGCTTTTACGCTACTGTGCGGCTTGTTTTTGCATCAACTGTGTTTTTTGACCTCTGACATATTAATCGACTGAATGCCTTATCATAAGTTCGAAATTTTATGGAAATAATTAATGTTTCCCGATAAATTTAATTTTAATGTTATACAATTACTGGAAATGGAATCATTTATTTCCAATAATTGTGAATGCATTATTATTTTTTGTTTCTAGATACTGGAAAATGATGCATTTTTCTTGACTATTTGGAAATATCGTGTAGTATATTTTCTTAATGTATGACATTCATATAATAAAGCCAATATTTGTACTCAGAAATTGTATGCCCTTTACCTCATGAAAAGGGTTTATAAGTCATCGTTGTCCGATTTTCCACTAAAAAAACTCCATAAATGTTCATTTTGAGAAATCCTTAGGTAATCCAGACACCAATATGGCCCGGATTTGCGAGGATCTACCACAACTCGTAACTCATGGAAGAGCCGCTATTACAGAAATCAAATATTTCTTGATATATTACATCTTACGAAGAGACTCATAATTTTAGCGTATTTGGTATTGTCGGAGGAGACATCATCTGACTAATTTTTAATCTTTTGAAAGTGATTTATGTAAAGAATCACCATTTTCATCTGTTTTTCTTGTGCTTCCCATTGTGTGAGGTTCTCCATTTTTCCTGACATGTCAAAATGAGTGACATACTCATCATCAACTCACGTTGGTATCAATTACCCATAATATTATGAAGAGAGTCAATGTACTCTGAGATTAGGTGAGGAGTGTACAATGAAATGTGAGGAAATATGAAGAACATCAAATGGCCAGAGCCCCGAAAAATATCACTAAAAAATTCCCATAAAGCTCCTTATCTTTCTTTAAACTCTATTTTTGTGCATGGAATGCAGTTTTTTGTATCATTTTAATCAGTACTTGTGTATCTATGGATGGATAACTTACAATCTATAATGTTAAGTAAATTTTATATGCAATTATAATAATATATACTATTATAATTGCATATGCCAGAAATATCATTGGACTTCTGCACTAACCTGCATCTCTGCCAAATCTGTATGCACATGCTGCACACGGAATTTTGAGAGTCCTAGCACGCTGACATTTTTGAAGTGCATGGTGCCAAGCGAGAGGGATTGTTTCATGTCAGGGATAGCCATTGGGTCTGGGACTTTTGCTCCAGGAATACCGATTGGGTCATCCTGTTTGTAATGCTCCAAGATGGCACGAACTTGCTGGCTCAACTCTACCTCTGCATCTCCCCTCTTTCTTCTGCTGTATATTTCCATCGATAGCAGGTCTTCTTCTTCTGCGGACTCAAGTACTAACGTTGTCACTCCAGGAGCCGCTTCCCCTAAAATTGTAGCAAGCCAAAAATTCCCTCTTTATTTTTGCAGCTTCTAACATAAGTCTAAGTGCCTAAGTGAGTGCCTGTAAAAAGAGAGGTCTGTAAATTTACCAACCTCGGAAAGAAAATATCTTCTACTCATTTACATCTCATTGTTAAGGTTAGATTCAGTGTTATATTTGCTTTATGCTCATTTAGAGTTAGAAAATTTTATGTGACAAAGTGAGTGAAATTCAGCATGAAAAAATATTTTGACTTGACTGAGATTCGAACCCTTGTCTCCCAATCGCAGGTCAGGTATGTTAACCATTTGCACAACCCAGCCATGATTCTTAATTCAAGGCAAATTTCGGCAGTGGGTTATACGAACAAGATTTTCTCATCTCCAGTCCACAATGTTGCACAGATGTGGTCTTGCACGATTTGCCACTGTCGTGGGAGATCCTGGTTTGAATCCTGGTCAAGTCAAATAATTCTTTTTATGATGCATTCCACCCCCTCTCGTATATATCTTTGCAGATGTGACTGCGTACGGTATCAATGGTGCAACCGCGATGATTGGAAATTTGTTTGAAATTTTTTCATGACTTGTGTGAGACTCATTCTCGTATTTTGATTTACAACTGATTTACTGTCCTGCTCCTTCACAACTGCACTCCAGTTCAGACAGTTGTGAAACCAATTTACAAATTTTGATGTAAGGGAAATGATAAACCTTCATGTGGCAATATTTCGAGGTATTTTCATTTTATCTGCACTCCTGTTCAGACTGCATTGTAACTAATTTACAAATTTTGATATAAAGAAAATGATAAACCTTAATTTTGTAATTAATGGTGGCAATATTTCGAAGTATTTTCACAGTAATGGCCTGAGAATTAGTGAATGCTTTAAATAAACATATAATGCGGCATTCAATAGCTCTGGTAAACTTGTTCCAGACAACGAATGCCCAGTATGGTATTTAGTAGGGATGAAAGACCCCAAAGAATGCGCAATTATTTTTTTAAATCGATTAATCAATCGGCCCACGCCTATCAATCTAGTGGAAATAATCGATTGTCTGAATTAATGGCCGATTAATAAGTACACTTCGAATGTAAAGTCAACTCTTAGTCATATTTTGGTGTATTCCCCAGGGATAAAAGTCGCGATTGCTTTCCCATGGCAGCCACGGGGCAGATTTCAAACGTAGGCACATAGTTTTATGGGATGTAAGAAACAAAATACACCGACCATGGTATCCTTTTCCGTCCCCCTGCCGAAATTACCCTCGATTATGCAGGGGATGTCACCAACTATTCGGCTAAGCGGAAGGAAACATTGTTTTGCCTTAAAACAATCAACAGGCATCCGGTAATTGTGTTGAAAAATTAATTTCAAACACGCATGAATCGTATCTATTTCATAGTACCTGCTGAGGAAAAGAGCAATACAAAATAATACATTCAAACCACTACGAAATCTTTCGAAGAGATTAGTGTTACCGAAGTAATTAGGAGAGCTTGAGAATGTTTTTCAGCTTAATCAGCTTTCGTCGTGTCTAGAGTATAGGCATCCCATCTGGGGAGCGGTGGAGACTTCCACTAGTCGTAAGCAACAATCCCTGTCATCGCTGGTCTTGGAAGGGATCATATATCATGCGTTTGAACTTCGTTATTTTTAATCATCACTAACGTAATCCACTGATACTGATCAATATATAATCCTTTAGTCATAATATGGCCCAAGTCTTATAAGGCCGTTGTACACGAAGCGCTTTATTGCACGATCTGATGTAGGTACATATTGATGTGCATTGAATATTGCGTCGTGTAAAACGGCGAATTGCTAGAATCTACGCGCAAGTGCATAAACGAGAGATGGGAAAATAGCCCCTGCTTTAATTACCTGCTTGCATCCTCGCATTGCGAAAACGGATGCTATTTCAAATTGTGCAGTAAAGTGCCTCGTGTAAAACGGCATTTACGGTACCTAGTAGGTGGATGTTATTATACAGTAGGTGGATATATTATGTATTTAAAGACAACTAAAATATCTTGAAATGATTTGCTTGAAGGAGATCGCCAATGTTTTCTGAAATTTCAACGTTCTCTCAGAAGATTCGGGGTACAAATTGATTGATGGGGTACAAACATTCTGTCAAAGAATTTTAAGGCCGTGCGCTGCTAGGAAATGCCTAAAAACTTACCTGAATGGTTCAAATTAATAAATACGAATGCTGCCGAAATTGCGAGTAACACAAGCAGAAAGTGGCTTTGTTACTGAGTGGTGTCTTCAGCAGTGGAGGTGGTATTTTTAGCGCGCGAAACACTAGGGAATTTACGAGCTCATTTTCAGAGTTTGACAGTGAAATTTGCGTCGTAAAATATTTCGGATAGCTCTAACATGACTTCTGAAGCTTATTGATTAGCATTTTAAAATTGTTATTGTTCCCTATTCCGATCTCTGCTCGGATACTACTTAGAGAGCACTTAAAAGTGTAGTGCTCCGTCAACACGAACTTATGAGGAGACACCACACTCATCCTAGGTGGTGTTGGCTCCGTCCGTCGAATGGAACGTCAAACTGGTCAAACCGTGGTGCCTTTATTCAAGCAAGAGTGGGCTAATGCCGGAGGCGGATTTCTCTCTGCCCTATAAACATATAAATGTTTACAGAATTGCAAAAAAAACTGTTTTGAAGGCTTTTTAGCCGTACCTACGGCGTGAAAAAATGAGTCAAGTTCGAGACACATTTATGGAAAAATACATCTAATTACTGAGAATATTTACATACATAAATATAATTTTACTTCATACTTCTTACAGGCGCTGAGATTAAAGTATAAAATTCGAATATTGTCTCCATTATGACTAGGTAAATATCTCGCTCAAACTCCCTTAGCCCACAATCCTTGTAAGCGCCATGGATTAATAGAATTTTGAAAATACTTCCCTCTACACCCATTCCACATTATAATGATGCTGAAGAGGTAATCGGTTTAATTATCAGCTTAAACAATCGATTGTAGAAATATTCGGTGTTTGAGTTACCCATTGAAAACTTCCGTTAATCGGGAATAATAATGGATTATCATCAGAATGGTAATCGTGCATCCCTAGTATTCATATAGGTATGCCTGCTGAAACGCCGGCGAAACTATCGTACGTAGATGTATAGACGCGAAGGAAATCCCGGAATATTAGCCACGCCTATTCCACCACTCCGCGGAAGCCTTAATCAAACAACTGCGAGCATTTGAATTCTGTCAAATTATATAAATTAGTACATTAGCCTACCTTCATCAGTTAAATGCGACAGCATGAAATTCGCGGAAAAGGTTAATCGGAGAAAATCGTAAGGTAATGAAAATTATAATATATAATTCCAAATTGATGAGTAGAAATAAAAATAAAGACGAGCAATACCTTAGCTGATTGAACACATAAGATTTCTATATTTGTGCCACGTAGCTTCGTACGACAGTTTCGCCGGCGTTTTAGCAGGCAGGTATGCCTGCTGAAGCGCCGGCGAAACTGTCTTACGAAGATATATCGACGCGGAGGAAATCCCGGAAAATCAACCACGCCTGTTCGCAGTTGTTTTTACCTATTTTAAAATCTGACATCTTCCCACACCCCTTACGCCCTCAAAACTCGTGACTTCCTCTGACGTCGCCACTTGACCCTGAATCCAAATCAAATCCTCCCTCTCCCACCGCCAGCCTTTAACCCAAATACTCATCCCCCTCAATACTCACATGTAAAGGATTCGAAAATTTGTTTTATGTCAATGTTACCTTGAAAATGACGGTTAGACATTGAAATCGATCGAGAATTAAAAAATGAAGTGGAGGAGTGCCAAGTAATTTCTTTCTTACCATGCTAAATTCATGTTGTCGCATTTAACTTCGACGGCGTCCTTTCTGACACACAGAGGCCCTTCCCTTCGGCTCGAAAGTGACCACCTTGGTCAAATCACGTCTGTAGTATGTATTGGCATATATCATTTTGTCGTTGGTCCTAAGGTGCCTAATCACGGCGACGCGGCGTCTTTAAGAAGAATGCTCATCGGCTTTCGAGATTCCCTCCCCGTGGCGTGTTGTATTTTGATGACAACGGTTTCTCCAGCCATCCTGTTGACTTCAGACCTGAAGACGCCGGCTGGATGGCTGGAGAAACTGTCGTCGTAAAGAGAAAACGCGACGCCAACGTCTATGGAATGCAGTGGCAACGCGGAAGGAATCCTGTAGGCTGAGCTGCATATATAATTATATTATGTAATTTTTTCTATTTTCAGGAGACATAGGTCTATTTATTTGAAAAAAATATTCACTCTCTTTGCCGTAGTTCCGAAATTGTATTCATGCTTCTTCGGGGGTATAACGAAAATTATTGTGATTATTGTACATCAATTGAATACAAATGCAAAACGTCGGCAAAGAGAATAAATATTTTTCAAATAGATAGACCTATACTTATCTCCTGAAAGAAGAAAAAAGTTACATACTAAAAAGAAGTCATGAAAATGAATCATCTTGATATAATTATATTATTGGAAATATCATCTTAATCATGTGGTCTTTCTTCAATTGGCTGGACACATTTGCAGTGGATTTATCAAGCGAGTAATGGTCTTCGGATGTAAAAAAATATGTACAGGTAGTATTCTTGACACTCCCGTCAGATCTTTATTTCGTGAATGCGAAATTGGATACGTTATCTCTCGTTATTGGGAGATTCTTTTGTTTTGTTTGTCAGAAAGAAAGTTGAAATGAAAGAAATAAAATTACGCTATACATAACATTTATTCATCGAAATCATTAGTACAAATGGCTAACCTATGAACGATGGTAGCGAATATTTTCTGCTTTCCAATGTTAATTTTATTTTTAATGTGTTATTAACGTCTATCTAACGTTCCCAGCTCTCCGTAGACCCCTTGATCACTAATATCGACCGACTCATTCCGGAGATACAACTGAACTGAGCGCGCGCCATGACCACACAAGCCCAAATTTAGACCCCCACGCGCTGCGCTGTGACGTCACCTCGCAACCTCCCCTCCGCTCGCGACAAACCATTTCCGGTAGTCGACGAAACAGGTTATCCAGTCATAGTTTTAGATAATCTGTAATCGTTATAGTTTTTACACACGAGGACCTCGAAAGTACACAAATATTGGTCTCGGCAAAACCTTACATGATACCGAGAACGAGCCATAAGATGTTCATTCGCATTCACATCAAAATAAGAGAGTCAATCTGAATTATTATTCGCTCCAGTTGTGCCAAATCTGCCGTACGCCGCAAGCATTTGGGACCCTGAATATGTATAGAGATTTAACACGCAATATAAATTTTGAGGATACCGGGACTAGCCACGGTATAACTTTATACGGAGTCACCCGCAAGTGTACGTAAGTGCGATATTCCACAGGAAAAACCATTCGTGTTGACCGGGATTTGAACCCGGATCCCTCGATATCGCGCCGGGAGGAGGACGCCTCGATAATTTAACTGGATAAAGCACTCGGCGCGAAATCGAGGGATCCGGGTTCGGATCCCGGTCAAGACGAAGTATTTGTCCTCTGTGGAATATCGCGCGATATAAAAATACAAGGTAAATCCGCACGCTTCGTTAATAACTGTACGAGCAAGCAGAAAGTGTACCACAGCTGACGGAAGGACTAAGCTGGGAACTGTACCAGGCTAGGATTACTCGAAAGATTTTAATCACGTTAATAACTATTTGTCATTAGCTTAATGGTAATCTACTGGTTAAGGTAGGTTTATATGGAAGAGAGTGAAAATCCTTAAGATTTTTTTTCAGGAGCAGATCCCTACCTACCTTCATAATTTCTATCTTCTTCTCATGCGATACTTCCTACCTCTCTTCATCCCACCCACAAGGCCTATCCTTTGTCTATCCTATCCCTTCCCCAACATCCTCCCCTTTATCACAGCCTTAGGCAACCCTTCTCACCTACTCTTGTCTCCTCCTAATCTCATAGCGAAGTTTCCTCTCCTCCCCCACCATCCCAAGCACTTCATCGCTTGCTTCCTCTCCGTCCACCGTCTTCAATCTTCTTCTCCGCACCCACATCTCAAACGCCTGCAGCCTATCCTGCTGGTCTTCCTTTCTCAGACGTGATGGTGTCACGTCAAAATCATCCCCCCTATGGGAATCATCCCCCTGCCTCCAGTTATCAATTTCCCTGAACGTTGGAGTAATTACTGATATCGCTCGTAAAATGCAGATCAAGGGAGTTTTAAAGCGATGTGGAAGATATTATTTTACTCACTCTACGTTTCTTCCGAAAGAAGCGAAAATATTAGAGATGGGCACTTTTGCATGGTACAAAACGTCCATCTTCCCAGGCTCCATGACTATGTACAACGAAAACGGAAGGAAACAGAAACTCTGTCGGAACCCTCTTCCTTCTTCATCGCTAGGATCCTATCACCCCGTGCCACATACCCTTAATGCGACTCTCGGAGTAGTATGTAGATGCGTTGATTTAACTTTCCCGAGGAAAAATGGATCAACTCTCATGAATGCCCGAAATTGACATTTACGGATGTAGCATGTGGAGGGTGTTCAGAGGTCTGTCGCAAGTTGTACTTCTCAGAAAGACAAACACATCTTCAAGTGCATGAATACTCAAGATTTCGCCTTCTCTTCCGAGACCTTATAATTATGTCCATCTACGGGACTTATTCAGTGAGGTGGGCAACCAGAAAACTGCCGTCATATTTCGATATCAAAAATCTGAAATCAGGCATCAGGATTGACCAGGGGCGGCCTCAGAGCGGCTCTTGGGGTATGAAGTACCCCTCAGGAAAAGGGGGTTTCGTGGGTCTCGTTCTGGAAAGTCGTAACAAACTATGTGCAAAATGGCGCGTTATAAGTGGTTTGGAAGCATAGGTTTGCCTTTTAAGAAGAGCAAGTTTTTACTAAATGCATATTTCCCTTTTAGATTACCACCAAGTTTCGTCTAATTCCTAAAATTTGTTGATTTACATTCGCATTTAGCTTTTGGTATTAAAAAACCGTTTTAGTTTATATAAAATTAAACTGGATTTTAATGTAAAATAACCAATACTACAATGACAAAAAAGGCAACAAAATAATTTAGGTTTATAATTTAAGGTATATGACAAAGAAATACGCCGGGTTTTGGGGGGGGGGCCCTCCTCTTGCCCCCCTCCCCTTTGGGCCGCCAATGGGATTGACAGGCTCAGATAGTGAGAGACGATGAAGGGTGCGAGCCCCTCTTCCCTCTGCGAGAGACTCGGTGAGGTAGTCACCGGCAATGCGACCAAGGAATGTCGATTTTAGTAGTTCCAAGACAGTGTCGGGCTAAAAATAAGGTTTGTTTCTTCGCATAATTTTATGGGATAGGTACATACGATTTATTATATCTTTGCTAGATTTTGAGGATATCTTTGAAAGGTTCATTTTTTTCGTGCTCTAATAAAACCTCTATAAATAAGTACATATTAAAACTGTAAAACTGTGATTCCCGTCACAATTAACATCATTCATATTTCATATAACCAGTTCAAATCCACATTTGTGCAATTTTCAGTTTTCCAATAATTTATTCCTGGCTCAAACTAAAGAATCCTGTGCTACAAACATATGAAGTCAGAACACTATACATCTCGGTAGTTGTCCATTGAGCATAGTAAGAGCATGAAACAAATGGGCGTTATATAAGACAACCACGGTATTTGCAAATGAGGGAATTATATACACGTTGAAAATTAAAGACACAGCTGTCAATGAATTTGCAAAATCAAAAGCATTGATTGAAAAAGCTGTTTGAAAAGAAAAAGTTGTATTGCCTATTGAAATTATATATATATATATATATATATATATATATATATATATATATATATATATATATATATATATAATCGCTCTCGGCGACGATGCACATGCATAAATAAAACAGTGATACACTAAACAAACACAGAAACACGCAAAAAGGACACTCACAAAAGAAAACTTGTACGTGTATATATATATATATATATATATATAGAAAATCGCTCTCGGCGACGATGCACATGCATAAATAAAACAGTGATACACTAAACAAACACAGAAACACGCAAAAAGGACACTCACAAAAGAAAACTTGTACGTTTCGACAAGCGTGACTGTTCGATGACAGATCGAGAAGAAAATAATGGCAGTCATATTTTTGTACTTATGCAAGTGCTACATCTAAATAATAGCGTGCGAGCTACCTCAAGGGTGTGCGGCAGGGGATGAGTTCTATCCAACATGCGTTACACCATACCCTAATAAGGTCAATGAATCTACGACTATTAATGTATTGAAGCAAAAACCTGCAAATTATTGTCAGGAGATGACATTTAATCAACAAGCTTTACACTATAGGTATGGTACCAATGTTAGTGAAACTATTTATGTTAATGTATTTGGCAACTACATTAATGCAAAGAAATACAAGAGATGGACAGGAAAAATGCAAGAGGTTTTGTTAATACTGCGCATAGCAGATTTTGAAACAGGCTACTTCACATAAAGGCAATCGGTCATATTAATCCAAGATATATTTAAAAAAATAAATGTCCTAAGCAACTCACTCTGCTCGCCAATTATAGTTGTGTCAGTTGTGTGACCACCGGTCGCACCACGAAAGGAAAGAAAATGTGTAATGTATACTGTAACGTTTGATGTTTCGGCATTGTTTTTGGTCTTGTTCTTATTATTTTTATTGTATCTTTATTACTTTAAAAGAGTTGTTGTTTTGAAGGATCTGGTGCTCTCCCGGCGAAATGAATTCTTCTCGAGTCTTTAATCCGGGTCATTTTCTCCAACGTTTCGGAGTCCAAAACGGCCCTCCCGTCATCAGGGGTGCTGATGTGGATGCCTTGATTTGGTCGCAATATAGAGCCAATTTCCAATTCAGGGGCTTGATCACGGTTCTCCATAACGCGGGCGCTTGCGATATCGTTATTTTTCAACTACACATGAGAGCGAAAGCGTGATCACCATTCTTCAAATTTTGTTAGGTGCCTTAAATCTCTAGTTTTAACTGTCGGAGGGAATTCATAGGATCAGTCACTGTGATCATTGGCATTTCTAGAGCGGTTTGCGTTTTGGATAGAGATATAACGAGACTGCGAAAGAAGGAACCGTGATCACACCCCAGGTTTCTTCATTTACGTCTACAAAATACCCTGCAAACCACTTCAAGGTTGTGTGGCAGGGGGTCAGTAGTCACCAACATGCATTACACTATACCCTATTAAAGTTAGTGTAGCTACGACTAATTATGCATTAGTATAATTCTTCTGATTGGCTGGAATTTTCACGCCAATTTTCCCTCGCGTTCTCGATGTTTCTCAAAACCGGCAGCCGTGTTTTGCTCAATTAAAGTCGGGAGTCACGATTAAAAGTACGTTTCTCAATTCTGACCCCAATTGCTTCCTTCGTCAAGCGGTCCCAGTAGCTGGAAGATCGGGATAACAACTTCGCTCCGTCGAAGTTAATGGCTTTGCCGCAGTTACGGCTGATTTCTCCGCTTGTCCAGGGCCTCATGAGCCGCCAATACTCCTTAAGGAGGAACCATCATTTTAGGTATACCCGAAAACCTGCCCTGATTTGGACATCATGTAGGCCATGATTTCTTCTATCGATTGGTATAAAAATATTACTATGTCATTGGCTATTAAATGAAGATATATGGATACATGGATTTGAAAATTATGGAATTTCACGTTTAAATGCATTGTCTTAATGGCAGAACGATGACCTCCGTTCACATAACATTTTTTTTATCTCAAGTTTGGCCCAAACATTATAGTTTTTTAAAACTGGTATAACGTGCATGAGATATCATGGCACACAATACATTTTTTTCAGCTTAGGTCATCGGCAATTTAGCACCAGTATTAAAAGTTTAAAAAAACATACTTCCGGTTTTCCTCCGAGCAAGGAGCCGACATGCTGCGACGAATGTGGCAACGTTGGAAACTACTGGGAGGTTAAATATGAAGTACCGCGTAGTACTCAAGTATTTGAAACCTAATTGTTGGTGTTTTTAGAAATTGAATTCCGAATTTTTGGAAACCACTGGGAGGTTAAATATGAAGTACCGCGTAGTACTCAAGTATTTGAAACCTAATTGTTGGTGTTTTTAGAAATTGAATTCCGAATTTTCAAAGCATGCTGCGCATGCTTTGAAACACAAACGCCGCGCATCCGAACGCCATAAGCTTTCGCGAGAGCTGTACTACACGGGATTCCTGAAGGAAGTGGACCCCGGGGAAGACCACGCTTGAGATGGTGGGACCAAGTGAACAAGGATATGGAAAAGATCGGAGCAACAGAAAGAGAGGCAGAAGATCGATCCAGGTGTAGGGGATTTGTTGATGCGGCTAAATATCGCCTAAGATGTATATGGCCCTAAGAGTAAGTAAGTAAGTAATTCCCCGGGAAAGCACTTGATCCTTCAAAACAACTTTTTTAAAGTAATATAAAAAGGAGAGGGGATTGTGGGGATGGATAGAAGTGAGATGTACTGCGGACTCCCGTATGAAAAATACTTAGTGTTGTAAAAAAAAAAAAAATCGCCGCATAGTGAATTTCAGGATTCATTAGAAGCTGTCCGACGTTACACTGCTTACCTCCGAAGTCGTGGTCAT
Organism: Pyrrhosoma nymphula; assembly: GCA_963573305.1. Classification (NCBI taxonomy): domain Eukaryota; kingdom Metazoa; phylum Arthropoda; class Insecta; order Odonata; family Coenagrionidae; genus Pyrrhosoma; species Pyrrhosoma nymphula. The sequence continues at coordinate 85,369,264 of OY754339.1, forward strand.
GCATGTATTAGTTCTAGATTTCCGTGGAGAAAGTTATTTCTGACCATATCCAAATTTATCACTTATGAATATGGTTAGACTTCTATATACTATATATTAGTAATGATCTTGAATGGGTTTAGTTCCACTACGTCACGGATTGGACCTCCAATGGGCTATTTGGAACGTCATGTCTGCCCTCGAGGCTCAACGAGAGATATAAGACCGATAAGAATGACCAACTTTTGTTTGGGTGTCCTACGCGTTTCATTATCAAGCACAGAGATGTCCCAAATGGGAAAGTAAACCTCTTAAAGGATCTTGAAAAATACATCATGTTGCAGAGGCTGTATTAGACGATGAAGGGAGTTAAACACGAGTATGTAATTGGGCGTCTTCCGTCCCAGCATTCTGTTTCCGCAGGCGCGGCCGACTGCACGTCATAAGGATTAAATCCCACGCCGTCGTTTGTCCTTTAGTATACTCGTTCTAACTATTTCCTTCTCCACACGAAGCACTTTTCAATACGAAGGACCGACTCCGCTGGAATACGGAGAAATTACAAGTTTATCCAATGAAGAGGGCAATTAGTGGAGATAATTAAATACCATGGAGAGTGGATAACGAATAATCTGTCAGAAAAAAGGCAATGGGATCACGAATCAATAAAATCAATCTGGCATGCAAGTTCACCATGAATACATTGAACAAGAAAAATCCATTTATCAATGCGAAATTAAGATATTATCAAACACTGGTCCGCCCTGAAGCCCCGAATGCCTGCTTTCAAGAGGATTGATGATCAAGTGGTTGGAATTATTTGTGAGGAAAATTCTGAGGAAGATACTAGGACCTCGAAGATCTGAAGACAGCTCATATAGAAGACAATTAAATCAGGAACCATACCACCAGATGGACAAGATATCAGGCGCCATCAGAAAAAGGGAGCGCTATGTTTTTCGAACAGACCAGGGAAGATTAACCTGTAGAAAATTGAAATTTTTCGACGACAGGAAAACCAAGGCGCGCTGGTTTTCGTGAGGTACAGAGGAACATGCAGTAAACAGAGGTGTGCAATAGTCATGGAGTCTATGCAGGGTGTTTTGCAATGACTCTGTAATATTTTAGGATATGATTAAGCAGATAAAAATAAGGAAAAAAATTCAATTGTACTTGTGTCCGAAAACGCACCGTTATTCAGCTGTCTGTCGGTATGCGTTTTTCACGGAAACCCTGCTAGATAAAAAAACTATTTATGATAACGACTTGATATTTTGTATAACTGTTAATGACAATGCTTTAAACTAGCATACGATATTTCATTATTTTCTAATACACCGTTTCAAAATAGTAGACAATCAAACTTTTCAATCCTTAATATCTTTGGACACAGAAATCGTATTAAAAAGTACAATGGTGAAAAGTTTTGCCATTTATTTACAAATAAAATTGTATAAATAAAATTTTTATACCTACTAAAACAATGAAATGGTCAATAGATTTTAAAACCAATGTCAAAGAGTTTAATGCACACATACAACAATATGGTTTCAATAAAATCTCCATACCCTCTACAACAATAGTCAACCGATTTTCAAACCAAACGACAAAGAGAGGAAGGGGGTCCTGTTTCTGCGCGTGAGTGCACATTCGTGCAGGATATTTCGACTGAATAATTATCCCTGGGCCTCAAGAGCATTACATCGATGGGATGTTTGATTTCAGCTGGCATGTTGGAAGCCATAATTACAGGCGTTAAATGTCTATATTGCCTTATCTCCAAACCTACTTTGAATGCCCTCATTCTTGAACGAATCAGACTAAAAATAAGAGAATGAGGTTCAAAACGTAAATTACTTCTTGATTTTCTGCGTGACCGGAAATTCAAGTTGAAACCGAAAATTGTTTGAAATATTATTCCATATTTTGGCTTGAAGTTGTCCATTGACTTTTGACTACTAGGAGAAGGAGCGTGGGGTTTAAGATTTTTTTTCGTGTAATCTCTTCACTTAGATTCATTGAAACAATTTTTTAATACTGTGGGATGCTCCACATTATTCATTAGATACAATAAATTCAATTCTGTTCCATTTGGTTGAACTTAAACATCAAGAATCATGCATTTTGCTGGGAAGTTCATGTAACTGTTTGTATAGATTAACTAAGTCGCCAATTATAGTGGTTCGGTTAAGTGCGGGATGGATAGGTATTTCATCAACGTTCACCCGTGACAGATTCGTCGATCGTTGGTGCCAAATGACGTAATTACTTTTCTCCTTTCATCACATAAGTTACTACACTTTTTTCTATTCGATCTCTGGAATAGCTAAGTCGATTGGCATCTCTGAATAGATGAACATATGTCGAAATTTGATCCTCAACATTGACGTAAGATTTCATTACTCGTTATGCTATGCGAATAAATCCATTTGTCAACATATCTAACAAGTGTCGGGCGGTGTTGGTGGTGAAATGACTGCAAATTTACCTCAACTATAGTCCCTAAAATTAAGCGATGCCTCCAACTTCAAAGAATAAATTGTAGATAAAATGTAAGACACATTCCTGTTTCAAATTAATCATTTGTGTTTTTCATAGATATGAGCATGCTGTGAAAAATGTGTATGGAGTGCATCAATGCAATTGACGTTGAGTTCCCAATAAAATTAATCCTAATGTGTATGGGAGATGTATCGAACATCATGGCATCTATATAGTCTAAGCTAGTTCCCTCTGACGTAAAATAAATATTTAAATTTTCCCGTGAAATTTTCGAATTGTTCCTCATTGATAAGTGCAAAAAGCGCAATTATGGCGTGGTAATCCATGATTCCTTCCACTCACCGAATTCCGCTGTGGAAATTCAATAACACTTTACATCATCCAACCGCACATGAATGTGATTAATATCTGTCTATAAAAATCGATCACTTTTCCTGAAAATATGGAACATAGTAGACAAAATCCCGAAATGATAAATGCGTTAAAAAATTCGGTCAAGTCAAAATGGGTTTCTCATTATCGACAAAAAATACAGCTGCGCAATACCATTATCACATCTCGATTATTTCACTTTTATTCTTACTTCATTGGCCAACGAAGACATTTCGAAACTAGACATAATTGCGACTTAATGCAGGAAGTTGTGTGAGATTGCTAAATTGAATGGATACAAACATCACCGCATCGTCTAATCTCTCATTGAGAGTGCGTCATTGAAGGTCATTGTATTCCCATCGTTCCGCCATGCACTCTGTCACATGTCTTTATGACCCGCCAGGGGAGGCAGAATATGACATCGGAGAAAGATCCTTTCCACAAGCCAAGTTAATACCAACAAATTCCTCGCTTCTCATCTGTTGAATGAACTTCATGAATTTGCTTGGAAATCACCCGCAGCCTATTTATCATTTCGGAACATCGCCACTATCATTGCTCCTGCGCCTCAAAGATTGTGGAATCTCTTCGAAACACGTTTAAAAATACCAGCGAGGAGCTTTCGGGTGGAACTTGCGGCAAACACTCTTCAATTCTTTCATAGCTAAAATTCATGGCTTCATGTTTCACTTTTAAACTTCCTTATCACGTTATTATCTCGTCAACTAGCGTAGAACTAATCGATATCTCTATTGGGTAGTGCGCGTTGTGGAGATAGGTTTTTGGATGCTCCTAGAATAACTCATATATGCAATGCATAGCTCGCGTTAACTTCTCGTGATTTTCCGAATGGAAATGGACATAATTGGAGGCAGGTTGCTGGACATTGTTGGACGTGAATAAACAATAGCGAACTGAATATAGGACACTCACCGCACCACATCAGTCCGTGGATCAAGAGAAGCGAACACGACACAAAGCACCACGTCCCCATGTTGATCCCGTGTTCTGTATGTATAATGGACGCACCAATTGAGAGGGATCTCGACCCTTTAGGGCGCTTGGCGGCAGCAAGATCGGTCTACTCCTCCTCCTTCCAACTCCCTCGATAACTCACTGAGCGCCCCACAGCGCACAAACCACTCAATCCCGACTCGGATTCCTTTTGCCCTTCAGTAATGGGGTCAAAGGCCAACTACACTGGCGCCTCCTACGACAGCCTTGCGACTTAGAGATCACGTAGGGTTATCACACGTGTTTGCTTCCGTAAGTCTTAATCGCTCAAACACATTTATAAATCGCGTTCCGGCTTTCGTTCGAATCGTAATAATGTCCGCGGAGTCCCAAAAGGAAAAGTCCTGAATGTTTTGCCGATGTAGACGGAATGTTTTCTCACACGCCGATTAGTTCTTCGCCGTATTCAGGGCTCACGCGCCATGCACCACCCAGTTGGATTGGATGCATTGCATCCAGTGCGGAGCACGCAGACGCATTGGATCCAGTGCGTCAGTGACTACAGTGACGACACCACCGCAAGACAACGCACCAAGGCCTGCTTGTTACACGATGCATCGTACTTTTGCGAGTATATTTATGCGTGGACCAGTGTTTCTTCGTAATTGCGTCGCATGAGAACGTTAACTTGTGCGAATATGTGAATGTCGACAAAAAAAAGCCCCGGTCACATGACGTGAATGCGTGCATCCCCCCTGCATCGTGTAATCAAGCGGTCATAGTGGACCCTTGCGATTCGGTCACTTCAAGCGAGCATATTTCGTAAACTAACTCCTTTTCTGACTGACTTCCTTTTCATTATCGGCCTTACAGCCATCGAAAAAATGTGGGGAAGGGAACCTCTCCACTTCAAAATTTCCAGGATTTTAAGGATTGATAAACTCCAGCTTATCCAATTTACTTAGCAGTGAGCACTGCGACCACCTGGGGTAAGCAAGGGCTTGAATGTTCGTTTATGTTTTTGTTTTTATTGAAATGTGTCGATTTTAAAACCAAAATATGGTGCTTGGTAATTCACCGCTTGGAGCGTTGCTAGGGATTTTATTGAAACGAGTGCGCGCCTGAAAACGAAGTATTTTAGCGTCTTTACAATAAAAAGGTCAGTGAATATGAAAGTTTTTATCGAGGATTTAAGACAGAATTCAGTAAAAATTATTTAAATGTGCCCCAGAAGAAGCGGTAAAAGCTCTTACAGATGAGCTCTTCCGACTTTTCTCGGTGAAAAATTGTGTGATCGGGGTCTATAAAAAACCATTTTGTAGGTTTTTCAATTTTCTGCAAATGGTCTATTGGAAGTAACGCGATTAATTCAATACTTTTCATAAAAAAGCAAAAATCCAAAACAATGTTTAAAATAATTATTGTTGTTTATAAAATACGCAAAAAGCCAATTGTGGTTATATTATGGGTTTTAGTCGTCTATGGGTTACCCTTGAAGTCATAGGGAAAGTAGTTAACTGTTAAATTTAATAACAAAATCAGCCTCTTTACCACGCTTATTTTAACGTACCCTGTTTGTTCGCTTATATCTTAATTTATGTAAGTATGAATAGCGTAGTTAACATAACATTTACATAGTTTGTCTGAATGGAGCCTTGTAATCGACATCTAACCCACTCTCTAATGTTCAATCAAGCTGAAATGTGGCACACTTACTTAATATTGATGACAATACATGAATCATTCATTAACTTTACTTATTATCAAGTTTATCTACTAAAATGTAATGGTTTACATTTTATATTTCTGTATCCTAACGTGACGCAACCCGCATGACATTGTCTACTCGCAGTCAGCGCTGTTGCAATTCATTGCAACCATCATTTAAGCATTTATAGTGAGAAGAAATGCTAATAATTTAAATTTCAAAGAACCGTTTCACAATTAATATAAAGACCCAGCCCAGGTACCCAGTAATAGTGAGCCGACACTTTATGACCCGAATCAACGCCCTAATGAGATTCAATATTAACGTGGTTTAAAAAAAAGTATTTTTTTATGTATTAAATTATTTTTGCTCTATTGCCTGGACAATGCCTCGTTGTCAGGGGAGCATCCTAGAGCGAATATGCGAATGATTTCCCGTGACGTCATGACCACTGACTTGGGGCTCAGGAGCGACCAATCGCTGGGGAAGCTCGCTACGTACGTTACGTAGCGTTCTCTGGACCGCACCCGCCCTAATAATAATGTCTATTTAACACATAACATTTACATATTTTTCGGCGTTGCTATGCTGCACGATAATGGGTGTTTAATCAAGGTAAAAGTTTTATTTTATATATATTTTTTATCAACCTGAATACAGCCTCGAGGGCCATTTTACATCAGGCGATGTAACAGTAACAAAGGACAACACACACAACCATGTCCTGGGGGGAGAAAAACCCTCCCCAGGCGGGACTCGAACCCGCGACCTTAGGGTTGGCAGGCGAGGACGTTACCTTTCGACTACAATATTACAATAATTACCGTATGTACTGGATTATAAGTCGGATTATATCTTCCTTTTCCATGAAAACTTAATTTCGACTTATATACTCAAGTCACTAAATTAATGTTACTTTTTGGGGTCAATATGTTACTGAGAATCGACTGTATGAAATCGTATGTATCTTTGTTACTAATGAACCGGGGAGAAATTCACCGATAAATGCTTGATATTTACGTTCTAAGTTTCGTATTAGGACCTACCATTGGCAAATACTCCGCTTGATACTAATCAGCTTTCCGATAATAATGCACTCCACAAAGTAAATCGCACTGCACAAATATAGAGTAACCAACCCGAAACACGAGGATTTCCCGAATAGCTACGGGCGAGGCTGCGGGGGCGTAAATCTCCGTAAATACTCTGACCGATACGATGTGCATTTTTTTGAAAGCCCTCGTTGCTAATAACTTTGAGAAGAATGGCATCAAATATTCTGAATATTGAACTCAATAATGAGCTGAAACAAAAGCATGTCGACTTCTCGTCATGAAATCTCGTCTCGTCAATTTACCGGCTACTATAAACTTGCCACACACTCAAGATGAGTCCAAGAAGGCCAACTGAGTCAACACTCCCCACTAACTTCATGAATCCAGTTTTAAATCTCTGTCCGAGTCCCGAATATTTGTAATTATCTTTCTTTTCCGCCAAATATTCACATTTCCATAACCATCTGCGCAGAGTGTGGGTTTCCCTTTAATTCAAACCGGCCGCTTATCGAAGTCCGTGATGCAAAAAAATTCCGAAGAATTTCTCATCTAACTCTGCTTTCTTTATCCTCTTCGGCAGATATTAGGATACCTGAGCGTACGCAAAAGCACTCTTCGGAGGTCATACTCATTTAATGGCAACATTTTAAACCACAAGCGTGCATCACATCTCTCGTCACCGACGACATATCGTTTATTCCTCCCGCGCTACCAACTGTCGCGCTGCCAACACTACGGGTGCAATAGCCATGGCGAACGAATTGCGAAAGATGACGATGCCCTCAATCAAGACGATTTGGTAACTGCCCTGTCACGAACGCTGACAGTCGTGTCGAAGGACTATGTAGACGTATATACACGGCCTATTGTGTGACAGTTAAGATATTATCGATTAATTTATTGAAAGATTGTCTTTCTTTTTTTTGCACGCTTGTCGCTTTTGGCTTGGCTTCTAGAGAGTCTAACTTATCATCCTACATATTAGTTATTTTATTGACAACTTATTAAACTATTTATAAGTGATTATGTAAGTTATTAAATCATAATTTTAAGAGGAAATTGTCCGTTTTGTCGCTTCATATAGCGTGTTATTAAATTATTTAACTGAAATTATTTATTTTAAAACAGTAAAACTATACATTTATTCCAGTTTCGCGAGGGGGCCTGGGGAAGATCGTCAAAAACTTCAGGCATATTTTCATTCAGGGAGTTTGAGCGAGGTGTTTTCCAGAACCGAAAGAGACCATATTCGATTTTTATTGTACATAACTATCATGTTCCTACGCGAAAAATTTCACGATAAATGACTAACTACTTCATTAATTCCGAGGCTAAATATGAAGCAGTGATTTAGAACATTTTTGAGACCATTATTATTGAGACCCAAACGGTCATCTGGGCTGAAGGACAGAATTAAGGTTAAATAAGTGTAGGAAATATGTCTCTAGAAGTTAGCAAAATTATACATAGCAGGGCGATATACTACGCATACCGATGGGCCATAATTATAAGAATCAAAGTGACGTGCTAGATGCAGACAATTTGTACAAGTCGCTAAGCATACAGGGAGAGGTTGGGGTATAAAATACCCCAATTGAAATCTCACTCAAATTTGCTGAAAATGATCATTTAATTCATTGTAAATCCTGTTTCACGCGATCATCAGTCACACGTACAAGTCGAAGAATATCATTTACGCGATGCTTTTCAACGATAGGGAAAGGGATACCAATTGAGCCATAATTTTCCTATTTCACGCGATCATTCGCTGCGTAGCTATGGGAGCATCATTTCCGCATTAGAGATTTTCTTATTTCAATCATCGATTAAATTCAAAATTGTAAAAAAAGAATGGCTCTGATTGTCTTCAGGCCATTTTACGTGCGTGTTCAGGGACGGTCATAAATGATGGATAAATGGACCCGTATCATTGCCGCGCTATCCCTTTAAAAACGTTGACTTCAGAGAGACAATTTTTGAGCTGTCATTGCCGCTATTGTGCCATTACCTGTCCGTGAAAAATGATCGCGATAAGTCATTAAAGGCCCGGCCCGGGCGAAATTCCCCGTCCATAGTCATTTCTCAGGTTGCCAAGGAAAAATGCTATTGTGGAAATCGGAATAAAATTCATACTTATGGCATAAAAAACGTAATTATTTGGCTAAAGCGAAGCGTATAACAAAATCGATTTCGAATATTACAACGCTAGATGTTTATTACAATTAATTTAAAAGAGCAAAAAAGGAAACCTCTGCACTGATTCTTATGCTTTTTCTTGGGGGAGCAAAAAGCAGGGGCAAGTTTGGGGCCCCTGCTATTTACCTACATATACGCTACATAGTCCATATTAAAAAGACCTCAGGACCTCTGAGGTCTTTTTAGTATAGCCTATGTCCGTCCCAGTCCACTCAAATGCCCACGAATGCAAAATTTGAAATGCTAGAAAAATTCAAGGCTCCGGGTCAGTGTAATGTCAAGTCTCCCTTCTGAGATATGAGAACAGTGCGTCCCTCAGTCAGAAAAGGTGGAATTAGTTGTCTACCTGACAGAAAGGACGTGAAGATTCCGGCGAGGTGGTGGTGGGTGGAAGTAAATTTCTTCCACCAGAAGTTATTACGGCATCCATTCCTGGAGCCGAGAAGTTCTTCTTGTCAGAGAAGGCCTTCTTCGCCCACTTTATGTGACTGAAAGGGGTGCATCCACATCTTGTAGGTGGTGGTCACATAACTCTTTAAAGAGGCCTATGGCAAGAGTGCCTCTGTTAAATGGCTTCGACGTTTCTTAGATATCCTTTCAGAAACGTTGAACCTCTTGGACGGGTGGCGGAGATTCGACGACAGGCGGAGGTGGTCGAAATAGACGGGACGGGTGAAGGAGAAAGGTTGAGTTCTCCCTCATTGCTCTACTCCTCTTGAGGAGTTTTTTTCGGGCCGCGGTTAGCGCCCGTACTCGACCGCGTACTGCTTAATGGTAAGCAGCACGCTTTTATTCAGTGTGTGATGGAGACGTCCGATGTTGCGCGCTATGCACCGAACCGTGGGAGTGAAAGTTCGCCCAGATGCGATGCATTCCATCACACACTGGATTCTAGACGCCTGTCGTCTCGCCTGCGTGATCTTGGTCTCTAATTGTTCCAGCCTTTTTTCTGCTTTGTCCTCCCAAGAGGCGTTCTTTTGGGAGTGAGCCATAAATTTGGCAGCAGCATAGACCACGCAATTGACCGTCCATAGGTCCGATGTCTCCGTCAGGATTTCGTCGATAAGCCCATTCAACCGGGAAAGGTGGTTACCCCGCAGAGAGGTTTTTCGGTGGATGTCTCTCTGTCTAGTTTGTCCCTCATCATTGATGATTTCGCTCAACAGCCGCGATCGGAGATCCGAGTCAGCCTGACCAGCTTCCTCCCTATTTGTAGGAGATACCGACATGGCAGCGGCTGTAAAGTCAGCCGGTGGAGAGGCTGCTTGAGTCGTGGAGGATGGTCTGGCCGGTGGTCGGTTGGTGGAGAGTTACCTTTTTGCGCAGGTGGTTGGCATAATCGCGCAGATTCTGCGGCAATAGGTGGTCTTGTTCTGGATGCATCTCACACCACAAAGAGTGTAGCCTTGCCATATACCCCCTGCGATCGGGCTCGCTGGCAGCATATAATGCCAGGAGGTCGCCCCTTAGGGCTTCCGTCCACTTCATACGAGCCCCCGTAACGGTGATGTTCGAATTACCACTCCCAACTGCACTAGGGCCCCCATCCGAGAGGGGCCGATTGTGGGTGGCTTTTATGGTTTTTCTATTTGGAACCAGTTTAACCGCATGTGGGGTGTAGGTGACAGTTTCGCCGGCGTTTCAGCAGGCGTCTTCAGGTATGATACCCATGATACCAGAAGACGCCTGACGAAACTACGGAGATGTAGATATCGACGCGAAGGACATCCCGGATAATTAGCCACACTTATGGATTCTTACTAAACATCAATAACTTTAACCAATTATTCATTATTTCTCCATTCAAATACGGAATTTACTTTTAAAGATTGCCCATAGTTTATTTTTATAAAAAGCTCATTTTTATTTCACAAATCTTCTCTATTAGGTACTGATTAAAATAAATAAAATATGCAATTTTTACCTAACTTCCATTCCTGTCATCTATGGCCTACCACCTATACCTCTCCCGTTGTAAAGTAGGAACCCTTATTTTCAACCGCTCGATTTGTTCTACTCATTTATCTCTCATGCATCTTTCTATTCACGTATATTACTTGAAATGAGAAACATTTCAACGTCATTATAAATTTGACTTAAAAATACGACTTACATCGCTACCGATCTTCTAATCTACAAAAATAATAAAATTTTATGCTGAATGCCATTATTTTCTGATACTTTTTATCGCTTTAATCATGAGATTCCAGACGAAACCAAACATGTATTGAGGGTCACATATATCTAGGATAAGGCCATAATTCCACCTCTGACATGGGCATTTAACACTTTTTAATGAAATTTTACGCTGAATTTTTCTAGTAATTTGTACTTAGAAACAAAAACAGTACTTTTGGAGTGACATTGGACAACAGCAATGTCAGGGGCCCTATTCTATTTGCCAGCAAATACCTCAGTGATGTGGTTTATCACAAACTCTGACTATTAGCTGCCGACGCAATTATATGTAAACTGAGATATTTTGAAACTAGAAAATAGGGACTTTTTGACAATGAATCTATTAGCAATCCAAGCGTGGTGCGAAGAATGGCAGGTGGAGCTAAACCTAGAGAAATGCACGGTGGTACATTTTCGGAAAAAGAAAAATATACCCGTGCGATCTTTCAGAATAAACAAATTGGAAATAGCCTATGACGAGTCAGTTATATTTTCAGGCATCACAATTACTCAAACCCCAAACTTGGATTTTGTCATTATCTTTCATTGTCAACAATCACGAAGGCAACAAAAATCAGGAAGGAGTTGTATTATTACACTAAAATCAATGTATTACGTATAAAATACGCATAATGTTTTTCAGCATTAATAATCTCGGGTGAATAATTTGATTTTTTTCAAGAATGGTAAGAAAAAAGATATCAGCAATTGGTAAAAATCAGGATGCACAATCAGCATTGGTACATACATACAAATCGGTATCTCATTTCTGAGTTATGTACACTTAATTATGCCAGTAGCTTCCTTAGGTTTCTCAGTGGGGTTTTTCTTTTGATATTTTAATATTGGCATGAAATAAGTCGTCAACAATTGATATAGAACTGAATTATGTTTTATCGCAAATCACTTATGAAAATACGCTAACTATCGTCAAAATTGTGAATCTAAGTGTCATTTTTAATTTTTGCGAAATGGGTTACAAAAAGTGGTACACAGCAGCATGCATACCTTATATTTCTGCCATATTATATGTTCATTTCAAAATTAATTTTACCGCATCAGATTTTCCACAAAATAAGTTTCTTCAGTCTAAATTCATGAAATCCCGCGTTAGTTCACTTTGAAATACATGGGCACGGTCCGTTTCACACTCCAAGCCAGCTCCAAGTGCTCCAAAGCACCTCGGCTCGGTCCGTTTCACGCTTCAAAGCTCAGGAGACGAAGCCCCTGAGTGAGCATATAATTCCTATTTAGACCGCTCCAATCACTCCACGCAGCGTTGGAGCATTTGGAGCAGATGCGATATGTCTTCGGTAAAAGGAGGGAAATTTGTTTATTATTTTCACGAGCTCTTGGTTACCTGTTGTATATGAGTAAAGAAATGGAGCAAAAGACGTTAGCTGTCCATGCGAAATGGCTAGACGAAGATTTTTCGTTAAATTTAAGTGAAGATGATTACAGCTGGGCTTTGGACAGTTAGTATAATTCATGTACAAGTTAAATATTTTATGGTGGAGTTAATTTATCATCATATTACTCAAAATGTTGAAACACAACCATTTCCTTCGTAGATCACTCTTTTATTAGAAATTTAATTGAGAAGGATTTGGAGAAAAGAAAGCATCATGAGAGAAGGACTCCCGAGGAGGGAGAGGAAGGTAAGTGTCCAAATGTATAAATAACAGTGAACATAACATAAGCACTTAAAAGTAACCCAAGAATAACGATAAACTCCTATAAGTGTGCATTTGGAGCAGATCAGTAACGGGAGTTGAGAAAAATGGAATAGTTACCTAAATAGTTAATTGCACCTCAAATTGTTTTTTGAATGATGATTGAAGATGAATTTGAAAATTTTGTAAAATCCTGATTGATTAACTTGGTATTACTTAACTAAATTTTACCAACTCATGACTGCACAGATGCTGTCTTGGAAGAGAGGCAAACGCCTGAAAAAGCCCTCATTTGGCCTCATGAAGGCGTGTTGTTGTTGTTGGAAAGTTATAGAGAGCTGGAGCACCAATTCCACGTCGGCCACAAAAGACACAATAAGATATGGACAGAAATCGCTAACAACATTAAAGAAGCAAATCCCCTGCTAAATGTTTGTGGAAAACAATGCCAAACTAAAATAAGTGGCCTAAAAAACTTATTTGTCAGTTAAGGGGAAGAATGGGAAAGGGAAATCTGGAAATTGTGCTGTTTCATGGCCCTATTATGATGTAAGTTTATTCTTATTTGCTCTCCACCTGCCTTATATTTACTTTACTCGATACTAATCAATAGATATATAATTATTTTGCCACAGGTGATGGACTCAATATTTTGTAATAACTTACAAACTTTTGTAATAAACTTCCAGTGTCGGACCCGAAGCCAAAGAGGCAACACCACTTTGGCCCTTCCAATTTTTCCCGGGAGAGCAATAAACATTCTGAACCAAAGGAAGCCCCTTCCATCACCCTCACTCAAGGAAAGGCCCTACTCTGCCAAAAAGTGTCAATGGAAGGGGGACAGCAACTTCTTATTCGACTGGGAGTGAAGGAGCGGAGGTGTGGTCCGTCGAGCTGTTTCTGCACATTATGAGGATGTGTGGAACCGGCCCATACATGGGAATAGATTATCTCTAGTTCACAGCTGCTAGAAAGCCTGGAAATGCAATGCCCACTTCTTTGGTTTACATCCCCACAGCTCGTTTAGTTTTTTATTAGTTTCCTGCTCGTATTAATTAGCATTATTAAATATTGATATGTTGACCCCAAATATATAGCATTTAGATTTTCTTGGTCTGAAAGTCCTTACGGTATCAAAATCCCTGTTACTTTCAAAACGTCATGATTAATTCTGCACTTTTTACAGGACATTGGTTCAATTTTCTTTACTTTGTCATAAAATATTTGCTGCTTCCGGAATTAAGTTAGGAAAAAAAGCCACTAAACGCATTTTAGGAAGTGCTATCACGAATGTTTTTCCTATAGATCTCGCATGAGAAAATTCTGACCTATGACGAATGAAAAACGCAGTAATGGCAGTGAAGCAAGAGGGGGACAAACTTGAACCTGATACTGTCATTGATCTAAGATGTCAGTCCGCGCTAGTCATACATATACGATATGATGCCATTAGTGAACGCATAATATACACTTGTATTTGAAGTTCTGCATTGATAGTAGCAAAACGACCGAATTCACCAAAAGCATGGGATGATTACGAAAATGTATTTTTTTAATCCATACGTCCCACTCTTGAGCCTTGAATTATGACGACAATATTTGATAAAATATCGTGAATTTCAAAAGCTTATCATTTTAAAATGAAACAGTTGTTTGCGCATAAATATATCGCCCCTAGAATACTTCGCGAGGGCAGTTGTGCGCTAAAATTCGAGGCTGAAATTATCGGTTACTACAGAGCGTAATAGAGTAATCCAGTTTCAAATCCCATCCAGGTGATTGTTTTTTCGAAATGAATTTCGCACATTCATGTAGCTCAATGAGTATTGTAATTCCACCTATGCCAGGGTTATCTACGCACCTTATGATATTAAATAAAAACTTGTAAAAGCACTTCCTAAAATGCTTTTCATGGTTTACTTTTATAACTTACTTTCAGAAACAGTAATTAGGTTAAGTAAGATTTCACGCTTTCCCGGCGAATTGTAGTGATAAACTCTTCTCGGGCTCTACACTGGGTGAGTGAATGAAATGCTGCCGACGTTTCGGGTAGCAACTCGTTACCCATCCTCAAGGAAAATGTCACGTAACTAAACTGTCCGTTGGTTTTATACGGACGGTGGGGGATTGGTCGAGCCCCGATTGTTGAGCCATTGAAATTTGGCCGTTGACCGTTGGCCTTGCTCTTGTCAACCTGTATTTTTTTTAGGATCCTATTCCACAAGCTGCTGATGGTATAGCCCGAATCCTGGTTTACATTCCTCCTCTCCATTTTTATCTCTATCGCTTCCTTTGTCAAGTGATCCCAAAATTATTTTCTGAGTACCAGAGAACCCTCGTATCGTCCCATTTAATGTGATGGTACAGACTGAGGCTATGTTCAATCACCGCTGATTGTCCGGCTGTCAGAGTCGAAAATGTCTTCGGTGTTCCTTCAGTCGAGTGGAAATCGTTCAACCAGTTTCTCCCACATAGACCTCATCACATTCACAGGGTATTTTATAGACCCCCGGAGTCATGAGGCCGACTGGGTCCTTCGCTCTCACAAGACGATCCCTTAAATTGGCCATTGGTCTGTGAATGGTGTCGATATTAAACCTCTTCAGAACCCTCGAAATTTTTCCAGATATCGTGGAAACATATGGTAAAACGGCTCTGGCTGTCGGTTTAGTGTGTTCATCCTCTAAATCCAAAATCCTTGAAATATTAGAGGGCCTCTTGAAAGCCAAGGAAATTTGCCGCTCACCATATCCATTCTGTCGGAAGGTTTTTCTGAGGTGGTCTAATTCCATAGGGATTTTCGTCGTCGGAAATAGCCTTTGTGCGATGTATTAGTGTGGAGAGGACCACGCCGCGCTGAGAGGGTTGGAGCGGGACTCTAACCCTGATCACTGATCAGGGTTAGAGTCCCACTCAAGGCGAATGATTTTCTTCTCTATGGAATTTCCCACCTAGTACAATGAGCCTAATCATCAGATGATTGAGCTCGCTAGATATTGAAGAAGCTTGCTAATACAGTATTAGTTGAGAACTATTGTAAAGGAGTCATATGTACATACATACTATCAGTTTCATTCACAAGTAGAAACTGAGTACCCTCAACTGAATGCAGACATCTGGGGTTGAGAACCTAAGCCATTTAAGTCCTATTCCTTTGCTTCTCCAAATGTATCAACGCTGGATCTTCTTGAGTCATCACAGTTTAGATTACTATATATTATATTCTTTTCTTTCTCCTCTCAACATTTATTTTCTTGGAGAAATTGCCTTAGGAAAAAATCGGCCAGGAACAGGAATCAAACCTCAGACCTTTTGGCTTGCCAATGCACAGACCACCATGCTACACAGGCTTCCTAATTCCCATTGCAATTTAGGAGGATACAAGGGGACTGGATGTTCAGCCCTTGCGGTCCATCAAAGATGGCAACGCAAGGGAGCAATGGACTTCAAGGAAGTCACAATCCATGTGGTTGCTTCCTATACCAGCACTTGTGCTGGGCTAGGCCACGAATGAAGATATTCATGACTTCCGCAAATACTGCAATGAAATAACAGATTTTTTCCTGTGGCAATTTCTCCATTATTTCATTTCCGTATTTGCAGCAGGCATGAATATCTTCATTAATTTTCTTTTGGTAGATTAATTGTACTGCTTTTAATTTTAGGATAGGTTATAAACATCTTCACGGAGTATATTTAACCACAAAAGTTAAGGAAAACTTTTTATCCAAACGAGATAATTTTGGGTAAGGTGACTGAAAATCATGTCTAAGATACCAACTTGAAAAAATTACAAATTTTTATGGTTTATCCTAACACACATTAGAGTTAACAAGCCTTTCAGAAATTAAAATTAGCCAACATCCACATGATGCAGTAAAAGTAAAAGCTAACTACTTAAAAAGAAAACAATTGGCATTTTCTGTTTCTATTTGAAATATCAGACTTTATTTTCTCAGGTGTTGATTTCACAAATCAAAACAACTAACAATGACTGTCATCAGAATTTTCTGTCCCCTAATTTTTCTTTACACTATGAATAACTACTTTCATTACAAATATTACAACCATTTCACAAATGAATTTCACAACATGTCACTAGCCTATCAAATGGTGCCTTAAAGATTCATACCTTTAAAATGTTGTCCAGGAAGAATTGGTGTTTAACAACCCACTTCTTTTCTAAGCAGTTCATGGAAGCCTATTTTCTTCAAGCATTCACAGTTTCAAAACCAAAATATTTCCACAAAGATGACTTCAGCTGTTAAAAGTTGTGTGGTAGATTCCCTCAATATTTATTCTAAATTTTTCATCATCACTTTCAACACTTTTGTCACTCGCAAGACTAGAGTATAACCAAGGAAAACTCCGAGCATTGTGATGAACAGACTTATACTCTCAAATATCAATTTTGGAGCAAATATCTTCCATACCATTAAATGGCGGCGGTGAAGAGCAGCGGCAGCCATGCACAAAAGAACCTGCAAGTGGAAGAATGAAATCACTAAGCATTATGAATTTGCATAAAATAATGACTACATTGTTAGTTATACCCATGTAATTATAAAAGCTGCACACTTACAGAACATTTACTCATCAATGTAATGAAAATACTTTTTTACGGGATTTTTTTCAATATTAATAATATATGCCCATCAGAGCTATGCAGTACATAGTTCTTAGGGGCTCTAGTTGTGAGACTGGGCAAATACACACCGAAACGCAAAATTCACAACGGAAAAATCATTCACCTGGATTGGGATTTGAACGCAGATCTCTCCAAATCCAGACTTCTAATAAGGGAGTGAAGAAATATCCGTGGCTCTAACCATTTAAGTTGCACAGACATACACTTCCACCGTGAATTTCAGAGAAGCTTCAAAGGAGCTAACTACATGTTCTGACAACACTTTAAGTTTTGCATTCCACCTGGTAAATATATTTATATAACTGCCTGCATAATGAGTAGAATGAAATGAAAATTGAAGAATTTTGTAATAGAACTTCTAAAAAATAAACAACTGTAGCCTATTCAATTGAAATGCATGTGTTTTAATTTTAGGCAACAAAGCAATGCTGTTTCACTCCATCAACTCTGAAGGCTGTTTTACAAGGGGCATGAAATTGCACAACATTTAAACTGCATGTTTTTCTCAATCGGGCATGCAATCATTTTTTAATTAGAGCAGGGGCTATTTTGCCATCTTGCGTTCAAGCATTTGCGCATGCGTTCTTGCAATTCATCGTTTTACACGATGCAATTTGAAATGCACATTTCTACGTACATCAGATTGTGCAATTACGTGCCCTGTGTAAAACAGCCTTGATGAGTTGTGGGCATGCAATCTCACAACACAATGCGCCCATTTGTATTGAAGAAGTAAAGCTGCAATTTTAAGCAGTAAGCTTAATAAGCATTCATAAACACACACACATTCATAGACACATTTTTTATAATTATTTAAGTCACCTTTGAAAGGTTTGAAGGGTTCAAATATAACATAATTTTCCAGAAAATATACATGGGTGGCTTCATTCAAAGAAGATCGACGTTCCTTTTCATGTAAAATCAATTTTTAAGTTGAAGCTATCATCAATAAAGCAGGAATCATGATTTCACTTTGTATCTCTATTGATATTTTAAAGGTACAAAGGTTTAGAGAAATAAGAAGCCGTGCATTCTTTAGTCAGACAACAATACCAGAAACAATACACACATATCAAACCTTTTGATTATTTACATTAGAAACATCTTATAAATTGATAGAATTGCATATATTCCAACATCTATGAACTACTAAATTAACAGTCTAAACTTATGACCTTGTCTGGTCCAACTTTTTATTAACATCCTCAGATGAACTTCTAATCATTTGTTCTTCCCAATTCATGAAGATATCTTTTGCTGACAGAGCTCTCCTAATATCAGAACTAATACATATGTCCACTTTCCTCCTAGACTCTACTATCTAATTAGACACTTATTCTTGCACCGGTCTAAACCCATGTCCTCCGATGATTAACCTTGCTCTTTGAAAAATCTCATCATGCAGTTTTCTTGTGATTCATCTTCATTTTGCAATTCTTGCTCTGATTTCCTAACAAGCTTGCTAATGAAGGCAAATTTTGGAATGACAGGCCAACTAATTTCTGTAGGGCGATTACTTCACTCATAACTTACCAATTTTGACGTTACAGAGTACCAGAGAGGAGCATAATGCTCCTTGCG
The DNA here is from genome assembly GCA_963573305.1 of Pyrrhosoma nymphula. Classification (NCBI taxonomy): domain Eukaryota; kingdom Metazoa; phylum Arthropoda; class Insecta; order Odonata; family Coenagrionidae; genus Pyrrhosoma; species Pyrrhosoma nymphula. The sequence goes on from OY754339.1 coordinate 85,388,113, forward strand.
ATCACGTATCAGTTGTTAGCACTTTTCCGGCACTTCACTATGTCCACCCATAAAATGCTCGGAGCGATCACTGGAAAGAGCACTACAGAATGCCAAAAACGAGGCACTTCATAAGCCCGGCTAGGCAGCCAGTCTTTCATAATGTCCAGTAGAAGTATATGCATAAGATCCAGTTGACTAATATTTCATCTTCCAACGACAGCAGTTGGATGCAATAAGTACTCAGGGAGGTTGCCATCCAAGGAATTTCAGTGAAAAATTTAATTTTCGATTAATATAATAAGTTCTTTGATGCCAAGTCAAATTCTCAAGCTGCTGTGGAAATGTTATTTTTGCACTTCATTGCATTATTCCCTCACTTAATATGGTATACATGGCAGCAGAAATTTCATTGAAAGTAGGCGATTTTTAAAGTTTGTCAAAAATTGAGGATGTAACTAAGGCAGTCAGGCATTTACCAGTTTGTCTCTTTGGATGGCAAAGTGTATGCACTACATAGTCTCTTCAGATGGCAAAAATTGCACACCGGAGATAGTTTTTGTTCCCAAGAGAATATGTGTGGTACATATATTATAATCAATAGCAATTTGTGGCAGGCTTATTGGGTGTTAGAATTCCTAATTGTGGTGTAAAGTCACATTTACCTCTTAATATACTACGAGATGATGATCTAGCCAAGTGGTTTATTTACATATTTGTGATTTTGCTATACATACGTGCCATGCCTAGTAGAGGTTCATTTTGCAAGAACATAGTACATATATTTTGGGGTAGAGGATTGAAATGTGATTGCTCTTCCTTTCGCGGTGTTGTGGCAATTCTATTATATACTTCTAGTAAAATACTTCTTACTTACTTTTCTGAAGAGAGGAAATTGTCATGTCTTCACGAAAGCTTTGTAAGTGCTAAAATACAGCTGAAGATTGTGTTTGCAATAAGCCACAATAAAATTATAGTGCAGCATGATATTCCTATCTTTTCCTTACTATTCTGTTTAGTCCTGATCCTAACTTTCATTAATGTTATTTTAATGTTATGTAAGATTCTTGATATGATGCAAAAAGGATAATCAAAGCCGTATGTCTACTTCCACTTAATGAGCTAATAAATAAACAAAATTTCAGTATTTGTCAACAGAAGTTAGTGGGTTTTTGCTAGAATGATACCATTTGTACACCGATAAGTATTTTCATTTTGCTCCACTCCATCAGTGAGCAGAAAAACAAATTTGTGAAATGCCATGCCCACAATAATATTATATAATGGTTTCCTTATTCACGGTTTCAGTTACCCGCAGTTCAATCGGCTCCAAAATTAGAAGTGAGAATTTCCTGACATAATTGATTCTAGGTTCAAATACTGCCGATCTATGGCATGAAAATTCTTCCCCGGTCACTAAAATTTGGTATGCGTACAGACATCGGATGGCCGGTAGGCGAATAAGAATCAAGGAGTTGCCTCAGCTTGTGACCCCTTCCGTTGAGGGGGTCACAAGATGAGGCAACCCTCCCTAGAGGGTGTCACAAAACCCCCCTCAGCCAGGGTCCACCCAGGCAAGAAAAAGGCATAAGTGCTCAGGGTGAGAAGTTCTCACAGAAAACTGAGTCGCTGGCGGCTCCAACTTCGGGGCGACTCACAGCCTAACCACCATTGGTTATGCTGAGTCACCCAAAAGTGAGTTACCACCCAGCGATTCAGGATGCGCAATAGCCTCCCACCTATACCATCCAAACTCACAAGCAACAGTAGGACTCGAGCCTTCATTTGTGACAGCCTTTTTTATAATGGCGTCACATAAGCGTAAAACTGGTGAGTGTAGTTCAGCAAAATTAAAGACAAGGCGTCAAGTGCTTAATATCAAGAATAAAGTTTGTATTATGGATTTAATTAAGAAAGGAAAAAAACAATTGCTGAAGTCATTAAAAATACGGCAATAATGAATTTTCCATTTGAGAATGATAATTAAAGAACTATGTATTTTGGCCATTTAAAACAAAACACGAAAAGCTGACAATCAAAGGCGTAACTTGATGGAAGTACTTCATGCTTGGAATGCAAATTAGAGCACAACGATTTCATCATTTTTGATGACCTCATGATGTTACTACACAACAAATCAAGGTAGAGAGCAAAAAAATAGTTATGTAGTAGAAATTACTGTGTTGTAGTAGTATAAATGTACACCTGAACTGTAAATTGATGTGTAAGTTATACAAGTATGATTATTGGGTACTCATAAGAACTTGGCAAAATTATATATTTTTATGCAGTTTTTCAAATTACTAACATTTCTAGTTCAGATCCAAGTAATGGAAGTAAAATGACAAAAAGAAATCCTCAACACAATACAATTATATTCCGTGACACATTAACTGCCGTGAACATTTTACAACTCAACAATTTTCTTCTTTTGTGGCAAATATTACTGATGTTGGCATGTCTGCTTTTGGGCGTTCCTCCGTGTGTAGTCTTTTTATGAAACAGTTTCTCCAGCTATCCTGCTGGCATCTTCAGGTCAGTAGCGGTGATGCAAATCTTGGTCCATCTCTTATAGCCAAGTCCATTCCGTCGGGTCATCCAGACTGGTGGACTGGTTCCCCTCATTTTCTGCTGTCTTGAAAATTCCCCTCCAGGTAGAATGAATAGAATGCACCTGTCCTCCCAGTTACAGTTGCTCAGGTGTTTCACTATCTCAATGGCCTTCCAAATTAATCTGGAGTAGTAGCCTCTCTCGTTGGATAATACCATTGGATCATTGAAGTGTGCACTGTGGCCAGGCTTTGACCAAATGTGTTCCGAGACGGCGGAGAGCCGGAACTATTTCTTCTTTCTGGCCCGTTCACGTTCTTGCATTCTACACTGTATGGATCTCCCTGTTAGCCCAACATAGGATTTTTTGCAGGAGCAGGATAACTGGTACACTCCCTCGAAGAGTGTGTGTGGGAGCTTAGGCTTATGCAGGTTGTCAGCTGTCTTTCTGCAGCAGGTAAATCTGAACAGGATGTGGGCTTTTGAGAGAAACCTCATGATTTTCCCAGTGGTCCCCAAAACATAATACCCCAGATTGATTCAGGAGGCCATCGAGATAGAAAAACAGCTCAATAACTGCCACTGGGAGAACTGGTACAATCTATTGAGTGCTTTGAGGAGAATTTTCAAGACAGCAGAAAACGCAGGAAACCAGTCCACCAATCAGGAAGACCCAACGGATTGGACTTGTCTATAAGAGACAGACTACGATTTGCATCATCACTTCTGACTAGGGTGACCAGACATCTGGATTTTGCCAGACATGTCCTGTTTTTTTTTTATTAATATGCAAGCGTCTGGCCGGCTTATTTAGATAAAGCCAGCTTGCCTGGCTTTCAAAAAAATTATGCACCAAATGCTAAAATACAGCATATAAAATAATATCAGAGGGCAACAGTATTATTTTGTTTCTGTCTTTGTATGAAAAATATGCATTTTAAAGGGAATTTTTCTGTTTGTAAAAAGATGAGTTTCAGTCGTTTCCGGTTAACAGCCACAACGCCCGCAACAGTCTCTCGCTGGTCTGGCAATTAGATCAATTTCCACTTCCTGCTCTAGTTTACATATCATTGTTTTAACCCGCGATAGCACGTGCTTTTTTGTTACCCGAGAACACGTGGGGCGTGGAAAAGACCTAAGGGAGGACTGCAATTAGACAAGCATTACTAAATAATTCAAAATATTCGTTATTAGACACTTTTGGCAGAAAAAAATGTTTGACTTACAAAATATGCTGCACTTGAAGTAATCAAAGTTGCAAAATGTTTCACGGAACACATAAAAAATGCAAAATTTTCTGATTTTCAGTGCAATGCATTTTTGTTTACTCATCATCTCTATTGACATTTTGCCCACATGTTATACAAGTGAAAAGCAAATGAAAAGGAATTTAATGTGTTGTCTGACTTTTTTTTTTAATTTCCTGCTTTTGAATATTTTTATCTGGTCACCCTACTTCTGACCTGAAGACACCAGCAGGATGCCTGGAGAAACTGTTCTCTTAAAAAGACACCACGCACGGAGTAATGCTCGAAAGCAGACACAAGACATGCTAAACGTCACGGAAACCTTCGGGCCATTGGTGTTACTGCTAATTGCTCCCCATATGCATGGGTGCTGTGAAATACAAAATGTTACTCACCCGGAGTGCATGAAACAGAACATACTTGGAGCACAAAATGAACATCCCATGGTGGAACAGGCCTTCCTTCTCGTACAAAACCAGCTCTCCCCTCTTCATCTCACCACGAAGCCCATCTTTTTTCATGAAATTCGGAAGCATGACAACGAGGGTGAATGGAGAAATTATGAGCAAAGGGAGTATTAAGGCAAACCAGAACTGGGAAGCAAATGTGTTCATCAATATGAGGATTGCCGGCACAATGTGACTTCCCAGTTGACCACCGGTACCCACAAATGCGGCATCCCACTGAATGGAGGGGAATGTGGGCTGGTGTCCCGTGGCATAAAAAAAGTATGAGCCGAGAAGTGCCCACCACAGGATGGATGACCACGGAACGTTGAATAGCTGACCTGATAAAAGAAAAATATGTACAGGTAAGTCCACATCAATGTGTAGAGGCACCAAAATCAAACCAAGTCAATCAAATAAATACGGTCATTCAAAGACATGCAATATCCATACTTGGGGTGATGCAAGTTTTATCACAGCAAAATAAATCTTTAAATTGACAAATTTTTCAGAATCCTTCCAGAAAACAATTCACAATATCTTCACAACCACAAGACAACTCTCTTTGGTCACACAGATTTGGGAAAGGGCTATTTAATTGCTACATCACTGAGTAAGTTTAAGTAGGTTTGAAAAAAAAGGTCAATTTTTCCTTAAATGTCCTTAAGGAAGTACCTATGCTATTTATACCAAATTACCACCCAGATTTGAGGTCACTTGGTACAATTAGTTTAAGCTTTTCCATTGTGGATACAAATACTCGAATGTATGTACTTAGAGAAAATATACTTACTTGGCATCATAATCCTTTCATGCTGGAAAACTGCCTGTATTGCAAGGACGAGAATACTTGCGATGAGCATCAATGCTGTGGATGGAGCTAAGATGTCTCCTAGTAACAAACTAATGAATAGCAAAATGAAGATGCCATAAATTATCACTGCTGCACTATACACAGTCGCAAGCCCATACACAACCGGAAAATCTTTCTGAGAATTCCGGGTTTCCTCTCTGTTCCTCTTATCTAAAGATTCCTTAATTTGGTTGAAAAGGTGTGGGATGATATTATCTTGGCCATAAACCCCATCCATTGTCACCTTTGTCCGAGGAAGCACGTAAACACTCAGTGGATTGATATACAGCCGAAAAATACTGATTCCAAGAAGGAAAAATATAACCGATGGCCAAACTTGTATCTGCCATGGTTTTAAGCTATATTTGGTGTTTTTAGGAAGGCCTTGCAATATCCAAAATGCAGATATACAGATGACAATCACAGTTGGAACATAGCGCACAATGGATACAGTGAATGAGAATCCGACCAGATTGCCACTGCTTCTAAGCCACATGCGGAACACAGTCACTAGCAACGCTAAATATATTAGTGTGTAAAGGTACTGTAAGCCATACATGTTGAACACTGTGGACGTGGAATACTTCAACCAATCAGAATTTATGCACCATTTCTGTTCCTCACGACACCTCCAATAATGGTGTGACAGTCTTATTATAAAACCAAACACTAAAGTCAAGAGTATAACTTTCGGCTTTACAGGCGATCCTTTGTAAAGCCACCTATTCTTGTCTAACCTCTGTTTAGTCAAATCTTTGATACTGGTTGAGAAATAGAGAACAATTAATGACAAAGACACAAGATTAAATGACAAAATTGTGGAGTCTTCAACTACGTAGCTATTGGAAAAAAATCCAATAATGGATGAAAGGCATACTATTCTCATTGCCAGAGAAGAGTTATCTTTTGATTTGAATTTGGCTACAACTTGACTGAATGAAACTTTAAAATTTACGGCTAAAATACATAACGTGGAGAATAGACATGTTATAGAGCAAAATGCAATGTCAAAATTTCCCACCAAGTGAAAATGTTTTAACAGGTAACTTGAGCACAAAGAAACTGCAAATATAAAGACCAAATAGGGAAAACTACTATTTATGAATAGGTCAATTTTATCCATTGGTGCTCCTTCCACAATATAAAGAGCGGAAAGTACAAATATGAGCATGAAACAGAGTCCTGAAACCATTAAAACTTCGTCAAATTGAACCCATATTTCAGAACACATATTTCTGGCAAGTATAAAATATGCTTTAACACCCTCAGAAAATGGCCTAAATTCTTCTAAATTTGATACCCCATCTACTTGCCGAGAAAGCTGATCAAATTTATTTATGATTATTTGGAGCTTGTCCTGGGAAAATTGGTGTGATTTCTCCGAGTAGTATGTCAAGTAATTATTCACTTGGATTGCATTTCTCCACAAAGCAACAAGGGCATATTTCCAATTATTAAAAGAATTTTTCTCTTCAGCTATTGGCAGTGTTTCAATAATGACATTTCCCAAGTTGGAAAAAGGAATGGGGACTCCAAGGATAAAGGAAAGAGTAGGTACTAGATCCATTTGGCTGACTGAGTCAACATTTTCCACAATATCCCGAGGAAAGAGAGGAGCATGAGAATAGACAAATAAAGCAGCAGTGACTTCATCCCTACTATCTCCACCATGATCACCTGAAAGAGTTTACATAAGAAAGGGCTGAGTTCAAGATTACATTTTTACACTAATTTTTAAAACAGGTGCCATGCTTGAATTAAGGGAATCCCAACCTGTAGATGTCATTCCATGATCTCCAATGACAAACAACAGGGTATCCTTATCCATAGCATCAACTACATGCCTGAAAGTAAACAGATTATTGATAAAAACCTTGGGTATGAGTCTAAGGTCAACTCTTCGACAGAAAACACCTACCTGATGGCTGTGTTGACTTCTTTCAATTTTCTAGTCATTTCAGGGTGATAAGGCCCATACTTATGGCCACAATGATCCACCCCTAAAAAGTGAGCTATAAGTAGTTTCCAATCCTTCTGGTTGATTTCTGGCAGTAAATGATACGTGATTCCGTTATCCACAGTGTCCAAGTCCCACACGTTAAACGATGGGTATGCGAACTCTCTTAAAAATCTCTTCGGGTAGAGACCCGTCCAAGTATCATCACCCATAAAAATAACACTCAGGTTTCGATCTACAAGTTGATCTATCACATTGTCTTCATTTATTTCCGGCGTCGCAAAATTTGAACCTACGTCTATGAAAGTGGGCAAACTACCGGTCGTGATTCCTTTGAGTCTTTGCATAGTTGTTGTGGGCGGATCTGCCACGAACTTGTAAATTCTTGAATTATGAGGTTGATGCTTCAGCAGTTCATAAATAATTGGAATCTTATTTTGATAAGCAAATGCTTCAGATTCATTTAGACTCTCGTTGAATTTAATGAAATCGTACCTAAGAGCATCTACTACCATAAGAACTACTTTCGTATTCGTGGGTAAACAAGTAGTCAAATTCTTCAAGGCCTCTCTGAAAGAACCTGCCCTCTGCGTGGTGTCATTGTTTATATAAGGTAGGGGAAATGGTTTTTCTGGTCCCAAAGACCTGAGATACTCCAATTCATTACCATCAGACCTCTCCAACGGAGAGCACAACGCCCTGTCCGTGAAAACGTCCCTCTTCAAAAGAAACCCGCGCGAAAACAAATAAATCGAGGCAAAAACTAAAAAATAAATCCAGAGGGTAGTAAAAACATACTTCCAAACTCGAGCCATTTCTATGCTATCCTACGCTACAATTGTGGCCACTTACCAATATGCTGGTGAAATGAGAGGAATTTTCCCATTGTTTGTAAACAATGTATATAGGTATGGAGAATACTTGGATGAGGGCAGGTTCAGGCAACCTTCAGGTTCTCATTTCTTTAGGTGGACGACAGAGTTTTCAACTTCTAGTTTCACCCATCGTAATCCTAACATCAATTAAAAAAATGCCAGATCTTTCACCACTACAGCACGGCAAGGAAAAAGCATTGAATAAACCCTGACTGAATGAACTTCTCTGGAAATCAGATGAATTCGCAGCGGCACGCTGACTGCCGATGAGCGTAATGGACAAGGATACCAACCATACCAACTAACATTAATTTAAATATTCACGGGTCATTAACGTCAACCATACGTATTTCTCGGTGGAGTATCTTACTGATTCAATTACATGAGAAATTCCTGAGATATTGAGATCGTCAGTATCGGTGAATGGTCAAAGTTAGTAATTTATTTCGGCGAAATGTCGAAATTAATAATTCGAGCCCCTCAATAATCTTGGAGTAAATTACCCTCATAGTTGGATCTCTCAGAAGAGGATGCAGGCTATAGGATGTTGACAGCACTATGAAATGCATTTTGAGTAAATTTAATAGGCATTCTGACCGTGAATATGTAATATTCATTGTATGTTCATGATTCTGACACTTCGAGTTGATGGTTCTCATTGCACGCACGTCCCTGAAGAGGTATTTTTGTTCGCCATATTCCCTTACATGATCATTTTTCCTGCGTACAGTATACGTACGTGAAAAATGATTAAGTATGATTTCGTTTAACAAACGTAAGATCATAATCATGGATATAGATACCATATTCATGATCATAATGATACCATACGTTGGTAACAGCAGCAATTTTGTCCACACCTGTTGCAGGGTGCGCACCTGCGCACGATCGCACAATCTTCTGATGTTGGCTAAGGTGTTTTGTTTTGGCGGTTAAAGTTACGCATGTTTGGTTTAAGTGACGCATGTTTTCCGAAGATCGCTCGTTTGATGTGGTGAATGAAGAGGAAATTTTATATCTGAGGAGAAGTGAATTATGTGTTATAGCGACTTCTTTTGGTAGTTTTGTTCTTCCTTATTGATAGAGGAAAATGGGAGACGCCACTCCACCCCTGCCATTTCAAAACGGTGAGATTTTTTATTTTATGTAACGATAGATGAATTGGTCTTAAATTCTATCAGTCATTTACCGAGCGCAAATGAAGAATTTCCTAGCAAACGGATACCTTGTCATTTGCAGTTTTTAGTAATGAGGATGTGGTATTATTTTTACGTGACAGTTTTTCCCAATAAATTCTCTTAGTTTCATTGTGCGCATTATGCGAAGCTGGTGTTTGCAGCTGCCAGATAATATGTTTAATTTCTAGCCGGAATTTTGTATTTATACTCTAGTTATCAAAGTAACTCCATCACCCTTAATAAATATTCCATTACCCGACCTGTTAACTGATGTGTTTTGAAACTACAAGGTCGTGCCGTGGAAAGTTGTGCCAAATAAGTAAAATAGTGAGTCCACGCCTGCGTAATCATTTGATACACATTGTTTTAGCACTTATAATCCGACACCGAATGGTAAATGCTATGAGAGTGTGATAAGTAATTGGGCAATGCCGTTGAAACGTTCTCTGTCGCGTGCTACCAGGTTTTATGAACCCCTTTTTCCTCCGAGGATTGTACCAAAATTTCCTTTAGGGTAGGCACAGTAACAAAAGTTTAATTCTCGGTGATATGCCTGCAAAGCTGATGGTACCTTAATTATTTCCTCCATGCTACCCTATATTATTTTGCCTCAGTTACCCCCATACAGCTTCATGCATGCCCTCCTGTTCTTTAGCACCTGTCCTTAAGATAGTATTCCTTCTCTTAAGTTCGTATCCTGCTACATTCACCCATCACTTTTTTGGTATTACCTTTTCTCTGACACTACTCCTCTATCATAAATCTACTTAATTGTTCAACTCTCTCTCATTCTCTCAAACTGGTCAAACTGACAAAGCACATTAATTCATGCCCATTATCGGAGAATCCATTCCACACACTTAAATATCCCTCCCATTCCTAACCTTATCCCTTCTGTTTTTACTGAAAACACTTCTCAGATACACGATACCAACTGTATTAATTTGCCTAAACTTGTTCTTATCATGGCATACTCAAGTTCTGGTACCTTACAATGAAGAGGGAAGGAGTACACTACAATTTTTGCTTCCTTAGAAGGATATTCAATCCTTGATATACTCCACGTACCTACTGTCTATGACTTTCCTTCCAGCATTCACACACCATATAATCTCTTACTTTCATTCGTTGTAAAAAATAAGCCAAAGTATACAAAACCATCCACTTGCCAAATCCATTTCACCACTTTCCCTCATCGTACAATCATTCTTCCCATGCTCCTTGTCAAAAACCACTCCTTTGGTCTTTGAAGCATTTACCCTCGATTACATTCTGTATTTTGCTTCACAATTTAAGCAGTTCCTGTAGGCTCTAGCTCAGACTGGAGCGCATCGTCACCGACATATGTAGTATCATCTCAATCGTCTCAGGCTCAACTTTGTGGAAGTTCATTTTATATAGGAAAAGGAAGACTTTGTCTTATTCCACCAATTTATTTTACAGTACTAGTTTTGACGCAATAAAATCATCTTCAGGTACAAAGAGTAGAGGCAAAAACATGATACATATATTCCATCCAGGGTAGGCGTTGGGGAAAGGAGGGGAGGAAATAGAGAGGTGGGAGGGGGGTGGGAAACCCCAAGGATACCATGTAGTGTTGTGAGGGTGTGGTCGGGCTTGGTGAAGGAGGGGGGGGGGAGGGATGAGGTTGATAACTGTTGTCAGGTTGTAGTTTGAGTTTTGAAGGGTTATTGGGGACTAAGGTAGTGGTGGGGTTTCTGTTGGAGTGGGGGAGGGGAAGGATTATGGGCTACTGTTTTTTCCGTAAGGGTCAGAGAGGCTTCTAAGAGGGGAGAAAGGTTTTCAAATAGGATGTCATTAAATAGATGATGTTTCTTTATCTGTCTCCTTATCTCCTACTCATCCTTTTTGTCCATTTTCCTCCCGGTGCAAAATCTTCGGGGTGAAATCACTGGTGTGGTTCTCCTCGCACAGGCGTTTAGCAAAGTGGGACTGGGAGAGGTGACATTTCAGAAAACACCTCTTGTGCTCTTCTGCTCTCATCCGGAAAGTTCAGCTCGTCTATCCAATATAGGCCGCACTACACACATTGCATTCCATTAAATATATATCACTGTTATCTAAGGGATCAATGTTATCTCTTGTTTCATTTAAAAAACTTTTTTAAATTGTCATTGTTGTAGAAAGCTATTTTAAATCGGTCTTTAGAGAACAGGTTGCTTATTTTTTGTTACATAACTCAGTAATGGGTTCGTAGGGAGTGGTAGCCTAGTGGGTATAGTGCTTGGCTACTGATCGAAGGGCCCCGGGTTCAGATTCGGGTGAAGCCTTTGGATGCCCCGAACAAAAAATCCTCGGAGTGCGAGGTGACCCAGGGAAAGGAACTGGCCCCCCTACCAGCCTACCCTACCAATATGTGAAATTCACACGCCTGTGGCTTAGTCCGTGGTGAGCTCTACCCTCAACTATCCAAACCAACTTTCGGGTTGAATCACTGAGTGAATGTGAACTCCATAATACGGTAATTTACCCCACTTAAATTTTTCCTTGTTTGTTTCAATTGGATTGAAAAGCAAACATTGTGCTCTTATGGAGTGTTATTTTAAGGAGAATTTTATCTACTAGGGTTTTGTTGTAACCATTTACCGTTGCTATTGATCTAATAGTTTCCAATTCCTCATTAAATATTTCTTTGGAGAGGGGGATATTTAGCAATCCATTCAGCAAGAAGTGGAAAGTTGATCACTTTTGGGATATGTGATGGCGGGAGCTGGAAGGGAGTACATGATCTGTAGTGGTGGCTTTGCCAAATTCAAAATTTTTAACACTTTTAGATACCTTCACATCCAGTTAATTTAATTTTCCATTTTTTTCTTTCTCACACGTAAACTTGATACTTTAGCACTGGATATTTAAATTTGTTAAAAAATTGTCCAATTGCCTTTCAGTGCCAGTTCAGATTGCAAAAACATCATCAATGTAACAGATCCAGCAGTAGATATTTTTAGTGTTCACTGAACCACTATTGAACAGTTTTTGTTCAAATTCATCCATAAACAGGTTGGCTAGGAGTGGTGACAACGGAGACCCCATTGCTAACCATTCCATTTGTCTGTAGTATTCCCCATTGAATTTAAAGTAATTTTGCTGCACGTACACTTTCAATAGAGACACAAGATCGCTGATGACAACTGCTTCTGTCTCCGTACTTGCAAGAACTTCTTTCACCACTTCGACTGCTTCCAAAGCTGGATTACTGGTGAAAAGGTTTTTCACATCAAATGACACTGATATGTATTTAGAGGGGGAGGAGTTTCCTTCGAGAGCCGGTCACAAACGTTATCGTGTTTGTGACTCCAAAACTCAACTGAAAATTATTCAACTCCCTAAATCTAGAATTAAACAAGGCCGCAAGTTTTATGGAAGGAGTTTTAACACTGGAGATGACTGGTCAAACTGGAATATTCTCTATGAATATTGGGGAGGCCGAAAAAACTGGGAGCTCTTGGATTCATTGTTGCCACTTTATAAATTTTGCTTGACTTGAGAAAGCTAGTTGTGAGATTTAGTTAAAGCCCATTTCACACGATACCTGATCCAACACAAGACCTAGTGTGCTAGCCGCTACTTGATATTGAGGACGGAATCTAGCATCTACATCTACAAAATACCCTGCATGCTTGTAACCCTACTAGGAGGTTTCACACGATCATCGACCTTGTGCTTGCTATTAAGCAGTTATTCCATATGATTACATACGAATTTAAAAAAGAGAATATCGCACAGCGTCTGTAACGTGAACGTGATTGGTAGATGGCCACTGGGTCCTACTGGGTCTAGTACCAAACTTGTACCACATCAAGTACGAAATCCAGTAGCTCAGCGAGTATACTAGCTAGCAAGCTTGCTAGCCAGTATACTGGTTCTGTTCACACGATACTGGAAAGCTAGCATACTAGCGAGTATACTTGACCTTGTGCTGGATCAATTGTTGTGTGAAACGGGCTTAAGAGATTTTTTCACAATTTCTTGAAGCTTTTTGGTTGGATCCACTGAAAGTTTTGATATTTGGTTACTCTTAATGAAGTCGTAGCATTTATCAATGTAGTCTTCCCTCTTCATCACCACCACCGTGTTCCCTTTGTCTGCCTTTTCAATGATTAAATTGTTCTCACTCAGTTGCCTTCGGATAGAATTTATTGACTTGAGCTCCAAAGACCTGATTTGTTGGTCATTAGCTTGGAATTTAACTAAGCCTGGTAGTTTCTGTGCGATTATAGTTTTCAAACCAATGTCACGCTTTTCCAAGGCCACTTCGCAGTCCAAAACTATTTTCTCTACTTCCTTAGTTCTCACTGGAGTAACGGGTATATACTTGAGACCTTTCTCTAATAAAGCCACTTCATGAGGGTCAAACACAGTATCCGAAAGATTAATCATCCTGTCGTGGAAGATCATGGGTGTGTTTTCCCTTTGAGGTTCGTTATGGGAATCTAGTTTACTCTATTGAAGGCAGTTTAGTTTGCAGTTGATGACTAACTTATTTTTATAAGTGCTAATTTGCTGCTTCTCTCCACTCTTTGTACCTGAAGATGATGCCCCTGTGTTGAAACTAGTCGTACCATAAAATAAATTGGTGAAATAAGACAAAGTTTTCCTTTTCATTTTAGTATTATTATTTGCACATTTACATCTCCAACTGTTATGCCCCATTGCATGGGTGGGCAAGGGCCTTCTGGAGCCCTCCTGGTACTCAGACCTATTGGTCCATTGTGCCCTACCACACTTAACCTGCCTGCCACTTTCAGGCAGGTAACAAGAGCACTATGGTAGAAGTATGAAGGTGGGGCCTCCCCTGACCTTCCCGGTACAGGTATGGAAGAGGGTCACCTCCCTCCAACCTTCCTGGTCTGGGTCTACCCTGCGGCCTCCCTGTATTGCAGGGTGCCCGCAAACAGGGAAAAGACAGGGAAATGAAATGCAACGGAATTGGACAGGGAAAAGACAGGGAAACATCTGGGATCTCTGAATCTTTTTCAAAATGTGGAAATTAATAATTAGTTAGGGCCATAATGTCTATGAGGTTGGGATGCAGTAATGGGACTGTCCAAGAACCTACCAATCAGCTGGTAGAATACTTGAATGATGATATACCGTGCAGCACAGTGCGTCCTTGGTCTATGCTCTCGCTCTGTTCGGCTGGTGCTCTCACTCGTGCATGGGCTCACATCGGACCGGCTTGGCTGCCAAAGTAGACCCCTCTCTTTCCTCTCACTTCACCCTCTCCGCTCGGCTAGCGTCGGCTTGGCTGGACTCAGCTGCATGGAGGGGGCGTGTTGTGAGACGGACAACAACACAACAGGGAATATCGTACTGTAGGAGTAAACCTTTTCAAAATAATAATGACTTCCAAATTTAACCCTGCATGGCTTGATGCTATCCTTCACCCTGAGTGGCAATGCTGGTTGCGGGCAGACGAACGGGATGTGAACTCTGCTAAGTGCATTGTGTGTAAGAAAACTTTTTCGCTGAGTTCAATGGGCAAGCAGGCTGTGACAAGCCATGCTGCAGGGAAGTGGCATCTCAATGCTATTCAGGGTCGTCAACATCAGGACAACTTGACTAATTTCGTCGTCCGAACACCACTACAGCAGCTATGCAGTATTACTACCCAGACTTTTTGTATGATGAACAGTACCGGTATGGTTTTCGTTATTCGATGAGATAGTTTTTTGCCGTTCTTAGCATTTAAAACTTAAGCTTTTATAACTGATGGTATCATCCGTAACTTTATGGAACCTTGAATTCATGATTGGAATGAGAATACTTGGTTGTTCCACATAAAAATTTTATTTCACAACGTGTGTTGTGAAATTAAGCTTTTATTATGTATGCTGTATGTTTAGGTAGATAAGTTTTTTAGTTGGTCACGGCGTACACGTGTATGTAGCACCAGCACTCCCTTCACTCACCCCTCGACCATACAGGCAACATGCTAGCAGTTCGGTAAGGGGCGGACCAAGGGGCCTATTCTATAACTCGAAGCTACCGATGCGGTTGCTTCGAATAAGCTACCAGAATTGGCTACCAACCGTATTCTCTAACTCGCAGAAGCTTTCTCAAGAACGTAAAAGGAAGTGGAGAGAAGTTTGACGAAAGGCAGGTATGAGAATATTTTTAAACCAAATCCACGGAAACTTCATTTCTGGTGAAGTCATTCTTAGAACCAATAGGAAAGCTCGTCTCAATGTTTTTCCGTGAATAAAACTGGTGAAACCTGTTTTTAGACCGTTTTAGATGGTGAAGATGTTCATGCATCGTGTTTAGCGAAAAATTCCACGCATTAAAAATGATGCGAGCAAAATTCTAAAATGATTTTTTTTCGCTCACATAATTTCGTGAACAATCTTGTAAATACGAACCAATGACGTACATCTGGGCTGTTTTGGTCAATTGTAATTAGATTGATCGTAAATATATTCAGGAATTAGGGTTCATGTCAATTATATGATTTGCGCTATTTGCTTTCGTCAATTACTCATTGCTTCAAATAATTTAAATAATATATGAATATGAAGCTTTCAAAAGAAATGTGAAGGTTACCATGTTACCACGGCCCATAATGTCTTCAAGGATTCTCCCGCACGCCGTGCAGACTTTACACGTCTTACTGAAAGTGGTGACTTTCCTCTCAAATTTTGCAATTGCCGATGGCTTGAGAATGGTCCTGTGTGTGCAAGAGCCATTAAAATACTCAAGAATTTAAAGACATACAGGGTGCGTCCTGAAAGTAGTAGGACTGAGTCGAGAACAAAAAATTTATTTCTCATATAGGTACATCGCTTTAAAAATCTT
This sequence comes from Pyrrhosoma nymphula, assembly GCA_963573305.1. Lineage (NCBI taxonomy): Eukaryota > Metazoa > Arthropoda > Insecta > Odonata > Coenagrionidae > Pyrrhosoma > Pyrrhosoma nymphula. The sequence goes on from OY754339.1 coordinate 85,404,014, forward strand.
CAAAGTAGCCCCCTTGGGCATCGACACAACGCTGCCAGCGAGTTTTCCACGCAGCATACGCTTCCTGGAAGGCTGACTCCGGGATGTCCTTTAGAGCACGCGTCACGGCCTTTTGGAGAGCTTCGACCGACCCGTGGTGATGCCCTTTCAGAGGGGTCTTGAGATTGGGGAAGAGAAAGAAGTCCGGGGGGGCGATATCCGGGCTGTAGGGTGGGTGAGGCAGGGTTGCCACGCCGTGTTTCGCCAGGTATTCAACGACAATGAACGCGGTGTGGGCTGGCTCCGGCTTTTCTTTTTGCTCATCTGTGAGCACACGTGGCACCAACTTCGCACAAACCTTTCTCATGGCCAGGTTTTCAGTCACAATTTCGTGCACTTGAGTTTTAGGCATTCCCAGTTCTTCGGATAACATTCTCACACTCATTCGACAGTCACTGTTCAATAAATTTTTCACTCGCGCCACATTGTTGTCCGTTTTTGAGGTCGAAGGGCGTCCGGAGCGCTCGGTGTCTTCGACGTCTTCTCTCCCCTCTCGAAAAAGCTTGTGCCACTCAAATACGGTTGATCTGCTCATGGCACTAACCCCGTAAGCTGCCTTGATGAGTTCATGGGTCTCCTTGCCGCTTTTCCCGAGTTTAACGCAGAATTTCACTGCGTAACGCTGCTCCACTAAACGTTCCATGATGCACCGTGACGAGGTCACTTGACAGAGGTCTGGAAGAAATCGATGCACACTCCGCAAGAGCTCAGAGCCGACTGGCGCGCGTTCGCAGCACTTTGTTAGTGTCCCCCCCACCACCTGCAACCCAGAAAACTCCCGTCTGACCGTCCGCGCGTGCGGGAAAAAATCAGTCCTACTACTTTCAGGACACACCCTGTACTTTTCCACTATGAAGGATTTGCCTGACACATGGTCGATTAGGAAGGTGAAAGAGTGACCCTCTTCTGCTGGCAAAACTTCATTTCTTTGCAACAATAGCATCATCTTTTGAGCCATTTCTCAAAGTATATCAGACGCTGAAACCAGTCTTCCCATTTCTTCATGGTGACATTGAGGATCTTCTCCGAGAGGTGTACGGGCGGTTTGTGAAGTCAGACGTCCTAAACAATGCGAAGACAGCCTACAAGCTGATCAATATTAATGTTGAAGATGTTGCGAATGGTTTGAAACTGTCCCAGATCAATATTGGTGTGGGGGCAACTCTTGCACTCCGTGATGCAAGAGTAAAGGACATCGAAGAGGACAAATTTAGGTTGGAATGTAAGAAGTGTTTGGTCTCCATTTAGAAGAAAATAGTTGAGAGAAGCCCAATAAAGTACATATTTACCAAAGCAGCATCATGTCTGGATCCTAACAAAATTCTTAAAAAACCTGAGCAGTGTAAAACAGACATGGATTCTTGTCTTGCGGTTCTCGTGTCTGCAAACCACATGACCGCTCTGCAGGCAGACCACGCTGGTATCGAATTCAAAAGGTTTGTATCCCAGGTGGATAAAGTACAGCTCACGAGCTTAAATAGGGATATGGATAGACTGGACTCGTTCTATACAAGCCAACTAAACAAACGAGAGGACTTCAAAGATGTTTGGACAGCTGTTAAAATTATCCTGCTGTTCTCGCACGGTAACACCTTTGTCGAGAGTGGGTTCTCTGTGAACAAAGACATGTTAGTAGAGAACCTACATGAAGACTCTCTCATTGCTCTGAGAAGAGTTTGGGATGGGATTTTTTTATGCGGGAGGTGAGGTGTCAGTGGAAGTTGATCGGGAGTTGATCAGATATACGCGTGAAGCAAGCGCCAAGTACAGAGATGCGCTTCAGAAGAGGTGAGAAACTGCGAAGAAGAGTACATTACAGAGAGAAGAAGAGAAAAGGAAGAAAAATGAGCTAGATAAGTTAAAAGCAGAGAATCAAGCTCTGAAAGAAAAACAGGAAGAAGTAGAGAAAAAAATTAAGAAGATGAAGAAATGAAAATCTTTGCTTTTTTAGTGTAATTGTCGGGTGTTACCTGAATAATTAATTTTTGGTCATTTAATGTAAGACAGCAATATTTTCTCAGAAAGTTCCTGATTATTCAATTAGTTTTGTTTGATCTTTCAAGTTAGAGGGTCGATAGACATGTTTATTTTTTTTCTCCCTGTACTGTCTCATTTTTTATTATAAATTCTTATCAGAATATTTTTTCATAAAAATAAATACAAGTCTATTATGATGAGGAGTGTGTCTTAATCTCTGTTCCCATTTGCCCTAATTTATTTAGGTGCACTTTCGTGACTTATTGAAACCATTTAGTTAGCACATTTCTTAGGATATTATGGAGAAAACTGCTAGGGAAAACACAGGGAAATGATGCAGAAAAAGCTGTGGGCACCCTGTATTGGTCTGGAGAAGTGTCACCTCCCCATCGACCATGGTAGAGGTATGGAGGAGGGCCACTCCTCCAACCTCCATCCGGGCCCAACATTGCTTAACTTTGGTGATCTGATGGGGACCAGTGTTTCAACATGGATAGGCCTTTGCCCAGCCGTTATACTAGAATTGTTACCTACTTCAAGAATCTCTCACACATCCATAAAGACATTTAACTGCCACATAGGCATTACACATCCTTGTTTTACACCCTGTTTTTTTTTAAACCAGTCACTTGAACCCACATTCACTCTCACACTTGCCCTGCTATTATCATACATACCTACTCTTCATTATATTCGTTAACTGCTCATTCACTCCTTTGTCTCTCAAAACGTTCCATAACTTATTTCTATTTGCCCTGTTGTATGTCTCCTCTGAAACCACAAATGCACAGTACACTTTCCTTCATACACCCATGCACTTTTATAGCACTAGTGAAAACAGCTGATCTTTACATTCTCCCCCAGGCATTGAACCCACACTGCGCACCCAAGATTCCATCAATCGCAATCTTCCTCACCCTTTCGATTAGTATTTTATCAAACACTTTGTAGTATCGCTTCCTTGATGATACTATTACTACATTAGACAAGTACAATATTGAGGATTAATAAAAGATATGATTACCGTACAAATTTTACTGTGTCCTGAATGGAGCGTTACATCGTAATGCCCGGTTAAGGGAAGCAGATCATACCAGTGCTGTGATCGTGACGTGAGTTATTATGAGGGCTGTGATTGGTTGGGATTGGGCAGGGCATTGCGGGTCACAGCCAGTATAATTCATCATTTCAATAGGTATCATAGTACAAAATGAATTTGATACTTACTCTACACACTTCTTCCAGAATACTCAATCGATAATTTTCACATAATATCTTCCCCCATTCCCTTGGTTCAAAGGTAATAATATTACATTCTTCTAATCAGTTGGCTCAATAGCAGTATTCAAGCTTATATTTATCAGTTCACAGATATGATTTATTGGTAATTTACCCCCAAACTTACATTTCTCCAGATATCCCATCTATGCCAGCATCCTTTTCATTTTCCAATATTCTCTGTGGTTATGACCTCATTCTTACATATCTCTACTTTCCTATTGATATTCATGTGTCCTCTAAATCATAGGCCTCTCCTTCATCGTCTGTACTACTACATATTGTATAAATCTTCAAAATACTCTCCCTCCATCATAGCCCTAAGAATGGAATTCATATCCCTGAAGATCTTGCCACTTTTATCTTCATTGCATTTATTCCCCTACCCTGCCTTTCACATGCTTCTTTAGCTCTTTCTCAGTTTTGGCTGCTAACCCATGTCTGTCTCTTTCTTTTCACTCACTGAAGTATCCAATTCATCTATCCACCAAGCATCGCCTTTCATTTTCCCTACCACCCTTTTGCAGTGTGCAATTCCAGCACCTCCAACAATCACTCCTCTCAAACTCACGTGCAGCATTCTTCTTTGGGGCCCCCTTCCTGTCCAGATTCACACCAGCAACCCTAATCGGGACTAATGGGGACTCGAACTTAATCTGAGCAAATGCACGGCGGTACATTTCTTGCGGAGGTCGTCCAACTATCCCCTTGTATATGCTGTGGATGGTGTTAACATAAAGGCGACAGATGAAGTGAAGTATCTAGGAGTTACGATAACTTCGGACCTATCGTGGGGAGCACATATAAGAAATATTTGTGGCAGAGCTCTGAAGAAGCTAGGATTCGTCAAGCGTATTGTGGGGAGATTTTCAGATGAAAAAGTAAAAGAGAGGTGCTATTTCGCACTCGTCCGGCCACACCTTGAATATGCAGCGAGCATATGGGATCCGGTGCAGAAAGACTTAGTCTGGGAACTTAATAAAATACAAAGGAAAGCTGCGCGATTCATCAAAAACTGCTACGGGCGTACAGACAGCATTACACAGATGTTAAACGAACTAGGCTGGAAGCCGCTAGAGACTCGGAGGCTGCGCGCTAGGCTTAGATTGCTTGAACAATTGAGAATAGATATTTTTCAGAGCGACACGGAGAACATCATATTAGAACCCCACTATATTTCCAGGTCCGACAGAAACGATAAATTAAGAGAGATATTTTGCTGAACGGATAGGTATTGGAATTCGTTTTTCCCCCGAACAATAAGGGACTATAATAAATGCTAGGCGTAATTTCATTAGAGCATGTCCTTTTTATGTGTAAACGGCTGGTGTCCTAACACACCCTATTCCCACGTCCCGCCACACGCCTATTGAGGCGGCTTGCGAGGTAGTATGTAGATGTAATTTCCCATATGTCCCACACTTACTCTCTGTCTCTCATCATACACAATGAAATCAATATTGCTCTTGCAATCATCCCTTTGCCATCCATACAAATAAATTTCCTTATGCTTAAACATGCATTTGAGGCCAAAAAAATCCTTCCTCCAAACACACACTCATCAAGTTTTCACCATTATCGTTCACTATATCTAGGGTCACCAAAAGGCCCAACCATTCTCTCAGATGAATCCCATATTTCACATATATCTTCAGCCTTGTTCTAAATAAATATGTCTTGTATTTTTACCCTATTTCTCCTTGCGTTACGAAGAAACCTCCAGCACCATCAATATCTTTTCATTTTTCTTCACCTCTGCACGTCTTGTAATGTAGCTTGTGACTCACGCTTTACATTGGTGTATGTATTACTCCTCTTCTCTCGTTGATAACACATCAACTGACTGACTATCTGATCTATTATACGTAACCCAAAATCTCAGTTAACGTTAAGGCTCCGTCATCCTGCAATTAGTGGTTACCAGATATTGATTGTTTGCTGCCTACCCATTCATTTTCCATCCAGTGAAATCTACCCACTTGAACTGACACTCGTTTGAGCCCTTAAGGCATTCAACCCCCTAGATTTAATAAATAAATAATTCTGACATATTACTCAGGCCGAAGGACTGCATTATACCTGGGCCATCCAAAGGCATGCCAAAGGTACTATGCAAATCAAGTTCCGTGCTCCCATAGGAAATCGTACATAACCAAAACCTACGTCTCTGAATGTATGACTGAAAAAACACAAGAGAGAGCCACCAAAAATAAAGTTAAATTGTTAGCCATCTCAGAGCTCTAGTGTAGTGAACCAGGGCACGCAATAAAATTCAAAGATACCGAAATAATAGCAAAGGAGAGTAGACATTTTCCAAGGATAGTCAGGGAATCATTAGACACTGTAAAAAGGATCATGACTTTGAACAGGGAGGATGGAGAACCCCTACATGGTGCATAGAAATGAACAATAAGTGTCCCACGCTATCAGAAAATATAGCACCAAGATAGGGCACAGAACTGGCCAATAGTTGCGTAATACCCAGCTAGCCCATGCCTATATATTTTGGTGATAAAAGACCATCTCAACATCCTTGACCTGAGGACACCAGCAGGATAGCTGATAAAACTGCTGTACGTTTAAACAACTTGTGAGGACATAAATCTGGAAATTTCACTAAATTTCAAGGTTTCTTTTTTTCCCCCTGCCTCTATCCTTTGTGCTTCTTCTGAACTTTCAACCCATAATCTCCTTTTCTTTCCACTTGATTATATTAACAACTCCTACCTCCCACTTCATTTCCTGGCTTGTGGCTATAAAAAATTGGGCATTAAATAATTGTTTAATTAAATTAAATAATTATCAATGAAGGTTTTCCAAATACTTTTTTTCCTAATACTTTTTCCTGAAGTAATTTGGTAGCCACAAATCTGTCACGTCATTCTGAAGTTGAATTACCTTATTCTTCCTTCATTTTTCTTTATACATTTGTTGTGTGTATGCTAATCATATTCAAATGTGTGCAGTTTTCAATGATTTATCTCTCTTCAGGCATCTCCAATGGTGACCTGCGGCAGTCTGCAGAGGAAATGGACGAAATACGCCAAAAGAATATTGCATACCAGTACTTATGTCACCTAGAGGAGGCCAAGAAGTGAGTTGGATGTTAATGTTTGCTGCTTGGATAAAAATATTACTTATAATATTTCTTATACATTAAATTTGACCTCTTATGTTTCAGTGAACAAATTTTTTTTTACTGTTTGCATTGCACATTTTATGTCCAATACCTCAACATTTTAGCCTGTGGATATTTTCTAAGATATGAGGCTTTGTATCCACTATGTCTTTGGAAATAGGGGAGGAGAAAAAAAATTGTAGTTTTAACAGGTTATGGAAAGCCATGATGTTTTTCTATTAATTTTCTTTGTTTAAATATAATAAAATTTCTCTCTTCAGAATACAAGCTTTGTTGATATGCTAATGGATGCATCTGTCTCCCCTCTTTAATAATTATTAGTTAAATTCGATCAGTTACATTAACACAATATAGATATCATCAATTGGTTTGCATAATAATATGGAGCATGGATACAACACTGTAAAATATTAAGTCCTTCTTTCATTATGTATCTTCACAGCATTGGCATTGGAAATTGAGGAACTCACCGACAGTGTAATAAGCTTTGCTAACTAATATATTTTCAATATATTTTTAAATTGTGTAATGGATTTTATTGATTTTATACGGAAGGTTGTTGAATATCACAGTTGATGAGGTCATATTTGCTACATTTACAAATGATAATTGTGTAGATGAAAATTGAGGTTATTCCGTGTGTCGAAAGGTTGTAATTGGCAAGAAAGATTTGAGGATTTTGCATGACAAATGTGTAGCCGTGTAGCATATAAAATGAAGGCAGCGTTAATGGGTTATGTATAGAAAAAGGGGGATGATCAGGTGTTTGAATTGGTAACTGTAATATGGCTTTAAGGTCTGCTTTGGGAGGGAAAATAAAATAGTTTTTTGAGACACTCATGTCTCCAAAAACATTATACCATAGGAGAGGTGAGATTGTATTTTAAAGTAATACTGGAGCATAAAGACATCAAGGAGACGATTGGTGCTAGTCTTCTTATCATAAATATACCTGTCTTTAACTGCTGTGCAATGTTCCTTATATGAGTTTGCCAGCTTAGATCTTCATTGATGAACATGCCTAGAAATTTGACATACAGTGTTTGCTCAATATGGTTGTTGTTACCCAGAATGAGGAGACTTGAGTTTGGAGGAGACTTTTTAACATGAAATTGTTGATGCACAGTTTTATGACTTTATATTCTACTCATTTGAAATGCACCACTGAGACATTACATATGGATGTCTTTGCTTTGTGTCCCAATTGAGTGGTATTACTTGATGTAATTAAGGAAGATGTGCCGTCAGATTGCAATATAGGCTGATTGTTTGAAATAGAGTTTGGAAGGTCATTAATAAAGATAATGGATTGAAGTACCCCCAGAATTGAGCCTTGAGGCACTCCCTGAATAATATTTTGGGGATTGAATAGGACACAGGCTGTACCATTAGAGGTATCATGAGCGTATTTCACAAATTGCTGACTGTTTGTACAGAAGGACCTGATCCAGCGAAGACCTTTGCCAATTACCCCAAGCTTCATGCTTTCTCAGAGCCACTCATGCTTCATTAAAAACTGCCACTAGTGAACAAAGGCTGTAGCACAGCTGATGGAAGGACTAATTGTAAGTTAGGAGGCACCAAAGATTCAGAGGTTACACCCAAGGCTATGGATTACTTTTTAAATTTTTGATTATGAGAGTTGCAGGGTGGCAGGGGATATCATTTTTAACCCTGCACTATAGCTTTAGAATTGTCAAGTGACAAAACAAGATGTATACATACTATCTAATAGAAAGGTTCAAAATTCCGTTTCCCCACTAACCATTAATGTCGTGAGTGCAGGTGTAACTCATGAGTGACGTACACAGCACAAGTAGCTGGCGGGTGTCTCACTTGAGTGATTGTAGTTAGTTATTGAAATAGCTGTATTGAAAAAATTTAGGAACTGGGAAATGGAAACAATATCTTACACACAATATGTTAATGACTGCTGCAAAAACAAGAGTGGGACTCAAGCTGGTAATTTTTCAAAGAATATGGTTGTAATATTCAAACAAAAAACTGTGGGTATTGTTTTCTTTCAGAAATGTTCACAGCAAAATTCTATATAAATATAAATCGGCTGTTACACTGCAGTCACAATAGTCCTCTTAATGGCCTAAACACATTTTTCTCCTGTTTTTTAAAACTTCACCCCCCCACCCTCCCCTGTCTTGCTTTTACTCTACATGGACCTCCCCAAAATGAAATCCTATATCACCATAAAATGGTGTGTCAATGTAAAAGTCTGGGTTTATGGTTATCAAAGGACAATAGGAGAACTCGTTGCAGTTTTCCACTATGATAAATATTTAATGCGACTTGTTTCAATGTTTAACATCATTGATGTTGTAAAGCATTGAAACTGGTCAAATATATTTATCAAGGTCAAAAACTGATAAGAGTTCTCCTTTCGTCATGTTGAATAAATTTTCCCATCAAAAGGAGCGCTGCCACTATCACCCTCGGGGGAAAATCACTTCTCTTTCTGATGGTATATTATTCCTAGGTCGAAAAGGGAAATTCAAACAGAGTAAGGTGATGGACCAATCATCCAAGCCGGTGATGGATTCCTGGCCACTTGCCTGCCCCGAGCATGTTTCCCACTAGCTGCAAGATCGGAGGTACATTAGATAATGGCGTATTCAGTGGTACAGTACAGATACGAAATATGTGAAGTGATTAAAAATTTGGTAATTATGAATTAGACAGACTCATCGTATTTTTTCAAAATGTTCTACGACAATGAAAAATATTATTTTTTGGTGCGCTGATGCCAAATAACCCAGATATTTACAATTTTCGAAGGGTGTAGAAAATGACTTTTTATTCAAGTTTTTTATTATGTACCATATTCACAAATTAATACGTGGGTGGGTACTGCACAGCGGCAGCCTGAAAGAAATGGTGCATATGCTCATGGTCCCGATAGAGCATTTTAAATTGCAGCTCTGCCAGATATCTGACAAAGTTCTCTTTTCGCCAACCATATCGTGGCACCTTGTCCCGCACTTCCCGCCAGATGCGTTCAATTGTGTTCGTATTAGCGCAGGTGCTTGGGTCCACAAAGTTGACCGAGTGGTTCACCGTTAGGTGTTGGAAGTCCTCATCTGCGAGACAGTTGTAGGACTTCCAACAGTTACGATTGTGGTACCTGGTTGATTCCACTCGATTCCACAGGAATAAGGAAACACTGGCCAGTTCCGCGCTCGATTCCACTGAAGACCCATTGCCCCTGCACGAGGCGGCCTCGGTTATACTTCCTCCTCCCCAACTTGGCTTCGTTGATTTCGACGATGGTGTCGGAACCGCCGATCTTCTTCGACGATTCTAGGATATGCTCGACGACTTCCCGACAGCGGGAATACCTATATACAACAAAGTGTGCACTGACTTCAAGCTCCCTTTCGATGAGTTCCTGACAAGGGGGCTGCAGCTGCAAGAGGATGTTAACCAGCTTCACGTATTTCTCCAGCGTCAGTCTTGACCCGTCGAAGAAGGTACCTGCCCTCGCAGATACCTTATAATTACAGCGGTGAGTACGCTGCTTCCTGACAGAGATGGTACCTAAACTGGAGAGACTCCCGGTGAAGATGGCACACCGAACCACACTTTTCGTATCGGGTGGACCTTTTTAAAACCCCATGCCAAAGCAAAAAAATCCAACACTTCTTGATGACCCCACGCCCCACACTCGAACAACTTCACCTTGCACACCGATTCACAATTATAACTCTTGTTGCGTGGACTACACCGAATAACGAACTAAATGCTAAGTAAGCTCACTGAAGTCGAAGTGGATCTAGGTGACTCACACTACTTTCTCCAGTGACTCAGACCATTGTCTCAACGTAATCTACAACTCCCGTGGCTCTCAGAGATCACAAAACTTGTTCTTGAATGCAAAAGTAGTACTTTCGAAAATCGTAAATATCTGGGTTATTTGGTATCAGCACACCAAAAAAAATATTTTTCATAGTCATAGAACGTATTGGAAGCCATTAGAAAAACAATTTTGAAAAAATGCGATGAGTCTGTCATTTCATAATTACCAAACATTTTATTTAACCAATATTTAAACTTTAATAAGATGTAAATTTTCAACATCTAATTTCCTTACATGAATATGCAAGATGTACCACGTCGCCCCCCTGCTTGCCATTTAACTGCGATTCAATATCAGCGACTTAATGGGTCATTCCATGTCAACTCAACCAAGGCCCCACGCCCACCAACTCAGATTTTCATACATTTTTCCCTGTTGCTAGTTTCAACCTTAGTTAAGAAAAATCCAAAATATTTTAGCCCCAATGCCAATACTTTCTGAGATATGAGTATTTGTACACACCGAGGCAGAGAGGAAAAATTTGGCTGCGAGTCAAATTGTGCAAATCAATCATTTTTGTACCTCTGTGAAAACTTAAATAAGTCAGCTAAGCCAGTAAAAATTTCAGATTGCATAAACATGCAACTATAGTTTTGTAAAATGCTATCACAAATATTCTCTCTTGTAAACTTTTATTGTTATAAATATTCAAACATGACAGATTTGACAGATTTCCTCAAAAAAATAACATTTACCTTCTGCTGCTATCTCTTTTTTTTATTCGGCTATTCAATCTCCAAGGGATGACCTTGACCGGGAAAACGACATCAATGCTGCTGGTTTGGCATAAGGAGAAGAATCTTCAGAAGTGGAAGACAAGCGTATGACGACGTAAATTATTATTCGCGGAATGGTTACTGACTGATCCATCTGTCATCTATGTATTACTAAAAGCTACTTCTCACTCATTATTAGCTTACATATTTCTATCCTAACTCAATTCCTAATTTTACATACCAACATAATTTTAATAAGCTTGCAATGCCACTTTCTACGCATGCATTTTTTCAGGTATCGTTGAGGTAATTGTGATGTGGAGATGATGGTATGAGACCGAAAGAAAGATGCCTAATTACCGATGCCAAGTAGTAAGCAGAGGTACAATGAGAGCTGAATAATTTCTAATCAACGTTCTCTAACAATTAGGTACTAGAAAATGTGATTAAATATTAGGGTCATTCCATGTCAACTCAACCAATTTTTGGAGGTTCCCACGCCCACCATCTCAGATTTTCATAATTTTTTCCTAGTTGCTAGTTTCAACCTTAGTTAAGAAAAATGCAAAATATTTTAGCCCCAATGCCAATACTTTCTGAGATATGACTATTTGTGCACACTGAGGCAGAGGAAAAATTTGACAGAGTCAAATTGTGCAAATCACCCATTTTTGTACCTCTGTAAAAACGTATATAAGTCAGCTAAGCCACTAAAAATTTCAGATTGCATTGCAACAACGGTCCTGGAGCAGCAGCTAAAATTTCTCTCCAAAAATTCACTTATATGTTCAGATGTATTTTTCCTTTTCGTGAATGTTTGGGATTTAATTTGGGATTTTTGGGTGATACCTGATAAGCAAAAGGAATATTATTTTTGTTTCTCAATAGGGTAATTTTCTCAATAGTACTATCAATTATTAAAGTTATATGTATTTACCTAGAAGTGCATGCTTTCCATTGCTAAACATGTCCATTTCCAACACTTCTAATGTTTTATCATCAATGAAAGTTACGATATTCCTAAATTATCGGTACATTTCTAGGTACAAATGAGTGAAATCTAACCTCACTGTTTAATTAGTTTCGTTTTATGCTGGCTTTCTTGCTGGCCTGCCAATTCTCATACGGGCTTCATGGAGGCGGTTTCTCACTATGCAGGTGTTGCAATTTATGATTAATGTCCTCTTTATCTCAGCCCAGCAGTAAGAGGATTGTGGGTAGGATGTTAATGTTGCCATCATCATCATCACGAGATGTGCATCTTGATCTTCTCTTCTTTGTCGTGTTGCTGTCGTCTCATCTCCCTCCTTGTAGCATTTTAGCCAGCACAGGGTTCCTACAGTCCTGGAAAAGCTGGAGAACCTGGAAAAGTCAGGGAAATTGAAAATGGCTGTGGAAAACCTGGAAAAGTCAGGGAAAATAAAATCTTACCTGGAAATTTGCTTTCCCAAGTCCAAATTCTTTGTTTTCATTAAGTGAGGAGTACCATTTTAGGCACTTTCTGTGTGTGTGTTGGCTTAGTGCTGTTAGTACCTCACCTAAATGAGGCATTGGAGCCTTTATTGGTCTATCAATTAATTATATGCACCTAAAATTGAATTTCAGGCCATATTTTATGCAATCATTCTGAGGATGATGGAGTATCATGACCTAAGTCATAATGACCTCCAGCATGAGTCAGTAAATCAAAAGGAACAAGCAACAGAATTTCTCCTCCATTGAGTGCCATTATTTCCATTTTGTGAGAGTATTAGGTCTCGAATGTCTGAGGAAACATGATTTTACCTTCAAAAGCCTAACTTCACATGTGTAGTGAAGAAATTTCTTCATTTAGAGGTCAGGGTACAAAGGAAATGCAGGAGTTGTATGAATGGAGGTAGTAGGACTCAAGTTGTTTTTGTGCATACCTCAGAATATGTATCATTCTTTGTCTATTCTGAATGTGCTCTTATACAAACTGCCTTACTTCCCGTTAAATCACAATCGTGCCTTTGTCATCATCATCACTGCTGGTCATCAACCCTAAGGTTGGTTTGACATGGCTTTCCACTCTATGCGTCTTTCAGCTAGCCTCTTCACCCTTACATATTTCTTTGTTTCCTCATCATTCATTATTTGCCCCATGTATCTCAGCCGAGGTCTTACTGTGCTTCTGGCTGTCTTCATTAGACATTTGTACAAGGCTGCCAGTGGACTCACTTTTGTCACTTTTTTCAAAACACTCACTATTCCTCACTTTATTTGAAAAATGATAACTTTTTGAGATTTTTATTTGTCTTAAACTCATAAAATGTGCCATTCGAATTTCCTAGCAATTAGTGCCGACAGCTAAATCAAACACTTTCAGAATGCGTGCGTTTTCAGTGCCAAACAAGGCTTCCCCGGCCTCTGCAGCCATGCGATTGTGCTGCAGCAGCCCAGGGACTCGTGGTTTGTTGTGACTGGAGCAACTGGTTCTCACCAAAGGGCCCCCTTTACTAACAACTACATCCACAGACTCTGGGGCAAGCTCGTCAGAAGTCGTGAATACCGTCTTCCCCGCTGTTCCAGTGTTGCAGATTGCAACACGGAAGGCCAATGCTTATAGGGCAGAACAACTATGGGCTATGAAGTGTATTCAGGCTTTTTATTCTGCCTCTTCTTGCGATGGTGTCATAGATCTGTTCAGATGTATGTTTGGAGGAGAAAACGTGCCAGAGGACATGTCGTTAGGTAAAACAAAGGTGACTTATTTGTGAACGGATGCAGTAGGCCCCTATTTTCACGAATCAATGTTAGAAGATTGCCGAGCTGCTGCTAGTTTTTACGATTTGTTACATTGAAACGACAAATGAAAAACATGTGAAGGAGTTGCAAGTGGCAGTCCTATACTTTTCAGAGAAAAAGCAGCAGGTTGTGTTTCATCATCTTGAGACTTTTTTACTGGCAAAGCTACTTCAGAGATTTTATTTTAAACTAATCCTTTCAGCCGTAGACCGTGCTCTTTTGTCTGTAAAGAAATTTCTAATACTTTCTAGTGATGGGCCTTATGTGAACACGGCTATTTTTAGAATAGTCAATGAGTGACTGAAAGAAGAGCGCAGCCAGGGTCTTATAAACATAGGTTTTTGTAATCTACATATTCTTCAGTCTTCCTTTAAAGTCAGTGTCGGTCACTTTGGCTTGGAGGTGTTAGACGTTATTTTATTCCACAATTTTCTAGACTATTCGACCCGATTCGAGGTCTATAGACGATCTCAGGAGGAGGAGAAAGTCCCTAAGCATGTTTTTTTAAGGTGAGTCACGTTGGGGTCGGTAACCAAGAGACTATTTTAACAGTATTTCTAACACTCACTATTTCTTAATATTGTCACCAAATGACAAATTCTCTGAGAAGCTCTTACAATCTAAGTATTACCAAGCAATAGCCAGCGCACTGAGAAATACGACATTCCCTGCACAAATTGCATTTGTAGTGTACAGTGCAAAACTGTTTCAGCGGTTTTCAAACTTTTCAAGTGGAACTGCCAATAATCCATGTTTTGTATGAGGAAGTATCAAATTTTTTCATTCTGTTATTAAGTAGATACTGTAAAAATGAGTTAATCAAAGACGAAAAAGACTGTTTGAACATCTGTTTTATCAACGATACCAAAAATTTTGTTGAAATCGATAAAGTTGACATTGGAGAGAATGCTGTCAGTCTTTTGGAAAAGAGCAGATGTTGTGACAGAGATATTCTGGTGTTCCGAACTAATGCTCGCAAACATTATCGGTCTGCAGGATCTAATCTGTTAAAAAAATCTATTTTGTTGAAGGGATCAAATGCCAAACATCTAGAATCCATCCCGCCACAGAAAATAAAAGAAAGCAGAAGTTTATGCAGCATTGTAGTGGTGTACAAAATGGTGCAACTTGATCTTGGCATTGAAGATGATGTGCTCCGAAATGAATAGAAAGTGTTTCAGATGGAAAATCTACCGGTTTGATTCTAGTATGACAATTGACTATTATTGGAGCCGAATATTTGACTTGAAGAACGTCTGTAATCTACCCAAATATCCACTCGTTACCAAAGTTGTTAAGGCTACCCTTCCAATAGCTCATGGCAGTGTAGATGTTGAGCATCATTTTTCATTTTCAAGAAGTCAACATCCAGCAGAACGTTCTTCAATGGAGGAGTGCACTTTGAATGGATGACTGAATATAAAAGATAGCTTAAGGTATAATAGAGGCAAACCAGAATGCGTGCCCATCACCAAGGATCTTTTAACAGCGGCTCAGAATGTGCATGGCAAATATCATGTTCATCTAGAAGGAAAATGCAAACAGCTAAAAGATGAATTGGTCAGAAAGGATTTTGGAGAAAATGAACATCGCAAGAAAGAGGAAGAAGAAGCAAATCAGAGGAAGGATTGGAAGAAATAAGGAAAGCTGCAGGAATATTTGAGGGCTGCGAAAGTGGTTGAAGAAAGCGAACGCAAAGCTTATGACAAATTAAAGCCAACCAACAATTAAAGGATGCTCTTAAGGAAATAGAGTTTGAAGGAGTTGCCCAAGGTATATTAGTGGGTGCCACGGCTGTCTGTGCATGTGCGCGAGATATGCACATAAAGAAAGCCGATCCTTTAAGAAAGAATGTCGAGAAGTGCACTTTTCCCCTTATGCAAAGCTGCGTAATCATGGAAAAAGGCAGTGGGACAACATGGAGGATGATTCTGATCCAGCTTAAGAGGCATTACCTGTCAGATGAATTGTTAAGTGACTTGTCTTTGTCGGTGCTTTATTTCAGTCCTTGATTATAACATATATACATTTAATGTTTTCAGTTTGTTTTATTTATTGATGATTCAAGAAAATCTTTTGTTTCTAGTCAATTGTGTCAGTATTTTTTTATTAGTAAGGAAAACTCGTTTATGTGCTACAATTGATGTCAACATTTATGGACATTACCCGTCAGTTTAATTCTTTAATGACTTAATATTTGTTTTCTTTGTGTATGCTTTGTCCTGTCCTGATTTGCAGCGTATGTACCTTTTATGTTACCAGTTTAAATCTTGTATACTGCAGTTGACTCAAGAAAATATTTTGTTCCTTGTCAATTGAGTCAGTCATTGCTTATGCGTAGCTGAATTTTATCTCAATATTTAGAGAGGATGCCCGTTAGTTAAATTCTTTGATGACATAATTTGTCCTTTCTTTGTCTATGCTTTATTACTTTATTTACATCCTGATTTATAATGTAAATACATTTTATGTTACCAGTTTACATACTATGTATTTGTTAATGACTCGAGAAAATCTTTTGTTCTTGTCTTTGTTTATCAGTAAATAAAAACTTTTAATTTATGTGCTCTATTTTATTTCAATATTTAATATGTTGTTTTTGCATTCTACACATTGAAACATCTTCGTGTTGACATAAAAATTGCAAAATCATGTGACAAAACTTGCAGTATGAAGTTTGTACGTAGAATACATTCATCAATGGCTCCAAACTCAAAATGCTGCTGATATTCTTTAGTTATGTTCCTCAATATCGTCACGGTTTACTCACTTTTTCCATTCAAATCTCACTTTTTGCTCACTTTTCTTGGAGAAGACTCTCACTTATCTCATTTAATTTTGGAATCTACATGCTGGCAGCCCTGCACTTGTATCTTAAAATATGCCGAAGTAGGTTGTCCCTCCTTATCTTTCAAGTTCTTATGAGATTCCAATCATCTCTCTCTCATCTCAGTCTCTCTTTGCTAATCAATTGATCAATCCACTTGTGAGGCCAATTGTATATCCTTCCATGCATAAATTTCTTGTGGATTATTCTTTGAACAGTTGCTATTAATTTGTTTGAAATTCTAAGAGTGGTTCTCCTCATTCATTATATTGTCCTAATCTGTATTTACCCTTAGTTCTTCCTTTTAGGCATTGTGTGACAATGGCATACCATTGTCCAAGCATTATTCTTCTTTCACATTTTTTTAATTCCAAGATATTTTCACAGACTACTTCGATTTCTTCATAGTCCTTAATAGGCATGAAGACTTGTACAGCTGTTGTGTCTGTCTGCCTAGTTGCTATCTTAACAATGACTATCCTTTTCTTACACTGAAGGAAAGCTTTCACGTGCATTCGAGTGCTCTTAAGCATAATTCCTACCCCAGAATGTTTAATGATCCAGTTTGTATGATACTGTTGCTTCTAGGAGGTTCCATTAGCTCGTTGGCGGATTAAAAATTGAAAAGAAATTATGGTTACAGGCAGCTCCTTGGGGTTGTAATGTGGTGGCTTCTCCTTGCCTTACACATGTCAAAGCATCACAAAGTTACAGGCAAGGTAACATTTACTTTGACTTTGTTCAGGTAAATGTTACCGCACCTGTAGTGAAGTAAGTGTTGCTTTACTGTCCACTGTGGTGTCCACATTCACTTGTGAGGAAGGGTCGCCACCTTTTTTGCCACGCTTATTTTAACTTGCCCTGTTTGTTTGTTGTTTGTCTGGATGGAATCTTGTAATCGAAATCTAACCAACTTTCCAATGCTCAATCTATCTTAAATTTGGCATTAACTATACTAATTACCTAGTTAATCTATTAAAATTAAATGGTTAACATTTTATATTCCTTTATCCTAACCTGACGCAACCCGCATCACATTGCCTACTCGTAGTCGGAGCTGTTAGATAGATAGTCTTTATTTACGGGCACTGGACCCATTTTACAGAATAATAAATTACAGTTTAATTTTTTAATGAATAAAAAAGCAGTACAATTGGAACGAGTACATATAGGAAATAACGATAGTATAAAAGTAGTAATTACACAAAAATATCATGTAGATGATTGCACATAATTTTTATAAATAATTTTTTTATATTTTGTCAATGAAATAGAGAAATCAATGTCTTTAATACCATTTTCCAACCTCTGTATTCTTGAAATAGGGTTATTAAATGCATAATTGGCACTGTGATGACTTACATGAAACATACTCGCTGATCGACATACATGATGAGGAACATGAAAGTTAATTAGCATTAAGATCTCAGGTGAGTTCATATGACTATTTAATAAATTATATAATAGGACAAGGTCATTAATATTTCTCCTCTCTGCAAGAGTAGGCATATTGAAGACAGATAAAAGGTCTTTGTAGGGAGTAAAATATGACAACCTATATTTGATGGCAATATGCGTCATGAATTTTCGCTGGACCCTCTCCAGAGAATTAGAGTCGTTTGCATAAAAGGGGGACGAGATTGGTGAACAGTATTCAAGACAAGAGCAGAGAAATGAAGTGTATAAGATTTTCATACAGAATAAATTATTAAATGAACGTGAGGCACGCATGACAAATCCTAATGTTTTCATAGCTTGGGATGTTATCTTTTGTATGTGATCCTTGAATGTAAGTTTACCATCAAACAGTACACCTAAATCACAGACAGTAATCCTTTTCTGGTTAATTCATGATTTTCTGGTTAATTCATGATTGGATATGGAATAAGGATAATGGTAAGTTTTCTTGGATCTGTTAAAACTTATGATGCTGCATTTGCTTAGATTCAATAAAAGGCCATTGTTTCTCAACCAGATATCAAGAGAGTTCAAATTCTCCTGTAGAAGAGCTGCATCTGTAATTGAGTTAATTGTTTTGTATATTTTCAAGTCATCAGCATATAAAAGGAAGTTTATATCACTTAGTGCAAAAGAAATGTTATTCAGAAATAAAATAAAGAGTAGGGGCCCTAAATGAGAACCTTGGGGTACTCCGGATACTGCAATGAATTCTTTAGATTCTGCTGACTGGAATTTGACAATGAGCTTCCATTGCTTAGGTAGGTTTTTAGCCATGACAGAGAAGGGTTTTGAAAACCAAGGGCTTTGAGTTTATTTATTAAGAGAGAATGACTGACTTAATCGAATGCTTTAGACCAATCTGTATTTTCTGAGTCTACTTGAGTATTGGATTCCAATGCATGTAATATATGATTTTGATACACTAGTAGGTTTGTCATGGCAGAACGTCCTGATTGAAAACCATGTTGCTCAGGAATAATGATATTTCTAAACAGTGGGGAAATTTTGCATACAACTAGAGATTCAAATAATTTTGGAATAGCTGAGATGGTGACTATTGGACGGTAATTTCTAACATTAGTTTTATTCCCTAATTTATGCACTGGAGTAACATAACTGGTCTTCCATATTTCTGGGAAGACACCTGTTTAAAAGATTTATTTAAAAGATGGAATAATGAGGAAATTATAGCATTTTTACACTTGTTTAGCAACAGAGGAGGGACAAGATGAGGTCCTGTGGATTTTTTAATGTCTAGCTTACTTAGGGCAGATAGAATTTCCTTTTCTGAGATTGATAAAAAAGATAATTGAAATTCGATATTGACAACTGGTTTATGACAGCTATCTGTTTCCAAGTCAGTTTGATAGACACTACTGAAGAATTTGGCAGAAAGATCAGCCCTTTCATGGTAATTAGCACTTGTTTTATTGTCTAGCTGGACGTGAATTGGGATAGAATGATCAGTAGTTAAATGATTAATATATCTCCAGAATGAATTACTGTTGTTTTGGACTGTAAGTTCGATGTTATTAATGTATTCTTGTTGACATTTTTTTGCTAAAACTTTGCACTGTACTCAAAGCTTGGGAAAAATTTCGTAGGAGTTAGCAATAAGAGATGTTGCTGGCATTGTCGAAATCTAACCCACTTCCCATCGTTCAATCGAGCTGAAATTTGGCACTTACTAACTCTCGATGACAATACATGAATCAGTCATTAACTTCACTAAAAACCACATTAATTTACTTTTTGGTACCCTTGAACATAAGCGTGGTTTTGAAAAAAAAGTATTTATTTCTGCTTATTCCCCATGACTCCTTGTGTGATGAGTATAGATGATTATTTTGCAACTCACCTGAAGGCTGGCCTACCATACATCTCCTGGTGGACTCCCTTAAGCATAGCCCCGAGTGTTCCTTCATTCTGATGTGAATGTTGTGTACGAAATAGAATTTGGTATTATACAGTCGCATTGCAATGGTGATACCTTGACACTTAAGTGATATTGAACTAAACCCTCGAGCTTGTCTTCTTTGCAAGTATTTTATCTATACATCGAGCATTGTTCCCTAATGTTGAATATTTCGTGCATACGTTGAGTGGAATATTTTTAATACCCCAGTGGCTCTTTGAAATTATTCCAATAACATAGTTGTTGTTATTAACATTCAACAAATTACCTACTAAAAAAGCTACCATCCTTGAAGTAGAAAATATGAGTAGGTATAAAAAAACTGCTGACTTAATGAAATAATCACTTATTTCTACCACATGGTTCAGAAACTTGATTATTCTGTACCTTAGCGGAAACATTTTTGTAGGTATTCCTGAAATACGAACGCGACCGAAAATAATTTTTTTTACGTTACTAAATTTTCAGCCTGTGCAATTTTAGAAAATTTCAAGCGCTGTATGGAAGAAAACATTAGTGCAATTAACAGTCCTCGAAAAGGGAGCTATGTGAAGTAAAATACGTGAAGCAACATGAGGAAAAATTCTCGAAAAAGTCCAAGCACAGGTGGTACTGTGGCCGATAAGATTGGAAGTTGTCCACCTGTTGAATTGTTGAATGACTTTGAAATATGATGAAGTACATAATGTCCATGGAGCATGAATGAAGCAGTTTTCTTTACAATCTTCAAATATCTATTATACATTTTGTACATCAAAATGACATGAAATTCTGTTAAGAAACATCAACTTTCGCAATTTATACATTAGCAATGTTGTTCCTTAGTTTATCTAGTTAATAATAACCACAACTGCAATTATTTTTACGTCATGGACATAAAGGCAAAGGGGATGCTTTTGTTGAAGGGTATCTTTTTTATCTTGCCTTCAAGTTTTGGTCTCAGTTTCAAGAAGAGCATGCAGAAACACGCTCTCCTTGAATTGTCGCCACTTCTGCCATTGGTAGGTATGCTGTGGGCCGTGGTGTAGCGCTAGTGGTCATAACCCATTGGTTAGATTAGGATTTATGCTTAATTAAAGGTTCAAAACCAACCTGTTTTTCATGTATTTCACTATAATATAGTATATTTTTTTCTCTACCTGGTGTGCATACGTTAATGTGTTTTTCTCTTATTCTTGCACTTTCTTTAAAATACCTGCTTACAATAGAATGGATATTTTAACCTGGAAAAATGAACATTTTGGCCTGGAAAACCTGGAAAAGTACTGGAATTTCATAATTTCTGGTCTGTAGCAACCCTGCAGCAATATACTGCGTTTCTACTCAAATCCATTGCCCTTGATATCTGAGTGACAGTTAAAGCGGCCTCAACTATTGAATCGATTTATCCCCTCTCTACTGTCCATTGTGTGATTTTGTGAACAGCTGTGAAGTCCTAAAATTAAGTGTCTTCAACATCAAATGCATTCAAATCCTCATCTCATCGAACCTACCGATCACCTGCTGAGAGTCTCTTAGCAATAAGCCAAGGTTCTTAAAGTTAAGCTACCTATGGAGTTTTGCTTAAGGAAAACTATGTTTCATTACCTAGTTTAAGTTGAGGCATTCGAGAGAGTTCAATGGAACTTTTCAAATGCATACTAGGTTATCTAATGTGCCTCCGTTCTCGTGGCCAGCGCGAAACACGCTCTGGGCAGGCAAGCGGTCAGGAATCCATCACTGATTCGGATGATTAGTCCCTGTGTTTGAACTTTCCTCGTCTTGGCGGAGACCTAAAAACAATATGTCATCTAAAGAGGAAAGCGATTTTCCTCCAGAGTGATAGTGGCGGCGCTCTGTTTGTTGGGAAACTTTATTCCACCTCATAGTACAAGTACCACCATATCAGTTGTGTAACATTATTATGTATCAGTTATCAAAAGACATTGTTATTGCACGCAAGGTAATAATGCTGCCAAAATTTTCTTTCCATTCTTGACTACTTTTATGTTACAGGTGGATGGAAGTTTGTCTGAAGGAGACACTACCCTCAACCACTGAACTGGAAGAAAACTTGAGGAATGGTGTTTACCTGGCTAAGCTGGGGCATTTTATCTCTCCTGAATTAGTGAATCTGAGTAAGGTGTATGACGTAGAGCAGAAAAGATATAAAATTGCTGGTTTACAGTTTAGACACACTGATAACATCACCTGCTTCATGAGTGCTTTGTGTTCGATAGGTCTTCCGAAGGTAGCTATAAAATGATTGTTTTCTTGTTGAATTTTTGCATTTTTAGTTCTAATTTTTTGAACTTTTATTTTAGACTTTCCACCCAGAAACTACTGATGTGTACGACAAGAAAAATTTACCAAAACTAATATATTGCCTTCATGCTTTAAGTACTCACCTTTTCAAACTTGGAAAAGCTCCCCTCATGCAAGATCTGTATGGGAAAGTTAATTTTACAGGTAATCTAAGTGGTCATTTATTTATACCTTTTAAGTGATTAGTTCTTTTTGAAATGAATGAAATATTAGTGCTATTTGATGCAATAATTAGCATTCCAGTATTAGGTGTTGAGAAACTGGTGAATACCTGCTGAGAAAATGTAGAGACGATAGCAAGCTTCCCTGTTGTGTTTATGTTAAGATTACAGAGAAAGAATTAGGATAGAATTCATGAAATAATTTAAGTAAAATGTAAAAATAAGAAATTTTAAGAAGGAATTAAAATGTGTTGTTGAAATGGCTATGAGTGGAGAGCTGCAGTAAACCTATCTTTGAGTGATTACTGCTGATGATGATAATGCTGTCTTCATTACACTATATGGAATAAAGAATGCCATGAGATACATGAGCTTAACTGATTCTGTGTGAGGCTGTCAATATTCTCTTGATATTAAAGATGGCTTTGGACAAAGTTTTTCAAATTGCATATGTAATTTGGTGTATGCGATGTCATAGTGTGTGAAGCTGTTAGGTTAGGATGCTATAGCCATATTAGTAGCAATACCATAATGTGTTGTTTACTTTCAGATGATGAAATTAATGCTGTTTGTAAAGAGCTAAAAAAGTATGGAATAAAAATGCCTCCTTTTCAAAAAATCAGTGGCATACTGGCAAATGATTTAGCTGGAGATGAGGCTTCTCTGCATGCTGCAGTAATAGCCATCAATGAAGCCATTGACAAACAGGTAATGATGTGCTAATGTTGTTAGTACATGTAATTTTATGAATTATGCAGCATATATGCACCTTAATTTTATGGACAATTTCTGTTCTAAACTGTTGGACCCTTAGCAATTACAATTATGACCCTTCAACATTTTTATTCATATCTACACTGAAAATGTGTACATATTTCATCTACATCTACGATGTACCGTGCAAGCCACCACCAGGGTGTGGCACGGGGTGATTCCACACCAGGCATGCAGCACTCGTCCCAGAACAAATCAGAACCTCGCACGCTCCCCCTGGCGCTAGGCGCAGGCCAAAAGCAGTCAGCAGTATTTATTATTATATGTATTAAAATTTAGATGTGGCTGTTCTATTTGTCACTACATATATATGTCTATATATGCTTCAGTTATATTTTGCAATTATTGTGTAAACATGTTCGCTAAATTATATGGGTTTTTACCCATAAATAGAATTATTATGTATTAACATCGTATTTTTCAGTAGATAGCGCAAGTGTTATTCAAAAAAAGTCCAAATTCGTAAAAAATGAGCATGTCTAGTATATATGTATTGGAAAGGTATGAGAGGAAAAAATCACTATCGGTGGTAATTTCGAACCACATGTAATTATGCCGAGAACCACAGTAAAGTTTGACCTTTCGTGCCCTGTTGTAGCAATTGAAACATCTTTTGCCCCCCTAAGATTCACAGTCCTAGAACTGGGCATGTCAAAACTTACAGGAACCTCATCCATACAAAACCACAGACTTATCTGAATCACTGAATCAAGCCACACTTTGCAGTTAACTTTTTGGTTAAGAATTATGAACACACTGCTGGAAACTACACAATTCTATAATGTTCCCAATTTGTTCAATTTCTTTTTATGCTCCAAAGGCACAATCACATTGCTGCGTACACAGCACTCCTTGGGGAAACGGAAGGCCAAGGATTTCCCATTGTTGCGTAGGTGCAATGAAAATCAGGTTTTATAAATCGTCACTATGGATGCTGATTATCATTTCCTTGCAAAATGCGTGAAAATACACGATGATGAAAATCTTAAGTTAAACATGTTGTTGATAACTGGCAATCGTAAGTTCCCACGAGTATGTTAAACTCTTATGTTTTCCTTTCAATGGCAGAAGAAGAATAGTCCAGAAATATGTCTACGTCAACCGTTGGCTAAGCTTTCCTCCTAATATCACGTTTTATAAACTCACTAACATAAATCAAAACAAGTAACACTGCACATGTAACAATGTGCCTCTGCATGTAAGACGCCATTTTATAAACAGATTAATCGCTCGCAAGAAAAATCGATCTCACTGGTCGAAGGCAAGACCGCGAATTACAGACCTCGGTAGAATTACAGAAACAACAAAAATCATTGATTGTTGTGATGAAATGTCTGGGAGGCGTCCATGGGACGTATTCAGGATATAAGGAGTATAATGAAAATTTTCAGTAGATATCAATTATAAGTTAATTTCTGAGGTGATCCACGCATGAAAAGGATAAATATAGGTTAGAACGTAAAAAATATCTAAAATACGAAAATTCCAACGGGATATCCCAGGGATGTCTTAGGGATATCCTGGACGTCAGAGGGATATTTGAGACCAAAATGGGATATCCCAGGGACGTCGTGTGCAGTTAGCATCATGCGCGTTATCTATGCTTCAAAAGGAATTTCAAAAATGGTTGGGGTGCACATTATACATTAGGTGTGCATTATCTACCAAAAAATACGGTATTGCCCCTCTTGCTTTTTATCTTACATCTGCTATATCCTTCGACCATTGCTATTTCTTTCCCTGCCTGATGAAGGTAGGCATGCATTATGGTCTACCCTAAAGGCTGTTTTACATGAGGCACTTCATTGCACAATCTGATGTATATATGGATGGGTATTGAAAATTTGGTTGTGTAAAGTGGTGAATTACAGGAATATGTGAGCAAATGCATTAGCGACAGATGGGAAATGAGCCCCTGCTCTAATTTCATGCCCTCGTTTTTGCAATTTCTGTACATCTAATTGTGCAAGTCAGTGTCTTGTATAAAATGGCTTTAAAAGATAAAGTAAATGCAAATATCCATATCACGTATGGTCAGGTTTTGCTAGACACAGTCTTCCCCTGCCTGGATGGCGTGGGTGCCGGATTGTGCCCAATTGTGTGATCAATTGGATCCCGAGCTCTGCACACTGCTTCCAACCCTAGGGTGGGGGCAGAGATTGAAATTACCTTTCCCACATGCCAGCAAAGCTGATGCCTCACGCCGACTTTTGGAATCCTTTAGACATTTTGCCCAGCCCTCCCCCCAACTACCCTCTCTCCCCGCTTTGCCGGCTATGTGCCAGTGTCAAAATGGGGATCAACCAGTCCATTCCCTATCATTAAAATAAACGCTAGTCGCACTTTGATGTCCACATATGAGGGTAAGTCTATAAATAAGTTGCGCAACTGGATAGAGGCAACAATAATCAAAGTAACTTCCTGAAAAAATGAAAAAGTAACTTGGTTTTCTTCCACAGATTTATTTTCCTGATACAACATGTTTCATTTGTGAAATTCAGCTTCTACATAGTTGAGCTTGAAACCATGGAACGTAACTTCCTGAAATTGATTTCAATTTTCTGCATATTCACCCTGTGCACTTATCCCATCTCTTTACAAGTTCTTGATAGCCGGCAGAAGAGGGAAGTCTTTTGGTTGCTGTCACCAGCCAACGAGTAACCTCTTAGGCTACGGCATCATCGTTTTCAAAAACATCAGCCACCCAAATGATTTTTAGGGGCCCGAACAGATGAAAATCACTGTGGGCTGTCGGGACTACTGTGGATGCTCCAAGCGTTCTCAATGAAATGTTCATAACAGCTTAACGTAACGTTTGCGACTTATTTATTGACTTACCCACATACTATACGGGGTGGTGTGATAGATCCAGAATTTATCTCGTTGTGCAGTTGAAATAAACCATATCTGAGAAAGAGAGATGATTAGGGAGATTGATTGAGCATAATTCATACCAATAATTGTCCCATTTCTGCCAATGCTACATCAGCTGTGAATTCTATAATATGCTAAATGTATAATTGAAAATGTTTATCAATACAAACTTTTTTCACTGAAAATGTAGAATGATGAATAGAAAAAGTATTTTAAAAATCCCCATCTCAAAGTGTTGGTTAATTGCTAATGCTCTATGGATAGGGGTAGCAAAACTTGGTGGCATTCACTTGTGAAGATCTTGACATAAAGGAGAGGTTGGACAAAGTGGCCGAGTGTAATGCCTTCTTCATTAATGCCTAAGGTTTTATTCAGTTTCCATTACTACTATCTATTGTACATACTAGTGTTTTAAAAACAATAATTTAGTGATAGAATATAATAATAATAAAATAAAAATAGAGAACTTAAAACAGTCGAATGTTAATAATCACCATCTTTTAAATGATATTTCAGTCTATGTAGTTTTTGCTGTATTCTATCTTTTGTAGTATTGAATGTATTTGTCTTATAAAGTACATAATGCCTTCTGTTTTGTTTCACATCTCTAAAATTCTTCATTTCAGGATCCAAATGAGACCTGGACCACCTTGCTCAATCCTATTGTTGAATTCCATCATTTGAACCAGCAGTTGAAGGAGGATTATCAAGATTCATTGTGCGAGGCCAAGAGGATAAAAACAGCCAATGCTCTGAATAGGGTAAGCTATAATTCATTCAGCTGATTTCAGTTTTCCAAGCATTCAAGTCCTTTGATTTGAATTAAGGCACTTTATTTAAGTCTTTTCTTAGCCCTTTCCTCCCCCCTTTCTTTATGAGCTTTTATACACTGTGTACATGAACTGGAAAGAGTCTATTCCAGGCTTTTTCCACCTCTGAGTCAGAGCTCATTGGCCTGAAACATAGCCTTCTAATATTTTTTCTTTTGGAGCACTACCTAGACTTAGAGGAGCAGAAGATTTATCAGAAACTTGTGTGGAAATGCAGAAATCATGCATTTGTCAGCAAGTGTCTCCCGTAGAGGAGGCATACCCCCAAAACAGAAAGCATCTCCTCGTCTTAAATGATTACGTAATACATATGCATTTTGATTTAGGAGTTGGTATATTTAGAAAGGCGAGGCCAAAGACCATTTAGGTTTCCAATGGCCACAGGAGTAAGAGTAAGTATATTTAGAAAGGCTACATATTGGGTAGGATTTGGGGAGCATGAAACAAGAAATGACATGATCCCAGTGTCATTGTCGCGAAGGGGCTGGCTGAGGACATTTTAGGAGAGGCTTCACTTTTTTGTTGCATTAGGATGGCTGCCTCTCCCCTGTAGTGGAGTTCTTTCTTCGACACTGCATATCTTAGATAAGCTTCACTTCAGTGTACAACATTTGGCTTGGGGGATGCATGCTCTCTTGTCTCACCCACCTCCCGCCTACATGATTTCTCTCCACTCTTGCTTGGTTCTTGCTAACGAAGGAATTAATCCCTCTCTTAGAATCTAACTGGTGAACAGTCACTATCATTTACCATCATTCAAAGTGCCCCACTGTGCTCTTCAGATGACCTCCTAGTGACTCAAGGGATGACTATATGATGACTCAAGGGTTTTCGGGCTCTTCCCACAATAATTCTTCCTTGTGGATGACACTTTTTCCCTCTCTCTCTCCAGTCATTGATGACCTCTACATGGAAGAATTCAAATGGAAGGCCTTAGATTCATACAAAAAGAGGCCAAAAGTTTTCATCGTATGTAGTTCAGTATATGACACCTTTGCCATATAGCCTCATTGGGCGAAAGAGCGAATGAAACTCCTGCAGCAACTCAACAGTCAAAATGCTCCCGTTCCTAGATGTCCTCATCACCAGGAAAAAAGACAGCAGCTTAGGACACTTGGTTTATAGGAAGAAAACCCACACCGACCGCTGTTTGAATTCAAACACCATCCCAGCAAAAAAACATCAGTCATCCAAACCCTATATCTCAGGGCACATGGCATCTCTGATGCAGATTCCCTTGCTAGAGAGAAACAGCATTGCCTGACAGAGCTCCAACGGAATGGATACAGCTGGGATCTCATCCTGAAGATCAACTAAAATGAAGAGGGGATATGCGATATGGCCGTGGAAAGGACCTTGGAGGACCTTAGATCCAATAGGCAGCAAAGGCATATGCTCTTGTACCACACATCGCTGGCACTTCTGAGAAGAGCGCAAGAGTCCTCATCAAGCATGAAGTCATGACAAGGTTTAAAAGCCACACGAAGACTTCTAACCTATTTTGAGCAAGAAAAGATTGTATACCTAAAAGACATTCATGAAGAAGGTTACTAAGTGAAGTGCAGGTGCGGAAAATTGTACATAGGCCAAACTTATAGATCCCTCAAATGTAGATTGGAGGAGCTTCAAAGGGAAAAACTAAAGAGAAGCAATTCCACCATTCTGCTGTTTTGCAGAGCATGCCTAGTCAGCACCCATCAACTTTGAGGAATGCACAATCATCACCAGAGAAAATAATTTCTTCCCACAGATGATACAGGAGGCGATAGAAATTGCTAAGACTCCTGGTAACTTTAACAGGGAAGACGGCTACCCCTTCTCCTCTGTGTTTAAAGGAATTTTCAACGATACGACAAATCACAGTGCAGCTGAGCCTACAGTCAATCAGAACACCCCAAACTAGCCCAAGCCCTACATGTTTCAGGCCGAGAGCCCTATACATAGCGTCCAAAACTGCAGACTTTCTTCGGGCCTGAAGATGATGCCTGGAATGCTGACGAAACTATTATCCACAAGGGTGAACCATTGAAGGAAGAACTCAAAAACACTCAAGTCAATGCATCCCTATCTCCTCCATGTTAAAATGCTGTCATTCTCTACAAATTTGAGTAGATATACAAGCCTTGGATTGCATTTCTTTTGCTATTTAAGACATGATTGTACTTTTCAAATGCTGCATTGCCCTGGGTGTAAATGAATGGAAGTTGTTCTCATCTCTCAACCTGTCTTCTCATTGCATATCTGGAAAGTTGCTGATTCCGTTATGGTGTTTTCCTGCGGGAAATTGAACTTAATTAAAGCGTGGGAAAATTGGAATTATTGATTGATCTTTGAAATATTCAAATGAATGCTCACTAGAAACAGAAAAGTCATAAAAACAAAATTTCTGGGAAGGTGTGGTATCTTAGTAACCTTAGATGAATCCAACTCCCTGATTTGCTATCTACCATGTGTTTCCTTTTACTCATAATATAAATCCAGATGCTTTTTTTAAAATTAACTCTTCTAATTTTTACATTTATGCCATTAAAATTCTTTTTACAGTCATTGAATGAAAGCTATATACCTGATGCATATGATGAACTGCTCACCCATGCTGAAATTCAAGGACATATCTGCTCCGTTAATTGTAAGATATGACTTTTCTTTAGAATATTGTCTATATGACGGCCATTCTATTTTAATTCTTCCCAAATTTTTTCAGTTTCTTGGACTTGGCAGAAATTGGTAGAATCTGTGGAAAAGAGCCAATTTGCAATGTTCAAAAACCTTTTGTCCTCTCCATTTCTGCAGCTTAAGGTAAGTAAATTAAGCAAGGTTCTCTGAAAGATTTAACCCTAATTTCATGTGGAATGAACAAGTTCAGTGCACTTTCATTGTTTTTTTGTTTAATTTTTTGAAGCCGTTCGATAGGTGGCTTAGTGAGAACTCTGAGGTACATACATTGTCACTTTGTTTACGAATGGCGGTTTGTGGAGATTTCCGATTGTTAGAATTGTTATGGTATAGAAAAAGATTGATTGCTCGACTAAAAATGGGTAAAAGATCTTGCTTTGTTCCTGGATGCTCCTTAGAGTATCTCTGCTACCATGAGAAAAAACAAAATTTTAGGTGTAAAGAACAGAAGCTTGCTTAAGGCTAATGTAAGTACTCTCTTGTATTATTCGTTATTACTGTATAGCAAGGCATGGACGATGCTGATGATTACCTATGTATCCATTGCAGACCTCTTATTATTTTGACAGATTTTGGTTTTTCTTCTCTATGCAATGTAAATTTCTTTGATGTAATCAGTGAAAGTGTGTATTACCGAATTCAAGTACCTGTGAATTAAGCTCAGTACCCATACTGACGCTAATGATTTTGTTTTGTAGTCGTGATCGCTCTAACATCATCATTTGACGAATAAAACCATTAGTTTCTTCCTAACTAGCCATAATTTCCCTAACTTCAAAGTTGAAAAAAGCGAAAATAGGTGTGATACATAGCGATCATCTGATTCAAGTTATTCATTCATGTTAGTGGTGCCTCGGTTGGCAGCTTCAAAAAAGGTATCGTGCCGAAGTTGGGAGTCTGCTATCCTTAAATTCTAGTATCAATGGATACTTCTTAAAAAAATTTTACCCTTTTAATGTCAATGAAATTTTTAATAAAATTTTACATCTTAGTAAGTCATGGTAACAATTGAACTGAAATTTAACAGCTTTGTTTCTGAATAAAAAAAAATTGTTGAAATTTAAGACAACAAATTATTTTGTTTGTGTATAGGGGAAAACGAAGTATTTCGTTGTATAGGAAATATGAATGGTAAAGACTTTCACACACTAAAGCAACCCTGAGAATGGACGAAATAATAATAATAATATATTTATACTATAATAATATATTCGGTAATACATTCAGTTACAACTCATAGCGCAAGTTACACCTAAGTATGTACCAACATACAGTTAAACCTCAATTTTACACACCTTTAGCTAACGTAACTCACTTGGAAATAAAACGTCGCTTTGTACATTCCACACAAACTTTATTGACTGGCCACATACACTTTATATTGACCATGGTTTCGACATGTAAATGTCATTATCAAGGTACAAAAAATTAAAGTCCATTCCTAAAAAATACTCTCAAGTATGGGGGAGGGGGGAGGAAGGGGGTTGAGGGGAGGGAAAGTGAGGAAGGGAAGGGGGGAGTAATAGTCCTGAGAGGTGAGTAATCCTTGTTTGGACGGGTGGGGAGTGGAAGGGAGCAGGAATGGAAGGCGAACTCACAGGCCAAGGACAGCAATGACGTCAATACAAGTACATACAAGAAACAAATACGTGGTACAACCATTAAAAATTCAAAAGAGGTGAATGACAATCAAATAAAATATCATTTAGTAACTTAACATTACAATTCTTCCTTGCTCTTGTTATTTCATATTGCTCTAGAAAATCCAATTTTTTACCTTTGTTTTCAACATGTAAAATTTCCAAATTGAAATTACTGGTGTGATTACAGTCCAGTAAATATTTTGCAAATATAGAAGATTGATCACCAGTTGCGAAGCATTTTGCATGTTTCTTACATCTAATAGAAAACTTCCTTCCAGTTTGGCCAATGTACCTAGCGTTACGTGTACGCATTAAATTACAATTCATATAACGCTAGGTACATTGGCCAAATGGGAAGGAAGTTTTCTATTAGATGTTAGGAACATGCAAAATGCTTGAAACCATGGTCGATATAAAGTGTGTGTGGCCATAGTCAATAAAGTTTGTCTGTGGAATGTACAAAGTGTAAATCAGTAACCGATTGGCAGGTTCGTCGAAGATGCATCAAGGGAACGGGGTGATGAGTTGGCGGGAGAATTAAAGCCGTACGCTCTATGACATGGTTTTTATTCAACAACCAAAACCCAACTGCCGCGTCTCCCACGCGTCCCTCCTTCGTGCACCCGTCGTCCGCCTCGCTTCTGCTGACGCCGACACAAGCACATTCCAACTCCCCCCCCCCAGACTCACACTTAGCGAGCGACCATGGGAAAGCAAGTCAGCATCAGCGAGCGACGAACGGAAGCCGGCGGGAGGTGGGGAAGAATGCGGAGTAGCCATTTACATCGCTCCCCCCACAAAGAGAAAAATTGACACATTGGAAATTTTTCTACTCCACCACCAAATGATTTGCATTAAAAGTCCAGTCAGCATTTACAACACAACCAATTATTACTACAAAATGAACAAGCAAGAAAAATCTCAGCTGGCGGATATTTAAATTACAACCTTCCACAAAATTAAAATTAGTTGATAGTCTCAAACCAATAGACCGCCATTATAAACAGACATACGTTAATCAAATTAAAACAGTATAGAACAGTCAATCAATCCAAAAAACCCACAGAACACCAAAACAAAATATTAGAGGGAATCGTAAAATCATAATTGTCTCTTCACCTTGAAATTCACAAAGTTAATCCCATCAACTTACAACACACCTTAATGCGATTAATTATACCCAGAATACAACAAAATCATTTCCCATCAACAGAATAATCACTTCCAAAATCACATCCTTAAGTCTCAATGTTTCTCATTAACAAAAATTTGTCGTCACCACCAACCCACTTCCACACTACCCCAACTCGAACCCTCTTTCACACGCCCATCTCAGCCCATAACGCCACAAGTATGCCGTGATGGCTCCCAGCCAACACGCTAACAACAATATTACAATCGTAAAGCACACCACCATCTTCCCCTCTCACTACACGCGGGGGCGTAAATTGTACACAACCTCCGCGTGGGAATTGTTCTTCTCTCTCTCCTCTTCTCTCTGGTCCTCGGGTGCTGCGGAGGGAAAATTCGGTGGACCTCGGGATCTCAGCGCATACGGTGATCTGGGCGGGAGGGGCGGGGGCAATGGGCAGGGAGCGCGCGTGCCGAGAGCGTGTTCTCCCGTAGAGGTGGTCACCGCAAGGGGGTTTGGGAGGGCAGGGGGGCTTCTCTCTTCTTCGCTATCAACTGAGATGGCCGGCGGCGACGTGCTGTCTGCGGGGTCCGGTGGTGAAGGGGGGTCGGAGCGGGGGCGGAAAGGGATTCCCGGGGTGGAATCTCCGCCTTCCTCTGCTAAGAGCAAAGCGTCGCTGCGATGAGGGCTGTCTTCACCATCAAAATCACTCCACTCTCCCGAACTTTCCTCTTTCTTTGTCGAAGGCGCATTTTTCCGAGGCCTTCCCCTCTTTCTCTCCCCACTAGGAGGGGGCGGAAGTGACAAGTGGGTGGGATGGGGCTTCACGTGATCACGGTGAACAACCACTGTGCGGTGCTGTAATTGCAATTTCACATTGGAGGGTGGGAGAATTTCGATTACCTTATAAGGCCCTTTCCACGGTTTGTGAAATTTCTTTACCCCCCCTCTCCTCACCGTTGGATCACTCAAATAAACGAGGTCATTCACCTGATAATGTCTCTGTTTGGTGATCTTTGCTGACCTTGCTTGTCTCTTATGGGCCTCCTTGCTATTTTCCTTACATTTTTCCCACATCGTATGCAGCCTTTCGTTCAAAGTGGATACGTAAGTATCGTCCCAAGTAGGGTGATCCCGCACTGCGCACTCAAACGGACCCCTCATCTTCCTCCCAAAAATAACCTCATATGGGGAAAACTTAATGCTCGAGTGCCAGCTGGTGTTATAAGCCGTTACAGCGTAGTCTAGCCACTTATCCCAATCATTTGACTTACAGTTCACGTAATGGGACAGGATTTGGGCGATGGTTCGGTGCACTCGCTCCACTCTCCCATTGCATTGAGGGTGGAAAGGGGACGTCCTTAACTTACAAATTTTTAGAAGTTCGGCAATCCTTTTGAATAGATCGGACGTAAAATTACTCCCTTGGTCTGTGAGGAGGCTACATGGTACACCAAATTTAAGTATCCAATCCCTCACTAGGGCTACTGCCACTGTCTCTGCCATTTGGTCCCGCAAGGGAATCATTACAAGATACCGGGAAAAATGGTCTATTATCGATAATACATACTTATTTCCTAAATCAGTCTTTGGGAGAGGCCCAACAATGTCTAGCGCGATGAATTCAAACGGTTCATTAGCCATGGGCAGGGGCTGTAATGGGGCCTTGCCTCTACCATACGGGCTTCTTTGCTGACACATCACGCAACCCTTAACATACCCCTCGCAGGCCTTTTTCCAACCAGGCCACCAGTACTGGTCTCCTATACGTGCACTTGTTGCCCCAACCCCCAAATGACCTGACATCGGATGATCATGATTTTGTTTTAGAATTTTCATACGTGCTTCCCTCGGGACAACTATTTTCCTCTCTCCCCGACCAATTTTGCATAATAGGCCATCACGCATCTCAAACCCTGGTTCACCTATCATCTTTACACACTCCTCATCTTGTGCCTGCGCAGCCCTCAAGTCGTTTTCCTCCAAAATTTCCACCCTCCTTACCTTCCGACTCAGAGCGTCCGCGTTCGAGTGCAACTTCCCTGGCTTGTACTCCACCGTGTAATCATACTCAGACAGCTTCAAGGTCCACCGCATAAGGCGACTATTGGGGTCCTTAAGCCCAATCAACCATTTTAGGGCCGCGTGGTCTGTAATAATTTTGAATTTTCGGCCAAATATATAACACCGGAAGTGAGCCACACCCCAGACCACGGACAATAACTCTTTTTCGGTAGTCGAATAGTTGATTTCGGCTGCGTGGAGCTGCCGGGAGGCGTACGCGACAGGCCTTTCTACGCCTCCAATTTCCTGCGATAACACAGCTCCAATGGCGAAATGGGAGGCGTCTGTCGAAATGGTAAAAGGTTCATCAAAATTTGGATAAGCCAACACAGGGCTGGTGGTCAGGCCCTTCGTCAGCGCCCTCATCGCTTCCTCGCATTCCGGCGTCCACACAAAAGCCACCCCCTTTTTCATCATGCGCGTCAACGGGCGCGCGATGACGGCGTAATTATTGACAAACCGCCGATAATAGTTGGCTAAGCCGAGGAAGGATTGCACTTCCTTAACGCAGGTGGGAGTCGGAAAAGTAATAACGGCTTCTATCTTGCTAGGATCTGGCTTCACACCCTCTCTGCCGATAACGTGCCCAAGGTACTTGACTTCTTCTAAAGCAAAATTGCATTTTTCTAATTTTAACGATAATTTGGCCTTTTGCAGTCTCAAAAATACCTCCCTTAGTCGAGAAGCGTGTTCCTCCATGTTCGCTCCAAAGATGATGACGTCATCTAAATACACAAGGCAGCGTGATGGCTTCAATCCACGCAACACAGAATCCATCAATCGTTTGAACGAACTAGGGGCGTTCCTAAGCCCGAACGGCATCCTAGTGTACTCATAATGGCCATTGTGCACGTTGAAGGCTGTTTTTTCCTGAGATTCCGGGTGTATCGGAATCTGATAATAACCCGACGTTAGATCTAAGGTTGAAAAATATTTACAATTTCCTAAATAGTCTAAGGTCTCTGTAATATTGGGAATTGGATATACGTCAGGCGTAGTAACTGCATTAAGGGCCCTGAAATCAACACAGAACCGGAACTTAGGGGTCCCGTTGGCTGACTTCTTTGGCACAATAACCACAGGAGCGGCCCAGGGGCTTTCGCTCGGTACTATCACCCCCGCCCTTAATTGCTCATCAATGAATTCCTCGACCAAGGGCTTTTGGTGATGTGGCAGCCGATAAGGGCGCCGGTAAATAGGAGCCGCGTTTCCCGTCGGGATTTGGTGATAGACAATATCTGTTGCCGGTGGCAAATTGGTCTCACAAAAAATTCCCTCGAATTCTTGTAACAAGGCAAGTAATTCTGCCCTCTCCCGTCCCTTCAAGTG
Source organism: Pyrrhosoma nymphula (assembly GCA_963573305.1). Lineage (NCBI taxonomy): Eukaryota > Metazoa > Arthropoda > Insecta > Odonata > Coenagrionidae > Pyrrhosoma > Pyrrhosoma nymphula. The sequence goes on from OY754339.1 coordinate 85,439,787, forward strand.
ACATAACTTCTTCTCGAAATCTATTCTTTCGCTGCCTTCCACGGTTCTCACAAGGGCGCCCTCTCCCTCAGCGTTTTCCTGCACTTCTACTTCATCCACCCTACATAACGTAGCTACACTAGTCCCCTTTGTCAGCGTAAGCGGCCCGTCACCGAAATTAGCTACTTGCAAAAGTATTTCCCCCTCCATTGAGATCTTCCCCAGACTACGGGCGATGGCACAGGTTTCTATTTCTAAATCCCTAGGTTGCGTCATAAATACATCACCCTCCTTGACCCCACCTTCCGTCACTCTTACTCGCAACAATCGTTCGCATTTCGCGGGTATTATCTCCGACTTTGCCAATCTCACCGGGATCTCTACCACTGCGCCACGCGGCGCCTCGCGTGTTCGTGGAGCTCTCGCCAACGATTTCTCATGCTTCAAATCGTAGCCAACCAAAGGGATTTCCCGCTTTCCTAATCTTAATGTCCTTCTCACAACATCAACAACACCTTCAAATTTACGTAAAAAATCTAATCCTAGAATACCTTGATATCCCCCTACCGAGTCTACTACTTGCATGCTACTGGTGTAACAACCACCGTCAAATATAAGAGGTATCGTCCTTTCACCATAGTTCCAAACTTGCTGTCCCGTAATCCCCCTTATCCTGCACGATGGCTTCCTCAAGCCACTCAGTCCACAAACATCGCGGGAAATTAGGGAAATCTGGGCACCCGTGTCTATCAATAACCTAGAGGGAACACCACACACCGTCACTTCCGCCACTAAATCCTCCTCTCCCGCCGCCGAAGCGATACGGGGCAGGATCATACTCACAGGGATCCGCCGGGGACGGCGCCGCCGAATCCACGGTCGTTTAACGGCCCTCCTCGGCGCTGGCTCTCCCTTCTGCAGTCCCTGGCCAGATGATTGGTGCCTCCGCAAGTGTAACAACGGCGTCCGCTCTCGCACTCACGCTGGAAATGGCCGGGGCGCCCGCAATTGAAGCAAACGGCCTCCCTCGGCGTCCGAAACACCCTTCTCGCCGGTGACGGCGGCCGCGGCGTTCTCTCCACCTCTCGGATCCGGACGGCTGTCTCGACGGCGGCATCCAGGGTCTCAGGCATGGCCAACCGACACAGCCTCCCTAACTCCCCAGGAATTCCCCTAAGGAGTGCGTCCAGGCCTCTCTGGTCGGCCTCATATCGGATGGCCTCCCTCTGACCGGCGTTCCCCGTCGCCTCATAAGTGCGCGCATTAGCTACACGAACTCGGTCAGCAAAGGCCTCTATGTCTTCGTTCTGCCCCATGCTGATTGAAGCCAGAAGCTCGCGGTAGAAACGAGCGGTACGTTTTGATTTGTACCTCCCTAGCAGGTGCTCCTTAAAGGCGGCGAACGTGTCTGCATCGCGGCACTCCTCCTTCGCCCGGCAGAACTCCGCTGCATCGCCATTCAGCCGAATCTTCGCCGCCTTGAGCGTCTCCTCTTCCGTACACGAACTTAGGTCAGCCACCTGCTCCAGGCGGTCGAAAAAGGCTTCCACGCTTTCCCCAGGTCGCCCCGAGAAAGCATCAATTGTGGAGAGGAGCGCGAAGCTTCGTTTTAGGGACGATGATGACTCCCTGCCATCCTCGGGAAGCCTTTCCTTCAAACTCTCATTTTCCGCCGTAAGGTGACTTAACCTTTCACTAAACTCGTCGATCACCTGCTGTAGTTCTACCTCTCGGCCTCCCACACTCACGCGACCCGCCATCTCGTATCTCTAAATTCACCACCCACGATATTGATGCTCTCCGATCAATCGATATTGTATCCCACTTCTGACACCAGTTGTAAATCAGTAACCGATTGGCAGGTTCGTCGAAGATGCATCAAGGGAACGGGGTGATGAGTTGGCGGGAGAATTAAAGCCGTACGCTCTATGACATGGTTTTTATTCAACAACCAAAACCCAACTGCCGCGTCTCCCACGCGTCCCTCCTTCGTGCACCCGTCGTCCGCCTCGCTTCTGCTGACGCCGACACAAGCACATTCCAACTCCCCCCCCCCAGACTCACACTTAGCGAGCGACCATGGGAAAGCAAGTCAGCATCAGCGAGCGACGAACGGAAGCCGGCGGGAGGTGGGGAAGAATGCGGAGTAGCCATTTACAAAAGCGACGTTTTATTTTCAATGTTGTTGTTCCACAAAGTGAAGCCTCAAACATTAAAATGTAACTCACAATTTGGCAATACATGAGGCCCCTCATAGGAAGGGAATTTCAATTACAGATTATTGATTTTATGCATTTCTTTGATTTTACATTTGTACACAGTCATATTTCGGTCCTTATGGGCAAAGCATTCTCATTTTTACATAGTATTTTCAATAATTGTTACTAGTCAACTGTAACTGCATAACTGTAAACGTAACAGTTGAGCATCGAATGTTTTGTTTTTGCTTTAAAAACTCCAAATATTTCTGTAATATCGTGAGATGGGAAGTGCCTAAAGTGGGAGGAGAAATTCCCTGGTGATGGTGAATATGTTAAATGTACAAGTTGCTTCATTTCCACTGCTCTGGTACAAGGGAAACAACATATTGGCAATGTCAAAAAAATGCTAAGGACTCTTGGAAATTTCTTGGATGCAGAGGACAGAAGGATATGGCAACAGGTGACGAAGTCAATGATGTTTCTGTTAAAATATATAGAAATAGAAATTAACAAAAGGCTGTCATGTGAGTGAAGTCTTCGCAGGTTTTCCACCAGGTCAATTGTTCAGCCATGGCCGACATTTCGATTGCTGACTCTGCCATCAAAATGTCGGCAATGGCTGAACAATTGACCTGGTGGAAAACTTGAGAAGACTTCACTCACATTGTACGCCAAGAAAGCACTTAGTCTTACAAAAGGCTGTCATTTTTGAGTGGCAAATATGATGGGGTTAATGAATCTGTGTACTAACTGTAGTGATGAAGTGAGTGACTTACAAACGGTTCTACAAAACCTAACTATAGAATTAAAAGAGAGAGACAAAAAACTGACATTTCAGGTGGTTTGAGCTAGATAGTTCCCTAGTCATAACGGAGACCATATTCAAATTTTATTTTTTGATTTCAGCATCTGTAAGAAGTATGAAATAAATTTGTAATATTAATGGCATAAAGATTTAGTTATATATGATCAAAATTTTCATCAAAACTTCAGATGTATAAAGTTATCATATAACCAGTACTCTTATATGGAGCGGAAGTCTGGACACTTACCAAAAAAAATGAGAGGAGACTTATAGTCTTTGAAAATAAGATATTACGTAAAGTGTTTGGACCAGTTGAAGAAAACGGAGTGTGGAGAATAAGGAAGAATCAGGAACTTAGAGCACTATATAAGGACCCTGATGTAGTAGCACTGGTAAAAAGCAGAAGATTGAGATGGCTGGGACATGTGCAAAGAAGAGGGGAGGACCAGCTACTGAAAAAAGTGTGGACGGTACAACTAGTAGGGAAGAGACCACTAGGTAGACCAAGGCTCAGATGGAGTGACCAGGTGAAGGGGGATATAAGGAGACTAGGAGGGGATCTGGAGATGGCAGAAGACAGACACCAGTGGAGGCAACTTGTTGGCGAGGCCAAAAATCACTTGGGATTTGCATGGCCACAGGAGTAAGAGTATGATCAAAATTCTCAGTTAATTAAATAAATAAAGCTGCTTAAGTCTCTAACTTGACTCATTTTTTCCCGCCGTACGGCTGAAAACCCTTCAAAACAGCAGGTTTATTTGTGATTCTGTCAAAATTATTGTGGTGAGTAATATATTATTTTTTATAAATAGTTGAGAAAAAATGCAATCTACACACCGTTAGTTTTTTGACAAAATATAAGTGCTAGAAATTCCTAATTTGTTTAATATTCTCCCTCTGGAGCGTACAGCCGTTATCTATCCCATGTAAAACAGTTTATTTTTTCAGGCAAATAGCTCGAAATGTAGTTCGGCAACGGGTTGATATTTTGATATCATTGGTAGGATGAGAGTTTTTTCTTTAAAATGAGGCCAAATTCATCAAATTCTAGGTGAAGTGGTTTTTCGCTCAAACCATCTTAAAACAAAATGTTAATTTATTATTATTGTTTATTTGATCTAGTTAGTAAAAATTACCATGAAATGATAAAATAATTGACAGTAAAATTATATCAATTTTCATGATTGAAATGAGAGTGCTAAATTTATGAAAAATATACTTTTTGTAATTTTTATGTATTTAAATGTATGCCTTGCTATTGCTAAGTAAATTCAGGCATCCACTGGCCAACTGGCACCAATAAGATTGGCCATATTTACTGAAGTGAATGACATCAAATAAAACCAAGTGTTGATATATTGTAATTGGTGGAATAATGAAAAACCTTTCTTTTGTGAAACAGTTAAACATAAAACTTACATGGAAGATCGATTTTAAATGGTGTTTCAGCTGAGCCATTTACCTAGGTTTTATTTTAAATATTTTTACCTTATAATTTTTAAATAAAAAAATCGTATTTAGTCCTATTGTAGTATTTTGTTATTGATTGCTGTTATGTGTATAATATTTAGAGAGCAAGAGTCTATATGAAAACATTTTTGATGGACTGGGGTCATAATGACCCGACGCGGCCTTAAGTTCATGGATCTGAGTGCGGCCAATTAAGGGTTAATGGTAAAATACTGTAAGAAGTGCTTGATGTTGCAGGAGTCTCCTTTCAATGGCCATTCTTTGCGACGGTGTTTCTTGATTGACCTTCCCCAAGTCTTACCTAAATCTTTGGTCTGATCTTTGGTATACATATATATTAAATTTCTGAGTGATGAATTACATGACTTAACTATATATAATGGATATCCAATTTTCATAAATGTTCCCTTTCCTTTTGACAAATTAGCTGTGCTATTCATGCCTACAATTTTGTTCTTTTTCCAGGAAATTAAACTTGGCTTCATTGAGCAATATTGTAATTATCTCAATGAAATTCTGAATACCAAGAATTTCTCATGCATGAAAAATGGTGTAACTTTCTCTGAAGGCTCTTCCCTTCTCCAAAATGTTATCAAGCAATGCAATAAGGTTTATGAATTGAAGGGGAACCGTAAGTATATATTTTCAACAAATTATTTTTCTTTCTTCAAGGTGATAATTTCACTAAAGGGATACCCTAAAAATTTATTTTTATTTTAAATTAAGGTGAATCAGCTGTTAAGTTAATAAATGAGTTGCTAGACTCGGGTGATTGCTGGGAAACTCTCAAGGCGTTGAAAAGTCCTTTTCTAAACCTAAATGGAATTGATGACTTTGCTGCCCCTTTGTACTTTGAAGAGATGAGGAACGATCGAGCTGATTCAGGGGTAAGTATTGCATATACATATGTATTAGAAAAAGTGCCTGAACCCTTCAGCACTTTAAGTGACTCTTGGCATGATGTTGCTGAAGCCTGTACTGTGTTAGAAATTAAAAACAGAAAATGTTAGCAATAACATACACATGGAATTACAGTATGAATTGGTTTGTCAGTTGTATTTTCATGAGTTTCTTGGCATGTGCAAACATTGGTTGTAATGGCTCAAATTCTTTGAATTCATTTGTATTCTCAAGGCAGTGGTTAGTTTGTACATTTTTTGTGGGTTCTTGGTCAGGTACATACCACTCAGGTACAGGTTCTGGCACCCATGCCAAATAATTGAGTTGATGGTACCACGATAGTGGAACCCAAGTCAAAAATGTTGTTTGCAATGCTTGTTATTTTATAATTATGATAATTCACCAGTTGACATGCAATAAAACTCAACCAAAGGCAAAACAGTTCAACCATGAAAACACTACAGTTTTTCTAACGGTCATGAATCAATTTTCATAGAAATACAAGGTTGGTCAGGAAAGTAATGTCACCAGTTCTATTCTGATGCTCCTATTGGTTGAAGTGCGACCTACGTGACCGAGGTAATTGCGTGGGAGTTGTTAGCTTCCCAACGCGACCTGGCTCAGTTTCCTCTGAGCTCCCGGAGGGTCAGGACATGTCCCTAAGTGAACCTCTGTTTGGTGGTCTGGTTCTGGTCGCGATGCAGCATTCAGTCAAACAGAGATACATAATCAAGTTTTGTGTCAAACTGGGCAAGTCCGCTGCCAAAGCATTTCCAATGATTGAGCTGGCCTTTGGGGACGATTGTCTGTCAAAACGTCTGGTGTTTCAATGGCAAAGCTCCGGGTGGCACACCTCTTGTGGATGGAAGTAATAATTCCTAAACTTATCTAATGCAGCTCTCCTTGGCTCTCTTGTACACCATTTCATATTGTGGGGGTTTTTAAATATCCTTGAGATGTGCTCCTATCTGGAGTACCCCCAGGGGAAGGTGTTGTGGTAAATAACAATGTACAATTCGTTGTAGCTTTACATGAGAACTAACCCCTTGATTGGGAGAGAGGCACATATGTTTTTTGTTGAGGCCGCGTCGCTTGTTGGATTTCGGTGGGCCATGCCACAGTGAACTTTTTAAGGACATATTTCCTTCAAGAAGAGCATTCCAACGGAAGGTGTTTTAGAAACTCTGGAGGAAAATGAGAGTGGGGATGAATTTTTAGACAATTTTTCTGAAGGTTACTCTGAGGAAGAAGAAGAAGGTGCTTATAGAGCTGAATCGTCCCAACCATCTATGTCAGGCATCAAAGCCTCTGCTAAAGAAAAGTAATTTCCGGCCCCAGTGGCGGTGGGGTATTGTCCTCGCCTGCTAATCCGAGGGTCGCAGATTCGAGCCCTGCTTGGGTCGGTTTTTTGCATGGATAATTCAGTCCATTTTTGTCATCAGCACGATATAATCCATGCTGTTGAAATTCTGCCTCACGCTGCTTTGCCATCACCGTCCACTTCGGCATTATAAGTTGTGGTAAATGTGATAAAACTCTTACAAAAGAAAATCACTATGCTGATGCCATGACATACACCCCTTGAAAGTAGGCCACCACTCTTCGCATCCATTAACTTCGTCGCTAATTTTCGTCGTTTTGGGTAAGGTTCCCACTTAGGTAAGTACATATTAAATTAAGGCGAGGCTTACGTATCTCAGGGACTGCCTATATAGCAAAACTGTGGAATTCATTTTTCATTCCTTTTGTTGAAGTTCACAAAACTTGATTGAAGAATATTATATCCAAGTAACATTTCTAAATAAAGTTGTACTGGAAAGGCCATTTCCAAATATGTACTGCTTAACTAAATCTTTACAGTCGAAAGTTAAATGACAAGAGGCCACCAAAATGAGGAAATTCATGTTGGAAAAGTTGAAATTTGAGATTGAAATTTACGATAACATACAAAATTTGCTTTTTCATAGAAAAACCCCAGAATTCGTATAAAAATTCGTGTTATTGCATTTGCGAGTTTTGCATGTCCCTATCCATGAGCACACAAAATCAGTTGAACTCTTACATTGCAACTTTCTCTGCAAAGGTTGAGGATGAAGCTGCATGCACCTTCTGCTTCTTACTGCACCAAAATACTGCTGCATTGGACAGACTAGTAACATATTTTGAGATTAGCACTGAATCATCCTGGTCATTTGCAAAATCTTAATCAGCATAAACCCTTAACTTTTCTACGGACTTAGAGAAATACAAACAATCTTTGGTTGCCTTCAAATACTGAAGGACTTGAGTAACATTTTTCCAATCCTTGACTAAGCCATTATGACAATCCTGACTTACAAAACACACTGCATTAGCTGTATCAATTCTGTTAATGTTTGCAATGTACAGGAGCATGCCTACACACCACCTATATTAGGCTTCACAAAACTCCTCAGCACTTTCATCCCTTTTGAGACTGGTAGAGCCCATCTCTATTGGGATACTCAGTCCACGACAGTAATTCATGGAAAACTCCTGTAAGATTTCCTTGATGTAAGATTTTCGACTCAAGATCAAAGTGTCCTGGGTAGGCCTTTGGATTCGAATGTATGTATAAGAAATTCGTCACAGGTCTCAGGTCCTTGTCATGTAATCTACTATACAAGAACTCCTTTATCTGATCTACCACCTCTCTTCCTCCAATTAGAAGAAAATCATCCACATAAACTGCAGCAATTAAGCTCTCATTAGAGTAAACACATGGGTCCTGAACACACTTTGACATACCATACTCATCTAATAGTTTGTCCATGTGATGATTCCAATTTCTCCCTGCTGGTTTCAACCTATGCACACTTCTGTAGTTCGTACACAAATAGTTGGGTATTTGTGCTAGGAAAAACCTGGAGCTTGTTCCATAAAAATTGGAACATTTAAATCACTACATATTTAGATAAACACCAACATCTCACAATCAGTAATCATTTTCCCAAACCTTCTCAGTAGCTAAAACCTTAAGTCTTTGTTTGCACCACAGGACTGAAAGTCTCAAACGATCAACTCCTTCTATCTGCCTAAAGCCCCTTGCCACAAGGCTAGGCTTGTTACTGATCACCCTTCCATTTGATCATTTGATAGTGAATACCCACTTACTCCCAACAACAATGGAAAACTCCAGACAAGGTACCACCTTCCAAGTGTCCTGTTTCATGATACATATTACCCAGTTCAGTCCATGTGACATCTTTTCAATGATATGTGTCAGAACCACTGAGTGCCTCCAAGCTCATTCACTACATACGTTTACCAACTGATCTCAGATCGATCTGAACTCAGACCGATCTGAAAGTTCTCAAGCGTGCTGACCCAGATCGCCTGGTTTACCAACATGCACTGGACATATCGATATTGAACTATCGATCCAGTGATCGTTTAGTTCGTGTGTTTGTTTACGTAGCTCATTGTCAGTGTTGGAAAATATATGATGATTGATAGTGATATTGAGTATTTAGCGCTATGAAATTGCAACTGCAATGTGCAATGGCATCGTCAATGTTGTTTAATCACCTCCAGACGAGGATGACTGAAAACCTCAGGCAGTATAGAGTAATGGTAAATCGAAGAAGGAGGCAACATCGTCGACGATTAGAATTTGTTTCCTTCGGCAACCAAAAGAAGAACGCAGAGTGCCACGCTGCGACCTCTTCGGATCGATCTGAGATCTCAGACCGGTTAGGGCAAGTGGGCTGACTCGGCTCGCTTCTCGGATTGATCTGGCTAGCCCGTTCCGTTTACCATACCGAGCTGAGATCGATTGGTAAACGTAGTGATTGGCACCAAAGGGGTTGGGTTGTCACGTGAAGTATTGGCCATCAAGCAACAGAGGGCAAATGGCAAGCTTAGGTTGTCTTGTAGAATACCTGGGTGGCATCCCTCCCTGGACCTCTGGTTGAATTTCCCACATGTGTGGAGCCTCTCCCTGGATCGGCACCTCAATGAGTACACCAGAGAGGGTGTGCAAGGGCCTAGCCACGTTGATACACCAGTTCCCATCAGATCACTGAAGTTGAGCAATGTTGGGCCCGGATGGGGGTTGGAAGGGTGATCCTCCTTCATGACTCTACCGCGGTGCTCTTGTCCCCTATATGCAAATGGTGGCCAGGTTAAATGTGGGACGGCACAATGGACCCAAAGGGGTCTTAGTGCCATGAGGGCTCCAAGAACGCCCTCGCCCACCCAATCAATCAAACACCAAAGAGGGTTAAATTCATCATGAAAAAATAATTTTACTTGACCAGGATTCAAACCCAAGTCTCCCAATTGTAGGTCAGGTGTGTTAGCCAGCATCATAATTCAGGATGAATTTCTGTGGGGGTTAATACGAGCAAGATGCTCTCGTCCCCTGTCTATATTGTAGCACAGGAGACATTGTTGTGCATGATATGCCACGGTCGCTGAGAATAAATCAACATTGTCGCTTTAGAACGACGAACCTTTATCAATTTTCCATTCATTGTGATTGCACAAATGATGTGGCATGCAGTCATGCCCACTGGTGCACATTATTAGAGATATTTTTTTAGACTCATTTGTATTTCATAGACTTATATGCATTAATCTAAGAATCTGATTCTGATTTAAATTGATCACTATTGCATTACCTTTTTTGTCTTGGAACCTCTCCAAACAAAAAAAGCTGAGCAGTGAAGATTTGGAAGGCTTCCACACACACCATTGTTTCAGTTTACCAACATTAATGTCATCCATGCTCCCTTATGATGATGTTCCCAGAAATAATTGATGTTGGAAACTTATTGCACATGGCCTAAATTGTATAACAGTGTTTGGAAATCCATCAGTCCAAAATTTAATTCAAGCAGAAAATCTTTGCATTCCTTAAAATTATCTTACTGTGGAATTGGGAGACATAAATTATGACCCTTGGAAAACAGGTTTCTTTGTCACTGCTGGCTAAAATCTTTTTTCTCCTTCCATAGCAATTTAAATTTTAATACAGTTTTTTTTTCTTCATTTTTTTCAGACAAATATTTCTGAAGCTGATATTCAAGCTTGTATAAAAGTGCTTACTTTAGTGGCGAATATCACTAAAATGGTTGACACCAAAAGCCCTAATGACACATGGATTGCATTAAGTCAACCAGGTTTACACTTACGGGTAATAATTGAATTACACTTAAGCTTAGTTTTAAATTGAATTTCATTGCTTCCTGTAACAGTGTAAATGAAATGTTATTCAAATTTTTTAGGACCTTGATCCTCTAATGAAAAATGAATATTGGAAAGCCCTATATGAGAACCGTCAACTTAAAATATCAAGTGGATCAGAATGCCCTTTGCTGACCTATTTAGATGTACAAGATTGTGTGTATACGGTCAATCTTCAGTTTGAAAAAAATAGCCTGAGTGAGTTTTTATTATGTATGAATTATATTAATATGGGCATTAAATTTTAATATTTTGTATTCAGCAATAGAATTGTACCGTTCTAATTTATGAAATATTGAAAGGTAAAGACTCTGGTGTTCATTACATTTGGAGTCTCATGAAAACTGATGGACAAAACATAGCTAAGTTCTGAGCATGGAAAGGACTTGTTTTTGTAATTCAGAATTTTAATATATTTTATTATGCAGTGGACATTACACAGGTAGCATTAAGTGCAATAGTAGATTAAATATAATGAAATCTCAAGGAAACAAGAAATGTTGTGTCCTTTTATTAAATGTTGCTTTGTCCATGAAAAATTGCATCCTCATGGGAGTAGTTGTTGAGAATATGTAGCTGCATTTGCTATTTTTTATCTGTTCCCTGTTAACACTTCTGTCTAGAAGTTGAAAATAGCTTGAAGTGTTTCTGGAACACATTTTCAGGAATTGATACCCTAAAGAAAGTTAATGAGGCAGTGACTTCAAGTGACTTGGAGGGGCTTCTTAAGTTATTACAAAATCCATCTTTAGGAACTATGGAAATTCACACTTCATCAGGACCATTGTATATGAAACTTTTAAAGGTAATACATATATACATTTTTAGGTTAATGCATTACTTTGTCATTGCTTGTTCAGCAAGTATGTATGGTGAATTTGTTGTTTTCTATTTGAAGGACATTGCAGCTCATAAACAGCTAAAAGAAACCTCTGAACTCTGGCTGGATGATGTTTATGTAGCTGTGGCTATGGCTAATTATGAACTTAATGAAATGGAAAAAGGTATAAATAATATAATATTTTTTATTACACCATTAGCAATTACATGCATGGTTTCGTCAAGAATTTAGGACGGCATATATGCACAGAATTACTATGTCATCATTACAATATTAAATTAACATATACATACATACAAAGTTGTTCAAATACAAGCACTTTGAAATTCTCTTACATCATAGTAGCATTTCTTGGTTAGAAATTTTTTGGCTCTCCTTTTGAGTATCTACGGTATGGCTGACTATCAGTAGTGATGAGGTCAATCTACTTTTTCTGCACGGTCAAGACAAAATCATAGTTCTATGCTGTCCATGGACCATACTACTCATAAATCTGTTGGCACTTGACAGTACATATTTAAAAGTTATTTTGTGTAACATCAACCATATTCTAAATGATCTATCACTTTAGTTGTACATCTGTATTTTACAATCATTAGTGAAATTGTGAAATCAATCTTCAATTTGACTTTTCCATTCCCATAATTCTGTTGTTCATCTTAGTTTAGTTGATATTTTGCTGGATGTGTAAGGAAATTTATGATGGTTCTCATAATAAATGATGACTGTGATTATATCACAACTCTTTAATTCTTGACTTGTTTTAGTTGTCGTGAATTTTCAAGTTTTAATGCATGTTTTTCTTGGCTTTATGTGATACCAACTCCAGCTGATCTAATAAATTTATTTCAGTGTGCAGCACCTTGAGAGATGTCAATTTTGGACTGGAGCAAAGTAAAGTGGAAAATGCTATCAAAGAACTAGGGAATTATTTTTCTTCAGAAAAAGTTAACGATAAATTGATTCCCGTGTACACTCGCCACTTGCAAGAATGCAAGAGCAAAAGGGTGAGCTCATTCTTTATTAAATGTTTGTGTCCATGTGAAGATGTTTCTGCTCTAGAAAAGATTGTTTCATCTTTCGTGAGAAATGAGGAATTCTGTTTAATTGGTTTCACATGATTAAATTGAGCATTATTTGTCATTCCACTGGAAGCATATTAATGATAATTCCCTACCTACTAAGGTACACTCCTAACCTAGACCCTAATGTTTTCATTTCTATGGCTTATCACTTAAAATCATTCGTGGCTATAGCCCACACAGCACATTGACATCCCTGGGATGTCTGTGGGATATCCCGCCGGGACATTGTGACATCCCTGGGATATCTATTTATGTCCCATCGACAACAATGGGACATCCATTGGATATCCAAATGTCCACCCGAATGATGTCCCTGAGATATCCTTGCGGGATGTCTGCGGGATATCCCAGGATGTCCCACAGACATCTCACGGACATCTGTGGGATATCTTGCTGGGACACTGGGATCTCCCTTAGATGTTCTGTATGTCCCAACCAAAATGTGACATCCCTGGGATATTTAAATGTCCACACATATGATGTCCCTCCATGATGTGTTATAGTCAATGTTAGACTGAGAATTGAGATTCCAGATCAAACTAACTATAGTTCTACCTTTTACATGTAATTCATTTGCAGCTTTGGCTACCGTAGAATCCAAACCTCGGAGAGTTCTCACGAAGAGTAAAGAACTGAGAATGAAACTGAATTGCATTTATTAGCATGAAAAGATCAGTTAAGCCATTATACTCAGAACGTAGCTTCCTGACAACACAACCACACATCCGCCAAATGCCATAATGCGACAGAAATAAAATATCACAGAATCACAGACTTATCTGAATCACTGAATCAAGCCACACTTTGCAGTTAACTTTTTTTGGTTAAGAATTACAAATGCTTTGCTGGAAACTACAATTTTATCATGTTCCCAATTTGTTCAATTTCTTTTTACTCTCCAAAGGCACAATCACATTGCTGCGTACACAGTACTCCTTGGGGAAACGGAAGGCCAAGGATTTCCCATCGTTGCGTAGATGCAATGAAAATCAGGTTTTATAAATGGTCTCTATGGATGCTGATGACCATTTCCTTGCGAAGTGCCTGAAAATACATGTTGATAAAAATCTGAAGTAAAACATGTTGATGAGAACTTGCAATCGTAAGTTCCAACGAGTACGTTAAACTCTTACGTTTTCCTTTCAATGGCAGAAGAAGACTAGTCCAGAAATATGTCTACGTAAACCATTGGCTAATCTTTTCTCATTATATGTATCAGGTTTTATAACTCGCTAACATAAATCACAACACGTTCCGATAACACTGCACATGTAACAATGTGCCTCTGTATCTAAGACGCCATTTTCAACACCGATTAATCGCTCGCAAGAAAAATCAATCTCACTGGTTGAAGGGAAGACCGCAAATTACAGACCTCGGTAGAATTACAGAAACAACAAAAATCATTGATGGTTGTGATGAAATGTCTCAGATATGTCCATGGGACGTATTCAGGATATAAGGAGTATGATGCCAATTTTCAGTAGATGTCAACTCTATAAGTTAATTTCTGAGGCGATCCAAGCATGAAAAGGATAAATATACGTTAGAACGTAAAAAATATCTAAAATACCGAAATTCAGACGGGATATCTCAGGGATATCTTAGGGATATCCCGGACGTCAATGGTATATTTCAGACCAAAATGGGAAATCCCAGGGACATTGTGTGCTGTATGAGAGGTTACTCGTACTCCTTACCTGAGCTCAATACCTCCTGGATTCCTTTCTGCTACCCGTGTTTGTGGTGTCTGACTCAATTGCGTGCAAGGTTTTTTAATGAGACACTCATACTTCCAACTTCTCCTGTATTTATCTACATTTTTGAATGGTGCACAGACATTCTCATCCTTTTTCACATTGTTGACTTTTCCCTTTTGCTTCCCGCAAGTTGATTTATGTACTTTCCTTGTTATCTCTATGCCTGTATTATCCAAACTTGTAGTTGGTTTCACTTCCACTTTTCTGTTAAATTGTGTGTATGATGGATGATACTGGTGGAAACAATATAGGTTGGAATTCGACTGAATGAAACATACAAATTCCTTTATTCTATTGCTATTGTACCTAAGGGAAAATAGCTTTCTCTATTTACCGTCTAGTAATAGTTTTAGTTTTTAACATTCTACTGGTGAACCAACAAACCATTTTGTCAAGATTATCCTTTCCCTTACTGACCTAAGGTGAATGCTGAGGTTAGAAATCCCTTGGGGAAAAAAGTTGCCTTCAAAAGTAAACTCTGCCTTTTGTCTCTCGACCTTAGTTTTGGCTGGGCCGAATCCACTCTCTCTTCTCTAATGTTTTGCCTCATGGTGTTTCCTGCCAAATATAGTGGGGGACACCATTAAGATGTAATCTTAGACACATTGTTTTTCTCCATTCAGAGTACAGATGGCAACTTTAAGTCATGCTGTCTCATTTGGAGGCACATCCCCACCGCCTTGGCTGTGGTATGTACTGGGCTTGCCTGAAAAGTGCCCATGCCCACAAATAATTAGGTCCTCATCCCAGCCACAAATATATTTGTCAAGCATTATATGAATAGATATTATGAACAGAGTTGAAGTGGCGCATGCTAGCCGCTTCTCTTTCTCTTCTACCTCGAATTATTCAGAAGAATTGGTTGTGAAAGGAGTGACATTTTTTGTGGCTTTTTTGATCCTCATATGCTTATGAGGATCAAATATGTGGAGATTCTGGAAATAGGTTATTCCTATGGTAATAAGTTGTCATCAGGAATTGATGAAATCCCAGATAAGGTAATTCAAGTTGCTCTTCCTGTTATAACAGACGTCATAACATACCTCTGTAATATTTTATTACTAGAAGGCAAATTCCCAACTTTATTTAAACTCAGTAAGGGCATACCCTTATTCAAGAAAGGAAATGATGTCAATAATCATCGACAAATAAGTTTACTGTCTGGGTTTTCAAAGATTTTTGAAAAGATCATGCATAAAAGATAACTTAAATTTTTAAATGCAAATTCTATCATTGATGCTAATCAACATGGGTTCATAAAAAAACAAATTACCTCTTCTGCACTTAATGAATTTTTAACCAATACCCTGAATGCAATTGATAGAAAAAATGTAGCTATAGGAGTCTACATGGACTTAACGAAGGCTTTTGATATTATAAACCATCAAATGTTACTAAGCAAGCTAGCAAATTATGGAATCATTGGTGCTGCTCATGACTGGTTGAATTCCTATCTCATGGACCAGCAACAGTTGAAGTTTCATATCTAAACCAGGAATTGAATGTTACCAAAGCTTTCCACTAAAAAATAATGACAATAAAAATGGGGTGCCACAGGGATCTATCTTTGGTCCTTTATTGTTTTTAATATAAAGAGTGTCCCATTGATTGTGTGTCATTTCTAACCTATAATTTCAGACACTTTTTTTCATGCCACATGGATGAAATTTGGTACCTGGGTAGAAAAAGGTTGTAAGTTTTGTTGAGTGTAAGCAAAATTTTGAAAATATGAACTTTTGATCCCATAAATAGGGTGCAACCAAAAATCCAAATTTTGCCTTATGGGCTTTTAATGTTAAATTACCCAAAATACAAAAAATACTGAATTTATTTGCAAAACTCAATTTTTAAGTTTATGGGCACGAAAAACATGATGAAAGAACTGTCAAGTTCGAATATGCAACCGTGACCTCTGAAAGGGCACAGTCAAAGGTCACAAGAATGACAAAAAGCAAATTGCCTCTACAAACCTGTCGAATCACAGGTTTTAAAAGGTGCCAAGATCAATGGTAAGGTCTTCAGATACCAATTATCATCCCTTGACCTTCAAGGGTCACTAGGGTGACAAAAGGTGAATCGGGACTACAAACATATCGAATCATAGGTTTAAAAGTCACAAGGTCGATTGTAAGGTCTTCAGATATATCTTGTCATCCCTTAACCTTCAAGGGTCACTGAGGGGTCAAAGGTCTCAGGGTGATGAGTAGCAAATCGGAGTTACAAAATTATCAAATTGTATGTTTCCAAGAGTGCCCAATACGATAGTAACCACCCTCCAGGATTTCCCTGACCTCCCAATATTCGGGAGGGGTCAAAGGCCTCTAGGTGTAGCCTAGGAAATCAGGGCAACAGACTCGTCGATTTTTAGCTTCGAAAGGGTGAGGAATTAGATGATGAAGTTCCCGGATACTGCTCGTTGTCTCCTGACCTCCAAGGGATACGCTGAGATAAATGGTCACAGATGTTAGAAATGGCAAGACGGGGAAACAAACATGATGAATTTGAGAATTTTTAGGCCGCTTAAGTCAGTGTCCTCAGATACCACCTGTCATGCCTTGGCCTCTTTGGGTCATCTGGGGTCATTGATTTCGAGTTTACAAATCAATGACAAACTTTAATTTTAATTTCAAATTATTATCAAAAAATTTTATGAAAATGTCGAAGCAGTACAATGAAAAATCAATTTTTATTCACTCTATGTGTCCTCTATTCCGTGCCAGGCACAATTGAAATCGCTCTATAAGCTCATGTTAACGTGTCTTCCAGCATATTTGGGGATATGAACTCTGCACATCCTGTAATTTCTTTTTTCAAGTCTTCGATGCTGGGAAATCGTTTTTTGGGAACCAACTGCTTCCAGAATCCCCAAAGAAAGAAATCACAAGGTGTGAGGTCAGGGCTTCTTGGCAGCCAAGCGACCAAGCGTCCCCATCGTAATAAGCCGCTCTCTAAACTTCGGTTGGAGTACATGAATGTCCGCCTGGGACATACGGGCAGGTGCTCCAACCTGCTTGAACAATACCTCCTCAGTGGTGCCATAGTTCTCCCTCCCATGTCCCAGAACAGGTTTTCCTTCAGCATAGCTAAGAAAGTTTCTTTTTTCACATTCTCCTAAATAAAGTACGGCCCAAAACGGGAGTATCCACCATAACCATGAAGATCATCACATTACGCTTGTCGAGGGACCGCTCACCCCGCACGTCGGGGTTGCTTGCTGCCAAATACCTAGGGTGAGTGGAAGAAATAGCCCCATATAAAAAGAATTTGGCTTCATCTGAAACCATTAGCTGAAACAGACAAAAATATTTATATAACAAAACTCGAATAAAGCAGAAAATATCGTCACGAAGCATCATATAACTACCAAAATCATGAACATAGAGTTTTGGTTCTGTTTCTCAGCCATCCAGTTCCAGAAGTGGATGCGTTCTCCATAGTCTCCCTCATGAAGCTCCTACACCATTCTGACTTTGTACGGCTTCAATTTAGCATCCTCACTATTCGTTACTAGGTCGACCTGGGGATGTTCAATGAAAGCGCGCGGCGGCGGATGGAGCGCGATAAGATGCCAAGACCAAAGCCACTACTGCCTGCCTCTACTCCGGTGAGGTTGATATTTCAATAGGGTGTCTGTTATGGTCCCTCTTCTTGTAGTGTTCAACGTTGAAGCAGTTAATCTCCCAAAACTTCTCAAACATTCGCTGAATTTGCGTTCTGTGAAGGCAGACTCGATACGATTCGATATGTCTGCTGCCTCGGTTCACTTTTTGTCACCCCTGTGACACCTGTGTAACCCTTGAAGGTCAAGGGATGACAAGAGGGATCTGAAGACCTTACTATCGACCTTGGCACCTTTTTAAACCGATGATTTGATACGCTTGTAGCCCCTTGTTTGGTCTTTTTTTTAATGAAACATATAATAAAGCATTTTTCTTTGTATAAAAGGAATTAACTTGAAATTAAAATTAAAGTTTGTCATTGAATTGTAAACTCAAAATCAATGACCACCATATGACCCAAAGAGGCCAAGGTATGACAAGGTGGTATCTGTGGACCTTACTATTGACATTGGCAGCCTTAAAAGTCTCAGATTCATCATGTTTGTTTCCCTGTCTCGCCATTTCTAAAATCTGTGCCAATTGATCTCATCGTATCCCTTGGAGATCAGGAGACGACGAGCAGTATCAGGGAACTTCATCTAATTCTTCAACCTTTCGAAGCTACAAATCGACGCGTCTCTTGCCCCGATTTCCTTGTCTACACCTAGTGGTCTTTGACCCCTGCCCAACAGTTGGAGATCAGAGATTTCCTGGAGAGACTTTACTAACGTATTGGGCACTATTTGAATAAAATGATTCGACACTTTTGTAACTCCGATTCGCTATTCATCACCCCTGTGACCTTTGACCCCTGAGTAACCCTAGAAGGTCAAGGGAAGACAAGAGGGATCTGAAAATCAAACCATCAGTCTTGGTACCATTTTTAATCTATGTTCAATACGTTTGTAGCCCCGATTCAATTTTTGTCACCCCTGTGACCTTTGGCCCCTGAGTAACCCTTGAAGGTCAAGGGATAACAAGAGGGGTCGGAATACCTTACCATCATTCTTGGCATCTTTTTAAACCTATGATTCGACAGGTTTGTAGCCCCAATTTGCTATTCTTCACCTCCTTGACCTTTGACCCCTGATTGACCGCTGAAGGTCGGGAGATGACAATATTGATCTGAAGACCTGACGATCGACCTTTGAGCCTTTTTAAACCTATGATTTGATACGTTTGAGGCCCCGATTCACTTTTGTCCCTGTGACCTCTTGAGTGACTCTTGAAGGTCAAGGGATGACAAGAGGGATCTGAAGACCTTACCATCGATCTTGGCACATTTTTAAACCTATGATTCGACAGGTTTGTAGTAGCGATTTGCTTTTCGTCACCCCTATGACCTTGTATGTGGTCCTTCAGGGGTCACGGTTGCAATTTTGCACTCGAAAGTTCTTCAATCATGTTTATTGTGCCCAAAATCTGATAATTGAAAGTTTCGCTAAGAAATTCTGTCTTTTTTGTATTTCGAAAAATTTAACATTGAAAGCCCATAAGGCAAAATTTGGATTTTTGGTTGGACCCTATTTATCAGGTCAAAAGGTCATATTTATAAAATGTCGCTTACACTCAACAAAACTTACAACCTTTTTCTACCCAGGTACAAAATTTCATCCATGTGGCACGAAAGAAAGTGTGTGAAATTATAGGATAGAAATGACACACGATCAATGGGGCACTTTGTATATAAATGATTTACCCAAAGCTATACCAGATGCAAAATCGGTGCTTTTTGCAGATGATACTAGCATATTATTACAAGCTTCCAACATCTCAATATATATGCAAGAAAAAATTAATATTATAATGTTTCACCTTGAAGCATGGCTTTATGCAAATAAGCTTACCTTAAATACTGGAAAAACAGTCTGTATGAATTTCAGCAAAATTGAACCACCACCAGTAAAAAGTTTTGGTAATTTATCTTTTGTTGAAACAGTTTCTCTTTTAGGTATCCAATTAGATAGATCTTTAAATTGGCACTCCCACATTGAGCTAATGTTGTCTAAATTAAGCAAAGTTATTTTTCAGTTGCGATTTTTAAGAGCTAATACTTGTCCTGATATTTTGAAATGTGTATATTATTCAAATTGTCACTCCTTGTTGGCATATGGTATTAATCTCTGGGGTGGCTCAAGCCAAAGTGAGTATGTTTTCAGATTACAAAAGTGGGCTATCTGAATAATATTAAATTTACCCAAAAGAGAATCTTGTAGGAGTTCATTCTGCAATTTAAGTATACTGCCACTGCCGGCACTGTATATTTTTGACTAATTTTGTTTATTAGAAGAAATATTTCAAATCTAGAGCTAAATCAAGATATTCATGTTTATAATACTAGAACAAAATGTAATATCCATGTTCAACATAGAAGGTGTGAGCGCAACAGCAAAGGCCCTTATCATCATGGTGTGAAATTGTTTAATATCCTTCCTAATGTAATAAAAAATGTTGAATCTACTGGTGTCTTTAAAAGGAAAGTAAAATCATTTCTATTGCATACTCGAATTTATTCTATTGATGAATTTTATGACCATTCTAGACACTTTGTACATGAATTTGTACTTGTACTTCATGTTTGACAAGTTCTATGTCATTTGTATGACCTGATGGAACAATAAAACTATTATTATTTTTTAATTGTTACAGTTGTAACATCCCCTCCGAGTCGAAACTATTATTATTATTATGCTCTCCAATATTTTTTTGTTTAATTTTTGTGAAGTTACTATAGTTAATTAGTTCGTAGAACCACCCAGCATTTTCCACTGTGTTTTTTTTCATTTGAGACTAATTTAAGCAATACTTGTGTTGGCAATGTACTAGTAGTTAAGAGACTTGTTGTGTTTTTTTTTGTAGGCATCGATGTTGCTTGTCTCTCTTACTCATAGACCTAAAAGAAGGGCTTGGACTTGTTATGTGCTGTTCCCTAATGCTATATCAGCTAATAAAATTATCAGCTTCTCATTGTAAAGCAAAGATACAAGTGTGCCTAACTACTATCTAATAATACTCTTACCTAGTTTTTTGATATTCCAAGTAAAAGAAAGTACATATTCAAGAGCCGTATCAGTAAGGAGAGGATTAAAAAAGACCAACTTTTTCTCAATTGATTAGGAGAACCAATTTGCCTCCCCATGGATAATTCAGTATTCAAGAAAAGGAAATCATGCCTATATCAATTTGCTCTCTTTGGACATTCGCTGGGATGCACCTGATGGATTTAAGTGTGGATCTACCCATTTAAATCTTAATGAAATTGAGGTAATACTTTACTAACATTACAATTCATGTGCTCAAATCCTTTGAGTAAAAGTTCAATGAGCTGTCATTTTTATGCTGATGATGCTAATTAATTCTTTGTCAATGGCTCATTCTCAATGGACTAATTCAATTGGTTCTTGGCTATGGAAATATTCTTTGGAATTATGATTCTTTATAAAATATAGTTTCAATAAAACTGATGATCTCAGGCCTGACCTCGTGGAAAATATGGATATCCATGATGAGAAAACCACCATTGTTATTTCCATAAACTTTCTTACACTGGCACGACAGGCGTTTCACCACACTGTGGCATACTCATGTGCATTTAGCGGTAGGTTGCATGGGAATATATAGCCTGGGCTTATGTTGAGGAAAGGAGAGGGGGTGGATGGGGGAGGGGAGAGGATTTCCGTTAAGTTTAAAAATGAGTACCAAAGAGGCTATGGGTTTCTCGGAAGACTGGTAGGCGACTCCGATGACTGGGGGGAAGGAGTGGGGTGGAGTGGTTAGAGGGGGTTTTTAGGGGTGTAAGGGGGGGTGAGAAGAGGTGCATGGAGTAGGAGGATTTGGGGACCAAGCGCTTTAAAAACCGCCATGACCACCCTCTTAAAGAGGAAAGGTCTAAGTATCTCTAACAGAAAATATATAAGACCATTTAAAAAAAATCACTGTCATTAAGGTGTCTGACTAAAACTTTACACTAACAAGTAAAAACTAATTCTTCTCCCTAACCAACAAAATTATCTAGAGTTTTTGACCTAATGGTAATATAAACTACTGTTAACTAAATAAACCACTCTCGTCACTTGCACACAACATGTACTTCCTGTCCATCAGGAGAATGATGTCAATATGAAAAATTGAAAAAACACACATGTTAAATCACCGTCCTTACAGTGTCATACTAAAAATCACACAAACAAGTAAAAACTAATTCTTCTCCCTAACCAACAAAAATTATCTAGAGTTTATATGGCCTAATATTAATATAAACTAATTTTCACTATATATACCACACTCGTCAATTGCACAAAATATGTACCTCCTGTCCATTGTAAGAATGGTGAAAAGATTGAAAATTGAAAAACATATACATATATTAAATCACTGTCATTGCAGTGTCCTGCTAAATATTTATCCACACAAAAAATAAAACAGACTACACACGACACTCATCACTTGCATACAAGAAGAACTTCGTGCCCATCATAATGGTGACTAAAAATAGTGTACTATAAACTTTTAAAAAAGGCACTGTTATTGCCATGCCCTGCTAAAAATTAACCACCAGGAAAAACACTAGTCCCTATACATCTCACTCGCCACACCCCACGGAGGAGGGAGGAGGGTGGGGTGAAGATGTCTTTGCTAAAGGGAGAGGAGGAGGGGGATGGGGGGGGCGAGGTCATATGTTAGAGTATGGTGGGGTTTGAGACAAGGCTAAGGAATGGGGGGAGGAGAAGGTGGGGGAGTGGGCGGGGTGGGAGGAAGTGACGGAGACACCACAGGAAAAGGGACTCGCTACTGTTGGGGTTGACCGTTTGAAGGGCATGATGGGGGGGGGGTTGGGGAAGGGGGCAGGCAGTTAGGGTAGGGGCAACGTCACCTACATACGGTTCGATCATGGCACTTATTGGACTAAGCATGGCGTAAGGAGGGGGGAGGAGTTTTCAACCAAATATTCGTTGCACAAATGCTCATTGTTCAGCCTGTGGTGTGCGATTTCTAATTGCTCGAGGGCCTCTAGTTTTGCCCCTTTGCCTATCTTGTGTAACACCACTGGATTGAAGTCACTAACATGCTTGTTTTCATATAAATGTTTTGTGAAGTTTGACCTCGGGTCGAAATTCCGGAAGCATCTTTCATGTTCTTTCATCCGGGTTGTAATAGCTCGTCCGGTTTGGCCTACGTACACTGTTCCGCAGTTTATCATATCACACGATAATTTGTATACTCCAGAATGGGATAACAAAGGGCACTCGTCTTTGCCATTTTTTAGATATTTACCCGTGTTCACTGGGGTATAGTAGGCTGCCTTGAGGTGAGTGGGAAGCAGTTTAGCGATCTTGTGGGAGAGGTTGGGAATGAAGGGGAGTTTGCACCACTTGTGGGAGGTCGAGGGAATTGGCGTTAGGGGTGTAAGGCTTTTGACCGTCAATTTTCTTCTCTTCTTTTTAAGGAGGTTGTCAAGAAGTTTGGGGTTATACCCATTCCTGGAGGCTATATTTTTGATGGTGGTTAATTCTTTGTTGAAATTCTTTTCCCCGAGTGGTATATTCACTAGACGGTGAATCATGGAGTCGAAAGCCGCATGTTTGTGTGAGTAGGTGTGGTGCGAATCTGCTGGAATAGCGTGGTCGGTGTAGGTCGGTTTCCGGAAGATAGAGAATTCGTGATCTCCGCCAAGGATTGATATTCTCAAGTCTAAGAAGTTTATAATGCCTGTATGGCTCTTTTCAATGGTGAATGATATGTTTGAGTGCTGTGAATTAAGGAGTTCAAGAAAGAGGTCCAGTTGTCTATCACTACCGGTCCACAGACAAAGGATGTCGTCTACGTACCGGAAGTAGTAGTGGACGTGCTTGCAGAGATTGTTTCTGCTGCTGAAAAGCTTATTTTCTAGATTGTCTAAGAACAAATTCGGCCAGTAAGGGGGATATGGGTGAACCCATTGTAAGTCCGTCTGTAAATTGGTAAAATTTGTTCTGAAATTGGAAATAATTTTGCTTTGTAATGACTTTGAGAAGAGCGGACATTTCTTTGGCCGCCGAGGTCTCTACGTTGGTGGTAGTTTCAAGTGCATTGTGGGCTAATTTAACTGCCTCTTTCACCGGTACGCATGTGAATAGGTTCTTTACGTCGAAAGACACCAGTTTGGCGTTGGGAGGTACGGTTCTATTGCGGAGTTCATTGGCCAATTCAATGGAGTTTTTTACGCTGAATTTGGGGATGAATGAAGTGTAGTCACGAAACAGCATGTTTAGTTTTTTGGCTAGTTTGTATGCGGAACTGACATAGATGACACTACCGGCCTGATAGGAATTCCTGGTTTATGAATTTTTGGCATACCGTATAATCTAGGGGGGAGGGGATTCATTTGAATGAATTGAAATTTCTCCCGGTTGCTGAAAATTTTGCAATTGGACAGCGCTGACTTAACTGCACTCTGGTAGGATGGCGTGGGGTCTTTTAGAAGTGTGGAAATCTTGCTTGTGGAGAGGAAGTGGTCGCACCTGGTGATGTAGTCTCTTCTCTCCAGGATCACTGCTGCATTTCCTTTGTTGGCCTTCTGTATTATTTGGTCTTCTGAATCAATGAAGTCGCGTAGCTCCTTCAGCGTCTGTACCTCTTCTCACCCCCTCCACCTCCCCCTTGCACCTCCCCCATACACCCCTAAAAACCCCCTCTAA
The DNA here is from genome assembly GCA_963573305.1 of Pyrrhosoma nymphula. Lineage (NCBI taxonomy): Eukaryota > Metazoa > Arthropoda > Insecta > Odonata > Coenagrionidae > Pyrrhosoma > Pyrrhosoma nymphula. The sequence goes on from OY754339.1 coordinate 85,464,309, forward strand.
TCACTCCACCCCTCTCCTTCCCCCCAGCCATCGGAGTCGCCTAGCAGTCTTCCGAGAAACCCATAGCCTCTTTGGTACTCATTTTTAAACTTAACGGAAATCCTCTCCCCTCCCCCATCCACCCCCTCTCCTTTCCTCAACATAAGCCCAGGCTATATATTCCCACGCAACCTACCGCTAAATGCACATGAGTATGCCACAGTGTGGTGAAACCCCCGTCGTGCCAGCGTAAGAAAGTTTGTGGAAATAAAAAAGGTGGTTTTCTCATCATGGATAGTTTCAATAGTTATATTTCATTATATCTGAACACAAAAGTTTCCTGACTTAGTCTTCATGTGGGTGAAAATTATGTTTACACCGTGACTTAAAGCGTTGTGTCTTTACATGTTCTCAACTTAAGCTCCTGCCGGATGGATCTTTTAAATTAATCTCTGAATATAATGGCATTTTGATTGGTGTTTGGTTTTATGTTTCCATTGAGTGATTATTGTGATTTAGTTATTTTGTTTATGATATTCATAATCTTTGATGTTTGATTTTGAACATTTGCAGGATGTCATATCATATGTAAATCAGAAATACGGCTCATATTCTGGAAGCAAATTCAGTTTGGAAGTTTTCATTCAGTTCCAAGCACGTGCTCGAGGATTTTTGGTGAGAAAAATGTTGACGAGAAGGTTGATGGAATTGAGAGTGAAAAATGAAGAAGCATCCAAAATTCAGGTGTGTTGGTGATTTTTAACGTTAACATTTCTGAGATGATCAAGCCTGAGCACGTTTTATAATCACATTTTATTTTCTGCACATATGTAAGGCATGGTGGAGGAGAACCCTCTTGAAGAAGAAAAGTGAAAAGCAGTCATGTCTGATGAAAATTGAAGTTGACCATAATCGGAAGGATTTGGTAAAATGATAAATGGTGGCTATTGTTTAGGTTTGAGTAGTTACTTTTTAATATTGCGTGTTCATATCAACCCCTTTTTTTTAAGGAAAGAAAAGTTGTTAAAATTCAAGCATTATGGAGAGGCCATCAAGCTAGACAAGCTTTTCGTTCATTAGTTCATCAGTCAAATCCACCGATGAAAGTTGTTCGCTACTTCGCTCGACTCCTCTTATGGAACACAGATGATTATGAAAAGGAAATGGAGCTTCAGGTACGCTATTAAATTCAATGATTTCAAAAATCTGTGAAATCCAGGATGCATGAACGTAAAAAATATTATTATTTAGAGAAGTGGGGAGAAATGGTTTTGAGGTTAATAAATACAGAGATGTGTACTTACAAACATGTACTGAAGTGAAGAATCATTTTTCTTATTCTTCATAACAGCCATTTTAGATAATTCTGTAATTAACTCACTTGTCATCTCTTCAGTTATAACTGTGATGAAGCACATTTGAAATTAACTGTGTTTTCTGTTTCCTTAGGGGTTGTGCATCAACTATGTTACTGTTTTCGGTAATTTTTTACCCCTACCCCCCCTCGTTGACAACCGTAGTATTTTTCCTAACTGCTCCCCCCCCCCCCCCCCCCACAACATGTAACATTGTCTCTACAAATGAAGCTTTCAATTCAAAAATATTTTCTCAATTATTGAGTGTGATTATTTTTAGGGATAATTGAAAAATCGGCAAATAAAGTAGCCAAACTAGATACAGTAGAATCTCGATTTTACATAACCTGATTTTACGTAAAATTTGATTTTACGCAAGTGAGCGAGCGGTCCCGGCCGACGCCTGTAGAATTCTTATGGAAGCATTATTTGATTTTACGTAAATTCGATGTAACGATTTTACGTAAGGCTATTTTGGTCCCCAGAGGAGATATCCATTCGATTTTACGTAATGAAACAACAGAAGTTAAAGAATATTCAACAAAATCCGGCAGATTCTTGCCCATCTTTAAAGGAAATCTTCTATTTAATGCCGTACTACTGTGAAATTAACTGTAACGAATCAATATATTGCATTTTAATGGTGTGTATATATGTTATTATTATTTTATTTACCCATCTTTCAGCACGATAAGTTATGGGTTCAAGGTGTTTACTTGTTTACGATATGATAGTAGCGACAGAATCCCGGAATGCTCACGCAAAAATGGTTTATGACCTTGAGATAGCAACCTTGTCAGCTGTTCCGAGTGACGAGATGAAGCTCGATTTGGGGTCGCCTGTAAGCACGCGTGTCTTGACACTTGCGCACGTTGCTTTCACGACCGTCGGGTGGCCAATCGAGCTCAAATTTTATGATTCGGTAGTTAATGGTTATTAATTCAATACGCCGAAGCGAGACGACGCACCTCTCGTAACTTTTTGAGAAAAAAGCATTTAAAAGTCGTAAAAAAGCATGTTACTGTATGTAAGCTCTGATATTAACGCGGTTAGCTCAGGTATTAGGCGGTGGTGGCCTAGTGGATAAGGCGGTCGACTGCTAGAGCTAATGTCACAAGTTCGATCCCCACCCACGGGAACTATTTTTACTTTATTTTTCGAGGTTTTTTTTGTTTTAATTTTCATAAAATGATCTTTTATCGTCATTACTGCAAAGAAAAATATTTTTAAGGCAATTATTTTAAATATTTATGAGCTAGGGAATGGAGCAAGGGCTAAAATGTCCTTTCCAAGGGTGGTTATATGTATTTTTATTTGTTATATTTAAAGTTATTTTAGGATATTGCGATTATAAATTGTTATATATATGGGTAGGAACAGAATAATGGCATTGTAATGAGTAATTGGGGGTGAAATCCACCCCAAAGACTGCTTATGCTTCCATTGGGAATCGTAAATGGGTCCGTTAGGGATTTGGACCAGAAGATGGAGGGTGGATAGAGACCCGGCGTCAGCATTAGCCTACTCTTAACGAATGGCGCCAAGGGGACCACGGTTTAACGTCCCATCCGACGGACGGTGTACTGAACCATCGGTGTAATCCACGTTACACCCAAGGATGGGATTTCTTGGGCAGCAAAGGTCTTCAGAACATTCCGAAATCCCGTCCTTGGGTGTCTGGAAGCTGGTCTGGAAGCGAACATTCTGGCACCTAATGTTCTCGAAACAACTGAGCTACATATATAAGGGAAGCAGAGTCGCTGCCAGGCAGTCAGTTTGAAGGCTACAATCATCGCGATAACTTGCGCCCCCCCCCCCCCCCCTCCCTAGAGTTCTTTCTGGATCCGCCACTGCCGCATCTAGGGGTCATTTTACTTAGAGGCGGAAGAGCATAAAAAGAAGAAATTTTCTCCATTATATATTTGCATTCAATTCTCCTGATTAGTATAAAATAAAAAGGTTCATAGATCTAGCACCACCAAAACAACGGAGAAGGGTGATTTCCCTTTCAAAATAATTATAATATAAAATGTAATTATCTCTCCACCACAATTAAAATAGTTTTATTTTCTACAGTGTAATATGTATGTAATAATGATCTCTTTGGATAAAAATTACATTTTCCGGCGTAATTCGGTGGAAATCTTTTATGTTAAGCATAATGAATTTACAAGTCTATTTCCACACTTTTTTAA